>CM062847.1:20635692-23270692 GCA_031772225.1 Eubasilissa splendida
ATTCCGCACCACTGGATTTTCCACGTCACTGCACCAACGGACCGCCGCGTGGAGGGGGTAGCGGGCCGCTGCGAGACTCCGCCCCCGCCGGCGCGCAGACTATGCCGCATTTAGTTTTACGAATAACTAGTTGTAGAAAATTATATTTTATAAAAATGTTATGTTAATAAATAGAGAATGGAGGGGGCGATCGCCCGGCGATAATATTATGCACCTCAAAAATCATTCAGGTATTGAAAACGAGTTTTCCAAGTTTGAGGTGCGATAATTAATTCCCCGGGCCATCGCCCCGGATAAGACTTATCAGGCATCGCGAGGAGCAATAAAGACTATAAGAAAAAATACTCGCGGTGCCTGAGAAAGTAAAAATGTGAAGAGGAGAAGAGAAATGCCGGAGAAATTCAGAATCTGCCGTCCTCCACTTCGTGGCGAGAAAAATGAACAAAGTTTCGAGATCTCGCCGCCAGGGGGTGGCTGCGCTGGACCGCAGCGGGGCGGCAGGGGGACGGATCCGGCATTCTGATTGGAGGAGATCTCCTGGAGCCCGTGGCGCTCGTAGGATTATAATATGTTAAATAAATAATGGTCCAGTGGCTGCAAAGAGCACTCTCGTTTCTACTCTCGCTTCGTGCACCACTGGACTTAGAAAAAAGCAAATCTCGTCTTTCATTCATCTCTCATCATTGGACCCCTGCTATCATCACTACCACCGAATCTTCTGGCTTCCTGACTTTGCAACGACTTTGGATCACGGACCTGGAAATTCACCCTGACATCGGCTGCTACACTGGACAAGATTTTGGACCCCCCTGGACCGCTGCACCACGCTGCAGATAATTTTGTCCGAGCTACCAGAGCGAACCGGCGAACCACCCTACAAATACAGTTCTTGTTTCCTGTACGGAACAAGTGGTCCTTCGACACCGGATTGCTGCTTCGCTCTGCAACTAGCAGAAATTCAACATCATGTCTCGATCTGGACTCCGATCGGGACACGCCGAGGAGCAGGAGAAAATGATGGAGACCGAGGAGCAGAGACACGAGCCATCGGACTCAGACGAACGCCAGTCTGAGGATGACCGAGGCTCGCAGAGAGAGTCATCTACGACCGTGACCGAGGACACCATCCGCCAGCTGAGGGCGGAACTCCGTCGGAGTGAGCGACAGCATCGTCGCCTGATCAAGGAGCTGCAGCGTGACCACGGCGAGGCGCTACTCCGAGCACAGGCAGTCACGGTCGGCGCCGAGAATCTCGGCAGAGTGGCGGCCGGAGCCGCCACACAGCCCGATTTGGCGGCCCTGAGAGGGGCAGTTCAGCAGCCCGATTTGGCGGCCCTGAGAGGGGCAGTTCAGCAGCCCGATTTGGCGGCCCTGAGAGGGGCTGCTACATTGGACGCAGCACCAAGCGCAGGACCGAGCGCGGCATGGCCCGCCGCGCCGGGAACCGCTTGGGCAGCAGGACCGAGCGCCGCACAATCCGCGGCGCCAGGAACGGGACGGACCGCGCCGCCGGCTGGGGGCCAGCAGGCGGTCTTCCCGCTAGACATCGGAGGCATCGGGACCACGGGCAGGATGCCGCGGGCTCACTCGGATGACACCATGCAGACACCGCCGCCGGAGGGGGCCGCGGTGCACGGTACCACTACATTCACGAGGGAGTGGGTTCACGACCAGCGGGACCCGATGACAATGGTGGCAAGCGCCATCTCCGATGCAATCCGGTCGGCAAGGATCGGAGAGAGCCCGAGAACACACTCGGGCCAGGACGAGCCGCGCATGAACGCCTTCATTGCGCGGCAAGCGGTGGCAAAGGACTTGCCGCCGTTTAGCGGAGACCCGCTAGACTGGCCGACCTTCAAGGCGCAGTACGATCAGTCCACAGTTCTGTGCGACCTGTCGGCTGCCGAAAATCTGCTGCGCCTACAGAGAGCCCTGAAAGGGCGGGCCCGAGAATCGGTTGCGGCGCTCCTGATTGAGCCCCGCAATGTACCCGAGATCATGGCCATATTAGAGAGGTGGTACGGCCGGCCAGACAAGATCGTGGACTGCATGCTGGAACGAGTGAGGCGCCATCCCCGCCTCGCCGACACGGCCACCACTGAGGCGATCGTGGAATACGCGGTCGCCGTGAGGAACGTGGTGGCCACAGTGGAGAACTGCAACGGCAAGCAGCTGGCATCCGCGCAGCTGCTGACAGAAATGGTTGGCAAGATGCCAACATGTTATAAAATGTTTTGGATGGGCGAGCGCCGCGGCATGACGAAAGAAGTCACTGTGCACGACTTCTCCGCCTGGCTGACCGAGCTGACGGCGGAGGCACCGCATACCGGGTGCCTGGAGCCGGCGGCGCACGCACAGAAAGGGCGCCGGAGCGCCCAAGTGTACGCCACTAGTGAGGGGGATAGCGAGCCCGACATGAGTGCGCCCGCCGAGGCGAGCGCAGGCTCGGGCCGCAACTATTCAAGCGCGGGTGCATTCGGCGAGGAGACACTTCGCAAACGTGTGTGGTGCTCGATGTGTCAGTCGGCCAAACACGGTCTCGCCGATTGTGTGGACTTCGCCCGGCAAACGAAGACGGACCGGTGGCCGATAGTGCGGGACAGCCACGTCTGTTTCATATGTTTGAACGCGGGGCACCGGTATCAACAGTGCCGGGAGAAGCGATGCGGTGTGGGTGGGTGCCGCGCGCCGCACCACAAGATGCTACACGGGGCGCTGCGCGCAGCGGCGCCGGCCGCGGCATCGAACGCGCCCCCGGGGGGGGCAGAGAGCGCTACATCAAGCGCGGACATTGTGGCGAATACCTGGGACGAGAATCCATCGATTCTGTTAAAAATGGTTCCAGTGAGAATTCGAGGACCCCGCGGGCAAGTGAATGTGCACGCACTCTTGGACGAGGGATCGACGGTGACATTGATCGATGCCAAAGTGGCCAGTGCCGTGGGGGCCCGAGGACCGGTACGTGAACTCCGGATTCGCGGGGCGAGCGGGATGTGTGCATCGGATGCCCGCTCGCAGACAGTACACTTGACAGTGGCGGGTGACGGCGGCGAGTACTCGCTGAGGGCGAGTACCGTGCGCGGGCTAGCGCTGCCCGCACAATGGACGATGCCGGCCCGGGAGAGAGGGGCGCGCGCGGGCCGGGAGGCTGCAAAGAAGATTATGCCGCAGTTATTAATCGGGCAGGATCACGCGCACCTTATTGTCACCCGAGAGGTGAAGGCGGCGCACGAGTCGAGGATCCTGTCCCGTACGGCCCTGGGGTGGACCGTACACGGCACCGCGGCGCCGCATGAAGTCGAGGCGAGCGCCACCATTTTGACACTCGCCAGAATGCCGAGCCCGGCCGCCGATACCCGCCTGGAGGCGCTGGTACGACGGCCCTACGCGGTGGATTCACTGGGGGTGACCGCCGCAGCCCGGGTAAATACAGAGGATGCCCGGGCCACCGAGATAATGGCAGCAACTACGCGCCAGTCACCTAGCGGCCGCTGGGAGACAGGGCTCCTGTGCAAGCGGAGCGACGCCGGTCTACCGAATGATCGACAGTGCGCGGTAAGCCGGCTGGCCGGCATCGAGAAGCGATGCGGCCGAGACCCGGCATATGCGGCCGCGTATGGGACCTGCCTGGAAGTGAGCGAGCCGTCGGACTCAACCGCGAGCGGAGAGCCGTCCGAGACCCGAGCTCGCCCAGCGCAGGCGAGAAGTGACGGACCGGGGACATCGAGCGCGGTGCGAGCGAGAGCGGAGATCACAGCTCTCGCTCATGTGTTACGGGACACCGCGAATGACACGGCCGACATACGGGGAGAGCAGGAAGGCGCTATTGCTCCACTGGCGGTGGGAGCGAGCGCCGTGGCTCTCACTCGGGACATGGAAGCGCCGGGAGCGCAAGAGCGAGTGAGAACCCAGACGGGAGATCTCACTACCGCACGGAGGCGCGGAACGAGACCGCGTAGGAGAGCGCGCAGGAAGGCGCGTGTCGCTCCGGACGGGATTCGAAAAAATACGGATTCAGCTCCTGCCACAGTAGGAGAAATCCGGGAAAGAGAGTGCCTCATACGCGCCGTGCGGCGGGCGCTTGAGGCCAAGCTGGACGGCGGCGGGAGACTACGACCCGCCCGCCACGAAGTAATCCTCCTGCCGACCCGGAGACCCGGGTCCCAGGCGGAATAAATGCGACGAATAGCTGTGCTGCCTGAGGAGTGCGGCGGAGCCACACGGGGGGAGTGTTCCGCACAGCATCGCGGACCACGGACGCGGTAGAAAGTGGCCGAGAAATGTATGGACAAAAAAGGCCATTTTTTCCGCGTCACAAAAACATTCCGCCCGGCATTCCGCACCACTGGATTTTCCACGTCACTGCACCAACGGACCGCCGCGTGGAGGGGGTAGCGGGCCGCTGCGAGACTCCGCCCCCGCCGGCGCGCAGACTATGCCGCATTTAGTTTTACGAATAACTAGTTGTAGAAAATTATATTTTATAAAAATGTTATGTTAATAAATAGAGAATGGAGGGGGCGATCGCCCGGCGATAATATTATGCACCTCAAAAATCATTCAGGTATTGAAAACGAGTTTTCCAAGTTTGAGGTGCGATAATTAATTCCCCGGGCCATCGCCCCGGATAAGACTTATCAGGCATCGCGAGGAGCAATAAAGACTATAAGAAAAAATACTCGCGGTGCCTGAGAAAGTAAAAATGTGAAGAGGAGAAGAGAAATGCCGGAGAAATTCAGAATCTGCCGTCCTCCACTTCGTGGCGAGAAAAATGAACAAAGTTTCGAGATCTCGCCGCCAGGGGGTGGCTGCGCTGGACCGCAGCGGGGCGGCAGGGGGACGGATCCGGCATTCTGATTGGAGGAGATCTCCTGGAGCCCGTGGCGCTCGTAGGATTATAATATGTTAAATAAATAATGGTCCAGTGGCTGCAAAGAGCACTCTCGTTTCTACTCTCGCTTCGTGCACCACTGGACTTAGAAAAAAGCAAATCTCGTCTTTCATTCATCTCTCATCATTGGACCCCTGCTATCATCACTACCACCGAATCTTCTGGCTTCCTGACTTTGCAACGACTTTGGATCACGGACCTGGAAATTCACACGACAACGGCTGCTACACTGGACAAGATTTTGGACCCCCCTGGACCGCTGCACCACGCTGCAGACAATCTTCATCCGAGCTACCAGAGCGAACCGGCGAACCACCCTACTAATACAGTTCTTGTTTCCTGTACGGAACACCAGGACTCCACTGTGTGCCGCTAGAGTATCATCTACCGCGGACCTTGAGAAGCACCCTAATTTTAAGTCAATTTTTTTAAGTAAAAAGGTGTGCGAAAAATACCACTAAATATACCGCAAGGGAAAAATAGTAAAAATGATTTTGGACTCTATTTACTGGCGGGAACTTTTATAGAAACGAAAACTATCAATTAATTTTTAATACACTTTACAGTACAATAAAGCACAAGCATTTTATTTTACCAATAGATGTCAACCAACCCAAATCATTTTTTTCCTTGTGATTTCCTTGGAATAGTGGGATGGTGTGTGTATGTGTGCCGCACCGCCGGTGCGGGTATGTACGGCTATAAAGACGGCGCGAAGAAGTGCGCGCGTCTCTTTTATCTGCGGTTCATCGGCTTAATAGTTTGACCTATACTAGTGATATACCTTGTACTAAATTGTAACTTATTGTTTGTTACAAAGTCTATTTCTTGGACCTTCACATTACGAGATGTACACTAAAAACGTACTAAGAAGTCAAGTACGTAACAATATCCCTTTTCAAAATATGTGCGCTTATTTCAATAAAAAAATTCAGTAGCTACTTCGATTTTTTCAAAATTCGGTAAATAAAGGGTTAAATTAAAAATAGTGTTTTCTTGAGTTTTGCAAAACATTCAAAGCACTACCGGACGATATGATGATTATCAAAGGTAGCCAGATTAATTGAAGGATAATTAGTTTTCTGATTAAAGTATTGAAGAATGGTTTGCATCTCCGATAAATCCATTTAATTTGTACCCTCATCGCAGGCTTCCTCTGCCCCGGCGGCCACTCTCTGGTAATACGAATCAATCGTGAAAACTATTCCTCCAGCTTTATAGCTCCGAGGCCGAGGGTCCCTGGAAGAGGCTCCCCGACCCACAGATATCCATCAATGTCCGATGTGAGATTGCTTTCAGGAATTTCGATTTCGCAGTCTTTGAACTTTCCCTCGGCCACCATTTTTAATGCGCACTGTAACACTACATACATGCGTACCCAAGCGTGCACCCACACATCGGCACCCGAGTACAACCCGAGTTCTTCTTTATTTTATTCTGCGAGTCGGTTACCATACCGACCGATCGGATCGTGTTAATAAATCCGCGATACGTTCGTACATCGATTAAATAAGATGCGGATAAGGAAACCTCTCGGGTAGTCGGTACGGATGACAATTTGTATCCATCGAAAGAATCCAAACATTAGTTTTCGAAGAACTCTCCGTGTCTTTGCTTGAGTTATCATGATCGAGTATTAGAAATCAAAAGAATTTGATTCTTTATTCGTTTTCTTTATACCCACCCTGCCGCGAAATAGCAACGAATTGTATGCTAGTAGGGAAAAGAACTATCCATCTATTTTATATATCGATGATATTTTATTCGGCGGTCTCAACTTTTAGTTCAATTTAATTCTAATACAAATTAAATTGATATTTCTGTTGCTACCGGGATTCAAACCTGGATCTTTTCCTATTCGGGGAAATCCAGTAAGTTCACGACAAATTTTCGAACTTATATTATATATATATACTGCAGCTCTTTCAAATTGATACATCTGTTAATGCATTTTTAAAAGCTATCACCTTTTTATTGTGACAAATCTCAAATACCTTGAGTAATATACGCTAGGAGACGCCAGCAATTAAATCAATTATATTGGATTAATTTTGGACAAACTTTGATACAATTAATATGTGAAGGAGAACACATTATTATTGTGAAGTTGTAGTTTTTTTTCAGAAGATCCAGGTTCGTATTATGTTAACAATAGAAATATTTTTTCGTTTAATTGAATTTTTCTGAATATCTTTCTAATTAAAACATTTAATTTGTATTAAAATACAACAGAACTATGTTCTGAAAAACCTGCAACTTCACAATAATAATGTGTTCTCCTTAATTAATCAATTTAACTCTACAAATTGCGTCCATTGTTAAATTAATCGTACTTAAATACAAATGTGATTGAGTTCATGTGTATAATAATATTATTTGTATTGTAGCCGACAACCCGAAGTAGTTATTACGAAATCAGATGTTTTTAAAAAATATATTATGTTATATTTGATATAATGATGATGTTATGACAATAATTTCAATGAACCAATTCAAAAATGTTACTGATTATACAATATTACAATATTATAAAAAACAACAATTAAAAATATATAAAAACCAATAATTAAAAATGTAGAGATGCGTAGATAAAACTTAACTAGAGCTGGCACCGGCGCACCCACTATTTGGTTTAGGGGCGCGGTAACTATTCCTTATCTTAACGATTTCTCTCCTATCGGTGCAATATCCTAAACATGTGGTCAGTAGTCAGTATCAGTGCAATTGGATATGTGCTTGCAGTATTTAAAAGTACAGGTCGATTACAAACCATTTATATTGTTTTGTTATGTAATTAGTATAATGAAATCAATTCAAAGTATAACGAAAAATAGCAAATTAGAGTTATGAAAAATATCCATGTTATATATTTATAAAAATACAAACTATAGCAGATTTTTTTGTG
Organism: Eubasilissa splendida; assembly: GCA_031772225.1. Taxonomy (NCBI): domain Eukaryota; kingdom Metazoa; phylum Arthropoda; class Insecta; order Trichoptera; family Phryganeidae; genus Eubasilissa; species Eubasilissa splendida. The sequence goes on from CM062847.1 coordinate 20,643,489, forward strand.
GTTTTATAATACTTGTTTTCCTTAAAAACAAGAGCCATATAATAATGTATTCCTCCAAAAAATATAAACTTGTTATTATAAAATTAATTCTTAAACATTCTCCTAATTTCGTTAAAATTATTGACTTTGCCTCCTCTGTCTAACGTAGTTTTCAAATCAATCTTGCATTTATATGTATTTAAAAGGCATTAAAAATGGTTGATATACAATATAATAGTATTTATTTTACACCGTGTACGTTTTTAATTTACTTACTTAAAACTGAAAGAAAAAAAATCTACACAAAGACATGGCTTTCTTTTTAATTACAAAGTAATATTAAAATCTATGTTGTAGTATTTTCATTTATTATATTACATTTAAAAAAAGTAGGACGTAGTTATTTTCGTTATGTTTACTTATTAAGTTAGAAGATACACTATTTACCGAAATAATACTAAAGATAATTTTTTTTTAATCACACTACCATGGTCGACTGAAGGTATTGCAAGTGTGTGTGAAGGTGCGCGGTCGCTGCCAACTCTTTAGTCACTTCTGCGCGGAATGCCATTTTTATCTTTACTCTTTTTCAACCGAAGCTAAACGCTTCAATCCAGAATCCATGATCCAGAAACGATGATCAAATCCCTGATCCCTGATGTAAGAATTTTATTATTTTTATTATATTACACTATTATAATTACAATTAACATATAAACTGTGGAAAGGTAAGAGGGTGGTATAACCCTCACTTTAAATTTATACCTACTACGATTTTTAATTGTATTTAAAAAAAATATATATATATATTTATAAAACAGACAATATAATCAAACACAACTATTAACCAGGGGGTGCAATCTGTACAATCGAGAAAGCTGTGGAAAATTATAATCTTTGCGAAATAAATATAAATTAAATATTTTTAAGAACATATTCTTATTGTGAAGTTGCAATTTTTCAGATGGTAGGTCTGTGATATTTAATACAAATTAAATGTATCAATTACAATGATATACAGTTAAAATCAATTCGAATTATTTAATATTTATTTGACAAATTATGTATCAAGTATCTACACGAAAATAATGAAGTTTTAATGTTATCGTGTTAACTAGAACCACATAACTAGTGGAAAAATTTGAAAATTGACAAATAAAGCTACACATGTGATTTTTCGAAAAACTGTCCCAGACGTATACGAACTAAATGCAACTCTCGCATCGCATGGTGTTCTGAATACACGTCTTCGCTTTAACAGACGTGTTGCAAAACTCTCTTTAAAGCGGACTTGACTGTATGCACTCCAATACACTTTAAACGTGGTATTATTTTTTATATTAAAACTTATTTTAGTTTTTCAAGTTAAGTGACTTGAAAAACTTCCCAAGAATACTAGTAATAATACACCCTCACACACGTAGACTGACACAAAAACATGCTTCTGAAAGGTGAATGATGAATACAACCTCTAATGATAATATCCATCGATATTAGTGGCATAACCTACGTCCATGCCTAGTGCACGCCACTTCCATTTAAATATAACATAAATATCAGACTTGTATTAAATAAAAATCTACTTTTTGGTTGTTTACCCTTTCCACAGTCGATGTGTTCCATTGCTTTGATTTATTTAAAATCACTTAGATACAGCAGATCTAAAAATAGTTTCTCACTTGTTGCCAATTGAACCAAAATTAAATTACTACACTTTTTAATTGTTTTTAAACCGTAGAAGATTGTAGTATTGTCCAGAACTCAAACATAACATGACGTTTGATTCAATTTCCAAATAATCGTTATGTTTAGAAATGTCGAGAATACTCTGCGTGTATTGAATCACTGTTGTCATTGCGTCCTGTTGGCTAGATGATTTATCCGTGTGCTTTTACTAATGACATTATACCCTGCAACATTCTCGATGATTCGAGACATGTCCATGTCAATATGAAACAGTATTTTGTGGCCTTTCGATAAATATGAGTAAAAAGATTTTTATAAACTGGCGAAACAACACAGATGTCAAAATGATTGTCCTCTCTCTTTAAAATGTCGGAGAAGAAAATTTTTCGAAGGGAACAAGAGACGATTGCGCAACACTAAACCCGTCCGTCGCTAAGATGAGTAATAATATTATTAACAATTTTTACTCATTAAAAATAATGGGTATTTGTGTGCGAGCGTCACTACAATCGTTGTGCAATATTTCATAATATTGTTTATCGTGGAATTTGTTTATAACCATAGGTACGTGATAATTCTTATAATATAATAAGAATGCTATTTGGTTCGCTGTAGATATTTTTTTTATAAACGGAAAGAATATAAGATTTTTTTTAATTAGTTGTTAGGTTTATTTGTTTCTTACTAATACTGATGTTTAAAATCATAGTCATAAACAAAAATGGTAAAAGCCAAGATGTGACCAAAGCAATTACTTTACGATTGTAATCGTTCAATAAATATCTCTTCGATTAATTAATATATAAATGCGTTACCATATCCCCATCGTGTAACTTTTTTTGAGATCGTTTCGAGTTAACTACAAATTGATTAAAAGTTTAAAAACATGAATGATTACAATTTCTTATGTTCCACCTTGTGATTAATTAGTATAGCGAATGACGATACTTCGAACTGATACTTTACCTAAGTGACATGAATATTGTGATATTAAAAGCTTATAAAATTGACAATATTTATTAAAAACTTATTTCTAATATTAATTTTCATATCGACTCTCATTATTTCCGTTACTCTGAAACTATAGGATGTTCAGCGGAAAAAAATTAAGATTAAATTGTAATTGCTCATAAACCATCAGGGTGAGGGGTATTATTCGACGCGCGTGGTTTGCTGATTTGCCAGTCGCAATGAGTCACTGATCGGGAGCGCATCGCGCGTTCGCCGTTGAGTAATATTTAAAGTGCGGTGATTAATTGGTTCGTGCGCGTCGCGCTTTTTGTACTCACTTATTCGACGAGTAAGTGATGGGCCGAGCACGCAACTTATCTGGTGTTGGGTTCAAAAGTTCAGACAAGAAGGGACAATGGTTAACCAAACTCCTCCGGGACCATGAAAACTGCAAATCGTGCAGTTTCTCAACGAAAATGACTATTCTTTACGTGATAACTTAGCGAGAACGATGCTGGAAATTTTTGGAACAGCACGACCGCTTGGAAACATTGTTTACTGACGAAGCATATTTTCATATCGCTGGCTATGTTAATAAACAGAACATAAGATACTGGTGCCCCGACAACCCGGGGGAACGCCATCAAAAACGTCTGCATTGTCCAAAAACTACAGTGTGATGAGCAATTTCTGCCCGAAAGATAATTGGCCCTTATTTTTTTAACCAGCGAGAGACAGTCACTGCTGACGTGTATTGCCGATTGATCGACGAGTTTTTGGTACCGCAACTGCAGCTGTTTCCCGGGTTCAACAACATAACACAATTTCAGCAAGACGGGGCCACTCAACACACAGCTAGAGTTTCAATGGAGAAACTGAGGGGAATTTTTCCCAATGAATTAATCACCATCTACGGAGACATACCCTGGGCACCTCGGTCACCGGACCTTACACCGCGCGACTTTTTTTTATGGGGATACTTAAGTCGAGAGTTTCAGGCCCTACAAGAAAATATCCGCCGTGAAGTTGCTGCCATTGAACCAACGCTTTGCTCTCGCGTGTTCGCAAATTTAAGAGTCCGATTGCAAGAGTGTCTTGAAAGAAATGGACGGCATTTAGTCAATATTGTTTATAAAACGTTAAATTAGCATCGTTAAAACCCATTTTGTATAAATAAAATATGAGAATAACATTGTGTTTTTTTTTTAATTTAATATTTAACTTGAAAATTTTCCGCTGGACACCTTTTATAAAGCTATCTATTATTTTACTCTTATTATACTCGTCATTACAAACTTGCAGATAATAACCCGATTGTTTCGCCTGTAAAATTTTTCTTCTGTTCAAGTTTTCGCATCTACATATTTACTGCGATCATTTATCGTAAATTTCACGACACACTTTTGCAAATATTGATATTTCTTTTCCGATTCTTGTCTTCTGTTCAGCACTCAGTAATTGTGGATGTGTGTTTGTATAGTACGAGAGGCCATTTAGATATAGCTCTGAAGAATATTTTAAATCCTACAAGTTTTGGATATAAGACAACTGTTTATCAGATCAATCCTAAAAAAAACTTAACTTCATATCCACAATCTGATTCAAATGAAAGTAGGAGCAAAACCTTAAGATACTTTTTGTGCCAAAAATGGATACAAAATTTGGTCAATGAACTTTCTTATTTTGTGCACCGCGTATATTTAATAAATTACCAGTAGACCTTAAAGGGTCTAAAGTGATTAACGACATTAAACTAAAAATAGCAAAGTGATTGCTTGATGTGGGTAGAAAGCAAAATGAAACTAATTTATCATTTGTGCTAACCTAACTATCTACATATTTTGTCTCCAAATATATTATAGACAGACATCTTTTTTATAACTTCTGATTGTACCTTAACAATATACATCTTATAAAAACTGTACAGGTAATTGTTTTAGAACACGCCATGTCTAGTAAAATTTATTTAAAATGTATTATTTTATGCTAAAAAAAAATTTTTAAATTACAGTCATTTAAAATATATATTATATTTAGAAGCAGTTCTTATTGTTTGCGTTTAATTGTACGTATTATCATTCATATAAGTTCAAAAATACAAGTTTTACCGAGCCATTGTAATGTCTGATAAATTAGTATAATTAATTTTATAATTCTAATTATTCATAAAAAGAGGTTTGATCTGATTTTGTTATTACGGTAGTTGCTTTTCAGATGTCTGGGATTCAAAAACATATTATTCTGTAGGAAATAACATAAGCACCAACGACACAAAAAAACCTGATATAATTTAATACTACAACGAAGTGAGCTGTCTCAACAGAGCTCTCTTCGTTGTAGTAAAGTTGTGAGTCAAATACGTAGGTACCAGATTGTCGTGTAACAGAAAAACTCGAAGGTGGCCACTACGTATGTTAATTTGGTATGCTCTACATTGGCTTCACAAATGCTCGCTGTATTATAGTAAATGCACATGTAAATTGTCGTGGTCTGGACTTAGTAGAATTCAAAAAATATTTCTCTCTTCAACAAATCACGTGATTCACAAACGTCTTTGAGTAATTCGTACACGTTTATGTTATGATTTGCCTTAACCCCAGGTTATTGTGTATTGCGCGACGCATGTTGTAGATACATGACATTATGTAAATTAATTTATATTTTTATATGTATGCATGTAATTGTATCAGCTAGCTACCTAGCTAACTAACTTATCACACCGTTTCTCCGCGGGGGTAGGCAGATAGGACAGAGCGCCACACTCTTCTATCCGACACACAATTCTCGCCTCGTCCACATTCATACATCTTCTCATACAAGCTCGCCGATTATTGAGGCTTCTAACAGGACCTGATCGTGCCAAATCTTCTGGGGACGTCTTCTATTTCCGGTGCCATCAACACTTTCGTTATATATCGTTCTTACCATTCTCTCATCATTCATTCATTCCATATGACCAAACCACCTAAGTGATCCTTTCTTAATCTTTCTACACTAAGATCAGCTTTTCATTCCTTCATCTTGTACTTACTTACCATACAATTCTTAAACGAGTTTGTTCCTAACCGATTTTGTTATTGATTTTATTTTTTTAAATAATTTAAGCTCTATATGTAAACGCATTTTATCTTTTTAATCATTTGTTTAATTTAGCATTATGTTTTTATTTGCTATTTACCCGAAATAGGGAAAGAGACACATGTATATTATTTACTTACGTCATTCATTTTATTTTAGTTTGTTTACCTTACATATACATATATAAAATATCATTATATTTATATTTGTGATTTTGATCCCCTGGCCGTGAGAAGCTCGTTAGCGCATTATGACGTCCGGATGGAACTTTCTAGATCTAAAAGCTCGGGTCCCCCGCTCCGAGAGCGTTAAATCATTGTAACCCTTCGGGGTAACTTATTTTTTATTCGCAGCCGGGGCTCAGGTGCGCCATCTAGCGGCCGGGCGCCGAAGTACGCGGCCGCAGGAAATCAACAATGAGCGGATGCTTTTAACTTCGTTCGTTTATTTACTTTGTCACAAGTGCAAGGGGGGGGGTAATGTTGTTTATAATACAACACAACATAACAATATTTGTGTTGATCATTTAGCGTTTCATACATAGTTCTCTCTCTTCTTCTTTCATTTGCACACGTTCGAGCATGAAGGCGTAAAGAAAGACGTTTAGTAGGATAATAATACTTCAAAATACAGTACATAATGTCTGCCTACCGAGTGCCTACCTGAAGTGATCCAAAACCAACCGTATAAATTTGAATGTTTTATTTCTTATTATACATAGGTACGACGCATGAATTAAACACAAGAGGTGAAAATATTATCGGTATTAATTTTTCTTATTTACTGTATCGTAATATTCTCGACATTTTATCAATGGTTACGCCACAACTTATTTTATTGATATCAGTGAGTTAGTTATACACGAAACGATAAACACAAAATCTCGCATACAAATTACTTATCGCCTGTATTTAATATAAATATTTATTTGTACATGACGTACACGCTCAAATAATTTTTGTCGTCATCGAGACATGTGACATGTTGAAGTATTTTTCTAACCCATTTAATTCTGCCGAATGGTTTTACCCCTCACCCTTTCTCCGCTCCCTTCGGCGACCCTTACGGTACAGGTCGTATTGTTGCCCAAAATGTTTGAGGAAAAGGAAAGATGTTTGTGGAAGTATTAGTTACATTCCTTACCGGCCGAGGTGAAAGTTACATTCTTGCATCCGTTCGTAACATAGATAAACAAAACAACATATCGTTTGACCGTCTATTGCAAATTTTCAAACATTTGTGAAAAAGATATTTCCATATTAAACAAGATCAGTTACGGCAAAAGAATATGCGATAAACATAATTACATATGTATATTATTTGAATGATGGGAGTAAGTTGATAGTTCATGATGTTATTTGCCAAAGAGACAATTCATATCTCCCGGGTGTAGTCGTCGAAAAACATCTTCATTTTATAATTTACAAGATATTAGATTAATTATTTAATTCCTAAATTCGCAAGCGCCATTTTTGTCATTCCAAATTCAAATATATCACGGGGCGCGCCGGCAGCGCGCGCACCTGCACATGCGCCGTTGCCAAGTCACTACCGGACTGCGTTCCGTTTGCATCTTCTAATCCCGAAAGTTTTCTGCAAGTTTTTATATTTTTATAGGAAATATTGTTATGCAAGATTTTTATATATGATAGATATTTATTTCTACAATAAGCATTATTTATTACAATAATCGGAAAATATATTATTTTGTTCACTCCCAAATACGGATACACATGCATATTTTACATTAAGATTTAATAAGCATTATAAAAATGCATCACATTTGAACATTATTTAGAATAAACACACTGAAAGGTTGAACAATAAAAACATAGAACGATAATAAAATAATTAACAGCGTTATTAAATGGATCACGAAAACGCTTCTAAACAACACTGTCTAAAATCATATGAATAAAACACCCTATTAAAATAGTTCAACATTCTAACTAATTATGTATGGTTTAAATCTGTTATAACAATAAAATATACGTCTTATCTTTAGGATGTCTGTGTCCGCCTATACATACTAGGGAATCTTTTCACCGTGTATAATATAGACCTATCAGGGAGTGGTTCAGTTAAGTGCCGGGGGGGGGGGGGAGACCCGTGTAAGCTAGTTTTATATAAAATACACATTATGTGACAGAAAAATATTGCATATAATAGTAAGGAAATAAGCAAGGAGAGTATTAGTATATTAACAACTAATAGGTAAAATGAAAATGAATGAACATATTATTTTTTTTAAATGTAGACTGTTATTACAACGTATTATTTTGTCTAGTTAAAGAATCGATTAGATTATGAAAGAAATTAAATGGTAAGAATTTATTGTGCATTGGAGAAATATGTATGTATGTACATTTTGTAAATTTTTATTTTATTAAAGCGTGACGGGCGCAAAACCACGCATCAGAAATATTTATAATTCGATCGCTACATTGATCCATTGGTCATTAATCAATTACTGTTTTCACAGTACAGGATTTGTGGGTTTAATTTAAAAGTTGTAAAAATGGTAATCTTCAACGTTAAAAAAACGCGTTATTTGTCTAATCATACCACCCATGCATAGAATATGTTATTTCCTTATATATGTTGTTTCGCCCTAGTGATTACAAAGATACTAAATATAATGTTTTATGTATTAAAGTCCATCTGAGAACCTCATATAAAATATTCCGTAATTCCAACTCTATTTAAAATACGCTATTTCTAGCGTTCTGGGAGTTTAAACATCGTTTTAACGAGTCTTCGATAAAAATATTTTATGTTAAAAAAGGAACTATTGTATTTTTTTATTATCTATTAATAATTATTAGATATAATTAAATAAATATATTATATTATTATTTATAATTGATTTAAAAATTCATAAATATCTTCATTATTCTTATACAATATTATATTCTTATTTGACAATTTGGCACTGCAGCCTACTGGGGGACGAACTAAGATGGTAGAGCGTTCGCCTAGCATGTGAAAGGCACCGGGATTGATACCGGGTCCTCCAAATTTTTTAGTAGTAGGGAGAGTAAAAATGTTGCCCAATTTTCTAACATGCTATTTCTAATTCAGTTTTCATGACAAGTTTTACTAGGAGTAGTTTTACTGTAAAAACAATCTCAATATTAAAATAAATTTTTGCCTCAGGGAAATTGTATATGTATTTTTATTTCTCATGAAAGCTTTCATGTTTGATACGGTTTTAAAATGAAATCTTTAGAATAAACAAATAAAGAAAGACTTTGGATCAATTTCTTAGCTCCGCCTTAAGACAGTTGGATAACTGATGTTGTACGGGATTAATATATCAAAAGTAATAGATTTATTACACTCTGTTAAATTAGTTTCACTGTAGTTCCAGCGTGCTAAGCTTATAGGAACCCGAGACCGTGGCGCGCGCCTGCGCGTGTCTGTCTCGCTGATAACCTGCCGGACGGAATACCGATTGTGCGCTATCTCCACAGCCCAGGGCCGCCGCTGGGATTGTTTTCCTCTGTGTTTCATCGGACATGATCGGCGCTAGGAATTCACATTATTTTACTCTCAGTTAATATACGCTTTCAGTATTTTGGATTGTTTAGATTATATAGTTATATTTTTATTTTTTATTCATCTATTCAATTATTTTTTGTATTTATTTTCTGTCAATTAAATTTTTTATAATTTATTTAAATTTTATTATGATTACACGTTCATATGGCCTTACATATTGTAGGTCACATTTTGAACGAATATTACATAGTAATTGAATTTCTTATATATTTTTACTTATACAGATTTAAACATCGTTTGATATAAATGTATAACATAGCACTTCTAAAATTACATTTTATAAATCACAATTCATTAAAATTAAAAAATTTATAAATTACATATCGTACACAATTAAAAAAAAACAGAAAGATGGTAGAGAAATATAGTATCTTTAGTTTAATGAGAGTTTCTTATCCAAGCGCCTCTTGAAACATATCATATTAGTATTAAAAATATCAATATATATTGTATAATAATGTGTAGTAGTTAGTAGGAGTAAACTAATAGAAATTCGTATAATATATGCACAACTATGTATTTTTCTAAAGACAATAAAATAAATTATTCTACAGTAAGTGCATATTATGTATATACAAGTGGTACACAAACTTAGGTTATGCTGTCACCGACAATGCTAACTAGGTGTACGCATGTAGATATGGTAGGTATCAATCAAAAAAATTACAGAAAAACTATTCTAATTTGGAGAACAATTCATCAATAATTTTTTTTTAAATATTGTGAATTCATTACTTTAATAAATGCAACTTCTTTTATTGCGCCGTACCGTTTTATGCTTTCGATTTCGCTTAAAATATTGTACACTATTTCTCTTTCGGACAGCGGATGTTAAAAATGTTTCATCATAATAAAATAAAATAAAATATATTTTTTAAATTAAACTTATATTTAAATAAATAACTTTTCAATTTATCATAACCGAAACTCATGTAACGAAAACAAATATATTTAATAATTTAATATTGCTAATAATCAACCCGAAAAGTTCAAATTCGCTCGCTTGACGGATAATTGACGAACACCTTTATCTTTTATCTATGCGAAAACCATTCAAACTACAAAATGACGTTGGAATATACCATGAAAAGAAACCCGTTTAGTCTGTAGAATTAGAAAAAGGTGTAGTAAGTAATATATTATATTTTTAATATTAAATAAATAATATTAGAAATATATTTTTTTAAATATTAAATAAAAATACTAATTAAATGTATTAATTAGAAAGATATACACATAAAATCAATTTTATCGATAAATATTGTTGTTGCTACCGAGATTCGAACCTGGATCTCTTTCTAATTCCATAGTTGGTTAATCCCCGGATTTAAAATATCACAGACCTATGCTCTAAATAATAAATTACAACTTCACAATAAGAATGTGTTCTCCTTAATAAAAATAAAAATATTATCTTTAATGAGTATTTTTAATACAAATTAAATGTATTAATTAGAAAGATATACGACTCACTGTGTTGGTATAGCATAATCGGTTAATGCATTTCCCCGGATATGAAGAGATCCAGGTTCGAATCCCGGTAGCAACAACAATATTTTTTCGATAAATTGATTTTACTTGTCTAATTTAACTTTAACTCTAGCCATTGGTTAAGCTAATCCGTGTAATAGCGGCTAGAATTTTATAAGTCTTTCTAGAAGACAAGGATTGTTTAATTTATATGTATTTTCCAGAATCCGCCCATGGTATATGCATATTTCACTTTATTGATGTCTAGCTGTTTTATTAAAGTGATTTTTAGTTTTATTCATCATGATTTCAGACAAATTCAATTACTTTTATAATTTTATTAAGGAGAACACACTCTTATTGTGAAGTTGTAATTATTCAGAACAGACGGACTGTGATATTTTAAAATTACAAATTAAATGTATTAATCAGAATGACATACACATAAAATCAATTTTATCGAAAAATATTGTTGCTACGGGGATACTTCCGTAAAAATAAAGAAGATGACTTTCAAACAATGGAACGATAGATGTATCAATTTGAAAAGTGTAACATATAAGTTCTAAAATGTTAATGTTCCCCGGACAGGAAAAGATCCATCCCGGTAGCAACAACAATATTTTTCGATAAAATTAATTTTGTATGTATATCTTTCTAATTAATACATTTAATTTGTACTTTTATAATTGCCTGAGTTCATATGTATTCCTTTGTTAACAATGTACTATAAAATTTTCATTCAAAAATATTATAGAAATTTGGTGTTTTCTTTGGTTTCTCAATATTTTGATGTTTAATTTATAAATGTAAAATATTGCATTCTTTATTAGTTATTCCAACATACTAGAAGTATTTTGTGAGTTATTGCAAGACACTATGAATCCTTCTTGAGTTATTCCATTAATAGAAACAAACAAAAAATTGTGATTTTGATTGAAAATTATTATTGTCATAATATGCAATATATAGACACAGAATGTAGGTAATTATTTTCTTTTTAGCAATAATTTTTGTTAAAAGAGTACATCTTCCATTTCGTACAGTATTTTTCTAAAATAAACTTGTCTTCCGTTAAGAGTTTTCTGGACTATTATGTCTTGTTTTGTCGACCCACAGACTTTTGCACGGAAAATTCTGAATGGTTGTTAGAATTTTTTTAATCAATTTGTCTTCCATTTATACATTTCTTACCGACATTACAAATTATTAAGAATTGATTTTTTTTAATGTAATCAATAATTAATGAAGATTTTGCGGATGTATGTTGCATTATGACCTGTGGCGTAACTACGCCAAAACGGTGCACTGGGGCCCATATTAAGCAAAGGCTAAAAGGTTTGCTCTCCCACACATCTTTTTTTATGCGTACTAATAATTTTTAAAATCCACTACTATGGAATTAAACAATTTAGAAAAACAATTTTCGTGTTTTTTTTTAGAAAAACATTCAAAAACATTATAAATATATTCGGTAGTACCCCGCTAATACATCGGGTTAGGAACTAGACCGTCACCACAAAGCAAAAATGTGCATATTTAACGTGTAACGTGTGAATACATTTACGCTTGAAAAAAAAAATTCAAACCACTGAAAAAGTAAAATTATTTAGGTAATCGGTAAATGAACACTACACTACTGTACTGTACAGTACACACAATAAATAATTGGTCGTCGTCTTTATAGGGGGCCAATCCATATACTGGATGTAACAGATCTAGTCCACAATATTTTATTGGTGGATACCTGACTAAATTACGTGTCGAAAATGTTCAAGGGGTATGTGTCTAATCTCGACCATGCAAAAATAAAACGTAATTATGTGATTATTTCGATTAACTGAAATATTTTATTGATTTCAAATTATACGTTGAATACAAAAAATTAAGGTCATCGAATTTCGAGCGGTTAGACTATTATTTGTACAAATTGCTTGAACATTTTCGACTCATAATTTAGTTCGACCCATACAATATTGTGGACTAGGTATGTTACACTCTGTGTAATAAATGTACATACGGAACCCTTTTTTCCATTTTGCATTGGGTCCTAATTTTTGTAGTCACGCTACTGATTATGACACACTTTGTAGATACATCTAACAAGTTAGTTTTTTTTTTTAATTAAATGTTTAATTATAGTGCTATATGCGTTTCTAGTTTATCATGCCTGTATGTTTACGTCTATTCTTGAAATTGAACAAAGAAAATAAACTACTACATACTTGTCTCATCCGCATTCGTTCATCTTCTTAAGCATGCTCGACCGTCATATTGAATTTGAGAATTTGTAATAAAAATAAATATTCTGTTTTGTAAATAAAAATATATTTCAAACTGCAGTTAGACTATACAACTAACATAGCGCTTTATTATTTTCTCCGATTTGATTTTTACACTTTCAAAGAGACTTTAATATGAGTTATTTCGTGACATAAAATGTTATGAACCATGACACGATCCACGGTTTCATTAGTCTCCGCCTAGGTTGAAAGGCGAATATTTAACATGAAATATATTCATATATATATTGTAATGTTTCTCAATAATCCTGGCAACCCGGCACAACGTACATTCCAAATACATAATTCTTACCTATAATGAGAGCCTGTTTTTTAAAAATTTATATGTTTACTTTTCTAATATGCTCTTTTTTTTGCAGCAACAGAAGTTTTTGAAGAGGCCAGCGGACTCGGGCGCGGGTCCCGCCGGCCCCGGGGGCGGGGGTGGCGGGGCATCCCCTCCGGGCAAGCTCCAGAGGGTAGGCAACGGGCCCGCCGAGAGCCTCACCAAGTTCTCCGTGGAGATCGTGCAGCAGCTGGAATTCACGTCCGCGGCGGACTCGCAGCCCCAGCAGATCTCCACTAACGTGACGGTGAAGGCGCTGACCAACGCGTCCGTGAAGAGTGAGGCGGGGCCGCCGCTGCTGGAGTGCAAGCGGGAGCCCGACCATGACTTCGCGGACCTGGACCAGTGCGCGGCGGCGCTCGAGAAGGACGCCGCCGCCAACTTCCCGGGCTTCACGGACCTCATCGGCGACGAGGCGGGGAACGAGATCATCATGTCGGACGCGTTTAAAGATCTCATATCGGAGATATCGGACTATCCCGAGTTTATGAAGGACTTCGATTTCGAAGATAAGTGCGGGGACAATTTCGGCGTCGAGGACCGAGGATTGGTGAACGATAATCGAGTGAAAGTGGAAGACGGCGGCCAGGGCGCCATGCGGCGGAGCGAGAGCCCCGGCGGACCCGGCCAGGGGAACCGGGGCTTCGGGCCGCGGCCGGGCGGCGGCTACGGCGGAGGCGAGCTGTCGCCCGCGGCGCAGACCCTTAAGCAGATGGCGGAGCAGCACCAGCACAAGCAACTGGGGCTCGGGCCCCGCACGGCGCGCTCCCCGTACGCCGAGCTGCAGGACTATCTGGCCGGGCCGGGCGGGGCCTTCCGCAAGCAGGAGCAGGTCAAGCAGGAGCCCTCTTACCCGCCCTCCTACAAGCACTCTTACTCGCCCTACGGCAGCCCCGGCTCGGGGGGCAGCCCGGGCTACCTGCCCCGCCCGCCCTTGGGCGGCCCCTCCCCGCCGCGCCCGCCCTCCGGCCCGCCGCCGCAGCCGCCCAGCTCGGCCAACCTGCACATCAACCAGGCGCAGCATCTACACATCTCGCACCCTTCACACGGTATTCAGGTGAGTCTTATTATCCTCAAACTCCTCACTCGTTCTTATACATATCTCGTGTTGTGAAGTACCTAGTATTATATAATATACATACCCTTTAATTTAATGCCGTGTTGGCGAAAATCAAAATGGATTCCTCGACAAATGAGATCCTCGGGGTGGCCGACACCCGACACCCGACACCCTTGCCCTCATAATATATTTCCCTCCATGCGGGTAGCGGGTAGCGGGTGGCGGGTGTTCCGTGCGGCGGTCCCACTCCGCCCTGCCGGGGTGCTCGTCACTGGCGCTGCGAGAAACTTGATGTTCCATTCTCTGTGACGATTTATCAGCAGATTAAACAGCCTATCTTTTGTGACGAAGAAATTTAGTTTTTCTTCTTTATTTCGTTCATCACACTCGATGTTGCAATTCGACATAGTAATATTGAATTCTCACTTACTGTTTTATTTAAATTACCACGAAAATTCCGCTCGGCTTAAATGAAATATTTTACACAATATCTCCAGTAATATAACCGTAAGAGGAATGAATCGCCCTCCATTGCAAGTCAGGTGTTCCCAACCTGAGCTTGAGATGAATAATAACGGTTAGAAAATTTGACAGTACCATAATTTTATGCGATATCTGTCACATTATTGAGTTTTTTCGCTACTTAATTGATTTTTTATAAGAAAATAATTCGCTATTTAATTAGTTTTGTTTTTTTATCGGAAATGTAATGTTAAATTTTTTTAATTCAAACATTTCAAAAACACGCAATTTTTCATTGTAATGATATAATACGTCATGCAATAACAATAAAATGTTAATATCATGTGATATATAATAACTCACTGTGATATATACGTGGAGATATTATTAATCTTGTATTGAATTCTACGTATCATTTAAAAATAACTTGTAAATTATACCTAACGGATTTTTTTTTGGTTATTCATATCTTCCATATGAAGGTGAAATTAACTAATTACTTAGTTTCTACGGTCATTTTTATTGTATATTTCGTGATCTTAATCTATCTGTAAAGATATTCCGGTAAACTACTGCTGCACTCACTATATGATACAGTGTACGTTGTACTGTACACTAGCAACATTTCCCGGTATTTAGTTAGGTCGGAGGGATGGGTGTTTGCGCAGTGTGTACAATTTGGTCCAGGTAGAAAAAATGTTGATGTCCGGGGATGTGTGGTGGAGTGACTATATTTTCCTCAGGGTCCTAGAGTGCATTTGAGCAATATTTGGAACGGATAGCAATGTAATGCATCATTGGTCAAATGAAGTTATCTAGAAAGAGAATAGACATACAGGCAGACATAGTTCACTATATTTTAGGGGTAGATACATATTAAAAATATGAGTCGAAAATATTTAAGCTGCATGTGTCTAATCTTAATCATGTCAGAGATATAAGCATTTTAAAGAAGTCGTAGTTATGCGATTATTTCGATTAATTGAAATAATTTAATGATTTAAAATTAAATACCGAATACAAAAAATAAAAGGTCATCGAACTTCGAACGGCTGGCCTGTTTTTTGTTACATAATTCAATTACGCAAATATTTATTTCGAAATATGTAGACTTAAATCTTAACAAGATTTAGTAAAAATCTCATAGAGTCATATTTAGTCAGGCCTATCAAATATTGTGAACTAGGTCTCTTACACCGTGTATATATAAAGGATTTACTATGAGTATCTTTGCATGGGGGATAACATCGGCCTACCATGGGGGGTGGATCAATTAGGTGCGACGAGGAACGGATTACAACTCGTGCAATGACAGGTGTATCAGCTAGTATTACGCACATAATTTCGTTAACACGTAAAATAATTTACAAAAAAGATAACTGCTAGTAACTTGTTTCTCGACAGCTGTCTTGCATAGAACGTTTAGTATTCGGCGATCGCGGCCAACCGGTTGGGCGCCCCCGACGTAAACGGATATGCGCGCTGGGGCGAGGAGACGTGGCCTGATGGGGTCGTTTTTCATACCCCATCCGCTGATTAAAGTGGCCCCGACATCCCCGTATGGCCGTTCCGCTGGCGTGGAACACACGCGACTAGTTTATTGAGATTGACAATAAATAACACTTAGCACACGCAGACAGATCCGCGGCAGCCGGGTTCGTTGACCGACACAAAAATCTAAATGTATTCGTTTTGATCCTTATCTGATCAAGCAGATGAGGATTTCTCCCGGCGCGTCAAAAGCGTCCCGCATTGATCGTAAGACGGCGTCGCCGATATTGACTTCGTTTGATTTCCACCATAATGCAGGTTTTATTTGGATTCCCAGGGGTCGGACTGCACGAGAGGAGGCTTCTTCAACTCATGAGCTCTACGCTGCTTAGCTCAGGATATTTAACATCATGATGAACAAATTTATATCGCGATAGCGTTTCTGGGTTCATGGAGGGGGGGAGGGTCTTATTAACTTATTAAATATAATATTTATATACAGCGGTAATGAAATATTGAAGAGGTTAGTTGCACGCGGAAGAAACGCACGACGTACTGCTAATCCCTAACGATTCCTAAAATCATCAAGTATTTTATTCTTTGAGAGAAATAAACAGTACAATAATAATAACTGATATATAAAAATAAAACCAGTGAAGTTTCTTCGGAATTAAAGAAAGAAGAGTATCATACAAACTAAAAAAATAGTACATCAAAATAAACAAAAACTAATAAAAACTGATAAACAAAAGAGTGTTTTTACACTGAACATATAAAGCGGAGAGGGAAACGGGATGCAATGTAATTTTTAAAAATATATGTGTATATACGCTTGTACGTATGCACCGAAATCACTGGAATTTATTGTTTCCACGTTGAACTAGTAAGACGCCTTTTTAACGATTATGTAAAAAAAAATTGTAATAAAAAAAAAATCATGCGAATAAATAAATAAATGTTGCGTGCAAAATACTGCCTATGGACACAACCATAACCCGAACTGCAGGATGCCGCGCCCAACTTTTCACACTTCCATTTTCCTGTGAATGCACACAGTGCGGCCCGAGCCACCATCCATCTTTACGTCATTCCGTTAATTTTTTCCCCGCATTCAGGCGTCAGACCTTCGATTGGCGCGTGTTGCGCTCGGTACAATTCCGCAGCATTTTATTTTGAATCGGACAAACAGAATCGGATTTGTTTTCTTTTTACTCAACAATTAGTTGATATACAGGCTGTTTCAGACCTAGTCCACAATATTTTATGGGTAGATTACGACTCGAAAATGTTCAAGGGATATGTGCAAAGTGTGCACCGTTACGGAAATTATTATTGTTTGAATTTTTTTACAAAATCATATTTACGTACTTTGAAATAAATATTTGCGGAATGTATCAATTATTAATCTACGAGTATGTACGTGTTTCAGGTCCTAAATCATTTTACAAGATATAGTCTGGCCGCTCGAAATTCGCTGATTTTTATTTTGTTGTATTCAATATATAATTTAGAATCAATAAAATATTAAAATTAATCGAAATAATCGCATTTTTTTATTATTTTTAAAATGCTTATATCTCTGACATGGTTGAGATTAGGCAAATTATTATTCCTTGAACATTTTCGACTCGTCATTTATTCAGGTATCCACCGATAAATTATTGTGGACTAGGTCTGTTACACCCTGTACTGTATAAAAAATATATCAAATTTCTTGTCACCCAGACGCAAGAAAACTGCATTATTTTCAGATGGTTGGAAAGCCGTATTTTTTCGGATCTCGGATTTACAATTTTTTCGCGCTACAGATGAACCCGCCAACCTGTCGACTCCCCGCCAGATGCTCTGCTCTCGGTCGAGAGGTAGCCCCCACCTCTCCACCGCAGACAAATTTTCAACATTGCGTTCCATTTACTGGTTCTTTATTTCTTTTGTAACGTTGAATTAACATCAACTTTTCGGATGACGTCATGCCCTTGGGTGAACTCCTTTCGAACAAAATGTCTCGATGCGCACGACGATTCTGCCGGTGGTCTCGGGAATGTGCTCGCTTGTAACAAGTAAGCGCTTGCACGCCGACTTTTATCAATGGCGAACAACCCCCCTATAAATGAGAGAGCCTTCGCGTATTAAACTTGCGCCCCACTTTCTTTATATCGGTTGCTAATTCACAGTGGCGTGTAGTAAGTATAGACTTAGATTATGCTGTTACCATGATATTATATAATACTACATTTGTACATAGGTTTATGAACTTTCGTTTAACTAACTTTACTTTAGCAAAATTAATCCATCATAATAAAAATGTATTATCCTCAAATGCGAAATCAACAACAATCATGAAACAACACGTTTAGTAAGGTAGTCACGTTTGCGAAGTAGTAAATGAGGAAGTAGATATTTCTATCAGCTCTAAGCCAAGTTAAAAACATTTAAAATGTCATTTTGTTAGGAAACAGCATACGTAAGGACTCCGTACAACATGAATCAGCTGATTCATTTCTGACTCTGCCGAGTGTAATTTTCTATTCGGTCGGTAGCAATTGTATGGCTTGAATAGAACGATAGATTAAAATAGTTGCCAGTAATAAATTAATAATAATAACCCAGTAGAGGACTACATCCAGAATTACGCAACTAACGATTCAACTGATACTCGGCGGGTGCTAGCCATTATTATAACATAAGAATTATTTTATTTATGTTTCTTTCCCAGAATTTTGAATAATGCACAGCTTATTTGCTTGTATGCAGTGCACGCCCCTGCTAATTCAGTGCCACGCGTGAAATTGGACGTGTAGTTATATTTTTGATTAGCAATCTTACAGTTTTACAAGACCAGTTTTTCCAAATATTTTTCATAACACTTTTGCGATGTTCTTTCGTATCTTTCACATTCGGTATATGTAAATTTTACTTTCCATAAATCTGTACCTACCTATTAAATAGAATCGCATATATTGGGAATATAATAATGTATTTTTTAATCGATCGTACATTTTAACAATTTAATATGTTCTAATTCAATTTAATTTGACGCTACCGTTTGGTTCAGCAGTGAGTCACTCGTTTATTTACCAAGGCGTTGGGAGTTCAATTTACATCCCGGGAAATATTCTTGTTGGTCTTTTTTTTTCATAGCACAAGCGTTTAGCTTAGTTTTAAGCGTATCGATATACAGTTTATAGTGTAATCCATGTTTTTGTAGTTAATTATTCTGCGTTACTCTGTGAAACATTTGAATAATGCCAGTGAGTTCAGATTATACTATCCAACAGACAATCAATACATTTCGACAATGCAGGTCTGTTTATCCTATCCGATACGACGAAAAATTAAAATAATTTTTCGGTGAGACTTGTTCTAATTCTATTGCAATAATTATAAGTATTCATAGATGTCATCCTCGTGTTATATCAATACTGGAATCGTTTAAAATACAACTCTTGAAAAATGTTTAAACTCTTTGAATGCTTAGGTTCTTGATTTTGTTTATTAGATGTTGTAACGTTGAACTAAAGATATTGGCATGTATTGTGACGCGGAGAATGTACAAAGTCCTGATGGTCCACCGCAATTTCGGAATTTTTTTAGACTCCATTAGTGTTGCCCAACATACAGTAGGCTTGACAGTAACGTGGTTTAAAAAAACGGAAATATGCGGAAGAAAGACTGTGGCGTGAAGTTACATGTTTTCAATTCAAATGTGTTTATGTTGATGAGATAGTTTAATAGATAATTTTTTTTTTTTTATATTTTAAAAGCGTAGGTATTATTAATAATTTCTCTCTCTCTCTCGATCAAACTGGCAGCCGTCTGTCAACTATCTGGGTAGATTACCTCTCATTTTCAGGTACAAATTTCGGAACAATGACGGGCGCTTTATAACCGTTTATCTGGGTTTTTGTTTTGACTTCTACCCCGGTCTCTTGGCAAAGTTCGACATAAATTATTTCTGCAAATAATTTAGATCATTTTTAGACATTCTCCAAAACTACCACAATACGTCATTTCAGCTTTCTGCCATTTAATAAATAATATTTGCTCAATTAACTTCTGAACGTCTCTGACTTAACGGACATGTTAACCGAACGAAGAATATGTATTCTAATATCTGAATGTCTTTCTGTGTCACGCGTAGAAAATATTTGAGAGGTACCTGATACAATCCTTCGTTTGAAATTTACGAATCAGATGGACATGTAACAATTTTGTTCTGAGGGCATTTTTCAAACAAACAACAAATAAGTCCATTTCAATTGTAAAAAATTGAAACTCTGTACTGCTGCTGTACTGTATGTAGATAGGTAATATATTTTAAATGTAAATTTTTCACAAAAAAAAACTGTCCTATGTACGTCTTTCGCGCCCGTTCTAGGAAGGATTTTAAACACTAGTTATAAATATTTATCTCTGTATCCATATGATTAAAAATAAATAAACAAATTGTACCCAACGGTATGGGAGTTTCCCACGATTTGGAAAAATTCCAATACGTTTTTTGTATGTATAAATTTTTTTTCAGTTGATATACAGGATGTAACAGACTTAGTCCACAATATTATATGGGTGGATACCTGACTAAATTACGAGTAGAAAATGAATATTCTGCACCGTTTCGGAAAATATTATTCTTTTAAATTTTTACAAAATCATGCTAATTTATCCATTATTAATTTATATACTTACTTCAGGCCCTAAATCATCGATCGAAATTCGATGACCTTTAACTTTTTGTATTCAATATATAATAATAATCGCATAATTACGATTTTTTTTAAAATGCTTATATCTCTGACTTGGTTGAGATTAGGTACATACTCCTTGAACATTTTCGATTATTAATTTAGTTAGGTATCCGCCCATATATATTGTGAACTAGATCTGTTACACCTGTATATATGGCTAAATTTGACTTGAAGATATACTATGTAAGCTAACATAGCAGTACGTTTTTTTTTGAGGCCTATATTTTTTCGTAATCTCTAAGTCATATTGAATTTGTGCTTTGCACAAAATCCCTACATCCACATTTCTGTTAATCTTTGTTATTGTTTTTCATTTCCTAGTAAATAAATATACATGTTTAAAGCATCGATTACATTCGGTATGCGTTATTGTATATTCTCATAACATGATAAAAAACGCAGTATATAATTTATATTTTATATAACAAGGCGTGTTATGTCATCGGGTTATGATGGAGCGGGCGCGGGGTGAAACAAAACGTTTAGCCCCGTAACGCCGCGGCCGCGAATACTCGTAATAAACACTGCTCAACGACTTGTCGGCCAATTTGCGTAAAAACAATGTTCACCATTTCAGCGTTTTTAAATTGCCTTCATTTTGTGTTCATAATCAGAGTTAGTCTTTGTAATTATGTCGCTTTCGAGTAAATATTGACGAGCTTGTTTTTCACGACGAACCACACTTTTCGACAAAAAAATATACACGCATTTAATATGGAATACAAAACACGGCCGAATGAAACATCAACTGTAGCTATTTCATAATACACTCACACCGTTTTGAGATAATGAGCTCAAAAGTGTTGATTGAATTTCAACATATATTCATTTTGTTTTGAGTCTGCAAATATGATCACTTTTAATTTAACTTATTTGCAGTATTATCAATGACCACTGTGAGATGAGGGAGATTAAAAATAATAATAAAAAACATTGTAAATTAACGATAATGATCCATAAATTGAAATAAATAAGTGATGCAGTTGTACCTTTCAGTTCTGTGCTATCGGTGTGTATGGAAGAAATAGAGAATAATGCATTTGGAACCCTTTTCTCACGCAATAACTCAAATTAGCCCAAAATGTTAGTTGGAATCTTGTTATTCTAAGGGGTCGATGTATCAAAAAATGTGTATTTTTTTGCATAGTAAGGATATCTCTTCGTGAATCTTTCGAAAGTTACGTATAAAGCTTTTATTATTTTGTCTTTATAAAAGTCATTCAAAATTCAACATTTTGTAGATTTCTGATAAATTTATCTAAAAGATCATCGATCAGATCGTAATAAAGAATTAAATCAAACAAGCTATTGTACATATTTTCAATAAATATTCGATCTAAATAGGGCCATCGGAAAATTATTCCGCAAAGGTTATTCTAGAATTACCCTAGGCAAAAAATTAGTTTTTCTAAAATAAATTTAAATAATGGTGATCAAAAAATATACTAGTGTAGTTCTAATATTCCAAATTAAATCATTTTTCATTACTATGTATTATTTGTTTATCATTATTATTACTATTGTTTAAAAAATTTCATAGTCCAATTTTATGGCTTACCTTTCTCCACCAATGATGAAATTTCGTTAAATTAAGCTTTCTTCACATTTTAAATTTTAATTTCCTCAGTTATTTGAAATACCTTAATGGTCAGTTATATCTGGCGGTTTTATCCATTGCGATCACTTCTACAGGAAGCAAATATTCTTTTGACGACAATTGATAATTGCCCCAGTAAAGTTACAGCATCTTCTGTGCGCTACAGTAATACGAAACGAGTTTTACGTAACATCGCCTCTTTCCGAGTTTCTCTTCTTCTATCGGTTAATAGTACACGGAAGGTTGGTTTTCCTCCGCTCGGTCTCGCGGTCCGCACGCGCGCCGCGTGTCCGCCGCCGCCGCGCGCCCGTCCGTGAAGGTGGCCCCGTGACGTCACGCGCGGTCGGCGCCACCGGCGGCCCCCGAGCCGCTTTGGAAAGTCTGGTCGTCAGCAGCAGTCGATCATCGCATGCAAAGTGGGTCCGGTCCGGCTGGCTATCGCTGGGCTGGCGGAGTGGGTCAGCACCTATCACTCTATCTCGGTACTTGATGGTGAGCGTGAAGATCGCCTTTGCCACTTTTCTATGATTGTTTCAATGACGATACCAGGTACAGACATTGCACTCTTTCTTTAAATATCTGTAGTGTAATGATCGAACTGTGTACTTCTGAGTTATTCGAAGTCTTTTAACGTGCACACTGAATTCTATCACAATTGACTGGGCAATATTCAACGCTGAGTGATATTTAATCCTTTTGACATTTTCTCTCTTAATGCTTGTCTTTCTAGTTAGTTCAGTCTTCTATGGCGGTGTACGGAATTCTTTCATTTGATCATGTTTTTGTTTTAATTAAGTACTGGAATATAATATTTTAGAAAGCAAATTAAGATAAATTTCTATATATAAATAAATTGCAAAAATATACTTTTCATGCCGACGACCATTATCGTCTGATTTTGATCCATATATATTAGTTTTTAGTGAAACATGTATTCATTCCCGTTGGAAGCAACCACACTAATTATCCAATATTATTATTATGAAGGAACTTCACAAATAAAATGTGATTTTATTTTAATTTGATATTTTAGATACTCACAAGAGGTTTGATGTCTGCATCATAAATAAGAAATTACCCGACTTTTCTATAATAGTAAACGTACATATCTTATATATATAAACTTTTTTTAGATCATGCTGCAGTAAACTGTTTTCTTGTCTAAACGACTTTGATAGAAATATATTAATATAATATAATTAATGCAAATTAAATTAATCGGTTAGAAATATAAAATATACAGAAAAAATATTAAGTTATTACCGGGATAATATCCCGAATACAGGAAGAGGTCCCGGTTCATATCCCGTGAACAACGAAATATTTTTTTCTGTATGTCTTTCTAATTGATTAATTTAATTTGTATTAAAATACCACAGAACTACGTCCTGAAAATGCTCAATACACAGCAAAAAAAATTATGCTTAAATATTTTTACTTATTTGTTTTCTTTACTAGCATATTTTTTTCATCCACGAAACTCCCAGTAATCCTAACCGTAACTCACTCGGCGAACTTTGACAGGATTCAGCGCGAACTTTGACAGGATTCAGCAATTATTTATTGGTCCGCTGATAATGATGGCAAGTGTTTCCAGTTGTTATTTCATGTTTTCCTTTGACTCCGGTTGTTAAATCAAATTACGCCTTTGACCCCCACGGATATTATTCGAAATATGTACGTATTGAAATATATTTTACTCGGACGCAGGTCCGGACTGACGCCCAGTCAATCTACCGCAATACCGCCTAGGGGTTCAATGTTTGTATGATTTACTATTTATTTTTACATCTGCATAAAACATACATGTGGAAAACCAGGATAACAATCCTCGTTTTTGAAATATACGTGGTAATACATAAAGTAAAGATCTTTTAACTGAAAAATAGTTTTTTTTTTTGATCACACAGTACCTTAATCTATTTCTCCATATAAGAAGTGATCTCTTACATTTATCAAATTTATGCATGAGATTTAAAATCCCGTTATTGCAGTAGTTAATCGCTATTCCATTTAATCAATTGTTGACTGCAAGTTACAACCTCTGAAGCGTTTTCCACCCGGGAACTTAAATTAGGAAAAAGGTATAAATCGATTAATGTAAAGTTTAGACTACAGGGCGGATGATCCACCCAGATCTCCACAAACAACCTTAGGTTTGCAGCACCTGCATGAAGTCGAGCATTGTGAGGAAGAATAATAAGGTTAAAAAGCTTTCCACTTCTTCAATTTTGGATGGCTCGCCGTAGTCTTTTGAGTGTCTTGCAATATCGGTAGGAATTTATTTTAGTGCTTTTTGGCACGAACACCACTGAAAGAACAACGCCCTTACGATCCCAGAAAATCATCGCCATAAGTTTTAGTATTGAAATAGTCTATTTGAATTTACTCATATTTTGGAAAAGTTGGGGATCATTTTTATTTATTTATTTGTTATAAGTACAATGATACAATACAATAATAATATATATATTTTGTTCTACACTTCTCTAAAAAGCATGTACTTGTGCAGAGAAGAGGTTAATTTATAAAATATTTACAGTTCAATGACACAATACATAAAAACATATGGTGTATATTATAATTTAAAATGTAGCCAATGAATCTTTAACGAACTCTCATCACATGAACTTAAATATAATTATAAATAAATATTTAGCACCAAATTATACATATATAGCGCCAATTATGCAAACATGTTTTTAAGAAAAAGTGTCATCTAAAAGACACATAATATATAAGTATTGTACAGCTAAAAAAAATACAGTTTGTTACATATATTTTACATTAGGCAAGCCTGTTTTAGGGAAAATTTACGGTGTTAATTCAATTATACATTGTACACATGTGTGAACTTGCATTCTATGTTGATGTGGTAGGCATCTAGTCTGAATGTTTCATGCTTCCTTTTTTTTTTTTTTTTTGACTTTTGTGTCATTTCGTTCAGAGTATGACGATGGTGAGTGACGAAATGAGACACCCAAGTCTCACCTCTTTTAATTGACGACAAATATCGTCAGATCTCACTTTCTGAGCATTCAAGAATTGAATAATCCAAACTCGACAGTCGGCGCCATTTTGTATAGTAGGATTAATTTTAACTATGCATAACTTCCATAAAAATACGAATTAAGGACCATTACTCTCGAAACACAAGGGCCAGTGGTATCTTTTCAGTGGTCACTTTTTACTATGGTAAAAAAAGTTACTTTAGTAAAAAATTTGCGCTAACGGGTTCGATCGTTGGTATAAAATATTTACTCATCCAAAATACATTCGGTAGTACCTAAATTAATTTAACTCTCCGATATCCGATGGTAAAACCGTCAATCGTTAGTTAAAAATGGCGGACTATTCACAGCTGTTTCAAAAGTCATCATTGTCAAAGTTTCAAAGTCATCGTCAACATTGATATTTTGAAAATTGTAGTATGCGACAATGAATCATTCAATATCCCGCTATTTTAGTAATGAGAGTTTGCCCGATGATGTATTTTATATTACAAAAGATTTTTTGCCAGCAAAGTGACAGATTTCGAACGCAGGGGTGAATAAGGCCATAGATAAAGCATAAAATGGTATATATTGCCAATGGTTAATAATTAATTATGCATTGTAATTGTGCATATGAAACGAAAATATTAATGAAGGAATGACGTTATAATTCGTGATAAGCGCCATCTAGTAGATTTTGCCAAAAAAAAATTCGCATTGCTGAAAATTTGACCCGAAAAATAAACTCACACTTTTTAAAAGGTTTTCATTCTCTTTGTGATGATATATTAATTATATATGCTAGAATATGTTATTAACACAAACGAAGTTTGAATAATACAATTATGCTTTTATTTATTTATTTCGTGTATTGTGATATCGTGCGGTGCATGCGTAATGAAACTGTGAGCACAGTCACAGTTTTCAATCACTGATATTATTGATGAATATCGATCACGATCACACCAGTGAGTCGAGAGTAGCATTTTTTCTCATCGCTAATAGATAACATTTATTTTTGTGATTAAATAGATCCCCGTGCAACAAGTATGCCTACATATTTTTTGATGCCTAAGTCCATGTTGAGGTTTTTGTTTAGTACGTACTATTTTCACTTAATACAACCCTGCTCGGACGAGAACGTTTGATTCATTTACGACCGAGCGTCAATTATTATTGTCAGTGATATTGAAATGCCAGACATATTCCCAACGAGTGACAGCGATAAAAAATAATTTATTATGAGTAGCTTTAAAGTTTTTTGCATAAATCGCCATTGACAGAACTCATCCGATACGAATACAACTTCACCGAATTCCGGACGATTTTTGAAAAGGAATTTTTTGATTTGAAATAATGGTGGGATATTTATGTCATTACAACGTTCATTGTTTGTTATTATATAATAAACATAAAGGTTAAAAATATATCTTAGTTTAATGTTCGTTCGCTTCTCCTTTGTCAAGATTTTAAATTTGACGAGTGCTTACTGATTACTCTTTTTACATAATAACAAAAAGTAAATGAATGAGGCGTCCACTAAGGAGACACTGATTTAAACGGGCCTAATTCATCTACCGAACTGATGGTTTTTGGACGGATATTTATTAGTCCGTGTCTCAATGATGTCAAGGGTCACGGATCAGAGAAAACACAAGTTTAATGTTTATTTATTTTCAATTCTTACGGCAGACCCCTTCTTTGTGCTACAATGAAAATAATAATACGATAATTACCTAATTAAAATGATGTTTAATATGCAGTATTCGCCGTTGATTATGCTCAAATCAAACGTACGTTGTGTGAATTTTCAATAGAAATCGAACATCAAAAGTGCATGTATTTTTGTCGCTTTTTAGAATCAGAATATTCATAAACGACCCGTATTTCTCATTAAGTATTATTATTTCTTAACTAGCTAACTTAACATCACGCCGTTTTACCGCGGGAGTAGGTAGAGGGGATTGAGCGCCACACTCTTCTGTACTGACACAGAGTTCTCGCCTCATCCACATTCATACATCTTCACATACAAGCTCGCCGATTACTGAGGCTTCCTACAGGACCATCCTCCAGTATCTGGTTTACCTGGTCGTGTCGAGTCTTCCGCGGACGTCCTCTATTTCTGGTGCCATAAAAACTTGAGTCATATATCTTCCTTACCATTCTCTCCTCATTCATCCGTTCTATATGACCAAACTACCTAAGTGATATTTTCTTAATCTTACTCACTATACTAAGATCAGCTTACATTCTTTACTGTCATAAATGGATCTGCCACACATACGCCTAAGCGATCTCATTTCCACTGCATTCAGTCTATTTTCGTTCCTCTTCTACCAACCATTGTGTACCGCTAGTCTTATCTTAGTTGACAAGTTCCCATCAGATATAATTCCATTAAAAGCGACGTTCGCATTGTTCCCTGCGGTTACCCTCCTTTCAATATCTATCTTTCTTAGTCTTTCCGTTTTTATCAAACATACTTTCTAAATACACAAACTTTTCTGCTTGTTCCAAACATTCATTACCTACAAGTATTTTGCACGTTGTCTTGCTTTCTTCCTTCTCGAATTCCATCACTTTCTGTTATCTATATACAAGTTGAACAGCCATTTATTATTTATTTTCAAATGATTTCCCATCATTATTGGTTGGTTATTTCTAGTAAATGTGTAATCTTGATGATTTTCATAATATATATGTTCAGTAATAGCGTATCGTATATTATATCGTATGTATTGTATATTATTTCTGAGATCTTTCTCGGTGTTTCTGGAACGACGCGAGAACTATCGATGGATGGATTGTGTTACCCGTAGCTTAAGTCCTTGCTTGCGAGTTGCTAGAATCAGTGTTGAATAGTACCACATTTTTCTAAATAAAGGGTGTTTATATAAACGTTTTTGATGGCGTTCCCTCGGGTTATCGGGGCACCTGTATCTCATGTTCTGTTTATTAACATAGCCATCGATATGAAAATGTGCTTCGTCAGTAAACAATATGTTTCCAAGCGTTCGTGCTGCTCCAAAACGTTCCAGCATCGTTCTCGCTTAGGTTTCACGTAGAGAATAATCATTTTCGTTGAGAAACTGCACGATTTGCAGTTTGTTTGGGTGAAACTGTAGTATTTTTTTTTTCAAAATAACGTGCACTATTGATTTTTTTATTCCAGTACAGGCTGCAATCTTCCTTATCGATTTACGTAGATTGCGCATAATTTCACGTCGTTCTGGCGTCGCTGCTGACGTTGATGGTCCCGGAAGAGTTTGGTTAACCATTGTCCCTTCTGGTCTGAACTTTTGAACCCAACACCAGATAAGTTGCGTGTTCGGCCCATCACTTACTTGTCGAATATTAAAGTGAGTACTAAAAGCGTGACGCGCACGAACTAATGAATCATCGCACTTTAAATATTGCTCAACTGCGAACGCGTGGTGCTCTCCCGACCAGTGACTCATTGCGACTGGTAATCCCGCAAATCACGCGCGTCGAACAATACCCCTCCCACTTACTTCACCCTGATGGTTTACGAGCAATTACAATTTAATCTTCAAATTTTTCAGCCGGACACCCTGTACATATATATGGTGTAACAGCCCTAGTCCACAATATTTTATAGGTGGATAACTGACTAAATTGAGATGATTTAGGACCTGAAGTACATACATAGATTAATAATTGATATATTTCGTAAATATTTATTTCAAAGTAGGTAGACTTAATGCTTAACCACCCCTAAAATATTGTGGGCTTGGTCTGTTACATCATGTATACAATTTAGGCATAGAGTATATTAATTCTCTCATATAACATCCCTTTAACATGAGGTACATTGGCTCCGGTTTCCTGAAGGTGACACATAATTTCAAGAGCTTTGTATCTCAGACAATTTGAATAATAAACGTCAAACTCTCAGGTCACCCTCTACTTCAGCCACATGAGGGGTTGTAGAACCGACCAGGCCCAAAAGCGTGGAACTCTTTGCCCTCCGTCATAAGAGACAGTGCATCAGAGACTATAAACGCGTTTTTAAAAAAAATCAT
The DNA here is from genome assembly GCA_031772225.1 of Eubasilissa splendida. NCBI lineage: Eukaryota > Metazoa > Arthropoda > Insecta > Trichoptera > Phryganeidae > Eubasilissa > Eubasilissa splendida. Next base: position 20,673,239 of record CM062847.1, read on the forward strand.
ACGTTAATCCATAAGTTCAAATAACAATTTTTAATTTTAATGTAGGACTATAAACGGTTTATGTGTAAAGCGTCCTTGAGGTGAAACTTTACAAAAATGACGCTATAATCCAATATTATTATTATTATTATTTTTGTATATTATGTTAAGTACTCACGACGAAATATTTAAAATAAATAATACTAGGTTTGGCTTTTTTACTTGGTCTTGATTAGTCAGATTTACTTTTCCGTTCGCGTCGCGTGTTCTCTTTACTTCATATTTTAGGTGCGAGAATTCTCTGTTTGGGTAACCTTCCACCTAACAAAAATGCGTCTTTCCACGCGGCAGTTACGGGTATACGGGATCGTGCCGGTAAAACCTATTTGTAAAGTGACTCGATTTAATATAGCTAGAATTGTGCGGGTTACAGCCATGACGCTATCCTGACGTGTTTGAGGATGCCGGTGCCGCCTACTTTTCCTAGAATCTGGGGTCGGTGTAGACAATACTCTAATCCGCTGTGTAAGGTATACGAGTTAAAAAAAAATAGGGCTATTTGTCATGGTTTAATGTGAAGATGTATCCATCCGGCCAGCGCGATAATAGTACGTACGTGTCATCTCGTGATTATTTCGGAGCGTTTATAAAATTAATATTTTAATATCGAGAGTGTTCTACAATTATTACTTAGTGTAGGATAATATTTTTATAAATATTGTTTGATTTTTATACTGAAATCAAATATGTAATTATTGCAAAATCTCTAATGCTCTCAAAATATAAAATCACGTGTTACTGCAATTAGAGCATTATTTTTCGATAATAATTGAGATAATTCTGATATTTTATAATAACAGACATCGAATTATTTTCACTTTAGTAAGTAAAATGAGGCGCGCACTGTAATAATATAATTTTTGATGTAAATTCTTTTCATCTACCTACGTCCTGATGCAGTATTATTAGTAGAATAAACAATAGTCACAAGTGATGGCTTTATAGTTTTGACGGTTTGATTTTTGGAATGCAATTTTTGAAACTTGACTTTTCCAGTTCAACCGTGCACGGCACATGTTAATCGTCTACTTTATTTATTCTTGCGGCTGGTAGTATTTTTCACATTAATTATGTGCAAATAAAATCAATCGGGTATTTGATTTAGCACATTTTTGTCTATAGAATTGTGATTAAGCATCAAGTTAAATGTCAATCTTGTTTTTATTTTACGATATTTACGCAACACAGCGGCGGCGAGCATAAAACTGTCAAAAGTAAATTAATACACTTTCGTTGAATTACTCACACTCTCAACATGTCTACTTCGAGCGTTAAATATTTGTATTTAGAAATACATCACTGTGAACAAAAACAGCTTTTAAAAATATTTTATTATTATTTAGTTATCTTTGCGATTTAAAAAAAAAAATTATCATACACGTCGTTCTGGTGATGTTTTTAATATGATTTTTCATAAATACCTCACAATGTTTACATGTTATACAATGTAGATGATACCGAGTAGCGATGAGAAAAAATGCTACTCTCGACTGAGTGGTGCGATTGTGATTGATATTCGATAATATCAGTGATTGAAAACTGTGACTGTGATCACAGCTTCATTACTAATACGCATGCACCGCACGATATCATAATACACGAAATAAATAAATAAAAAAACATTCTAGCATATATTTTCTAATTTAATATCATCACAAAGAGTATGAAAACCCTTAAAAAATGTGAGTTTATTTTTCGGGTCAAATTCTCGGCATTTGCGGTCAAATGCGTAAAACGTTTTGGCAGAATCTACTAGATGGCGCTTATCACGAATTACAACGTCATTTATTCATTAATATTTTCGTTTCATATGCCGTCGAATCATGGTTCAAAACCAAATATAAATTTAAAAAAAAAATCATGAATCACGATATTCCCAGATATTCAATCACTGATAGTGAGTGTGACTCAAAATATCAGTGATTGACTCACGGTTCGTGATTTTGAGCTCACCACTAATACCTAGTACCCACATCGCTTTGTTGCAAGGCAATCCATTGACAACATGCAATGCGTAATGAATTATCAAAGATATTAATTTCTATAAATTCTGGCTACGAAAATTTTTCTTACATCGAATTTAATGTTTACATTTGGTAGTGCTAAAATGTTAGTGAAATGTTTTTGCTTATTTTAATTTAACGGAAATTCGTTAAAATGAAACAACGGGGATATTCGTTCATGTTAACGAATTTCATGTTAAGAGATATGACAGATGCCTGTCTAGTCAATATAAAGTTAAGTCGTAAATTCATAAACAGCAAGCAATTCTACGCGATGGGTAGTAAGGGTGTATTTGTATTTATTTTCAGGTATCATTCTCGCCAATAGAATGTTAAGTCATAAACGGTAAAAATTTGAGAACGATCTGGTGCCGGTATATTATTGTTTCACCAGAAATGCGAAATCTTTACATGTTAACCGATTTTTCATTATATATTTATTTATTTATTTATTTAGACTTTATTGACATACATATTTTTGTTGTAACAGAGGTGAACATATTATAATATAACACGATAAACATAAGATACAATTATATTGCAATTAAATACTGGGATGGAGTAGACTCCACCTCTGATATATACAGCGTTGTCCTGGCTACTTTGCTAGACTGAAGTCTGTGTTAAAGTAACCACTTTTTTTTCGTGCTGTTGTGGTGTTATTTAAGATAAAGATTCGGCAGAAATAAAAATAGAGGTAAAAAAAAGTTTTTTTTTAAAAATAAAAATGTAGTTGGGAGTGTTGTAGAACTAGTGAATTATTAGTGTAGGCACTGTATAATGATTATGTTAGAATGTTGGATAGCCATGCTTCTGATTGCTCTCTACCTGATTGGGATCATATATTGGGTCCATATTTGTGTAATCTTATCGGAATTGAACGATTTTCAGTTGGTACTGAGTGTGTTTTAAGAACATGTAAAATTTTTGATAAAATGTCGTTGCTCTCGGAGCTGGCATGTAGATGTTTATTGTTTGTCTTGTGTTGTGGCCATGATTTATTGCTTGGGGTGAGTTGTTGTTAGCATGGAAAAATTGGACGAGTCTCAACATAAAGATTTGTCTTATGTCTAGGGCATTGAACTCTTTTAATATAAGATCTGATGGATATCTAAATATTCATGTTAAACGTTTTCCACTGTATATATATATATATATATATTTTAAACCTATATTAGCATATTATATTAAGTTTTTATTAGTTCATATTCAAATTTACATTTCGCATTTTATAACTTTTGTAATAAAATAAGTCGTGTAAAATTGACTTAAAGTTGCGTTGATGTGCGCACTGCTATATTTTATTTTTCGTCGTAACTGTCCGCAAGATGTTGAAATAAAATGCATCCTGAAATGGCTTCGCCAAGGCGGTAGGGGTTGCGCGCAATTAGGAGATTGGATTGGGTAGGCGGGGACGGGTGCCCCGCCGCGCCCCCCGCCCCCCGCCCTAGTCACTTGCCACCCCTCGAGCGAGTATTGATTGGGGGGCCCCAACCCTGGCCGGCCGCCCACCGGGGCCGCCCACACGAGCCCGAGTCAGTCCAGCGGGGTCCGTTGGGATCGAACGGACTTGCGGATCTTAGGAGAGGCATTCTTTATTGCGAGGCTTTGCCACAAGCTCATTAATGTATGGCGTCAGAGAAAACATCTTTGACCCGACTCACGAGGGCCACGCTCTAGTTATTGTAATACGATGCATGACTTGACTGTTCTTCGATATTAACACTACATTTACTTATTTCGGAGTTTTTTTTTTAAATATAGAGATACGTACACGGAATTCGGTGTCATATCAATATTATTTCTATTTTCAAATTAAGCTAAACGCTTGTGCTGTGAACACGGGAATGACTTCCTGTTCTGAAATGAGGCTTCACCTTCGACTACTGACCACCTTTCACCAGACGAGTGTCATAACCACTAGACCGACAACCGCATAGTTTAAAAATGGCGTAAAAATAAAATGTAATGTATAAAGGGTAGATTTTGATGGAAAGTCTACCTATTATAAAAGGTCTCATGACGCAACTTTCGGAAAATGTAAATACACTTCAAACCCCGAAACCACCCTTCGTTAAAAAGTTTAAACAATACATTTCGGTTACTACTACAGTAATAGAAAAACGATAAATATCCTTCCATTTCACATAAATACGAAATGAACCCGATTCTTGTGGCCAGTGGCTGAAGGATTTTTTTTTTATTGACATCTACGATTATGGAAAACTACATTTGGTGGAATAAAGTTTGTTGCCGTCCATTTATTTGGGTGGAGTCGCGAACGCACACAAATACTGCTAAGGCCACATTTAGTTTCATCCGACAACGTACAAAACGCAATTAATTTCTTTATATTAGTGCACTTTTCTCTCATTAGAGAAAAACAAAAAATTCTATATATTTGTGTTTTATACTTCGGTCAGTTCCTAAAACAGTCGAAGCTGAACGATTTTCTGATCTAGGAATTATATAGGAAAGTATTTGTGCTTGTAGCTAAAAGAATGCATAAAGATATTTTTATGATTGTAGGTTAATCGAATCCGCCATGAGTAGGAAAATACAATCTTTCTTACAGAGTGTTGTGCCTTATCCTCTTTCATGCACCTACATATTCAATCCTCGCTTACTTTTATTTTAAAAATCGTAGTCGGGACACCTTTTCTAAATTTCATTCAAAAACATTCATTTTTACATCATTCAAAGAGTGCCGCTTTTTTTAACAAATCGGATTGCATTAATTTTACATTTTCGACACGATATATGGTATGCTCGATAATTCTCAAATAAAATTGTTTTTGAACATTTGCTGTATACTGTAGGTTACTGGTTCAAGCCTCTCGGTTATCCGGGGACGTATTAACCGGGCACTAGTAAAATGTTCGTAACGTTTCTTTATTTATTATTTAACTCGTTTAGTTGTAAACGGTAAAAAAAAAAAGAAATAAAGTTGATAAATAAAAATGTTAAAAATGAAAAAAAATTCACGTTTGTCATAAGTACAATATCTCGTCATATATTATATTTAAAATATGATTTTATTTTGAATATTAATTATCTTGGGACAGACATTCTGTCAACCGTGGAAAAGTTTGACAATGTAATATTTTACCTTCTGGACTCGCATCGCCATTAAGCGAATAATGAAAGCTCGCATCATATTCGGTGAAATGCTGCCAGTTTAATAATATTAAATATCATTCAATATCTGCCCGCCGGTGAAATAAGTTGGATTACTTCTCCATGAATCTGGCAATTTATACGAGCTTTTTAAAACTCTGCAAAAAATACCACAATTTTTTTAATATTTATATTTTATCACTAGACTAGTACGCTGATAGTACGTTTATTCACTCGTCAGTCCATACTTTCTCAGTATCGTTAGTTTGTTTATACGCACAACGGCTTAATTTGCTGGTATAGTAATTACGTGCAATACGTAAAAATTACCATCACTAGTTACAGTTTTGTCAAAAGGTTATGCTTGATTTAGATTTAATTAATGATATAATTTTTATCAATATGATAAATATCCAGTATATTTCAAATTTAATCTCAAATACGCATGTGGTGGTGGCCCTGCTCGCACTTCACATATCTGCATAAAGAAATCAATTAACAGCCACACAGTCCGACTGGTACCCGCCAAATTGTAGACAACAATACTCCGCGATCGAACCAGTCCAAGAAGCCATAGAACTGGCCAGTTCCTCGGACACATCTACTCGCACGCACCTCGACACCGGCACCGCCTTCAGTGAAATACGTTTATCTTATATAATGTAACAAACGTGTAAATTCAATCTGTAAATAAACGCTACTATCGTAAGTACCGTTTCATTCATAATACGCCCGCTCTAGCCACAAACACTCACACAGATACCAGCCTCTATATTCCCCCTCGATTCTCAACGAACACATCCTTCTGACACAAATAATCCCTATTGGTGACCCTAACGAGTCTACATAATCTTTACTACGAATCACCATACGCGTTAAGTTGATAAACTCAAATAAATCTCATCGGACAATCGATCAAACGAGTTTAATTCCGATTTAAGTTTTTTTTTTTGTGGTTCACTTCTGAATATACGAGCTACTGTACTGTACTTATCCTTTGATTTCCTACTTTGAGGTGTTATTTTACTGTTTTTGGAAATTATGGCAAATGTAGCGAATTTTACCTATGGCATTATTTTCGTTCGATCATAATCACTGTTAATGATGTCGTCTCAGATTACGCATTCTTGACGATGCAGAAGGCTTTTGGTGTGCTCGTTAGTTGGTAATATTACTTTTATGAGTTTACATTTTTTTCTTTATTAGTGATATTATAATAAATGTACAGAAAACATATATTTAATCCATGTCAACATATAATTTATGGAACTAAATACCTAGATGAGACTCATTTCCGTGAATTATTTGAATCTCTACTTAACATAAAAATATATGCTCCGACTCCTCGGATTCTGACCACATATCCATTGGAATCCAGAAATGTAACTAAACTTTGTTTCACATCCCGAACTCGAGTTACGTGATAATATACGATAACATTTTAAAAAACTCACTAGTTAATTTTTATTTTAATACCAACATTCGATAACACCGTTATTCAATGAAATAAAAACGGATTACAGAAAATTATAATATGACTATTATGAAATCAAATTCATACAAATTAAAATGTTATTATTATTCTGTTTTAACATGGAGAAGTGAACGTCAACGCGTGTCACATTATGATTTTTACTATTTTCAAAATGAGCCAGTATTGACGAAGATTTATGTACCGAGGAGATGTACTTGGATAACCGCTGGCGGGATCGAATCCCCGACCTTTGGTGCCAAGGTTAGATGTCTTAACCACTCAATACAAGAGCTAGATGTGAAATCAATTTATTATACAGAGAAACATATCATACAAATAATAATTTATTTTCCACTTTAGTATGTAATAATAAAGACATCATAAGCAAAAAACATCGTAATTTTTTTTTTGGAGTAATATTTTTTCCCCTGGAAACTCGATTTGCACTCAGGGTTTTCTTCTTTTTTTTCTATTTGGTAAAAAAATATTAAATAAAAAGCTTATACGCAATTATTATTTATTGTACTAACTTGAGTTGCAAAAATGTGTTTTATTGGAATAAATGTTACAAATGATGTACAACTATGAAATCATTAAACGACATATTTTCCATTTAAATAGTTAAACAATGCGGTGTTATTCCAGTCGAGCTTTAAGACTATTTCAATTTAGATAACGTTTGAAACTTGACCAAGCGGATGTTGTAATGTATCGTAACTTGTTCTCGAAGAAGAAACCGATAATGCTCGCCGAAATATCGTTATGATGTTCTGGCAGTTCTTACTTATCATTTTTGTTTACCAAATTTTCGAGGAAATAATCCAACTGCGGTTGTCGAACGCGATGAGGCACAGACCCTTGACCACTTGATCACTAGGAGAGTATCGTACCATTAGAACAACAAGCGTAAGTTTTTCATACAGCAAATCATTTTTTTTTTTAAATTAATAAATTCATTCACAACTTACTGTTTGAAGGATTTCCAACGAGTTAACCGAGTGGCATGCCACTCGCTTTAGAAAATTTGGTCTTTCATTAATTAGCTTTTGAATTTAAGGTTCAACAAAATGCTTTATTTTAATTCTGCACCACTCAGACGTCATTAAAGACTTCCTTCGAATGTGAAAATGTACGATTTTCGTTATTTTCGTTTCAGAAAATTCTTCGCTAGACGAGCTTTCGTGTGCAGCGACCAGGAAAACTTTAATTCAACGAATGATGTGGTGTCTATCGTCATTTATTAGAATGAGTCTGTCCCATATACTTTTTTTTTTAAATTCTTTTTTTTTCAGTATCACGTGTTACTTACGGCGAAAATACCATTAATGTCCATTTTCATGGCAGAAAAATATTTTAATAGTTTTGGAAGTGAAATAACTTTTATCAGCACCTACATAAAATTCGAGTAATTTTTATTTATGGAGACGAAAATGCATCACAGAAGTTACTATATATCGTTCATATTAGGCGCTTTTTCCGGGCGTTGAGTCTAGCCTTATCGTCGCTGTTTCTGTTCGAGTTCTAATGAATTATTTTTGTGTATGAAATTTTTAATGACTGGTAAACGATGGTGTCCAACGCGACGGACCAATCAGGGCATGCGATAGATGTCTTTAAAGTATTTCTGTGGACTTTGCTATCTTGGCATGTACAGGTGTACTATCAGACCTAGTCCACAATATTTTATGGGTCGATACCTGACTAAATTACGAGTTGAAAATGGTCAAGGAATATGTGGCTAATCTCTACCATGTCAGAGATATAAGCATTTAAAAAAAAACACGTAGGTAATTATTTCGTTAATATGAAATATTTAATTGATTTCTAATTATATATTGATTACAAAAAATGAACGGTCATCGAATTTCGAACGGCCAGATAATTTAGGGCCAAAAGCAAAGATATATATTAAACAAGTATAAATTTCGCAAATATTTATTTCAAAGTAAGTACGTAGATTTAAAGCTTAATACGATTTTTCGTAATATTTTCCGTAACGGTGCAGAATTCGCACATGTTTCTTGAACATTTTCGACTTTTAATTTAGTCAGGTATCCATTCACCCATAAAATATTTACTCGAAATTTATAGTAATAGCTTTTTCATTATTTCTGCTAGGTAGTATAATTGTAATCTAATCTATCTCGTGTTATCTTTATTCTATATTGCACACACATGATTAGGTCATGTTGAATCGACAGCATAATGTGGTTCATTGTATTTAACCGGTTTGAAATAATTAAATATTATAAAGATGCAATGTAAAAATATTATTGCTATGTCGTGTAATTGTTTTGCGCGTATTTAAATGCGCGGTCGCACTAGGATCGCCTAGGAGCGTGCGGAGAGAGCGAAAATAAACAACGGATGAATACCGAAATTTACAAATTTTCATGGGCAGCGGCGAGAATTTTATTTGACCATGTGTTGGAGCGAATCGCGGCTAGATTTAAACGTATTAGAGCTTGTCTGTTTACAATGAGGTAGTCTAGTCAAAAATTCATTTACAAAATTGAAAAAAAAATTTCGACATCTTAAAATATGGCAGAGTTGCGTATTTTAAAAACTATCGGTTTACACCGTTTTATTGTGTGACGTCACATCTTCCGAGTCGACAACTCGGTAGTCGACACTCTAGCAAGTACTAATATTGTTGGCGCTGGCCGGCACGTAACGAGGGATGTCACGCCACATGGTGAATGTGATAATCCGAGCGTTTCTCAACAAGCCCAACCACGAACGGCCAATATCTCCGAAAGTATTGCACATTTTGAAAAAATTCAAAAAGCACGGTAATCTGGATTATTTTCTGACATGCTCCACTACCTCATTATTGCGCGCGCGGATCTGTTGGTCAGCTGATTATGCGGAATACATACATTTTGCGTATTCCGCTTTAAAAATCGCTCTCATGTACGCTGACCAGTGCTGTTCGATGCCACCGATTATTGGCCACGCTGTATCTGAAACGCCTAGTTGAACTACAAAATACACAGTTATTATACGAATGCGTGAAATGATAACATGTGACTGTAACCTTCGCAGATTTCTCCGTAACGAGTAATAACTATGTGATGACAAAAATTATTTTTTACCGCGATAATATTAATTATATTGTAATCTATTTATGTTAGTTTTGCACACAAACAATTCTATATTCGCAATATTTGAATATGTCCAAGAAACACACAATTACTGGATTTTCACCTCCAAAAGCACTGTTATTATACAAATAATAGATATCTCATAGAGACGACGCTATTTTTATTATAGTTTATGGAAGTATGGGTAATTACAGGGCTTATGACCTGTCTACGGCAGGCTTAAGTGATCACTTTGTATAAATATAACGTTCACCATTCTTACCCATTAATCAAACTCCATATCTATCAAATTTTTGAAAGTTGTATATATGTTAACTACACTATCTAATAATTAGATTCTCTTTGTGACATATATATATGATGCTTCAGGGAAATGAGTTGTCGAATTTAGTCCATAGATGACGATAGTGTAGTGTAGAAGTGTTTCCACGTACTAACATATACAACATTCAAAAATTTGATAGATATGATTAATGTATGAAAATGGTGAACGTTATATTTATATAAAGTGACCACTTAAGCCAGCCGAAGACAGGTCGTAATAAACCCTGTAATTACACATACTCCAATATATTTCCATTAAATATTATAAAAAATAGCTTCGTCTCTATGAGATATCTATTATTTGTTTAATAACAGTGCTTTTGTATGTGAAAATCCAGTAATCGTGTGTTCTTGGACATATTCAAATATTGCTAATTCTATATTATTTTTTTTTTTTAAATCTCTTACGCGGTCTTATTTTTTTTTATACAGATTAACTGCCAATGAATAGCGAATAATCTAAACGTAATGTGGATACACTTTATGGTTAACATTTCATTGAATGAGTTTGTTTTATCAGCGGTGCCCCTTGACCTATTAGAGCGTTTCTAATTTATAAATATAATCACACGTACGACCGGCGCGGCGTTCGGAATGTGTAAACGTGCGTGCCGTTTTGACAAGTACTAACTGTGATGCACTTACAACATTATTCTGGATTATCCAGAAAACCATTTATACCACACCTCACTGCAAAGTTTCCACTTCCTATATGATGACCCCCCCTGCTACCGCGAAATCAAGACCACTTGCTCATTTGTGTGACGATGATTTTTACTTTTAATTTTTTTTTACAATCTTACCAAATGTATTATATAATATTAATACATATTCAGGCCTATTCTCAAAATTGCAATATTGAAATGAAGGTGATTGTTACACCAACCCTCAAAAATAGACAGATAGTTTTGACAGATTATGGTACGTTTATCTCCCTCACTCCCTCACTCTCTCTCATTCACTTATAACACTATTTTTGAGGGTTGGTGTAACAATCACCTTCATTTCAATATTGCAATTTTGAGAATAGGCCTGATTATATTATAATATATGTTCGTTAAATTCATACTTCGTACGTGTCTTAAACTACCTCGACTCTTATCACTGATTGAAAATTCTATTTATGCTGAAGAAGTACAAGACAGCATAATTTATTAGATTTTTTATTTTTTTTTCAAATTTAAAATTGTTATAATTTTTAGAATTTATAAAAATTAACGACACATATAGTATTTTTTATTAAAATTATTATTAAAAAACATAAAGAGTCTTTTAATATCTACCTGTTAAATGCCATCAAAGTTTTATGTGGAGCTGAGAATTGGGTATGTTAAATAATTGGTCTTGGCAGTAACATTTCTTTGAAATGTCTATTAAATGTCAGTGAAACATGAAGTGTCTTTATTAGTGCTACAAATAAACGTTTCCTTAGGAGGGTTTTTATCTCGTCGCCTCTTTAAAAATAATAAGTTTATTCTAGCGTAACTGTGTCGTGTGTGCAAGATCCGATCTGCCATATAAATATTCAAATTATAATACATAATACACACATTAAAGAAGGATAAGAGAATGCAGATAAAATCAGATATACAAACGTTTTTTATTAAAGATTTTTATTGGTTCCCCATAATGAGTATGGTATTGTAGTTACTAACGTTTGAATGAAAATAGAAATAGATTTCATTGTAATAATAACCTTAATTAAAAATTCATATTATAATATTTAGAGGTATCATAAACCAAAATAAAATAAAATTATATCATTATGGCTTTATTTTTGTTTTTCTTTAATTGTGCATAGTGTAATTTATTTACAATTAGTAATTATAATTTAATTATTGTATAAAATATTAATGATTAGGATAGCTTAAGTAAGACACACCCTTTTTAAGAGAAAATATTTTTTGTGTTTAAACAGGGGGCATCGTCCTCAATGTGCAAAAAAATTATGCAATGTCTGTAAATTATTTATGTCTACTAAATACTACTAAAATAATTAACAAAATTTTTAACTTTAAAAAAAATTTAATTAAAATAAAACATGACGTTGTTTACTTCACTCAAGACTTTAATTGAAACGTTTTCGACGCTTGCTGCGTCATCGTCAGTAATAAACTAAAACTTAAACTTGAAAATAGACTATCTACCACATAGGGGGGGGGGGAGCAGTATGAGAGCGATTATTATTATTATATTAAAATAATTAATTAATTTTTTCAAAAAGTTTGTTAAAGTTAATCACAAAATTTTTGAAATATTACTACTAAAATGTATTATTATGCAACGTCTATATATTTAAATAACTACTAATTTAAAACTAAGTAAAATATTAACTTGAATATCTTGGAACGATCTAAGTTGTTAAAAGCGGATGTTCTGAATCCTAACATGGTGATAGAAATGACCAGACGAAGTAGCGAATATGCAGGCCGTCTTCGCCAAACGCATCCATATTTCTCATTCCGATTCCGCAAATACATCTATACCTACTGGGGCCACTTACTGGCGAGAATCTTTGTACAACAATATCTTCAGATAATACAATTTTTTTTTTGTTTCTTTTTATTTCTATAATATAACATGTTACATAATAAATTCAAACTAAATTATTTTATACATCCTGAAATTTGAAAGATTATATGTAATATATAATTAGCGGGGGCGACTGACATAAATGTTTTGCGTCTGCGTTTCGCCTATTTTTGTACTTAATTTTCTTCTTCCGTGATTTGTTATTCCGGAACTTCTTATCAATGTTAGGGCAATGGTTGAGACCTTATCAATTCTACACCCGATTATCTAATAAAGCACACTAAGGAAATTCACCAATGGTCACCTTCAGATGATGATGCAATTGTACCGGAAATGTCATCAGATTGTTTTACATTTTAACTATAAAGCTGGACCCAAATACAATAGGGAACGCGATTTGTTAAATTCCTTGAAAAGTTTTATCCGCATACATTTTTTCTTATATTCATTGTCATCCATGAGACCACCACAATGCTATTTTTGTCTCGAGAGAAGCTTTAAAGTTAATTTTAGGTTTGAGATTCGTGTCATTTCATATTACGCTGCGTAACAGGTGTGTAAAAATAAATACAACTAAAAAGGTACATCGTACACTTCATATTTATTGTTCATACTACTATCGACACCAAAAAGTTTTCATAGATGGTGGGACCTTTTTCTTTTCCGTCATCACTTTTTTATTTCTTCTTTATCTTTTACATTTATTTGCTGAAATAAACTTTTGCATTTATTTGCTGTAATAAACATTTGCATTTGTTTTCCGAAATAAACTTTGGATTTATTTGCTGAAATAAACTTTTACATTTATTTGCTGAAACAAATTTGTCAGTCTCGGTATGTATTTTTACATGTATTTAAATAATACAACTATCTAAGATTTGTCAAAATTGTTGTATCAAAAGGAAATGTATGCCCGATGTACAATATGTATTGCGTGAAAAATTTTATGGCAATAAAATTCTAGTTCTACCTCTAGAGTAGCATTGAAAGTCAGTACGGTATCCGCTATCATAAAAATTTAACCCACTCAAGAGACTCTCCCATCTTAGAATACGTCCATGTTAGAGGCAGTGCGAGTGGCGGGATGCAAAGTGTGGAGTAATAGAATGAGAAACGGCGTTACTGTTAGAACGAACGGGACGAAATTTAAAAATGTTCTGCATTGTATAACATAACAAAAGTATCATTGTAACAAAGTCGTTTTATATCTGTGTTCTAAAACAATAATAAGAATGTCGAGTGTTGTGTTATTTAATGTCAACTATTTTGTCTATGTGATTATGATGATATGTTGGATCTTTTTGGATAGCACAATGCCTTGGAAACTGCGATAGAAGAACTATATTCTAGAAAGATGTTCTCGATTGGCAGTTTCGCGCTCCATCGTATCGTAAATACAAATGCACATCTCATGATGCAAGTTTGCTTCGGCATAACCAAAAGTAACACGTCACTAGAACTATTTTCAATTCAAGTTTGTTAGAATTATTTAATATTCTGAATTCCCGCTAATCGCCATTTAAATGGTTAAATGGGTATCCGACTACTGCGGAGAACGAAAAATTTATTGTTAAAACTATCAATAAAATTATAATTTCTTAAGGCTTCGGACAATCCTCGATGAATTAATCATATTATGGTGATAAGGATCGAGCCTTTTCCATGGTAAGGATACGGACACTCGAACATTAGTAGGCAAACATTATTTTTATTTATACGCATTCGTTTATATCTTTCATTCCCGAGCATCAAAACGATTATTTAAACGTCTGAAAATGATTAAATCGTAAAATATCGCGTGTTCCTAGCAGGACGCTTAATAATACTTACGCAAGATTTATTGAAAACATAGTGGAATTCAAAAATACGCCATACGCACTAGAGGAATTGAAATAACTTAATACAGCGAGATTGGCTACCAGCTCAACTTTACGACCAAGTAGATTCATGCGTTAAAGAAAGTGTCCTTCTTGGCCATTTGGCGCTGGCGATGCTCCTCGTGCCGGGAAATGATAAATCATTTTTAATGAAAACACACTTTTGTTGTAAACTTGTAATTTCAGAATAGTTCTGTGCTCACAAATTAAATGAATCACTTAAAAAGATAAATATAAAAAATGTATCTATCAACAATTATTTGGTTACATATGTGAAGCCTTCCTTGGCCAGTATTAACCCTTCATAAACCACACAAAGTTTTTGTTTTCATGGATTCTACATGAAGAAACTTGCTTAGGGATCATTTATTCCTGATAGATATTGATACCGAGACATGTTAGATTTTATTTGGAATTAGTATGTGTGATGATATTCTTAAAAACACGTCGCGCGTCGATAACAAGTTCATTTACAATAATTATTATACTCTGCGATCTACTAAGTTATAGTACAGTCAATACAATTGCAGGTTTTACTACCGGCTTGTGAATTAGTTTAGTTATACATTTTCACTTCGAGCTCCTTTTTAGGCTCCATGTTCGAATAAGTGCTCAAGATTTGTGCAGCTCGCCTGCTTCGCGAGTTGTGCTTGCTTTTATCGGTAATTTAAAAAAAAAAATATATATATATATATATATATATTAATCCATCCTCACTTTGCAAAATAGCCCAACACACTCGATGTTTGTTGGTAGGTATTAAAGATTAATAATCTTAATATGATAATATTTCAAAAATTTCGTGATTAAATTTTAGAAAAATTAATTAATTAAGGATGATGCAGTAAGCATTGGAAACGTTTTAATTTAAATTTATTAAAAGTGTTATAGTGTGTTCTATTTGATTATTTATTTTAAAAACAATTGTGATAATTATTTATAATTGTGACTAAGATAAAAATTTATCTTTTCACAATTATTGTTCCTCTCAATGACAGATGCGAATGACAACTACAACAAATATATGTACGGGGGGACAGGATGGTGCTAAAAAGTTCTAAGGCCACACTAAAGGGATTACTGGGAATATTTTTTCACGGTAGTTAGCATCGGTATGTCAGGGGAGTGGTGAGGGGGGGGGGGGAGGAGTTACTATAGTATCAGCAAGTTATAAATAGAATTCAACGCTTTAAATAGTCAATCGCAGTCATCCGTTTTTTAAAGTCTATTTCCTATGGCGAATGTTGTTCCGTTGAATGATTGTAATCTCCCCATAATTAGTGTTTTCTAACCGCGCTGACCTCCGGCCGCAGCTGGCGGCTCCTCGCTCGCTGGAGACCGGAAGAGCGCTGACACGTTTGACATATTTTGACTTTCATGAATGAATGATGCGCGATAAATACCGCTTTTACCGGCAGGGAATTATTATTGCTGATTCGAGGATTGGGAAGAAAATGAGTCTTACTGTCGATATTGCATTGAAAGATAATATTATCTGCGTTCAAAAATACTATAACGCTAATTCAGTTGCCTAAATAAAGGAGAGAATAGGCATTTTAGTATAAATTAATTATGTTTGTAACAATAATAGTTATATTACGATTTTTTTCAAATGCAAAAAAGGATTAAATACCTTCATTAGAAGTGGAATATAAGTTTTTTTCTTACTTAATTATATAATACGTTTGGTTTAATAATAATACAGTGTAATATATAAAACAGGTGCTTTTTAATACAGTGTATTTTGAAAATATCCTTGTTTATGCCTTCGATAGCTGGTTCCCAGGTTGTTCCCTCATTGAGTTTATTCTTGTAAAACATCATTGTTTTCTCATTGAGTTCATTCTTTTAAAACATCCTTGTTCCCTCATTGAGTTCATTCTTTTAAAACATCCTTGTTCCCTCATTGAGTTCATTCTTGTAAAACAAAATACTGTAATACTGAGCCGTTTTATTTGAGACTCATTGTTTTTAATTTAGTAAAAATGCCCATTCTTCATTTGTACGAGTATATTAGGACCTAGTACTGACTTCCTCCAGTAATACACCATATCCATTAAAGACGGGATATTTTGCATATATATAACATTCACAATTTTACGTCAATAGGCAAACATTTATAACGTTATAAAAAAAAAATTCCAATCCATCCTTGTCTAAAGATTAATGGTAACAACAAACACAATCAGCAAAATTTCGTACACTTAGGGATAAAAAACATCAATAGCCTCCCTACACAAATTAAAGAGATAAAGGATACAAAAGAACTAAAAAAGAAATTAAATGAACACTTCAGAAGCACACAATTAGATAATAAATTATATTATAGATTACAAATGTATAGCTTCTAATTCTGTATAAATTATTAAAGTGTAAGTCCCTCTCCAAGCACAAGAGGTAAGCGATTCACAAAAATATGTAACTTTAGTTTTGTAACAGATTCATGTAACTCATATATTATATAAAATTGTAAAAATTTCAAAATAAAAATAAAAAACTCTTGTGTTATTGTCGTATAATTTTAAAATATGCTAGTTTATTATTAACCGCTCCGGGCTATTTAGAATTAACTATTAAAGTGCAATAGTTTGCACCGTGAACGATTTCAAAGTCAATAAATATATTTTTGCAATAAATTATATACAAAATGATTAAGTTATTAGAAAATATAACATATACCTGATCAATAAAGTGTATTTTATTACCTATTGTATGTTATTTATTTTATTAGCTAATAAGTATAGAGTTATTCATGTCGTCTCATTCTTTGTCATGTATGGCTGGTTCACTGCAGATTTAAATGACATGTTTCTTTTTCTCACATATAAATAAAACAATGTCCTAATATTATTATGCAACTGTAATACTAATAAATATATAATAAAACAGCTTTTATTTGTAAATTAAGATGCTAATTAAAATAAATTTAAATTTTAGCTATTGTTGATGTTATCTATCAGTTGATTATATTGTAATAGTATTTTTATGTTCCGCAATCGGGAGGTCTTAAGATCAAGACTCAGTACTAGTGAAGAATTCGTTTATTGATATAATATAGGTGCACACATGTATAAGGTAGCATGTCCACGGAGATGTATTGAAACTAATAGACTTTCAGTTCTTTCTCGTTTGCATGTTAGTTACGATCTGACCATTAAAGGGTTATGTTATAGTTTATAAAGACAATTGTGGAGATATTGCTCCCATTAAATAATATAGAAGATAATTTAAATCCGGGTTCTGTACCGGGTAAACAAAGTAATCAATTAGATGATATTAAATAATCGTTTCAATGCACATCCGCTTACAGAAAACATTAATAATAAGATAATAATCATTTGGTACTTTTGAAAAGATGAATACTTAATAATTCATAATTAGACAAAACTATTAAAATACTCTCAAATAAAGAAAGGTTAAGGTTGTCAAACTAAAAGATAGAGATGTGGCTTCGGACTGTAAGTACATACATAACAGTATAACTATTATTTAATACCTATAAAAATTGTTTAGATGCTCAGAAAGATATACAGAAAAATTTATCCATCCAATTTGTTTGTTTAACTTGTAAATTATATAATTATTTACGTCCTTACGTCATTGATTGCGTAATGTCGATCAAAGCGGTCACATCCGCGGCACTATAGAACAAGATTCCGCTGCAAGAACCCGAGGGCTTAGTTAATTAATTTATTTAAGGGAATGAGACTTATTATAAAAATCCTCAAAGAGATTTAAGCACATGTGAATTAATGTCACAGTTTTCTTTATAAAGTAACATAACATTAGTATGTGAGAGCATTATCAAACAAAAGTGGACTAATTTTATATTTACATGTATACATTTAATAAAATAAGATAAAAACGGGGGAGGGGGGTGATTGAAATTAGGGTTAAGATAGAGAGGTAGAGGGACAGTAACACCCATACATAAGCAACAATCATATGTAAAATGATTAAAAAATATTTTTAATGGTAAATTCTTTCAACAATTATACTAAATAAGCATGTACATATTGTATTTATAAAATTGGTGTATATTTTCATTATTGATCGATCGCACATATTTCTCACTGACAATAATTCCGTTACTGTTTTTCCGAGGTCCGCTGAGGGCACTGGGGCAATGTCTGCTCGTCCTCGGTTACCGTTACCGCTGGGCTGCCGCTTGCCTAATTGCAGAGGTGAATGTTCCGCCATTCGCGCCAACAATCGCTCCGCTAGAAACGCCGACGATATATTATAGGTACTCCCTACCTCCGCACGCTGCTGCGTTCCGCGAGGCGAGGTCGCGCTAGATTCGAAACCGCGAGGTCGAAGGGCGAAAACACAAACCGTATCTCGGAGGGACGGTCTCGACTCTCGATTCGATGGCGAAGTGTGCCGATTTATTTGGCATTTTGACGTAGAGTATGGTTTTTTAGCGCAGTGGCGTAGCAAAAAAATTGGGCCACAATGCAAAATTGAAAAAAAAAAAGGCTTTAGATTCCAATCCAAAACTTAAGGACTTCCTGTCTATTGTATCGTATACAAGAATATGTATTAAGTACTGTACGATTTTATTAATTAAATAGTAAGAACAAAATTGATTTGTTGTCTCGTATTAATATTCACACTTTCATGAAAAAACCAAGCGTGATTTTAGACACTTATTTGCATTCGCAACTAAAACAATCTTTGCTTCGTTTTACGGAAATTTTCGCTTGGCCGCGATGGTCTAGTCTCTAATCCGACACATTTCTATATGCTCGTACATCAATAATCTTTTCACGCGTTTTTATATACGTAAATAATGTTTTTTTTTTTTAATTTTATACTTCTATTTCGTGATTTTTAATATTATTAGTCATATTAGTGTTAAGAAAGCTATCGATACAATTGCGTCTAATGGCGGGTATTTACGGTTGGCTGCATTGCCTTAGTTCCGCCACTGATTCAGCGGGCATCCCATTAGAACTTGTCACGAAAACTGCGTTAGAAAATTTTGTAACACTTTTGTATACTCTCACTTATATTTTGTGTTTAATATTCACCTTTACCGATACGATTGTCGATCACGGTACCCGTTCACACGCATTCCAAGTGCGCTGTTGTCATCTTGCTATTGCCCTAATAGACTGTGGTGTCAAATGGTCATTTAAATGTTTATGCCGATTTAAAAAAATATATTTATACATTTTATTTATGTAATTAGTTACCCTTGTTGGATTTTGTGAGAAGTTAAAATAGTATTGAGATATTTGTAAAATTCTATTTTCACGTGGTTGGATTCTTCGATGGATTAATGATGGTAAACCATTATTTGAGCTATTAGTGTGACTGCGATTGTGTTCAATTGCAATGATGATTGGAGGTTTAGTTTCTAGTATACCAGTGATTACGAATAATTAATTAACAATGGTCATTAAATCAAACACAATCAAAATCACGGTTTGACCATCACTATCTCCTTAGCATCTCCGCATGTTACTCGGGGACCGGGATTTGGTTCTCTACCAGGGAAATTATTATTTATTTGACTGAATTTTATTTTCGAATAAAAGGAAAAACCCCTATGCAGGGGCGGTGTGATACGTGTGTCTGAGACATTAAACGCTTTTAGTTTATTTGATTAAATTGCACATTTTTAATAGTCTGACAGGACTTCTCGAGTCGAGGAGTATTTTAGAGCTTCTACTCGAGTTAATAAATAATAGTAGATTGCCCTAGCTCCAACTCCGAGGCTCCCACTTTATTAATGAATGTAAACGCATATTGGGTGTGTGGGCGTTTCGGCGTGGAATGATACCAGCTCTAGTTCTACATTTGTTGTTTAGACGGTCCTTGTTTAGGTACCTAGCGCGGACATCGCTGCTTGTGAAGTCAATCCTCGAGCCTGGCGGGCCGGACCGACGACAATCCCGGAGGGACTTTGTTTCTATGGAAATACCGCACTGCGCCTGTTGCTGAATGAGCGATTGATGATTTAAATTTGGAACTAAGCTAAACGCTTATGCTTTGAAAATAGGACTAACTCGCAGACCGGTGAATGAATACACGTGAAATAAAGTATACATGTAGAAAGCGCTTTGTAATATCAATTGCGGGACGATGGGCATTTTACACACATTCTTGGTGGAAGCATAAATCCGATAGTTTATATGACACATTTGTGCAACAGTAAAGGCATTTACTCTTTGAAAATTAAATCTCTGTGTAAACAAAACGTATTATATTGTCAGCCTTTAAATTTTCGTTCCTTTCGAGTCATATTTAAAAAAAAAGTCGCTGAGCTATTTGATTACGTAAGTGGTACTAAAGTGATCACGCGGGTGACACCAAAATGAAAATATTGGAACAAGGAGTTTGCGTTAGTTCATGTTTATATATTTGGCGGTCTGTGGACTAACTTGAAATGGACTGGTCTCCTGAACTGAGACTCGACGAACCCTCGATCACTGGATTACTAGCCGAGTGTTTCAACCACTAGACCGATAACCTGTTAACGTGTGCAGCGCATTAATAGTTTGATGACAAAATTTATATTACGATAAAAATATGGTCATCAAATCTTTTGCAAATGATCGTCACATACGTATCCAGCAAATATTCCAAATACAGTGGGTATGAATTGTGCATTGACAATGAAATACGAGTGTATAACATAAAAATTAAATATTCACACATAATAAAATTATCAATAAAATACACTCATGAATGTAAAAATACATGTATTTAGTAAACCAATATTTAGTTTTCTTTAGAACTGACAAATAGGATGATTTAATCTTGCACTCATCGCCATATGTTTGCATTTTATTTATGAACGCTTTTGAGATCGAAAATTAGTACATCGCCACAAAAATATAGTATATATTATAATAAATTAAGGAGGACACATTTTTGTTGTGAGGTTGCATTTTCAGTACATAGTTCTGAAATATTTAAATGCATGTTAAATTAATTAACTAGAAAGATGTATAAAAAAAAAAACTATCTATCGAAAATATATTTATTTAAAGAGAACACGTTATTATTTGTAAAGTTGTAATTTTTTCAGAACATAGATATGTGATATTTTAATACAAATTAAATGCATTAATGAGAAAGATATATATATATACAGATAAACTCAATTTATCGAAAAATCTATTTTAGCTGTCACCAAAATATTTTTTCGATGAATTAAGTTTATCTGTATGTATATATATATACCACCATCAGCACACACCACGGTGGCAGTTAAAATATTTTTTCGATGAATTGAGTTTATCTGTATGTATATCTTTCTAATTGATGCATTTAATTTGTATTAAAATATATTTAGATGCTACTAGGATTGTAGGTAAGTTTATCGCCCGCCGTGGTCCACGTGGTAATAAGGTAATCTTGGTAGTCTACAAATTATCCGACATTCGCTCTGCACGATTTGCAATGAATGAATACCTACACGTTGCTTCTCCACTACCGAGATACAGGAAACAACGCATTTATCCTAAACGCATTAAATTACAGTGCCTATTTAGCCACAGTGCCTATTTATCCACAGCGCTTATTTATCCACAGCGCTTATTTTAGCTTTTCCCCGGAGTCAATATTATTTATCGCTCCATCAACCAGATTACCTGCCCCTCTATATCGAGAATACTGTTTCGTTTTGACGACGCGGCAATGCACTCGCCATTCGTAAAAACGTACCGAAATTTCGTTATACTATGTATGCAAATTCAGTATTATACTCGGTCATTTGTTTCCTTGTGTGTGGATTCACAATTTAAGTATTTATGAGATGGTGGAGCCGGCGAGCCCTTTGTTAAATTAGTAAAAATATTCTCTGATCAAATTAGTGCCTAACTGCAATTTCTGTACATGGTTTAAATGTATGAAGATTTTGTTGTCTTGAAATTTCTCGTTTAATAAATACATTTATTTCGGGTGCATAATAAAAGAGACCTAGCCGTTTTTTTTTGTCTATATAGTCTAACAATGATTAAAAACGCTGCTGTTTGATACATTTTGCTTCCAAATGTTCTTAGATGTTCAACGCAAAATTTTTGTGAACGATTATCCTTTATACTTCACACGTGCACATTTTTTCCCTTTGCCGTAATTGTGCACAGTTTTGAGGACAGTTTCTAATACTCGTATTTATTACTTTGTACCATCATTTACCAAGGAGAACTTCAGTTTCAATCCAGTGTTCTGCTTTGAAACATGGAATTGGAGTGAAAATAATAGTAGGTTGGAACTCTTCAATCTTGCAATCTAAGGTAGGTAAGTATCCGCCCTTTCCCCAAAACACCGCGAAAATCTCTGAGATTAAGCGAGCCCCTTGTTAACGTATTGGCAGCCAACCGCTGGATACGTATTAATTCGCCATACACTTGCGATCTGTGATTAAAGCTACAAGTTCAGATCTATCAACATCAACAATGGATAGGGTATGGACAACGCATATATCGAGGGTCCTTATTTGGTTAATTACACGTATTTTTTCACGAAGATTACAAAGGAATACATATGCAGTTCAATGTTACTCGCGATTAGTCGCGTGAGATTACACCCTAGAATTACGATGCGAGCAAATATTTCGGGCTGACAATGGATGAGTGTGTCTAGGACTGCAGTGGATTGCAGGGCGCTTCGGTCGTGTTTCTCGGTTGGTCCTCCACCTGGCGGCGTAGCGTGTGCATTCTCATCACACCATCCTGGCGGCGGCGACTACTGGTGCGTAACTATGATTTCCCAACAAGACTTAATGCTTTCGCTTATGCCGTATGCTTTTTTAGTTCAAAATAAAAATTGTAATGTTTATGTTCATTAAACTAACGACAATTTCTATCTAACTAATTCTATATGTTTCATTAAAACGTCCAATCACAAATCAAAACAAGCACAAGATCTTGTCTCTTTTTTGGAGGGGTAAACGATTCACAAAAATATTTAACTTTTAAGTTTTGTAACAGATTCACGTAACTCATATATTATGTAAAATTGTAAATAAAACCAATATAAATAAAAATTAAAAAATCATTATTAAGGTTGACCGACGCTATGAAGATCTAAGTAAGACTAAAAGAAGATACACATGCAAATTGTTTATAATTTTTAAGATAAGCAGCCTTTAGTGCGGTATGAGAAATTATATTGATTAAACTCTGAGCACCGGCATGTTCATTTTTATGTATTCCCTGCATAACGGCATATTTGATATACCAGCACCCATAATTCCCCGTGGGTGTCGTTTTATCCAGAGTTTATTGTAATCCCGTCCATTTTAGTTTAGAAATGATAAAACGTATATGAATTATTCAGAAACGTTTTTTTTCCGAACGGTATCGCGGGCCATACAGTAATATACATCCGATTTTTATTTGGGAAGTGTAGAATAGCGTGCAGTAAGTCCACAAAGTCGCGCAATTCAAGGTATACAGCGTATTTATTTCGTATATTCCCGTAGTTCACCTTTCAAAAGATTCAACCAAATATTAAATAAACTTCTGAAAGCGTAATTATATTTTAATTAATTAATAATTAAAAAAATGTCTCTCTGACTGTGTTGTAAAATTATACAGCTATCCTTTTTTACATATTACCTATGACATTAAAATATCATTCGTGTTGAATTATAATATTAACTTCGAATAATTAAAAGCTTTAAAAAAATTATGGAAATCCTTTAGAATTTCCAACGAATAAAGTTGTCCCTTTTCATCTCATCCAAATAAAAATGATATAAATACAAGTTGTTGAGTTAAATTGTCAGATTTATAATGCCCTTACAAGGCGGAACGCGTCTCAAGTAAATTAAACTAGTAGAATTAAAAAAACAAATGTTTTATTTTCACATATGTGATTATGGAGTTCTACAAACTTATCTACCTCGTAAACAGTAAATATTTAAATAATAATTTTTGTAGACAGAATACAGTAAAATTGTCACTTTTGGTTTAAATTAAGTGGTTATGTTGGCCGAATGTTTCTTTGGTGCAGTATGAAACTTTCATGCTTGAACTTGACTGTTTTTGAAAATGAGTTAATATCGCATATTGATGAGCTTGCTATTATAATAAAATGAATTGGTTTATGCAAGACAGCATATTGCCGTATTATCTGTCCGACATTAGTTTAATGTAAGCTTTACTAACACGTGGATCAGGCGGGGGTGAACCAGAGCCAGACATGAATCTCGTGAATTTCCTTATCTGGGGATATATGGAATCGCCAGTTTATTCCGGGAAACTTGTGGGTTCGGAACACGTCTAACAACGGTTTCGAGATATAAATGCATTTAAATACAATTTTTATTTTTTGTGTTTTATTTGTTTACTTATAAGTAAAACACAAAAAGATGAAAATCACAAATCAATCGCTATGCCGGCATAATTTCAATGTAAAATTTGACGTGCTTCGCCGCCTTCTTGTATCAAAAATAAACACCGAGTCTAAGCACATCTAAATAATAATTTGCGAAGGTATCATCACCGGGATGTTTTCAATTTCGCCATTTTAATTTACTGGTATTTATCATATATTCGAATAAACTTTTTTATTATAATTATTTTAAAATATAAAATATTTCGAAATGTTATTTTAAACGAATCGATTTTTTCACTGGCACGGTTAATGTACCTCGATAATAATCTAGAGCAGGCGTCGGCAACCTTTTTTGGCTGTGAGTCAAAATCAACCAAATTGTTATTATTAAGAAGACGGTTCGGGTCAATGGGTATTTTCATTTTAAAACAGTCTGTCAGTGAATAATAAAATAAATTTTATTGAGAAAACTATTTATGCTTTTAAACTCGTTTTTTAACTAAACATAGAAAACTCAATTCTAATTATTATAAAAAGAAATAAAATTGTCATGTTTTTGTTCATTAATAATTTATGAACTTTATTTATAAGCGTCCTCTTGCGTCACAGGGTCTTTCTCATTGGCCCACGCCTGACGGATACGCGCGCCGTGTAAAAATCTGAAAGGATTCAGACCGCGCTACACATGTTTATGTTTTATTATTTATTTTTATATATTATACTATTTTTGCGTAACTCAAGTGGGTCACTTGAAATTATCAAAGGGGTCACTTCGTGACCCGCGGATCGAAGGTTGCCGATGCCTGATCTAGAGTCTACTGTATATGAAAGATACATACAAAATTATGTAAATTACATAAGAAATTAAGAGCTATATATATAAATATATCATTTAAATCTCACTTTGGCAGACGTATATTGATCAACATTCCACAGAGCTTGCTTATATACGTGATTCGTTATATAGCGGTACTTTAATTTATATTGCAGAATGTATTTCGTTTTTAAATAATAATATTTAGAATATTCTTCAAGAATTATGGTAAAATTATTACTGAACTTTATATGCGTTGCACGCAACAAGACTAGGTTTGTTTCATCAAAGGAAATATTACTGGAAGCCTCTATTTTACTGCCTCGTCTCGTAGAAGCGAATCGAAAGAAGCTAGGAGGCACTTTGTATCAATTTGTATTTCTATTTGAGCAATCAGTTTTACTGTATGTCTCTCTCTTATAATGTTGTGGCGTTATATTATCAATTGCTTCTTTGAGATATCAGGATACATAATTAGTCTCGAGAAAATTAAGGTACTGCACAAAACAAAAATACACATTTCTCACTTCAAGTGCAGATGAACTGGCGCACAGTTTCCTGTTGAGCACCTCTGTATGGCTTTCTGTGATGCTTAACCCGCGAATGCACAATACCTACTTAGCGATTTTTATAGTCTAGTTTAGTACCCAAAGTAGTGTGTATGCATCTCTGCGAGTAGTGTGGGAAAGTATTTTGCGGTTTTTAGACTCCGCAGAGCTCGTCCGGCTACCGATGTCGGACACCGAAGCCCCCGGGCCCGAGGGAGGCGACTAAACAGAAATGCGTCCAACGGATTTGACCGTACGAAGGAAAGGGTTCAAGTTCCGCAAGTTGCAAACAAAACAACGCGGATGGTCACGTTGAACTTTTTTCTGTGATGCATTTTACTGATACCACTTCATTTGGGGATGCATTATGTAGATCAGGCCCAGCCACACGTATATGTGGATATGTATGTATTTGAAGTATTAAACACCACGTATACTATTGCATCTTCACGTACGGTGTGCGTACAGTTTACATCTTCCTTTCTGTGGTATATCTTCTTTTGGTCCCGCGTCGCACTTATCTCGTAGGTACTCAATTTTATGTTAAATTCTTCCACTTAGATATCGATGACTCATGGTAGTTTAACCCTATATTGCCTGTCAATTGTAGTGCCCTTGACATTTACATCGACCTGAGATATTGAGCTTCAAAGTTTTGAATTTGTGATAATTGTTCGATTTATTCAGCGATTTTTGAATCATTGCATCACTAGGTGAATTTTTTATAAAAATATCGCCACATAATTTAGAATAACTGATTAGAATTTATTTATTAGACTTTATTGACACACATGTTTTTGTTGTAACAGAGATGAATATATTATAATATAACATAACATGATAAAAAAAAGATAATATAAGACTTTGGACATGTTAATAATAATAGAACTTATACATTCTGTTTTCATCCAAATCAACAGCGGTTGCTCTAGAAAATGAAGCGCTACTAATATAAAACTTCGTTTGCTTGTTACGTGTTTGTAACACAGTTTTAAAGATAAAATTATTGTCTGAATTTCGATACAAAAAAAAGTAATTTTGACCGAGAAAATGTTGAAATGTCAGGTCAATAGTCAAACACCGATCACGGTATGTCAAGTATATATATGCATATAAGTAATATAATTGTATTAAGGAGAACATGTTTTTGTTCTGAAGTTGCATTTTCAGAATAAAGTTCTGCGGTATTTTAATACAAGTTAAATGAATCAACTAGAAAGATACACTTCCAGAAAAAATCTATATATCGCTAAGAGAATGCGCTTCCACGGATCTAGAGGATCAGAGGTCCAGGTTCGAATCCGGCTAGCAACTAAATATTTTTTCGATAAATAGATTTTTTCTATATATATCTTTCTAGTTGATTCATAATCGAAATGAAATGTCCTTTTCAAATTGTAGTTGTTTTAACCATTCACAAATATTAGACATCTCACCGCACGTAATTCCGAATAATTCCCGATTTGATGCCACATACTACTTTTTATTGCCTTTTTTATTTAGAACATGTGATTCGTTTTGGTCGTTAATATGTACAATTGAATATCACTGTTTGGCTCTTCGGTTAAACACAATTTCGTTCCAGATCACTGTGTATGAATTATTATGGACGATAAACTTCCGTTAAGCTTAGAGAACAGTTATCATGTCGCTACAGCTACAGCCTCTCGCACCGCTCCCGGGCGCGCGGATCTTCGTTATTTTATTCTCATCCATGTGACCGTTTCTTATCCCATTTGTAACATTTTATTCGACGAATACAAGCGGATTGTTTTTAGATAACTATCCAAATAAACAAATTTAAAAAAATCATATGTTCACCAATAAATGTAGGTAATACATAATTATAATGGACCCTTGTACAGTTGGTTGCGTGCTCGTGGGTTGTCAACGAAGGTCAGGATCTGGAAGCTTACTTCTATCTGACTTTTGTATAAATCCCAAATAATATGAGAAGAATGTAAACTTTCTCCAACTTTAATCTATTTATACACAATTTCAATATACGTGGGTAGCTCACGTACGAGATTAGATTTTTCCTTCGTAAAAACGTTTATTTTTAGTTTGGCGGATAAAGTGAGTATTTTGTTGGTGAAATTCACAAACGGTTCTGACGAAATGCGGAATTTTTATTCAAATAATGTACCATCGTGCGTAATGTGATCGTAATGAAATATAACTGAATATTTAGGCCCCTTATATATAAATAATGTGTTAAACACCAAAGGCTAATAAATCGCCACCAAATTAATACCAATAATAGCGTAAATAATAATTTATGATTGAGAAATATCAATTTGAATATGAAACAATTTTATTATTATGTAAAATATGCCCGAAGCAATAATTAGCAAAGCATAGTGTTGCATCATTTTGTATTGATGTAATTTTGGTACCCCGGAATTGAGCACATATTAACCCCGAAAGTTTCGGGTTTATATATTCTAATTCCGGGATTCACAAGTACTGTAAATTGGGTTGCGAACCCGGGATTGGATTCCTTCATCTTATCGAAATACATAGTAATTTATCATCCAAATTATTATTTTCTCTCCAAATGGAGAATAGATTTCTATTGTGCGTTTTTAAAAAGAGTTTGATGAAATTGAAACATGAAAAGACTTTGAATTGTGCCTTCCTCACAAATAATTTTATAAGCGGAACATGAAGAAATTAGTTTAAATATAACACTATGCCGAATAGTTTGAGAGGCTTTGTTCGGAGACTCGAGACCTCGAGTGTTTATCAAGGAAGCCTGTGGGGCCCCGGTTCGTGTTGTGACTATATGGAATACTCCCGTCACGTAAGGCTGCCGGTGATTCGTTCTCCACTTGTCGTGTCAACTTCCCGAACTTCAAATTGTCTCTAATGCAGAGGTTCTTCAAGCTAACTTCACGCGAGATTTTTTAACCGCTGGGGGTTTTTTTTATGTCGACTGGTTTCAGACTGCCTTAATGATTGATGAAAATAACATGTAAATTGAGAAACAAAATGACATATTTGGAAGTAGTTTATTTCTACCCTGGCCACAGCTATTACAAAGTTATTTTTGTTCAACTGTTAGAATGCTGAACCAAAAATGTCAAATATTTTAATATAAAATAATTATTTAAAACATATTTCACTATATTTAGCAAAATACGATACATTTTTATACGAGGGGCGTTTTTTAAGTAATTACCGGATTTTTTTTTTTTAAAGAAACATCATTTTTACAACACTCAACATAGTCGCCACCATTATTAAGGCACTTGTCATAATGCGACACCAATTTTTGTATACCTTCGTCATAGAACGACGCCGCCTGGGATGAAAATAATTTCTGTACTCCGTCTTTGAGTTCATCATCGTCATCAAAATGCTTGTCACCAAGGAATCGCTTCAGATGAAGGAAAATATGGAAATCACTTGGCGCCAAATCACGACAAAATAGGACACACTGTGCATTCAAAAAACGAATCACGGACCGTATCTCATAGTCGGCGGGCCGATATTGAACATTTCAACCATTTACTACAAGATGACCACACTGTGTATGTCACTAACTTTGCATGTGGTGAGTCAACAGATGAAGGAAACCATTGCGCATTTGCAACATCGCAACCGCAGCGCTATACCGGATATATCCGGCAACGGTGCTTACTTAAAAAATGCGCCTCGTACATTCATATGCCGTATATATGATATATAAGTTTATGAATTTTAAAATGTTAAATCAAAATCACGAAAGTCACATAAATGACATTACAGAGTTGAGCGCATTTCTGCATTTTAATTATGATTAATTATTATGTTTTGTACATAGATTAGAATGACTCAACTGATAAGTACTGAACTTTTAACGACAAATCTCTGAAACGAGAGATCAAAATCTCATATGTTTAAACGAGCCATTAGAAATGTTAGGACCGAAGTATAGATATGCGTACCGACTTCGCTGGAGAGCACTGACCGTGAAACTACTTACAAAAGATAAATATGTAAGACGAGTATAATAAATAACTCTCATATTTCTGTATCGTAATTTTGACCAACACAATTTTGTGTCGGTGATGAAAATTTCGTACCTAAAATCAGGCGATTTGAACTTTCGTTAGCCTGTGTGTGCATGGTAGTTCGTGAAACTGTATTCTATAGAACGTAAAAATTACGCACGTATTTTAGCGTTATAATTGAAAGCGAGACTAAATATTAAATGCTAAACCTTAAATTAAAATAAGAATTTGGAACGTTGTTAATAAATATAATAATAATCTAGTGTGTCTGTAACGCTTTCTTCATTGTAAGTTAATTTGAAAAGAAATTGATACAATTCATTGAAGTGAAGTGTCAATTTCTTCTGGTGTACGAATTAAGTAGATAAATATGTACCGTATTTTCAAATAGAAAAATACATTTTGACTGCTACGCTTCTACCGAACAGATGGTCGGTCATCAGTCATTATTTTTTGAAATTCGCATGTTCGTGTTCTCAGTAAAATAAATATTATCCGCGATAGGTGTTTTTTAGGTATATATAATATTATATATTTAAAATGCGCTTTGACATTTTTTCGAGACATTCATTTTGAGACTCGATTTGGAGTGCAGACATTGAAGAAGAAGAAGGTGGATTATAATTATGATACACCGCAAACATATTTCTTTGAAGCTTAATCATGTGTTTATTCTTAAAAAATAAAGAAAAATATTTACTTCGCGAAATGCAATACAATGTAGTATAAATGGATGGGGGTGAGCTTTCAAGACAAGTTTTACTAC
This sequence comes from Eubasilissa splendida, assembly GCA_031772225.1. NCBI lineage: Eukaryota > Metazoa > Arthropoda > Insecta > Trichoptera > Phryganeidae > Eubasilissa > Eubasilissa splendida. The sequence continues at coordinate 20,704,128 of CM062847.1, forward strand.
CTGTATTGTAAATTAGTATTATTATATAATATTAAAACCTGACTTTCCTGCAATTTATTGCGCAATCATACGTATGAGTATTCAAACGTAACAAAAGTGTACCACACATCTATAAAGTCAGATTGGAAGACAAATTGAACATGGTTGTGCAGAAAGCAGACAGTCCACAATTTAAAAAAATATATATATTATTTTTATCGGACGCAGTAAGCTCAATTTTGTATTCTGCCAAAAACAGTCAGGACGCTTTCATTGAAAAATCATCTTAATAGTCACCTTTTGAATATTTTGCTGATCGTATATAACACCCATTGAATTTTTTGAAAAATACTTCATAATGTACAACAATAATAAAGTTTCTAAAATCTATTCTTAAATCTTCTTAAAAGTCATTTGGTACCTATATATTATTTATCATTTTAGGTAAAGGAGATAAAGAAATTAAGCTGTTGTTTGGATTTTTTTAAGTGCTTTTATCTCAGTCTGAGTTTTCCGAGGCTGGTTAGGATCAATCTAGCGAAAATTACGTCAAAAAAATATTAATATTTAAAGTGGTTACGAACATTTTTGGTATCAGCGATTTTTTCAGCTGCGATGATATAGCGTGATGGTACGGACACAGGAGGCTATTATGAACGAAGGGTCACGCTAGTTTTGATGAGGTAAACCGTGTTTATACTCGGGTATCGATCGGGAAGCCTCGGGCCCGGCTTGCAACGCTACAGTTTCAAAGTGGTGTCTATGAATCTGAACCGACACGATGTCTAATAATAAAAATTTTATAAACGTCCTATTACTATTTCAAGAAGTGTTTATTAAAATATACCTATATGCTGATTTTACGATTTTCCCGTTGTTTTATTATTTACTACATTTTTTATTTTATTTTCAACTATTATACTCACAGGATGTTTTATAGTGATGGTAAATAGCATTTAAACCTTTATTATGACTGTAGCTGTGTAGCGATGATTGGCAACTAAGATTTAACTGTTTAGTTTATTACGATAATTACGAATAATCAGTTGCCAATCACCGTTACAATCGAACACAATCACAGTCACAATAGCGGTTTAACCATCGCTATTTTTTTTAATCTCATTTTGGCGGATTCATTTTGAGTACGTTTTTTTTTTTAATTTAACATCAACATTCTTACTACATGTACTTGTGTTATGAAAATAGAACTAGCTCGGTGGTTTCCTGGAACGAGGCTTGAACCCCCGACCACTAGATCACCAGGCGAGTGTCTCAACCAACAAGTTACTTGATTTAATCGGATTTATTTAATTACTTATATAAAAAAGTATAGTGTAATCTATTAACATTTAGTATAAAAGCATATTTTTTGTTATAATTGTCATATAAAAAAGAACATTTTGAAATGCACATATCATTTAATGATTTATCACCCTAATCCGTTATTTTAAATAAAAAATTTAGGAGCTGGAAAAAACTCTCACTTTCGGCGGATGTTGACTGACTGGTTTATAAGTAGGTACCCAATAACTTTGTTAGGTTATTGGTCAACGTGCCGGTAGTATGCAGGTCTTTTTCAGTCGACGATAATTCAACACGTGAAAAAAACTTTTGACTTATACATACAAAATAGATTTGTGATCTTTGTCAATGTGACGTCGGCGAGTACCGGTTATTCTGTACAGATCGAAGCTTACAATCAATTATATTTTTCAACCTTGTCTATTATAGATTAGCTATTTAAAAAATATCTGTAGTAATGTATTAATTAGTCAAAATGTATTGACAATATAAATCTGAATATTTATTTTATTGTATCGTTTGTATGTCAGTGATTAATATACTTAATTTTATTGCGCCTGTGCTTAGTTTTTATTAAATACTTGTGTAATATATTTATTTGATTTTTTTATATTATATGGAATCTTATGGTCTGCTTTTTGTTAATTATTTAATTTTGTTACTCATTTTAACTGTAATAGAAAATGTCATTAGTCTCCCTAAATATTATCATCATTATCTTCATCACTATTAGCTTTCTTGCTTCCTCTAATGCAGATATGTTGAGGACATCGTCGCTCTTGCTTCATGTCTAAGTCTTATTATTTTTATAAACATTGAGATCCTTAGCTCATGAAACATATTATAGAGCATAAATAATTAAAGAATTATGTTAAATATGAATTAAATATGTTAATTAGAAAGATATACATATAAAATCAATTTTATTGAGACATATTGTTGTTGCGCTACCGGGATACGAACCTGGATCTCTTTCCAAACCGGGGAAGGTGCATTATCCAACTATGCTCCAGCGACAATATTTTTAGCGACAAATTTTTCGAACCTATATGTAACCTTTTTGATATTAATACATCTAACCGTTCCATTATTTGAAAGAGCCATCTGTATTATTTTTACAGAATCTCAATTACCTTTGAGTAATCTGATAGCAGACGCCAGAATTATCAGTTCATTTTTATTAAATTTTGGACACATGGATACAACTTTATTATTAGGAGAACACATTCTTATTGTTAAGTTGTAATTATTCAGAACAGACGGTCTGTGATATTTTAAATATGAATTAAATAATTTATCGAAAAATAAAATAAAATTTTTTGATAACAAATAACAGATAAACAAATTATTACATCTGGTATTATATAAATGTTGATAGCCATCCGCATAATTCAAGATCTTTCTTATTTGGGGTTGCACCACTCTATTGTTGTATATTATGTTGTTGAATGTCTATATATAACTTATATTTGTATTCAGGCCACTTAAAAATTTTCCATTTGAAAAGGTTTAATGCACGCTCGTTCTAATAAACAAATTAATAAATAATTAATAAAAAAACTTAGACTTGCATTATACCGTGTGCGGTGAAAAAAACCAGTCGGTTTAATGCACAGCGTTTTGACATGACTTTACATGGAAAACTCGCGGCAAGCCTCGGGACATCGGCCCACCCCATCAATCTTTCATAAAGTGGGGGTGTGACGTCGGCTGAGCGTTCCATTACGTTTTAAATTTAAGCTCAAATTTTATTAGCGCCTTTAAATGCGGGTATGTGCGATGTGGACTTGGTAAAGTGACAAATAATGGAAATGTGAAATTTGCGGGCGCTGTAGCCTGATAGTACTATTGAGTCTTGCGGGTGTCTATTATTGGACTAGTAATCGGGACTTATTTTTAAAATTCTACCGAATGCCTTTTCACATATTTATCGAATAAATTTCGTAATTAGAGAAGTTAAGTTAGGGAGTGGTCTTAATATATCAGTTCTAGTGTTTGGACCGTGATAAATACGTTTGGGTGGCATTTTTTAAAGGATCACACAATATAATTGTATTTTCATTGAATAACATAATATATAATAATAATAATAATATACACAAGGTGCCGGTGCCGTTTTATAATAAATTCTCACCCCAAGGACTGGATTCAAATAAATGTCTCTGAAATTTCAGCGATGATTAAAAAGAGCACTATTCCATACAATGCAAGATTTAAAATTATATTTATAGCATAAACATAATCATGTTTTTTTAGAAATAATGAAATAAAATATTTTTAATGTTGATTGGTGTACTTAAGGTAATATCTGAATCTTTCATTGTCATCTTCTTATGTAACAGGAACGATTTAAAAATGTTAAAATATCATCCATTAGTAAATTTAAGAAATAACATTCGCCATATAATAGAATCTTGAATTATTTGTATTTTTGACATCGGTTCAACTTATTATACAGTTTTATATGAGGTTGATTAAAACGATTGTTCTACGAAATTAATAACAGCGGTTATTGTTATTCGGAAAAACTTGTTTTTAATTATGATATCGTCATTGGGTAACGCAAATGATTTTGATTTTGAAAAATAAAACTTATTATAATTTTTGTTTTGTCTTACGTGCTGTTCATTTTGCTATAATAACTATACAAACAATTAAAATTTTCCATACACCTTTACGTATGCTATCACCAGGGGCGTGCAGTGCACACAAGCAAAAAAGCTGTGCATTACTAAAAATTCTGGGAAACAAATATAAATGAAATAATTGGATTAACATAAAAAAAAACTTTATTTTACAATTAGCGCCATCCGTGTACCAGTAGAGACTATAATTGCTTAGTTTTTAAAACTAATACGACAACTCACCGCTGCTCTTTTGCATTCGCCGCATTGAGCTATTCACATTACTCTGTTCTATCTTTAAGCTAGTGAATTACTGTCATATAATTGGCTATTTACTGAATTGAAAATTCCTTTCGGTTGATCCGTTTTGTATGGAGTCGTTACCTATGCTGTTTTTTAACAGAATAACATTAGAAAGGCTTGCAACTGCGTGCAAACCATTGAAGTGTCTACTTCCTCTTTTACTAATTCGCGTGAAAGATTTTCAAACAATAAAAGAATCATGTTCAATCATAAAAAGTGTTCTTAAAAAAGTCGATACATTTTTTAATATTGATTTTTATATGGGTAAGAAGGTATTATTTTACATTAAAATTAAAACTTTAAAAACACTATTAATAATCTAAAATTACAAATAAATACATGGAAGGGTCGTATAAACGACGGATTCATTCTGTCTAAAGACTTTGGATACACGAAAGTTCATAATCCTATGAACAACATATATTGTAGTACATATATTATACATGATTGTATAATATCATCGGTAACAGCATAAAGTAAATCTATACCCACTGCACAAAAAAATGTTTTTTCACTTATAAATTTATTTATTTACATAATTTTATTTGAATCTGTTAGTATGATTATTTTCGCCTCGTAATGTACTTATGCATTTTTCCCACACGTTTACTCATTTTAACAAACCGACCGCCGTAGAAAGTGCGGCGCGGCGGCGGGAGGGCGAGGGAGGCGGTAATCGATCCCGGGGCGGGCGGCCGAGACACTCTCCCAGTAATTTAAACCTCGGGTTGATTTGGAAAAGGTGACGTGGGTGGGGGAGATTTTCGCGTACGAGCCTCCGTTCGATACGGCGTGTGTATAGTTTACGCGCATCGATTTTATAGTAAGCCTTTTTTTATTTTTTAAATTTATTCTGTGACGTATGTGATGATTACGAACGTATTGATTTGTTTATGTTAAAATACAAATTTTCTGATTGTAAATCGAAAATTGATGTTTTTTTAAGGGTTGTAAATTGTTTTGAATGAAGTTAAGAAATGAAGAAAGACGAGCTCGTTTAGCCCGGCGCAGGGGTCGGCAGATCGCGGCTCGCGGCTCTTTTCATAAGCATTTGCGACACTCCAGCTCATATTCTCATCTACAATCATATTTGATACATTGAATAGTTTGCCTGTAACATATGACATAATAAAAATATATATATATTTGCCTTTCTCACACACTTTGGCTCTACTTATTTATGCGAACAAACATTCCCTTCCATGAATCAAATAACAAATAAGTTAAGAAGCTAATTAACTGACGATAGTTTACAATCGTGCAGTTACTTGCAAGACGTAGGAAAGCTCTCAAAAGCGATGCAGGGTCACTAGTAAACTTTACAAAGCCTAAGAATGGTTTAATAATATAGGTTTTCTTGCTTTAAAAGTAGTGTATTGAGCTACTGAAGCTTATAAATCCCATAAATTCTATTCTCCTAAGTAGCCTACGACCAGTGACGTGCAGTAGGTATATATTTAGATTATGCTGTTACCAATGATATTATAAAATCATATACAATATATGCACTTTCGTTTAACCAACGTCTTTAGACAAAATAAATCCGTCGTTTATACGACCCTACCATGTATTTATTTATAATTTTATAGTACTATTAATAGTGTTCTTGGACGTTTTTAGGAACACTTTTTACGACTGAACATGATTAATTTATTGTTAGAAAATCCTTCACGTAATAACTAATGGAAATAAATATTTTTATTAAAGGTTAACGTAGAAAATAGTTCTACCAATTGCTTTTTGTTTTTCCCAAATCAAAAACCAATCCATGCGCCAAATTTAAAGAACTATCATGAAAACACGTTAAAAACAGTAAGATAGTAAAATTCGCGAATTAGTAAAAGAGGAAGTAGACACTTCAATGATTTGCACGCAGTTGTAAGCCTTTCTAATGTTATTCTGTTAAAAAACAGCATAGGTAACGACTCCATACAAAACGGATCAATCGAAAGGATTTTTCAATTCAGTAAATAGCCATTTATATGACTTGAGTAATTCACTAGCTTAAAGACAGAACAGAGTAATGTGAATAGCTCGATGAAAGAGCGCCATGGGTACATCCGGTGAGGTGTCGTTGTTGTTTTTAGAACTAAGCTATTGATGTCTCTACCGGTACACAGATGGCGCTAATTGTAAAATATTATTTTCGTTTATGGTAATCCAATTATTTAATTTATAATTGTTTCCCAGAATTTTTAGTAATGCACAGCTTTTTTTGCTTGTATGCATTGCACGCCCCTGCTTACGACTGTATTGTGAGTTTGAGTTTTTTCGTCATTAAAATTTATATAATTTCTGTTGAAAATGTTAAAATTCTGTTTACTTAATATTTGGCTCTACTCACTAGAAAGTCTGCCGACCGGTAGTCTAACGGTTAAACCGAGTGTTCAAGAAATAAATCCTTGTCCCGCAAAGCCGAGTCAGTCCTATTTTTCATATCATTAGCGATTAACTTTGAAACATAGTTTAAATATTGACGTGACATTGCCGTGTCGCTATTTGTCTTTTTTTAATGTGAAACAAATTAAGCGCGTGCTTATTAATTACTTTTAAAAGTATATATTTGTATAGTAAATCTAGACCCGAGAAGCTTCTTGCGAGACGCGCGTCTGCAGCTTTAAGTAAAAAAATATAAAATTGCATCGATTTTCGTATTAGTATATTCCATCAACAATTTAAATCCTATTCAACAACTAACCAATTATCTTGCCTTATCACTCTTTTTTTCTGCACGAATAAGCAGAGACGATATAACGACACATTCTTCTATCCTGACTGATACTACTCTCCCACATTCATGCAACTTTCAGTATCTAGTTTATTTGGTATTAAGACGTTTTCTATTTCTGATACCATTAACACTCGCGTCGTACATCATTCTTACCATCACCCCCTCCCTCATTCATCTGTTCTATATGACTAAACCACGCACGTGAACCTTTCTTAATCTCGCTCACTATGCTAAGATCATCAAACTTTATATCCATACCTAATTTGTTGATTTTTTACCCTGTCATAAATGGACGTACGCCCGAGCGGCCTCATTTCCACTATGTTCTATCGCTGTTATGTATTGGCTATTTTTCCAGCTCTAGGCTTCACTTCCATACATCAGTGTTGGTACAAGGACTCTCTATAAGACGTTAAACTTGTCAGCAAAGTGATTAAGAGGATTTGAGAAATTATTCAAGTTTGTTCCAATGAACATATATCGATTAATTAATTAATTAATTAATTTACTTTTTTAAAGGAATACGATGTATAATTGACTACAAACTCTTAACATCGGTGTACTTTGCACTCTCCTACTCCCTGATTACTATTTTAGTTTGGGGAGGAGCAGCAAAAACAATATTCGAGTCGGCTAAAAGAGTACAAAAGACAATTCGTAAGGTAATAAATGGAAGTCCCTTTAGATATCCATCGGATCCTATATTTAAAGAGTACAATGCCCTAGACATAAGGCAAAGCTATATGTTAAGACTCATCCAATATATCCATGCTAACAACTCACCTCAAGTAATAAATCATAGACACAACACAAGACAAACAACGAACATCTACACGCCAGGTCCGAGAGCAACAACGACATTTTACTACATGTTCTTAGCTCCGAAATTGTACAACTCACTTAACACCAACTGGAAATCGTTCACTTCCAATAAGACACAAATATGGACCCAATATACAATTGGGTAGAGATCAATCAGAAGCATCGCTATCCAATATTCTAACATAATCATTATACAGTGCCTGCCTTCACTGATAATTCACTAGTTCTACAACACTCCCACTACATATTTTCTTTTATTTTCCCTCTCTATTTTTATTCCTGTCGAATCATTATCTTTCTTAAATTAGATAACACCACAACAGCACGAAAAAACCTGTTTACTTTAACACAGACGGCAGTCTAGCAAAGTAGCCAGGACAATGCTATATCATATATCAGCTATCAATGCTATATCATATATAGCTATATCAGAGGTGGAGTCGTCTCCATCCCACACAATAAACTACGAGTATTTAATAGCAATATAATTGTATCTTATGATTATCATGTTATATTACAATATATTCACCTCTGTTACAACAAAAACATGTATGTCAATGTAATTATTGTTCTTAGACTCATTTGTGCGTAAGCATTTATTTAGATTTTCCAACCACTCGGCGGATTCAAGTTCCCGCGCCGTTTCAGAGTACGTTTCAAATTGCATAAGTTCATTAGGGGGCAAATTGTTCTTTAGTTCCCCTGGAGGGTGTCATTATAGCCCCGAGCTACGAAACCATCCGAAGCAGCCAGTCGTTGACCGGTACAGCTTTCATCAACCTTACCCCTAACCGCCCTCTGTAGTTTCAGAGTCGATAAACTGGAAAATTTTAACCTTCTCGTAAAAAGTAACCGAAATACAATTCGGTGGCCTATGGGTACGTGGAAATTTAATTGATCCCTTTTTACTATACACTGTTGACTGCGCGAAATCATTTCTATCCCAAAGCAATCTACACCGGCGCCCGTTACGTCCTTTACAGACACAGTGAATAGGATTAACCAAACAGTGAGAAGGAAAATACATACACCTAGGAGAAAGGACCAAATATAAATTTTATATCCTATGGATATGACCTACACACTGTTGCTGATGACCGTGCTTTTCGATTTTCCACCCGGCGTCCGATTGCGCCTTTGGTGCCCGAAAATCGTCGACTACACCCTGAGTTCATTTCGCCCAAACTGGCAGGTCCGTGACGTCTCTTTCGTCTAGACGCCGAATCACGATTTCTTACATACAAATTTTCATACACATATACATATGTTGTTTTAAATCAATTTCTGTATAGTTCTGAATATCAAATACCGCCTGCACACAGACACCACTTGATTATTATTTATTAATTCTTCCTTAGGAATCTCTTCTTTAAATCTTTGCTGTATCGTTTTTTTGTTTTCGTTTACTAAATTTTTGTCTTCAATCATTTTGACTTGCCATTTCTTTAAGGGGGTTTTATAAGCTGAATGAAGTAGTGACTCGAAGAACCTAATTGTTGCATGGAGGATTGAGAGCCCAAAACGCAGTGATTCTGAATTCTCTTGATTTTATTGTCGAGATTATTAAAGTCTTTAGATGTTAAATTGCAAATGTAGCACCTGAGCAAATGAGGTATTAGTGGCAGCATTACATATTTTACCATCCACCATTGTCGGCAATAAAGTGTGCTTTATGGAAATAATTCCACTGGGTGTTTCAATTTCAGTTTTCTTTAAGGTTCTGGTTTGATTTTCAATATATTGAATTTCTTCTTTTGTGATGTCGTTAGTTTCGTGAATAAATCGAATGAGTATTGGCCTGCAGTATCTAGTTGATGAAGGCACTAGATTATGCCATATTATTTTTTCTTGGCTGCCAATATTTGTTCGCAGTCTCAAAGAAACAAGTGAACTTTGAAATATATTGGCGTCACTGTCAGTGTTGTTTTGGAATTTTATTTTAAATTGTGACTGCTGGGATCCATCAGAGCCTCATTTAATTATAAGTTTCAAATCATTCATTTCTTCTCGAGAACAAATTTCCATTACTTCTTTCAAATACTTATCTAGTCGTGAAGAGGGTATAGTCGAGAAAATCTTACAGTTTAACCTCAGCCCATGTTTCAGTTCCTCGCATTGACTCTTCTGTTGGATAGCACTCACCAATTTCTGTATAGTTCTGAACATCAAATGCCACCTGCACACAAACACCACTTGAATATTATTTCATATTATATTCTTAAGAGCACTTATATTATATTTGATTTCATTTAAATTGCGGAATATTGTACTAACTAACTTACCATCATGCCGTTTTCTCACCACAGAAGTAGGGAGAAAGGATAGAGCGTCACACTCTTCAATCCTGACAACTCTTGCCTCATCCACATTTGTACATATTCTCATGCATCGATTGTTAAGACCATCTTTATGTACCTGGTTTACCTGGTTATGTCAAGTCGCGGACGTCTTTTATATCCGGTGCCATCTACACTCGCATCATCCTCTTCTAATCTTAATCTTAAACCATCTAATCTTTTTTACTTCTTTCGTTGTCTTTTTGCCATCTTGCAGGCTTTACTTCCACGCATCAGTGTTGGTACCAGGACTCCATTGTGTACTGTTAGTCTTGCCGTGTTTAACAAGCTTCAATTAAAAAATACTGTATTCGATGTCCCATTCACTTTATTCCCTGCAGTCACTCTCTTTTCGATGTCTTTTTCAGTCATTCCATTTCTATTAGACATTCAGTAAAAAAATGTTTTGATTATTTATTTTTCTATTGAATAGTTTAACACTATGAAATTGATAAAAAATAGTGTTTTATTTTGGGATCCATATCAGATATCCGTTTTGAAAAATACACTATCCGGATATATTGCATATCGAAGATTTCATGTCCATTTTGTTAGTGGATAACGGTTACGCGCCAAGCAATTTGCTGCACTAACTAACGGGAAACTTCAGTCTCCAGTACTAGGAGGCTCCACGGTAGGGTGAAGTTTGCCGCTCATTTCTGATCCCGACTTAAACTAGAGTTTTATTTCAGGAAATATATAATATAATTTCTTTTTTTTTCTCTTTTACGCGAGCGAAATGAATAAAATATCTTCCTCGAAATTAACTTTTTTCTTATCGATATTTCTAATAATAGTAATTTCCTACGTGTGTTTCAAAAATAGGCCATCAAGTTGATTGCGATCAAAGAGTTCAACCAAGCAAATTGGTAATGTTTGTGTAACAGTTTGTCTTATTTAAATTTAGACGCTTGTAGGTACGTAAGATAAAACAGATTTCTACTATAAATAAACAAGTTCAAGTTATAAACGAATTTAAACGTTAAATTTAAAATCAAATACTTGATTATGCTAACTGGTAAGTGGTTGGTAAAATATCAAAGCGAATAGTATTGTTGTACTTGTGACTTTAGGCTGTATCGCTGCCTTTAAATATATTAGTTACAATATAATACGTAAGATATATACTGCTAATTCTAAATCATTTGTGTGATTAGTATTCGATTTTAACGGTGATCGGTAACTGTGATTATAAGTTTAGTTTCTAGTACATCGGTGATTGCTTACGGAATTATGAAAAAGTTTTGCCGTCAGTGATTGTGACTTTAAACATATCGGTGATTGACTCGCAGTTCGCGATTTTGTGCTCATCACTAGTTTAGTTTAAAGTGCTCGATAGTCAAGAGTACGTAGAGTACTACGTACCTTATATCAGCGAATTGAAATGTTTTCCAAAATAATAATTATCATTGAGCTACTCGAATGTAAACCATGGTAAGGGACACTTTTCGAAAAATCAACTTTTCAATGTTTTCTTTCGCTGTGAATTATTTTTATTGTGGTAGCACTAATGCTTGTATTCTTTTGATAGCATAATCTGCAATTACTAACACAATGTTTCATGTAAACAAACATTCAAAATGCATAAAAAAAAAATTGTCAGTTACCATGGTCAAATATGGAAGTTAGAGAGCTTTGAAAACATGGGTAACAAATTTAAATTTGGTACCAACTCGTTATATCTGTTTATATATATTTTTTTACATTAATGGACTAAGTGAGAAGTATCGCAATAAATGAGACACTCGGCATTGAGTCCTTACTTCTGCCTTTTTGGCGATCTCCGTAAGGAAGGCGACCTGTGGGTCGCACCAGACCATGTTGTAATAAACTGCAATATTTATGAAGTCAAACTGGGTCTTGTACTGAAATAGGGCAAGACAGTGGAAAGTGGAAGCGCCATGTCGAGAAATTGGATTCCTGATTCTTCTAGGATAAGGGGATGAAATGATAGTGGTGATGAAATTTGTAATACTCTAAAGTTGAAAATACTTGATGATTCGACATAATCCGTTTCCTTTTAATGTTAACTATATAATTTTTTTATTAACTGTTCAAAGGTTTTTGGTAAAACTTTTTTTATTGTGTTAAACGTTAGAACGTTTTCGGGAACATATTCCCATTATTAATATTATAATTAAATTAAATTAAATTAAATTAATATTAAAATTAAAAACACTTTCAGACAGTAATATATGGTGTGTTTGGAGTTATAACGATGGTGGGGGGTGGGGGTGAAATTAAAATGGATAAGAGAGGGGATGTAATGGGAGGTATTTGAATATTTATTATTTGTTATTTTTATTATTAAATATTTCTAAATTTTCTGAAATGACTAACTTTCGTCCTTCGGCGCAACTATGTATAAGTTGTAAATTACTATTATCAAATGGCCCTCCATTATTGCGTGCTCAGCCATTTCAAAGTTTGCACTGAAGTTTTTATAGTTTTCTTGTATTCTTCCAATCTTTTTTTTTTATCTTCTTCCGCTCTGTCCAATATAAAATACGTCACAATCCTTGCAACTCAACTTGTAGACTCCGCTTTTTTCTTCTTGTGGTATTTTTGATTTTGTTTATTATTCAAAATATATTTTTTAATATTGTTTTTTTTTATATAGAAGGCAGGGTTAATTTTTTTATCTTTACATGAATTTAATAAATCTGTTGTAAGTTTGCCTATATACATTATTCTTCTCCATGGCTTTCTTTCGTAGTTGTCTTTTGGTATATTGATGTTTGTGTTTTCTTCGTGTTAATAATAGTTTTAATTGTTTTCTTTATTGACATTTAAATACAAAATCAACACATTAAGACACAAATAAAAATGTTATAAGTAAGTGTGGAAGGAATGTTGTTATATTGAAGCACCGAGTCTGTTGATATTTAGAGTATACATATTTTCTTTAAGAAATATTTTTTACGAACTGAGTAGAAATATTAATAATTCTATATGCTTATCCTTTTAATATGATGTGAGATGATTAATTAATTTGTTTGAGTATATTGTAGAATTTCATACAATCAATGATTTTCCCGGTGGAACCAAACAAAATATCTTACATGAGTAAGAAAAACATCTACGCCGTTACTTGTCTATATACATTATGATATTTTGATTTACACGGAAGTTTCTTTGTTTCTTAACCGCTGGGTTTAACTTTCTTTAAAATACCTCTATACCGCTTTAAGTATTACAGAATACATATTATATTTTTGTTCCGTGCTGCATGTGTTAGTGTTCAACAATGCTATTTTTACTTTAGGTCGAAATATAACCAAAAATCGCTGTTGTGACATTGCGGAAAGTGCTTTATTCTATGGTTTGCCATATACAGTATACATAAGAAAAGATGACAGATGACATCTATGTTTTTTACTCGTGATAAAGACAATGTACACTTCATTTCAAATTGAATATATATTTACGTACTGTTATTAAATATATAAAAGAGAAAAAATTTAAGTAATCTTAACCTAGAGATATTAAAAACATGTCCGTCTTTGCTCTGTTCGCGTCTCATAGACCTGGCCGTTTAAGCAAGCACTTTACAGCCACAAATAATACTACCGAAACCGCCACGGCCGCCACATCCAGAAAGTCAATAGATATAGATGGGGAAGCGTAATATTATTATGGATACATAATATATTATACATTAACACTTTTTTAATAGATGATCGACTTATAATTTTACAATATCTATTAGGTTGCTTTATCAGTATTTTTCAATATGAACAGTTTGTTTTATAATTATATTAATGTACTTATGTCGTACGTAGGGTGGTTGTGTTTCAATGTTTCATTTAAAGTACGCGCGCGCGGTACTCTTGCCAAACACCTGAAATATTATCATCACATTTTATGTCTTTTATAATCTGATTAAGAAATACAAATTATCCTATGAACGTCTTTGAATTAACAGTCATTTATAGATGCCTACATATTAATAATTTCTTAAGTAGATAAACCTATAAATATAAGTTACATAAAATTATATTTTATTAATAACTTATGATTGTCAAATAAAATAATCTATAATTATTATTAGTATATAATTCGCACTAGTACTACCATCTTAGAGGGTGACATTTAACCAAATACCTTCATAAAAAGGAGTTAAAGATAAACGAGAAAAAAAGTTAATCCACATTAATTAAAAAATCGTAAATGTTATTAAAATATATAAATAATATACATATTAAGATATAGGTATATGTTTATATATTTTAAATAAAACATCTGTCAAGTAATAATGCAGGGTTGTTGCGGTAATGTCAAACCAAAATACAAAATAAATTTCAAAAGCTTTAGTAACTATATACGTAACGTAACTGCTGATTGTTTATTTATTATTATCCATATAATAGAAAACATCCGAATAATGTGTACAACCATTATTCCCACAAAGTGAACAGAACTACAAATACATGCACTAGTGTGTTAGGATATTGTGAAATTTTTATGCCAATGAATTGTTTTTTCAGTGTATGTTTTTTTTAAATAATGATTAGTTTAATGTCGAAATTATGCACACATTTGAGAGAAACTGTGAGAACCGTAATCACAATAAGGGCTATTTAACCAGTGGCGGTTTTCTTTTAAACATAGCAAAATACTTCGTAATTATGAAACAAATATATCACAAAACTACAGTGTGCTGTTTTAAAACAATAATATTAAACAAAATGTATCTGACACAATAATTTTTAATGTAGAATATCGTGTATAGTGACATTCTAAATATTTAGGTTGACTGATCTCCAAATATATAATATTTATAGGTATGAAAAAATAATTATTGATATAGAAAAACTAAAATGATTTATTTTTAAGGAGAACACGTTCTTATTGTGAAGTTACAATTTTTCAGAACATAAGTCTGCGATATTTTTAATACAAATTAAATGTATTAATTAGAAAGATATACATTTAATTTGTAATAAAAATAATAACAACATTGGTTTTTAAAACGAATTAACTGAAGATGTTGCGTAAATATTATTAAAAGTCTTATCTTGTGCCAGTCTAAATATCCTGTACTTAGGTACTTCATTAAATTATTTAATTTTCAATTGATTAACTCGATTAACACACATATTCCATTTTCCATGAATAAAACTCTGGAGTGAGCTTTATTCTGATAAGCTTGTCTCGGATGACTATTAATTGTTATCTCGTTCTATCAAATCTTTCTCTCTGGCAAGAGACAAATAACGTCCATTTAGTATTTAGGTGGTAATGTAAGTAGTTTAGCTATTAGTCTCGGCTTGAAAGAGTATATAATACGCGTAGAATTTCTCGAATTTCAAACTGGAAAAATGAAAGACACTTAAGCTGTTAAATAAGATATCTCGTACGGGTGGAAATGTAATTATATGGCATATAATCCATGACGTATGTAAAACGATCCTACCGCGGTTCTATTTCACGCATCGTCTATTATCTTAGTTGGGGACGCCCTTTGCATCTCTGGACTCGCTCATTTCTCTACGGACCTTCGTTTAAATATCTGGGCGCTTTTATACGGCAGCGATTCGATAGCGCGCACATAGCCGAACGTTCCGAGGTATGTATTATATAAATGAATAAAACATAATTAATTATTTGAAATGCGATTACGTTTTAAAATTGTTTCGGTTGTTCAGCGCACGAGTGCGACGGTAAGGGGCCGCCACTGGCTACTCGGGTTCGAAGCCTGTCCGGCAGCTAGAGCGAGCGGTGCACGGTTCAGCGCGAGACACGGCGAGATGGAGATCGCCTACTTGTGTAAATGGTTTAATTTCAATCACTTGCAGTAGTCGCGGTCGTAAATATGACCGGACCAGAAATAGATTGCGTGCGATGTTATGAGAGATCTATTTTTAACCAGCCTATATTTAGAACAATAACTTTTTATTCGCCGTACACCAGCTCGTTTGTCCGCCCGGAATTGTGCTGTCATTGGGGCTTAACATTAAATTTAACTATGAATTATTTGTGTCACGCTGTAACGTTTCCGTTTCTGCATATTGATATTATATTTTTAGTTGGCCGCCGCATTGTTCAAATACTTGATAAACGATCCATTAATGTGTTTTGCGGTGTCGCAATACTTTTCAGTGTCCGTAATAACATCAATCACATATGCAAATTGTATTGATGCGGATTATATGTGTGATATATAAAACTATATACATTTTTTTATAAATTGACATTGAACGAACGTAATTTACCCACGTAGTTATTTGAACCGATGAACTGTCCGTTTGGATAATTAATTTTCATTATCGCTAATAATTGCGTGTGAGCGGACGCATCTCGCGATTTTCCCTCCGAAACTTGCGAAAACGTCGACACTAACGCCATCTGTTGTCGAGCGGCGGCACCGTTTCCCGCCTTATCGCGGCGGATGTGACGTAAGCCCCCACCCCGCACCTCCTTTCCGGTTTTCCGGCTCTGTACGTGTATTATGCTTCTGCATACTTGCGTATGCATGTACCCTTCGCCCACCACTTCTCTACGTCATGGGTCGGTATATCGCTCCCGGTTTCTGCAGGCTGTCTCATTCGCAATGTTGTCTTATGAAATTTTATTCTTTTATTGTACAAAAACAAACTTTTAACTAAATAATTTCATACATCCGTATTCATTTCAAGGTTGTCACTTAATTTTATGATTATGTATGCACGACACGCAGCTTTGATGACAACACACTCTGATTCGATTGTTAAAAGGGGGAGGGATAAGGGCCGAGCCCTCTTGTCTCCGACATGTGAGGTAACAACAATGGCGTAAGATTTTTTGGGGGACCCTATTGCGGGGAACACGGTGAAATGTTTTTTTTTTAATATCGGTAGTTTTAACTTTGTATATAATTATATAAATAAGTAGCAAAAATAGGTAAAGTTTTATTTTATTTTATCTTTTTATAAATTTTGTTCAATAGGGTCAGACACAGGGTAAAAAAAAGTGAAATGGGACGAAGATGATGGGGATCGGATGAGGGATCGTATAGGCCGAGGGAGTTTATGGGAAGGTTTGAGATGGAAATTAATTTACAATAAAATTTAGACGATAAATCGTTTACGTCGTTTGAATCTCTGTGAATGATTGTTTCTGACAAACCAGGGTGAGTTTGTTTAGATTCTAAAATGTTTGTGTTACTTGAACCCCAGATGGGGCTCGCGTATGTGAGTATAGGATGGATGATTGCTTTGTACAGGAGTAATCTGTTTTGTAGGAATAGTGAACTGAAGGAATTTAGGAGGGGGTATAGTCGGTTGTAAAGCATCCATGCAAGATATATATTATGTACGAATTGATATTATATTATTCTCATTAGAACATCCAGGTACTGGTCTCCAATGTACTTAATCTTTTAAACGTCACGAGCGAGTTAACACTCCAAACTTTGCATGTCACGTCAAGCCATTAGGGAGAATGGACACACTTTTAGACCATGCAGTGACGCGATTAAACGCGTGTATCGAATATTTGTAAACATTGTGCGGTCTGTGGACAACAGTTCACAGCTTTTCATCTTTTAAAATATGTATATCGAATATCAAAACCTTCAGAGATTATCCCAACCCTATGCAGTGCCCCCATGTCAAATCAGTTCAAAGCCGTAGTTGTCATAATGAAGTGTAAAATTTGCTGTATACGCTTTTTTAAATGTGCAGTTGAAATATGTTGTATAAATTATTAAAGTGCCTGTATAATACAAATGATTATATAATATTATAGTTTCTTTGTAGTCGTGGTGAAGAGGTTTATCAGATTGTATCGGA
This sequence comes from Eubasilissa splendida, assembly GCA_031772225.1. Classification (NCBI taxonomy): domain Eukaryota; kingdom Metazoa; phylum Arthropoda; class Insecta; order Trichoptera; family Phryganeidae; genus Eubasilissa; species Eubasilissa splendida. The sequence goes on from CM062847.1 coordinate 20,721,997, forward strand.
CTTTCTTTCTTGCAAGATTAATTTTTATTTCTCTACAGGAAAAGGTAGTATTCGTAAAAATTATTTCAATATATTTGTTTTGTTCTTTTTCTTCTTCTTCTTCCACGGCACTACATCCCAGGGTAGAATTTGGCCTTCTCCACAAGATTTTCTAACAATATATTAATTATGTTCAATCATAAAAAGTGTTCTTAAAAACGTCCACACATTTTTTATATGGGTAAGAAGGTATTATTTTACGTTAAAACTTAAACTTTGAAAACACTATTAATAGTACTCTAAAATTAAAAATAAATACATGGTAGGGTCGTATAAATGACGGATTTATTTTGTCTGAAGACATTGGTTAAACGAAAGTACATTTATTGTAATATATCATTGGTAACAGCATAACCTAAATCTATACCTACTGCACGGCACTGCTTGTCATCTGGCATTCTTTCGACATGGCCAGCCCATCGCAGTTTTTGGGACCTACAGAATCTAACAATTGTCTCTTGCTCAATCAAATTTTTTCGAGCTCATGATTTTTCGATTTGGTCTTACTATAGTTTTCTATATCAGCAGTTTGCTTCGATGTCTTAGTATTTTCGACCCCCGCAGCTTTATACACGCGTTGAAGCTTCTATTTCCAGCTAGAAATCGGATATTCAATTCATTAGTTGCCTTATTTACCATATTCAAGTTAAAGCCCAGGTATGTAAAATTATCAACCCCTTCATATACAATACATGGTGATCTACGCACACACATCTTGGGGTGCCTCTTGTTCACGTATACTGACCATGTACTTCGTTTTTGAGGCAGGTAGTCCAAATTTTTCCTTTTCCTTTTACAAAGCGCCAGCATGGTCGATCATTCTTTGTTTAGATTTGTACACCTTTATAACTATTTAATAGATTAACAGTTTGTCATAAATAGTTATTTTGGTACTTGTGTCTTATCTGTCACTACTTTTTTTTAATATATCATTTTACTTTGTTTTAGTTAGTTTATTTAAGAAATATAACAATAGATACCAATTTGCTATTTACAATTTCTAGTGTTACATTTTAAAAATAAACTAACTAAAAAAATATATATATATATTAAAAAAGTGGTGACAGATATCCCTCAAATACTGTTATTTTCAAGTACTAAGGTTTTTTTTTAGAAAATTTTTAATGATCAACCTGCATATTCTATATTGTTAACTTAAGCAGTGCAAACAGCGTATACGTAATACAACAACGGATACTAATACGTCATCACCTTCCGAAGAAAAACAAGTGTTCTTACGCGGGGTTTAAATATGCATAATTCAAAAGATTTTGTTTATATATATATATATATATATTTACGCTTTTGTAAATATTTCCCGATGGATGAAAATGAAAAATGGCTTTACTAAAGTACAACCTGATTATCTAGTCGCTTTAGGTTTGACGGGTTTTGACGTGGGTAGGTTCGGCTGGGCTGTTCTTATCCCTTTCAATAATATATTATATAATATATGGTGCGTCTTCGTGGTTTATTAACTTATTATAATCTATAACTATATAACTTATTATAGCTATATTATTTTCATCTTAAAAAAAAGTTACAATTATTTATATTTTCCTTGCGCGATGGAACGAATCTTTTTGAAAAATAATTTTTACTCAAATAACAGATTTTTGTTGTTTAATATTTCTTTTTTCATTAGCCCTTTTGATGCTTTATCTAATTTTTTAAATAGACAAGCTTACCTACATAGAATATACACCATTTTGATATTTTTATTTGTTTTATGAAGCATCGATCGAAACCCCGATCTCGAGCGTCTTATGGTGAAACAAAACGAGGTGGTTAATTATGGAAATATTTTCATTTTTGTATTCTTGTATCGTTATTTTTTATTCAAAAACTAACTTGAAAGAAAAATCTTCACATTCGATATGTTTTCGTGAATTTATGTTTTTTTGGGTCAATATTTGATAAGGATTTCGGGAATCACTACAATTTTTTGTATTTTTTCTATAATAACTCAAAAAATAATGATAGTATATATAAACTTTACACAATGTGTGCAGTTTCCACGCGTTGAACAGGCAACTCTGCGATCTCTCTGACCTTAAAATATGAAAATATTTCTCTCTCTAACATCTCTCACCGATTCCATGAGAACTGCACACAAGACTGGTGCACATAAACAAATGCACACAAAGGACACTGCACACAGTGACAAGTGCACACTTCTTAAAGAAATGTAAACTATCGTGAAGTAATTTGAACTAATGTACCTAATATTCGACATTGTAGGTACTTTTATTTATATAAATGAACGATTAAATAATATCGGTCTTCCGAGTTATTCCTACAATTAAATACGTATATATAATACAAAGTCTGCCCTAAGACAAGTGTTCGCCTAGGAGGGTGGACGTGGGATTTAAAAAAAAAATATATAGTTGTGTATGTATGTGCAATTATATTTACATACATGTATGGAAATAAATTATTTAAAAATGTTATCTATGCGGTTTTGTCCATGTGTGAACCTGTCTTGTGTGCATTTGTTATGTGTGCAGTTTCGCTCTGTATTCTCGCGGCCATCTAAAAATATAGTTATATTTCGGTACAATAAACTCTCTTACTGTGACTTTGGTATCTTTGTGCAGTTTATTATTTGATTCAAGATTGATCGACGATGTTCGTAATCATTCATTATTGCGTTACGTAAAATGTACCGCAATATTTGGAAAATTAACTAAATCAATATGTAGCATTTTCGCATACCGTAATAATATAATTAAAAAGGAAATATTTTATAAAATAATAAATATTATTTTGTTGGGAGGTTCTGTGACGTGCTTCCAATCTTACTATTAGCGTGGACGCACCTTTCATTCGTATTAACCGGTGGGTAAAAGCGCCCACATATCATTTTTACTATGAAGATCCTCACGTCTGTAATGTCACGTCACGCCTACATTTTCGTGTCCTCACTATATAAAGGTTTTTATCTGCAAATGAGCCCGCTAAAGGTGCTCCACTACCGTATAAGGAGATATGTTATAATATGCAGTCGTTTGTATTGTGGTGACCTTGCACGCGCCCACAGACATGGCCGTGTAAGGACTCGACTATCAACCGTATAGGGCCCAAACCAAAGGGACCGATCAGAAGACATAATAAGACAATATGTACCAGAGGCGGACATTGTCTAAGCAGCTAGCGATCACTCTTCCGCAGACCGTCCTCTCATCGACATTTCCATTCAACAGCATCTCGAGCGAGCCACTCCAGAGTTCAACGCGTGTTTAACTGTATAATTCATTGCATCGATAAACGAAATTTTGTAAGTGCTCTTTCAATTAAATATCTCGCTCTAGTTATAATAACAGACATCTTAACATGCGACATACAAACAAAATACGCGTGAGACTTAAAGATGTCAGGAGCTTCAGTCTCACAGCAACAAATCTTTCCGACACAATCGCGAGTCAAATCATATTTAAACAACAACAACAAATAGACACATTCAACTTCTAGTATAAATAAACGCCATGTGGAAGAAAATTGCTAAAATACAGGAAATAAAATCAGATTTGGATACTACTCGTAAACATTACAAACAACACACTGAAGTACTCTCCATTCGGGACGACTTTTTAGTTTTCTACGGACGCCCACGCGACATCGGAGAGTGTCTCCATACAATACTATTTCATTCGTAACTCATTGTAATATTTTCATTAAACTAAACTTTGTACTTGGGTAAGGCATTTTATTTTATTATAAAAACATACAGATAATCGATTAAAACAAAAATCATAATGAAAGTGTAACAATAATTTAACCTATTACATATTTTCTCTGAAGTAACAATATACTTTGTACGGTTAAGTCATCAATTTGAAAAGGACTTGCTAAATATATAAAAAGCTTGTTAAGACTTTAATAGGAAACAAAAAAAAAAAAATATTGAATTTTCTTTTCTATTGCAGAAATACAAAAAAATAAGAGAAAAAATTGAATATAAAAATATAAACAGAAGAGAGATGAAAGTTAAAAAGAAGAACATTTTCCAGGGGAACGGAAGGGTGAGGGTGAGGGGATAGGAAAATGCGATAGAGAATGAAATCTGTATAATAAAAATGAAATGATGGCCATTAAGGTTTATATAATGAATTTTGATTTAATTGAGGTAATTAAAGTATTGAAAATGTCTAGTTCATTTAAGTGTGAGTAGAAATAAAGTGGGGCACGGTAGAAAAATGAGTTCTGTTTGGCATTGGTGTTGCAATGTGGAAGGTTAAATTTGAGATTAGTTCTGGTTGACCTAGATGGCACTCGAATGAATATGCGTCTGAGTAAATCAGAACATTCTACTTTGGAGTTGACTATTTTGTGTAGGAAGATGACATCGGCCATGTCACTTCGAATTTGTAGTGATGGAACTTTGAAACTAATAGGTGACTCAGCAGTGCTGGTTAAGGTTCGATAACTACGAAAGATAAAAACATGTAGCGAGAGTTCCATAACACGCACAAAACACTCGTATACAAGCCAACAGGATCGAGACCGAAGAGAAGACCAAGATGTGGACAGACCTGCAAAAGGGATATATGGCGCTCCGTTGTGACTACAAACGCGGACCTCTGAGTCCCACGTGACCCCTGAAAAAGAAGAAACTTACTTGTTACACATGTTGATTTTTTCACTTACTGCAATTTTGAGGTGCAGCCCCTCTCATAATCGCGTGATAACTAATTTGTGTATGTAGTACAATGTTTTGTTTATTGAAAAATTAAAACTAATGTTGCGCCACGAAGTAACATTTTATTTTATTTATTCCAACTTTATTACATATGTACATATATATTATAATTTTTAATATTTACCAAACTGCAGAACAGTTTTACGGCAGGGTTGCACTTCGCATTAACAGTGTATAACCAACAACAACGGAGAAAAAAAAGAAATATAACATATATAAAGGAAAGATATAATTAGATGAGAATGTGTTTTTTCACATTATATTTCAGGATGGTCTCATTTCAAATTATTATGAAAAAAAAGAAACCATGGCATGTCAATTAATAATATTGTCGTAATTCAAATTTAAATAAAAATTTTTTTTTTTTTCGAGAATGAATCGTTTTATTTCAGTTTAATGGTTAAATATTGCTAATTTTTGAGGTAACAAATCCGCCTAATCGTTCACAGAGTTTGAAGTAAAGAAATTGTACTGAATGTATGTCGAAAACCCCGCCGGAATCTTTTGGAACGAGTGGTTTTGGTTAAAAATTAGTATCACGTTTAGTTTAACTTGACTCTGCGGTATCTCCCGAACATCAATAATATTGTTGTATATGTGTACATCAAGAACACGGTTCAGATACGCGTCATCATTTTCATGAACCCGCCCACTACCGAGCCCACATTATTTTGGGTTAAAATAATGGAAGGAAAATAACCCCCTAACCCAAAATAGCCCCCAAACTGCCGAAAATTGTAAATTATTAGCAGTGTTCGAGATTGAACCTGTGAGAGTGGACCCGCCTCTTACCCAAGACCATTTATAAGCAAAAGCTCCTATATGGTCCTACTCATTCGTCGCCTGGTTGGCATTTTTTAAATGCTAATAGGCAGCTGTGCAACTTCGTTTCGCACATGCCATCTCAAATACCCTCACAGTCCTCTATCTTTATCTATTAAGATTTACATTACAATTGATTACTTTAATGAAATAAAATAAAATAAAATAAATAAATAAATGGAATGGAACGATGAAATATTTGAGAAATAAACATGAATAAGATGAGAAAATAACGCAAAGTGAACAACATAATAATATAAGATATCAACAGAGTGTCAGTATTTTACTTTGGTCAGGGAACAGAGGGGGAGAAGGAACACGCCCCCGAGAAAGAGAAAAGGAAAATCTGACCAGTCTTCGGAGCACCACTGCCGGCAGTTCTCATCCCAGTGACAAGAGAGAAGCATAGAGACAACAAAATAATATAAAATAAATATACAAGTGGTGAGGAAATATTAAAAATAAAGAGCAGAGTATTTAATAATGATATATGATATTTCAAATTTAGCGTAGAAGATTAGTGGATTATGATCTTCCCTTAACGGTTTTTGTGGCTTTTTTCACAACGCACAAAAGCCAAGAACTTTCAATCATCTCAGAATCATCTCAACGTCTGACGTGCGTCAGTACGGTGATAATGCGCAAGTTCCTTCCTCGCAGCTTGTACACTCGTCAGACAGTTCTGGATGAGCGACACGCCGGTACATAATTTAGTTGTAAATTCGCCGTTTCTGCAAAGCGCCCCAAATATATTGATCAACTTTAAAAAATATAATTTCAAACAAAACGCTCCCATCCAATTAGGTTATTATTATTTTCGTTGCGTCACAACGTTTCACATCTACATTTGTTGTAACGTCGGGAATAATTGGTTCTTCATAATTTGTTTCTCATATGAAAAATATATCGTTTCTCGAGGCTTTGTCTCGAATAGACGGATAACAATGAACAATTCCCATCGGGAAATTCTGCAATGCAAATAGCAATATCCAGCGCGTCATAATCGTACCGCCGCTGGCTGAAGTGCAGTTTCTATAAACACGCTATCTGAAAACATCGCATGCTCAGTCGCCGCGGACGGATGACGGATCGGGTATGGAATGTATTGCATTCATATTGTGGGGACTGCCGTGCACACTGCACTGCACTGCACACAACGCGCGACCATTTTTTGGGTGACTCCGGACCTAATCCCGAGGAGTTGGTGAACGACGGTGAACTAGTAGTCATTTGAACGGTGTAACCTTTCCACGCCCAAATATCGTTTTGTACTTTTAAAATAATTAAGTGCAATAATAATAGGAATCTTTTTTTAAAAATCGTTTTGACATATACAGGTGTAACATACGTTGTACACATTATTTTATGGGTGGATACCTGAATAAAATACGAGTCCGAACATGTTCAAGGATTATGTACAAATTCTGTGTCGTTGCGGAAAATTTTCTTTAATTTTTTGTATTCAATATATAATTTGGATTCAATAACATATTTCAATTAATCGAAATAATCCTATAATTACGACTTTAAAAATATGCGGGTATCTCTGACGCATGCATGTTTTTAATCCATACCTCGTGCCCAAATTTATACCTTGAGAATGCACCACCATAACATTTAAAAAATAATCTGTTATTTAAACCGTGGTTGTGAACCTGGGTCAATTTCAAGCCGCGTTGTAAACGTTACAGCTGCAATCATTATTATTCCTCGCATTGATTTTAGTGTTTCCTGCGTTGGAATGAAAAATATATGCAGCGCGTGTCTATGGAAACTTCGGACCTACATAGCCTTTGTTTTTTTTAAAAAAGAAAACGTCTTAAATACATATGCAACGAATACCTCACCGTGGGGACAATGACGCTTGCGAGTTGTCATCCACTTCCTCTATAATTTTCGATTAAAGTCTTCGATATCCGCCCAATATCGGACGGTCGGCAAATTCTTGGTCATTGAAATTTGCCGACCACCTTGGGGTAAAAGATTTTTTTATAATAAATACTCAAACCCGGTCATTCGCACCGCGCCTCCAGTGGCATCGTACATTTCCAATTGGAACGGAAATTGAATTATGCATTGGAATATTGCTACACCACCTTCATCGGCTGGTGTCGATTTTGGAAATGTTTTGTGATCCAAGTGCGTTCAGATTTCACACATCTTTTTGAATCATTAGAAGAGTAATTTTTTAATCCTCGTGGCTATAGTCGGACATCGGAAAATATACAGATGTATTAATTGGATGTTACGAAATGAAATAATTTATAAAAAGTTATCTTTCACGTATGGTAGTTGCAGTATCGGTTGTTTAGTCAATTAATTACCGGAACAGTTTTCTAATAATGTTTTACCGCGTAAATGTCAGTGTTTTATTGTTACTACCGTGTATACCGATAGTCCGTGGTCGGCGTTGGCTTACATTTCGGGAGGGAGTTGATTTGCGCAGGCCTTAAAGCGCAACGATGTTTGCCAAATTTGGTCCGGGCAGGGGGAGGAGTGTGTTTCTACATTTTTCCAGGGTCCTAGAGTGCTACTAAGCAATATTTGGAATGAAGGAGTATTATACACATTTATATCGTGGAAAGGGGTTGGGTGGCTATGTTTTGAGCGGTAAGTAGCTATGTAAAATTTGGTTTAGATCGGTCAAAGGGTATATGTAAGATTGTAGGTAACAATGTAGACAGAGAGGCATACATTCAATTTTATATATATTGATTAATCAGTGGCGGGCAGCAGGCACAAATTTAGGTTACGCTGTTACCGATGATGCTAACTATATAACTATACAAAATGTTAGAATTTTTTTCTAATTTTGAGAACAACTCTATCAATTTATATTTCGAATATAATTGTAAATTTATTACTTTAAAAAAGGCAAGTTTTTTTTATTGCTCGGTACCGTACTCTGCTTTCGATTTCTCTTAAAATATTTTCTACGATTTCTCCTTCAGACAACGGATTTAAAAAATTTTATTAACAGACAGTGTTCAAAATCATTTATTTAAATATCTATCTTTACAAGTTAGCATAGCCGGGACTCAACAATAAAAAAAAAATATTTAATTTAATATTGGTAATAATCTAACTTAATAATATCCCGAAAAATACGAATTCGCTCGCTTGACAGATAATAAATTATAACCTATAATATACACAAATACCAAAATACGGAATGACGTTGGAATCACAGGTTAGAAAACACTATGAAATCAAAACGTTTAGTCTGTCAAGTAAAACAAATACGTAGAAATGTCATTCCACGCAGTTTTCAGTAAGGATTTGAAGATAACAGAATTAAGCATAAATTGTTTGAATCGTAAAGATGCTAATGTAGCTTCAGTTAAAAAAATATTAGTTCAGTACGATTATTATGGCGATTGAACAAACAAATGATGTGCCAACAATGCAATTTGCCTATCACCATGCACTTAAAGTTGTTGCAAATGATTCGCAATTTTTCTTAAATAACCCACGGCTAGACAAAAGTCCCAGAATTTTTCGCTTGTATAAAGTGCACGCCCCTGTGATTATTCATTGGTAGTACATACATTAGCAATTAACAAGAAGATTATACAAATCAGTCACTATGAGTTATCGCAAATTCATACGTTTTAGTGATAATTTTATACAATAAAACTGCTTTTATTGAACAACTTACTCTGTGTGGTATCTCTTGACAACACCGATATCTGAATTATCTTGGATAACATTTAGTTAAAATATAATTAGCTCTGTGTGCGTGGAGTGCCGGGGAGGCCGGGGGGCCGCGGCCGACGGGGCCCGGTGTTCCGAAAGGCGGCCACTCCGCTCCGAGAGTCTCCCGCGCCTGTGCAAATTATGTGCATGCATTACAATAAGTTATGGATAATCGGCGCGAATTTTCATTATTTGTGATTGACACCGTTTCTCGCATTGTGTCGCTTGGCCCTTTCTGTTTCTCGGTTCGGCGGGCTGGCGGCGGCCGATTTACACGACGATGCTCGTTCGCGGGTCGGCCCTCGTGTTGGCAAATGTACAAGTTGGAACTGTCATGGCTTTGATTGAACTCGTAATAGAGCGGTTTTACATTTTTTAATATTTAAAAAAATAACAATTACCAGAAAAAAATACCCTTCAAATAATCTTTATATAATGATTGCGCTTCTTCGCATCTTCCATCACTGTTAGTGTCCATTGCCAGTAAGAAAAAATACCAAAGTGGCGACTATGTTGAATGTGTTTTTAATATCTCTAGGTTAAGATTAAAATGTTTCCTCTTTTATATATTTAATAACAGTACGCAAATATTCAATTTGAAATGAAGTCTACATTGTCTTTATTACGAGTAAGAAAAAACATAATATATTAGCGAAATCGTATGTATTTTTCCGACTGACATGTATATTGACTATCTGTCATCTCGCGTAGTCAATCATCGATCGAATATATGTTCGTATTGATTACGTTTGTTCAATAATTATTTATTGTACACATGATCTCTGATTTTTCACGAATGTCTAAGTGGAATGAAGAAGAATAATTAATTAGATGTATATAATTCAAAGTTGATACGTAAGAACACCGTTTGTACAATTACAGGGAGGGCAATACAGAATCAGAGTGCACCATTGTTAAAACAATATAATAAGGGATTTCCGCATTGAAATTTAGATTTTATGGAAGCTCTGGCCTCGCAGCGGTTACCACTGGTCTCGTAGCGGCTGCTATCGGCAGCGTGTTTTTCAATAGTTTTTCTATTGTAGATATTCTTTTATTGTTCGTTTGATTCGAAACGCCTGTCTTGATTAGAGTCATTTGCTGATTCATACTTATCGATATAATAAATTTAATAAGTTAACACAATGAGTTTTGATTAAAAAATATCGTTTTTATAATTATGTCAAAGAATGCTAGCGCTACAATTTAACTTATGGAGAAAAGCGACACGTATTGCACGATAATCTTATTTATATATTACAATATCCTTTGTGCGTACGCGATGCCTGGCGAACTTAAAGGTTCTAAGGGCACAGTAAAGATAATTTTGCAGTAGTTATGACTTTCGAGATTAGTACAATTCGGGATACCAAAATTAGATGAGACACAAAATTACATAAAACGATGCTTTATTCATAGTAATTAAATTGTTTCACATTCAAAATGTTACTCGCTTACTTAAATAAAGTCTTTATATAATAAATTATATTTGTACTTTCCGACCTTGAGAAAATGTAAATTTTCTAATCACGGGATCAATTAAAAACCCGGGAATAATATCTGATCCCGGAAACATCGAATCCCTAAATCCCGGGATTGCAATTTTGACTCGATCTGAATGTGTAAATTTGCACTGGACGACGACGGCGGCGTTTGAGAGCGAAGCTGTGATTTTAGCTTTAAAATTACAATATTCGCATAAAAGACGATATTGCCGCCTTAGGTTGATGTTCGCGGTGTCAAATGGAGAGCAGAAATAATTGTGAGCCCTCTCGGGTGCGATGCTGTAGCTTCGGCCTTAGAATGATAAGGTATCCAGGGCCGGCGCGCCTGACCCCGCCCGTCCCCAGAAGGTCACGCCGCGCGCCCGGCCGACGGCGCTTGGCCGCTTACCGCTTACCGCTTAGCGCTTAGCGCTAGGTTTGCCTAATACGCTGAAAATGTTTGCACGTAGCTTCATGCTGAACTTGAAATGATTTCTTACTGGAATGTATATTTTTTCCCATTGAAGCACATATCCTACAGTACAGTACGTAGCGGTTCTTTCATACGTGTTAAGAATTACATAATGTGATAAATATTTCATATGTTGTTCATATTATTATTATAAATATATTTTTGCAATTTTAACATAATATGTACTACATATTGTGCATAATTCATTTCGTAATATATAATAAAAATGTCATCACTCAGAGTAGGACTAAGCAGAAATCTAAAAACATAGTGAATCGTTGAAAAATAACTATAAAATCTCAATTTGAAGTTTTTTAACTAACTTACCATCACGCCGTTTCTTCATGGGGGTAGTCAGAGAGGATTGAGCGTCACACTTTTCTGTCCTGACACAATTCTCGCCTCATCCACACTCATATAGGTATCTGTACTGAATTGTTAATAATCTAATCGACATCACACTGATCTCCAGAAAGAAGTTTTTTTTAAAAACTTTATTACATACATATATAATACAGTATTATTTTTAATATATAACAGTTTTACGGCAACGATTGCCCTTCACGAAGTAATTAAAAAGTTTTTATGAACAATATTTAAAAAAAAAAAAAAGAAATACAACAACGGAAACAAAAATTAGATGAGAACTATATATTTTAGGGCGGTCACTGGGGTCTCATCATTTTTCATAATGTTTGATAAGTCTTTATTGATTTTATTAAATATTCTTCTCTCACCGTACACACTGTTCGCGATCAGTACCCTCATAGTTCAACCCGACGATCTGGTAGAATAGCTATGGTGAGGGTCAGCATTTATATTTACATTATTTATCATACCATATGTTACTTTTTCGTCAACTGGTAAGATTTCGCATATTAATAATTAAACATAATTATCTTTATACATAGACTTCGTTCTATAAGTTTTAAAAATCTGTATAGGTTAGTCCGTAGCTACTCACTCCATAGCTGATAACCGAGTGGGCCATCGCAAAGTACAGTGTGGCCCGAGAGTAATTCATGCAAGTACCAGATCATTAATGAAGCATGAAACCTCATCAATATCGTGCACTTTAATTATTTAATTTCACTAATGTGTAAATTGTGCAATGACATTAACGTGGTAAATTAACTGGACATATTCTCCAATTCGTTATGTATTAACTTAAAATTGTGTAATTCAGTAACCAAGGAGGACCGACGTATGAAAAACATTAATAATAAAATTCTGAATAGTTATCTAATTTGTCATGATCTAAAACCATGTATTTATATTACGTAATGTTTGCTTATTTGGAAATTTTTTGATTCAATGCATATTACCAAATACGAGATTTAAAATAAAAAATATAAAAACCGTTTTGTGCAAAAAAAATGTAAAAAAAATCAAACTTCTGTAGGTTTAATGGCGATGATGACGAGCAACAACACAATAAACAATTCTCGCATATATATTTTTTGAATACGGTGAAACTTCTCTCGAGCGGACAGCTGCTTAAAAACATGTCCATTCAAACGTAAGAAAAACTATTCAAAAACGCAGAAATTAAAAGTCTTTCTTTATAACGTAAAATTCCAATGCTTCAAAAATAACGTTTTCTATTTTAAACTAGGCACTAGTGATGAGCTCAAAATCACAAACCGTGAGTCGATCACTGATATCTTTAAGTCACACTCGCTATCAGTGATTGAATATCTGGAAATATCGTGATTCGCGATTCATTTTAATCTTTTATTTATATTCGGTTGTGAACCGTGATTTGGCGCATGTGCATATGAAACGAACATATATAAAAAGGAATGACGTTATAATTCGTGATAGACGTTTATCTAGTAGATTCTGCCAAAAAATTTAATTAATTAAATTAAAATTAAAGTGCTGAGAATTTAACAGTATTCATTCTCTTTGTGATGATATTAAATTAGTTATATATGCTAGAATATGTTTTTTACGCAAATGAAGTTTGAATAATATAAGTAAATATGGTAAAAATTATTATTTTTTCTTTATTAATATATTTCGTGTATTATGATATCGTGCAGCGCATGGGTATTAGTATTGAAACTGTGACACAGTCATGTCAGTTTTCAATCACTGATATTATCGAATATCAATCAGAATCACAATCACACCAGTGCGTCAAAAGTAGCATTTTTTCTCATCACTACTAGGCACATACTGTTTTAAAGAAAAATTGCCATTTCATAGTGGGTAAATGGCTTTAATTTACTTTTTCTCCACAATGTTAATAGCTCACTACAACTTGCCGTTTTGAAATAAAATTTCTAAACGGGCTTTGGTTTTTTCCTTCATATACGGACTTTGGTCTCTGTCTCTCTAGCATGATACTTTTTTTCTTGCGTGTAATTATGAAATAAATAACACTCGCAAGTTTTGACAAGTAATTAATTATTCGCTCTTATGCCACCGGTTCGAATATATCTGTCTGTGTACGTACAATAGAGAAAAAATCTTAGCCATGCATCGAAATACGCTGTCCGCTTCCGATCATAATAATGTCCGTAAAGAGAGGATTCACTGTTTGCGACGATTTTAAACTTTTTTGACAATTATTGATTAATTGCAATTTTTCCTCGTGGATCTTATCTACCCTAATATTTCTCTATTGTGTTTTTATCGCATTTGTTCGTTCATTTGATTTTTTTTATTTATGTACCTAAGTACTTTCATTGTGTACGAATTTAAAATCCGTTTATCTTGTGACAGTTCAACGACCCGTTAATACAAATATTTTTACCAGCGGATACACGGCGTGACGTTCCACTTTCTTGATTTGTAATTATATTCGCGAGATTCCTCCACTGGATGTAGGTTGCTTCTTTACTGCCGCGATTCTGCATTTACGACCCGATCATAATTCTCATTATTCAAATGTTTACTTTTTAATTTCCTGTCCGCGTACAAAGAGTATTATGGCAACGTATTTTGCTTGAAATTTGTACGGATTTATCATAATAAGAAAATATTATTACTGAATCTTCGTACGAGGTTGCTACACGCAAACCTGCTCGCGCTTGTGTCTTCATTTCACAAGAACGAAACGAGCGAGCTAAGGATAGCCGTCCATTTTTTTTTGTCATTTCGCTCGTGGGCAGGCACCTTGGAAATGTGTATTTATTTGACATTTCTCTCGAAATGTTGGAACAATAGGTGGCTCCCTCGCTTCTTACGCGATGGTCTAATAATGCTGTATTTTGAATGATATTCGTTTGATCCAGGATATACGGTGGTATTGTGAATGGCCGCTGCCTTTGATAAGCGACGCGCCTCGCCCGAGCGACTACCTACTGTGCACCAGTTAATTGAATTTCGTGTGTGATGACATCGATATATGGAGACGCCGTTGTTCTAACTTCGGTCGGAAATCGCTCCCGTTTGCTTTATCATTTATGATCTAGACATTTTGTCTTGTGGTTTTCAAACTTTAATAGTTTTATATTAGAGCGTTCATACACAATTAAGAATCATTTTATGTATTATAATTTTACAATTAATGATTATTTTATATACACCGCATGACGGATCGTAAGAAAATAAACCTACGTTATAGGTTTCCTAACCCAATTCATTCAATTATGATAAGTCAGTGACTGGTTTTTGTCGGACTAGGCATACGCCTGTATTCCTCCAGCTTCTAATTCATATTATACCTATTAAATTATTAAAGAATAACTACTAACATTATAAAGAGAATAATAAATATATTTTTAAATAATAAGAGAGAAACTAATATTAAGGATAGTTTTTACTGTTTCCGAGGTAAGTTAGTAGAGCTCCATAATCAAATATTATGTGAGAATAAAACACTTTTATTTTTATTTTTTATTCGTTTAATTTACTCGAGACGCGTTTCGCCTTGTAAGGGCTTTATAAATTGATTAATAATGCCCTTACAAATCAAATCAGATCAAAACTAAGACAACTCAAAAAGTCATTTTTCAGTATACAAAAAAAGAAAAACATTTTTTTTACTAAAGTTATCAAACTAAATAACATTTTAGGTCATAAATATATCCTAAAATGACATTAGAGAACTGGGGCTAAGTTAGTTGCGTATGTGACAGAGTATCCGAATACGATAATAACTCAAAATTCTTGTTTTTTTTTAGTTATCTTAGTTTTGATCTAGGTGTGCGATATGTGATTAAGGATAGTGTAAATATGAAGAAAAACTATAAGTATTATCAACTGATCTTATGCAACAATTTAGAGTATTTGAGTAATGTCGTATGTATATTTATTTGATGAAATATCTGAGATAATACACGAATTTTATATATACATTGTTTAGTTATTTATCTATCGTTATCGTGTCGCAATTGATATTACTCCGCAGACCGACAATCTCAATCGTCCCGGGTCCTACACTCGTTTGCATTACCTCAATCCTGATTTTGGTTAATTACAATTATAATCTATTATAAAATAATATCATAACGTCCTGCGGTCGCGTCACGCACATACCCGTCCGGGTTTTGGTCGCGGGGTGCACGATTCGACCGAGCCGATTACAATCTAGTGCGTATTATACATTTCATATAAATGATTACCAGAAAACATGTTACACGTGACCTTCGCTGTCTTTTCATATATTCTTTATTAATTTTAATATTTTTTTTGTAGTTTAATTATATTCGTGTATTTGTTACTTACAACAGATAACGGAAATGTGACCGGCGTCGCGGCCTCTCGGGACAATTTAGCATCCACGATAGTGCTGAAATAATATTGATTAAATATTTACGTATGAACATTATTATTACGTGTTTTTGTCACTGGCAGTCTGTCTGCCGTCGGTGTACGTCGTCGAATTTTGTATTCGTGTAATTGTTATACGACACACGCGGGCTGTCGATCAAATATCCCGAATGGAGTAATTTTCATTTATGTTCGCTTATTGCACCGTAGTAGCACACTGTGGCGGGGTTCCGTGATGCCCGATGTGGGTTTTGAAAAAATTTGACCAAGATCGAAATACATACAATGTAATTTTTTATTTCAACATCTTAGTATTGCAGGAGATGCAATTTTACTGCAGATACATACATATCTTCATCGCAGTAATAATAACACTGGGTAACAAAATAATTATTTTTTTTAGTACCGGAAAAATAAGAACTGATTTTGAATTTTGATTTGCTGATTCCAAAAATACCTGACTTTTTTTCGTATCAGCTCTAGTTTTTGAGATACAGGCATTTTAGTTCTGATAAAAGGCATAAATAATGATATGTTTAGAGGCCAAAATTGAAATTTAATACCTAAAATTAAAATCTAATTAGTCAGTTCCAATTACTTGGCCGTAAAACCCGACATTCATATATCTGGGTAATCCCCACCACGAACTAATTAATAACTCGCTCATATTACCTCTGCCTAACCCTATCTGCCTATCATTTTATATAAAGTATCGGCGTTATTTAGTAATAAAACATTGAATTAAAACCATCTATTTCTGAATTTGTGAAGAGGGCTTATGTAGCCTATTTTGGGGTCCACTCGGGAGACCAGGATAAATCTTGGGCTCCACATTTCGTATGTAAAACATGCATTGAACATTTGCGACAGTGGACAATTGAAAAGCGGAAGTGCCTAAAGTTTGGAGTGCCAATCGTTCGGAGGTAACCAAGAAATCAAGTGTGAAGAACATCACTGGGTGATTTGTGTCGATCTAAAAATGGCAAACTGTTTGGATGTTTGAATTTGCACCATCTCTGGACTGTCTTTAAATATTAATTTATAATATTTCTTAATAGATTGCGGCACTGGAATCCAATTTCTAACGTAATTAGGAGACTTAGATGCACTTACCCGTAGATACACTTACACCAGCTCACCTTACATTTATAGTCATTTACCAATTAGGTTTTTATTTCTGATTAATGTTAACAAATATATAAGTAAATAATTAAATGGTTAAATAATATAAATAATAATGGATAAATAATTTTGTATTATCTTAATCATCTGTAGTACGGATATCCATAGCTGACTCTTGATATTGATCATCGAGTGCAGTGATGGTACTTTTTTCTTGTGATAATAGCAATAATAATAATAATAATAATGTTTATTCCAGCGTGATCAGGTTTTTTTTAACCCGATTCGCCATAAAGATAATACATATTATGTTATGCATTAAAGTTACGAAATAATTATAATGCTTTGAAAAAGAAAAAGAAAACCAAGGAATTAATAATTTTAAAAAAAAAAGTAAAAAGTTCACACATATATACACACAAAATATAAATATTACATATATAACTACTTCAGTCACGGTCATTGTTGTATATGTAGCTATTCTGTAGGCGTTGCCATTCTCTGGTCAGGGAACCAGCTTTTCATGAGAGCGACGCTTGCACCAGAGAGTTGGTGCTGAGCTCCAGCCGCAGCTTTACGCCCGCAACTCGATGTGTCAGAAGCGGAACGAATCCATGTATACGGCCTTCGGTAAACATTGTAGATGCGCTGCAATAACGCGCCAATCCGAACAGTATTCTGTATGAGTTGTTGTACTGAATTTGGAGTCGGTTATACGTCACTTGCTTGTATTTCGATCAGAGCTCGCAGGTATACATGCTGATGAAGAACGATTTAAACAGGATGCTTTTCCTTTCCTTACTGCATCGGTGGAAACGCCGTGACAGCAAATAGCACGAACGCTCAACTGTCTCCTCTGTCCATGTCCAATTTTGTTTGGACAGTTTGTTGCTTCTTTTCGTTATAGGGGAGCGCTTAGTGAATTTTGCGTTGTACCTTTGAAAACCTATCATTGTCTGGGTCCATATTTTCAAAGTTTGTAATTGCCTTTTTAATTTGCTGCCATTTCTTTCAGGACAAATTTTTAAGGTGGTTCTTCGTATTCAATGAGTTCTTCTAGTTCCATTACATTTTGTTCTGTAACTCGTTATTAAATCTCAAACAAGTATTGATTTGTGAGTTCCTCTACATCATTTGCTAAAAGTTTTTTTACCATCGTAAGTGCGAATGGTCGTAAGTCGAGAAGTGACTGTACAGGTATTTGAAATCTAATTAATACATTTTTACATACATAACATAAGAGTGAGAAGAAGAATATTTATATTTGACTGAACCATATTATTTATTCACAGCTCGGTATATGGTTTTAAAATTATTAAAAGTTTTTGAAATATTCGAATTTCTATAACTTGTACAACGCACTCGGTATATACCCACATAAATTTTAAAATATTAATTCTCTCAGTTGTAAATGATCATTACGAAATTAACAAATTGCTTTCTCAATCCACATGTTTAAATAATACGATGTGAAATTTCGTCATATCTCTTTGAAAATAAACTGATAGGGAGTTTAAACAGATATCAAAAATATTGACACTGGAAATTACAATTGCTGTGATATACAAAATATGCGTTATTGACGCTTTGACGATATACGAGTATATCGCACACTGAAAAGAGAAGTGACACTATACGAATTTTGTCAATATTCTCTTGTTAATTATAACTAGCGTCAACTTAGAAACCAATAGAACACTGAGGGTTTTTGCATTGTGCACAATATACTGATTTTACACTAATTTCTTTATACTGTTTACTTAACTAACTATTTAACCTTCTGTGTACATTTTTTTTGGGCTAATCTGCCGTGTATATCCGACCTTTCTGGCTGACGTTTCGGATCTCATTGCAGGGTCCATTACATCACCAGGGCCGGAAAGGTCGGATATACAAGGCATATTAGCCCAGAAAACTATACACAGAAGATTCTGAACCTAAGAACATTTTAATCTAAATAAATAACTAACACGCCGTTTCGGGGGTAGGCAGAGAGGATAGTGTCAGACTCTTCTCTCTTCATCCACATTCATACATGCAAGCTCGTCGATTATTTAGGCTTCTAACAGGACCATCTTCTAGTAAGTGGTTTACCTGGTCGTGCAAATTCTTCCGCGGACGTCCTCTATTTCTGGTACCATCAACACTTGCGTCATACATCTTTCTTACTATTTTCTCTCACACATCCGTCCCATATGACTAAATCACCTAAGCGATACTTTTTAATACTATTCACTATGCTAATATTAGATTTAGATTCTCTTCTAATTTCTTTCTCATACTGAAAAACATACTTTTTTTTGCATAGTTTCACTTTTATTTTCAATATGCGATTTAGTTGAATTAAATCAAATTAAACTATGAAAAAAGTTATATCATTTTAAAAGCGAATGAGTTCTCCATAACTCGCTGTAACATAAATTAAGTAATGAATATCTAAAACAGACTCCATCTATAGCGTCTCAGTTGAGGTCGTAACGCAATATAATTTGTCATTGGCACTCCATTTTACATGTTTTTATTCTGGAACACACTTAAATGCTGTATGTCAAAAAAGGCGAAAAACGGTCGTAAAAAATAATTTTTTTTGTCAAGTGTTACATAAAGTGATTCCATAACATCTTACTAAATCACGTAAAATTCAACCAACAAATCAAAAGTTACTCTCTTGTGAAAAGTAATTTGTTCCTTATAGCAATTGGAATTTCTGGCGTCGATATTGTTCCTCGACTTCTTAAACCTGTAATAGGAGCGTTTAACACGTTCACTGCTGACAAAAACACGCCGTGCGCGTAATTGTCGTTAATTAATGAATTTTAGAAAGTTTAATTAAAATATTTTAAATAGCTTGCAATATGCTTTCATTTGCCGTTTGCCGCTTTCTGTCACTGAACTGTCTTTTAACACACGGGATTCCCCCGTAGCATGTTCAAATCGAAGATGTAGAAAAATTGTATTAGTTTTTTTAACCGTAAAAAAATACTTTTCGTTTTCACATGTCTTTCTATAATATAAATAAAAACTATAAATTGACTAGATGTAATGTGCTAAGGCGAAGTACTAACAATATTTTCGTAAAGTTATAAATGTATATCGACGGAACACGCCTGGCATGTGCGTGTGCATGGTGCAGGTATGTGTGTGGACACTTGAGGCGTGTCTTGGACACCCTTAACTCTAAACTATTGTTTGGTCTAAGATGCTCTAATAGTGACGAAGTGATTGAGAGATTGATATTTGTCCCAAGAGACCTTCAAGTTAGTCTTATTTTTTATGGTACAATGGTAAGGTTTAGCTTAGTTAGATCGTACAAAAGTAATATCGTATCAATAGGATATCTGAATCATATAAAAATAATGAATTGTATTTATATTTTTTAAAAAGATATTAGATTCTGAATGACAGACACGTCTGTTCTAATTTAATATTTAGATAATAATTTTTGTTTCTATCACGAGCATATATGGTACAAGATGTCCCAATAAAATGTATTCACATGAGACAAGAGTTCCGAAATCGACCGTCTATTGCATTTTAAAGTGAGCCTATTGGAAAAGTTTTACTTGTTAATGAGAATTTTATTTTCAGCACATCCCCACTACCATCGTGATATGAGGACCTATTTTGATGAATATTAGAGATTAAATTCAATATGCCCCATATTCTCCGGACCTTAAGGCATTGCACTTTTTTACGGGGACACGTAAAAGATATGATGCAAAACTGACAGCTGTTAAGGTGCAATGCACCAACATACAAAATGTTTGCCATTTGGGTTATCAAAAATGCCTAGTCCAAAATGGACAAGTTCGAACATTTGCGATAATTTAAAATATTTACGTTTATTTTCTTTGATTTGAAATTTTAAATAAAACATGTATTTAGCTTAATCAATATAGAATTTATAACACTTCAAAATGTGTATACATTTTCGGGACACCTTTTAGATATTGTTCTATTACTACTGAAAATTGAGTTTTTTTTTTGTATTTTACAATATTCAAATAAATTTTTATTACTGCAGAACATCTGGATTTAGAACTAAACTGTATGTCTTAAAATAAGCAGATCTTTATGTTTCATACATCATTTTAAATATTTTTAACTTATGCTACTAACGCCAAGGAGCCCTGATACATGATTCTTATTAATGTAAATATATAAATAAAAAAAAAATACTAAAACTATATATACTTCTTTTCATACCTATATATATATATATATACATGAAATAGTACTCATGGACGGAATGAAGATGCTTCGTTATGATTTTATTCCTATTTCTTACATGGATCATCAGGCACGTATATAATAAGCAGGTATGGTATTCCGTGGGTCCGATGTTGACGATAGCATTCTGCGAACTTTGGCGTCGTTTGAGTTTCACCGCGACTTGTTTATTTCATCTTATTTTTTTTAAACGAAATACTCATTAAATAAATGAGGATAATGAGAAATGATAAATCTCTGTAAATCCTAATCAATCTTTAAAACATCAAACGGGCCAATTACGTACAAAAAATGTTAGATATTTTATTTTTAAACAGAATAAATATGACAATTTTATTTCCATTTATACAGTGGGTCAAAAGGAATTTAAAAATTAAATAACTTTGCATATTTTAAATATGAATTAAATATATTAATTATAAAGATATACATATAAAATCAATTTTATCGAAAAACATTGTTGTTGCGCCACCGGGATTCGAACCTGGATCTCTTTCCTAACCGGGGAAGGTGCTTTATCCAACTAAGCTACAGCGACACTATTTTTAGCGACAATTTTCGACCCTATATGTTACCTTTTTTTTTGACATTTATACATTTAATCGTTCCATCATTTGACAATTGACAACTTCACAATAAGAATGTGTTCTCCTAAATAAACATTGCATATATGTTTTTTATTAATATTTTACATAATATTTCTACATAACATGTAGATTTTTTTTAACTATACATAAAGCTTGCATTTGTGAAGAAGAACGTGGAAATCATTTACAAGATACTATTTTTCATGTATGAGTAAATAAAATCACCATGTTGAGTAGAGTAATATATAAAAAATGAATTGAAAGAATACAAAATGTTATTTAATTCTTAAATGGTAAAGTGAATTTTGGTCCATCCGTATAAACTAAACGAATCAACTTTTTTTTTAAACATTACACTTGTATGTTTTATTTAATGGGTATCGTCCGGCTCATTTTATTTCTTTAGGATTTCGGTTTTTCCAAGTGAATCAGGGCAATAACAGCCATGGTTTATGTTTGTTATTTTTTCAGTTTTAAACATTCACATACTATAAACGTAGTAATTATATAAAAAAAATTGTAAGTTTATTAAAAATATATATAACATTCATGTAACTGCCTAAATTCGCAGGTACCTCTCTTTTGAATGAATAATTGTATTATTAAGGAGAACACATTCTTATCAATGTTCTGAATAATTACAACTTCACAATAGTTGATATTATTAAGTGTTCTCCTTAATAATATATAAGTTGTATCAATGTGTCCAAAATTTAATAAAAATAAATTGTTTATTCTGGCGTCTGCTTTACTCAAAGGTATTTGAAATTCAGTAAAAACAAAGTAGATGACTTTCAAATAATTGAACGATAGATGTAGTCATTTGGAAAAGTGTAACAATATTGGTTCGAAAATTTGTCGTCAAAAGTACTGTCGCTGTAGCGTAGTTGGATAATGCACCTTTCCCGGTTTGGTAAGAATTCCAGGTTCGTATGCCGGTAGCGCAACAACAATATTTTTCGAAAAAATTGATTTTATATGTGTATCTTTTCTAATAAGTATTTAGAATAATATTATTATTTATTTGATCTCTGAGTTACAATTGAGATGAAATTAATAGTTGAATAGTTTCTGTAGCCGTTGCTATGGATTTTGTTTTTGCGATGTTTCGTCGGGATGGGATGCGCATATCGATTCGTCTGGAAATCGGCATTCGAGGAAATCGCTTCAATTTCACCTGCAACAATAGCGATTATTGCGGTGCGCGCCGACGCAACCTAACGGAAGTGGTTGAGTAATTTATTCAAGTCCGCGCGTGTGCCCCGAGAGATTGGTTCGTTATGTCACGTCGCTATTTATATCGCGAGCTCGCTCTATTGCCGCGGTATATAGTGCGAGTGCGAGAGGCTTCGTTGGCAACAGGCGACAAGGAGACCGCGGCGCGGAATATCCCCGACCGTCAGGGCCTATTCTGCTCTTAAAGCAGTCCATTGAAAAATAATCGATAAATAATCGCGAGCGACGCGGGACAAGAAGAGCCTTCGTTGCAACAATTATCAGTGCTGCAAAATAAATCTTCGAGAATAATAATGAGACAAAATAGATGTACTCGGACCAGCACAATGCTGACATTAATATGATGACCTTTAAACAGAAAATATATTTCAATGTTATGGTTTTTATTAATAATATCTTCACTCTAAAATATCAGAAGCATTTGAGGCAAATCAACATGATCACGGACATCATACAAGAGCAAGAGGTAGAATGAAACTGCCATTCAGGAAGAAGGCTAAATCTCATAAATCAGTGATGAGCAGTGCAGTGCGGTGTAGATTTTCATAGAAATGCCAGATAATATAAGAGTGGAGAAGAAATGACAGATAATTTATAGTAAAAATTAAAATTTTGATATTGTTTATATTAAAGCATACCTATATATACTTACGTATGCACTATATTAATAATGAATAAAATATAAATAAATAAATAATGATATTAATTAATTTTTTTAAGAATAAAAATCACTAGTAAAGTTAAACGCCAAACGATCATTTACCTAATGTGTCTCAATTAATAGTATTATCTATATCCACATAAAAAGAAAATGTTCTTATTATGTGGGAGTAGTAAGTTTTTAAGTTGCTAAAGTAAAACATTTTGCGTAAACGGATTGTTTTATCGTTAGTAAAAAAATATTTACTTCTCGAAAGTACATCCCGTAGTAAACTCATTTTACTCTGCGATATCTGATAGGAAAAACGAGAATCGATAGTTAAATATTGCGGACTTTTAAGTCATCTGACACATTGTGTTTACGCGTTTTATACTTCAATGGGTAGGCTTGGTATTATAGTTTGAATATGCGCATTCCATTAATGTAAATTTAAAACAGCAAACAATAGCGAAACTGCTTCTGTTCAGAGACGTTTTCGGAGTCGGTGATATATTTTACGGCGGTGATATAAAAACATTTTGTGTATTATTTTTCGACTATCGGTTGTGTAAAGTTTCGGAGGCTGCCCAGCCAAGTTTTCAGAAGATTCAAGACAGCAGGGAGAGTGACCGTCGGTAGAAGAATCGGCGAGTAACAGCACAGTTTCACAAAGGTTGGTGTCCTTTTATTTACGTGGGTTGAACGAATATATTTAACAAACCAATTAGATAACCCAGGACTAGCTTTCGAAGGTAATTACGGCAACACATTGATACTTTGAAAGTTGCAGTATACGACTATTACTACTTCCACTACTTTAGTGATGAAAGTTCGTCCGATGATGATCTCGTTGTTTAATACATAATACGAAAAAATTTCTCCATCAAAGCGACAGATTTCGAATGTCTAGGCGAATAAATACATATTTCAGGATTGTTTGTCACGCCTACAGACATCTCCATCTATGCGTAGACCGTAGTAAATTTAATGTATCAACAACCCGCAAAGGATTTTTACTACGGGCGTTAGTAAAAAGTTACTACTGATCACACAACCGGCCTTAATATGCATAATACGCATATTGCGTATCCTTCAAAATAATAATTTTAATATCGAAGATCAGTTGCAGTTCTCAGTTCACATTTCGAATTACACAAATTTAGGTGATTTTTTTTTTACATCAAAAATCATAAATGCAAAGATACTTTTTAATGATGCCTTTTCTTCAACTTTTTTAGAAATAAATTAGAAAATCTGTAAAAATACTTGACTACTTTACTTACTAACTTTTAGGGCTAGGTAATGTTTCCTAACAATAATACAAATTTGATATATTTTTTCTTCGATGGCTGTTCATTATAATATTACCCTTAAAACGTTGCGTTCGTGTGTGGTGTAAATTTGGACATGTCTCGTGTAACCGGCCGAGTAAGCTAAGTGGCCAGCTGAGTGGGCTAAGGCGACTGACTGGAAATCAAATTCTGGAAGCGCAGGTTCAAATCACCAGTTTTTTCAACTTATATGTAGCCGAGATACAAATCGCTTTCATGAATGAAACTCGGGTATAATCTGTCTCCAGGCGGTGTCGCGTTTATCGCCGGAACGGAAAATTACGTATTTAAATTGTTTAAAAAAATAATTGTGGCCAATTTTGTAATTGTATGCGTTAGTTGTACTGTGGTAGATCCTTTATTGATAAATTATAATTTCAAAATTATAAAATTGGTAGAAACCCGTGGCCGCGTAGCGTCCGCTATTGTCTTCATCGCGGCCACTAACTACTACCTGAAAAAAGGAATTGCTTTTTATCAGCCGTTTTGCAAGTCTGTGTTGCTAATGATTATTTTGAGAACGTTTTTACTTTTCTTCACTATCAATTCTAAATTTAGCGCGCTAACGACACTGGACGAAGGCACTTTTTCCTTTAAAATGTGTTCTTATCAAATTTGGCTTTTGTGGTTAAAAACCGTGAGTAGGTAAAACTGTTTTTTGTTGTTCAAATCAGCGACTACACGTATTCTTTGAAATATTAATTCAATAACGATATTCCGACGCTGAACTAACAAAACGTTCATTAATTTTTGGGAAAACACATCCAATATACTTGAGATTTAGCAGCCATATTTATTACTCGCTTATGCTGTGGAATGGTTGCAATCTTTTGTAGAATCCTTACAACATATTTTCTTTATTGTATCATTTAGGATCCCGTGGGGCCAATATTTTAATACTAATCCAATAGGGGGATTTAAAGAACAATGAATACGAACGAACTTATAGATACTGTGAGAACTGTCACTTCTGTATGTGTGTGTAGCAGATGAGTGTCAGATGACTTATAAGAGGCCGTCACTGGGGGAACGGGTCTCTTTTCCATCGTCCCTTCGCAATAGTAATAATCAATATCTGAGTTATATAACTGTAAATGACTGTAAATATCTGTTGTTGTAATAAACGAATATTGTTACACATATCCACTGAGATTCACTCCAAAGCAACTCGAGAGTGCAAAATGAGGAAATAACCCCAAGGGAATCTGGTGGTACTTCCAAAGATACGTAATTAAAGTATTTGATGATATTATATTTAGTTTTATCGACGCTGTTGCAATTCCAGAACTTATTGTTTCTTGATAATTAAACCAAGTCACTGAAATAAACGCAAAAAAACAAATTTGTTCTAAAGAATCACAACATCATGAATAAAAGTGGATCGAATAAAAATAAAATATTTTGTTTTTAAAAATGGACAAAGTCCTGGCGCCATCTAGCAGGTTTCAGAGAAATATTTGCTAGTTTTCTACCAAGAAAAAATAGATGTGTAAGCGAACAGATCTGTTGAAGATTACGCAGGCTGACGTACTCGGTTTGTAGACCAATGTATTGGCAATATAAAGTTCCCGGGTTCACGTACCAGTGGGAGCTCATTTTATTTTTTTGGATAAAATATTTGTTCTTTGAATTTTTTCAGTGACTATGTGTTATTAAAAGTAAGTCATTCGGCGTACAAGATTTTTTGTTTGATTTTATCTTGTATGCCTGTATAGTACTGATTCATTGCCATTCATTTTTTTTTAACTTTTCTTATAATTAATAATACAATATTTTTAAATATACAACCGCAATACAATTATTCAAGTGTTTATAATTTCTCTGAATTGTTTCTGTGACGATAAATAATTGTTTCTTGGTAAATTTATTCTCTTTATCTACTTATTTGATGTACCTCGACAGCAGTACAATTTTTTAGAAGTGGCTGCATCATATTTTAGAAAATAAACATTTTCAATTTTATTTTATACACTTCATTATTGCGTTCTTTTTTGTGCAAATCGTGGACACATGATGGCCCGATTCTTAAAAATATAATTGTATCTTTGATCGTTATGTATTGGTTTCTTCTGAGCCCTAACTCCTGACAACTCGTATGTGTCGGGCATACATTTCTTGGATAACTTTGTTACAAGTTCGTCAACTTACGTAACGGACCTGGTTGGGGGTGACATTATGCAGTAGACATATCAACCCCTCCTACGTAAATTATCGTAAGTAAAAAATGACATTTTTAATCATTCTAGTATTTCGCATGTATTTGATACTTATTTATGTGGCAGATTTAAAAAAAATATATATATTTTATTCTATGACGTAGGTACTTGTCAAAAAATGACATTTTTTACTTACGATACTTTACGTAGGAGGATTCGATATTCTGTTTAATACGTAACGTTTGGCTTTTTTGTGTATTACGCATAAAATTAAATGTAGGTACCTACATATGATAGTTTTCTTCGTTAGCCTCTTCAAGCAAAATGTTTAGTTTCAGAATAACCGATTGCATATTAATACAGTGTATGCATAACATGTAACCGAGAGATAGTAGTCTGAACGTAATTTATGGTTGAGGACGTCACTAGCAACATATTGAACTTCAGATAGGGTTATCCGAATTCAACGGTTTAGAAATTAGTTGATCTTTTGCGATTTTCTGTAAAATTGTTTTTTTTTTTAATATTTTTTTTTTTTTGTAAAATTTTAATAAAACAGTGGTCAATTTTTCAAATTACTGCACATTTTAATGCATTATTGCAAGTTTGCACCAGAAGCAAGGCCTGCAATTTAAAAAAAAAAAAATGAATTTTTCGCAAAATGCCCCCTTCGGTATTAAAATAGCAATAACTTTTTTTTAAAGTACAAATATTCCTTTTTTTTCTTTCCTGTTCCTAAAGTGGCATTAAACGTAGAATATTTCAAGCTAATAGGCACTTAGGTCATAATAATTTTATTTTTTAAACCACAGTTGTTAAACTTTTTTGAAAAATGTTAAATGTTCCGTATTCACATTTTTACACATTTTTCCTTGCAAAACTGTTTATGTTTTTAAAAAACAGTGACACATATTTCTTAGAAAAACTTGTCAGAAACAATAATCAACAAACAGAAAGCGATATTTTGTTAAATTTTGGAAATGACATTAAAAAAAGTAACAAAGGATACAAATTATTCAAAAATTCACATAAGTTCAAATATTTAGAAAACCGTGTGACATTCATTAGACCCGATGGTGGGTTATTCTGATAGGGCATGGTCTCAGCTATCGATGGTTTTCATTTGGACCACTACTTACAGGACGCCCTGTATACATATATACAAGGCGTCCTGTAAGCACTACAATATGAACATAATTAAACAATAAAAAATATATCAAAGAGTGATTATTAATTATAATAACATACGTTGCTTTTCTTTTAATATTTTTTAAACGAAGATTTATTCTTATTGTGCCACTGTGGAGGGGTGATACATTGTAGATAGTGATATATATTTTTGTATATAAATTGAATTTAAAAAAATACGTGATATAAATATATAATTCTTAATGATGCTATATATAATGTAACAACTGTAAATTGACGCGTGATGTGGAAATTATTTTTACCTAATGTTAAACGTCTAAATGGTAATAAACCCAATCTAGGTAATGTACAATTCATTACCAACAAAACTACTGTAAATAACTTTAGGATCAAAATTACGATACTCGTTTTTTTCTATATTTTTTTGATCTATATACACATATGAAACCGCCGAAGCTCAGAAATATTTATAACACTGGTATGTATGTATGTATATTATTATTTAGTTGTAAAAAATATATAATAATATTCTTGTTTCTGTGACGATACATTATGCAACACTTGAAAAAACATAATAAAATATATTACATCGTACTAGTATATCAATTAGCATTAAGTAAAGAGATAATAAATATAAAATAAAATATTTACACATGAAAAATGATCAGTTTTTGTATTTAGATACTATATATTGTGCACTTAACATAGGAAAAGTAGCAAAACTAGTTGCTTCCTTCACATTTGCTGGCAGTTCATTGAACAATTTGAAACCTTTATATGATAGTATAAACGATTTTGTGTTCCTGCCAGTTTTGTTTGTGGAAGTCTATAATCCCACAGACTTCTCGTAGGATAAATGTGGACTTCAAAATGATATTTTATATTTATATTCATGTATGATGGCAATAATCGATTTTTCATTTTGTATATCAATACTAGAACATTTTGTATAATAGTTTCCTTAACTGTCATTAATTTTAGTTTTTTTAGCATGTCATTTATTCTTGTAATATCTATTACATCTTGAATTAGTAATTGCTCTGTTTTGAATTTTTTTTCTTCTGTTTCATTTCCCAAAAATAGTAATGTTGAACAGTAATTTATATGCGAAGTGACAATTGAAATGTAAACTAATTGATATGTTTTTAGGTTAAGTTTCTTTCTTATATTCTGCTTAAAAAATCAACTTTTTTGGCCATTTTCTTTGTAATCATTGAATTTTAGTTTGTTTTTATTTATTAAATTTTATATTTAATTTCATTCACCTCTTTATTGTTTATCTTTAATGAAAAATTATTATCATTTTCTTCACCAATAATCGTGAAGTGCTTAAAACATGTTCAGGACGAGCGGGAAAGGCATACATAGGACGGTTTCTTAATTAATAAAATGCAATAAATGTACGAAATTGTTTGAAGTCAAACAGCAATCTAATTCATAGAAAATTGAGACGTCAAATCAATGTAATGTATTTCAATTTTCTTTCAAGTTTCCCTACACGTGACCATTTTTGGGATATTATACAGGTGTAACAGACCTAGTTCACAATATATCTCGAAAATGTACAAGGGATATGTGCTTAATCTTAACCATATCAGAGATATAAGCATTTAAATTTTTATTTTATTTATTTATTATCTTTGTTTTATTAACCACTTAATTGAGTTTAAATACCTCTACCGGTTTCGAAAAATATCATTTTCTTCTTCAGGATGTCATAACTAACTAAAACATATATTATTGTTTCTTTACCAGAATCTATTAACAATAATATATGTTTTAGTTAGTTATGACATCCTGAAGAAGAAAATGGTATTTTTCGAAACCGGTAGATGTATTTAAACTCAATTAAGTGGTTAATAAAACAGAGATAATAAATAAAAATATGAATTTTAACCACAAAGTTAATATTGCTAATTTTAAAAGTATATA
Source organism: Eubasilissa splendida (assembly GCA_031772225.1). Lineage (NCBI taxonomy): Eukaryota > Metazoa > Arthropoda > Insecta > Trichoptera > Phryganeidae > Eubasilissa > Eubasilissa splendida. Next base: position 20,752,317 of record CM062847.1, read on the forward strand.
TGCATTTAATTATTTTTTTAATTATTGATTGCAAAAAATTAAAGGTCATCGAATTTCTAGCGGTTAGAGTATTCTTTGTTAGATGATTTAGAGCCTGAAGCAAAAATATAGATTGATAATATAATAATTTCGGAAATATTTATTTCGAAGTACGTAGCTTAACACGATGTAAAAATTTCAAACAATAATATTTTCCGTAAGAGTGGAGGATTTGCACATATTCCTTGAATATTTTTGACTTGTAATTTAGTCAGGTATACACTCATAAAATATTGTGGACTAGGTCTGTTACACCCTGTATAATATATGAATAATCTGCTATTGTTTGTTTAAGCGAGTAGGGGTGTAGAAATCAAGTGGTTGCATTACTATTTAGATACGTGTGATTGATTAATTTACTGCTTAAATGTTGCACTGAACTCGCGGCGATGTCAAGTATACATTTTCCAATCCGTTGTCTGGAGTTCGTTAATTTTGCACTAAATTTGTCAGTGCACCCGCACTCGAAGCGTACTCATTCTCAGTATTTTTTATTTGCTGTTTATAACAGATAAGTGTAAGACGGCGAGCGATTATTTATTTTATTTATACTTATTATTACTGTTATACATGTTATGTTACATTTTAGAATCTACTCCAATTTTGTAATCATTAACAATGTCATAATATCATTTTTGTTTGTATTATTTTTTATATAACCTGTGAAATAAATCTACATCGCACAATGTATAAAATCTAACGATAATTTATTTACATATGTATATTTAATTAATTAAAACTGGAAAACACACACACACACACATGTATATATGTAACAGTCGCAACATTATGAAAAATTCTGTCTTGTAATAAAACACCGGAACAATTCACTTTTACAATGTCCAATCGATATTGGTTAGAGGAGGTACTTCAGAATAGATTTTTAAATTTATGGTTAATCCAACAAGGTTTAATTTTTTCCAACGCACTCTCGTTTTAGTGAAATGAAAGTTTACCGATTTTCAGCAAATTTGCTCGTTTGCAAATCTTCAATGTAATATAATATAATTAGAAATAAATAGTAATGTCCGTTTTTAATAAAATGCAAGTAAACATAGAATGAGAGGTAATTTTGTAATCCTTACGATATTATAAAATATGAGAAGTATTGGAAAAAAATACTTTACATAAGAAAAATTATATATCAGTACGTAATTCATAAATATATTTAATGGTATCGCCCTATAGGGTGTCAAGCGCAAAGTTTTCGATTTATAAATTTTAATAAAAACAAACAAATAAGTTTATTATTAAATGTATCAATTAGAGAATGTAGGAAAATTAAATTTATCGTAAAAATATTTTTGTTGCTACCGGGATTCGAACCTGGATACTTTCCTATCCGGGGAAATGCGTTTACACTACACCAACATAGTAAGTTGACGACAAATTTTCGAACTTATATGCTGTAGTTCTTTTAAATTGATACATCTATTATTCTAAATTTAAAAGCTATTTACCTTTTATTGCGAAAATCTCAAATATCTTCGAGTAATATTCTTTAAGAGACGTCAGAAATAGGATAGGAAAGGATCCAGTTTCGAATCCCGGTAACAAAAATATTTTTTAGATAAATTGAATTTTCTTGTGTATATCTTTCTAATTGATACATTTAATTTGTATTAAAATACCACAATAATAGTGTGTTCTCTTTAATATATTAGTTTTATTCCAAATTTAATAAAAATAAATTCATTTAATTTTTGGCGTATCCTAGCGAATATTACTTAAAGGTATTTGAGTCATTATCATCTTCGTCCCCTTATTATAGGAAAATCGGAGGCCCAAATACTCGACATGACGCTTCCATCTTCCCCCGTCTTTCGCCGCTTTTCGGTACTAGTTGACCAGTCAAGGCATAATCAGTCTTCATACATTTTTTTTGGGTGTTTGTCTCGTCAGTTTGGAGTCGCCTTCCTTTCGTAGTTGTCAAGATGATATACAAGTATCTCGCATTCTCTGCTATTCGCGTTATTTCGATTTCTATATTTTTTAATGACGTAAGTATAAGTAAGACAGTATTCCTTTTCTAAAAACAACTGTATGTCTGTTCATGTTAAACTATTCTATAAATGTTATATTTTTAGTCTCATTCATACTATTTTTGTAGCATCTTTCTTAAAAAATAGAGATCAAAACATTGTTTTAAAAATTTCGAAATGAAACAATACATTTGGTAAGAGTACCCATCGTTAAAATGGCATTTAAGACATCAAATTCTTGATACGCAATAAATAAATAGTGGATCTATAAGGTTTTTGAATTTTGTTAAAAAAGCCCTTATCGGAACGGATACTCGCATGTGTTCTGTTGATTATATCGATGACTTGTAAATTTAAAAATGATTTTTTTTCTATTTATTTATAGTCGTTGTTCTTATATAATATCAATGTTTAATGGAACTGCAATTAAATTCACTTAAATATATTATTCCATTATATTTTTACAAACGTCACGTGATATAATAAAAATAAACTCTTTAAAATTTGAAATGATGTCACAGTTTTTAAAATCCGAGACGAAAAACCTGTTATGGTTTTTCACTATCGAGTAGTATAATTTCTTAGATCACACATTCTGTTGAATACTGGTACATACTTTGTTTTGTTATGCAACGTGTAGGTACCTGCAAGTATTATACTTGATAAGATGAAATGCATTTTTAACCTTGAATTCGACTGTTGTTACGTCAAATCAGGATGTGGCTTAGCACAGATTGAATTCTGCTCCAATCCGTCGCGCGTCGCGTCATCTCAAAGACGTTATTATTTATAATTAGCAGAAAGCAACCGGTGAAGCCGGTTGTTAACTACGAGCCCTCCGGGCGGTTGATACGGTTTGGACCATAATTTGAACCCCACTTTCAAATTCACTTTTACTCTCCCTTTCTCGCGGTGATGATGGACGCCATTTTATAATCGATTTCCTTGCACATCCCTCGCTCCAAATGCACCTACCTACCTACCGCTCGGATTCACAATTTCGCCAGAATCTACCTATCCGCCCTAATCCACACTTTCGCCAGATTACACTTTCCTAACAGATTACATTTTTTCAAGGTCGGTTCTCTGTGAATCACTTCACCTTCCATAGTTATCCTAATAAAATATTCGCTTCCTCTCTAAATAGTATAGAAAACTGAACGGTTTTATAAAAACATTTTTACAATATATAAATCAAATTTCTTCCCCTGAAATAAAACAAAAATTATACTTACGAATCTTCTTACATATATTTGATTGCTTCAGCAGCATAGTCTACGACGAAACACAAGCAAATATGTGCAATTTCCTAATGTTCGCGTATCCTAATCACGTTTATATTTTGCACGCCAAATTTTTATATAACGATCATAAATTCTAATTTCTGTCAATTGCATCTTGTAACAATAAAAAATACGTGACAGTACTTGCCCTCATTCTGCATACATCCTAACTTTAAGACTATTATTCCATGGTCTTTGTTTATTTATTAAATTTTTAATAATCTATTTGTAATCATATTTTTTTGATAATAAATTCTGGAACTATATTCATTCTAATTAAATTCACGTTTTTCATTGTATATTTTCGGTATGCTCATGAGGCTTTTATATTTAGATCTCTGAAACTATTTTTGAACAAACATCCACATGCCCTATTTTATTATGAATAGAAGATTGAGATTAAGATGAATCACTCGTCAGCCGGACACTGCGTATACGGTCTCCGTGCTTTAGGAATCTCTGTCAGGCAGGTAACAACCGCCGATGTCTAAACAGGACCGCATCAAGACGTTAGGGGTGTATGGGGGCATTCATTACTCACGCAGAAACATTGAATTTATTAAAAGTAATTTTTTAAAGCAGTTCATGAAATTGTACAATTTTTGTTTTTGATGTTTTCTCATTGGTTTTTTCCTCGGTATGTATATATAATGTAGGTATGTACTGGAGTTTAGCCCTCGATAGCATTTTCTGAACAAGAATTTGTGAGAGGGAAGAATTTACACGATATTACGTTTCATTTTATCACAGAAACTTACAGTCAGTTATATATATTATTTTTAAATGTTTTTTTAAAGCCAATAAGCCAACGCATTTACATAATGTTATCCAACGAGTTATCAGATATAAATTATTTACGAATTTAATTCGTTTTAAGCGTTAGTCTTGAAGAAATACTAATTAAATGTATTAATTAGAAAGATACATATGCACCTATAAAATCAATTTTATTGAAGGATATTGTTGTTGCGTTATCAGAATTCGAACCTGAATCTCTTTCCAAACCGGGGAAGGTGCATTATCCAACTATGCTACAGCGACAGTACTTTTGACGACAAAATTGATTTTATGTGTATGTCTTTCTAATTAATACATTTAATTAGTATTTAAAATATCACAGACCGTCTGTTCTGAATAATTACAACTTCACAATAAGAGTGCGTTCTTCTTAATACATACTTTTACACCAGCAACTCAAAAAACATTTTTAACTACGTAATTACTCTAGTATTACTTAGCCTTTGTAAAAATATTGTTTTTCTAGTAGCCCAAGGGCACTGTGGGCCCTTACGTTTTGTGTACATAGATTTATATTTGGAATCATTATGTTCAAACAATATTGTTACATATATTCTAATATAATTATATATAAATTTTAAATAAAACTATTACGAGATTTTAGCACTGGCGGTATATTTTATTCTCGCCGTCGTAGACTTTTTGAGATGCATTTTCGGGCGCTTTTCCCATCGGAGGCCTGAGGCTGCAGCCCCTCCACTCCGACTATCGACCCGGCCCTGCGTCTGAGTGTCTCTCCACCAGATCACCTTGAAGCTGAAGCTGCGCCCCGCACAGAAAACACCTAACATCCAAATTATCAATGCCAATCTGTTCCTTGTCTGGGCATTCAATCATACATTGTCTATGCGATTGTTTTTGATTTTTAGTTGCATTGTACATCAGTTGTTTTATGCGTGTTTCAAGGAAAACCTTCCTTTGTCAATCTAACTCTTTGGAATTTATTTCCGTACTAAAATCTATTTTTTTTACAAATCAAGGACGAATTCTGTTAAAGTGATATTTACAAACTGAACAATAATTCTGCAACAGTAATATTTGCAAACGGAAGACTAGTTTCTTAAACCGCTTACACCAAATACGAAATTAGGTATAGAATTATATTAATTGTCGTACAATTATACTTACAATAGGGGGCAGGGAATTCAGTCTTGTACTGGAAGTTTTTGAGAAAAATTAAAAATAAAATTTTCACCTCAATTTATAGATAGATACATATAATTCATATAAAAATCTAAACGAGTATGTATGTTACAAATTATTTTTTAATATCAACATTGAATGTTAATTAGCAGAGGCGTGCAGTAGGCATAGATTTAGGTTATGGTGTTACCAATGATATTATACAATCATTTATAATATATGTACTACAATATATGAACTTTCGTTTAACCAACGTCTTTAGATAAAATGAATCCTTCGTTTCTTTTTATAACCCTACCATGTATTTATTTATAATTTTAGAGTACTATTAACAGTGTTTTTAGAGTTTAAGTTTTAACGTAAAATAATACCTTACCCATATAAAAATCAATTTAAAACTGTATGTACGTTTTTAAGAACGCTTTTCATGACTGAATATGATTCTTTTATTGTTTGAAAATTCTTCACGTAATAACTAGAAATAATTATTTTTATTAAATATTAACGTAGGAATAGTTCTACCAATTGCTTTTTGTTTTTCCCAAATCAAAAACAAATTCGTTTACCGAATGCACCTCGAACGCAAAGAACGGCCATGAAATCAACAGTAAGATAGTAAAATTCGCGAATTAGTAAAGAGGAAGTAGACACTTCAATGATTTGTACGCAGTTGTAACCCTTTCTAATGTTGTGCTGTTAAAAAACAGCATAGTTAACGACTCCATACAAAACGGATCAACCGAAAGGAATTTTCAATTTAGTAAATAGCCATTTATATGACTCGAGTAATTCGCAAGACAGAACAGAGTAATGTGAATAGCTCAACGAAAGAGCGCCATGCGTACAGCGGTGAGGTGTCGTTGTAGTTTTTAGAACTAAGAAATTGATGTCTCTACTGGTACACAGATGGCGCTAATTATAAAATAATGTTTCCGTTTATGTTAATCCAATAATTTAATTTATATTTGTTTTCCAGTATTTTTAGTAATGCACAGCTTTTTTGCTAAATACACGGAAACAATTATATAATTTTGGTTTCATTATTCTGCAAAGATTTGGTGAATAGTTGTGCATTTGTTGTTTTTATTATAAATGATGTTAAGAAGTGTTGATTATTTTTAACACGCGTAGTGCCTAGTATTGCCCAATGTAAAGGTTCTCGGATGAGGTAAATACGAAAATGTACGTGTAATATTATAAACATATTCATTATTGTGAATTGATGAAGATTCATTTAAAAATATTAGCCAGTCAAATTATAACGATGACCATACGATTTTGTATATTATAAAAGTTCTTGTTGATTATTTTTTCACTAAAATTATTATAACGTTTACACATTACGTTAACTTTTGAGAAATAAACTTGATTACGTGAACAAATTAATGATTTTGGTTTCTTGATCAGCTTTTTGTATTCTACTAAATATATTACATTGTATTATGTAAGTACGCATTATATTTGTACAACTCACTCAAATAGGATTTATAGACTTTCGGGTACATCGTGGTTCTAAATAATTAAATTATTTAAATTAAAATATACCACTATTCAAATTCAAAAACATTTTATATAATATATTCCATACTGTTTTTGAAAATTTATTGTTACGAAAAAATTATATATTGACGTAGCTATAACGTCGCAATTGTTATTTTTTTTTTTGTATTAAAAATCACGTTTTTCTCATTTTTTAAAAATTGCGTTTTTTTAAAATATATTGTAAAAAATTCTTTCTCACCAAAACGGTCAACCGAATGATTGGAATATTTTTTATTTTTTAATTGTTGTAAACAAATTCTTACATCTAGTATATATTGTTGTGGTATTATTATAGCCACCCCCATAATTCAAGATCTTTCTTATTTGGGGGTGCATAACTCTACTATTATTTTTATTGTCAAATGTATAAATAAATAAAATAATAAATAAAATTGCGGATAATGTACATAATACAATATTCTTATAAAATAAATCGGATGTGCAGTTGTTACTTACTCTCTATAACGAAATACATACATGAAACCGAGCAATTTATTTCGTTATAATGAACAAAATGAATTAGTGTCTGTTTAAATGTACCCTAATTATTAATTTTTAACTCTATTTACACTGTTGCATTTAACTACTTAAAATAAAAATAATAACTACTTAAATTAAAATAGTTTGTCTTCTTGTCTCGTGAGTCGTCTTTGTCACTTTTTTACTTAAGGAAACCCCCAGGACAAGACCTCGGTACGGATGCCATGACTTGAAATTTTTCGCTGAAGAGTGAGCCATTTCGTTATAAAAAATTAATCAACTTATTGAAAACCAAATAAGTCCGAGTGTTTTTTCTTTATAGAGAGTAACGGCCGTATCTTAGTAATTCGATAAATAATAATTTTTTAATTGCTATCCCAGATTGTAAATTGACGACTCATAAAAAAGTAACATATAAATATGAAATTTGATGAGATTAATAAGGTTGCCATAATAGCATTATACGTTAGCCAATCAAGTCGCCGGCGTGTAGTTGAATATATGCAGTGCGCGGACGGCAGCACGCACGCCGAGCGGCACACTTACCTGCCGGCCGGGAGTGCTAGGAGTGCTGGGACTGCCGACTGCCGACTGCCGACTCGGGCCCACTTTGCATGATGATATTGTTCTCCGGACTAACTGTGTCTCGTCATCCATCCGTGAGAATGCACCAGTCTCACGGCTGAGGCGAACGAGACCCCGTTCGGACCGCGCCCGATGCTCCGGCCGACCGACCGACCGGCTCTAAAACATATGTTTTTCTTTCTCGACTCGACTGCGTGACTTTTCTTCTCCGATTCAACAGTATGACTTCCCCGGTATCCTGTTTCGTCGAAATGATTTAATTATTAGGTTTATTTATTTGTAATATTGGTGTCGTACAGTACGTATACGTATACGAAATGAGTTTACGGAATGTCATGTGCCTATAACATGTAGGTGTCATATAATAACCCTGTCAATACATATCATAACACAAGTGTAGTATAAATTACTTGCCGATTGATCTAAATAAGAAAGTAACAGATTTACATATTTATATAATTTTTTATTGAAAAAATATTTAAGATCCAGGAGGCATGTGAAAATAATATTTACATTTGCGTAAGTATAACATTTAGAAATTTAAAAAAAATACAGAATACGTCTGTGGTGTACGTCTTAGACTTCTAAAGATGTATTTCAAATGTTTATCTCTATATAGAGCAGAGCGTCTTGGTATTGCAAAATCGTTCCAAGTATTATTATCGTTAAAAATTATTCTTTCTTATCGAGCATTTTAAATACAAAATAATAACTGAACATAAAAATATTTCCTTCAAGTTTGTTTTATCGCGGTAATAAAATTTCTTCTGGATAGCTAACGTTTCGGGTACGAAACACATTGACCAGGTTGCCGCTTCTTCACCTCTTTTTTCCAATGGGCTAATGTGGCCCCGAAACGTTGGTTACGATAAAAACCAACCCACGGCATATTCTGCCGTTATTAAGCCAGAAGAAATTCTATTTTCATTTGACGGCCATGAAAACCTACAAGTGCATTGTTTTATCTTGACAATTTTTATTTCTTCGTTAAAATTAGACATTTATAAATGTATATTTCTTTCAGGCTTGTTCTTATTGCGTAATGGTATTTATTATAATTTATAATTACAAAAATTGTAATAATATAAAAACTTTTTAAATGGATGTAACCACAAAAACATATTTGAATATAAGATATTCATAACGTATTTCGATTGTTTGTACGTTTTTAATTCGAGATAATGAGAGGAAGGCCCGTGGCACAGCTAGAAGTTATGAAGATTCAGTACTTGGTGTCTGAAGGATCAAGTACAGTGATACCTGGCATTGCTTTTCGATTTGAGCCGCAAATTTATTAGTATGTATTGCATCAAATGATCTTAAGGCCCTATTTTGGTTGCGCCTTCACATCGTTTCCACATTAATTTGAATGTCTGATGGTGTGATAAAGAATTTGCGATGTTTTAGAATTACGTATTATTTATCTTCTTGAATGCATTATTAACCTACATTAAAAACATTTTTTAAACATGCATAATTGTGAGGTACAAAATTAAAAGCAGCCGTGTCCGCTTAACCTGTTTTCGAGTAAAATGCAAAAAAAATGATTGTACCGCAACTGTCGCATTTGGAATCATATTGATTAATAAACGGTAATCACAGGACACGTGACCAAATACTGTCGTCTTATTGACTATCTATTGGTCATGTCTGCGATTGACAAGTAACAAGCAAATTTTAATTGTGTTTTTATACGAAATTCGGTGATATTAGTCTGATTTCCATAGATTAACCTTCTCTAGACATTAGCAATATTTGAATATGTCCAAGAACACACAATTCTGGATTTTCACCTACAAAGGCACTGTTATTAATCATATATCAGATATCTCATAGAGACAAAGCTATTTTTTATTATATATAACGGAAAATATATGGAAATATGGGGTAATTACAGACAGGGCTTACGATCTGTCTTCGGCTGGCTTAAGTGATCACTTTATATATATATATAATGTTCACCAATTCTCACCCCCTAATCTCCACATTTATCAAATTTTTGAAAGTTTTATAGGTATATGTTATTATGTGTTATATTTCAGTACCATTAAATATAATAAAAAATAGCTTTGTCTCTATGAGATATCTGATATTATACCTCATAATTATACTCTTCATAATTCAATTATATTTTATTTTCATACATCTTAGGCCTTCCTCAAATGCTGCCATCGGTTCCCATCTTATACAGTTCTCATCTTCACTTCTGGTCGTCAGCCGACCACATATGTGGTCGACTTCTGCTTTAACTGCAGTCATGGGTACCACAGCAGAATACCCCAGGTCCGTAAGCTTCGCTACATGACCGGTACAGTTCCACTTCAGCATGATAATCGTCTGGAATTATTGACATCTTTGTTTTTTTTTTTGGTTGGTTTTTCTTTCGCTCCGTGAGAAATCCAACGTTGTTCATTCCACAGGTCTTTGTGTAATAGTCAGTTTTGATATAATCTGCCGCGTAAGCTGCCCGCTCTTCGTGCGTCAGCACAGGAAGAATGCACTGAACATACTCGTACACGCGTGCCCGGAAATGTTGAGGTTCTGCTGCCTGAGCGCCAAGCATATGATTAAGCTTTTTAAAGGCTACCTATCCCAATCTTCTCCTTCGCTGAATTTTATCTACTATCTATAATATATATTAAGTTTTTTTTTAGATTTATATTGTATTAAAAAGTGCTGGTAAAATAATTTTATATGTTAAAATGATATCAAAACTCGAGAAACGAAAATGCTACGTCAATTCCTCTGGCACATTTAATAAATGACGCCTTATGTACATTCAGATATAATAGATATATCCTGGTGATTGAATTTGTTCGGTGGTCAAAATGTTATTATATTATATACAATAATTTGACATATTTTTTGTACGTTATAATGAATTTTAATTACATCTTAGATTTATGAATTGAATATATATATTTTTTAAGGAGAACACATTATTTTTGTGTAGTTACAATTTTTCAGAACATAGTTCTGTGATGTTTTTAAAAATGGAATAACAGATGTATCAATTTGAAAGTGCGGCATATAGGTTGGAAAATTTGTCGTCAACTTAGTATGTTGAGATGGTGTAATGGTCAGCGTATTTCTCCGACTAGGAAATGTTCCTGGTTTGAATCCCGGTGGCAACAAAATATTTTTTCGATAAATTCAACATTTAATTTGTATTAAGAATGTATTTTTGATTTGAATGGGTACAATCCGAGTTTTTTAATTATTATTTTTTTTGTTAAACGTCATCTGTTTTAAAATCAATTCACCGTTTTTATGCGGGCATAATTATGTGTGATTCAAATTATTACAAAATATTATACGATTCTTTTTTCTGAGATAGCATTTTTAGAGATAATTAAAAATGTGAAATTATTATCTTGAAGATTATTTTTTTCCCATCAGTACTCATAACGGTTTGCCATTTTTTTAATGCCACCCGTCAACTGCGCTCCGTTCGGCTTCGCGAGAAGTATGAGGCAGCCGGACCGAGTGCAGCATTCTTCTGTAACTTCAAACAATGAACCGATTTGTCGGCGAAATTCATCGTCGGAAAGGCTCGCATTTTGGCTGTGGTCGTTTTCTTCTTACCCTGCCGAACATGCTGCGTCATCCCATTAACTAAAGGGTTTCAGTTTCTGTTCGATGTCAAGTTTTACCAGCCTAATTTTCATTACAATTATACAACATTGAATATATATTGAAAATGGTTTACTATTTATCGTCACTCAACACCAACTGAAACAGTCTACAAAACTTAGTATCGGTGATATATCAAAGCTATTATAACATTTGAACTTATATACGAGATAGCTAATGGCGAGATAAAATATGACATTGAATTATACAAACGAATTTGAATTTCACCAATATGTTGTATTGGTGAAAGTCATTTCATCTCATCTCAAAACTACGACATAAATCCAGTGCGAATAAAAATTGGACAGTCACGACTCATTTGTAATAGACTACAATTATATGATGGTTTACCTCACCAGGAACGTGGTGAACGTCGCCAGTTAATAAAATAAGAACATACTAAGAACCTCCAATAAACTATGTAAAATGAATTTGTGATGTTTATAAAAATATTATTATCTTAAATACTAATTAAATGTATTTATTAGAAATATATACATATAAAATCAATTTTATCGAAAAATATTGTTGTTGTGCTACCGGAAATTCGAACCTCTTTCCAATCCGGGGAAGGTGCATTATCCAACTATGCTACAGCGACAGTACTTATGACGATAATTTTTCAAACCCATATGGTACACTTATCTAATTAATACATCTATCGTTCCATTATTTGAAAGCCATCTTTTTCTGTAACAGTCCTGTGGTTTTTATATTATCAATATATAAATAATAATTTTCAATGTCAACATAATTTGAACGAATCATTCATTCAAGTTGTTTTAAATGAATATAAATTATTTTATGTTCTGTCGGTTTATCGAATATGTTAACCAAATCACATGACCTAAAAAATTATTAACAACTTCGGTCCATCTTTTAAATTGGTATGAATATTTGTTATAATTCATACTAATCATAATAATACATAATTAATACTAGGGGTTTACAGTTAGATAAATTTGAAATTTTAGAAATAAGAAAAAGTGTTAATAGCAAGCGAAATAACCAAATCCTCAATTTGCAAATAGTCACCTTTTAAATTTGTTTTCATATTAGTTCTCACTTATTCACCACTTTATAGTTTTGTTTTTATCTATGCTTGTATTTTTATTTCAGTATACATTGTTTCCTGAAGAAGATACCATAGGTAACGAAACATGTCGAATAATCAATAAATAGTGGTTTAAAGTATTTTGTCTAATTATTTAACTAAAACATTCTGCCAGCCTACAAAAATTAAACCTATCCATAATATAACTTTAAGATGGTTGGTCGTTATTCATATGCTAACACACTTTTTGACCTTGCAGTGACAGGAATAAATACGTTTTTGAATATATTTTAAGATATTTTATCGTTTTTGGGTGATAGTTCCCAGCTTTAATACGTATTTTAAGTCAGCACCTTTAAAGCCTACCTCTATCCTATGCGGTGGTCTCTCATATCAAATATGGTTGGCACTTAAAAATTGTCCATAAAAAATTAAGTAGATCTGAGTAGATCTCTGTAGTACTCACCCCACCAATCGAAATATTTAGGAGAACACATTCTTATTGTGAAGTTGTAATTATTCAGAACATAGGTCTGTGATATTTATAAATATGAATTAAATATATTAATTATAAAGATTAAATGTATTAATATCAAAAAGGTAACATATATGGTCGAAAATTGTCGCTAAAAATAATGTCGCTGTAGCTTAGTTGGATAAAGCACCTTCCCCGGTTAGGAAAGAGATCCAGGTTCGAATCCCGGTGGCGCAACAACAATATTTTTCGATAAAATTGATTTTATATATATATCTTTATAATTAATATATTTAATTCATATTTAAAAAATCTAAATATGTATATAATAAGAAATTAAAAATATTTTGAGGTGTTTTCTCCCTATTTTTTTAAAAAATAGACCGGAAATTGAAGAAGTTTAATGATGTCGACGAAGGCATACTAACAGTGATGCTAACTCGTCCGCTTAGTTAACGAAGCATACGAACGCACTAACTTTATTTCCCGTAGGCACCTCTAAATCCAAAGAGGCAGGTAAACGAGTTTGTTTGATATGAAAACACAATACATGTTGTGTTCTGGTGACGTCAGACGTCGCTAGTTAAAATGCGGCGAGCGAAGGCCGGCATTCACCGAGGTGTTTCGTCACCATCGCGCCGGCATATCGTCACGGGGGACGAACATTCTTTTATACAACATTATTTCTAAATTAAGTACCTAAAAATCGTTTACCCACATGTCATACACTCATGTTAAAATGAGTTCTAAAATGCTCTCTTTATGAGAAGTCAGCAACTATTTTGGCTTGGCTACAAACATTCTGTTGAATTGAAGCGATTAATACTGGAAATTAAAGGCATTTTCGCATGCGTATGCTTGTGTATACACGAGTCAAAAGGCGATGGCGTTCTAGTATCTATAAATTATATTATAAAGACGTAAGTGTACCACTTTTGATAAACATATAGTTTTTTTTTTAAATATTAAATATATCCCGAAGAAAAAGTTTCCCCGCGGGGGTAGGCAGAGAGGATAGAGAGCCATACTTTTCTGTCCTGACACATAATTCTCGTCTCATCCACATTCGTACATCTTATTATACAAGCTCGTCGATTGTTGAGCTTTGTAATAGAATAGCATCATCTTATACTATCTGGTTTACCTGGTCGTGCCAAGTCTTCCGCGGACGTCCTCTATTGTGCCATCAAAACTCGCTTAATATATCTTTCTTATTCTCTCATTCATTCGTTCCAAATGACCAAACCACCCAAGCGATCCTTTTTTAATCTTATTCACTTTCACTAAGATCAGTTTTACATTTTCTCCTAATTGCTTCATTCTTTACTCTGTCATAAACGGATATATACGGTTTTTTGTCATAGGACCTTATTATCTTATCTTGAAAAATAGTGGAATCGACAGGTAAAAATAGATATTGGGAGTTGACTTTAATACGAATTTCATCGGGCATAGAGAAATCATGATTAAATTAAAAAATTAAAAAATTTGCTTAACCACACTTTTCTTTGGGATGTGCGAGGTGTACAATTGTCACTTTTTGCAATTTCACGCAAGTTGTATAATTTGTAGATTTAAACTATTTATTCCCAGCATACAATAAATACTATTGATAAAAAATTACGAATGCAGTAAGCGAAAATTAGGCGAGGCTCGAGAATTAACTTATTTTATTTTGCTTGTCAAGTGCTTACAACTTTATTTTGTAGGTAGATTTGTAGAACTCCATAATTACACATATAAAAATAAAACCATTTGTTTTTTAGTTCTACTCGTTTAATTTTCGTGAGACGCATTTCGCCTTATGAGGGCATTATCAATCTACATACAAAACACCTGTAAATACCCTAAGAATTAACATGAATAATGTTGTCTACCTCATTTACATAAAATTGTATAGCTATCCTCTTCCATATATGTATTACCTTTCATTAAAATATCATTAGTGTTTGAACAGAATTGTTTCTTAGAATCGTGCCAAAATATAAAAATTCCCATTATTACCTTAAGTACTTAAAATTATATAGCTGCCCCTTTTCAATAGATTTCATATAAATACAAGTTGTTGAATTTAAAATGGTTAGATTGATAATGCCCTCATAAGGCGAAACGCGTCACACGGAAATTAAACGAGTAGAACTAAAAAACAAGTATTTTTATTTTCATATGTGTGCTTACAAGTAATAGAGCTCAAGAACTTGTTCTTTTACTTTGAGCCTCCTGCCTACAAACATCGCCCACCATTTAGTTATAAATTTTATAGCTTACAGAATTACTCGATTGCAGATGAAATCGACACCACGACTTCTGTATCTAGAATCCGCAGGTCTTACCGCAACACTGTTTATGAGCCGTTCAAGAAGCTCGCTTGCTCCTCGTCTAGGCATACTTGCACACTACACACGTCCGTCAACCGCGAGCTTTATGGTTTCATTGTTAGACTGCAGGCTGATATGATAGGTTTGCTCAACACTCAATACGAACCGGTGTGTGGAATTATTTCCTATTACACGTTGAATTATCTAACTTGTAAATCATACGGGATAGAAACGTGTATTTTCTTTTAAAGAACTTTCAGTTCCTAGTATAAGCGTGTACTTTCAGAAGCTTCTACACTGCAGGCCGGAATTGATTCTTTATATCTAGTAAATGAACTCTACAAAGTTTGCTTGTTACAAAGCTCACCAGGGGTAACTATTTTTTAAATAAAATTAAACTTTAGTATTAAAATTTATCAAGAACGTATAAATAATAATAATGTACATCAGAAATATAAATCAGCGTATTTAATTCCAACCCAAAAAAAATCAGCATTTTATATTTATATTACATTTTGACACCACTGTCTATTGGGGATTAGCTAAGATGGCATAGTATGTGAGGAGGTATCGGGATCGATACTTGGCACTTCAATTTTTTTTTTTTCTGAAAATTTTTGGAAGCGCTTGGTATCGAACCCAGTACCGTTATATAAAAAAGTTTATTATTTCTAACGCGGTTTTTATGACAAATTTTACTGTGGGACCCACCCGCTGAATAAACATATTCTATGTTAAATTTGATCATTAAAGTGTTGTCAGCAATCTGGTTGTACAGAGACATACCGTTTTGTATGAGTTTAGACTAACACGTTAATTAGTGCACGCAGTTAGGCAAATTCTATTCGCGTTATTGTCGCTGCTTTACTATTTAACCATAATTGGAAGAAATATCAAACAATAGCCGAAATATACAAGTATTTTTATTATTTAAAAAATGTAAAACGTTTTATATAATAACTTGAAGAATTTTAATACGTCCATAAATTTATGGCATGTTGGTCGTTATCTAAAATATCATCTTTCAGCAATGTTCCAATATTCCAGTGGCAGTTTGCTGGTAAATGTATCGCGTTAACTTGTGAACCAGATTATTGATAGTTTTTGAGATTTGCGGTGAAGTTTTAATTTTAAATTAATTTCTCGCATCTGATTGAAAACCATTTATTAATCTACTGATGTACCTTTTTTGTTGTCGTTTTAATTTATGTTATGTTAGGTCTAGTTTTTTAGGTATAAACGAAGTTTTACACTTAAGTTAGAACTAAGCATACTAAGTTCATTCTGTCAGATATTAATAATCTTTTAAATAAGTTTAAACCGAACCTATAGTGTGTTTTTAAAACCTATGACTTTTAACAAGATTTTTTTATTTTGCGAGTACCTCAGTAAAATTTATCTTAAGAAATAGGGCATTAGAAAATTATGTAACATTTTGATGTACTCTACTGTATTTTTTTTTCACCTTTACCTGCATCGGGATCGAATTGTTTTTGAAATCAATATGTCGGGTATAGATCCCGGTACCCCTATAAGAAACCTACTTTTTTTTTTGTATAGAATTTAAGACATTGATTTATATTTTTGATGTAGGTACTGAACTCTTGACAAATTTTAATACTAATGTTTAATTTGATTTAAAAAGACTGTTACTCCTGTTAATACCATAAAAAAATGGACGGATGATAACCTACTATCAATAAATACTGATAAAACATACTTTCTACGATTTGCTATTCAACAGAAAGATAACACTGAAATTAATATTAAACTTCACACCAAAGCCTGTACTCAAGAAGACTCTTGTGACCAATCTTCATTAATTGAAGAAAAATACTGTATCATGTACCTAGGAATCATAATAGATAACAAGCTCAAATGAAAAGAACATATTACTAATCTTACAAACAAAATAAGGATAACTACCTTCATATTTTTAAGACTCGGAAACATCTTATCACTTACAAATCTGAAAATAATATATTACGCGTTTGTACAGTCATATTTGCAATACGGTATTATTGGATGGGGAGGAGCATATAAGACTTTAATATCACAATTAGAAATCACTCAAATAATGATAATAAAACTTATTCTAAAAAAAACCAAGACTATCCAAGTATACAGCAGATTTCAAAGTACCAAAAATAATAGACATATACAAAAAAAATTCAATAATCCAAATTTTCAAAATTAAAAATCAATTAAATATTAGAAGCGAATTCCGATCTACAAGATTTAGAGACCAAATTGATATTCCAAAACTAAAATATACCGCAACCCAAAATCACTATATTTATCAAGGCATCAAATTTTTTAACAATCTCCCCATTACAATTAGAAAAATCAAAATTTGTATCCGAAGTAAAAAAAATATGTACACAGACTAACTGAAACATAAATTTTCGTATATACTCCTCCTCTATACATGAGTCTTACTCTCATAGAGAAGAAATAAATGTTAAAAGAAATGATATATGTATCCTACTGATTATTTTAAAAATGTATTATATTTTCTAATATTAAAATAAAAAAAATAAAGAGTTTTAAATAATTGTGATCTGCTGTTTTCACATGTCATTGATTTCTCAGCAGCGTAATGGTTCGGTATCCAAAGTTCGGTTCTTTTCCGGGGAGCGAACCAGAAAAAAATATTCTCTGCAAGGGTGCTTATAATAGATACACATATAGGCGAATGAAATAAAAAAATTGAAACTATATCCAATCAGTCGTCATGGCAACGATTGGTACCGCGTGTAAACCGCGATGATACAACAGTTGAAGCGCGAGACTTCCTGGAAGGTGAGACTCAGAGTTGTGAGAATGATGCCGCCCAGGTCAGCTGACATAAGATCGGTCTACCCTCTCGTTCTCTCCGTCTCACCTGCAAAACCAACAACGGATGTGATCCGTTCCGTTCACTTTTTGTACAGAAACCTACCGACCACGTTTGTGATTGAGTTTTCATCATCAGACGGGATGCGCTACGCGCCGGCGAGTACAATCTTTCCTAACGGCGGCGGCTCGCGACAAAGGTCCCGTGAAAAATACGAAAAGTAAGCTATAGCCCGAGGGCGACAGCCTGAAAACTCGATGCAGATATGTCCAACCCGGGGACGCAGTCACAAAACAACAACAAAAAGTCTCAGACACACGTATCATTGTATTATATGATATTTTTTTAGGTACAAAGGTACCAAACACCTACAGCCACATACTACCAAATACACAGACACGAACTGACGCAAATAATACCTTGTTTCATTATTTTAAATTTGGTGTACCACATACGCAATCAAATAGCTCCGCGGCTTTTTATAATATATGACTCGATTGAAACGAAAATTTAAACGCTGACAATGTAATATGAATACACAAAGATTTAATTTTCGAAAAGTAGGTAGTTTTACTGTTGCATAAATATGTCATAAACTATCTACCTGTTTCCACAAATAATGTGTGTAAAATGTCCCTCGTCTCGCAACTAATGTTCCAAACCCCCCTCTCTTATATGTGAACTTTATTTCATGTCTATTCATATACTGGTCTGTGTTTACAACACTTATCTTATATATTACATTATTAGGAGAACATATTCTTATTGTGAAGTTGTAATTATTCAGAACATAGGTCTGTGATATTTTAAATATGAATTAAATATATTAATTAGAAAGATATACATATAAAATCAATTTTGTCGAAAAATATTGTTGTTGCGCCACCGGGATTCGAACCTGGATCTCTTTCCTAACCGGGGAAGGTGCATTATCCAACTATGCTACAGCGACAATATTTTTATCGACAATTTTCGAACCTATATGTTACCTTTTTGATATTAATACATTTAATCGTTCCATTATTTTGAAAGAGCCATCTACCTTATTTTTACAGAATCTCAAATACCTTTGAATAAACTGATAGCAGACGCCAGAATTATCAATTCACTTTTATTAAATTTTGGACACATTGATACAACTTTATTATTAGGAGAACACTTCTTATTGTGAAGTTGTAATTATTCAGAACATAGGTCTGTGATATTTTAAATATGAATTAAATATATTAATTAGAAAATTCTTATTGTTGTTGCGCCACCGGGATATTTTTCGATAAAATTGATTTTATATGTATATCTTTCTAATTAATATATTTAATATATTACATTACCTGCGAACTTCCTATAAAGTGTTAAATATTATTTCTAACGTTCTGGGGGAGTCTCCGATAAAACATATTCATGTTAATAATTTAGATGCCATCAACAAGTTGTTATCGCACTCCTCTAATTACCTAAACTCTCATATTTATGATTATAATTGATTACTTCACATGTTCTCAGGTTTATATGATTTATTAATATAAATCAAATGTATCAATTAGAAAGATAAAATTGATTAAAATGTATTATTTAATTAATTCTGGTGTCTTCTATCGGGTTTTAATCGAAACTATTTGAGATTCTCCGTATATATGAAGTAGATTGCTTTCAAAAAATGGAATAACAGATGTATCAATTTGAAAGTGAAACAAATAGTTTCGAAAATTTGTCGTTAACATGACACGATGTAATGGTCAGCGCACTTACCCGGATAGGAAGGGTTCCTGGTTCGAATCCCGGTGGCAACAAAATGTTTTTTTAGATAATGATATATTTAATTTGTATTAAAAATATCACAGAACTATGTTCTGAAAAACTGCAACTTCACAATAATAATGTGCTTTCCTTAAAAAATATATGATTTCGTCTGATCATTAGCCATCTGCACACAAGTTTCATGCTGTAGTATGTACAAGACTGACGTACCGAACAAATCTATAGTAACTTTATTTTATAAACCAAGTTACATTATTTTGTTTCTTATTTTTAGTTGATCGATGCAGGCATCTGAGCTAATGTGATCGATAAATATTTATTTTTAGCCATCATCCGCTTATATTTTAAACTATCACGGATTTGTCCTTAAATATATTAACCAGTACTGATTATTCATTTTTCCGATTCTCATGACTAGATACAATTCCAATCCAATAATACCACCTCCATCACTAGAGAGACAGTCAACGTGTCCGAAACGCAGGGTTCACAATACGTCTGTATCTAGGTCATAAATGATTTTAGTCGACTACTGCATACCGCACGATCCGGAAGTATCTAATTGTATCATGATAAGGAATATTTTATATGATCACTTCTACCGTTAGTTGTTGCGCGTTGTAGCTTTATTCTGTCGAGATCTCGGACGCGACGATGTCTGGATGCAGTTTGAGTCCTAGCGAAGCGGAGTTCACAACCTCCAGCGCTAGGAGCAGGGCTCGCGGGGCGCGGGGCCGGGGGGCGCGGGGGAGGCGCGGGAGCAGAGCGGCCTAGTAGAACAGGTTGTTAACCCGCAGGTCGCGCCGCGCCGGGCGGATGCCCGTCGCTCGCGTGACCGCCTCGCGCGGTAACGCTCCTACCGGCACGCACCCGGCGGCCGGCGGGCGCGCCCCGCTCGGACTGCGCCCCGGACGCCTGGACCGCCAGCACGCGCTGTCCGCAATCATCTCTCCGTTGAACTCTCCCGCCCGGACCTCGCTGATTTTTTCATCGGACGGAAGTTTTCATTACGCGATCTGTTAGCTAATGAAAGTTGCGTCGCGCCTCGTGCCACTCGACGTTATTCAATACATATTTCGCGTTTTTTTTACATCAACCTGGACACTCAATCTATTAACGACACCGGATCACCTCGCTCCTAGTGTGAATTATTCATGACTCGAGGAAGGTTTGCATATTTCAAAGATGTTTTCGGTATTCAACGTACCGACTACCGAAGGCGATTACTTGAGACGTTTAAAAAATGATGCGGTATGATCAATTTTTAAAAAAATATATAAAATGAAAATATAGCATAAAATATATACTCACTTATCATCACGCCGTTTCTCCGCGGGGGTAGGCAGAGATGATAAAGCGCCACACTCCTCTGTCCTGACACACAATTCTCGCCTCATCCACATTCATACATCTTCTCATACGAGCTCGCCGATTGTTGAGGCTTCTAACAGAATCATTCTCCATTATCCGGTTTACCTGGTCGTGCCAAGTTTTCCGCGGACGTCCTTTATTTCTGGCGCCATCAACACTTGCGTCATATATCTTTCTTACCATTCTCTCCTCATTCATCCGTTCCGTATGACCAAACCATCTAAGTGATCCTGTCTTAATCGTACTCATTATACTAACGTCAGCTTTACATTCTTTCCTTATTTCTTCATTATTTACTCTGTCATAAATAGATTTGCCACATATGCGCCTAAGTAATCTCATTTCCACTGCATTCAGTCTACTTTCATTCCTCTTCTGTCAGCTCCAGGCCTCACTTCCATACATCAGTGTCGGTATAAATATATACTTACATATGTATATACGTTATTAACGACGGAAACAATCATGGAGAAGGATTTGTAAATCGAAAATATAATTTTTTAAATCCAAACATCCAGAAATTGATATCCTCACCGCTTAATGAACATATTTTATTGAATGAAGATTGAACAAATTAGATAATAATTGATCTTAATATACTGAATAGAATTAAAAATGGGTCGGTCAGGTGGTTTGGTTAGGAGAGTGTATGAAAAATGTATGACGCGAGTATTGACGGCATGAAATGTGGAGAACGTCCGCGGAAGATTTGGCATGACCAGGTAAATCAGAGACGAACTTGCATGAAAATATGTATGAATGTGGATGAGGCGAGAATTGTACGTCAGGACAAAAGGGTGTGGCGCTGTCTTCTGCGTATGTTAGCGAGAAAATGGCGTAATCAATTAATTAGTTAGTTAATAATTATAAGTAATACCTGCTGGTACGCAATATATCTAATTTATTAATAATATAACGATATCTTCGATCAAGTTGGAGGCTTTGGAAATTAAATATGAATATATATTATTACAATTGCGGTATAAAGTCGTATCAACCCTCTGGTGCCTAATGGGCCATTTTGAAACTAGATCACTAATTTAGTTAGTGTAAAATTACGTTGATATTTGTTAACATTTCGTTTGCAAAATTATCAAATGCCGTATATTTTTGTATAATTTGTGGTGATATAGTTTTTCGACTATTTTATTAATTTTGATATTGGAAAAGGTGACACGTTCTTCGAACGATGTCGTAATTATTTTTACTTTTATTTATTTTATTTTTCTTTCATCTGAATATTATTCAAAGTTGCCGCCGTGATAAACTAACCCCGGCTCTCGTCATATTATTTGATATCTGCCGTGGCCGGTGGAGGTTTAACAATTCACGTGAAAAAGCTCGGCGGCCGGGCCTCGATGATTAAACAATGGTGCCCAGGAAAATGTAAATACCGTTGACAAAGTTTAATTGGTGCAAAAATTATATTACTCTCTTGATGTATAAACACTGGAGGAATTTCAGAAAATGTGTGACTTAATAAATGAGTCATACTCGTTGCCATGCCAACTTAATTAGTGACGGTCAACCCTTATTGCGACTGTGATCGTGTTCGATTGAATCGATTAATGATAATTAAGATTTAGTTTCTGGTCTACCAGTGGATCACTCGAAGAATTACGAATAATCAATCACAATAACGGTTTAAATATCGATTTAACCATCAACCAAACTACATATTACGTTCAGTACTCGTAAACGTCAAATTTACATTTTGACACATTTTAGAAATGCAATAACACTAAATCGAAAAGCTAAAAAAATTTAATTATAATTAAAATGTCCTTTCACAGTGGGCGAGTATGCATATGTCGGTAGGCAGGTAATGGTACTTACGTAAACATTAGATTTTTTTTTTGCGTATTTTTGCCGATAATAAATACATTTCTTATTTGTATAAAAGTTTACAATCCTTTGTATCTATCTGTATCTTGGAAGTGATTGGGGTTTTTTTTAAATATTTATTTCTATCAAGGATCCATTAACATTCATTTGTAACTTTAAAATGTTTTCCAGGTTTCTGTATTTTGATCATTCCGTGCACATCATATGATTCCACTTTTCTTGGATTATTGAATTCGTATTACCCCACACTGTTTAGATTATTCGACTTATTTATTTTATCTTGGATTATAGTATACGGGGTGTAACATACCTAGTCCGCAATGTTTTATGGGTGGATACCTGACTAAATTACGAGTTGAAAATGTTCGAGGGATGTGTACCCAATCTCAACCATGTCAGAGATATAAGCATTTAAAAAAATCTTAATTATGCGATTATTTTGATTAATTGAAATATTTTATTGATTCCAAATTATATATTGAATACTTGATTGATGGCTAGATTGTTTTTTGTTAAATGATTTAGGGCCTGAAATAAAGGTATGGATTAATAATATAACAATTTCACAAATATTTATTTCGAAATACGTAGATTTCAAGCTTAATACGATTTTGTAAAAGTTTTAAACAATAATATTTTCCGTAACAGTGCAGGATTTGCACATATTCCTTGAACATTTTCAACTCGTAATTTAGTGAGGTATCCACCCATAAAATATTGTCGACTAAGTCTGTTACACTCTGTATTATACAACACCGAATTGCAATAACTCTATATACAAATATATAGGAATTCTTGTTTTCTTTTTTATTATTTTTAATGAATTCCGATCACCACATCACATCCATTAGACTTGTCAACTCACAAAATAGATACGTATGATGTATAATACTAACATAATTTACATCTGATTACGTAATGGGCTGTTATCAATGTTAGATAATAGTTAAATCATCACTATCCTAGGAGGGTCGGAAGGCCTAAATCATCACTATCCTAGGAGGGTCGGAAGGCCTAAATCATCACTATCCTAGGAGGGTCGGAAGGCCTAAATCATCACTATCCTAGGAGGGTCGGAAGGCCTAAATCATCACTATCCTAGGAGGGTCGGAAGGCCTAAATCATCACTATCCTAGGAGGGTCGGAAGGCCTAAATCATCACTATCCTAGGAGGGTCGGAAGGCCTAAATCATCACTATCCTAGGAGGGTCGGAAGGCCTAAATCATCACTATCCTAGGAGAGTCGGAGGGCCTAAATCTCGACTGATCACACCATGATGTCACTCCTCTTACTCTCCTGAGATATCTCATTTCGGCAGCGTGGATTCTCGATCTAATTACTCTCTTCGATGAAATCCATATTTAGCGATCGTATTTTAAAAAGACCGCATATCAAAGGTAAAGTAACGTAAAGTTTTAAAAAGAATCAATTCTGTCTTGACACTTAATTCGGATATGTTTAAACGGCACTTGAAACATATTTAGATTATTTGAATTATTGGGGATGATTTAAAATCGCATCGGGCATGTCGTTTGGCGAGGGGATGAGGGTTCTTTCAATTTCCCCATAATTTCTGTCCACATGTTCAGCCGGATGGAGGGAAATGAAATGATGTATGAAGCTGTGAATTTCCCCGCGCTTTCCTCGCAATTTCCGTCGCCGCCGCCGCTATTGATTCTGCGCCAGGCCCCCCGCGCCCCCGCTCGACCCCCGCCGGCCCTCCGCCCCTCCGCCCCGCCGCACTCCTCACTCCTCACTCCTCGCTCGCCGACTCGAGTTGCTCCCCTGTGCGCGGTGCAGGCGGTTTTCGCACTAGCATTTTGAAATGCACGCGGGCCCCGCTACTTTTGAAGAAATAATTTAACACAGCGATGATACAAATATATTATACGCTCGTTACACATCGAGAAATTTAAGCAATCGTATTATATCTATTAAGACGTGAAAAGTAAGATTATCATTATTATATCAACTATGATGTTTGAGTTAGATTTGTTTATTTCAGAGGTTCCCAAACTTTTTTGTGTCGTAGACCCCTCACCATGTTTTTCGGTTTTTGGTAGACCCACTACTTACCTGATATTGATTTTTTGTAAATTTCTAATTGTAGTGAAGTTTAGTGTTAAAAACTTAAACCACAAAGCGAATGCCTACATCCTACAACTTACACAATTTTATAAACATATATAATATTTTTTTTACTTCATAGGTACTTTTATAAATAATGTATATGTCTTTATATTATAAGATTATAATGTAAGTAAATAGGTACTATCAGTGTATGTTGAGATCAACTATCGTGGACCCCCATTTTCATTTCATGGACCCCCAATTTTTTTTTTCGCTGACGTAGTCCCCTTGCAGGTTATCATAGACCCCTGGGGGTCGACATAGACCACTTTGGGAATCACTGGTTTATTTGATCATGAAATAAAGTCGTGAATTTAAGGTTCATTTTCGTATGGTTACCGCGCCATGTTACTTTACCCTCGGTTTAAAGTGCGGGAAAATTATAATCCGTTTGATATTCGGATGATTATTTACGCGACATTTATTCAAAAATGTCTCGAGCCGTGCGTAATGGGGTAGATGCCCTTGCGATGAACATCACTTAGAACGTTTTTATTTTATCGATTCTATTGCGCTAATTCGTGATATCGTATTAATGTTGTAAAAATTTGTAATTATATAAAAACTTGACAAACGAAATTGCCTCACTTTTCCACGGCACTGTTGAATACCGCCTGGCTCGCATTATAAATTATCCCGCTCTGTTTCCAAATTGATGTTCTATCGTCATTCCTCGCCATATTTTGAAACGGTTAAAAGTTTTAATTTCTAATTGATATTTTTTATTTTGAATTTATGAAGTAAGTAAAGGGTGTCTAGTGGAAAATTTTCTAGTTTAATATTAAATAAAAAAAAACTTGAGCCACACGTTCTGGTGTCGCCGCTGACGTCGATGGTCCCGGAGGAGTTTGGTTAACCATTGTCCCTTATTGTCTGAACTTTTGAACCCAACACCATCACTCACTCGTCGAATATTAAAGTGAGTACATAAAGCGCGACGCGCACGAACCAATGAATCACCGCACTTTAAATGTTGCTCAACCGCCAACGCGCGGTGCGCTCCCAACCAAATGACTCATTGCGACTGACAAATCAGCAAATCGCGCGCGTCGAACAATACCCCTGTCACTTACCCCACCCTGATGGTTTACCAGCAATTACAATTTAATCTTGAAATTTTTCCGCTGGACACCTATATATATATATATATACGTAATAAAAAAAACGTTTAACGTTATGTTAACGATGGCGCTTAACTTGATTTTTGGTTTATGCCCATGGTGAAAAGGGTTGGTTTAAATATTTAAAGTATTCCCTATTTACAAATTTAAAAATAAGAGTAAAATAAGAAATCACTATTTACAAAGTATAAGTAATATTTTAATAAATATTATTTTACAATGTACTTTCATAGACAAACACTACAAACAATTTTAATGCCCGCTATATTCGATACCATCTCTTGTTTTTTACATCTTACGCACACCTGCCGGCTTATAAAGATTCTTCTTCACTCTTCAGATTTTTTTTATCAATCTTGAATAATGAAAATTAAACAAATATTAGATATCTCATCGAGGCAAAGCTATTTTTTATTATGTTTAATGGAAAATATATGTAAGTATGGGGTAATTACAGGACTTATGACCTGTCTTTGGTTAGCTTAAGTGATCACTTTATATATATATAATGTTCACCAATTCTCACCCCTCATTTTTGAAAGTTGTATATATGTTAGTACCACTACACCATCACCATCCTTAGAATATCATCAGGTCGTAAGCCCTGTAATTACCCCATACTTCTATATATTTTCCATTAAATATAATAAAAAATAACTTTGTCTCTATGATATATTTGATATTTGTTTAATAACAGTGCCTTTGTAGGTAAAAATCCAGTAATTGTGGGTTCTCGGACATTTTCAAATATTGCCAATGAAAATTAAATTTAAATAAATATTTTATCTTGCGCTGTCTTAACAATTTTTTTTTTACTTACAGGTTTCTGCCGGTCAGCACATGCAGCTCAGTGGAGAATTGGGCGGAGGCCACGTGTCCGTGGCGGCCCACCAGGGGATGTACTTTGGCCAGCAGGGAGGTAACTCTCCTCACCACCATCACCAGAATTCAGGTGAATTGTCAACTCTTGTATTACCAACATCATTCATCATCCAAATACAATTTATTTTAACTTATTATTTTTATTTAAATAATATTCTTGATCTGTCAAAACTAGTTTTGTTCAGTATGTTTTTCATTATTTACAATACATATTGAATACTTTGCAGTGCTGCTTCAATACTATGTATGAAATATTGAAAGGTATATACATTTTATTGTATTGTATATATTTTGGTTTATCCGTACATAACATAAAATAAAATAAGAACGTAATAAAAAACAAGATAAACTCACACATTATTTTTAAAAACATAAAGAATTCAAAAACAGAAATAAAGATAATGAATACAATGCATATATGCATGTATAAACCTGGATTTTTACTTCTCCATACCTTCATTAGAGCTTGTGTTTTCCACCTCGCATGCATACTAGGTGCAAGCGAGATGGATGCGACTGTTCATTTGGGGTTTTTAATCAATTTTGTATGGATTGTGACACAATTCACAGTTTTGGACTGCTTGAATATCTGCCAGCAATGATTTGAAGTTTCCAAAAATCATATGGATTAATTATCGTAGTAGTATCACATTTAAAATAATCAATACCAAAATTAACACTCATTATTTAATTTATAGCGATTAATGTATAAAATAAACATAGTATGCATATTTTCTAATTTTTCTACAATATTGTTCTTATTGATTCAAATCTCTTCATTTTAATTGATACAATGGAGTATGTTAATGTATTAAAATGAATATTTTGTCATATCACTATTAATTACTCTATAAAAAACTACTAGTAAAAAAGTTACTAAAGTAATTTTTTTTGTGAAAATGGGTTGTTTGATCATTGGTATTAAAATATTTACTTCTCAAAAGTACATCCCATAGTAAACTTATTTTACTCTCTAATATCCGATAGTAAAAACGAAAATCAATAGTTAAATATGGTACTCTTCACAGCTGTTCCAAAAGACATCTGACACATTGATACTTAAAATGTTGCAGTATACCTTAATTAATCATTCAATATCCAGCTATTTTAGTGATGAAAGTTCGTCCGATGATGATTTTGTTGTTTAATATACATTAGCACATAATCAGAAAAAAATTCACCATCAAAGTGACAGATTTCAGAAAGTTCGTCCGATGATGATTTTGTTGTTTAATATACATTAGCACATAATCAGAAAAAAATTCACCATCAAAGTGACAGATTTCGAATGCAGAGATGAAAAATCCATAGGTTTTGTCACGCCTATAGTCATCTTATCTATGCTTTGACAATAGTAAATTTGACATTCGAACAACCCGCAAACAATTTTAACCACTGGTGTTAGTAAAAAGTTACCATAGTAAAAATTTACTACTGATCACACAACCGCCCCTAATTTTACTTTGGGCAATAGTATCATTAAACAAGCCACTGTATTTAGTAAAGCTGTGGTTTACCATGTATTTAACACATGTTCTTGCCATCAATGTCACTTGACAAGACAGATTTATAATATTTATTAATTAATTAATATATCTTTAAAAAATTGTTCCCTCTTTCGGATCAAGTTTAAATTTGTCTTCTAATATTACGTTCACCTGTATTTTAAATTTATTAATATTTTTAAATTTATTTTTATTAATAAAATTATCAAAAGATCCAAATTATATTCTAGTTATCTGATTTTTAGGTCCAGGTAGCGGAGACTCGTATACCGTATCGCAGTCACAGACCATCAACTTCACCCAGCAGACACTCCGACAGCGTCAGCAGCAGCAGCAGCAGGCCCCGGCCTCTTCGCCTCTGGGGGCCCATGGCTCCCCTCAGGGCGGAGGTATGGGACCCGGAGTACCCACTTCTGTCAATGGTAATGCTATGGCCATGGGTATGGGCATGACCAGGGAGCACCACGCCAAGATGA
Organism: Eubasilissa splendida; assembly: GCA_031772225.1. Lineage (NCBI taxonomy): Eukaryota > Metazoa > Arthropoda > Insecta > Trichoptera > Phryganeidae > Eubasilissa > Eubasilissa splendida. The sequence goes on from CM062847.1 coordinate 20,781,574, forward strand.
TGCAGCAACAGCAGCAGCAGATGCTAAGAGCCCAACAACATCTCAGGCCTCCGCCCCCGGAGTACAAGGCATCTCAGGGTCCGCTGGGACAACCGCAACCGAGATTTCAGCAACCTAATATAAGAAGAGCTATGAATCAACCCATTCCACCCTCAGGTTGGTTAATCTAGAAACCCTTTTTAGATTTATTTGTGACTATCAAAATAATCGGTCTTATTCGGGTGTAAAAATCCTCCCCTAACCACCAGTTTTAGTGCATGATAATATGATGGAGTGACATTTGCTACCAAACTAGGGATACTCAAACTGTGGATCAATCACTGATATTTGTAAGTCACAATCATTAATAGTGACTGAAAATTTTGTGATTCTTCTCTGAAAATATTGCCAATTTGAACAGCGCCATTGAGTGGAGTCTACCAAAATATTTATGTACGAGGTTTGATCAAAAAATATGTGGAATTTTTGAATTTTGCGGACTGTATAAGTTCAATTCTCTTTTTTTTTTGTTGTGTTGGTATACTTGTCCCTGATATATCTTGACATTGTTAGCCATATTGGATGCTTACTTTATTGTTGGCTGTCGAAAAGTGATTTTTTACTTATGGAAAAAATGGAACAAATATTTACATTAAATCTTGATTTAAGAATGGAATAAAGTGCAGCATCATATTGGAAATGTTGAATGTTTCTTTTGGTGAATCTTCTATGAATTAAACAAGTGCTTACAAGTGGTACAAACGTTTCCAAGACGGCCATGAAAATAATGAAGATGATGAGCGTCCTGGACGCCCCAGCACATCAACAACCGACGATAATGTCGAAAAAGTGAAGAAAATGATCATGGATGTGACATGAGGCATGTGACAGCAAAATTTGATCTGAAATTGTAGAATTTCGATTAAAAGCAGTGCCGACATTGCTCAGGAATTGCTGAATGAAGTCAATGACGATCCAGAACTGCTGAAACGAGTCATAACCGGTGATGAAATATGGGTGTACAGATATGACGTCGAAACTAAGGCCCAATCGTCTCAATGGAAGCTTTCTGAAGAGTCAAGACCGAAAAAAACTTGTCAAGTTCAATCGAATATGAAGGTCATGCTCACCGTTTTCTCCGATTACACCAGTATAGTATTACCTGGAATTTTTAATTATTGTGAAGCAATCCGAAGAAAATGCCCGGATTTGTGGTGAAACAACTTGAGACAATTGCATCTGCTCACACTTCACTGCTTGTTCGTGAATTTCTAGCCAAAAATAACACCATTATAATGCCTCAGCCTCCGTATTTGCCCGACATGGCCCCCTGCGACTTCTCCCTATTCCCGAAGATGAAAAAAACATGAAATAATAATGTTTTGCCAACATTAAAAAAATAAAGACAGAGTTGCTGAAGGAGCTAAGTGCCATACCGAAAATTGCGTTCCAGAAGTGCTTTTATAAATTTTATGGTTCTTAAATGTATTTTATTTTATTTTCTTTTTGATTTAAACAATCTGATATTAAAGCATTAAAATTATTCTTATAATTCAAGCAGGTCCGATGATGCGTGGCGCAGGAGGGGTCGTGTACGGTACGGCCGGTGGTAGATACGCCCCTCCAGGTGGTCCCCCAGCACCGCCTGACTGGAGACATCATCTGGCCATGCAACAACACCAACAGACGGCTCAGGGACAGTTTGTCAGACACCCAAATATGGCCGCATTTACGCATCAACACCACCAAGGTTGGAAAATTTATTGCATCTATGTAAATTTGTTTATGAATTGGTTAAATTCTTTCTCGGTCAATGTGCTTATGACTGAGTATTGTGGTCCTCTATTATGCTTCCGCTCTTTGTGATCTTGGGTCTTGTTTAGTTGCCCACACAATTGTTATATTCCACGACATACTGTTTATTTTTCTCGTAATATCGGGTTTTAGAATATACTGTGCAGAATATGTTAATAAAATAGTATTGATAAAATGTACTATAAAACATTGATATAGCCTTATTAATAGGTTTATGGAGAATTCTCCATTATGAACAGCTTTTTAAATTTCTCTATAATTTATATGAAAATAATTCTGTTATAAATATATTATTTATAACACACAGCTTCTAGCTTCTTGTATTATTATTTTTTTTTCTGGATCAGTATTTTTTCAAAAAAATCTTGATTTCTTAATAGTGAAATCACATATTTAAAAATTATTAATTTGTCTAATTAGTATTGATAGTATTGATAGCCGTGCCCTATTATTTTGCAGTCTCTTAAATTTATTTAAAGATAAATCTCAAATTGTGTTTAATGTAAACTTCTGTTACTGTATAAGTGTATGTATATATCATTATGTTTTTAGGTGGCTTCCCAATGGGCGGAGCTGGCAGTATGCAGCAGCAACAACAATTGCAACAACAACAGCAACAACTCCTTCGCTCCCAACAGCAACAGCAGCAATTACTAGCTGCCCAGCAGCACCCCCACCAAATACCTCCACATCTAATAGCGCAGCAAAACCAGGCCATGTCTATGCAGGGGCAGGTAATTACATTTTTATTCTGTTGGGTTTTTTTTAACACTACACATAACCCATTGATACCATTCATAAATACATACATTTTTGACATGTGGTGCTCTTTAGCATTTTATAATTTATGATCCTAATGATAAAGCTCTAAATTTACAATTTGTATATAAGAAATCAATATGAAAGAATCTCAAGCATCCTCGTGGACAAAAAAACAAACACAAAATGAAATGATTACAAAATAACATAAATAAGATAAACCATATAACAGCTTGACATTGCGCTACACTAGCATATTACATGCTGATATTTATACACATCAGAGTGAGGAGGTAATGTGTGCAGATACTGATCTCTGTGATTTACACTATTTATAAAGTACGAGGCGCGTTTTTTAATTAAGTACCGTTGCCGGATATTCCCGGTGTAGCGCTGTGGTTGCGATGTTGTGCATGCACCATGGTTTCCTTCATCTGTTGACTCACCACATGCAACGTTAGAGACATTCACATAGTGTGGTCATCTTGTAACGAGTGGTTGAAATGTTCAAGATAATAGATCAGCCTGCCGATTGTGAGATACGGTCCGTGATTCGTTTCTTGAATGCTCAAAACATGAACCCAGCTAACATTCATCGCCAAGTGTGTCCTGTTTTATCTTGATTTGGCGCTGAGTGATTTTCATCTTTTCCTTCATGTGAAGCGGTACTTTGGTGGCATCGTTCTATGACAAAGGTATACAAATATGGGTGCCCTGTTGTACCTTAATAATGGTGGTGACTTTGTAGAAAAGTAGTAGTAGGTGTGTAGCATCCAAAAAAAGTAAAGTGCTGTAAAAATGATATTATGTTTCTTTGAACAAAAAATCCGGTACTTACTTAAAAAACGTGCCTTATATTTACATATTATAATACATAGTATTCAATCGTGTTTGAAATTATTTTTGGAACACAGTGAGTTACACATCACATTCCACACATATGCATCAAGTTGACTATCAAATTTTTGACCCGCAATTATGTGGACGCACCACTTTTTCTGTCGGAGGAATGACAAGTGATATAAATTTAACTATAGCTTTTAAAGGTAGCTTAGCATGATAATAAGATTTGAAACCTGGTGTGAATTTGCCAGATTCACAGACAATAGTAATAATGTGCCGAATGGGTTATTAACTAATTTATTAAACATTTAAAATACATATACTAATTTGCAGTATAACCTCATTTACAGATGCAAAATATTCACATGAACCAGTCACAGAGCATGTCTATGCACAACAATGGAATGGGTAACCAGGGTATTCCCACCAATGGTCCGCAAGGTGGCAGTGGGTCCCAACAAGGTCCTGGCAACGTCAACCACTTCTCCGCTCTCCACAACACTCCTGTCAACAGTGTGTCTTCATCCTTCCCGGGCCAACCGGCAGACTTCAATCTGGACTTCTTGGAAAACATACAGCCCGGGGATTCCAGCAATTTTACAGCCCAAGAGTTGCTGAATTCCCTCGATAATGATCCAGGATTCAATCTTCAAGATATATTGTAGGAAGAGCTCTTCCAAGTGCAGCCATAAGTACAAATTTGAGTGATGCAATATTTTTTGCTGTTGAATCATAAAATAATATTTTACAAATGTGTATTGTATGATCATTTCAGTGTAAATTGTTTAATCAGAAGCGTGACTTGAATAAAATGCCATTCTTTATTATTGCTAAACTATCTATTTAACTTTTTTTTTTAATACAATTCTTGACAAGCCTCTGGTGGTTCTGTCTAAGATTACAGTCGAACTTTGTTAAGAAAAGTGAGATTCAAGGGACTTTTGAAAACGGTCAGTATAATTGTTGCATCACTGAAATAAAATGAAGATAGATAGAGCTAGATTTTTTAATCATGGCAAGACCAATACGCAGTGGAAATTGGTTAACGTGAAAAATTTATGTTTTAAATCATCATGTTATCACAATAAGTATTACATGATTAATTATTGTAAGTTATTAACGTTCTTGCACACAATACTCAATATTGTGAAAATAATCTACAATGTTTTTTGTGCCTATTATTCATTAATCTAAATAGTTGCGATACATACATTTTAACATTTGATGCAAATCTGTAACACTTCAGTATTATGGTTGTCGATATGTTGTTCCTTTCCTAAATATAATATTTTTCAGAACAAAATAGTCGCCATGCTGATATTATTGTCAATTGTGAAATAATCGTTAAAAAAACAAAGAGTTTGTCAATGATATGATAACGATGAAGACATGCGCCCAAAGCACGTCATTTAATATGTCAAATTTGTTCAACAGCGATGAATCTGGTTCGGATTGATTAAAACAGTTTTCAGTTATTTGAACATGAAGAGATTTCAAAGTACTTTTCTTTCTACATGGGTTGGCAGAAAGGATAAGTTAATGGCAGCTAAACATTTTTTATATTTATCATAGCGTATTTTAAAATTTTGTATGATACCCTGATTATGTATTATGTTTGTCGAGAGAAAAGAGTTCAATTTTCTTGATGTAAAAACGAATACATATTCCAATGCTGCACAGTACAAAGCAAAATACCTTTTGACATTTTTCATGAAAGACGTTTACTGCTGATAATGCCCATGGGTGTTGGCAGGGGCGTGCAGTGCATACAAGCAAAAAAGCTGTGCATTACTGAAAATTCTGGGAAACAAATATAAATTAAATAATTGGATTAACATAAATGGAAACATTTTTTTTACTATTGTGTACCAGTAGAGACTTTAATTACTTAGTTCTAAAAACTACCACAACAACTCAACGCTGTAGTCATTGCGCTCTGCATTCGCCACATTGAGCTATTCACATTACTCTATTCTATCTTTAAGCTAGTAAATTACTCAAGTCATATAATTGGCTATTTACTGAATTGAAAATTCCTTTCGGTTGATCCGATTTGTATGGAGTCGTTACCTTTGCTGTTTTTTTACAGAATAACATTAGAAAGGCTTACAACTGCGTGCAAATCATTGAAGTGTCTGCTTCCCCTTATAACGCGTTTATTTCATGGCCGTTCTTTGCGTTCGAGGTGCATTTGGTGCATGAATTTGTTTTGGTTTGGGAAAAACAAAAAGTAATTGTCAGAACTATTTCCTATTTCAACCTTTAACAAAAATAATTATTTCGTTTAGTTATTATGTGAAGGATTTTCAAACAATAAAAGAATCATGTTCAGTCATAAAAAGTGTTCTTAAAAATGTCCATACATTTTTATATTGATTTTTATATGGGTAAGGTATTATTTTACGTTAAAACTTAAACTTCATAAACACTATTAATAGTAGTCTAACAAATAAATACACGGTGAAGTAGTATAAACAACAGATTCATTTTGTCTAAAGATGTTGGTTAAACGAAAGTTCATAATCCTATATATAACATATATTATATATGATTATATAATTTTATTGGTAACAGCATAACCTAAATCTATACCTACTGCACGCCACTGGGTGTTGGTATGTTTTTTCGCTAGATACTGCCAACACCCAATGGTGGACCAGGTCAGGTCCATACATGTATATTTGTGTCAGTTTGTCGCCAGCATCTCCCGAAAACTGTTGTTTTTGTGGCGGTTGTGTGCTAGAATAAAATATATAGTTTCACAATCAAAAGCCGGCAACTAACATGTTAAACTTCATAGTGTGGGATGTGCGCAAAAGAATGTCATTCTTAATGTTGCTTCAAACTTAATGGTGTATAACGTGCTTAAATGCAAGCTTTGGGTTTAAGGAAAATAAAAATATTTAATGACATTTTGTGTTATTTGGATGATACATAAGCATTTTAGAACTAAAAAATACTTTCTTGTTAAGCAAATTTCGAGTTTTCCGTTCCTTGTTAAACCAATATGAATGTGTGAAAAATAGAAATGTTTCAGATATGAACTGAATATGTATTTTATCATGTTAAACAATTTCCGCTGTGTATATTGGAAAGTTTTTACACAGGTTTAGCTAAATTTATATTTTAAAATAAAATTTTTTTTGGAATCAGCTACTTTTTGTTTGGAATAAATATATACTGATCCATGTTACAAGTGCTTTAACGTTTTTGATAGTAAATACTCATATTATAAATATATAAATATTGATAGTAAATAAAATGATTGTACATATGGCTGTACTTGGCGCATCCCGTGTGTGTTACATGCTTTCATTTGGCGAGCTACCAATTATTCTGGTTACTTTCCACAATGACGAGATTCGTGAAGATGGTCCCGATTTCCAGTTGTGTTTGTACCACAGTTTTACCAAAATATGTATATGTTCTTTTATTTAAATTAATGTCTAGATTTTTGAACAAAAAATAATCTTATTTGTTAAAATATCTTGTTGTCAAATAGCTCCCACGCTGTATTATGACTGTTAGACTCGAGTTTTTGTAATTTGTTACAAGTCTTTGTTACAATACAAATCACTTATTCATTTTACGTCACTTGATTAGGTAATGTTGGAAATTAATTTGTGAAGATAGGCGTAATGTCCCAGAATCCACTTTGCGTGCCGTGATCCGATATTCACAGTAGCTTGGGTATCATTTTACGTGCTATTGAGTTCCAGATTACAATTACTCAACACTATGTGACTTGGTAAGCTTAAATGCCGAGTAAATGGAATCTGCTCCAGTTTGAAATGATGTTAAGTAAAATGCCTAGATCGCATCATATCGGTCGTAGTGCAGGGTGTCCGGGCCGTAAGAATATGTTGAAATAATTCTATAGAGATATATTTTGTAAAGTAGGGCTCTGGGCTTTTATGGAATCAAGTTTTCAAAATGCCGAGTGTTGTTCAGTTACCTTGATAAATCAATATCATTAATCTGGTTCTGCAATCAAATAAGTCCAATGCCTTGTTAAGAACCTTAAATATGTATTTGATCAATCCATTACAGGTGAAAAGATGTAATAAATAAATGATTGACAACCACTTTTAGATTTTTTTAATATTCAGTATTTTAAGGCTTATTTGGAGATTTTTAATAAAGAGCTATTAATGAAGCATTACTTGCATATTATTTTGTGAAGCCGGGAATCCTCGCCTGCGGAAATAGCTTTTACCTTTATCACATTTATTTAGTATTTCATAAGTAAATCAATAGCAGTTAGGGGGTTATTTAACTTCATGTTACTTGCAAATGTTCCAGGAAGTAATTTGTCAGCAGTATAATAATTCAATGTTTATGCACAAGTTGATTTAATTAATTATGTATTAATTTGAGCCAGTCAGAACATAAGAGATCTTTGATTATACGAAAAAATAAAATAGTGTACTGAAGTCACTTAATGATTTATTCCTAACTAATAAGTAATGTTAATACAATTTCCATGAATTGGGAAATATTAAAGGGTTAGTATTGTTGCTCCCATTGTTCTATTGAACACCTATTCCTTTCGATTCATATTGTGTCCTAGTTGTTTATAGTTTAATTATTTATTTATTTAATGATCTAGCAATATTTAAAATCTTAGTGATGTTTTAAATGATTAAATACCCAACTTAATTATTATGATTTTCCCTTACTAAGACTTCCTACAGTAGATAATCTATCTCATTCCATTCAATATAAATATAATATTCATTTCGTGCATAACTTAAGTAAAAGAAGGGAAATTAGTATCGTGAATTATTCACATATTAATCTAATTTTTTTATTTTAAAATATTTTTCGTACAATATTTTCATCTTATGATGTCGCTATGTTTACCAAGCTTCATTAATGTGAATAAATTTGTCCTCCAAAATATATCCAAACGTTTGTATATAATATGTTTTTGTAAATACAATAAAATACTTAAGTAAATATGTATTATAACATCCAGATGTTGATTAAAGAAAAAACTGTTTTTAGATCGTTCACTTATTTTTACAAACACAATGTTACGTGCGATTTAATTTGTATATTTTTAATAAATTCACTATTTTAATTCAACTGATGATCAATGTAAGTATGGGAAGAATGATCGTAACAAATTGCAATTTACCAGTTATTTGTTAAAAGAAATGGATTTATATATGTATAACAATTTATTGATTGGTTGCTCTATGCGGAGTAATTTAGTTCAAATTTACCATATGGCAATCCAGGGCCTTACCAGTTACCTCCAATCGTGAGAATTTATAGGCAATGAAAAATAATTACATAGTGGCAAAATGTTCAAATGTCTCATTTCCCAATACATAGTGGATTAGTACTTATGTGTACCTATCAATTCAAGTATAACGTTAAAGCTTTTATAAGAATTGTTAACTTTGTGATAACATACCTTTTCAATCTTCAGATGAGCGAGTTATATTATAAATGGGCCTACAAACGGAAAATATTCATTTAACTAAATTGTCTTTTTGACAAAATCAATATTTAGAACTTGAAGACATTCTTATTAGTGTTTTCGCCCCATGCATTTCTGTTCATAGAAAATCTTAATTATGTACATGTTAGAAAAGGACATTATTAACTACATCTTTCATTATTTTTTTCATGCGGTCTTCAAATACAAGTGTATGAAATAATAGACTAACTAATTATTGAAATGTACACTATTGTTGGTTGAGCAACCGCAGATTCTTTTCAACATTTCATCCAACAAATGTGTGTATATATATAAACATAAATCATGTCACATGTAAAATTTTGGCATTCAGTAAGAGCATAAATAATGGTGTTTACTTTTTTACAATTGCTTCAGTGCATAAAAGTACAAACATACTATTTTACTCTGAGCGCTCTCAGTAATCCTAGTTTGTAATGATTCAATTAATAACTTTTCACTTTGTTTAAGAGTATATATTATGATTGAGTATTTTCCAAAATGCTTAATACCATACAATTTGAACATTTATATTTTCATAGTAGTCTCTGTAGTGTAAATGCGACCACGACAAGAAATACATAAATATATTGTTATGATAAATATATTTTACTATGTATAATGAATTGGTGAGGGCACATTACAAATATACAGGCCACCCCATGCGGTGCATACTTTTGTACTAATTTGTTTTAAATAATCATTTGTGCCAATCGGCCATTTTTGTGTGTTTATTTGATGTGTGTCCTCTCTGACAGATTTATAGGTATGATATACATTCATATTTATACATTTTTTAGATCAGTTTCAAAGGGGTGAATTATCTGTACTCATTTATTTGGTATGTCTAAGATTTTTGTACAATCTGTTTGCAAGAATCTCTTAAACGCTTCAGGAATCTCTATTTGAGTTCAGAATTTGAGCAGATTAGTAATTATGAAGATATTCTAAATTATGAAATGAATTTAGTGATCACGTAGACTCCGAGGTAAATGTATGATATTGAAAAACAATTTTAGAGTCATGTACACAATAAGATATTTATTAACTAAGATTTGGGTTAGTTCATTTTTGAATACTTTAGTGATTACAAATGTGTTGGCATATTAAGGATATAGAACAACCACAAATGGGTATAATTTATCCATAATTTAAAGAAAAAAGGATCAAGTAAACTTAAGAATACTAATAATTAACATATTGTTTTAATCAAATAGGAAAACTTTATATACAAAACATGAAAAGGTCTTTTTTATATAATAATTTATTTAGCAATTTTCAATTTTTCATTTACAAAATACTCAGTTTTCACTATTGCTTTTAATTATCTGATAATAATCTGTATTTAGATTTTATTTAAAAACTATGCAGGAGAAATTCTAAAAATATATAAAAGTAATACTTTTTAAAAATACATCAAATAAAATAAAATATGAACATGCATTATTGCTTGTATCTTATTTAACTTTTAAAATAATAAATTATAAGTAGACCATTTATCGAGTCATTATTTACATTTCACAATGTTTTATTTTTAGACAAATGAACTTTTTCTTTAATTAGTAGTGAGAGATTGTCAATACTGGATTAATTATGATATCAATTCAAAATATAATATTATTGAAATATGCTATGTTTATCTATGTTCAGATTTCATAAAGATAATTATTATTCGATGAACTAATATATTATCTTCTCATATTACTATTATTGCATTATAGAAAATTACTTAAATGTAGCAATTCTTTTATCATAACATACATATATTATTTTGTTGTTTATATTTTGGTAATTCAGTGCGTATTAATATCATAATTAAAAACAGTACAAACCCAGCTTAAAACATTTGATTGCCTTAATTTGAAATGTCATTCCTTTAATATTACAACATTTCTGTAAGAACATGTGATAAATGTTCACAGAACACGGAACCATCTTCTCTAAGCCATATCATTTAAGAATATAATTTACGGTTGTTTTCCTATTTTTATATATCTTTGAATGCGTTGAGGGACCAACTCTACATTGGAATTTATATTTTACAAAATACTTTTGATAAATTTAATGTTTTATATTTCTTTTTATATTTATCAGTCACGTATACCAATTAAACTGTTCTTTGTATTCCTTTCAAAAATGGCATTTACTGTAGATATTTATTGTATCTTATTCTTAAATATATATTCTTAAGTACTTTTGAAACATGATGATACTTTATACAAAGTTGCACCGTATAGACATTTTAAATTATAAGAATATGGGTTCAATTAGCTTTGTCAATATATAGATATGACAGTTTTATCATAATTTTACTTTTGCAATTATTGCAATGTACAATATATTTAATTAAGAAGTGGAAAATGTATTGTTAAAATATTCAATCTTTATGAAGAATGGTTGAGGCCAAGTATAGAAATAAATTGTTTCCACAATCTTGAATACCTTTTTTTGATTTTATTTACCAACATTCCTAAATTGTGACTTATTCTTCTAAACATAATTGATCTCTCACAAATTTTGTGACAACTCACTGGCCTACAATTAGTTAATAAATTTAGGAAAGTTAGTGTTTGCGAATGGATTTAAATGACCAATTAGTCATTTCTCACTTAATGATCAGATTCCGTTCTGCCAACCTGGTCGTAAGGTGAATTGGTTGGTAAATGAACTCAATATTTTCTGTGATTCTATCTTTATTATTTTGAATAGTAGACACAATACTATGCGCTAAGCCTGAATTATGTGAATATTAATTTTCATCTTAAGATCTATAGCCTTACTTTGCTCTTGCTGCTTCCTTCAGGTAAAATGGTGTTTATAAAATCTTTTGGTCGGCATCTGTGCTATGGGGTATCAGTACATTTTTTTTTAATAAAAGATGCAAAGTAGACAGGTAGACAATGCGACACATTTTATAACATTAAGTGTGTCTTCCCTGCTACTGACAATAAGACGCAGAGATTTGATGGTTCTCGTGCAGGGGGCATAGTTTTGGTAGGTATTCAATAATGGTTGTTAAGTGTGAGCGGTCGTTAAACAAGATGGTCATTGAGTGAGGAGTAACTGTAAACCAAAGTATAATATTACATATAAAATTTCCGGTTGATTGAGGTCAAATCATGAAGAACAAAAAATTTTGACCTGAACTTGACTTATTTGAGCAACCATACTGTTTTATAGGGACAATGTCAGTACATATTAAAGTTTCAACTGAAAATAAACATTTTGAGAGACATAGTCTTGTATTTTAAAAATTATTTTAACATATCAACACTGAAAAACCTCATACAGTGAAGGTTACATACATTTTGTTCAGTTGCAATCTTTAATGGAACCATGTTTGGGTATACAGTCACTTCTCGACTTACAACGGGGTTCTGTTCCAAAACTTTGGATGCAAGTCGAATATACAATACATTTATAGTCATTTACAAATTAGGGTTTATTTCTGATTAATGTTAACAAATATATAAATAGTAATGGCTGAATATTTTTTGATTTTATTGGATAATCTTAATCATCTGTACTACTGATATCCAGTGAGTGAAGTGATAGTGCTTTTTTTCTCATAAAATGTCAAATTTTGGCCTGGTGAATTTTGCCTTCATTGTCTGGGTCCATATTTTCAAATTTTTTAATTGTCTCATTAATTTTGTTAAAAGGTGCAGCCATTTCTTTATTTTTAAATGATTTTTTCCGTCGTAAGTGCGAATGGTCATAAGTCGAGAAGTGACTGTACTCGATGAATTTTTCTAAAATAAATAACTGTAGTGGAACCTTTATATTCATATTATTTCGTTCTTGAGAGATGGACAAACACTGAATCAGATTAGAATCATAAAAAAATCCATAGATATGAAATAAAATTAAAATAATCCGTTTGATCCGAATTGGAATAATTCCATAATAACCCCGAATCTGATACACAAACAAATAAAAATTAAACCGGAAATTTAGCTTTACTGAGGAGTGATGGCAGCAGAAGATGAAGAGGAAATGAATTATTGTTTAAAATAGGTGTCAACCCCACGATAAACACGTTAGCTAAATATTAAGCGGCCCAAATCCGTCCTCTAGAGGCAATAATTCACTGCGCCAGCTAGCACCGGCAGTTCCCTGCCACATTAATTGCAGATTGTTGATTCTAATAATAATTTAAAATAATAATCAAATTTATCAGGCCATTAAGGCATACTCCCGATGAAGGAGCAAGGGGTCCTATGGACCCGGTATTCCGATGAGCCATAAAATCAAAGTCAAAGTCAAAAGAGGTGTCACCTTCCATTAAAGTATCAGGTAATTCCAATTCTGTTGATCATGTCTTTTTCTGGCTGTTTCTTCAAAATTTTCCCCAAAGTGGCCAACCACATTATAATGAGTTCATATTTTAATTAACTACTGCAAGGTTCGGATGTCACTTCAATAATACTCTGTATCAATTTGGCAAAAATGTTCAACTGAAGATGTAGTATTTTTTTAATAAGGAATGAAGTATTTATTTTTAAATTATAAAATGTGGCCAGGCAAAATTGTTAAAATAGAAAGGTACTGTCGCATTGTGCGATCTACAAACTTTTGTAAATGGCCAATAAAATAAGGTACATATTTAATTTATTACAAAAAAAGAGCATTCCAATTCAAGATATACATGTATCTATACGTAGAAAATTATTAAAAAGTGTAAAAGGAATTTATCAATAAATATTTTAATATATTGTATTTTATTTATCGTATTTATATACAGTGGAATTTCGATTGATCGTTTCTCGAATACTCGTTTTCCCACATGTGTCGTTTATTTCTTCCAGTCCCGAATTAATTTCATACAAGACACGCAAAAATAGATTGCATCGATCGTTTCTCTATGCATCATTTTACCACATTAAGCATTTAAATTACGCAGCATATTTCATTATTGCCTTAAAGAGCGAGTTCTGCCATAGTGGTAAAGGGTCGAAAGAGAGGATCTCTGTTTTGCGTCAACAGTGATGGAACTGACATATGTGAGCCAATCGTCATTGGCAAATCGCTGAAGCTTAGGTGTTTTAAGAGTACAAAAACTTTACCTATAAAATATTACGTAAACAAAAAGGCATGGATGACTATGAATATTTAAATTTTCTTTTAAAGGATCTTGACACAGAAATGTGCATAAAACATCGAAATATTTTATTGTTTGTAGACAACTGTGCAGCTCGCCCAAGTGATTCTTGAATTGAAGGAGACAGCTGAAGGGGTTAAAGATGTCGTTGAAGAGAATCCCCCGCCTGTACCTTTGTTTTCAGAAGCATGCACGGCTTTTGAAAAATTGAAACCTTTTTTTTTATACACATTCAATAACTGATGCCGAAAAAAATGTTATTTGCAACACCAAAAAAATACTGTTTACTTACTGTTTTCATTAATTTATATGTGAAATATGTATCGTTTTTAGAATATGATGTATGAGTGTGATATTTTTTTATATTCCCGAATTATTCGAGTAAATTTGTATTAAGTAACAATTTGAGTTAGGTAGTAAATTAATTTTTTAAATAATTGTTGTTTTTTTAAAAATAGATTCTGGTAAAGAAACAATAATATATGTTTTTAGTTAGTATTGACATCCTGAAGAAGAAAATGGTATTTTTCAAAACTGGTAGATGTATTTAAACTCAATAAGTGGTTAATACTTCCATATATGAGATATGATACGAACTACGCACGTTGGAATGTTTTTTTGGTGGTTTTATGTACACTAAAAGAAAAAAATGTGTGCATATGCTCCGCGGGCCACAAGTAGACACTCGGCGGGTTGGCCACCATGGTCTACACCATGGATTGGCAATCAATGAGTGACCCATTCATTTGAATTCCACAAATAAAGTATAATATATAAAAATAAACATAACAATAAAATAGGTACATATAAAACATAAAGATGTGTAGGATGGTCGATAGAGTTGGTTTGAATCCTTTCTGTTAATTAAAAGTCGCACACTCATCTGTTATGCGTGGGCCCATGAGAAAGCCTGTGATGCAAGAGAACGCTAATAAATAAAGTACATAAATTATTAATGAACTAAAACTTGACAATTATATTATATTTGTTTTTATAATAATAAGACTTTTGTTCTTTTATATCCCTTTTTCTTTTTAATTTCTGTAGGGAAGCTATTGACATTTTTATGCCTAAATATATGTAATTTTGGGATTTTAAAATCTTAATGGTGTACTTGTTTCAAGTTTTATAATATTATTTTCTTTGAGTAATTTTCTTATCTTTCTTTCTTTTCTTAAAAAATATAGAGATGCGTACACGAAATACATGTCACATCAATATTCTTACTATTTTCAAATTAAGCTAAACGCTTGTGCTATGAAAATAGGACTAACTTGCTGGAGTCTTCTTAACAGTCACATGTTGGTTGATTTTGACCTGCAGCCAAAAAAGGTTGTTGACACCTGGTCTACGCCAATAAGCCAACAACAATTCCGATGCTACAGGACAATATTTGAAATGAAATAACATGCAAAGTGTGCGAGAATGTTATGAAAAATATTGTTAAACGAGCACACATTTGTGCCGCTGCTAGAGGCGGCCACATGGCCAATGTGATATTCCATAAATAATTGTAATAAACCAAATAATCAATAAACAAAAACTAAATTAAAAAATTGTGTTTCATTTTATAGTTATTCAAAAATAACACTGGCTTAGAACATAATATTGACAAGGGATTGAATTTCATATAAAACCAGAATTAGACTTTATTTTATTTAAACATTATTTTTTTATCGTATTCCAAGTCTTTCTCATCATCCAAGTAATGCTCATCTGAAGATTTATCCGAATCTCCAAAATTAGAGGCATCAGAATGCAATTCTTCAAATTCTATATCGCTGTCATATTATTCATATATTTATGGGGAAATTAAAAAAAAATTGTCAGTTGTTAAAATATCATTGTTTGAATAAAACAGCTCAGTTCGATCGTTACATTCGAAGCGGGCGGTTATGTTGGTTCCTGTAATACTAGTCGCGCGCAGTTTGTTACAATTCCAAGAGAGGTGACATTTCACGGATCTACCTGCAAAACGCTCAGATAAGACTGTTTTCGTTCCAATTTTATAATATTTTTGTTTCCAATTATTATTTTTATTGTTTATTGTACTAGCATAAGAAGCAAGCTCGTATCGGGGCATACGGCTTGCTCTTTCATTTATGCCTATTATTGTTATATTATCTTAGATCTAGGCTCATCTTACGGAATTAGATAGTAGTTTGGGGGTTAGGACGGTGGTTAAATGAAATACATGTGTGATTGGCGCGTGTGTTGAGGTTTATTGTGAATGATAAAAACAATGAAGACAGATAGAAATGAATACAGTGAATGAAGATGTAAGAAATTATGAAATGAAATGAATTGGTGGTCTTGCTCGGCTAAGGCGAGCCGGCAAGACCGCCCTTGTGAAACGCTGAAACTGGAGAGACTGTCTGGCGGTGAATTGGGCCAGACTTGTGGCAGCAGCCGGCAGCGCTGTCGCTAGTGTCGATGCCGACTGAAATGGCGGTCGATTTGAATTATGGTCGCTACAGTAGTTATTATGGTTAATATAGCCAAGCCCCCGGACCCACCGGATATTAGTATTAATAAAAGACGTCGGGAAGAAGAAGAACCCTGCACTCCAGATATGTTACCTCCGGACCCAACAACGACAAATATTCAGATTGACGACCCAATAATTATTCCTACGATTGATTATCCAATACATTCCCTTGGCCCTTTCCTGGTTCTGGTCCAGGATAAAGATCCCACTAAATCCCTTCATCCCATGAAAATGGGAAGTCTCCTGCTCAAGAGTAGAATTTTTAATATTGCTCCCGGAGGTGTTAAATCCGAGGGTCGAAACAAAATATCGATAACCTTCACTAACCTGACCGCGGCCAATACTTTTATTAAGTCCTCATTTCTGGTAATTAACAACTTAAAAGCCTATATTCCACGATATAAAGTTACCAAAATGGGTCTGGTACGCGGTATTTCCACCGAATTAAGTGAGGAGGAAATAATTGAACACGTATCAGTTCCTGCTCAGTTTGGCAAGGTCCTGAAAGCAAGGAGACTTAACTATAAGGATAAATCCTCTGACACTCC
Source organism: Eubasilissa splendida (assembly GCA_031772225.1). Classification (NCBI taxonomy): domain Eukaryota; kingdom Metazoa; phylum Arthropoda; class Insecta; order Trichoptera; family Phryganeidae; genus Eubasilissa; species Eubasilissa splendida. The sequence continues at coordinate 20,798,574 of CM062847.1, forward strand.
ATCATGGAAACCCTCTCAAACTGTAGTCCTAACATTCGAAGGTCAATCCCTCCCCGAATATGTATACCTTTTTTACAACTCCTTACCTGTCGAGCTCTATTTTTACCCTACAATTATTTGCTACAGATGTTGTCGGTACGGTCATACGAAACTGCAATGTCGCTCGACCCCAAGGTGCTATAAATGCTCAGAAGCCCATCTAGGTGAAAACTGCTCAGTAGAGGCTAATAACACTTGTATTCATTGCTCAGGAAATCATTCGGCGGTAAGCAACGTTTGTCCCGAATTACCAAGACAGAGGAAGATTAAGCAAGCCATGGCTTCACAAAATCTGTCCTATATTCAAGCTTCTAAACTGTATCCAACATCTTCAAAAAGCTTTGCAGACGTTACAGCTAATAAAACCCGTATTACCATCCCGACGCCAATCCCGATAACCCCAGCATTCAAGCCTCATAATATGCTTTACAAATACAAGGCTATCAACGAAGTTGAAAAAAAGTCAACTTCATATTATGAAAAAAAAGCTCACGATGACTTACTATCCTACTTTAATGGCCAGCCTTCAAACCCGTCGGTGGGATGTGCCATCCCGTCATCAGGATCTTCAACTTCACCCCCAGTTCATCAAGAAAACCAACCCAATAATATTACTAACTTAATCACCTTAGTCGCTCAAATCTTGCTTTCTATAATATCTAGTTCCGAAAATATACCGTCCCACGTTGCCAATTTTCTTCCTCTACTTAATTCATTAATAAATATTAACCATGACTCACCAGCATCAAACCTACTCTAGTGCCCACTCTCTAAACATCCTGCAATGGAACAGCAGAAGTGCTGTCTCCAATAAACATGAGATTGTACATATCCTTGATTCATTTTCTATAAAAATCGCTGCGATATCTGAGACCGGGTATTGATTATTCAATGGCTGGTTTTTCCATTCTACGAGACGACAGAGACGATGGTAGAGCGGGCGCCGCGCTACTAATTCATTCATCTCTCCCCTTTTCAAATATTCCCTTACCAGCTCAAACAAATACTCAAATAGTTGCCGCAGATATTAACGGAATTGGTTTTGTCTCTGTATATATGCCTCCTCATACTCTTTTTATTCCTGAGTTCTGGTCCTCGGTCATTGCTTTAATGCCAAGTACTTTCTTTATACTGGGAGACTTCAATGCTCATTCCCCTACATGGGGAAGTAGCTTTTCCGATAGATCAGGAAACCAAATTATATCTTTTATCGACGACTGTAACCTCTGCATTCTAAACGACGGTTCTCCTACAAGATTTAATGCCCCCTCGCAGAATCCTAGTGCGGTTGATTTATCAATATGTACTGCAAACATTTCCAGTTCATGTAACTGGTCAATATTACATGATCCCCACTCGAGTGATCATTTTCCAATTATTCTATCTATATCCAATGAAATCTATAGTTAAAAAGTCCAATAAATATAATCTAAAAAAGGCTAACTGGTTAAAATATAGTGAAATTATAAATAGTAACATTGAAAACATCCCAGCCTTAGGTAGGAACTTCGCTCGATCCTCAAACGCTCTTTTCAGAAATATCGGTCATAATGTATTCAGCAGCGGATGCAGCTGTCCCGAAAGTTAAACCATGTTCCAAAAATCCATGATGGGATGAGGAGTGTTCACAGGCTATTGAATTGAGAAAGGAAGCGATGCGTAAGTATAGAAATGATATGAGTCTAGACAATTTTCTTAATGCCAAAAATATTCAAGCCAAGGTCAAGAGATTATTGAAAAAGAAAAAACGAGATGGATGGTATAAATTTTGCTCGTCTCTCTCTCCTGATTCTCCCCCCTCCTACACATGGTGCATGATTAAAAGATTTCGCGCTTCCTCATGTGCTCCTAAACAGTCTCCATTGAACTCCTTGTGGATTGAAGAATTTGTCAATAAAATAGCACCAGCCTATGCCCCTAATCACAGTGAAATACTATTTCCAAAGTCAGCTTTAAATCACTCTCCTTCTTCATGGCTGGATGCTCCCTTCTCCATGGAGGAATTATTGATAACCCTAAAAACTGTATCTGACTCCGCTCCAGGTATTGATGAACTATCTTACTCTTTCCTCAAAAAAACCCCACCGGAGTTTCATAAATACTTATTGGGCATGTTTAATTCATGCTTAAATTCAGGAACAGTTCCCCAGGAGTGGAAACCCACAAAATCATACCCATTTTAAAACCTTATAAAAACCCCAACCAAGGACAATCGTACTGCCCAATCGCCCTGTCATTGTGTTTTCTGAAAATTCTGGAACGAATGCTTAAAAATAGATTAGAATGGCATATAGAACACAATTCTCTTCTATCTCCGTTTCAGTTTGGTTTTCACAAATCCCTTTCCTGCCTGGACAATCTAAGTATTCTTATTATGGACATCCATGCATCTTTTGCAAAAAAACAACTTATAGTGGCAGCATTTATAGATATTAATGCAGCCTATGATAATGTACTTCTACCTCTGCTTCTGGAAAAAATGAAAAACCTTGATATCCCAAGCCATCTCGCACAACTAATATACAATATTTTTGCTGAGCGATCCATTGTTGTGGACGGCCCGGAAGTGAGTATTAAGAGAGTGATTTCAAGAGGCCTCTCCCAGGGCTCGGTATTGAGTCCTTTACTATTTAATTTGTACATTGCGGACCTCATAAGATATCAAAAATATGTAACGTGTTGAACTTTGCGGATGACTTTGCTATTTATGCTTCAGACAACAAACAGCAGACAGCAAAATATCTACTGGTCTTAACTTTCTAAACAATTGGTTGAAGTGTAATGGTTTAGACCTATCGCCTTCGAAATCTCATATTGTTGTCTTTACGAGGAAACACAAAGTCCCTCCCGTGTCAATGACCATCGATAACGTGAGTATCCCAGTCAAAAACCAAGTTAAATTTTTAGGCATGATTTTGGACAGAAAACTTTCCTGGAAATCCCACATAGATATGGTTCTAGCTAAATGTGAAAAAAATATTAATATTTTAAGATCGGTTTGTGGAGTATAGTGGGGATCTCATCCATCTACCATGAAACTCATATATCAAGCCCTGGTACGAAGCCATTTGGACTACGCTAGTTTTTTGTTTGATCTTCTACCAGCTTACTTTCAATCCAAGCTTGACAGAATACAGTCCAAATGTTTGAGACTTATTTTGGGAGCTATGAATTCATCTACAATCAATTCTCTTCAAGTGGAATGTGCAGAGATGCCTCTCCTTATTAGGCGACAATATTTGTCAGATAAATTCTTTCTAAAAAGGTGCAATTTTATTTCCCACCCACTATTACAAAAGGTTTCCGCCCTTTCCTCTCTGATAGACTCACGGAGATACTTATTAAATAAATCTCGCTCAAACTTATGCAATAGCTTTTCCTGTGTAAAAACAAAATATCCTGATTCACCTCGCTATTCTACCCCTTTTCGTGCTATATTTTTCTCTCCTGACATTGATGTAATCTCAGGACTAGACAAATCAACCCAGCTAAATGAAAATCATGTAAACAAGTTGTTTAATAGTGTACTTCGAAATGGCTCAACTATCTCCACATCTACACCGACGGTTCTAAACTTTGCTCTGAGGGCTATTGCGGTGCTGCAGTTTCCATACCTCAATTAGGAATAAATGTGAAGCTTCGACTTCCTGCGGATTCATCGGTTTTCTCAGCAGAATGTTGGGCAATTAAAGAGGCCTTGGATATCTGCGTTCTCCGGAACGTCGATAACGCTGTTATATTCTCTGACTCTCAAGCAGCTCTTGAATCCCTCTCTGCTAATATGAAAGTTTGGCTAGACAATGAGATAATCTGTTCCATCAGAAGATGCCTATTTGATTTGTACAGCAACAATAAACGGGTGTCATTCGTTTGGATCCCTGCACATAAGGGAATTCAGGGAAATGAATGTGCTGATAAACTGGCCAAGAAGGCTACTCTTTCTGGAGTTCTTCCCCATCAATTCCAAATCCCGATGTATGACAGACTTAATATTGTAAAAAAACATACGTATTCTATCTGGTCTGCACAATGGATGGATCCAATCACAAGGGTAATCGTCTTAAAATAATCCAAAGATATATTCCCCGCTCCCCTTGGTTCTCCAACAGGAAAGTCTCAAAAAGAACAGTAGCAAATATCTCTAGAATGAGAATTGGGCATTGCCAGGTGGCCTCACATTTGTTCAGAATGAACATAATAGACTCCCCAATGTGTGAATGTGGTGCCGAGGAGGAAACCCTTGACCATGTCTTTTTTGCCTATCCATTGCGGATCACAGGTTTTTTTTACAATAATCTTGTCAATGGTAATTTTCAACTCATGGTTAACTTGTGTCATCTTCTTTCCCTCAACTCGCCTCATTTAAGCTATATAATAGCAAATTTCTTGAATGTCAATGGTATTAACTTGTAATGCAATATTCCTTATTCTATAATATTGTTGTACTGCTTTCTATGAAATAATGTTTAAACTTGTTTAATGGCACAAATCACTCTTGAAGGGTGGATTGCCTATTTGAAAGAAGAAGAAGAATAAAACAGCTCATTTACTTACACTGGACATTACACAAATACACTTCACAAACCAATTAGAACAGAGAACAATGTTTGGGAAATACTGACCGGTCTCATTGGTGTGATATGGGAAATATATTGTTCGATTTTGAGGAACAAGGTGCGTATTGTTTTCTCGCTCGCACGCATTTGATAAAAGGGCCTTCAATGTATTTGCACAACTGAAATAAAACATTAATACCCGATACGTATGTTCTCTACACATTCCGGTACAGTAGTACATGCATATTTATAATATTTACATTTTTATCGTAAATACTTAGTTCGTACCAAAAAATAATACAAATATATATTTTATATCTTTCGATTTAAGATTACACCAAGTATAGGTTGAGTAGCTTGTTGGTGTAGTGGTTAAGACGCTGGTCTAGTGGTCGGGAGTTCGCACCTTGTTCCGAAAATCAAGAAAAAAGCTCGAATAACGATTTAGGATAATGAATATAAAAATTTCAAAAATTCGATTCTTTTTTACATACTAACTTTTTTTATAGCAACTCAAAGTAATTATATACACCTATATCCACACATTTAAAAATAACAAACAAGTTATCAAAATACAGTGTAAACAAATCACAATATTATTTTTTAAAAAACACGATAATGGACTATCTTTTCGCGCCATTTTTAATAACGACATAATAGTCGAACTTGTCAACCCGCCATTTCTCCGCTGAAGTTAGCAACAAAAGTTTCCAGCGCTTTTAAAACTATTGTTTTGTGGTGGTCGCGGCGATATTTGGCACTCACCTTTCAACACTAAACTTCTTTCTGTCATGTTTAATATTGTTGATAACCTCATTATAATAGGGTCGCATATTTTTGTTGATTTTGTTTTGGATAATATTTTTTGTCAATTAGTTGTATTAATTCGCTTTTTAGCAACTGTCAGCGTTTTGTACGAGTTTCGCATTGGTGCTATTATTGAGAATATAAAATTATCAGTCAAAATCATAAAAAAGTTTTAATTTAAATTTAATAAAATACGAAAAAGTCTAAGGAACTCAAACCACGCATTCGCGAATTTCAAAATGTCTAACACGTAAATATTAGAGAAAAACAAATCATTTTCTTTACATATAAAACGATGGCAATAAAATTATTAACAAGATACGAGAAAATCTGAGAAACGCTAACTACACATTCTTTAAAATGCCTCGACACTAAACTTAAATAGAAAGAGAAATGTCTGTATTAAAATGAATACTAATTAAATAATTTATAAAACACGGAAAAGTCTGAGCAACTCAACTGCGTACTAAACAAAAATAATGATAGTAATAATACAGAACAGAAGATTGGCAAGCACTGACATTCGCAGCAAGCAGCTGGGAGAACTAGAGAACTGCGTTACCTATAAGGGCGCAAAGATAATATTCGCTATCTTTTTCTAATGTAAAGAAAACGAGCGGGAGAAAAAAGCATGCGATCTTAAGTTAATGCGTCGCGGTAAGGAAAATAAATATTTCAAATCGAGGATGCACAAGATATATTTGTTATCTTTTCTAGTATACTGAGAGTGAGTGAGAAAACAAACAATGCGAATTAACTTTATGCGTCGTGAATCGACGGAACTACCCATTTTTATGGTATTGGACTTGGACAGGCACATCGCGTAGCACATGTGTATTTTCCAGATTGCTGACATCTGACAAAAAAAATCGAATTAGGCGAAAAATAGATCGACAAATTCATCTGATAGGGTCCAAAAATAGCTTCGAATAACGATATTCGATTTATAAGTACAATTTAGTATGAAAACTTTCCAAAGGGACCACATTCTCCTCTAAATCTTCAACTTGCGGCGAATTTCGAATAAATGGGATTTTACTGTAGTAAGAATATTGATGAGACATGCATTCCGTATACGCATCTCTATTTAAAAAAAATAAAAATTACTCCATTAATTACAGAGTTATCGGGATAAATATTGACTTGGGGTATTTAGGATCTCCCCTTCGGCATGGCTGTGTTAATACATTATTAGGACAGATTTGGCATTTAAAAAAGTAAAGAAGCGTTTTTTTGTACTGATTTGGTATATTAAAAATGTTTGCTTACATTTTTAAAGAATCAAATCAGCAAACAAAATCCATATTAAAAAAAATAATTCAAACATAATAAAAATATCCTTTTCGCTTTGCAAGTTTTTATTTTAACATACGATACATGGGTTTCGCCTTCATTGGTGTATGGTCAATCATTCAACCATTGGTGTTCAGAAGTCTTGGAGACGCGGACTTGTTGCAAATCAGTTATATGTGTGAAATAAAAATATTTGTTGATTAAATAATTTTTATCGTTATCATAAAAAAGAACTAATACAATTCAATAAAAAAAGTTACGATAATCTGCGGATCCCTCGATAAGAATATTATTCATCCGTCAATGCAACAGTTTTCAGTGTACGACATCATTCAATGTTTAAAGATGGAATTTTTTAATGCACATTTTATCAATCACGACAAAATGAAATTGGAATAATTAGAAATGGACCGTCCGATTCACAATTGATGGAATTTTATATGTACAAAAGCATGTAATACAAATCATGCATTGATCATTCATTATGTTTATTGGTGGTCGATGAAAACAAGAAATAATAATATGGGTGGCGAAAAATTTAATAATAAATGTAAGGTGCCATTGTAATAAATACAATTTCAAATTTGACTTATAATTTCTAAAACAGTAAAAAGATATCCATAACATTATGTATTGTGAATCAGACAAATCACGCCCTGATGTCATATTTGAACTAACGCAGAAATTATTGTTTGTGACCTAAACTTTCTGTTGTTGGGCTACAAGTTCTTGCTGCGCTGCAGACACATTCTTCATTCCTTCTTGGATTGTGTTAAGGTTTGATTTCCAAAGGTGTAGAAGATTCCTCAACTGCTGCCATTGCGCTTTACCGAAGGTTCTGTGCATCGTACTCGATACATGAACTTTCTTATTGGCTTCATCCATTCTTGCGCGTACTAGTTTGGTTTTCAAAACTGAAAATAAATAATGTTATCAGTTGTGACATTAACAACAATAATATTTACTAAGATGTTAGATAATATTTAAAAGATTTTAAGAATTGTACAGTAAATTCTGAATATAACAGCTCACTGTTTATTGGGAAGTGAAAGGTATAGTCTACTTAATATCACACTTTGAGTCAGAACTTCAAGCTTCTGATGTAACAAGAAAAATATCTTTGTCTAATACAAAATAAGGTGTTAAGAAACTATACCGAAAACAAGACTACACCAGATACAATGTAGTTGCTTCTGACTTCTTATATGTCGCTTTATTTTCATTTATATGCCATCAATGGTAATACATATTTGAAGATCACATTGGTGGGACAATCCTACTATAATACTGGAATTTATATTCCATTGTTCGTTGCCTTGCTAACTCGAATCAAAAATTAATTAAAAGACATGCTTGTTTGGTCTAGCAAAAATTGATGTGACCATGAATTTCTTATACACATCTTTATTTTATTTACAAATAAACAAATACATGTATTGTTCACAAACAGAGTGGTTGCTTAATGTACAGTTCACTTAATGAAATCATATAATTGATTGTGTTGTCATGGTGTGAATAGGATTTCTCTCTTTAGTGAGCATTTAAAATGAAAATACATATATCCACATATGGTAGAATGCAGGAATACGATTTACCTTGCAAAGAACAAGCGATGTTTGGGAGAGGGATAATAATATTAACAAAAAATACAAACTGAATTGAAGATAATTATGAAAGACGACTCAAAATGTTACTTTGCTATACAGCAGACCTCTCGACTTATTTGGTTTAATGGTGTTACAATTTAGTGTGAAAAATTAGAAAAAATGGATAATCCGATAATGTAAATTTCAGTTCCACTGTATGTATTAAAATACTGAATATATAATCGATGTATCGTTGTACTATTTAATATATTATAGTGGAGTAGTGACAAGAATGCTGGTCTTTTTGATATTAGACAGCATTCTAATACACAACATAAATTGGAAATACAAGGATGTTGCCATGCGACAAACTAATTAATTATTTTACTAGAAATAAAATCTTAAATAAATAACATTTTGAAACAGAGATGTTATACATTGCCTGAAATAGATATTTAACATTAGTTTTACCTGATATAAACATAAACATAAAAAAAAATCATTTTGGTTTACTCTGCCGTCGGTTACGACAAAAACTGAACAATGGCAGGTTTTTATTAAAATAGAGATGCGTACACGGAATACGTGTTACATCAACATTCTTACTATTTTCAAACTAAGCTAAACGCTTATATTATGAAAATAGGACTAGCTTGATGGCCTCCTGGAATGAGCACGAACCCCCGAATACTAGATCACTAGGTGAGAATCGTAACCACTAGACCACAAGCACGTCAATTAACCAATAAGACTGTATTTTATCATTGAAGAACAAACAGCGCAGACAGCTATATAGTGGAGCCAATATACGCATCCAATAATAAAAGAGAATATCACAATTATACACTTGCGTGTGTGTGGGGTTCAACACAAGTACGCACCTTCTATAATAAAAGATTCCACATCTTCTTCTTTAATTTGAAGTTCACTTTGAATTAGTTCGAATGACATTTCTGGGTTACTCTCTGCGAGCTGCATAAAAGAGAGCAGTCTCATCTTCTTCATGTTTTGCTCATGGTTCAGACCTGAAGAAAACATTATTAATTGTAATTTACATGGCAACGTTACATCAAGTTAGAAAGTTTTACCAAATGCTTCAAAATAAAATTTCCATTCAAGATTTAATTAACCATGGCAAGCGCAGAAAATAGTTCAATAATGAAAACTAAAAATAAAATACTATCCTCGTATGTACAATTTAATTAAAAATAGAAAATAATGACTCATCTCGATTGAATATTATAAAACATAATAAAACTAAACATTCTATAATCATTTAGTTAATCCAAAGAAGGTCAGCGTCGTATACTTGCGACAGAGACAGGGATAGAGTGATAAACGTCAGAAATGTTGGCTATCCTTATTCTATGGCCGATACCCACATGACAGCGTGTGGCGTCAATAAATAAAGGTTGATATCACGAGCGCCGTGTATTATATTTTAAACTAAATTATTCTTTTCATCATATTATACTATGACACCACGAATTACATCAGAAATTGAGCATAAAAATCTTAATTTTTCCTTCATATAAAATTGACAGACGAAGCTCACTTTTGTATTACCAGATTTGCTTTATACCATAGATAAAAGTGATTTATAAGCAAATGACTGCAATTTTAGTACATTTGAAAATTTAACACACTTTCTCATATCAACCTCAAGCGCTAATATTTTTTCGTTTTACAGTTATCGAATTTTTAAAAACTTTTTTGATTTTATTTTAACTTTTACAAACTTTTTTTCAAAATGGCGGTTGATTTTTTCGTTAGTGGAGATATTGCTGACTTTTTAGACATTCCCGATATGCTTGTTACTACCGCAGAGTACGATACAATAAGTTGGAAAATATCTGGAAAGTTCCAATTTGAGTAAATTGTCAGTTAGATTTTGATGTAGTTTTGCGATATTTCTCGTTTTTATTGGCAAGTAATTCGAGTGAATAAGATATTATTTTTTAGTTATCAATTAAAATAAATACAGTGAGCGCGCCATCAGGCAGCATTAGCCATTGCCATAATTTTATACGTGTTGTTAGTGCTATATAAGTGCAATGTGTACGTAGTTTTGATGTGAAGTGTTAATATTTTTCATTTTAAGCATCATATTAACCTTTCCCATACGATGCTAAAATAATGCGCGCTCCGGTGCCGTAAACTCAGTGTACATAGAGACTTTTACTATTTTTAAGTCGGATAAATATTAATATTTTACATTTATTACTTATATTCATCATTAAAATAATAATTGATGTATACATAAGTGAATATATCAATTATTGTGAAAAAGTGCTAAGAATGAGAAAAACATTGGTCATACAGAACGACAGCACAAAGATGCATAAGACACCAAAGTGATGATCGACATCCAGCACCCCGCGACTCGCACACTACGCCTTTCGCATGTACACATCCATGTATATATTGACAAATTCACGTTAGCTTCTTCGAGAAAACATTTTTTATTCTTGCGTATGGTAAATACTTATATATTGTAATTGTTTTATCCTATACATAAATATGTTACGGAGGAATACCTAAAATGTGAACTCTGTATTTAGCATACTTACAGAGATATTCACATAGAGGCAATGTCAACTCAGTTTATATCACCGGAGAGGAAACGTTCAACACAATAATATTAATACAATTTGATGTCGTCCTTCCAAAAAACAAATATGAAATAAATAATAATTTCCTAAATGTTATGGCCTGACAACACTCTTAACTTATATCTTTTCAACTTTTATTCACCTCAAAACAGTACAAAATTGCGGTCGATGGACGCTTATGATGAAATAGTAGCTACTTTTTTATTCAGTTATCCCAACGTTTTCATGGTTTTTTTCGTAAAAAGCTAGCCTGTGAATTTTGAATTTTGGCTCCAATAAAGGCCAATTTTTTACCTTGGGAATGAACAAATTCCTTGTGGTTGTTGTAGAAAGTCTGATAGCTTGACAATTTTTCTGATACGAAAATGGAGAGTAGATCGTGGATAAGTTCTCCTTCCAGGAATCTGACGGGTTTGAGTGACAGCAGGGGGTCCAGCAGGAAGGTGTTGGGGTCCGCAAGGGCGGTCACAATGCACTTGATGGCATCCTCTCGGGCATATGAGGCATTCTCCGATGTGTACGTCCCGAGCAGTTCAATCATCACTTTGGAAGCCAATTCGCTGGACACAAAATAAATAATTTAAGTTTTAATTTTTTAGAAAATGAAAACATAAACATTAATAATTTATTTATATATACAGTAAGACCTCGGTTATACACTTCTTTGGGGAACAGAAAAAACCGGTGTAAAACTGAGGAAATGAAAAATTTATAGAAAAATGGATTTTGAATGAAATTGGATGCACCGCGCGGTGCTTGGGTCTTTATTCTTGACATATAACATTTTATGATTGTGTTAAGTCGAACACGAGATGTTAAGCTCTTTTGCTAGGTCAATACGCAAATCGACGTGATTGAAAGATTTTTCAAAAATAATCATCTTCAACTTGATGATATTTCTTTGTTCCAACATTTTAAGAACATATTAATGATTATAAAAGGCTAACGTAATAAAAGCAATGTAAAAAATATTTAATGTCAAATGATTTTAATGGAAAGATTCAACAATTAATGTGAAAATAAAATGAAAATCGATTTAACAATCAAAACTGATAAAAGAACATCGAATAACTTAAAAAAAAAACAATGCATAACACGTTAAAAAATCAACATGAAACATAAATAATTGTCACGCTGAAAATCGCGCGCACGACCGGCACGTGCAGTGAAGCGAAAATTATAAGTTGTTTGGCAAAAACACAACTCAAAAACCCCTAAAAATTTATACATTTTAAAGGAGTAATTTTCGTACAAAAAGTACATATGTACCCTCTAAAGTCGGAACTAAATGATGAACATACATATCTGGGTTCGTAAAGCTGGCGTGTTAAAATATCAAAATTTGTGTAGAGTTGGCGTGTTGTGATTTTTGTAAGAAAATCGTCAATTATAAATTTTGCACGTAAAAATCAATGAGTGTAGAGGCATGTTGAATTTTCGAAATGTTTTGGCGTAGAACAGAGGAAATGTATGAAGATGAAACGGGACATTGACTTTTCGGCGTAAATAGGGAGAAAACATAAAACCGAGTTTTCACTGTACATATATACAATACTATACAGGGAGCCCCGGATTACACAATAAATAACTGTGATTGTAAGTACACTTACTTCATGCACACGAGTTATTTTCCAATCCATTATTAACAATTAACTAATACAAGACATTGGTATAAAGTCTTCTAGATTTGAAACTCATTTTATTTTTTCAGATAGCCAATTTAGAACACTTTATAACAAGAAAAACACATTTAAACATGTATATTTGAAATGACGGCTCGCTGTTTAGGTAAGTTGTCGTTAAAAAAAAGAAAAACATTTGTAAAGCATATACCAGGAACTAAAATAATAACAAGAGAAGAAAAACATCTAACCTCTGATTATCTTTCAGAACATCATGCAGGAGCCGGTACAGTTTCTGCATCTGTTCTGAGGACGGCGGGCAGGCGGAGAATTCTTTCTTCAGCTGATCCACTCCACCAAATACCTCTCTCACCTGTCCCACTCGGCGCGCTATACCAACAACGTGGTAATATACATGGTATCTGAGAGGGGAGCTGCTCTCGAGGTTCTTGTACAGCCTCCACAATCTGTAAGATTAAATTTTTAAAAATTATGTGGAATATTCGCTTACTACAGTTTTTTAAAGACCAAACTCAATTTATTAATTGACTCGATATGGAATAATTAAATAAGTTCAGAGGAACAGCGCAAGTTACAAAAATACAGAATAAAATATAAGAGTAGCGCATAAACAACAGTATTAATAAAAGCCACCAAAGAAATGAGTTTATGTTTTTGTATTCTGTAAGATAAACTTTAAATAGTGCTGCTGTATTGCATTGTATGTGTGCTGCTTTAAAAATTATGCAATTATAAAACTCATGTCATCAGATTTAGTGCCATAAATATATACATCAAAGCAATAACAGATGAAAACAACCGAATAAGTTATTAACACTAGGAATACGTATTATCTTAAACATATTACCAGTGTTGTAATAAATACTACCATCTTAAAATTAATGTTATGGAGATTATACAATTTATTGCTCAATGCAAGGCATGTTAGAATGGCAGACCAATGTTACACACTTTGTTTCATGCAGTCTTAGGGCTGGTTGTGTGATCAGTAGTAACATTTTACATTAGTAAAAAATTTTATTAAAGTAAACATTTTTGTGAAAACGGGTTGTTTGATCGTCGGTAAAATTTTTTTACTTCTTGAAAGTATACCCCGTAATAAACTCATTTCATTGTCCAATATTCGATAGTAAAAATGAGAATCAATAGGTAAATATTGCGGACTCTTCACAGCTATTCTAAAAGATATATGACACATTGATATTTTAAAAGTTGCAGTATATGACAATTAATCACTCAATCAGAAAAAAAATCACCATCAAAGTGACAGATTTCGAACACAGAGATGAAAAAATCCATAGGTAAAGCATAAAATAAAACATTTCATGATTATTTGTCACGCCCATCACGGGCGTTAGTAAAAAGTTGCCATAGTAAAAATTTACTGCCGATCACACAACCGGCCCCTAATATTATACATATAATGCTATCTAAAAATCAAAATAATAATTATAAATTAGTTATTGTGAATTTTTTTTTAAAACTTTACTCAAAATTGATTATCTGACGACTTTTTTTTTTTGGACAATTAATACATATAACTAAACGAAAATCAAAGCTTTTTTAGAGAAAAACAACTATTTTTTATAGCTCCAATGCAGCGACAATTATGCTTATAATAAATGAAAAGCGATCTTACGACTGCAGTGCAACCATCCCCAACTTTTGACCAGGGGCTTTAGCTAGTTTCTCACTGAATGCAAGAATCAGATTTTCACCTCGCTCCAGTGATATCTGAAAATATATAAATATTAAAAAAGAAAAAAAACAATATAATGTAGTACAATACAAACATGAAGTCAAATGGTATAATATTTATAAGTTTACATCTAAAATTGACTTTTTTAGACATCTTTACGAAATTAGTAGGAGGGATTTTTTGCAGACATTTATAAAGTAGGTGTATTTAAAATGAGACAAATATGCCTTTTTATATTTTAGTGAATCACTAAAACAATGATTTGTATAATATAATAAAACAAAATTATTTTCGACTAATCCTGATGATGTGAAAAATGAATTCTAATATATAGAAATTTAAAATGGTAAATAAAAGACAGACAGAAACAGTTACCTAACTGAAAGTAATAATGTTCAAAGTTAATATGCAGACTTATTGAAGCATGCTGTGACGACTACGGCAACTTATAGATCTATTTATTACACCCAATGTCACTTGCGATTCCGTGTAAATTACCATAATTCCAAATATATATACAATAGGTGTCAGTTATCATGAAACACATTGGTTCTCGGAGATTTTGATACTAATATCCGGCAATCCACAATCCAAACATTTTGATCTACACAAAGGTAACACGTTTTTATCACTTATTGATTTAAGTAATCTATTAACTAAATTTTAAATACAGTATAACAATTTGAGTTATTTGAGAAGAACATGGCATAATTGAAGAATAATAAAGAAAAGAAGCAGTGGCAGACATATGTAATCCGAGCTTTATGAGGGTTACCAGGTAGTCATTACTACTGTGACACTATTATTACCTGTTATTTTAGTCAAAAACATAATTAGAAATACAAGTTGTTCATGAATATCCTGATAATGAGGCTAAAAATACGTGTACTATTTGTTTGATTCCGTCCATTGAAAATTGAGCACAATAACTGGCACCTATTGAATACATTTTTTAACATAATTTTAATGAAAATGATTGATGTATTTCAATTTTAAATATGTATTTATATTGTGGTTTATTAAAAAAATATATACGTTAAAATTCTTTGCAACTGGTTTCGTGTACAATATTCATATTCATTCAGATAAGATATTACAAGGATGTATGGATACTTACTGAAACCATGATGGAGACAATGCTGTTAAGAATTGCATCGATTTCATCCTCATTGCCGCTCTTGAAGCAGGTATCACAAACACCCACAATTTTGTGCAGGTCATCTTCAATACCCTTGGCAGATTTTTCTTCAGAAATTTCCGCACCAAGACTTTTGAAATACTTTCTGAGTTCTTGTGCCTAAATAAATTACAAAAGGCACACATTAATACAAATTTATTTAGTGTGTACCTGCATAAGAGGGATAAGTAAGACAGATAACTAAACTGATCCAGTGATATATTTGTGAGAAGGTATTGTTTGGATTTGAAAAGGCATGAAAAATATAATTATTTTTCAAGATGATTTATCATGTTTGGAAACACGTCCATATGTATAAAATGTACAACTTTTACTGTGCAAAGAAACATAACCTACAAATCGACAAAACTAATGTTTCATGGCTGTAAAACTTTGCGTATTGCAATTATGGCGTACAAACCTGATCTTCAAGAGATAGGTCCATAAAAACGGCAGGACCCTGCATTTTGTGAGTAGTTATGTTCGACACTAATATAAAACAAGGCAAACTGACGTTGACTGCACTGTCTAAAATGGCGCTCAACGTGGAAGACTTAGGGAACTGCTTTACCCGATAGTCTATCAAGTAGAGAAATTTTTCTTATCGATTGTAACACACATTTCCATAGTGGTTTTTTTTTATTAGCACAGATGTCACCCACGTCTATTATGTAACTACGATGAGTGCGTATCTTCTACGGGGCCAATTTTTTAAAAATTGGTATGTGTGACATTGTACGAATAAAACAAAATTTTAATAGTGAAATTGTAGATATAGATTGATATTTAAATTTTTTTTTTTAAACGAGCTTATTTTACAGCGCAGCAAAGTATAGTACTCGGGTTCGAAAAACGGAATCATTATACATATCATTTTAAAAAATAAACTAATAAACATTATAAAAAAAAAACTGCAAAAATAACCTTATTGGTAAACTTTTATTTGTTTATTTAGAACTGTTGATTTGAAATGAAAATGGGTTACAAATATATGCGGATAGCATTGGAAAAATTACATTAGCGCTGGGGTACCAAAAGTTTCTCAGGGAGCGTACGTTTTGGACCCCCACCTAACGTGGGCCCCGATGCATCGCATTGGCTGCATTTACGTAGTTACGCCGCTGATTGTAAACGCAACTTCTTAAATATAGTACAGGTGAAACATCGTAACGGCCACAGATATTTGAAATAGTTGTTTTGTTTTTAATTTTACAACTCTCTTGGATACGAAACAAAGATTGAATCCAAATTTCGTTAATGAAAAAGTTATTTCATTAACATTATACAATTAAAAAGCCCCTCTTGTAAAATTAATAATTTGTCGGTTACGATGTTTTGCTAAAAATGCGATAACGGCTAGATAAAATATTCATGTTAAATGCCAAATCTGTTATAGGCTTCGGTTCTTTGAGACTAGACCAGAAAGATTTTTTACTTATATATATCCTAAATTCTAAGCTCCGTGGAAATGTACCACTTTCGAGAATCGATTTATTTACCTACTTTTAATATTACGTTGAACGTCCAGGTTTTGCAGAATTTTCTTTTTAGTAAAAAAATAATTATATAAGCTTGTAATGATTTAAATTAAAAATATAAATCTACTGTGGCAAATATTATATAATAAGTATTTTGTACTAAGACAAAAGTAATTTATTGCGCATTGGTGAAAATTTTTTTTGCGAAAGTTGGGCACGCATATTGGGAAACAATACGCTAATAGGTAACTCGCTTTGCGGCCGAGATACGTTCGGAAAAGTTGTCTGTAAAGTGAAATGCCGTATGACGAATCATTAATTTTTATAAACCCAACAAATTTCACAGGATAAGCTCCAATTTTACTAAAATATTTAAAAATAACAAGTTTTTAATTGAAAATGTATTTTTTTAGACCCCTACTTATAAAAATAGGTTTCCTGTTGTTAATTGGCTGTGTATAGAAAATTTTAAACAGTAAATCGAAACCGAGACATAATTTAAAAAAAAAAACGACAATAATAGCAAAGAGACTTGTACCGAGGTACGAATATATTTCTGTCAAGTTTAATATTGCAGTTGCTTTGTTAAGTGATGGTTCAAATATCATTTACACCGTTATTGTGTTCGATTGAAACAGTTATTAGTAACTGATTATTAGTAATTCTTCGAGCAATGACTGGTGGGTACACTAGAAAGTAAATCTTTAACAGTTAAATCTTAGTTACCAATCATGTTTTCAGCCAATTTCAGTTACTATTCATCGTCACATAACGATTTATTATCACTAGAAGGTGGGGTCAATATCTTGTTTGTTTAATTTGTAATATAATGCAAAGAACTCAAATTCATGCAAGCACATTATTGGTACGTTATTGTAGAATTGAATTGAAGCTAGCAAACGACTTGATAATGAAGAAAATCGGGAGGCGCGTAAGGTACAACATATCATAGTTTAGGACGCGCTGGACTTGTATCAGTCGTATTACACCATCCTCTATTGGTTGTGCCATTTAAAGTTTATCCATTTATTTGAAAAACAATACGTCGTTTTATTAAAAATGTTTTTTAATTATCTTAGCTTGAGCCCCTTCCTAAAAATTTCGTAATAGAGTAATCTTAGAAAAGTGAATGAATGAGGGAAAAATGACCCACCTACACAAAATATAATGCTCAGCAATTGTTTTCTAACAATTGAAAATTTTAAATATCAAAAATAAACGTAATACTATTTAATTCCTGAGAAGGGAGAATCTCAGTAAACTGTACACATAACTAGTGATGGTTAACAGTTACGTGACTGTGACTGTGTCGATGATTGGTAACTGAGATTTAACGATGATTGGTAACTAAGATTTAACTGTCGGAGGCTTACTTTCTAGTGTACCAGTCATTGCTCGAAGAATTGCGTTAATCAGATATCAATAATCGTTAAAATCGAACACAATCACAGTCACAATGACCGCTAAAATAACGATTTTACCATCACTACACATAACACATACACACACACACACACACACGAGTGCGCGATGTTTACACATACTCATGAGAGCATTAATTGTAATAAGTAGAATTTTTTATAGATCTTTGTATTGTAGATAAATATGTGGTATTTGATATTTTTCTGAAATTAATCTCTATGATTGTGCTAAACTAGATATGTATTATTTTCAAATAAGTAGGTACGACAATTGCGATATTTTTTATAAACATTATTGTATGTACTTTATTTTTTATTTTTAGAGAAACAAACTGTAACAATAATAACTAATAAAACATAATATATAAAAATAGCACCAGTGAAGTTTCTTCGGAATTAAATGACTAATACATAATAAAATAGTATACTCAAACAAACTGATAAACAAAAAGACTTTTGCATTAAAATAAACATAATAAACTAAAAAATAGTAAGAAAATATTTAAAAAAAAAAAACTGAAAAAGAAACAAAAGAGCGTTTTCAAAACATTTCTTAACCTTTTTAAAACCACATCGTATTTTTACTCATTAATATAATCAGAAAAATTTTGATATTTGCTCTTTTTCGTGTACCGTTTCTTCTTTTTTAAAATGTAGTATTTTTATTATACTTGATTATGGTTAGTCATGGAGTGATAAAATCTTTATTAATTTTATTATTTCGTTAATGCGTGTACCAAATTTACTAGAGTACTTAGATTTTACAAAATATTTTTTTTTTCAGATACAGACATTAATACACAATTTCGAAATATTGAACTGTCACGTAACGTATCTTTAACCGGGCTGTGCATCGTGATATCGTGTATCGTGACCTACGCTCTCAGGAATCTGTGGCGGCAGGGAGTACATTTCTTGCGACCATTGTTTTAGATTAGAGATCGCACATCGCGACGCAGTGCAACGTAGGGTAGAGGGCGAGAATGAGAGGGTGAAAGGAATGTGGGGGCTGCGATCCTTTGCGATTGTTTTGCTGATTTTATAAACGTATTTACGCCATATATGTATAAGCCTGTTGCACTTGCCCTTTTTTGTTTTTAGATTATCCGTCCACGGCGTTAATAAAATTAAATCAAATCAGATGTGTCATTTAGAAATATACATATCTATTTTTCGAAAAGATAAAGCTGTTTACCGAGACTTGAACCCAGAACTTTATATTGCCGGTAGAGTGCTTTCCCAACATTTATATCAACCTTATTATTCACGTTAAATTTAGTTTTTATATCTTTATTTATAGTGAGACATTAACATTCTGCCGGCATTAAAAAGTTATGGATTTTAATCTTGGTACTCAGCAACTATATTTTTTCGATAGATTTGTTCTTTACATATTTATACATGGCATATCTAATTTGTTTTAATTGTCAAAGAACTGTGTTCTGAGTAAATAGTAACTGCACAAATAAAATGTGAATTCATTTAAAGATAATGAAGTTTTAAAAAAATAACCAAAAAAGATTTATAATTTACACTTTGGCGGTATAAAATATTCTTCTCTAGACCACTATTTTAGTACATACGTTTCCTTACTTAACGACCAGGTTTCGTTCCACCGACCTGGTCGTTAAGCGAATTGGTCGGTAAACGAACACGATGTTTTCACTGATTCTCTGATTTTTGTCCTTTAGAATAGAAGACACGATAGAATGCACTAGGCCTAAATCACGGGCCAACGCCTTCACTGTCGCCAACGCCATCCCAGTCGTTGATAATAATCTTCATTTTCATTTTAAGATCTATAACCTTCCCTTTGCTTCTTACTGCTTCCTTCCTATGCTATAAGGTATCGGTACAATTTTATTTTATTTTAATGATAGATGTAAAGTTTTATAATTTGTGTACGGCGTGCGATCGATCGATACAGTGAACACTGAATATAGACGTGTAAACTAGAGAAATAATTATCCCTGACATTATCAACATAGTTCGAAGGCCGCTCACTTGGCGCTAGAAGTAAATGTCGAGACACATCTTATAACATTGTGTGTCTTTTTACTGTTGACAATAATGGGACGCGAGTCAATCACTGATGGTTCCGTACGGAGGGCGTATTGTTGGTAGGCGTATGATACGGTCGTAAGTGTGAGAAGTTGTTAAAGAAGATGGTCATTTAGTGAGGAGCGACTGTACAAGTTTTCATCTGTTGGTGAATACTTGTGCTTGTGGTCTAATGATTACGATACTCTCCTAGTTATCTAGTGGACGGGGGTTCGAGCCTCGTTCCAGGAAGCCATCAAGTTTGTTATATTTTAATAGCCAAGCGTTCAGCTTAGTTTGAAAATAGCGATGTGACACGCATTCCGTGTACGCATCTCTATTTTAAATAAAAATAAATAGGTTTATGTATAATATATAAAAAAAGCAGTTTAAATTACAATAATTAATTAGTGATGCAATGAGAAATGCCTTTTGTGTAACTAGTCAATTTAAATGTCAAAGACGGAGACTTACGCTATTTCCCCAAATAAAAAGAGCTATAAAAATTTGAAAGAATTTGTATAATGCATCGAACAATAGTTGAAAAGTTTTATTCGGACAATGGACAGGAGCTCCTGAAAAGTCGTAAAGGCCGGTGATACTAATGGGTTGCACACAGAATTTGTTACTTCAAGTAATAAAGAGGTAGCACATAAAACTTTTGCGAAAAGGCGAAAGGACAAAAGATTTTTTACACCGGCAGACGCAACATGTTAAGGATAGATTATCGACTTGTAAAGGATTCGTTTGCCAGGGTGGCATTTGGACACTTTCTCAATGTGTCTGATGTATATTATTATTTAATGAAGGAGCGATTTTGTATTTTCAAAAATTATAAATTAGAAAATTTAAATGCTCCACAAAATTGTTTTTTTTATTTTGGCTACTTTACTATTCTGGCGAGAATCTAGCGAAGTAGCTGGCAACGCGAAATTACTAATCGTCGAAATATAACAATCACTTTGTGGTTTGACACATTACATTAAATAAAACACAACCACTTTGTATAAAACCACGAATTTTATTAAACGCCAACCGGTTTCGCTTAGTTCAAGTTTCGTCAGGGCGTAAGTAAAACTAGCAATAATTTGTGTTTAAAATCAAATGCCGCTCTGGTACTTTTTTTATTTAGTTTTTATTTATTTTATGAAATATTTATGTACTGTTGTTTTGTAAATATTTTAATTAAATTACTAAATCGTATACGTAGATAGTCAATTTATGAACCATTGACGAAGCGCAGACATTATAACGATGATTGATTGTATTGCAAATTATTTATTCGGTGAATACGCATAAAATGCTTCTTCTTTCATATTTTCCAACTGCCTTCTTGTTGGTGCAGTGTCCTGGACACTATTCAGAAGTAGTCTGCATTCGCCTGATAGTGATTATATCTGTTAATTGTTTGGTGGATGTATTTTTATTCAGGGTTTCCTCTCTGGCTTCTTCCCTCAATATTTCCTTCAATTATATTTCTAAGGTATGCCTTGTAAAATGGTAAAAAATAATATAAAACACATAATAGTTATCTTTTTCTTCTATTAAATAGGCAATCCACCATTTAAGGGTGATTTGTGCCATTAATCAAGTTAAAAACTTTACTTTATAGAAAAAAGTACAATAATATTATAGAATAAGAAATACTATAGTACAAGTCAATACCATTGTAGTTCAAAAAACTTGCTATTATATAAATTAAACGCGGCGAGTTAAGGAAAAGAAGATGACACAAGTTAACCGGGAGCTGAAAATTACCATTGACGAGACCACTGTAAAAAAAACCTGTGATCCGCAATGGACAGGCAAAAAAGACATGGTCAAGGGTTTCCTCCTCGGCACCACACTCACACATTGGGGAATCCATTAAATTCAATCTGAACAAATGAGAGTCCACTTGGCAATGCCCAATTCTTACTCTAGAGATTCTAGAGAGTTTTTTTGGAGACTTTGAGAACCAGGGGGTGCGGAAAATAGATCCTTGAATTACTTTAAGACAATTACCCTTATGACTATTTGGATTCATCGATTGTGTAGTCCAGATAGAGTTCGTACGTTTTTTTACCATATTGAGTCTGTCATATATCGGGATATGGAATTGATGGAGGAAAACTCTGGAAAGAGTGCCTCCTTGGCCAGTTTATTAGCACATTTATATGATGGTTATCTGATTAATACAATTATTTTCGTGGAATAAATGTAATATTTTTCGTTGCAATAAAAATATTTTTATTGCTTCATTATTTGGGCAATACTCGGTGCAATGATTGTGTAAGCAGCGTAAATAATTGACGTATTTTTGTAATGTATTAAAGTTTGTTGATATTTCCTACTCCCGCTCTGGCGATTGGTCACTTTGACAAAAGGGAACCTTGGTTCGCCTGACACATAAATATTAATGATAAAGCAAAGGGAAGTCCCGAGTTTCGGACGGACGGGAGAGCTGTGCCTCACCCACCTACATTTTAAACTTCGTCAGGAAAAAAATGGCCAAAGGGTAGAAGCCCTTTGTATTATAAGAAATAAATTATTAGATTCCGCTTCTCCTACCCCTAGAAAACGCCGGTGATCATTGTTTCTGTCTGACATCTTGACAATTTATTGCAAGGATAACCTTTCTTAGTGAATTACAAAGGTTTGTAATGGACGAGTCTATTGCGTCGGTTTTCGTGACCGACTGAGCTAAATGGCATTGTCAGGGATTTTTACATTTGCGCCTATTATGTTTCAGATTGAAAAATTAACTTTAAAACATATTTAAAAAAATTATTACAAACCGAGGATAACAAACCATTTATAACTAGTGATAGTTTTTAATATAGTAGCATAAATATATTTACTTATATAAGCATACGTATGAATCTAATAATTAATATTAGTCATTCGAATATGTAATACGAGGGCTGTCTGAAAAATTTCCGAGCTCAACATGAAGATGCCAGCACTTGTCAACAAAAGTTGGGGAACGTGTTTGCGTATGATTTGATAAGTACTTATCAAAATTTCAGCCATTTTGGACGCGCAGTTGTTGTTTGACAATCGTTTGAGTGAGTATCGAGCTGTCATTGAGTATTTGTTTTTGAAAGGCAATAGCCAACATAAATTAAAGACGAGTTGTACGCTGTGTATGGGGATTTTGCACCATCAGCTTGGGTGACGATGAACGTTCGGGACGGCCAAAAACTGCAACCACTGACGATAATACCGCTCAAGTTCACCAAATGGTGCTGGACGACCGTCGAATTAAGGTTAGAGAGATAGCAGAGACTATGAACATGTCCAAATAACGTGTTTGTTACATATTGAATCAAGATTTAGACATGAGATAGCTGGTCGCACATTGGGTGCCGTGTTTGCTCACTCCGGACCAAAAATGTGTTCGAATGAACATTTCCAACGCTCTGTTGGCGCAGTTTAGGCGCAATAAATCAGAGTTTTGGCGCCGATTAATTACTGTAGATGAAACTTGGATACACCATTATACTCCAGAAATAAAAAAAACAATTAAAACAGTGGACTGCGAATGGAGAATTGTCTCCAAAAAAGGTAATAGCTGTTCTTTCGGCTGGGAAAGTGATGGCGACTGTTTACTGGGATAGCCGTGGAGTTGTTTTTTAATAGATTATTTTGAAAAAAGAAAAACCATTACAAAAGCATACTATGCATCATTACTTGACAGGCTGAAGGCAGAAATTGTGGAAAAACGGCCACAGTTGCAGAAAAAAAAAATTTCTTTCACCAAGACAATGTGCCGTCTTACACCTCAGCGGTCGCCCAGGCGAAAATCTACGAATTACGGTTTGAACTGGTTGACCACCCTCCAAACTCACGAGATCCAGCCCCAAGCGACTTTTTTTGTTCCCTAAGCTAAAACTTGCGCTCGGAGGACAGAGATTTTCATCAAATGAGGAGGTAAAAAACTATTTTGCAGAAAAAGACTGGGAGAAGTGTATAGACTTACAAGGAGACTATGTAGAAAAATAAAAATAAATTTGATAAAAAAATGTCTTGTTTCTTTGTTAGGTCGGAAACTTTTCAGACAGCCCTCGTATATCGTTTTCTTTAGAACCAGTTCGCATCTGAACCGTGCGGTAGTTTTAATATCGTATTTATTCTTCAATTGTCAATTTGTAACATATTTTTTCAAACAGTGTTTATCATTTTTCAACCACAAAAAATTGTATTCTCTAACTGTCTTAAAAACATTTCACATTGTACTTTAATATTATTGTAGGACTGTCTGTACGGATTATCGACCTGTTATTCGTATATTAAAAAAATAATAACTTAAATCATGATAAAATAATTATTCATATTACATACATGTATTATTTTAATGTAGACTTATCATGTAGTTGATCACATCACTAAAAAAAATTCGGAATATTGACAAAAATCCCACTTAATAAATTAGTTTACAAATTTTTTAACATAAGAAAATAAGGTATGCTTTTATTAATGTGAAATTAAAAAAATATATATATTTCTGCTATTACTTTGCTGAACGTTTAATGTTTTTTTTTTCATAGAAATGAAAACGAGCAGTCAGAGCGTGGGACCTGTTTTAAGCCGATAAGAGAAACGCAATTAAAAAGGAATTGGAACTCCACGAGCTGTAAGATCTGTGTAGGGAAAGTAATGTTTCCACTAAAGGGAGGATTTTACTGTTCCGAATGTCTGGGGCACTCGCCGCGGAACCGTCGCGGCATCACATCAAAGGATTGCCATGAATGTTTGATGAGGTTTGATGAAAATGAAAGGAAAGACTCCTCACAAGTGGGGCACTGAGAGATGATAAAGTGAAAATACTTCGTTCCCCCTTTCCCTTTAAAAGCTCTCACTCGGAGCTCTCCGGGAACTGTAATCCTCCATCCGTAAATGTTTGCGAACATGTTGAATTTTAGACGCTGACGACTCCATTTAGTCAAAGATATTTTTCATAGAAACATGTCCTTAAGCTTGCGATTTTTTACGTAATTTAGGACTATATTTTCTCGGTCTGCTCACCTTGTGTTGGAGGCTTTCATTTCTCAAGAGTAGCGGTAGCCAGCTTATTAGTATTCGCTCGAGTTGTACAACGTACCTTAAATCAGTCAATTAAAACGATTCCTTAAATATTTTACATATTATAATTATAATTGAGCTGCTCTTTTCTCACTTTTTTCATATAAATAATGTTTTAAACGATGTTCTCTTTCACTGGAAATTATTTATACATTTTATGGTAGCACTAGTGCTAGTATATTAACACACTCTTTTGAAAGTATAATCTATAATTACCAGGCACTACATAAAATCAAATCATTTTAGAATGTGTTTCATTTTTTCGATTCTTCTTAAATTATTTTTTATTTATCTTATTATCTACATTTATTTTGTAATTGTATTTTCTGGCTTTCTATTTTTATATAAATTGTGATGTCCTTGTAATGGTGGGATGGTGTGTGTATGTGTGTATGTGTGCTGCACCGCCGGTGCGGGACGGCGCGCAGGAGTGCGCGCGTTTCTTTTATCTGCAGTTCATCGCCTTAATAGTTTGACCTATAGTAGTAGTAAACTATAATTTAAGTGAAATAAATGTTAATTAAATATATTATGCAGGTCCACGCGTAAATAATAAAGTTCTCATGTTAATGCGTTAACTAGAACCATCTAGCGGATGAATTACAAAATGACAAAATAGCTGCGCATCTGTTTTTTCGCAAAATATGTTCCAAATGTATACAAACTAAACGCAATACTTCGTCTCTCGCGCCGCGCGATGTTCTGAATACACGTTTTCGCTTGAGCAGACGTGTTGAAAAATGTCGCAAGTGTGTATTTGATGCAGACTTGTATTCCTTGTGTATCCTTGTGACTTGTATTCTAAGTGTGTATTTGAAGCAGACTTGTATTGCATTCCAATACACTTTAAACGCGGTATTATTTTATATAATAGGATAAAATATTTAGAGTCCTTTACTTATTAACTTGAAGAATTTTCCAAAAATAATGGTAATAATATAAATATTTTTTAAGCATGGAAGTAAACTCACGCAGGTCTACTTTCATATAAACTTGCTTTTGAAAGAGTGGTTTCCTTTCACATGAATATATCCTCTAGTGACAATACCCATTGCTTTTATAGCATCGATATTAGCAGCATAACCAAAGCCCATGCTTAGTGCACGCCACTGATATTTACTAAGTACTTCACTAATAACTATTTTACGTAAACGTCTGTTACCATGGATTAAACCCGAGCAGCTCAAGAGAATTCAATTTGTTTTTTGCTATTTACAGCCACGATCGGTGTTTCCGTATCATAATAATTTCGATACTTTTTGACTTCGATTTATTTATTTATTTATTTATTAGATGACATACATATTTTTGCTCTAATAGAAGTAAATATATTATACATAATAAACATACGACATAATACTCATAGTTTATTGTGTGGGATGGAGTAGACTTCACCTTTGATTTATACAGCGTTGTCCTGGCTACTTTGCTAGACTGAAGTCTGTGTTAAAGTAGCCAGTTTTTTTTTCGTGCTGTTGTGGTGTTATTTAAATCATCGACAGGAATAAAAAGAGAATTAAAAATATGTATAAAAAAGTAAAAATAAAATAAAAATATATGTAGTGGGAGTGTTGCAGGACTAGTGAAACATTTCCCTTGGTTGGCTGATAGTTACAGATCAAGATGTAGAATACCTAAACAAAACGAAGAGGTAACTAAAATGAAGGTTAATTTTTTAGGTGATTTAAGAAATATATATTGTCTGTCAGAACTTAAACATTGCTCGAGTAGAGATTAAAGTGAATAAAATACACACCAACTTACAAAAGAAATGTAAAAAATCCCGTGAAAACTGTTTAATAGAAACATGTTCGATGTGATGTGTTATGTTTACAACAACAAAATAAATCATAACAACAAGAGATTGATCTGATAACCCTTCCACTCGGGATCCCGTGGAAACAGAGAGTATTCATTTTTCATAAAAATTACTTAAGCGTATGTAAGAACTTCCCTTTTTAATCCGCCCAAAGAACTATGTTTTGTTCGTGTTTTATCGCTCACGTAGATACCAGATGTTTTTAAATATACTCTCCGTTCAATCTTGGTAGAGGTTGTAAAAGGTTCTGAATATTTGACAAACTAAAAAAAGAAATTGTAAACGTAGTTAGTCAATGAACTATTTGGACTATTATGTCACGATTTGGATCCCATCCGCCATTTGGAAGGATAAACATTACTTCAATATTTTACTGTGGACAACGTCAACTGACACAAGTAACCCAAATTTTGTATTCGTCGTGTAGAAAACTTGTCAAGTGGAATTCGACCTGGTGACCTACTAAAAAAAAATTAACTTTTATTAAATGATGGTTGCTCCTCGAGCGCTAGACATTTTTACACCTACCGGTGGTATTGTTAAATATGAGTTAAATTTGACTCATTTCGCTGAGGTCGAAGTTGATGAATGACTCCATTTATGCTATTGTATGGAGCTAATTTGTACTATAAAATGTAGTTTTAACGAAGCGATTCTTTGTAAATCTGTTGATAACGTTAACGTTCTTTTCTCATTTATTTTAATTATGTTATAATTTTTCTCAATTATAATGTTGTAAATTTCTTTCTTATTTTTATTTATTTTCCCTTAAGAATGACTGTTGAAGGCGAGTGGGAGATTTTATTGCCAATTCTGTACATATCACTCACTAATCTCATATTCTACACTGGGTGAAGCCGGTGGACGCATTGACATATGTCGCGTACGTCACATTTATGATAGCGCAGTAGTTTACAGGGAATACGTTCGGAATTACGCCTTTCTTAAAATAATCAAGTAATTGTTGGAGTTTAATATTTTTATTTTTTAAATTTGTATATATTAATGTTGTGTTTAGTACATTTCTACTACTAAGTACGCACGTGGGACAGTAATATTGGCATTGTTATTTTTAATATTGTATTAATTACTTTTAGTTGTTATATATCATCCATTATAAAGGCTCTGTCCACCTCAACATGGAATAACTCAAGTTTTGAGGCGGGTAGAGATGTATTACAGTACATGTAATTTATAATTAAAGAATTACGCTTTAATTTTTTTTTAATTGACAAGGAAGTCGCGTATTTTCTTCAGTAGACGTTTATATGGTGCGTCTTTTCAATATTTTCAGGTATGTATAACATTTAGATAATTAGATATCTACTTACTTAAGAAGGAACGAACCTTTTCTATATTCTATATCCTTTTACTTTATCGCAACTATTTGAGGTTAATAGCTTGGATACTTATTTGAGAAGATATTGATCTAATTTTGTGAAAATATACAAAAATGACAGTGAAATGTTTCAAAATGCTGGTCATTTTAATTTGTTTTTTTTTTTAATTCAAAGATGTTCTGTCTGTACGTCTATTTTAAACTTCAAATCACAGATGATACGAAGCTCATAATGGTATTTTTCAATAATTAAATATAACGGTGACAGTTTTTTTTCCACAATTTTATTTACATTATCTGGAAAAAAAACTAGACCCACAAAGCGTCTTGCAAGATGTTAGCTAACAGGTTAATTTGTACAATTTTTAGTTATTATATGAATTTCTTGTGTTTTGATATTTGAGAATCATTGTATTTGAAGGAAAAATTGTTGAACATTGTGAATTCTGCTCCAATCACACCTCGTCACCTCCGTAAAGACTGACTGATGAAAGGAAATGCGCTGATACATCAGCAAAGTGGAATCGGTACGTCTTCTGTCTACCTATACTGAATCGCCGAACCCCAAGTACGTAAATAGCGACAGTAATCCTTTATTATACAGCCTTTCAGAAAGTATTTAACCCTGCGATTATTTGTAAAATATTGTGAGACACGTTACAATACGCTTCCCGTACAAAGGATTACGTGCAGTCGGCTGTTTGTCCGCGGAAGCCGCCGGTCATCCAGATCGGGATGCTGTGAGACAGATACAGATCGTATTATTTCTTGTCGCATGTTAAGCTCGACACTAAAAAGTTATCTCTGTGTTTTGTGAACAAATCTGGATTATATGATTTGTAACTACGGAGGAACTGATCATATAGTTTTCACTATATGCTCAGTATATACGATGAGCTGGTGGATCAAAATTAATATAATTGACCTTGTTTTGGTTTTAAAAGACTATGTTCTTATACAATTATACGCAATCATTATTAAAGCAATCGAATGCTACTTAAAATACATATATTAAGTAAAAATACGTAATATACCGTAAAATATTAATATCAATAGCTGAAAAATGTACTTACCTACCTTAGATTGCAAGATTGGAGAGTTCCAAGATTGATGCAAACATAGGCAGGTACTATTCTTTTCACTCTAATGCCATGTTTCAAAACAGAACACTGGATTGAAACTGAAGTTCTCCTTGGTAAATGATGGTACAAAGTAATATATAAAGTAAAGGGAAAAAAATGTACACGTGTGAAGTATGAAGGATAATCGTTCAAAGCATC
Organism: Eubasilissa splendida; assembly: GCA_031772225.1. Taxonomy (NCBI): domain Eukaryota; kingdom Metazoa; phylum Arthropoda; class Insecta; order Trichoptera; family Phryganeidae; genus Eubasilissa; species Eubasilissa splendida. The sequence goes on from CM062847.1 coordinate 20,828,427, forward strand.
GTTCACAAAAATGTTGCGTTGAACATTTAAGAACATCTGGAAGCGATATATATCAAACAGCAGCGTTTTTAAGCTTTGTTAGACTATAGACAAAAACGACTAGGTCTCTTTTATTATGCACCAGAAATTAATGTATTTTAAGAGAAATTTCAAAAAGTAACTAAGTCTTATGTTTCATAATACATTTAAACCATCTACAGAAATTGCAGTTAGGTACTGATTTGATCGGAGAATATTGTATTTTCTTAATTTAACAAGGGGATTGCGCGAGCCTCTCTGAGCACCCTGAACCCCTGAACTGCGAGAAAAACACATGTGTCAATTATTCGTACTGAAGAAAGGATCTCCATAATTATATGCAGAAAAATAATACGTTCTTTGGACGTATTGCTAGAATAGATAGATAGAGACAGTCTAGAAATATTAATTATCATTGAGAATGCAAAGACGAAGAGACGATCTCCATCAGTACGGGCAGAGCGAGTCCGAGAAATGATGGAAAATTGTAATGCTGTTGTACTGAAATTAGATTTCATATATCTATTTATTTAATACATTTATTATTACGTGTCCTTTTCAGAGTTAGAGTACATATCTATAGAGAAGTAAATACTTATTTAAACAATTTTTATTTTTAAAAACAAAGATATTGTAGGATTATAAACAGTTTACGTGTAAAGCGCCCTTGAGGTGAAAGTTTTTACGAAAATGACGCTATACAAATTAATATTATTAAATTGTGTCTTACGTACGTCTTTCGTGCCCATCCTAGGACAGGTTTAAATCATAATCATAAACATAAAACCTTTAATGACATACATTAAAAAAAAAATAGAGATGCGTACACGAAATATATGTCACATCGATATTCTTACTATTTTCAAACTAAGCTAAACGCTTGTACTATGAAAATAGGACTAACTTTCTGGTGTCCTGGAACGAGGCGCGAATCTTAGATCACCAGGCCAGCGTCTTACCCACTACACCGATAAGCTACTCAATTAATTAATTTATTATTGAGTGTCATGGCTACTTTGCTAGACTGCCGTCTGTGTTAGAGTAGCCAATTTTTTTCGTGCTGTATTGTATTGTAGTGAGTTTAAATTAATTAGGAATGTTGGACAACGTTGCTTCCGACTGATCTTTATCCAATTGAATCATATATTGAGTCCATATTTGAGTATTTTTTTTTAAACTGAACGATTTTAAGTTAGTTTTAAGTAAATTGTACAGTTTCGGAGCTAAACACATATAAAAACGTTGACAGCGTGTTGTTGTTGCTCTCAGAACTGATTTAAACTGAAAAACTAAGATGTGTTAAATTTTGAGATAAAACATAATCCCCGACACCCAAACTATGAAATAATATTTTATATTTACTACTGTGTATGCTGTTAAAAATAAATAAGTCAATTAAAATATATATATAATGATTAAAAAGTATGAAATCTGTTTGCATTGAAATTTCCTCATGTAAAAAGTCCATTGGCGTTGGTGTATAAGTAGAACAAAGTGTTTCAAGATTATTATTTCACTTTCACTGATGGTATGGTTACAGTCGGTTAGCAAGATACGAGTATATGTTATACCGGCCGCGCCGAACCCCGCCGGGCCATACAATGGAACCCTTTCTACCTGCAGCCCGCAGCCACGAGACCGCGGCCGGCGCCACAAAGGGTTGTGCCCGACCGTGTAATGGGCACCCCTGACTGGAGCTCCTCTGCAGGGATTCTAACGTAAAATTTGCTATACTTGTTTTAATATTAATTTTTTTAAACTAAATTTAGTTCTAAATACAAATTAAAAGTATTCATTAGAAAGATGTACATATAAAATCAATTTTATCGAAAAATATTGTTGTTGCTACCGAGATTCGAACCTGGGTTTCTTTCCAATCCGGAGAAGGTGCATTAACCGACTATACTACAGCAGACAGTACTTTTGACGACAAATTTTCGAACCTATATGTTACACTTTTTGAATTAATACATCTATCGTTCCATTATTTGAAAGCAATCTACTTTATTTTTCGATAAAATTGTTTTTATATGTATATCTTTCTAATTAATACATTTAATTAGTATTTAAAATATCATAGACCTATGTTCTGAATAATTACAACCTCGCAATAAGAATGTGTTTTCCGTAATAAATTAATCCGAAACAAATATAATATGAGTCTACCCGTCCCCGGTCAGATAACATCAGGCCAGTTTTAGAAGCAAAGCGCAAGACTCTTAGCTGAAGAGCTATGAAAAGAGAAAAAAGCCCTATATTCAACACAAATTTAAAAGTGAAAATATACTTTAAAAATATTTTAAATGGACAATAATAACAATTATGTAGCTAAAAATCAGAATAACGCACTACCTGCCCCTGGTACACGATGGTAGGTGCCAGAAGGTTATTATTAAAAAAAATCGGTTACATGTATTTTATAATCCTCGCATAGAATATGTTAAATGGCTGGCATCCTGGCCTAATTTCAATTTTATAAAGAAATAAAACCATATAAATTTTATTGATTTATACTTTATTTCATATTTCATACGAGTCATTTCAAACCTTAAGTATATACTGTACATGCATAGTGTTGGATTTGATTCCACGATTCTAATGAGATATCTAATGTAACAAAAAAATTAACGATAGAATTTAACTTCAAATGTAATAATTACATTTTTGTAAAACATATCCTATGTTTACACGGTCCATTAAAAAAACAGTGTGAATGAAAACCGCGTAAAAAAAGAATGCAGTGCATTTGAAAAAATAGATGAATATACCCAGTTGTCAAAACTACAATACAAACATTAAGTTATTTTCATGGGAAAATCATTGAGATACATTTCTTAGTTACAGAATACGTAGGTACGTCAATAATGAATCAAGAATTCAAAAAGGCTACGAATATTATAGAAACACACAGGCATAATAATTAATTAATCTCAAAGGTATTTGAGATTCTGTAAAAATAAGGTAGATGGCTCTTTCAAATAATGGAACGTTTAAATGTATTAATATCAAAAAGGTAACATATAGGTTCGAAAATTGTCGCTGTAGCGTAGTTGGATAATGCACCTTCCCCGGTTAGGAAAGAGATCCAGGTTCGAATCCCGGTGGCGCAACAACAATATTTTTCGATAAAATTGATTTTATATGTATATCTTTCTAATTAATATATTTAATTCATATTTATAATAATTAAATTTTATTTATCGTCACTTTGGATAAATGCGTGCTTTGAATCGTGTTAGATCCAAATATGCAGTGTAAATTTTTTTATAAACCATGTTAAATTGTGAAAATAACACGAAAACGAGTAAAAAAGCTGTGCAGTAAAGAGATAGTTAGGTATATTAACGATCTTTCAGCGGAACACATTGTCGAAAATATTAGACTTGATCGCTTATAATGTTATCGTTATACGATCGAGGCTGGTGTTCTGGGTTCGATTCCCGGTGAGGTCACAATACTGTGTAATTGTCTCGTGCCTGGGCGTTTTTGTGATGTGTTTCGCTACAGTATTTAGGCTTCGTGGCCTTAATCGTAGTAGCGTTAATAAATAAAATAAAATAGTTGGTAAATTACTTGAAAATATAATTACTAATTTCAACTTAATCAGATTATTAATTATTAAGGAGAGCACATTATTATTGTGAAGTTGCAGTTTTACAGAACATAGTTCTGTGATATTTTAATACAAATAAAATGTATCAATACGAAAGATATACAGATAAAATCAATTTATCCAAAAAATATATTTGTGCCATCCGGACACGATGCAGGAACCCTTCCTATCCGGGGAAGTGCGCTGACCTATTACACCACGTCAAGATAGTAAGTTAACGACAAATTTTAGTATTTATATATTGCACTTTCAAATTGATACATCTATTATTTCATTATTTGAAAGCATTCTACTTTATATTTACGGAAAATCTCAAACACCTTTGATTAAAATCCGATAGGAGACGTCAGAATTAATGAATGAATTAATATTTATTAAATTTTTGGAAACATTAATACAACTTTTTTATTATTTAGGAGAACACATTTAAAACACATAAGAACACCCGGTGGCGATAAAAATATTTTTTCGATAAATTGATTTTATTTGTTCCTATATCTTTCTTATAATTTAATTGGTATAAGATCACCTATAGCTATTCAAATAACTGTTATATAATAATTTTAGTATGTTCTTGGGGGTTGAACGTCCCTGACGAGTCCATAAAGAGTTGGAATTTTGCTACACAATCCTTTTTTGTCGGTTCACGTTTGCAATATGGCACTTGGTGAGATTCCCTTTTTGGATGGCCATAATTATGTTCATATTTGGCTCGGCATTTATCATCGAATTTTTCGAGAGCAATGTTTAATGACAGGAATGATTGAACAAGGGTCTGTTTATACGGTTCGGTTTTCAAAATTCATGGGAGAGAGGGTTGCAAAGGGTTGGGAAGGGTTTGGAGTAGTTTTGTGTTACATTTTGGAAACATCACTTCAATAATTATTTGCCTGTTTGGGTAAATAACGATATTAACGGGAGGTATTGTGTACAACACTCGAGTAGGGTAGACAATGTATCAACAAGGGTTGTTTGCTACATCTCTAATCATTCCGTATATGTAATTAAGTGGATATTTCGATATTTATGCTATTTCAAATACACTTATTTTGTACAACATGTGTTCTGTCCAAGTTACTTTAAACAATTGTATACAAACTTGGATTTATTGCTTGTAAAGTGTGTTTTTGTAATTTTAAAATGAAATAAAACACATTAAAATCGTGGCAATGGCCATGGTATTGGCTTTATTGGAAATATCATTTTATGCCATTAGTGTTTAAATATGATTTTGCGCATATGAGCATCGCGGCTGGCTCGAATAAAGCGCAATCTGAATGTCCAATTTACGAGCAGCTGGGGGCGTATCGGCAATAACGCGACGGATGTTGGCTTCCAAGTCTGGTTATCGGTGTAGAATAGCGACTTCACATATTCCCACAGAAAATAATCCAAAGGTGTTAAATCACACGATCTTGGCGTGGCGCCCGCTGTGTGGCGTGTTGCCCCGTCTTGTTGAAACCACAGCTCTTCCACATTGATGCCATTCAACTGAGGAACGAAAAAGTCAGTAATCAAAGATATATTGCTTTGCACGATGGCGAATTGACTCATTCGGGTCCTCTTCAATACTACGCTCCACTGCAGCAACACCTTCTTCGGTGCGCACTGTTCGACGTCTCTGAGGATGCGCATTATCAATTAGAGCACGGATGGATGATTACGTCGACCGTAAAATGGGCGTGGCGCACGGTAAGTTTCACGAACTGAACCACGATTTTAGAAATAAATTTGCGAGCGTTGTTCTGGCGCAAGTCTATTCATGGTGAAATAGCAAACCAAACTGAGCAACTTGCAAACAATGTTTCTCTGAAATACACACAAATCTAAAAATCGTATATTTATCATAATTATGGGTACCAGTTGCAATTTCAGCAATCTCTATATTTTTAAAATATTATTGTGTATATTTTTTTATTATGTATGGAGAAAAACTTGGAAAGCCGATAGGAGCTCGAAGAGCAATATATTTATATTTAATTTTTTTCTCATTTTTAATTTGGTATAATATAACTGACTTCCAAAAATGAGCTAGTCTCCATACTGGTGGGTATTAAAATTTCAGAGTAGCGAATATTGTAATTGGATGAATTATAATATTATATTATACGGGAGTGACCGATTTTGCATGACCAATTTACATCAAATAGAGCTATGTTTGACTGTTAATAAATTAACATAATGTATAAAACTTATATGAGCAGACAACTGCATTAAAAATGTAATGGAGGTTGCTGACTTTGAAACTAGTACTCTTAATTATCGTTGTTGATATTGTAATCGTTCCGATAAAATGTGTACATCGTTTAATTTAATCAGAGTGGAACATATTTACGTACAAATTAGCCCGAGAATCAAGGAGGCCGAAGTTGGCAATGGGCTGGACACGTTTATAGAAGAGATGATGGCCGGCGGGAAAAGAAGTTCTCGGAGTGAAATATTGCATGTGAGTCTTCAATTAAACGCAAATAAGACAAAAGACGTGATCTTTAGCATATTTAACGAATTGGATGATGGCGGGCTGTATACACACGAAGTAAGACTGGAAAGAGTTGAGAAAATAGCATACCTAGGATGAAGATGAAATTAAACTGTATTCTTCCGTATCAAGAAAGTATCGTGCAAGCAAAATAAATTTATATTTGCGAATGAGGATGGTACGATGTTATGTGGTATTCCTTGTACTGTTATGTGTAATGGAATCGAGGATATTCATTGGAACAGTGCTAATGACTTGATTTTGACAGCATCATGAGATACCAAAAAAAAAAAAATTCCTGTAACTAATGTTCGCTCACGCGATTTGGCACAATTGCGCACACAAAAAAATATAGCGCGCACACAATTTTTAACAAGACTTCATGTGCCGCCTTCTATCGAAGGTTGGCTACCATGTTGCAATATGTTGGTTTACTAGATATGCAGCCATTGGTGACCGCTGAGCGGGCAGGGTCTCATCGGCTGTCGCCAATTGCTTGCTGCTAGGCCCTGCGGGCGGCTGTTTTGTCCGTCGTTCAGGGTCTCAATAGATTCTATATTTCAATGTTAGAGTTTTCCCCAAAACAAACCACACGTAAATAAAATCTCGATGTTATTAAAATTATTCCACCTTTGTAAGTTAGCTGTCAAAACGAACAAAAATGAATCATAAGAATCGTTTATAGACAATTTCTATGTTGAGATTTCTCGCTTACCATAAACAGAAGAAAAGATGACAGATGTCAATATATGATTTCGCTAAAATATTAACCTAGAGATATTAAAAACACGTTTATTTTACAGACCTGGCCGTTTAATCAAGCACTATACGGCCATAATGACATTACCGAAACCAAAGCCGGCATCCAGAAAGTGACATATGTAGATGGAAAGACGTAATATTATTATGGATACTTTTCAGTGCCAAAATTGAATACAAAATTTGTTCAACGAAATTTCTTATTTTGTGCTCCGCGAATGTTTAACAAATTGCCACTAAACCTTAAAGGGTCTAAAGTGACTAACGACTAAGAAAGCGGTTGCTTGATGTGGGTAGAAATCAAAATGAATATAATTTGTCATTTGTGCTAACCTAACAACCTTCACATTTTTGTCTCCGACTATTATATATTGCTGACAATAATATTTTTATAACTTTTTTCAATAATATTTTATAATTTCAGATTGTACTTTTTTCACAAAACTTTTTATAACTTAATTAACATTATACTTACTTACCTCTAAACAATTACAACTTTAGAACAGACCACGTCTAGTGAAGTAATTAACCTTTATTTTTCATATGTACATATATGCTACAAAAAAAATAAAATATTATCATTTAAATGGTTATTACTGCGCGGACCATATACAAATGAATGAGTTATACAAATCTACAAATTTACCTAGCATTCCGCATAACAAAATATATTGTTTTTGTTTTAGTCGTTTAGGTATTATTTAGTTTATAGTAGTTCAAATTCCACAACACAATTTTTTATTTCTTCCATGCACCTTAAAATTATTAAAAGTGTATCTATTATATAATTATCGTTTTATATCAAAATTCTGACTATAATTTTCTCTTTAAAACTGTTTTACAGATATGTCAAATATTCTAGTTGTAGATAACAAGAAAACAAAATTATATTTTAGTAGCACTTTGATTTGACTACAAATAACATGTATGAGTTATACCTATAATATAACGTACTTGATATCAGAAATTAGCTTAATTCATTACTCTAATTTATATACTGACATATTTATAAAAAAATAAACCTCATAAGCGATGAACCAATCTCCGCCTAAGAAATCGAAAAATTTATATTCAAAACTTTGATACTCAATATTTCAGCCATCTTGTTTCAAGGTTACAATATGTTAATTTGTGCATGTATTTGATGCACTCGTAACTAATACTTTCCAATATTGCTTCTTTGAGGAATTTTAGGGTCAATAAACATTTATTAACGATAAAATATCTTGAAAAAAGTATTTGCAAGTCATAGATTTTTCACAATCTTCGATATCGCACGAATATAGAGGATATTTGATGTTCTTTTATAAGTAAAAAAAAACATTTAGGTAAACAGCAATCTGACAGGTTAGCGCTGTAAAGACAGGGAAACTTCGAGGACTTCATCCCCTTTCTCTTATTCAGCCCTTCCGAGTGACACATCCCTCCTATCGAACGTAATTTATGGTCAAGGGAAATAAAAGCATAAAAAGAAGGAAAAACGACGCCGGGAAAAAACACACCCACAAAAAGTTGAAATTGCATGCCTGCTTTTATTTACGTACTTATAGCTCGGCAGTTATAGCTCAAACCACTCCCCTACCGGGTCTCCCACCAATGGCAGCGATAGGGAATAAATAATTTAAATAAATAAAAATATATGCTTCCGGAGAAAATAGTTTGATTATTCTAATGTTAAAATTATACATTTTTTTCATAAAAATATATCTCTACCGTTCAAAAAATATTAAAGCCGGTAAACGTTGCACTGATCATATCACGAATGGCTTACACGTATATCTCATACATAGATAATTATACCTGAAAAGGACAAGAAGTCTCTTAGGTTTTGCGTTAAAATAAAACAGAGGCTTATTTAGTATTTGATTAAAATTTGTTCTAATTAGCGAAATAATGTAAAAGCTGATAAATAAATACATACATAGCAGTGGTGGTTGGTAACTGTTTGTAAAAGGGATGCTGAATAATAATTGTATACCTATTATCAAATATACAAGTCTATAGAATAGCTAACGAACAAGATGCATGCTACTGACAAAAATAGTCTGTTAAATTAGCTATATAAATTCTTAATGCTCCGCAACATCAATTCAAAACCCGTTTTTTTTAATTCAAATGATGAATTAAATAGATAATCGAAGGATTTTTAATGTTTCAAAAATTCGGCTTCAAGTATTCAAGCCAAACTGTCAAAAATGCGTCACACAAACAAATTCCTCAAAACAATCCGCTCGCTTCGCAATATGAATACAATTCTGTGCATTATTACCCATAATCATCAAATTCGTTTTTTGTACGTTGGATGCTATTAACGAATGCGTATACAGTATTCGAAGACCTTAACAGGCGGAAAGTCGAACACTTTCAAACTTTGTGGATACGGAACACTGTAGCTGGTATTTGTGTGTTTACGTGAATCATAGATATTCGAAAGCTGAGAATGTATGTATTTCGACTCGCTCCGTGCGCACGCCTTGTAGTGTGTGTTGTGACTGGTCTTTGAAGGACAGCACGAATATATTTGTAGCAGTGTTATTTTCGGCTAGAATCCAAAAGTCCAAAGGTTTTTGACTTTAGAACACAAGGGATGCGAAGCATTTTTAGTTTAGTTTATTTTAGTTAGTATTGACATCCTGAAGAAGAAAATGGTATTTTTCGAAACCGGTAGATGTATTTAAACTCAATAAGTGGTTAACAAAACAAAGTTAACAAATAGGAATATGTATACGTTATATTATTTTTATTTATACAAATTTAATGAAATTGATTAATTCAATCCTGGTAAAACACCTATCGTATAATAAATACTCAAAGGTATTTGGGATTCATCGCCAAAAAGTTTACTGCTTTTAAAAATTGAATAATAGATGTATCTATTATAACTAACTACAGAATATATGTTCAAAATTTGTCGAAAACCTAAGTAATTTGCAAATGTAACGAAAATGGTTAACGCGTTTCTCCGGATACGAAAAGGTCCAGGTTCCAATTCCGGTAGCAACTAGCGTCCAAATATTTTTTCGTAAAATAGATTATTTCTGTTGCTTAATTTAATTTGTATGTATTATAAGTTATTCATGTATAATATAAAACATGAATTATATAAGATAATATTAGAGTTTTGTAGAAACAATTCGCCAAAATAAAGTTCAGAGGAGAGATTTATATATACTAAATTGTATAAATAAACATGTGCGAATGCAATTGGACTCACGCTCACATTGTGTCCGAAGAGTGGCAACATAGATTGGCGTCTAATGGCCGTCTCCCCCGGCATATTTCCCGCGTCCAGCTTCGCTCCCCCACCGCTTCTTACATTATTTCATCTTCCCCCTCCTCTATGAAAAGTATCGCAATCTGATCGGGAGAGGCGCTTCTAAAAAAAACAGGAAAATGACGATCGGTTTTTACTCCAAGGAAATAATATTGCTCGGAGAACAGAACAGCGGGCGCCGTAAAATTTGGTAAAGGCTATTTTCGAACACCCATTACCTAATTATTGTATGTGTATCGATACTCATATTATTAATAACAATGATAATTGATGTACCTAATTGTTGTATGTACGTATATTTTTTATTTAAGTAGTTATAAAAATTATATAATATTCTTACATCTAGTGCATGCAAATAGTTTGCCTAATTAAGTAAAATATTTCATTTCGGAGGTAGATTGCGTGAATGCGTTTCGGTATACCATCAAATTTTTACTTACTGCTCGGAATAAAATATTTTTTTTTCGCGCACTGCAGGTTTAAATTGAACTGAATATTTTGGAGGTGATTAAAATTTTTTTTGGTTTTTTAAATCACCTCCAAAATATGGATGCTACACGGTGATGTAAGTATGAAATATTACGGTCCAGGATAATTCTTGGAAAAAAACCGCTCATTTTTTGAGAAGTGTTATAATTTGAAATAAAAAATAAGTTTGAGAATATTTTTTAATGTTAATTTATTACGTCAGAATGATGCGCGAAGAATTTCTTAGACTGCGCGTCGTCGCTGCTGCGCAGTTTAGAGGGAACACGGGAGCGCATTCTTTCTTTACTTATCTCATATATCCTAGCAGTAACATAATGGTTCGTTCATATATCTGTATAATCGATATCGCTCGCATCCTCAGAGAAATTTGGAATCTTCTGAATATGTCCCCGTATTATTAATTTAATAAGAAATTCATGACAGAACTTTCATGGACGTTCTCTATTTTTAGTACCATCAACACTCGCGTCATATATATGTGTACCTAATTCGTACTATTTTCAAACTAAGCTAAAGGCTAGTGCAATGAAAACAGGAGTAACTCGATGGCCTCCTGGAACGAGGCTCGAATCCCCTACCAACTAGATAATTAAGCGAGTATCGTAACCACTAGACCACAAGCACGTCATGTTGGCTATTTATTCTCTCGGTCATTTGAGTGAATTGAACCTTACTAAAAATGACAATGAAATTTAGAAACTAGTCATCATATTTCAACTGAAGTAATGCAAGTAATGTTCAGAGCCGGCACATGATGAATAAACGTACCTACCTTCATTGAATACAACTGAAATGAGAGCATTCAGGTGAACATATAGCGAATCCGTTTAAGATAAAGTATTTCCAGAACATTGTTGTATTGCCATTCTGCATCGACATATTGTTTTACGTTTAACATTGAGGTTTACGAGTAAAACCTGTTACCTATATTTGTACAAGATTTATAATAGATGTGAACCTACGAATTTGTTAAATAGAATCTATCTATCTAATGACATCATTACTTTATACTATAAAACCAAGTTTTTAGAATAAATTAGGCATTTTTAAGTATAATTAATTGTATACACAAATAAAATCATTACAGAAGGTTTTTTTGTTTATTCATAAAATAGATCGCCAACATCATTAATTAACATGGCCGCTACTTTCTGGTGTAACATGATTATTTTAATTTTCACAACTAAACTTTGTACTGCAAACGCGATGGGCTATTGTTACTACTATAGTATCGAGAGGTTCAGTCTCTCGAAAATATAGTAGTGACAATAACCCAACGCGTATGTAGTACATAGTTTAGTTGTGAAAATTAAAATAGATCGTCAATTTTAAACATTTCCAATTAAAGTTTTAAATAAATTAAGTTTTGGTTCACTTTCTACGTAAACTTGGTTAAAAATAATAAGTTTTCTAGTTTAATAATTTATATATTAACAGTTTTAGAAAAAACATGACCTTAGCCGAATGTTAAAATTACTGAGAAAATGAACTGTCATTGATTACATATTTATTTACCTACACATCTTAACTTATATAAAATCTGGATTAATGTTATTTTTAGTCACTTGTATAACTAATAACAAAGTATATTGCAAAGAAACCCGAAATTGCTGCGTAGGACGTACGAATTTCTATTTTATTGACCATCCTTTTGTCTATGGCACAAGACAGACAACAATGACATTTGCTACAATAATTTATGGCTTAGTGGACCCCACGCGACAACCGCTTGTAAACTGATCAAAGGGCAACTGTTAGTCCAGGGGTAGTTCGGAGCTTTTTTGCGTAATATGGCTACTGCCAGCGTTCCGACGGTTGTAAAACGGTGAACGAGAAAATCAATTCCAATGTCCATTGTCCCCGTATTTTTTACAAACATTATTTTGCATCGTAGGGTGCGGAGAATGCAGATTTTTGAAAGGTAATCATAAAAAATCTGCATTTTTTGACAAAAGATTAAAAGGACCCAACATTTTACAAATCTATTCAAGTGCGCGCACTCAAATCGGTAGGGACAGAAGCGTCATTTTTTAAATTGCATTTAAAATAGTTCGGTGCCAGCGATAGAAAAATTTAATGCACACATAGCAAAAGTAGTAAAAATAGTAGCATTTGACGTGTATCGCATGCCAAATAATTAAGAGGGGGACTTGGCTTGCCGCCGATGCTGGCGGCGCACAATGGGCAAAATTTGGGGTATTCTACGGAAACACTAAAAAACTAAAAATGCGTTGCGAATGAAAAAACTCATTCCCTCTTTTTAAATGTTTACAAAAAGCGGAGCGCGCGGAAGAATTATTGAAATAATGAGAGTGGCATATTTTATCTATGCACGCGCACATCTTTTTAACGCAGTTCTAAAGGGGGTGAACATTGTGGTATTTCCGTGGCGTAAGATAAATTTGTTTTTTTTTTGTTCAGTGTGAGGAATCTCACGCGTGCCCAGCACGGGGCGCCCGCTGACTGTCTCCGGCACGCGGTCGACGAAATACACATTTTATACGGACGATCCTTTTAGTGGATAATCTCAAAAGGAAGGTCGCGTCATCCGGAAAGGGCAATAAATACACGGCAGAACTTTGTTCATAAACTCGCAGAATATTGCGGCGGACAACTCTTTCAAAGTTTATTTGTTTTACAGAGGGTCTCGGTTGCAGAATAAACAAACTGTCAAGCCTTTTTACGGTTTTTAAGGGTAAAGAACACACTTTTATTTACGATGCGGTTGAGTAGGTACTGATGATGATTTCTTTTGTGGTTTTTGTCGCTCGAATACTGTTCCAATCTCAGCAAACAGATCTGAGAAAGCAATGCGGAATACCCTATTGACTTTGTAAGCCCTAATAGAAAAAGGATAAAATATTTACTGCTGATTAATAGACAGAGCCGCATTACCACATTCATTCCACATGTATGATATCTGAAACGAGATTGATGACAGATTACAATGAAACCTTACGTCAAATGAAAGAGTAATCATAAGGCAGGCTAACAAAGCTTACACGTAACAATAGTTTGTATGAATGTGGATTAGTTTGTCTGTGTGGGAGCACCTAACTATCCTCGGCTTAATTCATCCTTAGTGATTCCTTGTTGTGTAGGTCTGGGAGGCCGCCATATTGGGAGGGAGGAGAGTCCGCCGGGATGGGGAGGAACAGGACGCGGAGGGTTACTCGTCCGGCAGGGTGTAGCCGCGGACTGTAAATGAAGGGGTAAAATTGAAGAAACACGCGGTAATATTTAAGTATTTCTGTGCATCTAATATAGAAATTTCCTTCATGTGATAAAAACACTAACTGTTTACGGTGAAACGAATTTAATACTACATTATTTACCACTCGACTCGTTAAATAAACCAATATTTTTATTAATTAATTTATACATTTTTGTTGTGAAGTTGCTATTTCAGAACATAATTCTGAAGCGTTTTTAATACAAATTAAATTAATCAATTAGAAAGGTACATTTGTATTTGTATTCAAATTTAAATATTTCTACATTATATAACGTGGCCATGAATAAAAATAGTTGGATTATTGATAACTGTTACTCATTGAAAGTAACAAACGGGTAATAAGAAATCGATTAATTCATAACACGTTAATTAAGAGCATCAGAAATCTATCTTAGTAGCGTATGAACATATGGTGTGAATATGTTTAGGTAAAATCATGTATATGTATGTATGTATGTAAAGTAAACGAGGAAAACTCGTTGAAGTGAAAAATAAATAAATTTTCTTTTTACACAAAGCTTTTTCCACATATACTCGTATTATAAAGCTACTTACGACACGATTTAAGGTGGCATTAGTATTATCATTTTTAATGTGGAAAATAAAACTTTGAAAAGAATCACGAGCACATTAGTGTTTCGTTGTTTAGGTGCACCGCCCGCTAGTTATGCAACTGTGCAGTGTGTCCGATGGTACAAGATGAAAATTTTCTCCCGAACGCGGAGAGTAACGATAAAAAATAGTACAGAATTACATCTATTTAAAAGAATTCTATTGCATTAGTATGAAGAGTGTACTGAACCATCTGATATATATCAACTTACCGTTAATACTCGAGGGAAAAATTTCATCCATGGATACGTATCATTAGGAGATAATAAATTAAATATATTAATTAGAAAGATATACATATAAAATCAACTTTATCGAAAAATATTGTTGTTACGCCACCGGGATTCGAACCTCAATCTCTTTCCTAACCGGGGAAGGTGCATTATTCAACTATGCTACAGCGACAATATTTTTAGCGACAATTTTCGAACCTATATGTTACCTTTTTGATATTAATACATTTAATCGTTCCATTATTTGAAAGAATAATCTGAAAATAATAAAGTTGTATCAATGTGTCCAAAATTTAATAAAAATGATTTGATAATTCTGGCGTCTGCTATCAGTTTACTCAAAGGTATTTGAGATTCTGTAAAAATAAGATAGATTCATATTTAAAATATCACAGACCTGTGTTCTGAATAATTACAACTTCACAATAAGAATGTGTTCTCTTGATAATAAATTGACGGCGAGGTAGATAAAAATAGTGCATATTACCAATATCAATTTGTGGCAATATTTTCTGCGATCTTGTAAGATAATCTTCAGAATTATAGACCCCGAAATGCAATCTTAAGTAAGTGGTAAAAAGTATTCATTCTTACTGTTTAATTGTCATAAATAATTAAAAGTCCGTTTACTAATTACAAATAAATCTTAAAATAAAGAGATAAATAGATTTACCCGGCGCGAGGTTGGTCAGAATGCACCAATGAAGAAGGGTGTAAATAGGGGTTGGGCCACCTCGACAATCCTTCCGGAGGGTCAAATCTCCGAAGGGGTAGTTTGTCAGCGGCCGAGGAGGGCGGGGTGCGGGATGGGTGCTTAGTCGGGGGAACTTTTTTGCCGACGACAATTTAGCGATATGTGCACCAACTTAATCATACTCCAGCCCATGTGCACTGCCGGGCAGGGTGGGGGGGATGGAGGGGGTGGCGCGGCTGTGTGATTTGTGGAAGGATGCATCCTCACTCGAGGGGAAGTGATTGGCCACTAGGATCGGGAGATAAAAACTTGCTCTAATCGATTTTTAGTTGGCGTTTAAGATGTCGGTGGTCGGGAGTTACAAATCAAACATTCTATCCTCCGTCCAATCTTGAGACACGGATTAACAGGTATGTTGGGACCTTTGTATTGTAAAGGGCCTCATATAAAAATACATCTAATAAATAAATTCCAAATTATTCCACAATTTTAAATAGTTTTGGATGCTAAACACATCTTATTACAAAATATATCTAATAAACGATTATGAGGAAATATTGTTGAGCGAGAAAATTAGTAAACGTTTAGGAATATACCTGATTTATTTATTTCATTATCTCTATTTTTATTCCTGTCGAATCTTAAATAACAGCACGAAAAAAACTGGCTACTTTGACACAGACTTCAGTCTAGCAAAGTAGCCAGGATAACGCCGTATATATCAGAGGTGGAGTCTACTCCATCCCGCACAATAAACATATTACCATGTTATATTATAATATATTAACCTCTGTTATAACAAAAATATGTATGTCAATAAATAAATAAATTAAACATAAATAAATTAAAGATATACTAGTTTAGTTGCTTAATAAATATTAATTTTGAATTGAAAAAAAACACCGTTCAACAGTAACAGTAATAATTAGTTATAGTGAATTTCATATCTGTACAAGTATTTGATTACAGCAGATATAAAATCTTTTTTTTTATGATAGTCAAATAAATTTTATTCCTAATTTAGAAAGAAATATTTAATAAATTAGAAAAATGTACTTATCTCTTAATATAAAAATACAAAAAATTACCCAAATAGGCACAGCAAAAATAAAAATAACAAATTATCGTAAAATTAGGTAAAAAACCATGAAATATTACTCCATAAAATTATACAACAAACTGCTAATGGAAATAAAATATACAACGAATAGAACAATATTTAAGAATTTAATTATACAATGTATTTAAAATTAGACAAATGAGACGTTTAAAGGGAAGTAACGACGACCATACATAAAAAAATGAACTCACTAAATTTTCTTAAAAATACATATAAACACTTGAATAATTTTTAAACAATAACCCACCTCGATACAGAATCGTCCTAGTAAGGGGGCATTATTAATAACTGTAAATATTGCTCCCTTAAGATAAAAAAAATAATTTAAATCATCCAGGTAGACAAAAGTGGTTTGCGAGGGCATTAGACGTCGCAAAGCATTTTGTAATTATAATCCAGTATTCTGAATATCAGTTTTCCAAATGTACGTAAAAATTGCGTTGATGGTGTCATAGAACCAAACACATCAAATCACTTCTATCTATCTATCAAATTGATCTATTTTGTAAAAGTACGTTCAAAAACGACAACGATCATCAGACCTAGTGGCTTGTATTCCTATCGTAATATCACGAGTTTGAATCCCGTCGAATGTAGAAAACGATAAATAGGGGATGTTATTCTGACGAGTAATATTATTATAAGAAAGGAAAACACATTTTTGTTGTAAAGTTGCATTCTCAGAACATAGTTCAATGGTATTTAATACAAATAAAATTAATCAACTAAAAAGATATACAGAATACATATGGGAAGAGGTTCAACTTCGTATCCCGGTGGAAACTAAATATTTTTCGATACATAGAATTTTTCTGTATATCTTTCTAGTTGATTAATTTAATTTGTATAAAATAATTATTGTTTATATCTAGGTGGTGTGAGAGTAAATCGACAATTTTGAAGTTTACAACGATGACTTAGATGTAAGACAATGAATAATGTAAATTATAATACATAAACAATATTTGGACAGAATTATTAAATGAATGGTTACTATTTCGAAGTACAGGTACTCTACAGGTTATGTCGACATTTAATGTGTTGCGTCGTCTAACTCTAGCGTCAAGTGGGCGGCCACCGAACTATGTTGATGACTTCAGGGAGCATCCAACCCGCTTCCTTCATTTAAATTATATTTGTATCGATCAATTGTACATCGTGCGCAAATAATACATTTACATTTTTATTAAAATATAATGAAATTGTGCTGACACCTCATAGCACATGATGTCGATTAAAAGAAAGAGCACCATTTTACCTGAAGGAAGTAGCATGAAGCAAGAGATGACTATAGATTTTGTGATGATTATGAGGATTATCAACGACTTCCTATGCTGTAAAGAAAATGGAATAGGATCAGAGAAGCGGTGAAAATATCTATTTCGTTTACCGACCGATTCGTTTTACAACCAGACCGGTGAAACGGAACCCGGTCATTAAGTGAGGACCGACTATAGTAGTTTTATCTAACACAATATATGCATATTCTCAAATACCGTCGGCCGTTTGTGGGACCTTAGTTTTAATTGTTACTACATAACGTACAACATTTCGTCACAACGATAAAAATATTGAAATTTGACAAATGATTTTTTTTCTTCGAAATATTAAAATATAAACATTATTTGAACGTACCTACATACCAGTGGCGGTTGGTGACTTTTTGTAAAAGGGATGCTGGATAATAAGTTTATACTGACTAATGAATCAATTACAAAATTTACTATTTTCGTTTACAGCGTTAAAACACGTTGGTGAAGTATCCATGTTATTTTCTGTATTAATTTTTTATTTAAATTATGAATTGAATAGATAATCGAAGGATATTTAATTTTTCAATAATTCGGTTTCAAGTATTCAAGCCAAACTGTCAAAAATGCGTCACATAAACAATCCGCTTACTTTATAATATGTATGCTATTCTGTGCATTATACCCATAGGCATTAAAGACGTCTTTTGTACGTTGGATGCTGTTAACGAATGCGTACACAGTATTCGAAGACCTTGACAGGCGGAACTGAATGCGCACGCGCGAAAGTCGAATACTTTCAAACGTTGTGGATACGGAACGAATGATAGAATTCACTGTTGCTGTTATCTGTGTGTTTACGCGATTTATGGATGTTTTAATATTCTCGAAAGTGTCGTAGTGTGTAATATGAGTGGTCTCTAAAGGATAGAACGAATTTATTTGCAGCTGTGCTGTTTTCGGGTAGAAACAAAAAGTCTAAAGCTTTTTGACTCTAGAACACAAGGAATGCGGAGCATCCAAAGCATGTATAAAGCGATTGCGACTGCTACATACGCAGACAACTTTTATGTGTTTGAACCATCACAATCTAAACAATACTATTAACAATACATTTACAATACAATATATTGTTTCGTGCAGTGCATGCTCGTATTTAACCACCAGATTCAAGGTATTTTTTCTTAGAACATAATTTTACAACGACAAAAATAATTATGAGAGAGATTTAGCGAACCATTTGTCTTTTCGAATGTCATAATGTATTCTCGGAAGCTTCTTTGGTAAAATGTGTCAGAAAATTGCGTTAAAAATCTACTTAAGAAAGTGCACAATTTTTTACAGAATAATATGTAAAGAATAAAATTAAATAAATGTATAACATTTACATCGTATTTATTTTCTACAATCTTACTAGAGAACACAATCTGAACTTGAAATAAACTTTGGACCGTGTTTAACCCTTCCCAAACCATGCAGTAACACAGGTCTACCATTATAATTAAACCTGTAATATTTTGGTAAATACATGCAACATAAAATTCATATTTTAGATAATCTTAAAGAAAATATTAGCGCTTAGGAATGACTAGTGAAAAATCAATTATGAAAAGGGAATCGTACAAAAACAATTATTTTTTCCATTCAATCCGTTGTAAAACTAATACGTTGCAAGGCAGAAAGAAATCACACATTAATACCATTTGTGATATGAAAGACAGAGATCACACACTATTTTGACAGTGAAAAGAACAACAAACATACAAATATAATTGTCTCTTTCTCTTACTAATTAAACGAAAAGAGATAAGAAGGAAGGATACATTGTATAGGACTTAATGAATACTCTAAATTATGTTATTAATCATTTTTTCAAAATTGAATGCTCAATATTTAGAATAAATTTGTGCCATTAAAGGCATTTAAGCTAATAAAAACATTTTATCTAACTGTTATTTACGGTTACACGAGTTAACAGCATGGCTGCGTTTGGGTATTTTATAGCATGGTATGGTAAAGGATAATGGGACCAAAATAAAATACTATGATCTGTATGCGAGATTTGGCGGGACATAAAAGAAAAACATGTTTTATGCAGGGACATGATATACTTGTCTGAGACATGCGACACGTTTTTTTTTTCAATAAATAATATACATATTTTATATTTTAACAACGATTTATCGGAGGACCCTGTAGATTGCATCTGTTGAAATTGCACATGTGTATTGAGTGGCCATTTTCAAGGAAAGCATTTGCGTCCCCCAGCGGCAAGAAAAAGCGGGGGCAAAAAAAAAACAAATGCGGTAGTGACACGATAATTTATTTTCCGTAAAAACGCAATTTATAGTTACGATTGTGTGCAGCCAGTTGTGCGTCACGCCGTCGGACGATTACATTTATTTTTGCGCAAACGGCGCAATTTTCTATTCGTCGATAAATGAACTCAAAGTGGTGAACGAGCGATTCAAAAATCAATCGATAATAATGTCTATGTGTCGTTGTTGAGGAATAATTTGCAAGAGGGGTAAAAGTGAATTGTTGTCGCATATAGGAGATAGATTACTATCATACTACATTAAACGGAATTGGAAATGAATACTGGCAATTAAAATATTTTTTTTTTTAATCTCACACGGCATAAATATTTTATATAGAATGTTATATTATTAATGCCTTAATAATATAAGTTGTATCAATGTGTCCAAAATTTAATAAAAATGTGCCGATGATTGTGGCGTCTGCAGTCGGTTTACACAAAGGTATTTGTGATTCCGTAAAAACAATGTAGATGGCTTTCAAATAATGGAACGACAGATGTATTAATTTGAAAAAGTGTAACATATCAATATTTTTCAACAAAATTGATTTTATATGTATATATTTATAATTGATACATTAAATTAGTATTTAGAAAGTTATAGTTGAGTGCACGAACTGCGATTTTAATAAAATACAGAAATAAGTAATTCCAATACAAATACAAGTTTTGATGACATATTTAGTAAGACATAAAATAAGATATATGACTGATTTTGATATTTTTATATTTAAATAGTTTCGAAAATTAATAACTTAAAATAAATTTGTTGTATTATTCTTCCATACGAAAATTTAAAGTTTAATTATAAATGAAGCATATATACTAGTTTGCTACTTTTACAAAGTACCAACAAATTATTGTGTTAATACTTTATCAAGAAATGCCCTAATAGTGCAGGCTATTCATCGAGTATTATAATTATAAATAATAATATCAATAATTATAATTAGTTTATTCCATTCATTCATAATATAAATTACATTAGATACAAAATAATGTATGATCAACAGAATATACAAATAAAAAGAAAATTACAGAATAATTAAGTATATACACATGCATATTTCAATAGCTGTAAAAAGTATATAGGTTACATTTATAATTCAAATTAGATTACGACTATTATCATATGCATCATTTTAATTACCTGATCCCTGGATCCCTGATCGTGGAAGTCTTGATTCGGGATCTAGACCTCCATGACTACACAGCATGAACTAGAAAATTGGTACTACGCTCCAGCCGCAGCTCAACACCAGCAATCCGACTGACCGAGGAGCTGAATAAATCCATGGACGCGGACTTCAGCAAACAGTGTGGATTTATGTTCTTCACCTATTAACTCGTCTCGTCGAGTCTCGTTATTAATTCCAGCGATCATACATTTTAAATTTAATTGTAATTGGTGTCATTTGTATGTTAATCTAATCATACGTGTAATCGCTAAAGCGTCGGGAGGTGCCTTTGATTTCTAATCACAGAGTCCCGGGATCGATTTCCGTAGATTACAAAATAATATAACTAAAAATAATAATTTATGGTGGACTTACTTACTTACCATCACGCCGTATTCCCGTGGGGGGTAGGCAGAGAGGATAGAGCGCCACACTCTTCGGTTCTGAAATACAATTCTCGCCTCATCCACATTCACATCTTCTCTGATTGATGTCACTATGCCAATAATGACACGAATATTATAATGCTTTTTATTATAACTTACCTGTTCCCAGGTAACACTTGTTTTGACAATATTTATAGCTATCTGATATGTTTTATTGTAAGTGTATTTGGGAAGTATGTTTGATAGAAACGGAAAGATAGAGAAAGATATCGAAAGGAGGGTGACTGCAGGGAATAAAGTGAACGGCGCATTGAATAGAATTATAGATAATGGGAACTTGTCAACTGAGGTAAGACTAGCGGTTCACAATGGAGTCCTGGTACCGACACTGATGACACTGACGACGCGCAAGTGAGGCCTGGAGCTGGTAGAAGAGGAACGAAAGTAGATTGAATGCGGTGGAAATGAGATCACTTAAGCGTATATTAAGCGA
Organism: Eubasilissa splendida; assembly: GCA_031772225.1. Classification (NCBI taxonomy): domain Eukaryota; kingdom Metazoa; phylum Arthropoda; class Insecta; order Trichoptera; family Phryganeidae; genus Eubasilissa; species Eubasilissa splendida. The sequence goes on from CM062847.1 coordinate 20,850,580, forward strand.
CAAACTAAATAATGAAGAAATAAGAAAAAATGAAAAGCTGATCTTAGTATAATGAATATTATTAAGAATGGAATGAGGAGAGAATGGTACGAAAGATATATGACGCAAATATTGATGGCGTCCGCGGAAGACTTGACATGACCAGGTAAACCAAATACTGTAGAATGGTTCTGTCAGAAGTCTCAATAATCGGCTAGCTTGTATGAATGTGGATGAGGCGAGAACTGTATTTCAGGACAGAAGAGTGTGGCGCTCTATCATCTCTGCCTACCCCCGCGGAGAAACGGCGTAATGGTAAGAAAGTAAGTAAGTAATATGTGCTAGTGAATGGATTAAAAAATTTAATAAATAATTTGTATAAATAATAAAAAATGATAGATATACTTATAATAATCAGTTTGGAATAGAGGTTGTGTTTAATACCTCATAAGTAATTTTGTTCATCATAAAACACAAAAAGCATTAATCAAGAAAATCATTTAAATACCTTACGTACGCAAACATACATACTGGGATACTTTATCATACGATTAATATTCTACACATTACAAAACTATGTATTTATGAACCATTATAACTTACATTATTATTAACAGTATTTGAGTATGTCCAAATTTTTGTAAGAATACATAATTACTAAATTTTAACCTCCGAAGGCATTTCTATTAAACAAATAATAGATATCTCATAGAGATGAAGCTATTTATATTATATTATATGGGAAAATATGGAAGTATGGGTAATTACAAGGCTTACGACCTGTCTTCGGCTGGCTAAGTGATCACTTTACACAGTGTAACGTTCACCATTCCACCCACAATCAATCTCCATATCTATAAAACTTTTTGAAGTTATATATATGTTTCCATGTAGAAACACTAAAAGAATTAATTTAACAATATCAAACATGATAATATAATATATGCAACATACTAACAATACTATTTTATGAGTAAAGAAGGACTCAGCTTCTAAGTTACATTTTTAACATTTTTTATTTTATTAATTCATAGAACAGATTAGCAAAAATAATGTAGGTACCTACGTATTTTTTAAATAACAAAATAATGCCAAAAACCTATGAAAGATAATTAATAAGTCAAAGTTATTAATTAGTTAAACACAATCATTTAAAAATTATTTTAGTGTACATAAAGATTAATAGTATACATTATATATCACCTTAGAACATGTTATGCTTAATGGCGCGAGAACATGGTTGATAGTTCTTTCGGAGATTCGCATAGAAAGCCCGTAAAGGTCAGTACAGAATTAAGCGCGAAGCGAGCCGATTTATTTTGAATATAATGAATCATTATCGCATTATTCTGCTGAATGTTGCAACCAGTACATACTAACCTTTACCGACAAATCTCTGTGATCAGAGATCAAAGTCTTATCCGTATCATAATAAGAGATTTATTTATTTATTTATTGGAAATAACACAGATATAAGGGCATTGGACATACAGAAATAAAAATTGTGAAAATTTACTCACATTCTAACATATTTCATATGGAGAAGAAAACAACACGAAAAAATAATTGTACCATGTAAAAAATAGTTATGAACACCAAAACAAAAACAAGGAAAAATCATTTACGAATATATTTATTCACTACCTCACTCACTCACCACTATGCCGGGTGTAGTCACACTCTTCTGTCCTGACACACAATTCTCGTCTCATCCACATTCATACATCTTCTCATACAAGCTCGCCGATTACTGAGACTTCTAACAGAATCATTCTCCAGTATCTGGTTTACCTGGTCGCGCCAAGCCTTCCGCGGACGTCCTCTACTTCTAGTGCCATCAACACTTTATAATTATAACTACACCTCCTAAGTGATCCTTTCTTAAATTACTCGCTATACTAAGATCAGCTTTACATTCTTTCCTTATTTCTTCATTCTTTTCATGTCATATTTTTTTATCAATGTAGAAAAACCATTCGTTATGTTATAATAATGATAATAATACATTATGTTCTAATAATTTGTATAAATAAATAGTGGTAAATATATATAACATATACATCTCATTATGTCCGATATATTAAGGTATTTAAAATGCATTATACAATCAGAAAAAAATAACAGGAATGTAAAACTTAGGTATTGTTCTTTCGTTAAAATATTGTTACGAAAATAGTACTTGTTGCTTGCCGACACAAAATTCCCAAACTTCGTATATGTGTAGAATCAGTATTAATTTTGAGAACACCTTTCAATTACGTTGTTTCAAATTGAAATTCACGCCTCAAGTTATGTCACGGTTGACATATTAGAATTTTGACACGTGGTGTTCATCATTCTCCGGTGCCTTGGTCACAGGAAATGGAAGCGTTGGAAGCCTGGATGCAGTTGGCAGGTTGTAACTCGACACCACCGATAGCTGTGGGTCTGCTAGTCCAGCAGCGTCGGTACGCCGAGGAAGGGCGGCGGGGGCGAGTAGGGGTGTTTTCAGAGAGAACTTGTGTCGAAGCTTTCGTGTGAAGACCCTCGTAAATGCTACTGTATTCTACTGCACTATGTGATTTTTATTGGTCGAAAATGCAATATTGTACGTTCTGTGGAGCAATGAAATATTTTCATGTCAATAAAATAATATACGTACGGGTTACATACTACATCTTTTTAAAATATATTTATGGAGTATAAATTAGAAGGTGGCTAGTATATATTGTTTCATTTCCATTAAACGAGTGAAATGATATTATTATTATTAAATATGATTAATTTTTAATATTTTAAAAACATTGTGGTCAGACATTTTTCAATATTTTTATTTATTCAGAAGAATACATTTTTGTCATGTTGTTGCATTTTCAGAACATAGTTCTGTGGTATTTTAATACGAATTAAATGAATCGACAAAAATCTTAAAATGCAACTTCACAACGAAAATGTGTTTTATATTATACATAAGTTATATTAATGTTTTCAAATTTAATAAAATAGATTAATTATTTAAATTCTGCCGTCGTCTATCGGGTTTTACTCAAAGGTATTTGAGATTCTCCGAAAAGTGTATTACTTTTAAAAATAGAATAATAGATGTATCAATTTGAAATATTACAGAATATATGGTTGCTTTGGCAAGTTCGGAGAACGTGCTCTCCCAGATAGGAAGTGGTCAAGGTTCAAATACCGAAAGCTGTTAAATATTTTTTTCTGTTCATCTTTGGTGAAGCATTTAATTTTTAATTGTTTTATTACTCTAGTGATGGATTTTTTTTTCCGAAATCGATTGATTTTCAATATAAAACTTACTTGGTTAAATACGAATGTAAAGTTTATTGTATTAATTTATTAACTTTGTTTTAAACTATACCAAATTCAATGAAAATAGATTTCTCCATCTTATAGGCAGAACAAAAAGAAACTACTTAATAATATCGTATTGGTAATTTATTATTTGTCTTTCATTTGAGCACTAGTAAAATCAAGTTTTATCTCAAAATGCCCATTTTAAACCTGTAATATTTGTAGTTTTCTACCCTAATAAAGAAACGGAATCAAAAATAAATCTATAATATATTTTAAAATAAATATTTATTTGTATACATACCGTATACGCTGTAAATAATGTTGAATGTTATGAATAAGTACAATAATATTAATATTATAGGATCTGGAATGATCAAGTTAAATGAATTCTGAAATAGGATAATGTGAGAAAAGTGAACAGGATTAAGAAAGAGTCAGGAAGCCTCAACAATCGTTAAGCACGCAAGAGAAGATGTATGATCTAGATATGGTGAAAGTTTTCTGTCAGGATAGAAAGTAAGGTGACGAGCTCATGTAATATGATGCATAAAAGTGAAAGAAACCAAAGGTCCGTCGGGATAGGAATACGTGGCATAATATCACCGCCCTATGGAACTCTGAAGTGATGGCGTGTGCTAGTTTGTATTGGTTTAAATTCATCTCTTTTTATATCGGCAAGAGAGAATCAGAATAAATGTATTTTTCTCTCAGAATAATATAAAAATGTTTCATACCTACCACTTGTCGCATGTATGCCTCGTATATTATATATTTTTTTAATAGTTTTTCGATCACTTTACATGCGAGCGACAACCCTTGAAGGTTATCGGTGAAATATGTAGTTTATTAGGTTATTCAATACTACAGATTTAAGTTTACCTGCTCTCTCATATTTCATTACATGTCTTAAATTAGATTTATAACAAGTGTTTAAATAATCAAAAAAATTAATAAAAGTTAATAATAATCGAATAAAGACTGCATAATTCAGTTTATAAAACCAACGTATAATTTATTGTTTATAGTTATACATATTCATAGATGATTATTTTAGTAGAAGTATTTTCTAAACTGACATAAATATTGAACTTGACACGTAGAAACGATTGATTTGTGCGCAAAAATGACTACAATTTTTAAAACTTTAGATCGATTTCATACAAAATGACATATAATATGTTAAAATATTTCGCCTCATTCTCTTCACGGCCTCCCTTTTGCGGAAATATAGAAAAGGTGCATATTTTATTAGGATACATCACGCAACACACACATCCAATTTCATTTCCTATGTATTCACATGGTCGTATTGGTTCCTGTATCGATGTATTCATATGGTCGTATTGGTTCCTGTATCGGTGTATACACAAATCGCAATCTTCAGAAGTATTAGTGAAAGTTTGCATAACTACTAGCTCAGATGAAATGGGTTTTCGAATGTAACTATTGCCTTTCGGGGTTAGGAGCAGGGGTAGGGTTGCGGACAAGAGGGAGGGTCCATTGTTCCCTTCCTGGCAGAATTGCGAGTTTTATTGTTAATTTTTGCATAATAGGTAACTAGTTAAAGTGCATTCAAGGATAAGAAACCCCGGCTAGACAGGCAAAATAAATGGTGCGAGTTTCTTTCTCTATTGACGTCTATTCCTCGGTTGCACAATATACGGCTATCGAACTTAATGTTTGGACTATGAACACGCACAAAATATGATATTTATTTACAAAAAGTACAGAAAACTGAATTATTTTCTAATTTGATCTGTTACAACATTTCTATACGATACAGGTAAAAAAATATTTAAAAAGAAGTAAATTGAATACAAATTAAATGAATCAACTAAAAAGATATACGTACAGAAAAATCTATAAATGAAAAAAATATTTGGTTGCTACCGAGATTCAAACCTGGACCATTTCCTATCCGGTTTTTTTTATAAATTTCTAGTTGATTAATCAAATTTTATATTAAAAATACCACATAGTCTGAAATTGCAACTTTACAACAAAAATGTGTTTTCCTTAAGAATTATATTCTTACTATGTGAACATAAATCATGTGTTTAAAATATTTTTTTATGTTTAAATATCACGTTTGTCATTTAAAACATTATTTTATGTCTATCTAATAAGATTTTAGTGGCAAACAGTGATAATGGTAGTGACCATTGTATATAAAATTTTCATATATTACATGTCCAAAAGTTGTCTACTTTTATACAGAGAATGTAATGGCATTGGAGAATGATGAAAGTATGATATAGAAACACAGAATGTGCAAGAGCATACATATGTATTTGAGTAGCACGTTTTATAAGGATAGAACGATACTTACTTACTTACCATCACGCCGTTTTTCCGCGGGGGTAGGCAGAAAGGATAGAGCGCCACACTCTTTTATCCTGACGCACAATTCTCGCCTCATCCACATTCATATAAGCTCGCCAGTTATTATGGCTTCTAACACGACTATCTTCTGGTATCTGGTTTACCCGGTCGTGGCAAGTCTTCCGCGGACGTCCTCTATTTCTGGAACCATCAATATTTGCGTCATATATCTTTTGTACCATTATATCCTCATTCAATTCTTAATATTACTCATTATACTAAGATTAGCTTTACATTTTTTTCTTATTTCTTTATTATTTACTCTGTTTCTTAATATACGCTTAAGTGATCTCATTTCCACCGCATTCAGCCATTAGTACTGCATCATCGGCATTCAATCGAATCGCCCATTTTCGCTCCTACATTCACATGTTCCAGTTCTTTTACACAATTATTCATATACAAGTTGAACCGCCATGGAGACAGAATGATGGAGAAATATATTGAAAGGAGAAGAAATTGACGGTGCCTTGACCATAGTAACTGCTAATGGAAAACTGTCACGTGTCAATCTGGAGTCCAGATGACACAGCATTTAAGCGAAGCAAATAATTCGAAAAGTCGGGACGAAACCCGACCAAATGGTCTAACTTGCGAATGGAAAAAAACGATGCGACAATAATTATGTCAAAAATGAATAAATTATATTTTAATATATTATGATTCAGATTAAGGATAGGTAGAGTATTTGGATAATGCATGAAATAATGGAACGAAGTATTGAAGACGCGAATTGTTGAACAGTAGAAATTGAGGACCTTCGCCCGAAGTCTTGGTATGATCAGTATAACCAGATTATGAAGAGAGGGCCACGTTAGAGTCTTAAAAAATAATCAGGGTGAATTAGAAGATTTACGAATACGAAAGAGGCAAACATAGTGTTGAAATAAGGATGTATGTGTGTATCACACTATCTTCATCACTTACATGTATGTGTGAGGCGTTATATAAGGTAACGGGATGATTTTGTGAAAAACTGTACTGTTTCAAATAACCGTTAAATAATTTTACATGACCGATTGCTGAACACTGTTCTGCAGTAGAGATTGACGTTTCAAGTTGTCTTAGTATGTCACCTTACAGATCAGCAAAAAATTTTTTAAATACAAATTAAATGCATTAATTAATTAGAAATATGTACATACAAAATCAATTTTATTGAAAAGTATTGTTGATGCTACCGGGATTCGAACCTGGATCTCTTCCAATTCGAGGAACGTGCATTAATCGAACGATAGATGTATATATCAATTTGAAAAGTGTAATATATAGGTTCGAAAATTTGTCGTCAGTGTACTGTGTGCTGTAGCATAATCGATTAATACACGTTCCCCGGATTGGAAGAGATCCAGGTTCGAATCACGGCAGCAACGACAATAGTTTTCAATAAAATTGTTTTTATATGTATATCTTTCTAATTAATACATTTAATTAATATTTAAAATATCACAGACCGTCTGTTCTGAATAATTACAACTTCGCAATAAGAATGTGTTCTCCTTAATAAATATTTTTTTATAATTTATATTTTAATTTTAAACTGTTCCATGTATTGTCCATGCTGCCGCATTCAGAATACATTTTAATCTTGGATTTATATATATATTAATTAGTAACGTGCTTGTGGTTTAGCGGTTACGATACTCGCCTAGTCATCCAGTTAGTGTTCAAGTCTCGTTACAGGAGGCCATCAGGCCAATGCAGTCCTATTTTCTTAGCACAAGCTTTTTGTTTAGTTTGAAAATAGTAAGAATATTATATTTTAAATATGAATTAAATATATTCATTAGAAAGATATACATATAAAATCAATTTTATCGAAAAATATTGTTGTTGCGCCACTGGGATTCGAACCTGGATCTCTTTCCTAACCGGGGAAGGTGCATTATCCAACTATGCTACAGCGACAATATTTTTAGCGACAATTTTCGAACCTATATGTTACCTTTTTGATATTAATACATTTAATCGTTCCATTATTTGACAGAGCCATCTACCTTATTTTTACAGAATCTCAAATACCTTTGAGTAAACTGATAGCAGATGCCAGAATTATCAATTCATTTTTATTAAATTTTGGACACATTGATACAACTTTATTATTTAGGAGAACACATTCTTATTGTGAAGTTGTAATTATTCAGAACATAGGTCTGTGATATTTTAAATATGAATTAAATATATTAATTAGAAAGATATACATATAAAATCAAAATTGTCGCTAAAAATATTGTCGCTGTAGCACAGTTGGATAATGCACCTTCCCCGGTTAGGAAAGAGATCCAGGTTCTAATCCCGGTGGCGCAACAACAATATATTTCGGTAAAATTGATTTTATATGTATATCTTTTTAATTAATATATTTAATTCATATTTAAAATATCACAGACCTATGTTTTGAATAATTACAACTTCACAATAAGAATGTATTCTCCTAAAGAATATTATATTTTTATTTATTATCTTTGTTTTATTAACCACTAAATTGAGTTTAAATATATCTACATTTTTTAAAAATAGATTCTGACAAAGAAACAAAAATATATGTTTTAGTTAGTTATGACATCCTGAAGAAGAAAATGGTATTTTTCGAAACCGGTAGATGTATTTAAACTCAATTTAGTGGTTAATAAAACAAAGATAATAAATAAAAATAATATGAATTTTAACCACAAAGATAATATTGCTAATTATAAAAGTATAGTAAGAATATTGATGTGAAACGTATAAAAATAAAAATAATTCATCCAGCTGAAACATCGGAACCAGAATAAATTGCTGCAGTTCATGCACGATACCGCAAATGCATTTATGAGTAGACGAGGTGCTCAGTGGAAGATATTTTTGAATAATTTGAATCTGTCAGTAGATAAAATCTTACACATTCGTTGCTATGGTAACTAATTTACATAGTTATACCAGTGAATATATGCTAAAATTTGTATGTAAATAGTTTTAAAGTACCCGTGCGTCGATGCTTCATATTTTATGTTTATATTGATCAAAAATATTTTATAATAAAACACTGTTTTTCTGTTGATAACATTCTCTTTGTTCGGCATCGTGTATAAAAATATAAAATGCACTCAATAACTAACAATCGCATTAAATATTAGTGCGGCGACAGCTTGTCAATATCTGGCGAGGCTGGGTGGGATAACTCACTCGCGGGACGGCAACACCACTCCACGCCGACAGAATACGTCACGTGCAACAATCGGCGCCCATTCAACTGTTTGGAAACGACGACAAATTTCGCTTTTAATCCGCAATCAGTCTCTTTATGAAAAACCTTAAAAAAGGGTGTTCACATAAATCACAATCGGCACGCGAAGCGGTTATTATCTGCAAAAAACCCTTCTGACCCAGTTTCGATCATCGCAAAAACTCCAAAAAAGCCAGGCGTGAACGAATCCACGGCGCGTTTTTTTGCACGCGCGCGATTGTTTGATTTTTTTGGAGCGAATGATGTAGAGTCGAAACAACGGATGAAATTTGTGGAACCCGTTCGGAACCCTTCGCTTTATCCACCTTGTGCGTGTATTGGTGTGTGGATGTAAGGGTTGCGGAAGGGAGGCGACGGTCCCCTAGCTTGGGGTGCGTCAGGGTTGGTCCACGCCGGCCGCCGGGCCCGGAAGGGCGCAAGTCCCCCCCGCCGGCGGGCGCTTGCGACGTCCTGCCCCGCGTCGCCCGGCAGTTGGTGAGTATGGCGGACAGCTGCAGCGTGCCTCTGTTTTATGCACTGGGATTTTTTTTCTGTCCTTGGAACTTTACGCAATAGTTGCGCAGGCAGACACTCCGAGCGTTTTTAGGAGCTATTCACGGAAACGTTTCTCCCGGGCGCTTCCTTACCTACCTATTCATACATTTCACTAAAAACGGAATATTATTATTTATAACCATGAATTAGTACTTGCATGAAATTTATGACTTTGCAATTATTACTTTAAAAATTGTTATAAATATTATAACTTAAGAAATGTAGAATTTTCTTGTATTATTAACATTTTACTTCGGTAATAACTAACTAACTTACCATCATGCCGTTTCTCCTCGGGGGTAGACAGAGAGAATAGAGCGCCACACTCTTTTGTCCTAACATACAGTTCTCGCCTCATCCACATTCATACATTTTCTCATACAAGCTCGCCGATTATTGAGGCTTCTGACAGGACCATCCTACAGTATTTGGTTTACCGGGTCATGTCAAGTCTTCCGCAGACGCTATCAACATTTGTGTCATATATCTTTCGTACTATTCTCTCCTCATTCCATTCTTAATATTACTCACTATACTAAGATCAGGTTTACATTTTTTTTCTTATTTCTTCATTATTTATTCTATCGCTTAATAGATCTCATTTCCACCGCATTCAGTCTACTTTCGTTCCTCTTCTGCCAGCTTCAGGCCTCACTTCCGTGTCGTCAGTGACATCAGTGTCGGTACCAGGACTCCATTATGAATCGCTAGTCCCCATTAACCATAATTCCATTCAAAGCGCCGTTCACTTCGTTCTCTGCAGTCACCCTCCTTCCGATATCTTTCTCAGCCTTTCCGTTTCTATCAAACATACTTCCCAATTACACAATCTTATTTACATGTTCCAAACATTCCTTACCTACAAGTATTTCTACGTTATCTTGCTTTCTTCCTTCTCAAATACTATCACTTTCGACTTGTTGACATTCACTTTCGTTGTATACATCGTACATTCTACTAACTAGCCTCTGTAATTCTTGTTCATTATTCGCCATTAATACTGCATCGTCGGCGTACAATAAACAGCATACAATCAAATCGCCCATTTTCGCTCCCACATTCATACATTCCAGTTCTTTCACACAATTATCCATATGCAAGCCATGGAGACATTACACAACCCTGCTAGACACCCTTTGTAATGTAAAACCACGGTGTGAATGATCCATTGATCCTTACACACGCAGAACTTTCTTCATATAGGGATGCGATTGCGTGTATAAGTTTACTATTCATCTTGTACTCAGAGAGTACTTCAGTAATACACATAGTGAATACGGTTATTTTGTAAATTTAAATAAAAAAATATGTAAAAAAATAAACTAATATATGTCTGTAAAACTGTGACGATAAAAGGACCTAATAACTGGATTGCACTTCTGATTATTTGGTGTCAATAACGGACATCCTAACCACTCAGCCACAGGAAGGACTTATCTTCTTCTCCGACAATATTCGCATCATCTACTGTACAGCTTTTTCAAAGCTCCGCTTCCGTTTGAAGATTGGAAATCATCACTGCTCTTTGAACTTTAGAGACAGCTTCTCAAAACTATGAACCTTACCTGCAATGGAACCAGAAGCAAGTTCTACAGTAGGAGATGCGAGTTCTTCCCGCGTCTCGTTCCCGTGAATCATTTCAGTAGTACAATTTGTAACTAACTTACTTATCATCACGCCGTTTTTCCGAAGGGGTAGACAGAGAGGATGGAGCTTTATACTCTTCTATCCTGACACACAATTCTTGCCTTATCCATGTTCATAAATTTTCTTACGTAAGTTCGTCGATTCATCGAGGCTCCTAACATAAACATTTTCTAATATATGGTTTACCTGGTCATGCCAAGTCTTCCGCAGACGTACTCTATTTTTGGTGCCATCAACATATGCTTCATATATATTTCTTACTATTCTCTCCTCCTTTATTCCTTCTTTTTGACCAAACCACCTAAGCGATTCTTCTTAATTATATTCAGTTCTCTTAATTCGTTCATTCTTTATTTTATCATAAATGGATTTGTCACACATGTGCCTCTTTTGCCAGCTCCAGGCTTAACATCCATAGATCAATGTTGGTACTAGGGATCCATTACGTACCGCCAGTTTCACGAGATTAGAATAACGTATACAAATGTACCTACGTAAATTTTTGTCTTCCAAGCGTTCAAAATTCACTTTCCATAACTATAAACTTTTCGAATACTATTATATAATTAATAATAATTAAACGCAGGTCGATAAGGTTTTTTTAAAAAAAAAACATATTTCTGATATAGATATTTACAATCGTATCTGATTTTTACATTTTTAGAGATTTTTACATTTTTCGTATAAAGAAATATTCGAATCATTGTACATTGTAAATAGAAAGGATATTTTTATAAAATAAATTAAGGTCAAGGTCAATGTGTGGGTACTATTGACGAGTTATTTCTAGTAAGTACATAATTTGTTTATTTTTATTATTTTCCCATTATCTGCATTTCTTGCGATGAAATATAATGTGACATTAAGGCTTTTAAAAGTGATGTTTCAAATTGGTTGTTGAAATTAGGTAGTGTGATACTGAGAGTAAAGTGTTTTATATTATGAAAAAATTCTTATAACTGCATTTTGTGTGTTTTGATCTTGCATATTTTTCTTTACCTTATATGTGCTTACATTCTTTTACATATTGCACATTGGTATTTTTTTCTCTCATTTTATACATTTTCACGTTTACTTACCTCTTATATTTCGTATTCTTTTTGATTGTGTTATGCCTTCAATGAGTTATTTGTTTTTGTGAAATGTAATTTGTTTGCCAATTTGCCTTAAAAGAGGCTTGCCTAGTTGGGCAATGCATTTAAAAATCTGTGTAAAATATATGTAACAAACTGTCTTTTGTTTTGGAGCTGTACAATGCTTATATGTGTCTAAATAAGTAATAAATAAAAAAGATATACCAAAAACCATAGCAAAGTTCTTCGTCGTTATTATTGCCACAACCACATTTCAAATATTAAATAGTTCAAAATCCCGTATATATCTTTATCAATGAAACAGGCAAGAAATAGATTAAATTATTAAATTAAGTACTACTATAATATTTATATTTTTATTCACAATCCATATAAATATGTTTTATAGTGTAAACGATACACATGAATGACTTAATGGATTTAAAATAATACATATTTTAAAAACGAGTAACTCTGACTGGGTGCACATCATCCCTCATATCATTAAATTTTTAACACGCTTATCCGTTAAACAATACTTTCATAATGTGATGCAGTATGTGGGGCAAGGGTGGGTCTTTTATTCAAGATAAGCTCTATAACATTACAAATTCTCCATTCTTCGTTCTAACAATCATCAAAAATTAGCTGTGTAAAATAATGTGAGTAATTTTTTCGATTCAACACACAAATTATTTTTGAAATATATCTATTAATTTTTTTTTTTGATTCTTAACTTTATTTTATAAACCACTTAATGAATTAAATACATCTAACGGTTTCGAAAATAAATAAATTTTAAAATGTCATCAGTTAATCAAAAACATATGTTATATGATTTCTTTAGCAGAATCTATTTAAAAAAATATATATTTTTAATTTTTTTTTAAAAAACAATAATTATTTAAAGATAAATTTAGTTGGTTGTCTATAATATTTTGGTTAGTTTTACAAGTTAACCACATTAACCGCAAGTCCCATTCTAATATTTTTTTGGAAAAAAAAATAAAATGGGACATGGGGTTAAATTTAGTTAGTTTTCTATAATATTTTGGTTAGTTTTACATGCTAACTACATTAACCACAAGTCCCATTCTAATAATTTTGTAACATCAAGTAATAATTTAAGTTAGATACTAATTAAATATACTAATATTCTGTAAAAGAAACAGTATAACATATGTTTTTGATTAGTTGATGACATCCTAAAGAAAAAAATTATATTTTTCGAAACCAGTAGATGTATTCAATTCATTAAGTCATTAATAACACAAAATTAACAATCTAAAAAATGGATTTTAACCACAGAGTTGATTTTGCAAATCTTAAAAATAAAAAACTTCAATGTCACAATATCTAATTGATAAAAAATGATAATAAAAATTATTCTAAAAAAAAAGACTATCCAAGTATACAACTTTTCACAGATTTCAAAGTACCAAAAATAATAGACATATACGAAAAAAATTCAATAATCCAAATTTTCAAAATTAAAAATCAATTAAAATTTAGAAGCAAATTCCGGTCTACAAGATTTAGAGACCAAATTGATATCCTAAAACTAAAATATACCGCGACCCAAAATCACTATATTTATCTAGGCATCAAATTTTTTAACAACCTTCCCATCACAATTAGACTATCAATTTGTATCTGAAGTAAAAAAAATATATACACAGACTAACTGAAACATAAATTATCTCGATATATATATATATATATTCTGATAATTCTAAAATATATTATATTTTCTAATATTAAAATAAAAAAATAAAAAAGGAATATTTTAGTTGTTTACAAGTCCCATTAATGACTATATAAAAATTGTTTTCTTTATATTGGTACTTAAATAAATATGATACTTTCTTTTGTGTTTCAATAACGACAAAATCCAACAATATGTGTCCATTTCCGGAAAGCTCGTTACCGTAAAATGTGTTTACAAAAGAACGGGATAAACAACCCTTTTGGTGGCAAATTAGTCGGGTAACCCCATCGATAAACCGATTATTGCTTAATAATAACCTTCCATAACCCGCGTCACCCCTAGGATTGTTTAACGATAAATTACACGGAGTTAAACATCACAAAGAATACATTTTTTGTGTCAAAACCCTTTCATATTGGCCAATAACGCGCATTTAAATACCGATTTATCGACAATTTTCGCACAATGAGGTATAACCCCTTTTAGCTGAATGCGGTGAACGCCAGTACATTCTTGCGAAAGCAAACCCTTTCGAAATTGTAGCTGTATTTTCAAACAGTTACCGCGGATGAATCAGGTATGGGTTTTCATTTTTTTGTTAAGCATTCTAAGCACCCGAACCCTTTTTTGTCAAGTATGAAAAGAATAGGTACAAAGGGTTTATTTGAGGTTGTATTTGGATGTTTTACGCACGCATCTCACTATTACCCTTTCGGGGATGTTGGTTAAAAAAATCACCTGTTTATCAGATGGGCTGACACTGGTGGGTAAACACGTTTTTTTGTGATTAGGCCTCCTTGTGTAAGGGTTACACCTGTGCTGCTGATAACATCACCTCCGCCGGATAGTCCACGAAAGGTGTCGCGACCCCCAGATAATAACACCAACTATTTTCCGTTACGCTCCGCTCGAGATCTTCTCATTGTTCGAGCTATCATTTCAAGTAAAAATACTTAAACCGTTACTCATTTATAATCATCCACCCTGAAAGGGTTAAAAATCATATTAAAAATAAAGCTGTATTTGAAAAGAGAATAAAGAAAGAAAAAAAACCGATTAGATATACATATAAAATGAATTTTATCGAATAATATTGTTATTATTACCTAGATTCGAACCTGGATCTCTTCCAATTCGGGGAACATGCATTAACCAATTATTCTATAGCACCATAGTGAATTAACGACAAATTTTCGAACTTATGTGTTACACTTTTCAAATTAATATATCTATCGTTCCATTATTTGAAAGCCATATTTTATTTTATACGAATATCTTTCAAATTAATACATTAAATTTGTATTGAAAACATCACAGACCGTCTGTTCTGAATAATTACAACTTCACAATAAGAATGTGTTCTCCTTAATAAAAAAATAATACGCAAAGAAGAAGAATAAGAAAATTATTCATACTTCATTTAAAAAAAAACTTTGTTAAACATCCGACTGTTTTTATTATCTTAAATAAGTACATATTTATGTAAAGTTAAATAAATATTAGGTACCTACCACAAATATATTTTATTAGTAGAAAGCCATCGACGATAGCTAAAATCTATTTTTTAATATTGAAAACATTTACCATTGAAAATAGAGAAGTGATCTACCATAGTACAAGCTAACTTAGTCAATTAACGTAATTCAATCAGACATATTCTAAAAACGATTTAAATACGTAATGTATCATTCCGGTGGTGACACACGTCCGCCACGTTTCATAGGCGCAAAGCGACTGCGACCTAGTGATGGGTCCACAGTGAATGAAGTACACTTCAATGAACTACTTCGCTATACTCACAGTTCACAGTTCGCACGTTTTAAATTGTGCTTACACTTCACCGCTTCAATACTTTGATAGTTCACACTCTGCACAGGAAGCGTCGCGAGTAGAGATTCCAACTATTCAACATCATCAACTAGTATATATACTAGTATCGAATAGTAAAATTAAAAATATTCGAATAGTTTCTAAAGTATGACAACGGTATGAAATTAATTTTTAATATTTCAAATAAATCGTATTATACGTAAGTACATCAAAATTTATAAGAAAACAAGCTAATTTACCATAGACTGTTTATTTATTGTAGTATTTTGTTTTCATCGTCGCTGCAGTTGAAAATACCCGCTCAGTAGCGGTTGACGTTGGCTTGTTTTTTGTTAAAAGTGTTTTAAATAGTAGGTCTAACGTTTCTGTTCTTTTTTTGAAATTGTCCAAATATCTAAAATCTTTTTTTAGATTATTTGAACAAACATTTGTAGTTTATACGACGGATAAAATGGTGCATCTTAATTCAGTATGCAATTCGGACGTCGATGAACTCATTGGACAAGCAACAGGTATGTCTTCCACGATCAAATCAGAATCCCGAGATTTGTTTAATATTCCATTCATAGAAATTAGTACGAATACTATGTTCTAATAGCTGTACAAATATTCGAATATTGAATAGTATAAAAAGGCTGAATATATTCAAATATTTGGGTTGGAATCTCTAGTCGCGAGCCGCGAGTGCGGCTCTCGATCTAGTATTAGGCATGAAGAGATTCACACACTAATACAACAAATTGAATACAATGAAGCTTTCACTTTCACTTCAACAACCCACACAAACACAATGAACTCCGAACTGTGTAGAGAATGAAGAAAATAATCAAGTACTTACGAAAAACTTGGCAAAGTACTACTTGAGTATGCAGGTAACTTCATGGTGTTCATTGAAGTGTATGCTTCGCGAAATATCACATTACACACTTCGCTTCACACTTCAGACACTTATTGAACTATAGTTCAATAACGGTTTAAATAACGATTTATCCACACTTCATTGAACTATATGAAGCTTTCATTTTGAGCGTGCATTTCGTGAAGCGTTCGTTACGAAATTAAGTTTTCTCTTCGCTACTGCGACAGCCGTGCGACGTCATTTGGTTATAGACTTTGCTGGTAATACAGAGTGTATACCACTGGGGGTTTCTGGCCGAATATAATTATACATATCTAATATTATGTACCATACATATTATATAAGTATGTGTACTCTAATTTATGTATTAACTATTTGTTTTTCATAGAAATAACATCAATTTATACAAAATTAAAATCGTAATATGAATTACTTAATAGTGCCGTTAATTGTAAAATTTAATAAAAATACAAAAAATAATTACCTTTTGAAAATGACTTCAGATGATTTCAAAAACAATTTATACGAAATATGATTATTTTTCACGTTAATCGCAACTTTTTTTACATACAATAAGAAACCAATTTACACGAGCCTTCTAAACTTAACAATAACAATGACAAACACCTGAAGGCCGACTGCGATAGACTTTTTCATCTCTGGGGAATTGAAGTGATGACACTTGAATTAGTTAACCAATGATTGACGTATACTTTATTGGCCCCTTGACGCCGGTTAGACAAACAGAGATTGTCTTATTAATTTGCAATTGTAATGCGTACAAAATGCTGTTTTATTTTTCAGAAGTAAACGCGAGCAAAGGAGCCGCCGTCGTGACGCAAACTAAAACCCATTACAGCAAATACTAATCAATCATGAATTATTTATGACTAGGCTTGACTACCCTTTGTTGAAATTTATACGCTCTCATTAACTTTTGAATAACAATGAGCCGATATTATCTTTAGCCTGAGCTTGGATCACTGTTACATTTAATGAATATGTTATGGTAAACATTATGCCGAACGATATAAAGACGCGGCCTCCCTAATTAAAACATTTAACTTAACCCTTTTTTATACCGACAAAAACTATTCTAAACGCTTCATGTAAAAAAAAAACCTCTGATGCAAGTGTTCACCCTTTCTATAAACATACCTGGAATACTGACTAAAGGGGTAGTGCGCCGGTAGTACGGAAGAGGATATATCGTTTCACCAGTTAATGGCTCCTGAAAGGCCTACAGCAGGTTGTAACGAGCTGCTTTTTTTATACCCATTACACCCTTTCGTTTTTTTAATGCGAGTTTTTACCTCCATTACAATACTATGTAAAATTACCCGCCACACGCGCAAGGGTTAACGGAACCCATTATGTATATTTGTACGGTTGGAAAAAAATATTGTGAATAAGCCTTTCGAGGGCAGTTTTTTTACTTGTAGAATATGATGTTGCGACGCGTGGACGTATTTTAGAAACGTTACTTTTTTTTCTTAAGACATTGTTTCATTTGTCCCCCGGCCAATGTGGAGTTTTTATCCAAGTTTTTATAATATAATTTTGATTGCACGATATAAAGGGCTGTCCCGGAAATAGTTTAGAGTAAGGAAAGGAGAATGGACTGCTGTTATAATGACAGTAATGAGGATGGGATAAGTAGTTAGTCCTTTAAATTAATAATTCGGCCCGTGCTAAAAAATGTAGGTACTTCTAATAAATAATACTTGCATTAATTAATAATGGTTGCAGTTTCCCTTTGTGCAGGTCATTCAGAAGAAAACATTTTTTTTGTTTTACTTTCATACACGTTTTGTATTCGATTATGGAATTTTTTTTTTACATATTGTATTATAATTTTCAACGTTTGCCAAACTGCAGAACAGTTTCACATAATAATTAACATTATTTAATCAATAACAAAAAATAAATAAAATAAAATACATAATATAATAGATGCAACATAGGTATGACATATAAAGGAAACAAAATGAAAAATAAACACATGTAAATGCGTTCTTTCACTATACATTTTATGCAGTTCACTGCGATATTTTTATTTTGCATGATATTTATTAAGTCTTTATTATACATATATTATATCGTTTGTTTTGAACTGAATTTAACGAGTTTTTATAATGCAAATTTCGAAGGTGGTTTTTGAGAGGATGCGTTTTGTGCCGACTTGCCTTGTCCATATTTATCTACTACTTAATATGTATGTCAATACGTTAACATCTGGATTTCCTATTCATGGTAATATTTTCGTGTACGGCTTTTGATCGAAAATCAGCACACTTTTTACGTAATTTAAAAAATCTTAGTATTGTTGTTTGCGGAGTAAAAAAATTTACAAACATTCGATAGTCCCTACTTAATATTTCAAATTGCATTCAGCGAAACGGGGTAACTCCACCTATTCATTTACACTTTCTAAGAATTTTTTGTCGTCGAACGAATTAACCATCCACCATCCACCATCCGCATAGCTATCAATCGATTATCACGAAGGCAACGTAACCCATACTTTTCTTTTCGCTCCGGGTTTTTGGGACCCTTCCGAATGTCTCCCTTGCCTGACGGATTGTTGGGCACTTAGTAAATTGACGGCATTCGAAAGCAAAACTCTCCGAGATCAAAAAAGTTAACAAAAAACCTTTTGGCAGCGTGGCATTGGCAATTCGGATTGAACCCGAATCATATCTGCACTAACCATCTGTAATATGGACGCCGCATTAAAAGGTAGGTGAGGTATCTACTCGGGCCGTAAAAAAATAAAGAATGTGCATTAATTTGTAGACCGTCACAATGATGCCAACTGTTGAAAATTGTATAAAAAACACCGCCCGCACGGTCGCAAGTAGGGCAGGGCTGTTTTCAAACTGGGAAGTTGTCTATTATTTTCAATGGGCACACACTTTTTGATAAAAAAAAAAACCATAGTTGGAAATTCGATTACTTGTTGTTTATTAAATTTTTAACACAGTATACCTATATATGTGCGAAATATTATGTACAAAATTGTAATACAGACATATTATTCAACATGTTTAAATATATATCAACCCCTCCTACGTAAAGAATCGTAAGTAAAAAATGACATATTTAATAATTCTAGTATTTCGCATGTATTTGATACTTATTTACGTGGCAGATTTCAAAAAAATTAAATTGTATTCTATGATATAGGTACCTACTTATAAAGATAATATTAAAAAAATTACAGCCATTTAAAAATGTATCAAATACGTGAAAAATACTAGAATGAATAAAAATTACATTTTTTACTTACGATACTTTACGTAGGAGGGGTCGATGTGGTAACAGACAATAAGCTCTCCGAATAAATCAACAAAGCATTTCATTTATACGAATACTTTAATGCCACACTGTGCATATCAATGTCATATATTTTAAATCATTCTGCATTTGTAGATGACAGTTTTTACAACACATTTTTGGTCGAAACTCTTAAAACCAATCCTTATCTAATGTGGTGTTTTCTATGTAAAATAATGATTGGCAGTTGAAAGGTTAACAACTCCTGTGTAAACAACTAATAAATATTCACCGTATATATTTATTCTATGCTTAAATAACTGTCAAAATTCGAAAGCTCTGCTTTGACAGATATTCAAATATTATTTAATCCATGGAATAAAGTAATCGTTATATAATTCAAGGGATATGTAGTTAGAATAACGATGACAGTGGTCATCAAACCTATTAATAATTTTATCTGTCGAGTAACGCTAATTAGAACTTAGCAAGAAGTAGTGAAACTGATCTTAAATAAAACAAATGAGATATCAAAAACTCCATTCTAAAATATTATATACTTTTAAAATTAGCAATATTAACTTTGTGGTTAAAATTCATATTTTTATTTATTATCTTTGTTTTATTAACCACTAAATTGAGTTTAAATACATCTACCGGTTTCGAAAAATACCATTTTCTTCTTCAGGATGTCATAACTAACTAAAACATATATTATTGTTTCTTTGCCAGAATCTATTTTAAAAAAAATATATATATATATATATATATTTAGTACCTAACTCAAATCATTACTTAATACAAAAATTTTAGAATGGGACTCGTAGTTAAATTTAGTTGGTTGTTTATAATTTTTTTGATTAGTTTTACACGCTTTATTTATCTCCAACGATTCCAAATTATTTAATTTGTGACCAACACCGTTTACATGCAAAATTGACAATCCCAACTATTTATCAAAACCATGACCATTTTCTATCAAATGATTAGAAATTCTGAAAACCCACTATTGTTCAAACATCTACGTTAAAATATTATAAGTTTTAAGTGGTTCCACGAAATGAACCAGAAAATGAAATATCATCACAATATATATGTCTTAATTCAATTTTTGAAATAACATATAAACAACATCAAACTTTTCCAATCCCTCCCTGCGGGACCAAAGCTTACTTTCCCGCTATTTTAAGTATATATTTTTGTTGTCTATTAAGTTCCCATTTAGCTTCGTCTGCCATCTTCCAATTTAACTTCTTCAAACTCCGGGCCGTTCAAAAAAACCCTTTCTCGGAATAATCGATTTCACTCTCTTTAGGTATGTCAGGTTTATCAAATTGTATAATTTATTCAAATTCATGTCTCCTCATTTCAAGTTACTCTATGAACAATAGTAAAGAGAACACTAACGCTAATTAGAACTTGCCAGAAATAGTGAAACAGGTCCTAAATAAAACAAATGAGATGTCAAAAATTCCAATTGGCTCCACGAAATGAACAGTAGTTTATAATTTTGTTGCATTTACGTTTTGAGAGATTAGATTACTTATATGTATATTTATATAACAGTACGATTGCACTAATATTATTAATTCTATATTTGTCAGATGCAATGGATAATAATTAATCTTATGACATGCGATACTCAGTAGTGTGAAGGACTGCTGCATACAGTCATCATTGAATAATTCATTTAAACGTTGTCATTGCATTTTATATGAATTGAAGATTGAACCAATCAATGAATGGTTCGATTTTTATCGTTATTGGTAATGTGTTTCGAGGGTCGAAGAATCGTGCCCAATGTGTAAAATACATTTTTCTTAAAAACAGTAATATCGAGGATTTAATATTATAATGAAAATATAAAATAAACCAAGTTTTTAAATCTTGCGTAGAAGATAAATTGCAGAAAAATTTAGCTGCGATATAACTATTTATAGTCACATTTGCATTACGGTATTATTGGATGGGGAGGAGTATATAAAACTTCAATATCACTATTAGAAATCACTCAAAAAATGAGAATAAAAATTATTCTAAAAAAAAGACTATGTAAGTATACAACTTTTCACAGATTTCAAAGTACCAAAAAAAAATTAGTAATCTAAATTTTCAAAATTAAAAATCAATTAAACTTAAGAAGGGAATTCCGATCTACAAGATCTAGAGACCAAATTGATATTCCAAAACTAAAATATACCGCAACCCAAAATCACTATATTTATCAAGGCATCAAATTTTTTAACAACCTTCCCATCACAATTAGAACAATTACAGACTACTATCGATTTGTATCTGAAGTAAAAAATATATATACACCGACTATCTGAAACATAAATTATCTCGTACATACTCCTCTATACACGAGTCTTACTCTCATAGAGAAGAAATAAATGTTAAATGAAATATATATATATATCCTACTGATAATTCTAAAATGTATTATATTTTCTAATATTGAAATAAAATAAAAATATAGGACTTATTGAATGGTATAAATTAAATAAAAAAATGGCAAGTTGTACATCTTGTTGAAAATAAATCGTATGTCAAAGAAGCGTACCTACGTCTCTATAAAGTGGTTGGTAATAATGTTTCTACATTTGATCCATTGACTATCGACACGAACGCCGCCAACGAAAAGAAATAAAATATTATATGAAATAAAACCCCTTTGCTATTTTTTATTATTACCTGGTCGCGTGCTGTCCAAAAAAAATGGGGAAGGGGTTGTCAGACACAAAAAACACAACACACTGTGCGCAGCGCCTTCGCTGGGTGGATAAAAAACGGATAAAACCCATTTATAGAAACAATCTATAATATAACACAGCTTGTCTGTTTCGTGGAAGGGCGTGGGTCCAGCGTAATTTTTCACTGTCTTTGTGCGAAATTACATTTTGATAGGAAATACAATAATCACCTGCACGTGCAATTATGTAACCTTTTGCATCTAATCTCGCCAATTGGTATCGATTCAATTTGTTAACTACTGTATATTAAAACTCGTGAATTAGGCGGTACACTAATTTATAATTATTCTTTAATACAAATTAAATTAATCAATTAGAAAAATATGCAGAAAAATCTATCTATCGAAACAATATTTCGGTTGCTATCGGAATACGAACCTGGACCTTTTCCTATCCGGGGAAATGCGTTACCATTTCACCATTTCAACCGATTACGATTTTGAGAAATGTGAAACTTATGTTCCGAGGTCTCTGAAAAGTGTAGCGCTCTGTTTTCTCTGCACACCCCCGCGTGATTAAGGTATGATGATAGATTAGTTAGTTATTTAAATAGCTTTGATTATTCAATTTTGTTTAATATTTCTAGTAATTCAACTTTATACCCTGTATTTTAATTGAGATTAATTGTTTAATATATTGTTTAGTTCCCATTATTATTAGATAAAACAGATGAACCTGTCTTCTTTAGCATAGACTTTGGCCCAGTTATAGAATCAGGCAACATCTCTTACGTTTTGTACATATTACGGTATTAAAAGGCTAAATAAATTTGAAAAAATACCCCTGGTTTAAATAATAATTTAATAATATGGTATAATTTGTGAAGAATGTTGACATTTTATCCATTATTTTTGATGATGGTTTTTGGTCGTCTTCTTAGCGCCATTAATTTTTTTAAATAGGGATTATCAATATTTTTACTATTTTCTAACGTTTGTGCTATGAAAATATGACTGACTTGGTGGTCTTCTGGGACGAGTCTCGAAACCCTAACCATTTGATCACTAGGCAAGTATCTGTCCATCAGACCAACAAGCACGACATTTCAAGGATCGATTTATAAAATTAAATACAACACTTCTTGTCTGTCAGTCGTGTAAAGGTGTTGGTTGGTTGGCCGACGTTAAAAACATCGATAAATACTCCAGTTCTCATTATTCATATTGGATTCCATTATCTAGTTGATAGCAACCAGCGACCGCAACGATGGGAACACGTTCACTGCGACGAAAAAAAAAAATTCATATTCAGGCAACGAAAAAACACTCCAAAGTTGATAAAAAGTTAATAAAAAATACATCCTGTATCGGAAAGACCACAAGGCGGTTGACAAGTGACAGATAAATGCCACTTTCTCTCAAATAATTATAGGACTAGCTTTATTTTTTATCTTACCCTATCATTTCACGTGAAAAATGTTAATTCCACACACCCGTGACACTGCCTCGCAAGTAGGACGCGGAAACACGCGGCGTCACCCACGGCTGGCGTTACTCGACGGAGAAGCAGAAGAGTAAAATGTATCAGAAATATTATCATCATAATTGCGACTTAACGCCTTAATAATATTATAATATTCTTCATTTTATTGTCACGAGAGGTATTTAATTATAATTTTTAGAGCAACGTTTCTATTTCTCATTCCATTATTAATTTTTTACACGGTAGATACAATATATCTGTTTTTATTAAAGTTATTTTAAAAAAGTACATATTTGACATGTTTTTCAACACATTAATACTTTTTTTTAATATATACCGTTCCGTTACCAAATATTTAATATTTTATTTATTTATTTAATATTTAAAAAAAAATTAAAGATTCTGAATTTTAGATGGAATCTTCAAAAAAGTACTTTCTTCGATAACGATCATACTTTCTCACACACGAAATCTGATTATTGCTGCCTGTGCTGGAAGGGATTTAGTATCTACATTGAAATATTAGTTAACAGTGCTTGACACTTGACAAATGAAGACGAAAAGTGTTAATGTTTGAGCTGCTATGTCTGTTAATGAACTAAGCGGTATATATACAGGTTCTTCTTGATATTTCCTCCTGAAGTCATCCGTTTCAGGTGCTGACTTACCCTAAGTATGTGCATGGAGAAACCAACACTAATGGCACGTGTCTACCGGTGAGATTTTTATAAGATTTTGTTATCGAGACATGGATTATGTTCCCATGTTATTATTTGGAGACGACTCTCGGCTTCCCACCATTTCATCAAGGTTTTTTTTTTCAACTTTGTTACATATATATACATTATAATTTTATTTTTTGCCAAACTGCTTGGAAGTTTTACGGCAAGGTTTGTCTTTCATATAGTTATTATTGAGGTTTTATAAACAACATTTTTTTTAGTAATATTTTAATATGTTAAAGAACACACAGATTACTGGATTTTTACGTATAAAGGCACTGTTATTAAATAAATATCAGATTTATATCACATTTTCTATATATTCCTTTAGAATATAATAAAATAGCTTCGTCTCTATGAGATATCAGATATTTATTTAATATTTTATTTATTTATAAATGAAATATAACAAGGGAAAAAAAATGATAAAAAGATGTTAATGAACTAAAAGTATGCGTTATCCTATACCTAATTGGCATGTTATAATGTAGTCATTTCTATTTAGAGTGGTGGGACACGCTTATAAATCATGTTATAGTAAAGTTAAAAGAAATTAGATGAATTACTTAGAAAGATATAAAGAAAAAAATCAATCTTTCGAAAGGGGACACCGGGTCTCAGAGATTCAAGTGTTGCCACTTGTCGCGCGCCTCACTTTACCCATGCATTTTATGTATTGTATTGTGTTGTTCGTTCAACATCAAATATCAGTCCATAGACTCTTGAAGTTCTATTAGTCCTTTGTGTGAATTTGAAGAATAAATAGTTGCAGATAACAGACGTTGGTGCGCACGTGTTAAGTCTCGAGTCAAATCGAGCGCCGTGTATACGGGCCGGTCCCACCAATCTCAAGCGGTGATTTCTCCAAATAAATATTTTAACCATACCGACATTTATCTCAACTTAATCTCTGAAACTTATCTAATCATATTTCTTTCCTTGGACTTGGGGCATAAGTTGACATCCATTGTAAAGTTTCCCTGTTTAACCGACGTTGAAGTTTGGAAAGAAGCACGCTGAGATTCAACAGAAAATATAGAAATATAAGAACACGAGATCAAGGTGAGGTATGTCATTTCAATGCTAAAAATTGAAAATGGCAATAGGTACACCCATCTTACAGGATGCTTTTAAAAATGTATTTTATTAAAGAGCTACGGAAGGGACCCACTCTTTCCCGGAACCGTTCCAGAAGTTTAGACTCCCTTGTCGGTTCCACTCAACAATGCTAACTAATGCGAAAGTTTAGTTTAACAGACCATGAAAAGATAATTTAAAAAAAAGAAATAATTTTTTTAATATAATAAAAAACGCACTTAATGAATTTAAAAACCTTTTTTAGATACTGTCTTAATCATTTACTTACTTACTTACTATCACGCCGTTTCTCAGCGGGGGTAGGCAGAGAGGATAGAGTGCCTCACTCTTCTGTCCTGACACACAATTCTCGACTTATCCACATTCATACATTTCCTCATACAAACTCGACGATTATTGAGGTTTCTAACAGGACCATCCTCCAGTATCTGGTTTACCTGGTCGTGTCAAGTCTTCCGCGGACGTTCTCTACTTCTGGTGCCATTAGCACTTGCGTCATATATTTTGTTTACCATTCTTCCTCATTCATCCGTTTCATATGACCAAACCACTTAAGTAATCCTTTCTTAATCTCACTCACTATACTAAGATCAGTTTTACATTCTTTTCTTATTTCTTCATTCTTTACTCTGTTATAAATGGATATGTCACATATACATATCTCATTTCCACTGCATTCAGTCTGCTTTCGTTCCTCTTCTGCCATCTCCAGGCCTCTAGAACCGCTAGTCTTATCTCAGTTGACAAGTTCCCATTAGCTATAGTTTCATTCAAAGCGCCGTTCACTTATTCCCTGCAGTCACCTATACAATCCACTCAAATAGAACATATTTATAATGCACAAAATAAAAAATAACAAGATGCTGAGATATCTGATGGCAAATAACATTGTTAAATTATATCCAAGATACAATAGATGGCTTAGAGCAGCGGTGGCCTAACTTTAGGACCTCACGAACCACTAAATTCATCATTTTAAATCCCGCGGACCACTAATAGGATTTTTTAAAGTGTTAAATATATGGTAATGGTAAGAAATATATATGACGCAAGTGTTGATGCTACCAGAAATAGAGGACGTCTGCGGAAGACTTGGCACAATCAGGAAAACCAGATGCAGGAAGATGGTCCTGTTACAAGCCACAATAACCGGCGAGCTTGCATGAGAAGATGTGTGAATGTGGATGAGGCAAGAATTGTGTGTCATAACAGAAGAGTGTGACGCTATATTCTCTCAGTCTATCCCCGCATAGAAACGGCGTGATGGAAAGTTAAATGTATTTAGAAAAAAGTTATCAAAGAACATATAAAATGTACCTAGTTTAAAAAAATAAAACTATTAATTGTAATCAAATTATCAAACAGAAATTGTAAAAACAAAACAAATACAATGTTGTTTAATTTTAATAAACTTTTGGCTTTACATTTCTTGTGTGACGGATGTTCCGGCTTGCTTGAAATAAAATCATGAATATTTGGCTCCAATTATGTTACAGCAAGACGGAGAACTGCATTTATTTGTGACAAATGAAAATGATTTTTCGAATAAATAAGTTGTGGAGAATTGAATCAGAATTTTTATTGCCCTTTCACTAAGCAATGGGTATTTAATTTTTATGGATAGTCAACACTAAGGTCTTGATAGTAATTAATGAAATTTAGGCTGTCGTCAGACGATAGGTCGATGACGCTTTCTTTTAGATTCATGCTTCAATCTTGAATGTTCGCTGCAAATGGATCACATATTACCATGGATTAAAATGCTGTTAATTAAAAAATAATGTCTACATTTCTCTGTGGACAAGCGAAATTTTCTCGCGGACCACCATTTAGGAGACCGCTGGCCTAGAGGATGTTCAAAGTCTCGACGAATAGTCGAAATTTTCGGAGTAGTGGAACATGATAAATATTGACGAATGACCGAAATGAAAGACAGTCATGTGAACACCTTCACTTAGTAATGAATCGACAATAGCTGATGATAGATGTATCTTTAAAACGCCGTATTTATATATTATATAAATATATAACAAAATACCTACATTAGTTTGTATTTAAATCCATAGCATCCCTAAGTTGACGTATCGATCATTTTTGATTATTTTTCAAAGATACACCACATATTTTTATGGCTTTAAAATGATCACGAGCACCTTCGCAAATAACAAACCCTTATAAAAAGTCTGTGTAAATATTTTTATCGATGTGAAATTTTTTGTACTATTTCGCCGAAGGTGCCTTTTCGGATGTGGGAGAGATAAACGTATGGGTCAAACCCGACGAAAGCGTGATAAAATATAACCGCATATTCCCAGAAAGGATGTTTTTCTAAAATGTGTGCATTTTAATCTCAATGTAAATATATGTATCGCGGCTAGAAAAATGCAAATAATATACTGAACCTTTGATAAAAAAATAAAAAGTTAGATATATTATCGGAAGATCAGAAGACTTAAAAATGATAATATGGACACGGTTATTTCTTAGAGAAACATCGCTGAGTAAATAACTCATAAATGTAATACAAATTAAATTTATCAATTAGAACGATATACGGAAAAATTCAATTTGTCGAAAAAATATTTTTGTTTCTACCGGGATATTAAATATTATTTAAAATATTTAAAAACTTGTATTGTGAACAGTAAATTAGGAAATAAATTAATAAAAATGATTAGTTATAGTATAATTAATATTATATATAACGCGACGAGGTAGGAAGAGAGAATATAACGTCACACTCTTCTGTTCACCATTATTGCCTCGTTCACTTTCTTAAATCTTTTCATGCACGGGTGTCCTTAAATATCTGCTTTATCTGATCATGCCAGGTCTTTCGCGGACGCCCTTTGATTCTGTTGTCTTCAATACACGTCTTATATATATTTTTTACCACTTACTCTTCGCTCGTACGTTTCATATGCTTAAATAATTGCAGCGACCCTTTCTTAATTCTATCAATTATGCTAAATTTAGATCTACATTATTTGTTCATTCTTCACTCTATAGTGCATACATTTTCTATCTCATTTTCACTGCATTCATTCTACTTTCGTTCACCTTTTACCAATTCCAGGATTCACTTCCATACATTAGTGTAATAGTTTACTTATATCTATTTAACTTTAAAGTACAATTCATACTCACTCTAGAAGAATGTTGGCGGGTTGACAAATTGTATTTCACGCATGTGGTGAACATTTGTAAGAGATTCGAACACCTTCACTTGCCTTGAACCTTATTTTACGCTTGTTGTGCGTCAAACGAAAAATGTCAGTCCAGTGACCGTTGATACTCCGTTTATTCGTTGGGTGAATTTAAATCTCCCCTGAGGCAGTTTAAACAGAATAAATAGTTGTAAATATTTACGGCTTTATATAATGCTAGTGTGCACGTGTCGAGCTCAGTTATCAAATCTGCCGCCGTATAATCGGTCGGTCCTACCAATCTCGAGCGATGATCTCCGAGCTCTAGATTAAAATCTCAACACGTGTACACGGTATTGAGATTTATCTCAACTAAATCTCCGAGACTTATGTTGGTAAGTATGCATCTTGTATAATGAGCCAAATGGTAATGCTAACTTGCAAGATCAAAATATTGTCTCAGGATTGAAAATATCAGTTCAACTCTACTTTGATTTTAAAAATATTATTGCAAGGGTAATTTAAGAGTTATTTTTTTACACTTAAAAAATACTGTTTTTAAAATTTGATTTATGTTAATGCTTTTAGGAAAACGGTTATGGACCGCACTATTGTTTCAGAATGGTTTGCATAACAATTTCGCAATGCATTGTGTTCTCCTGAAATGTTGGAAACCTATACTATTATTTATTGCAACAAAAAATTTGAGACTGAAACTTGTAAATGTGGACAAATAATAAGAAATACAGTTTGTAAGTATTATATGCATATTTTTAGTACGCAAGTTAGTGGCAAGTAAATAAATATGATTATAATATAATATAATATATGAAATAATCAGATTACTCAAAGGTATTTGAGATTCCGTAAAAATAAGGTAGATGGCTCTTTCAAATAATGTAACGATTAAATGTATTAATATCGAAAAGGTAACATATAGGTTCGAAAATTTGTCGCTAAAAATATCGTCGCTGTAGCATAGTTGGATAATACACCTTCCCCGGTTTGGAAAGAGATCCAGGTTTGAATCCCGGTGGCGCAACAATAATATTTTTAGATAAAATTGATTTTATATGTATATCTTTCTAATTAATATATTTAATCATATTTAAAATATGAAAACGTTATTTTATAGAGAAAGTGAATATTTTTATATATTATAGAATGTTATTTAAATAACTTATAATTATTTTATATTGTACGATTACACCATCCAGTATACGTTAATGACATGACGCGTGTACTGCTAATGTAAATCTGCGAGCAGTAGAAAGTTAATTTCTGAAATTAATCAAAACAAGTATTAGTACATTCAAACAGTTGGTATTTTTGTATCGCGAATGTAAAGAGTATATTAATGGCCCGCGTCTACGATTGAAATTATTAAGAGATTTTCGACTCAAGATAATCTCTGAGATGCGGGTTTTGCTTCCATGAGATTTTTTGGAGACAAATCTCAGCTTTCGTAGTCTTCGAGTACACACCGTGTTTCAAAGGCTCGCCGTCTCGCGCCTTACTTTACTCTCATAACGTACGTCAAATGTCAAATGTAATTGTCGTTCGTCTGCTGAGTGATTTTGAATCTCCCCAGCAGTAATTAAAATTGAATAAATGTTTGTAATTTAACGTCTTAATGTTAATGTTAAATGACTTATGCCAACTTTCAGAATTGATAGTTGTACAGATTTATGGTGGTTTTGGATGACGTTTGAGTTTTTGTCTCTTTTTACTACACTCAAGCTGACCTCTGAGTTTATCTCTACTCAACACGTGTACATGCTATTGAGATGTATCTCAGCTAAATCTCTGAGATTTTCTCATCGTGTCTCCTTCCGTGGACACGGGCCTTAAAATAAACGCAAACGTAAAAATATAATGAAATTACAAATATTTTTAATATATGTTGCAAATTGAACTTTGTAGTTTATAATAATTTTAATACAGATTATTTTACTCTGTTTTTAACCACTGAACGAGTTATATTTAATACACCAACCGGTTTCTGAAAATACCATTTCCTTCATCGGGATGTCAAATTAATTAACTAAAACCATACATGTCAAGTTGTTCTAATGTTTTTAAAATAAAATAAAATATAACTAATTAGTGGGTAAAAATAAAGTTAAATAATCTATATTAAAATTACAAATTGCTCGGATGATAGCATTTCTTAGGAACATTGTGAGTTTCAAAATAAACGTTTTATAGATCCGTACAATTGAACTATTTTGACATCACATTATGCATAATTTTGGGTATATTTCTATGTGCAGAGATAATGTATATAATATATGTATGTATGTGGATTTATTTATCTTCCTGCTAATTCCCATCACCCGTTCATCGTTTCGAATCAAGGTTTTCATCAGTGTTTTCTACATTCCTCACTTCAAACATATATTTTTTGTATCAATTCAGAATGACATATTGGCATGCCGTACCCAATAATTAATATTATATTTGCTAATATTAAAAATATTCCATAAAATACTTTTTACTGTCAAGGACAGCGAATTGTAATAGTGACTTTACGATATATGTCGGCGAATTGGTTAATTAAAGTCAGTTTCCTTTTGCTTACAAGTTATATCGAAGATATTATACCTGGTATTAAAAAAAGTTTTATGTTATATACGAATAACACAAGGTTTGTACTAAGTAAAAAGGGTGGTGGTTCTTAAAATATGGGTCGCAGAACAAAAAAACGTATATAATTGAATTTGACTTTTGTGAACATTTCCAGCTCCAATAATTCCTAATGCTACCTAGAACCTTCACTATAGTGTGTAGCCAAGTATACAGTACATATATCTGAAAGGGAAAAACCTTCCGACAATTATGGACAGTATAAATATTATAAATACTTTAACTATAAAAACAGATATCAATATATAAAAATAATGTTCAATATCTGTGATAAATATTTCAAAATAATGATGATAATTTAAAATATTGGCGAGTATAACTTAGTTGTACTTCGCGAATTTTGAAATACAGCACGATATATAAGAGTCAAAGCAGTCATGGTTTGATCATGTGGAACGGACGAATAAGGAGAAAATGGTAAAAACAGATATGACGCAAGTTTTGATGGCACCATAATTAGGGAACCAGGATGGCCCTGTTAGAAGCCTCAGTAATCGGCGACCATGTATGAGAAGGTGTATGAATGTGGATGAGGCGAGAATTATGTGCCAGGAGAGAAGAGTGTGGCGCTCTATCCTCTCTGACTACCCCCGCTGGCAAACGACGTGATAGTAATGAATGGAAACTATAATAGTTTATTAGTTAACTTGTTTTTGTTTATCTATTTATATTGGTGTTAATGATTTAGTCGCGTAGTCAGTGGCCTTTCAAGATAAGATTTAAACGCAGATGCGAACATCTTAGATTGCGCACCACTGGTGGTAAGGATAACCAAAAAAATGGCAAACATCCACCGAGGCATTTCCGCCTTGGGACATAAATTTGAATATTCTAACCTTGAGCCAACAGTTTGCAAAAACAATGTTACAATTTATGACCGCAAAAAGTAGAACCCTTCGGCAAATGTAAAGCATTTTATTATGGTGGAGTTATTGTGGGACAAACAGCCTTCAAATGGGTATGTAGATGCTGCAATTTTTTTCAAACCTCTATTGAAACGGTTCGATTCGTTTTGGTTGGAGAATTAGACCAGTGAAGTCGAACGAAGGAGAAAATTGGGATGGGCATACTTTGGACGGCTTAGAGCTGGCGCATACCTTCGACGTTCTGTCGTACGACAGTTCTGTCGTAATGGCGAGGGGTTATAGCAATAGACAACATGTCCCAAAAGTCTTTTTCATAATAAAAATTCACTAATAAAATAATGGATGGGTTTAATAAAAATGTTTATTTTGCATTTAAGTATAGTTCTTGAGAATTTATTTCTTAAAAATTATGTTTTCCGTGTTAAATGTGATCCGTTGTTTTGCTGGCACTCTTCTAAATGAGAGGCAAAATTTCTGAGAACTGCTCGGTACGTATTCTCCGTGATCGCTGCCATTTATTCTCTGATATTTTCTTTTAATTGGTCCAAAGAGGGAGGATTGTTACTCAATACCTTTGATTTAAAGTATCTTTATATGAAAAAGTCCATTAGTGTTGAGTCGGGGCTACGTGGAGGCCAGTTTATGTCACCTCGTAGCGATATCAATTTTCCAGGGAAAATTTCACGAACAACTGGTAAGGCACGCCCCATAGCGACTGAATTCCCAAGGACCCGGCTAGCGATCGTTATACCCCCCGCCCATCTCCCGCTCGTTGCGTTGATGCAGCGAATGAACCAAAATGAAAAATACTTTTGGAACACCTGTGTAAACTAGCGCACACCTACGTCTTTCTGTCTTTCCGCGAGGATCTTTGGAAATATGACAGTGCTCACACTGACGACTGCACATCGCCATAGACCTCGCCATTACGACAGAACTGTCGTACGACAGAAAGTCGTAGGTGTGCGATAGCGCTTAACTGCGTGCTTAGGAACATTTATTACTGTTACAAAATATATCACTGAGAAGTGTACAAGGGTTGAATTGAATGTTCGGTCATCATGTTACTTATGAATTCATCTAATTCAATTTTGTTTATTTATTATGACGTCCGATTTATTATTTTAAAGTCATTTATATAATAACAATTCATACTCATTATTCTCGTACGCAAAATTATTATGTCACTTTTAAAAGATGATATTTATTTGCAAGCTTCACAAATGTTTTCAACTTTGCGTAGTGTTTCCGAGTGTCACACATTGTATGTGTATTATGATATTTTTAAATGTGTGTGGTTGATTATTTATTAATTTAAAATCATTGTATTTGATTATTTTGATGTTGACCGGTCGGAAACACACTGTATCTTCATCGGGACGGACGTACACTAATACCAACACAAAATTACAAACCTATGCGTTATAATAGGTGATGTCGCACAACATTGCATATTTCAAATTAAATATTTTTCTGTTCAGATACGTATGTACGTGTTTTGTTGTGCTGTTTGTGTTTCTGGTCGTAAATATTTTAAAGTGACCATGCAAATTACACAGCAATGAGGAAGTTTCAGTCTCAAGGACATATTTGCGGTACAATTGCATTACGTGTAAATTCTTGGGGATATTAGACGTTGTGAAGAAATATTTAAATGAAATAATGCATCACAAATAGTGACCAGTGAATGTCTCTGCAGTGACAATTTTACACTAGGAAAGTATACCAGCCTTCATAAACATCCACGAATTGGTATATGTTTATTATTTACCCAAGTGAAATTTCTAGATCACAGAATTAAATTTAATGCGACTTGATATCGAAGTACATCACAAATATTCCGTACATTATAAAAATGACTGCGAATTTTTCATTCTATACAAAATGCCACACAATAATATCGATTGCCTTGAACTACTCACCACTTTTAATTATTAAAATAATCTAGTATACTAATTAGTATCCTCATGTGTACAGTTAACTGGGAAGGGAGGAATACAATTTTATTATTGACATTTTAAAATTTAATTTGTTAGAAAACTGTTGCTTTATGTATATATATACAAATCGGAGGTTAACATTTTTTTGTGTGTACCGTGCAGGTACTGAATTCACAAATACGTTTTTTTACCACCTGTGCTGTGAATGTTGTGGCTTTTGCATGTGCATTTTTAAAACGTGTCAAAACGTACATTTATGGATACTCAACAAAATATGTATTAATGTCTTCAATATTAGCAAAATTACTTTGTGACCTCATTTTATATAAATAAAATTAGACAAAATACTTTGTTTAAACTACCATTATTTGATAATTCAACATGTTTTATATGGTATCTTCTTCAGGAAACAATGTATGCTGAAATTAAAAATACAATCATGGATAAAGACAAAACTATAAAGTTGCGAATAAGTAAGAACTAATAAGAAAACAAATTTTAAAGGTGCTGTTTCTAAAAAGGATAGGAGGAAGAACATGGTATTTTTCGAAACCGGTAGATGTATTTAAACTCAATAAGTGGTTAATGAAACAGAGTTAACAAATAAAAATAATTGTTTGGTTACTTTCCCGTCACATATTTTCCCTTACCCTCGTACGCGAGTGTTACACATAAAAAAAAAACAATTCCGTGTTCTTGTAAATGATTATTGTGCCATAAGTGCCATTATAAAATATGAAAATGCATAGACATTGAATTTTTTATTTTATTCTTTTTCTTTTCTCGCTTTAAAAAGTCCACGTTATATTCCCATCACACATACATTACGTACGTGTTTCATATAAGCATATATACAAACACGTACTCGTACCCACTCTATTGCTAAGTAGCTCATACTATATTTATTCATGTTTTGGTGTTAATATCAGGATATTTATGTGATGCCTGATGTAGACACAACACACTAATTTTCAAACTGTAAACATATTTTGATGGACGTACTGTATTACCAATATTGTAAATAATGAAGCTTCCTCTCACATAACATCCCTTCTGCGTGAACTACGTTAGGTTTGTTTCCATGATAGAGTAGAATTTAAATTGTGCTAGTCGATGTACAAGGTGGTGTATAATATGCCATCTCTGTATATCAAGACGTTAGATTCTAGAATCGGTCAGCATCTATTGTGACAGGCACAGGTCAGTAAATGAATAGACATGAAATAAAGTGTATAGGAGAAGGGTTTGAAATTCACACATTCTTGGTGAAAACGTAAATCCAATAGATTATGACACATTTATGCAACAGTAAAAGTATTTACTCTTCGAAAATTAAATCTTTGTGTAAACAAGACGTATTTTTTACAGGAATGCATATTATATTGTCAGTGTTTAAATTTTCGTTCCAATCTCGAAAAAAAAGAGTCGTGGAGCTATTTGATTGCGTATGTGGTACCAAAGTGATCACGTGGGTGACACCAAAATGAAAATATTGGGACAAGGAAATTGCGTTAGTTCATGTCTATATATTTGGTGGTCTGTGGCGGCAGGCTTAAAAGCGTGAAACTCTTTGCCGTCCCGTCATAAGGAACAGTCCATCAGAGATTTTATTTAAAACGAGACTGAAAACGCAAAAATTATATCCATACTTTCAGGTAACAATTTATAAAAAGAAAATCCTAGTGTAGGACTAAACAATTAATGTGTAAAGCGTCTTTAAGGTGAATTGTTTTACGAAAATGTTGCTCTATAAATTATCCAATGTTTCTATTATTATTATTATGCTAAAAATGTCGCAAAACGCGCGACGCCCGCTTACGACAACATATGTCGAATTTCGACATTGCCAATGACAATTATACAAGTTAATTATATGATTCCCAGCTAAACAAAGGTTTTTAGTTTAGTTCAGTTTAAAAATAGTCATACATACTAATTTAATGTATTAATTTTAAATATATACATATAAAATCAATTTTGTCGAAAAATATTGTTTTTAAATAGGTTCGTATCCCGGTAGCGCAAAAACAATATTTTTCGACAAAATTGATTTTATATGTATAATTAATACATTAAATTAGTATTTAAAACATCACAGACCTATTTTCTGAATAATTACAACTTCACAATAAGAATGTGTTCTCCTTAATAAAAATAGTCATATCATATTTTAAACCTCAAATATGTATTTATTTAAAATATCTACATATATTTGTGTATACCCAAATATTTTTTTGTAAGTACTTAATATAAAGAAAGAAAGCGAAAGTGCAGTTTGCAAATTGTAAAGCAGTTGCGGATATTTTTAAGATTGTTTCCGTCGAGAGGAACAAAAGACGGCGAAAGAGTTCCTCAAGTGATAGTAAAAGTTTGGCCTTCAAAAAATAATCTGTCATAATAAACCAAATTTGGTCCGTCAAAGGATTACAGGCGGCAAAATGAACCCAGAAACATTCGGAGACATCTTCCTATTGAGGCAGCCCGTCTACTTGTCATTTGTGGTGTCACGTGTGGACTATTGTAATAGCGTCTATGCTGGCTTGCCAATGTTTCAGCTGGATAAATTACAATCTAATCTAAATGTGGCTACACTGATAATATATGGAGTTTCCAAATTCTCTCATATAACATCCGTTTTGCATCAGCTACATTGGCTCCGATTCCTTGAAACAGTTGAATTTAAATTATGCTGGTTGATGTACAAGGCGACACACAACATGGCGCCTCTGTATCTTCAAGAACTTTGTGTTCCAGACAATTTTAATGGTAGACGTCAAACTCTCAGGTCAGCCTCTATTTCAGCTGCTGTCTAGTCAATCTGCCAGAAGTCTAAATTTAGTGAACGAGCATTTGCGGTGGCAGGCCGAAAAGCGTGGAACTTTTTGCCTTCCGTCATAAGAAACAGTGCACCAGAGACTTTATTTAAGAATAAACTAAAATACACCTTTTCAAAAAGTCATTTCCATAAGTGAAAATAACAATTTTTAATTTTAAAAACAAAAATAATTGTAGAACTATAAACAGTTTATGTGTAAAGCGCCCTCGAGGTGAAATTTTTTACGAAAATGGCGCTATACAAATTATCCATTGCTACTATCATTATTATCATCATCATCATCAGAGGAGACAGTTGAGCGTTCGTGCAAATATGCTGTCACGGTGTTTCTACCGATGCAGTAAGGAAGTGAAAAGGATCCTGTTTAAATCGTTCTTCACCAGCATGTATACAAATAAGTGACGTACAACCGTCTTCGAATTCAGTACAACTCATACAAAATACTGTTCGGATTGACGCGTTATTGAGGCGCATCTACAATGTTTACCGAATGTCGTATATATGGAATCGTTCCGCTTCTGAAACATCGAGTTGCCAGCGTAAAGCTGCTGCTGGAGTTCAGCACCAACTCTCTAGTTCAAGCGGCGCTCTCATGGAAAGCTGGTTCCCTGACCAGAGAATGGCAACGACTACAAAATATCTACAGATACAATAATAGCCGTGACTGAAATGTA
Source organism: Eubasilissa splendida (assembly GCA_031772225.1). NCBI lineage: Eukaryota > Metazoa > Arthropoda > Insecta > Trichoptera > Phryganeidae > Eubasilissa > Eubasilissa splendida. The sequence goes on from CM062847.1 coordinate 20,888,491, forward strand.
GTATTTATATTTTGTTTATATATATGTGTGTGAACTTTATTTAAACTTTTTTTTTTGCTTTTCTTTTATTAAACATAAGTATTAATTTGTTACTTAAATGTATTCTATAATATGTATTATCTTCATGGCGAATCGAGTCTTCATAAAAAAAAACTCAATCACGCTGAAATAAACGCATAATTATTAAGTATTATTTTATTATTATTATAAAAAGTCACTCAATTATATATTATAATTTTTTCTCAAATAAAACGACACGGGAGGGCCATAACACAACCAGAGCTTTCAATCAATGATGAAATAAACATTTTGATGATCATATTTATTATTTAAAGACCGGCGTAAACCATGAAACCGAATACCAATTTGTGTATAATTTTCCTTAGATATACCTATTCTTAAAAGTTTCCCGAATATATCCAAAATGTGGGTAAAATATTGGCCGACGATAGATAATACGGGTACTTATCAGAGTATATTGTATTACGTCTTCATCTCTTTTGGGAATCTTGATAAACACATAAAGGAAGAGAAAGTAAATGGCTTCAGATCGATCATCGGTAACTTTACCTCTTTCATTACCGAATAAAACAAAATCAACATAGGATATTGGGGAAAAAGCGATAGGAAATAATCTGTGGAATATTGTGGAAAAATATTATTTTATTGTGTTCCGATATATAATATTTGGTTACGAATATAATTTGGAAATTAAATTAGAATTATATTTAATTTATAATAAATCTGTTGTGGTTGTAATTGCTATTTCTAGATCTTGAGGGCAGCTATATGGTGACCGACCATTTTCTCTGCGATTAATTAAACAATATAATTGCATAATACTAGCTACCAGCCTATACGCGGCGTATATGTCTACTTTACTAATTAAAAACTTATATTATTATAATAAATAAACACCAACAAATTTAAATACTAGTATATCTTATTCTTTTTCTTCTTCTACATCAGCCTTTTTGTGTCCATCTCTAAGTATTCCTTCAAACTCTTTCATCCATGTATTTCTCATGAACGCCACTGCAAGATCCACCAGGTCCATCGTAAGCTTCGCTATATGCCCAGCATGATCCCACTTCATCTTGGAGATAGTCTGGAGTTTTCTTTATTGTTTTAATCTTTGTATATATATTGTGTATTGTGATATAATGTGAATTTGATTAAAACAAAATTGAATTGAATTAGATTGTTGTAATACGACTGAAAATAAAAAATGGGGCTCAACTTTAGAATGTTCCAGATTTTATTGTAAAAATATCATTACATTCTGAGGATGAGGACGTTACTAGATTTACAGACAAAAGTTTTTACCATATGTTTGATATGATATTACACACTAATGTAAAAATATACAATTATTTTGTAAAGTTAAATATCATTGTGGGTGTCAAGATATGTTTTCTATGCTTATTTATATTTATCACTTATAATAAATAATAATATGAATATACCTTGTACCCACGCAGAAGTGCGTTCGAATGTTTTACATTGTTGATTTGATAAAATGAAATAATATAATATAATAATCTTGTTTACTTAGAAAAAGGGTAAGTACAATTTTCTAAACATGGATTTACAAAATACAAAATATATTACGTGATATAGGTAAGACACGCAAAAATGATGTAAAAAATAAAGTTTCTTTCATAATGACATCACCCACATCGAAATACCGTGGTATTTTTAAAAGCAAGTAATGTCCATCTGACATTTAAGGTATTTATTTCGAAAAGTCGAATTTCTTTTCCGCAACTGTCATCTTGAATTTGCGACTTCACGTCTCTACACCTCGGCGGTATTATTTCACGTGGCCGAAAGGAAAACACACAACGCGTGGTCAGGAGTATAAAAGGAAAAGCTCTTACGGGAGTGTGGAATTAAGGGAGCGGGGGACGGTTGAAAGGAGGAGGGTTGAAGACGCCGGTCGGGGTGTGAGGGGGGTGCGGTGATCCATCATTCTTCAGTAGACCGCGGAAAATAAGTTGTGCGCCGAGTTTTACAAACAAGTCCGGCCCAGGGCTCTCCCCTCTCTGTCTTGTCCGTTGTCTAGGCCGATCGCCCTCTCATCCCGCGAAATCTTCCCTTCGCACTTTCCCCGCTAAATATCTTCAGGAGTATGTTTCCGTGTAACTCCACAATGGGTATATATTTTCATGGCGATAAGTTTCCTACTGTGGAACTGATAAGGGATGCGATAACTTGATCACCGAGAGTGTCGCAATATCATTGGATGCTGTCTGATCTCTCGTACTCTTATACTTGCATACATAATCATATTCTTGCATATGTAATACGTAATTATAATTTTAATTTACCTGCTTACACGTTAATTATATACTTACATACTTGTAATCAATTTATTGATACTACACGGCATTACAAATACAATTGTTAGAGGAACTGTAAAAATTTAGTTGGGGAAGATGAACCGAGCCACAAATTTGAGGAGAGAAGAAGTACGTGATGGACAGTCATTAAAAACTTTAACCACATATTTAGAAAAATAAGACACCTCAATATTTCTAGACACGCGTGTGATCCATTTGTCTTGAACTACGTACGGAAGGTAGACATGGAATCTTACACAGTCTGTATCAACATTGTTACTATACAACGGAATGAGCAATGTTGGTTATCTCATTGAGAGACACAAAGGCTAGTGAATAGATAAGACAAAAAATATAGGTTTTCGAAATGTTTCAAACAAACACAAAACTGAAGGGAGACTACAAGAAACGACCCTGGAGGATCCTATAGTAGCAATGCATAGAATAGCTGAGCTATAGAAGCAGAGGTCGGCCACAAACGGGGTGGGATGATGAACTGAAGACAAATGCTGACAACTGCACAATACAAGGATCAAAAGATTTTTGATGAATGGATCCCTGAGTGTCTGCCTTGAACTACTGCACCTTAATTTTCCATTAATTTTCCATCTGTATGTAAAACTATGTTCTAAGATTTTTTATGAATAAAGACAGCACTTAAGAAACGCTGGAGGCTCTAAATTTAAATCTTAATTGCTAATAACCACATTGAATTTCTTTTCCTTTTTCATTTTGATTATACTTAAATATGTAATTGAATTAAAGTCGCTTATATTTATTAGCTTTGATGAGTGGGACCAACAAGGAAGCCCGAGCTTCTAAAGTGGTCCCGGGAAAGGGTGGGGTGAAAATAAATTCAATGATCATAGTTTTAGGGACGCCTATAAACGGATGCAAAATGGCAGATGAAGAAGAAATGTGAATATTATCTCTATTATATAATTCTGCTTTATTTACGTTTTTTAATAACTGTAACTAATTTTTATATTCGTAATAAAATTATAATAATTAACGAATTTAATTGAAAAAAAATATGGTCAGCATAGTGATCACAATTATAAATAAAATAATACTAAGTAAATAAACACAAATAAGGTATAGATTCATCTACAAAATGATAGAAACTAGCATTCGTGATAATTAGAAACATAGAAAAATATTGATAAATTTTAAATTTTTTGTTAAGGATTCATAAAGATATTACGCGGTATATGAGTAGGTATCAGAAGCAATACTTTTGTCAGCCCTGCCCGGGCTGGATGGCCGTATGCCGAGTGAATGTTGTGTACGACTGTCTGTCTATAATAAATGAATTGGATGATGTTCGGCGGCCACCCTTCCTCGCTGTATGGCGAATAGCCCTTCAGGGGTAGGGAACATTAGGGACCATGAAATTCCAATCACCACTAGTTCATCGTACAACAGTACGATTTAAAAAAAAATTGAACGCGATATAGTCTATTACGTTAAATAGTTGCTTTTGAAATTTAGTTGATTTGTAGTATATATTACAATATTTTATTGCAGATACATTTTTAGTAATTTTACAGATTTCAAATTTTATATGGATGTATAGTAAATGCAGAAGGTGACAGTACTAGTAACATTTGGATAGAACCGATGGTAACCTATAAGCAAAAATTATTACTGAAATCGACTATTCCGTACGCAACAACTTTTATTTAATATAAACTAAATGATAAAATTAAGCTTTAATGTACTTACAAAGAAAGATGAAGTATAACTAGATGTATTTGAAAGAAAGATCCTCAGGAGATTTTCGGAGCTTTTAACCTTTTAAATGTCATGAGCGTTTTAACATGCACTTTTGAACCTTGCAAACTTGCAGGGATTAAAGTCATATTTTTAAATAATTTTGCCATCTGTGAACGGTAGATCTCAGCTTTTGATTGTCAATTGTTTTCCATTTCAAACAGAGTTGGCAGTTAAAAGGTTAAAGAAAATGAAATATAGTGTAGGCGTTATAACCGGAGCTTTACAACCTATATGATGATCCAAAAGTCACAAAATTCATAAAATTGGAGAGGCTTTGATGGCTAGGCCACATAGCAACCCGTAAAATGGCCGTTCAATAATTAATTTAAAGAAAGACGAAAAATAGCTAACCTGACCTAACCTATCCTTTCTTGGTATGATAGGGATGATGATAATGATTTTAAGGCGTTATTAAATTCTAAAGATGAAAATTTGTTTTACCGATTAAACTACAACTGTTATGACTATTCTAATGGTCAGTAACTGTTATATAACACACGAGTACCTACATATTTTATAATTTTTTGAAAGTCATATTTGATTAAAAAATAGTTACTGAATTTATGAATAATTTTTTTAACATCGAGGAAATGTTTACAATTGGCGCCCTTGTGTGGGGTTCCCTTTTAGCTTGTGGGAGGAAGAAAACGCTGGGGGACGGTGCGGTGGGGAGGGAAGGGAGTGACCAATGGCGGTCCAGAACTCCTCAATCAATATGATGGAGTGGACGAGGGTAATCCTTCTTTAAATATATATGTATTTTATATCACTCAATGCGAACAAAAGTGAATGTTTTTGATGGATTCTCAGAGACTTTCTATATCTCCTTTCCCAGTTTCCGAAAGTGTGTTGATGGATCGTCCTTTGGAGGTTTGTCCCGTCTCGTGGCGCGAGTGTGGGATTATATCTTTAAATATAATTTTTACTTTCCCTATTATTTTATTATGGAGCATATTTTTAGCGATACATTTTCTAAAAAAATGAATTAAATTTTTTAAATATTGGTACAATACATAAATTTATTCAGTTTTTCGCATATTTACCCATGGTCCAATAACATGCACTATTTAAAATCTTTTATAAAATAACATTTTTTTGGTACTCTAGGTTTCTGATAATTTAGGCTAGAATTCAAAAATTCAAGCCTAAAATATACACGGTCCTATCATACTCCAACTACATTTAAGTGTCTAGCACTGTAAAATACTAGCTGATATACCCGGTGTTGTGTGAGCAGTAAACCCTTCCCCCCCAAACCTCCACACCACAGACACGGATACGCCTAATAAATCCTTTACTGTGCTCTTAGAACCTTTCATCTCACCAGGCATTGCATGATAATATGTACATAAAAATGATTTTAAACAAGAATACTGTGATACCATTCCGCACCAATTTGTAATTTTTCTATTTAAAAAACATATCTATCTTCAAATATAAAATGTTAAAGTAAAATATCTAATTAATCAATTAAAAATTCCCTTCTTTAATATTTTAAATGTTGAGCATTGAAATATCTTTCACCAACATGACAGCTGTAGGCCTTATTTAAAATTGATTTTAACACGGGAAAACTAGTTTCAACGTTTTTTAACATTTCTTATATAAAATTTTAATACACCCGTTCGTGTCAGCATATTTTAAATCTCAACCAAATAATAGTATGCACCCACGTAACGTTCGAGAAATGTTAATTACCCGATACAATTGATTTTAATTGAGATTGAAAGTGGAAACTGTCTCCAAAAAGCCATATTTTTATAGTCTAATTATTCACGACACTAGGAACCTCCTCTTTAATTTCGTCCACTTGAGACGTACCGCGCGCCGCCCCGAACGGTGGGATTGACGCTATAATTCCATAATTCAACCGTAATTTTGACGTACGCAGTAAGTACATACACAACGAGAATCTGACGTTTACAGCCAGCAGTATGTTTACATTTATAGCTGTGGTCACCAGACGCCATACAAACACGGATAATTTACAAGAGTTATTTTATTATAATTTATGGACATGTTGCTTACACGAACTGAAGAGATTTAATATTAATAATAATACATAATACATATATACGAGGTGTTTACGCACCTTGTTACTTTAATTGGCACCACTGGATTTCCAGGTTTATAATAATGCACATGCGTGTGTGTGAGTATTGCCGCCCCTTTTCGGAAGCTAAGAAGACGGTAACCGACAGGCGTCATTCTTATTACATCCCGTGCTTCGACCAGTCCAACAGTCTAAATAAACCACTAGTGCGCGCTTCGGTCGGTCGAATTAAAAAGAAGACAACCCGGCTAAAAGAACAACATCGGACCAGAAAGACAGCAAAATTAAAGAGGTTAATGCAGTTCATATATCATATGTGTGCTTATTGTTAATCGGAAACCTGGGAACCAGCTATCGAAGGCGTTTACATAAACACGAGGTGTGACAATTAAATTCTCGGAATTCTTTCTAAAAATATACGTGTGCATGTAATTGCTTTCTTGGCCAGAAAGTCTCTCAGCGAGTGCCACTCTAAATTTCCATCTCCCATTTTTATTTTTGCCCGTATGCAGGTATCTGTAACCTTCATAATAGTAAACTAACAACGGAATCTGTTAGCTTGAAATTTATGCACGTATTAGTTCAAACGTGTTTAAATACGAATACTCACTTGATTCAGACACAGTTATGTGACGGGCGAACGGATAATTACGAGGCCATTCCGAAAACTCCTCATATATCTATATTCTTCAACTATTTTCACTCCCCTAGCTGGAGCCACAAAACTATTTCATTGACTGCGGCACATACTTTCGCGTTTTACCATGTCTCGTAGTACCGCAGAGTAAAACCTATGTATAGTCGTTGCAAGATGTCCAGGACGCCGGGTTCCTACTTCGAAGCGTGTTCAGTTTAGGCATCAACAACTTATCCAAGCCATACATATATAAAAATGCAAGTAACCATTGCTATGTATCATCGTACGTTGGTGTACATTTATAATATCGACCGATCGTGGCGCAGTAGGCTGAGAAACATAAGTTGTTAATAACGTTAGATTGTTTCCTCACGGCCGAAAATTTGATTCGAGCTCATATTAAAAATATCAACCTCTCATTGGATATATTGCAGGTACGGTTAGTTGAAATAATTCTTTACTGAGTTGGCGTTAAATAAGTTTTTGATAGAAACCGTTTAATAAAAAATCGATCCTTGATTTGAAATATTCCCAGACCTCGTGTAAAATGCGGTGACCCTGTAACTGGCTGCCGTTTAATGACTACCACCCGCACACTTACGTTTGTACATATTAAGTATAACACTTATACACGCCGAAGAAAGGGCACAAATTTGATATGGGCTTTAATTTGTACTACTATTGTCAGCCTTATATGTGCCGTCGTTATGGTGTAGATTTATTGATAGGTATGACATGTACATATGAGCCTACGAACTAACATTTATATTTACAAAAATAATATTATTATTGGCGCTGATATTCAGTTAAAATTATTAATACGTTTTTTGTGACTTCACGAAATTTTATACAACCATTTTAAAATCTCTATTTTTTTTATATATAAATTATTAATACTTTGTTTCGAAAATTTCATTTCCTTCATCAGGATGTCTAATAAACTAACTAATAAAAACACATGTCAAAATGTTCTAATGTTTTTAAAATTTTAATTATTTAAAAAATAAATCTTGTAGGAACTTAAATTATTACGATGATGAAAGATGTGAAAATTGAAATCCAAAATTATTTGAATTTAAAATTTTCTTTGGGATAGGGCGTGTTAAATTAGTTGGTTATTTATAATATTTTAGTTAATTTTACACGTTTTAGTTATTTCTAATGTTTCTAAATTATTCAATTTATGACTTACATTATTTATATGTAAAACAAACAATCCCAAAAAATATGATCATTTTCTAATAAAGGATTGGAAAATTCTGAAAAACAATTACTACTTAAACATATTAAATGCTCTTTGACTCATATCTTTTGGTCTTAAATTGAATAATTTAGAATCATTAGAAATGTTAAAAACAAAGTTTTAAATAATGTTTATTAAAGTAAATAAAAACCGCAATTTAAAATTTCCAACAACTATATATATATATATTTTTTTTTTGGCTAGGTCATACCATTTTAAAACCTCAATTTGTATGTTATTAAATAAATATTCAAAGTAAACGGTGTGCGTAAATGTTGGCTTACATTCAAAGCTATTTAATTAATTGTAAGTAGCAAGTCTATTCTTTGTCGCACATTTTTTTCCACAAATAGTAAATATTGCGTCGATGTATCAAATACTACTGAGATTTTTTTTAACGGGTGAACTGTTTGCCTCCACTCTCGGTGATCTCGGGCCTTGTTTACGGCATGTAGCGGGGCTCCAGTCATGTCTCGGACTTGGTCCATCTTATTGGAGATTGACCCCTTGTCTCTTCCTCCGTCCTTGTATGTTCCTCGTGAACACCAGTTTTTCTAGGCCAGCTATAGAAAAATGCGTCGAGCATGTTCCTTTATTTCATTCTCGTGGAACATTGTATTCCACTACAATAATTTGTACCTATATGTACATTACATTTATTCTAAATATGAATTAAATATATTAATTAGAAAGACATACATATAAAATCAATTTTATCGAAAAATATTGTTGTTGCGCCACTGGGATTCGAACCTGGATCTTTTTCCTAACCGGGGAAGGTGAAGGTATCTTTCTAATTAATATATTTAATTCATATTTAAAATACCACAGACCTATGTTCTGAATAATTACAAATTCACAATAAGAATGTGTTCTCCTAATAATATTTTATTCCACTATTCACATACTCTCAAGTGTATATGTAAATTGTAAATGTATATTCATATTTACATATAGAAAATGTATATTTTTTCCCATATTGTGAACATAAATAAGCGATACCTATCACACAGACTATATCAATTTGAATTCGTATGAAAGTTACGACCCGTGTACACATTTACAAGAAATATAGTATGATTAATTTTGAACTTATAACCGAGTATAGGGGCTTATTCACGATTTTGTTCAACTAATTATTGTGGAATAAGGGCGGTTATAAAATACACTTATCCCATTCCGGAATATAATGTTATTTAATAATGAAATAATGTTCGAAATGTCCGCCCAGCCGATTAAACGGGTTTATAAATAATATGATGGAATGACGTTTGTGAGCAATATATATTTTTTCATTCTTAATTATTTACCTATTTGCAGTCATGCTTCGCCGAGGATGGTGAATAAAGAGGATAGAACGCCACACCCTCTTGTTCTAATACACAACTTTTGCCTTACGTAAACTCATAAATGCTCTTAAGAATGCTTATTTTCGATTGTTTTCAGTAATTGGTTAAGTAGTTTTCCACGCCTTTCGTGAACGTTCTTTATTTTAGGCGTAATCAACATTGGAGTTGTATTTATTATTATAATGTCATAATTTTAAAAAAATAGAGATAGAAATAGAGAAAATTGGGGCGTGCAGCGTGCATAGCAATCTCATGTTTATGAATGCGAGTATTCTGAGTGACGGCTAATAAGAGCGGTGGCGAGAGCGTGTCTGTTTGCATTCAGCGTCGCGTGTGTGTGCAAGTTCAAAACCGGTTTATGTTGACGTTTGAGATGTCCTTCGAACAAATACTATGTATAATTCAGTTAAAGCCTGAAATATGACATTCTTGTATATTAGTGAAATTTGGCTTTATTTAACCGTAAACTATTATATAATGTTGAAAATTCTCCAAACTCTTATATTTGTTTAACAATGACTCTTGGACCATTCTTATTACACAAATCAAATTTTAAAAATGAATTTTCTTCCAAATATATATTGATTAAATTGTCAGCCCTTGAAATGAATTTTTTTTTTTACAAAAATGGCGCTATAAAAATTGTACAATATTATTATTAATCACGATCTCCTGAACGCTAACAACTGTGTTTCCTGCTAACAAACAAATAACAACATGTGTCATAAAATGCGTGGATTTCTACATCAAAATAGAAGCTGGAAAATGCCTATATTATTGTATCTTAGCTCAGTCTAGTCTTACTTTTGGAGTTATGCAAAAGTTATCATATAATACTAAAAAATCAAGGCTGAATTATTTTATTTTAGTCTACAATTCTGGTACCTCAAGTACATTTCACTTTTGAATTCTGGTTGGGTTACTGTGTCATCCTTGTGGATGATTACAAATATTGTAAATTAATTGTCTAATGATCCCTACAATAATTGCATGACCCTGACAGACGATAATCATCTCCAAAACCTTTTATTAAAGTGTTTAAATGTTGTTAATGTGCTTTCACACTATTTTGCAGTCACTTTTTTACCGACAAAAAACTTCCTCTCAACCCTTTCGTAAATAAAGGGGTTGCAACCGAGTATTGAGCCGCATGCCCTATGTACTGAACCCTTCCGCTCCTGCTATTAACGCCGCGCGGTAATTTATCATCCCGCGAGATAAAGGGTTGGGATGAGGTGGGATTAATTGCCCCCTCCACTCATCAGCATGCGCGGCCCCGCCTCCCTTTCCAATTGGTTCGCGGCCTTCACCCTTTCGTTAATCAAAGGGTTACGTTGTGACGGTGTGGGTTCGGGCTATTTTAACCGGTGTGAATGTATACAAGTTTTGGAGACTTTTTAATGTTGTGTGCGTGAGGAGTCCATGTTCATATGTATGTTGGAAAAAACGATTAAAGACTGAAGCTGTTCGTTAAAAGGTTTTATTGATTTTAAAAATTTTCTGTGTGAATAATTTATTTGATAATATCTGTATTATCGACTGATTAATATCATATTAAGATGCTTCATTAATAATTGAAAAATAAAATTATGATATTTTATTATATGCACCTATATAATCTTTGGACTCACAATTATAATTATTATTATATTAGCAAAATTTTGAATACAATGAATTTAATCCACTAATATATCAAGAATGATGTTTTAGACTAAATACAATATAGGTAGTAATTCAAACTTTACTTACTACTATACTTCAATATAAGTAATACTTTTCTAAATACAATACAGGTAATAATTCAAAGTGAAATAATACAAAATTTTGAATACAATGAATTTGGTTCGCTAATATTTTTAATATAACTTTTTAAGATGTTACTAAGTATCGCTAAGATTTGCTACATTTTGGTCCATGTTAAGTACCTACCTACCTATGTATATTGTATCATACGTATAAACATGAAATATTTTGCCACCACTTCTTCATGTTCGTTTTTTATCTTTAAAAAATGTAAGCACACGGTAAGTTGATAATTTACTAGGAGAAGGGGTAATACGAGCTTTCAAAAATAAAAGGGGACACGCCCCCATGCTGCTGTTGCCGAGGGGGGGTTTTGTTGTAAAAAATAAAAAGCTTTTTACAGCGCTTTCGTGTGTCATGGAGTTAAATATAGAAGTATCTACACACATAATTATTCTAAAAGGGACACCACGTATGTTCGGAAATGTTTGTGTTTTGTCGGTAGTCTTTCGAAATCCGTTAAATTTACGTGAGTTAGGAGAGCAGTCGAAATTGTATATTAATGCAAATTAATTGCAATGCTATAAATTTGAATCACACGGGTTTAACAACAACTATTCTGAATTCGCCAATCTCCTTTTGGAAACAAACCATTCTTTTGATATCAACAAGGGTTTAGAAATTATACATACAAATGCTAGGGGTTTACAGTTAGATAAATTTGAAATTTTAGAAATAAGAAAAAGTGTTAAAAGCAAGCTAAATATTACAAATAACCAAAACCTCTTTATAAATAGTCACCTTTTAAATTTGTTTTCATATTTGTTCCTACTTATTTATTGTTTTGTTTTTATCTATGCTTGTATTTTTAATTTCAGTATACAATGTTTCCTGAAGATGATACCATAGGTATCGAAATATGTTGAATAATCTATAAATAGTGGTCTAAATAAAGTATTTTGTTTTATTATTTATATAATGATATAATTTAATAAGTTAACATTATTAATCTGCACTAATAGAAAATATATATTCTGATATATGTTTTAGCAACTGTCTGTTGCCATTATTAAACAGAAAATGAATAAAAAAAAACCTACAGATTACGTGATGTAACGAGTGGAAGGTTTTATATATTGTTAATTCAATAATTAACTGAATTTATTTAGAGTTCTAAAATAATTTAGATTTGATACCCTATTGGATAAGGGCGTGCTTTCAAAAATATTTTTTTACGAAAATGTGGGTTTTTATTATTCATTCATATCACAAGTTAATAATAAAATTATTTAATAAACTGAATGTTATTTGCCATAATTAAGAAAATCCAAGCATTATAAGAAAGACCACGAGCATTAAATAAATTTTTTTCGTGCCACAGCATTGCCTTATATGGAAAATTATTAGAAATGTATTTTCTCGTAATTTGAAGACAAGATTACGGAGACAAATCTGCATTGAATCAAATTAGCAAAATGTTAAAAATTAATAGAGTTTACCATTCATTTTGCAGTACATATGATCAATTTTCGACGTTTTTAAAACATTTTCTAAGTGAATAAAAATTATTTTAAATTATATATTATATTTATTAACATGCTTCGAGGCTTCAACTACTATTTAAAATTAAGTTTTATATCAAAAACATGATAATTTTGTACTAAATAATATTAATATCGTTCCTATTAATGAGTGTTTCCAAATCTATTCTATTGTATAATTTCTGATATAAATTAATAATAAAAACCCATGTTTTCGTAAAAAACGGAGAAATATGAATTATTTTTGAGAGGGAAGCTTTTAAATTTATATTAAATAAATATAAAAATGTTTACTTTATTTTTCGTAATATTAAAAAATTTGAGTAGATTAGGTATTAATGCTATTTTTTAACACAGGTTTAAAATTGTTGAAACACGTATCACAATAGATATTCTCAAATGAGATAATTTTAACAAAATAAACACTGGAATGAGGTTTATAATTTCGAACATGTAAAAAGTTTCAATGACTCAGTTAAATAAAAATAAAAAGCGATCGGTACGGTTTGAGATGTGTACATGCAATGAGATTGCATTTTCGTTCAATTATATGAAATAATGTAAATCAGCGTGCAATAAAATGCAAGTTTTTGTGGATTATTATGTGCGGCACGTTCTGCGTGGCGTGGCTCTGCTATGCTTTTGATTTTCCTCAGTCAGGATCGTGATGTTTGGTCCAGGGTTGAGATTACATCTCTATTGTGGAGTGGGTGTAGCAGATGAAGCGATGAATATGTCATCGATTCTTTAGCGACTCGGTGACGTGGTACACATGTTATGTCATCATTAGAAACGGATTGGAAGCAGTTGTGAAGAGGATTTTTTTCTAGTTTTCGATAATATGAATTCGAATTACTATGTTATGTTATAACATACTTGTGCACACACATGTGTGTATTTTGAAATATTTTTATTTTATTTATGCATAACAATTCAAATTAGATACTCTTTAGCCGGATTATAAAAATAGCTTTATAAAAATATTATTTTTTAATATTATGATTTTTTTATACCACGTAATATGGGTAGAGATTAATCGGAAGCCATTCCACGTCAAATCCAACACGCATGACTTTATTTATATAATATTATTATATCATATATAAAATATAGATAGTAGATTAATATAACTATGTATTATATGTATATTGGAGTATTTATAATATAAGTATACAGGCTGTTACACATTTAGTTCACAATTTTTATGGGTGGATACCTGACTAAATTACGAGTCGAAAATGTAAGAGATATAAGCATTTAAAAAAAAAAAAAGTGATGTTTTCAATTAATTGACTCAAAATTATATATTGAATACAAAAAATTAAAGGCCATTGAATTTCGAGCGGCCAGAATTTAAATGTTTTGTTAGATAATTTAGAGCCCGAAGCAAAGATATAGATTAATAATGGATAAATTTCGCAAATACTTATTTTAAATTACGTAGACTTAATGTTTAACATGATTTGCATATTTTACTTTCAACTCGTAATTTAGTCAAGTATCCACCTATAAAATATTGTCTGTTACACTCTTTATATATTGATATAAAAAAATGACATCATCTAAGTAGTGCGAAAAAAACTGTCTACTTTAACACAGGCGAAAGTCTGGCAAAGTAGCCAAAGCAACACTGAAAAACTATCAGGGGTAATACCTACTGCATCCCATACATTTTTATTTATTTGTAGTCTAAAATGTCAATTTATTTCCAATAGACGTGTTATTTATTATATTATTGTCATTGTATATAGTTCACTTCTCATGTAAAAAATGTCAATATACTTGTTTCTTATGTATCTTATCTTAATATACAAAATCAATACACTAGCGCTGTGCCTTTAAACAATATTTTCATGTTCACATTTTTCCTTGAAGATAAATATACCAAGCATGGTTTATGTAATTATCGCGATTTTCGTAAACAAGGTTCACCTGACCACCAGGTACCAACCCAACTCTCCAATAAACATTATTTGCGGTACACAAGTATTAGGTATTTATCGACAAACAATGGACCGCCGGATTCCCACGCAGTTTCTATACCTGATCTTAAAATTGATCCCTTTTGCGCAAAAGCTTCCGATTCATCTTCCCGGGGAGGTCGCCCAGGGAATGTCGGACAATGCGCGTTGCCGAATCCTTTATTTGGCGAAAGTCATAATACCCTTTATTCCCGCGTATTGCATATTATTATTCCTTTAAAATTCCTCCCGCTTTCACGGTACAATTTTCCCATGACCAAAGCAGATTCACGCAATGGTGGGATGGTAAATAACTATTGTCGCGTAGTCCTTTATTACGGCCCCGACAGGTAAGCCAAAAGTGCATTATAAATAATCATCTCGAATTTCCAACTAAAATCTATTGTAACATCGTGCAATCCAAGGAGGGGTAAAATAAGTTTTGTCCACTATTCAAATAAATAATGCAGAAAGTGCATTTATTGCAAATAGTAAGTATATTATCAATATCTTTATGCATTTTAAAATTTATTTTTATTTGTGAAACAACTACGAATTTTGAGAAAATCGTGGCATATTTTTAGAATTTAATTATAAGTAGTTTCTGTTGATGAGTATATACATCTCTTAATCTTTTCAAACTAACCTAAAATATTAATCAACTAGAAAGAGATGTACACAAAAAAAAAGTCTATCTATTGAAAAAAAGTTTCGAAGCGCGTTCTCCATTTTCGCAATAGTAATCGAATACATTTTCGACAAATTTGGAACTTATGTTCTATAATATTTTCAATGAACACATTTGCTATTATACCCGTAGCAACTAAATATGTTTTCGATAGATTTTTTTCTGTATTCGTATTTAATTTGTATTAAAATACATAGCACAGAAAAGTGTTCCGAAAATGCACCTTCATAACAAAAACGTGTTCTGCTAAAAATGCTTTAGCTATGAAAATAGGTCTTCTGGATCGTGATTTAAACTACCGTCCATTAGCTCACTAGGCAAGTGTCTTAATCACTAAACCAGCAAGCGCGCCAAATGAAAGTTAATTGTAATATTATATAAATCTAATGTATGTTTGATGAACCTGCCGTTTATGATGCATTTATGAACATGCAGACAAACATCAAAACAATGAATATGTTATATAAAGATTTTTTTGCTTATTTGTGTCGTGTACAATCCTTTTATGGTGAAATGAAGATTGATCAAATAACGTGAATGCGTTAACTGATTTTAACATAGTGAATAAAGTTAATAACGCTTTGAATGGAATTATAGCTAATGGGATCTTGTCAACCGAGGCAAGACTAGCAGTTTACAATGGAGTCCTGGTACCGACACTGACGTATGGAAGTGAGCCCTGAAGCTGGCAGAAGAGGAACGAAAGTAGACTGAATTCAGTGGAAATGAAATCACTTTCTAAGTATAGTAAGATTAAAAGAGGATGGAATGGATGAATGAGAAGAGAATGATAAGAAAGATATATGATGCAAGTGTTGATAGCACCAGAAATAGAGGACGTCCGCGGAAGACATGGCACGATCAGGTAAACCCGACACTGGAAGATGGTTAGAAGCCACAATAACCGGCGAGCTTGTATGAGAAAATGTATGAGAGCGAATGAGGTGAGAATTGTATGTCAGAACAGAAGAGTGTGGCGCTCTATCCTCGGGAAAACGGCGTGATGGGAAGTAAGAATTGAAGTAAAAACGGTGGCATAGTTTGTTTGATTACGTTGAAGGAATAGAAGGATGTGATGAAAGATATATGACACGAGTGTTTGTCAATAAGGTGGTGGAGCATGTCAGAAATAAGCTTTTGTAGTATTTATGTCAAAAAAAAAAAAAAAATTTTTCCAAATGTGTAATATTTTTGATGTATTGGCGTTCAACGTTGAGGTTGTTGAAAAACGTTTGGATTATTAATATCCACCGTGTGACGTTACATCTCTCGTCCGTACCGGCCAGTACAAACAACATTAGTAGGTACTAGTGATGAGAAAAAATGCTACTCTCAACTCGCTGGTGTGATTTTGATTGGTATTTGATAATATCAGTGATTGAAAACTGTGATTGTGATCACAGTTTCATTACTAATACGCATGCACTGCACGAGATCACAATAAAAAAATAAATAAAAAGCATAATTTTGAGCGTATTTATTTACATTATTAAAACCTCATTTGCGTAAAAAACATATTCTAGCACAAATAATTAATGTAAATCTAATTTAGTATCATCACAAAAAGGCTATAAAAATGTTTTAAAAAAATATATTTTTCGGGTTAAATTCCCAGCAAATATGCGTAAAACTTTTTGACACAACTAAATTACTAGAAGGTGCTGATCAAATTACGCAATATATGGTAGATGGCGCTGATTCAAGTGATAATCGATTTAAACAGCGGCGTCAGAAAATCAATAGAATTTTTAACAAAAAACATGTTGAATCACGATATTCCTAGATATTCAATCACTGATAGTGAGTGTGACTGATTCGGTTCGTGATTTTGAACACATCACTAGTAGGTACTAGAATGTCGAGTACCGACTTGTCGACTCGGAAGATGTGACGTCACATCTCTGGTGTGGTATAAACCGATCGTTTATCAAACACGCAACTTTGAATATCTGTAACTCTGCGTCATATTTCAAGTTATCGAAAAAAATATTTCAGTTTTGTAAATGAGATTTTTGAAGAATTAAAAAAAAAAGGACTCCACTACTTCATTGTGTATCAGGACTGAAGAGTGGCGTTCTCATCTCTAGCTACTCCCCGCTACGAAACTGTGTTATGGTAAAATGTAAGTAACTTATGTTTAGTGCTGAATGAAAAATGGTTAAAATACGCAAACTTTAAAATAATATTTGGTTTAGTTTACACTACTTAACTTTTCGCAGTAAACTATAAAATTTATTGCAAAATAAACAAAAAGGTTGTTTCTAGGTTTATGATTATGGAGCATTTCAGTTCGGGACTGAGGTCGTCACACTTTGCCGCTTGTTCACTTTTACTTTTAATTTCCTGGAAGGATGATGCCCAAGGATACACCCTTGCGTTACGACGCATGTCAGTGGTTTCAAACCGTCGACAATAGAAATGTTTTCACGTTAAAGCAATATTTATTTCTAACAAATTAACAATAAAGACTTTCATCCGGTGTGATATTTGTGATTATATTAGTGAATATTCTGAAACAATATTTTAGTGTGAAATAATAAGTAAGTATATTTTTGTTGTGAAGTTACATTTTTAGAAAATAGTTCTGCGGTATTGTAGTACAACTTGAATGAAAAAATCTATCTAACGAAAAAATATTTAGTTGCTTACTTACTTACATACTATTACGCCGTTTACCCGCGGGGGTAGGCAGAGAGGATAGAGCGCCACACTCTTCTGTTCTGATACACAATTCTCGCCTCATCCACATTCGTACATCTTCTCATACAAGCTCGACGATTATTGAGGCTTCTAACAGGGACATCCACCAGTATCTGGTTTACCTGGTCGTGCCAAGTCTTTCGCGGACGTCCTCTACTTCTGTTGTCATCAACACTTGCGTCATATATCTTTCTTACCATTCTCTCCTCATTCGTTCCATATGACCAAACCATCTAAATGATCCTTTCTTAATTTTAATCATTATTCATTCTTTACTCTGTCATAAATGGATCTGCCACATATAAGGGATAAATAAAATATTTTTTGATGGACAGACTTTTTCTGTATATCTTTCTAGTATTAAATACCACAGAACTATTTTTTGAAAATGTAACTTCACAACAAAAATGTGTATTCCTTGGTAATTTAGAACCCTGAAACTCGCGTGCCCGCCATTTAATACCATTTTGGAGAGCGTTTTTAGGAGCTTCCATCCCCATGGCGACCCGATTTATTCTGAGGTCGCAAGTTAAAATGGAATACCCACATAAGACCGGAGGTGCATACTTCACATCTTCAAAAATCCAGGACTGTGTACAATGCGCAAATAGAATACAAGAATGAGGAGAAAATAGTAAGAATGATATATGACGAGTGTTGATGGCACCAGAAATAGAGGACATTGCATGACTAGGTAAACTAGACACGAACATTATTTTTTTAAAAATCTCAACAATCGATGAGTAATAAGTATATAAGTAAAAAATATTTTTTTTTTTAAATATTTGTACTTGTAACGATGGTTTTCGAACCATTTTGCCAAATCCGTTCGGGTTTCACATTTGCCCAATAATACGAAACACTTTCAAAGGAATATGGATCTGCAGCAGGTAGCCAGCCCGGAGATCTTCCTTCGGGCCTTTACGGTCGAAATATTAACCCAACCCGTCCTTCAAATCGGTGTTCCGACGGCACAAAAAAGTGCCTCGGCATCAGAGCACTATTGCGAGAAGGATATTATAACTTTTCCGCAATTCAAATGGCTTACAAAATGCAGCAAAAAATCGGCATCTTCCTATTTGACCGATCTACATGTCTCGAGTTACAATAGAATGATCAATATGTCCCGAAACAAACGAAATTTGGGTTGCGGATTCGATCCCAGATACGAGATTCAGGCATTTTGTTATTTTCTACATTTTTTTTCAAAAGGGTGTTATGTTTCTGGTTGCACAATGCGACGAAAACAAATTTATAATACATATGTGCGCCCGAAATATTAATATATAAACGTTTGATGGTGAACTTATATTATAAAAATATTTAAAAAAAAATGTAAACTAATTTTTGGAAAGGTAATTTGATGATCTTGTCGAAGAAAATTAAAATTCTGCTTAAAATGAAATAATAGTCATAATAAGTGTAAGATTATTCTATTCTGCGTACAAAATACAGTAAACACTGTACGATAGCTCCGCGTTCGATTGTATAGGAAGATCGCGATGCCTTGTCACGAGGGAGAAAAAAGAATAATCAAAATGAATCACACATTAACTTTGAAGAATTGCACGTTTACTATTAATAAAATATATATGGCTACTCAGTGATGTTCCCATATGGGTTCGCACCGGTTCGTGCGAATCGGTTGCTAAAATTGGAATCATTTCTCTTCCTACAATATTTATGAAGAAATCAAGTATGCACAAGTACATATTGACATACCGGATGCGTATTATAACCAACGGTCTCTGTTAAGACACGAGCACCTACTTTAGTGCGCTAAACAATATGAGCTGAGCAATCTTCTTGAGCGGTTTATTTCGGCACATTTTTTTATTATTTATCTACTATTAAAAATAATAATAATGATATACGTATTATAAACATACATTTATCGATTTGAGTCATAAATTGGTAATTCGTGGCAAAGTCCGAAAGATATACACTTATGTATATTTGTGCCTGGAATATTATCTCTATAAATTTGACTTGTCATAAAAAAAAACATGTTTTAAAGAATTTACGTAAAAAAAATTACTATTCGTAGGTGTTTTTCGTCACGAAGACATTCATTGGATGTTTCATATTAATTGATCAGATTATAAATGGTAGAACTAACTAATATTTCAGGTGCATGCTATCACTTACGCGCGCGCGCAGCTTAGATGGGTTCATAACATTGAGAATTCCTGTTTATTTTGGTAGTCAGCACAAAATAAAATATTCGATCTCTTGTTTCTGAAAACGTTATAACTAGTGCCATTCTTTTGAAATTTCTCTCAAGAAAACCTCTCTAAAGCGAATAAATTATATACTTGACATGGTCGGGAATAATATCTGGAAATCCATTTAGTTTATGCTGTTACCACGATCTGTTTGAGTGACATCACTAGTTAATTATAGTTAACTTTGTATGATGTGATGACATATAAAAATAATGTCTAAATAAAAATTATTATACACATGATGATCGATTTAAATAAGTAGCATCACGTGATTTTTATTGAGGCGATAGTGCTTCTCTTTCTAAATTTTTCTATACAACTTTTTTTTTGGTTATCGAGGCAATTACGAAACTCATCCGTCCGCTGTCCATTACGCCTCGCAGTGACCAAAGTCGTTTATCATTTCTTCCCTTTTAAATTTTGGCGTAACCCGACACAAAACACCCTTGGCAAATATACCTGCTCTCATTTGTGTGATGCTGCAATTTTTTTTCCAAATCTATCGGAGATATTTTAGACACACCATGTGGGAAATGTATTTGACACTTTTGTATTTAATTAATCGTAAGGTTACAACAAGAAAATAGCCTAACAACCATTGAATGTCCCAACCAGGAGAGGCAGAGAACGAGTATCCGAACCGTTGAACCCAAATGGCTGGGATAGAGAAGAAGAATATGCTCTTATAATTACGCTTAAATTTAATATATCGTAAAAATTATAGTTTCACCTTTTGAACAAACTATGTAAATCTAGCATTAGATGATGGACGGGGAAATTTTTAAATTAATTCTGGCGTCTCGGACGAATTTTACTCAAAGGTGTTTAAGATTCCGTAAATATAAAAAAAAAGACTTTCAAATAATGGAACGACAGATGCATCAATTTGAAAGTGCTACATATAAGTTCGAAAATTTGTTGTTGGTGTAGCATAATCAGTTAATGCATTTCCCCAGATAGGAAAAGATCTAGGTTAGAATCCCGGTAGCAACAAAAATATAAATTCGATAAATTGATTTTATATGTATATCTTTTTAATTGATACATTTAATTTGTATTAAGAATATAATACATTTCTGAGTGCAATCAAATACAGTTTATACAATAAATTGAAAAAAAATTGTGTTGTATGTGGAGTCATCCATTTGTTGAAGGATTCATAGAAAGTAAGGAAAGCGAGGAAGAAAGGTGATGGAAGCCAGGAGAGCCAGAAAGGTGACGGAAGTCTGGATGGTTGTTTAATTTTATAAGGAACAGTCCCGAGAGCATTAACAACAATAGCATTAATTGGGACTTCCTTCTCTTACAACTGAGACTATTAAGTTCTACATACTACAAAATCTACATCAGCAGGCTACATGATAGTAATCTACTAAGTTATAGGTACTTTTGGATCTACAAGTAGAGGCAGACACGAGAAGAAGACATGTGAAGGAAAATGAAGACAGAATAATTTATGTTACTTATACTACTTTCGCTTTCATCGTGAACGGTTCATTTCGATCACACTGTAGGTTCAAAATAATCGATTCTCGAAAACATCTTCTGTTATCGACAGAAACTTGCAGACATAATAACAAAAGGAATTCAATAATAGAAAGGGATCTACGGAGGAATTCGAATTCACAATCTCCGCTCACTGCTATATTTCATAAAAGTAGTGGATCTATGGCGTGCTAAATAATTTGAAGGATAATATACAAAATTCCGTAAGTACTAATATGATTTTAAAAGGGAATTTATACTGTTAAAAATGCACTTCCATTAGGTGCCACGAAAACTTAAAAATTACATTCAAACATTAGCAAGAGAGATTATGAATGCATTTGTATGGTGATGTGGCACTTGCACTTTCTACCTGAGTTTTGCATCATCAGAACGTATATAATTTTTATATAGGAAAGGTATAGCCTAATTTGAAATAATTTAATATATACTGGTAGAGATCTTGGAAAGTTGCAAGGTTGAGAATTTTAAATTCTATAAAATGTTTACGTACTTTAGTACGTTTTAGTAGTTTTACGCATTTTAGTCAAAATTGACATTTTTATATTCAAATATCTTAGTAGTTTAGGAGATAACAAGAAAATAATGTCATGTTTTAATAGTTCTTGTAATATTTTTTATAACTATAACTATTGATTTGAATACAATTAAAATGTATGAGTTAAATAATATAACGTGCCCGAAATCAGAAATTGGTTGCTTTTATTACTATAAATTATATACCGAAGTAGCATTTTAAAATAAATGGGCGATGAAGCGAAATTGAAGCTCAATATCTCGATTTGTTGTTTCAAGAGAACGATGTATTAAAAAATATTACGTACTTTCATATTATTTGAATGAGCGATCTCCTCAAAATTTCTAGTTTATGATATTTGGCTTCTGGACTATTCATACTGTGTATTAACAAATATCATTAACAGACAGAAAATATCATTAGCTGGCTTAATTGAATTGCGATTTATTTTTATTTAATTGTCATTATCATCGTATTGATTTTAGAATAAATATGAAAAAAAATAAAAAATAAAATTTTCATTTGCACCAGAACTATATTTTTGATAGTACAAGAAGCGTTTTTTATATGAGTACCGTTACTGGATATTATGATTGAATAATTTCCTTAATCTGTTCACTCACCACATGCAACGTTAGAGACATTCACATAGTGTGGCCATCTTATAGTGAGCAGTTGAAATGTTCAAAACAATAGATCAGCCCGCCGACTGTGAGATACGGTCCGTGATTCGTTTCCTGAATGCACGATACATGAAACCAGCTAATATTCATCGCCAAGTGTGTCTTGTTTTGGCGCCAAGTGGTTTCCATATTTTATTTCATTTGAAGTGGTTCCTTGGTGGCAAGCGTTTTGATGACGATGATGAACTCAAAGACGGAGTACAGACGTGGTTTTCATCCCAGGCGGCGTCGTTCTTTGACGAAGGTATACACAAATTGGTGCCCCGTTATGACAAGTGTCTTAATAATGGTGGCGACTATGTTGAGAAGTAGTTTAAGGTGTGTAGCGTCCGAAGAAAGTAAAGCGTTGAGTTTCTTTAAAAAAAAATCCGGTAAGTACTTACTTAAAAAACGCGCCTCGTATTTTACTTGTATTAGTTCAGGTAGACTCGTAGATGGGTGGAATAGATTTTACAAACGGGTGCGTAGGACTTGCAAAGTACATTATTATAATTCACAAAGGATATGCACGTGTGCGGCGGGAGTTACATTGAAGAGGACACGCAGAATCATGAAAGCGAAAACACCCAAAGGATAACAATAAAATTTATTCGAGACTTTCGGTTTCTAAGGAGTATTCAGATGTTGCTCGTACTACTCGTGTGCCTATATTGGAGTGAAGTCTTGCGTGTGATCACACGGAAATATTACATATGAACGAGAGAATGCAACCGTATTGTCTGTTGTTGTTCCCAGGACATTTTGTCTTATGATATACAATTTTATAGGAATAAATGAAACCATTGCGAAAATAATTTCCTTCTGTTTCTGTAGCCTACAGAAGAAATATGGTTTTCAACAGAGATACAAAGAAGACCGATGTAGTTATAATGTAATGATTTTAAATATAATAAAATTACCTCGACAGATAGAAGTATTATACATGTTATTAGTTTTACATAAAATTGTAAATTCTTTATTAGACAAACCTGAATTGTTGAATTTTATTAAAGATACTGAATTACGTGAATCGAACATTAAGATAGCATGTACTCATCACGTTTATCATTTTATATTCCATTACCTCTCCGCTATGTCAACCGAGTACATTTATGACAAATTTTTGAACTTATATTCTGTAGCTTTTTGTTACATATATTTTTAAAAATAATCAACTTTATTTTGAGATAAATAATACACACTAGGAGAAGATCCAGGTTCGAATCCCGATATTAACTAAAAGATTTATTCGATAAATAGATTTTTCTGTATATTTTTCAGGTTGAGCATTATTTTAATTTATATTTACTTAACTGTGATAATATTAAATCCACATATTACTATCATTATCCACTAGATTAAAAATACTAAATTATGAGTAAGGCTGTAATATTGACGGTTATTAACCCAGCCAGTGTAAAAATATATTATAATAATTATTTTACATAATTATCAGAAATAGAAATTAACATATATATGCACATTTAATATTATTATTTTTTGATCGATCACAAAGTTGATTTTGCTAATATTAAAAAAATATATGTTCATTATGATTAATTCCAGCGTTTTTTACCTAATTTTTGATATTAAAGTCTAATAATTATTGTGTGATAGGTGGAAACCTGATTTAATTTTGACATGTTAATTGTTTTTATCGTAATCATATGCATTTACAACCAACCACATATATTACTTTAACACAGACGGTAGTCTAGCAAAGTAGCCAGGACAATGCTATATATCGGAGGTACAGTAAATCAATAAGTATATTATATCATTATATGATCACTTCTGATGTATAAAAAATATATGTAAAACAAGTGTCAAATAAAAAAATAAATATATATAATATGTAAGTTTTAAAATACGCACACGTATTGTGTGTGTTCCGTAAATAAGATAAAGTTTAAAAAAAAATGGAGCAAAATGTAAACCAGAAGGGATACGGAAATGGCCCTTCTATGTTAGCACTGATTAAGATATTAATTAGAATATATAATTTTCCTAAAAGTCTGCAGTGTAAAATAATGGCTCTCGATAGTCACGAAGGAACGGAAAAGTATTTGATAATTATTTTCCTCGCGTATTTCCTAACCGCACACCGCATTCATTATACATACACAACGACGGTGAAATCAATACCAAGATCTATTAATTTTCAAGGAAGGATCGTGGCTAATGCTGAAAAATGAGATTTCTAGAAGTTCTTGGAACATTAGCGAACCCACTGAGTGATTTTTGCACATAAAAAATCAAGACGCTCATTTAATCTGTTGAATTTTCAGAGACGGCTTTACAACGCTACAACCACGTTTGCCATCGAACAGGACGCCAACTTAAATATTATCCACCATCCATCCATTACTTGCTAGTTGACTAGGTGGGTGGGTGACCGAAATAAATTATGCAATTTCGCGATGAAGTTCCGAAGATGTTTGCCTCGCTTGTTGGGAATATGTCAATTCAATTTTATTTTACTGGCAACGCTAGATCACTTTCTTTGGATTTCTTGACATTATGCGATTTTTAAATGTAGCCAAATTTAACGGTAAATAGTTTAAAAACCGTGTTAATAAAGGACATTCAATATTGAATGAATCTAGACAGGTTTATTTTCACATAGTGCCAAATCCGTTTCAACCAATCACGTCATCGCAAAGGCAGATGCCATCTACGGAATCTTATACATTGTGAAGATGATTGGATGCATGTTCATTTTATGCTACCAAAAAATAGTGAATTTGATCAAATTTAAAAATAAACTTCTGATTGTACACTGACTACGATCAGGTTTGCTCACGTCCATATTTATAGAAAAGTTTTCAGAAAATATTTCTATAATTTTGCGTGTCTTTTATTGTAAAATGACATTATTTTAATTTGTTTTTAAATTCCTCGCCTGCTCGACCTAAGAGACCAGCAAGATAGTCTTCTTTTAATTTGAAAATAGAAAAAATCTTTTTAAGGAGAACGCATTTTTGTAAAGTTGCAGTTTTGCTGTGGTAATTTTAATACAGATTAAATTAATCGATTAGAAAAATATACTGAAAAAATCTATTTATCGAAAAAATATGTTAGTTGCTATCGGGATTCGAATCCTGATAGCAACTATAATATTGGTCGGGATCTTTGTAGTATAATATTAGGAAAAAGTTCTTGTGCATGTGGTGACCCAGTTGTAAATATACCTGCTTTCAAGTATTTTATAAATATACCTGCTTTCAAGTATTTTATAAATATACCTACTTTCAAGTATTTTATAAATATACCTACTTTCAAGTATTTTATAAATATACCTACTTTCAAGTATTTTATAAATATACCTACTTTCAAGTATTTTATAAATATACCTACTTTCAAGTATTTTATAAATATACCTACTTTCAAGTATTTTATAAATATACCTGCTTTCAAGTATTTTATAAATATACCTGCTTTCAAGTATTTTATAAATATACCTGCTTTCAAGTATTTTATAAATATACCTGCTTTCAAGTATTTTATAAATATACCTGCTTTCAAGTATTTTATAAATATACCTGCTTTCAAGTATTTTATAAATATACCTGCTTTCAAGTATTTTATAAATATACCTACTTTCAAGTATTTTATAAAATAACCTGCTTTCAAAGTATTTTATAAATATACTGCTTTCAAGTATTTGATAAATATACCTGCTTTCAAGTATTTTTTAAATTATACTGCTTTCAAGTATATTATAAATTATACTTGCTTTCAAGTAGTTTATAATATACCTGCTTTAAAGTATTTTATAAATATACCTTGCTTTCAAGTATTTTATAAATATACCTACTTTCAAGTATTTTATAAATATACCTACTTTCAAGTATTTTATAAATATACCTACTTTCAAGTATTTTATAAATATACCTACTTTCAAGTATTTTATAAATATACCTACTTTCAAGTATTTTATAAATATACCTGCTTTCAAGTATTTTATAAATATACCTACTTTCATCAACTGTTTATTTGACGATTTCGACAAAACGTACAATAAAATCAATCATTTTCATGAAATCCAAGGATTCCGGAATAATTTCAATAAATAAATCAAATTGTATATTTTAAAGGGTAAAACTCGTATATGGGGTTGCTGAATGAACCCCAGTCGATGCTACCCAATGAATTCACAAAATTTACCTAAATTGAATTCCTTTGAAAGTGAAATCTGTTCCCGCTGGACCCGGGGTGTCGGGTTACCATGGGAACATTTCTAGATCCTTATTTAACTAGAAAAAACTAAAGACTCGTTCATCTTTCCGTGATGTCTAACATTTCCAGATTTATTATCGGACGCTCGAAGATTCACTTTTGTTAGCAGCGCTTCTTCGATGAACAGCGATAAAAATGCGAACGGAGGAACATAATGGGTTTTGGTAATTCGACATTTGAGAATACAATTGATGCTAATATAGACCATGATTTTTTTAATAAAAATAATAATAGATAGTAAAAAATATATAATAAATTATTTCATAAAACCGATATAGCTATCAATTTGTCTCTACTAACGAACGAGTAGGAACTAAATAATGAGTTTTCTACCAATAAATAAATCTAAAATGTTATTTGAATCATATCACAATTTGATAATATTTCTAAACACCTTGTACTGTTTTATTACAATGAATAAATCATCCGTAATTATATATTATAATTAAATACAAATTAAATGTATTAATTAGAAAGATACACATATAGAATCAATTTTATCGAGAAATATTGTAGTTGCTACCGGGATTCAAACCTGGATCTCTTCCAATCCGGAGAACGTGCATTAACCGATTTTGCTAGGGCACACGACGACTATTTTTAAACCTATGTGTTACACTTTTCAAATTGATATATCTATCGTTCTATTATTGAAGTCACATTTAATGCACGTTTCCCGGATTGGAAGAGATCAAAGTTCGAATCCCGGTAGCAACAACAGTATTCTTCGATAAAATTGATTTTATATGTATATCTTTTTAACTAATAGATTTAATTTGTATTTAAAACATCACAGGCCTATATTCAGAATAATTACAACTTCACAATAAGAATGCGTTCTCCTTAATAAAATATTATAATTCTTTTTTGATCAATAAACTTCCAGAAGTAGTTTCACAAAAGTAATGGGTAATTTACACAAAAATGAATTATTCTGTAAAAAATACATAATAGTTTATAGCTCATTTTTATTAATAAAAATGTTTTATTACACAGTGTACCTATAAAAAATGTAAACGTAGTTTAAAAAATCAATATTTTATTTTATAATATTTGACGTCTTTTTGTATTTCTCTGAATATTTAAACTATTTTATTTCCCTTCCCTGTTTTGCTTAAATTTCACAAATAATAAATGCTTAACAATAATGAAAAAGTGGTCGGTTGCGTAACAACATTATGGAAACCTTTCCCAACGCAGACCTTTCAATGGTAAACAAAAGGACTTAACAAAAAATGTGTTTTATTTAAATAATACAGGAAATTGCAATCTCATATTTCGCAAGCAAACTCCACCACACAAATGTGGTTATGTAAAAAAGGTAATAATGAAAGATCAATCAATTCAAAGTTTAACGCGGCTCAGGGGCCTAGAAGGATCCGGTATAATTCTGGTTTTATTGTAAACATATATTGGATGATGTGTAATTTATTTGGTATCTGAAAATTATTTCTACCGTAGGCACCGACGGTCGTGACATCAAGTGACCCGATATGCCTCGGTAGTTTGGTTAATAGTTCAGGACAGAAGTTTTGTTTTTTGGTAAATAGGTAACTAATCTCACCCTAAGGAAGTCAAAGGCTGACATTTTTTCTCTGCTTCGTGAGCTCCGGTCGTGGGAGTGAGATGCTTCAGTGGTCGCTCTGTCTCAATTTGCTTTGAATTGATGACTTCTTGTGTAGGAATTTTAATGACAGTAAATTATACTACCATGTTTGTTTCTTAAAGATACTGAGTTAGTAAATGATATGTATTATACGATTTTGGACAATTCATTTTAATCAAAAATGAATTGTCTTGTATTTATTATTGTATTGGTTTTGTATTATCGCAAAATACATAATGCTTCAAAATAATTACCGGTAGTTAAACAGATCTATTAAAAATTGTTCAAATTTACTTAATTCTTGTGGTATCTCGCATTTTTACTAAGGTTATTTAGAAGAAATCAAAGAGTATGCAAAATGCACGTTTTAATTAATTTATTAATATATTATTTTGATATTAAAATTGCCAATCTACGTGTCCGTTTATTTTCTATGATGTTATTGTTTAGTTATTTTGCGACATACTTTTGAACCATCGAGAGCGTTAATATTAAAACCTATCATGAAAATAGTTATATCCCAGATTTATTGTCAAATTAATGCATAAGAAGCCACAGAAATAATAATTATTCTGAAATTTCGCACCAACGTTTAGAGATAAGCCACACTTTTGATAAGAAAAACACCATTGAAATATTACATGTAAACAATAAAAACCTTAGATTATGATATAATTTAAAAATTTAAAAAATTCCTTAATACCTTAGATCAAATATAATTAATAATCAATTCACATGTTATTTAATGTATTTCCCATTTCAATACCTTGATCTTATTCCCTCATTCCCACCATGGCCGGCCGTTCGACAAATAATTTATTTTAATTTTTTATACTATGGATCAGTTAGTGTAGGTGCGTCCGTTCTGAAGAGGAAGAAAGCGAAACATTAAATTAAACAAGGTATATTATTAAAAAATGGCTGTTTATCTTACATGATTATTTTTTCAGAAATATAATTTTTGTTTAGATAATAATATAAAAATTACCTTCTACTGTCTATTTTTGGCATAATAGAATGGCCCAAAAATTACATTTTGATAGGATATAATTATTGCTTCGACTAATTAATACCGAGGAAGTTTCCGATAGAACTTCGAACTATTAGTGTCATTGCATATTTGCTTTATCGAGGAATACTGACCGCAAGAAATCACGTACCAAACTATTCTATTTATATGGCTAACCTTTACCATAGCGTGATATAAAATATCCGAACGCAGCCATGCTGTCAACTCGTGTTACCGTAAATAACTGTTAGAAAAAATGTTTTTATTAACTTAAATGGCTTTAATGGCATGAACTTACTCTAAATATTGAGCATTCAATTTAAAAAAAATAATTAATAACATAATTTAAAGCATTCATTAAGTCCAATACTATGTGTCCTTCCTTCTTATCTCTCTTTTATCAATATAGGAGAGCGTAATCCAGAATTGGTTGTAGGAATGCTGAAAAGATGTGATCGTGATTCAATGGTGATCGCAATGGAACATGGAAATTTATTAGCGACAAAAGAGGTGGACAATTAAACTTGTTTAGACATATTTTGTACAAGTTTGTTTGTTTTTTTAAACATAAAATATTTTTTTCAGTAAATCCACATAGTGTTGCCGGGGTAATTATTGTTTGCTTCTATTGACACCATTGGGATCCCTGATTTATATTAATGTACATGTGTGTGTGTAATTATTGTAAGACGGTAACTGACAGACGTCGTTCTTATTACATACCGTGCTTTGACCAGTCCAGCGGTTCAAAAAACCACCAGTGTGCGCTTCGGTCGGTCGAAATCTAAAGAAGACAACCCAGCTAAAAGAACAACAACATCGGATCAGAAAGACAGCAAAATTAAAGAGGTTAGTGTAGTTCATATATCTGGAAACCATTTAAACGTTAACATAAACAATTGCAATCAATTTATAGTTTATAGATATTTTATATTATAACTAAATCTGAATCTCTTTACAAATCACTCTTGAAGGGTTGATTACGGCTAACTTATGTTATAGATTTAGTGATGGATAAGTTAATAATTTTAATGCATTGCAAAGAAGATTCTAATATAGTGAACAAAATTAAGAGAAGAACGCATATGTGATTCGGTGTGGAATGAATGAATGAGGATAGAATAATAAAAAATATATAAGTATGGATGGCATTCGAAATCTACGAAAGACTATGAATGACCAAGGAAATAAAATATTGGATCAAGATGAAGCCCTTGAATTTTATGGGTATCTTAAAATAGGGTAATGCAATTGTTTTGCAACAAGCAGATATTAATTCAATTTAAGCCGATGAATATAATATGTAGAGTGAACAAATAGTCCGCTAGTTGGTTTAAGTATATACGTAAGGCAAAATATCTTTCCATTAAGCGGTAACATGTTAAGTATATACAGTTCCTTCATAAAATGAGCAACATCATCATATCGATCGTTCAATAATAGATACTTCAAAACATTTCGCAAAAAGTGAGAGCAAACCTCTTGCAAAATATGGATCATTCATGGTTTTATCGCCCCGTACCGGGAAGGCGGGAAGGAGGCTCGCTTTATATCTGAGGATTTCATTTTTTTCAAAACTATAATAATGGACACATGCAATATTTGAAGAGCAAAAAATCTCATAACACAGTTCCCGATAAATAAATAATCTCATGAATAGGCGGGCACTGATCAGCGCTTTGTTGTGGGAAGATGCGGAAATAGGATATTTCTCCATTCAGGTACACATGGTGCCAGATTTGATCATAGCTGCGAGGACTTAGCACCTGCCATCCAGTACTTGTACGTAATTTTAAGATAAATAATTTAAATTTACATACACTATTTCAGTACACAGATAGACTAATAAATAATCATGAGTAGCTAAATAATATTTTATAATTCTTTGGATTGGGAAGAGAAATGCAAACCGAACCGAATATGTTTAATCTTTACCATACCATGATATAAAATACCCAAACGCAGCCATGCTGTCAACTCGTGTTACCGTAAATGACAGTTAGAAAAAATGTTTTTTATTAGCTTAAATGGCTTTAACGGCACATGTTTACTCTAAATATTGAGCATTTAATTTTGAAAAAATTACTAATAACATAATTTAGATCATTCATTAATATCTATACAATGTGTGCTTCCTTCTTATCTCTCTTCGTTTAATTAGCAAGAAAGAGATAATTATATTTATATGTTTGTTGTTCTTTTCACTGTGAAAATAGTATGTGATCTCTGTCTTTCATATCACAAATGGTATTTTAAGCAATGTTTTAATTTTATAACGGATTGAATGGAAAAAAATAATTATTTTTGTACGATTCCCTTTTTATAATTGGTTTTTCACTAGTCATTCCTAAGCGCTAATATTTTCTTTAGGATTATCTATAATATGAATTTTATGTTGCATGTATTTACCGAAATATTACAGGTTTAATTATGATGGTAGACTTGTGTTACTGCATGGTTTGGGAAGGGTTACAATATCAAAAATGTATTAACCCTTACGCTGCTAAAATAAAAAAATATTCCCTCGAAAGTCGCCTCTCACGTTATCTATTCAGTCGTGTTTTAAAATAACTACATTAAGCACTTGATTTTTAATCAGTGGTATTTGATAATGATAAAATAAAATACCAACATATTTATCTACACGTGATACATCTTAATAAGATCGTAAAGGTGTTTAAGAAAAGATATAAGGAAGTAACTATAAAATTATAAATCCGGATGATGTATTTTTTAGCGAATGTGTTCATAGATTTTTGATTCGTGATAAGGATTTATTGGATTCCTTCAACACTGGTGGGACGACAATGGTTGATGCGCTTTTACGACACAAATAGTGGGATCATAGAATTACTGTCAAATCACGCTGACGAGTGACATTTTTAGACAATTCTGATGATCCTTAGTTGCGATTTTCGAAATAGAATTTCGTAAATGTCAAGTTTTGATATTTCTAGGTAATACCCTACCTTCGTATATTAAACACAAAAATAAACCTTTCCGGTTATAATATAACATAATTGTGTCGTTATAGGTTGAATTGGTAAATAATCAATATATACTTTTCATAATGTTTAACAATTGCAAGTGTTTTTAAGTTTTTGTAGATATTTTTCTCCATACATTTGCAATTTAAGTTGTTTAATTACACAAAAATAAACGGTATTTTTAGAATAACTTTTAAAATTTCTCTAAACTTCTACACCATATTATTATTATCATTGTGAACATTTAATACACACAAAACGTTATATATATATATATGTATATCGTTAAAGGTGAGACAAGAGGCTCTCAGATCTTCACCGACAACTTCATCGGAGGCATTAGAACATTGAAATAAGTTTGATGTTAACAAAATCGTATATTAGGAAAATTAAAAGTTAGCATATTAAATAACATTCTATTAAGTACTTGAGTTGACTGAGCTTCCCAATGTTGCGTACCCAACATTGGATTGTTGGTAGTTCAGTAATGAAACATGTCAGGTGCCAATTTATATCTTTATTACAAGAATACTGTTATGATATAATAATATACACGTATTTATGGAGATGCGAGCGGCAGAGAAAGAGATCGCGCTCGGCGCGCGTCACCTTTTAAACCCATTCTTCACACACACACACACATACATCCAGTACAGACGGTTCTCTCGCGATGACATACATACATCATAATAATCCCTAAGCATCGCACATACTAATAATGGCTTAAACATTAAGAGAAATCATAATCAAAAGCATCGAAAGTTTTTACTCATGTACCGGTTCGTCTCAATAAAACCAAGGATAGTTGAACTCCCGAAAATTTATTATATTTAAGATGTATTATACAAAAAAAAACGAGATGTTAGTTTGTGAATTTAAGAACTACACCCCTGTGTGCTTTCTTTATTGGTAACACCATACATGTATAAAGTTAATTACAGTTGATAAACTTGAATAATAATTATCAATACATCGGAAAAAATCATCATCAATAAATTTAAATCAGACAACTGCATTCAAAATGTAAGTAAAGGCACAGTCCAAACATATTTTTACATTAT
Organism: Eubasilissa splendida; assembly: GCA_031772225.1. NCBI lineage: Eukaryota > Metazoa > Arthropoda > Insecta > Trichoptera > Phryganeidae > Eubasilissa > Eubasilissa splendida. The sequence continues at coordinate 20,922,336 of CM062847.1, forward strand.
ATTATATAGTTACCAATAAATAAAATACATAATAAAATAAATAACATTAGTACTAATGGCATAAGTAAAAACAGTTTCTGATGATCGTATTTAAGAACAATTTATGCTAGCTGCATCATAGAACAAATCAAAATAAGTACAGAGCAATGATATAAAACCATCTCACTGGCTTTATATGGAAACGTCAAATTCAATCTCACAACACGTTGCGTTTCTATTGGTCAAGGCGTAATATTGTGTTACTGTAGTGCCGAAAAAATGTGGCGTGCATTCAAAGTAAATTCTTAACCCTACTTTCGTTACGTCACAATATATATATATGTATATTATTTGTATGTGCAAGTCATACGTACGAGTATGCTGAAAATGTTTGTCAAAATCTGTATCTTCTTAAGATGAGCCGCCGTAGTTTTTACTGATGTTATTATATATTAAATTTGAATGATATAAACAATTTAATACTTTTACTGCAATGTATCTGTTTAAATTATAGAGAATAATATATATAAGAAAATAAGTATGTTTACCCTAGCACGGGCATAGCTCAATGGTGCTGGAGTTATGAAGAAAATTGTGTATAATAAAGCAATGTTTTATTAATTTAATAAACATAGCCCCCGCAAGACCTAGTATTAGCAAATGGCGACAACCAATTGCTTTCTGCTAGTTATATAACAATTTTATGAATAATAATTATTTTAAAACATGATTACGTTCGGTTTAACCTATTATTTAAAATCACACACAATGCATGTATAATGTATTAAGGAAATTATTACACAATCACGACCATAATGGTTATAATTAGAATTATAATAGAATTTTTATAACAATCCATAGTTATATATGAATGTATAATAATAGTGTTGATAAAAAAATTGAATTGGAAAACATGTTTGTGAAGTTCACATATTTATTCAAGAAAAAATATGAAACTACGAATGAATACATACGTATACCTAAATAAGAATTATATCATGATAAGGTATCCAATACGTTATACAAAAAAATATATATCCATACGTAAACTAGAAGCAGTAGGTATAAGAAGCTCCTTTTAATAAGTTTTCGGTGTCATTCCTTTTCCATTATGTTGGTTCATTTAGGGACTCCGGGGTAAGTCGTGGAATATGATGAATTATGTGGTCACTACTAAAAGCTCTTCTAAGATTTCTCAGATCTATCAGTGAATGTACACACAAGTACGTATATGAATACTACCTACTTATAGCAAAACTATATACATGTTTATTATGTACAATGATACAGTCTAGCCTTTTTGGCATCTGACGTACGTGTCTGCTGAAAGGTTTACAAAGAATCTGCACGCTTTTGATTATTTAATTTATGAATTATTTAATCTCACCACATTATTTTTTTAATGCTATTCCTTTGATGCTGGAAATAAGAAATGATTATTTAAAATTTAGAAATTACTGAGTTCGAAATTAGTTATGAATTTAAACAAATATTAATTTAATGAATATAATTTACATTGATGAATATTAAAACTTTAAATGAGTAAATACAAAATACACAATTAATACATACAAATACAAAAAAAAAACAGAAATAGAGGATACTGTGGAAGACTTGGCATGACCAGGTAAACGATGATCCTGTCAGAAGCCTCAATACTTGAGAAGATTGAGAATGTGGATGAGGCGAGAATTGTGTGGCAGAACAGAAGAATGTGGTGCTCTACTCTCTCTGCCTACCCCCGCGGAGAAACGGCGTGATGCTAAGTTAGTTAATAAGTACAAAATTATATTTATAAAAATATGTATTAAAAATGTGGATTATTATGACGTCGATCTGTTTGGATACCACCGTATCTTTGTCAGGATGGACGTACAGAAAATTGTACGTAGGTAGGCACACCACTGTAGTGGTGTATGTTAGTCACGACAGATACACTGGGTTCAAAACCTGTAGATATTAAAATAATTACCATGGTTAAGACAAAGATCTTCTAATTTGTTTTACATAATTAATACGCCTTACCACAAAGTTAAACTCTATAAATAAGGAATTTTAAATATCTTTTGTGAATTTTAAAATAATTTCTGTGACATAAATGTGTAAGTAACATTTATGAGTATTCCATCTATTATTTGAAGAAGATTCCTTTTATGTTTTATTTAATTAATTTCCTCATACAATGATTTATTTTTGTAAATATAACTTCCATACAAGATCTAATCATCAGTTGGTTAGATGCTGTGTAGAAAATTATAAATTATTATCTTATGTAGATATTTATTAATTAAACTATATCATAAAGAAAGTCGCGAGAAAAGACATAAAATGTTTAGATTTAGAAATTTTATTTCTTATTAAGGTTGTTTGAATGACTACAAAAAATTTTATTAGGAAAAGACATTCTTATTGTGAAGTTGTAATTATTCAGAACATATATGATATCTGTGATATTTTAAATACTATATAATTTTTATTTATACATTGATTTTTATTTTTATTTCTTATCCACGCGCTGTGAGTTTTTTAAATATTTAATATTTCTGTAAATAAATATCTACCTAGTATAGGATACGGAATTAAAATAATAATGTTCTATTCAGCACCTTACATTGAAATTTCTGTAAATAAGACATAGCGGACCCAATTTACATATTTGTTCCAGAGATTAAGATTATGAAAAATGTACCCTAGATTGTTTTACTCCGTATGTACGCGGAAGACCAACCAAAGAGTTACGAATTTTTATTGGGTAGGCGCTAGTTTTAAATTAATAATGTTTATATAATTTAATATATGTATAAAAATAGAATTATTTATGTATAAATGTAGGCATTTAGTCAAAAACAGGTTTGAGCCAATATTAATGAAATATTTTAATTAGATGTAGACTGGACAAAATGAAGTACTCTGAATAATGAGTAGGTAATTACTGTGTAAATTTTAATTAAAACGCGATGACTTGGTGATTGCCAAAATGTGCGGAACAGAAAGAGAAACGCGAAAACAATGTCAGACGCAGCCCTACTCGAGATTAAGGCCTCGTCGCGGGCAGTGGGCGTCGGGGTAAGAGGGCTGAGGCCAGGAGGGAGGCGGGGGACCACCCCATCCCTCACACCCCCAGTTCCGCCCCCCGCTGGGTCAGCTGACTCCCGGTGCTGACAGAAATGACGGCCGGAGGAAATTGCCAAAATAATTTCAAAAGACGAATCCATAGAGATGAATCAATCTCGGATATACTAGATATCGATTCATTTGAGGCAAAGTGCGTCGAAAATAGGCCTCATTATAATTAGGTGATATTAGCAGCGCACGGCTGAATTTTTAAAAAGATTCACAAGTTACATATTTATTGAAGACAATGAGAAGAAAGCTATTATCGTTTAATCTTCATGTATCTATGCAATTCAGATATGTAGTACTCAACTAATTATGTAACTATAAATAATAAAAAATAATGTATTAAAAATTATTTTATGTAAGTATCCATATATTTTTAACGAATATATGCTCTAAAAGAGACAATATTATAAACAGCCATGAAAACTATAGAACTTAAACACCCACATTACAAAAATTAATCAAAATGAATTTCTCCGTAATCATAAATTATATTTCATTTTATCAAAAAAAAATACTTCTCAGCATATTATTTCATATCATGTTGTGTATACATTTATTATTTTAATATCTGCCTCATTGGGCTTCGCCCGTGCTGATGTTTGACTTAAGCAGTGTAATTCTCTGGTCCATTTAAGTGACCTACAACGATCACATATGTTTCTTCAATCTTACAGACCGGGTCTCTTTTGAGATTCTCGTTTTCTCTCAACAATCTTATCTCTTATCCTTCCTAAATGCATGGACTTCATATGAAAAAAGGTATGTAATGTATACCATACATAAATATGTTGGTGCCTATTATTGTTATTTGAAAATGAAATATTGTTTAATTAACGTTATGGAGTCTGTTATGCGTGTGGAATCTTTGTCTGTTTTTAAATTAAATCTCAAACTTTTATCTTTCAAGAATTCATTAGAATTGTCGCATAAACCAATTCATCGTTATTAGATTATTTGCTTTGGCTTCGAGTGACTGTACCTACTTACTCGTAGATTAGACGTTTCTAAAGTATCTCTTTACACTAAGTACCCGGAGTTCTCAGTTCCTAATTGAAAAGTCATTAATTTTAATAGCGCGTTGTTGCTTTCCGAGAACTCTGGTTGCCTTGACGCTGAAAAGATGGGGCGGGCCCAGAGAAAAATCTTAAAACTGGTCCAGATAAAATTAAAAGCGCCGACAAGTATGACTCTGGCGGTAAAAAGTGTGTCATTACTACTATCACGCGAATACAAAAAAAAAAAATGTTCAAGATCTTTTTGTCTCGGTGGATAATTATGTTGACGTTATTTTATTACTCGCCTAATTCGGTGTAGATTGGTCTTTTATAAGGATAAGCATGACGAGTGGAGAGGGGTGTGAACGAAAGGGGGTTGGGTAGGGGAGGGGGATGTAAATTAAGCTTCTCTGATGACCCCTAGGGGATATTCTGATCTTTCACTTTGTACGTGCGATCAAAGTATCATTTTTGCCATGTTTTATTCTAATATTCCGAGAAATTTATTTAATCTTCAAGACTGATTTAATGAACCAAAACGATAATTTCATAATGTATCGAGGCGAAATTAAAATTGCATGTCTTTTACTTGAAAACATCTGGATAACATTTTCGTAATATATACTGACTCTTAAGATTAATGATTTTTCTTTGAACAATGAGTGTGACTAATATTCGTAACATATCTTCTCAACATGGCTTCCGGGTCTTTCCATCACACCTTCACAGATTGGGATTCTGCAATCACCGCCGCATATCTAAAATAATAAAATATATTTTTTAAATAATTAAAGATATATATAATTTATATTTAGCTGCACAAAAAAACTTACAATATATATTCAATGAATTGTCATGACATAAACGAAACAGTTTTATTATTAAGGAGAACACATTCTTATTGTGAAGTTGTAATTATTCAGAACACGGGTTTGTGATATTTTAAATACTAATTAAATGTATTAATTATAAAGATATGCAAATAAAATCAATTTTATCGAAAAATATTGTTTTTGCACTACCGGGATTCGAATCTGGATCTCTTTCCAAACTAGGGAAGGTGCATTATCCACTATGCTACAGCAACAGTACTTTTGATGACAAATTTTCGAACCCATATGTTACACTTTTCAAATTAATACATCTATCGTTCCATTATTTGAAAGCCGTCTACATTGTTTTTACGGAATCTCAAATACCTTAGAGTAAACCGACTGCAGACGCCAGAATTATCAATTCATTATTATTATTAAATTTTGGACACATTGATACAACTTATATATAATTAAGGAGAACAATCTTATTGTGAATCCCGGTAGCGCAACAATAATATTTTTAGATAAAATTGATTTTATATGTATATCTTTATAATTAATACATTTAATTAGTATTTGAAACAGTTTTAATTATTTATAAGAAATAATAATATTGTTAAATTACTAATATTGCTGCAATTATTTTAAACAGCAGTTATGTTTAGATATAGCTATTTTCATGATATAAAGGTACTTTTCAAAAATATTATATTTTATTCGTGTCGAAACATTATACATAACTATCAAAATATTTCTAAATAATTTACGTGTATGCTTTACATTTAAAGCAGAAATATAATAATTTTTCATTTTTTTTCATAACATACCTTTGAATTTTCACTCCACCGAAGCTCACACCATCGACATGCTATTAATATCGTCCACATTTTTTATTGGGCTCACGTAAAGATCTCCGCGTAATTTTTTTTTTGCGCGATTTTTTAGATCACGTGCCCAAGAGGTACTCGAATTTAAGCAAAACAGAATCTGTTGGTGCCATCTGACACTTGCACGATAGGTCCAGCTAAAAACCATCCCCGTCGCAGCTGGAGGCTGGAAAATAAGAGATCGAAAATAAGAATGAAATAACATAATGCCATTCAGATTGCGGAAAAAATGGAGTGGTCATTTTTAGACATTCTCATATTATACAATCTAAGTATGAGCAAAATTTTTAATATATTCGGTTAATACTATTTAACCGCGTAATTATTAAATTTAATCTATAATAATTATTGCACGAATATTAGTTTATAAAATGTGTAAGGAATGGTTTAAATATGAGTTTTTATAAAACGATTATAAAAACTTCAAACATAATATATGAGCTAACCGAGAAATGTTATAGATATATCTTATATTTTTGTATACATATTGAACACAATTATTAAAAATACACTTTATTATACTTAAATAATTTATCTTAAAATGACAGAACTGTTTTGAGATAATTAAAATAATTAGATTAAAATTCAGTTTACCGTGTTTACGGGAAATTACATGACATGTTCTACTGAAGTTACTTAATATTTTTATATAAAAAGAAAACCGAACCTCCCATTGAAAACGCACACAAAATTTTATGAATAATAAATTCATATAACTAACATTTCCACGAGTAACCTAGTCACTATTACCTCACTATTCAAGTAAATTTCTTTTCACGTCTAATATTACTATTTTATACTGATAATTCAGAGGTATTGTTTATTGAAGTTAAAAAAATATTCAATCGAATTTAAGGGTCCTATTTTTTGACTTCAAATTTAAATAATATGGTGTAAATACTCTCTTCATTCCACATGAAAGTTAACTAGTGCAATCGGCCTAGGCTTAAATTTCTCCGAATATAATACACACAAGTAATGAAAGAAAGGTTGTTATTCTGGATGTCTAAAAGATGTGTCGCACGGTACGACTGAAATGGGATCAGGGTGTTGGCTCATTTTTCAAGTCCGCAAGAACGACTTTAAAAAAATTTTTTTTACTTTATACACGAATGATATTTATGTAATATATTAATTTATTTAAACTTATTATTTGATACCTAAGTAACGAAAGAGAACAAAGTTCAATAAGTAACATTTCCAAAGAAATATTAACATACTTATAGGTAGGTAATAATATTATTCGAAATAAATGAAAAAAAATTGAAAAAAGAAAATAATTAAGATCATCAGTGGAAAATCAATTTATGACAAAGTAAAAAGTAATTAAAAACGTAAATGTAGTAATGATTAATTTTAGATGATGTTAGAACAGAATTAAGAAAGGATCGCTTAATGTGAATGAATGAATAAGTCGCGAACGATAAGAAATATACATACATTTATGGTGCGAGTGTTGATGGCACCAGTAATGGACGACGTCCACAGAAGACTTAGTATGACCAGATAAACATGATGCAAACTTAGTGGTGTAGAGCTAAACAAGATGCATACTCAGTGGTGTACTACTAAACAAGATGCATACTCAGTGGTGTACTACTAAACAAGATGCATACTCAGTGGTGTACTACTAAACAAGATGCATACTCAGTGGTGTACTACTAAACAAGATGTATACTCAGTGGTGTACTACTAAACAAGATGCATACTCAGTGGTGTACTACTAAACAATATGCATACTCAGTGGTGTACTACTAAACAAAAGTACCACAGTGGAATTTGATTTTGACCCACCCTCCTCTGTTTTTTTCATCCATGTACTCGTATTCCCATAGAAAATGAAAATTAAATATGTTTGAGGTTAAAAGAAATGATTTTGGTCAGCAATGAATTAGATTTTCTAAATCTAATTATAGCCATAACATGTAGCTTTAGGGATGACTGTTAATTTAAATTGAGTTCATACATTTCGCCAGTTTTCAAGTGCACGTGGTCAATGGTTGAAAGAATGGGATACCGCCGCGCGCCTAGATGATCCAGTTCTTAACAAAAAAAATCTATAAATGTATTATTACAGCGATGCAGAAAAACGCGCTCAAAAATCAATAACTTTGGGATAAGTTAGATGCACTAATTCGACACTTGTTGATCTTTCCTCCTATTTCTTCAATGTCATAGGATTATGGTGAATAAATTTGACTTACTTAATTAAAAGTAAGTTGCTCCTGTGTTAAGAAAAATAAATAATTAATATTACCACCGTCTGAATTTGTTTCGCTGATGGAAAGAATATTAAAAATGTTTTTCCCAATTTACTAAAAATTCTTTCCTGTTATATCAAAAACTTACAGTTATATCTTCTTGATAAAACAATTTTTCATTTACTTTACCAATTTTATTTGATTTTCTTCAAAACTATTTTAAAAAATAATTCCTAAAAAATACATATTATAATTAGGTATTATTATGGGTTCACGCAATAGTACGTAATAAATGTGTATTTATGCTAATGTCCCCGATAAAGTCAACTTAGCACGTTTCACGGGAAACTTCAGATCACTACTTGAGGGAATATATCCTCCCATATGGGCATTACTGCTCACGCAAACTATCAGAAGCGGTTATTGCCAATGGCTTTATATCGGGCTCCGTAGCCAGTAAGCATCAGTATTTAAGTCCTTTAATGATCAACATACCATCAACGGTAAGAACGGTAATTCTGAATATACAAAATATATTCTAGTATTGTTTATTTTATGAATATTTATCTCTAATTAATTTATTCACTTCACATGTTTTTGGTTATAGTGCTATTGAAAATATCGATATAAAAGTTATCTTGTTAAAGAATTAAGATAACTACATATTGAATAATGAAAATGTGAGAATTGTCACTTGTGTGAATATGTGTGTGTCCGCCATGAGAGTGTGAGTATGGGTGGGGTGGGTAGTCGCCGCATTAGCGGGGAGCGCTCTCTCATCTTAGCTCCTTCCAAATATAATTACTGTTTAGGAAGTGTATATATTATATTAACCTCTGTACTTAGATGTTGAAATAAATTGATAATTGTTACCTGGAAGACAGAGTTTATTTTATCAATAATCCGTATACGAGATAACCAGACAAGTAGCACAGGATTGAACACCAGAGTAAACGAATGGTAAAGTGAAAGTTATCACAGAAAAGATACTCTCGCGAATTGAAGATAATTGAATAATGATGTCTACAACATTTTCAGAACAATGGACAGTGCTGAATGTCGGTCATTGAGATGCAACTTCTCAATACCGCGGAGATGGAGATGCTCCAAATGTCATTAGGCGTCACTAGAATGAATACAAGCAGAAATGAGGCTGTTCGAGGAACAATTAAGATGGCGCTGATACTGTGCGAAGCCAATTAAGCGCGACTCTGCTGGCCTGGACATGTCCAACGAAAGAAGAATAAGTCTGGAAGTTGGCAGAAGAAGACACAGGATCATAGGATGAAGTTCATGTCCTAATTCTGTCTAAAAAACCGCCAATTATCACAATTTAGAGAGATGTAGAAGCATCCGAACAGCTGATCCCAAATGACTGTGATGAAAGTGAGGAAAAAGAGGAGTAAGAATTGACGGCATTATAAATTATTATGATGATACATTTTTGATAAATCTTTCTTCTAAGATTTTGTATATTTAAATAATATCGGAGGCTTTTCGTGGAACCGTTAAAATCAATAATGAAGATGATGTATCGTCAGACCATCATCAGGGCTGTTTAATGAAAATGAAGAAGTGGAGTGAGTGATAAACGACATCCTGGCAGTACCGTGATCATTCTTCATTCGCTTCAGCCCTGAAACACAGCTCGATACATCAGTTACGACAAAAACCGGAAAAATAGTCCAGAAGATATATCGATATTTTTGTCGTACGCGGTCTACTGTTTTCTGTTATTTGTCGAATGTACTATCTAACCTGGGGGTTCTTCACCCTTTCATCCTTCTCTTCCACCCTAGCACGTAAGAAGCCTTACATGTGATAAATAAACAACGACAAGATTACCGGGACATATATAATAATTATTATCCGACTTGGCTATATAAACTACTTCTAATATTATCATACCTAGTACCGATGTTTTCTCTAATTTCAATACTTACTGCGCGCTATATAATATTTCTGCGTGGCTATGTTTAAACTATTTTTTCGCGCGCTATAAGTCTAAAATGAACTAAATATTTTGGATATGCTTTTAACTTACCAATATACTACCTTATTAGGTACCGAACGCATTAGATATTTTCAAACGAAGTACCAAGCACGTAGATTCCACGTGGTAATGTACCAATTATTATGATCCTGGGTCAACATTTTGTTTTTTTTATTTTTTTGTTATTTTGTTTTAAATCTTTCGGAAAAAATTGTGGAAATGTTTTAATTTTTATTAATTTTGTCAGTATGATGCGCGAAGAATCTGTAAATATTTACTAATGCTGTCTACTGCATTTAACGCATTTAATTATAAAATATCTGAAAATTAACAGCATCAATTGAGTTTTGTAAATTATTTTAAAATTATCCTTGCAGTTTTAAAAAATCTACGTCGACACATCAAAATTAGTTCCTGTCCAGTTAACAAAGTTCGTTTCGACCACAAGACCCGAGACATTTTGATACAATGCGTTGAATATGTCACTCGATTTTTTTTATCAGTAAAATGACCCGACCCAAGAAAAAATCCCCCGAATAAAGGATGCACCGGAACATTGTTTGCTGCCGTCAAGGAGTGACAGCCAAATACGCATGCGCCGTGTTGCCTCCGAAAAAATAAACATCCTGCATTGTGCATCGAAGCATCCCTGTAAAGCCTTGCACAACGGTCACTCTGGATTGTATTGTAATGTCTATCCACAATGATCGTCTTAATCGACATTTTACGCAATCGATCGATACATCATGCAGCTTGAATATAGCAAACTAAATTATATTTTGTTTTCTTTTTATAATGGTATAAACTAGAGAAATATAATTGCTAATTTTCGATAATAACGCCTGTCCTGCACAGTAGTATGTGAGTACAGAAAAAACCGCAAAAGAAACCATTAATTAGTTAATTATTTCTTAAAAACAACATAACAGTAGTATGCATTCATGTTTTTTTTTATACTGTGTAAATATATGGACTAAATACCCATTGCCCACTTCGATTCGGACTTTTTGCGTTATTGTTGAATTTAAATGATGCCGGTTAATGTACAAGGTGGACATGGTGCTTCTGTATCTGCTTTCCAGACAATTTGAATGTCGAGAGTCCAACTCTCAGGGCAGGAAGGGCTGCAGAACCGATCGGCCGTTGCCAGAAGTCTAAATTTAGTGACTGGACATTTTCAGTGGCAGGTCCCAAAACGTGAAACTCTTCACCGTCCCTCATAAAAAACAGTGCATTAGAAACTTAATTTAAGAAGAGATTAAAAACGAACCATTTCATAAAATTATATCTATATGTTTAATTTAAAATACTAGTGTAGGACTAAATAGTTTATGTGTAAAGCGCCCTTGAAGTGATCTAATGTTATTATTGATGTAGTGATGTAGGCAGGAATTATATATTATGATGTAATATTGGGTTGTCTCATAAGTCTGCGGTTTTTTCTTAAACAAAAATTACAACATTTCAATCAGTGGTGTATTCTCTGTTATTGTTCAGGACTTCATTCCATGTTTCGATCAATTTGTAGATGCCTTTTCTATAAAAATCGGCTAAAATAGTTATCGAACCAATTTCTGAAGCCATCGTCGCTGTTGAAAGTAACGCCACAAATTTGATTGGAGAGCGAGCGAAAAAAGTGATAAGGACTGCAGGGTGGATACGACATGATTTCCTTTTGGAAGCATCGGAACCTTAATTAAAGGCGGAAAGATATATGTATCAAAAATGTTCATTGTTTTCAACTTGAAACTCCATTATTTAAGCCTAAAAATTAACAAAAACTATAAGATACAGGAAAACGGCAAAATTAACGTTTTAGAGCACAAAAAATACTGTTGCATAGTTTGTTTTTAATAACGAGAAAATAGCATTTAAAAAATCGGGAAAAACTTATTAGAATAAATAAAATATTCAAATACATATCCTAGAATATTGGACTAGTGATAAGAGGTAGAAGTCTAGGAGACAGAGTTTCGTTCAAAAGACTGCCAAATTGTATTATTTTTTCGTAGCATAAGAATTTAGCTTAGTTTGAAAACGAGGGAACAAAGGGTTATGTAAAAAAATGTAAAGAGAATAAATTCTTCAAATCTATTCAATTATTTTATTCGCTTATTTATTAAATAACAGAATCGATACCGCAAAATGTCGATTGTGATTTTAAAAATGTTTCCCATCTTGTACTCTTCCCTGGAACACATGTTTTTTGTATCAATTCATTCCATTGACCAGTTTTATGTCCGATTTGTGACACAATGCACCTTTCTTGTGTGCCGTTGCAATTTCTTGTCCGTTGCAGCGGCTATTTTCCACTGTAAAACCACGCAACTGACTCACAGGTAAAATGTAACATCTCCAATATGGAATTTGACTTTTTATTACAAAATTACCGTCATGAGAAAGTTCAGATTTTTGCTGACGAATGATAAAAACGCGGCACAGTGATCGGAAAATTCTGCGGACTCACAAATAATTTTGAATAATGAAATTGAAATCTTTTTAAAACAATAATTGCAAAAATTTAATCAAAAATAACTTGTATAAAACATTATTAGATAAAATAATAAATTGCTAAAATATGCTAAGTCCGTCGCTAGACGATGCCGAAATAAAATCTTATCATTATTTAAAAACCTATTTACCGAAAAAAAGTAATTAATGGGTTTCCGACCCAAATAATTAAAATTAAATTTGATAATTTATATACCATCATTTTTGTAAAAATTTCATCTAAGAATGCTTTAGATATAAACTCTAACCCTATACTAGCGATCAAATTTTAAAATTATTATTAAAAATACTAATTAAATGTATTAATTAGAAAGATATATAATAAAATAATATCGAAACATATTCTTAAGGAGAACACGTTATTGTGAAGTTGTAATTATTCAGAACAGACGGTCTGTGATATTTTAAATACTAACAAAATGTATTAATTAGAGAGATATACATATAAACTAAATTTTATCGAAAAAATTGTTGTTGCACTACTGGGATTCGAACCTCGATCTCTTTTCGAAGGTGCATTGCCAACTATGCTACAGCGACAGTACTTATAACGATAAATTTTCAAACCCATATGTTACACTTTTCAAATTAATACATCTATCGTTTCATTATTTGAAAGCCATCTATTTTGTTTCTACGGAATCTCAGATACCTTTAAGTAAATCGATAGCAGACACCAGAATTAACAATTCATTTTTATTAAAGTAGATGGCTTTCAAATAATGGAACGACAGATGTATTAATTTGAAAAGTGTAACATATGGGTTTGAAAATTTGTCGTCAAAAGTACTGTCGCTGTAGCATAGTTGGCAATGCACCTTCCCCGGATTAGAAAAGAGATCCAGGTTCGAATCCCGGTGGCGCCACAACAATATTTTTCGATAAAATTAATTTTATATGTTTAATTAATATATGTTATTAGTATTTAAAATATCACAGACCTATGTTCTGAATAATTACAACTTCACAATAAGAATGTGTTCTCCTAATAAAATTATTACTTATACATGCTTATTTTTGGATATAATTTTGTGAACATGCGTGAAATACACCAACTTACACTAATACAAGAGGCACGCAGTAGGAATAAACTTAGGTTATGGTGTACCGACGATTCTAACTAAGTATACCATTATTTTATAAAAATGTAAGAAAAATTATTCTAATTTTGATAACAATTTTTTTCCAAGAAATAAGAGTACAGTGAAAATTTTTTTCTTGAAAACTACAGAAAATTGGTCGAAAAAATGCCCTTAATGCTCGAACAGTTTCAGTGGGGAAATATTAGTTCAAATAAAGTTTAAATAAGGATTGTTTAATTAATATTTATTTCCCAGAATCTTTAGTGAAGCACATTTTTTTTTGCTTGTATGCAGTGCACGCTCCTGACTAATCACTATTAGGAAATTCGCAGTGCCAAATTGAAATTAATTCTTCTGTACATATATATATATAAGAATTAATTATATATAAATATATTACAAAACTAATCTAGAAATATATATTTTTTTCAAATGGGGATGGTCCATTTTGGTGATGGTCTAAAGGCATACTTTATTAACGAAATGCGGAAGGGGAAACAGTGATAGGGTGCATTGTATATAGGATGTATTGTTACAAGAAGAGATGGCGATTTGGGATGCTGTGTACCTAACTGGACAATCCCCCACACATAGTAAGTTTGATAGGGGTACATGCATGAGTTCAGAGTATTATGCGTTTTAGATATAAAATAACCGGTTGTATAATATATATTAATAATAAAATTTCAAATTCGATTAACAATTCGCACGGAAACGACAAATGTGTTCAATTTTTTATAAAATTATTTTTAATCGAAATAAAAGTTGCACTGACTTTGATATGTATTCATGTGTTTGATATTAAAAGTACTCTTCTTTACATATTAGAGGTCACTTACGGTCTTCGTGCTCATAAAATGTATTATTAAATTCAATATCAGTTAATTAATATCGAATGGATATAATTAACATTAAAGTACTTAGATTTAAAATAATCGACACTGGCATCAGTGAGAACTTGAATTAATTGAATATGTATGCAAATGGCAAGTGCTTATATTAATAACATAGTAAGTATGTGTGTATATATATATATGAAACCGGCGCCTCTTCTAGTATAGATCGCGTTTTTTGTAGATGGTTTCTTTTGAGAAACCAAGGTCGACGCTTGTTAACATATGCCATTGTCACGGCGTTGCCTCAAAAAATTACTCTTGACTGAGAGATTTATATCTCCTGCGAAAAAAGTACGGTTATACCGTAATTTTTTTTTAGGCAACGCCTTGACAATGGCACGTGTTACCGTACCGAAACGTCGGCTTAAATCAAATATATATATATATATATACATATTGTCACATGCTGCTCGGGCTGACCTGATATCCTTCTATGTCATGGGTGGAGCATCAGGTCTCCGGGCCCCACTTCAATGGGTACTCACATATTTGTGGGTTCTCGCCAGGCAACGTCCATGGACGGTTACATAAAAGTTATCTTTGTCTACAGGGGAAGGTGAATGCACAATGATACAAATTGTTTACTATTTAAAAATTATAATTTACGAGAGGTTTTACAAACTACCCCCCTTTTCGCACTACATACATAATTTTTACCAATTCCCATGTCCATAGTTTCACTTCATATTCTTTCTTCTTAGAAGCACTATTTATTCTACAATGACATCTTGTACCAGAGCTCTTGGAGATCCGAGTTGATCACGGAGTGGATCAGCTCCACGTAGCAGTCACAGAATTTCACCAAGAACGCCCTCATCAACCAACTTTTGTCGGAATTTAAGAGGAAAACTAGTCTCCATTCTCCACATAAATCGAGCCAAGGACGCCTAGTATCTCGTACTGGCCTTCATGAGCCACGTCTGCCTTTTCTTCCTTTTTCTTTTCATCTTGGCAGCACTCCTTCTCTAGACTTCCACCCGTCGTGACACGCTCCAAAACAGAAGTGACAGCTGTCACCATCTTTTCTTTCCATATACATATGTCTAGGTGGTGCACATACGGGAACACATGCATTCAAACGTGACAATACACATATATATAATAAACCCTGAAACTCACTGGACTGATAAAATCATCAATTTCTGCGGAAGTACGTGGCAGCAAATAACAGATAGAGAATAGTGGGGAGACACTCGAAGATGCTTTTATCTAGTGGTAGATACTACCAGCGATTGATAATGATGATGTCTTCTTTCATATTGAAGACTCGCCATGGGTCTCTATCCTGGCCGCCATCCAGAAGTTGTCTGCATTTGCCTTGCTCATTACTTGGTGGTGTCTAGGCCTTTTCCCTCAATGTTTCTCTTACTTATATTTCTGAGGTAAGCACAATGTCTAAGAACGTGGTCTATTCATTGGCCTTTTCGATGAGGCTTATTATGAACTTCTCTTATTGCACTTCCTCAGAACCTCCTTATTTGAGATTATCTCAGTTTAGCTTATTGTTTCCATCGTTCTCAGCACCATATTTCGAATATTTCCAACATATTTCTCTCAGTCTGGTTAATTGTCCAATCATTATTATAATTTACTATTATATTAGATCTTCTTTTTCTTTTTGTATCCTATCCATCCTTCTTCCAGGGCCCCGACTTCCAGCAATCTTTCCCTTCATTATGATTATGCAAAATCTCGTTCTTCTCCGGATGTCTAATCACATGTCAGAGATATTGAAATTATCGAAATTTTATTGTTTTATATACCTACTTATTTTTCTTTATTCATTAAAACCATAATATATTATTTTTTTGTAGATTCATATCTCAAATGTTTCAAGTCCCTTATTATTTCCTCAGCTTCCTCAGTTCATGCTTCAATTCCATAAAATAATATTCGACATAGCATCTGACCATTCGCATTCGTAATATATTATGGATCATATATATATATTTATCATTTATTTAAAAAAATAATATTTAAAATACTTACGTCACTCAATACCACGAATGAATTATTAATTATTAACTCATAGTGAGTTTTAAAAACAATGTTAATAACTATTAATTATTAAAATGATCCACAACGTGTTTGTGTTAAATATTAAAAAAAGAATTAATTAATCATATGTATTAATACAAATTAAATGTATCAATTAGAAAGAACAGAAAATTTTAATTTGTCGAAAAAATATTATTATTGTGAAATTGCTATTTTTCAGAACATGGTTCTGTGGTATTTTAATACAAATTAAATGTATCAATTAAAATGATATACAGCAAAATTCAATTTATCAATTTACTTCACAATAATAATTTGTTCTCTTTAATAATAATTAATTCATATATATGTACTTCGGGTACTATGTTATTTTTATCTAATCTTCAAATTCAATCCGTTTTGGCGAGGCTGTGAACATATTGCCGCCCAAGCGGATTATCGCGCAGCGCGGATTTTTAAAGAATTGTTCGCAATTCATCTTAAAAACTTGGGTGACAACGGCGTCGAGCGATGCGCCGATACGATATCACTCGCGCTCGATAGAATTACAATATTCGACCGTTGGTCTTAATTTTTTTCGACCTCTTTCCGGTCGCATTAGTCATACTGACCCAATTTTTTATGGAAACATATCCATCTGCATCATAAACGCATCTACCTGGAGACATCAAATGGTCGGGGAGATACCTCAAAGAAAATAATCACACAATAATGCTGACCCTCGCGAAGCTGCGCGAAGAATGGAAAAATAACGATTATGCTCCTTGCAAAGCTACCGCCGTGTTTATCAAATAGAAATTCAGGTTTTTTGCGTGCAAAAAGCGGGGCGGCTACCCCCATGGTCATCTGCTGCAAGGGCAGTACAAAAAATACACGACCGACAACGTGTTTTGGGATTCTACACGGATATAAGTGAGTGGATATTTGCATCTTTTATAAATGGGACTGCATTAAGATAGGGAGATCATTAAAATAATGCCTACAGGTAGTAATAATTTGAAATATATATATATTTAAAATAAGTTATAGTTTATCACCGAATTTATTCCGGCTTATTTTGCAGTGAATTCGTTTGTGTCATAGCTGTTCAGTGAATCACATATGTGAAAATAAAACATTTGTTTTTTGTATTCTACTCCGTTTAATTTACTTATTATAAGACGCATTTCGCCTTGTACGGGCATTATCAAGTGTTTTATTTTCATATATGTGATTATGGAGTTTTACAAACTTACTTCGGATACAGTAAATATGTTTTGACTCACTGCACTGAATATTATTATCTGTCGGCCGTGAACAGTTGCGAGTGGTTTGTAAGTTATAGTTGTAAGCTATAGTTGTAGTTGTAGTACATAAGATAATATAGTTGTAGTTGTAGTACATAAGGTAATAATAACACAATCTTGATTTAGTATAAAAGTGCGGGATTAATTAGATAATTATTATCTGAACATTTCGATGAAAAAGTATTATACGAATATTTTTCACACATTTAACGAACCTACATAAAACATACACCTATATAATAATAAAAAAACTTTTTTATTGCATTCAAATGTCATTCTATGCGACCGCATATGCATTTATTCGAAATTGCAAGTATTTCCGCTTTGGGGATAAAATCACTGAAATTTGATCTGAATTTTAATGATACGGTCGAAGCTGCTTCCGCCTCATGGAACACCTTTATGCAAAATTTGTGAATTCATCACAAAAATGAAAACGAATTATACCGAGAGAAACATGTTTTTGAACAAAAGGCGATTTTTACCCCATAGTTCTCGTGTACACGTGGATACAGGAAAACGTTACTTTTTACAAGTTGTTGGGAGAATATTATAATATGAGCAGTATGGAATGACGCCACGGGAGCTGCCCACAGACACAATAAAAGTGCATTATTATATTACAATAAATCGGCAACGTATTTCTCTATTTTATAAATCTATTTTTAACGATTTCTTGTAAGAATTTGTAACAAAGAGCCTCAAACATTACCACGATAAAATAAATGCCAATTTTGAAAAATTATATAAATTATTATCTAAACAGACTACAAAAAAATATAGCTTAATCTGTAAAAATAAGTAAAATCTAAAGATCTCAGAATGCTAATTAAATCAGGTGCATTAAATTTCATCAAGCTCGATTGAGAATGAAATAAGCAGTATTATTTTTAATATTAAAATTACTAAGATTATTATCGAGTAGATATTTTATTAATGATAATAATTTTATAGATTTAGTAAAATATATAAGTAATTATATTTTTTAAATATAATAAATTGTTATATGTATTAAAATATTTTATAATATATTTTTTTAATGAATATATGTGGAAAATTAAAATATGATATATATATATTTTTTATTTTTCTCTCATTTTTTTCTCAATAACCTTTTTGATTTTCCATCTCTCAATTTTTTAATATTATTCTTACTCCTTCAATACAATAAAATGTTTTCACTATGCGCAACATTAATTATCATTACTTGACTTACACTGTATCATTAGTTTATCGGTGGTTCAAAAAAAACATGAACTTAAATGGTTGAATTTATTGTTATATCTTTATTACTGTCTTACTTATTGATTAACTGTATGTTTTTCAAATAAAATAAAATAAAAGAGGGTTGTAACGATCTTATAAATTTTGGCACGAAACTTTCTAATGTACATACATATCAACTTGTTTTAAGATTGTGAATAACACATGGAGTAATAATAGCATGGTTTTCTTCATTTTCGAAAAAATATTTTTATATAGCTAGTTTTTCATTTGATTTTAGGTATTTGTTATTATTACATATATATTAATAAAATGTTTAATAAGAGAAACATTTAGAAACCAGTTATTTCGTTTTAATGTTTCTTTTAAGGATTCATACAGCAAATCGTAATAAATGATTAACATAAAAGATTGTCTTGTTGCTTGATATATAATTTATTTCGATGGTATGCATGACTGACTGGTCGTTCTTCGAGATTTTGACATAGGGAATGGTTAGGCGTTTTTATTCTCCAATTATTTGATGTGGATCGCTGATAGAGACCGGAACGTCACGGGAAGTAACGATCGATCTGAACCACTGTTTGACAGCTGATTTCAGTTTCATTATGTGCGGACAAACCAGTTTAGGGACACTTCCCTTTTGGCATGATTTTTGCAACGGTCGAAAATCAATCAGATTATTGAAAACTGCATTATAAGAAACCAACGTGTACGCCCCAATCTGCGAGTACAAGTTTGAAATGTAAATCAGTAATAATAGTGAATCAAGTACTGTAAACGTAACAATGTCTCTGTTATATGGAAAACGTTCGTTATGAGGTAAACTCGCGTTATGGCTGAATTGCTTTACTTAATTGTATATTCAAGTTTCAACGAATAAAGGAAATTTTTTACATTCCCTTCGGAGTAAGAATTGTTATTTTGTGCATACACAATTATTATTAGTAACCGACATTAATGCATTCAGTGGGAACCAAAATTTTGTTTGAACTTTGCTTAGTAATCAAAAAGATTGACCGGATTTGATGGTCTCCGGTGTATTGATTCCCAAACTCCATCCGTTGCAGCAACAGCCACTTCGCTGGTGACAGTCCTCAGATCCGTGGGATGCCGAAAAAATGGAGGAGTGCACTCAAGAGGACGGAAGATCATGTCACAAGGGACTGACGCGGAAGAAGAAGAATATTGATACTCATTCCTGTACGTTGATTTTGTAGTAGAGTATCCGATTTTCGGGTTAAGAGTGGATTTAATATCACACGAGTTAAGTATCGTGGACAGAGACAATGTTTCATCGATGCCGTGCACGTCTGCGCGTTCTTTTCGCGTAATGTTTCTCTTAATTTCTTCTCCAGCGCGCAAATAAAAGCATTGGACCTTAAAATTGTGTAACATATTTTTGAGTATATGTGATTTAAAAATAAAGATAAACATTGCTATATCAGAGGGGAGCTGTTGGAAGAAAGGGATTTAGAAGTCTGATAAATGTTTTCTAAATTACAAACAGATCTAATTTCTTACGTGACCTTACGCAAATCAGAAGTTCATGACAGCAGGCAGTAGGCACTATTGAGCGACTGTCCCTGGATATCACCGTTATGGTTGAATCTGCTGGACATTCATTCTGTTCATGTCCGTTTTAATAATGTACGTCCACCTTACAATCACCTTACAATGATTTATAAACTCACAAGAACTTGCGTCTTAATTATATACATTATCCACTATGATCCCTCATGACTGAGGATCGCGATCGCCATAAACGCCTTTGATTATGCTTCTCCACTTTTATCAGCATTTCAAATGGTCAGTTCAACGGTTGAGGGATCTACGTCTTCCTATCCATCCTATCCTCCAAGCTATCTTTTCGCTAGATTTACCAAAAATTGAAGGATTCGTCGTAGGTAAATGGCTGTGTGTTTATCCTTGATGTTAGTTCCTGTGAAATGGAGACATTTGTGCGTCTTGCTGTCCATGGTATGCGCAGCATGTGTCCCAGCACCGCATCTTAAAGGCGTCAAACCGTCTTCTCTCCCTTACCTTCAGAGTTGAATAACATACAAATCATGCAGAACTAGCTGTAACAGCACTGGTTAATGGATTTTACAATAAATACGAGTAGAAAATATCTTTAATGGCATCTAATATATGTGATGATAATAATCATTTAGTGTAAAGATGTGCACGCACGGTACTGCCTGAAGACGTTTTATTACGAGAAATTAATTAAGGCGACAGTTGCGAACCGGACTCGATGGATGAATTATCTCTTGTTATTGTTTTGGCAAGGTCTACCGCTTCAGGTCAAGGAAGGTCAAAGAGCATAACAAATCATTAAGCAAAGTAATTAATTCACACTAATTTAGAATATTAGAATCAAGATAGGCACTACCGGTTCACGGGTATTATTATTTTTAAACATGGAGATAAGTTTTAATTTTTACTATACTTAATGGCGCATGTACATGGATGAGATTTCTCTCGAGTGCGTGTGAAGGACAGTACAGAGTTGAGCGTGAAACGCGTCGTTGCATTTATTTTGTACGTAAAATAGCATAACGCAACCGGTACAAACCGATATTTATCACAATATGATAGATCAGTCTCATCTGTAAACACCATAATGGTGTGTTTTTCACTTTATATATTTATTTATTTTAATATTAGAAGATATAATACATTTATAAAATAATCAGTTGGAGATATATATATAGATATTTTTTTCTTTCAACATTTATTTCTTCTCTGTGAGAGTAAGACTTGTGTATAGAGGAGGAGTATATACGAGATAATTTATGTTTCAGTTAGTCTGTGTACATATTGTTTGACTCCAGATATAAATTGATAGAAGTCTGTAATTTTTCTAATTATGATGGAGAGATTGTTAAGAAATTTGATGCCTTGATAAATATAGTGATTTTGGGCTGCGGTATATTTTAGTTTTGGAATATCAGTTTGGTCTCTAAATCTTGTAGTTTTACTTGCTTTTATAATACGTACTGTTTTTGTTTTTTACTGAATAAATTGGGTTGGGTTAGATATAATAGTTTACCATCACAAAATAATTGTTTCTACTATTATATTTTATTTTTTGAAGTGGTGTGTGCGAGTTGACGAAATGGAGCAACTCCTGCAACGTATGGATATAAATATGGAGATATAGCGAGCTCATATACTTCTATAGGAAATATGTCATGATGAATGTGGTTAATATTGAATGTTGTGAATCCGTGTATCATGTGGATATGCGTGTGAGTGCTGGGTGTACCATATATTTCACCCAGTGTTCACATATTGAAATATTGTTCGCATGTTGGTTTGATCATGATCGCGGAGATGTATTGTGTGTATGAGTGTGTGAAGCCAGAATAGAGCAGGTTGAAGACAAAAGAGACTACTTACAGTTGACGCAGGTTTATTGCGCACAGTTTAAAGAAATGTACAGAAATTAGACTATACAATAAAGAAATGCGCAAGTAGTTAACGGAGCTTGCGGTTGGGAAGACGGCGGCGAATAGAGTGGCGCTCAAGAGCCAACTTGCCGGGTGACTGCTGGAATATGTTATTGACACGTGTTATCCGGTCGGTACCGGGCGTATTTTTGAGGCTGTTAGGAGCTCTATTTTACGCCCAGGTATCTGCAAAATGCGTTCAGGAGGATGCGTTTAGGCTTTCCGAGAGGTCACCATCTATTTATTATTTTTATTCACCTTAGTTTATTGTTCTTCATTCCAAATGCTTTAGTTTAATATCACCAGAACGTTTATTATGTTTATTGTGCTTTCTGGTATTATTTTTACTAATTAACTAACTTACCGTCACGCCGTTTCGCTGCGGGGGTGGCAGGAGAGTTCTCGCCTCATCCGCATTCATACATCATCTCATATAAGCTCGCCGATTATTGAGGCTTCTAACATGACTATCCTCCAGTATCTGGTATATCTGGTCATGCCAAGTCTTCCGCGGACGTCCTTTAGCCAAACCACCTCAGTGATCCTTTCTTAATCTTACTCACTATACTAAGATCAGCTGTACATTTTTTCTTTAATTCTTCATTCTTTACTCTGTTATAAATAGGTCTGACACATATACGCCTAAGCAAATTTCATTTCCACTGCATTCAGTATACAGTCATTATAAGTGTGCATTAACTTATTTTGCAATATACGATATAAAAATGTCATCATTTTCATCATCTATCCCTTGTCCTAAGATGACTGATGGTCCATAGCTTCATAAGGGCATCTCCGGCTATCTTTGTTCTTCCCTATTGCAATAAATGCAATAGAATGCAGTCTTAGATATAAGTTCTTCATTTGTTATCTCCATGAGCGTCTTTCTTCTAGGATTGCCAAGAAAAAAAAAAGTGGAAGATGCGATGATTCTACTAGCATTCTGATTACTTATCCAATATAGTTCATCTGCAATCTCTCTGTAGGAAGAAACAAGGATCAATAACGAAGTCTTCTCTGATTATGGAGCTTCTCACTCAGTCCCATAATGTGATCTCCGCCAATACCATCAAACATGGATGGATTCTTTCGGTATCCTTCCATGTTTGATGCCCATATGTTGAGGATTCTGTTGCCTTCTCGTTTCGAATCTCCGAGAAAAATCTAATCCGTGGACATGAGGCATGGCTGTCCCATAAAGACACCCCATCCTGTCATGCCATGATTGTTTTAATGAAAAATATTTTCATAAACTGTTTAAAAAATATGTTTATTGATATAACTAACTTGAAGTCATTCTCAGAAGCATAACGATAATGTATTATAGATCAATTTTTTACTCATGGCACTGTACAGTCGGCCACTGACTTATTACTGACTTATTTATTATTACAACATAAAAGTATATAGATTTGTTTAATATTTAATTATTTTATGAATAAGGAATAAAATAATATTATAAATACTAATTAAATGTATTAATTATAAAGATTAATTAGAGAGATATACATAAAAAATCATTTTTATCGAAAAATATTGTTTTCGCGTTACCGGGATTCAAACCTGGATCTCTTTTCCAATCCGGGGAAGGTGCATTATATGTATATCTTTATAATGAATACATTTAATTAGTATTTAAAATATCACTGACCTATATTCTGAATAAATACAACTTCACAAATGTGTTCTCTTTAATAATTAAATAATATTAATCACATTTTAATAATAGTATTGACTTCACAACACATTCTTGAAGTGCCATGACCAGTGCAGTTCAATGAAAACATATTTTTGTTGTGAATTTACAATTGTGTTTTTGTCGAAAACCTATTCGGTTGATATACCAAAATAGATAACACGTTTCTTCGGATAGAAAAAGAATCCCAGTAGAAATCAAATATTTTTTCGATAGAAAGATTTTTTCTATATGTTGTTATTATGTACGTGTGATTTTATAAATTTGATATACCAAAATATGATATGCAGAAACTGATAAAAATCAATGAAACGTGTCAAAAAAAGCACCTCAAAATTCTTATCACTGTGGAGTAATTCACGAGGACACTTATGTTGTAAAATTCCGTCTCTCTCGAGTAGCATAAAGGTAAGAAAGATGCTCATAAATCAGGAAGCACAACTCGTTATGTGGTAGTTAAAATTATCTGTCGATAATTTGAAAGCAAACGAACTAGTGGGTTGTTAATGTCTGCCCTATCGCCGAAATAATTCCGGTTGAGCCCATTCTATTGCTTCGGAGCGGTGTGATTGTGTAATGTCGCCATTACCGAAGACACGCACGAAATTTATGGCTACCTAATGAAAAATCTATCTAGCCCGCCCTGTGATCCGCCCTAATCGCTGATAAGTCTCCCTGAAAACTTTCGGTACCTACCTCCTAGAACATTGTGTTTTTGAAATTACAATGATATTAATGTAAACTGACCGGATTGCGCTTTTACATTTTGAAAATAATTAATATTTTTGGCTATGAAATAGCAACACACGTGGATAGTACATACATATAATAATAATAAATTGGATTATTAATACGTTAGATTATTCATCATAATATTGCGCTTTCTCATCTTTTATCTATGATCTAAATGTGTTATTGGATGTATTAGATTCGTACATGTGAGTGTCATTGCCAGTAAGAAAAATGAAAGTAAGAAAAAATATATATTAGCGAAATCGTACAAATTTTTATGACTGGCAAGTATATAAGTCTTAATGCGACATGATGCTAATGACAGACAAATATTCGTAATGTTTTACGTTTCTTTATTATTCATTTATGTAAACATAATCTCAGTTTTTTCAAGAATGTCTTTAAGTGAATATATATATTTCAAAGTTGATACGTGAGAACACCGTTTGTACAATTATTGCAGCATCGTTTTCGTAAATTTTTCAACTCAAGTGCACTTAACTCTATTATAATAGAATCTAAACTAGTATTTAAAATTTTAATTTGTTACGCAAACTTATGGACATGATTTTAAGAAAATATGCATTTTCAGTAATTTTTAAAATCAATTCTCTGATGTCTTATTCCTTATTATGAAGGCAAAGAGTTCTGTGCTTTTGAGTCTGCCATCGCAAATACCCGTTCATTGAACTTTTGGTAATAGCATAGCTGATTGGTTCTACAACTCTACTTGAGGCTAATCTGAGAGTTTAACGTCCACCATTGGGATGCAGAGCTATAGAAAATACAGAGGCGCCAATTTATTTATCACTTTGTATATACGTACATACGAATACACACATAAAAATAACAAATAGTTTTTATTCAATGTTTGCTTTTGTAAGATAGGAAACTGTAAGACCAATCAAGATCTAGTAATGATTTTTTTGTGATGAAAATAAGTCGTTAGATTATCACAGTAGTTTAAAATCAACCTCTATAGTCAGGACATACAAATATATCTCTAACAATAAATTATGCAGCGGAAGCTAAAAGAGTTTGAATTTAGGTAGAATGAGTTATCTTGGCTCCGAGATCTTAGAATGTCCAAATACCCTTAGAATGTCTAATATATCTTGCACATAATAGAGCGGCTTACTGCAACTTCGTTACCAATCTTCGATAAAATATGGTATGAGATATAGAAAAACACTTAACACACGTATGTTAAACCTAATGTTGACGTGTTAACTTGCCTAGAAACCGAATTGTGGAGGTTCGATGCTCGTTCGGGAGATCAGTAATGCTAGTAATATTGCAATCATAGCATAATTATTTATAAAATGTTAAAAAAAATATGACGTATATATGCAACTCTATTTAAAACTGTTAATAAAACATTACTAACTCAAAGTTGATTGAATCAAAGTATTAAATATTTTTGTAAATGTGTTAAAAATATTGTTTACATTTTCATGTTGGTACCCACGATTATGCTATTGAAATTAACGAAGCTGAATACCTACCATACCTGTTCAATTTTAATACATTATGCACAATGCCAAGTGAATGTCGTATTGTAACTTATAGAATGAAATATACACCAACCTTGTGTACTATTTATGAACACTATAAATTGTACAGTCTTAATAATAAATAAATTACAATATTTGATAATATTTATAGCGCCATTTTTGTAAAAAATTTCACCTCAACAGCGTTGTTTACACAAGGGGGTGGTGAAACGGAATCTAGGAATTTGATAGAGGGACAGAACAATGAGGACCGACCAGGAAGAACACGACTTACCTGGATTTTCTTTGCTTTAATCACAGCTCTCTTGAACTTCAGGAACAACTTCGCCGATCCATACGAATCACTCTAAACATAATAGTAGTTACGGCATGTGCCGTGAAAAAACTGAAACACACAATACCTACAGTAATTGTTCAATCAGACCAATGCAACGAGCATATAGAAGGACGTTCACTTGTTGACAGTTTAAGGTCATAGAAAATATCGTGCTCTGTGGTAAGGGTAAAGGGTGGGGGACACAGATAGATATAGAAAAGCTAATGGAGCATCCATACACGCACGGCGACCGGCAATCTGGTCGTGTCATAAATATTGAATAAGCGCTTTATACATAAACAGTTTATAGTTTTTCATTATTGCTGTATTTAAAATTAAAAATGGTTATTTAGACTTGTGGAAATGTGGGTTTTTGGTCTCTTCTTAAATAAAGTCTCTGATGCACTGTTTCTTATGACAAAGGTAAAGAGGCAACTGCTGGTCGATTGTACACAACCCTTCCTGCGGCTGATTTCATGTATCATACATTAGAAGATAACCCTGTTAAGAGTCTTCAACAATTGCACATGGGTGTATGTGAAATGATGTATGAACAAGAACGAGGCAAGTGTGTTAAACCGAGACAGATGAGTGTTGACACTATATATACTCTCGCCCATGATAATACCATAATATAGAGCAAACCGATAATACCAATTAGTTATCGCACGTGGGATAAGATTTATTATTATTATTATTATTACAAAACTATCCAGCGCCGTGCAACATAGAACGAATCACGTTGTTGATGTATATATATTCACTGCGTTATGTTTATAATATGCATTACATTAATCAGGAGAACTTGAATTGTTAACAAATGTTTATTTTAATCTATTATAGTATATTTACCAATATTGAAAGAAAAAATAGTCGCGGCTGTAATAGGCACTTGCTAAAGTAATCATTCTTTTAATTCTCTTATTTTTTTGTTTAATCGAGTTTATTCCCAGACTGACACAATTATTGAAACATTTTGTGCTCAGTATTTGGTCACAACGTGGCGGGAGGAAAAATTATTTACTTAAGTGTAAAAGTTATCTATGAAAAAATCAATTTAATTTTTTTCCTTACATCTCCAAACTTTTAGGTTACTGGCTGAGTGTAATTAAGACAGCTGTCGCGTCCGTTGTCTTGATTCAAAATCATCGATTAACATTGAAAGTTTGGAATGAGGAGAGAATGGTAAGAAAAATATATGACGCAAGTGTTGATGGCGTCAGTAATAGAGGACGTCCACGAGAGACTTGGCACGACCAGGTAAACCAGATAATGGAGGATGGTTATGTTAGAAGCCTCGACAATCGGCGAGCTTGTATGAGAAAATGTTTGAATGTGGATGAGGTGAGAATTGTGTGTCAGGACAGAGGAATGTAGCGTTTTATCCTCTCTGCCTACCGTAAGTAAGTAAGCAAGTTTTAATTATTTTTCTTCTTCTCATTTCTTTTCATCTTCACCTTCAGAAAATTGCAAATTTTTCTGTAAAATTATCATTGCAATCTGGGTGAGGATGAATGCGATGTGTTGACCAAAATATCAGGGAATTTGGATTAGTTGAGGATAGACTACTCTGTTTTATTCGATGTTTAATTCCTCTATAATCTTTTAAAAAGTTTAAAAGATTATAGTTATTATTTATTATTACACATTGTTTTTAAATCCGGGGAACGTGCATTAACCGATTATGCTACAGCACACAGTACATTGACGATAAATTTTCGAACCAATATGTTACACTTTTCAAATTGTTCCCTGGATTGGAAGAGATCCAGGTTCGAATCCCAGTAGCGACAACAATATTTTTCGATAAACTTGATTTTATATGTGTACCTTTCTAATTAATATATTTAATTAGTATTTAAAATATTCTATTATTTTTTTTTTTATCAAAAACCCTTTAATCCTTTGAATACCATACTGTAACATCCATTGTCGACTGTAATTAAAATATTACAATTTATTTAAAATTACATTAATTAACGAATTACATAATTTAACGAATAAAGCATAATTCTAGGCTATAGTATGCTATGGTATTATAGTATCAACCCTTAATTCTAAAAATACACTGCGTAATAAAAAGTATCACGAGAAGTACGAGTACGTCAGCACGAGTATTTCTGCAACTGAAGCGAATAAATCTGAAACGTAATAAAATATTCATTGAGCTAACTGTAGAAATATTCCATTGAAAAATAATCTATTATAAGAAATGCTATATCTAAATTGTTCCCAGCGGGATGTTCCCGTCTCCAATTAGTATCGCCTATAGGTGGGTGGGTGGGTGGGGGGGTTGTTTAACCGTCACGTGTCCGTGCAGTTCCCGCTTCCACCCTTGCGGGTCGAGTGGAGCGCCCACAACGTGATGGTCTCAACAACTGACTCAGCGACTGGAAAACATACAACTACAGACTTAATAAGATTAAAATGCTTTCATATTTATTTTTCAGTTAATATTAGCCACCTGTACCTACTAGTTAGCTTCACCACGTTCATTAACCATATAAGTCATGTGTGTGTTGTTTAATAAGTAATAACTAAATAAATACTGTTATATTATTGCAAAAATAGGGAGCAACGTTGCTGAGGATTTTGGCTACAAGGAAAAATAACTTAATTGAATAATCATAATTGAAATCACAATCTCACATTCAATTACCCGCTTATCATCGATGTTGTATCTCTATTGCACGAATTTTATTATTCAGAATGTTTATGTTTTATATGAGTTGATTATCTACCAAAGGTTGAGAACCTGTGTAGATATTAATCAATCAAATCAAAATTGTAATTTCGAGTTTTTATTTGACCTGATTAAAATGGGTTTGGAATGACAGCGTCTTAGATAAAAAAAAGCACAATTAGATAAAAAATCTTATTGTTAACAACATAATTTCTTTAGAGTGCAATAAATTAGTTGGTAAGTCATTATGTGAGACAAAAAATGTACATGATTTTTAAAGATTAATAACAATATGATAAGAAAGAGGTAGTTGGCTAAAGTTCTCACTGTTAAGAGATAGTATTTTTAATATTCGCCTGTAAGGATAATACTGTTTTTTTTTCCTATTTTTAATGGTAGTCACCATATATCTTATATTTATATAAATTTAATAAAAAACGAAAAATTGGTACAACATTATTTTGACTTACAAATGATGATAAAAAAGACAGAAAAATAAAATATGCATTACAGATTATAAAAAAGATCCCCTTATTTTATTGATAGGGGCGTTATTTCGTAAGTTTCCCTTACCAAAAAGTGATGTTTGCCCTTGTTATCTGTTTAAGTGAGATAATTCGGAATGAATATATCATCTTATGGTGCGCGCTACCAGATGTCGGATCACAGGTGACACCGCTCGGTGAAGTTTGTCTAAAGAAAATATCCCGCCTTTGTTCAAGAGACGCGCCTCCAATCTACTTAGGGCAATGGTACATCTAATACTCCCTTTAGTTTTTTACTGTACAGTGGCGGAGGCAAAACTTTTTCTTTTTAACAGTAAACATAATAATTATTTATAAACCGTCATACTATATTCCAACATAGAAAAATAAAAGACAACGCGTTTTTAATACAACCTTGTTGTATTAAATATATATTTTTAATACATCCGTGCTGGTAAACAATCTTACTCTTTTGATAGTCTTTGATATATATTTTTGACAATGCCATCAATCAGAATTGGTATCATATATTTTTTGCTTTCATTTTATTATTCTCGTTGTTAGCAGTGTTTCCTGTAATTTTTAGAGCTCTTAATTTTAGTTCAATTTTAGGGTCCCATGTCCATTTGTGGGAGAGAAATTCAGAAAAACATTCCTTTACTGGAATAAGTTTTGCATATATATAAAAAGTTAGTGTCTTGTTTAAATTTGTGTACGCGCTGTATTTTATTGTGTATATTATGATGACAAACTGTGTGTGCGCTAGATGTTATTTTTTATAAACTCATCTCGTATATTTATTTTCTTCACTTTTTCTTAAGTTTTGGAAAAAGGAGTTTATATTATCTTTATTATAATAGTATAGTATCTACGATACGACGGTATATATAAGGTGTGCATATTTTTTTGTTATATAATATATATATTTTATTTTTAAAAAAAAAAAAAAAACAACTTATGGCTGTTGTTCAATTTACAAAAAAAAAATGTAAAAATTGTATTATATGGAAAAAAACATTATTATTACAATACTCTAACATTTCGTTTACTGACATAATTGAACATTTTTTAATAAAATCTTTTCCATTGATTAATAAATAGCACGATAAATAAAAATATTTATACTATGATTTTGTATTATAAATATCCCAGCTCAATTTGGCCATAGACAGCTTGCTTTCTGTTTATCCAAAATACTCAATTAAATCCCAACTAACGTGAAAAATATATCATTTTCAGTGTCCTATAAACGTTTGTCAGAATAGAATTTGAACTCAAGTATATTAACATTTTTTGTTTATATACTGAATATATATTTTCATTATCTATATCTAATAATCAAGTGTATTTCACTGTCGCTGTATTATTAGTTAACGTTATATTAAAATTATAATTAGATTATTTAATTTCATTAATAAAAAATTGTTTGATTACTTAATTGTATGACTTCTGATGATTGTATTTTTCTAATGAAAACTTGTAAGACAAGGTAAGATTAGCGGTGCATAATGGAGTCTCGGT
Organism: Eubasilissa splendida; assembly: GCA_031772225.1. Lineage (NCBI taxonomy): Eukaryota > Metazoa > Arthropoda > Insecta > Trichoptera > Phryganeidae > Eubasilissa > Eubasilissa splendida. The sequence goes on from CM062847.1 coordinate 20,953,728, forward strand.
ACCAACACACATGTTTGGAAGTGAAGAAAAAGAGGAACGAATGCGAATTTAAAGAATTAACAAATCAAGAGTAAATATAAATGTGATTATGTGATGTCTCTTAAGTGGTTTGGTCATGTGAATCGAACGGTGGTAAAAAAATTATTGACGTAGGTGTCGATGACACCAAAAATAGAGAACGTTCACAGAAGACTTGGCATGATTAGGAAAACCAGATCATGCAAGATAGTCTATTTAGAAGCATCAATGAAACTATGTATGAATGAAACGAGAGATGTTTGTCAGAACAGAAGAATGTGACGTTTTATCCACTAAGTCTATTCCTGAGGTGGAACAGCGTGATAGTAAGATAGTTTGTTAGTTTTTGTAAATATATAAAAATAGGTAATTAGATTCCAATTTAATTTTTATAATCATTTATTTTTACTCTTATCAGCCAAAGAATTTTGATTTTATTTTTCTTTTTAAAAATGTTAATATGCATAAATTATATCACGTATTATTCATTAATGTGCGTGTTATATGAAAAATTAAAATTTCTAAAAATATTACAATGCAGTCACTTAACATCCTCTAATTTCTAACTAGCAGGAAATAAAATAAATAATATATCTCTATATAAATATTATTATATACAAACATATTGAATTTTTACTCTCGCTTCGCCTTTAGTACGTCACTGCAATTTAAGAGGCGCGCGCGCCGCTGCACGCGCTGCAATCCGCTGCACTTTTTATTGCTCCTTTCCTCCGAGAGAGGGCACTGCCGTCGCCCCCCACCCGCGGGCGAGGGGTGGATGGGGGGCGGCACGCGCGCCCCGCGCATGCGCCGCGCAGGTGAGAACTTTAAAAAACGAACAAAAAACACGCGACCCGCGTTTATTTCTGCGCGGCAGATAAAAAAATCTCAATAAAGAGAGGAAGTTGTATTCTTTGTGGGGAAACAACCAAAAATATACTCAAGCTTACATTTTTTCACAATGCATTGCGTTAAGTTGAGGAGAGTGTAATTAAGGATGTGAGGTTTAGCTTGGGGGACGTTATTTATGCATATAGGGATACACACGAAGCGCATATCGGTATTTATTTGAGATGCAAACGTGGCATTCGAAAAAATTTAAATGCAACGCACTGTTAGTGCAACATTTAGTTTTTTTAATGAAACATTAAATTTTAATAAGATAATATTGCATTATTGATATAATAATACATTTTTTTACACACTAAAATAAAGTAATACAAAACACTTGTTACAATTTTTTTTAATTCTTTTTTTAGCGGAATGCAATAGGCATCACCTCTGACAGATTCAGTCATGTCCTGGCTACTTTGCTAGACGTGTATACATGTAAAAGTAGCCAGTATATGTGTATAATAAAATATATAATAAATTGCATAGATTCAAGATGAAACTAAGCAATTATGTGAAAGGTAAGTTGGTAGTAAAAAGGAACGATTTTGATCTTGTTTGTATAAAAATACTTATGTATGCATTATATTAGGAATAACTAAATAAATAAGGAATGTGTTGAAAGTCTAAACATTGATTATTATTTATGTGTTATAGTGTTTGTGTTGAATTTAAACATAAATATTAGATTAGCGTTGCTACCAACTGATGATGAAACAATATTGAGAACGACTTTCAATTAGTATGAAGTGTATAGTTTCAGTTTAAAAAAAAGCTTGTTTAAATGTCGTTATTGCTTTTGGTGCTGTTGCGTATGTATGTGTCAGTATGCTCCACTAGTTGCCTAGTTGTAACCATGATTACTGGATGGAGTATGCTTCACTAGTTGCCATGGATATTACTGCATATGGAAATATTCAACCAGTCTCAGCATAGAAATTTGTCTTGCATCTAGAACAGTGGTCGCAAACTGTGGCTACTCGAGTGCCGTTCTTCGATGAATGACGTGTTTAAAATACTATTATTTTTATTGAAATTTAATTGAATTTTAATACAATTTTCAACCAGTCAATGTGTTACAGTAAAATTTTGATGAATTTTTTTACAAGTGGTCTGCTTTGAAGGTATACACCTGGAAAAGTATTCCTGACTCGTATGATTAGATAAAAAAATCTAGCTTTTGCTGTTCTTTCACTATTCGGTTCTACATATTCACGCGAACAATTTTTTCCAACCTCGAACCTTATCAAAATTAAATTGAAAAATCGTATTATTGATGAAAATCTGGAATTGTGCCTGCAATTAAAAATAACACACAAACCTGACTTTGCAAAGGAATTTAAGGCCATTGTTCACATTAAACATGACAATGTTTTAATTTTAATAATAAAAATGTAATTTTTTCTTCTTCTAAAAACAGGATTCTTGTAAAGAAATTTGGCTCCTAAAATAAATCTAAATCATTGTACTGCTGATATTTGGTTCTTTTGACTGATGAGTTTTCCGACCACTGATCTAGAACATTATTTTCTTTAAAAAGGAGATCCGACGAATACCTAAAAGGGAGACCATTCATAGCTATAATAAAATTAATTGGTTGAATTAAAATTATGCTCCTTCCTGCTAAATTCTTTCAAGTAGTGATGTCTTTAAAATTATTTAGGAAATATGTTTGTGAATTAAGCCTCTTAATTTTTTAAAATCGTAATCTAAATCTGACTCATTACTGAAATCTCGCTGAAAAATAGTTATGTACCTACTTGACATACAGATTGTAGTATAGTTAACAGGATTAAAAAATGGTCGTTTAGTTGTTCCAGTAATGTAGAACAAATGATATACAAAATGAGTGTTAATGGACACATGAAATAGGGACTACGAAAAAGCTATCACGATCAAATGTACAAAATTGAATAGGACAAGATGTATGAATGTAGACGAATTAAGAGTTGCGTGTCAAGACATAAGAACTATTCTATCTTTTCAGAAAAAAATAAATAAACCATTAACTATTTTAGATAGGTACATGCCAGTGGCGGTCGGTGACTTTTTGTAGAAGGAATAAGTTTATACCAACTAATGATTCAATTATATAATCACACAATTCATTATTTTCGTTTAGACCATAAGAACACGTTAGTGAAGTATCCGTATTATTTTTTTACATTATTTTTTATTTAATGATGAATTAAATAGATAATCGAAGGATATTCGATGTTTCAATAATTCGGCTTCATGTATTCAAGCGAAACTGTTAAAAATGCGTCACACAAACGAATTTCTCAAAACAATCCGCTCGCTTCGTAATATGTACGCTATTCTGTGCATTATATTCATAAGCATTAAAGTGGTTTTTTGTACGTTGAATGCTGTTAACGAATGCGTATACAGTATTCGAAGACCTTGACTGAGGTCGAATATTTTCAAACTTTGTGGATACGGAACGTATGATAAAATTCACTGTTGCTGCATCTGTGTGTTTACGTGATTCATAGATGTTCGAAAGTTGAGAATGTATATGTATTTCGACTCGCTCGTGTGTGTGATGACTGATCTCTAAAGAACAGGACGAATTTACTTGCAGCAGTGCTGTTTTTGGCTGGAAACAAAAAGAGCACTGCTGCACTGTATGAAGCGACCGCGCCTGGTACATACCTACCATTGATGTATTAATTTATTCAAGTTTTTTTAGAACTCACAAATATAATATATGATGAATCTTCATATGCTATGTCTGTCTAAGACGCATCCTCCGATTTTTCGGACATCTGAGATGATAACCGGGAGAAGCTGATGGTGACTGGAAGGTGGAAGATCAGACAGGAAGAGGGCCATCTCCAACTCGATGGACCGACCAGATCTAAGACGCTACTAAAATTGGAAGAAAATCATCAAGAGCATCAACAAATCACAATCCGGGGGTTATGATTCTCAGTAATGAAGGATTCAACAGAAGAAGAAGATATAACATGGAAACTAAAGTAATTAAAATGGATAAGATCGCTAAAAATAGTGATTATTTTGAGCGATAATTGTAATACGAAATACAATTACGATTTTCATTAGACTAACGTTAGAACGTTACCTCTGTCTATTTTGTATATACTCGCATTTGGTGGCCAAGTTAAATGACATAGTTGTACGTTTAAGTATAGAAGTATATTTTTGGGTATTCGATGACGATGGAATGGTATATTTGACGATGACCGCCTTGAGCTAGTAATTTCTGGTCATTAACTCATCATGTATACCCGATGCAAGTATGAACAAGTTTAATCAATTTAATTATAGCCTTTGTATCGACCAATCAAACACGTAAAAGTAGTAGCATTATTAGTATTATTATATAATTAATTGTTTAAAAGAATCAAGTTCATTGGAAATATAAATTAATATTTACACAAGTCTTTATCTCTGTATGTGTGTATCGAGGTATTTCATCCAAATGTGTTATAATAAATCCTAGTTATTTTCAGCTATACTCTCTAATATTCGATGCATTTCGGTCTTGCATCAACATGCTTGACACATCCCTTTTTCGCCAGTCACAATACAGTATATTATTAAAATATATACCAATAACAATTGAGGAGAAAGAACGAGATATTTTAATACAGTTATAAAGCGCATGGCTTCCAAGATCCCGCGGAACACATATCTAAGAAGTTATCGAACTTCATTATATTTACATCGTTAGAAACCTTAATAGAATTTCTTTTAAATACTATAAATCCACATTTATAGATGCGGTTTAACAAATAAGCTATTGCCAAACATTAAAACTTCCACGTATGTCAGTATACAACATTACAAATTAATTTTATATCTGATTTCCTAACAAGAAAATATATATATTTTTTTAAATTTTCTTGTAAAACTCAACGTATAATTCGATGGATTTCAATTGACTAATTAATTTCACACTTAAATAGAATATAATAATATATTCCGAAATATTTAGTAAACATGTATTATCAAACAGGAAATTTATCACGAAAGCAAACCTGTTAGCTAATATTAAATATATCATATTTGATGCACTGAATTTACTGTAGATTATTGATATTATTAGTTATCCCGAATATGATAAAATGAAAATTTAAAAAAGACAATGAAAACATTACCGTGTTTGCATATTAATGGTTCTATTATATTTATCATAATAATAAAGCATGATAATATATATATATATCCAAGAATAGTGTTTGTAGCCTAGTCCCTAGTGTTTTTATTTAACTTAGCAAGGTTTAAAAAATTTTAGGCCACGACCGGTGTAGACATAAAAATATGTTCGAAAAATTTAATTTTAAAATATAATAGCTTAAAAAGTAAGTACTGAAGTACATATTGCAGAACAGATTTGAACAGATACCTGGTCTAGGTATCTAAGAAAACTGAAGAAGTATAATTCGTTTATATTAATTACATAATTATGGTGAGCGCAAAAATATCATGTTCTTAACACCAATATTCCTAATATCGGTATTATATTATATGACTAGCGGGAAAGTAATATTGGCCAACAACACTGGCCGCTACGCCCTACGCCGAAATCCCTTATTATATTGCTTTAACAATAGTGCATTGTGCATCCTTATTATATTGCTTTATATGAAATGTAGATTTTACGGAAGCCCTAGCCGCGCAGTGCTCACCACGGGCCACGTTGCGGCCACAATATCCGCCCGTAGATCCTAGCAACAAAAACCAATCTCTTACTTTGAACTTTAAAATATAATATACGATATACTCGTATATATCCACTTAAAGACAATCTTGAAAAAACTGAGATCATGTTTACATAAATGATTATTGAACTAATTTAAACTTTAACATGATTTGACAGTGCGACCATAGATAAGGATGCTCAATATACTTGCCCCTGCTCGCGCATCATAGACCTGGCCATTTAACCTAGCACTTTACATCCACAATGACACTATCAAGTCCAGTACATAGACATAAATAAAAGATGGGGAAGCGTAATATTATTATGGATTATATTTATTATGATTATTCTTTACATTGATGTTATATGATTTTACTGATGCTATAGAAATACGACTAACCATACATTATAGAATAGGTATGCAGTTGCTTTAAATAATCTATACTCAAATATGTTGACACAAATCTGAAAGAAATTATGGAAAATTAAGTTACAAATATAAGGTTGGCTAATTTTTAATCGATATTTTGCATGTATTCATCACGTGGAATCATATGCAAGTGAAATATGTAAATTTTTGGTTTGTGGATCAAAAGCTGAAAAACAGAAGAAAGAACCACATGACCGAGGATGTTGCCAAAACGCAATCAAATTATAAAACTGTATCTAGATATCGAACAACTAATTGCCCTTGAATGTAAGCAAGGTGTGCTGATAATAAAACACCCTGTTTCTATCAGACTTTACTCAACGCTGTCATATTTAAGAACACATTTCTTATCGCCGACCGGCGAAATTCGGAGAATTCCGTGTAAACTTTTACAATCAATGTCATATTTGCTCTGTGCGGTGCATATTCATCATTGTTAATTTATTATTTTATATGCATTTGACTACTAGAGAGCAATCGATTGGTTGTTACTAGGCCCCAGACAGCAATAATGGTCGCTTTGTGGTTAATGGTGTCCGCGCAACGGCCACGGCCAGTGTTTCAGTAAAGAAAACGCGATAAAACAAAAAAACAAGAGTAACAAGTATGTCCAGTACCCAAGTCGAGGCTGCTATGATGCATTTCGTATATTTAATAATTAATAAAACATATTTTTAAAAGTTGAAAATATAATTTATTATCAAAAATAATAGTGGTACAACCTAACTTAACTTACTATTGTAAATAAATATAAATGTGAATGTGACTCTTCGAGCGGTAGTACCTACACGCAAAGATCAAAAGAGCCAAAGTCTCCGAGTCATTGCTGACGCCAAGTGGCTCCATTATCATTCATCATTTTGTGGAACTATGCATTTGTTACAGGTTACCCCCGTTAGATAGTGGTGAGAATCAAAATCTCGAATAAGTTTTTATTTGTGTGTATTTATCAATTAATTAATTTTTTATCAAAATAATAATCCACCATACTTCAAATAATTACAGATCATTGCCATTTGACGAGGAAAAGGGTGAGATCGGATTTACATACATTTCTATTTAGTAGGCTATATTATTTTCTGATTGTGTCAGCATTAGGAGACTAGTTTATTTATAATTAATAGGCATATAATCAGAATTTCGTAGACACAGATTTTTGATTTTATTAAAATGAATTCTCAAGATCAAATAAGTATTTTAGATAGTAAATGATTAAAAATAAAGCCTAAGTGAGTAGATACCTAGTAAGTAAATGCTTAAAGAAGACGCCTAAGATGCAATATAAACCTAGTACAGTGGAACCTGTATATTCGTCAACCCCCATATTCGTAATATTCGATAACAGTCAAATTTTTAAGACAATTTTTCCCCCCCCATATTCGTTAGGTAGTATTTTCCGTATTCGTCGTCATTCCTACCGCCGGCACTGGCGCTGCAATCGCACGCCAATCAGCTAAACGTATTAGGTACCTGTAGTTAATACCCTTTGTGCGGTCATCGTGCGTGTATTGTCGTGTGTATATTTCGCGCTAATTTCTCGCGTAATTATTTACAAACGGCATGGGAAGGAATTCACCATAGAAGAACTGTTGGAGCTTCGTAAAGACCAAGAATCTGAAACGATGGAGGTGAATTCGTCTGGAGAGGAAGAGTTAAGTAAAGGATCCATACCTAACGCTGACATCAATGAAATGCTATCTAATTGGACCAACGTGCAGAATATGGTCGAAAAATGGCACCCAAATTTTGCTGTAGTCAACCAAAATATAAATGTATTTGACGATAATATTATTGACTACTTTAGGAAACTTTTACAGAACAGACAACATTTGACCCTTGTTAAATCAAATGATCAGAATTGGAATTACTTTTGGCTGTTTTGTTTTAATTGATAGCAACTCTTGTTCTTAACTTTAACCTTCCTCCTCTTCCACTTCTGCCACTATGTATATCTATTTAGCACAATAAAGTTAAAGTTTAAATAATATTTTTTAAATTTTTATACCATTTTTAGGAGTTTGAAACAGATTAATGACCATTATAGAAGTTCCACTGTATTAGGGTTACATCTCTGTACAGTGTACCAGTTAAAGAAATATTCATAGCACGGCATACATTAACCTGGTTTAGAAATAATGTAAGCAAATCTATCACTAAAAATTATAAGAAAGTGTATCTAGATCTAGCATTATTATTATAATATTTAATTTTATTTTAATTTAGGGATTTACAACTAGGTACATACATATTTTTAAAATAAATTAAAATTAAGAAATTTAAAAATAAGTATTACACAATATAAACTACTGTTTTTTTTTAATAATGTAGAATACCGGGAATATATAATACTGCACCAATGTATGCAATTACATTACAAAAATTAATAACCAAATTTTATATTTGTAAAATCAAATGTCATACAAATGATGTATGTTAGTATTATGAAATGTACACTAAATTGGAGATAAAATTAATGTTTGTCAATGCTAGCATTATTATTGAGTTCCTATATCAACTGTAATAATAGGATGTTAGATAGATTTTATATATTATTTGATAAAGCTGTAGATTGCGTAGGATCTTCGAATTAATGTATTTTAGGATGTGTGTATTTAAAGCAGTTTATTTGAGCGGTGTTCGTGGAAGACAACGGAAACATATCCGTTAGACTATTATATATGTTAGATTTTGTTAATAGTGCTGTTTTTTGGTAAGAATCTTTTATATCATTGGAAACAAAACAAAAAAATATATATTTAAAGGCCTGTTATGAAAAATATTTGTTGTTTATTTGATTAACAATATATTTTTTTAAATATTTATCATAATATATGAAAAAGTTTTACGAAATTAGAGATAAATAAAAAATATTTAAGTAATATTTTCCAAGAATCATTATCTCAGTTTAAACAAAAATTATATAATTTTTTACTTTGACAGTACCTACAGATTATCTGAGAGATTTTAATATTCAAACGATTCTAGATAGGTAGTGTTTATCAAATAAAGTTCGCATCAACTTATCATTATCGATATAGTATTGCATGTGTAATTTAAACAAAATATGTATATTTTAATACAGGCTGATTCTTTCTGATTTATAACATATGTCACTGTGTAAAAATAAAAATATATTTTATACGCTGACGGTGAAATTACAAAGAATTATAGACATATCAATATAGTTTGGTTGAGTAAGTCGGTTTAGAAATTGTCACTTTTTGTTATATTTAACACTTATTTTTATAAGTATTGGTTACCGACTTAGTTAATGACATATAATTATTAAGGCATATAATTCCTAGATTTATTCTTAATCCACAACGAAAGCTCATAAAGTGATTCTCATACAAGGTCGCCGATTGTTGAGGCTTCTACCAGAACCATCCTCCATTATCTGGTTTACCTGGTCGTGCCAAGTCTTCCGCGGACGTCCTCTATCTCTGGTGCCATCAACACTTGCGTCATACATCTTTCTTACCATTCTCTACTCATTCATCCGTTCCATATGACCAAACCACCTAAGTGATCTTTTCTTAATCTTACTCACTATTGCATGTGTATTTTTGATGTTATATATCATGAAAATAAAATATTTGAAGAAATAACTTTATCGTTAGACATTTTAATTATTCATAAACATAATAGAATGAGGATGAAATGAGTTTTTCTTGTAGTATGAAGCATAATAATGATATTCCACTTTGCTTCGATTAAACGACACACATTGTTAACAATATTAATACTAAATATATGTAGAGACGTAAGACATCCGGCATATGATGTTCAAATTTTATTAGATGTAACTAGATTATTAATGTTTTTACTAATCTCAATTATTTATTTAGTTTTTCGGCACAGATTAATATTCAAATAGTGCAACACTGCACGAGGCTCCGCGGCGTGGCGGAAAACAAACCACCACACATGCACACGTGCCCGACGCATGAATGTGCACACACCTACCTATTCGCCCGCGGCGAGGGGAGGGCGAATGTTTTCTTTACTACGTGTGGTGGGGGGCGTATCGCGGGAGTGGGGGCTGATGGGATCTGCCCCTATCGTACGGGAGCTTTCAGTGTTGCGGTAGGTCAATCGCAGGCCGGCCGACATCAAACAGCCCCCGACCGGCCGCGCAGACGGACGTCAGACAGCTTTCGAGCGGCGCACACGCAAATTTGAATTTAGAATCGAACAAAATAAAAGAACGAGAATTCAAATTTGAAAAATGAGCAAAGTTGAACATTTAAATAATGTTTGTTTTACACGCGTTTCGTTTGTGTTTTTATCGAAGTTGAATATTGAGTGACATTTGGAAATTTCTAGTTGATTTGAGAAGTTATTATTTTCATTACACTGCCGAATGTGAGATTCATATTATAGACTTGTGATTGTTGAAACTTCGTATAATCATGACGAACTTTTGCGGTCGCTGAGAGGTGATGGCTTTGTCATTGCAACCCAATCAGAGTGCCAGAGGTGAGTCCTATTATTTCAATTATACCATGGATATCTCTTCATTAGTATTGAGGTAAGATTATTAAATGGTATGCTGATTTGTTACAAATTATTTGCTTGTTGTTACGACCTCGAGAAATATTACATATTTAATAATAGCTATGCGATCAAATTTCTATTAATTTTGTTTTTATATATGTGTTTATAAATAAATTACGAAGCTCCTACAGGTAGTATGTGGCGCAAGAGGCTTACATATAAGTAAATCCTATAAGTAAACAACCACTTACAAGTGCCAAAATGGAAACTAATGCCGCATCCGCAGCCGGCGTTAGTTTCCATTTTGGCACTTGTATAGGAGTAATTTATATTGCATCTATATGCAAGTAATAGTTTTACATATTATATATATATGCAAATATACGCAATATAAAATTTAAATTACGTTCTGGTATCCACAGATAAACCAGAGGAAGATTATGTATTTATCAAAAAATATTTTATTTCTATTCATAATTTTTTTTTAATTCTGATATAATATTTCTTACTAAATATATAATAATTATTATTGTTGGTCTAAAATATTATCATACAGAATTCAGTACGTAAGAATGATATGCATAAATAATTATTAAATTTTTTTGGTGCAAATTACTGATTATGTTGAACGATTGACTGAATGAGGAGAGAATTGAAAAAAATGAGTGTTGATGCCAAAAGATATAGAAGACCTGACAATCAGATACTGGAAGATGGTTGATTTAATTTGAATAAATGAGAATGACGTGAGTCTACATGTAAATGAGGTGTTACGATAGAAGTGAATGTGGTCTATCCTATCTGCCTACCCCCCGCGGAGAATGGTGTGACAATAAGTGAGAATGTAATACTATTACTAAAATATAATAGCAAATTAATAAAATAATTATTAACACGCACAATACTTGATTCCTGCAAGTGTATTTGTAAATGTTTAAATAATCACACATTAATTGAAGTCTAATATAAGTAATTGAAATATCTGCTAATTAGATTGGGCAGTCGCAATCTAAGTAGCAAATATTTATTTCCTGCATTTGAGAGCATGATTATTAAAAATACATTTAATGATTTTTAAACATGTGTTTTAAATTAAATTTAATACAAAACACAATTAACCTGCTTTAATATATAACCGTTGACTTGATCCGATTTAAAATACATATATTAATATTTTTATAATGTAGAACAAGCATAGGCAGAGCCGGCGCAGTGCACTAACAATGCCATTTAGAAAATAAAATATAGCTATTGTATTTATTGTTTTTTAAAAAAAAAAATATTCCCGAAAACGCATTTGTGTAACTAATATTTCCCAGGACTAATATGAATACTCGATATCTAAACTATTAAAAATGAACGGTAACCTAGTAGCGCAAGAACCTATCATATTGTACAGACAGTTTGGTGTTTTTTTTTACCGGTAATAGCAAGTAATAAAACATACTAATGTAGCCTTACTATAAAATTTATAAGAATTATAATTTTTTTTAAATATAATATTATAGACGGGCAAACTTTTTATATTTTTATTTAATTTAACTAAGACATTTATTGATGTCAAAAACATCCGCATATACATTTGTTTATAGCTAACATAAAAATAATATTACAATAAAATACTATTACATAAATATCATAACAATTTATACTTTTAAAAAATAGTTGCGAGATTTTAATAATCGCCGAATGAATATAATCTGTGGTCAGGTTGCATGCATATGTGAATGTCGCTGGAACGGTAAAATATGTTTGATTGGGTATTTGTTTGCGGCCATGTTAAATTTCACTATGGTAGACCACAGTCTTTTTTTTGTTTATATTAAATAATATCTAAAATATGTAAAACTAGGTTTTATGGAAACACCGACCGTGGCCGGACAGTGAATAACGTTAGCTGTGAAGCGGCTAATGTTATGCGCTGTAATGCTTATATGTTACTAATTTCTTAAATGTTGTTGATGTTTGTAGTGTTAACTTTGTGTGACATAATTATTAATTTGTTAGTTTATAAAAATTAATAAATGTACCTTAATTTGTTATGAATTGCTTTAAACTGGTGTATGTTTTTTTAATATGAAATTTTTGCTTTTATTGATGCACTTTTACATTTACTTTCTGGTATCTCTTAGTTTTCTAGAGAAAATATTGATTTTTACATGTGTGCATTTGTTATATTAATTAACAAAAGTTTGTCAGTCAAATGTTGTTAGTAACCTAAATAAAATAAAATAAATGTTTACACACACGCGTGATGCGTGAAATAATAAATAATTTCCCTACAACTTCGATCGATCACTTTTTATGAAATCGAACTACTGGGATATAAAAAAATATTTATACGGTGTTCTATAAGACTAGTTTCTGCAATGTAGTATTGTCGTTTGGTACTTTAGGGGCTGATCAGAAAAATGTTATGTTCGGTAAAATATTGATTTTACCGAACATAACATTTTTCGAGATGGTCGTTGGGCGATCCCCATCGCCGCGCGCCGGCCCTGCGCATTCATATCTAACATGTTCAAACCAATTCAACACATATTTAATTTATTATTAATTTACTTTCATTTTATAAATACTAAACTTGATTGCATAAAATCAGTTATTTTTTTATTTTCTTTGTTTATATAAAAGTCAAATTTAACAAAAATTTTGATAAAATCATTTGTTTGCACCATGTTTGCAATAATTCAAACTATCTGAATTTTTTAAAGGACGCAACCAATACATCTTTTTTAATTTTTTAGTAAACTCCGTACTGATTTGACGATTGGAGCAAATATATAATTAATATTATAGTTATATACCAGTGGCGGTCGGTCACTTTTTGTAGAAGGGATGCTGGATAATAAGTTAATATCTAATATCAAATATGTAATCTATATAATAAGATGCAACTACTGACAAAAATAGTTTGTAAAATTAGCTCTATAAATCCTTTACGCTCTGCAACATCAATTACATATCGAATTTTTTGTTACTTAAATGATGAATTAAACAGATAATCGAAGGACATTCAATGTTTCAATATTTCGGCTTCAAGTATTTAAGCCAAACTGTCAAAAATGCGTCACACAAACGTGTTTCTCAAAACGATCCGCTCGTTTCGTAATATGCATGCTATTCTGTGCATTATACTCATAAGCATTAAAGTCGCTTTTTGTATGTTGAATGTTGTTAACGAATACGTATACACGAATGAATGAATGCGCGAAAGTCGAATACTTTCAAACTTTGTGGTTACGGAACGAATGATAGAATCCACTGTTGCTGGTATCTGTGTTTACGCATTTAATAGATGTTCGAAAGTTAAGAATGTATATGTATTTCGACTCGATGTATGAAGCGACACATACATATACATAGTTATAAACTTGAGATTTGTATGATATGACATTATTCCTTTTTTTGACGTTTTTAGAATACTTGATATTTGTATAAAAATGCTATTTTAATTTATGCACACGCAGTTGGAACTTCATCTGCTATTTATAACATAAGCTTTGTATCCGAAACAAAAGAGTTTGTTACTAAACGATATTTTCCTCGGTAAAATGGATGTGTATTTTTTTAGTTCAAATCGCCACGGTTAGAGTCAAATCTGTTGCTCCTGAGTTTCTAGGAGAAAAATACCCATAAATTATTTTTATGCCTACATATTTTTTAATATGAATCAATATAATGCGCATTCTCAAAGTAAGTGGCATTTTTGGAAATTATACAGTTTTACACTGATCTTAATGGATAATAAGCGTTTAGAAATTTATCTAAAATATTTTATGTGCGTCATTTTTTTATGTTGCTTACCTGTATTTGTTTCGATGTCTTTCAAAAAGAGATAAGTACTAAATGATTATGAAACACACGTCATCTGAAAACGACAACATGGACAAATCATTTTAAACAAAAGTAGAATTGAATAGAAAATCACTGATCAACATCACTATAGGTAAGTTACTTGAGCTCTTTTTGATTGATCTGAAAATGTATTAATCGAATGAATATTTTTTAACGTATATGAAGAAACTGATAGGTACGATTTAAATAAAATAATAATAACACAACATTGGTTTTTACGACTTGACTGACTGAAGAAATTGCGTACTTACACATTTTTATATTAGGTACCTACAAATTTTCTCCTTAGAACAATTTATTTTAAACTAAATTAAAAAATCATCCACTAAAATAAAAACGACATACGATGAACTTGTTGCAATAGGAACATCAATAAATTATTTTATTTTCAATCGACTAATTCGAACGCTATTATGTTCGAAAAATAAACATTTTATGACAGTTTGTCTTATTGCGAAAAAATCGAGCATTTTATTTTCATTATTCTCTATAGAAACCTTTTTCTCTAGCAACATTCGCGTAAAAATGACGTACTTTAATATTTAGTTGATATTGTTAATAAATTAACCGTTAGTATCGTCTTCTAAGAGTATAAAATCGAGTATTTGAAACGGAAAAGTAAAGATATGCCCTAAAATGCATTATTTTACTTTGACCGGTAGTTTTGCCAAATTAAACGGGCATATACTACTTATACAATAGTATATACGGCATATACCTAAAGCACTATTATATTCGATACATAATGTAACTTCTTTGTTATTTATTAGGTACTTAAATAATATTTTTGTAAACGCACACCGATATTTTTGATTCACTGCATTATTTTACACTTAATATATCAATTTGGCCGACTAGCGTCTAAATTATTCTAATTAGAATGGTTTTAAAATCTACCTAATACATATTAAAATATTCTTATCTGAAATATGTACTTAAATCTCTAAGTAGAATTAAGTACCTTTACACTTAATGATTTAAAAAATTGTTAATTAAAATTTATCAATAAAAATATTTTTATCTTACACCGACATAATTCAATAATTATGGATCCCAATTCAATTCAATTCAACTTTCATCTTAATATTTACGCAATTTATAGATACATTATATTATTTCGAAAGTAGATTACACAAATTTCCTGTACTTTTTTATGCAAATAAGAACTAAACCATTACACTGAACTAGACATTATTAAAATTAAAATCTAGTACGATCTTTAATATAAGATTATAATAAAATACTAACTGGATGGGTGTAGGCACATATTATAATATATAATGTATACATTTACAAATTCCAGAATTAACATTATTTGATTAATTAGAACATTTAATTAATTACAGTAATTTAGAATAATTTAAAATTATAAATGTTGCTTCCGAAAGTTAAGATAGATACTAACCATAAATTCACAATTTCTGGAAACTAACGTTTCACAAAATACGAAGAATGCAGAGATTACCATGGTTTGAGAAGCCTAAACATATTAAGTCCATCTCACAATGATGTGATTTTTAATCCAGTTGCTAAATATGGAAATTACTCGATTGCATACAAAGAAATCTTTCGAGATTTATAATTTTACTGAATGTAGTTAAGATACGTATGCGGTTTAAACGACATAAAAAGGTACAAAAAAATCGAATATAATCTATTAAGTTTCTTATTACTTTGTAAAAAAAACATTTCTTATAAACCATCGCCATACAATGTCCAAATAAGAATCAATAAATAAATAAAAACTATTCTTTAACAACTAGGCATATTGTGAATAAAATAATTTGTCTTCTTCCTGACTGATCGAGGTTATATTGCTGACACGAGGCTACTCCATTCACTTCGATCTTCTCTACTGCTACCGACAATTACGTTTACTGTAAATCTATCCTTTTTCCACAAAGCTGAAGAAGCACTTTAAAAATAATATTTTAAACATTGTTTGCATATAAAATATTTTATTACTTACGTGGTACAGTTGAGTGGGAATTTATTGATATTTTTATTACTAGTTTATCATTAAAATAATTTTTCAAAAATATATATTTTTTCTAATTGAAAAACATTTTTTGATTTAGTGAATATACTTTAAAATGGTTTGAAAATGCTTACGCAGTATGATTAAAAAATTAGTTCTTGCAAGCGTTGCATGCTAACCCTATACGAATATACTATACCCCGAGCACTGTGAAGCCAGAAGCACTTTAATCCAATTAAAACATACGCACCACCAAATTTTTGCTTAGGTTTCCTAACCCAGTTTCCACCATATGAAATTTCACTCCCGAGTCCACTCCGCTCCGATGCGGGAAGGTGCTTAAAGCATTTTTTGACGAGTTCAAGTGTCTTTTAGTGGGGGACAATCAAATAATTGTTGGACTATTAAAATATAGTGGCGGACGCCGAGCTAGGTGATATTTTATTGTAAGCATATCTTGATTTTATGGCATCTGCCCCGATGACGTCATTCAGTCACTATTCATCTTGGTTAAATTTTGTTCCACTGTGAACAATAGTATTGCCGACTTAAATGATTTACAAAAAATGTCATGTTAAACTTAATATTACATTGTTAGTAAATAATTGTGAAATTAATTAAAGCATGATATTAAAAAATATATATTTTTTGCTAATTTACTTAAAATCTTGATTTCCGTAATAACTAGATACATAAGTCATAGACAACTTAGTTTACTTCAAAACTGAGGAAATTATACTATAATATAACATTTTTTGTAGAGGTGCATTAATTTTTCGTTAAGACTTTAGGGCAGTTATTACTAATGTTTTCAAAATCATGAACTGTGAGTAATTCACAAATATCTCGAAATCATAATCGCTTAGAGTGATTATTTGAAAATATTGTTAACTAAAATTGATGTCTATTTTAGAAAATAATTTAATTTACTAATGGTTCGCAATGTTTCGATTTGATTTTTATTAACTTATTAATCTAAAACATTTGAATTAAAATTATGAGAAGAAAAAGTTTAACGTAATTGAATAGTATTATTTAATACAATTCAGGTGTTATTTTGTTGTTCATTTATTTCGTTTGCGATATGATTGCAAAATGGTGAAAACAGTAACAGTTTTCAAATATTGACTATCGAATATTAAATAGTTGCGTGAATTAGTGATATATTTCATTAAAGTACA
Organism: Eubasilissa splendida; assembly: GCA_031772225.1. NCBI lineage: Eukaryota > Metazoa > Arthropoda > Insecta > Trichoptera > Phryganeidae > Eubasilissa > Eubasilissa splendida. The sequence continues at coordinate 20,971,250 of CM062847.1, forward strand.
TAAAAAATAATGGAAATATTCCAGTAATGTTAAAGTTTCTATAAATCGAAATTATTGTACTTATGTAAATTTAATATTTAGGTTTTACACTCATATTACCTCCCCTGTAAAAAAGACGTTTGTATTATGCAACGATTGAAACTTTGCTTTTAATATCGAATGAATGCACGCTAATATTTTAAAATTTAGATAATTATTTCTTACTAGTAGACTTTAATTCCTCAAATTACGCCGAGAATCATCGGTTATTTAATAAATATAAATCGTTAAACATTTCGACAAATTTCGGTGGAACATTTATACAATTTTGTCAGTACAAAAATCATCTTTACTTAGTGAAGAGATAACTATTAGAATATGTTGTATGGAAATAATAGGATTTTGTATGTTTGAATGTAAAAAACACTTTTCATTTCTTTCTTTCTTTCTGTTCATTCTTAAAACGCTTATGAACCTTCATTACCCAATAAAGGTTTATGACATGTTTTTCATTTTTCAACCCTTAATATTTCGATGATGGTTTTACAACATGTTTTGTTGAGAGGGTTATGCAACGTACACATTGTTGCTTGTTAGCGAGAGCACTTTTGTGGAAATAATCATTTTTTGATTAATACCTTTTTTAAATGTAATTTAATATTTTTAGTATATTATAAATTATATATCTACAAATTTGAAACAAAATTAACGGTTGGTACTTAAATATTTAATGCAAAAATGATGAAAACTGTTTTCTAAGAAATACTGAGATTTATTAAGTAGACATAATTGAACATATTTTTTCACTTTTGTTTTTTAGTGAATTTTATTTACTTATTATAGGTACTTATTACATTAAAAAATATATATATGTTTGGTGTTGTCTGCTTAGCTGGTAAAAACTTTTACCATTTTACCAAGGAATCAGTTAGTTGAGTACAATCGAGTGTGTATAATAAATATAATTATAAGTTTTTTAAACATTAGCAATATCTTATAGATTAAAATTTAGATTAACTTATAAGGAAAAACAAAAAATAAATGTTTTTTGATCCATCTATAATAATAAATGTTATTATAATATTATTCTAGACGGTTTAAGGAGTTTTCAAGTAGTGATGAGCTAAACCGGTATTTTAACCGTGATTGTGACTGTGATTATGAGATGTAACGATAATTGGTAAATGATTATTCATAATTTGGCAAACAATCAGCGGCACACTGGAAACTAAACCTCTAACAGTTAAATCTCAGTTACCAGACATCGTTATAATCGAATAGCATTTACGCAATCACAGTAACAATAACGGTTTAGTTCATCACTACTTTCAAGTCTATAGCCGATCACACAACCATTCTCCAGACCTTTCTGTCTTGACTGGTAGTCTCCCAAAAGTAGTATCGAGAATTGTGTTTTCGAATAGTTAGCTTTCGATTGCTCCTCCATGAGGTTTCAAATTTCACTTTCATATATTTAATATTCTAGCCGATGTTTTAATAAAAAACAAATTTTATGTGATTTTTAAAAATTTGATTAGTTTATTTTAGAGAATTGAGTTTGAAAGTCCTATATTTGAAATAAATAAATAATTTTAATTGTATTAACGATCCGTTTTCTCATCCGAAATATAAGGGGCCACTCGCCATGCGCCACTCGGAATTCTCAAGTCTCCTGTACGCGGAAAAAGTTATCACGTTTTTCAATTACGGCCTCGTTTTCTTATTAAATTTATAATTATTCCGAAATTTAATTAAGAGTTCTCAATTAATAACGCTCGCCCGGACAAGGGCCTCAAGCGCCGCCCTTGTTTGGCTACCGGGATGGATTTCGTATTAATTAAAACGTAGTTTGTTTTAAATTTAATATCGTCCCCTAAATTTTCGTCTTCCGAAATTGAAATTAAAGTAAAACCCTGAGTGGCCGGATAATGAGGCGCGGATCTTACCTACTCGGGGCTCGTGCTCTACAGGTTGCTTTTAAAATGATCGTGGGCGTTGAAATTTTACTCTTTAGAAAAAATAAATTATTAATCCGTTTGAACAACGTGCATATAAAATATTATTATATGCAATATTTACATATGAATACAAAGGCCCACTTCGTTATCATTATAACTTAATTTGCAGAAGTAGGCATAGCTAGTAAGAACATTATTATTTATAGAATAAATTTGTTGGAATATATAGAAAAAGATAATATGAACAGTAAACATAACGATTATGGTAAACTATTTTTTTTTGTAAATTTAACAATAATGTAAGTATAACGTACAAAATATATAATAACTAGCAGAAAAAAAATCAGCTTCACCGATTGATTTTGCAAGGATATCGTTCTGGTGACTTACGCACCACCTGGTGGCGATTATTCTAAAGCCTTCTTTGAAATAATCCAATACGAAAAGGTTCGCGTCTTCGCTAACAAACGATAAAATATAATTATATATATCTACGGATTACATGCGTATATATAATTAATTATATTTTCAATCTTTTTCATTTTTTTTCCGTAAAAATAGGTGTAAGGAATTTTCTACACGGTGCGTAGTTGATGCGGTGTGACGGAAAAGCGCCGTAGTCTGAGCGATGGAATATTAAAGTTTAATTTGCTCAATAGCTGCGGGGTGTCAATTACTATCATATGTATAATGAAGAATTTGGTCATACCAGTGACGGCACGACGAAATGGTTTGTTCCATTGAAACTTGTGGATGGATCTTGAAAATGGATATCAGATATAATTAATATAATTTGAAAGATGAATAAAATTATTCTTTATTTATTTTATAAGCATACTGTATTGTTCTGCTAGCATATAGGAATATGTTCTATATAATTTAAATAATAATATCAACCTTTACCTAAAGTTCTGATTAGAAATAATTACCGGCTAATTTTATTACTATAATTCAAAATATCAACAAACGGTGACTTTTTACAAGAGAATAATTTAATATTAGATAAAAAAATAGATTTTCGTGAATATACTTATTGTCTTACATTTAAATTAGTTTTGTTGTATATATTTTTAAAACATTTCTTTAGGTACATTGATATATCGAAGTGAGTATACAATATATGTATATATATATTATTTACTAATTTAATGTATTAATTATAAATGTATACAAATAAATTTTTCAATCAATTTTGTCGAAAAATATTGTTTTTGCGCTACCGAGATTCGAACCTGGATCTCTATTTCCAACCCGGGGAAGTACACTACCACTTGTGTTATAGAGCCAGTATTTTTCATGACAAATTTTCGAACCTATATGATTCATTTATTCAAATTAACACATCTGTCGTTCCATTATTTGTATACATATATTAATTAATTATACATATAATAATTGAAGGCAACTGTATCAAATATGGAATTGTCTCTTCACAAAATGGGGAACATTTCGTAATTTTTCCATTTATAGCGAAAAAGTTATTTCATTCGTATATTTTATCTCTTGTACATAAAAGGTTTAAATATATCTATATAGCTATAACATGTCGTAAGGTTTGAAATATCACAAAATTATTCCAGGAAAATTTTCTAATGCAAAGTCCATTAGGGCTTGTCCTTTCAAATCGCTGTCCACCTGAGCAGGGCTCTCTTCTCGATGCTAAAAAAGGCTCGCGGAGGTAAGAAATAATATTACGTGAATAATTTAGTCGTTTTTTTTTCTTCATTATTATTATTACGCCTAAAAACAAAGCGGAGCGGCTTTACTTTCACTTAAGTGGAAAGTTTCCGAGGCGCGGGAGATTGTGAACGCGCGCTCACCCCGGCGGCCATCTTAACGAACTCTAATATTGATGAATTGTGCCCCCTCCCCCCGCCCTCTTCAGGACTACGGTGGAGGGGGAGGGGGCGGGGGGAAGTGGGGGTGGCGGTGACTGAACAAACATCGGGCGAGGGAGGCAAATGATTGATAAGGTAAAACTTATGGCTAATTGAATGCGAAGAAAGGAGTGATTTTGCGAGATCCTTATGTTGGCGATGCCGGGAAGTGTGTAGGTATATAAAAATACATTTTCTGATTTTATTTTATTTTAAAAATTATCAATCTAGTGTATATTATTTTTATTTATTTACTTATTCTTAATCTAGGGCGTGCATGATGCATACTTTCACGCACCATTGAGAACATCGAGACATAATTCATTGTTCTATTACAGTGGTAATGTCAGAACTCGTGCATTAGCTAACTCCACAGTCCCCAGAGTGCATTCTTTGGGGAATAAATATGCGGTGGTAGTCGAAATTTTTGCTGTAAATTTAACTCTTTATAGAACTACATTTCTACAATTGTTTGTGTCTCAACTCAATGGTGACGGATAAATGGCTTTACTTTAGATTTTATGTTAATTTTTAATTTTGATTATGAAAAAATATGTTGGCATTATGTAATATTGTGTGATTCTTGTGATTAAATTTTCTGTTATTTTATAAATTGTGTTAATGCCTGAATAGGGCGTGTATAATAATAATAAATAATATTAACAATAACAATACTCTTTACTTTTAATTTATGAAATTTCTTCCCTTTCTCATATCTCTGGCATTTCATTGAAAATCTTTGTCGCACTGTACATTGATTTTTGAAATTTAGTCATCTTACTGAATGGCAGTCTCGTTTTATCTCTTCCTCCAGTGTAATGCTCCTGCTGATTTTCCTTAATTTTACTCATAAACTCTGCCGATATTTTTTTAGTAAGGATTTTCAAAATAAATACTATAACATTATAAATGAGTAATTTGAAATGATTAATACATTTGTTGTTTAGTCATTATGAAACATGAATACAATCCGTCGTCATCATCCCTAGCACCCACAATCCGGCGTCTCTGAGAAACAATTCCACTTGTCACTGCACTGCTGATTCCCGCCAATTGCTGATACCGAGAATGGATAGATCTTTCTTTATGTTGCGCTTCCACCTCATTTTGAATCGACATATTCTTTGTCTTCCTGGGCAGCTATTTCAGGGGCTATGCAACATTAATTGAACGTAGTTATACAGAAAGTAGCCAGCCACAGAAAACACAAACAATGAGTGAATAATCTAATATTCACAATAACTTGAACGTTCTTTACTTTTAAAATGATAAATAATACATATGTATCAAATTATATTTGACTTTCAAGAGAATCTAAGAATAGATATTCGAGAATTTGGTATTTTTACATACATTTTTTTAGATTTCAAAATTGGGTATTTGCGATCAACAAAGTTTTCAGGAGGGCCCTATTATGATTTTTTTTGTATATTTTTTGTATGTGATTTTGGCTGTTTTTGGCAACATATAGAATTTACCTTATTACGTCCGATAAAAACAATCAAAAATAATGTCGCTGTAGCATAGTTGGATAATGAATGCACCTTCCCCGGTTTGGAAAGAGATCCAGGTAGAATCCCGGTAGAGCAATCACAATATTTTTCGATAAATTTGATTTTATATGTATATCTTTCTAATTAATACATTTAATTCATATTTAAAATATCAGAGACCAATGTTCTGAATAATTACATCTTCACAATAAGAATGTGTTCTCCTTAATAAAACAATAAGTATTAAATTTTTTTTCAAAATTGTAAACTGGCTGCTGTTCGGCATAACTACGTTCAATTTGTTCTATATGGCCTAGCCATCGAAGTTTGCGTAATTTTATAAATTTTGTGACTTTTTCAGCTGATCATACAGATCCTGAAATTCTTGGTCATAACGCGTACACCACCATTCAATTTTCGTTGACAGCCCTGCATATTCTCCTGAGGATTTTTCTTCAAATACATCCTGTATTATTTGTAACGATAAATAGTTAATAACTTAGTTGATGTATATATTATTTAATGATATATGTATATAGATGTATCATGAACTTTACTGGGACACAAAATACCACTTATTTTTTAAATAACAATAAAAATAACCCACTAAAATAAATACTTGCCGCCCATGGTCAGAATATAGATTCGAACGGTCGTAAAAAAATTTAAATTCAATTTATATTATTTTTTATATTTAAAAACCACACTACTAATATTTATGAATTAAATATATTAATTAGAAAGATATACATATAAAATCAATTTTATCGAAAAATATTGTCGTTGCGCCACCGGGGTTCGAACCTGGATCTCTTTCCAAACCGGGGAAAGTGGATTATCCAACTATCCTACAGCGACGATATTTTTATGTATTAATATCAAAAAGGTAACATACAGGTTCGAAAATTTGTCGCTAAAAATATCGTCGCTGTAGCATAGTTGGATAATGGACCTTCCCCGGCTTGGAAAGAGATCCAGGTGGTGCAACAACAATATTTTTCGATAAAATTGATTTTATATGTACATATTTCTAATTAATATATTTAATTCATATTTAAAATAAATATTTTTTTTTATCTAATACGTTATAATACTGAAGAAATTTTCCATGTAATTAATATTTCAAAGTGCATCCCAAGTAAAGGTTTGTTTTGTATTCGTATCGGTCCGAGGTCACTTTCCTCTCCATATCAATTAGCGGCCCAATAGGATCCCACCCGACAAAGGGTCCGATCACCATCCGGGTTTTTAGTTTGCACAAAGGAATTCGTTTTAATGAATTGAATTTCCAAATTCTGCCTCCGTTTAATCTGCCCAAGTTCCAGACTTTCATTCGGTTTGAGCAAAGCTTTATCTGTGATTAAAATCAAATTCCTGGAGCTGATCTGTAAAGCGTTACTGATTTTTCAAATAATCCCGCCATTTATCACGTAATTCCAGCTTCGGAAAAAAAAACACTTACTGCTGTCAATCTCGAAAAGCACTCGCTACGATAAACTAATATGAACTAGTAAATATTTTTTAAAAATTGACATGAAAAATATAATAATATATATATATATTCTAGGCCAAATCTAAATGATCATCCAAAAGAAAATGTGATTACTCATATTGTGATAATTATAGTACAACGTACCAGATTTTTAGATATTTATTGTCAATTGTCATCAGGAAATCTTAGTTAGTTTTCATCCTTTTTATTCCCTTATTCCGAGAAGGTCGGGCGTTAAAGTCTTGTCACGCCACATCCATCTTCCCCTGTCTCAAGCTGTTTCAATACTTGATGATCAATCAAGACACAATTTGTCTTTATAAAGTATTTGTTGCTGTTTATTCCAATTTAATCTGGGGTGGTCCACTAGCCGCGTTCTCTCCGGAAGTGCCAAGAAAATATATGCATATTGATTTCTACCAGTGTTCGCAAGACGTGTCCAAGCCACCTCAATTGAGAAATTCTAGTAAGAGCTCCATGCTGAGGGTTTTCAATATCGCGGTCTATTAATGTTACTCCTATACTTCCCTAAGATATCTCATTATAACAGTCTAGATTCGTAATCTGTGTGTGAGAATCCATATTTGATGAGCATAAAAGTGACCCTATACACAGCTTTATAAAAAGTCTTGGATTTCTGTATTAAGGGAACGTCAAGCACCACTAGATATGTATTGAAAATACTACATACCTATTTATTGAGTCTTCTCCATTCCCATTAATGCTGAATACAACCAATCTCCTCCATGTCTCCTTCTTGCCTTGGATTTATTAGGATGTGGGTTAGGTAGAAGAGTGTCACCAGATGACACGAGAGATCGCTGCTGCCTGGTCGGGAGTGCATTAGCACAAACATATTGGCCCCTTCGGACGGACATACTTACGATCGCTTCCTGTTTCAACCCAAAAGGTTTGGAACATCGTGTCGTGAAATACTTTTAATGATTAACTGATATTTTTTTCCAGGATGTCAAATAAATGGTTTCCGTAAAATGCAAATGGCACGCATTTGAGGAAGTCTCTCGGAGACATGTGCATTCAAAATTTTATTCCCAATTTCTGACGCTTCCTCCGACGGAAAAAAAATTTACGAAATAAATCTGTTGCACAATTTGAACACCCGCTTCAAAATCAAACCCGTTTGGTTTTTTCAGAATTCGGTTGAGAATGTTATCGCTCTATATCCACCTGGATGTCGTCGAGAAAGATAAACATTCTAACTATTTTGTTTGGAAGAATGCAGAATAATTGTCGTGTCACTCGCCTGGGGTCGGAGGGGGTGGAGCGGGGCGGAAGGGGTGGAAGGGGATGCACTTCGGGCGATCCCGCGTATCAATGGATCGAGTGGGGACGCAAAATTAAACCGGCATAAAAGATTGACTGCTATACACGTGGACCAAGCGTTACCGTAAATAAATGATAAATGACAATAAATCTCCTCCCCACAATTCGCTATTATAGATCTGTCGTGTATTATCGAAAGTATTTTTTGTTGTAAATAATCATCTCCTGGGGCGGTGCACCCATTGTGCCCGAGCAAATATTCTACTACTATTGCAGGATCCTAGCGACCTCTAGCCAGGCCGGTGAGCGTGCACATTTATTGAATTTACGACGCTAGATTTAAAGAAAACGTAATAAATGATTCTCCTTCATTTTGTGGAAGAAAAAGCAACCAAAATGTAACACGTTTATTTTTAATAAAATGTAGTAGTCATGGCCTAAAAATGTAGTACATATAAATGAATATATAAAATTAAGGAGTTTAACGCCATAGTGCTAAAACAAAAGCATAGACATTTATGTTGTGAAAAATATTTTACTCCAATACTAAGATGGTTTCTCAAGGAAAAACATTAATATTGAAAAACCTTATTAAATATAGTTTAAATTCTAATTAATAGTATTAATTAGTATTTAAAATATTACAAACCTATGTTCTGAATAATTACAACTTAGTTTAATTCGACGAAATAATATTAAATGGAAGATATATAGAAATATGGGGTAATTACAGGGCTTACAACCTGTCTTCGGTTGGCTTAAGTGATCACTATATATAAAAATAACGTTCACTTTTCTCACCCATCAATCTCCATATCTATAAAATTTTTTGATGTTGTATATATGTTGATATACGGACTCACTTCGAGTGCCGCTATTTGATAATTCATTTCCCTGAAACAGCATATATGTCACAATGAGAATCTAATTATTTATTTAATAACAGTGCCTTTTTAGGTAAAATCCGGTAATTGTGTGTTCTTGGACATATTCAAATATTGAATTTTATTTATTCCTACTATCCAATAGGGTTATTTAACATATAGCTTGGTATAAGAATTCGCCAAATTAACCACGTAATATATATCATATTCAGTAAAATTATATTGGTAATAGAGAAAAAACAAAAAAGTGTTAAAGTTTATGTGTGTAAGTTAGGAAGAAAATAGTTTAGAAAATAGTGCACAAATTCTAATTGTTAACGTATTATTTTGTGGGCTTTTTCGACTGTGGCTTGTACATACATATTGTATGTATAATGTGCCAATGTAAAATTTCTGTCATGATAGTCATCTAAACCTCGGACGGACGTCATCATTATGTCTAATGTATGCGTGATTTGGCGCTAGATTCGATTAAACTTGATTTGATAATTAATGAAGTAGGTACTTGCTAATGTGGCAAGATCAACTTTCAGCCGGTTGAGCAATTAATTTTTGATGTCTAAATGATTTTTCTAATAATACAATTTTATTATGTATTGCAATTGACAAATATATTATCATTAAGAAAATACATGTTTGTGTAGGAAATGATAAAAATATAGATTTTTTTAATGGAGGCGATGAGGAGTCTCCATTAGAAAACATTTCGGAGTATTTAAGTATAAAAATTAAAAAAGTGACTTATAATTTTAAAAACAATGTAATCTTTGTATTTTTTTACCAGGAGTGGTGTGCGTGCGGTCACTGAGCAGCATGAAGCAGGAGGGAAGCATTGGCGGCCTGGGCAATATGGCAGGGGACCCTGGCTACCCTCCTCTCCTGAGCGCCGGGCAGCTGCTGGCCAGCCACACGGCCGCCCTGTTGGGCCTGCCCGCCCTGCCGCCCTCGCTTTACCACCGCGCCATGCTGGGCTGGCCGCCCTGCCCCCCCAGCCCCTCGCCGCCGCCCTCGCGTAAGCTGCACAACAACAACAACCACATCGTGACGAGCAGCGCGGGCGCGGACGCGGAACGCGAGAAGAAGCCTCGTAAGCGGAGGGCCGCGGTGAAGAGGGAGCCTCCGGCGCACCTCAGCCCGCCCGCGCCACTGTCCCCACCGTCCTCCGCCGGCTCGCCGCCCGGCCCGGCCCGCGAGCCGCCCCGGGACAAGCTGTTCACGTGCAAGGTCTGCTCGCGCTCCTTCGGCTATAAGCACGTGCTGCAGAACCACGAGCGCACGCATACGGGCGAAAAGCCCTTCGAGTGTGGGGAGTGCCACAAGAGGTTCACGCGCGACCACCACCTTAAGACGCACCTCCGACTGCACACGGGCGAGAAGCCGTACAGTTGCCCGCACTGCCCGCGCCACTTCGTGCAGGTGGCGAACCTGCGGCGGCATCTGCGCGTGCACACGGGCGAGCGGCCCTACCGCTGCGCGCTCTGCCAGGCTCGCTTCTCCGACTCCAACCAGCTCAAGGCGCACGCGCTCTTGCACAACGGGGAGAAGCCCTTCGCCTGCGAGCGCTGCGGGGGCAGCTTCCGCAGGAGGCACCACCTGCTGCACCACAAGTGCGCCGCGCGGCCCTACTCTGCCGGCGGCTCCGCGCCCCCGTCTCCGCTGTCGTGCAGCGACTCCTCCGAGGGGCTCGCGTGCCCCCTGCTCCCCGAGCAGACGGAGCCCGAGGACCTGTCCCTGGGCCGCCGCTACTACCTCTCCTAGCGCCCCCGCCCCCGACACAGTCATTAGGTTACGGTATTTTGTTTAGATATATTAAGGACTTAGTAATTAGTTAAACTCGCCCATATGTAAGTATTTAACAAACGGGGTATTTGTGTTTTATATTTTATGTTGTTCCCTTGTACAAAATCGTGGAAGTTTTTATTCTGGTATACAAGTTCCTCTCGAATAGAGTATTCTTCGGCTGCGCTACTCCGCGCCGGGAGTACTAAGTTAAAGTCCCGCTTCGCCCGCTTCCTCCGGCAGAACCAGTCCCGTGTTTATTGGCAATCTGGACACACTGTGACCTGATCGGCCCGCACTCCCTGCCGAGTGTTCAGCAGCTCGCAACTAGTTCATAATTCACTTCGCAGATTCGGATGACTACTAGCGCAAAAAATATGTTTGAAAATTGGAAAATAAAGTATTTTACCTACCTATAAAATCGGTGAAACGCAGATAACGTGCCAACATTCGCGTGCTTAGTAGAATTGCTAAATATACCACACCGTTTAGGCCTTGCCTGTTGCAAATTTGGCCAATATACCTTTCATCCCGGCACTGCAGCCACGCGGGTCAAACAAAGACCGACGCAATATTTCACCTAGACAAGAAGTATCGATGTGCGGCGACTCGGTTCTGGCTACGGCGGGTAGCGAACCCTAATTCCCTTCCTGTTTTTTTGCCTTCAGTTTTTATTCGTAAAATTTTACAGATTGCCAAAAATGTGCTTTAGTTCGGTAGTTTGGGTATGGAATCATTATAAAAGGACAAACCCGGAATGAAAGCGATGACCGAAAGTCTATAAATTTTTATGAAAGGTTTTACGACAGTGTGTCAAAGCATGCTGCAATAAATATGCAACTATGCAAAATGCCTGTCATTTACATAATAGTATTAGCATGTTTTTGCCTATAAATATTTTATTGTTTAATGTTAAAATTTTGCACAAAGAGAGCTTTTTTTGTTTGCGGCGAAAATCTTTCTTTTTGTTGAACACTGTTATGTTATTCAAGGCCGCACTACCTTTTAGATGTACATCATTTCAAGATGCAGTGCGTATTTTTTATGTATGTACGTTATCGGTAGACATCGTCAAATAGTATACCCGCGCCGTGTCAAGCAACTCAAAAGTTTAAATAGAACATAACGAACCAATACCGGTCGGTTGAGTTTTTTTCCAAAAGTACAAACATATTTGGCGCGCAAACTGTCGACTCCGGTTTCCCAACGAGGAGACGTCCATCATCAGACAATGGCCACGACACCGGTAATTTCCCGTGTAATGTTTCCTTCAATACTGGATACTGGATATTCAATACACCCATGACCCCCAACAAAATAGCATTTAACTCACGACAAAATGTTTGCTTCCTTCAGTTTCCGATCGCGTATAATAACCGCTTATTTTGTCGAAATTAAACAATGCTCGATTATTAAGGCCATTGTCGAAGTCAGCATTCCATTGTATTTAGCTGATCTCGGTTGAGACGGAATAATGGTCCATATTACCTCGGGGAGCCATCCAATCGCTGGTTATTGTTGACGAATTGAAACCAGTTTACCATTAGCTGGCTTTTATAAAACTATGAAGCTTTTGTTTGATCGAATAAAAGTGAAAATCTATACGCGACCTTTATTACCTCACTCGATGTAGAATTTGTAAATAAATGTCTTATAGGGAGAATTATTGAAAGGATGTAATGTGCACCTAGGGTGGATATTAGTTCACATTTTGCAAGAAACGTTTTATTTTCAATTCTTCATTTTATTCTAAAATAATGTCATCGAAATCATTTTAAATTCAAACATTTTTTAAATATTTTTATGGGTTTATGGTTAATCGAAACGAAAAAATATTTTAAAAAAAGCGATGAAAAAATTAAAAGATTTATTAAAAATAGTTTAACTAAATTAGTTATAAATTCATCTTACCCAGCCATTTACAAGGTAAGCTTTTGTCTATCAAGCGAGGTAATTCATAAATTAATTTATAAATTAAATTAATACATTTATAATAATAACCAATACAATAAATTAAATCACTCAAACTAATTATATAAAGACAAACATCAAGAATATATTATTATTAGAATTTCAGTTAGATAGATTACCGTTGTACTCAAATTCATACAATTTTTTTAACTGAATCAACAAGAATATTTTTGACACACATATACATAGAAGAATTTTGCAAATAATAAACCAAAAATATAAAATAAATAGTTTTTACTATTTGAATATTTCCTAAGGTGTAATAAATGTATGCGTATATATTTAACGCTGTAAATATATTAGTCTTTAAGGAAGTATTCTTGTATTTGTATGCTATGAAATATAAGTATCCAAAGATTTTATTTTGCTGTTTCGAAACAAAAACTAGACATAATTTTTGGATTCAATCGGTGTTCCTCTGACCAATTTGTATATAAACCTAAATAGTCTATTCTGTAGATAATAAATACGAGAAGGCAATGTATGCAGTGTACAAGTATACAACCGTGTACAAATATGTATACATACACCGTTGCGCAGGTGCCAGTATAAAAAATATATATATGTCTGTGTATATACATGCTGGGTATGTGTTTGAGACAATATTCGGTTTTCATTTTTTGATAACAGATGTGCCATTTCACATTATTTTTTGTATCAGGTTTTCGAAATACATTTTAAATAATGTTGTTATAATGCTATCTGAAATTATTTATTTGGTTGGTATTCAAAAAATATAGGTTCGTGAAAATATTATTAGTCTGACCATTTTTTGTTTGAATCGCGAAATGACTTTCTGAACTTGACAACATTCCGTGAATGATGGTAAAATATATTATTGTATATAAAATATTTTTAATTAATAATAAAAGAGTGTTATATGGTTACCTCATTGCTGTGCCGTGGTTGGTATAGGTATATTAGCTATTTTAAACAATTTGATTTAAATTACGGGTATTAGTTTTAAATTATTATATTTTTTAAGTTTTTTTAACAGGGTTTATATTTTATTTTTGAAAATCACCTGTTTATTTTTATTTCTATGTAGTAACAGAATTAAAAAAAAAACTAATGTAAATTTGATGTGTAACTAGCGCTAAGTCTATCACTCGATGCCAAATTTCATACATCTTCAAAAATGTAACATATTATTAATGAATGGATAGATTTCCTTTCCAAAGACGTTACAAATATGTTTTTATTGATTAAAGAAGAATAGCTATATGACCTTTAATGATTTGAAAATTTCATTAATCGGAAAAATACGTTTGTAAATTATTTCCCAATAATGTGTACCTTGAATTTAGTCATAATTGATGTTACCTGGCTTCGTCACAAAAATCGTACGTTTTCTCCTAATCTATTTTTATATTCCTTACATATTATGACAAATTACAAATTGAAACTCATGGTACAAAAACGATAATACTTTTCAATTTATAAATACGAATAATTTGAGAAATAATTACGAAAAAACTCTTTTCCTACCTCATCCCTTAAAATGGAATAGATAAATATCGAAATAAATACGTATTCTGGATTTTCTATATACATTTTACAACTTATATTGAAATATAGATTCAATGTTATTGTACCTACAATCTAGATTTAAATGTATTTAATTTAACAACATTTGCAAAATAACAAGACTGATTTTAAATAGAAACTAACGTAAATGCATATGAGAAATATTGGAGGGCAGCATTCCATATTGCAATCTATACACGAATTCATGTTGCCATAAAGTTACGATGGTGTTATATTTTTGAATAATTTCCCTCTAGAGATCTCTGTTAGATAGTTTTCTAATCAAAGTTTTTTTCTTATTAAGATTCAATGTTATATTTGTTTTAATTATTTAAATGTTTGCAGCACGGTAAATTGTAAATTTTCCTAATCAAATCCATTCACTTTATTGTGAATCCATTCGCTTCAACAACCTACAATATTGTATAGTTTTACAATATTATCGGTTTATCACTGTTGAAGTAAGCGGTACTGTACGACTTCATTAAATTTCCTGACACTCTTACGAGAGTAATTAATAATTTTATTATATTAAACAGATAAAGTCATATACCCACAAACTTGCGAGTATATAAGAGACATATATGTTTACCCAGGAATTCGAATCTTTAATGCAGAATAAATTATATGTTACAATGTCGTACAGATTTGTTGTTAATATTTATTTATTATTTTCCTTCTAATGGAGTGTGTATAGTGTCGATAATGTGACATTTATATTTAAAATGTGATGAATGTTCCCGGTTATTTAAAATATATGAAGAGATAGATATTTTAATACTGTCTCAGATAAATCTATGTAAATCATTATGGATATCAATTGATGTAATATTATCCCATACTTGTTCACACCTTTAATATTGTACCATTAAATCATTGTCCGGTATATTACGATCTATTAAAATGTTTGTTTTTCTTTATGTTCGCATTCTTATTCCACTCCACACTTTACCTTTAGTTTGTCTGGATCATTCAACAGTTCCATTCCACACTTTACCTTTGGTTTGTCTAGATCATGTGACAGTAACTTAATCGACTGATGTGTCTCGAGTTCTAATGACCTAATATAGAAATATCAAATGAAGTCCTTTTTCAAAAAAAAACACATTATTTTACACTTTAAAGGCTTTCTTCCATTAAATTAATTAAAAAATATAATGTGAAATGAAAATCAAAACATATCATAAAATAACATAGATATGTTTCAATTAGAATATAACTTTTTTTTAAATATAGATAATATTAAGATTTCTTCTTCATGTGCTGACTTCTAACGAAGGTTGACGACCCATCTACACTATGGCGAGTATGATGAGTAAGATCACTGGCGTTTCGAACACTGAGCTACTTTTTGAGATCAAATTTCTCATCGCGAAGGATGTGTCCGAAGTATATGCAGCTTTCTATAGTCATTAGTTTTCTTGACTTATTATTGCGTCTTAGTAATTATTTATTGGTAAAGTGATCAATCCAGGAGACTTTCAGCATACATCGATTCAACCACAGGGGAGTTTCAGAATCAGTCACAATGGTATTTAATTAATAATTGTATTTCAGATTAGATGAGAATTTTTAATATTTATAAATCTGGTATACCAGAGAAAACATTCAATTATTACTTTAATACCTTCTTACAACGCAAATGTTCAAAGGAACTTTAAAGAGTTTCGTAAACTAATTTAAACAAACTACCTAGATAAATGGTAGCAGTGCTCATTAGCATTGGATACAAACTACTTTCTTCTATACCTGCAATAACCTCCGCTATGCAAAGAAAATATAATATTTGAAATACAATGAAAACATTCTAGTAAAAACCACATGAATATAATCTGTGATATACTCGGAAACTAAGACACGTTTTAAGGAAGTTTTTAAATTTCATTTCTACCCAACAATACGTAGTCACAAAAAAGCATTCAATTCATCAAACACAATTAATTGTTGAAATAAAAGTTTAATACATAACTACGCGCACACATTTGTCGCGTGTCAGCGCTGTTGTTGGAATATCAGAATAAATCATCTTAATGTGTGGAACTGGTGTATCACTTCGAATTGTGGCTATATTCATGATTTCTTTGATTATACACTAACGATAAAAATAAAAACAAACCATTTTTTCATATTTTAATGACCATTATAGAAAACGTACATACAATTAAATTTAAATACCAATAAACATCGTTAATGCATTACCGTCCACCGTACGTATCGAACACGATATTATATAAATATGTTTATAAGATTTAAATGTATATTTGATCAAAACAAACACAGTGTGAATATTTTATTATTATACTGGAAATAACCCATTAATAATGACGAGAATAAAAAAAAAGTCTTAATTTATTTAAAAAATCAGCTACAAAATAATTTACTTCAACGCAATAAAACTGCAATTTACATATGTTTTTACGTTTCTATGCGACATACATGAACTGAAATAATTACATTATTTTATGTACATAATAGTACATACTTATTTTAGATGTTTATTACTATTGATATAAATCAGATATTTAAAAAAAAAAGTTTAATAATTTCTTTTAATCGCAAGAATTTCATATTAAGTTTAATTTATTTTCAATTACTGCAACTGGCATAGATCTGGGGAAATGATCTTTTATATTTATGTGTGGTACGTGCATCATTAAATAAAATAAAACGATTGTGTTCTGTTCAATAAAGATAGAAACTTGCAACAAAATATATTTAATGATATACAAACTGCACTATGATATGCGAGGCGCAGCGAAAAATGTATGCAAAGCAACAAGACGAAACATTTTCAGCAGAACAGGGTTCACTTATCCTACCCTGGAATGGAAGGGGTGGACGCGACCGAACTGGAGATAAATTCACAAAGATTATTAAAATTCAAGCATGTTACAGATCATTTCTCGCGGTTATAGCATGTTTACTGTCATGTTTGTCATTTAGTATGATTTAAGTAGGTCCATTATTCATATAATTGTTTAGAAGATTCAGAATATGTTAAACCTCTACGTTAAAAAGTTAATAATAAGATATTTAATTAAAAAAATGTTAACGTATATTATTTATTGTAAATATAATATTTGTATTGTAATCAGTACTAAAAAAAAGTGCCGGAACAATGAGAGTGCCAATTTGGAATCTATCCATATTTCATCTGGTTCATAAAAACATATTATTTTATGAATTGTGCGAATTATATAAATATGAATTATAATTATCGACGCGCAAACATTGTTTCGTCAAATAAAATAAAAAATACCGCGAAAAAGATGCTGGAACGCCGGAACACATATTATAAACTATACATTATTAAAAATTATATATACTATGCAAAGTGCATATATATTAATTTTCCTTTAACTTTTTTTATTATTTAGACCACCAATAGAATTCAAAACTTTTCATCATTTAATTTATTTAGCATCTAAATAATTATTACCGCAACATTTAAAATGTCCGTAGATTACACATTAAAATAATTTTAAAAACCCATTATTTACCGAATGTTAACACGATTTAGCTACAAAACAGAAAATTAAAAAATATTTAATGTAAAAAACAAAGTTTCTACAAAAGATAGATAAATTTAAACGTCAATAATGAATTATTCTTTGAACGTGATAAAAATCTACATATAAAGAATAGGCATTTTGTCATATTTTCTTCCACTACTTCAAACTAAAGTAAATGTACTACAAAATGCCGCTGGCATATCTTCCGAACAGGATCCCCAACCCTCAGTTGTGTGAGATGCCTCGGGAAAATATGTTAGTTCGTGGTTTTGAAAGATGAAATTAATCCAATATCCAGCTCCAACCCTGTGACGGGAGACCCAGGGGGGTAGGGAGCTACCCCAGCCGAATGGATGGGGTAAAAAAATAGCGCTGCAAGTACTCGCGGCGTGGGGTTGAATGAAATATAAAAAACGCGATCAATATTAACTCTTTCTTTACCCCGCGGTGTTGTAAGGGTTGGTGGCAGGGGCGTCCGGGGGGCGAGGACGGGGGGGCTCATTGCCAAGACGACGGGCATGTTCTAAAGGAGCCAGGGGTATGTACTTTTCTTTCCGTCTTTTTTTCATCTCTGCTTAAATTCGTGCAACCCCCCACCCCCACCCCCACGCCACAGGTGGCGCGTGGCCGTCGCTCATTACCGAGGAAATGGATAGCCACAACTTGATTCATTCCGCGATTTCATATTTTCACGCGGATGCGTGACGTCATTAGATTCAAAATAATACTTTACTAGGTTCAGGTGTTGGCCGAATGAGGTTCAGTAAATAAATATATTGTATATCCGTTACAGGAATATTAATAAGTATGACTCTTTAGATTGATCACATTAATTTTTTTACAAAATATTGTCTTGAATATATTGTGGATTGTGGACACAATTTACTCGAATTTAATATAAAAGCAAACATTGAAAGACAGAAAGAAAAAGTAAAATTTATGAAAATCTACACAATGTTTTTAAGGATATAATGTTTTTAGATTTGTAAATAATATTTGAAATAGCGGTAGATAGGTAATTAAAATAAATAAACATAATATCGATAAAGCGGCGAGTGCACGCGCCGCCCATGGTATGCAGATGGCAGGCAACCCTGATGATGAAAAGAATTATAATTTATTTTTGCTCTCCAAGACGAAGTGCCGGAGAGCCTTTCTCTTTCCACCCCTCACTCCTTCTATCGCTTTTTCTTTTATTTCCCTCCGTTTCAACGTCTTCAAAGGGAAAAGTGCCGGAGAGGGGGGGAAGGACTCACAGAGGAGTTTTAACCAATTAATTTTGTTCCTCTATATACAACATGTACTATATAGGGCATTTACAAGTATAAAGTTCTTATATAAAAGTCTCGGAACCAGGATCCGTACATAATCTCAGGGAATGGGCGTTGGTCTTTTATGCGGAATTTGAGAGCCCACCGGCTTGAGTTTTATTTATTTGATCAATTAAAATTTAATTATGATAAAATCTCTTATCCCGGTCGCCCGCGCTCCTCCCTCCCTCCCCTTCCCTAGCCCGGGCCGGTAATGAAAGCTTTAACGTCACTCCGATTGTTCCTAGGTCGGTGATACCATTTGAAATAGCGATATTTTATTCCGTTGAAGATGTTGACTTTACGAGTGCCGGCAATGTATAATTCATTTTCAAGACGAAAACTAATTAATGTTAATTAATAATACCCTGTGTCATCAGATATTAATATTCATTGTCAAAAAAGTGCTAATAAATTCAAATAAATGACACTTTTTATTGGTAATGGTACAGATTTATTATTGTTGATAATATAAATATAAAATAATAAAGTATTGACAATTGGTTAAAGTAAAAATAAATTTTACTTTAGTTTTAAAATCAATCTTTAGTTAATCGTATACCCGATCAAGTTTGGTAATTTTTATGATGCCGCTTTCACTAAAGGTATACTAACTTAGAACATTGTATTATATGTACTCGTAAATATAGGAATACAATAAAATGACTAAACTATGTATTGTATTTTTATTCAATTATAATATAACTTAAAACTACTAAATAACGTTTATTTAAATATTATACAAGCACTTCAAGAATTAATTTTTTTTTTTACTTCTGATTACTATAGTCTAAAATATGTTTCCTGTCTATGGTAATGTATTTATAACCTAGATATAATTATTTAACGAAAATAAAAATATGGAGAACAGTAAATTTAAAATACGTTATTACTTCATTAAGCGCATATTTTCTGTATTTTACTGTAGATATATCAATCAACACGGATTCCACGTGGCCATATATTAGGGTTACAAAAATGAGCCTGACAAAAAATCGCTAATAACCCTCGACTCGAATTCACGTAGCACGAGCTTAGTTTAAAATTGCTTAAATTTACCCCTAAAACATACAAAATTCAACTCAAAATACCGCACAAATACATTCATATTTTTTTCTACCACACCCCTCGCATTGCTCCCCTATTCGGAAAAAATGAAGTAAAGGTGGAAGAAGTTAACACTTTTTATGCCGTTTGTGGCGTTTTAGGCGGACTTAAAATATCTAGTAGCCGTCAGCTTACTTTGCTTACGTCAGACACATTATTCAACTTCTACGTAAAAAATAAAATAATATTACTTACCATCACGCCGTTTCCCCGCGGGGGTAATACAAGGTAGAACCATATTGTTCGGTAATACAACTCAAGAATACGCAGGATAATTACTCATATATAATACATCAACTTTTGAACGGTAATGAATCCAAAATAGCTAATATCAGTTTCATGGAAAAGTATTATCTAAATCTTTTCTCAATTGTTAAACACATTCATTGCGTAATTTTAACTGGAAAAATAATTACTATAAACACATTTCAATAACGTTCTCCTAGAAGGGAAATAACCTTTACACGTCAAAATAATAGGAAACCTTAAAATCAAAAATTAATAAATTATATAAGTCATTTAAATTCGTGCAATTGATAATAATATTACCGTCGTACGTAATGTGTGTATGTAAAGTGAGCGATGGGTGTCCATCCGATGAACCGCGCTCCGTATCTATTCCACATTACGCCAATATAAATTATGGTTGGAATAATGTTGTTCATCGGATGATGTTGACAAGTATGAATAAAAAAAAATCACATGTTGACATATGTTTTGAAAGCTACATTGAATTCCTTAAATCCGTATTTTATCTTTTTATTCTAATATTTTCTATTTAGATTATTGCGCTCACTTACACACGTCTTCATACATATACATATATGTATATGTAAGCACACAACATAAAAACTTTATTTTCATCATTTTGAGTAATTTAGTAAACAAATATAAAAATAATTGAATTCTTGAATCTGAATTCTTATTCAAAGTAATATTTCTTCTCATTTGTTATATCTATTCAAAAAATCTTTCTTTGCTGATTCATTATTAGCTCGTGACCCCAACTACTCAACAAATACGCTTACCAGTACTCTCCGAGTGAGTGTCTTTAAGGAAGATCGTGTTTTATTAAGAAGACGATTCCGATGTAATTATCGATTAAAAGATGAAGAAAAACCGCGTCAGAACACGGGCTTAACAAAAATCGTGTTGCTCCGTTGAATGGATATTGAATAATCAATGGATTTTGAAAGAAAGTGCACACTTGGAAGTGTTGGAAGAATAAGGACAGTCGCAGCGCAGATGTTATCGTGAAACATCTGACGTTTTTTACGCGAAACTACCACTTTTGGCCTAATAACGGGTTTTAGGGACTTTTTTGTTGAATATTATATCCTTTCAAGAGAAACTTTGGTAGTGAAGATGCTCCAAATTTAGCAGAGAAAATTAACGGCTTATTGTCCTGTCGTCCTGTGAATTGAAACACTGAAAACGGACTCGCATTTGAAGCACTAGTAGCCACCATGTGCGCCAAGCACTTTTACATTCTGCGCATGCAATTATATTTGTAATCATATCTTCAAGTTATGTTGTGACTGGGTCCATCTTCTGATATAGAAAATTATTGTATAAATGGGAAAAATTATTTAATGACCATCTACAAAAACGAATTAAACAGATGTGCGTTATAATTATAGATGTCTCTAATATTTCATTCCGAATTATTGAATAAAGTAAATGCAAATTAAATTTTAAAATGAATTCGTGAAATTTTCTAGGTTTCGAACCCACACTTCCAAAGGGAATCTGGTTTCTAGTCGGACGCTTCTATCGTTCTGCTCAGGTCGGTTACGCGATATGTGTGGATATTATCGTAATTATTAGATGTATTAATATAACATAGATATATATAAATAAATCATTTTTAATGTGGCAAATATGTTTTGTATTTATAGAGATGGGCGGCGAGTGATATCAAGACAGACCCACAAGAGGTAGGTGAGTGCCCGGTAGACTGGACCATAATGGCGATATCAAAGGGTGAATAGGGGTGAGTGTGGGTGAATGGGAGCGACTGCGGTCCTGGACTTCCAAGTACCGTGAGGCCCTTAAGAAGAAGAAAAATATGCAGCATTCGCGTACATATTATGCACGATTTATTTTAATATGGCACATAGACATTACACATAAATAAATTTAGAAAGAATTATGTAAGCGAAACGTCTTAAATTCTAGGGTAGAATTAAGGAAGAAAGGTGGGTAGTTGGTACACCACGAAGTTCGCGAAAAGCAACCACATTGTTGGAATCGATAAGAATAGTTAGGTGTCTAGGTACCTTTTAGAGGACGACAATGCACATATGACAAATCACTTTTATTCGAAAAATATTTTATGGATCGATCCAATGAGTGCGTGGTTGAATAATTTAAAGTAGGTAAATACCACAGGGTGATCCAAAACGTCACTAAAAATCAAAATAATACATTATGAAAACTCACGTACAAACATGTAGGTATATTGAATGTGCTAGCCTAGTGCAAATATAATAAAAATAATAATTAGTTAATTTCTAGTCAAGTAGTGGTTCAACTTTTGCGTATTTATTTATTGACATGTCGATAAATGTACCTACCTATGTTCCATTTCTTTATTCCGTAGTCATATGTAAGCAAATGTTTTATTTAATTATTATAAAACGATTAATACACAAAAAATGAATGTATCAAAAAAATATTAAGTTATAGGTACATAATACGTAGGTACTCGAATAGGTATATATTTTTTCAATAGATAGATTTTTTCTATATATCTTTTACAGCGATTCATCTAATTTGTTTTAATTATCAAAGAGTCTTGTACTAAAATTGCCTCTTCACATTAAAAATATCTATTATATTAGAAATGTATAAGTTTATAGTGTTTATTTGTTTAAATAAATATTGGTAGGTATATTTATTTGTAATGAAATCACGTTTCATTGTGAAGTTGTAATTTTAGAACATAGCGGGTAGTTTGATAATTAAATTAAATTAGTCGAATAACAAATACCGTGGGTTTTTCGTAGATTGTAATTTTGTAAACAGTCTCGTCATCTGAAATAGTGTCTGAATCTGAATCTGGCCCACTACAACAATGATACATATAATATTAAAGTATTTCATACGTTTCTATTAAACTTAAATTATCGTGAAAACCTTCAATTTACATCGCTAATACATTTGTGTTAGATTAAATTAATTTAATTTCTACTTATAATATGCAACGATTGAAGAATGATGAAGTTTAGGTGTACATTTTGTTAAGTCTGTTTTATTGGCAATGTGCGAAAGCACGGGTCGCGTATTGAAATCCGTGCCAAAAGCGTGCACAATGTCAAGAATAAATCTCCATTGTGATTGGTTCTGGACGAATCCATCGAAAGTGCACTCAAGAATAAGAATAAACATCTTACACGTGCAAAGAATGCTGTGATCTTGTATGCGTTTGTTTAATATCGGAACAAGTATACAAAAACCGAGTAAAAAAGTATTCCCATTTGCGGCTTCGTGTAAAGGATGTACGTAAGTAACTTGTGTCCTTTGTATCGATGGGACAATTTTATTAAGCATTTGCTTCTTATTTTGCTCAGCAACATACAAGACATTTGCTACAGTTCGTCTCCGATTGGCAGGTAAGACAAAATCAAGCGTAGCAAATTTAAATTCGCGGAGGGTAGAAGCATATTTGTAGTGTGCAACGGGGGTGGCGCTTTTATACGATTTTTTTTGCAATTATATATGCACTTCAAAGCTAGGCTTCCATCTAATATTCCCCTCGGAAAAGATTATGAATTCAACATGTATCATTGGCTTTGGAAAATGAAAATAAATTATGAAATTCACTCACAACGTTATTCTTATTGTTAAAAATAAAATTTGTCGATTAAAAAAAAAAGATTTATTTAATTTAAAATATTTCAGGATTTTTAAAATACTGACTAATAAATAATTATTATATATTCATTAGTATTTATAGATTACTGAAACAATATCTATTTATCCCAAATTTTAAAAATACTTTTGAAATAAGTACAGTATAGAGTACCTACATAGAAAAAAAATTTAAACCACACAATGGAGGTATAGACAAACGAATTTCATTTGCAATCCACCAAAGTAAAATAATAATTGTATATTTGAATGAAAACATATCTTATTATGATATTGTAATTTTTTATATTTTTATTTAATATCTTTGTTTTAATAACCACTTAATTGAGTTTAAATACATCTATTTTCTTCTTCACGATGTCATAACTAACTAAAACATATATTATTGTTTTTTACCAGAATCTATTTAAAAAAAATCTATTTTAAAAAAAAAAATTTTTTTTAGTACCTAACTCAAATCATTACTTAATACAAATTTACTCGAATAATTTTTAGGAAAAAATTTTAGAATGGGACTCGTAGTTAAATTTAGTTGGTTGTTTATAATTTTTTGATTAGTTTTACACGCTTTATTTATCTCCAACGATTCCAAATTATTTAATTTGTGACCAACACCGTTTATATGCAAAATTGACAATCCCAATTTTTTATCAAAACCATGACCATTTTCTATCAAATGATTAGAAAATTCTGAAAACCCACTATTGTTCAAATAATCTCAAATGCTCCCTTACTCTTATATTAAAATTTCTACCCGTTTTACCAATATAAAATGCAGCACAATCCTTGCAACTAAGTTCATAGACACCAGAATTGTTAAATTTATCATATCTGTCTTTAGAATATGAATTAATTTTAAAAGTATGATATTGTAAGGTTAGAACACAGTCCTATAATATTTTTAATTAATTAGACGCCTCAATTAGAAAGATATGAAGAAAAATCTTTCTACCTTTAGAGAAATGCGTTCCCTCGGCAAGAGATAGTTCCGGGATCGTATCCCGGTAGGAACCAAATATTTTTTCAGTAGATTGTTTGTTTTTAATATAATCTTTCAAATTGACACATTAATTGATTTGTCAAAAATTTAAGAGATAAATGTTGGTGCAGTGAATTTCTTTATGTCATTCAAACCTATATACAGTGGTAATTGTTAAACATGAAACCATGGGTACCGAAATATTTTTTCGTGTTAAACGAATTTCACGTTAAAGAAAAAGACAAACGGCCGACCGAGTCAATAAAAAGTTACGTCGTGTTCGAAAATGGTATCCCGGTAATTCTTAAAATGATAAGAGTGGTGTGCGGCAAGCGACATCCCTTTTATATTTTCAGATTTCAACCTAGTCATTAGAAATTTGAGCCATAAAATCACAAATAGTAAAATAATTGGTGACGAAAATTTTTTGTTTCATGTTAAAAGAAAATAAATATATATATATATGAAATAGCCGAGTGCAGCATTTTGTTGAGACCAGAATATTTTTCAATGTTAACTTATTTTCCATAATAAACAATATTATGTTTAATCGCAACTTTGAATTTTTATTTACGTGAACAGTGTCTCATTAATGCAAGTAATAATAGTAAGACTTTCGCTTAATTTTTAAATATTTCTATCTTCGATTTGCCATTGTATTTCCGCGTAACCTGGCCGAGTTGAGGATGGGGCAGATATGTATCTTACTTTGATTGTGTGATTTCATCCATTCAAATAAATTCCAACCTAAATTTGTTCACGGATAAATGAGTTTTCTTTCACTCTGGAATGTGACACGTTTTCACCTTGGCTTATTATCGCAGTTAACATATCGGTAAGGCACATTAGGGTTAGGGCGTGACTATTCAAATCGCAACAGAAATTTCTTGAAAGTAATGACTAATGAATAATGAAATAAAGCAAATACAGGCATGACTTAAATTTATTTAGTTATCAACGTAGAATATATATTTTTAAACGTTACCCCAATATAATTTGTTATACAAACTGCATTAGATATAGCGAATAATACAATTTGTGCTCTTAATTTTACTTTGCGTTTTAATTTCACTTTTATTTGAGGATTTCAGGTCTTGATCCTTGTACTCTCAATCATTAAGCGAGCGTTCTACCATCTTACACACGACTCGGGAAGACTGCCCTACCAAATTTTCATGTAAGAATATAATGCAGATTTTTTTACACCTATGTATTTTTAAATGAATTAATTATAATGCAAGAAAATTAAAATGTTTTTAAAATATAATTTATCGGAGACTCCCCTAGAACGTTGAAAATAGAACGGTAAAAATAGTTTGTATGAAATAGAAATAGAGAGTTAGATAATTTGGAGAATCGCGGGTGGATTAGACGTACATAGACTTAAGAACGTTGTTACAGGTATTTAATATATTTGTAGACACAAAAGAATAATAAATACATAAATACTAATTTAATGTATTAATTATAAATATATACATATAAAATCAATTTTGTCGAAAAATATTGTTTTTGCGCCACCGGGATTCGAACCTGGATCTCTATTTCCAATCCGGGGAAGTACACTACTAATTGTGTTATAGCGCCAGTATTTTTCATGACAAATTTTCGAACCTATATGTTACACTTTATCAAATTAATACATCTGTCGTTCCATTATTTTTGAAAGCCATCTACATTATTTTTACGGAATCACAAATACCTTTGAGTAAACCGACTGCAGACGCCAGAATTATAAATTCATTTTTATTAAATTTTGGACACACTGATACAACTTATATTGTTAAGGAGAACACATTCTTATTGTGAAGTTGTAATTATTCAGAACATAGTTCTGTGATGTTTTAAATACTAATTTAATGCAATTCCGGATTGGAAATAGAGATCCAGGTTCGAATCCCGGTAGCGCAAAAACAATTTTTTCGACAAAATTGATTTTATATGTATGTATTTATAATTAATACATTCAATTAGTATTTAAAACATCACTGAACTATAAGAATGTGTTCCCTTAATAATAAATACACAGGAAAAAATCTATCCAGTGGTGGTTCGATACACATGTCTGAGGCATGTACCTGGTTTATATTTATTTATTTAATATAATGTAGTTTGATTAAGTTAGTAGGTATCTCGAATCAATATTTACAGTATCGAATGATGTATTAATTTTTATGAAGGACCGAGATTGACAAAAATATTAGAACCCGCCGGGAGGAATTTTCGTGATATACCAAAACTACCTACAATATCTATGCAAATGCTCCAAATTGATTTAACGATGTACGTTCAAGTTGTCTAATTGTTCTCTTGTTTTAAGCAATTTTAATAGAAATAAAGAAAATCAAATACCTACTTGAAATATGAAAATTTATAAATAATATTCAAACATACGCTCTTAGTTAGTTAGTCTATATACATAAATATACATTCAGTAAGGCAGACGATATCTAATAAATAATACATTATTTCAAAGGAAACATTATATTGATAAAGCGCCAATGAGTTCTCGAGAGCAATCGTTGCTTTATAATATATTAAATAAGATAATGTATCTCTCCTACATTATGTTTATTGTCATTCTATATATGATTAAACAACTTTTAACTTAATTAATAATAAATTATTTTATTTAAAATATGCCCATTATGAAATTAGTTTTTGATATAACTGGTTGTAAGGAATTGATTTTTGGTGATGGAGTGTACACACAAAATCATTAGTGCAATTTTAAGGACCCGTATTATTATTTGTGCGCTGGGGGAGAAAACGAGAAAAACATTACCATACCGGTATAAGGCTACTACGGGTTGACCACATTTCTAATGAAGACGTATTAAGAGGCATATGAGAACTAATGAGAACTCTCTAGGAAAATAATGAAATCATATTTTTATTCTTCGCAATGAAAATATGATCTTTTGCAGCGGAAGATAGAAGGCAGCAGAGACGTAGTTAGAAATAGGTTATCTTGGCTGCGTAACCGCAGAAAGTGGTTCAATGTCCAAAATATTGGTGATTGAATACAAGATAAATCAACATGGTCGCCAACTTTCGATAGAAGGGAGCATATAAATAAGAAGTCATGTTAAAAATTGTGTGCGCGCTATATTTTTTAGTGTGCGCTATGATAGCAAATCGTGTGCGCTCGCACACCCGCACACATTAGAGGGAACATTAGATGTAAGTAAGTTTGGATATTTTTCGGTTATATTTTTAAATAAATGAACAATAGAATTAAATTAAATTCAAATAAATATAATCGTGTCTTGGTAAACACTTTTATTCCTAAAAAATGATATAATTATATATTTTAATGTCAATGATACACCTGATAAACTTTAATATGGTTTCAATTGCACTACACGTTGTAGAGACGTGGAATATGAGAGAGAAGAAAATATGCTGGACTTGTTTGAGCGCCGCGAAATCCGCGGACGGGTAGATATAAAAACGTGTTCATTCTCCAGGAAGTCAAGATTAAAGACAAACTATCCATCGTGTCTAAAATACTTCGGACATAAAGCGCGACGAGGTAAAGATAGTCTGGAAAAACTGGTGATACTCGACAACATGAAGGCAAGAGTAGGAGAAACCCTCTGCAAGATGGACGGAAAAGGAATTGTAGGATCAATGCACTAAGCAGCCTTGCTTGCAACTGCAGATCGGGAAGAATTATAAAGGAATCCAGGATCGCCACGTCAAACAACGGACAATGAGAAAGAGAGAGATTTTTATATTATTTAATCTCTTCTGAATAGGACTCATTTGTTCATTATTCTTATAATCATCGTTTCATTACTCTGCTTCAGCCGCAGGAACGGTTGTAGAACCGATCAGTCATAGTCAAGACTAAGTTCAGGCCCAATGAAATAAGATAGAGGGCAACGTGACTCAAACATACGTGTATTGTCCTTTCTCCCGCTTAGGGAGTGTATCGCAAATTGTCACTCCTATAATTGCCCTATTTATGTAATAACATCAGTAATTTATACTTGTGGCAGTAAAGTAATGTATTGAGGATTGTTTTTTTATGTTTAAATGTGTAGGTATGTTGTTACCAATAAAGATAGCATATAGGGGCGTCGATAGATGAAGTTTTTAAATTCACTATCTAACATCTCGTATTTTTTTTGTATAATAAAGGGTGTCGAGTGAAAAATTTTCAAGTTTATTATTAAATAATAAAAATAAAGTACAATGTTATTCTCATATTTTATTTAAACAAAATCGTCTAAATGCCGTCCATTTCTCTCAAGACACTCTTGTAATCGGACTCTTAGATTTGCAAACACGCGAGAGCAAAGCGTTGGTTCAATGGCAGCAACTTCACGGCAGATATTTTCTTGTAGGGCCCGAATTGTTCGAGTGAGTACAAAGAGCGCGAAGCGCACGAACCAATGATTCACCGCACTTTAAATATTGCTAAACCGCGAACGCGCATTGAGCTCCCGACCAGTGACTCATTGCGACTGGCAAATCAGAAAATAACGCGCATCGAACAATACCCCTCCCACTTACCTCACCCTGATGGTTTACGAGCAATTACAATTTAATCTTGAAATTTTTCCGCTGGACACCCTATACATCTTAAATAATTGCATACAGATTCTTGGGAGTTAAACTTTCCTTGATTTTATTGAGAGGAACCGGTACATTAGTGAAAACTTATAAAGGGTGGGGTTCTTTCGATGCCTTTCAACCTCCGTAGTACATAAGAGATATTATTTAAAAAAAATAAAAAAGCTGAAAACGCACCTTTTCACAAAATCGTATCAATAAGTTAGCATAATAATTTATAATTTTTAGAATTAAACAGTTTATGTGTAAAACGTCATTGTGGTGAAATTATTAATAAAATGGCACTATAAAAATTATCCTATGTTAACAGCGTAATCACGTGAATTAAAATTAAAAAAGCAATTTTATTAACAAATTTTTATATTATTTTTCTAAATGTTTTTTTTATTAAATATTATACATATATTGTTGTAGAAGGAGAGCGCTTTGAAGTTTAGAATTACACACCCTTTTTTTTAAATGATATAAAAATATGAGAGCATCTTTTTTAAATGATGTGTGTGTGGGGTTGTAAAAAAAAGGGCTGGGGTTATAACAAAACGCGTGCAGGGGTAACTGGGAGATCTATTGTCCCTGCTTATTTTTTTATAAATAGCTAACTGTAAAAGAATCATTTCGAAGAAGTAGGTCACTGGATAACTGGAACATTTGCAGAAATCCGTACTTAAGGAGAAACAGTAAATTAAAATTAATAATTCATTATCTCTAGAAAAAACTATATTACAATGAAAATTATATTTGTAAAGCATTAATATTGATTGATATTAATTATATATTTTACTTATTAGAATTATACAATTGAAATTATAATGTTTAAATATATTATAATTCGTAACTCAAGTTCAACTCACCTTTAACCCTTCCCTAGCCATGTTGTAACGCAGGTCTACCGCCCAAATTAAAACTGTATATTTACGTAAATACACGCAACATAAAATTAATATTTTAATCTTAAAATAATCATTTACGCTTAGAAATAACTAATGATTTGTAGGATTAACTTAATAACCAATTATGTTAAAGAAATGGTTTTTCAATTCAATGCCATGTAAAAGTGCTACGTTGAAAAAAATAGTATTTGCAGTAAGACAAAAAAGATCGAACATTAATTTCACAATGAAAAGAATAACAAACATTCAAATATAATTATGTGTATTTCTCATTAATTAAATGAAGAATAATAAGAAGGAATGTCGTATCGTATAGAATTTGTGTGAATAAATGCTACGAAATATATCTATTTTTTCAATTTTATTGCTCGATATTTATAGTAAATGTACGGTATTAACTATTTTAAAGCCATTTAAGCTCGTAAAACCATTTTTTCTCATTAAAAATGCTATAAATACTTAACGGTGACACGAGTTGACAGCACGGTAGCTTACGGATAATTTCTATCACGGTATGGTAAAGGTTAAAAGCTCAGATAATAAAATTAAGGTTAAAACTGATCTAATAATAGTATTTAGTGATTATGAGAGTAACGACAATAATCAAAGTATTAAAACCGCTGGCTAGGGCGCATGGCAGACCAAGAATCCGCAAATAAAGGTTTGTTATGCAAAGGTGCAAGAAAATGGAGAAGGTTAATGCTGAGATGGGTTGAATAATGGAGTGGTAGTGGACTATCGTCCTCTGTGGGTGATGAACTGGAAGAGATGGAGGGTAATGGCCACAAATTCTGCAGCCAAGACTTCCTGAATATTTAATTAATATGTATAGGTAATAAATATAAGTACGTAATTCCTCTTGGAATTATAGTTAATGGGAGCTTGTCAAGTGAGGTAAGACTAGCGGTTCACAATGGAATCCTTGTACCGACACTGATGTATGGAAGTGACGCCTGCAGCTAGCAGAAGAGAAATGAAAGTTGACTGAATGCAGTGGAAATAACATCACTTAAGCGTATATGAGGCAGAGTAAAGAATGAAGAAATAAGGAAAGAAGGTAAAGCTGATATTAGTAAAGTGAGTAAGATTAAAAAATGATCATTTAGGTGGTTTGGTCATTTGGAACAGATGAATGAAGAGAAAATGGTAAGAACTATATATGACGCAAGTGTTGATGGCACCAGAAGTAGAGGACGTCCGCGGAAGACTTGGCAGAACAAGGTAAACCAGATACTGGAGGATGGTTCTGTTAGAAACCTCAATAATTGTCGAGCTTGTATGAGAAAATGTATGAATGTGGATGAGGCGAGAATTGTGTGTCAGGACAGAAGAGTGTGTCACTCTACCCCCGGGAGGAAACGGCGTGATGGTAAGTATATATGTTGATCCATCATGTCTGAGGATGGAGTTTCTCGATGACCCTTCTGACTCCTCCATTCCTCTCGGCATTCCGCAGTTCTCAGAGCTGCTACAACTATAATGCATGTTACGGTGTTGACATGGTCGGTCCAACAGATGAGGGACCTACCTCTCTCTCTGGATCTCTTCTCGTTGCCGACTACCACAAGCCTCTTCAGGTAGTCATTTCTTCTGGCAAGTTGTCCGAAATATTGAAGAACACGTCTAAGGCGTATAGTTGCGTATCAGGCGTGGTCGCTTCATACATACTTTGGATGCTCCGCATCCCTTGTGTTCTAGAGTCAAAAAACTTTGTACTATTTGTTTCTAGCTGAAAACAGCACTGCTGCAAATGAATTCGTCCTGTCCTTTAGAGACCACTACGACATGGCGCGCGCACGAAGCGAGTCGAAATACATATACCTACATTCTCAACTTTCGAACAACTATGAATCGTGTAAACGCACAGACACCAGCAACAGTGAATCTATCATTCGTCCCGTATCCACAATGTTTGAAAGTGTTCGATTTTCGCGCATGCGCATTTGGTTCCACCTGTCAAGTTCTTCGAATACTGTATACGCATTTGTTAACAGCATTCAACGTACACAAAACGACTTTAATGCTTATGAGTACAATGCACAGAATAGCAGACATATTACGAAGCGAGCGGATTGTTTTGAGGAATTTGTTTGTGTGACGTATTTTAGACAGTTTGGATTGAAAACTTGAAGCCGAATTATTTAAACATTGAATATTCTTCAATTGTATGTTATATTTGATAAAAGGCATAAACTTATTATCCAGCATCCCTTCTACAAAAAGTCACCGACCGCCACTGTCGCGTACGTGTCTTCACCAGGATTATTTTTGTCATTTTGGATATGCTCCTATTCTTTTAAATATTGTCATTTTTAAACATTGTACATTTTGCCATTTCTATTATTTTTTTGATTTCTCGACTAAACGGCTTATAATAAACATCTAAAAATGTTATAATTATATTAATTGCATTATGAATTGAATTATTATGTCAATCTTTGTTGGATGTATTACACATTATGTACAGGTATTGGTTCCTTAAAATTCTGATTTTACTTCAACGTACTAAAATATATTTTTTAAATAATAAGAATTGACAAATGTGTGGCGTAAATCTCAAATTTTGCCACAGCAGAGTCTGCGATGAAACACAGCCGAAGCGAGAACCTGATAGCTTTTTCATCTTCAATAGACACCAGACGCCACTATTAAGCGAATCCTGTAATAAATCAAGGGCGGTCCGTGGAACTAAACAAAAAATAATAAAAAAATATGATAATTATTATAGTTTGTTTTGGAACGTCTCGTTGTTATGATCGTTCACTGTGTTATTACGAAAATGGTGTTCGATATTTGTTATTATTATTAAGTACATATTTATATATTATTAGTAAGTACATATTTATTGACGCAAATAAATGTTACATAGTGCACAATCAAATAATACACGTTTAATAAATTTTATCTTTCCAATTAATTTATTAGAATAAATTTTTTACGATGTCAATAGCTAAAAAGTAGTTGGTGAACGTGTCAACTAAAAGCAATTAGCGCTGATGCACTTAGCAGTTGTAGATTAGGCGCATGTAGAGAGTACACAGAATATCGCAGAGTAGACATAAATAAAGTAAATACATATTTTTATGCAATATAAAAACCTGACTTTAACTCTTATTTTTATTTTTTGTAAGGTAATTGTTGTAATTTTTGCAAGTAGTAGTTTTAATTTTTAAAATGTCAAATCTTTCGTAGAATTTTGAGGTTTTAATGTTTACTTATTTTGTCAAAATGATGCGCGGAGAATTCTACGCAGTGCATGCCAATATTTCATGGCGCGCAGCCGCATAGCTGATAGAATTGAAAAATGGAACAAGATAGCTTGGTGAAATTTTAAATCATTTCATTGCGATTATCGGACATTAAGTAATGTGACTGAGGAAAAACGGATGGGTCATTCCAAACAAAAATATTAAAGACAGTCATCATTGGTTAGTACCGTCACGAATTTATGAACTTAAAAGTGAAAATAAATCTGTCCAACGACGTATTCCCTTTTGTAATCTACTTCCGCATAGCGGTTATAATATGTCATTAAACTTTGTTGGTTATTGCTATATTATATTCAAATACTTTCACCACAAATAACTAACTTGGATAATTTATCTTTTAGATATAATTGCTCCGAGCCACGAACAGCCAGCGCGCAGCGGCCGCGTGACGTCAGACAATGGACGGCGCACGCGAGCCGCGCTCCTGTGGAAGGATGCGCGGGAAAAAAGTAAAAACATGGCGGAAAGGGGTGCCGGTGTTTATTATTGGCGCGGCGCATGCGCGGAACATCTTGCGGTTTTTTTAAAGGGTTTTTTGTTTACATCTGACGGAGCGCCGTTTTTTAATAGTGCCCTTGTAACGGGGAGTTATTAAAAAGGATATTTGGGGAACGATTTTTTTTCTTTGAGGATGCGGCGGCATAATTCGGCTCACATGCGCAACGTGCGATCTGATCAGACTCAGTTTGGTCGGGTTATGTTACTTTGTGTTGACTGTAGAGTACCTAACTATGTGCGCTTTTTAGGTTAGGGTAGAAATAATATTTCTGCCGAATGTTATATTTGAGAAAATTTATATTAGTAATACATATGAGACCCTGCCATAAAGTCTATCGGTTTTGGACAGATCTGAGCTATGAAAGCCACAACATTGTATATCTTAGGCCACGAATGGTGTATTAAACAATCATATAAAATATTATTCTTACCTGCAACAACACTGCATGTCATCCAAGATGGCCGACGCTCTGTCTATCTATTAATATTTGTGAAAACCGATATACAGCGTTATTGCAAGGGAGGTATTATATGTATGCATATATTTATCACGACTCATCATCATCATCATCAAGTTGATTAGTAAATACCTATGTATATACATACTTCTTATAATAATTTTCATCCTTTATCTTATGAAACTAGAGAGTTCCAAAGTCTCTACAAGGCGCTTCCATCTTCCCGTGTCTAGCGCTGTTTTAGCACCTACTAAATACTTCATAAAATCATTGTTACTGTTTATATCAACTTAGTCTAGGGCAACCCATTAGCCTCATTCTCTCTGGAGTTGCTGAGAACAGTGGCGTAACTATGCCAATGCAGCGCCTTGAGGCCCAAATTAGATATGGGGCACACGAAGTTCGCGCGCAACATTCGATTTGGTATTGATATTTTTGCCTTCCTCCCGCTTTAATAATTCCTAATCCACGGCAAGAAATGAAATTATGAAACATAATTAATCGTTTATCACGTATCTATATAACTAAAACACATGAACAATTTATCGACATATATGTACAGTAGCAGCAGTGGCGTACAGTAGGTATAGATTTAGGTTATGCTGTTATCAATAATATTATACAATCATACATAATATATGTAATACAATAATTTCGTTTGACCAACGCCTTTAGACAAAATAAATCCGTCGTTTATACGACCCTACCGTGTATTTATTTATAATTTTAGAGTACTATTAATAGTGTTTTTAAAGTTTAAGTTTTAGCTTAAAATAATACCTTCATACCCATACAAAAAAATGTATGGACGTTTTTAAGAACACTTTCTATGACTGAACATGATTAATTTATTGTTTCCTTCACGCAACAACTAAATGAAATAATTATTTTTATTAAAGGTTAACGTAGGAAATAGTTTTGCCAATTGCGTTTTGCTTTTCTCAAATCAAAAACCAATCCATGCACCAAATTCAAAGAACAATCATGAATTCAACACGTTAAAAACAGTAAGGTAGTTAAATTCATCAATTAGTAAAAGAGGAAGTAGTTGCACGCAGTTGAAACTCTTTCTAATGTTATTCTGTTAAAAAAAAACAGCATAGGTAACGACTCCATACAAAACGGATCAACCGAAAGGAATTTTTAATTCAGTAAATAGCCATTTATATGATTTGAGTAATTCACTAGCTTAAAGACAGAGCAGAGTGATATAAATAGCTCGATGCGGCGAATACCAAAGAGTGCGATGGGTACAGCGGCGAGTTGCCTCTATTGGTACATAGTGGCGCTAATTGTAAAATAATGTTTTCGTTTATGTTAATCCAATTATTTCATTTATATTTGTTTCTCAGAATTGTTATTAATGCACAGCTTTTTTTGCTTAATAGCAGTAATCCGCTAATAAATCGCCTTAAAGTAAAGAAAGTATTTATTCAATTGCAAGTGCATATAAATGCCTAAGAATATTTTTTTATAAAAGTGTGAATATTATATGAGATGAGGGAGAAGCTTTATTCTTAATATTTAATGGATAAACCATGTAGTATTAATATTCGTACATCTTATATAAAATACTTATTTTAGGGCCCTTTTTACCATTCTACATTGGGGTTCAATTTTTGTAGTTACGGCTCTGGCTGAGAACAAATTATGCATGCATATCAGTGGCGGTCGGTGACTTTTTGTTGATTGGATGTTGGATAATAAGTTTATACCTACTATTAAATATAAAAATTTATAGACTAGCCAACGAATACTCACACAATTCACTATTTTCGTATACAGAATTAGAACACGTTGGTTAAGTGTCCATGTTATTTTCTGTACCATTAATTTTTTATTTAAATGTTGAATTAAATAGATATTCAAGGATTCAATAATTTGGCCTCAAATATTCAAGCCAAACTGTCAAAAATGCGTCACACAATCAAAACAATCCGCTCGTATGCAATTCTTTGCATTATACCCATAAGCATTAAAGTCGGTTTTTGGACGTCGGAAGCTGTTAACGAATGCGTATAACTGAATGTGTATGCGCGATAGTCGACGGTATTCCAGCGGGTAGGTACATTGTTACCATATCTATTCCCGTACTTTCCACTTATGTCTACAATATAAATAAAAAATTGTATGAACCTCTGACTATTGTAACTTATTATATCACATTATAAATTTGGACATTATTATTAATGTATATTTGTAATCGATTTTGCAATCACTTATAAAGGCTGTCACTGTTCTTCAGTAACCGAACTCTATATTTTAAATTTATTTTTGCTATATTATATCGATGGCTTAGAGCACAGCTATTGTATTTCCAGTTTTTACCAAATTTATACACAAAACAATAGTCTGCATTATACCTTTATACTGTAAAAATTTTATATTTTTATTTATTATCTTTGTTTTATTAACCACTTAATTGAGTTTAAATACATCTACCGGTTTCGAAAAATACCATTTTCTTCTTCAGGATGTCATAACTAATTAAAAAATATATTATTGTTTCTTTATCAGAATCTATTTTAAAAAAAAAAATTTTAGTACCTAACTCAAATCGTTACTTAATACAAATTTACTCGAATAATTTTTAGGAAAAAATTTTAGATTGGGACTCGTAGTTAAATTTAGTTGGTTGTTTATAATTTTTTGATTAGTTTTACACGCTTTATTTATCTCCAACGATTCTAAATTATTTAATTTGTGACCAACACCGTTTATATGCAAATTGACAATCCCAATTTTTTATCAAAACCAAAAAAATATATATATATATATATTTATAACAATTTTAAATATCAAAATAGGGAGCTCAATAGGATATTGTCTAAAGGGATTCTACTAAACTCTATTTACAGTCTAATTTAAATATCTCAATAATGCATTGGCTGCACAAAGATTAATATAGTCAGTCTAATACGGCAGCAGCCGTAAAAGCGTTCAAACATAAGCAGACTTTTCATTCGCACATAGACCTGCGTTACAAAAAGGATCAATATGCAAAATAAAATTGGTATCAAAGTGCACCTGATAAATCTGATTTGAAAAGTGATTACGCTATTCATAAAACGGAATATCATACTATGAAACATGATGATATGCTATGGAAAAGGGCATAACCGAGAAACA
Organism: Eubasilissa splendida; assembly: GCA_031772225.1. Classification (NCBI taxonomy): domain Eukaryota; kingdom Metazoa; phylum Arthropoda; class Insecta; order Trichoptera; family Phryganeidae; genus Eubasilissa; species Eubasilissa splendida. The sequence continues at coordinate 21,009,100 of CM062847.1, forward strand.
TGCAAGCTGTCGTTCAAATAATATAGAAGAAAGTTGTATGTGTACAACTTTACAATTTTTTATGCCAATTTTTCAAATGGTAACCATTTGCTGTTATGAAACTTATGGCAACAGAGGTAGATAGGTACATGTCTCCTTAAATATCTTTCTTGTCTCGAGTAGGTCACGTTTCTAGTTCTTCAAACACAATATGTTGCCTCTGAGATACTATACGCAGTAAATACTCAAGACGTAATTTAAAAAAATGATTTAAAGTTTATGAATTAGGGTGATTTGTATTTGGAGTCTAACACTACGCACTTCAATCCAATGTTCTAAAAAACACAAAAGTATACATTAGGTAATGGAACCTACTGAATAGCTGGACAAAAGCCTCATTCATGTATTTTTAGCCGTATGAAACATTGTGACACCTCAAAACTCGAACAACAATTTTCTCTTCTTCTTCTATTTCTTCTTTTTCTTTTAAATAGGCAATCCACTCTTCAAAAGTGACTTGTGCCATTAATCAAGTTAAAACTTTATTTTATAGAAAAAAGTACAATAATATAATAGAATAGGAAATATTATATTACAAGTCAATACCATTGTCGTTCAAAAAATTTGCTATTATATAGATGAAATGTGGCGAGTTAAGGGAAAGAAGATGACACAAGTTAACTGGGAGTTGAAAATTACCATTGATCATAACTTTTTTGCCTTTCCAATGCGGATCGCAGGTTTTTTTTCCAATTTTCTCAAACATACAATATCTGTGCACCAAGCCATAAATATGTCAACTCTTTGATGATACTTAATCGAAATTGGACACGATGTATCATAAATGTAACGTTTTTTTTAAATGTTGTTTGCTGTGTAATAAGAATACTTATTTTTACCTTAATTAGAATTGTTGTAATGTAATGTAATGTTGAACATGATAAGTTTTTCTATGATAATGTTTTATCATAGAAAAATTACCTTCCAACACGATGTTTGATGGAAAGTAATTTTTATACAATAAGACATGATTATACTTCTTAAATTTCTACTAGTATATAATTTATTTTTTCACCAAATAAAATTAATATCGTATATAGAAATATTTAAAAAATAGATATTATACACTTCAAAATAAAATGCGTAAAAAATATTTATTGTGCTATTATTACAGTATACTACGCGTCAAAAAAATCATTCCTGGAAAACTCATGTTTGAAGGTGTTACATTGGTAGATATTGAAAAATTTTTATCATAAGAACGCTGTCTATTGACAGAAACCATTTTTGTTTTTATCCAATAAGAAACCATTTAATTCAGTTGAATTGTACAAGAATATTGCTAATGATAATTTTTTTCTATATACTTGTATAAAGAATAATTTTTATAACAATATTTTTGAACTAAGTAGGTATAATAATTTTATTCATCCCCAAATAATAATGATCTTGATTTCCGGTGGTGGCTTACATATTGATATAGAACATGATTAAAAATCTATAATGGTATAATATAATAATTTTAACATATAATGAATAACATAGAGAGAAAGAAAGATAAATTGATAAAATTTATGCCTTAGAATAATAAATATTTTTTGCGGATGTTTGTGTAGTCTAGGAACAATGTATTTCTTATTTTATTTATTTATTTATTGTTGCATGTTCCTGTTATAATTCTATTTTAGACATTTTTAGTATTACAGTTTTAATCCTAGTCTGATAATTGTTGAGAATTTAAATTTTGATCCCATAAAAAATGTAATAACACTATTTATTATAGAGAAGATAAATTTAGAATAAGAAAATCAATGAAAACTGGACTGATATAAGCTGTTTCACTTTAATATTATATAAATTGAACAGTTTCGCTTTCATTCAAGTGTTTTTATTATGGGCTACATCTACGAACATCGTAAAAAACGAGTTGAAGTGGCCATAAAAAATGCATTCGGTATTCGAAACATAAAAAAGATTGCAGTGCACCGACACCCGAGCGGCCTGACACGGAGTCGCGCACCCCGCGCCCGGAGGGATTTGCAAAAAAGGGTTGAGCCGGAGAGAAGGGTTGCGCGCAGCATTCGGAATGAAAAAAAAAAGGGTTTAAAAAATATTTGTGAGTCACATGAGATGATGAAAAAAGGGGTTGAATCACTTGAGGCGAGCAAAGCAGAAAGGGCCGGTGCACATGCACCGGCTCTAGCCGGAGAGATCAGGTCGTAGATTTAAGACATGTGCATTTTAATGCATGTGGTGAAAAGGTTATCTTGATATTTTCATACTCTAAAATAAAATCAATACATAATTTTCATAACACCGCTATACCCACCTAGGAATTTTTTTTAACAGCTTCCTGAATACATTAGGAAAATTAGTGATACTAAAGAACTATCAAATGATATTAGAAAACAAAGTGAGCTCAAAAAGAAGCGTCTATCCCTTAAACTTATTTAAATAGCTAATGCTATCGTTTTTATTATATAACATGACATAAACATGATGAAAACAATAATTTTTATTTATATGCACTCTACAAAATAACTATAAAAAAAAATTTATTGAACTTGCTATGAATATTTTATCATAATATTAAAAAAAAATATTGGGCTACTAGGTTTATTAAAAAAATGAGCACTTTTTTAAAATATGTACATTAAAAAAATGTTTGTTTGATTCGCCTACCGACCAAATTATAATAAAATAGTATGTTCATTGCTGTTACATATTTGATATGGAGGCATCTTTATTTGTTTTAGGTTTAGATATAAAACAAAATGGTATTAATTTTTAGCAAGACATTTTATTATATATAAAAAAATCTCACTTCAGGGAAGGATCAGAAGATTCATTAATACTGAGTCTTGTAAAATAGTATATTATTATTTCTGTTACTATTATTATTATTATTATTATTGTTATTATTATTATTACTGTTATTATTTCTAACATAAACAACTGCAGCAGCATTTTATTTTTGGCTAATGAAGAAATGCAACAGTTATTTATTAGTACTGCAAAATAAAGCATAGAGAATAATACTCAGAAAAAAAGATATACTCGGATCAGTGCAATGCTGAAGAACTTTAAGAAGAAAATATATTTCAAAGGTATTTATTTTTAAAATCCTCACTAAAACATATCAGTAGAATTTATAAGAAAAATTGATGCAAATTATCATGAGTACGAAAATCATACAAGACGAAAAGATTCTGCCATTCAGGAAGAAGGCTAAATCTCAGAAATCGATGATATACAGTGCGATGAAGATATTCAAAGAAATGCCAGATGATTTAAGAAATGAGGAGAAACTATAGATTCAAAATGAAATAAAGCAAATATGTGCAAGATAAGTTTTAGTAAAAGGGACATTTTGATCTTATTTATATTAGAGCATATATATTTACATGTGTATGCACTATATTAAGAATAAATAAATAAATTTATTACACATTTTTAAACCCTTTTACATTACATTTGTATCAAATTAAAATGTCATTAAACTGGATCTAAAGCATTTTTAAGTATTGACAAAAAATTATAATTATTATGGTACGATCTTTAGTGCCCAATCTACCGATTAACATATCCTAAAATTTTTAAAAAACTTATTGCATATCTACTTAATAACAATATTGACTGATACGTCTGCTTTCTGATAGCTCTGTACAAGGCAGGCACGATAAATTTTTTTGTGTATTGTAATTTGTATAAAAAAGCTTATATAATATAATATTCTGTTAAATATTATTATATTTATACATAAATGCTACAGGTCAGTGGCAAACGTCTATTGCATGTTCTTATGCGCAATTTTATGTTATTTTCTCTAAAATATATATTTTTTTAATCATATTTATTGAGAGAATTGGCGTTATCGTACTGCCTACTTATTTTAGAGGTTTTTTTTTATATTAAAGTTCCAAAATAGCAATACATGTAATATTGTAATACAATAACAGGTACAGTGCTAGGGTTAGGGGTTCAATTCAGGCAAGATGTTAATCGATCATCACCTCAGTTACATTTTAAAAATAAATAGAAAAAGGTCAAAATTGACTAATGAACGTATAATATTCTGTTCCTTAAATTTCAAATATTAAACAAATTTCACACTTAAGACTGTGATAAGTGAACTAGCATAAGATTTACAAGGCGATACACAATATGGTGCCTCTGTATCTTCAAGAACCTTGTATCCCAGACAACTACTTCTACTACTACTACTACTTCAGCCGCAGGAAGGGTTGTAGAACCGACCAACCGTTTGTTTCCAGAAGTCTAAATTTAGTGAACGGGGATTTGCAGTGGCAGGCCCAAGAGCGTTGAACTCTTTACCCTTCGTCACAAGAAACTTTGCATCAGAGACTTTATTTAAGAGGAAACTAAAAACGCACCTTTTCAAAAAGTCATCTCCATAAGTGAAAATATTTTTTTTAATTTTAAAAACAAAGACAATTGTAGAACTATAAACAGTTTGTGTAAAGCGCCCTTGAGGTGAAAGTTTTTACGAAAATGGAGCTATAAAAATTATCCATTATTATTATTATTATTATTACCGGAGCATTAAAAGCATAAAATCCCGTCGATTAGGACTATTCATTCTTCATTATATTTACGCTTACCGATGAACATAAATAGTCTTGATTATTTTTTTATCGTATGTATTAACTACGCAACTCACTATTTTTGACAAACATATTAAATGTGATATAATTCACGACTATACTATTTTATTGAAAGGATGTACTCATATCTACCTACACTAATCGATGCAATTCGTTAGATAACATATACATAACAGAGTCCCGGTATCGACACTGATGTATGGAAGTGAGGCCTGAAGCTGGCAGAAGAGGAACGAAAGTAGATTGAATGCAGTGGAAATGAGATCACTTAGGCGTATATGTGGCAGATACATTTATGACAGAGTAAAGAATGAATAAATAAGGAAAGAATGTAAAGCTGATTTTAGTATAGTGAGCAAGATTAAGAAAGAATCACTTAGGTGATTTGGTCATATGGAACGGATGAATGAGGAGCGAATGGTAAGAAATATATATGACGCAAGTGTCGATGGCACCAGAAATAGAGGACGTCCGCGGAAGACTTGGCACAATCAGGTAAACCAGATACTGGAAGATTGTCCTGTCAGAAGTCACAATGATCGGCGAGCTTGTACGAGAAGATGTATGAATGTGGATGAGGCGAGAATAGTGTAGCGCTCTGTCCTCTCTGTTTACCCCCGCGAGAATACGGCGTGATGGTAAGTAAGTATAGATGTCATATTTAAAGAAATTTAGGGAGGAGGGTTAATTATTGATAAAAAAAATTTAACGAACCGGTTGATCGTTTATATAAACATTACTGATAACAGTTTTGGGGATATATCTTAGCGAAAGCAATCTCAGATTTCAAAAGTACAGCGTAATTGCTATGTAAACAGTGCTGAATTAGCCTTAAAGCATTGGACAGATGCCTAGGTGCCAGGTGAGCGCTAGTTTGGGCCTGCGCTTAAAGCTTATTCAATGACGACGCATCCACCTTCAAAAAATATTAAATTTAATAACGATATTTAGTGAGCACTTAAACAAGAATCAACTGGAAATCTATTTATATTTACTATACTTTATTTTAAATCATTTTTATTTTATGTTACCTAAGTACACGTATACGCTTACTTCCATTTTTAATGTAATGATTTTGTATTTCAAAAATGTATGTTTAAAATACTTAACGTTTTTAACGAATATAATGTTTGGAGTCTAGTGAATAGAATGTACGATGTATGCAAGGAAAGCGACCTCATGATGAATGTTAACAAGTCGAAAGTGATGGTATTTGAAAAGGAGGAAAGCAAGACACTGCGCTAAATACTTGTAGGTAATGAATGTTTGGAACAAGTAGATGAGTTTGTGTATTTGGGAAGTATGTTCGATAGAAACGGAAAGGTTGAGAATGAGGGTGACTGCAAGGAATAAAGTGAACGGCGCTTTGGATGGAATTATATCTAACGGGAATTTGTCAACCGAGGCAAGACTAGCGGTGCGCAATGGAGTCCTGGTACCGACACTGATGTATGGAAGTGACGCCTGCAGCTGGCAGAAGAGGAACGGAAGTAGACTGAATGCAGTGAAAATGAGATCACTTAGGCGTATATTTGGCAAATCTATTTATGACAGAGTAAAGAATGAAGAAATAAGGAAAGAATGTAAAGCTGATCTTAGTATATTGAGTAAGATTAAGAAAGATCACTTAGGTGGTTTTGTCATATGGAACGGATGAATGAGGAGAGAATGGTAAGAAATATATATGACGCAAGTGTTGATGGCACCAGAAATAGAGGACGTCCGCGGAAGACTTGGCACGACCAGGTATACCAGATAATGGAGGATGGTTCTGTTAGAAACCTCAACAATCGGCGAGCTTGTATGAGAAGATGTATGAATGTGGACGAGGCGAGAATCGTGTGTCAGGACAGAGGAGTGTGGCGCTCTATCCTCTCTGCCTACCTCCCGCGGGGAAACGGCGTTATGGTAAGTAAGTATGTAAGTAATGTTTGAAATTTACCTTACACATTCACAATCATTACAAGTTTTTCGTTTCGATGTTGTACTTTAGAAATAAAATTGCGATGATAGAAATAAAAACAGGGGCATCTATTTATACTAATTATTACCATTAAGTATTTACCAAGAGTTTGAAATACAATTAATTATCGTGCTGTTCCGTTAATGGTTCATACATTGAATATCTATGTATACGACCTCTTTACGATAATAATTTAATTAAAATATTTACAATACAACAACAATAAAAATATTTTTTATGTAGCTGGGATTTAGATTTTGTTATAATTTAAGACAGGTGATGAAGGGGAGGGGCCTGCTATTGTTTTATATAATAATAACGATGTATGCAAAATTTGGTTCATACACGGGTAGAATGTCTGAGATGATTGATTGTAAAAATAAAAATAATTATTATTTAACATAAATTATGTATATTATATATATACGTGACACCACTGGGCAAATGTATTATTTTAAAATACAAATTGTGACATATTTCTGTTAATATACTTACAACACTATTTTTATTACAGACCTATGTGTGATGTTTTAAATATGAATTAAATGTATTAATTAGAAAGATATACATATAAAATCAATTTTATAGAACAATATTGCTGTTGCGCCACCGGGATTCGAACCTGGATTACTTTCCAAACCGGGGAAGGTGAATTATCCAACTATGCTACAGCATTACATTTAATTCATATTTAAAATATCACAGATTTATGTTCCGAATAATTACAACTTCACAATAAGAATGTGTTCTCATAATAATGAAGTTGTATCAATGTGTCAAAAATTTAATAAAAATGAATTGATAATTCTGGCGTCTGCTATCAGATTACTCAAAGGTATTTGAGATTCCGTAAAAATAAGGTAGATAACTCTTTCTAATAATGAAACGATTAAATGTATTAATATCAAAAAGGTAACATATAGGTTCGAAAATTTGTCGCTAAAAATATTGTCGCTGTAGCATAGTTGGATAACGCACCTTCTCCGTTTTGGAAAGAGATGCAGGCTCGAATCCCGGTGGCACAACAACAATACTTTTCGATAAAATTGATTTTATATGTATATCTTTCTAATTAATACATTTAATTCATATTTACTATTTTTATTTTACATTTTACAGTGAATTTTCTTTTTTTGATTCAATAAAATGATCACATCACAAATATATAAATAAATCGTAAAATAATTGATATGTAGATTGTTGGCTAAGTATTCACAGAAATAAATAAAGGAAACTATAATACAAAGGTGAAATTCAAATGGTAATGGTAAAATAAATAGTATTAAAATATTTCTAACAAAACTAAGCATTCTTACTTTGGAAATATAACATTACTATTCATTTGTTGGTCTCCGGGTATAATGAACCGGCCCTGCTCATTTCATCATCTTTACTACACTAAATTGTCTACTTTATATAATTATATAAGTAGTACAAAAAAATATTATATACATTTTTAAGCCTTGCAGTATACTTCCATTTTTTTGAAATACCTCACCTTGCAATATACATACGTACCAATGGAATCAGAATGATAATAATAATAATAATCGCTGATTATTTTTCAAAGAGAGCTTAGCGGTAGTGTATTGAAAAATTTGGTAACATTGGTGGCAAACTAACTCACCATCACGCTATTTCATCATCTTCGCAGGGATAGGCAGAGAGAATAGAACATCGCACTCTTCTATCCTGGTACACCGCTTTTGTCTTATTCACTTTCGTACGTCTTTTCAAGCACGCTCTTCAGTTATTGAAGCTTTTGATAGAGCCGTCCTTCAACACCTTCAATATCAAAACGGATTTTATTCCTGTCGCCTTCAATACTCACCTCATATATATTTTCTTTACCATTCCTCTCCTCAGTGATACGTTCCACATGACCAAACCATCTCAGCGATCCATTCTTAATTCCACTGACTATGCTACAAACAACTGCACCTATTTTTTTCATTCGTCACTATATTGTACACATGTGCCTAAGCGACCGCATTCAGTCAACTTTCGTTCTTTTTTTGCCAAATCTAAGCTTCACTTTCATACATTAGTGTTTGTACCAGAACTCTATTACGTACCTTGCTTCGTGGACAAATTCCTATTAGCGACAATTGTTTTGCACTTTTCGCAATCCTTCTCGACCTTGCCAAATATACAAACTCGTTCATTTGTTCTAAGCATTTATTAATTAGCCAATATACCCAATGGCACAGCAGATCAGTTTCCCTATTAGCTAATATTATTATCATTTCATCTCAAATTATTTACATCAAATATTTCAATTGATCAGAAATAAATAAATTATGATAACTCATTGAAAAATTAAGGTTTGCAATATTAATCAAAATTTTAAAAATGGATTGATTTAATTCTGGTGACTGACTCCTAGCGTTTATTTAGAATTCATTGCAATATAAAGTTGATTGCTTTCAAAGATGGAATAATCATGTATCATTAATAAAAAGTCTACATAATATACTGTGTTCCTTTTTTAAATACTAATTATTAAATGTATTAATTAGAAAGATATACATAAATGTATAATCAATTTTATCGAAAAATATATTCTTGTTGCTACCGATAGTATCAACAATATATATGAATATATATGTATAGCTTTCTAATTAATACATTTAATTAATATTTTAAAAAATATCACACACCTATGTTCTGAATAATTACAACTTCACAATAATAATGTGTTCTCCTTAATAATATTGTATTTCAGTTGCCGAAAACGTAAACGTTTGATATGGCGAAATTTTTATCCCGGTACAATCGAATAGTTTTTCGATCTTGATTTTATTTTGATTTATTTTTATTTTTATTATTTTCAATTATTTCTGTATACCTTTCTAATTTGTGTTAAAATACGTTTTGAAATTGCAACTTCACAATAAAAATATGTTTTTTATTTTTAAAATATTCTTAAAGGTCGTAACGTAACGACAAAAATTAACGCAGATTCGCACGAAATATGAACAGTGGATCTACGCATTTCCGGATATGGAAGAAGGCTCCCTCGGAACTTGCGTGCGGAGCTGCAGTGGCGTCGCGTCTAATTTACAGAATCGTAATTACGGGGCGCTTACCCCGCGCGCCGAAAAAGAGTTAATATCGATCGCCCGTTCCGCGGGGTAAAAGTATTTATGTACTTATTGAGTCACCCCCGACTTTTTTCCACCCTCGACTGTATTTTTTTACCCCGTCCCCTCAAGGATGAGTAGTCACTATGGCAACATCGCCGGCCGCATCGCTCTATACAGCCACGCGCTAATTACGGCCGTGAATTATTAATCAGGTCCCAATAGCATTGTTTGCGAGACGCGAAATGTTTTTGTATAAATATATTTTTTTATCAAAATCGTAATCAGTATCGTGTACCTACAAATTCTGCGAAGCTGGGAAATTGACAACAGGTTAGAGAAACATAACAGTTGAGGGAAAATAAGAAAAATGCGTGTGCTGTAATTTCACCTGTCATATTTATAATAATAATGACATTTTATTTTCACAATATTTCAAATGAGCGGATCTACTATTTTTGAAATACATTATAAAAAACCAAAGTAAAAACTCGATAGAAAGCTAGGTGGGCACTTATTAGGCAAAAGATTTAGTGTCATTCGTATTCAGACTAATACGACAATAATAAAAAAAAGAACTGAAATATTAGTTTAACAAAAATTTATTCGTAGTGTTTGGGACATATATTTATTTGGTGTATAAATATTAATTATTGAACGAAAACTCGCCGCCGCCCAGTCGATTGGCGACCTTGAACCAGTGCGGTTATACGTGTACGGAAAGGATTACAATATTATATTAATTCGAGACTTCGCGTCTGTACTGCGTCAGAACCTTTAATGAAATAGTGATTAAATATAAAGTGCACATCTTCGGAGATGCCAGCAGAATCTGTATTGCGGTGAGTGCCAAACTCCTTCCTGACCTAACATTCTTCCGACATATAAGTTTGTACGTAACACGTGGTTATATTAGAGTATTTAGTTGTTGTTTTTGCACATCCTTGAACGGGCTTTACAACTATCTAGTTAATTATCTCTGATATCTCTTTATGATTCATTTTGTTTTTTGAAAATTATATGAATTATTTTTATAACAACGACACTTTAATTTTATTTGTTGCTACATAATTGCGTGTGAATGGTAATTTTATTTTACATTGCGTAATATAAAAAACGATTAAAAATAAATACATTTTTAGGTTAATATACGTTTAATAAATTTCTAATAACGAGGTTTTGCATTTTTGATTTTGATAACACTTTATTCGAAAATTTTAAATTCGTACTCTCATGTTAAGAAATCGCCTAACAATACAATTTTTCAAATTACATATTATATAAATTAGATTTCTCAGACATCTGAAAATCAGAACATATGTTAGGTTAGGTTAGATAACGAGGAATCAGAATATTTGTTGGATAGGTTAAATTACGAGGAAGCAAAACATATATTAGTTACGTTGCGAGCAATTTGTGAAGTACCCCAAAAAGCAAACATTAGAACACAAAGATACATATTTATAACATTGATGCAATATAAAATATGCATACTAATATGAAAATGAGTTTAAAAAATATATATCTACAGTATAATTAAATACAGTTAATTTAAAAAGAGATGCGTACACAGAATCCATGTCGCATGAATATTCTTACTATTTTCAAACTAAGCTAAAAATAGGACAAAATTGGCGGTCTCCTGGAATATGGTATGAACCCTCGACCACTAGATCAACCACTAGACCAACATAACATACATCATATAATAGCCTGGTAACATAACATAATATAAATATAAGATAAATTGGCAACCGAGTGTATGATGTGTAGTTAGAATATTATTATTAATGAGGTTTACTGTCCTAGCATAATGCAAACGTCACCATACAAATTATGATAGAAATAGTATCTACTTTTAATCGGATTTTTGAAAACACATAAGTAAACGAACACAAACATTATTTTACAAACATTAATGATTTCTATATGATATAGGTAATTTAACGAATTCGTGTACCTAGCTAAGTTTTAAAATTATAAGAAATAATACCCTTAAGATTAAAAAAATACATTATATTTGTGGCTATTTAAAAGTATTTATATACAGGTATACAAAAACAATAATGAGCAAGTATTTAATAAAAAAATCATAGCAATTTACACCGCCGCATACGACGAATAATACTTCCGAGTGCGCTGTATATTCCGGCATTGTGCCCGGCCGGTATGCGTGCGTAAGGGTTGGATAATTTAAGAAAAAAATTCTAAGGGTGGTACGCAGAGTTTAAACTGAAATAAAAAATCAGCTGTTCACGTTCATCGCATTGATCGATTAACAGTGCCGCGGGTGGTAGTGCGCGCGCAGGTGATTTGTTTTAATATCCACTACCCCACGAAAGTTGCATTTTTTATAAGTCAATTTTAACTGTGAAAAAGTATTTTATATTATTAAACAAACACATGTTTCGCCGTGACCAATGGTGGCCGTTTCGGCGGTTCCCGTGACTCATGAAGCCGCCATAGTTTGTTGTCGGTGAATTATTTAAGTATTTTAAAGCTATTTATACAAAATTACACAAGATATCTGTAGGGTTAGCGGTTACATTTTGTGCATTATTAGTTCCGCATTTCAACGCCATTTTCAATATTGCGTTGATTGGAAATATATTTGTTTCGCAACATGATTGATGTATATTTATTTACACAATATGTTGCATTTTTTTTTTTATAAATAATTGTGTTTGAAACAGAGAAAATGAATTCCGACGGCAGATGACTCTATTTTTAGTTTTTAAAAATTTAATTTGCGTAAAGTACTTTTAAAAATACACGAAATATTATATAGATTTTAATCATTTTAAGTACTGACAGAGATTTATTTATTTATTTTTGTGTAGAAGAATTTTTATACCATGCCTAGTTCACTAGATTTGTGTTGAGACAGGCAAAAGTGATCTATAATGATTTATAATAAACGGTAATTAAAAAAACGTGTTTGATTAAACACCTTCATGTTATTGAGAACAATTTATTTTTAAATAAAAACGTCTTGGGGTAGGCGAATGGTAGGGTAGCACCGCATATTTCACTGTTCTGTTCTGACACACAACTATCGCGCCATCCACATCCATACACACATCTTCTCGTGCATGCTTGTCGATTGTTGAGGCTTCTAATATGTTCATCTGCCAGCTACCGCGGATGCCGCGGTGCCATCTTTTTCTGCCTCTCTCTCTCTCTCTTACCATTTTCTCCTCATTCATCCATTTACTCATTTGTATTGTGGTGCAATACTACATCATCTAATTTTTTAACGAAAAATGTACGCATTTCAATCTGCTCTACTTAAATGTAATAATTTGTTAATGAATATTTCACTATTTAAAATATATATTTTACTATAATAATGGGTTGATTTTTCTTTCTAAAATACCTAAACAAAATTTATAATGCGCTTAGATAATTATAAAATATTGCCCAATTATTGTAATTTACTATTTAATTTTTTATTAATACAAGTACTTGCGTGAGGGGAGGAGCTATCTAACTAAATAATTATTTCATGTCTTTTGGTACGAGCTAGGTCATTGCTTAACAAGTTGAAACAAAAAAAGTTTTCTGATATTTTGACAGATGATAGTATGAGAAAGAAGTCAACTTAAAGAAAAAGAAAAAATATATGATTCGTAGAGCGTCATGAACGTTACAAGAAAATTCATGACTGGTGATGACGTAAATTTATTGAAAACTAATAAAATATTGGTTATCTAAACCATCGGCTTCAAAGAGCACTTAAAATTAATATTAAAATGAATTTATTTATATGGATGAAATTGTTAGCGTTAAGATATAATGTATACAAATATATTATATTAAGTGCAATGTTTATGACCATTGAAAAACTTTCATTAACTAAACTTGAAAAATATTGTGATGTGAAACTAGCAACGGAAATGTAGGTAAAACAAAAAATAAAATTAAATGAGACATGTGAAGTTTATGTGTGAAGGTATGTATGAGGGTGTAAGTGTCCTAGTGAGTAATGAAAAATTAAACATTAGGAATTAAATTATTAAATTGTCAATATAAATTCATGATGCAAGATTGGTAAAATGGAATACAGGTTGAACATGGTGAAGAGACGATTAAACATAGACTGTATTGCTTACTCACTCACCATCACGCCGTTTCTGACCTGTGGCACACAATTCTCGCCTCGTCCACATTTATACATCTTCTCATACAAGCTAGACGATTCTTGAGGCTTCTAAAAGAACCATTTTCCAGTATCTGGTTTACATGGTCGTGCCGAGTCTTCCGCGGGCGTCTTCTATTTCTAGTGCCATCAACACTTGTGTCATATATCTTTCTTACCATTTTTTCCTCATTCATCCGTTTCATATAGCTGTCATTTTTTCTTAATTTTACTCACTGTATTAAGATCAGCTTTACATATTTTCCTTATTTCTTCATTCTTTACTCTGTCATAAATGTTATGATATTTCAAAAAATGTGCGAGGACACAGAGCGCCATCTACCGATCCGGGTAGACGCGGTCGGTCGGGATAAGGCTCGAAGAGAAAGGTGCGAGCGGTGAAGGTGAAGGTGAAGGCAGAATGGCGAAAAGGCATCGCAAACAGATCCGAGCGAGTCGAAGCCTTGATCTACTAGTGCGCGAGAACAATCTTTTCGCTGGGACTGGCGGGGAGACTGCCTGTAAGCGATGGCAGACGGATGGGCTCGACGGACTCCACCTTGACCAGATGGCATCTGGGTAACCTTCTGGAGGAAGAGATCACTTCTGGTACGGGGCGTGGCGCCTGGAGCAAGGCCGCGGCAACTCTCGTGCAAACTGGGTAGAAATCGAGATGTACTAAATCGGTAATATTGTGTGTCCTCACTAGGAGGAGAGTTTAACACGAAGAAAGAAGATTTCAAAGACAGTTATCATGCTTACAAAGTCGGGTTGTTATATTTTATGTGAATAATGTGTTGAAATCAAGTATTCTTATTGTATGAGACTATTTCCTTCCTTCCGAGACAGGCATACCGACACCACACATTACCTTACCAACAGACTGGGACTAGCCGGTGGCGCGGTGCGCTGGCATTCTATCCACCGGTGCTATCGTACAACGTAACAATGTGTCTGCCACATATACGCCTAAGTGATCTCATTTTCATTGCATTCAGTCTACTTTCGTTCCTCTTCTGCCAGCTCTAGGCCTCACTTCCATACATCATTGTCGGTACCAGAACTCCATTGTGAATCGCTAGTTTTGCCTCGGTTGACAAGTTCCCATTAGCTATAATTCCATTCAAAGTGTTGTTCACTTTGTTCCCTGCAGTCAGTCACCCTCCTATCGATATCTTTCTGTATTTCCGTTTCTACCAAACATACTACCCAAATACACAAACTCATCTACTTGTTTCAAACATTCATTACCTACAAGTATTTAGCGCGGTGTATTACTTTCCTCCTTCTCGAATACCATCACTTTCGACTTGTTGACATTCATTATAAGGTCGCTTTCCTTGCATGCGTCGTGCATTCGACTCACTAGACTCGGTAATTCTTGTTCATTATCCAACTGCATTGCATAGTTTGAATTCAATATTTGCGGTACAATATTTGAGAAGATTTGTAAAGCTATGTGAGAAAAAATGTCGCACGAGCTTTATTGTGAATAATGGTGTACAGAAAATATATGTCTGTAGTGTAACAACAGTCTTTAAACGCTGCGATCAACATGGCCTAAGACCGGGAGGGATGGTGACGTATCGCGAACCATATTCTAGATATGTCAGGAGACCGCGACACTCAGAATTGAGCACACAATGAAGAAGATAAGAGATTCACGGTCTCTATTCACTTATTGTTTGTCGCTCAGACTGATTAGGATTCTGAAGAAAGTCATACAAAATAAAAAACAGCGATTTGTACAGGTCGATTTTTTTACTCATGGCACTGTACAGTCAACCACTGACGAATCTGTTGCTAATATATATATTTTTTATTATTACAATAGTACACAGATTTGTTTCATGTTTAATTTTTGTATGGATAGTGAATGAAATAATATTAATCACATCTTAATTATAATAATGACTGCCGATGCCCTTCATCAGCTGAGACTAGTGGGTGAAGAAAATAAATTTTGTTAAAAGTGAACAGTACATTTTATTATATTAATTTTTTAACAATCTCCCGATCACAATTAGAAACATATATACGACGTTCAAAAATTTGATAAATATGGAGATTGAGGGGTGAGAATTGGTGAACGTTATATATATATATAAAGTTATACATATATATATATAAAGTGATCACTTAAGCCAGCCGAAGACAGGTCGTAAGTCCTGTAATTACCCCATATTTCTACATATCTTCCATTAAATATAATAAAAATAACTTCGTGTCTATGAGATATCTGATATTTATTTAGAAAAATTACATACTACTGTGAATTTGTATCTGAAGTCAAAAAATATATATACAGACTAACTGAAACATAAATTATACACTCTTGTATATACTCCTTCTCCATACACGAGTCTCACTCTCATACAGAAGAAACAAGTGTTAAAAGAAATATAATATATATATCCTACTGATTATTTTTAAAAAGTATTATATCTTCTAATATTAAAATAAAAAAAATACAAATACAAATGGATAATCATCAAGAAATTTCGTAAAGTTTTAAAAATGGTTTAATAATTATTATTATCAATGTGTTAAATTTAATTTTATTCTTTATATATATTAAAGGCGCAACACACTGCTCGTGGTATACACAACTGATATTATGCGTCAACTGACGTCAAGTACGTTGTTGCGTGAAGTGGTTATATAACTTTGTATCATTCTCACTCACATAGTGCTCACGCACAAATTGAATGTATCGGTACACAACACATTCTTAAATGCGCCATGACCAAAAAATCAACCTGCATAGAACTGGTATCTCTTCTAGGTTAGATCGCGTTTTTCTTATGTAGTGACCTTGAGAATGACACGTGTACCGTGCCGAAACGTCGGCCTAATTACAAAAAAAGGCGATCTAACCTAGAAGAGACGCTAGTTCCATATATCTTGAATAAAAACAAATGTATTTATATGTAATAAAGGTTGACATCACAAGGTTGACAACACGCTGAAAAATTACTATTTGCATTTATTGTCGCTAACTTATGGTGGGACACAGCACATGTCAACAATTTTATTGATTCTGTCGATAAATTTTTTAATTTATTATTTTGTTGCTGATTACTGGACACACACAAATGTATCATGTAGAATTATCATTTTCTAAACTGTTAAAATATATCTAAGAACTAAAGGTACACATGTAAAAGTGGCCTAAGTCAAGAAATTGAAAAAAATTAGTTTATCAATTATTTCGCGTCACATTGTTTTAAATTTATATAATATGATGCAAATTGTAACAATTGTGAAAAATTTGAAGCGTTATATTCAGTGTATTGTTACAACGTTCAACGGTATTCCTCTAGTTTTTATTTTGATAAAGTCATTTCAACCTTAAATTTTGTAGCAATATTTGAATACGTCCAAGAACACACAATTACTGGATTTTCACCTACAAACTGTTATTAAATAAATAATTAGATTCTCATTGTGACATATATGCTGTTTCAGGGAAATGAATTATCAATTTAGTCCATAGATGGCGATAGTGTAGTGGTACTCGAAGTGAGTCCACAACTTTAAAAGAATTGATAGATATGAAGATTGATAGGTGAGAATGGTGAACGTTATATTTACTCGTCTATAGAGTGATCACATAAGCCAGCCGGAGACAGGTTGTAAGCTCTATAATTACCTATATATAATAAAAAATAGCTTCGTCTCTATGAGATATCTATTATTTGTTTAAATTTTTTATTTTCTTATAAGCTACGTGCAACATTTATATGTCGAATTAAATTATAAATCTAGTAGACTAAATAAATTTGGAAACATTGTAGTGTGTAATATAAAAATATATTTTAATCAATTCAAATGCAAACCATTAAATATCTCTAAACGAAAGAAACATGACTTAGACCACTTTCATAATAATGGGTATATATGTGATATTGGTTGATTTTGTGCATATACATTTTTCTGCTTTATAGTTGTACTCTCTGCATAAAGTATTTTGTATTATCTGAGAAAACATGTACCTGGTTCAATTATTGTTTAACTTTTATTGTAATTTTCGTATTTACTAATAAACTGTATGTTTCCTGAATAAAATAAAAAAATAAAAAAGAAATTGTATTCTCCTCCCATCTCTATGGGCGGGCAGGTATGTGTGTTGCCGGCGTGGGTGGCGTAACGCCCTGGAATATCTCGAGACTGTAAAATTTTTGACCCTCTAAATCATTTCATCATTAACATTCAGGTACAAAAAATACTCATTAGCTTAAGTTTTAAATTCCTATCGCGAATTTCGCTCCGAGGCCGGGCGCTTTCCTCAATTTAAATTTCGAATAAGCCGTTCCATTATTTGAATATTTTTAAATAGTCCGATCGCAATCTCCTCCTTGAGTTGTGCGGCTGTCGGGTCCAGGCGTCCCCTCCGCCCCGCCCCCGCCCGCCCCGCCCGGCCCGGCCCGAGGCGGTGCGGACGTGGTGTGCGGGGGGTGGGACTCCGAGGCATGGTTGCCAACGTTCGTTAAAAGATTTTACCCCCCTCCCAAAATTAATCATCCTAATGAGATTATGATACTGTGTATAAGTGATTCGAAGGATTTCAAGGATTTATATTTTTATATTTCGGAAAATGTTTCTAGAGATAAACGGGCCCTTCATATTTTAGATTTAATATTTGGAAGACGAAGGTAACTATCACAGTCAACATCAAAGTCAAATATCATAGCATCCATCGAAATTAGCTTTAATTAGTTGTTGATCAAACACACCTTGGCTACTATAGCAAGGTCGAATGCAGTCTGTACATACAAATAGATTAAAACGTGAATATAAAATAAAAAAGAATATATTATGAGAAAAAATAATTTTAATTTGGTTTCAAGTACACTTTATTTAGTATGAATCACGTGTGTATGATATAGTTCAGTTTGACACATAAAGAACACGTGATAGCTCCATGCTGCGATAATGCTTCCATATTACTTCTTATAAAGTTGCATATAGTTGAGGACGAATGATCGCAATGAAAAAATGTTAGAATAGAAAATCCTGATATCAAAATTAGCCGATACTCAGATCTTTAAAAATGGAGATGGTGCCCAAACCCTGGACCACTAGGCGAATATCTTACCACATAGGCACCTTTAGTCAGGCAGTTATGTCATGTATTTGAATTACCATAATATCATCACAATGTCTATCGTTACCTGAAAGCTCGAGAACTGCTCAAACGATGCAGTTTTCTACAATGTTTTTGATATTTCTTTGAGAAAGTTTAAAGAGATATACTCGTATATCATCAATGTAGTGATGTTGGATATAGTTTATATAATACATATTTTAAATAGTCAGAATATTTTTATCTTTGATATATATTAATATTTTATATTTTTACTTGAAAACAGTAGAAAGATTAATAATAATAAATAAATAATCAATGCTACCAAAAAACACTTTAAAGATAAACTTGTACCCCGAAAATTACAATATTTTTAAATCGTTATTGGTATTAATTTATTTTATTATAAGCTAGTTATTGTAAACAATAATTATTAATATGTAATCATCTTCTTTGCACAAGTATACGTTTTTTAGAGAAGTGTACAACAAAAAAAAATTGTATTGTATAATTGTACTTATAACATATTAATAAATATTAAATAAAGTTTAAAAAAACATATATATATCAAGAAGTTGAGCATTCAATGTTATGCAGGTTTAAAAAAAATCGGTACCTTGAATTCGATTCGATGGCTAATCCACAAGAAGATATCGAATCAAATTATCAGAGACTTAAAATATCTACAAAAAAGTAAGCGAAGGTATATAGCACGGATTAACGCTTAACTTATTTAATATAAATGATTTGTCCACGTGCCGGCAAGCAAGGAATATCCTCGGTAGTCAACAAAAGATGATTCCGAGTTCTTAATTTTTGTGTGAGCACTAGCTGTCGTGTTGTATATCATTAGATGAAAGTGAATAATAAATTGCAAAAAAAATAAAATAAAATATAGTATTGAGTTCTGCTAATCTCACTACGAACGAGTGTAAGAAACAATAACATTAACATGAATTTGTGTATTGCTCTACATGTATGCACCGTATATAACATACAGCCTTGTGGCGCCGGTGCGGTGGTCTAAGATTGTCTGTATCGTAATGTTAGTTTTACAGGATGCGGTGCACGGGCGGCGGCTGGCACCCCTGACACCTTGGCGGGAAGACGCTAAATTAATTTGGCCGGGCCCGCTAAACAATGCCGCGCGTCGCACTAATGGAAGTCGTTTCAAAAAATTGCCTCCGTTCATTTTTTTACGTGCGAGTACATCGCTCCGTAAAAACACCGCCCATCATCGAGCGTCCTTCTCTAACGAGTGAATAATTGTTTACCCTTCCCACTCGCTCGCGGTGGGGATTACTCGCTTTAAGTTTTAAATTCGCGTTCCACCTCTTAAAGGCGCGTTCCCACTGAACTGAAAGTGGTCAACCGCGGTCCTCTCGACGGATATAATACAATAAACAGTATAGTATAGTTCGTAAATATATAAATGGACAATGAATAGAATATGTAAGGTATTATATAAAATTATTGTAGTGTAACTCCCTCTCCAAGCACAAAAGCTGGTCTCTTTTTTGGAGATGTAAGCGAAAGAAAAACCATGTAATTAAAAAAAAATGTAAAATATTTTATTCACGCTATAAAAAAATTGTAAAAAATGTCAAATAAATAAAAAAAAATATACAGAACAATTTTCCGTCTAATTTTTGAAAATTGAGTGCGCAAAGAAAATCTATTGTGTAATTTAATGGTATGATTTGTTTTCTGAGAGAGAAATTAAGAAAATCATAGAAGATTATTTATTTGAATTTGTATGTATACAAATAATTAATTATAAATAAGATAATATCGATTCTATTCGGAATGCGATAAACGCATCAGACAAAAATAGGAAAATTTTAAATTTTAAGAATTTTTACATAACTTTTAGAAGCTTGTGCTGAAAATAGACTCAAAACAGTCATTTATTATATTTTTTTAGTGTTTCGTAATTTTGTGTGTGCGTTATATTGGCACACGCGCACTGCTCAGTGGGAATATTGAATATCTCACGTCAATTCTATTTGTTATTAAGTCTTCTTTATTCCATGTTAATCAAAATG
Organism: Eubasilissa splendida; assembly: GCA_031772225.1. Lineage (NCBI taxonomy): Eukaryota > Metazoa > Arthropoda > Insecta > Trichoptera > Phryganeidae > Eubasilissa > Eubasilissa splendida. Next base: position 21,030,019 of record CM062847.1, read on the forward strand.
TAAATAATCAAGGACTAAGGATAATGAAGTAATTCAGTATTGACAGTTTTAAAGGATGGCCGTGGTCCGTACATTACAATTGAATTCACAACTACTGCTGTCGATAATGAAACGTAACTACGACTAACTATTATTATTCTTCTTCTTCTTCTTTATTTCATGACTGTGTTGGCATATAGTGGCATGAATCAGATGAGATATGCCTCGTGATACACCTCCATAGGTCCTGGATCATGATTAACTCTGGGGTCTCAACCAGATGCAACGCATCCATTCACCATTGTGGTAACAGGCTCTCATATCATATCAAAATATTTGGTGTACTACCGTATATAGAGCTTACTATGAGCGGGTACATGTTATTACAAATGTTATATTGCTAAATTTCTCCTTTCTTTTCGATCGAGTTTTCCAAGCCGACGATATAACACTTTATTTAAAGCCGTTTTTGCATGGTAAATGATTTAAATCTACCTAAGGCACTCGAGTAATAAATAAATCAATATATATAATATGCAAACATCATTCATATGATAATAAGCATGATTTATTATTGAGATTTTATCATACCTAGTTAATTATGAGGATTTTGAATGTAATATTTTAATATTACTTATCTGATCATAATTAACGAATCTGGACTAAATAAATAAATCAAAAAATATCTGTTGAATTATTCATTTAAATCAACTTGTACACAAATACCAAAATTAAAACTTTTAAAAGTAGTCAAATAATATATCCCAATGTTGAAGCTTTGAATTATATTGGAAAAACAAACAAAATAAATTGAAATCATTTTCTTTCAACATGGGAGTTTTCTTAGAACACCATAATGATATAATATATAATAAAGAAAAATCAGTAAATAATGCGAAAATCGCACTTTGAACGCAAATATTGAAAAAAAAATATATTAGGGGATGAATGAACCTACTTATTTTTAATGCGAGGGGTAGGTATGATGTAAGAAATTACTTCGTGGGGCTAATTGGGAATATTGGAAAAGGGAGATTAACAAGACCAAAATAAAACAACCTTTAGAAAACATTAAACATAAGTACATTTTTGTATCTTATTATTACCTGAATTTAACGTACAGAACTCTGTTTAAATATATGCAGTACAAACGTGAGACAAGCATAATGTGTGTACCGACTCATTTGAGATTTGAGATAATTAATGAAAATACAAGAATAGAAGTCAATTCATACAATTAATGGTTTCAACAAATAAATATCGTGAAATATATGGTAATAATATGTAATACGAAAAATAATTATAGTTTTAGTTACATTTTATCGAAAAATATTTACGTAAAATTTGACAAATTTGTACTTTACTTTCTGGAGATATCAATTGTTCAAAGATGGATTGTGTTGCATAGTATACTCTCAGGGTAAATATGAAACATAAAGAACAGATTTGAGGTACTGTTCAAGTGAGTATGAATTTGAAATATATAATGAATTCTGGCGGAACAGTAATCGATAGAGAAAGTGGAAGTGTGAATTAGTTAGAATAAGAGAATAGTTTCAGGCGGGAGTGTGCGTTAGAACGGGTGTTTTAAGATTGAATAGTTCTCTCGCGCTTAAGAGTGTGTCGCATGACAGAGAAAATGTACAATAATAATTATGATTATATATATGTATATTTGAAAAAATGTGAAAAACATGTATGTATTAATTTTATTAAGCAGGAAAATGCGTAAGGTAGAATGAAGGGTACAAAGGTGAAATAAAGTGTGATTTCATAAGCAGACTTGTAAAACCAATTCATGTAGGGTAGGTATTGAAATTTTTGGAAGTGAGTCTTAGAAAAAAATTGCAAATCATTCAACAAATTATCCGTAAAAATCAACCGGCCCTTCCCGTCCGTATTATGCGGCTAAAACCCGTCGGATGAATAATTATAACAAAGGAAAATTATGAAAACGAAGAAAAGCCTCGCAGAGAGCCAAAACTTAAGAGTTTTGCACAACCTCATCCCTTCGGCGTTTTTTTTTTCATCTGGCATCCTTTTCACTCGCGCGTATTCGCATTGCTTATAAAAAATGTTTGAATTTCATACGGACCGCTTTCTTCTCGGTCCCCCTCGCCCCGACTCCCCCGAGGAGATTCCTACTTTCACCCTTTCTCTGCCGTGTTGTATACGCGAGCTATCCTCATGCATTTTTATGTTCTGCTTTTTATACGAGTTTAAAGGGGGCTCATTTTTACCCCACTCTCCCCCCGCCCGCCCCCTCGGGGGAGGCTCCTTTATTTTGATAACTAGGGAAGAATTGGATTGTTTTTTTTTGTTTTTAATATTCATTAGGCACTCTTAGCCTTCCTCCACAAATCGTGAGAGGAAGACAAACATGGCGACCGTTGCTGTCTCCCCGTTGCTTTTTTGTTTATCAGTAAATCGTATTCATTCTCCGGCTATTTTGTTTTATTAGGCACGCAATCAAGATTTAGTGTTGCATTTGTAATGAGATGTTTACTTTTGCAGAAATTTATTACTTAATCAGCATATATCTCTCTTTGATACCATTATAATAAATATTTTAGAGTATTTCGACATAACTGACATCGGCTATTTTTACATTGTACACTATAAACATGTGTCAAAAATATGAAATTATGAATAGAATAATTATTTATTGAAACTTGCTTGTGAACAAGCTGTTCGGGGATCAGGCAATACCAGATGTTTAGATGATAGAGAATAATAAAATATTTAAATACATCAATTTTAAAAAGAGATTTATTTATTGCACAAAGTACCTATCGAAAGGTAGCTAAAAAAATAATGACTTAATAGACATTAAATGATTTTAAATAAACTTTAAAAATATATAACTATTTTATAATAATTATGAATTAAAAACGTTAATTTACGTTATATTATATAGTCTTAATAACCTAAGAAGTCGGATATCATAAAATGGACAAATGTTCTAGAAATTTCTTTTCATAACTACAAGTTATTTTATACCACGTAAGACAATCTGAAGGATAGCTTTACACGTGTTTCTAGGAAATCCTTTAAATGATTGTTTTCTACGGCGTAGGCCTCACGTTTCAGACTTTTCAGCTGTATCGGAGGCAGCGTGCTACAGCAGCCACTTGTTGCTACGACGTGAACGTGCGAGTCTATACGTATGTACACACGTGTGTACATATGTTGCGCATCTACGTTGGGCATGTGAACACATGTTTGGGACTCTCATGACGTAGTCAAATGTTTGAATGAAAGTCTCGATTGTGAGCGCATGCGTACTACGACTATCTTAACGTGTGCATTATTAGTTATAGTATAAGTTGTGCATTACTTTTATTAACAAGTGTAAGAATATTTTATCATTAACGGTATTTTGATCGTTCAGGAAAATGTTCGTTATATTATAAGTGCGTTCAACAATATTTATCTAATAGCTACTCCTACCCTATTCAAGTACTTTTTATTGTTCTACATATTGATAATAATTTTTGAATATTATGTGTTATTTATTATTAAAAGTAATATTGTAATAAATTCAAAACAAAAAATTAATAATTTAAATAAAAGGGAAACTATTACTATTAATTGAACATTTTATTTTAAAATTACTCAAATATATTGTGCTATATAAAAATGTAGAACCAATTTGCTAGGGTATACATATACAACGTTTCTGCAGGCCATTTTAAATTATGAATTGCAGATGTTCTATGATAGGTGGATAAACTTATAAAATTAAAAATAGTCTTAGATGGGAGCCTATAAATTATCCCGTGACTCGTATTTCGATAACATTGGCTTTGTAGCCATACGATTGGATATCAATAATTATATTTTATGTTTTTTTATCATCAATGTATTTTTTACATGATATAACTTCAAATAAGCTCTTTTATGATATTGCCTTGATTTTTATCTAACTTTGTGTTTTTTATATCTTTGCGCTGTGTATTTGTGGGACTGTCTGTAAATGTCATTTAGGAACTAGTTGAAAATATCTATTCCTAAAATAAAATAGTAAAGAACCAGTAAACGTAAACAGAAAAAATGTATATTTTAAAGCTGTGTTGTTAATTATGAGAACAAGTTATCTCAAATGTTACTCTATTTTCACGCACTGAAGAATTGTTGAACTATAGCCTCAAGATAATAGCTAGTAACTAAAATCTAGATTTACATCATTTCGTCTGCCGCGCCGTGTAGAAATATTATACTTGAGTACCAATTGAAATACTGCCGTTCTAAACATTAAGTTTAGTAAGTTTTCTTTTAATACACATTGGTACTCTGAACTACGCTCTAGTGCGTTCATATTTAAGTTTTTTTCGAATGAATAACTCTGCCTCTCCAGAAGTAGACGCGGCCCCTAACTTACAAAGTGAATTCTACAGTCAAACTAAAATATTTTTGACATTCACCCACCTAAATTGGTACCCAATTTTATATATTATACTTTTACTAAATATCTTTAATGTGGAATATAATAATTTCATGTCCGTAATAAGTAATGTCTGAATAGTTTTTTTGTAAGTAGAAAGGTGCTAATAAAATCTAATTAAAATTCTGATTAAAAGTTTTTTTAAGTAAAAAGGTGCTAATACAACGCATCAAAGGACTTCAAATTTTTAATAATTTATTGTTAACAAAAATGATGCGCTTAATTAACCTTTCCTCTCCGGTGATGTAAATTGAGTTGACATTGCCTCTAATTATTTGAATATCTCTGTAAATATACTGAATACGGAGTTCATATTTTAGGTATTCCTTCGCAATATATTTATATATAGGATAAAATAATTACAATATATCAGTATTTATCATAATGTTTAAATGTTTTCTCGAAGAACCAGACGTGGCTTTTTCAATAAATACATGTATGTGTATGTGCAGAGTGGTGCGGAGGGCGTTGTGCGCGGAGCGCGGGGTGCCGGATCCGATCGTCACATTAGTTAGTGGCAGAGCATACGTTGGCCGAGTTAGATGTGTCTTATGCGTGTTTGTGCTGTTGTTCCGTATGACCAATGTTTTTTCTCATTATTATCACTTTTTCACAATAATTGATGTATATATATTCACTTATATATACATTAACTATTATTTTAATGATGAATATAAGTAATAAATGTATAATATTAATATTCATCAGACTTAAAAATCGCAAAAGTCTCCATGTACACTGAGTTTACAACACCGGAGCGCGCGTTATTATTTTAGCACCGCATAGGAAAGGTTAAGGGTGACTTGGTAACCAGCCCAAGGTAGCCGCCTAATTACTGATAAATGGTGAACCAGTACAGGATTAAAATATACATTTCATTTTATTTATTAATTTAAGTACTTGAGATGGTTTTATATAGTGATGCAGCGTATTTTGATGTATTCTGCTATCAACCATCAAGGATAGTAAAATTATTCAATTTGATCGATCTTGTGCAGCGCAACAAAATGGATGCCGGCAGCTGTACCGGTAAAAAGAAACATCGAGTATAATCCCTGACTATTTTTAACATCAATTTTGTTTGATTTGATGATTTGTCTTTCGCATATACACGTGTGTGTAATCAAATGTAAATCCTTAAGTTAGTCACGCGAGCGTTCTAGGCACAACCCGATACTTTCACCAGTTAGTAATTTTTAATTTGGAACATAGCTTTTAGGCCCCTTCGATTCCTGGGAGCGCCGCATCCGTGGGGTAAATGCCACCCCCGTAAAACCTCCCCCGGCCCGAGTCGCCCCTCCGCACCCCACGGGCCCCCTCCCCACCCTGCCCACGCGCTCCCAGCCCCGCCGGCCCTCTCGCGAGAATTATGGGATACGCATTGTAATTATATTTTTTAATTTATCTTCCTTAGCGAACACAAAAGCGCGGCGCCTCTTCCTACAGTCGGATCCGAGATTCAGCGCTGTTTTTCAAATTAATATTCATTTACGTGTAGAGGAAATGTTACTTTTTGATAGTGGTACGTACTATGTATTTAAAATAACAAAAGTCACAAAAAAACATATTTTTAGAGATAAATTTTGTAACATTTTTAAATCTAAAAAAGGCATCTCATAATCTCCTGCTTACTATTCGACAAAAAAAAGTTCGAGTGTCTTTAGAAAAGGGTTAACATTGTTCATGTTTTTAATTCTAAAGAAATTAATATTACTAAGGGATTTTATAAAAAATAATATTTCTGCATGATTACCTGGTTGGTAATCATTAAGAATCAATATATATGTATTATATCACCTTCTTACTGAAGTAAAAGAAGTAAGCCACAAACGAGGTCTCTTGATTAGTAAAATAAAACTGTGATCGATACGGTGATGATCACAATAACAGAAATAATCGAATTCATCTACCAAGGTATTAAGAAAAGAATTACGGGAGAGAAATAAAGAGAAAAATATCTATGTAACATGTAACAATGACCAAACTGAAAACGATAGAAGAAAGAAAATATGGTAGTCGCAAAGTAGAATGACCAATTCACACAGACTTCGTAGAAACATAAATCCGATAGTTTGTGACACATTTAAGCAACAGTAAAAGTATTCGCTCTTCGAAAATTAAATCTTTGTGTAAACAAGACGTATTTTTTTACATCCAATATTATATTGCCAGCGTTTAAATTTTCGTTGCAATCGAGTCATATATTTAAAAAAAGTTGCGGAGCTATTTGATTGCGTAAGCGGCACCAAAGTGATCACGTAAATGGCACCAAAATGAAAATATTGAAACAAGAAATTTCCGTTTGTTCATGTCTATATATTTGGTAGTCTGTGCCAACTGATGCCTTTTTCTTCGAGAGCAAGACGCAAAAGTAAAGCAATCATGTACACGAACCCCTAGAATACCACTAACAATGGTTGGCTATCAATAATTTCACCCTACAACTTGGTTTTCTGAGAAGACTATCGATGCCACATCTAAATGACAGCGCAGACAGTCATTGACTAAGTGAAATCCGGAAGGGGGTCATCTATGCGCTGGGTTAATCAAGTGTCCCAAACAATAGGAAATACTGAATTCACAAGATTATAATAATAATAATCAGGTTTTTTTTTAACCCGATTCGCCATAAAGATAATACATATTATGATAATATATATTATGAACATCGGAAAATTTGGCCTATCAGTGGTAGTGGTAGGAGAGTTCCAATTCTCGTAATGGCCCGAGTCCATGGATGAGATTAGTGAAATTCTTTGGAGACAATTAATAAATAATATAGTCCCAGAGATTCGCCATCTCGCGCCTCGCTTCACGCTTGTATATCAAATGTTAATCCAATATTCCGTTCATCAGTTGGGCGAATTTTAAACTCTTCAGTAGCAGTTAAAACGAAGTAAATGTTTGTAAATTAATAATGCCCGTTTGTCTAACTTTTAGCACAAATGGTTGTAGGTTTATGGTTCTGCGCACGTGTCGAATCTAGCTGTCAAAATCGAATGTCATGTAACACGGTTTTGAGGATTTGAGATCAACCTCAAGCTGATCTCCGAGCTTATTCCCAGATTGAAATCTCAACACGCGTATACGGCACTGAAATTTATCTCACCGTAATAATAAAGTCGCGACCGGGAAGAGAAAAACATCAAAATACTTTACAGAAAAATTGATACAAGCGCATCGTGAAATTTGTTAGCAAACATTCGGATGATTAATCAAGAACACACTGTGAGTACGTGTTTTTAAAAAGATACAATGTAAACCCGGTCGGCGAGCTACCCACTGAAAAACGTCTCTAATATTCTTTTAGAGACGGTGGCATTTACGGGCTATATTTTATCCTGAATTTGCATACGCTCTTTTTTCGTTTCTCCTCTCACTTCGGGGGAGAGGGTTTTTTTCGTGTTGGGGTGAAGTTATAAAAGGGTGAAACGCCGTCCCGCGCCGCTCTCTGTAATAATTAAATTGCATAGAACAAAAAATAATGTAGCGCCGAGCGTACTTATTTGTACGCGGGGAGATGTGTGCACACTTTTTAAGGGTAACGTCGGGCGAGTCGCGCATCGCGTTTCTCGTCGACATTGTAAACCGAAAATACTTTTTTTGCAGATTTGTTTGCCATTACATTTGAAACAGGAAATTAAAGATGCAAATAAAACTACACGTAGGTATTATCCATGTATTTAAATAATTTGTTAACAATTATAAATTTAGGAAATACACTTAAATGAAATATAAATCTTATTTTATAAGACACCGTGCCTGGCGTGGCATAGCTTAAAACACAGATTTAGTTATAATTTAAAATAGACAGATGGGATGTTGGTTTTTAAACAAAAGCCTTTTTAATCGTGTGTTGGTACAGGCAGAGGGAGGATGTTCGAATGGGTGAGGTCGAGTGTATATATTTTCTTTAGAGTGCAACTGAGCAAAATTTGACATGGATAACATTCAATATAATACACACTTATGTCGTGGGATTCCAATGTATAAATTTTTCGTCAACATTATCCCAAAAAATGATAGCCTAGAAAAGGAAAATGAGAGCATAACTTTAGGACGAAGAAGACCTGCAAGAGTACCACAACATTGGATGGATGCATTTCAGCTGACTGGAAAAACTCTGGAGTCGATTGTGAGAGCAAACCAGGACCGCGAATTGTGGAAAAGCATTACGAACCGTGTCTCATCCGACTGAAGAAAGAATAAGCACTGGCATGAAGTAAGCAAGAAGAAGAACATCATTGGAGGCGAGTAAGATGGCCAGATGTAGGGGCAGACTCCTAAAGAGTTCCTGCGCAAAATAAACTTCTTAAATTTTTTTATTAAGTATACAAAATTTGATTTAAATCAAAGGATCTATGATTGCATAGAGAACAGAGAGGCAGATAAACTGGTATTCAGTTTAATATATAGATACAACGATGCAAATTAAAATGTCAATAATACAGATATTATGCTAGAAATATTATGATATGAACTAATTTGAATCTTAGCATTTAAAACCCATCGTAGGACGTTGTTCCAAGTGTCGTTTTTTCGGAATTGAATCTTCTTTCACATTAAATACACACCGCAAACACATTTTGATAAGTAACGTATTGAAACGTTGAGAAAAAGGGTTTGAGGTTTTATTTTTGAAAAACGAGCATAATGAACAGGATAATTTAAAAAAAGATTTAAATAATAATTTCCAATCTACAAAATATTCGTATTAGAAATATTACTAAGTCAAATTATAGATATCTCATAGAGACGAAGCTATTTATATTATATGGGATGTATAGGTATATGTATTGAGATATCTATAATTTATCTTAATAACAATAACTTGAGAGGTAAAAATCCAGTAATTGTGTGTTCTTGAACATACTCAAATATTGTTAAGAAATATTACTGTTTGAATTACCATTTTCTAATTTTTGTAATTAAGTAGGTTTTTGGAAAACACATTCTTATTGTGAAGTTGCAATTATTCAGAATTATTCAGGTCTGTGATATTTTAAATATGAATTAAATATATTAATTAGAAAGATATACATATAAAATCTATTTTATCGAAAAATATTGTTGTTGCGTTACCGGGATTCGAACCTGGATCTCTCTCTTTCTTAACCGGGGTAGGTGCATTATCCAACTATGCTACAGCGACAATATTTTTATCGACAAATTTTAATAAGATAGGTGGCTCTTTTAAATAATTAATGGAACGATTAAATGTATTAATATTAAAAAGGTAACATATAGATTCGAAAATTTGTCGCTAAAAATATTGTCGCTGTAGCATAGTTGTATAATGTACCTTCCCCGGCTTGGAAAGAGATCCAGGTTCGAATCCCGGTGGCGTAACAACAATACTTTTCGATAAAATTGATTTTATATGTATATATTTTTAATTAATATATTTAATTCATATTTAAAGTAGGTTTTGTTTAATCTTTGATAAATCAATATCTGATAAATCAGTAGGTATTATGCGCATTAATTTATCTATTCACTTATGTTGATATATCCACTATAATATTTGAATAATATAAATAAGAATCGTGTGTCTAGAAGGTAAGTTGCCCCTCAAACTTACAAAATATTTTGATAGAACGTTACAAAAAATCTTTGTACAAAATGCGTAATTATCGGTATATCGAAAACAATTAGTTTTATCATTTTTCTCGAAAATTATTATTCTTCTTTTGATTTACTTTATAGTATTATAGTATACTCGCCTAGTGATGCAGTGTTCGGGGTTTCGAGCCTCATTCCAGGAGACCGGCAAATCGGTCCTATTTACCTAAAATAAGCGTTTAGCTTAGTTTGAACATTGTAAGAATATTGACATGACGTGTATTCCGTGAATGCATCTGCATATTGTATTATTATTTAAATCTTCATTCCTAGAATAATATTATGTAATAATTTTTCCGTTGTCTGTAACATGTTTGTCCATGAAATATTAATACATATTTTATTTTTGCAGCCCAAAAAACCACTTATCTTTTCAAAATTTGTTTTGCTAATAAATTTTCTCAACAACTGTACAATTAGTGTGAAAACTTTTTCTCGGCTCTCATAATGATAAATTAAACATTGTAAAACATTTTTATAATTTTTTAATGGTTTTTCTAATGAAGGAAAAAAAATCAATCTACATTGCGAAAATTATCCAAACTAATTGGCATTATATTATAAATGAGATTTTTTTTTCAATTATTTCATAAATGTAGTTGGAATATGAAACGCTAACTCCCTTTATATCCAGTTGTTTCCTACAAATGAGATGTTTGTGCTTAAGCCATTTCGCAATCATAATACTGATTTATTAGCCTTTCCGGAGCGTCTCTTTGCAATCATTGGGCAGGAAAATATGCAAATACTCTTCAACAATGGTGGGAGGCCGTTTGGGCATTATGGCCCTAAATTAGATGAAACTAAGCACCATCAAGTATGCTCAATCCTTGAGCATTCATCAATTTACTTACCTTCATTTCTTTTTTTTTTTAGATATAATGCTTTAATGTTTAGCAGTTTTAGTATAAAATGGTATATTGTATTAATATTTAGTTAAAAAAATTATTAAAAAACTTCAAGGCTCGCATCCACGGAAGGAGATACACCTCAATACTGCGTACACGTGTTGAGATTTTTATCTGGAGATGATTAATGATCAACTTGAGATTGGTAGAAAGAGTCAACAACTCAACACGATGTTAAATCTGATTCTGATTCAACAAAATTTGAAACGTGTACACAAACGTCACCTGAAATCACTGTAGATCCCTACAACTATGTTTTGTGGAAAGTTAGACATAGTTGTTATGTCTCCTGTGAAATTTTTATCTAGTATTTGAATAACATCTTATAAAAATATTTTTTTTATGTCAATTAATGCATTTGTAGAAATATAAGGCGGCTTTACTAGTTTGCCTAAGGGCAGCACAATGTCAGGGATGGCCATGGGTTGGCTATTTATCGGTGAAAACTGTTTATCAGATAATAATCCTTACAAGACGCTTTACAAAGCGTTTCAATCGTTTTGGAAATGTAAATAATTTCTGAAGGTACTGAAATGACTGATAATACGTTTGAATAATACATTCAAATTCAATTAATAATAATTGGTTTCTATTAGTGGTGATCGGTGACTTTTTGTAAAAGGGATGATGGGTAATAAGTCTATACCTACCATCAAATATATAAATCTATAGTCTATCCCACGAACAAGATGCAACAACTAACAAAAATAGTCTGTCAAATTAGCTCTTTAAATCCTTAATGCTCCGCACCATTATTTACATATCCAATTTTTTATATTTAAATGATGAATTAAATAGATAATTGAAGTGTTTTGGCTTCAAGTATTCAAGTCAAACTGTCAAAAATGCTTCACACAAACTAATTACTCAAAACAATCCGCTCGCTTCAAATAATTATAAATAATAATAAATATACTTTTAAAATTAGCAATATTAACTTTGTGGTTAAAATTCATATTTTTATTTATTATCTTTGTTTACCACTTAATTGAGTTAAAATACATCTACCGGTTTCGAAAAATACCATTTTCTTCTTCAGGATGTCATAACTAACTAAAACATATATTATTGTTTGTTTGTTTGTATCGAGTAGATTTGTATTAAGTAATGATTTGAGTTAGGTACTAATTTTTTTTGTTGTTTTTTAAATAGATTCTGGTAAAAAAACAACAATATATGTTTTAGTTAGTTATGACATCCTGAAGAAGAAAATGGTATTTTTCGAAACCGGTAGATGTATTTAAACTCAATTAAGTGGTTAATGAAACAAAGATAATAAATAAAAATAATAATAAATATACCCATAAGCATTAAATTAGCTTTTTACGATGGATGCTGTTAACGAATGCGTATACAGTATGCGAAGACTTTGACAGGCGGAACTGAATGCGCATGCGTGAAAGTAGAATATTTTCAAACTGAACATATACTGAACTGAAAGATATGAATATACTATATGGATGTAAAAGCTAACAGAGTCTCAATCATTTGCCTGAGACGAATCCTTCAATTTCTTGGGCATCTTGCGAGAAAGGAAGATAGCTTAGAGAAGCATATTGTGATGGGCCATGTCAAGTGACCAAGTCGAAGATCTCCCCGCCCGTTGGACCGACCGAGTGGAAAAGGTAACAAGCACGGTGACAGCACTAAGGTCTGCGGATGCCGAGAAAAATGGAGGAGCATAGTCAAGAGGGCGGAAGAACACGATCCTCAGTCAAATAAAGGCAAGGAATTTAACCTAGTATATATTTTTAACACCCTTCTATTATTAAAAGTAAACTAAATGATAAATAAATAATGAAACGATAGATGTATTCATTTGAAAAAGTATAACGTATAGGTTCGAAATTTTGTCGTCAAAAGTACTGTCGCTGTAGCATAGTCAGATAATGCACCTTCCCCGGTTTGGAAAGAGATCCAGGTTCGAATAACGGTAACGCAACAACAATATTTTTCGATAAAATTGATTTTATATGTATATCTTTCTAATTAATACATTAACTTAGTATTTAAAATATCTCAGACCTATGTTCTGAATAATTACAACTTCACAATAAGATTGTGTTCTCCTTAATAAACTAAAGTTTTTAATTATTATTTTTTGGAACATATTTTAATTTTAACTATAGACGCCTACATATTAATATTATTTTATTTTTATACGTTTATAGTAATTTTAATATTTATATATAATTGCAAACTTTACATTGTGGTATTTATTCATTTTAATATAAATTATTTATAACTTGTTTAAATGACCTTAGATTATATTAGTCATTGATCATTATTGAAATATTGTTATTAATGTAAAATTAATACAAGTTAAATTAATTAACTAGAAAATTTTTATTTATTGAACAAATATTTAGTTGCTACCGGGTTTCGAACCTGGACCTCTTCCTATCAGGGGAAAACACGTTACCATTTTTCTTTCTGTATATATTTATTATCGCCTCTTTCTATTCAACCCTTCCACTTTCTCATGATTTACGTAACAAATAACGTCATTAAGTATTTCTGATTGAATTTAACTATTAGTCTCATCTTGAAAACATGTAATTCCCGTAGAATTTCTCGAATTTTAAACTGGAAAAATGAAAGCACGCCTTCAATTCAGATTTCAACCAGCAGGACAACTATGTCTTAAGACTTATGTCTCCATTTTCAACCATCGTCCAAACCACTGTTCGTTCACAAGTGGTTCTAGTAGTGCAAAAAAATTACATGTATTTTTTAATCCCCTTTTAATATTAAACTAATTAAATGCCTGACTTAATAAATAAACGTAACAGATTTTCTAAATATCATATGAAAACAAATGAACAAATATTTTCTGGCAAAGATGTTCAAAATAATATTATATTGAAATCAGCTATTATTTTCGGAATAGTCTAATATCTAAAATCAATCACAAGAGATTGGATCAGGTCACCATTGCTGGTGAGATGCGCATCTTGCGAGATGTCAAAGAACCATCCGATGTCGTTTGGCTGTTAACGTGCTAACTCACTCGGTCCGAAACCAGTTAAAATTCAACAATAAGTTTTTTAAATGTAAGAAATCTAAGTAGGTATATCTTTTTTCTTCAAAATATATTTATGATATCTATTGTACATGAATGCGCATAGAGGGCCAACAGCTTAGAGAAATAGATACAATATTATTAGGAGAACACATTCTTATTGTGAAGTTGTAATTGTTCAGAACTAGGTCTGTGATATTTTAAATATGAATTAAATATATTAATTAGAAAGATATACATATAAAATAAATTTTATCGAAAAATATTGTTGTTGCGCCACCGGGATTCGAACCTGGATCTCTTTCTTAACCAGAGAAGGTGCATTATCCAACTATGCTACAGCGACAATATTTTTAGCGACAATTTTCGAGATTCTGTAAAAATAAGGTAGATGGCTCTTTCAAATTATGGAACGATTAAATGTATTAATATCAAAAAGGTAACATATAGGTTCGAAAATTGTCGCTAAAAATATTGTCGCTGTAGCATAGTTGGATAATGCACCTTCCCCGGTTAGGAAAGAGATCCAGGTTCGAATCCCGGTTGCGCAACAACAATATTTTTCGATAAAATTGATTTTATATGTATATATTTCTAATTAATATATTTAATTCATATTTAAGATAAAATATTAACTTTTTAGAATTATTTACATTGAATTAATCTGCTAAATAAAATATTTCATAAATAATGACAATATGGGATTGACAATGTTTATGAATATATAACCGATATTTTAAAATATAAAGTTTACTTTGTTGAAATGTAATTCTCCTTCAAATTGATATATACATATTTTCAAATAATATTTAAAATAAAACTGACTACGTACTTTACTGTATATAAATTATAATATATGTATTTCGAGTTTGTGGAATTAAGTTACATATAATAACATCGTACAATGGTAATTTTACTTTAGTTATTTTTGTAATATAGATTTATTTAATAATAATTTTATATAAATTTCGTTTTCAATTTTAGAAAATTATTACTTGATTCATTTTAAAATATAAAGAATTCCCCCTGTTTTTTGAAATTTTATTCAAGTAATAAAATTAACAACAAACTGAGTAAATGTTGAGAAACAAATTAATTTATTTTATACACTTAAATAACTAATAAAGAAATTTTAAATAAAGTTACTCAATATTAATAAATTGTTGTTTTACTTTTTCTTTAAAAGTTAAATGGAATTTCAATGAAGGAACAATGTGTGGAGAGTGATCGTCTCGAAACTCGCGTCAAGAACTCGCAAGTTGAGCATTCTGTCGTTCACGACAAGCTGTCGTTCGTTGCCTTTTGTATTTTGTACGTAGAAGAGAATAACCAACTGATGTATATCGAACTTTACTGCCAAATCTTCGAGATGCGAGAGGAAAGTCTCATCCATGTATGTATAATATGAGCACTCTAAAGTACCACACGAGGAGTACTTCAGACTAAAGATTTAGGTTAAAAATGAGCCAGTGAAATGAAATTTAGAGGTTTCTCTGCAGGTAGAGAGTAGATCGTATGATCAGTTAATTTATATAACTAGACGATTAACCTATTCAACGCACGGTTTCAAAGTTGAAACACATATTATATCTGTGACCGACGCAAGTCGCCGATCACAAGTGGAACAGGAGGAGGAAACGGGTGGATGTGTACTTAGAAGGAGCTGGCGAATGGAATAGAGAATTGGAAATGAGGGAAGGATGGAATGAGGCTAAGGGAATCCTTCGATAGCGGACCAGGATGGCTTACGGGTTAGGGAGGACAGATCGAGTGACCTGATGATGACGCTCCCTGGCTTATTCTGAAGTTCATTCCAAAAATTTGAACGACTCGAACCGGAGATTGTGATGAATCCACTGCACACTGTTCACTGAATTCCACAAACACAAATCTTCTGGTATTTCAGTGGATCCAACGAATGATCCAGCGAGAACATCTCTTCCTTTCCAAAATCTTGATGAATTTCACACATGCAAAAATGAACTAGTCGAGCTGGGGAACAGGTGGTGTGTACTGATTGGGAATGGGCTAAGGGGTAGAACAAAACTAAAAACTGATGACAATAACACTACATATAACAATAATTTTGATTCAAGTCATTGAATATATGTTGAAATTATGTGTTCACCTATCAAAAAAATAATTACTAATACGGAACAATATCTATTAAAATATCTATGAAAAGATTAAGATTAAAATTAAGATTAACACCACCCAGACACTTCAACTGACAGTAGAATGTAATAACTATAAAACATTACGTGTTCACTATATTATGACGTAGGTAAATAAAAATAAATTAATTCAATTGTATAACTATTACAACTCGCTACTCATTTGATCAAGTTTATGATTTTTATTTATTTATTTTATCATTTTATAAATCAGAACTATTTAATCGAATTATATCGATACAAATGCACTAATTATTAGAGTGATTTTGAGATTTTTAAATATCAAAATAAAGTTCAGAGATTTCTAGATACTTCTGGGCGCTTATATAATATTATTTTAATAAGTGGATTAAATTTGTACCTTTGCGAGAATGTAGTGAAATATTAAAATTTTCGATTTCTTAGATTAACATTCAACCTT
The DNA here is from genome assembly GCA_031772225.1 of Eubasilissa splendida. Taxonomy (NCBI): domain Eukaryota; kingdom Metazoa; phylum Arthropoda; class Insecta; order Trichoptera; family Phryganeidae; genus Eubasilissa; species Eubasilissa splendida. The sequence goes on from CM062847.1 coordinate 21,046,589, forward strand.
TGGATAGATATGTATCTGATCCCTGAAAATACTTGAAGGTAGTATTTTGTCAGCTATCGACTTTCATTTCGCTCAGATGGAACAAGATCTTTCCCTAATTACGGGCGAGCCAGAAAACCCGCCATTAAAACTGTAATAGGTGATTTAAAAGTATACGGAAATGCCAAGGAGAGATTATAAATGACGTAAGACCGGCCGAGGAAAAGAAAAAGTATCTCGCTTTAAAAAAGGCGGCATTTCACAATGGCATTAAGACTAAATTTTACGGGAAAATTATTACACGGAGATTTTGCAAAATATATTAATTTATATTTTCCGAGCTCACCCAAACCACCGCCAGTTCTCTTTGTCGCCCGGACCCGGAGGAGCGGCGGAATATCTCCTATTCACATTTGACTTTTGTGTTCTGGCTATCTTTGTGTACAATTAAATGGTATAGCTTTACAGTATCAAATAATTCACGAATCCAATTTGCCTTTGATAATTTAAAGCACTCGTTGATATTTATGAATTGTTAAGAGCGAAAGAAAGCTTCTCTGAATTCTAATTAATTTTAAGATCAAGATTAATTACGTCGGCTTGGAGAAGTAATTAATTCTCGAGTTTAAATCTTAAGACTAAAATAAAAATCTTAAAACGCCAACCGTAGTCATGGCATACCTAGGTACTTACTTACTTCATGAAAATCAAACAAAGATCAAATAAAGAAATTAATTAAAATTAATTAATAAATGTCGATTTCTTCTGTAATTCTTTTATTTTATAAAAATAGAAAATGTTGTACATTGTCTAAGCTGATTCGCGAAAAAATGAACATATATACTCGTATTTCATTACAGTATGTCGGTTTCTAGCCGAGTGTAACTGAACTCGTGACAGATGCCATCCGTATGTCCGGTGTTTTCCTGACTGGTAGTCATATCTAGATCGCCCAGCTGTAAGTGGATTGACTGCTAAACCATTTGCTACACTTATTCGTATTTCTCTGTCTTATATTTCCGTACACGATTTTAACATAAAAATTAATTATTTGTTATATTGTGTAAAAAATTAAATAATTTGAAAATCTTTTAATTACCAAACATGTTTGATATGAAAACACCGTCATTATAAATTGGTAACTGTTATGCACAAACGTTAGAATGACTTAAAATAGGTATATAGCATTGAAAATTATATTTAATCCCATATCTGCAATATCTAGAAGTTTGTGCAATCACGCTTGTAGGTTAAGTTCCAAAGTTTGGCATGTTAAATCGCTCGTGGAATTTAAAATGAATCAAGGGAAACAGATTACAACCCTCGCTACATATCTGCGTACAAAATATTTAATATCAGTTTTATATATTTCTTTGATGGTGTCAATTTTTAAAAACCCGGCAAAAATGAAAGAAAATCGTCGGCAGTGATAGAATAACAAATTAATCTCGGATTTGGTTTCCGCGTGGGTCAGAAGAAGAAACACGAAGAGCATACCTTGCGGGGTCACCGATTAGGCTTACCTCGGCGGCCGATTGTCCGTGACTCTTTGAAGTCCAGCGAGCAGGATTACATTACTGCGGCAGCTCCCGCGACACGTGGTTGGAGCGTCGCCTGATCCGCCCGGGCCCGCCGCCCTAGAACCGCCCTAAGCCCGTCCAGCCCCGGGATATTATTCCCACATCGCAATCCCTTCCGAGCATTAAGTTTTCAAAGGCCTCGCTTTGTGTTATTCCTAAAAAATACCAATATGAATGAGAGCGGTTAAATCGACCATCGCGGGGTCCTTTCTTCGGAGGAGTTTTCTCCCGGAACGGGTAAGCCCTCCTAAATACTGCCGCCGTGGTGAGCCATTCTGAACGGTTGTTTGACTCGTGTTTTTTGGTATTTTCAATACTCGTGTTAAACCTATTGAAAGAAATTCCGGAGAATATAAACTTACGGCCTAGATCTAAATGAATAATAAAAACACTTTAAATGTAATAATGTCCGCTAGGATTATTCATGGATGAGCCAAGAAAAATATCATCTTTACTCTGTACTAACAAACACAAAAAAAAAACGTGTAAATCTAAAACATATTTTTAATAATAATGTATTATATCGATCTTAGTAAAACATTTATTGTTATATAAAATAGACAACGTGCAAAATACTTGTAGGTAATGAATGTTTGGAACCAGTAGATGAGTTTGTGTATTTGGGAAGTATGTTCGATAGAAACGGAAAGACAGAGAAAGATATCGAAAGGAGGGTGACTGCAGGGAATAAAGTGAACGGCGCTTTGAATGGAATTATAGCTAATGGGAACTTGTCAACTGAGGCAAGACTAGCGGTTCACAATGGAGTCCTGGTACCGATACTGATGTATGAAAGTGAGGCCTGGAGCTGGCAGAAGAGGAACGAATGTAGACTGAGCACTGTGGAAATGAGATTACTTAGGCGTATATAGGGCAGATCGATTTATGACAGAGTAAAGAATGAAGCAATTAGGAATCTTAGTATAGTGATTACTTAGGTGGTTTGGTCATATATAATGGATGAATGAGGAGAAGATGGTAATAAATATATATGACGCAATTGTTGAATACACCGAAAGTAGAGGAGGTCCGCGGAAGACTTGTCACGACCAGGTAAACCAGATACTGGAGTATGGTCCTGTTAGAAGGCTCAATAATCGTAGAACTTATATGAGAAGATGTATGAATGTGGATGAGGCGAGAATTGTGTCAGGATAGAAGTATGTAGCGCTCTATCCTCTCTGCCTACCCCCGCGGAGAAACGGCGTGATAGTGAGTATGTAAGTAAAATTAATATACATTATTTGCCTAATCTATAGCGTCGTTTGTAGTATAATCCCTTTCGGAGATTCGTCTCGAAAGCGGATAAAAATCACTGTAGAGTGAATTATATACTGACCTATACTCGCACTGTATCATCATCGAATGTGTTTCACTCCCGGATTTGAATGACGCCTCCAGTACAAACGTACCTTTACTGACTCAAAGATCAAAGAGAAATCACCGTAGACAAAGGCTATTAAATAAACATGTACATATTTACAAGTACACAATCATGTACCTTTAATCGCTATAATGTACATTTGGTATATTGTTAAATTATTTTTTATTGATTTTTATGTCTACGCTTATATTTATAAGCATTATTTTAGTTAAACAAATTAATAAACGTGCATATATACACGTCACCTGTATTACATACCATTCACGGGTCAGTATTTCACATGCATAGTTTAGTTTAGTTAAAAAACAAATTAATAAACGTGCAAATATATACGTCACCTGTATTACATACCATTTACGGGTCAGTATTTCACACACATAGTTTAGTTTAGTTAAAAAACAAATTAATAAACGTGCATATATACACGTCACCTGTATTACATACCATTCACGGGTCAGTATTTCACATGCATAGTTTAGTTTAGTTAAAAAACAAATTAATAAACGTGCAAATATATACGTCACCTGTATTACATACCATTTACGGGTCAGTATTTCACATACATATTTTAGTTTAGTTAAAAAACAAATTAATAAACGTGCATATATATATATATATATATATACGTCACCTGTATTACATACCATTCACGGGTCAGTATTTCACATACATATTTTAGTTTAGTTAAAAAACAAATTAATAAACGTGCATATATATATATATATATATATACGTCACCTGTATTACATACCATTCACGGGTCAGTATTTCACATACGTAGTTTAGTTTAGTTAAAAAACAAAATATATTTTTATTTTTTATCTTTGTTTTATTAACCACTAAAATGAGTTTAAATACATCTACCGGTTTCGAAAAATACCATTTTCTTCTTCAGGATGTCATAACTAACTAAAACATATATTGTTTCTTTGACAGAATCTATTTTTAAAAAACAATAATTATTTAAAAAATAAATTTAGTACCTAACTTAAATTGTTACTTGATTACTAGATTAAATTTAGGAAAAAATTTTAGAATGGGACTCGTAGTTAAATTTAGTTGGTTGTTTATAATTTTTTGATTAGTTTTACACGCTTTATTTATCTCCAACGATTCCAAATTATTTAATTTGTGACCAACACCGTTTATATGCAAAAATCTTAACCACAAAGATAACATTGCTGATTTTAAAAGTAAAAAACAAATTAATAAACGTGCATATATACACGTCACCTGTATTACATACCATTCACGGGTCAGTATTTCACATACATAGTTTAGTTTAGTTAAAAAACATATTTATAATACAGAGCATTGACATTTTGATGATAAAACATACAAATTTATAAAATGTCACAGTAATAATGTGATCATCAAACCACTTGCAAAAGTTTATCACATGCGTGAACACAATTTGCCAACCCACCAATAGTGGGTCCAAATTGTACACTAATGTCATTTACATACATGTATTATAAAATAAAATGTAATGGTAAAAGTTTGAATACTTTAATACAATTGTAAATTAAATGATGTATAAAAATAAAAATACGCAAAATACTTAGAAAACATGTAACATATATAGAATTGTATAAATTTATACATGGCTGGTACCAACATAACATATTTATACGTAGTTTTATTTTAAAAAAATATTTCAAGACCAACCAATAAGTCACGAGTAATGTTGACGATGTTATACAATTTTGGGACAGTAAGTGTGATGTTTCAGAAAACTTATATTATACCTATCTTATGTCTAATAAAGAGAATTTATGTGTATTTAATAAAATCAAAATTATAAAAAAATATATACATATTTCATTTGACTTGTTCAATTTTAAGTAGCGTAAAACACGGTTACTTGGCAGCTGGCTAACGTGAGAAGACAGATTCTAGTTTTTAGACTTTGGCATAGCACCACTGATTATTTTTATGCTACATACACCTCGTACGTTGGACAAATATTTTGATATATATTTACACTTGTGCGGAAGATTGTGGAATTACTAGAAAATTTATTTTAATTTGTGTAAAAAATAAATAGGTAGTATCTAATTTATATGATAATTTTCTTATTCCTAGTAACTTCACCTTGAAAGATATTTATCCGAAGTATCATTGAACCGTGATTAAAGAATAACGTACCAGGCAGAGATATTAGCATAATCCTCCTGTGAATGATATACCTACACGTAGGGCCGGTTGTGTGATCAGTAGTAAATATTAACCACGGTAGTAACTTTTTACTATTACCTGTGATAAAAATCGTTTGCGGGTTGTTCGAACGTCAAATTTACTATTGTCAAAGCATAGATGAGATGTCTATAGGCGAGATAAATAATCATGAAATATGCTTTGTCTATGGATATATTCGTCTCGGTGTTCAAAATCTGTCACTTAGTGGTGAAATTTTTTCTGATTATGTGCTAATGTAAATTAAACAACGAAATTATCATCGAACGAACTCACATCACTAAAATAGTGGAATATTGAATGATTAATTTGTCGTGTACGACAACTTTCAAAGTATCAATGTGTCAGATGAATTTTGGAACAGCTGTGAAGAGTTCACCATATTTAACCATCGGTTCTCGTTTTTACAATCGGATATCGGAGAGTAAAATGAGTTTACTACGGGATGTACTTTCGAGAAGTAATTTTTTTTCACCAACCATCAAACACCCCGTTTTCGCAAAAAAAAAAACTTTAGTAACTTTTATTATTAAAGTAAAAAATTACTTCTGATCACACAACCGGCCCATAGGCTATCTTCATAGACATAATAGGGACATAGAAGATCGAGGGTAGAAACATGTCACAGCACTGAGAGGAGTATTTTGAAAACGTGGTAATATTGGAATATTGGAAGATCGGAGACAATAATTAATTTTGGAGGACCTTATTTAAAAAAAAAAACTATTAGTAGTATTTTATTTTATATATTTTTAAGATTAGCCAAATCAACGTTATTGTTAAAATTCATTATTTTAAATTGTTAACATTGTTTTATTAACCAAATAATGAATTAGAAATACATCTACCAGTTTCCAAAAATATAATTTTCTTCTTCAGGATGTCAATAACTAATCAAAAACATATGGTATATTGTTTCTTTAACATTATCTATTTTTAAAAAACAATAATTATTTAAAAAATAAATTGAGTACCTAACTTAAATTGTTACTTGATTACTAGAATAATTTTTAGGAAAATTTTTTAGAATGGGACTTGTGGTTAAATTGAGTTGGTTGTTTATACTATTTTGATTAATTTTACACGATTTATTTATCTGCAACGATTCCAAACTATTTAATTTAAGACCAACACCGTTTACATGCAAAATAGACAATTCCAATTTTTTATCAAAAGTACGATAATTTTGAATAGAAAATTCTGAAAACCCACTATTATTCAAACATCTCAAATGCTCCTTTACTCTTATATTAAAATTTCGACCTGTTTTACTACTATAAAATATACTGTTCACAAATAATGGGAATACTCTCATTTTCATACTAAAATGACACATGTCACCCAAAAGTAAGTGTAAAAAGTGACAATTTTGAAATTTTTAATTCAGTTAGTAAAAACATGAAAAGTAAAGTAGCACCCATAGTTTTTAATATTTACTATTTAAATCGTTTGTAAACAAAAAAGATATACAGATTGAATGCGTTTGTAAACAAAAAAGATATACAGATAAAATACATTCGTAAACATAAAAGATATAAACACATTTAAACAAAATTGTCTTAAGTATGTCGGTTTTACCGGTACTTAAAACAAACAGCTCTTTAATTCAAAAAAGCAGGATTATTTTTATTCATGTGTTAAATGTCTTCATTATATTGTCAACACGTATATACATAATCCTTTTAAGAAATCATCACATTCATTTCTTCATGCGTAGAATGTTTGAAGATAAAAAGCTAAACTTTTGTCTTCTGCGCGCCTAATCCCTCCCTTTTACATTTAAGACAAATCTGACTAATCCGTGTTATTTTTGGGGAAACATTACTTTATTATTTTTATTTCTCAGTTTTATTTACCTATGTAAAATAAATATGATGACTAGTGTCAGAATATTTATTTTGTCTTACATATTTATAAATTATTATGAATAAATAGTTATTAATTAAATGCGAAGAGTTCAATTTTTCCTTCTCCGTATGCGAATTAACAAAAGGATCTACTAAAATAAATCCCTTTGCAGTCATAACCTATGATATACCGAAACTTATCTTTGGTATCATGTCATTTGAACATTGATTAACTGAAATTTATTTAATATTAAATCCTGTCTTATTGTCAAAGATTATTGAGTAGAAGTAGTAAGGATTCTCAAACATTTAATACAAAAATATATTATTATATTTATCCTACATATCAACTGAATCACTCAATATATCATACGAAATTAGTTTCGTAGATGTAAAGAAATAAATCATTATTTTTTCTATATATTTATTTAACTTTATATTATTATTACTTATATTCTACAAAAATGCAGCAATTTTATTGAATTGTATAATGGCTTCACATAAAGATTATTTATATTTATCAATTTTTACTCAAATTAGCAAATTCATTTAAAATATATAATGTTCATCAATTCCACATTCAAATATTTTCTTTTTTAAAAATATTTACTAATAACTCAAGTTACACAAGAATCTCTCATTACAATAAATGTATACTGACTTACCTTGATAATATATTATATCTGTCGCGTAGCATTGTTTTTAAATGTTGTTTAATTATAGTAATCTTACTGGACATTCTGTAAATATGATCCGATATGCTATAATAATAATAATAATATAAATCTTGTTTAATGAATAAATGTTTTCTTCTTTGAATTTTTGGGATAAGAAATTATTCGTTGTAGCTGCATTTATTGTCTTGTAAATATAATATATACAAAGAGCAGCCGGGTGCGAAATTGGATACATAATTAAGAGAACCTGACCCCGCATAAAGAATTGGGAGAGGTTCTACAATACACTATGTTCTGCAGTAGGCTTCAACGTGCTGGTAAAGTAGAATAACAAATAAATCTTAGCAATATTTGAATATGTCCAAGAACACACAATTATTAGATTTTTACCTACAAAGGCACTGTTATTAAATAAATATCAGATATCTCACAGAGGTAATTATATAAAAAATCACTAAGCTATTATATAAAAATATCAGATTCTCATTGAGTTGACATATATGCTGTTTCAAGGAAAAATGAATTATCAAATTTGATCTATAGATGGCGATGGTGTAGTGGTACTCGAAGCGAGTCCACATACTAACATATATACAACTTTCAAAAATTTGATAAATGTGGAGATTGAAGGGTGAGAATTGGTGAAAGTTATATATAAAGTGATCGCTTGAGCCAGCCGAAGGCAGGTCGTAAACCCTGTAATTACCCCATATTTCTATATATTTCCATTAAATATAATAAAAACAGCTTCGTCTCTTATGAGATATCTGATATTAATTTAATAAATTTTAATTGTAAAACCAGAACGAAAGTGCCATAAGCTCAGTTAAAATGCGATTGCTATTTTTGGGAAAGATTGCAACCTTAACCTTTACCATACCATGATAAAATATACCCGAATGCAGCCATGCTGTCAACTAATAATAGTTATAAAAAATGTTTTTATTAGCTTAAATGGCTTTAATGGCCCGAATTTACTCTAATTATTGAGCATTTAATTTTGAAAAAATGATTAATAACATAATTTAGAGTATTCATTAAGTCTTATATAATGTGTTCATCTTTCTTATCTCTCTTCATTTAATTAGTGAGAAAGAGACAATTATATTTGTATGTTTGTTGTTCTTTTCACTGTGAAAATAGTGTGTGATCTCTGTCTTTCATATCACAAATTATATTTTTACCAACGTATTAATTTTACAACGGATTGAATGGAAAAAATAATTGTTTTTGTATGATTCCCTTTTCATAATTTATTTTTCACTAGTCATTCCTGAGCGCTAACATTTTCTTTAGGATTATCTAAAATATGAATTTTATTTTGTACGTATTTACAGAAATATTACAGGTTTTATTATGATGGTAGACCCGTGTTACTGCATGGTTTGGGAAGGGTTAATAACGATACCAGGAAATTAACAGGAGAAGAGAAAGTATTAATATTTTAAGACGAAAAGGAAACGCGAACTAATTACAGATATTTTCCCAAATTAGTCTGTAAATGACACGACTGTAAAATAAAACGGGAAAAGATTTATCGTTTGAATTTCTTTCGTATAACTGATGTTGAAATACTTAGGCACCCATTAGGTATACATATAGGAAAACCGCTATTCATTATTAAGAAATGAAAAGAGTTTTATGGGTGGCAAGGTTCCTTTTCCTTTATGCCTCGGCGTCGTGCGAGGCGGCGCGGGGAGCGGGGGCGGCCGGGGGGGCGGACCACCCCGTTATATTGTACGAGGAAATTCTTTGAGGCGGCGGCAAACAATAGGCCCGAGGGGAGGCTAAGTCGCGGGGTGGGTCGCCCCTTCACTAATTTTGGCGCGCGTCCTTCGGGCTGATGCGCGCCGCGGCCTCTCGGTCTCCCGGTGTCTCGGTGCAAGAAGTTGCGTGGGAGGTTGCGAATCATTAAACGCATCGAGTGATCCGTGGCGCGGGAAGAATAACTAAGTCATTTAGGGGATGCAATCAAATATATGCACGGGTAATGCTAAATTACTGTTTTTATTCCTCTTCAGTAGTTTCCTACTCGGAATTACAAACATGCAAGGAACAGCGGTATACGAGCATGATCTCTGTCAAGAACCCCATAAAGGATGCGAATTCATATTCACTAAGAAATTCTGACATAATTTCGCTATTTATGCTGTGTAAGTTTTTTAAATACGAATCCGGATTTTTAAATATTTTTTTAAATTGTGTACGTATAAGTATTTTTTTTTAAATACTTATATGTAGATACATCACAAATATTAATTATATACTCACTTAGAGCGCCCTGAACATTTAAGTATTTGACTACTTAAAATTATTTCTTATTCTACAGTAAATTAACCGATTTATTTCAAGTTATTATTATTTGATAGCTGTAATATATTTTTTGAAATCTCGATATTGTTTCAAATAAAATGACAACGTATTAATTATCTTAAATAATTTTATATAAATAAAAGCATTTCAAAGTTATGTATTTTTATCACTTAACGTTCATTATGAATTTTAAAAGCGTCGTGACATTAGGAATAAATCCTTAAAAGCTCTGGGAGTAATACAAGGAAGCTTTTTTCAGAAAGTACTTGCTGTGGAGGGGAGTGTGGGGTGAAGCTTCACCGTCCCCTCACGAAAAAACTTGTAGAAAAAAGCGGGATCTTCACTCTCCTTTATTTCACCCTTCAGGAGGTGGCAAGTCAAGGGAAGCGATTCTTTGTTTCACGGGTGACAAATTAGTGCACCCAAAGAGATTTTGTTACTGGCCACAAGGAGAGATAATCGCTTTTCGTTATATTTGTCAAAGATACTGTGTCAGCCTGCCTTCTGGAATACATTACATTTCAAAACTATTTAAAAAAAAAAATCGATGGTTTCAGAAACAGTACGAGAATCACAAAATATACTTTAACCATTTAACTGCCAACTCTATTTGAAATGGAAGACACCACATAGAGTAAGACTAGGCTTTAAGGATCTTGACTTATCTATCAAAAGCTGGGACCTGTCGTTCACAGATGGCAAAATGATTTAAAAATATGACTTTAATCCCTGAAAATTTAGAAGTGTGTGTTAACACGCTTATAGCTCGGCGTGACATATAAAGTATGGCGTGTTTACGCGCTCATAATATTTCAAAAATAGTACTATATTTAGAAGAACTGTCCGTCACTTAGAGATAGGGTGTTGACGTCGAACGCTGCGTATGCCATGGACTACAAGAATAATGAATGTTTCTATTCTTTAGAAACTCCGTACTAAAGAGACTCTTCACAACATACAGGAAAATAATTATTTCGTACCTACTTAGCGCAGACTAGAGGACCACGATGTTCAATAATGAGTACATTGACTGAGAGAGAGAAAGACCGGTTACTTTAGTTAATTCTGTGATGGCGGTACATAATCATAAATAAAACGATATTCATTAATCTATGTATTCATACGTTAAAATTTTTAACGAATGACATATTAAACATATTGATTAGATAATAAACATCAGAAATGATTTCTGATTTTGTTTTATGTAAAATTGTCTTTATTTAAACATTTTTCTTTAAAAACTAAACGAAAACATTTATGTGAAATTAAAATGGTGAAGTTAAAATCTTTGACATAGGGTTAGGGTGGCCCTAACAAAATCAAAATAAGTATTAAAAAATCACGATTTTTGTTCTTCAATACTTTTTTAAATGTTTTATTTTATCAAGATCTAATTATTGTATAGTCTGTCGTATGTTAATATATTAAAACTTGACAATCACTTGATTTAAATTATTCTCTCCATCTCTTTCGGTTGATGTGTTCATGACTGAAAATTCTGTTGCGCGAATTGCTTGCTTTTGGTTTTCGCGATCCTGGGCTTTGTTTAGTGCGACATGTAGCGAGGCTCCGATAACATCTCGGACTTAGCGTATCCATTTTATTGGAGATTGACCTCTCACTCTCAATTTATTTTAAATACACGATTTAAAATAAACACAGCGCAGAGGTACCAGTTGAACTATCTAAATATAATTAGATATATTACCGGAGATAGGTGTTTAATATTTCAGGAACTTGATTTAAAGAGGTTTTCCGATAAATCGAATGGTTTTCGCAAATGCTAATTTTATCTGGAAAGTAAACGGAGAAGAATTTTATGGTACTGAATTTTGATGAAAACATAGATTTACATTAAAATTTCGGTACGCCCTTACACTGTATTACGGTTTACATTAAAATATTAAACCTGTAGCGCTTCACTTTGAAAGCGCGTAATAAAACCCACCCACAATTTCTGGAGAAAGTTGAACTTGTCCAGAGTTGGAGGAGGCGTGGGCCCTGTTGCCAGGCCAGACGCAAACACCGCTCCCTTAACAACGCGCCCAGTAATAGGTTGGTAAATATACTGAGCGCGAATACAACCCTCTCAAACTTTCAAGCCCTTCCCATCGCCCGCCCCAGACTAATTACGTTTAGAGTTCTTAAGCGAAATTACTTAGGCAGCCTCCCCCTTCCTCCCCCGCCCGCCACCCCATCCCGCCCGCGAGTTGGAGCGGAGGAAGTCGAGGGGGGAATACCGGGAATGTAAGACGATCGGTTTCGCAATTATACGTTTATTTTGTACGGTAGGGAAATTCGTAATGAGTTTTCCCAATTCTTCGCCGATCGCCGGGGATATCGTCTTGCAGTGAAATAATTATGGCCACCTTCGGAGGGGCGATTCACGTTTTATTGCGGGTACCCTCCCCGCCTTTAAGTCTCACGAAAACGAAGTTATAAACCGAGAATTGAAAGCGGAACGAGTTCATTGTGAGTATTTGAAGCGTTTAAAAAAAAGTAAATCTAATCAATACGCCAATCACGTTAACTTTGACAGTCAAACGTTACCATTGTATGTACTTATTGTGTGAATAATAAAATATAGAACTGCAATAATTATTTTATTTTAAGATAATAGATGTTAAAAGCATTAACATATATAATTAATATTGATTTTAATTTTCTTTTTAAGACCGAGATAATGATAATTTTATTTATTAGTTTTTAATAATAGATACTGTAATTTTGACAGAAACATAAACACTTCATCATTGTCTTATACACTAGTTGTTTAATCGTATGACATGTGATGTGGTTTGTTGTATTTATCATATTTTTTATTTTAGAAATAATGTAATAGATTAAAATTCATGATTGCGGGGTGAACCCCATTGCCTGTGTAGAACTGCGATTCAGACTAAAAAAGAGCAATAATTGAAATACAGCATCTTATGATTGACTTAACCGAGCATATTTTATAACAAGAAATTTTAATTTCTTTTAACACATACACACAAACGTTTAAAAGACCAGAAGTTACAGTTACTAACTTGGTAGGCTCAAGGCGACCAATGGATCATCAATTTGAAAAACATAAGAGGCAGTTTTTGCTAAATAGACCATTATCAGCAGCTTTACAATCCAGGGTGTCTTGACTGTCTGCAAATTTTGTCACCATCTCGTTCCATCTGTGGCATTGCTCTTCTAGTTTATCACTCCCATTGCACGATATTCTACCTTCGAGCCATCTCATATTGCGTACTTTTGGGTCACTGAACAAAACCTTTTCGCTAAATATATGCTAACAATATATTTTTCATCCATTCATTAATATTATTTATTCCATTTTTTTTTCGGTAAATGTTTTTAATACGGGTATAAAAAAGTTAAGGTAGATATCAAGAAGCCGCGTGGCGCGGGAAGATATCCAGTTTCAGATTAGGTATGCACCGTGCATAAATGTTAAGTCATCGAGCTTGAAATTCTTGCCGGGTTGCCGTTTGGGAATATCACTTACCCGAGTGGTCCAATTGCCCCCCGCCTCCCCTGCCGGTTGGAGGCTTTGTGTTGGCCATATTGTTTACAGAATTTGGCCTAAGTTTGAAGCGATTAAAAACTTTGCGATTAGCGAAGCGCCCTTGTGGGCAAAATCCGCGAGACGGCGCGCGTGTGAGAGCGACGGAGCCGGATCGGGATAACTAATTTCAAAATTTGAAATAAAATGTTAATAGACTAAATAAACAATGAAAGCTAAAAATGTATTCGATGTATTTTAGGAAAAAGTCTAGTAGACAATAAAGTTCTGTCAATTAAATTTGCCAATTATCTTATAGCTATGTTTTATTGTCTTCTCGACCAGATGACTGATGCATCTTTAGTGGTCGTGATCTAATAAGTCATTCCGATTACTGTTACTCTTAATGCTTGAGAACTGTTACGCAACGGATGGCTAGAACATAGCGCGCTGAAAACTCTTCGGCAAGGAGAATTTAACAATACCATAACCATAAAAAAGTCTCGGCAGAATGCTTGTAGTCTAGTGGTTACGTGAATTAGTGGTCGGGGGTTCGAGCCTCGTTTCGGGAGGTCATCAAGATAGTCCTATTTTCATAGCACAAGTCAGGGGCGTACAGTGCATGCAAAAGCTGTGCATTACTAAAAATTCAGGGAAACAAATATAAAATAAATAATTGAACTAACATAAACGGAAACATTATTTTACAATTAGTGCCATCTGTGTACCAGTAGAAGCTTTAACTGCTTAGTTCTAAAAACTACCACGACAATTCACTGCTGTACCCATGGCGCTCGTGTGTATTCGCCTCATCGATCTATTCACATTACTCTGTTCTGTCCTTCAAACTGCTGCTGCTGTTTCTGTTTCAAAGCTAAACGCTTGTGCTATGAAAATAGGACTAACTTGCTGGTGTCCTGGAATGAGGCACGAACCCCTGACCACTAGATCACTAGGCCAACGTCTTGACGACTACACCAACAAGCTACTCAAATTGTATCTCAGATTGTTCTTTAATTTTGGTGCATGGATTGGTTTTTGATTTGAGAAAAAGAAAAAGCAATCAACTATTTCCTACGTTAACCTTTAATAGAAATAATTATTTCCTATAGTTATTACGTGAAGGATTTTCACACAATAAATTAATCATGTTCAGTCATAGAAAATGTTCTTAAAAACGTTCATACATTTTTATATGGGTAAGAAGGTATTATTTTACGTTAAAACTTAAACTTTAAAAACACTATTGCACGTCACTGGCATAAGTATGGAGCGAGGCTCTGGTCAATTTTTCTGACATAGTTTGCCTATTTTGTTGGAGATAATGGAAATCGACATCTCGCTCTTCACTTGTATACAGTGGAGTGACTACAAAAATTGGGCTTCAATGCAGAACGGAAAAAAAGGGTAATAAGTAAATAAATATTCTATTATATATGTAGGAATCAGATTTCAAATTCACCGCCATCTCAGTCGGCATCGATGCTAGCTACATAGCGCTGCTGGCTGCCGCCACAGGTCTGGCCCGATTCCTCGCCGACGACCTCTCTTCTGCATCGCTCCTGCTTCACCGTTCCGCAACGGCGGTCTTGCAGGCCTCCGGCGCGCCGAACGAGACCGTCAACTCGCTTCACTTCATAATACACGAGTACCTTCTGCATCTCTTCATTTTATTCGTAATATCTGTCTTCCTTGTTTTATCAATTATTTTGTTTATTATTATTGTTTATTAGTACTGGATGGTTTACCTATTAAATAGTAAGAACAACATTAGTCTCTTGTTCCATATAATAATCACACTTTCATAAAAAAAACATAAGTTTTCTTAGGCATTTATATGCACTAATTTTAAAAATAAATTCACTTCAAGGTGATTTTCACTTTATGGCGATGGTCTGGTCCCTAACCCGTCATATTAGAGAGATAGATACTGCTACGTGTAAACGATCATGTTTTACGTTAATTCAACATGAGTGAGAAACGATTTTATAAATATGATTAATTCCATTTCTATATTTAATACGAGACGCGTTTTTTAAGTACCAGAATTATTTTTTAAAGACACATAACATCATTTTTACAACACTTTACTTATTTCGAATGCTACACACCTTAAACTACTTCTCAACATAGTCGCCACCATTATTAAGGCACTTGTCATAACGGGGCATCAATTTTTGTATACCTTCGTCATAGAACGACGCCGCCTGGGATGAAAACCGTGTCTGTACTCTGTCCTTGAGTTCATCATCGTCATCAAAATGCTTGCCACCAAAGAACCGCTTCAGACGAAAGAAAAATGGAAATCACTTGGCGTCAAATCAGGATACACTTGGCGATGAATGTCAGCTGGTTTCAAGTTTCGTTCATTCAAGAAATGAACCAGGAACCGTATCTCACAGTCGGCAGGCTGATATATTGTCTTGCACATTTCAACCACTCACTACAAGATGGCCTCACTATGTGAATGTATCTAACGTTGTATGCGGTAAATAAACAGATGAAGGAAGGTACTTACTTAAAAAACGCGAATCGTAATTACAAAATAAGTAGGTACTTCATATTATTATGTAATTAAAATGTAATAGATTAATATGAATTTATATTATTATTTAAAAATCAAATAAAATACTTCGTTTTTTTATTAGATTTTTTTGGTTTATATAATTATGATGTTAGAACATATAAATTAAGTACATATTTATAATTTTAATATAAGTTTACCGTGGGTTATTACAACTACAGTGACATTTGAGTGATATTAATAACGAGCCTTCAGTCCGCCCCTGCCTTGTGTCCCATTAAAATAAAAAAGTTGCTTTGACGGTCTTGGCAGTACCCACAAGTTTGCCGGAGTTTAATGAGATTTAAATAATTAATGGAAAAGCGAGATTGGATTTTTTCTGCCCCTGATATCAAAATATAAACCAGCTTATATAAATTTTGTAAGTAATTACTCCGCTCCATGTAAAATATATTTTAAACTTGTTATGAGAAGGTCCCGGCGTGTCTTTAAGACAGATTGCTCAGAAAACTTTCTCTTTTGATGATTTTCCAGGGAAATTTTAATACAAACGATATCTAAATATTAAAATGATATTTCGGCGGTCAAAACGGCGGTTTTGGCGTTTTCAT
Organism: Eubasilissa splendida; assembly: GCA_031772225.1. NCBI lineage: Eukaryota > Metazoa > Arthropoda > Insecta > Trichoptera > Phryganeidae > Eubasilissa > Eubasilissa splendida. The sequence continues at coordinate 21,063,196 of CM062847.1, forward strand.
GAAGCGAATCACGAATTTGCGAGACTAAGTTTTAATAAGCTGCTCGCTGCCGGTATTGAAAGATAACAATTTAAAAATAATACTAATTAACACAAAATATATTTCAATGACGTTTTTTAGGCAGCGGCGTTACTAAGAAAATTGGATCCCAATACAAAATGGAAAAAAAGAAAAAAACCGAAACCCTGCAAAACTTTTCGTATCAATAATTTTACAAAGCGCCATTTGGGCCCCTATCTAACGCGGGCCCTAGTGCGTCGCATTGGCTGGATTTGTGTAGATATGCCGCTAGTTTTAGGTTAATTGATTATTTTAGTACTAAGTTAAAAATTGAAAATATAGTTTTACATAAATTATATAGATTTCGACAGAAACACTACTTTTTACTTTGAAATATTAAATTTTAAAGCACTACTAAAGTCTCATGACGCAATTACCTGAAAATTTTTAAGCACTTTCATGACCAGGAGACTCCGAAACCATATTTTATTAAAAAATTTAGATACATGTATGTGTACGTTCATAGGTATATGGGAAATAATGAATTTTGAAGACACGATAACTCCCGGAGTTCTCATCAGATTTCGATCAAAATTTTCTGAAAAATTAAGCTTGTTAATATCTTGCCATTAGCTGGCCTGATTAATTTGTTTATTAGCCAATCTGATTTATTAAAAATGACAACAATTCAAAAATTAACTCTGTTTATTTTGACCACAAAGAAAAAAGTACCATACACACTTTCACACATACACATATGTGCCCATTTTCATGAAAATGGTTTAGGTCATGTTTCTTTTGTTTCTAGACATTTAAAGGTTTGCGTTTGAATTTATGAAAATATATTTTTATATTACACAACACAATGTTTCCAAATTTATTTAGTCTACTAGATTTATAATTTATTTCTACATATAAATTTTGCATGTAGCTTATAAGGAAATAAAAAAAAATTAAGGTTGAAATGATTATCAAAATAAACACTAGCAGAATACCGTTGAACGTCGTAACAATTCACTGAATATAACCCTTCAAATTTTTCACAATTTGCATCATATTATATGAATTTAAAACAATGTGGCGCGAAATAGTTGATAAACTCATTTTTTTCAATTTCTTGACTTAGACCACATTCATAATAACGGCCACATATGTTAAATCTATTTGATTACCGAATGGGGTTTTTATACACGAAGTTTTTTGATATTAAAAATTCATCTTATATTATAAACACCTTAATTTCTTAGTGGGAGTATATCAGATATCAGAATCAATACGACTTGACATAATTAATTATTTATTCATACATTACTTTCGAATTAAAAGATTACATATCCACATTTCAAAGGAAACTGATACTTCACTCCAATAGTCCAATGAAATATAACATTTTCCCTACAAATAAAGACGTTGGAATTTTTATGGAATTATAAACGATCAAGTTTAGTCTGTCTGACAATGTATAATACTGAAAAATAATTTAATAAAAATAATAAAATATTTTAAATATATTAAATACCTTTGGGAACCTATCCGAATTTATACAACTTTATGAAATCATTTCATTTAAAGTGAAAGCTTAAGACGTAGCCTTTACCCACGATTTGTTAGCTACAATTGTGCATTTAAAATCATTCTAAAAAAATAATCTTCTTCTTCTACCGATCTGCGTCCAGGGTTGAATTCCTTCCGTTTTTACAGATTTTTCTTTCTACAGCTCCCTGTCTCTTAGATTTTTGCTTCCAACATTTCCCAACGACTTGCAATGTGTTATCTAACCATTGTTATGATGGATAAAAGCTAATTAATAATATATCATATTTTGGAAAGACATTAGTATAGTTTAAGTGACTAATATAATGATTAATATAAAATTATATTTATTATTCATACAGAGGTTATTCGTATATGTTCCAGGAGGACATTTTTCTTTTACTAAATGCATTTTTTATTGTAGGAAATATGTAAAAGATTAGTTTCAATAATAACTGCTAACAAATCTCTCGAGACTCGAATCTCAACTTACTGCAAAGATAGTCTGAAAAATAAAAGTCTGGTAAATAGATAAATGATTAAATAATTTAATGAATTCATATATTTAAATAATTACTAAATTCAATACAAATTGTATTCCGACTTACCAGATATCTTTTAACGCTTCAATTCAGTCATTTATTTCAGGTTATAATTTTTCTTAGATAAACTATAATACACTGGACGAGAATCTCCAATCTCTTGGTTTCTAGGTAGATGTTTCACCGCCAAATATAAGTCAACATTTTTAAACATCGGTTTAAAGACTTTTATATCAGTTTTCAACGCTTTCTAGCCAAACATACTGTATTGCGTACAGAGGCGGAACAATGGATGGGCAAGAGATGCTAACTTAATATGTAAAAATAAAAAAAATTGCCCATTTTCTTATGTTGAGAACTAGTGAAAATTTAGTGTTCAGACTGCAGGTTTACAATATTTAGTATATAATCCAATAACAACTTTTCAATTGATCTTGTACAGATAAAATAAAACAAAATCAATCGATCATTCTCCTGCAGTTCGGAAAATTTATATTTATTTTTAAGGAACGGAATGGACACCAAGAAAAATATTTTTAAGATTCAATCTCTATTAGTGTTGGGAAACCGTTATTGTGACTGTGATTTTGCACAATTTTAACGATAATTGATAACTGAGACTTAGCTGTTGGAGGTTTAGTCTCTAGTGTATAGAGCAATTGTAATTGTTTGAAGAATTATGAATAGTCTGTTACCATTACATTCAAACACAATTGAACACAATCGCAATCACAATAATGGTTTAACCATCACTAATCTCTATGCTCATCTGCCCTGGCATTACATAAAATGATGTTATATGTCCAGCCCAAGATATTTCCAAACAAATATGCTGGTAAACGAATGACAGTACAACATCCAGAATTAGAAAAATTGATTCTATGTGCAGTAATTCTTCCAGGTATGCAGATAGCCTAGTCACATAATATCCATTATTTTACTTATAACCAACTGATGTTCCAGATCACCGCCATTAAGCTAACATTGATCTAAAGAGAATCACGTTTTACCAATTGCCAGTGAATATAATAAAAGCCTAAAAACGTGCTTATACTATCATTTATACATACGTAATGCTGATAGGCCTAAAAAAACAATGTAATAGTGAAAGTAATGTAAAGTATGCCTAGTGCCGATCCTGGATACTTGGCTGTCAGTGTGCAAACCCAGTTTTTGCTGTACCTTTAAAGGGATTAATCCCTTAAAATAAAATTTTGAAAAAAAATACACAATGTAGATGGGATAAACAAATAATTTCAATTGTAATACATTGCAACAAATTGTTCAATTGTAAAATTTCAGAATATCATTGAGAATTTGTTTTTAAATTTTTGTATTGAACCGGCCGCCAACCTGATTTAAAATTTTATGCGCCATTTTGATCCCCACTTTTACTCGATATTGATTTCTTTCTGTTTGCAAAAATAATAATTTCACTACCTACCTACTCCAGATGCACCACAATTTTTTTACTAGCAAAATTTAATTCAGGAAACAACATAATACAGACAACTGTTTACCAGAGCAATCTTAAAACAATTGTTTTTTAAAAAATTAACTTTACTTCCATGATCCAATCTAAAGGAAACTAGGAGCAAAGCTTTAGGAGACTTCTCAGTGCCAAAATTTAATACCAAATTCGCTCAATGAACTTTCTTATTTTGTGCTCCACGTATATTTAACAAATTGCCACTAGACCTTAAAGGGTCTAAAGTGATTAACGACTTCAAACCAAAAATAACAAAGTGGTTGATTGATGTGGGTAGAAAGTAAAATTAATCTAATTTGTCATTTGTGCTAACCTAACTACCTACACATTTTTATCTCCAACTATTATATATTACAGACAATAATATTTCTATAACTTTTTTCAATAATATTTTATAACTTCAGATTGTGTACTTTTTTCACATAATTTTTTATAACTTACTTAACATTATACTTACTACCTCTAAACAATTACAACTTTTAAAAACTGTACAGGTAATTGCTTTAGAACAGAGCACGTCTAGTAATTACCTTTATTTTTTCATATGTACTATTTATGCTACAAAATAATAAATAAATGTATGTTAAGTATGATTGCTTATTTTATGTATAATGCTTGTAATTAATGTCTGCAATCTACACAACATAATTAAGATCACAAAGTTGATTTTTTTCTGTCAACATTGGTGAAGGACTTTGGTATCTGTAATTTGTAAGAAACAAACTCATCTACATCATAAGTACAGGCGTACCCCAGGTTACGACAAATTCACAATAAAACAAACCGTTATGTATTTCGACCCCACCCCGACGATACGACAAGCCGATCCAGCCAATCGACGTTCCGTCCATTCTTCTCAACCTTCGCTATCCCGCTGGCAAAAAGTGCCCCAAGACATAAACCTTCTAAAGATCGACTCACCTTATTACTTGGTGGAAATGCATCATGTGACATCAAATTAAAGTCTCTGTTTGTATACCACTCAGATAATACAAGTGCTTTTAAGGGAAAAAACAAAAATTTACTTCCAGTAATTTAGCATTCAAACAAAAAAAATTGGTTTACTGGTAACCTTTTTCAAAAATGGTTTTTAAATTAATTTATTTAATCGGTTACTGAATACTTGAAAAAATGAAATTTGGCACAAAGTGAATTTTACTATTGGATAATGCTCCAGGTCATTCTCATAGCATTAGTGATATGTTTCCGAGAGTCAAAGAGGTATTTCTTCCACCAAATACGACCTTGTTGTTTCAGCCAATAGATCAGATGTCAATTGACGCTTTTATATGTTATTATACAAGCCTCATAATGAAGGAGGTGATTTCTGCCATCGATTCAGATCCTGGATTAACACTCAGGTACTTTTGGTAAATTGTAGGCTGTATTGAATATCAAAAATCTTGAAATGAAGCGAAGGACTTCACAATGAATAGAGTTTGGAAAAAGGTCTGCCCATAATTTGTAAACGATAATGTAGATGCTATTGAAACATCCGATATGGTAACTAATTAAGTTGTAGAACTGGGGAGGCAACTGAATTTAGAAATTTATGCAGCAGATATTGAAGAGTTAATTGAAACGCACGAGAAAGAATTGTCAAACGCAGAATTGATGGAAATTGTATTCCGCAGAGGCCATGGATAAAGATGTGATACCCGATTCATAACCAATCAAAAAGTAGGAAATGAAAGATAATTCTAAAGAAAAAGAAATAACTTTTTCAGTTGCTCGAGGAAGAAAATGGAGGGCTGCAGTAAGAAGGGGAATTGAATGAGAATTGACTTGTCATAAAACGCTAAGTGATAAAAAGAAGAAAGTGGCTGTACAATTAAAATTGGACTTTTTTCAAACCACCATTAAAATGAAAATGTTATTGTGTCTCAGTGTTACAAATATGTAAAGATAAATAAATCTGCTTTAAAATATATAGGTATGCATGCTTTTATTCGTTATTAGGATATTTAAAAAAATTTATATTGTATACATATATTAATTCAATTTTAAAAGGAGGGTACATATTTTTAAAAATGCATGGGAAATGGTGATTCACGATACAACCACATTGTGGACTTAACTATGGTATGACTATAATTATTTTCTCTACAATGCAATCACGGTTGTATACTCAACATTCATCATCCTCAACGTGCATCGCTTCACTGCTGGATCACCCTCACCATTCCCAAAGATCGCCAATTCTGTTTTCGGCACTTCTCATCGATCTGTCGATAATATATCAGTAAATAATACCAGTACATACATATATTCTTGAAATAAAACAATGGTTATATCAAATTATGTATTCAAAATAATACCACAATCTGGGTGCACATACAAAAAATATAAAATGCTGTGTAGAATTATGCAATAAGAGTTCACTTTGACCAACCAAAATAAATGTATCATTGAACATATTTAATATTATAATTCACAATCATAACGGTATTACATAAACTGATGTTTGGAAAAAAAATGCAATAGTAAAATTAAAAATGCATCTATTCCACTAAATTACATTTAGTATAATTTAAAAACATGTTGTAGCACTAAAATGTCTAAATATTTAAGAAAATAAATAATAATTTAAGAGTAGATACTCACAATACTGACATGTATAAGACAATTATTTTGAAAATAAGATGGTTCCTAAAATGTGGGCATTAGAGATATCAATTTTTTTTTAGTGAAAACAATAATTATGTACAAAAAGAATAGATCTACGAAGGTGAATTAACTTACAATAAATAGAATATTAGATTGACAATATTTTAGATAGTTTGTTATTTTAAAAAATATGGTTCTTTTATCTCTCTATTGATAGCTAATAAATTTAATACTTGTCAAAAAAAATTTGATCATTAGGTAGGTTTCGCTTGCAAGTTCTGGTAGTGTATTTAAAAAAAATCAGTTTAAATTCACAAATTAAATTTCCTACTGTGGAAAAATGTACACAATAAGTATATTCATTTTTAACAAAGATTTTGTAAATAAGGATGTCATATAAGCGGATTTAAAAAAAACCCAATAAATTAAAATTGAAATTAAAACCTAACCAATAAAAACGATAAACCAATTCAATTCACTAATACTTTAAAATTTTCCTCCTTTCTCATTCTTTTTCAAAATAATACATATATTTTTGGCTGACTTAGTTATGAGAGCTGAAAAACAAATATCCTGACAAAAGTTTATAGATTTATAAACTATCATTTTAGGCATAGAATTGCAGGATCACATCAACAAATCGAGATATTACTGCACTGAAATTTCCACAGAAGTCTTATTTAAATGACACACACACACATTAATTAAAGCAATTTGACAACAATCACATGGATAACATTATTTTGTCTCCATTGAACCCAAATATTCGTTATACTTCTTTTCTTGTGCTAGCTGGAGCTTTTGCAGTTTTTTTATCAATCCTTTGCTCAATTCTTGGCCCAGCTGATCATGTGTGGGAATACCCTGAAAGAAAATAAATTAAGTAATATTTATTTATTTAATTCTTAATATACCGCATACATAAGCACTCCTATATATGTTCAACAACATTAAAGTCTTTTCTTTTACTAAAACTTATCTTTTACATATTTGGTCAGTTTCATTTTAAATCTATTCAATTTCTCCTCCTTTCTTGTTTTCTGGCATTTCATTAACAATCTTCATCGCACTACACATCATCGATTTCTGAGATTTGGCCTTCCTCCTGAATGGTATATCCCTTCCTCTTGTACGATGCTCGTGCTAATGTTGATTTAGATCAATTTTTCGTATAAATTTGATTTTACTGTATAATATATGCAAGTGACAGGATTTTAACTTTAAACCCAGAGCAACATTGAATGAGGCCCTGTAATTCGTGGATTCATTATTTATATTTTTGTTTCAAATAAAATTTCATGTTACATCACAAAAAATGGTACTTACATTTAAAATAATTTTAGCTAAATTGAAAAAATTGTGTCAATGATTTTTATATCTCTAGGTTATTTTAAATGGACCTTTCACAAACCATGGTTAAAATCAAAGAAAAAATCTATTTTTCCAATTACCTTTTCATCAAATTGGGAATATTTCTCAGATTCCTTTCTGAACATTTCGTTAGGTGGTATCTTTCTTTGTTCATCTTTAGCCTGTTGCTGCGCTAGTTGTTCTTCTTTTTTCCTCTCCTTGTCAGCTAGTTTCTCTGCTTCTATCAGTTTCTTCTCTTCTTTCTCCTTTAACAGCTGATCCCGGCAAACAAGTTTTACAACACTTCGATCTAAAAAAATATTATTTATTCTTAGAAGTGACAGTGACAATTCAGCCTGGGAATATCCAGAACACCATCACATTTTATGCACCTATTTAATATAATATATGTACAATTATAAAATATTAGACATACATATTTAAAGGCATATGTACATTTAAAAAATCATAGGTTGAAGAAATACATACAGTAAAACTCTGTTAATTCGTAACCCTATATTCACAGAATTCTTTTTTCAAAAAATTTTGCATTGAAAATAACATTTTGTACTAATTTCTATGAATAATCCGTAAAATCTTGCAGTTCGTATGAGTTTTTGACATCCGAAGTAAATAATATGTTTACATAATTTGCACATTTGTAAATGTTTAAAAATCCCTAAACTCGTGCATTTGACCTTCATCTCTTCGTAAACATCTGCAACTAGCCCCGCCTACCAGCCAATCACGACACCATTTCTTAACCTTCCAGCGGGCGCGCTGAGTAATTTCCCTTGAGCGGGCGTTTGTCGTAAATTTTATGTCATCAAGTTTTCTCCATGTAAGGTGCTTTCTTTATATAAATGTTAAGGAATTGCTGAAAGGTTATAAAAAATGATAAATGACAGTACTTTAAAAAATATATATTTGACTTTCTTAAACAAAAAACGAAACAACACTAATTATTTCAAAACAAAATATTTTATCGACCTATTAATCGGAATCAATATTCTCATCATTACAATTGTTGCAAGCCACCTTAAATGCCGAATGATTCTTGCATGTAAAAGACTGGCAACGGCAACACTTCATTGATGCTGAGGATCTTTTCTTCTCCAGTGCACATGACCGACAAATCAGTTCAACTTCCTGACCGTAATTAACTTTGAGAAAAGCACTTATATCTTGCGGTAAATGTTTGACATTTGATCTGAAGATAAGATGCTCTTTCATCATGGTCAATGCCAAATTTTTTGATGCTTTGGAGCCTTTCCTAGACAGGCAAATTTGTATAAAATTTGAGCATTTATGCCGCCAATATTCATTAGAGTCCAAATATCAATGAATAACAAAAACTTCTAAGTAAGCCCGGTACGTCTGTAGTTTAGAGAGACACTGACCCTCGAATAGCTCGGAGCTCGATGCTTGCGACTATGTGGATAAAGTGGGGGAAGCGATAATGCGCATTTGTCATAAATTTTGTGATAGCGCGCCCGCTGGAAGGTTAATGTAAAAGCGGCGCACTGGCATGACAGGTGCCGAACTGAGTTTTGCCATATGACATATAGCAGACCTTATGTACATAATATGATACGATATGTACATCAAATTCCATAGTGCATTTTATAAGATTTGTTCTTAAAATAATGTTTTCATTCAATCACTTGATCTAGTTTCTATGTTTATAGTACTAAAGAAACTAAATCTTTCATATTTAACCTGTTAGCTGCCCAGAAAAACCCCTAGGTGAAACAGCATCATACCACCAATTGGTGGCAAAATTCGTAAAATTCAAAATTCATAGACTAGCTTTTTCTAATTTTTATTTTTACGAAAAAAACATGAAAACGTTGGTATAACTAAAAAAACAACAAACATGGAGCTTCTATTTTATTATAAGCGTTCATCGACCGCTATTTCGTACGGTTTAGAGATGAAAAAAAAAAAGTTTATAGTGTTTATTTGTTATTTGGAAGGACGACTTCAGATTTTATGTATATTTGGAACGAAATAATTATCTGTCTCTCATTCAAATACTGGTCTAACCCCTGCACTTGTCGATGGCTGGTTTTCATCAACAGTATTGTCAAGGTCTTCTTCATCATAGATGTGAATCACAAAATAATTATCCTCGACGTCGTTCTCATGATCCAACTCATCATCGGATTCTGTGGTAGGAACAAGCATATCGAAAATTTCTAGGAAATCTGCACTATCTCCATTAATGAGAAAGTTCCACTCCGCCATTTTGTAAAAAAAAGAAATTCTAAAAAGTTTTCAAAAATTCGATAACTGTAAACAAAAAATATATATTAGCACTTCACATCACACATCGAATTTATGATATAGCACTAACACGCATGAAATGCCGTTCGCGCTAATGGTCAATATGGTCTATAACGAAGCACTCACTGTATTTTTATAGTAAAACGCGCTTAATAACTAAAATATAATATCTTATTCACTTTAATTACTCACTTACAAACAAATAAGTATGTATTACGAAATAAGGGTATAATTGTAAACATATGTGTATCGCAGGATAAATCCTGAAATACTCTGCACTGGTTGGAATCAAAATGTAACTGAAAAGTTCTTTCCATTTGGAAAATTTTGGTATTTTAGAAGTGCGTAATTAGCATGTGTAATGCATTTGTCATCGATATGAGTGACATGTGTGTTAAAATATTTATATATATCATGTTTCAGTATGAAAATCGCGATGTCAACAGCGGTGGCGCGCACTAAATCGCGGACACAGAAAACTAACGCGTTTTTATAAAAATTTATTTCTTATGTTGCCTTTAAAAAACTTTGTTCTCATTATTCATAATTCGTTTTTTTTTTAAATTTCAGTCCTGTGAGTTACGAATTAAAGGAGTTTTACTGTTGTGTGATATAAATACATGTACTTTTTAAATAGTTTTCTTTCAGACATATACCAGACTAATAATCCATATAACTCCATTTACTGATTTACTGTAGATAGATACAACAAGAAATTATTTCATTTTCTGTCTGTCAAAAAGGCACCACACTAATAAAACTGCATAATTATTCTTTGAAACTGAAAATTTAATCAAAAAAGGCAATGTTTAATTTATATGTTTTCAATGGTAACTTCGGGTTCGACAACAACATAAAAAACAGTTTTTAATGGGTCAGACAGTCTTTGGATAGACACCAAATTCTTCATCAATGTGCATATTATTTTTGAAATACAAAAATATTATTATGTTAAGTGAAGTGGAGAAGGATTTTAGGGCACAAATTAAATATGTATTTTATTACAACTGATTTTTCGTATTATGTGTTTTCATGTTAAACAACTTCTATCGTATTTTTTTTTATTTACCTTCCTTATCTTCGAGTCTCACCCCAAGATTTGGCAATATGTCATCTCTTAGGGCATCGCACAGCCCCAAAATTTCAGTGGCTTTTAATGTTCTTGCAGCATCCCTTACGGATTGGCGGAAAGAAGCGATCACCTCCAAATAGGGCATCACCATTTGCTCGAACTATATAAATAAATAAAACCTACATAAATAATTAAAAAAACATTCAGTATTATAATTACATAATTATAAAACAATTATTGAAAATATATGATTCATGGAAATATAATTAACTTCTCCGGGAGTATGGCCGTTAAAGGCCGGCCAGCCGAAATATGTTACAAAGGACTGTCGCCGGACTCTTACGGGCGCGGCTGTTATTATGGCCTCTTTAGGTATATTCCAAAAATATACATTCTGTTGTCATCTATGGATGATTTGTAATAATTTTTCGAAGTTTTCGTTTATGATGTCACAAATTTAAACTCAAAATACATGTGACATTTTCAACGGTCCGCCATCACTCATCAGCATTTTGCACACAGTGATAGTTTCTTGCGCTGAGCTCAAAACTTCTATATTTTTTAGTGACTTTAGTGATTTATTTATTTTCTTTTGAACAATTTTAAATGTTTTACGAGTCCACATGAGATCTAAAACAGTGTTGTCATTTATTATGTTTTGTGTGAAGTTAATTATTAATGCTTTACTTGTGAATAATATTTAACATTATGTTATTTGTCTTTATATTTATTTCTGAAGTAATTGATGTTTCATCTTCAGTGTTTGTATTTTTATTGTTGATGTAAAAGTACATAAAAAAAAACAAACATGTCGGGCTTATTGAATGGATGAACAAGACATAGGTATTTATTTGAATGAGAGTGAAGATGAGGACGTATTCGATAATGTTGGAAATTTACCAATTTAATCAGATAGCTCTTCTGACGAATCTGATGAAAAGGAAGAAGTTGGTCCATCCAGCTCTAAATGGAGAAAAAGTGAAGACCGAAATTTGGAACAGGGTGAATTTATTCCCACATTACATGATTTTTATAGTTTTTATTCGGGTATAATGTCTTATATTACTTTAAATGAGAATTCTACCAAAATTAAATTCTTTGAATTATTTTTTTACAAATAAAATTGTAAATTCAGTAGTGATCAAAACTAACCATTATGTCGCACAAATTTCAATGAACATATTTATCAAATATAGAATACAAAAAGCGGATAGACACTACAGTTTCCGAAGTACACATGTTTTGGTTACAATAATGCCTCGTAGAAAAAAAAATCCCTGAAAAAGTATTGGTTCACACATCCAATTATGAAAACACCTTTCTTCAGAGTCTTGTTCTTGGTAAGTGAATTTTATCTTGGTAGAAAGATGGTTGACACAATCTGGATTAGGCTGGCAAAATATCATCGCTAAATAGCGTATATTTGTAGTAATTAAGTTTTTAATGCATAAAATATATTTGTTTTTGGACAAAATATGATTATCTATGAAAAAAGTTGAGATTAAAAACTACAAAAAACTCACTCTTCACATACATTTTAATTTTCAAAAACCTATCCCCGAAGAAGTTAAAATCAGAAGATAAACTGCCTTATTACAAAAAACCAATGCTACTTACATCTCCACTACCGCTCTTGCCGATCGGGAAACCAATTCCCCCTCTAGGTCCTTGAATCGCTCCAAATATATGGAGGAGGTCTGTCACAAAAGATCCTACTCTCTCTAGCAATTGTACACTTGGTGCTTCAGGAGAATTGGGTGCGCCATTTTTTGTTTTTAAGTACACATTTGTAGCGCTTACTAATTCCCTTATACTGTCAAGTGCTGAACGGGTATCGATATTATCTGGGAAAAAAAAAATATTGTTAAAATTGTACAATTTTAAACGAGATGTTGATTACACTCATAGAAAAAAAAAGAGTTTTTTAATATTTGCAGTTATGACGATCGCCAATTTAAAAGGGAATTTTCATAATTATTAAGTAATATTTTCAGTTATCGCAGCATTAATTACTTTTTAATGATAAATTTATGGTATTAATTTTTTTCTAAAGTAGTCTGTATTTTATTATCCTGGTGTTAAATTTTGATGGGTAAATACACAGACCAGTACATGAATAGACATGAAATAAAGTGTACATATAGGGGAGAGGTTTGGAATGAGGGGCATTCTGGACACATTCTTGGTGGAAACATAAATCCAATAGTTTATGACACATTTATGCAACAATAAAAGTATTTACTCTTCGAAAATTAAATCTTTGTGTAAACAAGACGTATTTTTTACATTAATGCATATTATATTGTCTGCACTTAAATGAAAATTAAAATCGGTATAGGCGTGGATACTACCCATTTGGAGGGACTTTGATATTTGACAGGCATATCATGCAGCATAAGTACGTATATTTTCCAGATAACGGACTTTAGACAAAAAAATTGGATTAGGCGAAAAATAGATCGACAAATTCATTTGATAGGGTCCAAAAATAAGTTTCGAATAACGATATTCGATTTATAAGTACAATTTATTATGAAAACTGTCCAGAGGGACCACATTCTCCTCCAAAACTTCGACTAGCAGCGAATTTCGAATAAATGTTATTCGAATCAACGAGATTTTATTGTATCAGGCAAAGTAAATTGAGTTTTGAACTGTAATTTATATGAGTTATTATAATTATTTAGATTAATATAATTTATTATGTACAGTCGTCACTTTCTGTAATAAAAAACTCTATAATATAAAAATTAGTAAGACTTGCACTTTCTTAATGGTTTTTCCATTATCTCCGACTGTCGTTCTGACATTAATTTAATTAATTTGGTTAATTAATTAAACATTGGTTAATTTAAAAAAAAAACTTTGACTCTAGACAAAAATAATTATCTGATTCGTATTATAGAGTGGGGCGAAAAGAAAAGCGATGTCAGGCGACAGCTCAGACTCATACCTTCCACTGTATTTACCATTTAGAAGAATAAGGAGAAACTGCTGCAGACTCCAAGAAGATGAGGAAGCCGCAAAAAAGACCTGGACTATGAGTTATGCTACAGTAGTTCCAACAATAGTGCATCAAAAACGTGGCTGTTGATGGGCCTATCGTGAAGATAAAGGCTGAGAAGCTGGGTATCATATGATTCAAGGCTTCAGAAGGATGGCTAGGGAAGTCAAGCAGTGGCACAGAATCAACTACGACCATATGTGCGGGAAGGTCTGCGATGTCGACAGAAACCTCAATAATGGCTGGCTGGAGAAAGTGTGGCCAGACTTGAAGGCTGAACACCTGAGATGACTGATGATGGAAATCATGAAAGCTGCTGTAGGAAAACAAGATGGAGTAAACAGAGGAACCCGAACCACCCAGCATCCAACAAGCTTTGGACGCAGACACATACTCGGGAGACATCTTCTCGGTGCATGCAGATGACTTGAAGAATTTTCCAGAATACAGAAAAAGGGACAAACAGCCTATTAGAAAATCAATAGAATACAAAGCAAGATGACAATAAATAAATTATGCAACATTTAAACTGATACAAATTAATTTTGTTTCTCATTCTTTACAACGTAAACTCTTTATAACAAAGTAAATTGCCCGGTACCTTGGATTTTATTACAGAGAGAGATGACTGTAATTATAAAGCTAATACGTACAACTTATTAGAAGGGCATCTATATTATGTGAAAAACATATCCGGAAAAAAAAGAAGTTATTTGAATGGAATTTTTTCGAGACCAAAAAATATTGCCTTTTTAGGCAGGAAATCCATTTCACTTTAATATTTTTATTATTATCGATCAGGGACCCCCGTGATTACAAGATAAGCTCATCTAATTATTAATTGTCCACACAAACTAAACAACCAATTTAAATAATTGAACAAATATATATAATAGGTCCCCAGTTTATAATAGTTTAGAAATCATGTGGTTTCATTGTGTGAACACTTACCACAGAGCGCTTTGTGTACCAGATCTTGTGTAGTCTTCAGTTTGGAGTAAAGCTGTGATTCAGCACCGAACCAGCATCCTCCCTGATCGGCTCCAGTACCACATCTTATTGCATCCTTTATACTTAAGAAAAATTCCTGTAATGAGTTAAATCAAATAAATTTCAATAGTGGAAGAATTTTTCACCATCCTCTATCTATCATCTATTCATTGTTTACTTCATACGCTTAGAAAGTAACCAAAATTTGTTATTTGAATGCATTATTAATATAATATATTTTTATAGATCAGAATATGAACAGTTTTTAAGTTTTGTGAGTTGTTTTGATGGTTTTTTAACTTCATGTATTAAAATAATTTTTCATTCATTTTCGTACCTAAATCAAATTAATAACATATTCATGTGTGTTATTTGTTATAACAATACTACAATTTGATTCGGAGATTTCAAAATTTTCTTTGTTAACAAAAAATATTTCATTCAGTTTGTAAAATGTTGTGGTAGACTTTGAGCATTTATATACATGGCCATTTCACAGTACCTTGTTTGGCATCAGCGTTGCCAACTTAAAATTATGAATATAACGGAAATAGAAAATGAAGCTGAAGACTAATACAAAACTGTAATTTTACTTTTGATAGGTACTTATGATAATGGATTATTTCATATATAGTGTATAAATTGTTGGGAAATATTATAGTTTATCGCAAGTAATTTAAATACTGAATTGTATGAAATTGAAATTAGACTAGAAATTATTACATAAATTGAGGGGAAATTTAAAATGTAATATTGTGAAATTCGGGATCTACAGTATTTATGAAAAAATAATTATATGACATACTTATAAAGTAGGCTAGAGTTAAAAAAATGAAACAGTATGTATTACGTGCATAACAAAGACTGATTTATTTTCTCAGGTCATGGTTTTTCAATAGAATAATAATACAAAAATAAAACTCAAGGTATGTTTGTACGGAACATTTATAAAGAGAACTGGTTAGAACATTTCTAAAAATGTCTTATGTAGGCATTTTATTTCAGCCCACGTGCTGTTTACAGGGCACGGTGGAAGTGATACGTGTCTCCATACATGGAATAACGTGGGAACCGGTCAAACAAGCAGTGCAGATGTTCCGTTTCACTGTCAAATACGTTAACAAAATGTCAAATATGGGCTTTATTTATTAGTTTTGTTGTAGGTAAATGGGTTGTACACGTTTGTAAGGGTATGTAATTATGTGCCGTGCTCCCCTTGGCATCAGAACTTCCCAGTGGTTGTACTATTTATGGTCAACATCTACTCATGGAAAATAATAAATAATACTGACAAATTAGATCATACATTAAGCATTTTTTCATACTGAACAGCCATTTCCATGGTATTGGGCGAATAGTCCAGAGTGTCCTTCCAAGAATGTAATAAAAATGCAAATCTCAGCTGGGTGGACGTGTTCTTCTGAAGGGCTTCTTGGATTGTGATGAAATTTTTGAGTGATTTAGACATTTTGCACCCGGCTATCGTGAGATGGCCTGTGTGAAGGAAATACGACACCCAGTTGGGACAATCGAAATATGCCTGAAAATAAGAAATATATATATTTATATTATATTATGTAATTAAAGCTACAAGTGCAATAAAAGAATGAGAAGAATAGGACAAAAATATATATTTCACACGAGTAAAGTAAAATCAACGACCAAGATATATATATTTTTATTAAATGATTATAAAACCTTTTTTTTATTTTAAATATATTTAAAAAAAACAATATTTCAAAATTATAATGGCTATACAGGCAGTTCTCAAGAACATTCACTATAACGAACATCACAATTTTAAGATTTTTTATTTACGTAACGTACAAATCTGAAACGGAACTCGAACATGACTTAGCTAATGTAAAAGAGTTGTTGGACTCATATTCTGAGGAATTGATAACTGATGAGTTAATAGAAATAGATAAGTTAATAAAAATAGAAGCAAATTTAAACACAGAAGAATTACAAGAAAAACTTAAAATTTCACATTCCAGAACATTTACGATACAGAAAATGGCTGCAGTTTTTAAGTTATGTTCTGAGAGATTGGCAATGTTTGAAGAACAGGACTCGAATATGGAAAAAATTGAGAAAGTGAAAAGAGGCATTTATGATTCACTGACATAATGAAAACGAGAAGCTATTTGTGCAGTCTTCCATTAAGTCATATTTTAATAGTGGAAGAGCCAGTTGCAGCCGTTTTATTGGAAATTCAACTGCTGCTAATATCAATTTATTTGAAAATTATCAGTATGCCTATATCGATCTATTCGACAATTACCAGTGTGTAATGGTGGCGAGTACCGAAACATATATTATAAATGAGGTTTCACACTTGATTTATGATTAAAGCATGCTTTTAGAGGCGCAGTGTGTTGGCAGGTACGGCGGAACTCCACACACGCAGGTGTAGACAAAAAATCATGAGCATAGTGAATTTTATTAACTTTAAAAAAATTCAAAAGATGTGAAGTAAAAAGGTACTGATTCATGGCGCGAGGGTTAAAAAATTATCACGAACTACGAATTACCGGGGTTTTAGATTTAACAGGGTTAATTGACTATAAAATTGCTACTTTGAATATAGTATTTTTTAAAATTTTTGAATTATGTGGAATTTAGAATAAACGGGGTTTTACTGTAATTCTATTTTAATAAAATAAAACAATTATATGAACATATAATTATATAATTGCACAACTTTCTTAATAAATTAAAATACAGTGAAACTCGGTACTCATATTTCGTATTTTCACGTAATTTGCACTTTTTTCAAAAACTTTAGCCCCGAAAATAACATTTCATACTAATTTCTACCGATAATTCATAAAACCTTATTATTCGTAGTTTGTATGCATTTTTATACTCAAAGTAAATAATTTGTTCACGTAATTCAATATTTACGTGTTTTTAAATCCAAACTCGCTTGACTACGCAATCATCACCCCTTTGTAAACAACTGCAGCTAGCTCCATCCCCTAGCCAATCATGGCGCTGTTCCTTGTCGCAATAGATCGCCGCGCTTAGAGTTCGCAAGACTGCAATCAAACTGAGTGATACCATATGTATACCAAATTCTGCTGTGCGTTTTATAAGATTTGTTGTTACTTCGACATTGATTGTCAGCGTGTTGCAAATTATGTATTTCTAATCAACTTGTAACCCCTTATTAAATTAATTTGAACAATTTTCATTGAATCTCGTAATTTATAAATGAATTGTGTGCAAAAGTTCTATTGATTTTATATCCGGTTTTTTGTTTATGAAATGTTGCGATTTGTTTAACTTAATAATAAAACTGAAACCTTTGTATTTAAATACATAACCTATTTTGTTGGTGTTTCGTTTTCTAAAATGGCACGAACATCTTGTAATTCGAGTAAATCCTTGACCATTTGAAAATATGGAACTTATTTTAAAAACTGACAAAAATTGATGTCAAAGATAAAATCAACAGGAAAATTTCAATCCCGAATACCTCAGAGTTCAAACTTGAAAAATTGCGGGAAAGTAATAAATTTCAACGTAGTATGAAGATTTAAAAGTTTTTCATTATTTCTCATGAGCTTTTTAATATTTAAATTTCTTGCCCAATTTTGATGGAAAAGGCGAGTTCGACCACTAATCAAATTAAAATGTCCATAATTTTGTTGCGTCAAGCACTGGTGAATTGTTTGAAGAAGCCTGTTTCTAATATTGGACTCGCCAAGTCGCCACACAACTTCATTATTCAGGTGAAATTAATAATTTAATAATTAATAATAATAAAGTTGAAATAATAGACAGTCGCCATGTTTTTCAGTATGAATATCACGATCTTGATAGCGGCGGCGCACGTAAAAATACGGACACGTAAACCGACAAAGCGATTTTTAAAATTTATTTCCAATGTTGCCTTCAAAAAAATTGTTCTCATTATTCGTAATTCGGATTTTTTTTTTAAATTTCAGTCCCGTGAGTTACGAATTAACGGAGTTATACTGTAATATTATGTGTGAATTGAAATGCTATATTGTTTTTTAATTTTGGTTATATTTTTTAGAATTTATCCATCATTTAACAACAGTTTTATCAAGATAAAGATGTCTCACAGAGATGAAGCTATTATTTTTATATGAGAAGTATGGAAGTCTTGAGCATTACAGGGCTTACGACCTGTTATCGGCTGGCTTAAGTGATCACTTTACACAATGTAACGTTCACCTATTTACCCACGCTACCACATCTATCAAATTTTGAGAGAGAGTTTTATCCTTTCAAATATAAATGTTCTCTTTACTATTAGGTTGAGTCATAAATAACTTCCGTCCAAGTAGATAGTACCTGCTATTGTTGTTTACGCACACAATGGGCTACCCAGATAAGGGATTTTTGTTTTCGTTACACAGTCAAAAGTTTGGTTAGTCTTTAAATAGCAGTCTAGTGTTACATTAAAAATTGTCACATTACATTAAAAAAAAATTTATGTTAAAAATGGAGAATCAAAAAATACACTTGCCATGTGATGCTTTGGGAATTTAAACAAGGCAATAATGTTGCAGCCACGGCTCAAAAAATATGCAGTGTGTACGGTGAAGGAGTGATAACTGATCGGGCAGTTAGAAATTGGTTTATCAAATTTCGTTCTGGAGACGTGACCTTGAAAGACGAACCGAGGGCGGGTCAGCCTTCAGACTTCGATGGAGACATTTTTGATACAAAATTCACAAATCCAAACAAGAAAGTTAGCAGAGAAGCTCAATACGTCGCAATCAACTGTTTGCCGCCAGCTCGAGAAATTGGGGAAAGTCAGTAAATTGGGAGTATGGGTACCCCATAATCTCAATGAACGCAACAAAATGGATAGAATGTCAATTGCCACATGTAACGAGAAAAAAATGAACCTTTTTTGGACAAGATTATAACTGGTGATGAAAAATGGATCACATACGAAAACATTATCAGTAAAAGACAGTGGCTTGATAAGGATCAACCTCCTCTACCAGATCCTAAAGCCAATATTCATGGGAAGAAAATTTTGTTGTGTATATGGTGGGATCGCCAAGGTATCATTCATTATGAATTCTTAAATCGAAACAAAACAATTACTGGCGATACGTATGTTCAGTAGCTCTAAAGAGTTCAAGAAAAACTGTTGGAGAAGCGCCCTGCACTTGTTAATCGCAAAAATGTCATTCTGCTGCATGAAAATGCAAAACTGACTCAAAAAATAATTCTCGAACTTGGCTGGTCCATTTTACCTCATCCGCCATATTCACCGGACCTTGCCCCAACAGACTTCCACCTTTTCTGCTTCTTACAGAATTTTTTAAATGGCAAAAATTTCAATTCTGACCAGGCAGTAAATGAGGCTGTCCGAGACATCTTCCAGTCCAAACCAGCCAAATTTTATGAGGAAGAAATCGATAAATTGAAAACAAGATGGGAACAAGTCATATTAAATAATGGTACATTTTAGATTAATTTATATTTTTTTTTTTGTTGTTGAAAAATAAAGGTATGAAAAAAAACCCGAAGTTATGACTCAACTGAATATGTTAATGCAATGTATGTAAAAAATGTCAATGTATGTTAATGTATTAATTAGATTTCAAATACCAAATACTTGTACTAATATTAATAATATTCCCATGGTTATTTCATTTATGTTAATTGTTTATATATTTAAGATATATTATTTCATCTGTATGTACTTGTAATGGCTAATTAAGCCTAATTGGCGAAGGCCATACTAAGAGGGAAAAAAAAACAATTTTTATTAGTTTTCTTATTTTATTAGAATAATCCAGAAATCATCCATCATTGTTCATACTAAAGTTTATGAGAGAAATCCAAGGCTAGATGTTATAATTGTGTTTTCATTTGATTCTGAACATAATAAAAGTGAACAAACCTCGCTCTGTGCCAGTTCATTGTCATGATGGGGAAACTTAAGATCGACTCCACCAGTGTGGATGTCGAGAGACTTCCCACACACTTCGGAAGCCATCGCAGAGCACTCAATATGCCAGCCAGGCCGACCCAGGCCCCAGGGGGATTCCCATGATGGTTCACCACTCTTGGAATTCTTCCACAGGGCAAAGTCGGTAGGGGACCGTTTCTCACCATTTTCTTCCATCAAATCGCCTGTTGAAAGGAATGCATACATACAATCTCACATTTATTTACATAATTTTTTTCTTCTTCAATTAGACATAGACAGGCGGCTATTTCATCACTTCTTAGGTAAGCTGTTGTTAAGTGTTGCTCAATGGATCAAATGTACATAACTGTATTGTATTTACATATTCAGATATTTATGTCAATGTACACTAATAAATTTCCTTATATGTATTTATTTAACACAACATTGACAATAAGTAAACATGTAATAACAGTTGTGTTAGCAAAATAAGCGAGTGATTATTACTAACGTATTTCATACATAACGTTTCAGAAAATCTAATATACAATACCCAATCAATATGTACTGGCTACACTAATGAAGGTTATAGGGGCCATTATAGAATAATTTTTAAATAAATTATAATTTTGGAAACCATTTTGACATACATTTACATTAACTTTTTTAGGTGACATAACACTAATCAAATTTAAAATGGCTGTAATTTTGTTGCATCCAGCACTGGTGAATCGCTTGAAGAAGCCTGTTTTTAAAATTGGACTCGCCACACACCTTCCGTATTCAGGAGAAATTGGTTATTTGATAAACATTTCAACACATAAAAAGCTAAAATAATAGACAGTTGCCATGTTTCAGTATAAAAATCACAATGTCAATAGCGGCAGCGTGTGCAAAAATGTAGATGCGCAAACTGACACGTTTTTAATAATGCATTTCTAATATTGCCTTCAAAAAAACTGTTCTTGTTATTCATAATTTGGATTTTTTTTTTAAATTTTGGTCTAGTGAGTTATGAATTAACGGAATCTTACTGTATATACCTTTTTTTACAAAATTACCGGCTTGGTTACGACATAATTAGTGTGTATTGTTTCAGATGTAAGTTTGTAGAATTCCATAATCACACATATGAAAATAAAAACATTTATTTTTTATTTTTATATATGCGATAATGAGTATGGTTAATCGATCCACGACATGTGACTTCAGTTTTAGTTACAAATTATCGTGTGGTTCAATATTTCGACCTTGCTGTTTCTAATTTACATGCACCGATCCAAAATATTAATAACCACGTTAAAACAGCTCAGAAAACTCTACGTAGTTAGTATTTATGTGGTATTTTTCTTAAATTGGAAGATTTTAGTAGCCGGTTCGCACAAACCAGTGTTAATCGACTGAACAACATGACTGTGAATGGAGAACATCGCACTGACCTTATATGAATTCTAATAAACCATATTAATTCTCTTGACCAACAAATTTTTATGTAAATTGCAGGGAAATGTAAAATCCGGGTTCCATTGTTTTACACTTACTTATTTATTACATTTTCATATATTTATATTTATTTCTCCATTATTGTAATTCAACAAAATAATTACCTTCTCCCTCTTGTAATGAATTTGTATCACCGTACGCTTCAGGAACAAGTTTAGCATAGTGGTGTTTTTCTCTCTTATCAAATTCACCTACATTAAAATAGACTGACCCATTTGCCACATATGCTAATCCATTTCCAATAATACGTTGAATAAATTTGATAATTTCTGGAATATATTCACTAACTCTTGTCAATACATCTGGTGGAAGGACCTAGAAAATGTTGAGAACATAGATGAAAAGTTAAAACTACATATTCTTAAAATGGTGTAACGAGAATATTTTTTTTTTTTAGTAAATTTGTCTACACTATATTTAATTAGTGTAAGAATGAAAAATAAGGATATGACTATTTAATTCAATCAATTCATTCATTTATCCATCTGAATTTCTCGCATTCTAACTTGAATTTAATATACGGAATAATAAAATAACTCAATTCTGGTCCCAAATACAAAATAAAAAGTATCATTTTTATTGCAAACCAGTTTATGCATATTTGATAATAGCCGTGAAGTTAATTAAATTTTTTTAGATACAGTGGGGTCTCGTACGGCAAACGCCCCTTATGATAAATTTTTCGTACCATGAACCTCAGGTTCACGAGCACTCTTCAGCTCGTTTGGACTACCTCGCGGTCAAATCTGTGGTCAAACTCTGAGCCCAAGTCGTGATTGTGATAACAGTTAAGGATCTGAACTTGGAAGTGAAAGATATTGAGGAGCTAATAAAGAAGCACAAAGTGCAGCTAATTACAGAAGAACTGAAGGAGACACATAAACATCAGGTTGGAAAAATGGAAAAAAGGTTTCCTCGGAGGAGGAAGAGAAAAACATAGCCAAAGGTGAATCAATGATCTCAGCTATAATCAAAGAGTTTCCACAGGTATGGAAGAAGCTTTACAACAGGGTTTTGGAGTGGTCTAACACAGATGAAGTGAATAAAGTGGGGGACCTCTTTGATGACGTAGTGCTACACTACTTTATGAGTCTCCTTAAAAAGAGAGAAAAACAATCAACTAGATGAATTTCTCAGTGTTAATAATTAAAAAAACAAGCAGAAGAAGTTCAAGAACTTAAAACTTCTGAATGTGAAGAAGTATAAACCTGTGACCAAACAAAAAATAAATAATATTTCTAAATTGTGGTCATTTTTTATTCAGGGTGGAAGGTATTCAGGGTATTGTGGAACGAATTTAGTTTGTGGTACAAGGCCCCACTGTATATTCTTTCAGGAAAAATATTACTATGGTTTTCAAGACATATCAATTGTTTATTTCAAATATATTCTGTGTCCTACGCAATACTCCATGCTGTACCTGCTTAGTTGACAAATCAGATCCGCCTAAAAATGTGTGCAGAAATCACTTTGCCTTAAATAACAACATCTCGATTAATAACATATCTATTAATGTCCATCTCCCAGTCAATGTCAGCCCTTTACATTATCATCATGCTTTCCCATCACGGCTCCTCTATTTGATGCATCATGACTACATGGAGTGACGTGAGTATTAAAATCTTTATAACTTTTATTTATGTGACTAATTAACACATAAAATAATGTAATAATAAAGTCCATACACATGAGGTCTACATTGTTTATTTTGGTTAAAATAGCTTTATTTTCGTTAATTGTGTCCGAACATGAAGAATAGAGGGTGCATGTATTGATAGGTTAACTTAAATAGGTGCACTTATAGGTTAACAGGTACTTAACGTAAGTTTTAAAAAGCTGCACTTTAAATAATCAGGGCTGAGGAGTCATTGAATAATCTATTGACTTTACCTTGCAATCCAATTCCGATTCCAAACGATTTTATGTGAGCGAAAGACAATGAAAGAAACTCTTTTCACACAAAGTTCTTTGTCGATGCAGCGCCAATTAGCTCGGCTGCATACATCAGAGCGAGAGAACGCGATATAATTCATAAAAGAATAAATATATTTGGTATGTGTATGCATCCGATATTGATAATTACTTCTCACCCCAGACTGTAAAATATTTCATTACATTATTTTAAAGTAGCTGCGACACATATATAATCAATTAGTTGAAAAATAATATAATTTTTAAAAAATAAGTTAGAGTCAGCCGATTTCTGATGATTTTGATTCCGTTTACAATACCATAATTCAATGACTCCACGCCCTACTACAAATAGTGAACTTTTTCAATTAAAAGTCAATGTCTATGAGGCATATCTGTACTTCCCTTTAAAATCATTTTTATAAACATTCTAATGTATTAAATTAATAACAAACATAAAACATACTTGAAATTCAATTGTAATTAAAAATATGAATTATCTCTCTTAGAACAGCCAATAATGTAAAGAAATTGTAACTGAAATGATTCCCCTTACATTGAGTGCTTTCATGTCTCTTTGAAATTCTTTCTCCCAATACCTTGGAAGAGTGGTGAAGATGTGATTGTCCTTGACAGTTGAGCCCCTCTCTTTGTCGAGCCATTGTGAAATGGGGTCCCTTGCGGCTTCCAAGAAGGCAGATTTACTTGAGTGTATTTTTGAGTCGTCATTTGATACAATAGCGTCTTTTAGGGTATCCACAGCGGAAGTCATACTGTAATTGTGCCGTAATCGAAAAATATTTAAATCATGTTACATTTCAATATTGGTTTAATGAATGAATTCGAAAAAAAAAAATGTAGATATTTAAAATTATACACATTATAAAAAAAGCATTTCTTTTACACATTTATTTACAGTGTGTTTGGATAGTAAATAGAAGAATATATATTGTCGAATATGCGCACCTTAAACCAATTTACATTTAAAATACATTGACTGTCGATCACACCCACGGGCATCATTACGTTGTCTTACTAAGTTCCACCAACACCCAAGGGCAGACCATTTTCACACATATACAATCACAACTTAATTACAACTTGTCAGTTTTGTGGCGGATGTGTGCTTAAGCAATAATATATAATCAGCATTTATTAATATTCCAAAAAAGACCTGGCAGTCAATGGGTTTAAATGTCATTCTTACTTGGTCAACATTCGTGTCAGCATAATTTTTTTATCTGGATCCGAGGTTCCTTTTGCATTGTTCTCAAATAAATCCATAACAGTTTTAGCATCTTCGAGTATTTCTTCTAAGGTTCTTGGTTCAGAAACATATTTATCAAAAAGATAATTTTGTCTTGCTCTCCTGATAATTTTATCATCAATATCAGTTATATTCATAACGTATAGAACCTTATACCCAAAATAGTCGGACAATACTCTGCGCAGTATATCAAAGGAAATGTAAGATCTGAAAAATATTCATAAAAATATTAGCAAGGCATGTAACTAACCATGATACCAATCAACAAAAGATTTTTTTATTAGAATCATAAAAATGTGTATAGTTCATAAAATATTTTGTTGCGTAATCTATAAAGTGCAGAAATGCAAAAAATAATGTGAATGAGGCAACATCTTATTTATAAAAAGTTTATCTGTAATATGAAAAATTGATTGTTCATAGTAATCAATCTAGGCCAGTAAATGTGAATAATTTTATGTGAAAACCTTTGAAATTCTTGGCATCAAAATTTGTTTTTTAAATCTTTTGAGTTTGATCCAAAGATTTGACCCTCATATGTGTGGGACAAAAATTTTAAATAGATTTTGGTATTGACCAATTTTATATTAAGACGAGATTGAACTGTTGTGTTGTCTAATGACCAAAATATTTATGGAGCATAATGTGGTCAGCGATGCCTTATTTGAGTAAATCTCAAAAAAAAGTAAACACTTTATCGTGTACAATAAAAAAATCAGTAGAAAAAATATAATATTGTATTATTTTCCCCGAGTGCTTTGTTGTTTGTATCACTACTATTTCAACCTCTTCTTTGTAAAGTATCGTAAATAAAAAATGACATTTTTAATCAATCTAGTTCTAGAGAATCCTTTTGATAGTTTGTTGTTTCCCAGGTTTCCTATTGATAATATGAAAGTCAATGCAAGCATAAACGTCCCCTTTAACCTGATATTAAATATACTTATTTCGTTGCTCGTCGTGGGTTGTATTGTTCTTCCTTGTGCACTGATCTGGTCCGGATGCACCGGCTGCTGACTCCACCTACTGTTTTCACCGGCCGAAACAATTAATTACCGTGGCGAATTTGTATGTTATCTGACGGAGGCCGACTACGATTTATACTTGCAGGAAAAGCGGCAACCTTACACTCGCATAGACAAGCATAGATACTAATATGCAAAAACCAGGGCTGCCACCGAAGGAATAATAATGTGCATAAACACTAGTATTTCGTATGTATTTTATACTTATTTTCGTTGCAGATTTAAAAAATATATATATATATATATATTGTATTCTATGATGTAGGTACTCATAAACATAGTATTTAAAAAATTACGGTCATTTAAAAATGTATCGAATACTAGATAATTAAAAATGTCATTTTTTACTTACAATATATTTACGTAGGAGGGGTCAATTTACATAACCCATTTTACCCATTTTTATAATTGACGAGATAAACTGTGATTGTGAGATTAGTGTTTGAATGTAACGATGATCGGTAACTGTGATTTCAAGGTTAGAGATTGTCTTTCTAGTATACCGGTGATTGCTACCTAAATTATGAATAATCACAGTTACGAGTCATCTTTACAATCAAACATCCATCATATAGTCACAGTCACAGTTTATCTAATGACTATTTTCTATATTATTTATTACCTTATATTCTAAAAGGAAATTCACTGGAAAATAAATAAATATTCATCACCTCGCATGGCCCATGTGTGATGCATCATACACGGTTGGTCCGCAGCTGTACCAAGTTACATTGTTGCCATCTTGAGGAACAAATTTCTCTTTCTTTCTTGTCAAACTATTGAAAAGCCTCAACATTGGCTGTTCAGTCTCCGATGGACTAATCCATGCTGGCTGGCAACGTTTAGTCATGTTGTACTGAAATCATCATTAATTAATTTTTAAATTGAATATAATTTTGAATGTGTAGAAAAATACATTTTAATTCGGATTTTCAAAATTTCTTGATAGTTTTTAAAGGGTCACTTTAATATATTTGTACCAAATATGGATCCTTATGGAAGAGAGTAAGATTAAGAATCCAGGTTGCTGAAATGAGTTAGATTTTCTTTAAAATTGAACAATTGTTTTCAAAGATGGCTACTCTTTATTCTCAACCGTAAAGCATGAAAATTCTCCATAGTTACATATATAGAGTGTAACAGACCAAGTCCACAATATTGAATGGGTGGATACCTGATTAAATTACAAGTCGAAACTGTTCAAGAAGTGTGGTCAAATTCTGTACTGTCACAGAAAATCTTGCAGTGTGAGATTTTTACAAAATCATGTTAAGTTTTAAGTCAACGTATTTCTAAATATATATTAGCAAAATTAACCCATTATTATTTTATATATTTGCTTCAAGCCCTAAATCATCTAATCTGGCTGCACGAAACTCAATAGTTTTTTATTTTTTGTATTTAGTATATAATTTGAATTAAAAAATATTCTAATTAATCGCATAACAACAACTTTTTAATGTTTATATCTTTAACACAGTTGAGAATAGGCACATGCAGCATAAACATTTTCGACAAATATTTTTACACTCAAGTATGCTAATGTGTATATCACTACCATTAGAAATTAAAGCACTCAAATAAAGGAATTGAAGTAAATATTTCCATGTTAATTTTTACATTTCTTAGCAGATATACTATAAAAACAATTTTAAAGGGTTTCGACAGTATTTCAAAAGAACATTGCTGAAATGACTTATCAGGAAACTATTACGATACCTGGAAATCGTTAAAGGAAGAAATACGACTATTCCGTAAATGTGTGATGCAATATTAATATTATGATTCATAAAATCTGCCAATAATGTAATACATTTGGAGCTGATAAACCGGTGATAGGAAATTCTAAAGCTGTAGAAGTCGGTATTTCCCACAAAAAAACAATTGAAAACATACACAAGATAATCTTGAATATAAAATGAAATTTAAGTCAATTGTAAATACCTTCGCACTATCTTCGCCTACACAACTGCAGTGATGATGAAAGCCCACCTGCCTTTGAACAATTTTAGCAATAACCTACAATTTTGACTTTTGACACGTAGAGCGGCATATAGACGTCAACTTCTTCTTCGTCTGCTTCATAGATAAGAACAATAAGAGCATAGAGATAAAATATGTCAGTTTCTAATGTTGCTTGTGGTTAAATTTCAATTTGAATTGATTTCTCATAGGTTTCTCATTGGTTTGCACAATGTAGTTTGATGTATACAGG
Organism: Eubasilissa splendida; assembly: GCA_031772225.1. Lineage (NCBI taxonomy): Eukaryota > Metazoa > Arthropoda > Insecta > Trichoptera > Phryganeidae > Eubasilissa > Eubasilissa splendida. The sequence continues at coordinate 21,091,895 of CM062847.1, forward strand.
TGCAGTTGTCATACAAGAGAGAACTTATGCTAAATTAATTTCATCTTATATTAATCGCGTTACTTTCCGAAATCCTGTTTTTGGCCGGGTGTAGTGGCATCATTAGTGATTGGTTCGACGGGTGGTTGAGTGGCTATCAGACTATTTTCAAACTGATTCGGCGACTGGCTAGGCGGTTGTTCCAGACTATTTTTAAGCTGGTTCGACGACTAGCTAGGCGGTTCTTTCAAACTATTTTCATGCTGATTCGACGACTGACTGGGCGGCTATTCTGTTGACTTCTCGTGGCTGATCTCTGGATCTTCGGACTTGTTCAGCTCTCTCAATGGCTGTTTAGTGGACTCGCTCTCGACTTCTGTGGCGGATTGCTTTCAAGTTCAGCGGCAGACCGCGCTCCGAAGCTAGCTGATGGGCTCCCTCAATTTTTGATTCAAACTGCCTGTAAAATAACGTTCTGTCCTTTTTAAATGTTTGCAGCGAGGGTGTGTTTTAGTCCGCTAATTGGTTCCATCCCCTTAGGACTGGTAACGTTCTATAGGTCCATCCTCGATAACAACGCCACGTCCTTTTCCTAAGCCTAATTTATTTTATTCTTACCCCACCTCCTTATATTTAATTACATTATACTTATTTCTATACGTAATAACACTTATTGTTTATCGACATCTTATATTTAGTCACCTAGCATCTAGTTATAAGGGTTTTAATGCGGTATGATCATTTATTACAAAAATAGAAAAACTTTACGACTACTGTAGTTACAATTTTTACCTTTTTAAATAGAGGCCTGCTAGATGGTCCGTTCCTCCCAAGACTGGTGACATTCTATATGTCCATTCTTCGACCGCGACGTCATGCCTCTGCCTCCTGCCTAAATTCAATTCCCCCCGTTTTATTCATATCTCTGATCAATCTTCCTTATCAAATCATTCACTAGTGTTCGCTCATACAATTTATTTATTACATAACCACTTAAAAACTCCGAGTCCGGTTATATCAATAATATATTGTTTATTAATATCTTATATTTAATTGTATATAAGGGTTCCCTTTTTTTATAATTCGATCTGGTAGTTTATTATATAACTTTACACACAATAATTTTATCATTACTGGTATATGAACTTATTTACAATAAAACTCGCACCCTGAATTACTTATCTTACATTTTTTACATAATCTTTGTTTAAACTTGCCCATTCATTATCAATTAGTATCCGGTGGGACGGAGATTACTTTAATCCTAAACATAAATTTTTATTTCAATTTCATTTGTTTTAATTCTTCACATACGTATATGTACCTATTAAGGCGCGACTTTTAAGAATTGTCTCCTATGTGGTGGTCCGGGCACGGGTCTTCTTTCGTTTGCCTAACTAAAGGATTTCGGACTTTGGGTAATATTTTAGGCTTTGTCTTATGCCCTTTGTTCTCATTGAGGGGTCGAAGAATCTAGGAAGCAATGTGTCTGCAATTTATGTCACTGCCAGCGATTCTTACTGGTCATTATACTTGCCACTTTGAACGTGATATATCGTTTAGTATGGCTAGTCAGTGGCCGCTTTCACTTTCCCAGTGGATGAGATGAATCTTTAAGGATAACGTCTTCAAGGAAGTGTCTATTCTATTTGAGCTCGTTTATTTTTTGTCAATTCGATGGCGCTCTCGCCTGCTCGGACTACCACGGTCGGTAGAGCGATACATAGATCTTACGTGTTTGCGATCAATTATCCGATTAATATAATCGAATCTGGCGCGCCCACGTCATTAAATCGAAGTTGGGTACAACATATGCAATATAAATTGAAATAATATTAATTGACATGGACATAATTTTCGAATGAAACACAATTTTTCAGAAAATTTAGGGAATTTGAATTTATGCCATTGTCCAGTTAGAAGAATTTCATTCTGTTAGATCTGGGGTAAATTACCCCGGATAAGCTAAAAACTAAACTTTAGGGGTACGTTATATTTTTTATTATAATATTTATATTGTACCCGTGGCCAGGCGTAACATGTAAAAATTTTTTTCGATATACTGCGTACCTCTCATGATTATTTTCTGTAATTTTTTAAACTTACATAAACAATTTTTTGTGAAATATTAACAGTAGCATATTATTCAAAATAAATAACATTGAAATTATAACACTTCTACATAATAATGAGGTAATGATAAAACTGTGGGTTGTTAATGAATTAATTATGCCCTTGATTTTTTAATTAGAGTAACCTCCGTATTCTAGTAAAATGTCACGCTTATCTATGATGTCATGCTACGCGTTTCATTCGCTAGGATCACACATTTACACATGTATATTATGATTATGAGAATATTGGACAGGTGGAGAACAGATAAACACGGAACACACATTAATCAAATATTTATTTACCTATATGGGTGGGGAGATATACATTATCATTAACTCTAACTTAGACTAAAGTTTATTCTACCTTAGATTATACGTGCCGATCGTCGAGGTCTTCTCCAGAGACCTCAGTCTTCGGTTGACGATGCTGCGATGCCGACGATGGCTCCAGTTGTCTGGGCGGCTTCATCGTGGCTGACAAGATGGCGAGCAGGGCGGTTGGCTGACGGCTGGCTGCTCAGGGCTGCTTCGGTCGCTGGCTGAGTGGCTGTTCCGATACCTGTCTTGGCTCCTGGATGGGCGGCTGCTTCCGAACTAACTCCTGATTATTTTTTTCTTCTGAGGTTTGGATTTTAACTCTTTTCTTTTCTCAGTACGGAGGTCGATCTTCAACTGCTTTCTTCCTCCGACTTTGGAAGTTAAATTCCAATGACTTTTTTTCGACTTTCGACGTTCCACTTTCCACTTCCAACTGTCGCCACATCTTTAATGTTCAACTGCCTTCGATATTCTCCCGACTTTCACTGTTCAATACTCCTCTGACTCCTGTGTTCAAACTGTTCCACCTCTCCCCACTTCCGCTGTACAACTCTTCTCCGAGCCGTGCATACGTTCTTTTTATCCCCTTGAAAATGGGGTGTCTACCATCTGTTGACCTGCCCCCCTCCCGTCATGAAATGTGTTACTATCACATTGGTCCATCCGCTTCTTCGAGAAGTCACGCCCAACCCAGATCCAACCTGACACCTCCTTCGGTCTTATAACTAATTAATCTTATTTCTAATTATTCACATCTATTGTTACATTTCTTACACTACTTAACAGAATCTTATATTTGGTCACAAATAATATTTTATGATTTGGTTTTACACTGATTGTTCATCTTAATTATTCCCTTATTAATATTTTTGTCTAGGTACATTTATAATCAAATAGCCTAAATTAATTATCAGTCATTTTGAGAGAAAAAAAGGGTATTCTTTCCTTAAAATGGAATCTATTTACCATGGATATCCTTCATATCAATAAAGATAACTATGGTCATAGTGAAAACTCACTATAGTTTTAAATAGTATTTTTAAATTTTTTTGAACACATGTGAAGTTCTATAAAACGTCATTATAAACAATTATTTTAATATGACATCGGTACCTCACTTATAACTAATTACAAAATTCTTATATTTATTACATACTCATGTTTTAAAAATAATTTGCCCATATCTACTATACCACATTACTACATTCGTAGATTAACCATTATGGTCCATATTCAAATTGATCGGAAGCCTATTCCTAACAGTGGACTCTCGCGCGTTACTTATTATAATCACGTTATTTATAATCATAATCCTCAATTATCAGTTATGCCGTGATTCATTATCTTTCTTAAATTAAGTTTGGTTAAGCATTTATATCTAAAGAAATTCGCACTTATATTCTTTTGCACACGATATATTATTTTTGGAATATTAAAGATTCTAGGAGTTCATTAATTTAAATTGTGATTTCAGCCATGTGGCCCGTTCAACACTGCACTAAAAATAAACCAAACAAAGGAACTACGCTTTTTGTTTTCCTCACGTATTGACGTTTTTGTCGTAACGTTAACGTTCTAACGTCCTAACGTTTTTCGTGACCCTGGATGCTAACTAACTGTCAGGCACCCATACGTAACAATTATTTTTCTAGATAATTCCTCGGAAATCGTTTGTCTCTACTGATACAACTAGTCCTGCTTTAACGGTATAACTAACCTTCGGTTTTTATGTTCTTTTCAGAGACCCTCACTGGCTATACATCGGTAGGGTGCATCCTTTTAAAACAATACGCTCTTTTTAAAAATCATCGTTCCCCGATAGCTTTTGTATTTGATACCTTTTCTTTCGAAGAAATATAAAGTTGTCCAGTTCACGCCGGAGCTCACATTTTATAATTGTTTCTCTAAAACCCTTGCCATATTTCCGTCGATATTGTTCTTCCGTCTCAATGAACTAATTAACTCTTAATGAATTAACAAGTTCATTAAGAACTTGGGCTGGAGGTCATCACGGCCGTTATCCGTTTTTAACGGCCCGCTTGTTTTTTTGCTTAGACGTCAGTCCCCTTGATATAAACGCATGAAACGCTGGTCGTTGCGCAATCAATATTTGTGGTGGTCACGAAGAGATGGCGGGAGGGTAAATTAAATTAATACGTCTTTCCATGTACAAATTCACACATTTATTTACAATACAAAGAAATATGAAAAAAGGAAAATTCTTATTGCTACTTATATCTAGCCTTAATTAAACGCGGGCGTACTAATTGTTTAATTGTTTTTCCGACTCATTTTTGCTTGTCTTCACATTTGTGGCCAATTGCATGGCCGCGTGTAGCCCACCGCTGGTGCGTGCGACGAGCTGCGTCTGGAGCCCACCCCTGGTCTAGTTTCCCGGACGCGGGCTCTGCAGCTTCGCTCGTCATGTGGTCTCTGTGGCCGCGTCCGGTCATCTCGTGATGGGTAGCCTCCGGTCCTCTAGCGCAGTGGTCCTCAACCCCTGGGCCGCGACCCGGTACCGGGCCCTGGACCAAATGGTACTGGGCCGCGCCGCCTGCTTCATTCTCGAATAATTTCAAAAAATCGTCAAGTATATAGCTTAACCAATGTGACTCCCCCTTCCAATGTAACCCCCTCTATTGAAATTATCAAACGCTGACCGGTCTGCGGCGACAAAAAGGTTGGGGACCACTGCTCTAGCGTGAGCGGCGGGAATATCTGCCGCTCGCCTCGTATCCAAGACGGGGTCTTCGGATACCTATCAGGAGGCACGTCGCAGCTTCTTGGCGGCGTCGTTTCGAGGTAAAATGGCGGTCAGTAAAGAGCTGTCCGGAGGCTGGCCGCAAAACCGGCGGCACTTCGGGAGCAGGTTCAATGCGTTGGATAGGTAAAGAGCCCACCGAAACCCACCCCGACCAATGCACCGGGGAGGGGTTAGCGACCATTCGTCCGCTTATAGATGCATGTTTAGGAGCGGGGCGAGGAGGGGCTTACATCGCTTGGCTCGCGGCCCGCGTATAACAATATTTAAATATTTGAAATTCCGCGCCGAAAATAATAAATGCAATATGTGAACATCACGCATGAGATGCGGCCGTAACATCCTCCATATGAGGCCGTTGTTAGCGGTTTGTATGTAACTGGCAAGATGAAATTTCCTATATTTATTTTATTACTTTTATTTTTGATTCTACGTCTAGTTAATGTAATATTTACGTCGAAATTTATCAGTAACATGTTCATTTAATCTATTTTTAAATAGACACATACTAGTATAAGAGTTTGAAGATTCTGAGAAAATATGTATTAATTTAATATGATAGCTGATATTAGCCAAAATGCCAGAAGATGACAATGTTTTGAACGTATATGTGCTGTTTTAGATTTCTTACAAGCCATCTGATAACCAATGTTTGGTTCTTACTTACTTACTTACTATCATATAGGATAGAGCGCCACACTCTTGTGCTGACACAGAAATATCGCCTCATCCACATTCATACACGATTACATCACATCGACGATTATTGTGGCTTTGATGGGATAAATGAAAATAGTTTACCTTGCAACAGATAAGTTTAAAAAATAGAAAATAGTTTACCTTGCAACAGATAAGTTTAAACATTCGCTTTAAAATAAGTTGTGATACATTTGTTTTATAAAGAAACCACTAGTATATTATTTGAGGCACCCATTTATATTACTTATCTATGGAATTCATCAATCTTATCTATGGTACTCACGGTTTGGCCATAGGTAAGTAATAGTTTTGGTTATGGTTTTGGTATTGAAATGCCAAGCTGGCAACACCTGGAAGCCATGCTTTCATTTTCTAGTTGTCAGTTTTCGTTTTTCGTTTCATTCGCTCGTTCTCCTTTCTGTGGTTAATTGCTTTGGTTATGTGGCGTGTTCCACGGTATTCTTCGTCTCAGTATTATTAGTGTTTCACAATGAATGAAAATCGTGAGTTATTGCAAGAACAAATAAAAGCACAGGGTGAAGTTGTGCGAAAATTAAAATCCGCGAAAGCCTCGCAAGATAAGGTGCGTTTTTACTTAATTCCAAAATAATTATGTATAATAAAGGTTGTGATAATGATGCAATATGATTTGTTGATTCATTACATGTTTATCTCATTTTAGTTAATCAAGTGCAATTTTAAATAATTGATTGTTTCAACATTATTTTCGTAATTTTTTGATTTATAAGATTTATAAGACATGTTTCTAGACCGGAAATATTTAACAAAGCCAAACTAGCGTGTATTTAAAAGATCAAGGCTAGACAACGTCACTGCATTCCGAGTAAATAGTTAATTCACATCCTTGATAGAGAGGTATGTAATTATTTTGTAGAATGTCCTTACCTTTCGAAATATGTAATGTTCGATTGTGATTGTTTTAGAGAAAGTCTAATTCCGAGGTCGAATTAACCTCGGCGCAATTTGACGAATTCAATGAATATCTTTCTCATCACAGTTACCTTTGTGGGTATATTCCAACTAAAGTAGACTGCCAAGTTCATGGTTTAATTGAAAAGTCCGATAGGGCATTGTTTGAAAAACATTACCACATTTTTCGATGGTTCAACCATATTGGATGTTTTACTGCTGACGAAAGAAAACAATTTCCTCTGGTGAATAAAGTGCCGAATGAGGTTGAATTTTTATTTAGAAGTAAAACTATCGATGAGCAGGTGAGAATATTTACTTGCATGTCATTTCTTTAGTTCTAACTTTCGTTCTTTGTGGTCTTTTTCGGTTCAAATTAATTGTTGGGAACACCAGTGCTGAGATTGTTACTACTCTTTCACACCATTGGTTTACAAAATATAATGATGTCTCATACCTTGTGGGGGTTGTGGACACTTAAGTCTGTGAAATATTTAAAGAAATCACTTGCAAATGGCATTGTAAATAGGCACCACTTCTCAACATCTATATTACATACGCAGGTTAAACTTTTATCTATTTTTGTCCTAAATTTAAGTAATTAGGTCCTGTGTTATTATTGTGCTTTGTGTTTAATAAGGTACTTTATAATATGAATTATTATTGTTTTTCTCAAGGAAATCCTAATTTAATTATATTTTTCTTGATTTCACATTTACTTTTAGTATTGTTTCATTTGTTTGGAATCAGCACAATGCTCCTACATTATTGTTATTTTTATTGCAGGTTGCAGAGGAAGTTGCTAAATTACTTGAATTGAAGGCATCTTTAGGAACTGAAGATGTTGCTAATCAGAAGTTTACTCTCAAGACTCCTAAAGGCACAAGAGATTACTCTCCTCAGCAAATGGCCCTCAGAATGGGTGTTTTGGAGAAAATCATTACCGTTTTCAAACGTCACGGAGCTGAGACTATCGATACCCCAGTTTTCGAATTGAAGGTTTATAAAAAACATATAAATACTTTTTTTTTCTCACAAAAACTAAATAATTATTTAGTTGAACGAGAATCTTTAGTGCATCTGTATTATAATAGGGTAGTTGTATGTAATATCATACAAAAAATATATGAGTTTTTATAATACAAGATTGTAAAGTTATAATAAATATATTTTAAATACAAATTAAAATTAATTATAAAATCAATTTTATCGAAAAATATTATTGTACTACCGGGATTCAAACCTGGATCTCTTTTCCAATCCGGGGAAGGTGCATTACCAATTTTTTTTTTTGATTTTTATAATTTTTAAAATATCACAGAATTCTGAATAATTACAACTTCACAATAAGAATGTGTTCTCGTTAATAAAATATATTTTCTTACCTCAAACCAAAATACACTCCATTGGTTTTAGGAAATTGCCTATGTATGATTTTATTAGTTATTGTTAAATGTTTTGTCAGATAGTTAAAGTCACTGCTACAAAGAGAATATTTTATTAGGTGTTGAAAGATATTTGTGCATTTAGGAACCAAACAGTACTATTGTTTTTTTGATATTATGCTTCATGCTCTACTTCAGTAAATTTAATGTAAAAAATATCAGCATTACTTGTTAAAGCACAATAATATATAAAAGCACTGTCAGTTGTGATGTTGGTAGGGAGTTTTTTTTTATAAGAAATAATTTAATTATAAATATTATACATATTTAAAATTATTATATAAAGTTTTTTACTCTACATGTTTAAATTGTATTATATATATATATCTTAAATTATACACTGAGACACGGGTTGCGTAAACGCCGTTCATATGTAAACACTGCATATATGATAATGCCAGTGACATGTACATCAGCTGACTCCAATCGAGTTAGGCGATGTGTGCACGCCAGCAGTGCAAACGCAAAAGATAATGAATATAAATTTATGGAAATTTTGAATGTTCCATATTGGTAAAGTGCTGTAAAGTGAGGTACTTACCTATACATATTTAAATATGCTGTACTTAACTAAATTTGCTGTGAAAGAATTACATATTTATCATTTTCTTAGTGCAATTATCACATCATTCATATTTTAATTTGTGATTAATTTTGATTTCTTCCCCAAAATAATACAATTATGTGCAGTTTTTTTTAATGTACCTAATAGATATTATAAATATGGTTGTAGTAATGTGTATTAATACAGTGTATATATAAATTATATATTTTCAAAATTTATTATTGCTTGAGGGACCTGAATTATATATAAAATTATAAAGCAAGAGTTTTGGAGAATGTTTAATATTATTAGGAGAACACATTCTTATTGTGAAGTTGTAATTATAAAATTGGTTTTATATGTATATCTTTCTAATTAATATATTTAATTCATATTTTAATATATACCATATTTATAATAATTTTTAACATTTTAATTATTGCAAATACCTTTAAAGTTGATAAATTGCAGTAGAGATTGTGCAATCACCTAAGTCACAATTACGTGGTCCAGTGGACTTATTGTTCACTTTCACTTCCATGGTTATAATAGCCAATATCTTGTCTGGTAGTTACTTTTTCACTTAATTTACTATCTAATTAGATTTTTTTTTGTAAATTTTCAAATATTGATGTCCTCCCTTGTATTATTTTAAAATTTAATATAAATTTTTTATTTTTGTTACATGAAGAAGATACAGTAACATTGAAACCGGTAGTAGTTAAAGTAATCAAAGTAGTTCATAGAAAGTTAATTATTTTTTAAAATTATTGTTTTTTTTTTATATACTTATTTTCCAATAATTAAATTTACTAATTAATATAAAATATCTTTGTATACAACCACTTGAGTTTTATTCTATAACGCCAACCGGTTTAGGAACACTTTGTTCTTTCATCAGAGCAGTATAAAACTAAATCTAAGCATAATTTGTCTTTGGTATTAATGATTATCTCTAGATTCTTCTTCTTCATCAACAGTCTCATGAGATACTGTCACTGATGCAGTCACAATGAAGCATCATACATCCCTTGATAATGTCTTGCGCAGTCTAGCCCTCCAGGCACTCTCCTCTCTTTCTATATTCTCAGATTTTAAAAATCTGCGATGTTGGAATTTCTAGTACCACCTACCTATTGTAAATTTTTTTACGTTTAGTATACGTTTGATTAGAACATTGTGTGATTTTAAAAGTTGAATTTCAACATATCAGCGAAACCGATTACAGAATTATTTGTATAGGTTTGGTTTTATACTGCCCTGACAGGAACAAACCTTATTCCTAAACCAGTCGGCGTTAAACAACAAAACTCAAATGGTTGTATACAAAGTCATTTTATATTAATGTTTATGCCAAAGTTATTGCTTCGAATTTAAAAAATATGAAATTTACTGCATAAAAATCCTTAGTCTGATAATTTTTTTGTCATAGGAAGTTTTAACTGGTAAATATGGTGAAGATTCAAAATTGATATATGACCTGAAGGATCAAGGCGGGGAGATACTTTCTTTGAGATATGATTTAACAGTTCCCTTGGCCAGATACATCGCCATGAACAAAGTTAGTTCAATCAAAAGATACCACATAGCTAAAGTTTACAGAAGAGACAATCCTGCCATGACGAGAGGAAGATACAGAGAATTTTACCAATGCGTAAGTTTCCCAGAATTTTACTAATATATAATTGTTTTGTTAATTCATCATATCAATTAGATTTGTAATATGTAGACTTTTTAAAGCAACTAAAATGGCGTCATCATTTTAAGTGGGTGCTGTGAAAAAGTATGAAGATTTTATTACTGAACATATTTTTACGGTAGCTAAGACCCAGGTATAAAAGTCTTTATCATCTATTTTTTTGAATTGTTCAGGTTTCATTTAAAAACTAATTAAAGCACGCTTTAAACAGGACCTGAGCTGAGCCCGAACTAGGTTCTAAACCGGGTCCAAGTTCAGTCTAAAATTTGTTTATTTTATTTTTACCAGAATTACATTTTTACACAAAAACATTAATATATATATATGTATGTTTTTTACTTACTAATTTTGTTTCTTTTATAGGATTTTGACATTGCTGGTTCTTACGATGCAATGATACCTGACACAGAGTGTGTAAGAGTTGTGACTGAAATAATGGATGCCCTTGATATTGGAACTTACGTTATTAAGTTGAATCATAGACGGTTACTTGATGGAATATTTGAAGCGTGCGGTGTGCCTGCAAATAACTTCAGAGCTGCGTGTTCCTCAATTGACAAATTAGATAAGGTATGTTCTCACTTAATAAAAATAGTGCTTTAAAAATCATATTTTAACAATTAATTATGCCTTCTGAAATTTTATCAATTACATTTTTGTTAGTGTGCTGAAAATCTATTGAAATACAATTGATTCCGCTTAATTGGGACCAGGTTCAATTAACTGAAGCGAGCGTAAAATGAAATAACAAATATCTCTCTTTAAATATGCATGATGTATTATTAAATTTTTAGCTAACTCCTCTGACTTCATCTTTAATACTGTACTGATATTCACGCCTCGCTCACTAATTATAAAAAACCACTGATTTAGTGCTCTGGATCCTTTCCCTCGTATTTTTTTTTAATGTTCCCGTTTGTCCTTCCTGTAACGCCAATCCTCGCGCAGTTGGTTTTCTTGTTGTAAGAGACGCAATATGATAGATTTTTGTATACCAGTTATCTTAGCGAGCCGAAGTTGACATGTATATTAGATGGCTGGCTTTTAATTTTATTTTGCAATTATACTTGAAAGTTTCGTTTCTCTCATTTCAAATCATTTCTTGGCACGGTTTTTAAATAACGATGACAAAAAGCGTGTTTACACATTTGTCGCAAACGCCAGGAATGTATAATGTATTGTGGTCTTAAATTTACTGTCTCTAATAAGCGGAATATTGTCCCAATTAAGCAATGTAAATTACTGTTAGTTCCATAGTTTGGTTTCCATTTCTTGGGATTTGGCCCAAATAAAGAGCTATCCCAATTAACCAGTGGCCCAATTAAGCGGAACCGTCTGTATTTCTCAATATGCAGATACTAAAGAAAAAATTTGAATTGAAATCATTGACATTTATCTTTCTTAAAAAGGTTAATTAGTACATTTTTATTTTTAGTCTCCTTGGGACGATGTTCGAAAAGAAATGATAGAAGAGAAAGGGTTGTCACCAGAAGCAACCGACAACATCGGAGAGTTTGTGCGACTCCATGGAAAATCTGATCTTGTAGAAAAATTACTTACTGATGAAAAATTGAAGAAATCAAAAGCAGCTGTTGAAGGATTAGAAGCTATTAAACTTCTTTTAACCTATTGCGAAATTTATGGCCTTTCAGACAAAGTATTGTTTGATCTAAGTCTTGCTCGTGGTTTAGATTATTATACTGGGGTGATTTATGAAGCAGTTTTAAAAGGTAACCATATTTCATTGTCATGTCATTTTTAAAACAGTAAATAATTAATTGATTTATAAACAGGATTCATACCCAGGATTAAATGTGTAAATCTGAAAGTTTTGGCAGAATACATTTTCAAAATTGTGTTAATAAAAAAATAAACATATTAGTAAGAAAAAAGAATTAGGAGATGGTAAAACTCATTTAGTGAATTTAATTAGTTTGTTGATAAAGTTAAAATATGATTTGAACATGGTTCTGTAAAATATATTTTTTAATTTTACAAGTATGACTAGTAATACTCGGAGACCTGGAATGAAACTCATTCATTTATATTTCAAGTCCTTCTCTTTCATTGATACAAATGTCTGTGTCAAATTATTTAAATAAGTGCAATATTCTCAATTGTATAAGAATTTTAAATTTGACAGCAATGCATAAAGTTAGTTTATGTCTCTGCCACTTGGTTGCATAACCCACACTTTCAGTAATGTTTACAGTAGTCACGTGCAGTCATTTTTAATATGTGTGTTCTTCAGTACATTTTGTTCAATTACTGTGTGATTAATTTTAGCCCTGAATGTTAGCAATTGTCAGATTGTTATAGATGAATTCTCAAAATAGAACTCGATCCTCTATGTAGAGAAATTACTCTAGAAATGAAATTTATACACATACTTTCACAACAAGCGAGTGCATTAACTGAAATACTGTTGCCTGACATTAATTTCGACATGAAATCAAAAGCCCGTACTTTACTACCATTGTTTATTTTTTCAACAAGCATATACAGTAAAACCGCGATATAACGAACCCCGATATAGCGAAAAATGACGTATATCGAAAAAAAAATCGAAATTTAGTCCCTAAAACCAATTTTTCATACAAAAATGCATTTATATAACGAAATCCCGTTAATATTTATAACAAAATCATTTTTGTCCCGTACGAAAAAATGCCAATACATTTACGTAAATTTATAACGAAATAAAAAAATGTTAAAAGATGAAAATATTATTTCGCACTTACAAAGCCGCGCCGCTGCATCTGCCGCATGCGAACGGTTTAATGGCCTTTTCGGCGGTGCGCGGCGGTCTGCCGACAAGGTAGTAAAACAATTCAAACTTCTTCTTGGGTTCATAGTAGGCCCATAAAACCATTTGACATAATTCTTGCGGCGTTCACTCGGACACGTTTTACGTACGCATACGCCTCTAATATGTATTGCAATCCCAGACCCAAACAGCTGGAAAATACAAAATTAACAGGAACCCCCCGAAAGTTGCAGTATGTACTTATTGGGAATGTCAGTCTCAGTGTAACGTCTGTAGAGTTAAGTTTGTTCCGCTTTTAACGCGATTATTGCACGACCGAACTGAATATTTACATAAATTCACTTTCGTTTGACAATTGTTTTCGTGTGAACTCGTCAATAATATAAATAATTCGTTAAAATACTTTATGGACTATTTTTGTACGGCATTTTGTGTTTCTATTAATTATTGTTTTCGTGTGTTTACTGAAATCTGCGTATACATACTAGTGTAGCGTAATTTATTATTTAAAGTACATTTCCTAATATTTTGTGAAACCTTAAAATGGCTTCAGTACGTGATAATTCCCGCAAAACTTTAACCAAAAATGACACATTGAATGAGGAAAGCAATGAAATCTCATCTGCTTCGATGATTGCGATGCATTGGCTAAAATAATTATACGAGACAGTGAAAGAAATGTTAAAACTAAACAGGGAAAATAAACGATTATTTTAAGTGAACAATGTTAACGATTATATTTTGAAGTGGTTACATGTGTGTGCATATATTACATCAGTACATTTGTTCCATAAGATCAAAAGAGTTCAAGTTGGTAGGCTGAATTTGTGGTTTTAATATTTTGGTTCACAAGATCAAAGTTTGCTAATCAGATGTTCGTAATCTGAGGTATATTATTTAATCATTCTCTTCTTCACCAGTGCCAATAATAATATATCACAGATCTTAAACAAAGAGAGTCTGATTGAGAAATGTGAATGTGGGATATCTAATGTACAAGGAATTTTTTTTATTCAAAGCTTCTAATTTTCCAACACTACGAATAATATTTCTAGAATTTTATGTTATTATTTAATTAAGTTTCAACATATGTATATATTATTTTGATATTTATGGCTTTTTTTTTTATGCAATCCTTGGAGATTTAGAAGGTATATAAAATGTTTTGATACTTAAAATAATGATTGTTCTTTAATAGGTTGTCTTATTCTGGGTCAAAACCAATTATTAATGTTATGTAGCCTTGATGTATACGCACTTGAAAAGAAAAAGTACTTATACTATAACTTTATTTTCTAATTTAGGTACTAGTGTATGTACATCAATATTATCACTATTAACTTTAATTTATTTAAACTAAGTCAAATTAGTTGTGCTATAAAAACAACTAATTTGGATGGTCATTAGTGGGATTTGAATAATTTTTGCAAAAGATATACTGACCAATCCAGACGCTAGATAAATCATTTTACTGTTTGTCACTAACTTTCGACCAATGTATCACAAGGAGTACGTAATCATATCACGCATTAAACATTCCACAAATATTTAAATAGTTGACATTTGAGCAAAACAACGCAGAAAATATATTCTAATTAGATTTATTACTAATTACATGTATAGTAAAACTTGCTTGAAAACAGTTTTTGTGTGACCTCAACTTTGATTGCGGCGCATTGAATGATTTTTAAATTCTAGGTGAAACAACTCCCAAAGGTGAAGAGTTATCTGTCGGGTCAGTAGCTGGTGGTGGGCGCTATGATAATCTCGTGGGAATGTTTGATTCCAAGAATAAACAGGTATTTATAGGTTTTAAATCTTATTGTATACTTACATTTTTTAAGCATGAGCGTGTTTTAAATCAGTAATATAAATATGTATATTGTAATTATTATAATACATATTAGGTAAAGCGAAAATAAATGTTGTTTTTTTGTGTTGTTTTGAAGTCACTTTGCTTTCAACTGTGGTCAAATAAGTACATCAGAATTGTTATATTTTTTTTAGCTCTTTTCAATACTCTGCAGTTGCAATGTATTTTGTTGTTTTTATTTGACAAGGGATTAAAACCAAAGAAGCTACTGAGAGTATTTGTGAAACTTACGGATGTAATTTTTAACATTCGAAAATTCCAACGTTGGTTTAAAATGGTGATATGAATTTAAAAGATAAACTGAAAACAGGAAGACCTCAAAAAATCGATAATGACGTGTTAAAATCACTGGTAGAATCGAATTTGCGCAAAACCGTCAAGGAATTATCAGTTATGAAACCGATCCATTTCTGAGACAAATTATTACTGGAGACGAATAATGGATAATCCACATAAAAAAAAACCAATGGCTTTCCCTAAGTCAAACACCAGTTCCAACATCTCGATCATCATTGACCTTAAAAAAGGTTCTTTTGTGTGTCTTGTGCGATTTTTCAGGTGTTTTCATTATGAAAAATTAACCTGGTCAGACCATCACAGTCAACATTTATTGTATTCGATTGGAGAGATTAAAGGTGGAATTTTTAAAAACGATCAGTCCTAGTTAATAATCAACGGCGCATCTTACAACGCGATAATGCGAGATCACACGTAGTGAAAATTACACAGGACAAAATAAAGGAACTGGATCTGGAACTTTGACCACATCGGCTTTATTCTCCTTTACATATATCCTCTTATTACATAGCACCGTCGGATTATCATTTGTTCAGGTCTATGGAACATTCGCTTCGAAAAGTAAATTTCAATTCAATGGATGATGTTACAAAACATCTAGTTTCCTTTTTTTAAATTAAAACCCTAAGAATTTAACAAAAGAGGCATCGAAAAATTACCCAAATTGTGGCATAATTATCTTTCGAAATAAATATTGTAAAAAATAATTTTTTCATTATAATAAAAAACATGTTGTTTTCGCTTTATCTATAATATATACATGTGGTTTTTACCTTTTTCATCATATTGACTTTTGTGTTTTTTCTCATATCTATGAATATATATATGAAAATAGAAATTTTATCAGAAGTTGTATAAATAGTGTCTTGAAAAATGTTTTATATTTAATGAACATTCCAGGTGCCGTGCGTTGGTGTCAGCATAGGTGTGGAGAGAATATTCTCTGTGATAGAAGCCAAACTGGCGGCCAATGCCCTGGCGGTCCGAACAGCTGAAGTAGAAGTTTTTGTAGCATCCGCACAAAAGAATTTCTTGGAACATAGGATGAAAATTTGCAAACTGCTTTGGGATGCTGGAGTAAAGGTAATGTTTAAAATAATTCTGGTACGGCAATGCGTACATATACTGAAGGTAAATGTTATATTAGCTAAATGCTTTTGAATCTTATATCTCAAATTCATTATTTTTTAGGGAGGCATTAAAATCTTTCCATTTAATTAATATTCTACATCCAATTCTGATATTAAAATAAGAAATATACCATAATATTCCTTTTTAAAGAAACAGTGCATCAGAGACTTTATTTAAGAAGAAACTAACTAAAAATGCACCTTTTCAAAAAATCATTTCCATAAGTAAAAATAACAATTTTTAATTTTAAAAACAAATTTAATAAACAGTTGATGTGTAAAGCAAAGCGCCCTTGAGGTGAAAGTTTTTATGAAAATGGCGCTGTACAAATTATCCATTATTATTATTATTTAATATCTTTCATAAAAATCAAAATATACCTTCCAAAATTTTTATCTATGTTGATTATAATTTAAAACAATAAAAATTGGACCATAGATTTTTTCACATAGATTTCATAAATTTCAGGCGGAACAATCGTATAAGAAAAATCCAAAGATGCTAACGCAGTTGCAGCACTGTGAAGATAATGGAATTCCAATTGCAGTTGTTTTGGGTGAATCTGAAATGCAGAGAGGTGTTGTCAAACTGAGAGTTATTAAGACCAGAGAAGAAATAGAAGTTTCCTTAGACCAAATGGTGGATCTCATCAGGACAAAATTGTCTCAGTTTAATTCTAATGTTCAGATTACCAATGGTGTTGTTTAGTTTGATTGCAGTGATTTTAAAATTGAATTACTTTGATAATTTTATTTTATACATACAATGCATCGGTTTTAATAAATAATTTTACAATTTTCAAAATTATTTTCTTGTACTTAAATTTTTTTTTGCCTTTTTTTATAGCGTTATGGCATTTCTCTCCTAGAATATAATTTTTTTTGATTCCGCACATGAATGCATAAATGGTCTATTTATTTTTATCACTATTTGCTGAATGTGAAGTAAATTTGCTAAACTTGACATACTTTTTTTTATCAAAACCAAAACAATGTTAATGAGCACTGATAATGAAATAGTTAATACGTCATTATTACATAATTTTTTTATAAACACAGTGTGCGTCATAGTAAACTAATTAAATGATATTTAAATTTATTATCATGTCATTTTATTCCTGCCGATTATTGCTATTTAAAACATATTAGTTAAAGTATGTGATTGATACATTGTAATACTGAATATTGTACTGCGTTGTGCTATTCCTAATTCTAAATTATATTAATTTATTTTTGAAAATATTTTGTTTTACTTCTGTAAGCATTTTCACAATATCCTTCACTGTCCTTAATGTAAGACCCTGTTAATTTGAACCCCTTTTATTTGACATTCGACATAATTCAAAAATTTTCAAACATACTAGACCCAAAATGTAAATTTTGTAGTTTTATTAACCCCGTTAATTCCAAGACCTCCGTAATTCGTAGGATAAGATAATTTTTAGACCCTTGCGCCATAAATCGGTACATTTTTACATAAATTTTTTTAAAAGTTTTAAGGCTTTTTGCTAGTGCTCACTGGTGTGGAGTGTCCTTTGATTGCCACAGTAGCTGTCGACACACTACGCGCCTAAGAGTACACTAGTGTGGAACCTCCTTTATAATATATATCTCGGTCTCCACCACAATTGTCAAACAGATTGATATTAATTTTTTAATATATTGATATAGTAGTCGCTGTCAGTAATTAAAAATCTGTTTTAGCATCCGCTGCACGCTGATAATTGTCAAATAGATTGATACTTGCAGGCGCCGCATGCCACAAATTATTAAATAAATCGATACCAGAAGTTCTCACCTTAGATTGTTTTCTCTAATCACTAGCTCTAATCTAGAGTTTTCGGGATGTATATAATTAAATATATATACAGTAAAAGCTCTTTAATATGAAATTGAGGGACCAAAATTTAAAAAAAAGATTTTCTAATTAGAAAAGTAGAATTTCATTTGTTTTCAAAACATGTACATATTTTCTAAATATTTATAAATGTACTAAAATATACATTTTTTCAAAACATTTTTAAATTCATCTATTTGGCCAATGTTGCATTCATTTTTGTCAAAGTCCCCTACATTTATTTCGTCAACATTTTGATTTTCGTCACATAACGAAGTATGTTATGTTGAACCTTAAATTAAATCTGTGGAGTTAACCATCGGAGGCTCCAAAATCATTAATACCCAATTCATTGGATAATGAACATTTTTTCTCGGTGAGAATTAAACCAGAAATTGGAATATTGGCCACACGCATTTGAGAAAAAAATTCAAACAGCCTGCTATCCAGCTCTTCGTCTTTTGCCGGGCGAATGCGTCGACGCATGTTACTTTCCTTCAAGTTATGATACGATTCTTAAATTTTGATGTGACTTTTCAAAATTGTTGAAACAATCAAGTTGGCGATACCATATTTTTTGCGTTATTTCGCTTACTGTCAATTTTACTGTCCCATCTTTAATTAAAATCGATTTTAGAAATTGTTAATGTTTTATATGTACTGCGAATTGACGCTATTTTAAATTTAAAATGAAACTAAAGGCAAAATAAAATACGAAAAAGACTAATATTTAACACAAAGGCGCAAAAAAAATATGCAATATTCTTTTCACTTCTAAAATCTCAAAAGAATCTAAGTTTACACGAAATTCACAAATAAAAGTACAATAAACAGTCAATATGTCAGTCAGATGACAGTAATATTTTCACTCTATTTGACACAAAAATTACTCTGAATTGTTTTAAATGTAGGAAAACACAAAGATAGGCATATAAAAATGAAAATTTTAAACTCCGGAACCGGAGCCCAAAATGACAACTTCAACTAAACTTATTTTTAGCGGGATTTTCATTTTGCTGGCCTGACATCCAGCGGCTGTTTGTGAATGTATTTACTGTCGTGCAGATGGTCAAGCCTTGTAGGGGTTGGCTGTGGTGGAGTCGGCACAGGCATAAAAATACTCGCAAATGTTCAGATGTAAAAAAATATATTTTATGTTATGAATTATCGAGTTTTTTGAGTTATAGGTAGAGTTTTGTATGAAAATTCATTTGAAGGGGATAAAATATGACAATATTTTCGAATTATTACGAATTTCAAAATATAGTTGTTTGTATTAACGAGCTTTTACTGTATTAACTTTTTAAAATATATATATTATTGTGAAAATGTATTTAAATATCTACATTGATTTTTTTGACAAAATTAGCGCCTTCAATCACAACTTTTTTACTAATTTCGCAATGTTTTTAAAATAATGAGGTTTTACAGTAATAAAATAATAGTGTCTGCTATTGGCAATTCTTAATTTTTTTAAATTGATTTGAAAAAGATTTTTGGTGACTAAATTATTTATCCCTAGAAGATAAGTATAATATGTACATTAATTTGGATTGAATAGCATTTTATTAGGATATTTGAAATTAGATCTTTATTTGTATAGATTTTTTAACTATTTATTTATACCTTAGTTACATGAAGTACATACATTTTGTCAAAATTCATTTTGGATTACCTATAGATAAAATGAAAATGTGAATTTAAAAAAAGAGTGGATTAATTTAGGAAAAAGAGAAGCACCAGTGTAATACAATATTTGAAATACTAACAATTTTTTAATACATCAACTATACAATTTTGTCCATCATAAACCTGTGCCATTGCCACCAGACTTGAATTTTTTAGAAATGTATGATTCATTTTTATAAAAAAATTAAATAGATTATATTGAGATAAATTAAAAAAATTGAGTTTTATGTTTCCATTGATGTGCATGCGTAATTAGTTAAGTAATATATTTATATTAGTAGTTTATTATTGATTTTCCTATCTCGCATCAGTAAATTAGGCATTGAATAAAAATTGGTTTTAATTTATTGAAAAGTATCAAATTGTGATAGATATATTTGATAATTGATTTTCTCAGTTCTTTTTCTTCTTCTTCAGTGATCTCATGGGACTCAAAGGTCCATGACTGCAATCATGAAAGAGCGTCATCTCTTGGCGTTGTTTGTATCAGCGCTGTATACAATGTAATCTTTAAATGTTGTGACAGCAACTTTGATGGCAGCAATTTCCATAAAGCAGAGTTTTATCCTGCTATTTATTTTGTGTTAGATATCATTAACACATTTGTTCCTAGATATTTAAACTGTTAAACCGATTCAAAAGCTTAGTCTTTTCGATGAATGGCGATAGTGGTGATGGCGTAGTGTTACATTTTAAAATTAAAGATAAGTTACAATATTCAATTTTTAAAATTGAACTTCTCCTATTTTTCGAAGTAAGGCAATTATTTTTTAATTAAAGCATAATCTTTTTCTGAAGTGAAATGAAACATTTTTTTCATTTGTAATTGATAACTTTAAATTCCGGAGGAAATGTATTTAAATATAATAATTGTCACTCAAGAGGGAGGCAAGTCACAGATTGTATACAGGTTGCAAATTTTATTATACACTTTTCGAAATTTAGTTAAGTTAAGTGAAAATGGGAGGTTCAGAATAGTACAAAGGGGTTTTTTCCTTTAATAAAAAATGCAATTTATTCTCTGAGCTTTATTTGCAAAATTTCAACTTTATTCATCAATAAATGACTCGCCATATGCTAGACTAACAATATTAAGGACAATTTTAAGTGATTTATTTAATATATGTTCAACATTTTTTTGTTTACTGTTTGTGTTCATTTGAAGATGTTTTATTTTATGATACTGGCCTCCTTCCATCTGAGGGAGAAGATTGAGGTGTTCCCAGATTTATGCAGGTAGTTGAGATGGGCTGCACATCTTTTGCTGTACAGTCCAATATAAGATCTTTGCAGCCAATCGCACTTTCTAAAAGTACCTACCAGAATGAACCTGAGGTTCCTGCGGTTTGGTACTTGGCCCACTGTCTCTTCGTCTTTGTGTGGTCCAGCCATTTATTACTGGTCACTTTAGCATTTGGTGTTACGCTGATCAGTTCTTAGCAGATTCTTTCCATTGGTTGACATCTGTATGGAATGCCTTAATGTCTCTTTTATACATATTCTTAAAGCATAAATAACTTTGAGACATCTGGCTTTCTTGTATCGGTGTTTTTCTCATGCCTGGGTGGGACACAAAGACATCTTTTAAAGAGAGCTGACTGAGAGGTGGTTTGGGTATGGGCTAGTACTTTCACATTGGTGATATTGTTTCATCATGGTCGATATGTATCAGCAATTGATATTTATGTATCTGTGTACAAAATGAACTCTCAACTTTATGCAATTTTCCAGGCGAGTCTCCGAGACAGTTTTGTGTATGCTTAGCATTATACTGAGAATTCATCGCAAACAACTAAGATGAGCGAGATTAATTATTTTCCTAATACTTCTGTAGGTTGGCCTCTCCTGCTCGTCTCTTGCCACACATTGTAGAGATGCGTACTAAGTATACAAGTTAGTTGGCATAGATTTTTATGGTATCGGTAAGAAACGATTGTGCAATTTAAATTAAATATGTTACTTCACGTCATGTACATTCAGGGTTTATATGTTTCTGTTAGGTTTAACTATCATGGTAAGGTAAAATTTGGAAAGGATAGAGAATAATACATCTTTTTATAATAGATTTCACTGTATTATTAAGAAGTATTTACACAAAGTTAAAGAATCTCCAATTTATTATTTTCATATCCTTTTTATTTGGTTTCTAATGATAAGCAATTTTGCTTGAAAAAAGTGATTTTTTTTATTAATTATAGAATTGATATCTTATTTTTAATGTAAGCACTTTTATTCAAGAACAACAGAATTGCCGAGTCTGAGCCAGATTATGTACTACTTAATAAAGCAAAACCAAATTATATTTAGGATAGTATTAAATACACTGTTTTATCATTTCCAAAAATTATTGGTATTTTGACATTCTATAATTTAGGATAAAAATGAATATAGATAATATTGTGACACTTAGACTGCTGATTTTTCCTCATGATAAATTATAGCATAATAGGTATGACCACAATACTTTTGAGTTTAAAATTATGTTAATTATAATTAAGTTAATTAATTATAAAGTAGTCGTATATGACTACTTTTGGTTTTTGTGAGTTGTTCATTATTGTTATCGGTTTATAGCAATTCGCTTTTAACTAAAATACTTTTGAAATACATACCTAATTAAGTTACATACATACAGTGTAATAATGAGTTATTTTTATTATTATAAACTGTTTTTTTTTGTTTATTTCTATCCTAGCTATTTAGCTTTTTTTTGGTTTATTCTTATCTTTTTTTATCAAATAAAAAATCTTTATATTGAAAGCAATAAGTTTGTGGTTAGATATTTTAAACAAATGAAATAATATACATAACCTTTTAAACCCGTTGATACTAAAATGTATTTTCACCTCCATGTTTCGTCTACACCATATATTTTTTTTAGTTGGGAGATACAAAATATGTGGCATGCGTGTTTATATAATATAATTTAAATGAGCTTATTAAGTAAACAATACAATTAGTATTATTTCAATTTGTTTATTTAACAGTTTCCTTTGCAAGTTAAATGCAATACATATTTTAAAATCTTTTGTATTTTGCTTTTGTTTCTGTAAAACATACATAATTATATGTATTTATATTTTCTGAAATATATATAATTTTATCATTTTTTTTGTTTGTTTTTATACCGAACACAGAACACAATATCGTTCATAACTTTTATGTTTTTGTTTTTCAGAAATTATGATTGTTTTTAATTTTGTACCCTATAGTCCTCTGCGATCATGTCATAATTATATGATCCTGAAGCTGTGACGGTATTCATAAAAGAAATACTGAGTTGTGTTAAACCATCCTGTTTTTACTTTAGTTATGGCACCATCCTGTTTATATTTAATGCTAGAAAAATAATGTATCCATCTAACATATATAGGGTGTTCAGCGAAAAAATTACAAGATTAAATTGTAATTGTTCGTAAACCATCAGGGTGAGGTAAGTGGAAAGGATATTGTTCGCGTGATTTGCGGGATTGCCAGGCGTAATGAGTCACTGGTTGGGAGCGCACCGCGCGTTCGCGATTGAGCAATATTTAAAGTGCAGTGATTCATTGGTTCGTGCATGTCGCGCTTTTTGTACTCACTTTTATATTCGATGAGTAAATGATGGACCGAGTACGCAACTTATCTGGCGTGTTCAAAAGTTCAGACAAGAAGGGACAACGGTTAGTCAAACTTCTCCGGGACCATCAACGTCAGCAGTGACACCAGAACATGTGGTTCAAGTTCGACGTGAAATTATGCGCAATCCGCGTAAATTGATAAGGAAGATTGCAGCCTGTACTGGAATAAACAAATCAACAGTGCACATTATTTTGAAAAAGAAACTACAGTTTCACCCATACAACCTGCATTTCGTGCAGTTTCTTAACGAAAATGACTATTCTTTACGTGAAACCTTAGCGAGAACGATGCTGGAACGTTTTGGAACAGCATGAACGCTTGGAAACATATTGTTTACTGACGAAGCACATTTTCATATTGATGGCTATCTTAATAAACAGATCGTGAGATACTGGTGCCTCGACAACCTAAGGGAACGCCATCAAAAATGTTTGAATTGTTCAAAAAGGACAGTGTGGTGTGCAATTTCTGCCCGAAGGTTAACTGGCCCTTATTTTTTTAACCAGCGAGAGACAGTCACTGCTGACGTGTATTGCCGAATGATCGACGAGTTTCAGAACACAATTTCAGTAAGACGGGGCCACTCCACACACAGCTTGAGTTTCAATGGAGAATCTGAGGGAAATTTTTCCCAATAAATTAATCAGCAAGTACGGAGATGGCATTTAGACGATATTGTTTATAAAACGTAAAATCCGCACCGTTAAACTCCATTTTGTATAAATAAAATAGAATAACATTGTATTTTTTTATTTATTTAATACTAAACTTGTAAATTTTCCCCAGGACACCTATATATACTTGTAAACAGGTATTGTAGATTAGTACTTAACTTAATGTCTTTAAAATATCTTGCTGTAATCATAAAATGATATTCAGCATTGAAATATCTTGCTGTAATCATGAAATGATATTCAGCATTGAAATATCTTGCTGTAATCATAAAATGATATTCAGCATTGAAATATTTACACGATTTATATATGGTGCTAGAGTATATTTTATTATATTTAGCCATGCAGGCCGGTGTTCCCATAAAACCTATTTTTCAATGTGGAAAATATTTTTTATTATCAAACAAAATTAACTTTCAAACTATGGTACAGTACATTACTAATTATCGCACACAAAACTCAAATCAGACGTATTCTAAAAAAAAAATTGTCTTCAAATATTGCGATCTTCATGTTGAGAGCGATATCGGTATTACATATATATAAACGAATGATCTTATTATGTATAAGATATTATGCAAGTATTTATGAATTTCTAATTTATTTTTGTATTTTTGACGTGCAAAATTTCTGACTCACGAATGTGTCCGTAACGTGTATATCGAGTTATTTAGTAAGTTAATATATTTTGCCAAATTCACCACTGCCAGTCGTGGCTGATTGCTCATCGTGTATTGCGATTAAAATGGGATGGGGGAAAAAACCACTTCTTGCTTCTATTTTCTGGAAAAAGTCAAGGAAAAACAACTTACATTTTAGACATTTAGTTTTTTATTTTGTTTATCAAAACAAAAACCCTTTCGCGTCTTTAAATTTGTTCATTATAATAATTACAACTTCAATGGTTATATTGAAGTTTTTTTTCTATAAATTTCTTCCATAAAGCAATTACGTTCTATAAATTTGTGTTAGATATTCAGTAAGATTACTTTTATATTATTGAAGTCTTGTGTATTATGAAGTATTATGACATAATTGAGCCACGAAATGTCAATTCTATTGATTATGTATAAAGTAGAAGCAAATATATAATGTTCCAATTGAAATTGGCGGCCTAGGTTGTGGAGGGGGGTGTTGATACCCTCGCATTGTTTTAAGAAAATATGAAAAGAAACGGAAAAAATGGCAAAAAGCTACAATTTGCCGTCAATCCGAATATAACATTTTTATTATTTGCTATTATTACATATAAATTAATAAATATCGCAAGGTTATTACAGATATCATAAAGAAACCTGAATGGTATCACAGCTTAACTCAATCGCGGCTTAATCACCACTGGTTCCTCGATATCGAATTCACGTTAACAGTTCCAAAACCATGAAGTAAAGCATGTCTACCATGCCAATTGAACCTATAATATTTCGATAATTACATGCTACATAAAATTCATATTTTATTTAACCCTAAGGAAATCATTTGCGCTTAAAAATGGCTAGTGATAAACCAATTTTGAAAAGAGAATCCTACAAAAATAATTAAATAAATTCAATCCGTTGGCAAAAATACCATTTGTGGTATGATAGAAAGCGATCATATTTTAATTTCACAGTGAAAAGAATAACAAACATACGAATATAATTATATCTCTTTCTCACTAATTGAATGAAGAGAGAAATGAAGGTCGCATTGTATAGAACTTGAATGCTTCAAATTACATATATTATTATATTTAATCATTTTTTTCACATTTAATATTTAGACTTTTAATAATAAAAACTTTTTTCTCATTTAGTATGATAAAAAACTCAATTTTCTTACGGTAACATGAGTTGACAGCATGGCTGCGTATTTTATATCACGGTATGGTAAAGGTTAACATATTTTATTTCAGTGATTATCTCACTAATAGATAAAAGACAAATTTTAATACACAGACTAACCTAGATTAACCCTAACTGCAACTACAAAATGCAATATTTAGCTAATAATGATCAAAACCGAATCAGTTTACGATAATGCTTATGATTTAGTACCTATTAAAAAGATAACGATGCGTTAAATGAATGTTTTGATCTTGTCTTTAAAAACTAGTATGCACGTAAATAAGAAACACTAATACAGGAATAATTATTTTATGTTGAAATTAAAACCTTTTAATTTTTGTAATTTTTAATACGAAATGTTTTCTCTCGTATAAATATTTACATTAGAGTATTATACTTAACAGATAATTTTATGAAATACGGCACTATTTTTAAATATTTATGTATT
This sequence comes from Eubasilissa splendida, assembly GCA_031772225.1. Taxonomy (NCBI): domain Eukaryota; kingdom Metazoa; phylum Arthropoda; class Insecta; order Trichoptera; family Phryganeidae; genus Eubasilissa; species Eubasilissa splendida. Next base: position 21,118,546 of record CM062847.1, read on the forward strand.
TATCTAACGACATGGTGTGTCACGCAGATGGTTTGATTTTATGGAGACCGATTTCTGCATTAGGATATCGGCGATGGAGCGCGAAGGCTCGGATTAGTGAGCACGGTTCACTGGACTCCAGCCAAGGTTGCACATCTCGCTGGAAACCCTCCCATTGACTAATGTTTATCTGCGAAGCGAGCACGACAAAATAGTGTCCGCATATTCTATTTTTCTTTCGCGCGTTGCCACTGTTGACCTCTAAACGCCAAGAAAGAACCGCGATTATCCACGCCAGCCCCAATAAGAAGTCTGTTCACGGTATTTTTGATTGTTGTACTTTTTGCAATCGTGATTTCATTATTCTTCGAGACATAGTGTGAATCCTATCATTGTGCGCTTAATACGCTGTGAAATTAATCGAACTCTCCAAACCGCTATATATTCATTCGATCTCGCAGAAGCCTGTTTATTTCCCGAGTGACCGCGCGAAGATACTGTGCTATTATAATGTTATGAGTTTTCCACTGTGAGCGAGGAGATCTGACTGCATTATAGTGAACTGTGTAATCTTTTGAAAAACATGGCGCGCTTTCGTAAGGTGTTCCCTAAACACATATTGCTGTTAGCGTGCGCCGTGCTGTGGAGAGGAGTTTCTCCCTCGGTGATCGGGGAACATCAAGAGAGCCTGAGGCAGAAGGACGCGGCCAATCACATCAACGGGCAGGCTTTCAACCAGGAGAGCCATCGCGGAGACAAACTTAACGAAAATCAGAACAGTCTGACTGAAAATAAAAGCAACCAGTTCATAGGCGCTAAAGATACCGGCCATTATAATAACCAAGAATCCAATAAGAAGATTTACGACGACAATAAATTCCACGGAGGGCAATCTTTTAATCAAGATTCCGGAGAAAGGTCGGACGGAGTAGCATTGAAGAAGGGTCACAAGAAAGGACACCATAACACAGGATTCCGAAACTCCTATCACAAGGATGAATCTTCCAATAACAGTAGTTACTTCGATGATTTTAATGATGAAGCGGACCAATCCAATCATCAAAGTGGGCGCGGAAGATATGGCAACGAGGACGGTAACCGGTACAACACCAGGAAAGAGGATGGACTACAACACATCCAGGATAACACCAGACGGGGGAATTACGATAGGAGCGGTGGCACGGGCGCCCGGAATGCAGATCATCGAAACTATGACAGGAAACGCTACCAGGATGATCGCCGTGATCTCTCGCAGCAACAGAAAGGGCAGAGCTTCGCGGGAAGAAATAGGGACTACGTACACGAGGAAGCCGCCCCCCAGTACCACAGCCCTCCATACTATAACCACGCCCCCGAGTACCATCCTGCTGGGCCCGTGAACCATCATAGAGACTATTATGAAGAGCAGCAGTCGCTGCCCCCGCACTTGCCGTTAAGACGCCAGGGCTACGACGAGCCCCAGCACCAGACTATAACTATTTACGAGGATCCCCGTATAGAAGATCCTTACAGCGGCAGCGGCTCCTTGAGGGAGTCTGACCGGTTGAGGCTGGACGTGCGCCCCGGAGGACAGCGATACCAGCGCTACGACAGCTATTACGAGTCGCGGCCAGACTGGGGAGTCAACAGAAGAAGTGAAATTAATCCTTTGGTGTTCAATTACAATAGATACTGAGAATTTTTTTTACATGTTGTGCATCATCATTTGACGGATATTTATTTATTTATTTTCTACTATAACGTAGATATTTTTATATGAACTGTAATATGCTAGGATAGTCTGATGTTTCTGAAATTAAATGGTTTTTAATTTTATATTAAATAAAATTATAATATTTTTGATATATTATCAGAGATGTAGTTGCATTTTTTCCTTTATTTTTAATTTAAAATTGTGTAAATTAATGTAAATTGAATTATTTTGATAATAAATCTTTCAAGCAGGATAAAAACTGACAACTCTCATGTTTAGTTTTTTAACATAGAATGTGATGTAGGTTTGAAAGTGTTTTAAAAAGTTAGCTATAAAAATGGTATGCAGAAAATGTTAAATATAAAAACATACACTTTTAGATTTAAAACCTACATCGTTTGAAAAATACTTTTGTTACAAAGTAACCGCATGACATTGATTCGAGATAATTTATGTTTTAAAATATCGGACTTATTTGTATGAGTTTTATTTCCATTCTGCTCTGCGTACAAAATACAATAGACAAACGTAAGCCCACTCCGCGCTTTACTCTGTATTGCCCTTTACGCGAGTTTCGAGACAAGTTTTATTCACGTTTATGGATGGTTGTAGAAGTCAGTAAAATGGTTATAAATGTGCATCAGAAGATAATTGAACCATTTTATTACTTCGAAGAGTGGACCATATTGACTAAATATATGAAATTTTCCTATGTTTGCTTGAGTAATACATTTTATTTAATTAATAATATTAGAATGCTCATTTTTTTTAGAAAAAATACCTTTCAGTAAAATTTGGTCACGGATTCGATAATCCCCAATGAATTTTATGTATTTTTATAAGAGTTAAAATATTCTTCAATATTTGCAAAATTATTTTGTGGCCTCATTTTATATAAATAATTAGACAAAATACTTTGTTTAAACCACTATTTATTTATTATTCTACATGTTAAACTCCTAATATTTCAGATGCTTAAATAACAACTATTCAGAATTTTCCTATCACTTTTTGGAAACAAACCATTCTTTTGATATTAACAAGGGTTTAGAAATTATACATATAAATAAATACTAGGGGTTTACAGTTAGATAAACTTGAAATTTTAGAAATAAGAAATAGTGTTAATGGCAAACTAAATATTATAAATAACCAAATCACGTCACCTTTTAAATTTGTTTCCACTTATTCACTTATTTTTTTAATTGATTTTTATTATTGTTTTCTAACTTATTCGCCACTTTATAGTTTTGTTTTTATCTATGCTTGTATTTTTTAATTTTAGTATACATTGTTTCCTGAAGAAGATACCATAGGTATCGAAATATGTAGACTTTAAATATGAAAAGAGAGTTGAACGAGGGATAATTTTATCAGTAACTGGAGTCACATCGTTCGAGGTAATAATGATGACATGATGAAGAATAAGCCCATGAGTGAATGCCATACCATCGGTCTGTATTTTTTACATCAAGAAACGTGTCGTGTTTAAGAATTTCGAAAAAAACCCAAAGGAGAGGGAGGAGCTTGTCGAAGGGACTATTCGGGATGGAGAGGGTAATAAAGTGAAAAGGAAGTAATGCAGAATGAAAGATAGATAGAGTGGAAGAAGGAAGAAAAGAGAGGAAGCGAGAGCGAATTTACACAATGATGTAGTTACTTTTTTTCATCATATAAAACAATGATAAAAAATGGTACAAAATAATAATAAATTTTCAAAAATAACAAACTTTGTATAAACCACTATGATTAATTTAAAGTCGACCGGTTTTGATACCACTGTATCTTCCCCAGGAAGCCGGTTGACGTTGAATTAATAAGAGTAAATTATACGAAGTTTGTTATTTAAAAAAAATAAGGTTTGTCTTATCACAAAGATTAGTTTAGCTTGAAAATGGAAAGAATATACATAGACACGTATTCCATTATGTATACGAATCTCTATCTAATAAAAAAAAAAGTTAACGTTAATAACATCAAAAATACCTACAGACAAATAATGTTTGGTAAGAAATCTATAATAATTTTGGTTATGCATATTTATACCTGCGCTAAAATGCTCTGATTTGATTTGAAATATTTTCGTAATGAAGTTGCAATGACTTTATTCAAATCCTAGATTTAATGGACAAATCAAGGATATAACGAGGTTTAATGATAAATTATCTTGCTAAAATTCTTACATGGTTAAAAATATGTGTAAGGATGACGGACACAACGACATTTTGGAAACAGCCGTGTTTTCGTCTTTATGTTATTATATTTTTTTTACGCAAGATGTCGTTTTAATACATTACGCGGCATTTTTGTTTCTCGAGTTGAGACTTTAGGTACAATCCACATATATTTTAAATGATTCGTCACAAATGCACTACCTTACTATACTATTAATACACTGGGTAATATTTCAAATAGGATTCTATTACAAATAGATCATTGTTATTTATTATATACTCTAATGATATATTTAAACTCAAATTAGATGGTAAAATAATATCTTATGCAGACGATACAGTACTAATAATTAACGAAAAAACTTAGACTGACGCTAATATATCGGCAAAGGAAGATGTTAATTCCATAAAAAAGTAGACGGATGATAACTTACTACCAATTAATACCGATTAAACACACTTTCTACGATTTGCTATACAACAGAAACAAAACACCGAAATTCATATTAAAATTCACACCAAAGACTGTACTCGAGAAAACTCTTGTGACCAATGTTCATCAATTGAAGAAAAAGACTGTATCAAGTACCTTGAAATCATAATAGATAACAATCACAAATGGAAAGAACATATTACTAATCTCACAAATAAAATAAGGAAAACTGCTTACATATTTTTTAGACTCGAAAACATCTTATCACCTACATATCTGAAAATAATATATTACGCGTTTGTACAGTCACATTTGCAATACGGTATTATTGGATGGGGAGGTGCATATAAAACTTCAATGTCACAATTAGAAATCACTCAAAAAATGATAATAAAAATTATTCTAAAAAAAAAGACTATCCAAGTATACAACTGTTCACAGAAGTACCAAAAATAGTAGACATATACAAAAAAAAATTCAATAATTCAAATTTTCAAAATTAAAAATCAATAAAATTTTAGAAGCGAATTCCGATCTACAAGATATAGAGATCAAATTGATATCCCAAAACTAAAATATACCGCAACTCAAAATCAATATATTTATCAAGGCATCAGATTTTTTAACAATCTCCCCATCACAATTAGAAAAATTACGGACTATCATAAATTTGTAACTGAAGTAAAAAAAATATGTACACAGAATAACTCAAACATTAATTAACTCGTATATACTCCTTCTCTATACACGAGTCTTACTCTCATAGAGAAGAAACAAATGTTAATATATATCCACTGATTATTCAAATTGTATTATATTTTTAATATTAATAAAAAATAAAAATAAAGATTTTAGCCCATCGCTGGTACTCGGCTGGTAACACGCGTACCGTTCCATGACCCCATTTAGTTGTATGGTTTTTAGGTAGTTTTTATACAGAATAGCTGCCATCGCGGTTTTAATGGTTGTTTATTTGTTATCGGTAAGTAGTTGATACACTAATCAACGTCAGTAGCATACTTTATTGACAATAAAAGTTCAACAATGATCCATAGAAATTTGATCACATTCGTTTCGCACGTCGACTTAGTGTATGTCAAATTAAAAACTTCCACGGCAATAGAGGAGAATTTCGTCATATTTTACATATACGTGGGAAGAAAACGTTGAGTTAGAGCATCACCTAAAATACAGAGTAAATAATATATTAATTATAAATAATTAGACAAAACACTTCGTAGTTTTATTTTTTATCTATGCTTGTATTTTTAGTTTCAGTATACATTGTTTCCAGAAGAAGATACCATAGGTATCGAAACATGTCGAATAATCAATAAATAGTGATTTAAACAAAGTATTTTGTCTAATTGTTTATATAAAATGAGGCCACAAAGTAATTTTGCTAATATTGAAGACATATATTGATTGCCTTGTGGGAATAGAATTTTTTATATTTTTGGAATTGGCGTCTAACATGAAGTAGGTAGGTACTTCGGACATATTCTGAAAACGTAGGATGTCGGAGATGATCGATATATTAGGGCTGACGTGCTTTCAAGGCGATTCTACCAACATAATGGCACATGTAGATGACACTTCGAGCTCTGGTTTCGCGAGATTTGGCGCTAAAGGTCGGTACATTGTACGTTCAAAATACGATGGACGAGTTTCATCCGTGTGCACGCACTTTAATCACAATATAGAAATACTACTCTTCAATAAATAATAGGAATAAAGAAAACGTTTTTATTTGACTATAATTTATTTTAGCTCTGAGGCAACATTTCGCTTTGTAAGGGAATTATCAATCTCAATCTTGAGAACGAAAATATTATTATAAGGCAAAGTTAAAATAAATAAAAGTAAAAAACACTAGCTTTCGATTATTTAGGAAATATTAACTAAGAAATATTTCAGAAATAGTGAATACCTACTATTTAATGCGTACTGACTTCATTTTACACTTCTGAGCTATGGGACTGAGTCAAGTTTAGAATATTTTGAGTATGTCCAAATCTTTGTAGAAACCAATTACTGAGATTTATCCCCCGAGGGATCTTCATCAAGATATAGATGTTTCACAGTGACGAAGCTATTATTTTTATTTATTATTAGGTAAGTATGGAAGTCTTGGGCATTACAGGGCTTACGACCTGTTATCGGCTGGCTTATGTGATCACTTTACACAATGAAACGTTCACCTATTGCCACCAAAAATTTGTTAAGGTATGGGTTAATAGGTGAACGTTTCATTGTGTAAAGTGATCACTTAAGTCAGCCGATGACAGGTCGTAAGCTCTGTAATGCCCAAGACTTCCATACTTACCTTCCTATGTAAATAAAGTGAGACATCTATATCTTGAGCTAAGTTTTAGTTGCCTAAATATTGCAGTAGGTCTGCGATAATTTCTGATCCAAACTGCGCAAACCAAAGTACTCCGTCGTCATGGCAGGCTCAGGATCGATTCTCCTTTTTTTACGCACTGGTTCTAGATAATGCAGCAACAATCGAGAATAAGTATTTTCGTTTCAATTTCTTCTTTATAACTAGGTATGTAGGTACAGTGAAACCTCTATCTGTCGTTTTTGAAGGGACTTGCTAAAATAAACAATGAATGCTGGAATATAGAAAAAAGTTACATTCATACATCATATTCTAAAAAAGATACATATTTCACACGTAAATGAACGTGTTTAAATACAAATAAAATTAGAAAACTGCGCAGAAACAAAAAAAATTCAAATAAACTTTGTATCATACATTATTTATTTACTCGCTCTTTAACGTCAATGTGCCGTTGGGCAGGCAATTATAAAACAAGCTAATGTAATGAAATATGCTGCGTAATTTAAACGATTAATGGCGGTAAAATGATGCATAGAGAAACGATCGATGCGATCTATTTTTGTGTGTTTTATATGAAATTAATTCCGGACTTAAAATAAAAAATCGACACATGCGGGAAAACGATTATTCGAGGAACGATCCATCAAGATTTCACAGTATATACATTTCTAAATGACAGTATTTATTTATACCTATTATATTATTATTAAAAATAATTAATTATTAATATTGATACGTAGATGTATAGTATGATCCATTCTGTAAAACCTCGTATTAAATTTTGGTTTTAATTTATTTTTCCCGTAGTATCTGAATTTTGGGTTAGATATAATACGCCATTTATTTAATATGACTACTTACATATAGTTTTAATATGAATATCTTTCAGTTCAAAGGGATGCGATTTAATATACATAACAAGGGTTTAAAGGCAACGGCCGGCTTTGTGAAGGAATGAAATTTGATTCCAATATGTCTTTTTAGCCCGGGGATACACGGCAAACTACTCATACAATTTTTCTTCATGAATCCTTTTTTATACAAAGTACAATCTTACGTTACTCTTACGACCCATTTACAAAACATATCTAGGTATTTTGGAAAGCTCAGAAATTATTTAGGTACCTTTTACATTACATTTGAGAAAATTTGTTAAAGATATGAATGCCTGGAGAAAGTTTGTGCAGTCAAGGAACGATAATGGGCAATGGAAATTTACCGTCCACGGCAAGAAATCGAATATTGCTTGGATTCGTTCGTCACATATACTGAATAATATGTACTCGTATATGTTAAAAAAAAAATATTCCAAGTTTATTTCATATGTACATATATATTATAATTTTCAATATTTGCCAAACTGCAGAACAGTTTTACGGCAAAGATTACCCTTCACATAGCAATTAATAAACAACAACAATTTTTTTTCCTAATTATTATTAATTACTTAATAACTAAATTCAAAATATATATATGTTTGATTTAAGGTTTCCGAGAGTACTAGTGTATGGAACTGGCGCCTCTTCCAGTTTAAATTAGGTTTTTATGTAGATGGTTTCCTTGAGGAAGCCCTGGCTGACGTTTCAGCACGGCAACACGTGCTATTGTTAAGGCGTTGCCTCAAAAAGTTACGGACAGTCATACTTTTAACAGGACATATAAATCTCCCATTGTCGACTGTGGGAGTTGTGGGATGATGGCACGTGTTTCCATGCTGAAATAGAATAATAGCTAGTAGAAAAGATCGGCTGTCGCCGATTGATTACTGCTAGGCCCTGCGGGTAGCTATTATGGCCACTTTGCGGCCGATAGTAGGCGCTACGCGCCCAGTAGTGGCTACTGCGCGGCCAAAGCTTCAATAGAATCTATATTTCATCGCGGGAATCCCTTATAATATTGCTTTAACAATAGTGCACTGTGAATCCTTATTATATTACTTTAGATGAAATATAGATTCTACATAAGCCCTGGCCGTGCAGCGGTCATCACGAGCCATGTAGCGGTCACTATCGGCCGCAAAGCTCCCACAATAGGCACCCGCAGGTCTTAGCAGCAAAGAGCACTTCCTGGAGTTGTACAAACGGTGTTCTTACGTATCAACTTTGAAATATATATATCTACTTAAAACATTTTTGGAAAACTAAGATCATATTTATATAAATGATTATTGAACAAATGTAATTGTAATTGAAAATTGATAATCTGTCATCTAGCGTCGCATTAATATATTTTTATTCTATGGTCACATTTGGCAGTGCGATCGTAGATAAGAAAATAATGTGCGACCATAGAGTGCGACGCGAGATGACTGTGAAATAATAGATGTAGTAAAAATTCGTACGATTTCGCTAATGTATATTTTTTCTTACTCGCAATAAAGATAATGTACACTTCATTTCAAATTGAATATATATTTGCGTACTGTTATTGAATATATAAAAGAGAAAACATTTAAGTAATTTTAACCTACAGATATTAAACACACGTCAAAGTAACGAATATGTCGAATTTTTTCTTACTGGAAAATGACAGATAAAAGTCATAGATAAAGGTAAGGAAGGGGCCGATATTTTGTTATCTTAAAATACCTTTACTCAGTTTGTTATTAAATCATTATTCATGTTCACAAGTACTCTTTAATTTTCAATTTTCATTGTCAATTTCCTGTAAAAATGATAATCTATGTACAACAAAAATTTCATGTTGTAAAGCTCAGTTATTGAGCAGGTAGTAATTTATTTAGATAAATTTACAATCTGCGGTGTCGCAGTCTTCGGCGTCGCCCAGATTCGTGTAATTATTGTCTATTGCGACAATTGCGATGATTTCCAGCTCCGTTGAGATATATCGAGGCTTTATGCCTTTATTGTATGTAAATGTGCCGCGACGCCGACGCCACGGAATCCGCCCGGGCAATTAAAGCCAATGTGTAATTTATGCAAACGAATTTGTGATTCGCTTCGTTACAAATTTAAACTTTGGAATATTTAACTGTCGCTGCAGCGCCGCGCGGTTGGGGTTGAAGTCTAAAGGGACGAGTTCAACTGTAAAGCCTAACTTTAAAGGAACTTTTAACCCTGTTTAGAGTTGAAATCCAAGTTAATTTTTGAATTTTATTTACGTATCAGTAAACTAGATTTTCAATACTAATTATTTTTTAACTCTTAAGTTAAAAGCAAAAGAAAGGTAATGAAATATGATACATAGCATACTGCTACCTACATATTAAAAAAAAATTCTTAATTAATCAGCGGAAAACAATTTTATTCTGTTTTTCTTTATTATTTATACTTTATTCGATTGAAATGAATAAATATTGCATTTCAATGAAAATACATTTTTGTTGTGAAGTTGCAATTTTAAAACCTACTTCTGTGGTATTTTAATACAAATAAAATGAATCAACTAGAAAGATATACTGAAAAAATCTATACATATTTTGAAAAAATAAGTTTGCTTGCTGCCGGGATTCGAACCTGGACGAAAATTAAAAAAAATTAGATGATTAAATTGATGTAGCGGAATGGTAATGCATTTTCCTGAATAGGAAAAGGTTTAGGTTCGAATCACGGTAGTAACCAAAAATATTTTTTCAATATTTAGATTTTTTCTGATTGATTCATTACATTTGTATTAACTAAAATATTCACTGGTTCATATATTTAATTGTTGTAGAAGATATATTCGCTAACCATAAAACATTAATTAACAATACCAAAACACAGCTAACTGATTTATCAAAAAAATGTCAATAAGATATGAATTAAAACAGCGTATGTTTTGGTATTTTAGATATAAAGTGAGCGAAAAAATCAAAACAAATATTTATATTTTCGTTTCCATAGTTCATTAATTTAAAACATAAAGTCAGTCATACATATATATTCATATATGTACATATATGTCCATACTCGTAGTAATTTATTACGTATAAATATTCTACAGCTACATTATTTGTATTTGCAATATGTAGAACATTTGCGTTGTTGATTTGTCTTCCACAGGCGCTTTGTCAATTTTGATATAGTACATGGAAGTAAGAAAGTGTTAACATATTAAATTATTAATTTTTATTTCCCAGAATCTTAAGTAATGTACAGGTTTTTTACTTGTATGCAGTGCACACCCCTGCAAACATAACATTTGAAGTTTTGAATGACACCCTTTCATGAATATTTACTTAATATCTAACTTGAATTGGAACTTTTAATAAAATCAATGATGAATCTCTCGATACGCAGGTTTTGAAACCATGATAAAAATCTCACAATACCTAACATTTTAACTTTCGATAATATCACTAAATGAATATCTCAATACCTACTTAAAATTTAATAGAGGTTAAAGTGTTATTACCTTCTTTTCTGCATATTTTCATATTTTTTCTAATTATATCCATTCCGTTCCTTCCTCAGGAAAATATTATACTATAACGTAATTTTTATGTCTACTGTGAACATTTCTTGCAGTATTTTATTTGTACCAACTCCAGTAAATTATCACAAACACGTAACCTAGTATACCGGTTGACATTGTCATTACTTTCGTTAGAAATTAATGTAAATAAAAGAGTTAATAAGTAATAAATTGTTAAAATATTCAATAGCCGCGTGACGTCACCGAGAGTGGGTGTCGAGCTTCCGGAGTAGCGAGTTTTCCAAACTCGAGGGATGGCGATAATTTTAATTGAGTTTTCTGAATTAAGAAACCTTATTACCCCTTTGGTAACAGCTTTAATTAAAAGACATTGCTTTTTTTGTGATGCAAATTTATACCCCCGTTATTTTGCGGGGTACCAAACAACACACAGCCCCCCGCCCCCCCGGCCGCCCGTACTTTGCACAAGTCGAGAAGGTATCCCGATTGCGACAATGTCGAGATTATGGGTATTCAAATATGCAAATTGTTACCTTTTATGTGATATGTTTTTTGAATAAACAAAATAATTTGCCGCGAATTTCACAAAAGGGCTCTAATTAAATAATAAAATATATAAAACGGAACGTGGAAGGGTTTTAATTATTGGATAACTAAGGAGTTGGTGCTTGTAATTATTTAAATTTCTTTCATCTACATTAAATATGCGGTAGATTTTAATTTATTATTTATTGGTGTATCTGGTTCAGCTTAATATGAATGAATATTGAATATTGAATGAACCAGCTTCATTGACGAACCAACTCCGCATCGTAATAGTCTTATTTTTATTTCACGTAACGCTTAGGTCTTGTTTGAATATAATAAACCATTGAAATGTTTGCTTGCAGTATCAAAATGACTAAAATATAAAATGAATAAGCGCGTTCAGTTTATACATTCAAGTGAGCTGTGGACAACTAGAAATTCCCAGAAATAGATCAAAACAAAAATATTTATTATATTTTATTAGAAAGCAATCACTATTGACATATGAGATAAAATAAAATAATTTTATATAAAATCACGAATTTTATTAAACACCAACCGGTTTCGCTTAGCTCTAACTTTAAGGTAGTGCAATTCTTAATAACCAAATAAATTTATCCATTAGTCTCATATTAGGTATGTTTCCTTTTAAATCAATTAAATATCCATTAACATTGTACTTTCACCTTCCTTGATGTTCTGTTTATTTATTGTCATTGTTTGTCTCTCTGTACACTTTTTGTATTTTTGTTAGTTTTAAATACGCCTTGACGAAGCTTGAGCTAAGTAAAGCCGGTTGACGTTTAAAAGAATTCGTGGTTTTATACAAAGTGATTGTGTTTTATTTAATCAAAATATTTATTTGATAACTTTATATTCAGATTCTAATACATTATAATATTCTATCAAAAATAGTAAATTTTGTCTTATTTTCTGAAAATTACATTTTTACATAGTTTATTTGGATGAATAAGTATAAATTATGAACATGGTTCAAAGTTCCAACTCTTAATAATTAATAAGCCTATCTTAAAAGGGATGCAAAATAAAACAAAACAAATTATAGATTTAAGAAAAAATAACATCATCTCCTAGATCGGGATTCATCTATAGTTGGTTCCCTCATTACTGAGGATGGTGATCCACGAGCTGTGACATGTTGGTACCTTTATCTGCAGCCAGCAGTTCAGATAGTCGCTGTATTACAATAGTCTGATTATGTGCTTATATATAAGCACAAAAATGTACGGAATGTTAAAATTTTATGTTTTTGTTTAGAGCTGCTATTTTTTTAATGTATTAGTTGTCTTTTTGTATTTTTATATTGTTACCATCATTTGTCTTAGTCGAATGCATTTTTTTGGTTTATCCATTGTTATAAATATATAACTACGTCATACATTTTAAAAGCCATATATTAAAAATAAATATCCTTAAAAGCATTATATGTTCCAATAAACTATTTTTTCTCTCATTTTTCTATCACATACACGGCGATGGATAACATAAAACAAATATTTTTAAGAAGAACATATTCTTATTGTGAAGTTGCAATTTTTCAGAACATAGATCTGCGATATTTTTAATACAAATTAAAAATTATGGTACACCAACACAGTACTCGGTTAATGATTTTCCAGGATAGGAGAGATCCAGATTCGAATCCCTGTAGCAACAACAATATTTTTTAGATAAATTAATTTTATGTGTATATCTTTCTAATTAATACATTTAATTCGTATTAAAATATATATAGCAAAAAATAGTGTACATGAAAATTAAAGCTCTGTGTGTTCTATATTCTATTTTCATTTTATTCGGAAAACATACAGTTTATCAGTAAATACGAAAATCATAATAAAAGCTAAACAATAATTAAACCAGTTACATGTTTTCTCAGAAGATACAATATACTTTATACAGTGAGTACAATATAAAATTCTATTCTATTCTAATTATATTTTCTATGAGTTTTCCGGCACCATGTATTTCTTTAATATGTAAGAAATTAATATTAAAAAATATATATAACATGTTTTTGAAACGGGCTAACACACACAAATACAATTGTTTTTTCTAAATGAAAACTGGTTAACGTCAGATCAGGAAAGGTAATTATAATAGAGAATTTTTTCGTAGGTAGTTTAACAATCTTTAAAATAATAATATATTGGTCAAAATAAGAAAATATGTAAAAATTGAAAAATATTGATTTTTCATGCGTATTCTAATATAATGTGTTAAAAACATTTTACAGACAAAGAATATTGCTTTAAATAATTAAAAAAATAATTTGTTTCTCATTGTGACATATATACTGTTTCAAGGAAAATAAATATAACATTTAGTCCATAGATAGCGATTGTGTAGTGATATTAGAAGTGATTTTACATATTAACATATATACAACTTTAAAAATAAATTGATAGATATGGAGGTTGATTGGGTGGAATGGTGAACGTTACATTGTGTAAAGTGATCATTTAAGTCAGCCGAAGACAAATCGTAAGCCCTGTAATTACCCATACTTCCATATTTTTCCATTAATAAAAAGTAGCTTCGTCTCTATGAGATATCTATTATTTGTTTAAAATATTAATAATCTCCAATCTTTTGTATTTCAAATCAATATAATTGTAATTATAAACCAAAGCTGATTTAAAACAAATGATTGTGTTAATCTATTTGAAAAGTTTGTGGTATTTATTATTCGGCATTAAAACCCTCATTCGCCCGACTATTGAGTGTTAGTGGCCCCAGCAAACTGCCGAACAGTCGTTTGTACGATGGTGGAGAAACAACAAAATCGGCGGGAAGCGAGTCTCTTCAGATGGAGAAGCAGAGAGAAGAGAGAAGAGAGAAAGGAATTAATGGAGGAGACTGGAGCCGAATAACAAGGTAATAATCGTTCGGAACGATTGGAAAACAAAAGTGTGATTAGCCGCTACTTGGGAGAGGGGGGCCGTCGCAAAGGAGGGGAGATAAAACAATAAAATAAAAGAACGCGACATTTGTAAGAGCGCGTCGGTAACCAATGTCGCCTCGGGAGGCGTTATTGTACACTTTATACTGTTTGCATTAAAATTAAACAGAAAGTCAATTAATATCTAAACATAAAAATAAAACACTTTTAGTTAGTTTAGTTTTAAAAATTAGTTGAAACAGTAAATATGATATATAATTATAATATATACCGCTTATTAATATATATACTGATTATTAAGATATATATTGATTATTAAGTTATATACTGATTATTAAGATATTGACTGATTATTGATATATACTGATTATTTATGTATGTTATGTATATTCGTATCGTACCTTCTTTGTACAGAATAAGTATTTTTGGTTCGAAGAAGTATGAATAAATTCAGACATATAAATATAATAGAAATATAAAAATCTCCCTGGCGGAGAACTGAACCCCGTTCTTACGCATGAGAGACGGGGATACTAACCACGACCGGTACGATTGTAACGTGAAAATAGACATTTTCATATATCTTAAAGATAGTTATAATAATTATTTAATATTATAATATCTTTAATCATTAAGTTTTTTAAAAAGTTCATCATATGTAACTACTTAAAAATAATAATTCAATATCAGTATTCAAATTTCACATTAGAAATGTATAAATAATAAAGTATATCAATGCCTTACTTACTCTCTGAAATATTTTTATTTTATTAAACTTATATGACAATTTGGCACGATAGTTTAAAGAGGGGACACGAAAATAGGAGGGAACTTTTTCAGCATGTGAGAGGTAGTAGGATCGATATTCGGCGTCGTCAAAATCTTTTTGATTTCAAAAAGGTTTTGAAGATGCCTGATATCCATCCCGGTACCGGTAAAGATAAAAATAAAATACAAGATAAAAGTGAGTTTATAAAAATATTATGAAATTTACAGGATAATTAATAAACACATTCAATTCAATTCAAAATTATATTTTTCATGCATGAAAAAAAAAAACAAATTGTTTTAAATACTAATTAAATGTATTAATTAGAAAGATATACATATAAAATCAATTTAACGAAAAAATATTTTAGCTGCCACAGGGATTAGAACCAGGATCTCTTCCTATATGGAGAAGTGTGATATCGTATATCTTTCTAATTGACGCATTTAATTTATATTAAAATATCACAGAACTGTTTTCTAAAAAAATTACAACTTCTCAAATAATAATGTTTTAAAAAATATATATGTTTTTATTTTATTTTAGTTGTAATGTTCGTTAAAAGAGTATAACACAAATTAAAGAAAGAAAAATCCGTGTTTAGTTGGTATAACTTTTCTCCCTGCTTAGTTGCGGCGGTTCTAACGGCCTAATAAAGTCATTCGAGGCCCCCGCGCCCGGCGCCCGGCGCCCTCCAGCCGCAGGCACTTATCTGCTCCTAATGTTTACGATATGTGCAGGCAAATCTGGGTTTTATTCACTCCCTGCATCGTTTTGTAGAGAATAATGAGTCGACTTTCTAAGAACGGGGAAGGGCGCATCTTCTTAGGTAAATGTTATTAAAGTTATTAGAATAACTAATACATTTCTTTACAATAAATAAAGCGATATTAAGTATTTTGGGTATCTGGTCAGAAGACAACCTGGAAACGTGGTAGGATCCAGAAGAAGAGGCAAATTTTCCGCTGGACTGACCGAGTGAAGACCGCGACTGCCTCTTCACTTGCGACGTGCTGAAGATTGCAGGATACCGAGAAGAATAAAGAAATGTTGTTGAAAGGATCACTTGGGTTTATCACGAAAGTCGCAACCATCGGTCATGAAGGAATGACCACTCGTTTACTCTGGTGTTCAATCCTCTGTTGCCTGTCTGGTATTCTCGTATCCGGATTATTGGTGAGATAAAATCGGTCTTTAAGGTAACAATTATCAGTTTATTCAAACATGTACGTACAGAGGTTAATATAATATATACATTAATTATAATTAGAAGGAGCTGAGATGAGAGACCGCTCTCCACTAATGCGGTGCCTTATAAAGCTCGCCTCCCACACTCATTCTCACACTCTCATCGCAGACATACACACACATTAACACAACAAGTGACAGTTCTCACAAATACATATATATATTCGATGAAAATTTGTAAATTATATTTTTAATGAAAACACATTTTTGTTGTGTATTTGAAATTTTAAAACATAATTCGGTAGTATTTTAAATACAAATTAAATTAATTAATTAGAAAGATGTACAAAACAATATTTATCGAAAAATGTTTAGTTGCTACCGGTAGGAATCAAATATTAAAAAAATACTAATTAAATATATTAATTAGAAAGATATACATACAAAATCAAATTTATAGAAAAATATTGTTGTTGCTACCGGGATTCGAACCTGGATCTCTTTCCAAGGTGCATTAACCGACTATGCTACAGCAGACAGTACTTTTGACGACAAATTTTCGAACCCATATGTTACACCTTTCAAACTAATACATCTATCGTTCCATTATTTGAAAGCCATTTACTTTATTAAATATATCACGGACTAATGTTCTGAATAATTATAACTTCACAATAAGAATGTGTTTTCCGTAATAAAATATTTATGTTTACCTTTCTAATTGATTAATTTAATTTGTATAATTAATTTTACCAAATACTGTAATATACAATGCAAAAAGTTTAATATGTATTATATACAAATGAATAAATATTAGAGATAATACCTACTGCATCCCGCATAAAAAATATTATATAATCTAAAATATCAAATTATTTTTAATATACATGTTGTTTGATTATGTTATTATTATTGTAGTTCACATCTCATGTAAAACACAAAAAAATGTTAATAAAAAGATAAATTAAATAATTAAATATTATGTTGAAAAAATATACCTCACGTGTGTGGTGAGTAGGTGCCACCTATGAATGAATACACAAAGCGCAAATTTATAACGTACCTGGGGAAAGCAAAAGATATCAATGTTTATTTTTAATAAAGAGTCATATTTATACACCGTACTTTATGTGAAAGCGGTGAATATAATCATAAAATTTCTGTGTCCCAAAGCTCGTGAAACCACATTAGCCTCCATTACTGCGGCGAAGATTACAACTAACGACACCGTGGAGATATTCCCGCCTATACGATATTTCGTTTTTACATTTTAAAAAAGGAATTATTATAATTATTTGAATATAATACACACGTCATATTAAGGCTTTAAAAGGTGAATGATAATTTTGTATAAATACATATTTTTAATGCACTGATAACAGGAAGATTAAAGATAATAAATAAATAATAAATGTTATTATCAAAAAACACTTTTAAGATAAAAATATACCCCGAAACTTATAATATTTTTATATCATTGCCATTAATTTATTATAAGCTAGTTATTGTAAACAAAAATTATTAAAAATTAAAAACACAGGTATATAATTTTTAGAGAAGTGTAAAACAAAAAAATAAATTATTGTATTGTATCATTGTACTTGCAGATTAATAAATATAAAAATCTATATTAAAGTGTATCCCCACAAAACCTCTGAACACATTTTCTGTATATATATATTTATATGTTTAATTTAAGGTATCCGCGAACCATAGTGTATGTGAACAATGATATATAATATGTTAGTTCTAGATTCTATAAATTACTAACATTAATTTTATTTGACACAGTCTCATGTTATCTTTGAATGTAATATATTTTTCTGTTTTGTTAATTGTTTATTGCATTTATCTATAATTTAATTTAATTATTAATTTCTGCATATTGGGATAGGTAATACAATTCCTCTGAAAATCTACAAAAGCAAAAGAAAAACACACACATACAACAAAATTCGAAAGAATCAACATTTTTGTATGATTTATTTTTCATTTATAATGGATTTTTACAAAATAAGCACGAACAAGAATCACGTGGAAAATATCTATAGAATTCTTTCTTATTTAGCGATATGATTTTACAGACTTCATTGAAAATTTTTATTTCCCACTTTTAGATGGGAGCACAAAGTGAAACCGTAATATTCGCCCCTCGTCTCACTTGAAATTTGCCGCTAAAAATGTTTTACCAAACACAATACGCGAGAAATCCTAGAAAAAATTCGATTCTTTGTTAGAAGTTAATTTATTCCGTCTTCAATAATAATAAAGTATTCATTTGTGCATTATGAAAACTTAAAATTATAAGGCTTCAGAAAACCTGTAAAGGTTTTCCAATTTATTTTCCAACAATCATCTTGAAATTAACACCTAATGAATTTTTTCCGTTTCCCCCTGATTTAATGGGGCGCATATTATTTCACCACACAAAAAAAAATTAGGTAACGTCTCCCTTCCCTTAATTACGCTCACAATATTCGGCTTCACAAAGTTAACATATTATTTTACAAAAAAGTCTATTGAGTGAGATTTTTTATAAGGAAATATGAATCTTCAACACATTCGGGCGATATTTATTACATAATGTTTTGAGGTAAAATTTGTCACGAAATATCGTATTTGATTTTCATCTTTATTTCAAAAAGATTTTGGAAGCACCGGGTATTAATCCCAGTACCCCTCGCACACTAAGCTTGCCGTCGGTTGTCGTGCTAAATTATCACATAATAATATAATGCTGAGTTTTAGATATATAAATTTCCAACGATCGTCGGCGCTGTGTGCGCACAATATGAACGCGATATATAGAATGGTTTCTGTCCATTACTTACCCATTACCCTCGCCCTCTATACTAGAACACGATCTTTTCTGTGGTTGTATTCTCTATGGTTTTTTGTGCCAGTTGAAGTTGAAACTTTGAACTGCCAAATATCGTTTACCGGTGATACGGTAGGCTGTGAAGTTGTGAAGTGTCCTTCCTGCCGTGTGGGAAAGATGTATTAACGGAGAGCGTACTGTGTGTACTCGGTTTTCTCGCTACCGCACGTGTCGAAACCTGTACATCTTGCAATTGTGCACGGTGCTCGTTGTATACACTTCGCGCCATTTTATCGTTCTCCCAGAACGTTAAAAATAGAACGATAGAAATAGCTCATTAAAAAAAAATTATAGGAGGTTGGCGAGTGGACCGTAATATACAAGAACGTTAATATGGGTATTGAGTAACTTTGTAGACATCAACGAGGAGGAAATATATATTTTATGCAAAAGTGGTTTTTTTTCCTCTTCTTTTTGCTATAATGTTTCTTTTTGTCAGTAATTTAACCTTATTCTATTTACTTATATAGTCTAACTAATCTATGATATACGGTGTACTGTTTCCTAGAGTTATGTCTGCCAGCAGTGGTGCGTGGGGTGAGTCCCCTTTTCTTACTTGTATTTCTTTTTGTGCAGTTTTTTTCCCCGTTCCCCGGAAGGGAGTGCCTCCTAACGTCTCTCCTACTCCTCGGCCTTATGGTTAATAGGATACAATAATTTTATTATTATTTGTGTGATCTTATTTGTATAATATTACTCATATATTGTATAAATTATTATAATAAAAATAAAAGAAAGATCGGGTACAATGAGAGTATTTATACCAATTTGGTATAGGAGGCTGTTCGGTATCACTGCGCGCGGTGCTATCGAACAGCCTCCTTTGTAGCATTAAAATTTACCAATCAGGCGGCGTAAGAGTAGGACCGAAATAGGAACCTTGAGTTTATTAAATCGGTCCTGGGAATGTGGTGGGTCCTCCTTCAGGGGTGGTATAAAACATGTTGCTGAGAAATGTTACGCATTTTTAGTTAATTATATAAAATTCGCTAATTGATCAAATTCAATTTGTTATGACCTACTTGTTGGCCCAGCGTTATGATACTCGGCTAATAATCAAGAGGTTGGGAATTCGAGCCTCGCCCTCTCATTCATCATCCATCATCCTTCATCTAAATTTTTCCTATTTCATGGCACACACATTTGGCTTCGTTTTAACACGCCAAACTTTGCATGTTATGCCAAGCTATAAGCGTAATTGCACACACTGTTCGACCATAAAGAGAGTATTTAACATATATTTTAATTTCACACACTTTATATTATATATTTGAAACGATTTTTTCTCACGATGAATGAAAGTGAAAATTAATTTTAATAATGCATTCAAAGTATTGTTAACAAAAAACATTAAATGTCTCCATTTATTGAAAAAATTTAATTAATCTTTGTTTTGCGCCATCTAACCCAGTGTGTACATAATAAGACAAATATGTACACTAGATGAATGATAATATTTTTTTTATTGGATGCATGCGAAGTATTATTGTAACTACATACGTTGAATATGTGAAATTCAGTTGATTCCAATGATATCATCCAAAAAAAAAGGAACCATTTCTATAGAATAATTTTGGTAACTCCTCATACACCCTACTGAATGAATTTTTAGTTATTATTCTCAATCATATTAAGTATATAGTTTCACATGTTTCGATAATGGTACAGGTTATAGCTTTTTCAGATGTAACGATCACTTACATTAAATATTTAAATAATTTGGTTTTTAATGTAGAAGAATAAGCTTCGATTCTCAGTATTGTGAGACATATATCTAATATCCCAATGCTTGAATCAATTAAAATATTCAGCAACAAACGGTTCGGCGAGAGATTTACAATTTTAACGGGCGATTCGCGCGAAACGGTGCGAACACCATAGGGGGACCGCACTGGCATATTCATTAGAAAAAATAGAACGTCCAGAGAGCAATATTATGGCTATTTTTGTACATATTTATATTTGCTGCTAATTTAATTGATTTTGGCAGTTGGTTATGCGGTCTATGAGCAATGTACGATGCATATCTCTGTCCTATTCCTAAATTGGACATTTTTAAAGTAACATGTTCATTGGTTTTACTCCGAGTCTGATAGTTGTGATGGATTTTTATTTTGCCCTCTTTAAAAAAATGAAATAAAACAGTTTATATATATATATAAATATATAAAAATTACGATTATTTAATAATCCCACTTCATTTGACAAAAAATGCCTGGAGAAGAGATGTGAGCGATATAGTATTTCTATATAAAATTATCAATAGCGTGTTAATTAAATTATCAATAGCTCTGAGTTAACACAGATAGTTTCGTATAAAGTACCAACTCAAACGAGACAACATGAAGTGTTCTTTATAGGTAAACATAGAAATAATGATGCTATTAACTCTCCAATATCGCGGATGCATCGGCTTGGTAACAAGTTGAATTTCGTAGACATTTTTCATTGCAGGAGCATACCTAAATTGAAGAAATATTTGTACGTAAATTATACTTAGTTAAATGTTATATTTAATCTGTTATATTAAAATGTACTGTTATATTTAAATTAATAATTCTTATGTAAAAGCCCATAAGGAGTTCTGATGGAAATAAATTAATATAAGGAAGATAAATTTAAAACAGGAAAATCTTTAAAACTCGTTTAATGGTAATGGTAATGGTAACTTGGTAATCTCTAGCCTTTTTAAAAAATATTTTTATTATTATATTTTGAGCTGTAATTATTGGTTTGAGAGATATGGGACAAGTACCTCCTCAACCTAGTATTTCGCATTTTAATATTGATTCAACTAATGTATGGTATATCGTTTTAAGAGTTTGTAAATCACAATATTGTCTAAGGACATAGAAGTGGAATGAAAATTTACGTAATTTATTATTTTAGAGGGTTATGTGTTCTTTGAAGTTGAAAATATTAATAAAATAATGGACACTATGAAAAAATCGTAAGTAATAAATGTTAGAGAGTTAATAACAGATCTAGTCCATAAC
Organism: Eubasilissa splendida; assembly: GCA_031772225.1. Lineage (NCBI taxonomy): Eukaryota > Metazoa > Arthropoda > Insecta > Trichoptera > Phryganeidae > Eubasilissa > Eubasilissa splendida. The sequence continues at coordinate 21,140,831 of CM062847.1, forward strand.
GACGAGTAGGTACTTCGATTGATGATTGATTAACCTAACAAACTTTTGGTCTCACGCTAAAAATACAAGACGTCTATTTCTCTGGTATTTTTCACGAGAGTGAGCGATAGAGGGGATTAATACACCCCCCAACCATCACGCCATTCTTAAGCACCTTCGTAGCTCGTAATGAAGCGTTTTTCCGAAATCTTTACAAAATTACAGCCGTAATGGGCAGACATCTTGAGCGGCTAAATTACCCTGACACCTGGCGGTTCCCAAAACAAGTAGCGGTGATATTTTTCTAGCGGAAGATCTGAGATATTTCTCATCATTAGGTCTGCAATGGCGGCACTAAAAACGGAAACATTTGTTTGCAAAATCACCCACTGTGTCAATACTGAAGATCGATTTGTAAACTGAACAGTATATTTATTATATATTGTCATGTATAAAAAATATCAATCTGAACGGTTTATATATTAATATTTATTTTTTGCAAATAACACAGATGTAAGTGGATGTGAAGAAAAAACATGGCGTCAGTTTACTTATATATTAATATATTTCACATAAACAAGAAAAAAGCATAGTACGATGTAAAAAAAAGTTATGAACACATAAACTAAAACGAGGAAAAATCATTTGCATGAATCAAATAACATTTTTAGTTAGGTTTTTAAATATTGTCTTTGAAACAGAAAATAAATGATATTTTTATTATTTGTAAATTGAATTTTGTTTTTTTTTTTTATAATGTTAACCACTTAATGGGTAATTTTAAAACATCAACCGGTTTCGGAAAACAATTTTCTCCTTCAGGATGTCAAATTAACTAACCAAAAATATGTTACTTTATTTTATTGTTTAAAAAAGAAATCAATTTAAAAAAAAATATTTTAAATATAAATTAAATACTTAACTTAAATTGTTGCGATGATGAAAGATGTTGAAATTGACTTGATGATACAAAATTATTAGATTATTTTTTAGAATAGGACGATTATTTATATTTATTTATTTCTAATGATTCTAAATTATTGAATTTAAGACCAACATTATTAATATATAAAACAGGCAATCCCGAATTTTTATCAAAAGTTTGATCATTTTCTAATAAATGATTGGAAAATTCTGAAAAACCATTACTATTTAAACGTCTTACATGCTCATTGACTCTTTTTTTAATATTTCTATATGTTTTACCAATATAGAAAGCAGTACTATCATTACAGCTAAGTTTAAGAACACCAGAATTATTAAATTTATCATGTTTGTCTTCGGAAATTAAGAGTAAAATATTGGTGTAAAATGTAGTGGTCGGTGGTTCGCGCCTCGTTCCAGGACTCCAGCAAGTTAGTCTTATTTTCATAGTACAAGCGTTTAGCTTAGTTTGGAAATAGTAAGAATATTGATGTGACATGTATTCCGTGTACGTATCTCTATTTAAAAAAAAATTAAAGTTATATATGTACAATTTTTTATATTATTTTTTTAAAAATTGATATTTTTTAATACAATAGAATAACGTGACATATGTTTTTGGTTAATTAATTTGACATCCTGAAGAAGAAAATTGTGTTTTTGGAAATCAGTCTAATCTATATAAAAAAAAGAAAATATGTCAATGTCGGTGAACAAATCATTGTAAGCCCGGTACATTTTCCCTATATGAGAGCGTAATCCAGAATCGGTGAATCGTGATACTCGAGATGGAAATTTATTAATGGCAAAAAGGGTAGACAATTTTTCGAAACATTTTGTACACCACACTTAAACTTAAAATATTAAGTTTAATAGAAATTAATACAACGAGATTCCATCGATTAATACTAACATGGATATATTTATGAATTAGTTTAAAACAGTTTGTTGATAGTCTTTCGAATGTATAATACATTTTTTCCATAAATCATGTTTGCATTAGTCATTTTATAATACTAAGGACTGTCGCGTGTCACGTTATTAGACTTTGTTGACCTTGAAACCCACGCACTTGTGTACTTATGTGCGGCAGTTTTAAATATATTGTTCATTCTTCTCAATTTGTCCAGTTGCATCGAAACTACTATTTTTGTTTTTTTTTTTAACTGAAAATAGTGCGTTATGTAACATATTATTTCATTAATTGTCTTAAAACCTCATTAGGGTTATTAACGCACTATTGATAAATGTGTATTAAAAAATTGAACTTTTTCCATGGTGGTGAAAGTATTTTAACAATCTTACGACTTAAATAAATAGTTGAAAATAATTAACATACGCCTGATACGCCAAAGGAACTCGGATTCACATTTAGAACACATATATTGATTTGATTATTGACGCACTCAACATATTAAGAGTAAATTGAAAGAGAGACAGATAGATTAGATATTAAGGATTAATTTTATTCTGCCCTGATGAAGAAACGAATGCTCTAATACCAGTCAGCATCAAAAAATTAAACAACACATTTTAATTTCAGTTACTGTTGTAATACCTAATGCAAAAATTAATTAATTAATAATAACAATATAAATAGACTTTGTTTTCTATTCGAAATGAACAAATAGATCACATATCAACCTAATTCATGCATTTCAATTAAAATTGCCACTTCACTCCGATGTAATGTGTCAGTTTCTTTTCAAATTTCCCACGCATGACACGTATAAGTACATTATAATATGTACCTTCGAGTAAATAAATTTAATTTTACATAATGATTTGGGCGTGGTTCGTGGCTCAAATTTCTACCGTACAACCTGGTCTTATCTTACAGCCATAACGCAATTAACAATCTTAAACCACGCAAAGTTCGGCTTGCTGTTTGCGCCGTGTCCTGGAATATCCGACACACAAACACCGGACTCGCTAAGATTGCGCAAAGCGCCTCGGATGGCGGGCGATCACGCCTCGGGCTCAGAGGTGTGCCGCTCGGCCCTGCGGTAGCGGGAACAATTCATATCATTCCTAAACATACGAGGTTAACGATACATAACTGGTAGATTCACAGTCGTTGTAAAAAGCCAATAATGCATAATAAGACAAACGATTTAATAAACAATTTATATATAAATTCGTTGTATGAGTATGATATAATCACCTGAATTTTATTATATTACATTTTTGCCGGTTTTGATGCAATGCCTATACCTTTGTCAGTACACATTTAAAAACCTGCGATGTTCGACTTCAATTCTTACAACTACAATTCTTCATCTTTCAGTTTGTTCCCTCGTCGGGCTCACCCCTTTCTTGGGACGCTGAGTTCCAGATGTTCTTCCAGAGTTTAGGGAGCCCTTTAAGAGGACGTTTGTCAGGAGACTTTTCATATAACGCCATGTGGAGTAACCTCAAATCCTCCATCCTATGCGCAAGCTAATATTGTCTTCGTTATTTTTCCGACCTAACAGCGATCTGTGTGGCATACTTTCTCAATACAGAAGTTCCTTATTTAATCCCTTAAACTCTCTGTCTTTCTAATAATGGATAAAAAAGTTCTTATTTACAAGTTTCTCAGCATGATTTTGGTCTTGGTGGTTTCAGAAATGCTTTCATTATTCCATATGATATCTCATAAGCAGCTTGAACTAACCTATCCTTTAACGCCATTTGAAAGATCATGGTCGATGTCCAGGTATGTAAATTGCATTACCGGTTATTTTGGTTTATCGTCAAACTGACAATTATTATAAACTTACACATAGTTGAAAATCTTTAGAAAAAAAGGTTTGAATCTGTAACATCTATTTCTAATCCTGATGATACTGGAATGTATTTTTTACTAACATCTCTAGAAACTCGAATTCAACTCACCGATCATTATTGCCATTTTGGTAGTACAATCTTAAAAATATATTATTTTTCTCCTGTTTAAGATTATTTGAATGAATATAAACATTTCTATCATATTCCACGTTTTGTCTACAAGTTTATGGCAATGAAGACTAACTTTTGGAGTCCCTCAGGAGGCCTTAATTTTCCGAAGTGAATCGGCGAACAGTACAATCATTGTTTGAAACATCTTGCGGCCATGGAGACTATGTGCACGTGCGTTCTGAAATTTCAACTACTTTAATATCAAATCGATGAACACGGATTGATATGTAATGAATATAACCGTAGTATACGTATTACCTTAATCAGGTAAGCAATAAAATACACAGGTTTGAACTGTTGAAAACGCGTAATATTGAACTGTATCTTCCTCCCCTACTTGTGCCATTATATCCAGTATAGAATTTAGACAACGTAAGATGATGCAGACATTTTCCAGCAAGTATGCCGACAAAATGATCCATGATATCACGAGGAATTTGCATACATGAATAAAGCTTTACACAATGCAGAATTCCTTCGTATCTACCCTTGAGTACCTTGAGGAACGTACATGTATCTACTAGAGATATTTTGTATTGTAGAGGAATATGAGAAGGTACTTTATGAATTTCGGAATAATTTTCCTTTAAATATATGTTTGTATTACCTTATTCAATAATAATTAATCTGTAATTTTGATTTATTCTATTACTATGGCTAAAATATTTGTCGGTTTGTGCTCATCGTAATTGATGATTCATTCATTCAACATATTTTATTATAGAGAATCATAATAAAATAAAATTTCCAATTACAAAATACTTATACAATAGCAACACACTTGATATTAAAGAACACGTTGATACATTATTTTCATCATATCTACTCTGAAGATGAAAATGTCTTCAAACACCGCCTGTCATCACAATCGATACACGACTCCATAATGCATAGATTTTCATTAATATTTTTTATGGAATTTTTCTGGATTTCAAGAATATATGATATTTAATATTGTATTACTGTTTTGTATGTCAAAAAATAAGCAAGTAATTGTAACAATAAAAAAAAAACAATATTTTTTTCTCTGCTTTTTTTCTAATTTTATTTAAATAATTGTGTTGAATAGTTACAATACATAGGCACAATGAGTATTAATAATGTCTTATGTTTATTATGTATAATATATTCACCTCTGTTGTAACAAAAATATGTATGTCAATAAACAGATAAATAAATTCAGTGAAATCTTGTACCTGGTGTTATGTTAAATATTTTAAATGGATTTTAAGGATAAAATACTAAAAAATCTACATAAAATTAAATACTTTTACAAAAAATGCATTACGTATCTCAGACACATATCTTTGCATATAATCACCACACCTCGTATTTTGTTTTGGTCATTTCAAATATTGTTTAAATTTTATTTAAAGTTTGCGAAGATATTAATCCTTGTTGGTATCTACTAAATACTAAGTACCCGTAAGTATTTTTTTATATTGTATACGAGTTATGTTGTGTACTTTTTTTAACACTATTTTTTTAAAGCAATTTTATAAAAAAAAATATTCGGGAGACTCTGGGAAAAAATGTATTCTATGTTAAAATCATAGCTCGTTTTCATTGTGTATATATTACATGACATTTATATTGATTGTGTATATATTACATGACATTTATATTGATTGTGTATATATAACATGACATTTATATTGATTGTGTATATATTACATGACATTTATATTGATTGTGTATTTATCAGACTTCTGAATAATCGTTGTATTCACTTGAATATTATCAAAAAGCACAACTTGTATGGTGTTTTAACTCTTTGCGTGCTTTACACGTAGTGAGTAACCGCCACGATTAATACTCAACATCTACTCTTACTAAGCCACCTGTTCTTAAGGAAGGATGCTAAAACTTCCAAATACCTCAACAATGTCAGCTTATGTGCATTATCATGCTTCTGAGAGCCCTCCTTTGTTTTCCGTGTTTATTATAGTCGGCGGTAGAGAATATTGTTCAGTGCATAATACAGGGTGGTTCGCTGATATCATGTTTCAGATAAACATGCATTTACTTACATCATTTTAGACATCATTTTTAGTGCTCGTCATCTATACAATTTTTTAATATTTATAAAATAGGGACTGTGATCGGTGGATTGGTGGATGGAAAATAGGTCATCAGAAATTAGGGATTTATGAGGGTAAGGGATTCATGTGATAGCGAATCAGAATGGGTTTACGGAACTAAAGGACAGCTCAACTCATCTGGTTGATGACGCCGACTCTGCGATCTTCCGGAAGTTTACCCAATGTACGAAACTGCCACGGGACAAAAAACTCTGACGAGTTTCAACGCCCACAACACACCAATATTATAGCGGTATATAAACTGGTGATCCAACAAATAATCATATGAGAACACTGCCACTCCAAATCTCGACGAATTTTACGAATTCAAATCAAACCAGTCGAGCCAAAGGAACAATGTGTACTGGTTGGAAGTGGGCTAAGGGGTAGGAACAAAATTAAAACTCATGACAATAGTACAACATTTTACAATAGCATTATTTTAAAGTTATGGAAGCATAAGTGTTAACTTTTTAAAAAAAAATACGAATACGAAACAAAAGACAAATATTGATTCGTGTTATACATATGGTGCAATAGTTTACAAGTTATTTGCATTGGTACTACTGTCCCCTGGTACAATTGACCCCGGTTTACCCTACAACAAGATTAATTGAAAAAGTAAAGAAATTACTAAGACTTGCTATTTTTCAGAATATATACAATTTATGAGAAATAAATCGATAATAAAAGTATTATTTGTATTATAGTCTGACATAATAATAATATGATATACCTGACACATGTATCTATAATGTAAAGTATATATAGTTATTCACAACTTATTTGAAGGTATAGATTGCATGCGCTTGAATTATTAGCAGATGTTATAATATTATATGAACCGCATTTTGATTTAGCAATATTAGCTGAAGTAAATAAGTATTATTATTTAATTTATTATTATTAGACTTTTAAATTCAGTTCAAACTTGTCCGGAACACTGGTGGTGGTACGTGTACTAAAAAGAAAGAAATATACAGAGATTTATATACATAAATACAAATATTTATATAAAACTCATGAAACATATCGCAAACACCGATTTTTAAATTTTTAAAACAACTTTCTTAAAGGTACCTTGATCAAAATGACGATACAAAATTATCACCATTCAAAGTTCAATAGAAAGCGATGCGTCATAGATAAATAATGGCATGATTTTTTTTTTTTTGGTTGAATATGTATAAAAATTACTTTCATTTTACCCATCGGTGTTTACTTTTGAAATAACGACTGATTTTAGAAAACTATCAATAATTTAAACAAATTAACTTCAGTCGTTAAGAACAAAGCTACTTTTAGTTTAATTGTTATAAAACTACAAAGTGAAATACGTACTCTTTCAATTATTTGTTTATTTATTTAAATTAAATATTGGATTAGATTATATATTAATTTCTAGAAGTAATGTCGCTGCAACAATGATCTGGTATTTACATTACATTAGAGATCGAAGAATTTGGGCAAGATAAATTTATATTCTAAATACTAATTTAATGTGTTAATTATAAATATATACATATAAAATCAATTTTGTCGAAAAATATTGTTTTTGCGCTACCGGCATTCTAACCTAGATCTCTATTTCGAATCCGGGGAAGTATACTACCAATTGTGTTATTGCGCCAGTATTTTTCATGACAAATTTTCGAACCTAAATGTTACACATTTTTCAAATTAATACATCTGTCGTTCCATTATTTTTGAAAGCCATCTACATTATTTTTACGGAATCACAAATACCTTTGAGTAAATTATTAAGGAAAACACATTCTTTTTAAAAATACCTGACTAATTGATAATTGTAGTAAAATAGTAAATAATAGAGAGAGTTTCAAATGTTTACAAAACAAAAAATAAATCATTAAATCTACTCCTGCATCCTTCAATAGACACATCTACTTATAATATTTTCAGACTTTAAAAGGCCCGTGTCCAAGGATGAGATTTAGACAAGATTTCGAAAGAGTGAGTGTAAGGAATAGCCCAGAGTTCAGGGTGAAACGGTCTATGAATCGTCATCCTGTGTGTTTTGCTTGATGCGGATTACAATAACGCATCCAGTACACATGTACCTTAACCGACTCTCAGAGATCAAATCTTCATCGAGAGATTATCGTGGTCATAAGGTTATTTAGAATAATCAGAAAATTATTCCGTAGAAAAATGTGCTCATAATGGAAAATTCCCAAGTCCACTCCTGTAAATATGAATATTCTCAATTTTATCACCGAAAGGACCTCTTCTCGCGGAGAATGGTTTGACAAAAGGATTGTGGTGTAAAATAATGATTAATTGTGTTCTTCCAGCATCCGAGGGGGTGCTCGGTGTGCGGTGCTCGAGTTCTGGGGTGTCGCGAGATTAGGGGATGAATTTCTCCATTCGCGTCTTGGTACAATGTTAATAAAGCGAGGGGGATTTGCGCTAAGAACTTTATCGCGCATCAATTTATTTACGTTTGATATAATCTTTATGGTAAGCCGTAACACAAATGGATGGAATCTTGGAGTTACACCGTTCTGTGTAATCCGAGCGCGCGTGGTTTGGATATATTATTGTTGCGTTTGCGTGTATTAATTACAATCATATTTCAAACCAATCATTTACGCAGGTGGAGTAAAGACGCGCGTGTTTTAGTTTATCGATTAGCAATACTTTTGAATTTAGTAACTCTAATAATACGTATTATAAACTTACTGTCAATTAAATATGCTTTTTTAAAAATATAAATATTTTTTTTATAAACACAAACATACGAAAATCATAAAAAAATCGCGTAGTCATGCAGGAAGTCCTCGACACGTCGACACGTCATTCGTGAACGCATATTACATCGGCCAATAGTATTTATCCACGCTTTAATAATCAACGAGTATGCATGAGAAAATGTATGAATATGTATGAGGAAAGAGTTGTTTATCAGGATAGAAGGATGTGGCGCCCTATCTTCTCTCTACACTTGCAGTGAAACGGTGTAAGTAAATTAACTTATTAATTAGATGTGCTTTTAATTTTTAAAGTTCTATTACTTATTAATTGTGATTCATCTATGGTGACGAATGCGTAGACGCGCGTGAGGTTGGTACGACTGAGCGTGCGAAAGAGATCCAGTAAACATCTATTATAGTCCTGTAAAATTGTATCGAATCATCTAGAATAAATACTATTGTCACCACGAGCTTGAGTATTATTCTGACAGCAAATTACCCGCACACAAAAAATCCTCATCGTTACAATATTTCACATTAATTAATTTTCTTCTCCAAACGTGAAGATTACCATATCGTATAGATTTTCTTTCACTTAAATACAGAAAAAGTATGAAATGAAAAATTAGAAGCTGTAATTAAATAATAGGTGCTTATCATAAGGAGTTTAAAAAATTGCATATTTTACATGCCGCTTAAAACCCTAAATCTCAAATGAAAGAATGCGATAAAATTTGGTTGATGTAAAAATTCCATTGGTATTTGTTTCAAAGCTTACAATGGCTAGTTTACAAAATGTAATTAATCGCTTAAATAATTATACAGCTTTTTATTCTGGCCAACTATTATTCGCAGACAGTAATAAATTTTGGCTAAAGGTGTTTGCAGCACATTTGCGCAGCAAAGCTAGCATTAAACTTTAGTTCACCCCCTATTCAATTGTAGTCTGTGTTTTAATTTACATGCATTTTATCAAAAAAACTGCATGGAAGTGACCATTTTAAATGTATTGTATACATTAATGTGACCACTCGAAAGTTTCGCACATAAACAAACGCTGGGAACGAAAATTGTCACAAAAATAATCGGTTTTTTTTATAGCAGCATCACCAATTATATATCACATAATATATATATATTTAGGTTGGTTGATTGAGGGTGATTGTGCCAGACTGATCGCGCGGCTTCTACCCGCGGAAGCCTTCACGCTGGATATAGGTGTCACTCGCGTCATTGGTTGGCCGGGAGAGGCGATACTGGCCATACTGGTATAATAATTGTGTGATAATGTGGTCAACCCAGAAGATCTTTAGCATGCGTCGGTACAGCCACATCTCAAACGAGTCTTTTAACGGTGACTTCTTTTATCGTTTAGTCCTCGAGTCCTAGAGCAGCATGTATATGATGTAGCATTATATTTCCCTCAGGCTTATGCCTCGATCGCAGATGAGATACAAAGGCTATCGATTGAATGAGAGTATGTACTACGCAAATATGGACACAATATATGATTCAATTGGGTAGAGATTAATCAGAAGCATCGCTGTTCAACATTCCAGCTTAATCACAATACAATACACCAATACACTTTAAAGTTACAACACATTCCCTACACTTTTTTATACTTTCTATTTTTATATATATATATCTTTATCGAATCTAACTCTTTCCTTTGAATTTTAATTAAATAACACTGCAACAACACGGAAAAAACTGTCTACTTTAACACAAACGGTATTCTAGAAAAGTAGCCAGGATAATGTTTTATATATCAGAGGTGTATACCTACTACATCCCACACAGTAAATTAATGAGTGTATGCTCACTTCTGATGTATAAAAACTTTATGTCAAAAAAATCAATCTTTTAGCCTAATCCCAGCGTCGACCGCTGCGCGGTAGTCCGCTGCAGCGGTCCGCCACTCACTGATCTGTGCGCGCGCACATTATTCGTTTTAACATTTCAATCAAATACACGAAATCTTGTTTTACAGAATTACGAGAGTAAAAAAATGATGTTTTACTTGTATAAAATATAATTATTACAAATAAAATAGAAAGATGTACAGACAAAAATTAAACTATCGAAAAAATATTTAGTTATATTTTATTCCCTGTAGCAACTAAATATTTTTCGATACATAGTTTTTTTTCCTGTATATCTTTCTAGTTAATTAATTTAATTTATATTAAATACCACAGAACTATGTTCTAAAAATGTACCTTCACAACAAAAATGTATAATTATTATATCATTAGGCTTTGGCCGTTTTAAGATGTTGTGTCTATCTTTTAAAATATATTTTAATTATAATTTTATTATATATCGGAGTCAGTCTGTCCCAGTATGTTGTGATTAATAAAATATAAAATATATAAATTAAAAAAAAATATAACTTATGCCTGGTTTCATAATTTAGCCTCGACAATTCTTGAATAACTCAGATTTATGTTTCCAATACCCTTTTGGACACCACATTCAAATTAACACAAGTCTTCCAGAAACTGCCCTTTTTGTGGATTCCCTATTATTCGGATTCTCACCTGGTCTACATTTATTGATCGTGTCACTTTAATGAAAATGACAATGTCGCATCACTTTGATTTTCCGTATTTTGAACCTCCGATTGATTGCAGTGATGAAAACATACATTTTAGAAGTGTACAAATTGAACAATATTTTGTTTTCAAAATAATTTAAAAAACATTATATTACAAATTCAAAACCAAAAGCTTACATATTAATTTAAAAAAAAATTGACACTTCACTTATATGTACGAGGCGCATTTTTTAAGAAATAACATTATTTTTACTAACACTTTACTGTCTTCGGACGCTTCATCCCTTAAACTACTTCTCAACACAGTTGCTAATAATAGTATTAAGGCACTTGTCATAACGGGGCACCTTCAACATAAAATGACGTCGCCTGGGATGAAAATCATGTCTGTACTCCGTCTTTGAGTTCATCATCGTTATCAAAACGCTTGCCACTAAGGAACGGCTTCAGATCCGTTTCTATCCGTCATTGTACTTTCACCATATACCTCACACACTTGACGATGAATGTTAGATGATTTCATGTTTAGTGTATTCAAGAAACGAATCAGGGACCGTACGGGCTGATCTATTTTCTTGAACATTTCAACCACTCACTGTAAGATGGCCACACTATGTGAATGTCTCTAACGTTGCATGTGGTGAGTCAGTAGATGAAGGAAATCATTGTGTATCTGCAACATCTCTACATCAGGAATATCCGGCAAAGGTACTTATTTAAAAAACGCGCCTCGTATATCAGTTTTCATTCGAATTTGCCTACAAAGAAAGCATTAGTCATAAAAATAGACAATTATTTATATTTGATAATATTGTTTTGTTAAATCTTGAATTATTGGTGTCTTCATAATATAATACTTTAACTTGACCTCATTAATTATAATATCTTGAATTTATGAGCATGGATGAATCTCACATCTCTTTTTCCCGTTTTTCTTTTCTCATACTGTAATCAGGAGTACATAAATAGGTTGGTAAAACAGTTAATTTTCGCCACTTAACGAGAAGAGGGGGCCGAGTAATAAATGACCACTGTTCCTGTTACTGTGAAAGACTTATGTTCTCCCGATAAAATATCCTCTCGGAGATAAAGAGGACCAGGAGAAGGAGATGAATGTAATACATCAAGATTATTCCGGCCCGCTTTCGTGTGATCATGCAATAAGAAAAACGTTGGCAGATTATCGGCTGTAACTAAATATTCTTCCCTCTGTTGCTCTATTATTTAAGACAGTCGCTGTATTATCAACGATTAGAATAAATCAGGGCGGTGGAATAATTCTAAAATAATATTTTGTACAATTCAAGGCAATAAAAGTTTTTTTTTTTTTTTTCCGGTTAGGGAAGAGATCCAGGTTCGAATCCCGGTGGCGCAACAACAATATTTTTCGATGAAATCGATTTTATATGTATATCTTTATAATTAATATATTTAATTCATATTTAAAATATCACAGACCTATGTTTTGAATAATTACAACTTCACAATAAGAATGTGTTCTCCTAAAAAAATAATAAAGTTGTATCAATGTGTCCAAAAAATTTAATAAAAATGAATTGATAATTCTGGCGTCTGCTATCAGATTTACTCAAAGGTATTTTGAGATTCTGTAAAAATAAGGTAGATTAATTCATATTTAATAAAATATTGTTCTATGAAAATGGATACTGTCTAAAATTGAGAAACAAACGTGGATTATTTCTAATTTCGTCTAGTAATTTTTGTTATATGACTTAATTCATTAATTATTATTTTAGCGGTCGTGTCCGGCGCTGTTCAGGAATAACATTTAGTTACTATTTAAAATAGATGGTCATGGAGTGGGTGTAACTATGTAAAAGTTTACATTTTTCAAAGGGTGCAGGATGGGTTTAAATGTAAGGAACCCACTAATAGCACATTAATCAGTGAGATCTCATTCGTTTACAGTTTTGTTTACTTATTAAAATAAATGCTAATACATTGTGCAATGTGTGTATGGCACTAAAGCAGTAAGATTTAAAAAAAATTCATGAAGTGTTTTTTACGAGTGCCATTTAAAACTTCAAAATTAACTAATTTAACCTTCAGCGCATAAGATGCGAAAAATACCGTGGGGTTCCATAAAACGGGAAGTTGTTGAAATACCATACTTTGTAATTCATGGAGAAGGTAAATATTGCTTCATTTAAAAATATATATAAATGTACTTCATGATAAAGTTACATTGTTAAAATAATACCTTCAGTTACCTTACTATTAATTATTCATATACTGTATTTGAACATTTGAATTAACAGTTCTCATAACTTGTTGTCTATTTTTGTAACTCTTTAATTTTGGATATTTATTTATACTTTTTAAACGTTTACCGTAACACGTTATGTTAAACAATTAGATAAAATGTATGAATTGTATCTGTTTACAAAAAATGTATCCACAAATAATGAAATTTAAACTTCTACTCATCGACGCATACATTTTCACATCTGATTTAGTAAAAGTATGCACAAAAAATGGATAAATTTAATTGAACATTTAGTAGATATGCACACCTTTTAATTGAACATTTAGGGCCAGTTGTGTGATTAGTAGTACATTTTTACTATTGTATCTTTTTATTTTAGCAACTTCTTGAAAACTGTCACTTTGGTGGTGAATTTTTTTTCAGATTATGTGCTAATGTATATTAAACAGCGAGATCATTATCAGACAAACTCTCATCACTAAAATATCGGGATATCGAATGATTAATTGTCGTATACTGCAACTTTCAAAGTATCTTTGTGTCAGATGACTTTAGAAACAGCTGTGGAGAGTCCGCCATATTTAACTATCGATTCTCGTTTTTACTATCGGATATCGGAAAGTAAAAAGTGTTTACTACGGGATGTACTTTCGAGAAGTATATATTTTTTTACTAACGATCAAACAACCCGTTTTTGAAATTTTTATATTAAAATAAAAAGTTACTACTGATCACACAACCGGCCCTTAGTAAATATGCACTTAACCTATAAACTTGATCTTTGCGCTTGTTTGTTAATGTTAAAGTAAGTAAAAACAAAGTATTAATGGGTTACATTACTTGCGTTATTATACTTTTACTAATATTTGGTAAAATTTATGTATTAAATAAATGAATTTAATTACTAATTTAATGTATTAATTATAAATATATACATATAAATCAATTTTGTCGAAAAATATTGTTTTTGCGCTACCGGGATCCGAACCTGGATCTCTATTTCCAATCCGGGGAAGTACACTACCAATTGTGTTATAGCGCCAGTATTTTTCATGACAAATTTTCGAACCTATACGTTACAATTTTTCAAATTAATACATCTGTCGTTTCATTAGTTGAAAGCCAATTGGCTTTTAAATAATGGAACATATAGTATTATTTATTAGTATTTAAAACATCACAGACCTATGTTCTGAATAATTACAACTTCACAATAAGAATGTGTTCTCCTTAATAATGAATTTAATTTTTATAAAGCGCGTGGTGAACAAATATAAACGGATTAATTATAGAATTATTCTTACATTTAAAATAATTTATTACCTATTCTGCATATGTAAAGGCTACAATCGATTAAGAAAAATCTCGTCACGTTTGGAAGCGCAAAGGTTTAGAATGAAAAAAAGTCACGTCGAAATCCGATATAAGGAACATAAAAGGATAATAATTGGTTTGAATACGAAAATAACCGATAAATTCGAATATAGCTAAAATTGTAACACAGTAAAAAGAAGGTATTGAAGGAATCACGTATCAAATCAAATCTTCCCCTACTAACCACCACGATGTGCGTCAAATAGTTTTGCGTGCAATATTGGCAGGGTGGTTACAATGTTTGATTTTACATAACATAAATATTTTGTAAAAAATCTAACATTATATAAATATTAATGTATTTGTAATAAGGAGGATTAGGACCCAGATTTCGAAATTAAAATAAGATATGAGATGCCATGAAGTACTTTTGTGAAAATGAAGAATTTCTTCTGCAACTAATACATTAGTCTAATCCATTGAAGAGCGATAATATTCGTCGTCATATCTATGATGCTCCATGGTGTGGACGTTTGGACGTTACTATTAAAATGCTGGAGGAATTTGAGACGTGGGTGTACTGATGTATGCTAAAACTCTCCTGGGTTGACCACATTGTCAATGAAGATGTATTAAGATGGATGAATATGTCAAGAGAACTATGCAACTATGGAAGGAAACTATGAATTAAGAGAACTGAAGGAAAACTAATATTTCAGACACGCCCTCTGTTACTACAACTCGTCATGTAGGGAAAAATAGAAGAGAACAGAGGTGTAGGTAGAAAGAGATTGTCAACCCGGTGATCTTATATATCTTGCACTGGATAAATCAGCCCACTGCGACTTGGTCGCCAATCTTCGATAGAAGGCAGCACACGAAGAAGCAGAATTGTTTTGAATAAAATTGCCTATCAGTTAAATTTAAATATTCAGACAAAATCCTTTACAATATCTCAAAGCATCTTGGTCTCCTTACAATTTTCTTTTTCTGACAATACAATAACAATTAAATGTGTCGAGAAAGATATACAGGAAAATTCAATTTATCGAAAAAATATTTTTGTTGCTACTGGAATTCTAACCTGGATTCATTCCTATCCGAAGAAATGCATTAACGATTACACCAAACAAACATAGTAAGTTGATGACAAATTTTCGAACTTACATACTGCAGTTCTTTCAAATTGATAAATCTATTGTTTCATATTTAAAAACTATTACCTTTTATTGTAAAACTATCAAATACCTTTCAGTAATAATTGCTAGAAGACACCAGAAATTAAATTAAATCCCTTTTTATTACATTTTTGGATAAACTTTGATATAACTATATATTAATGTGAACATTATTATTGTGAAGCTATAGTTTTATCAGAACATAGTTCTGTAGTATTTTAATACAAATTGTATTATTATCTGTATTAAAATACTACGGAAAAACTACAACTTCACAATAATAATGTGTTTTCCTTAATAATTAATAAATAAATTAATAACAATAACATTTTGATAGGCATATTCAATGATAATAATATTTCTTGTATTATGAGCAATATTTGTAGTATTATATAATCGTAATTGTGCCTGAGAGTGTTATTTAATTATCCGTTATTTGGCGTGTTGTTATGTACAAGTATTATGTAGCGACGCTTACGGATGAAAAATAGACCTCAAGAATCCTTCGGTGGCGTCCATAGCTTAGCAGTAGAAGCAATGACGACCAGAAAAATAAATGCTGTTTTTGTTTGAATGAAAGCTGCATAAAACTAGAATCGGAAGCAGAGTTGACTGATAAAGCCCTCAAAGACTGGTACCAAATACCGTATAAATTCCATATTGCAAAAAACATACTCATTTTGCTAATCAAGTTCAGTCAATCAGGCTTATATGTGGCTAATTCGTTAATGATAGAGTAAATAATAAATAATGAACAAATTAGGATTGAATGTAAAGCTGATCTAATCATAGAGCGAGAGAGAGAGAGAGAGAGAGAGAGAGAGAGAGATATCATGTGTAAAGAATGAATGAGGAGAGGATGGTAAGAGGGATATAAAACTGGAATGATGATGGCACCAGAAATAGAGGACATCCGCGGAAGCCTTGGCATGAGTAGGAAACTGATAAGTATATGGCGTTCTATCCTCTCTGCCTATACTTGTGGGGAAATAGTATGATGATACGTTAGTAAGTTAGGTAATTTAAAAAATCTTTGTACTCGTGTTGAATAACGAATTTTGTTAAAAATGACAGTTATTACGTGTGAAGGTGTTCCAATTCCATTTTTAGTAATATAATTTCGCCGAGATGGCGTTACGCAGAACACTTTCAAAAATGTTTCCTTTTTATTTGTTAAAATCACTGGTGTTACAAATTCAAATATATTAAATAGCATCTTAATATTAAAGGTTGCCTGGCGCCCTCTACGCATCTTCCCTCTCAAGTCACCACGTCACGTGTTTCGGTTTCCCGCGAGATTACATTCTTTTATTCTGTAATCGAATGCGTTCGAATTTTAAATGTACCTTCTCATATTCCTCGTGGGCTATGAAGAGGGAGGGGAGGGGACTGGTATTTTTTGCTGGAAAAATATGTACAAACAAATGTCTTTTGATCATATTTACTCGAATTATTTTATTTAAACAATTATGTACTGTTCTGGAGAAAAACAGCCTTTAATTTCTAAGTTATTCATTTGCACATTCCTATAATATTTGTTATCGTCTTTCAAATAATTTTTTGAAATTTATTGACAATCTCCACCTTTTTAAATAGAAAAACTAATTTCTCTTTTAAAAAAGGTATACGTTAATGTGTCAATTATTAGAATTTATAATAAGTAAAATTTGTAGTAATTTAATGGAAATATGACATTATTTGTTAATTTTAATAGTTTAAATCTATAACGCAAAAGTGATAATACTTGTAACGAAGTGCAAATAAGGTTAACAAAAAAAATATATTAAAAGGGGAAGGTTTAACGAGTTTGTATGATGGAAAACACACTATTCTTACGTCTTCCACTATGTTGCATGGTGTTAAATCCTAGAAACTAGCCTGTTGTAAATAGAGTAATGATGCCACCGTGATCGCTAGCGTTCGATAACTGGACAAGCACTAAAATAAAAAAAAAGACAATTTACAATTTATGGATTAAGAGTATTGTTAAATAAATTTATTTAATTGTATTAATTTAATCCAAATAATAAGGCAATTAAATACATACAAGATCACTGAATCCTCAATGGTAAAATGGTTAATATTAGCGTCTGAGTTCAACTATACCCATTTCTATATATCACATGATCGGACCAATGACATGAACCTTTATAAAAAATAATAATTCACCAGCGTAATTTTGTTAGACCCCAAAATTTGAGTGCGCACTCAAGTGTCGGGCAGTGGATCGGATCACTGTACATTCCTAACAAGTTTTCAATTCTCTTCCAATTTTCACACACGTAACATGAACTACTAACCCAACATTGGCCCTAAAAAGTAGATATTTTTATCTACAGAGCTTATCATTGCGCAATTAGTTTGCAACCGAAAGTAGTCGATTAAATACAGTTGCAGCTGGTAAATTAATCAATTATTCTAAAATAATTTGAAATGCTAAATATTGCGACAAAATTAAGTTATCCGCTTTTAAATTCGAATAAATTATTTAGTAAATCCCCGGTGTTGGGGAAAACTTTGGCCGGAAACGAGTCACAGTTGTATGGTAATTAGGGAAGGGTGCAGTACGGATTAGTTGTAAATAATAATTATAAATTCTCTACCTTTTGAGTAAATTCTAGGTAGAAAAAGCTTAGAATTCGCATTTGATAGAAATGTTATTTTAATATAAATATAATAAAGGAATATTTTTACGAAGTAATCTTTTTTACAACCTATACAAATATATATTTTAAGGAGAACACATTCTTATTGTGAAGTTGTAATTATTCAGAACATTGGTCTGTGATGTTTTAAATACTAATTTAATGTTCATTATAAAGATATACATATAAAATCTACGCTACGTTTATGCGCTACCGGGATTCGAACCTGGATCTCTATTTCCAATCCGGGGAAGGTGCATTACCAAATATGCTACAGCACCAGTATCTTGCGTGACAAATTTTCGAACCTATATGTTACACTTTTTCAAATGAATACATCTGTCGTTCCATTATTTGAAAGCCATCTACATTGTTTTACGTAATCTAAAATACCTTTGAGTAAACCGATAGCAGACGTCAGAATTATCAATTCGTTGTTATTAAATTTTGGACACATTGATACAACTTATATTATTAAGGAGAACACATTTTTATTGTGAAGTTGTAATTATTCAGAACAGACGGTCTGTGATGTTTCGAATCTCGGTAGCGCAAAAACAATATTTTTCGGTAAAATTGATTTTATATGTTTATCTTTATAATTAACACATTAAAATAGTATTTAAAATATATATTTAAATAATAACATTTTACGTGCTTCTCTTGTATCAACCAATACTATAAAGGAAAATAACTTTAAAAATAAAAGTTTTTCAGCGAAAATTGTACAACAAATAACAAAATATAAGAAAATTAAAATGAACGTTTTCCTAAGACGTAAACATCAATTTTTTAGACATCTTATGAGATGTCTTGGAGAAGCTTGCAATGGTTTAACTATAGCGTGATTTTTTTTACAAATATACTCCTAAAAATTAAGTTTTTTTAAACAAATAATAGATATACTATAGAGACGAAGCTATTTTTTATTAATGGAAAAATATGGAAGTATGGGTAATTACAGGGCCTACGACCTATAGTCGGCTGGCTTAAGTGATCACTTTATACAATGTAACTAATTTTTCCCTAATTATTTTTTAAAATTATTTAAAGCAATAATCTTTATCGGTAAAATTTTTTTAACACATTATACTAGAATACGTCTGAAAAAGATGTATTTTTCAATTTTCATATATTTTCTTATTTCGACTAGACAGATTTTCGAACCTACATGTTACAGTTTTGTCGTCAATTCACTGTGGTGCTGTAGCATAATCGGTTAATGCACATTCCCCGGATTGGAAGAGATTCAGGTTCGAATCCCGGTAGCAACAATAATATTTTTCGATACAATTGATTTTATATGTACATCTTTCTAATAAACACATTTAATTTGTATTAGCATAAGTTGTTATCATTTTAATACAGCCATGATGAGACTGGACGTAAGTATATACGCGCAATTATTTGAGGATTTATTTTTGTTGCGGCGCGTAAAAATATAATAGATTCATACATTTGAAATTTTGTGCTAGCTTGTGATCATTTATGATAATGCTCCGTATGTTTGTGCATACGCACGGCACATTTTTTTGGGACTAAAATGTTCGTAATGATAGTAATCAGGTTATTTTTTAATAATCCATAATAAAGATCTTGAAGAATTTTTAAATTCATTTGTGAATAAGAACTCATTCGGCCTGGATAAACAACCAATCATATTTAAATAAAATTTTGCAATAACGATAATAAATAATATTATCGTCATACATTATATTTTTATATTTTTTGCAGTGAGGTACTAGAATTATTTTTGAAATGTTTTATAAATATTAAAAAAAAATTGAATTGAAATTTGAAACGAAAGACAATAATTTGTTGTTAAGATTTAGTTTTTGATCACCCTGATGAAGGAAAAGTTTTTTTCAAAGACCGGTTCGTTTTTCGAAAAAACCCATGTGGTTAAATGAAAAGTTATTATATTAATATTGAGTAACTACAATGTTTTTGTAGTGTATATTAAAAAAAAGACTATTATTTGTTAACGTTAATTTTTCACCTGAACTTTTTATATACCTATTTTAAACGGAATATTAAAAATGATGGTAGGTATTATATAATATTTAAATAATCTACTTACTGAATGAATTTACTGTTTTCCATGAAGTACTGATCCAGACACTGCTGTTTTGGTCGAATCCTCGGAGTGCAATACTGAAGAAATAGTTAGTTTTAGACAGTTTGTGCGGCCACGACGTCTGTTAGTACCCACCCTGTACCGCATACACTGCACTGAAAGTAACATAAGTTTGAGCTATATTTACATGATAACTGTTTATTCCAAGGAGCTGCAGAATGACGGATATATGATGATGAACTCGATAAACCTGAATTGGTTAAATGATCTCAATCATTGAAAGACTTTTTTATCACTAAACTTTCAGCAAGAATTATTTGAGTGGCGAGACAAATGTAGAACAAAGTAATAATCCTCTTCTAGTGCAGGTAAATTTTGAGTAATATATTATAGTCTATTAAAATAGTAGTGTAGTGTCTCTTCGTGACCAGCAATATACCGCTGTCCTTAGAAGATGATTGTCAGGTTTCGTGTTGTCAGAATAGCAAGAATCGTGCTCAGGTGACTGCAGTTTATTCACGACACTTTACAGATAATATATTTACAATCACTCGCACCCAACCGTACCAATCTTTCACGCGATCTCTCACCTACGTCAACCATATATATTATTTAGGGTTGTTCATAATTGAGGGTAATTTATTAGATAAACTTTTTAAAAACATAAGAAATGCTTGTTAAAATGTTATGTATTAAAATATTAGCTTATAAATATTATATCTGCATTATCTGTCTTCTATTAGACCGAACTTCTCAAGTTTTCTTATTTATCATGGCAGCGGGAAATATGTTAGAAGTATTGAAGTATGCGGCAAAATACACTGGATTATTTATATTCTACGATAACACCAAGCTCTTCCAAGGTACATATTCTCGTTTGCTTGGCTGTCCACATCGTCGTTTGCATGTGTCTCCATCACCACATCTCAAAACCTTTATTATTTCTACTATGTTCATGTTTATTATTTCTGCTATGTCTACCAAAAAACGATTATTTGGGTGGGTTAAATACTTTTTTATAACCGCTCATACTATACTATATATTCCGCATATACTTACTTAATTTTTTTTGTTATTATTCCCTACCATGTTAAGTATACTAAATATCATATTTTGAAAGTGGAATATTGAAGACATGAGGGCTAACATTTTTAGATGGCTTTGTTTTAGTCGTTATCATTTCGCCCTTGTTTTTGCATACTTCATGCTCGTTTTTAGTCTGTATCAAAATTTTAACTTTGTTCATATTACTTATTATCTACTTGTCTCCTTTTTGATTTTTGTTTTTTCTGTTTTTTTACCATTTAATTTAATTTACATCCAACTTATAATCTAGCTAATGGAACCTAATGGCTACCTACCTCAGAACAGGTACTTTATATATACCTAGCGAGGTAGGTAGCGGCCAACAGGCTTGCATGTAAAAGGAATGTAATATTAATACTTGTACTTTCTGGTGTATTAGTAACTTTAAAGATTTTTATATTGATACAACTTTAAAGGAATGTTATTTTTAAAAATAAACGCGTTAAATAAATGTTTTAAATTTTTTTTTTACAATTTATATATGAATTACTTGATTCTACTACAAACTAAGGTTACATTTTTTTTATATTGCTGTATCTCCCCAAAAAAAGAGGCTCTTGTGCTTGGAGTATTTTTTTCAGTATTTTAAATTTTAAGATGTCTGTTTTACAGATATATTTGTTACTTGAGGAAAAATTCTTGATAAATAAACAATTTCAATATTATATGGAATGGTTTTAACTTACTATACCAAAAAACTTTAATGATTTAATAATTAAAATACTATTTTAATGTATTAATTATAAATATATACATATAAAATCAATCTTGTTGAAAGATATTGTTTTTGCGCTACCGGAATGTGTTCTTAATTTAATAATTTATGACACGTAATTTATTATACTAATATTAATTAAATTTACCTGATAACTTAGCCGAAAAATGGAGGAGTTTAAAAAACTTGAAACTCAAGGAATGGTATGACATCCCAGATCTTGAAGGTAAAGCGATGAGGCTGCACTGGGCGGGACTGTAGCGATGGTAGATGAGTCCCGTAACACACACACCGTGGGAAAGACCGAAGGGTAGATGAACAGGCAATCTCAAGATGAGCTGAGTGGCCAACAGACTGACCACAACGATGATATCAAGGGATGGACATGAATAGTATCATTGATTTATCTGGTATTAAAATATAAATCGCTAAAAATTTTGATACGATATTTTTTATTTATTTATTTTGTGTCACATAAAAATAATACTTTATTATTTTTTTAAATTTTTTACTTCTTTATGAGCAACGGAGACTTGTGTATAGAGAAGAAGTATAGTATCGAAGAAAAGGTACAAAGTTAATGTGAACAGACGTTCACAGGCACCCTATAATCATTTTTTTGTATTTGCTAGCTGTCTGTATATATAATTTTTGGTTTTAGATAAAAATTGATGTAATCTGTTATTTTTCTGATTGTAAGGGGCAGATGAAAAATTTAATGCCTAGATAAATAAAGTGGTTTTGAGTTGCAGTATATTTAAGTTTTGGAATGTCAATTGTATTTCTAAATCTCGTAGATCAAAATCGCTTCTAACATTTAATCTGTTTTTAATTATATAAAATTGGATTATTGAATTTTTTTTTTGTATATGTCTATTATTTTTGGAACTCTGAATCAAATTGAAATATTAATGTAATGTATATTTTCTGATAATATAATTAAACCATAGTTTTCTTTTGTGCCTGTGACCTGAATGGAAGGCTTTAAGGGATGATTTATGGAATGATTTTGTTTACCCTCTAGCTTCAGTTGTACAGCCAGTTGCCAGTCATGGTATCAGTGCATCCAACTGAGAGATAAGAACTTTGGCGGAATTGTTTGGAAACAAGAGTTGCCAAGGGGGACTACGGGGAATTCCGAGGATGAGTTAGAAGTTGCGAAAGGGGGGGAAGAGGGTGAAAGCAGGTCTGAGCTGTCATTGTCTGGGTATCAAGAAGGTGGTTGGAACCATAATGTTAAAGATAATTCTCATTAAGTAGATTATATGCTATTGTATGTGTGAATGTGATAACGTCACACAAGATGCTCGCAAGATAAATAATTAAGTACTTAAGTCTAAAATGTCTGTAATTAGGAAATGTAAGATTTATATATGTTTGTAACATTACATATAAACTTAAGTAGAATTCAAGATTGATTTTTAATTTTTATCGAAACAAGTCACGAATGATTCAAGCGAAACTTACAAGGAAACTTATAGATGAAACATATAAAAGATAACTAGAAAGTATGTTAAAAATGTTCTTAGGTTTTCACAGCCGTTCAGAATATTTTGTGTACAGTTTTATAATCTTTAAAATAATAACATAAAAATCGTGGTAACGGCCATGTAGTGGCTTTATTGGAAAGAAAATGTTATACCATTAGTGTTTAAATATGATTTCGCGCATATGGGCGCCGCGTCCATTTTCGACCAAATTTTGGAGCAGTTAGGGCCGTATATCAGCAATAATTTATGTGCTTCTCTTGTATCAACTAAGGAAAATAACTTTAAAAAGAAAGGTTTTTCAGCGAAAATTGTACAACAAATAACAAAATATAAGAAAATTAAAGTGAACGTTTTCCTAAGACGTAAACTTCAATTTTTGTTGAATGTTGGCTTCCAAGTCGTCTATCGTCTCTGGTTTATAGACGTAGATTAGCGACTTTACATATTCCCATAGAAAATAATCCAAAGGTGTTAATTCACACGATCTTGGAGGCCCATTACGCGAAATTATTCGCTCATCTAATGTTTTCTTCAATAAATTGGTTATGGCGCGCGCTATGTGACATGTTGCGCCGTCTTGTTAAAACCACAGCTCTTTAACATTAATGTCATTGAATTGGGGCACAAAAAAGTCGGTAATCATGGATTTATAGCGCTCTCCATTAACTGTAACGTAATTTTTGTGATGAAATATAGACCGACGATTCCACCAGCTCATAAAACTCCCCATACATTGACTTGTTGTTGATATAACAGCGTCTCAATATGGTTTGTGAATTTTCTTTTGTGAAATTTTGTGTTGAAAATGAGGATCAAGAGTAATTTCGTTTTCGGCCAATTCACTGAACGTATGACGTAAACGTCAAGCGGCTTCAATACTTGCACGAGCTGGATTTTGAAAGCTCGTAAACCAAGATTTTTCCGCAAAATCTTCCATAAATTGTATGGACACAGCTCCAATTGCTGTGCAAGATGGTGAATCGACTCATTCCGGTCCTCCTCAATACTACGCTCCATTGCAGAAACAGTTTCTTCGGTGCGCGCTGTACATCTCTGCGGATGGACGATTAAATCGACCGTAAAATGGACGTAGCGCATGGTAAGTTTCGCGAACTGAACTACGATTTTTGAAATAAATTTGCACAATTTGCAAGTCTATTCATGGTGAAATGGCAAACCAAACTGAGCGCAAATCAGCTGTCAGCTGTCAAATTGGTTGTGTTGGCCAATTCAAAAAACAAATATCTAAAAAAACACCCTTTGTATCTGATCTTTCTGGCCGACGTTGCGAATCCCATTGCAGGGTCTCTGCCCATCACCCTGCAATGAATCCGGAACATCGGCCAGAAAGGTCAGATATATACGGTAGATTAGCTCAGAAAACTGTACACAGAATATATAAAGTAGGTATTCAGAGAAACTTTAATGAAAACAATAAATTCTTGGATCAGGGGTTACATAAAAAATATGATGTATAGTGTGATTAAGAAACAAGTCCACGTCCACGATGTGAATAATACGTGTGAGCATAAAATAAAAAGATACAAGCAAACGCACACGATTAATAATATATTTTTTATTTCATATTATTTTTTGTACATAGCGTGTTTACATATACACATACACGTGTACACAAATACGTTTACATATACACGTGTATTTAAGCATCATGTTATACGTCTAGGAAGCAAAGTAAACACTTTAACGCAAACATTCGTTGTCCTGTCTGCTGCAGTAGTTTTCTACTGTATTTTAGCATGCACTTGAATTATACATCAACAATTCTGAAAACATGATTCACATGACATGTCAACGTAGAATAATGAATAAAATTAACACTTCGATTTAACATACCGAGCACTGGAATATAACAGAGATACAATTTATGATTGAGTTATTGTACGAATTGTATGCATTAAGATTAATGCAGTATGAAGATACAATTTGTCCATTGCGGATCACAGGTTTTTTTAGAGTAATCTCGTCAATGGTAATTTTCAACTGCCGGTTAACTTGTGTCATCTTCTTTCGCTTAACTCGTCACATTTAATTTATATAATAGCAATTTTTTTGAACGTTAATGCTATTGACTTGTAATATAATATTTCCTATTTTATAATATGATTGTACTTTTTTCTATAAAAAAAAGTTTTAATTTAATTAATGGCACAAATCACTCTTGAAGGATGGATTGCCTATTTAAAAGAAGAATAATAAAAAGATACAGTTTATTGAAAGCGAGTGCAGACGATAAGTACATGTATATATATACTAAAATATAATATCCCAATGTCCTTCTGTGCATCAAGTAAAAAAATTTGAAAGGTAACAGATAGATATATTATATTTGAGTGAAGTGTTAATTTCCTTTAGAATACATGAATTTGGTGGATATGTGTCTTTTTGTTCCGCGTACTTACTTACTTACCATCACGCTGTTTCCCCGAGGGGTTGAGACAGAGAGGATAGAGCGCCACACTCCTCCGTATTGACACACAATTCTCGCCTCATCCACATTCATTCATCTTCTCATACAAGTTCGCCGATTGTTGAGGCTTTTAACAGAACCATCCTCCATTATTTAGTTTACCTGGTCGTGCCAAGTCATCCTCGGACGTCCTCTATTTCTGGTGCTATCAACACTTGTGCCATGTATCTTTCTTACTACTCTCTTCTCATTCATCCGTTCCATATGACCTTATTTCTTCATTTTGTAGTCTGTTATAAATAGACTTGCCACATATACGCCTAAGTGATCTCATTTCCACTGCATTCAGTCTACTTTCGTTCCTCTTCTGCCAGCTCCAGGCCCTACTTCCATACATCAGTATCGGTACCAGGACTCTATTGTGCACCGCTAGTCTTACCTCAGTTGACAAATTCCCGTTAGCTATAATTCCATTCAAAGCGCCGTTCACTTTATTCCCTGCAGTCACCCTCCTTTCGGTATATTTTTGTTCTGAAGGTAAAAATAGTAAAGAAAACGTAAATTTTTACCATCTAGAAGTATGAAACTGTAATGCTACTGCTCTATAGATAGGTAATTATTTAAATTATACCCTATTGCATATATAAATAGGTAATCATTCAAATTATGTCATATGTATGTTTTTTAAGTTAGTCGTGTGATGGGTATTAAATACTATTTATTAAGTGCCAGTATTTTACATATATTGTGAAATACCCCTATGATTTATTCCAGACCACCATCACATGACAGACACATCTTTGTGGGATTTTATTATAATAAGACTGAGAAAGCGTAGAGCAGCCTCGTTTCGGATCCCATTATCAATGATGGAATCCGAAACGTCAACAGGAGATGTTGGATACAAAATTAATTTATATTACCAATTCACAAGTACAAGAAGAATTCATTTTTAAACAATTCTGTAACATTTTTTGAAATTGTTATATTGTGACAAATATTGGACTTTCTAGAAAAAACCTAGGTTGATATTTCGACACGGTAACACGTGCCATTGTCAAAGCCTTGTCCCAAAAATTTACGGTGCAGCCGTACTCGATCGCGGGAGATATAAATCTCCAACAGTTGAGATGAATCAGAAGAGACACCAGTATCATACACTTGTGTTCGCGGAAACCTTAAATTACACACACATATATATATATATATATATATATATATATATCAGTGGCGGTCGGTGATTTTTTGTAAAAGGGATGCTGGATAACATGTTTATACCTACAAAATATCAAATGTAACATATAATCGAAGGATATTCAGTGTTTCAATAATTCGGCTTCCAAGTATTCAAGCCAAACTGTCAAAAATGCGTCAGATAAACAAATTTCCCAAAACCATCTGCTCGCTTCGTAATATGTAAGCTGTTTTATGCATTATATCTATAAGCATTAAAGTTGTTTATGTACGTTAGATGCTGTTAACGTATGCGTATACAGTGTCGAAGACCTTGACAGGCGGAACTGAATGTCAAATACTAATAATTTGTGGATACGAAACGAATGATAGAATCCACTGTTGCTAGTATCTGTGTGTTTACGCGAGTCGTAGATGTTCGAAAGTAAGAACGAATTTATTTGCAGCAGTGCTGTTTTCGACTAGAAACAAAATGTCCAAAGCTTTTTGACCTCCAGAACACAAGGAATGCGGAGCATCCAAAGCATGTATGAAGAGACCGTGTCTGATATCACTGATACCTCTCATATTATGCATTTTAATATGAGTGGTAATTAACTCAAATATCATATTTTTATAAAAGTATCAAATATCATATTCACAAACATTTCCGATTTTATGTTCGGTTCACTTTTTATAGGTTATCAATTAAATTACTCCCAGTCAACAAATTCATAATGTCCAAAGTGTTGCCTAATTAAATGAACAATTAAACGCTTCACCCTTTCGGCTTGTAACTATCCCGGCCCCCCTTCCCCCCCCGCCGACTAACCAGAGCTGTATTTATTTTCTTGAGTAGAGCGTGCTGTCCGCTATTATTTTCATGCTACTTCATTTACTTCCCGCGCTTATCTGACTAAATTAATCGCCTGGGAAAACTGCTCCGCAATTCTAGTTTTTCACCTCGCAACTGCGGCGAATCCTAAGGTTTAAAATCGCGGTGAATGTTGAGGTCACTTGATGCGTTTTGATTGAAATATTACCAGATTTGCGTGCTTTTGTCGCATGGCCTGTATCGTCAAGAGGCCGACCTGTGACATGAGCGGACGGGGATATATGTGTGTACATTTTGCTTGTATTTTTAAAAAATATTTGCATTTTAATTTTGTCTTTAACCCGCTAACGGCAAGATTTAAAAGAAAGATTGAACTTACCGCCACCACGGCAGACGGCTTGAGAGGTTATGCAAATTTTATTTAGCATGACACTGGATTTTGCCTCGACCGCTAACACTTATATTAACAACCGCGCAAATAGAGTGATTAAAGTTTGCAGGTGCGTTGGTAGATATAATCATTCGTTTGCTTGTATTCAGGTTAACATATTAATCACGTTAACGACATTACAACGTTGGTTAACTGATCGCTGGTTTGGTTTCGTAATGTGCAAATTAAAGCGAAATTATCTATGATGAAAAATCGATTGGATTAGGGCAATCGCCCTGATTTTTTTGTTATATTCGAAAAGGCATCACACGTATTTATATTTTATTTTTATTTATTCCGTTCATGTTATTAATATACGTACATATTAAGCATTATAAACATTCTTATAAATATACATAAAAGGTAAACAAGCTTCATAATGTAAGAGATGTTCACTGTCTCCGTAACTAGATCGAAGTTTGTCTATCATACAAATATGAAAACCATTATTATCATTAATTAATTATTTTTTTATCTAAACCAAAAATATTAGAAATTAAGTAAACAGGGTTTTAAAAGAATTCTAATAACATAATAAAAAAGTAAAATACTCTCACTATTCCATGATTGAAATACCATGCAAAACAGAAAAATGAATATAAAGAAATGATGTTTTGTTCATGTGATCATTTCCATGAATCTTTGTTCAGTTTCTTTTCTGCTAACACTCAATAATCAGCTCCTGAGATGGTGTTTAAGTTTGTTCATAGAGAATTGTTTCATACTGCTCAGTGAAATGTTATAGGCTTTGGGGGCCAGAAACGTATGGAAGGATTAACCAACTTGTTTTCATTTTGGGCTTCACGGTGAGCCGATTATTTTTTGCTCTCGTAGCATAATTATGAGATGGACATTGATGAAGCTCTTTATTGGAATGAAAATAAAGGATCAGCCTTTTTACACAGAGCTGTCGAATATCAAGAAACTGACATTCCTCAAACAGTGAGCCACAGGGAAACCTATATGATTTTCTGTAGATGATTCTGCATAACAGTGTATGAATTTTGATCAAGCTGTCTGAACATCCGTATAGAATGATTTTTATTAAAAAAAATATTAATTAAATTTAATATAAGTAGATAAGGTTTTAGGTTATTAGTTGAGTGCATTACTGGTCAAATCGGTGGAGTATTTGGCTAGCCTGGCCTATGATCCAGTACAAATGATTCTACAAAAGTGTACTTAATGGCATTATTATTAATTTTACAAATGTTGTGGTAACACATGATATGAGTAAATTACAAAATTATACGGAAGTCAGAATAAACAGATAATCTACAATCTGAACATATAGAAGCTAAAAAAAAAAGTATTATTAAATAAAATAAATAATAAATCCTTCCAGATGAATGGTGTTTCTAGTATCCCAGAGATGGAATTATAACTTTTTGCCGCCATAAGCAAGATTATTTTTTCCGCCCTAGTAACTTAAGTGAAGATGATGTTTTCAATTTTTGTAAAACCATCCACATATAGTTGGCCGCCCGCGTGCCACACACGTTAGGGGCGGTATTTTATTAGGCCGGCTTTGTGAAACTTGTCCAAAAGCGATTTTTTACCAAAAGACGTTCTGGACACTAGTGTTGACTACAAATTACTGCTTTATTAGGAAATAACTATACCTAGATTATTTTTATTACACACTATTATCGATTAGTAACTTGGGATTTTGGTTACCCCCTTAGTTTGGCCACCTCAGGCAGGCGTCTGCTCCGCCTGTGCGTAACGCCAGCGCTGACTCTGCGAGTACCACGTATGCTTCTGTAAAACAAAAAAGTGTAAAAAGAATATTTGAAAAAAAATATAAAACTTTATGAATGAGTCTTAAATAAATATGTTACCGTAATTTAAATAAAAAGAATCAGAATATATGCAGTAAACTAAACAATTTTATTATAAATGAAATCTCATATTACACGTCTGAAACGAAATATTTTGAAATTCCGCCTGGCGACGTGACGAGAAACATAATTTCTTCAGCGGGACATCCGCTTCCGGAGAGGCGCTGCCGGCGGAACTTCCGTCACGCTTAAGAAAACCTCCAGTATCGCCATCTTGTAACATGACGTGCAGAATTCCCGATTTATTTATTATTTATTTACAATTCAAGAATGTCAATAAATATTGTATGTAAAAACTTATTTTTTATGTAAAAAAATGTTTTACTGTCATAATAATATAAATGCATATAGTGGGCGGAAAATCATCAATTTAGTTATCGAGTTGATGATAAAAATTTTAGGTTAAACTTTATATGATAAATAATTACATTAGACCAAAAAAAATTTCGCCTGTATTCCGCTCCATCTCTATTATGCGGCCGCTGCAGACGCAGCTTGTTTTGCATAGCTGGGCGAATTGATTGTTTTAGGTCATCTTAGAGTATCCTACGAGTCATATTTACCCTGACTCTGTCAATAGAAGAATAGTATTCGATGGACGCGTCAGTTCATTTGAGACCTTCGATAATTCATATATACGTTTGGATGCGTCTCTGTGTGTGCGTCCACTAAGAAATAAGAGAGAAAAATATCAAACACGTGTGTGCGCCCACCGTACTACTGTCAGCCAATGGAGAAGCCAACTACTCGGAAAATAATTTATGGCGATGCAAGCGAGGAGCTGTCACTTTTTGATTGGAGCGGGAGCGGCGCTAGGTCTTCGACCAGAGGTCGGAAAGGAAATTATAGCAACCACGTTGCATTTAGTGGCAAGACTTGGCAAGACTCCGCAGTCTACCGGAAGCTGGACGTACACCATCGCACTAAAAGTATTGAGAAGAAATCGACCCTCGGCTTGACTCTGCAGCTGAAATGCAATCATGGCGTATTTACTCTGTGTCTTGGACCGAGAAGAGAAGTACGACTCTGGTTTGAGGCGACTACAAGAAGAGGAGATAGTATTTGGTGAGAGACTTTCATGCAAGATAGTGCGTGTCATGAAAACGGAGTTATAAATTCATATAAGTACCTCTTGTCTTCTCCACTTGGTCGCTCCAACGGGTGGGGATCTTTCTCTTCCTCTTCGTCCTTCAACGTGGCACACCACAACACGCTTCTCTAAGCTATCTTCCAAGATATTTTCAAGATGCCCAAAAAATTAAAAGACTCATCTCAGGCAATATTTAAATATTTTTAGTGGCAACCCCAATAAAACTTATTACATAAACTGTGTTATAGATATTTTTGTAATAGTTATAATATATACTCCCACTTTTGCCTTGTGTTTTATTTTCACCTTTACTGGAACCAGAATAGATACCAGGCGCTTCCGAAGTCTTTTCGAAATAAAAAAAACGTGTTGAGAATTGATACCGGTTCCTCTCACACGCTAAGCCAACGTTCTGCCTGCTTAGTTAATCATCTAATAGTGTCATGGTGTCAAATTGTCATGTTAGTATATAATGCCGATTTTTGGGTTAAAATTTATTACATTAATTAATACTTTTCATATACTTTATTATTTAAACATTCTTAACATAAAATTTTAATATTGAATTTTATTAAAAAAATAGTTACCCTTTACGAATTAAGATAATTATAAACGGCTATTTTCACGTCTTATTTGTATTTCTCAGCAGTGCAGGGATTAGCATCCCTGACATTAATTAATTCGTTGATATCTATTTGATTTACTTCACCGATTTTTTAAAATATATATTTAAAACTAGTAAAACATATTATACATAAAACATGCGTATATTCTACTATGTATGGTATCATCCCTGCATATATACTTTTTTTTAAGACGTATTTAATTTTTATAAATAATTGTACTTCTTTATTTGCTTACATTTATTTACAGCATCTTCCTACGTTTATTAATAAATGGAAGCTGTTTTAAGTATATGTAGCGACCATGATTCAAATCTACCGCCATCTCAGTCGGCATCGACGCTAGCGACAGCGTTGCCGGCTGCTGCCACAAGTCTGGCTCAATTCACCGCCAGACAAGCTCTCCAGTTTCAGCGTTTCACAAGGGCGGTCTTGCCGGCTCGCCTTAGCCGAGCAAGACCACCAATTCATTTCATTTCATAATTTCTTACATCTTCATTCACTGTATTCATTTCTATCTGTCTTCATTGTTTTTATCATTTGTCACAATAAACCTCAACACGCGCCAATCATTTGTATTTCATTTAACCACCGTCCTAACCCCCAAATATATATTACTTGCGATGTTAGTTTAATTTTTGTCGTACGCCTGTGCAAGCACACGCGAGATGAGAAATTTTTTGAAAAAGATTTACTGCGGTGCGCAGCAGCGAATAACGTTTTTTATTTGAATTGGCGTTTACGAAACTAATTAAGAAAATTAATTTATTATTGCGTTGATACAGAATTGCACGGTATTATTATTTCAATGCAAACGTTATCCGTTCATTAAAGTAATGCCGAAACGTAAATTATAATGCCTATCATTACACTTAATCGGTAATATAATTGCTTCTAGAATAAATTGGTCTACGCGGGATCCTGGGGTTATTAAAACCTGACAACCCCAAATTGATGGTTTCCAACTCCGAGGGGTGGACAAGTTGAGGGTTGGTTCGCAAATAAAGCAGAAACTTCTTTGTACATTTAAACCTCCAATGCCCAGTTGGCTGTGAAGGGACACCGGAAGCGATTTCACACTGACAGCCTCTGAAACAGTAGGGATAGTCTTTAAAGCAATAAGCGTGTCACTGATTTTTGTTAATGTGGTTAACGTGTAGTATAGAACCTCACTCCGCTCCTCCATGCAAAGCTTTGTTGTATCTTCATTGACAGTTCATTGTTTGGCTTAAGACTTTGATTCACTGTTCATCAAAAACGAGCACTTACATAGGTACTTTATTCAAAAATATATCTCAAACATTTAAACATTAATGTGGTTTTATATGTGTATTTCTATGTATTGAAATCTTATTTTATTCAATTGAATTTTAAAATAAGAGCAGAACCGAAACTACACTGAATTTCATTTACGAATGCGAGTGGTCAGATGTTTTGTATTCTCGATATTATTTTATGGAATGGAATAACTAACTGGAAAAATAATAAAGCGACTTGAAGCATTTGAAGTATGGATCCACAAAAGAATGCTCAAAATAAATTAGATAAATAGAGTTGCGAATAAAAATGTTATGGTTCGGATGAATAAAGAAAAATAAGTATTTAAAACAATAAAAATTCGAAAACGCCAATATCTCGGATATGTAATGAGACATCCGTAGATGTGCGAGATCTTGCACCTTATAATGCAGGGGAAAAGTGCTGGAAGTCAGTGCCCTGAAAGAAGGAGAACATCATAGATGAAGAACATGAGGCAATGGTGGCAAGTGATGATAGGCAATATCCGTTGTACACAAAAAGATATGAAACATAATGTCGCTACTGATCAGAAATAAATAGATTTGTCAATATACGTGTGCATATATTCTTATTATATATTAATACTGTAAACATTATCATTTCATATAATCATTTTAACAATTGTTTAATTTCGCTTTAGGTAGTTTAAAAACGAACTGAAATCATTTATATCTACTTTGACACTTAAGTAATTTAACTGTAAAATATATTATATAAAATTTTGACCTGGAATTAATAATACAGCATATAAGTATTACATGCGTTTAACAAAAATACATTATAAGTCTAATTTAATAATAAATTGGTATTTTTAATAATGGAATTCTTGTCTTTAAAACAGCTTGGTTTATTGAAGTTTACTTATTTGATGAAATTATACAAATGCAGTTTTCAAAAGCTGGATCTAATTTTCATTACATGCATTTGTGAACAAAGTGATTTCATAAATAGATAGCCTAGCTTTAATAAATGGAATGTAACCCTTTGTTGAAGGCCATTAAACTCGTCCAGTCAAAATTAAATAAATTATGTACCTTCATTGCACTTTTCACAATTCACGTTCACCTTTTACCGCGGCCATCGACATTGTCTCCCCTCTAGGAGTGCGCTGTTGCCGTGAAATCTCGCTTGAATAAGCTTTATGAATGACTTTGATATTTTGAAAGCTTTTAATTAAAAATTAAGCTCCCCACGAAACGTCCGCGAGGATGACAGACCGCTGCAAGTGGTCGGGAGGGAGAGAGCGGGGGGCAGGGGAAGTGTTTTAGGCCCTAAGAAACTAGTCACATAATTATGATGGAGTAGGTTACAGCTCGAGAGGTATGTGAACTCATTACGAGTATGGAAAGTGAGCTTTCGGCGTGGAAACCGTGGAGTCAACACCTGATAAAGATATTTCAACGTAATTAATTGCGATAACGCCCGCGATAGCGGTCATAAAAATGATATATGACGTTTAGATAAGAATTTGACTGGACATCGATCACAGAGAATTTAAAAGAAAATGTTAAAAATATCTAATGAGAAAAATTTATATAAAACCCTTTTTTTAAAACATCATACCTCAGGGTACTTCATAAAGAATATACAATTACTCACATTCAATTCAAGAACGTATATATGATATAAAATATTTTAGTCATTAATAAATAGTGCTATACAAAATAGTTGCTTGCATTTTCAGAGCACTATTTCTTACAATATATGATATAACATTAAAATCAAATGAATTCATTCTTTATAAATTTTTTATTTTCAGTAACTGAAATTTATGGAATCGTTAATATTGATAATTTTGGATTTAAATATTTTATAACACAATTATTGTGTTCGCAAAATAACAACGTAGTACATGTCTGTATTTAAAAAACTCTTAGAAGCTTATATTCTCGTACATAATGGAGGGTTGATAGAAAATAATGATATTGAAATACCGTTTAAAAATTACGTGTTATATAGTGTACTTTAATAAATTGGTTAGTTTTTTGATTAAAATTATAGACTAGGTGCAGTTTTATATAACTTAAACTTTTGAAAAGTCAAAATTAATTGCAACAGTAATTTAATATTTTAAAATTTAATCCAACAACAAGCATGTGGGAAACGGGATTTAACTATCGAGCAAATAAAAGCCATCAAGCTATGTTTCGAAACGGTATCTTCCACTCAGTTTTTTAGTCTCGGGAAAAAATGAAAGACTAGATATAAATTACGTGACATAGTGCCTTCGAAATTGTCTTAATTTTTACCATTTTATAAAGTGAGTACTAAAAAAAAAAATGAAATATTTATGAGTTTTTCAGTGAAATCATGCCTTCTGCATAATTCTGTAAAATGCTTTTATTTGATATTCTTTAAAGGTAATTAATTAATAATATTCTTATTTATTCAACAAAACATCGTAAATTTGTCAAGATTTAACAATATCCAGGGATTTATACCGTTCTACCTGATGACGGTAGAACTGTGGCATTTTGAACAATGCTCTTTTGTCTTTCCTAAAACGCCTTGCCCTTTAGGCTCTCGGGGGAGGTTGTCTTTGTTAGGGAAATTCCTTAGCCTCGGTCCGCTGCTGTAATAATGATGCTTGATCCCTTTAAATATATCATTTTGACAATTGAATTGTACCCTGAGCTTGGTGACAAAGTCTGATAAATGTTTGTTGAACGATTAGATTATTATTAGGAGAACACATTCTTATTGTGAAGTTGTAATTATTCAGAACATAGGTGTGTGATATTTTAAATATGAATTAAATATATTAATTAGAAAGATATACATATAAAATCAATTTTATCAAAAAATATTGTTGTTGCGCTACCGGGATTCGAACCTGGATCTATTTCCTAACCGGGGAAGGTGCATTATCCAACTATGCTACAGCGACAATATTTTTAGCGACAATTTTCGAACCTATATGTTACATTTTTGATATTAATACATTTAATCGTTCCATTATTTGAAAGAGTCTAAAAATATTGTCACTGTAGCATAGTTGGATAATGCACCTTCCCCGGTTAGGAAAGAGATACAGGTTCGAATCCCGGTGGCGCAACAACAATATTTTTCGATAAAATTGATTTTATATGTATATCTTTCTAATTAATATATTTAATTAATATTTAAGATTAGATTATTGCAGATATCGAGGATCCGAGACAAATGTCTAATTTTACTTTAATTATTTTTAATAAATTACCATATTTTGAAAACATTATTGTGTTTCAATGACACTAATATAACAAAGAGGTAAGTTTTGTTAATTATTAATCTACTTAACCTATATTACTAATATCCTAATCGTATGAAACCTAACATAGAATTGAGATTTATTTATGTGAGGGATTTATTATTTTTCATTTAAAAAAATGGTTTTATGGATCATGAAACACGACTTATTTTATGAAAATGAGGGAGATGCCCACGAAACTATAATTAGAAGAGATTGAATATAATATTAATTTTTTTTCGATAAATATTTTTAAAAACTAAATTTTCGTGTTAACATATAGGTTTCTTTAAAATTTAATATTCAGCACAAACTACTATTTCTACTAAAGCTATTTAATAAAGGGTGCTATGTCACCCTTTAGACCAGAAAACATTTTCCTGGAGTTGAGGTATGCGTTGTAAACAGGGGAAAAGAGCTTGTTATAGTGACTTATACAAAGGAAAATGGCCTCAATTTTTTATGCCCTTTAAACTACAATCGGGGTTGTTCAAATATCGCATCTTTGAAGGGTCTGCTTAATGTCACAATTATTACCTTAGATTTTTAGGCTTTTTAGAACACAATACTTTAATAATTAATATAGTTCAAGCAAAGAATATATTAATAATTAGACAAAATACTTTGTTTGAACCACAATATATTGATTATTCTACATGTTTCGACACCTATGGTATCTTCTTCAGGAAACAATGTATACTAAAATTAAAAAATACAAGCATAGATAAAAACAAAACTATAAAGTGGTGAATAAGTAAGAAATATATTTCTTAATAATATTTCTTACTTATTCACCACTTTATAGGTTTGTATTTATCTATGCTTGTATTTTTTAAATTTAGTATACATTGTTTCCTGAAGAAGATACCATAGGTGTCGAAACATGTAGAATAATCAATATATAGTGGTTTAAACAAAGTATTTTGTCTAATTATTAATATAAAATGAGGCCACAAAGTAATTTTGCAAATATTGAAGAAATTAAATTTTTATTTATAAAATATAACTATTTTACTGATCGTCCAGTGCGAGGATCAAACAGTAACCTATTAGAGCAAACCAGTAGGTACGTCAAATTGTCATCATTTTTGAGCATTATTTTACATGGAGAAGAGTTTTGTTATTTTAATAAATTTGAAAAAACCTGACCGCCGGCAGCCGCCACACACCCAAGTAAAAGTGTGATTCGGTGCAAGAGCACAATTAAAAAACTATAAATTATGTCGTCATCACAATCATTTTCGTCAATTCAAGATTTTTTTTGTTTATTGATTGCGTGTTGAAATATTTATGCTCTTTCTAATGCCATCTTTAACTTTATCTGCGTTCTAACCCACGTGTTTTCTTTTCTGTCTTTTTTAGTGTCCTATTGGAACATTAAATCAGAAGTTCATGTAAATGTATTTACCCGTAACTACTACCTATGCACATACACTCTAGTAATATCAATCAATGTTTATAAATGTATATATCCTAGCGGTCCGTACCATGCTTTGTCTGGGATTTCGATTTAGTTATATAATTACAATATTAGCCATTATTTTTCACTAAATAATAATGATGTATATAAAATTTTTGTCAATGCCTTAAATAGTTATTATGTAAAATTTGGAACGGATAGCGTTCAGTATAATACACACTTATATCGAGAAGAGGGGGTGGGTTAAACAGGGAATGGATGTACACTCGGGTCTCTTTTTATGCGGTTTTGGTGTTATGCAGTTTATATTTCAAGAAGCATTTTTAACTAAAAAAAACTATTTTAGACCAATTTGACATGTTGAAAGGGTAAAAAATTCGGTGAATTTTTTCTGTATATGCAACTACAGTCTGCGCCAGTACAATTCAGCCGAAACCAAGTGAAATTGAGCATGTCTGGACGCGTTTTTCCCCTTAATTGTTTTTAGAAATTATCAGTGAGCATAATGCAGAGAATAATGTCATGAATGACAATGATTTATTTTTTTATTTGACATTTTGTCTTTTTTTTATAACATGAATTAAGTATTTTACATTTTTAAAATTACATTGTTTTTCTTTCGCTTACCTCTTCAAAAAAGAGACCAGCTCTTGTGCTTGGAGAAGGAGTTACACTACAATCATTTTATATAATATCTTACATATTCTATTAATTATCCGTTTGTGTGCTTCTGAAGTGTTCTGTAATATTGTTTATTTTCCAATTATGTATTTTTGAAGTGTTCATTTAGTTTCTTTTTAAATTCTTTTATATCGTTTTTTTTTATTTGTGTAGGGAGGCTATTGAAATTTTTTTATCCCTAAATATAAAAAAAAATGCTGATAGTGTTTGGTGTTACATTTAGGGATTTTAAAGTTATTTTTAAAACTTAATGATGTGCTTGTTTCAAATTTTACAGTGTCATTGGTATCATTATCATATCATTGGTATAACTCTTGATACCGTCGAAGAAAAAGAAAACGAAAATGAATTGGAAGAAAATGAAGCTCCAGTCACCCTCACTTCAAGTGTAATTCGAGAAGGTCTTCAACTTGGCAGTAAATTGGAAAACTATTTTATTGAAAAAGATGATAATTCTGAACGACCATTAAAGTTTCAACGCGAGCTTCAGAATTGCATTTCTTGATATCAGGAATTGTACTAAAAATTAGCAAGTTATCGGAAAGTTTAATCACTGATTATATTGTCAACAGGGAAAAATCAACTTGCGAAGTTGAGGCTAATTTTATTTGTGAAGAATCATTATCTTCAGGACATAGATCTGATGCGCTGACTATCTCTTCTAGTGATGAAAGTGATTTCGAACCAGTTCTCAAATTATGCCGAACATTGTCATATAGCGATGATAATTCTTAAGAAAAAAATATGCAAAAAAGATAAACTTTTTTTTATACAATTTTTATACATTAATTTGGAAGGAATATGTTAAGATTATACTTTTCTGAAATTTAATAAACTTTTTTTATGCGTTTTTCGTTATATTTTAACTTATTGAATTAGTTTTATGCGATTTTATAAAATTATGGAATGTATCTTTTATTTTTGTACGAGTGTCTAGTCTTTTTTTAAGCGTTTTCCTGTGGAACGTATGTACCGCATAAAAAGAGACCTAAGTGTATATGTTTTGCGTGGGTTACGTATAAAGGTTATGTATTATTTTATATTGAATGGATATATTAATTTTTAGGACTTTGCGCAAAACATAGGTACCCTCCACCCCAGGCAGTTTTACGGAAAATTAATTTAAGGGGTCACTAAACTTGTTACTTCACGTACAGCAGAAGGATAAAATATTTTGAGTGCGAAAACAGTTTCAATGAAGTATTGGTTAATCGGCTTGGCGTTAAAAATGATTAAAATAATGAATGAAGACACTTGGCCAAGTTTCGCGGTGCAGATCCGCTTAACTCTTCAGCAGTCTGGAAGATTAAGCAGGAATAATTAGAAACATCTCCATCGATTAACTACTGAGGCACTTGAGGGGGCGTTAACGCTGTGCGAAGGGTTAACTCTAGTGTGAAACGGTATTAACTGATTACTGATTAACTAACCGCTGAACACTGGAACGTGTTTCGTTAAAATATAACCTTTTCAGTACAGTTGACAATAAAAAG
This sequence comes from Eubasilissa splendida, assembly GCA_031772225.1. NCBI lineage: Eukaryota > Metazoa > Arthropoda > Insecta > Trichoptera > Phryganeidae > Eubasilissa > Eubasilissa splendida. Next base: position 21,181,300 of record CM062847.1, read on the forward strand.
AGGGAGCAAAAATTATTTCCGTACCAAACGCAGAAATAACTACTTTTACAAATATTAATTACAAATTTTTGCGTTACTTTAATCACGGTAGAAATGGAAAAAAAGTAGCTAAACATCATATCGTCTTTTTGTTTAAATACTGATTAGCATTGTAACTTTATTTATATCAGTTAGACATGCGCCAGATGCATATATTTTGTGCCTATCCTAAAATAATTTTATCACCATAATAACATTTTAATAATAAAGCGAATTCAAAGTATCACTGTTTGGCGCTAAAATCAATATTTTGTATTAATTTATTATATTAGAGATTTGACTATAATTATATCCTAAGAAAGAAATATTTACTTTTTATTTTCATCGTTACTTTTATTTAACACATTTAATTTATTTTTCATCTTTATATGTTTAATGTAATCGTCTCTGACGTATTACCGTCCACCTAGTGACGTGCATATTTTGTAGTGATTAGAAAAAATACTACTCTTAACTCACTGGTGTGATTGTAATTGGTATTCTATAATATCAGTGATTGAAAACTGTGACTGTGATCATAGTTTCTGATTCACAATACACGAAATAATTAAACAAAAAAACATAATTTTGAGCGTACTTATTTATATTATTAAAATTTTATTTGCTTAAAAACATAGTCTAGCATAAATAATTAGTAGAAAATGATTGCACATACATACACATACCCACAAAAATAAAAATAAAATATGAACAATATAACATAAACACTACTAACAAAAATAGATTCCAACAGATGGCGATGATCAATTTACGGAAAATCTGATAGATGGCGCTGATTTAAGTGATAATCGATTTAAATGGCGGTGTTGAAAATCAATAGAATTTTTAACAAAAAAAAAATTCGATTCGCAGATATTCAATTACTGAGAGTGAGTGTGACTCAAAGATATCAGTGATTGATTCACGGATCGTGATTTTGAGCTCATCATTAATATTTTACATTACAGTAATGCTTCTTTTCTGCCATTTATGCTCCCTTGCTGGAGCTCATGGCCACCATAAAACTTCTCTATTGACTGTGGTTCATCACAAGCTCCTCAGCGTTCTTCTATATTATGTCTCATAGTTTCACGGAGTACAATCTGTGCACAGTCGTTGGAGGACGTTTAGGATACCGTTTTTTCCATAAGCGTCCACTATACTACAGAAGAACACCGACAAATGACGTGTTTAATTTTCTGGTGCCCTTAGCAACGGTGCTATTAAACTGTAAACATTATCTTGAAAAAGATGACCTATAAACAAAATGTTATTATTACGTTAGATAAAAAAATACGGGATTTATTAAGTAAACATAATTACCGGGAACCATTATACCGATATATTTTCCTAGATACAATATTAGCAACATTTCGGTTAAATGCTCATTACGAGAGAAATTAATAATTCATTCACTTTATTTTTAAGTGAGTTCATTATATTTACCAACCGAATATGTTCAGAAAATATGTCACTAAAACCATATGTCAAATTGTTTTTATGTTTTTTTATTTCAATTTAAAAAAAATATTTTTAATAAAATAAATCTAATACCTGACTAAAATTGTTATCATGAAGACAATTTTCACATCTTTCGTCAGCATAACAATTTCTATCAGGTAATTGATTAAATTTTTATTTAAAAATAAAATTGAATTAAAAAATATATTAACAATTTGACATATGGTTTTAGTTAGTTTTTTTATCATCTTGATGAAGGTAAATGTATTTTCCGAAACCGGTTGGTGAATATAATTAACTTAAACTGGTTAAAAACAAAATTATTGAATTATTAATTATCAAAATGAATAACTACAAAGTGCTTGCGATAGATATTAAAAATATAAATTATTCAGAATGTTAAAACCCATTGTGATTACGTTTTAATTTATTTATTCGAGAAAAATTACGTTTTATGTTTCAGACCCAGCTCTTTAGGGTCTTACAAAAAAAACATTATAATAAAAGTTAAAGACACACAATGGAAGATAAAAATAAAATCTATTGCAAAAAATATATATACATTCGGAGAATTGAGCGTGAAAATTAATGAATCTGAACTTCATGACAAACACATGTTTCGTATGTTTAATATTTCAGAATTGATTCTGTAATTCTGAATAATATATTTATGAAATAAGTGTTATTATATCACCGAATGGTGTAAAAAATATCCAATTATATTGAAACTAATTAGTGTTAAAATAATAATGCCAATATATTTTTCTTCAATAGTTTTTGTAGTTACCAATTAAGTACAATTTGAAGCACGGCAAATAGAGAAAAGAAAATTGTTCAATATAAATGTATAATGTGTCCACGTATGGGAACTCTCTCGACTCTTGTTTGCATATATGACAGTTCAGCGTCCAGCGTGAAGCTATATATGAATCATCATCATCATTCGTTTTGCAACCGGATTAGAAAAACACATCTAGCGAACATGTACCTTTACTGACTCAGAGATCAAAGCTCGAATAAAAGATTTTCAGGTAAGATTGAATAGAGTAGATCTGTATTTTTTCGATGTTATAGTATCTCAGAGAATAGAAAAATAAAATAATAAAATTGTTCTCGGATTGGTCAAGAGCCCATCTAGCCACGATTCAATGCACATTCAAAATTGTACATAATTAGATCTTAATTTTTAAAATTCCAATATCATAAATTGAATGCTGTATCATTTTCTGGGTAAGATAATAATTTATTTAATGTTGTGAAATATAATACTATAATGTTGTAAAAATGCGTGAAATAATCGTAGTCGTACTTATGTATTTCGTAACTAAATTCTTAGAACAATTTCGCTTAAAAGCCTTTATTTACATGCTCGAAACAATTTACTTATCAAAGGCGATAAATTTTGCAAAATCCTGCGAACTTTTCTCTCCCTCATTTTAGATTTTCTAGTTTGATAAAGCCGTCGCTTTTAACGGCTAAGTAAAACAAGTATCTGGTTTAGAAATGTCGCCCACCTTTAAATCGCCTCGATTATTTTGTAAAACCATGAACATTACGATATATATGGATAATCAAAAAAAAAAAAACATTAAATATAATGTTTATTATTTTTTAAATGTCCACCAAAAACCATAACAGTAAATTTATGTTGGAAACTGTGTAAAAATAATAAAATGTAATGAATATTTTATTATTATAGTTCGGTATTATAAATTTTTACATCATATAAATACTTGTAATCACACCGTTGTTACGACCCCAACATCGAATGATAAACGGGCTTTCTTTTGTTTATGTCTCTATAACGTTCTAAATTCGAAAGTCGGGGACGCCATTTATAATCGCCATCTTTGTAGCAGCGTTTCCGGTGTCCGTAGCGACCGGCCACTTCCGGTCCGTGAACCTTACACTAACAACAATGACTACAGGTCACGGAAAATAGTATTTCACAAACTAAAAACTAAGTGTAATAAAATTTTATGTAAACTACTCCTAACAGCACAGACTGGTTTATATATATATTTTATTAATTCGTATATATAGTATAGTATAATAGTGTATAATTTTAAAATTAATTAACCCAGATATTTTTTATAATAATATAATTTTTTGTATGATGTATTTGATTATTGTTATTGGGGCTGTGTACAATAACAATGGTTACATTGGCTGAGCGTATCAATCCATACAGAAAACACAGGAGTGTCATCAATGCATCCATACATTATTGACAAGGAGCTTTTTATTCCGTTTGTGATGAATATTAAAAAAAAAACTACCTACTAGGTTGCTTGCAATTAAGAAGTCAAATACAATTTATGATAAATCTCAAAGCGAAGCGTACTTGGTGTTCACACGTCTCACCTGCCTAGTAGGTACGTACTTCAGATTGAACCCCTAAGTTCTCTGCAAATTTTCCTCCCCCGGGGTTATTGTATTAAAATTAAACAGTTGGATGGGTAAAATGACACGAGAATGGCAACACTCATCGCTGAGTAAGCTCTGGCAATGTTAACTCGAGGCTTATGTCTCACATACTCCTAATATTATTCCAGATATTCTAACTATGGATCCGTTCTGGTGCGGCGGTACTTACGGAATCTGCATTGGCGTGCTAACTCATATCCTCGCTTATTTATTGGATATATTGTAGAATGGTTTATTACATTTATGTTGTATATTTGTTTATGTGCTATTTTTTTGGGTAATGTTGACATTTCTCATATTCGACCGCTCTAGCAGATGTGACTGATATATTTTTTTGGAAAAAGTGTTACGCTATATTTGGCCTTTTAAGAATTTATTTTAAAAATAGTACCTATAATAATTTTGAATAATAACAAATAATAAAGTGTAGATAGCCAAAACAATGCAAAAATTGTCACTGAGTAAAGTATTAATCAATGATTGATGGTGTATACTAATTGAATATATTAATTATAAAGATATACATATAAAATCAATTTTATAGAAAAAAATTATTGTTGCGCCACCGGGATTCAAACCTGGATCTCATTCCAATCCGGGGAAGGTGCATTAATCAACTATGCTACAGCAGACAATAATTTTGACGACAAATTTTATATTAAATTATTTTAAATTACAACTTCACAGTAAGAATGTGTTCTCCTTAATAATGATAGATGGTAGAAAAAGAAGATGAGTGTCAAGGAAAATGAGTGGAGCTGATGCAGAAGCTACCGAAAGATAAAAAGCGCAGAATAGAAATCCATGAGATGGGCTATAACGACAAGTGAATGTCTCTTAAGAGGAAGAAAACCATAATCAATAAAAAAATATTTAAATAGAATCCACTAATTTAAATTTAGATGGTCATATTTTTCTATTATTTAAAGCCAATTTTTTATTGAAATAAACACACAAATTACACTACCGAGTTTATTTTGGTTATGTATGGGTGTCGCTTTTTTAAAAATATATATTTTTTGTTATCAAAAATTTATTTTAAACATAAATAATAATTGAATTGCAAAAAAATATAGAAGGAGATCATAAATAATTATATAGAAATATGGAGTAATATAAATGATCTCCACTCGTGCACAGTAATGTTGTTAATATGCAACATACGAAAAATTAGTAATATCTTATTTTCTATTTTATCTATTTATGACTGATTTTCCTGAATCTTTTATCTCATACTTATATAATGTCATAATTATTATTATTACTTATCTTGAAATGTCAAGTATTTGCCTACCATATCCTACTTGTTGGTATAGAATAGTATGGTATTGAATAATATAAATAAACAGTTTATAATTTTGTCATGAGCATGACAAAATTGATAATAATGCAATTAATTTTATTCCGCTTATACATTATTTCATATAAAAAATAATGAGTCGTTCTGTAATGAAGCAGCTGGGGTCAAACCTTTCCAGAGAACTGTATGAAATAATCTACTATAGAAATAATAATAATTAGACAATTAAGAATGTGGCACTAGATGAAAAATATACAAAATACAAAATAAATTTATTAATTAGAAAGATATACATATAAAGTCCATTTTATCGAAAAATATTATTGTTGCTACCGGGATTTGAACATGAATCTCTTCCGATCCGGAGAACGTGCATTAACCAATTATGCTATAGCACCATAGTGAATTGACGACAAATTTTCGAACCTATATGTTACAATTTGGTCGTCAATTCACTGTTGTGCTATAGCACAATCGGTTAATGCACGTTTCCCGGATTGGAAAAGATCCACGTTCGAATCCCGGTAGCAACAAAAATATTTTACGAGAAAATTGATTTTATATGTATATCTTTCCAATTAATACATTTAATTTGTTTTTTACGTATTTCATTTATAATATTTTCTCACTGTTGATCAATCATTAGCGGCCTGTACCATAAAAGTTAAATGTTACTAAAGTTGTCTCCCCTTATCCACGGCATGTCATTTTTTTAATAGTTACTCATATAAATATTTGAATGTAACGTATAAAACAAACGAAAAAACAAATTGTGGTTAATTAAGATATTTGGGCTATCTTTAGGGCGTCTCTGCATCACCGCGACTTTCGTGCACACGGTAGTAACTTGGTACAAATATTCAATTAATATGCTAATTTAATTCCACATTCGCTACCGCCCTGCCGTGTACAGCACACCGCAGGTACCCCCCGCAGTTATAAAACCAGCAATCCCACTATTTAGTTAGTGGTTAACGCATACCTTACAAATAATTCCAACCTCTGCTGGATGTCAACTTCCTAAAAACGGCCTCGTTATGTTCATGAATACATTGAATGTGATATCCATATTAAAGTCTCCATGTTAATTATGCGGAAAAAATATAACGGCCTGAACGTTTCAAAAGGAAATTACCATCCGCAATAAAACAATGGAAAAGCTTTTGAATAATGAATATTAAAATTTTCTCAAACGACAGGCTACTCAGACAATGCGCAGCAGGACAAACAACTACCCATTTGTAAATTAAAATTGAATAAACAAATTTTTCAATTTATAAACATATTCCATTTTTATTGAAATGAAATTTCACTCATTAGATATCATTTATCAGAGGAAAATAGTAATTTTTGTTTTCGCTTATTCAGAAAAAAAACTCAAGTTCTATAGAATTTCAACCTCCTCTAACTTCTCTCTCGTAACCTCTTTATAATTTCAACCAACAAAATATTTTTATCTTGCTCATTAAGAAGAAAATCGGAAGTAACTTAAGAAATACAACCTAATAAAATATTGTAAAAATAATAATATTAAAAAATATATACATAAATTTAATATACATTTGTTGAAATTATTAAATATATATAGACATACGAGAAAAAGTTCGTAAAAATATGTTTTTTTTATCTCCCATTCATTAAAAATATGAAAAGCGGCTGGATTTAAGTAAAAAAAATAATAGAAGATCACTCAAACATGTTCGTCCGAAAAAAAAGTTTAACTCAAAATTTACGAAAAACATGGAAGCATTTTTAATTGCTTTGAAACACCCACTACTTTAAACAATAGTTCCTTTTTTCATACACGTTTTAATTATTTTTGTAACTTTCAGTTGTTGTAAACATGTCAAGTGGTTGGTATGTCGTGTTTCCGGCGTAAGGGGTGACTACCCACCTCCCGCCTCCCACTCCCCCCCTACAATACTTCTATCACCCCACACACACAACCCTTTAGCGGTATGGTTCATAATACTTTGTCACTCCGAGAGGTTTCACCTTCACAATTCTTGATTTGTTTGTTAACAATTGTACACTTTTTTGTGGAGATTTATTTACCTACATAATAAATATTGGGTTAAGTATTATATTTTATATTATTAATGAATATAGCTTCATTTTTAACATTTTTTGTTATTTCCTTTGAATGAGATAGTTATTATTGTAAGAGTTCCCTAATATTTGGAACATATTGTATTATAATTGAGAAGTGAGAACAGAAATCGTATAAGTAAAAATGGGGTACTCTTGAAACATGGTTTTTCAGTATTGCAATAATGAATATTAATTATAATGATTATTTTTTTTACGTTAATAATATTTTTTATCCTTGTGAAATTAATGGTATTGTTTGATTGCACTTGTTGAAATAAATGATGCGGTTTAATAAGCATATTTTTATGTGAATTTTTTAGTGTATTATAATACCAAATTGTTAAAATTCAAGTTGGGCACTTGTAATATTTTGTCAAACAGGAACACAAAACCTATATTATACCAAAAATATACTTTTTAGTCGAAATTATTTTTTCTGGATTTTTGTTGTACCGTCAACAGTCCATATCTACAAACGAATTACAAATTTAAATTGTACCCATTGAAAAATTTATTAACATTAGATTAAATTAACTATAATTTTTATTTGTTAAATTTTCATATTATTTATATAGATTGGTGATAAACCTTTTGAGATGAATTAGTTTTAGTAATAAGTAATAGTAATATGATATTCAGGAGAACCGATTAAGTTATACGTTGTATTCATCCAATTGTTCCATTGTTATTACTGGGTGATATATCGCTGACCCCATATAGCTGGGATAAAAGCGAGGAAGAAATAAGTTGAAGAAGATTCGAATTAAACTATTATGCACATGAAAAAATAAAAACCAATGATACTTTTAACCTTTCTAAATAGTTGAATATATTTAAAAAATATATTTTTTAGGAATTAATATTGAAATATTGTCCAATTATTGTTTGAAGGTAATACTTTAAAATATATTTTTCTATCCCCAAGATCGAGGTCACGCGGACTAATTTATTGACGAACACAATACGCCATTGTAATTCGAGTAATGAAGTGACATGGAGTTTCCCTGGGAGTCATTGGTCCCATTGGTGAAGGCAGTGATGGCTGATGAAGATGCCGTATATCATCAGCGCATTGTTCTGCCATCAGTTGAGCGCATCGCCTGTCTTGAACTGTGTGACGAAGGTCCCCGGGGAACATACAGGTGTAGGGAGTTAAGATGTCTTCACTATATTGAGTAGGTAGTGATTTGACGAAATGTGCCAGATACACGTAGCCATGCTAATTTTGAATAGAGGAGTTGACTAATTTTTTAAAATTATAGGTCGATGAGGTAGTAATTTTAAGACCATTTGTTTACCATAAGTAATCATTTAATGTTGTAATTAGAACGAATTACTTTTAACATGCGATGAAGTATAATGTTTATTCTACAACTTATACATAGTATTACATTTTTAAATTTACGCTTACACATAGTAAAGATAAATAAATTTTATAGAAAATTCTCATTTTATGATGTACATTTTATGAATGATTTCAAATACTACGATTTATGTATTTATTTATTAAATACTAATTAAATGTATTGATCAGAGAGATATACAAAATGCACCTTACTCGGATTGGAAAGAGATTCAGGTTCGAATCCCGGTGGCAACAACAATATTTTTCGATAAAATTGATTTAATATGTATATCTTTCTTATCAATATATTTAATTAGTATTTAAAATATCACAGAATTATTCTGAATAATTACAACTTCACAATGAGAATGTGTTCTCCTTAATAGTATTTATTTATTTATTTATCATTTATTCTTTATTTTCTTGTGTACTTTATTTTATTTATTTTCGTTTGGCCCCAATAGACATTAGCCCTAGTTAACATTAAGGTATAATGTAAAAATATTTTTAGATAATTAGGGAAATAATATGGTACAGAATACAAATTTTTATGTTTAAGAAATTAAAAATACTGTAAGAAATGTATATTAAAGTTATGTTGCAAATTGAATTGCAGAAATGCGTGAGTTCCAAGGGTAATGAAGTCTAACCATATGACATGCTACAGTCCTTGACGTTAAAATCGAATAATGTTTATGGTAAGCACGTATTACACGCTCGAACGACTATTAACCATGAATAATATACTTTATTAGTAAAATATTATTTTTATAATGATTTTCGCATTGTAGAATCCAATAAGTACTACTACATATGCATACTGTAATATTGCATTATCACCCGATAAAGAACAGAAGTGAGTGAAAATTTCACTATTTTTCTAAGACTTATGTAAAAAATTAAAAACATAATTCCATTTTTATATTGAAATTATTTTCCGTCTATTTCAACCTATTGAAAAAACAGTGTACATTTCACAAAGTCTGAACAAAGAGAAGGATTTAGATACACTAACGTACTGAAGTTACCCATATAAGAATATGAAAATTAAATCGTTGAATATTGTAAGTATGTTTTATTGTTGAGGGGAGTGTTGGGAAATGAGTTATGCTAACAATACCTTGGTTGCTATTCTCTACCCTGTTATGACGTCACGTGTCGACAGGTACCTAGCCGCACTTACAACTGATTGTGTATTCAATGCGACATCAAACAGGCATCAGACGAGAAAGTGTAAAAATATTATAATGCCCAAGACCTAGTACATTTTTAAGAGAGGGTATTTTTAAGGAAATATTACCGAGTTTAAATAAAGATTATTTGAAGTCAGTAATTTTGTGAAATATATTATATTAGTATCATATATAGAGTTAATAAATCAATTATTTTGAGTTGTACAATTGTAGTTCACATTTTTAACACAAATATTTTAGTAATATTAGTATAAAAATACATAAATATATTATTAAGGAAAACACATTCTTATTGTGTCAGATGTAATTGTTCTGAATAATTACAACTTCACAATAAGAATGTGTTCTCCTTAATAATATAAGTTGTATTAATGTGTCCTAAATTTAATAAAAATGAATTGATAATTCTGGCATCTGCAGTCGGTTTACTTAAAGGTATTTGTGATTCCGTAAAAATAATGTAGATGGCTTTTAAATAATGGAACGGCAGATGTATTAATTTGAAAAAGTGTAACATATAGGTTCGAAAATTTGTCATGAAAAATACTCGCGCTATAACACAATTGGTAGTGTACTTCCCCGGATTGGAAATAGAGATCCAGGTTCGAATCCCGGTAGCGCAAAAACAATATTTTTCGACACAATTGATTTTATATATATATATTTATAATTAATATATTAAATTAGTATTTAAAACATATATATATATAGTATAAATAATAAGTAATTTTACCTGTTTCAGGTACAATTATCCATTATATAAAAAAACAATAATGAGTTGTTTGTTGTCATAAATAATTGTTATAAAGAACAAAGTAAAATGTATGAATAATTTAAAATATGAATATTTAAATAATTACATAATTTGAGTTAATCTAAATTTAACGTTGATCGGTTTCTTGAGAACAGACGTGTAGTAACCGAACAATTAAATTAATAAAAGTTTATGCAATAACAAGTTAATTATTTCTTAAAATTAATAAATTTGTTGTAAGACAAAACTATTTTATTTGAAGAATAAATATTTTTCATAAAAATAAAACAAATATTAACGGTCAATGACACAACGGACAAAAATAACGCCATTTTTGCCATCGCAACCCCCCTGTTCTTATTTTTCAAAATATGATGTCTATCGTTTGACGTGATTCCCAAATGGGGATGGGATTTCCACCTTTTTATAAATTACATTTTTATTTTCCGACTGGCGATGGAGGCGCCATGACAAAACGCCATCTCTTGCCATGAATGATAAGCGGCCGCCCGCTGAATTACATTACAATGGAAATCGCAACGTGGAGTATACGCGGCTACATTCCTAATATGACGTTTTATTATACGCTGGAAAATTAATTTTCTTGGGAAATTTTACATAAAAATAAATAAATTTTTATTTCACCAAATCGTTAGAAAAATGCGTATGAAACATAATAATGCTATAGTTTGAAAAAAAAATTATTAGAGGAATCTAGATACTAACTTATAGTACTTACTTAATCTATAAGTATCACTATATATATTATTAGGATGCTTTCTGGCTCCTGCAGATAGAACGCCAGGGCAACACCACCGGCTAGACAGTGGTTGACATGCAAATGCGGGTTCGGCTGGAATTGAGTTCTGCGCACTTACCATCACGTGACGAACTTTCTTTCACCTGTGGTAAATTTATTTCAGTGTTGTGTTATTCGGACTAGGAATCAAAGCCTAATTAATGAAAGAGGTTCATTTACAACAAGATTGTTTAATACAAAATAAATATCAAGTAATCGATCTCTCCATTCTGGTATCTGTTCACAAATACAACTTAACAAGGTGTGGAACAATAACCATCCCGAAGCATCATTGAATCGAATCATGTGGCAAGCCTCTCGGATAGGACGCAAGAAAAATCAATGATGTACTAGTATCAAGATCTAAATCTTACTTTGATATTCCTTCGATCGTGTACGAATGAATTTGCGACCGCGGCCGCGCAACTCGCCGCCTCGCGTGTCTCCCAGAGCTCAAGTGGCGCTGTCCGCGCGTCGGCACCGGTCGAACTACTTACCTGCGATTCAGTGTTTACCTCATGTAAAAAATACAACTTGAGTGATTAAATTATAACATAACAATGTATGTGTATTATACTTCATAATATACATAGTTTGTTCTTCTTTTTCAATGGCATCATGGTACTCGGATGTCTAAAACCAAAGTCACTATTCGTCCGAGCACTATTCAATCCTTGACATTGCCGTTGTGGGCAGGTCCATTTTTATTACTGTTCACATTTTCATTATATAGTTGAATGGTAAGTTTGTGTGGTCTTATACCGTTATATTATTTTTCAATATTATATTTTTGCTGGTTCGTTCTAGCCTGCAATTGCTTCATTGTAACATTTCATGATGTATATAAAATTAAATTAATAATATGTATAATTTTATAGAAAAAAATAGAAGAGAAACAAAATACATCTAATTCTTCTCGTGCCTTTTTCGTTCAACTGACATTGGCTATCATTACTTTGTTTAATTATACTACAATAGGTTTAGCTAAAACATTGTCTAAGGTTCTTCAGCCATAATGTTCACGTTCATTTTAATTTATGTGAAAAAAATATGTACGTTAAATATTTATTAAAGATTTAGTATAATTTATATATGAATATATAGATATACTTGTTTATCCAAGCAGTAAAAGTAGGCATTTTATTAAAAAATATTTATAATAAATAATACGATGTATAATATTTTCTCATACTCTTCCCAGGATATAAGTACAACGAATAGGTACACGCCAAAAAGGCGGTAAAATAAAATTGCACGGAGAGACATAACGTTTTATTTCTGTCATTACATTTTGCCTAGCATTATTCTTTCAACGTTTGTTCAAACGTGACGGGTATGATAAATCGAGCATGTGTATTTTTTGTTTAAAACTCCCCATGCGAAACATTACCATGAGCGTAATATGAGGGAAGGTTTTGAAGGAGGCACTCGCGGTTTGAATAATTTCTCGTATTGTTTAAAATTTAAACAGCCTATTTGTTTGCGTCACTTTTGAGGCATTTTGTGATATGCGAATAGGGGATCAAATAGCCGAGGATTTGTTAAATTTGAGAAGAAAAACATTTTCAGGTGTACACGAAAAATTTATGTTGCAAATAAATTAATATAATTATGTGATAGTAACAGGTAAGATCACAGATCATAAAGAATCTTAATCATAATTTTAAAATTAATCTTCTTTTCAGTATGAATAATTGCAAGTATTCATGATTGAATAATTGAGTGGGGAGGAACATATAATAATATAATGAACTCGATAAAAATAATACAGAGAACAATAATCAAAGTAATATTAAAAGAAGATCAACTTTTTCAACATAAACACTTTGTGCAAAATTCCCAGTTCCCAAAATAAAAAACATTTACAAAAAAATCTCAATAAATCAATTAATTAAAGAAAATAACATTTAATTTGAAACATGTAAAATTTGAAACAAGCACATCATAAAGGTTTAAAAATAACTTAAAAATCCCTAAATTTAATACCAAACACTATCAGCAAAATTTTATATACTTAGGGATAATAAACTTCAATAGCCTCCCTATACAAATTAAAGATATAAAAGAGTTTAGAAAGAAATTAAATGAACACTTCAGAAACACATAATTAGAAAATAAACAATATTATAGAACACTTCAGAAGCACACAAATAGACAATAAATAAAATATTATATAACTTTATTATAGTGTAACTCCCTCTCCAAACACAAGAGCTGGTCTCTTTTTTGGAGAGGTTAGCGAAAAAAAAAACCATGTAATTTTAGTAATGTAAAAATGTTAAATAAATAAAATATATATGAAAAAATCTAGGTGATATAGTGCGCACGTGTCGATATCACTGTCTAATCGAATGCTGTGTACACAGGTCGGTCTAAATAATCTCGTGTGGTGATTTCAGAAATTATCTCCAACGTGTTCAAAATCTCAACACGATACTGAGATTCATCTCAAAAAAATATCTAAGACTTATTTCATTGTGTCCCATTTTGTAAAAACATACAGTTATAATAAATTTTGAATATTTATTTATGTAAAAAAAATTCAATGGCTTGTAATATAATTTAGGTATATCTTTTTTTTAAATGAATACACATTTTATTATGATGATGTAATTTAAGAACATAGTTCTATGATATTTAAAACAAAGTAGATAAATCAATTAGAAATATATATATAGAAAATCTATTTATCGATAAAATGTTTGATAACTACCAGTAAACAAACTGGGAACTTTTTGGGAATGCATTACTATTATGATACGTTAAATATTCAAGTTTATGCAAAATTTGAAATTTATCATTTATAAAAGACTATGTGTCTCAAATTGGGCTTAAATTTAAATGGTTAATGTAGCGTAGTCAGATTTCCCCGGGAGTTTTTTATACACATTTATATATATTGTACCGTAATCAATGGACTATATTTTTAATTGTCGTTTCATAGATAGAATATGTAAAAATAGCTGCGTTTGATGTATTGTATAGTATTGTGAAAATATTAGCCTGTTTTAAGAGTTTAAAATGCGAGAGACATGACTTTAGAGGGTATTTTTGTTTGAGTAGAGAACAGAATTCTCTCTAATAGGAGTGTTCCATATGATTGTTTTAAAATAATGAATAAGTCGGTAGCATGTTTATCCTTTTAAGAACTTGGAGTTTAAATAATTCTACGCAGTTAAATTGCAATAGTATTTAATACTAATTTACATTCTATTTATACATAGGCACTAGATGTTGTGTTAGGTTGTGTATTAAAAAAAAAGATTTAAAGAAAAAGATCTTTACTTTCTGGACTACCTCCCTCGGATTACACTAGTACAATAAATAGTAATTCAATTATTTATGCAAACAACATTTAACAGCAAAAATTCTAACACCCTGCCGTTTTCGGATTAACATCGAAATATTATATATCATATTAATATAACTTTTCTTCTTCCGCTTATTCTCGTGTTCAAGTTAAATGACATTAAACCTATCTCAAGGCGTTCAATTAAGTTCGTAATGTAGCAGACTCTTCGGCACTCACGTTCAACTTAGTTCAACAGCGTCGTGACGAGTTAGTGTCAAAACAAAACCAAAAGTTTCCCATCACTTCAGATCCTCAGTACTTGAGTGCGTACACTACAGAGGAAGGGAGTGGGACTTTTTTACCTATTTTAAAAAAAAATTATGTTCTTTAAATATTTTAAGCATTAAAATAAAAATATATAAAACAATTTTTTTGCACCTGACACGACTAGATAGACCAGGTTAAAGTTGTCATATTATACTATCAGTCGCTAATTGCACGGCTATGGCTAATGGTTCCATATATACTATTTTTTATTGTTTGTATTTATATTTTATTAAAAAAGTGGCCTATCATAGTACGTTTATTCTTAAAAAATACCCAATTATACATATACTTAATTTTCCTTTTCGTCGATATGACGCAACAGACAAATGCGACGCTGTCAAACGACAATTTTTTTCAATGTCTAGATAATTAAAGTGGTTTGCGTCTTAGTTAAATAAAAATTAGAAACATGTGGCTAGTCTGGAATTTGAACCTGGGATCCCAGAATTTGATTTCTATTCAGTCCCTTAAGGCGCGGTCGGTTATGCGAGGCACGACTATAATACCGTATATCTCGGCTAAAGGGTACACAACCGTAGAACGACACCACAATATTTGGTGATAGTTGTTTCTGGGACAATATAATTATATTATATTATGGTTAACAGATAATTTGTTATTAGGAGAACACATTATTATTGTGAAGTTGTAATTATTCAGAACATGCATGGATAATGCACCTTCCCCGGTTAGGAAAGAGATCCAGGTTCGAATCCCGGTGGCGCAACAACAATATTCATATTTAAAATATCACAGACCTATGTTCTGAATAATTACAACTTCACAATAAGAATGTGTTCTCCTAAAAAAAATAAAAATTATTAATATCATTAAAATGTATAATATCATTTTATATCGTTTTTATTTTATTTTATTCGATTGTGTATTTTAACAAAACATTTTCAATCCATGAAGGTGATTCTCTAGACATGTTATTCATGTAATACAATCGTAATAGTTAAGCAGCATTATTTTTGCCCGCGCGTTTTCACGTTGGAGTAAGGGTGAACGAATAGTGATCCCTGGTGATACTTCAGATAAGGCTTAAACTCTCACTCGCTTTGTCTCCTAGTTCGTGGTGTATTATTAATGATCTGAATGAATAAACATTGATTACACAAACTCCATTGTCGTTAAATTCTCCGAGACAGAACCTATCTGTAGATGTCGATGGAATACAAAGATGAGAATGAATCGATTTGTTAGTTCAAGTATTTTCTTCAACAATCGGGATACTTTCGTTTAAGATGTCGCGAAAATATTTAATAAACGTTAAAACAGATGGGATCACATCCGACATTATGTAGATAGATGAATAACATTAATAATAAGTAATCATGGGCGTGCAGTGCATACTACCAAAAAAACGGTGCTAAACTAAAAATTCTGGGAAACAAATATAAATGAAAAAATTGGATTAACATTAACGAAAACATTATTTTGCAATTAATGCCGTCTGTGTACCAGTAGACTTTGATTGATTTGTTCTAAAAACTCACCGCAACTTATCGCTGTACTCATGGTGCTCTTTTTTTTATTCGCTGCATCGTGCTATTTACATTACTCAGTTCTGTCTTTAAGCTAGTGAATTACTCAATTCATATAAATGGCTATTTACTGAATTGAAAATTCCTTTCGGTTGATTTGTTTTGTATGGAGTCGTTACCTATGCTGTTTATTAACAAAATAACATTAGAAAGAAAGAAAGAAAAAGAAACAAATCTGTCTATTTCCTCTTTTACTAATTCGCAAATTTTACTATCTTACTGTTTTTAACCTGTTGATTTCATGATTGTTATTTAAATTTGGTGCATGGATTGGTTTTTGATTTGAGAAAAACAAAAAGCAATTGGCAAAACTATTTCCTACGTTAACCTTTAATAAAAATATTTTTCTCTTAGTTATTACGTGAAGTATTTTCAAACAATAAATGAATCATGTTCAGTCATAGAAAGTGTTCTTAAAAATGTCCATACATTTTTTATATGGGTAAGAAAGTATTATTTTACATTAAAACATACATTTTAAAAACACTGTTAACAGTACTCTAAAATTATAAATACATACATGATAGGGTCGTACAAATGACGAATTTATTTTGCACAAAGACGTTGGTTAAACGAAAGTACATATATTATATGTGATTCTATAATATCATTGGTAACAGCATAACCTAAATCTATACATACTTCACGTCACTGTAAGTAATATTATTCAAATAATTGTCAAACGATGTGTTTTTTAAAATTATACTTGCTTGTTCCGGTTGGAAGATGCTATTATTAATATGATGAACTGTAGAGTATTAATTTGATCTACAATATTGTGTTTTGCTTTTGAAAGCAAAAACGCATGGCGTATTTAAAAATGAAAGTGATAAGGTTTTATGCAACTCTATGAAAATATGAAACTATGTTTTATACAAAGATATAAAGATATTATGTATTATTTCATGCAATAACAATATTATAGTTAGTTCACTTTAAGGGTGAAGATAGAGGTATGCGAGGGTTCAAAATATAAAATTAATTTGTTTAAACTCAAACTGATATGCCTTCTCGACATTTAACAATTCATTGGCCAACAATTAAGACAAACTTTCTAAAAGTTGAAACATTTAATACGTATTAAATAAAACAATAGTACTCCTGGAATGAAAATGATATTGGCATATTACGTCATGTGTTTTATTTCCAATGCATGTTTGCTTTGTGATAAAGAAAACGTTATGCAGATGTTAAACAATTAAAGTCAAGTTATTTTATTATTGTTTGTTGCACCTCTGATTTAAATCAAATAAATATTCATCGTTAAAGAAAAAATTAGAAATATAAATAATAATTTACATATTAACAAAACATATATAAATGATAAAAAACCATATTAAGTATTCGCCAATGGGTGTTTAAAAAATTCAATATATTTCATGAAATTCTGATACATCTTCAACTGAACCATTGTCGAATTGATTCTGTGTAGGTTTAATAAATGAATTTCAGATACACAAAAAGATTTATGTTATTTTGCTATCTGATTTAATTAAAGTTGACGAATTTTAACATCGCGGATAAACAAAACTTTAAAATGCAAAATTTGTTAAAATTTCCCGTGATTCGGATGCAGCGGTGGCTGGTACCATAGCACGCTTTTTATCGAGGCGGCCAGTCTGTTTGGGCAGCTAATGCCCGGCCGCTGCGAGACTGACGCACGGGGATGGACCCACAATTAGTATGATTTGCAGGCGGCGCGTGTCCTCGCATTCAGTGGCGTGCGATCGCCAAATATTTAGTGGAGCGGGGCGCAACAAGCTGACGGTATCGGCCACCGCGATGGTGACGAATTGTACAAATAGTTGCGTAACGCGAAGCAGACATGTTCAATATTCGTGGAGTCTGATAGTTATGGACAAATATTATTTAAAATAATTGATGAGAAATGTGCTTTTCCATCACATCGTAAAAAGGGTTGAATTCGCCATGCTTCTGATATACTACTTTTCTCGTTCACTTTCATACACTTTCTTATACACACTCGTCGATTGTTGAAGCAGTTATTAATTAATATTTTATTTATTTATTCACACCTATATTTATTATAATAAATACAAATGAAATGTATTAAAATCAATTTTATCGAAAAATACTTCCGATTCCGTGAAAACTAAATAGATGGCTTTCAAATAATAGAACGATAAGTGTATTAATTTGAAAAGTGTAACATGTAGGTTTGAAAATTTGTCGTCAATCCACTGTGTTGGTACATCATAATCGGATAATACACGTTTCTCGGATTGGAAGAGATCCAGCTTCGAATCTCGGTAGCGACAACGATATTTTTCGATAAAATTGATTTTATATGTATATATTTCTAATTAATACATTTAATTTGTATTTAAAATATCACAGACCGTCTGTTCTGAATTATTATAACTTCACAATAAGAATGTATTCTCCTTAATAATATTACAATACTTACATTGGTTTAAAATATCGTTTGATGCTAATTTTCAAGATGTCACTTATGTTATAAAATGTCATTAATAATCATCATCATCAACCGTTTACTTTCCAATATTGGATGAAGGCCTCCCTTTTCTGTATCCATTGTAATTCGCTGCAATGCAGAGATTGATTATTTCATAAATCCAGCGGGTTTTAGGGCGGCCTGTCGGCCTCTTGATTCTTCTAGGGTACCACTGAATCACTGCGTTTGTTCAACAATATTTTGTCCTCCGATCGATGTAGCCTACTCATTATCATTTCATTGTCTTGGCTTCTTCAAATACACGGACTACTCTTGTCTGTTCTCTAATTCACACGTTTCATTTCCTGTCTCTTCGTGTGATGTCCGACATAAATGAATCATTAACACTCTCAACAAGAGACCATGTTTCTTCTATACTTTCTGTTTTAGATACAATGAAAGTTTACTTTTAGAAATATTTAGGCATCTTAATACACTTCAGTCTAATATTGTTTCGCATTTCATCAGATATGTCTCCAGATATAGAACTTTGCTGTACTAGGTAGATGTGATTATGGGCTTGTTACAGCTGTATTTTATTTACATTAATGTTAACCGAGTCAATAAAGTAGTTCATCATTACTTTGGTCATTGAGACGTTTATATCTTCAATCCTGTTCTGCCAGTTAACTTTCTGATAGTTCCCGCATTCTGTTCTGAAGGTAACCTGGATTTTCTGAGAAGATCACAATATCGTATTAAAAAAGAAAGATATCTTAAATACAAAATGGCAAATAATTATGTAAGGTAAATACTTCATATACAAGACCAAATTAACAAGAACGTTTTTCGTAAAAATAGACTACCTAAACTGAACTGAATTAAATACATTATTCTTTTATTATTAAAGGAGCTGCGGACAAAGGTAGCGTTTATATGTTGAAGACAGAAGATCAATTGTAGGCTATAAAAAATAATAATATTGATCTGATTATATTAAAAAATTAAGATATTAAAGTGTTAAATTTAACATCCCTGTTTTGAAACACTCCCGTGCATTCCTATTTATAATTAAATATCTGTGTTCACATATTATTTGCAAATAATTGATTAATTCAATGAATTTCATTAATTTTCTCATGAAAAATTCATTAATTCCTAGAGATCATAAATAAATAGAAGATTTTTTTCACACATAAATTTATTGCACAGAAAAAAATGTCATGGCCCATGTTTATGAGATTTTATCCTGATTGATAAGATTTTTGTCTCGAGACAATGTCTGAGATAAGGATTGTGCTTCCATGAGATTTTTTTGAGACAATTTTCGGCTTTCGTAGACCGCCGTATACATATCGAGTTTCAGAAATTCGAGTACCGGCACATACCTCAATTTATGCTTACGTCAGACGTTGAATGTCAGTCCGTTGAACGAATTTGAGTTTCTCCCGTTCCAGATAAAACAAAGGAGATGTTTGTATTTTAATGCCAACTATTTGGCTAACTTTTAAGAATAACGGTTGTAGGTATCCATTGTCCTGAGTGAAATTCGTGTGTACATGTCAAATCGAGCACTGTCGGTCACGATATATGGTTTGACTCTACCTCAAGCGGTGATTTCTGTGTTTATCACGTGTACATGATTGATTGAGATTTATCTTATCTACATCTCTGAGATTTATTTCATTCCTGTTTCAATCCGTAGACATGGGCCAAATTTTTTAAATTATTTTATAGAAAAAAGTAATGTTCACTATCTAGGTACATAAACATAAACTCCCGTTTTCATTATTAATAAAAAAACATCCGAAGCCATGTCCGGCAAAGTATTTTATTACAAATATTTATTTTAATATTTTTGATTTCAGAGGGTAGAAATTTTCAAATGCTCGATTTATTACGATTAGCTATTGATATATAAAAATATGTTTTTCTGTTAGTCGCTCACACGCGACTTTTAGCCGTAGCAAGGCTCGCAGATACATCAGGATTTGCTTTGTCATAACTTGAGTAGTGGACGTCCAAGTTGGGGATTGTTGGTGCGTGACGTCACGAGTCAGAGATCAACGACAAAGCTGGGGAGGAATGGGGTGAGGAGAAACATTAAACCCGACCCCATACCGAGATGGAATGAAGAACGGGAAGATGGCAATATAAAGACACGGATGAAAGCGGAATTTTTTATTAGTCACTTGTCATTTTAAAAAACCAAATCATTCTTATATTTTTTAAAAAAGGTTTACGTAATTTGAACATATTTTTACTGCAATTTTTTTTGCAATATATATATATAAACTGCAATTTATTTTAATTTGTATTTTCACTAATTTCAAACTTCAAACAATTGTTGAAGATCCTATCTATTCATCTTATAAGGTAGACAATTTTTTTTATTAGGTATATACATACATTCGAGTAAAGGCGTTGAAAAATAATGAAAAAAAATCATGAAAATTAAACTTGATATTGATGATGATAGTATTTTCACAAATAACTTATTTTCAATGTTGAAATTATAATATACAAAAAAGTTTTTACCACAGTCAAACAAATTCTCAATATATATGCAATAGGTATACATAAAATGATATAAATACCAACGTAATTTAAATTTTCGGCGATATGACGTGACACACAACTTTCATCGCTGCTTGGCAACTGAATATATCAGAAGTCTCGCTAAATAAAGTGGTCCATGTCTTGACTAAATACAAATTTGAAATAACTGGACAGCATTAAATTTGTTTCTGCCCTCCTAGAATCTGATTCTTGTCAGATGTCTTCTTGTCTTCTCAGACATATTATATTTATGCATGTATATATCTTAAAACTATGTCAAGGTGTTCATGTTATGAAAATATTTTGATGCAGATAGAACTCCTAATCTTTCATGTTCAAAATTTTAACTATAAATCTATTATATATATGAGACAAAAAATTTACGATCGCGTAATAAAGTTGAAAAATAACCACATATTGATATTAAAAAAAACATTTTTAAATGCATGTAATATTATAAATGTAATTTTCATTAATTTATTTTTAAATTTGATATATTTTATTATTTAAAAGTCAATTATGAATTAAGAACTCGAGGCATTTCGTCGTGGGGCTTGAATCCGCTATTCCCTCTATTCCCGAGATTCCTACTTTAGATGGGCGTGTATTCCTTTCTATAGCAGTAAGTAAGAAGTTTGTTTAGGGGAGGTTTCGTTAAGGACGATGGTCAGCTTACAGAGACAACACTGGGTAGAGGACATCTTGGAGAATTATTGCCGACTTCAGAAAATGTAAATATTTATGTGAACGCCGATCCACCCACAGACATTTCAAGGGCTTTGAATTAAGTAACTGAAAAATGATTTATGTTTTATTTATTTATTTTAGAATTATAAAGGATACATACATGATACAACTATAACTAATAATAAATATAACTAGAATCAAAAATTAATAAAAAAACTCACGGAAACACATTTGTACTCAGGACATACTTATTGGTAGAAAATATTATATACTGGTCCAATTTCTTATACAATTATTAATAAAAACTCGCGTTCAACACCATTTACAACATTAGCAAAATTCTATTCAATTCAAAAACAAAAATTAATATATTAGAAAAAAGCGGAATATATGAAATAACTTGTGGAGATTGCAATAAAAATATATAGGTCAAATTGTGAGAAATGTAAATACAGGAATAAAGGAACATCGCTTCTATCTAAAAAATAACAACTTTTGGTAATTTTCTAACCACATCATTGAAACAAACCACCCTTTCCATAGTCTTTGACTAAAATTTCTCCACTCGGTACCGTATAAAGGATTAATAATGAACAATTTAGAAACTGTCGAATTATAAATTAATTAAAATTCAGAGAAAACATTAATTAACAAGATACCATTCCCTAACACTTCGCCTTTACTGTCCATATTCCCGTTAACGGCCGAAACCTCCCCCCTTTTCTCAAGCCCCGCCCTATTGCTCGAATATATTACAATACTGTATTTAGTTTAGTTATCACCCGATGATGAGGGGGACTGCACCTCTCGAAATTAATTGTGCCAATAACACTCAACGTGTAGTACAAAGTTTAGTTGTAAAAATTAAAATAATATTAAGAGGCTTTACAAAACTGTATCAAATCAATGTTTGAAATTGATTAGTATTAAAAATATTTTTTGAAAATAATTGGAGGCTTATTTTTAAAATTTTAATCAGTTAAGTAAACTTATGGAGGCATGTGTACAGACTTGTTAACATGAATCACTATTTTTAAAAACATTCATAAGATATGATTAGGGGAAGTTTTACCGGTAACGGAAGTTTCAGATTCACTTCATCGCTCTTTCCTGTAATGCGGAAGGCAAGAAATTTAGTCAACTATTAGACTGTTAGTAAATTAGCAAGAAAATAAATATCTTTGAATCAGAAGACTTTTACGTATATTATTATTTTTTTAATGTGATTTTTTTCAATATTTTAATATTAGCTAGAAAATTAATAAAGATAAGTAAGTTTTCAGAGCGTGAAACTATATTTAATTACAGTCGCAGTTAGTGTAAGTTATAATATATTTAAAAAAATATAGTTTTTGTATTTATTTATTTGTAAAAACAAACATAATAACTTCATAAATAATAATGTGTTCTCTTTAAAAAAATATATTTAGGTATATAAGTTGTATTAAATAATTTACTAAAATTAAATTGAAAAATCTCTGGCATCTCCTAGCGAATATTTCTCAAAGGTATTTGCAATACAAAGATGATAGCTTTTAAATAAATGGAATGTAAGACGTATCAATTTGAAATAGCTGCAACATACAAGTTAGAAAATTTGTAGACTATTTACGAGGCTGACGTAGTGTAATTGGTTATCGCACTTTCCCGGTAAGGAAGAGATCCTGGTTCAAATTCCGGTGGCAGCTAAAATATTCTTTGGATAAATTGAGTTTATATGTATGTATATCTTATTATTTGATGCATGTAATTTATATTTAAAATATCACATAACTATGTTCTGAAAAAATTACAGCTTCATAAATAATAACGTGTTCTATTTAAATATATATATTACATTTTTTAATCGGTTGCCATTTTCCCGTTTTTGTAGGATCCATTTAAATTACCTACATACAGTACATTAATTTGAAAATAAAAATAAACTTGCACATCCATCTAATTTATTCATTTTAAAGAAAAAATTAATTTCACACCATTGTAATGTATCATTTTCCATTAAAATTTATCTACGTGTGAACCACATAATGATTTTAGAGTATTTATATAAGATTTATAATTTCATATTGTAAACATTGGCCTTTAAGCGAACCGGATTTTTAACGAGAATAACAAATGAATGTGATGAAACGAATATTTAAAGTGAATAAAATATTGAAACGTGTTCAATCGTGTGCTCCCGGCCGCATGCACCCGGTTGCACGTCCGCCATAACGTGTCGTCTTAATATTCGGAAATGGAATTATGAGTTGGCGCGAGAACGGTAATTATTATTCCCACAGCCAGCCAGGGAGGGGCGTTATTAATACGATTAGTTGTTAGTTCTTAGTTCGCAACAACAGCCATTTCATATTCCCAATTAGCGGCGACCGGCCAGCCGACGGCTGAACTCTGAGTATCTTTCATCTATGGTCTGCTATCATCATATACATTTTAAATGATATATATATATTTTTTTTGGAAAGATTTTAATCGATTCTACTGCAAAATTTTAATGAATTTTATAGTGAATTTAAAACACTTTGTTTTGATCTTTTTAAAAAATATAAATTAATTTATAAAATAATAAAATATAAGTATAACATTATACACAATCTAGTGTATTATAAATTCTTTTCTCAACTGAGATTATCTCAATAGATAACATCATTTTTAATAAACACTATCGGCTTAATTTTGTTAAAAGTCTTCTGGGAATGTAAGAAATTAATTTTTAAAGCTAATTCGCGTGTTAATTAGCCCTACTCAAATAAATAATTCAAACAAACATCATGAAAAAATTGTATTTTCGGGTAAATTCCCAGATCGAATACCAGTTTTTTTCCTCTGTTTGACGTGTACGTAAAAGCCTCCGACAGCGACGCCCGCGTCGGTCGCAGGCCGCGGGGGACGCCCCGGGACGCCGACATAATTTGATACCCACGGTGGTAATTTATCAATTATTTGCCTCCTGTTTGAGCAAACGCCCCGGAATTATCGAAATCCCGTAAAAGCCTTATTGTGTTTCACTTATTAAACAGTATATTTATTATTCTCCACAGGACCTGTTTATGTGTTCATAAAACAGTTAAAAAATAAGTCACTTGAGGTTTCAATAAATATAATACAAGTATATATATATATTTTACAATAAAGTAATGAATTATAATTTATGTTCTGTGAATATTTAAAATATAGCGATTTATTATTCTATGTATAATTTAAAACTATTCTTATTTAATATATCGCCTATTTACCTGGCACTTTGTGGCAAATTAAAATATTATAAGAGTCGGCAAAAGGAATAAAAAATCAAGAGAAATAATAGATTAAGAAAAACATAAATAATAGCAGATCAGAAAATTAAATAAAGTTAACATTAAAGGATAGAAAAAATCTCGTACATAATTAAATCTACGAGGACTTTAAGTTAAACCTTCAACTCACTTTCACTTACGTGAAAGCAATGCTATACAATCATAAAATGATTTCTTATTCAGTAAACACAAGTATGGGCAGGTTGGTTATGGTATACGTAGGTATATGTTATGAACCGAGGGAATAATAGGGAAATATGCGTAGTGAGCGAAAATTATTCAAAATGCCCAGATAAATCGGGCATAGTGATTTACTTATCATTGACCGACGGCTATGCAATATACTTATTTTTTATGATTGCTGTGTATTAAATATATTATTTTCAATTAATAATAAAAACTTATTTGAATAACATTACAGTTGTTAACTATTAATGGGTAGTCGTCCCCGCGCCAGGAGGAGGGTGTTGCGTTGGCACCCTCCCGACAGATGTGACCGGAGCAGTAGGATTGCGGTCATGCGGGTTGCCTATCTCACGGGCGCAGCGACCGCGCTAACTGCTTCTGAAATTGACAATATTATTTCACTGTAGCTATGATAATTATTCGCCTTTCAGTTTTTTCATACTTTTATATAAACACTAAAGTTATTTTTCGATTTGTGATCATAGGTTGAATTAATTTAATCAAGTAAATTAGGAGTTGTTATTGTGAAGTAGTAATTATTCAGAACATAGGTCTGTGATATTTTAAAAACTAATTAAATGTATTCATTAGAAATATATATATAATCAGTCAATTCAAAATTTGTCATCAAAAGTACTGTCGCTGCAGCATAGTTAGATAATGCACCTTACCCGCTTTGGAAAAAGATCCAGGTTCGAATACCGGTAGCGCAATATATGTATATCTTTCTAATTAATATATTTAATTAGTATTTAATATAACTTATCTTCCGCATTTTTAATGTATTGTCATAGGTGATCTAGAATCTTATTTGTAACTTGAAAGGTTATAAAATAAACGATTATATATATATTTTTACATGCTTACAAATACGTATTTCTCACCGATGAAAAAATTTTTTTTTTGAGAATACAATTCGTGGACTTAAATATCGCTTCATATAAATAATTATTCAAGGAAGAATATAATAAAAATGGTGATCCGGCAGAAAGAAACTGTTCCTGTTGCAAAAATCTGGAAATGAATGATCTAGGACCCGAGATATAGTATACATATATTATGTTTCCTATTTAAGTCGAGATAAGAGAGAAAACAAGCACAAGGGACCATCTAAAAATGTTATTTTTAATATAAAGTAATAAATGCAAGAATGTTTTAGAGCATTATTCTTGTATTTTAATAATACTAGTTTAAATAGATCAGTCTTCTAGTCCGTCCTTTTGTACAGCATAGAAATATAAATAAATAAGATTTGCAATCAATTTTATTACGTAAATGTGTTAACATATCGCGTCACAGTAAGTTATTTTAGAGTAGAATTTTTGTTAACCTTTCAAATAAATTAAATTTATAAAAATATATAAATTTCCCGTCATTGTTGACGGATTATGATGTCTAGTAGTGCTTTCAATCTGATAATAAGCTTAAAATCCTTTTAGCAAGCGAATAAAAGGGCAGATAATTTCAAAGAGGACTACTTCAAACTATTAAAAGTGCATGGTTATTAAAACCTTGATGTCCTCTTTGAAATCATCTGCCCTTTTATTCCTGCCCTTGCTAGTGCAAGGAGACTAAATTGTAATTCACTTTACTAGGAACCAGAACCCATTAGCCGGCCTCCGATTGACTTCTATTTTTGATAGACCCTTTTTATCCTTCAAATATCCACTCCGCTTGGAGCGCGTCACATCTCTCTTAATTAAAATGAACATTTTGAAGCATACAAAACGCTGTTTACTCAAAAGCTTTAAAAATATTTCAGGTCAGTTAATTAATATTTTTATAGTATTTTTCTCAAGGGAGAGGGAGGAGTTTTTAGTAGAGCCAAGAAAAAAATGTTGAATACTTTACATAAGAAATCATGGTGGTTAAATACAAATTTAAAAATATAATTTATTAAAAAGTAACCATTTTATAAAGCATCGTGTGCCCAGGCTTTGAATCGAATATATATTTTTTTAATTTTACCTTTACCAAGAGACCAAATTAAAATTTATCTTTATTATCAATCCATGTAATGAGGCTTGTTATCTATGTTAATTAACTATAAACAAATATGTAATCATGCACTCATCTGTGTAATATACTTTTTCTAAACAAAAAATATTTTTATTTTAGTTAAGTAATTAATTTATTATACCGTCACGTCGTCTAGTGGTCGAGGGTTTCTAGCCTTGTTCCAAAGGAACAACAGGTTTGTCCTATTTTCATATCACAAACGTTTAGCTTAGTTTGATACTAGTAAGAGTATTGATGTGACATGTATTCCATGTACGCATCTTTATTTTTAAATAAAGAAGATTATTATTTAATCATCAAAATTTGTTTTAAAAGATATAATATTTTTAGAATGTATATTTTCTAGACATACCCGAATAACCGAATACTTTCACCAGTTTCAATACGAAACAAAATGGCAAAAACTTAATTTTCACGTAAAAAAAGTGAATTTATCTATGATGCAATTGTCTAATGTTAAACCAGAAGTAATTCAAAATGAGGAAATCATTGAATTATTTAAAATATTGTTAAGATGAATTTTGATCAGATGAAATTTATTCTAATATATACTTTCATATACTCATACATACTAACGAAGACATGATCAATATTAAGAAAAATAAATAATAAACGCACTTCCTCGGATAAGAAGAGACCCTGGTTCAAATCTCGGTGGTAGCTAAAATATATTTTTTATAAATTGAGCTTATCGGTTTGTAAAGAGAACTTTAAAATGAAATAAAACATCTAAAAATCGTGATAATGGCCGTGGTGTTGGTTTTATT
Source organism: Eubasilissa splendida (assembly GCA_031772225.1). NCBI lineage: Eukaryota > Metazoa > Arthropoda > Insecta > Trichoptera > Phryganeidae > Eubasilissa > Eubasilissa splendida. Next base: position 21,209,784 of record CM062847.1, read on the forward strand.
GGAAAGATAATTTTCTGCCATTAGTGTTTAAATAAGATTTCGCGCATATGGCTGACTCGAATAAGGCGCAATCTGAAAGTTCAATTTTCGACCACTTTTTGGAGCAGCTGGGGACGTATATCGGCAATAACGCGACAAATGTTGGCTTCCAAGTCGTCTATTATCTATGGTTTATCGACGTGGATTAGCGACTTCACATATCTCCGCAGAAAATAATCCAAATATGTTAAATCACACGACCTTGGAGGTCAATTCACAGGTCCATTACGTGAAGTCATACGCTCATCGAATGTTTCTTTCAATAAATTGATTGTGGCACGCACTGTGTGACATGCTACACTGACTTGTTGAAATAACAGTTTTTTTTACATTCAATTGGGGAACGAAAAAGTCAGTAGTCAAGGATTTATAGCGCTCTCCATTGACTGTAACGTTCTGGCCGGCATCATTTTTGAAGAAACAACAGCGTCTTCGGTCGCACTGTACGACATCTCTGCGGATGCATATTATCAATTAGAGTATGCGTTCATCGAATTACTTGCTCGGATGGATGATTGTATCAACCATAAAATGGACGTAGCGCACGGTAAGTTTCGCGAACATTATATTGGAAATAAATTTTCACAATTTGCAAGCGTTGATATGATGTAAGTCTATTCATGGTGAAATGTCAAAACAAACTGACCACAAGTCAGCTGTCAACTGTCAAATTGGCTGTCGCTGGAAAAAGTGTTGCAAATTCCAAAAACAAACCTCTAAAAAAATCCATCCTTAATATATTTCTTATTGATGCATTTAATTTGTACTAAAATAAATATTTAATTTTATAATCATTGCAAAGAAATGATTTATTTCTAGGTTGGAGATAGTCTCGACACCGGTTGGTTGTAGTTGGAGGTAGTAATGAGATGTGTACGTGAGTGTTAAGGGATTGTGTGCAAGTGTGTGGCTGTATGCGACAGGATATGACTTATTAAACCGCGGCGCTGCACTGTTGACTTTTGGGGGCTCAATTAGCCATCGAGTGGCATTTAATTGCTTTTGCGCACCGAGTGCTTTATTGGCAAATGGGAGGTCTCCTGTTGCGGTACGAATCAAATTTTAAAAGCCTGTTAAACGTTACCCCGGTAATTCGTGCGGTGCCTCGTGCCCGGGCCTCTGCATCGGGAGTCAAATTAAATTATGATTCTGATCACAGGGAAACAAAATAAATAGTAGCCCAAACCACGCACACAGATATTTATATATATTTTTTAAACCGCTGCTACCATCTTTATACTATAATAATTATTTTCTAAATACTTGAAAAAAGTACAAACTATATTTTAGTGGATTCATTAAATACAATAATTACAACTTCACAATAAGAATGTATTCTCCTAATAATAAAGTTGTATCAATGTGTTCAAAATTTAATAAAAATGAATTAATAATTTTGGCGTTTGCTATCAGATTACTCAAATGTATTTGAGATTCCGTAAAAATAAGGTAGATGGCTCTTTCAAATAATGGAACGATTAAATGTATTAATATCAAAAAGTTAACATATGAGTTCGAAAATTGTCGCTAAAAATATTGTCGCTTTAGCATAGTTGGATAATGCACCTTCCCCGGTTTGGAAAGAGATCCAGGTTCGAATCCCGGTGGCGCAACAACAATATTTTTCGATAAAATTGATTTTATATTTATATCTTTCTAATGAATATATTTAATTCATATTTAATACAATGTAGTTGAGTTTGACATTTAAAAATATTGCGACTATTTAATGTATACGCGTTACAATTTTCCATCAAAGCGATGTCGATGCGCATGATATAGTTATCCGAAACATTTCAAATGAGACGTCACTAATGAACTTGCAAATTGTCATCTTGATATGACTGGGATCTCTCTTTAATTAGAAACAAGATATTGGATGATGCAGCTCTCAGCTATTCGAGATGTAACTTCATATGAAAATGGTTAATAGTGGCTGAGAATTATTAATATGCAATCCGAATGTATAATCTTTATGTTCACTATATCCATTCTTACTTTGTTATTTGTCTATGTTTAACAAGTTTATATGCTTTCACCCATTTATATATGATTATGTTACTTTAGATGGATGATGTATATTTTAAAAAAGAAATAATGTTATGTCTCATAACAGTAAATAATTCGCTGTCAAATCCTATTTACTACTAAACCAGCGTCAACTCGTGATGCGTACGAGTAACATAATAGTTCCAGTTCCAGTTCTTTTCAGCGGGGAACTGTATTATCTACCCACACTGAGTAAGGTTTTTAGAAGTCTACTTACATTTAAATCTTATTTTATTATGAATTATTTGATAGATTTTTCTATTTTTATCACGAATCCACTAACGCAATACACGATCACATATCATACACTAACACTATTTAGTTAATTTCTCGTACTTGTTAAGAAAGTTTAAATGTGTTCAGCAATAAATTAAATACCTTATCTAATTAATTAGTATATTAATTTGAAATTAGTAATTAATTTTATAATAAAAAAAAAATATTTTCATATAAAAAATATAAAAGCTAATAAATGACTATATATATTGTGACGTCGTATTGCATTCGTCGGAGATTAGAAAAAAATTGTTCTGATGACAACTCTCATTGGTTTTTTTTGCTCACTTAGGTGAAGTCTCGTAGACATTGCGATTCGGTAAAACTAATAACACACTAATAAAAAATATTATTAAAAAAAAAAAACAACCACTCACTGCAAAAACGGACACAAAGTGAAGAAATGTAGGGTTCTTCAGATACCTGATAAAAAAATTGCCCTTCCTGGAAATAAACCGCTTTCTCCCGTTACCTACTTTGAGTTTTATTGACGCTTCATGGGAATTTTTGTACCTGATTACGGGGTGCGGCTATTCTTGTTGCGCTGGGTGTATATGTCTAAAATTTGGTGTAAATTTAAATGGTTGACGTAGCGTAGTAGTAACGCATTTACCCAGCAAGGAAGAGTTAGAAATAAATTTTTCTGAAAATGTTATAAGAAAGTGTTAAAACCAAGCCGGGTGGGTACATGCATATCTTCTAAAACGATAAAATAATTTCATTAAAATTGTGTATGTAAAATCTACAAAATTACAATTCTAAGTAAATATAGTCTGTAAATATTTTTTTTAATACCAAATAACTTTATTAATATTATGTAACAATCGCAGTGGAATTTTTTTTATTAATATTGCGTAGATTTGCAAAGGGATTCATAATTGAACTTTCAGAAGATTTCAGTCCACTTTCTCTGATTATAACTAAAAGACCTCGAAACCACATTCCACATAACGTACTTTGTAGTTCTTATCAGAACTCAATCAAACATTTTTGAAAAATTGACCCGACTAAATCAGCTAAATTTGCGCTAGCCAGCCTGATCCGCTATCTTGTTTCAAAATGGTGGCTGCTTAAGAACGTACAAAATTTGTAACTTCGTTAATATTGGAACTACTCGTATATAAAAAAAAATATTTTCACATACCTACAGATGAAATCTACCCGTTTCTTGCGGCCATTGCAGATTATGTTTTTTACGCTTTGAAAATTATCAATAAATAATGTAAAACTTTCTACGTATGTAACGTGATTCAATAATTACTCATGAAATACACTCTTCTAAAAATTAGTGTCATTTTGTTAGTATGTGTTATATTGTTCCCCTAGTCATTTCGTCTGTAGTCTATTGTCAGCACTGTTTACGACGCGTTATCGAGTTCGACCAATCTTGAAGACATTACTCCGCGCTATGTCCGGAAAATTAACGACTCTCCATTAGTGGCAGAGGCTTCTGCATTACGCATCAGCTAATCTGCTGACCACACTATTATTTGCTGGACAGTGCTGCCCCATCCCCGTGTAAAGTTACGCCACCCGTGGCTACATGGACAAATAGCCACCCGCTTTTGCGCCCCTACAGATTACCATTAAGCCAATCAACTGGACAAGGCCTAGACGGGAATTTTGCTAGTAATTTAGATCGCTTATGTCAAAAGAGGCTTTTTTCTTTTTTTTCTAATCACTTTAAAAATTATACATCTAATTAAAATCTTCACAACTTATTTTATATTTTGTTAAGGTGAACACATTCTTATTGTTAAGTTGTACTTATTCAGAACAGTCGGTCTGCGATATTATTTTAAATACTAATTAAATGTATTCATTAGAAAAAATATACATAAATAATCAATTTTATCGAAAAATAAATTGTTGTTGTCACCGGGATTCGAACCTGGATGTATTAATTTTTAAAAAATGTAATATATAGGTACGAAAATTTGTTGACAAAGGTACAGTCTGCTGTAGCATAGTTGGATAATGCACCTTCCTTGGATTGGAAAGAAATCCAGGTTTGAATCCCGGTAGCAACAACAATATATTTTCCGATAAAATTTATTGTTGTATATCTTTCTAATTAATACATTTAAGTAGAATTTAAAATCTTTATAAACTTATTTCTGAGGTTCGTTAAAATGGAAAATATTTAGTCTTTGAGTATAAATGTACCGCTAAAATTTTGGCAAAACTTGAATACGTACAATTAAATGGGTAGACTTTTCTACTCTACAGTTCGTGCTAGAAATTTTTCTTTGCATTTAAATACGTATTTGGCCTCCAGAAACTCGATTATGCGAGTAACTCGCATTGCAAAAGGCAGGGCCATCTGTTGACCGAAATGGAAAGGAGTCAGCTTTGATTAATGGTCACTGTAATTTTACTTTCACATCAATTTTAGGATGTGAAGGATTTAATATTATGGACATGCTGCGTCCATCATTCAAAATGACCGATTATATTTAATCCTTAAAAATAAAATGAATTTAACAAACATTTCGTAATTTTCACATTTGTAATAGTTTTTAACTAAGCTTCACGAGAGAAGTCATGGATGGAGCATCATACATATTTGACCGAAATCCTTCTTCAAATGCCAATTTCTGTAATAACTTCGTACACCTTGCTTGTTTTCGCTATGTGATTTTCAAACATTGGTTGCAAATAACTTTTTCTTTTTATGTTTTTTTTTTTTTTTTATAACCTATACATTACCTTGTTTGGTATGTAGAAGGTTAACTATTTTTATTTACGAGAGAAACAAGGCCTTTAAGAAAAGAAAAAAATAATAATTCGTAAGAAAAACACAAAAGAGTAAAAATAGCAATATGGGAAATAAAATATGAAAGATGTTTATTCCTATCATATGAAGTAAGTGGAGTAATTTATTATATGTAGACATTAAACATTAAACATACTGTAAGAACCACCGTCGTTTACATTAAAAACCGGTCAGCAACAGATGATAAAACAAACGTTAAAATACTAAGTGTTTTCTATAAAAATATTTGTTATTATTTAGGTAGTATTAATCGAGGTCATATAAAATGTCGACTGATTTTCTTCCTGGTCATTTACTGATCTAGTGGTGATATTTGCGTTTTTGGAAAAAAGATTTTTGATAAAGGATTAGAGTTTTTTAATCTTTCAATTTTGAAAATGTCACATCTGAGTAATTATAAACATATATATACTACTGAACCACGAATTTTGAGATATAATGTTGCATGTTTCTGTGTCAACTAATAATCTGAGTTAATTCATTGAATAATTTCATCGAATGTCTTTGCGATTTTTATATGAATGTTTGTATGTACATAGGTCAGACTTAACATAAATCCATTTTATATTATATAATATGGTTATTTCGCACAATGCTCTAATCAAAGAATTTATATAAAAATACACTCAAAAAATGTATTTATACTAATTTTGGTTTGACAAATTCCTTAAATGTTTTCCTCATTGGACAAAAAAAAAATACAGAAATCTAGAAGAAAATTTTAACAAATATTAGAAGTACAGGAACCGACAGAGGTTGTCTGTTGTAAAATACATACAAAAGTAGTTTCTATTGAGATATACTGCAGCAGGCTGCGGATGAGGGGATGCTGGTATCCACCCTACGGTGGACGCTGGACCGATTAATAAAGCCTGTAACAAATTAAAAGGCAAACACAGTTGTTCAGTGCCGTCCGGCAAATCAAAGGCGAGAAGAATGCTACTAATCATTTGGTTAAGTTGTACAAACGAAGAAAATCACTTTTAACATAATATTGGTAATATATTTTATGGATTATTATAAAAATAAGGTAATGGATTTAACTAGAATTGAATCATAATCAACAATACAACCTAAAATTTTACTTATTTTTAGAAATGCCATATTTATGGTGTATTTTGAATAATGTTTAAACAAAAATTATTTTCACTTCTTCAATATTTGCAAAATTACTTTGTGGCCTCATTTTATATTAATAATTATACAAAATGCTTTGTTTAAACTACTATTTATTAATTATTCTACATGTTTTGATACCTACGGTATCTTCTTCAGGAAATAATGTATTCTGAAATTAAAAAAATACAAGCATAGATAAAAACAAAACTATAAAATGGAGAATAAGTAAGAGCTACTATAAAAACAAATTTAAATGGCAACTATTTGGTGGTGAGTGTTAATAGCAAGCTAAATAAATAACCAAATCCCTTTTGCAAATAGTCACCTTTTAAATTTGTTTTAATATTAGTTCTTACTTATTCTCCATTTTATAGTTTTGTTTTATCTATGCTTGTATTTTTTAATTTCAGTGTACATTGTTTCCTAAAGAAGATACCATAGGTATCGAAACATGTAGAATAATTAATAAATAGTGTTAGAAGAACACATTTTTATTGTGAAGTTGTAATTATTCAGAACATAGGTCTGTGATATTTTAAATATGAATTAAATATATTAATTAGAAAGATATACATATAAAATCAATTTTATCAAAATTTGTTGTTGTGCCAAAATTTAATAAAAATGAATCGATAATTTTGGCGTCTGCTATCAGATTACTCAAAGGTATTTGAGATTCCGTAAAAATAAGGTAAATGGCTCTTTCAAATAATGGAACGATTAAATGTATTAATATCAAAAAGTGATATATAGGTTTGAAAATTTGACGCTAAAAATATCGTCGCTGTAGCATAGTTGGGTAATGCACCTTTCCCGGTTTGGAAAGAGATCCAGGTTCGAATTCCAGTGGCATAACGACAATATTTTTCGATAAAATTATTTTTTTATGTATATCTTTCTAATTAATATATTTAATTCATATTTTTAATAAATAGTGATTTAAACAAAGTATCTTGTATAATTATTAATATATTTTTTCTTCAATAATTTCAAAGTTACTTTATACCACTGTTTATTTAAATAGTGTTTTCGTATAATAACAAATTATTTTAAATACATTTTATTTGATTACTCGTAAAATAACGTTGTCTTTATGAAAAAAAAATATGTAGAATTAATTATTTATTATGTATACAAAATAAGCGATTTCACGTGTAAAATACCGCCAATTTAATGAATTATGTACCTGTACGCTTCTTAATAAATTGAACATATAACTAATTCATATATTTAATTAAAATATTTTTTTAAATCCTTAATTTTTAGGTATATATTTATTAGTGGTCATTTATATCAAAATTCATGAAAATTTTTTTTTTAAAAGTATTTATTGCAAACACGTTGATTATTTTATTAATAAGTAATTTACTACATTTGTTTTTACCTACCGTGAGTTTATTATATTTAAAATATTAGTAATAATTTGGCATACAGTTTTAATTAGTTTTTTATCATCCTGATTAAGTAAAATATACTTTTTGAAACCGGTTGGTGAATATAATTAACTCACAGCGGTTAAAAACAATGATAATGAATTATTTATTATTAACAATGATTTTCATTCAATTTCTGGCAAATCAAATGATGTTAACTTTTTGACCACATTTTATTCTTAGATGTGTCTCTTTTATACTTTTACCTGAGTGATTTACTTAGAAAAAATATGCGTTTACAGAATAAAGTGATAATTAATCAATTAATTAGGCATTTAAATGTCGCAATTAATATAGCATCGCTCGTCCATGTTTAATGGGCGCCGTCACGTGACTGCAACTATCACGTGACGGCGCGCATGTTTAAGTAATGGCGGAGCTTCGCGTCATTAGCTACAGATGGCGCTAGGTGGTCAGGCTATTTGTGGATAGCCCTCCCAGCAGATTCAGAGCGCAATGGACGGCTGCGATTTAAGCGTGATTAATCAATTAACACTAGATTATTTTTAAATATAATGCTTTATGTATACTAGTCATTATTTGAATTAAGTCTTTATGTTTCCATTTAAAAATGCCTCTATTGCATTTTGAAATTAAATAACACAAAAAAATAATACATTCATAACTTATTTGAGTTTTATTTTTTTCTTGCCATATTTATGAAATTATTACATCTCTGTAGTACGGTCTTAATTTAATAAATAATGTATTGATTGTCAATATATAGTGTGTATTTAAAAACTGTTTGATATGAAATTGTAAAATAAGGGTGTGTAATGAAATCATTTTTCATACATAATATTCAAAAATATTTTGTGTAATTTTAATAATGTAATTTTATTCATATTTACACTTAAAATACAGACAAATACTTTTAAATATTATAAATGCTATGGTAGTGTTAATGAATGTACTATTGTATTATTAATGGACCACTTTATAAAGATATACGAAAAAACTTGTTACTAATACTAAATAATTTTTAAGGAGAACACATTCTAATGAAAATTTGTCGTCAACTTACTGTGTTGGTGTAGTATAATCGGTTAACGCATTTACCCGGATAGGAAGAGATCCAGGTTCGAATTCTGGTAGCATCTACAATATTTTTTCGATACTTAATATTGATTTTATATGTATACGAGTATCTTTCTAATGAATACATTTAATGTGTATTATAAATTAATTAATAAATAAGCGTTTAGCTTAGTTTGAAAATAGTAAGAATATTGATGTGACATGCATTCCGTGTACGCATCTGTATTTAAAAATAAATAAATAATAATAATTGATTGTTTCTCGAAAAACAATATGTTGGTTACAAAAAAAGAAAGGTTGTCCCTATATAATTATCATATTTTATGTTGTGAGGTGTTTTTTGCGTCGGATATCATAAAAAATATATATATTTAAGAAAGATATGTTTATATGTTAAAAAGTCATCAATATTTACTGTTCACAGGTTCTCGGTGAAATTTTGTGGAATTTCATGATTATTTTGTAAATTGAGTTGAAACACTTTAGAACGTTTTTGGGAACATCTTCCCAATATCAATAATACAATTCAACTAAAATTAAAAATATTTTCAGACAGTAATTAAGTGTGTATCCTGCAGTTTCAACTCAATTTACAAAAAAAATCATCAATATTATTTTGAATTCAAAGATTTTTTTATATATATATCTAAGTCTGCTTTGTCGCAACTGACCAAAATTTAAAGCAATAGCTCCATTTAAAATAAACAAACATAAAATCCATAGTGTGTATATTCCACAGCCCTTTATGAAATTGAAACATGGAACATATGAAGGTAATAAAGAAACGTTGCTTATGCGACATTTAGACGTCTTCTATATGTCATGTAGGCATCAGATATTGGACGAGGAAGACATATGTCTCGATTCTTCTGCAATGAAAAAAATCTCTTTACAATATACAAAGACGAATTCTCACGTACTTTGGGCATGTTGCTAGCTTGGTAAAATTGGAGATCACTGAAAATATACAAGGATAAAGAGCGAGAGGTTAATCTTCAACAAAATGGACACCACCGGAGCCTCGCTACATGTCCTACTAAATAAGGCTCAGGCTCGTAGAGTGGAGGCAAGTAGTCCGTAGAAGCATACCAAATGATCAAATTGCTCAGACATGAGCTCATTGACAAGACATAGAGAATTAACAAATGTAAGACATAAGGTTATATGAAAAATTGTGAACGTTATTGTAGCCAAATTGAGTGTATAGAACAGCGTATTTCGAAGAATAAATTATGTAAATTTTATATGAAATAAATGAATAAATATATATATATATATATGTCCATATAAAATTTATGCAACTTAATAAAAATGTAAATTCCATATATAGATTTTGATAATGTTTCATATTTACGTCAATGTCACCCCCTCATTTACGATCATTCTTATTATCAGTGAATTTAATTATTGTTATAAAATTGTACTTGTATATGGAAATAAAACTATACAAATAAAATTTATTGTACGTATAATACGCCAGATTATTAGATATGATTGATTAATACACTTTCATGTTTGTATGTATACATATTTTATTAATTTTTAAAATACAAAATACAAGCAATGTTTAATGAATATGAGAATTGATATGTCAATAATTGTTTATCATACATAATATTAGTTACTAGTATTTTCATTAGTATGGTGTTTAAAATTTAGAGAAGAGAAAGATTAGGAAGAGAGCAGAAAAAATCTTACGAGAAGGCATCACCAAAATATAATACAGTATATTTTCGCGAGGATCCCGCAATGGTCGCTAACGACCGCTCGGAGTGTTTGCTGGCAACAAAGGAAAAATCCGCCACAATAAAAGCCCGCACCGCAAAACCTGAACCATTTCCAAGAGGAAGTCATAAATACTGGTCCATACATAAACATGGGGCGGCCGGGGTAAGCGGGGCCTTAAACGCCGTTTCATATGTGGATTTTATACGGTACGGCGACTATTATCGGCGACCGTTCCCCGCGCTACCCTTATCTCTTACCTGGGTACCGGCCGGAAAGAAAGAGTGCGCACCCGAAAATTATAAAAAAAATATTCCGGGGACCTACATGACAAATGTATATAATGATATAATTTATCAACATTTTAATATTCATGTTTACAGAACTTTCATTTCAGAAATTTCATAATTTGTTACACTATGCGCGTCATAATTTTTATTATTTATTCTATATTCATTGAGTTGTCGTGTTGTAGAACCGTAAAAAGAATGGAGGAAGGAGGTAAAAGGAAAAAGGTGTAATAAAAATTAATAATAAAAAATTATGTAAGAAAATAGTGCGGGTCATTTTTAATTATCATATTTTAATGATTTTATAAAAAATTGGCAAAGTAAGTATGATATTAAACTTAATAAATATATTTTTTTTCATAAATAATTGGCGCTATAATATCTATTAAATATTTAATAATAGCTACGTAATTTTTTTTTTAGTTTTAAGTAAGGTTAATGACGTAATTCCAAAAAAATAGTAGTGTGAATACAAATTGAAAGAAACATCTTATTTTTAAAGAGAAATTGCAGAAAAATGTATAATTTTTGGTGTTTCTGTTTAAAATATTCAGAAAAAAACAACTGTAAAAAATACCACTCATGCATACAGAAAAATGTAGCAATAAAATAATAATGTACCTATATGTATAAAAATATATTAAATAATTATACTAAAAAATTAAATATAAATTTTAATTAATACGAAAATCCCTAAAATTATTTTTGTTTTAATTTTTTAATAGGACATCACTAAAAATCTTAAACATACAATTTAAAAAAAAAACTGATGAGAATTGATCACCATACTGGATGGTGATCAATGCATCACGTGGCTATTTATTTTTTGGTAAGAAACGAAATTATCAAAATAATATTGAGATACTTTTTTGGGTTTTGTTAATTAGTACTCACCCAGTATCTGAATTCGTAGCCCACCTGCGAAGCGTCCGTTACGGTTATGGTTGAACGTAAATGAAAAACGATAGAAATTATTTTCTATTAGTGGGTTTGGTTTAACCATATCACGGCCGGGATTCGGAACTCCGGGAATCATAATTGGAGGATTCATTTCGGGTTGGGTTGGCGAGGAGGCGCTCGAGGGTGGGGGTTAACGCAAATTGTTTAACGTGGCTCGTTTGTTTAGGGAAACTTTGAGGTTTTCCTGCCTGAATTGGGTGTTAGATAAACGAGTGTTTTATGTTTACCTCAATACTCTATTGTGGCCCTCGAAAACTTATCAGATATATTATTTTATCGACACGCAAAATAACATTCAGGAAATTTTCATGGCAAGTTAATAATTAATATTATTATTGTTCAGGATACGAACTAATATTTAGGTATACTTTATTAAACATAAATTATTTTTATTTACAAAAAAGATTTATTTGTTCGCATATTCGTTATATGAAGTTTGGTTAATTTTATTTATAATGAAAGGAAATATTAAATAAATGAATTAATTTAGTATAAAAAATATTTTTTCCAAAGGCTCGCCCTCGTTTGTTACGAAAACTTAGTTATTCACTTTCGAAACAGTTTTACTCTTACTTAACATTGTGTTTATTTTAACCTTTATTTAAAAAATATTTTGGAGATTCTTCTTACACGCTGAGCGAGATTTCTGCCGTCTAAGCCCCCAGTTGGATTACATGTTAAATTAACGTATAAGAATATATTCTTAATAATACAATAATAATGATGATTTTTGCACTTTTAAATTGTTACATGAATTAATTATTAATAAAAAACCAAATCAAATAATTTGTTTCTATTTTATCAAGAAATATGTTTTTCCTCTAGAACGTTAAAAATAGAAAGATATAAATAACACGTTTGAGTTAGGAAACTTAATTTTTAGGAGGGTCGCGGGTGAGTTGTAATATACAAAAACGTTGTAGTATATTTGTAGATACTAATGAAAAAATAATATGCAGGAGAAAATATACTCTATGTGAAGGTGGATTGGTATGTGTCTGACACACGTAATGCGGTTATGTTTACTGGGTGCCATTCGGCACAAATAGTTCCAATTTTTTTAGATTGATATGATTTTTTGTAAGTAAATAAATGCACTGTGAAAGCAAATTAATTACAATGTCAACCATGATGCAAACCATTCCCAACTCACATCCTGTAGAACGAACAGAATCTACAATATTTACATACGCGATTTATTGTGATTCTCCCTGGCACAGGGGTAAACATTATTATTAAGTATTAATTAATAAATATATTCACATTTTTAAACTATTTCAGTAGTATGTTTGTTTGTATAGTATATTTTTTAATGCCGTTTTGTGTAGGCTACCAACATATTTTAATGGTTAAGTTTTATAATTTGTCGATAGGCGATTAACCAAGACCTGTCTAAAAGTATGTTCTATGTCGTTACAAAAATTACTTATATTGGATTGATTCATGAGCTTGTAGCTTTTTTGTTTTCTAAGGCAAGAGTGCTTTGAAATGATTTTTTTTGCATGTAAATGTCATTTTAATGCAATGGTATTGTTTTATTGAAAACGTTTTGAATTTTTCAATTTGTTGAAAGTTTGTGTTAATTATTGGCTAAAGAAAATAAAGTATTTAGTACAAAACACAAACATTTCCGACAAATTCTTTTGATTGAGTTTAACCTAAGAGTTAAGGCATGAATTGAATACTACAACTACTACTAAATTATTGCCAATAACTCCATCGCTTTAATAATGCCCGTCCGCATACTACTAATATTACAAAAGCGGCTATTCAAGCACTTGTTTATGAGGTTATTCTACACCTGCCATATTCTCCTGATCTTGATCCATCAGATTTTCATCCTTTCCGCTCTCTATCTAACAATCTTCAAGAATTCTCCTTTAATAATTATGCTGCTTTTCAGAATCGAATATCTTTAAGTGAATCAAAAAAGTGTCAGAAAGTCAGGAGTCAATCATAAACAATGCAGGAGAAAATATTTTTGATTAATTTAGGTATTTTGTTTAACTAATAAAACATTTTTAAATTTAATATATAACACTACAAATTTCTACATCAAAATTGATTACAGGTAAATTATCAAAACAAATATTTTGCAAACGAATTAAAGTATTATACTATATTAATTTACCATTCAATTATGTCCAATCTAAATAATTTGTTTAAAAATAAACAACCATTCTATTTGGTTGACTGTTCGTAACCTGCAGAGAGAAAGCGATACAAAAATGAATCTAACATCCCCAAATCCAACTGAAGATTCTCCGTGTAGGCTGCGGGTGGATCTCTCTGGGAAAGGGTAGAAAAGGGGAGGGGTGGAGGCATCAAAACCACCGGTGGTCATCAATCATGTGGATAAAACTTGCGGTAAGGATCAGATGCATCACTTCAACACTCAACACTTGTTCCGTAACTTATGTTAAATGTAAATTACGATATTTTATGTGTTTGATAATTTCCTATAAGTTAATTATTAGAAATGTGCCTAAAATTTTTTAATTTTTTTTTAATGAACATAATAATATGAACAACATAAACAATAATACAGTTTGTCGAAAATCTAATAAGTCTGTAAACTGTAAAAAAAATAATTTTGAATTTATATTTTAAATTGGTGAGGTTTCCATTTCTCACATCTTATATATTTAATTTAATACACTAACAAAAATTCCTTCCCCTCCCTTTTAATTTAAAAGAATAAATATTTATAAAAAAATTTGGACTGGATATAGTACAAGAAAAGAAACAGTCGCTGAACAGCCTCTGAAATCTTTTAGATTAATTTATATATATATACAAAACTTTTAACTTTTCGAGCTCTCCTCGTCATGATGAAAGATAGTGCATTGAAATTTTCCAAAGACACGTCATAAAACCGTTTACATATAGGTAGTATTTAATATGGCATAAATAATTAAAGAGAAAATATGTTTTGTGTACATGACTGAAGTATTTTTTTATGAATACATTTTTAATACACACGAATTACAAAAAACAGCAAAAAAAATTGCTTAATTACAATTCTAAAAAACAATAGAATAATACTGAAAATATATTTTTACTTGGTTTAATATTTTTAGTTTAAATCAATTTAAGTCGCCTTGCTAATGAAAATCGTTTAATTATTGTATGAATCGGAATTGCAAAAAATGATACTAAATATTACAAAAAAAAATGTATATAATATTATTTATTATATTTTAATTATATATTTTAATTTCATCTTGATTACTAGAGTGATTCTCCTGCACCTAATATAAATATGTTCATTTTTCCACCGAGGTTTGAGGGCGGTACAATTGAAATGGTCGTATAATTCTAGTAGTGTTATAGAATAAAATAGAACTGTTTCCATATGCTTTATCGACATCTTATTCATTTATTCCTTCTTCGCCAAAATGTTGGGTTTCATTTAATATTTTATTTGTGATATTTTTAAATATATGATTTGCCCACGTAGTATAGAAAATTCAACAAAATTTGTCATAATGTGAAATAATCATATTGTCGTTATTGTGTTAAAAAAAAAATAAAAAAAATTATATACATAATAAAATATGCTAAATTACCAAAATAAAGAAGGAGCATGATAAACTTATATATATATATATATATAGTTATTAAATAGGGTTTAATTTATTTAACATACACTTTTGTTAAAAAAGAGAATCAATTTAAACTAGCTTTAATTTTTGCTAACATTTTTTTTATGTATTAAATATTTTAAGATATAATACATTTTAAAAATAATCAGTAAGATATGTATATTCATATATGTAAGGAGTATGTGTATAATTTATGTTTTAGTTACTGTGAACATATTTTTTGACTTAAAATACAAATTTATAGTAGTCTGTAATTTTTTAATTGTGATGGGGAGATTGTTAAAAAATTTGAGGCCTTGATAAATATAGTGATTTTAGGTTGTGGTATATTTTAGTTTTAGAATATCAATTTGGACTCTAAATCTTGTGAATCGGAATTCGATTCTAATATTTAATTTATTTTTGATTTTGAAAATTTGGATATTTTTTTTTTTTTTGTATATGTCTATTATTTTAGGTACTTTGAAATCTGTGAAGAGTTGTATACTTGGATAGTCATTATTTTAGAATTATTTTTATCATAATTTTTCTAATGATTTCTAATTGTGATATTGAAGTTTTATATGCTCCCCCCCATCCAATAATACCGTATTGTAAATGTGACTATAAAAACAATTTATTTTTTAAAAATTGTTGATACTCGACATTCTTGTAAATACTGTAGACGTCGAATAAAATAAATGTATTATATTAATATACATTTTTTAATGAATTCTATACTTCCTAAAAATTTTATACACACAAATACTTTGTTAATAATACATTATTACAAAAATCTAAATAATATTTATTTTTAGGTACTTGAAACATCAAAAAAAGCCGTATTTATTTTCTAAAAATATGGTACATGTGAAATTTTGCCACAATTCTAAATTATATGTCCGTTTTATGTACTAAAGAAATAATATTAAATTTACCTTATAAAATGATCGATGTAAGAAAAATTTCCATCAAATATGACGCCGCTATAAACTCTATCATTACAGAGAACATAACATTTTTCATACCGTTATACACTCGAAGCAATATCGTATCTCCCCCACCCCTTACGGCCGATCTGACATTTACCGATGAAATTTTCGTCTAAAAATTGCAAGCACGTTTCTAATATAGTGAAAACAATATCAAGTGACCTAAAAATGTTATGGGGAGCGATAGGGGTAGTTTACTCCTGATACCTTATGAAGAATATATATTACAGTCTGCCGTGAGGATTCAAATCTAAGTTTCAGGGGTGAAAACCGTCCAATAGTGATAAACAAGGATCGAATCAATATAATTAACATAATTGTAATTAATTTAATAATTTTATGATAGATATAAAACGTAATTATAATTAAAAAATATTTCACTGAATTTGCTAAAATTGCTCTGTAATTAGAATATGTACATTATTTTTTTTCATAAAACAACTTCTACTTTTTATCTCGTCGACATGTTATTTTTTCACGTCATGTGTGTATATAAACTCAAAAAAGCGAATTAAAATAAAATTAACATTCGATTTCTGAGTCTCTTTCAACATAATAAATATTTCTCAAATATGTACTTTATCGACATAATTTGTATAATTTTTGCTGATGCTAGGTGTAGTGAAATTTAATTGTATGGAGAACACCTTATGACATAAAACGTATGATATAAAATGCTATCCTAAAGGTATTGCCGCTATGTGACGTTAAACGATGTGCCATTGACTATCCGCGTGGAGTGGAGAATTTCAACCGAAACGGCGTAAGATTAATCAAACCAGCTAGACGTTAAAATTATAATGCTCAGAAGTTACCAATCTGCAAATAAGTTTTACGGCGGAAAATCTGGCATTACCATATTATGACCGAACATTGACCCGTGTTGGCCTATAATTGTCAGTGCAGAGGTAAATATATTTGCATCATATCGTAGCTATAAGAACTTTACAAAACAAATAAAACTATTAAGGATGCAATCGGTACAATATGAATTATTTTTTATTAGAATTAACTAAACAATATTCATAATTTTGTTCAACCCTGCTGGAACATTACGTAGGAATGCCTGTAACTTGTACCTAACATTCTGTACCGTCCGCCCTTGTCGGCACAATCGCCGGGCGGGGGCGGGGGCGGGGGACCGAGGGTGATGGGCGGAGGGCAGAAGGTGGGGGGTGGGGGCTGCCCTGCAAATGACGGAGACGGACAGAGGCAAATTTAATCATTTGATCGATGACTGCTGTGATTTTTCGGGTCTCTGCCCACGAGAATACAAATATATGTGACATTTTCTTTTTTAGGGACACACGGTATTAGCTTTAAATGTACATTTGAAAGGGGATGAAAATGACAATAAATACACAAAGAACAAAATGAATGTGAGAATGTGTTTGTTTGAAGAATAATTTAATTCTTATTAAATCCATGCTTTTGTCCAATGAACAAACGGATATTTTTCATATATTTAAAAAAAATACAGGAAAAAAGTCTATATCCGTACGGGATATCTTATATAGAAAATCTCATGTTCTTTGTATGTTATACGTGGGAAAATTTAAAAGAAAACTTAAATACATTGCAGTGAAATATTAATTTCCTTTGAAACATTACATACAAATTTGGTGGACGTCTGACCTATTTATTTCGATAACATTTTTCAAATATCACAGAAATCAAACAAGTTCATTTATATTTTCAGAAATTAGACAATTTGAATACTGTTGTTCTCTAGAGAATTATTTAAATTATGTTCAATATAGAGAAATAGTATATAAATTGCGTCTTAAGCATGTCTTTCGCGTCCATCTTAGGATGGGTTTTTAACACTAGTTATGAGATATTACCGGAATTCGTTATTTATTTCATCAGTTGGGTGACGTGACGTGACGTGGGTGACAGGATGGAAGGAAAAAAATAAGGTTCAAATATTCAGAATTTATCACTAATTAAAACAGTTAGTGCTGAATGTAATTTATTTATCTTATGTATAATATCCCAATGTTGTTTTGTGTGTCACGCGTAAGGAAATTTGAAATGAAACAGATAGTGTACATGTCAGATATGTTAGAATAAAGTATCAATTTCAAGTCAATTAGGTAGATATATAATATGTTGGTCCCAAAGGAACATTTTTCATATTTTCATTTATGCTGCTGTAGGTAGGCAATTATTAAAATTATTAATAAATATTATATTAATAGACTCTTAAAAAGTAACTAATAATTTTGGCAGAGGTTGGATTTGGTTATCCAGAATTTGAGAACTTTAAATTATGTCAGAGAAGTGAGTTCGGGTGGAAGAGCAGTTGTTGGGGGGAGAGAAACTTTTTTTTTCAGTGTCGATAAATCAGCGTTTATTTTTATAACATTCCTTTTATAGCTTGCATAAATATAAAAATCCTTAGTACAAGTATTAATAATACATTTCATTTACATGGTAGCCTGTTGGCAGCTTCCAATCTCGTTAGGTACATATAAAGTACCTATTCTGAGGTAGGTAGCCATAAGATTCCATAAGCTAGAATATAAGTTGGAAGTAAGGTAACAAATTAAATTAGATGGTAAAAAATAGAAAAATCAAAAAGGAGACAAGTAGATAATTAGTAAAATGAACAAAGTAAATTTTTTGATACAGACTAAAAACATGTAAGAAGTAAAAGAAAAGAAACAAGTAGGGAGCAAACAAACCATGATAAGTTCGAGGTAGGTTATAAGGATAAAAATAATTACATGAAAAAAGTAGCTTTGATCATTTATGGAACTCTTCCAGCTGACTTCATCAATTTTGAAAAGCCATTCCTTTATAAGCACACAGAATTGAGGGTAAGATACCGTTGCCATCTCTTGCGGTAGCTTATTGTATGTCCGCGGTCCTATAAAACATGCATGTCATTGAGAAAATGAGGTTTTCATTAACGGGACACCTAGTTTTTACCTGAGTACACTTAGAATGTGTAATGAGGAGCAGGGTTCTGATTTCATGTATGTCTGTAAGCAGAGTCTTTATAAATTAATGCTTGATATTTAGCACCTTGAGTTCTTAGAATAGCGGGACTAATTCATGGTGAGAGGATTTATTGAGAATTATTCTCATTGTGGCTTTTTGCATATTAATCAGTGGGTCGAGTATTGTGATAACGGCTCCACCCCAGCCAATTATACCATATCCTATGATGCTCTGATAAAGTGCGAAATATACGTTACGCATTTATAGATAGAACTCGAGATAGAGAGAATTTAGAGTCATTTTAATCAGCTCACCCAGAGATTGAATAATTAATTTTTCATAATAATAATTAAAAAGTATTTGTATCCAATTAATAAGAAATATGCAGGCCGCAAAAACGAACCAAATATTTTTGGGACAAGCGACCTTAAAACACTTGAGAGTCGGGGAAATTCACGACGCAAAATTGTATTTATGTACTCGACGACTCGGCGAAAAATTATGATGGTCCGTGGAATGGATGGATGGATGTGGGTGATAAGTGTTATTAGCTGACACCACTCAAACATGTCGCCCGGATAGGTCTGACCGCTATTAGCATATCGCATAGTATCAGGCGAACATGAAAGTCTGACGGTTCGGTCAGCGCTGGTTTCGTCAGTTTCATGATTTTATCGGTTATAAACATTTTATCTACAAGTTTATTATTTAATTATTTTGTTGATTCCATAAAACCATTACATTTATTTTTGTTTCTAGTTTTTTCTACAATATATTGTTTTATATAATATAGTATTGAATAACATTTTTGTAATGAAGAAAACGGCACCTCGACAACTGCGCGCCGACAATCGCACGCAAGGATAAAGTACAATCCCGACAATAGGGCGCAATACAAAAGTAAATGAGGACATTTATTCCCTCATACATACTCATTATATGACAAAGTCAGAAAAAAAAATCGTTCGGTAAGAAAGTCAGTTTTTTTAATCAATTTTAAGTTTTATTTTTTTTAGTTTCCTTACGGATATTATTTTTAAATTTAATTTACATTATTTTTACAATCATCTTCTACTTCTTATATAGTTTTTCGATCCCATTTTTCATAAAAACTTTATTGTTTCGAATTAAAATATGCAAGAAAATATTTTATCTTTCTTTATTAAATTTAAAACATTATTAAATTTTTTGTTACTTAACGAGTCTTTCATAAACCTTAAAAATTTATAATCTATAACTGTAATGCTTTGTGAATGTAACGGATATAAAATAACATCTTATTTAGTTTCGTTATTATTTGAATCTGTGATTTTTCAAAGTGAGGGTGTATATTGACATGGAAAAAAATAACTTCCTTTCTATTGATCAAATTCGGCATTTTTCCAACAGTTTTTTCTTTAATGTGTTCCATTGTTGACGATTAACTTTTTAATTTTATTTTGTATTGCGCTCAGTTGTCTTGCGCGTAGTTGTCGAGACACCCAGAAAACACTTGTTAGTTTGTAAATTGGGAAATACAAGTGAAGAAGACAAAGCCACGACTTGAATTATTTTTGATTATGTATATCCAATTTGATATATGTTGATATCCAATTGGATTATATGTTGATATCCATGATTTCAATTATATCATATCATCATCATTATCGATATCAATTATATGTTGATATCCAATTGGATTATATGTTGATATCCATGATTTCAATTATATCATATCATCATCATTATCGATATCAATTATATGTTGATATCCATGATTTCAATTATATCATATCATCATCATTATCGATATCAATTATATGTTGATATCCAATTGGAGTGAAAGAAATTTAATGTTTTGATGTACATCAATTTTCTTTTTATTTGTCGTAGTAATAAATTTTTCATATGAGATAACTCGCACATTTTTATCAGTTATATTATATTATGTTTATCGAGCAGAAAAAAAATAAAATGGTAGCAATGCATATACATATAATTGAAAAATATCTGTAATATCTAATCGAAGTTCACCCATATATACTTGTATAAGGAAAAACATACTTATATATTCTTCGAGAGAAATCTAAATTTGTTTGCAGGAAAAATCTTGGTTATAGATTTTTCACTAGTTTGTTTCTATTGATAGTACTGACAACATGTATAAACAAAACATATCGAGTAGGTCTAAGAGTGTTTTTAATATTTTTTTCTAAATAAAACGAGTAATTTCTCTTAACTTTCTATGGGTAGATTTCCAAATATGTTTTTAAGGTACATTTTTTAATTAATTAGGGATATATATTTACATATAGGTACTATATTATGAATAATTTTAGGATTGACTGATAGATTAATAAAATTGACATTTTATATTTATTAAAAAATGTATCCTTATTTTTTTCAATCGACATCGTACACGGATTAAATGTCACATTTTGTATAAATTAAGCCATGTGTTTGTGCTATCAAAATATGACTAATTAGATACTCTTTCAGGACGAGAGAACCCCGGTGAAAATTTCAGAAGGCAATTCAGAAATTTTCCATTATTTAATTAAATTGTAAAATAACTCATACAAAGTTTGATTCATTCACCCATAAAATCTAACTCACGATTACAACATCTCGGTCTTTATATATTATACACATCTTGGAGCAAACTCGCAAACTTCGAGCCAGGCATTTGACCGCCACCCGCAAGTGACTTATTCCAGGGAAGTGATTTGTTGTCCGTCCGCCTCCTCGCTCTCCTCCGCTCCTGGCAGATCCTCGAGGGCCGGCAAGGGTTCAGTTTGCTTACATGTTTATATTTGCCTTACCCGCACGCTCATTTAACGTCACGCTCCATCGGACCGAGGAACAAAGTTTCCGAGGAAGTTACCAACAAGTGTAATTGAGTGTTAACGGATTGATTATTAATGCGGTTCTCAGTCGCTTTGATATTCGTTGTATATTCGAGTTGGTTCATTACCGCATGTTTTTAATTTTTCTTTTGACTTATTTAAATAAATTATAAAATTATCTTACAATATAAATAGGTTAGGAGCAGTGGCGTGCATTACGTATGGACTAAAGTTATGCTGCTAATATTGATGTGTATTTTCACTAGAGGTTAAATTCACCAGAAAGAAATATACTCTTTCAGATGCATGATTTTTTGAATGTGTATGAGTGTAATTCTGTTCTTCATAATATTTAAGTATATAATTAATATTATTATTATTAAATGAAGAACTTACAGTTTTTGTAATATAAAATAATACTACGTTCAAAGTGTATTGGATCGTAAACACTCAAATCCGCTTCAAATACATACTTGTGGCAACACGTTTGTTTAACATACATGCTCAGCTTTATTTTCCATTTCTAAATACGCCCGTTATATGATTCTATTTAACGAATTAACATGAGAACTTTGAATTATTTCATTCGTAAATTTACTCACATATTCAATACATTATATATCAAATAAATACTTAATTTAGAATGCTATCAGTATATACATATATATATATATATAGTGCACGCCCTAGTTGGGCGATAGTGATTATTGAGTTTTACGTACATCTCGATAGATAAAATAATTCGTTATCATTTCTATTTGAATGGTGAGATCGAGTTATACAGAATGCAACAGACCTAGTCCACAAAATTTTATGGGCGGATACCTAACTTAATTACGAGCCGAAAATGTTCAAGGAATATGTGCAAAACTGCAATTTTACGGAAAATATTATCGTTTGAATTTTTTTACATAATCGTGTTAAGCTCGAAGTATACATACTTTGAAATAAATGTTTGCAAAATTGTTCAATTATTAATCTACATCGTTGCTGTAGGCCCTAAATCATCTAACAAATAATAGTCTATTAATTTTTTGAATTGAATATATAATTTGGAATCAATAAAATATTTATATTAATCGAAATACTCGCATAATTACGATTTTTTTTGAAATGCTTATATCTTTGACATGGTTGAGATTATGCACATATCCCTTGAAAATTTTCGACTCGTAATTTAGTCTGGTATCCACCTATAAAGTGTTGTGGAATAGGTCTGTTACATTCTGTATATTATGAATTTTATAAGAAATAGCATAAAAAATTATTGGGTCAAAACTTTAAACAGCTTCAGGTAGAGTCATAAAATTGTGATTTTTAGATTTAGGAGAAATTGTTCCGGATGTTACTCAACAAGAAAAATAGATTTTTTAAACCCAGACATTTCGAAGTGTATTTAAAAAATACGGTTAAGTCTGAGAGTAATCAATGTAAAAGAAAACTATTAGTACAAATGTACTAGAAATGTCAGTATGGTATTAATTTTGATATGAACAAAAAAAAAAATTTCAGATGAATTATTTAGAATTTTCTATGTGGACTTCGAATGTATTTATTAAATACTATTGTATTCAATCTAATAATAAATTTTAGTATTGCTAAAAAACGAAAAATAAATTTATTTATTGTAAATAACACAGATATAAGAATAAGGCCATTGAACATAGAGAGAGAAAAAATATGATGAAAAATAATTAATATCCTAACATATTTCACATGGACATGAAAAAAGCATAGTGTTATGTAAAAAAGTTATGAACACATAAATAAAATCAAGGAAAAATCATTCACATATTGGATCGAAGAACATTGTTAATTAGGTTTTTAATGTTGGTAGTGAAACAAAAAAAATCAATGTCGGTGAACAAATCATTGTAAGCTCATTCCCACTGTAGGAGAGTGTAATCTAGAATTGGTTTGATTTATAGGAATATTGAAGAGAGGTTGCGATCGTGATACTTGCGATGGGATATTTACATTTATTCATGACAAAAGAGGTGGATAATTAAACTGGTTTCGACAGATTTTGTACAAGTTTCAAGTATCAAGTGCTATTCGTCTGTTTTTTAAAGTTAATTTTTTTTTCAATGAGTCTGCATAGTGTTGCTGGGGTAATTGCAATCTATAGTTTAAAATTTGCATGAACATTTTTCAATTTATCAGCGTATGTATTGATGCTGGATGAGTATTGATTGGTTGAAGCTGTCACAAAATCATTAAATTATTAAAAATAATGATAATAAGAAGCGCAATTTTCATAGTAAGAACTACTGCCATGTATTTTGGGTAGGGACCGTATGTGTGTATTAATTAATCTAACTCAGAATAATGATTTTCCGCTTGACAACTCCACAGGGCATACGAACTCGGCATTATCCGACAACTTTTGGAATAATTTTACATACTGTTTGCTGTTTAATATTGTAACAATAAACCCTAAACAAACACTATATTGTGTACTGTAGACGTTGCTCTGTCCAGTATACATTAGAAGTATCATGATTTTTGTGAAGTTTTCTCAATAATTCTAACATAAATTTCAAATTACATTTGATGTTGCGAATCTTACATCTTTTTCGATCAAGCGTGCAACATAAAAATAATAAAATATTTCTAGACTAAAATAATTTAATTAAACTTCTCATCGTGTCGGGCGATGCCGTTTGGCAACGTGCCCATTGTGTTAACCCGAAACACCCGAGAATCTTACAGTTGCTAGCTTACCAACAGAAAAGTGCGCGCGGTTTGCTCAGCACTGGCAAGTTGGGTTATTTAAACCAAAGTTTGGGTTTGTCGGGGGGTGTTTGCGGGGATGGCATGTGGGAGGCTGGTCAGTGTGACCGCTAGACCGGTGCGGACATTAC
Source organism: Eubasilissa splendida (assembly GCA_031772225.1). Lineage (NCBI taxonomy): Eukaryota > Metazoa > Arthropoda > Insecta > Trichoptera > Phryganeidae > Eubasilissa > Eubasilissa splendida. The sequence goes on from CM062847.1 coordinate 21,234,700, forward strand.
TTACCTGCCACTAGGGGTGCAAGTTTCCAGAAATACCCTTCAGGGCCGAAAGATGTCGGATTGTTTGCAAACTTTCAGATTTCTCAAGTTTTCCTCCATGTTTGAGTTGATTGAATGGTCGTCATCAGAGTTTCGCGATAATACGTAAAATATTGAGTTAAGAATTTTTCGTTATTATTTATTAACTTACCTTTACAAAATTGTATCAATTTTTGTAAACCTGAAAGCATTGATATGATGTGTAAGTATCATTAAAAAATACTAATTAAATGTATTAATTAGAAAGATATACATATAAAATCAATTTTAACGAAAAAAAAATCGTAAAAGCAAAGTAGATGGCTTTCAAATAGTGGAACGATAGATAGAATTTGAAAAAGTGTAACATATAGGTTCCAAAATTTATCATCAAAAGTATTGTCGCTGTAGCATAGTTGGATAACACACCTTCCTCGGTTTGGAAAGAGATCCAGGAATGAATCCCGGTAGCGCAATAACAATAACAATATTTTTCGAAAAAAAATAATTTTATATGTATAGCTTTCTAATTAATACATTTAATTAGTATTTAAAATATCACAAACCTATGTTCTGAATAATTACAACTTCACAATGAGAATGTGCTCTTCTTAATAATCATTAAAAAATGTTTATTCATATTTTAGATTATAGGAAGAATTTTATTATAGAAAATAGAATATCACTTTATTTTTATGTTGAAGCATAATTTTGGTTAAAAAGTAGTGCTATTAAAATATAATTTAGAAAAAAGTATAATTGTAAAGTAGTAAATCCGTTTAAAATTATCTTGATTTAAAGATAATTAGAGTAACGAGACTGATTCTTCGATACATTTCTTCTACAGATGTTGCCTTTATTACTTATTTTATTTGCATGCATATAACAATATTTTAGTAATTATCTGATCGTGTATTTGAATTCGCTACTTGAATTAATTATAATATGACTAATGCATATAACATAAAAAAAACCTTTTTTGCATTTTTTATAAAATACGAGAACGGTTTTGTTAGAATTAAGAAATATGTGTGTAATATTTATTACATTAAATACTGAAATAATATCCAGGTCCAATTAAAAAAGCATAAATGTAAAAAATTTATATTGAACCCAACAGTTGAACTTTCTAGGTCTTTAAAAAATATTTAACTTAACAGAAGGATATATATTTAACCCTCTCTTGGCTCGTTTGTCTTGCAGCCTCCCCGCCGTTTATTTCCAGCTTAGCGTAGAAGCAACAAGAGAAATGGGGTGGTCACTACCCCGGGATGAGCTACGGCCGCCGAAGGGTTAAGGGTTTACTGCTAACCCTCTAACTGCCCTAATGTTTCTAGAACAACTTAGTGTCCGGTCGGGTTATACAAATTTTCTTTATCGAGTGCGGCCACGTCTGCTCCCGGTGCGATAAAACCGCTAATATATTGCAAACTAAAACTATTTAGTTAGGAGTTATTTTATAGGTGTAATGCTATCTCTTCAAACATACGTCCTGGGATCGGAAAACGTACGATAAAGGTAAACCTGTCGACGTAAAAGATTTTCATACATCCGCTTACAATTCTTGATATATCTCTTTTTAATTTGATTTATTTATTTTTATCTTCTCCAAGCGACAATTTGAATGAATCAATTTTTTTAGAAGCTTAATTAATTTTTAGTGACCATCTGATTTAAAAAGGTATAATTTTCTTTTTTCATTCTTCTTTTCATCCATTGTCGGTATCACATATATTAAAAAACTGGTTCAATTTTGACTACAATGAGAATTTACAAGTAGAGCAATTATTAAGCATTTTTTCAAATAATTTAATCTGATCAACTTTCCGCATCTAATGAAAACGATTTTCTAAATATTCCCACTCATTAATAAACAGACGATTTTTCACTAGTACACAACCACCTTACGCTAGTACGCTTGCCTTGCCGGCGTGATGGGAAATATAGTCGAGCCCGCGTTAATTCAAATTACGGTCAGTGGCGGGTAATTTTATTATCGTGCCGTCCAGCGCTCGCGGCGGATGGTCCGGGCATTAAAATTATAACGTACCAACACTAACCCCGGTTATGAGTATGGTATTAATAATTTTCTCAATAACTTGTTAAACTCAATTTTTGGATTACATATACACTATATATAAACTAAAGAATATAGGTACTATTCGGAGTATTTTCTCGGTAATTATAAAAAATGAATATATAAAAATATAATTGTAATGTGATGCACCGTCGTGACGTTTCTACCCGTCGTTGTCATTGTGAGATATCCGAGAGCGACGCGGTGAAGTGACTATATTTTACTCAGGGTTCTAGAGTGCAACTGATTAAAATTTAGAAATTGTTTATATCGGGAAATAAGATGGTTAGCAAAGGGGAGAGGAGAGGAAACCTTTGTTTTGCGCAGAGGCCTAAAGTGTAACTACTCAAAATTTGGAACGGATGGCACTCAATATAGTGCAACTTTATATTGGGGGGATGGAGTGCGGTGCCAGGGGGACGAAAGATGCCTATATTTTGGACTAGATTTTCAAGAGAAGCTATGCAAAATTTGGTTTAGATTGACCAAAGAGTCTAGGATTGTATAGAGGGATAGAAATTAAGTTTTATATATACCTATAGATTAATACACTGTTTAGTTTTCTAGGTTGTTATTATAAGTATATATTTTTTTCGTATATATTCTGTGAGTACCTATGTGGGGTTAAATTAGGTTTGAGATTCATCTTTGACAACAAAGATCATTTAATTTTTTTAAAAATTGACGTCTAAATATATGACATACTGTATTACATTTCAGTTAAATTCATTCCATACAATTTATGATACTTTAGTGTTTAATTTAATTTAATTTTAGAAACAAAGATAACTCGATAGTTCTATAATACTCAGTAAGTCTTGTCAATGTTATTGTATGTTATTTAGGATAACAGTTAATATACAACATGTTAGGCAAAATTGTTAGCAGAAGAGGTCATGAAGGAAATCTGGGCTGAATAATCAAAGGTAATGTTTGGGAAGCCCACAGTTCAACTATTTCGATCTACTGCAAATAAAATAATAATTGCTAACCGGATAAGTACTAGAAAAAGAAGAACGTTACGTTACAACGTTATCGTAGGTGTATGTAGAGATCTAGATGTCCAGTATTAATATACAACTGTGGCTTCTTCAATAATATACACCTTCGTTTTTGCGTTTGTGTGTTCGATATTTATTTATTTATTCTTGATATACGTAAGTATGTACATACGCATTTGCTCTAATATAAACAATATCAAAATATTCATTTTTACTAAAATTTATCTTGTACATATTTTCATAGTTTAATGTAAATCTACGTAGTTTCTTTTTCTTTCTAATATCATCTTGTCTTTCATTTAAAATCTTCATCGCACTGTATATCACCGATTTCTGAGATTTAGTCTTTTTTCTGAACGCCAGTTTCAGTCTATCTCTTTCTCTTGTATAATGTTGGTACTCAAGTTGATTTGCATCAATTTTTCTTATAAACTCTGCCGATATTCTTTTAGTGAGGATTTTAAAAATAAATACCATAACATTTAAATTTATTTTCTGCTTATCATCATACTAAAATCTACTGCATTTCACTAATATAAATATATCTATTTTTTCTGAGTATTATTCCCAATGTTTTATTTTGCAGTAGGAACTGGTAATTGTTGAATTTATTCTTCGTTAGCCTAAACTATTATTTCGAATTATCATCATTATCGCCATTTTAGTATCCGTATCTAAGAAAGAAATGTATGAATAAGGCGATTACAATTTACCCTATCATCATCAATCAAGGCCTAATCTGTATCCATTGTCTATGTTTCTGTTTATCCCATCTTAGTCTGGAGCGAACTACTGACCGCCTTCCTTCCAGCGTTTCCAAGAAGATATGTTGATAAATTATTCTTCTGATATTCACAAAACGTGTCCAAGCTACCTTAATTGACATATTTTTATGAGTAGTTCAATGCCAAGGATCTCCCCCACAGCGGTATTTCTCACCATCTCCAATAATATCATTTCTGCTACTCCCCTAAGATATCTTATTTCGCTAACCTAAATTAAAGACTGTACAGTAAAGTAAGCTTATATATTACATACCTTTAAAAACAGTCAGTTTCATATTATCAAAGTGTAAAAACTTTAAACACAATTAATGTAAATAGTAAAAAGTGTCCAAAACTGGCGACGCGTCCGATACTGGAGACTGTATATGGACGCTGTTCGGTGTCCCGCAAATTGATAACGATTACGGCAGATTATGGCGGAGACAGGTGCGCGGGAAATCTAATGCCCGGTCGCCATGCTTGTTCTTAATTTAAACCAGCAGGCGGTCAGTTATGGCTGCTCCAGATTGCGCGGTAATTACATAGTCGAAACGTCACGCAGATTAGGTATCTACCCCATCTAAGTAACGGACATTTTGATCATTATGAGTGATTTTACGTAAGCACGTTACAATTTTTTAGGTACACTAATATTAACGCTTAAATATTTTTATTGGATATACTAATAATATTAAGATGATTTATTTAATAATATTCAAAATGTAATCATTACAAATATATTTATTAAAAAAATACAATTAAAATAAAAATAATATTTTGCATTGGAGTCACTATTCGATATGAATTATCATATCCTAAAATAATGTTATCATTAAAATTGATAAAACATGATTGAACAATTGCTTCGTTAAACAATCGCTAGGAATCGTAGTAGCTAGTATGATTATTAGATTTCTTCCCAACAGATATCAAACCTTTCGAAATATCTACTATAATATTTAAGATGTTATTTTTTGTTTCAGTTACGGGTTCAGGTTTAATTTGATTATAAATACCTTGAATTTTATTAACATATCAATGTTAGCTCGCGATTAAATAGAATTTATTTTAAGTATTCAATCTGATCGTAACTTTTGTATTTATTTCCTGTCTTACTGTTTCATAATTCAATAGTACTATAACATCCATAATTGACATAATTTTACATATAATATAGAAAAAATAATGGTATATGAAAAGTACATAATAAACTCCATTAAATTAATTTGAACGCATTAAAAGACATTAAAACGACATGAAAATACTGACGACGATTCTGTCTTGTGATATAGCATTTACATACCGACGTTATACTTACAGAAGGTATTATTTTTTTGCTCAAAACAGGGACGTGTTCCATTGAACCAACCGCACGTATGAGTTCCGTTGAATTGTCATGCATGCGAGCTTAATACGACAATGGCGGTACGGAGCGCAGAAGTACGAGGATATGATACGATTGTCTTCCTTGACACGTAATGTACAAACTTTTCCTTATGTTATTGTAAGCCTCTGGTTATTGGGGAACATGACGCGGGTTTGGCGGGAATGTGGAAGTAGGGCGGGGCAGATCGTCGAGGAGACCACTTTATAAACAGGAACAATGACTCGCTGATCGGAGGTAAAGCTGTCAAAAATAAAAGAAAGGATTCAGAATGAAATTCACATGTAAACGCATATTTATTTTCGGGTGAATTTATGAAAATTGATGATTTTTTTAAATAGTCCTATTATTCATCAAATTATGAGAGCGTGACAGATCACCACCATAAAAAGCGATTTGGTTAGTTTAATATATTTTGAATACTAATTAAATGTATTAATTATAAAGATATACATATAAAATAAATTTTATCGAAATTTGTTGTTGCGCTACCGGGATTCGAATCTGGATCTCTTTTCCAATCCGGGGAAGATGCATTACCAACTATGCTACAGCGACAGTATTTTTAACGACAATTCTTCGAACCCATATGTTAAACTTTTTCAAATTAATACACCTATTGTTTCATTATTTGATAACATTGGTTTTATATGTATATCTTTATAATTAATACATTTAATTAATATTTAAAACATCACAGACGTATATTCTGAATAATTACAACTTCACAATAAGAATGTGTTCTCCTCAATAATATTATATTTTGGATTTTTATTCGAGATGTCATCATCATGTCCAGCGATTATCAATCCATTGGACGAAGGTCTTTGTGTGACTGCCACTTTCTTCGGTTCTCCGCCAATCTTTGCCACGTCATTTTTACTGCTCTAATAATTTCTATCTATAAAATTATTTAATCTTATCATGATTTTTTCTTATATTTAAGATATAAAATTGTTTTGTAGTTATGCTATAAATCAAAATACCGTATTTCGTAGGAATACAGGTCGATTTTTTACTGATGGCACTGTTGCTAGTATAATTTTTATTATTATTTTTACAATATAATAGTACATACATAGATTTGTTTAACGTAAAATGAAATAATATTAATCACATCTTAATAATAATAAAAATTCTAAAAACGTTACCCAAATAAAACAAATCTAACTGAAGTATGAAATAAAATAACAATACTGTATGTGCGGTGTACACAACCGATACCATGCGTCAACTGGCGTTAAGTGCATTGTTGCACTATCATCTAGCGTGAAGCGGTCATATAACTGTGTCTCTTTCTCGCTTAGATAACGCTCACGCATATGTTGACGTGTATCGGTACACAACACATTATTGACGTACGATTTACTTTTTTTATATGCATATTAGTATACTGCATAAAAACATCAACTGCCCTAAATTTCTCTCAGCTATAATCCTTGATACTTTTGTTCATCATCCGAGACACACCTATTTTCAACATAAAAAAATATCAAACTTATTCTGCTATGAGTTCGTTTATAACTTGTGTCATAAGCACCTTGATGTGAAAAAAAACATAAATACTTTCAACGACAATTTTTTATAGTCCAATAATAATTTACTAATTTACTAATTTTTCATTTCAAAAAGTCCACTTCATATATTTAATATTTCACCCAAACACATTAACAAACACTTAGAGGTCAAATAAAAATGAATTGATAATTCTGGCGTCTGCTATTAGATTACTCAAAGGTATTTGAGATTCTGTAAAAATAAAATAAGGTAGATGGCTCTTTGAAATAATGGAACGATTAAATGTATTAATATCAAAAAGGTAACATATAGGTTCGAAAATATATCGCTAAAAATATTTTCCCTGTAGCATAGTTGGATAATGCACTTTCCCCGGTTTGGAAAGAGATCCAAGTTCGAATCCCGGTGGCGCAACAACAATATTTTTCGATAAAATTGATTTTATATGTATATCTTTAATTCATATTTAAAATATTATTTATGTTATTATTATATTCGACCTTCCAATCTTCCCACGCTCCGCAATAATCCATCTATCTAAATCCATTTTCAAGATTCGTTAGCATGCATGCATATGTGTCGTTAATATAATCCGTTATTGATTCTACCATAAAGATATTTTAAAATAATTTTCAACAATTGGTACTTCACTTTCAAAATGACTAAAGGTAGTCCTGAACTGATATCAGTAACTAATAAATACTATATTTAAACTCAATCTAAAAAAATACTGCGTACAGGGTAAATTACTTTATTAGAGACAACCCTGATAATTTCCCACCCCCGTTAAAACGACCGCCCCAGTCGCATTTACTTCCGGTACAGAGTGTCTCTTCCACATCCGGTACAGCCTTATCATGCGGTCCATTTGAGACAATCGTTTGCATTACATTAAGGGTCCTCTATGTCGTACATTACCAATCCCAGAAATGACTAATATTTACATCATCACGAGGGGGGTAACTGAAAGGTCTTTGGAAAAATTATGTTACGTACCCCATTAAACACCTGTTAACACAATATTTTTGCTTCGATTACAAAAATACAAACGCATATTAGACTGAAGTCATAATTTCAATCTCTTATTTTTGCAAGTGATATAAAAATAAACAGTTACTCAATTTCTTAAATTATTAAAAATAAATTAATTGTAGTTATAATGTTAGGATAGGTTAGGAAATATAAAACTTTAAAGTTTTCTTTTATTTTAGCTTATATTAATGGAACAATTAAAATTCCGAGGTAATAAGACTTAAATTTCCTATAAGATGAAATAAAACAATCAACTGAAGTGAGAAACAGTGAAATGAAAACATATTATTTCTATAAACAAGATATTTTTTCAGTAAAATTATACAGGAATGATTATGACCAAAGTATTTATAACATACCATAAGTTAAAAAAATTAATAAGTTATTTATTAATTAGAATACACACATAATTTAATAATAATTAATAAAGGTAAGAGTCACTATATGCACCAATACTGGCTCGACCCATTTTACGAATCCAAGTTTTAATTATTAGTTTCATGTTGTTGCGACAATTCAATTGGTTTAAATCTTTCAGCATTCTATTAAATAGTTTAGGTCCAAAATACTTGTAGTTCCTTTGGCCATTTGTTGTATGTGCTCTTGGGGTTTGTAGGTTTAATCAAACTATTAATACATTGTAAGTTTCTTCAGTAAATTTTATTAGTCACCTATGTATAATGTAATGATTCTCCATCTTTTATACTATATATTATTACATTTTATATTCTAAAATAATATTTTCATAATTATTAAACTTTTAAACTCCTGTGTATTTTTGTAACAAAGTATCTGTATTTTTTTTAACGCTAATTATTTTACGATCGTCAACAATACAAATAACGCTCACATTTCAATTTAAAATAGATAACGATTTTTATATATATACCTATTGATAACACGCTTATTTTAATTTGTGATTAAATAATACCATTTAAATGATGACAGTTGCAGGATTCACGTAAATTTACGATATTTTAAATGCAATGGAATAATAATTTTCGCAATAAGTGATAAATTTATGATAAATTATTCTGCAGACACGTGAAAAAATATAATAAAGAAATTATTTTACGGTTTTAGATTCATATAAATGATATCGTTATTGATTAACAAATGACCCCCTCTTCATATTTAACGACATTTTAGCGGAAGAGCCTCTCTCACAATGTCCTCCTAACCCCCTCTCCCGTCCGTTGCCGCTACTCCCGCTTTTCACCACAGCTTAATGTCTAGATTGTTATTTTTCAACCGACCCCCTTCTTTTTATGCAAAAAAACACTGATAAAAATATGCCAGGTCTTCCACGGGAAATTAATGACATTTACATTCATTATTCATTAGCTCTAGTTGTGTACCGTCTTAGCAAGTTGAGGTGCTTTAAACATATATTATTATGTTTTTAAATAATTTATTTTATTTTAATCTTTGTGATATTTTGCATTGATTTAAATACGAGTATTTACTAATTGTAAAAAAATCATGCGATGCCCCTGAACTTCTATAGATGTAGATTATGATATGAGTGAATGGCAGTTTGCTTATAATTTAAAACTTCGATTCGTATTCAGATATTTATGGCTTCAGGACAAAATTTAGGTAATAGTATATGTGAGCTAATAATGAACTTACACATTTTTCCAGATTTATTGAGTATAGATTACGATATCTCACGCGACTCTAAATATGAATTAAATAAGAGATGGAACTCTGCTATGTAGCTGTCGTCTAGGTGGAGCCTGGTAAATAGAACCGGAGAATAGAGCTGCCGCCGCGACACGCTGCGGTTCCTACTTTTCGAAGTGTTGCGCGCGCTGCTGTGTCGTCTTTTTACTACATCGTGTTAATAACATCATCATTTTTTTCTCATAGTTCCAAGGTTTGCAGAGGTACAAAAGGTTCACAGCACAACTCAAATTTTTCAAATTGGATTAATTATTATTTATTACAATATACATATAATACTTTTTCTGTTTCCACTAATCTGTTGATTTATAATGGGTGTCAGTATTTATATTTACAATGAAATTTAGTGTTATAAGACAAGACTTATTTTATTACAATTAATTAAAATTAAATATTTTAAATATGAATTAAATATATTAATTAGAAAGATATACATATAAAATCAATTTTACCAAAAAATATTCTTGTTGCGCTACGGGGATTCGAACCTGGATCTTTTTCCTAACCGGAGAAGGTTATCCAACTATGTTACAGCGACAATATTTTTAGCGACAAATTTTCGAACCTATATGTTACTTTTTTGATATTAATACATTTAATCGTTCTATTATTTGAAAGAGTCATCTACCTTTTTTTTATAGAATCTCAAATACCTTTGAGTAATCTGATAGCAGACGCCAGAATTATCAATTATTTATAATTAATATATTTAATTCATATTTAAAATATCACAGACCTATGTTCTGAATAATTACAACTTTACAATAAGAATGTGTTCTCCTAATAATGAAATATTTTATTTTAAACGGCATTATTTTAATACAGATAGTTAAAGTTAATGACAACATGATCAATTGAAATAATTTATTAATTAAAAAATCACGTATGACTTCATTTTTTTTCTAAATTGTAAATACCTAAATATATAATTTCAGTGTGTAGTTCAACGTAAAATATCTTTATTAATATTTTTGTGGTTGATTTATAAATAACATAAAAATATAATCGACTAAATGTAGATTTTACCGTTTGACATTGCGTTTATCTACATTTTTAATTTTTTTTCTTTTCTTGTTCATATTTGCGATAAATGATAAACCAAATTTATTTTCGTTCACGATTTATTCTTAAGACTGTACTCATAATAAGAACCCCACGAATGTGATTTTAATTTAAAGAGCCTGAAGTTGTTTTCCAAGAGAAAGGTCATTAGGCCGACCGCTGACTCTACTTCGTCTTCAGACCTTTCATGCTTGAAAGCTCTCGACATTTTTATAAACAGCGATACAAAAAAACATTTTTTTTTTATAGTGTAGAGTACATCGTGAAAACTGAAAGAATAAAGGGAGTGTCATGAGTAACCTTTTTTTTTAAATTTTAGACTATTTGTTTGGGTATAATTTTTTATAGCATTATTTGATAACGGAAAGTAAGGGTGAAAATAGCCTGAATGCTATAAAATTTTCGATTACAATTAATTGTAAACTGGAACATGATAAATAAAATAAATATATGACTGAGATATAAAAAAATTATATAATGTGTATAAGATAAAAATAGTAGAAAATATGAATTCAAAAGACGTACATGAATGAACAATTTGAATAAACAATTTGATTTAGAGTATTTTATAAATAATTATTTTAATCAAAAGCTGTCACATGCATAATCTTAGATTGCTTATATATTTATTTATAGAAAAATTGCGAGAGTCCTCGTTTTTCCTGATAGAAACACCCCGTTGGTGAATTTACGGCGCGAGAGGCACAATTTCGTCTACGAAAACGAAATAGGAAAATGAGCAGTCGGTGTCGTTTAAGAGGTTTTGACTCATTAACGACGACAAAATGAAAAATAAAGAATGCAAGTGCACATTTTATGAAATCGTTTCAGTTCTGTTTTTTTCATGTCTTTCAGAGTTTAGTAAGATGAGTTGTACACAAATATGTTACGCAGTCATTCAACGTTACCTAGTCACTCCGTCGGACAAATGTGCGATCGGCGCAACTAATAAAGGCATACTGCCGTATAGTACTGTATCGTGGGAGTAGTGCGTGTACTGTATAGTACCATTGGTGAGAGGTGTGATGTCACTTCCGTAACAATATTTGTTTTTTTTTTTCAGTTTTCGAAGATTTACTCTGCACCCTAGGATGTTTTACATTAAAAACAAAATTGTTACAGCAATTTTTCAACATACATACTTATATACAACATATTTACTTAATTACATTTTAAACATTTGGATTCACAAAGGTAAAACTCATAAAGCTTCCACGTCACATGAAATCTCAACTACAAATTGATATTGCAGAGTGAACAAGGGTAGGAAAGATTTTCCCCGTATGTGGAATATAATGAGTGTTACCTCGGGGTCTCGTTTCTTAACCCTTTCTGCAAGGTAGCCGGCGCCAGCGTCGCTCCAAGAACATGAATATACCGATGTGAATTATATTATTAATGACCTTAAGACACCCCCAATAGCGATATGAATAACGTAGGATTATTTGAACAGGGTGAAACGGAAGGGCACTGCTTTATTTAGTAAAAGGACCCGAAAGCTACCAAAGGTAAATGCTAAACAGCCATTCTGTTAATTTATGGGGATATGGGTTAAACAGGGGTCATGAAAGTGAGTCTTAATGGTTAATAAATGAATTTTAAGTAAACGTGAACCATTAGGTACAACTTGAATATAAATATTATGTTAGGCAATATAAGATGGTCGAGTAGTGAGATAGTGTTGAAAAAAATATATTTATCATACGATGAAAACACAAGATAAAGATATTATCGTCAGCGGTGTAACCATGTTAATGCAGCCAATGCAATCCATAGCAAGAAATGGAATTCAAACATTTTAAATTTTTTTACGTGTGCTGCAAAAACAAGTGAAAACAATAAAAAAAAATAGAGATGCATACATGGAATAAATATCACGTTCCCGACTACTAGATCGCTAGGCGAGTATCGTAACCATCAGACTATAAGCACGTCATTATTGGTGATTATATACAATTTTATAGCAACATGTTTGAAATATTGCTATATATTTTTTTGCTATGTGCAATGTGAACATGCGGAATTATGGATGCAGAAGGATATAATGATATTATTTTTGAAGCATAATAAAATAATATTCAGCGATGAAATAATATATTTAAAATATGTAATATAACATACTTAATACTTATATTTAGAAAATGTCATAATTTACTAATTTATAATACAGTACAGTACTAATTTATTTATTTATTCTTAATACAGTGCTTACATAAGTATTTTTATATCTATTTTAATATAAATAAAATCAAAAACTCTTTTTTTTACTACAACTTATCTTTCAAATATTTGCTTAGTTTCATTTTAAATCTGTGCAACTTATCCTCGTTTCTTATATTTTCTAGCATTTCATTAAAAATCTTTCACCATCGATTTCTGAGATTTAGCCTTCTTCCTGAATGGCAGTCTCAGTCTATCTTTTCCTCTTGTATGATGTTCATGTTGATTTACATTTTTTTAGTGAAGATTTTATAAATAAATACCATCACACTGAAATATATTTTCTGCTTAAAGGTCATCATATTCAGATCTTTCAACATTGCACCGATTCGAGTACATCTATTTTTCCTGAGTATTATTCTCATAGATTTATTTCGCATCACTGTCAATTGTTGTATATGTTTCTTCAGTAGCCAAAAACAAAATGCCGCTGCAGTAGTTGATATACAGTAGTCTGATTTTTCCCAGAAGTGAGATTTTTTAAGCAATCTTTTTAGTCAAGTAATAGGTAACTTACACGTAAATAATTTTTCTGCAAGCAACGTTATTCATGAAGCTTTTTTTTAATTTATCTAAGTCACCTTTTATGAAAAATTTATTACTTGAATATAATATAATACATAATGATGCTCTTAATTATTTACACAAAATGGAAATTGTATTTCACAAAAAAATATTGTTAATAACATAATGTTATTTGTTCAAGGATAAGATACCAGAATTCTCCAAATCAAAGAATCTATTCAGAAAATCAGATCCTGTGCCGTTAACCAGGTTAATGAAGAAAAATGTTGCCATTGCGCTTGTATTATTCAGCATCGCTTTATTTACGGCCGTAGATTTTATCTATGTCAGACGATACAGGGGCATCCCGAAGAACGTTGATAAAGCAAATTTTCAGTAAATTCAATCAAGGTTTAAACACCACAATTTATATTTATGTGAAACTATTTTATTTAATTTGGCCAACAAACAAATCATAGATGACAAGTTGAAATGTAAAAGAAATAAAATGAAAAAAAACATCATTTAAAATTACCTAGCATGCACTTACACGCTTGCATAACAATTTTCATTATGGTCTGGGCCAATTATTAAAAGAAATGAAATGAATAAAAAGTAATCAAACAAAGTTATTATGTTGATTACATGTTTTTTTTTCAGAATTTCCTTGCAAATAATAAATATTATACATTAAAATGATCTTGCATTATATTGTATACAAATAACACAATGTAAGATCCGAGTAGGAAATATAATAAATTATTTTAGCATTTCTCAATTATTTCTAAATCACTTTAAACTTTCGAACCATTTAGATGTGAGGCGTCTTGAGGAATAAGAAGCATACACGGCTTTCCCATTATTTGTTGAAGTTTAGTGTGAATAAGTAATACTGTGATCTTTGCCGAGACCCGCAGGGCGGAGGGTGTAATTAACAATTCTTAGCTCATTTCCTATTCTTTAAGTTTAGGTTCGTGTAAGTTTTCTTACGAGGTTTGATGTGCTAATATGCCGACAGGTGGCGTTTAAGAACGGGGTTGTGCACCTTTGTTAGCCATATAAATAAATAAAATAGTCAATTATTTAAAAAAAATTAATGAAAAATCACACATGCAATACTTGTATTTCTTAGTAATAAATAAATTCAATAGACTAATTGTGATAAATTTTTGGTTTATCACCAGATTCCCTTGGGGTTCTATTCTCTATAATCACTTGCGTCCTAATTCCTTGTAAGTGAAATTCAGTTGTTCCAGGTAACAATATTATACGTGTATTACAACACGTTATACAGTAATATAAATTTTAAATATGAATTAAATGTCAATGTGTCCAAAATTTAACAAAAAAAAAAAGTAATATAAATGATACATTCAGAGATAGACTAGCTATTCAGAAGAAGCTGTTATGGAAGTGAGCTGTTCCCTCAGAGACGGCCTCGTATAAGGTTCGTCCCCCACCACTCATCTACTCATTTTCGTGACACGTACACACATACATTTACAAAGTGACAGTTCTCACAAAAATTATATGAATACTATTGCGTAAAAATGCCAAAAATGAAAAAAAACATTGATCATGACGAACGACAGCATAAGACGCATCTAACTCGGCCAGCGTACGCTCTGTCACTAAGTGACAATCGGCATCCGGCACCCCGCGCCATTCGCACCACTCCGCACGTACACATTCACGTATTGACAAATTCACGTCGGGTTCTTCGACAAAACATTTTTTAGTGTTGTGTATGGTAAATACTAATATATTGTAATTATTTTATCCATTTCATAAATATTTATATAACGGAGGAATACCTTAATATATTTACAGAGATATTCACATAATTAGAGGCAATGTTAACTCAGTTTACATCATCGGTGAGGGAAGTTTAAATAATCAGTGCATCGATTATCTGTGCGTCTTGAAAATATCACTCTAAATACTAACCTAATTCAGAAGCTCCAGATAGCTAAGTGTGGAAAGAAATATCCTAGGAATTACAAGAGACTAATAAATACATGCGTTAGATAGAGCTTAAATGCTAATTAAACGCTGCTAAAAAGCTTAAATGGTAATTGGCGGGCCCTATTATCAGACAAACATAAAACCTATATATGTTCAAACATTTTTCATTATAAATTTGTATAATAAATTTTACGCACTTATGTATAGATGTAAAATACATACTTTTTCACAAGAATACAAACACAATTTTATTATATCGATTTGTTGTTTTAATATTTATATAAAGATACAAACCACACCCAGTAAAAATGTTTTATAATCCGTGTTTCTAAGATATTTCACTGAAATAAGTGTAAATAGTACATATAAAGGTAGGTTGTATTTAACCGTAATTTTAATCTACATATCAGTGGCTCATGTCGCCCCATACTTCGGAACTATTCATGTCTTTAATAACTTAAATAATGTCTAGAATTAAAACTTTAATTATGAATTAAATATATTAATTAGAAAGATATACATATAAAATCAATTTTATCGAAAAATATTGTTGTTGCGCCACCGGGATTCGAACCTAGATCTCTTTTCTAACCGGGGAAGGTGCATTATCTAACTATGCTATAGCGACCATATTTTTAGCGACAATAATTATCCAATAATTAATTAATATCAGAAAGGTAACATATATGTTCGAAAATTGTCGCTAAAAATATTGTCGCTGTAGCATAGTTGGATAATGCACCTTCCCCGGTTAGGAAAGAGATCCAGGTTCGAATCCTGGTGGCGCAATAACGATATTTTTCGATAAAATTGATTTTATATGTATATCTTTCTAATTAATATATTTAATTCATATTTAAAATATTGATGCTTCTAACAGGGCATTTAATATATGTATTTTTCAACCTAAAGACGGTCTTTTCATTGCTTGATGAGAATTGGATAGTAAACAACGTACAGCACTCTGCGTCCGCTTAGCATATTTCTCTAGATATATGTAGAAAGGTAACATATAGATTCGAAAATTCTCGCTAAAAATATTGTCGCTGTAGCATAGTTGGATAATGCACCTTCCCCGGTTAGGAAAGAGATCCAGGTTCGAATCCCGGTGGCGCAACAACAATATTTTTCGATAAAATTGATTTTATATGTATATCTTTCTAATTAATATATTTAATTCATATTTAAGATATCACAGACCTATGTTCTGAATAATTACAACTTCACAATAAGAATGTGTTCTCCTAAAACTTTAATAAAAGTGTTGTAGACCTAATGATAATCGGTATAAACGCTGGACATAAACAATATTATAAAATCAAACATTTGTAGGAAATCTTATTCGAGTTTATTTGATCCTACGAGCCGGGTGATTTTTGCATAACAGAATATGGTATCCCATACCTGTGCTTGGGGTTTACCTCGCCTGCAGCCCGGGTCACGTCAAACATGTCCGGGCTCGGGGTTACTTATAAAATTTTCACGACTATTTGGCATCAAAGTGAGACGCAAGTTTCGCCTGTTTAGATATTCAACAGCCCCCATTCTCTTGCCTCTTAACCCGTGAAAACTAACTACCGCTTATTTACAGTTCACGTATTGAGAAAAGGTATATCATCTTGAGTAAATAACTAATAATATAAATAAATATTATTTTTATTATTATCATTTGATATTGTGTTTTAACCACGTTTAAATGTCTTATGTTCGTAATTAAAATGTTCATATTATGGTTTTAGGTTGTTTTAGAGGCTTTGGAGGAAATTAAAAACGTTTGTTTCATTGTAGACAACGTATTTTGACGACTCCGTATAAAATATGTGACACAAAAAATTTATAAAGATGTACAGTAGCAGCGTACTCAGAATATTTTGTTATCAAAATATAATAATATGTCATCTCGATAGCGTAAGATTGTCGATAATAATTGACATAGTTTTTAATGATATCGGATATGGCATTATTTTCACTTTTGTAAATTAAATGAGGCGCGCGCTATTATAATTTAATTACAAAATTAAAGTAATTTATTTTTATCTACCTACGTCATGATGTAGAATTAAATAAATAGTAGTCGCTAGTAAAGTTTCGACGTCCCGTTGTCATAATTTTTGGATGTTTATTTTCGTTTTTGAGAATTCACACATATATTTTTTGTTTGTCCTCCCTCAAGCTCCGTTTTATAACAGTTCAGTTGTAAACAGTTTTGAGTTCAGTTCAGTTATAAAAAAACTATTGTAATCTCATAAGAAACCATGTATGATGAGGGTTAATCTTCAAGTTGTCTTTGTAAATGCTAGAACAACCATCGGTCTCTGTCTCACAAGTCCTTTGAAGTCATTGCAGAATCGATTTAATTGGTTATCGTGTTCGTTTAAAACTACGGTCCGACTATGGTTCTGTTCCCCCTAAACCTTTCATCTACAGCTACCTGAAGTACTACTTGAAATCTCTGGCTGAAGGCTAACTCGAATTAATTATTCAACCAACGCCATATGCATGAAAGGAAACAATCAAGATGGACGAATGAGAAGTTGCAACAGCTATACAATTCTAAATAACTAATTATACAATACTGCGGTTTGTATTTTTATAATTTTAATAATAATTACGTATGCTCAATTATATATATATATATATTATTTTGATAGATTATATTACATACGACTAATATTTTGTATCAAAATTGTTAACGTATCTATATACTATCCATATAAACTCCATAATGTTATGGCGATAATAGAGATTATTATTTTTTGTTCTTCTTTTTGAACTCCTTTCCCTCACTACTGTCACTAATTTTGGAATGGATCGTATAATTTGAAAAAAATTAAAACTCTGAATTGAACCATGAAGTTTCTAGTAGAAAAAAAAACGTAGAAAATTTTATATGACACATAAACAGAAAATTTAAAAAAATTAATAAATAAATTAAATACTGAAAAAAATATGCAAATTTTCTACGACCAATGAGACTGGACTTTTATTTCAATTTTTTAGGTATCATTTTAATGTTAAAATGTTGAATGGATTTTTTATAGTATGGTCAAGTTTAGTATATTTAAACTCTTTTTTCTTTATTGTGACCTTCGCCAATTAGGTATGTTTAAGCTTAATGAATTTATCACATATTTTAAATGATAACCATCACATCTAACCAGTATTGAATTGTATGAATTTATTTTAACGGTAATGATATTACTATTTTTTAAATTATTTTTACACACTTATCTATTTCTTATGTAGATTGCTGTAAAATAAGTTTTATTTAAAAAGTATTAATTCTAAATCTATATATTATTGAATATTGATAATAAAATATAAACATTTTATAACTACTATCACTAAAATAAAGTGAACAATAATTAAGTTTGAGGTTTTTCAGTGCAAACTATCGGATATTATCCAGCCCCTACTCAGAAATTAACATAACAAGTATAACCACTTTCCTTTATCCTCAGTTGAAGGAGCAGGAAGCGAGGGGAGGGAGTGGGCAGGAACTACAAGGAGCTCTAATAAACCTTGGTTAAGGACCTTGTCCAGCACAGAATACTAAGAAAATTATTCGGCTTTATTTTAGGTCCAGAATAATACAGAAAAAATCAATATGGTTAAATTTAATCAGATCTTATAAACATAGGCGTATAACGTATCTGCATTCAAATAATAAATCTATCAACATTTCCAAACGCTGTAAAATCCAGCTGAAATTATCTCATAATTGCGATCTCTTGATACCATTTCCATAGTTGTATTGTTTGATATAAGTATATATACTTCTGTACCATCTCAATATTTTTGACTGATTCCTTATTGATTCTCCGGTATTTTGTTGATTGCCATAATTTTGGTTTAATCAAAATTATTTTTTAGGCTAATAAGTTACACCATTGAGATATGCAAGTATTTCTTGCTTGAAATAATGACAATATCATCTGAAGAAGTGTTGACCATGAATAAGATAGTTGAAATAAATTTTTATCAATATACATTTCATAGTTAGTAAAAAATGCAAAAAAAAATAATTATTTGTATCATTTAAATTCTTTCGCAAATTTAATAAAACAGTATAATTATTTATCCTAAGTATATACTTTAAAATATTGTTCACGATAGTTTATCTGAATATACTGTAATTGCTGTTAGGGATTCTTGAAAATCCTGGCAGTGTACTCGAGCCTTAAGGCTAAATGAATCCTTTCGTCTGCCGCCTTATCTAGGAATTAACCCTCTCGGAACTACCCCCACCGCAAAGTCCATCTTGTACTAGGAGTAAGCGAAACCACCCCATTGAGATTGAGGGTAGGTACATAAGAACTATAGTATAACAGAGGATATAAATACTCTCCTGAAGTGTTTGAAATAACGTATTATTACTTTTCAGAACTAATAAATAATATATTAATTTTCTTCTGTTTCCTTAATCCTTCAGTTTCAATGATATCCTTTATTTTAGGTAATTTTTTAAGTACATATTTAGCCTCGAAGGACAATAATTCAGTCATTTAATATATTTATTTTCATTTAAACTGGTATAGAGAACATTAAAAAAAAACTATTAAAAACGTTGCTTTTAATCATACAATCTAATAATGACTGCTAAATTGTTTTATTTATACCAAAATTTGAAGATTTTCATGCATTTTAAAGTTCTTCTCTTTCGCAGTCAAGTGAGGGAAGCTTTATTAAAGGGAGGTTAATCATCCACCAGCACTTTAGTTATCCTTCTTCTCACTCTTCCAGAGCTAAGTGCATGGGATTAGGAACGAAAGGGTAAATCTTTCAGACGGTCTTTCACGAAGCTCCCATAATACCTTGTTTCGTTAGGTACGTCGCTGTGGTCTTTCTAAGTAAAGTTTTATGGAAAATTAATTAATATTTTTGAAAAAAGTCTGTACTATTGTACTATTGTCTGTACTATCTAAAACAGTTTTAATTATATATATATAATAGTCTTTTTCATATATTCTCTTGGTTTGTAACTCATATCAAAAAAAGTGAATAAATGTTAATGTATCCACTATAGGAAGATTATAGATAAATCTATAGTATAATATAACATAATATTAATATTATAATACATCTACCTTCATGTTGGTATTCTCACCAAATTAATAGTGCTGCTTTGCTACTTCACAGGTAAAATGAATATACGTAGAACTATATCATCAGTAGATCGTATAACAATTTTTTATTTATTTTCAATTTTGTTATTTATTTCAACAGAAATAGAGTGACCACGTTCACCAACTTATCTATCACCCAAAGCGTCTTATTGCTCTAAAACATAACTCTGGTAAGAAGATAATTGAGTCTGGATCATTTGTAAGGAGTAAAATCCTTTGATTTAGGATTTAAACTCTGCCGAAGCGTTTAGTTCAAAATTTTGGAGTGTTTTGTTTACGATATATGTAATTTATATTTCATTATACTGTCTGTTTATCTATTATCCATTAAAATTATTTTTTATATATTTTTTAAATAGGTACCTACAATTGTTTATACTAAAAATAATACAATAATGAAAATAAATGATTTTCCGTATTAAAGAATTATGACCTTGGATACAGTCCAGAAATTGTATGTAGGTGTCTGCATTCGCCTTGCTCACTATTTAGTGTATGTATTTTCGTCTGGGACTTTCTATCTGTTTTCTTCCTTCAGTATTCCCCTCGTATCCTGCCTTATCATACGTAATACTTCAATACATGTTTTATTATTACAGATATACTTTACAGATTCCTATAGGGGTCTCTTAAATATAATATTTTACATATTAATAAAATAATAAGGTAAATGGATATTAGGATGATTTTTCTGTAAAAAAATTGTGGTATAAAATTAAAATTACTAATGAAACTCATATAACATGTGACTCAAAATAAAATATTGATCGTTTATAATTGAAATATACCGATTCAACAATTATTTTGCTAAAAATATACCTTTACAATATTATTTAAATACACACCGTCGACTTCATTAGAATATGATTTGACTTATCTAAATGTTTTACATTGATGCTCTCATTACGTCAAAAGATATATCTTTTCTACTGTAGTAGATAATTTCATCATTGTTTAAAGAATTAAAAAAAGGATTTAATTTAATTCTAACGTCTCCTATCGGGTTTTATTTACTTGAAGGTATTTGAGATAACTCCGAAATATTAAATGGATTGATTTTAAAATGGAATAAAAGATTTATCAATTTGAAAGAGTTGTATATAGGTTCGAAAATTCGTCGGTAACTTACTAGGTTGACATTGTGTATAGGTCAGCGCATTTCCCCGGATAGGAAAAGTGATATGATATAAATGATTTTATCCTTCGATTTACACGGTAGATAGGTTCAAATACGCTTAAACGCGTAAAATAAATATACCGAGCCAAAAAAAAATCAAAGAAAGGCATAATATTTAAAATATTATTTTTGGATCAAATAACTATTTATTATAAGAATAAAATAAAGTTAAAATTTTTAAAACAAGTAATACATTTTTTATTACTTTCACGACTAACATTTAATTATTTTCTTTCTTTCTTTTTTAAAAATTCTGTGAGCAATCCACTCTTATATTTTTCGTTAAATGACTAATGTGTTGCTATTCTCTCCGTCCGACGACCCGACTTTCAAAAACAAGGCGCCAATTGAGGTGGATGGACAGTAGCCTAGAAATCTCATATATTAGATAGCACTCGATTGTTTTT
Source organism: Eubasilissa splendida (assembly GCA_031772225.1). NCBI lineage: Eukaryota > Metazoa > Arthropoda > Insecta > Trichoptera > Phryganeidae > Eubasilissa > Eubasilissa splendida. The sequence goes on from CM062847.1 coordinate 21,256,641, forward strand.
TAAAACCAATTTTCTTACCGCGTTAAAGTTAAAATGAAACTGCGTAAATAAACCACATAAACGAGGGATAAATGTGCTGTTTGAATATAAGTTCATCTAACGGTTTTACGCAGAGTTACCTAAGAGTATATACAACCTATTTGTGATTTGACATTGCATATCATCACATTGTGCAAGGGTATCGTCAGTACAATGCGCAACATAAACGAGAATCCAGGCCAATAATTCGGCAGTGGTTCGCACTACCCGGTTCCGTTGGCCCAGCGGATCGGAAGTTACGGTACTGCGGTTCGTTTCCCGACTATTGTCACTCGGCACGCGACAGATTGATTGCCCGATACAAAACGCACCCCATATTGGTGACGCCATTGATAGGCTCACGGGGTTGGCAGAGCTAGTTATGGAAATAATATAAGATCAAAAAGTACCTACCCGCCGTGCGTATTTTTTTTCCCATTTTATTCGTATATTTCTCAACATCAGAAATATTCCGATGTCTGATTTTAAATTCCAATATATTTCAATTACAAAATTATTTTGAAAAAATACCTAAAGTATTGTTTTTTAATCATGTAATTACATTTTAATCTAAATTGGATTATGTTAAATTTATGTGCATTTATGGAACATTATTCTTCTGAATCTCTTTTTAGTTTTCAATATCTAAAACTAGTTAGTTGACGAGTTGTTCTGCCCTGTTGACATTATAAAATTAATAAGTGATGGAAAATATGTGCACCAATATCATAAAATCATCTCACAACATATATATTATTGCACGAATTTTCAAAAAGTAATAATCAACATTAACATTTTAACATGCATTTGTCTGTAACTGGAAATATAACCCCGAATGAAGTCACACGTCCTTAACAATGCCGTCATTTGTTATATTGTATATCAGTAGAACCAATAGGCGGTGGATTGTGACTATGAAAATGAACAAGTATCAAATAATCTTAATTCATTTTAAGGACAAGTTTAAAAAGGGTGACAAAGATTACATTTGTCGGATTAAATGTGATAATTTTATCATTCCCCCCCTTCTTACACACATGTAACTAGTACTCATACTGTTTGTCAATGTTTTAAGTGATTCTCTAAGAAATATAAGATACATATTAATTTCAAGTAATATGATTAACATCGCTTGTTGTATTTTATACACAGAGCAGATATTTTATAGAAGGATGCAACTGGTACATTCCAACTTTTACCGACATATCTCTGAAACTATATTGATATAGATCAAAGTCTCATTTATGTATACGCACCATTAAATGCGCACATATGCAAGTTATAAGATACCGTATGTCAATGTATTTAATATAAATTTAGTTTGAAAAGATGATAATAAACCTAAGAAAATATATTTATATATGTACTATATTCTCGTTCATATAAAACATTACCTGTAGATACTTATGATGTACATATGATGCAGATATTATCAAATATTTTTAACAGTTTTCGGACTGCTGAAACAACAGCGTGCATCCCGCAGCTCCCAGTCCGTGGGCCCGTCATAAATCAGGTTGCATTCATGTGCACTGAATAAAAAATTAAACAATGGACCGCTGCCGTGGCGACCCGCGCACAATGCAATTTTGCCATGCAATTTTGCCACCCCTGTTTTGATCTACGACATATTCATACATTATTTGACTGGCTACTGGGAGACTCTTTCCGCTTCCGTTGTCTGTTGTGCTCTTTTTGTACATTATTTCAAACGTATGGACAGGGTAAGAAATATGGATAGAAATAAACATGTCTTGATACCGATGAATCATACAACACAGATAAAGATACAAATATATAGGTAGATTTGTGGCACTAAAGATATGTGCATACGAGTATTTATATTATTTAGAGAATCTATTGATTACTTTACGATAATGAAGACACGATTTCAGAAATTCTAGCGTTTAGTATTTTATTAGAATAATATTTAAAATCAATTAAGTCTTTTAGGCAGAGATTAAAAAATATATAAAATTCTTACATCTTTTATAGCGTGTGACCAAGAAATACAATATCACATTAATGTTGTATATTGAATATATATTATATATTTGTCTAATTTGATTATATATTATAATTTATATACCTATCTGCCAGTAGATTTGTTTTGAGTTGCCGTCTCGAGAAATAGCAACACTACACCGCTGGAGAGAATTTTGTCTATGGCATTGGTCCGGTAACGGACGGGGAGAGCGTGTGGACGTCTCATGAAATCAACTATCACAAAATGTGATTTCAAATTTAAAAAGGAAGGGTGAGAATAATTGATTATATTAGGCACCTGTGTAACGCTGTGCCATGTTATATAAGTGTTTATGTTATCATATTTGTGTGTCACAGGATGTAAAATCCCTTCTTCGATTGACCTCCAAGAAATGGAGGCATAATTTTTGGTTTAACTATCATCACATGACCTGAATATGTGATGACAATAATATCTTCATGAAGGATTACTCATGAATCCGAGTACGATGGAGGATACAATTTGGTTTCATCTGTTCAATATGGAGAAATAATATTTCTGTACTTCATCGCGGACTACGCCAATAAGCAAGGAACTGAGTTTTGTAAAATTCGCCGTGGAAGGAGTTATCAAGTAGATTCGACATGGTGACTCAAAACTATTAAAAATCTAGTATAAAGTGTGGATTGTTCCTAGAAAGCAGAATTCATTGTGTTTTGCTATTGTAAAATTTAATTCCTAGTTTAATCATTTCGATGAGGTAGAAATTTATAATTTTCATTCGAACATCTCAGACTTAATCTTAATGCTTTGCTGTAGTTCTGATGAAGCTAATTCGTTTTACGCTTTTGTTGACGTAAACGCAATTGGAAAATTATTTTGTTGTGTAATATTTTGTCGACGTAATATTTTTCTATTTATTATTCAATCTTTGTATGGTGAAAACTTAACAAATTATGTTGTAAAATCTTAGACTTAATTTATTTATTTTCCTTGAGAATGACTACGGAAGTGGATGGGAGACCGTATGGCAAATTTTGTACATCGGATCCACGTGTCTCACCTTGGGCGAACCGATAGACGTCACGTCGTGTACGTCACAATATATATATTTCATTAACACAGTAAAAATTTTGATTTTTTTTTTAAATATTGAAGAAGAAGGATGATACATTTATATAAAGTCGTCTTCTTCAGTACCTACTGCTAATAAATTATTACAAATAATTACTTATAAATAGCATATCGAAGATAATTTAAAGCAAGTCTGAATATATATGCTTTATACAATTTATAATTTAAAGATATTTTTTAAATCATCTGAATTTTTATTAAGATTAGCGGGTTTTTTAAAATTCAGTAGCCGAATTTAAGGTAAGTAATAAACATAATATAATAACATTTATGTGGATTGGAACTTTGATTGAATTGATATAAGCGAGTAGCTTATTGGTGTAGTGGTAAAGACGTTGGCCTAGTGATCTAGTGGTCGAGGGTTCGCGCCTCGTTCCAGGATACCAGCAAGTTAGTCCTATTTTATAGTACAAGCGTTTAGCTAAGTTTGAAAATAGTAAGAATATTGATGTGACGTGTATTTTTATGTATGTATGTATGTTTTTTTATTAAAGTTCTAAAAGTAATAATGTGCTGCCACGTTAAAAAATCTTTCCATTAACTAGTGGCAGTCATATTACTTGCGGGGCAAAAATTGGAGAGAACTATCCAAGGATGTGCACCTTGCACCGAGAGTAATAGGGTAATCATCGGTGTTGTTATTAATGCCTTCGATAGCTCAATCCTAGGTTTCTGATTAACAATAAGCACACATATGATATATGAACTGCATTAACCTCTTTTAGTTTTGCTGTCTTTCTGGTCCGATGTTATGGTTTTTTTTGCTGAGTTGTCTTCTTTAGATTTCGATCGACCGAAGCGCGCACTGGTGGTTTATTTGGACCTCTGGACTGTTATAGGCAGGCCATGTTGAAAAAATGCCAGATCACAGAACACCAAACATCCCAGACTAAATGTCCTAAAGATAGACCACGTGAGCTGACTATGTGAAAGAAGACTAGAGCAGGATGGGAAGGTCCGGAAACTGGGGAAAAATGGAAGTCCCACCATCATGGAATTAGAAGAAGTGTACGTAAGTTTGGAACAATTTTTGTTCTAATTATACAAATTATTTTAATTAGATATATTAAAGATATGCACACTGTGAACTCTGCGTGATAATTCTGTAATGTATGTATAAGTAACTCTTCAAACGAAAAATACATTAATGAGGGTATAGCATTATCAAAGGCGGGAAGTCTACAGAATTGTCATAATTAAAATTGATAACACAAAATAAATAAAGCTATCTGCATCGTTAAACTGCGGGCGCTCTTTCATACGAGCTTATATCTGTTGTGAATTTATTTGCGAAGCGTTGATAATGCCCGGGTGATGTGTTTAAATATGAGTTTGCGTAAAAACGTTTCGTTCAAATTTATGAAAACAAAGGGTGGAAATATTTATCATCATTTGTTCCAGACTACGTCAGCTTTCGATAAATCTAGACATTTTATATAATTCGTAAAATTAATATTAAAATAATTTTTATTAATTTTGAGAAAATTCAAATGAAATATGAGTATTATGTATAAGAACATTAGTAATAGTAAACTTATATACGCAATAGTGAAGTTCTGCGTGTGTAAGGATCTCAATGGATCATTCACACCATGGTTTGACATTACAAAGGGTGTCAAGCTGGGTTGTCTAATGTCTCCATGGCTGTTCAACCTGTATATGGATAATTGTGTAAAAAAACTGGAATGTATGAATGTAGGAGCGAAAATGGTCGATTTGATTGTATGCTGTTTATTATACGCCAATGATACAGTATTAATGGCAAAAAATGAACAAGAATTACAGAGTCTAGTGAGTAGAATGTACGATGTATACAAGGAAAATGACCTTCAAGTGAATGTCAACAAGTCGAAAGTGATGGTATTCGAGAAGGAAGAAAGCAAGACAATGTGCAAAATACTTGTAAGTAATGAGTGTTTGGAACAAGTAGATGAGTTTATATATTTGGGAAGTATGTTTGATAAAAACGGAAAGGTTGAGAAAGATGTCGAAAGGAGGGTGTCTTCAGGGAATAAAGTGAACGGTGCTTTGAATGGAATTATATCTAACGGAAACTTGTCAACCGAGGCAAGACTAGCGGTACACAATGGAGTCCTGGTAGTGACACTGATATATGGAAGTGAAGCCTGGAGCTGGCAGAAGAGGAACGGAAGTAGACTGAATGCAGTGGAAATTGAGATCGCTTAGGCGTATGTGTGGCAGATCCATTAATGAGTAAAGAATGAGGAGATAAGGAAATAATGTAAAGCTGATCTTAGTATAGAGGGTAAGATTAAGAAAGGAACACTAAGGTGGTTTGGTCATATGGAACGGATGAATGAGGAGAGAATGGTAAGGAAGATTTATGACGCAAGTGTTGATGGCACCAGAAATAGAGGATATTCGCGGAAGACTTGGTACGACCAGGTAAATCAGATACTCGAGAATGGTGTTGTTAGAAGCCTCAATAATTGGCGAGCTTGTATGAGAAGATGTACGCATGTGGATGAGGTGAAAACAGCGTGTCAGGACTCTAGAGTGTTGTGGTCTAACCTCTCTGCCTACCCTCGCGGGGAAACGGCATGATGGTAAGTTAGTTAGAACATTAAATAATATCAGACGCCCTCAATATATGTCCTGTTAGAATTTAATTTCCGTGACGTAATTGTGTTGGAATCACGTGAATATTTATTTGTATTTGAACTTGATTGAACTAATACGTGCGTAAATTTAACCTACTGACCCGTGTCCATGTACGGGGTGATGATTCATAAATATCTGTTTTGCTTATTATATTCGTGTTTACGTGTGCGTCTGAGATATGGATAGGTGACCAAGATGGATGAGTGTGAACTGGAAGTTTTAAAAGAGAAGTTCTGACAGGTTTTTAAAAATGAATTATGACGTAAACGCTATATAATGAGGTGAGCGTCTTACAGACTTCGGTGGTTGGACCGTATGGAGAGGATGACGGAACAGAAATCACCGAAGTCATTGCTGAACACGAGACCGACAGGGTGGAATACCAGATTGTGTATATTATATTGTTGTACGGTTGTAAAAATAGTAATGAATTGTTAACTATCTCGATGTTGGACTTTTATTTCTACCACCGACACCTCGCCGAACTTTCGGGGAATCTGTAAGATTATTGCCTTGGCACACACGGTATAGAGGACGATATAGTGCTGTGGCCAATTATGTTACAATCCGTCTAAAATCCAGGACTGAAAAGAAATAGCCCATAAAAATAATCAATAGATAAAAATTCTTTATGAGGCTGTGATCCACCAGGGGATGTAAAGCCGATACTGATGATGATGATGATGACCATGATATTATTACGTATTGTAAATATCTCATTTACTAATGAAGTGAGTCAGCCGGGGACAATGGGGGCAAATTATGTTTTGGCAGCTGTGCGGTATTGCCCTGTCATATATGCGGGGCGCTATCGAACAGCTTTCAGTATAGTTAAAAAATGCCAAACAGGCGGCAAATGAGTAGGAACGAAATAGAAGCCTTGAGCTTATTGCATCGGTTCTGGGTGATAAGCGGTGGGTCCGCTCTCATTGTTCTGACCATGATATTGAAATCTCTGCGATTTCGAATACAATGGAATCAGAATAGCAATTGCAATTAGTATTTTTAAATATTTTTTATTTACACGAAGAACAGTGCTGTTTTTTTTTTTAAATTGACGATGTTCAGTAGATAGTTTAGCACCAAGGGTGGTTGTATTTGCACGTGTGTTTCCCACGCCCGTAATCCACGCGCGGACACGTGTAGCTGTTCCTCGCTACTGACTACCAACCCCACTGTGCTGTAGTTGCTCCACCAATGTGTTGTAGAATGCAAATCGTTTGCAACAAACTGCGGTCAAGCACAGTGGGCTATGCAAATATGATTAGGAACACAATCCATCGTCACTTGAATATTAATGCAATGATAGATGTTCGTGTTGCGGAATCACATTTATTTTAAATAGCCACTCATATTATTTTTTTAAGAAGATAATACTTTTATATTAAAACGTTCATAAATATACGTAATAGATACATATTTTAATATCGCTTGAATATTTATCCTTGTGGTGTGTATAAATATTCGAACATAGTAACAAATCTTGACAATATATTTCATTACTCTCTCTTTTCAAAATTAAATCAGGCGATTCTTTATTCTTATTTATCTTCGCTTGAAACAAACTAATCATAACTTCTCTTTTTATTTATATAGATAAACGACTTTTAAAAAATATCTGTCTGGCGTATAATTTTTACAATTAAATGTATACAAGGTCTGATCTGAGACTACTATAGCGGACATGGAATTTTAAAATGATGTATAGACGTATCTGTAATTGATTGTCAATTATTTTTATATGTAATTAATTTAATATGTATGTATACAATACACGAGACCTGCCTCACCGTATAGTTAAATTAATAATAATCGCGACGATATATGTATGTACTTATATAAAATCAACATTTAATATTATATTAATAACAAACAATTGATGGAATTACCTTCTTATCATCATCACTGCTTAATCCCTGATGGATAAACCAAAATATAGAATTACTTTATAAAAAAATATTTTGATTTACTTAAAATGTTCACTTTACTATTTCACTTTAAAGGCATGTTTAACTACTCAACGGCAATCGTACGTTAACAACTATGTATAAATATAAATATAGTGCAAACTGATCTTATCAACAATTACTTCATCCAGATGTGAATATCTCGTTGGTGACAGCTTCGTAACAACATTATACAAAATGGCAGAACACGGCGAGTAATTTCAATAATATTTTACATTCGAAAACATAATTACGAAAATTTATAAATGTAAAATAATAATAAAACTTTTTCCACACAGAATATCGGCATTTTACATTTTCGATAACGTATTTAGAATAGTTTCCTGAATATAATGTTACGCATTTTTTGATGAAAATATATCAATAACCAATTTGCTTTCTATGATGCGGAATGCAAAAATTGGAATTTTTCATATAAAATTTAATTTGCGAGGAACCGACACAATTTACATATTGTTTTGCGTATTTATGTATGGAGAACGAGGCTTTTAGTAAAATGCATTTTTTAAATAATTATCAAATGTGCAAATAAAATAAGAGAGTTGGTTCCATGGTTTGTACATATGCTAAACCAGTGGTCGGCAACCCACTACTCGCGGGTAATTGAATTACCCACCAAGAAAATATGATGATGATATTTTTTTTTTTTAGAAAATTATTTATTTATTGAAAATAACAACAATTACAAAAGTAAGGTGAATAAGTAATAATGGTTTTTTATCACTTAATAATTTTAAATAAATAACTAAAGGTCAATTTTTTACACTGTTATCATCGAACGTGAAGTGGCAACACTCCCTTACTGATGTGACACTGACAGTTCTCCCGCTAACACTCACTGGTCGGTTGTGTGGCGTCTGTCAAATAACTATTTTTCTCTCTCAAAAACTGCTGTTTACAAATACCCATGTCGAAGATAATAAATAAAACGAAAAACATTGAGTCTATTTGGGAACAAAAATATGGATGTGTTAAATGTGACGGAAATGTTGTGTGCACTATTTGTTTGGAAAATTTAACTGCTCGAACTTACAATATTGAGCGACATTATTCATCCAAACATAGCACTTCACTAAGCAAAATGGCGTCGGCAGAAAAAAATGAATTTATTAAAATGTGCATTATAAAATGCAAAAACCAAAGAGCGTATATCTATAAATTTGTAAGTAAGGAACACCCAGCCACAGTCGGAATTTTTATTGCATCATTGGGAATAGTGAAATATGGCAAACTGTTTACTGATGGAGAATACTTGAAAGATTTATTTTTAAAATGTTCTGAGGAAATATTTAAAGATTTTGACAATAAAACTCAAATATTGTATAAAATCAAGGAAATGCCACTATCTGCCAGAACAGTGCAACACCGCATCGAAGTTATGTCTAAAGATGTTGATAAGCAAATGCAAAATGATTTATTATCAGTTGGTTATATGTGGATCATCACAAGTTTAAAAAATATATTCGATCATATATTTTTGATGTGCCTGTTGTGATCAAATGGTCGGGGGTTCGAGACTTATTACGAGAGACTCGTATCACAAGCGTTTAGCTTAATTCGAAAATAATAAGAATATTATACAACGTATATATCATTTTTTTCAAAATAAGTATTGATTATATTTCTCCATTCCATTCCCGAGCACGCCTCGTGTAAAATGTAACATATTTCGATATCTAATAAATTGTTCGCTTTTTGATACTTATTTTTCAAAATTACTTATTCATCAACCCTTAATACCTACTTTAAGAATTTTAACGTTTAATAATGTTTATATCGGCTTAATACTACAAGTATTTTTGAAAGTACCTTTCATGTTATTACAGAATTCTGATACGATAAGATCTCTTCAAATTTAATCATCATTTTATTTAAAGCTCATTAAATAATATTTATAGAATATTTTTAATTTAAACATATTTGGTAAATGTTTAAATTAAATATACAAATACAGCAATAATATTCTAGGCCAGTGATGGCAAACCTATTAGACTCTGCGTGTCAAAATTTCAGAAAATCTAACATAACTTTGCTGACGTATCACCCTCCCCCCCATTTCATTTGATGTCACTTAATTAATTGCTCATTTAAATTATTTATTTTTTTCACATACATATGTAATATGTACGTAGTAATAAATTCGAACGTTGTTGTCGGGTTGATGTCCGGTGGCGGGATACGTGTTCTTTGATAACTCTGATATTAGTGAACGCTGGCGTGTCGCCCAAAACGCTGTGGCGTATCACCTTGGACACGCGTGTCATAGGTCGTCTTTTTATTTTAAATCTGCAAACAAATTAGCACTACATTCTAAAAACGCTTGTTTTACAAACTCTCCTGAAAGCAGGCAGCTGTAATGTTATTTTTTAGAATCAAAAAAGTTTTTAAAATACTGGTTTGTGAATGATTCTCTCTTTTCTTTTGTAAAAAATGTGTTCTTCTTTCTTCATTTGTTGAAAGGCCGAGGTTAGAATGCAACATTTCAAAATGTCTTTTTACATTGTACGAGTATGTACGTGAAGTGACTTTTACGTTACAAATTACACACACACATTCGTTTAATTATTTTCAATCACACCATATTTATAAAACCATTCTGTTTGAAATGATCTGGAACTTGTATCGTTTGTTATTATTTTTTAAGTCGCCGACAGGGCTACAACTAAGAGTATTTATATTTAGAATACAATAATTTAGAAGATTTTTTTTTTTCCAATTCCTTAGAGTATACTCTGAGTACTCTACATGCGGCTAGACCACTAAATCTACTGCTACAAGTGCATCAGCGCTAATCGCTTTGACACTTTTACTAACTAACTTATTGTAATAAACATCATAAGTGTTTTATATTAATACATGAATTGGAAGGGTAAAAAATTGAGAAGAAATTTCTTATTAACGTACTTGATATACATACATATGTAGATGAGAAACTTTAATAAAAAAAATTAAAAATAGTTGAATTATTAAACACTTCTAGACGCGTACAGCAAGGCTACCATTTAATTCAGCATTGGTACATCTCCCCGTTTTACGATGCAACGAATATGTATGCGCCTCAAGTTTATGACTAACTGTAATTTTTTTTTAACTTTTACCCACTTATCAAAAGAAATTTTCAAAATTGAAATTTTTTACCCAGTCTCTCAATAGGTTGCGGATCACTATGCTAAACCATGGATATCAAGTTAACAAATAACAAATAACCAATAATATGCAAATTTGTATTTGAATATTTTATATTTCAGATATTTTGTGATAGATTTTTATTATTTTTTTAAACTTTTTTTAAACGTTTACATGATCTCTTTAATGCATTAAATTTAATAACTATTTTTTAAAAATAAAGTCGCTAAATATGATTAAATGGATCAAATACATTTTCCTCAACCAGCAATGTCGTATATCGGGTGGATTATATACGGACGGAAGTCGATTAAAATATGCACGCATTTATCAAGTTTTATCTTTAAAAGTATAACGGCTTACAAGCGGACAAATTAGGTATGATATCTAACATATTTTACGAAATTATAATAAGTGTAACTGTAATAGAACATATAGATAACATATCTAATACCGTAATTTATAACAGCGAGAAATCACACGACGTTCAGAGAGAGCATTGAGGGTTGTAATATTTATATTAAAAACAAATAACATTATGTTTAGCTATTAGATAAGTAACGCATTGTCGAATGTTTTAAATAAAAATTATATAATTTTAACTTTGATCATTCAATGTCGAACTAAAAGACTCTCAGACATATATATTACATCACTATAGGATAGAATACATTTTTGGTTAAAAAACTAATTCATAAATTCAGATATATACATAAAATTCAAATAAATATCTCCCCGGTGAAGAACTGAATTCTCATGGCGAGGATTGAACTTGAATACCGATCTGCTGACAGATACGATTAAAACGTTAATTAATATCTAAAGCTGTATATTAAAAAGTTATTTAATAATTAGGCTTTTCAAAAGGTTATCCAGTTATAACTATTATCAAATTAAATTCAATATTACTATTAAAATTTGATGTAAAGAATGTATAAACAATAAAAATTATATATATGCATTAATTTCTAATACAAAAAATAATCAGCAGTATATGTTAATATAACAATTTGACATCATAGTCTACTAGGGAATAGCAAGATGGTAAAACGCTAGCTTAGTATATGAGGGGTAGCGAGATCGATCTACTCGGCCCCTCAAAATCTTTTTGATTGATTCATTCGCCTGGTATCGATCTCGGTACCTCGAAAGGTGAAAATTAAACACAAGTAAGAGCATATACTCGTAAAAATGTTATAAAATATTCTAATGCGCTATTTCTAAGGCACTTTTTGTACAGGAATAAATATATTGTATAGATATTAAAAATTGATTTTCTAACGCAAATTCTTTTTTTACCTAAAAATAAATAATTTCAGTGGTTCTAGAATTCACAAGAGAATAAAACGGAAAAATATTTCCAAAACGCAAAATACATTTCATTTTATGACAAAACTTTTGGTCGTCAGGGTAAAGGAAGATAAAGCACCGCGTATTTATGGAAAATTTCAATAACATACATGTAAACTGCCAACTAACCCCACAAACGATAGTTTTTCTTCTCCTCTATTATTTATTACCTTACAGATCCTGATACCGATTCTCGGCGTGGATCACACATGCTCACTTCAAATTGAAAGGTCCTATATACATTTTCACAAAGAGATCATTATCAATAATAATAATTCTTAATTTGAAAATGTAACGAAAATATAGAATTATGTTATTTTAACAATTTTTGAGCATGTCCAAAAACACACAATTACTGAATTTTTACCTTCAAAGGTTAATATTAAACAAATTATAGATATCTCAAAAAGTCGAAGCTATTTATATAACATTATATGGGAAAATATGGAAGTATGGGTAATTACAGGGCTTACGATCTATCCTTGGCTGGCTTAAGTGATCACTTTACACAATGTAACGTTCACTATTTCACTCAATCAACCTCCATATCTATGAAATTTTAGAAAGTTATAATTATGTTACCACGTAGAAACACTTCGAGTATTTAACTACAACTTCGCTCTTGAAATTTCCCTGAAAAAACATAGATGTCACTAATGAGAATCTTATTTCAGAATTCATGCATTTGATAACTCCGCAGTCCTCAGATTGCATTTTTTGGGAAATGAATATGCGGAGGTAGTCGACATTTTTTCTGTAAATTGAACTCTTTATAGGACTATATTATTACAATTTTTTGTATCTCAACTCAATGGTGACGGATAAATTGCTTTACTTCACATTTTATATTTATATTTAATTTTGATTATGAAAAAACATGCTGATATTATGTAATTTTTTTACTTTGTGTATTGCACTTCTGATAAAACTTTCTGTTATTTTACAAATTATGTTAAGATATTAAAATGAAATATTATTTAAATTTCTAAATAACGTCCATTTTATAATTATAAATCCGTGATAATTTTATTCAAATATGCATTAATTATACTGTATGTCTAAATCTCATTATTTGAATAGGATTTGAGGTAAATATTGACTTAGGATAGCCTAGATTTAACGCGAAAGCGTAGATTTACCATTAAACACCCCTATTCCTTTTTGTTATGGCGTTTTCCACCACACATGATACTTGCTTTTATTGTTCAAAGATTAGGGTTGGTAAAATAATGCGAAAATAAACTAAAATGCTATGACGTTATGTTCGTTCAAAATAAGTATTTTATTTTCATTATTCATGTCATAACAAATGACTACATAATTTTTTTTTACCTATATATTTAATTAATTACATAATCCAATTAGATATTTTTATTTATTTATTCAAAATATCTTAAATATAATTCGTTAACTTCTACAGAACAATTACAAGCAATTGATATTCGATGAAATATATTTAGGTACTTACTATATTATATAATTGTTATAATTAATTAAATTTTATATCTCAGTTATCAACATTAGTATTAAATATATCACAATAGATTTATTTCATCAAATCTCAAATTGGAAATATTGGACCCTTAAATATTTTTTTAACTATATTCAACCCTGTTTCACGTTTAGGAGTGTATTCATTTCTAGATATTCGTTGCGGGAACTATCTTACATCTCATATGATTGTCATTCTACATGTGAAACTTATATCCGTTTTCATATTTATGAAGTTTGAGAATACTTATAGTTATATTTTTGTGAAGTTCTTTTGAAGGGATCCTTTATTTTATATCAGATGGTGGTGTTTGATGGGATTTTTACTTTTAGTAAGTTGATGTACATATATTGACGATATCTTTTATACATATATTACAAAAAATACATTGTATATTTCTAAGATATGAAAGTATCTGGTATGTTTATATTTGAAATATTTATATAATTATTGTCAATTTCATAATGTTCGTAGTAATAAGAAACATACAATTTTCACGGCTATTTGTCGTTCGTTCAAGATAACATTCATCACTTATTAAATTAAGAAAAATACTTTTTACTTATAGGTTAATTATTTTTTATATCCTTAATTTATTTCATAAATCAACGAAAATATAATAGAAAAATAATTATTAACACCAACAAGAATATATTCTGGTAGTTCTAAAGATATTGTTCATTCTCCTCAATTTATTAAAAAAATTTACAGCGTTTTTAATGACTTAACCATAAAAAAGTATTGCTTAAATTGTTTTTTTTTTACATTATCATGTCTTACTAGGACTGTCTTGTCATGATCATTAACGACCTGTTGATAATCTGTACAATAAATAAAAAAAAATAAAGTAAGAAACTGAGCGAGATAATGGATTAGGATGGGAGAATAAATTTTCATTGGATAGTGAATTCGAAAACGACCATTAATGACTCAGCGATGTAGATACAACCAATATTAACTCTTACTGGTACATCGATAAATAAAAATATAACTATTATACATATAGTTAAGGCTAATTTGATTAAAAAAGAATGAAAAATGTTAAAAATATCATATAGAAAATACTGAAATATCTCCATGTTCTGTACTCTACGTGCCGAGTGGGGGAGGCCGTAATTTATTTTCAACTTAAATCTTTTGTGGAAGTAATATGACGTTTCCATTTGAAGTTTTCTTGATTTATCGGCGGTAGATTTATGCTCTTTGACTTGGGAAAATGTGGCGTGTTGTAATATTTTTGTTTGACTTCTCGCTTTGTACAGAAAACATTTATTTCCGATGTGTAGAGAGGCCGTGCATTATTTTGATATATTTGCGGTTAAAAATGGCATTGAGCATATTCGTCAAGTAATGATGCTGATGAACATATATTTTATGTAAATCAAACAAGATTTTTTGATTGGTTCATCATATTATTGTAAATTTTTCGGGAATTAAATTAGCTTAAAGTTATTCCGTAAAGCGACGATTTTTTAAATATTAATATCCTGTGACAGCGATCTTAACAGTCGATCCTTTCCGTTGGTTGGACCGTCATGCTTAAAATCGTATTTCTATTATATATATTGTATCAGAAACGAGGACTATAGCGGCCGCCTACCGCCACATATACATCGGCAAATAAAGGACGCCACACTACACTGGCTGCATGAGCTGTCGGTATCCAACAGCTACCAACTTCGCTCTTCACTTCTTCATCGGTCCTCACTATGTCAACAGCTTTAATTTCGCGCTCCGATAGCACTACGTCATTTCAAATAATTATCTCAATTAATATTGTAATATGACGAAAATAAATGGTTTATGCTACGCATCATCGCATCTTAATATTCTGATATCATCATCATCACAATTCATACAACACGTATTACCTCTCATCATTAGAGTCAGCATATTCAAACACTTCCTTACGGGTGGTGCACATAAGCTCCAAAACAAAAAGCCATAACTGGGTGAAGATAGTTTTTTAACATCAATGATAATTTTATTATATACTTACTTATTCCGAACGAGATATTTTAATGTAGGACGTGGTACGCATGAATTAGATACTTTACTATAAAATTAGTAAAAATATTTTATATTTAACAACTTCTATTTTAAAAGATAAAACATCAGTAGTTAAATACAAAATTTATTTCAGTTCAATAGAGTGAGATTGAGTTATTGGTGAAAAATAATTCAATGATACATGTGTTATATTATAAAAAGTATCTAGTTAATATGTCTATTTGATTATATTACAAAATATAAATTCTTGTGCGTGTGACAACATTAAATAAAAATCTAGTTTATGGTTGCACTAACTCGAACGCACAGCATCTCTGATTGTATTTATGTATTCTTGTATAGCACTTTCACCAAGATAAAATATTTCAAATATTGACGAAAAATAAGATATCATATATTTTGTGGTATTGTTTATTGATAATTTACAATCATATTCACATTTAGACAAAATTTTATAAACGAGTATAGTAGATAAAAGCAAAAAAAATGTGTTAATTGATCTTCGAGGAAAAAAAGGATTTTTAATTGCGTTTTTGGTTTATCTTCGAAATCAATATTGTTACATTTTTACGTACGTATATATTAACCTTTATTTATATATTTAAATGTTACTAATAATTTTCAAAAACAAGAGTTTTTAGATAAATAATTTAATAAAACGACAATAGGATATTATAAATACCTACAACCAAATCCTTTTCCCATACAACCATCGATATATACTAACGTATATGTATACATATGCACATATATAAATATATGCATGCAAGTATGCAAATATTAGTAAAAGCAAAAAGTAATCATTATTTACTTATCAATAACTACTGACATTATTTTACAGCAGCTATTCCTATAAGATAACTTTTTGTTTGCAATTTGTTTTGTACTGGAACGCAACTCTCAAAACCTTCAATGGAGCCGTCAGAATGCAGAAACCGCAAATCGACAATTGTTTAAAAATTTAACAGAATGCACGCGAAATCGGATCGCGATATAAATGGAATAAAAATTAGCCAAACAAACTTTATTGCGATAAACGGAACGAATGCAACAAACAAAAGCGGAATTTGTTTCAAACAAAAATGCAAAAGCCTGAATACCATAATCCGAGTTGTGTCGGTATCTACCCGGCGGAGCCCGCGTACGGCGAACTCAAGTGGCAGCGGAGGTTGGGTAAAGTGGATTTATACTTTGAAGCGTGTTTCCATTTTGTTTGAATTGAGTATATAGTTTCATTATTTAAATACCTGATCATATTATGACAGATGATAGTTGCATTGATCTTCGACAATATATTTTGCCACAATTAATAGTAGCTACGTCTTGAATGATTTTTTTTTAAAAGTTGGAATCTAAGAAACCTCCATATTTTTTATTTGGAAAAAACATAAAAAACTGAGCTTGAAGAATAGCATGTGTATTAATGCACTTCATATTATGAATCCCTAAAATCTGGTTTAAAATACAAAATTAATGCAACACCTAATTCCAAAAACAAACTAGTTCCCATACTGGTAAGCAAAAAATGTGATGAGTTTGAAAATCATTTGAATATGTGTCATTCGTACTTTCAGAAAAATATATTTCCTGTAGTTTTTTTCATATGTATCCTGAGATCGATAACAAAACTTAAAAATATTTTGATTTTTAGAAAGTAATGATACTGTTATTCAATGTTTGATACGTCAATATTTAGGTTATTCCGGTACAGAAGAGATTGGTTCTTAATGGAACGTCCTTGCTAAAGTTTCGGTATTGTCTACAATAAAAAATATCTAAAAATATTATTTTGGTAATAATCTTTCCGAATTCAATTAGCTCTGTGAAAATCATTTTATTATTTAATGTTGTAATTCATCCTAAGATAATTGTGCATTTAAAATCATTCTAAAGTATCTTTTCATTCGTTATCTGACTAATGCGCCATATGCGTGTATACCAGTGGCGTGTACTAGGCATGAGTTTAGGTAGAGCTATTAATATTGTTGTTCGAAGCATGTTTTTGGAAAAAGTTTGTTTGTAATCTTGAAAATATTAATATTATTTTTCTTGGGAAAATCGTTAAGCTATTAAGAGAAGGGTTAAAAATATTTGACAATATAAAATAATACCTCTTTGAAAATGAATACATACATTCAAGTCCGTTTAAAATACATATTTTTGCTGTTTCGCAACATGTCTGTTTAAGCCACCCCGTGGTACGAGAGACAAAATATTGAGTTTAGCTGGTATACGTTTGCGGCCAATTTTGAAAAAAAATATGCGAAACCAACGCGCAGCTTTACTTGTCATTTCTTAATTATTCCGCTAGATCGTTTTAGTTAAATAATTACCATGCTAACTTGAATTATTTGCGCGTAGATGAACATATTTAATAATTAATGTATTATATACATTTGTTGTTTAGATTTATTATGCAGAAATTATAGTTAAACACAATTTTTTTGATTATATGGACTGCGCGTTCTTGATATATACTTATATATAAATAAGTCTAAGACTAGGTACATACACAATTATTTTTACAATATAAAATCTGTAGTGTATTTCCACTTGTCCCTTCTGTTTAGACAGGTACGTACTCACTTGATATTTTTAACCCATTTCACACACCCCGTGTACTCAACCCTTGAAGCGAATTACATTAAAAAAAAAACTGCGCATTATAATCCGCGTCTACAGGGAATTTTCCTAATAAAAGTTTTAAAGCCAAAGGATTTGGGCATTTAGAAAAAAAGGTCGGACGAGATTCCGACAAAATGGCCCCCTTCCGGTGCGGGGATCAAAAAAGGAAAAATATTTAACCGCAATGAGTGTTTGGGATTATGATTGTCTTTTTAAATGCAGTAAAAAACATTTTTTTACTGTTGTTTTATATTTTCCGACACACACTTACACGAGGGTAGGTACCCCCGAGCGATTATTTAATTTATGTATTACACAGGAAAATACGTGAGAGGAATACGGCTTTCCAAATATTTATGTTGGAATTCGTACAAATGATTTACATAATATATTTATGTAAATATTAATTTAAAATAATTCGTTCAGTTGTTTGTGACCTGTTTTTTCTAAACTTAAAATTAGAAAATAACATTTTTTAACATACCTTACTAAAGATATTTTTTAAAGGGCAGCAAAAAGGACGAGTAATTAATAATTCATGTTGAATATAACGCAATTCAATTATATGGTGGCATATAGCCTGTTTTTTTTTTATTTCGGTACATTTGATAGTTCTTTAAATTTACTGAAAAGTTTGTAAAAGGAAAGTGAAATATTTCAAAAACAAATATATATTTTATTTACTCTTATAATGCATTATTTTAGTTCTAGCAATCCGTATCCGGCGTTGCTAAAATATTGAGGGAGGAAGTTAGCGGGTGGTGCGCGGGAAATTTTTTTATTTTGTTCATGCTCTAAAGATTTACTATGCTAAATTTGGTTTAGACCGAACAAAAGGTGTAAGATTGTATAGACAGAATATAATATAGACAGATATACGTACATTCTGCTTTATAAATATATATAGTTAACTATTTTATGTTTGTCGCCGCTGTCTACCAATCGATCTATTTAATCTTCCTCCGTTTTGCATTTGTATTCTGCACTCTCTTGTTTTCGCTGTGTTATTTAAAAAAAAAGTAATATTCTTTCTGCGTAGACTCATTTTGATAGATCAATTTTCACTTTATATATTTATAAATACATTATTTTAATATAACTTTCGTAAATTACGCAAAATAATTTACGCGTTCGCTGACGGTTTTTATTTTTGCTGATTGGAAGTATAACAAATGAAAAATTTGACAAATATATTTAATATCATGATTTCAAATTATACCGTTACCCACCATCCGATATAATTTTATTTTATATTCAATTTTGTTTAATATACAAAAAGTAATTTTGTGTTAACATACATTCAACGGTTTATATAATAGATAAGCACCCCAAACAGAGTGCCGCTGTTCATTAAACCTCTGTGTTTTTAGATTAACTTTAGTGTTGCAGTGACGCAGATTTATTCGGGGAATATGAGAAAAATTGGTTTGTGGGAATGTTAAACGATGGTCGGGTGGATTTGGTTCGTAATCGTGGCAATATCTGGCCGCGTACCGCTGGGACGGACACCCTTAGCTTATATCATTTTCTATGAATAAAATAACAATTATTATTTTGATCCCTAGAGAGAAGAAATACATTATACATTTATCTCACCGGTTAACCATCCTTGTTTTTAATTATTTTGAGATGTTTTTTATACAAATTTTTTAAATATACGTCATTCTAGCGTGTAATTAAAAGTAAATAGCGTCTTTATAAATTATATATTTTTGTTAATTACTACTGATTAATGAAGGAAAAATGTTAGTCCATCAGATTTATTAAAATATTGTACCCAAAACTAAACATTTGTAAAGACAAATATTAATAATGATTACTAGAATTAAAGTATGATTTAAAACTATGAAGATGATGCTACGTAATTTATAACACCTATAAAAAAATGAAATGGGAGTCCCAGAACACCTTGTATATCTCATTTACAATATATATTTGGATAATATCGCCATAGTCAAATTCAACTCCAACTCCCCTAAATAGTTTAACATGCGAAAATGAGCCAGACAAGGATGTATATTGTCTCCAGACCTTTTCAGTATATATGGAGGATACATAATAATAATGGATAATTTGTATAGCGCCATTTTCGTAAAAACTTGCACCTCAAGGGCTGAGAAATGTACTCGAAAATTGGAATGGTGGAGCAAAAATTGGAGGCAGAAAGATTTACATTCTCAGGTACGTGGATGATAAAACTTTAATTATTAGTAGAGCACATTCTTATCGTGAAGTTGTAATTATTCAGAACATAAGTCTGTGATATATTAAATATGAATAAAATATATTTATTAGAAAGATATACATATAAAATTAATTTTATCGAAAAATATTGTTGTTGCGCCACCGGGATTCGAACTTGGATAACGGATGAACCTGTAGCATAGCGACAATATTTTTAGCGACAAATTTTCGAACCTATATGTTACCTTTTTGATATTAATACATTTAATCGTTCCATTATTTCAAAGAGCCATCTACCTTATTTTATTTTTATAAAATCTCAAATACCTTTGAGTAATCTGATAGCAGACACCAGAATTATCAATTCATTTTTATTTGACCACCAAGTGTATGGTGTATGTGTTTGTGAATGTGTTTGGGTGAAATGTTAAATATATGAAGTGGACTTTTTGAAATGAAAAATTAGTAAATTAATAAAATATTATTGGACTATAAAAAATTGTGGTTGAAAGTATTTATGTTTTTTTTTTCACATCAAGGTGCTTATGACACAAGTTATAAACGAATTCATAGCAGAATAAGTTTGATATTTTTTTATGTTCAAAACAGGTGTGTCTCGGGTGATGAACAAAAGTATCAAGGATTATAGCTGAGAGAAATTTAGGGCAGTTAATGTTTTTATGGAGTATACTAATATGCACATAGAAAGAGTAAATCGTACGTCAATACATATGCCTGAGCGCTATCTAAGCGAGAAAGAGACACAGTTATATGACCGCTTCACGCTAGACGATAGTGCAACAACGCACTTAACGTCAGTTGACGCATGGTATCGGTTGTGTACACCGCACATACATATATTTTTAGCGAAAAATTTTCGAACCTTTTTGATTGTTTGAAAGAGCCATCTACCTTATTTTTACAGAATCTCAAATACCTTAAGATAAAACTTTTATCGCTATATCAAAAAATAGGCAACATTACTCTGTCGCATTGAAGAATAGAGTAAATTAGACGAATCTATTGATCAATGATCGACGTAACCAGCTTTCACGAATAGGTGGCCTTCCAGACATAGAAATTGTAAAGGATTTCAATGATCTCGGGCCAACGGTAGCTACGAGCCAAAAATTAAACGATGGAAGGTATGGCGTAAGTTTCCATGTCTAAACTCGGCAAAATATGGATAAACTGCCAGTATTTCCAAAACAACTAAGGCCTGGCTTGTACAATATCTGGTGTATTTTATATTTTTATATGGTGTGGAATCATGTACCCTGAAAACAAGGGAGAGAAGACGAATTAATGCCATTGAGCGTTGCGCATGTCATGGACGGATAGACGCACGAATATCTCCATTCTGCAGGAACTGAACATCAAGAACAGACTCTCAACAGTTTGCCTGAGACGAATCCTTTAATTTTTTGGGCAGATTGCAAGAAGGGAAGATAGCTTGAAGAAGCTTGTTGTGGTGGGCTCCTTCACTTGTTGGACCGACCAAGTGGACAAGGCAACAGGCACGACTCTGGTAACAACTCTAAGATTTTTAGGATGCTGAGAAAAGTGATAAAGCATTGTCAAGACAGCAGGAATTCATGGAGATCGCGATCCTCAGCCATGAAGTAGCGACATGGGTGATAAATAAATAAAGGAAAAATTACACAATTAAAGAAATACGTATTTGATAAAAATATAAAATTTAAAAATATTTTTTACAATTACAATAAAAGGATAACAAGTTAAATAAAACTAAATTAAATGTAAAATTTTAAACTGATAATATTGATATAATTACGTTCTGATGAAGCTAGAGATAAGCGAAACAGGTTGATGTATAATAAATTTCGTGGTTTTATACAAAGTGATTGTTATTTTATTTAATATATTACGTCAAACCACAAAGTGATTGCTTGCTACGAAAAAAAAACAAACTAGTTTAAGAGTATACTGAGGCTAAACGCTAACTTAATAAACTAATGAATGTGAGAAAAAAAAATTGAAATGAGTTATAAAAATAATAAGTTTTATTTCTCAATAATTTTCTAAGTGTATATTATTTATTATATTATATTTGTGTACCCATTATTTTTAGAATATTTATCAAGAAATTTGTCATCGCTATGTTTTGCGGTCAAGCCTGTCTAAAATATTAAATTGTTAAAAATTCGAGAGATTCCGTTGTCCTCAGGTATTTCAAATATTACTCCATACAGATAAAATTCACCATCAAGCATTCGGTGAAGTTCCTCTGGGCTACTGGCCTTTCTTCCTCTTCTTATCTTGAAAGATATCCCGCTATAAAACGCAACAGAATATAAAATTTCACAATGGGCATTGTCCGCCCGACTGAGCGTACCTGTATCTGATGGAAATTCTTTTGAGAAGCTTCTGGAAACCCCTCATCTTAGACTATCACAAAACATATCCAGTACTGAGGCAATGATGTAAAAATGTGAAAGACATATGAGTATCTAAAAAGAGGGGAGAAGGCACTGTAGATCTTTTCAATATGTGCCTGTATTTTGTCGTCTGCTAGTGCATTTGAGAGATTTTCGGGAGGAACTTAAGTGTCCTAATATCCCGAAGAAAACTATTCGACCGTCTTCATGTAAAGAGTTGGATATTCTGGTTATTTTTCCATTCTTCGAAGGTGGAATCCGTGTTCTTATCTGCGTATTAGGGGGACAGAACAACCATCGCATGGTGGAAGTATTCTTCAAAATATTAATATCCGAGTCGTTTACTTCCAAATCCCTTTATAATCAAACATAAAAAAAAATGTATATTAGAATGTTTTACTAGGAAAAAATTATATTTGCGATTGGTTCAAATACTGACCACAAAAATAATTAAAGTTATAGAATAAACAAAAATAAGTTTATGTTTCGTGTCAAAATTATCTATAATTGAGTATTTAATTTCCAAATGTCTTAATAATGAAAACCATTAATTTTTAGTCGTATTTCACTGGCTTGTACCAAAGAACACCAAAATAAAGTGACAATAAATATTGTGATTTCTCAAAAACGACAACATATTTGTAATAATTTCCTGTAGTGTTGATACATACACCGTATCTTCAAAATATCTATTGAAGAATTTAGATGAAAACTGTGATTTGCGGGTTTTGTTAAAAATCAGTTATAGAGGGGTTTAGAATTAAACGACTCATATAACATCTAATAAATGTTTTGTAAATTTTCAACGATTTTTAGAAAAGTATTTCAAACCGATTGAATAATGAACATTTATTTTAGAATCACTATAACTACTGCTACAAGACTTAACGATGTAATACTTGTATGTGAACATAACTAGTATTACTCTCACCGCAACTGAACGCTGAGAATATTTCATACAAAACGATATAAAAACAATTGTAAATGGGTGTTTATTTTTAAGTATGTACGTTTTATCAAAAAAAAACCATGCCTACGAAGCGTGTAGTGAATATGAAAAGTATGACTACAATAAGATATATCACATAATATATCACCAATCACTCGGATTTTGTTCATTTTTCATAAAAATTACCTAACCAAATAATTTGTGTTTATTTTTTAATGGTTTTTCAAAAAATAATCTACGTTAATTTTGGTATAACTTTACAATATCATCAAATGCTCCGATTTGATTTTAATTTTTTTTTTCCGGCATAGTTGAGTACTCTGGTCACATACATAAAGTCAAATTAAGGTGTTCGTAATTATTAACAAAGTTATTACACTTTAAAGTTTCGCATTTTTACAGTACATTTGACATTGAAGGACATAGAAAGTAGATGTTTCAGCCGGCTTAGACCGCCTTAATTTTACTTCATTTATTTAATAAATGGCACTCAACTATGCCGAGGAAAAAAAATGAACCAAATCGGAGCAATTGGTGATATTATAAAGTTACTCCAAAATGAACGTAGATTATTTTTTGAAGAACCGTTACAAAATAAATACTAATAGTTAAGGTTAGGTAATTCTTATCCTGTATATGAATATAGTAGGTAAACTTACGTCTTTCTGCGATTTCGTACATTTGCGTTCGTGGGTAATATACGAAATTATACAACAATATTTCAATAAATAATTTTAAACGAAAGCACATTTAAAATCTGTCACAATAATTTTAATTGTGGAACATTAAATCAAGACAATAGATAAATAGGTACTTGTATATTTTTCAGTATCAAAATTAATAGACGCATGAAAAAGTGTATAATTTATATAATAGAAATTGATATATTGCTTTAAGTAATTGTATAATTTGGCTAATGTATTTTCATTCGTTTTTTTAAATAATAAAAGTTATTAATTTTCCGTCATTATTGACGGGTAATATATGAGAATTGGGCATTGCCAGGTAGCCTCACATTTATTCGGATTGAACTTAATAGATTCTCCAATATGTGAGTGTGGTGCCGAGGAGGAAACCCTTGACCATATCTTTTTTGCCATTTTACATTGCGGATCGCAGGTTTTTTTTACAGTAATTTCGTCAATGGTAATTTTCAACTCCCGTTTAACTTGTGTCAACTTCTTTCCCTTAACTCGCCGCATTTAATCTATATAACAGCAAATTTTTTGAACAACAATGGTATTGACTTGTAATGTAATGTTTCCTATTCTATAATATTATAGTACTTTTTTCTATAAAATAAAGTTTTAACTTGATTAATGATACAAATCACTCTTGAAGGGTGGATTGTCTATTCAAAAGAAGAAGAAGAAGAATATGGGTAATATCTAGTACTTTTATAATGCTATAATTTTTTATTTCATAATAAAACAGAAGTTATATACAAATGGTTATATTTTGATATCAAATGTAAAATGTAAGGAGTGAATTTTTCATAAAAAAAAACCCGCCTCGCCGCGTCGGTAAGAATGCACAATATTTATATTTCTTTTGTGACGCAAAGTGTCGTCATTTTTTACCCTTTAGGGTGCTATTCACGGACTTTTATTTCCTGACAAGTCGAAAACACTTGTTCAAGAGAAACCTTATCGCTTTTCCGAGATAGAAATGCTTTGTTTCTTGACTTAATTCATTAAAATTTAAGGCGTTTTTTTATATTCTTGTTTGATGTTTTCCGAGGGTGAGGAAGAATTTCTATCTTTCAGAATTTATCGACAATTTTAAATAAATGGCAGTATTGCAGCGTGAGCGTTTTATATAAGTATTTTTATACTGTCAGGTGAGCGATAAAGTTACCTAAATAAATCTACTCGTTCTTTGTTTGTGATCTTGTTATTTACAAACATTTTATGTTTCTTCTAACTTTGATAGTATTTCAAATTATATATTCAAACAATATTAATTTGTGTTAAGACGCAAGAAATTGAATATATTAATTTCAACTTACTATGTGAATGTAGGTATAATATAAGTAGTTAAAAATAATAAAGAAAAATGACAGAGAGGGTAGACATGACATCGATGGCTAATTATAATTAATATAAAATTAAAAATGTTTTAAACGGAACAGAATTCATGACCTATATACAGAGTGAATATTATGTTTCAGGCCGATTTTGTTTGGTCGCAATTTTGGTTTGGCAGACATTCGTAAGTTTCCATTTGGTAGTCATAAAGTGTAATTGATTAGTCCGTGTCCCGTGGATGACATTTTAAATGTTCGACTCGAGATAATCTCTGAGACATAGATTACGCTTTTTTGAGATTCCTAGGAGATAACTCTCGATTTTCGTAGTTCATCATGTCAATACCGAGACTCACAGATTCGACGCACGTTGATCGTTGCACGTCAAATGTCAGTCCATTGATAATTAATGCTCCGTTCGTCAGTTGGGTGAATTTAAATCTATATAGTAACAGTAGGAAGGTTTGTAATTTAATATCTTCGGTTTATCTAACATTGCAGAAAAAATAAATGTAGGTATCTAAGGTCTACGTGACGTTTATGTTTTTGTCTCTTTTTACTAATTTAAAGCTGATCTACGAGTTTGTCTCCAGATTAATCTTTTGACACGTGTACATGGTATTGACATTGATTTCAACTATAATAAAAATATTTTAAAATTGTACAATGTTTTATTTAAGGAAGGACTTTGAATTATAGTTTCAAGACAGTTTTATCGTAATTGACATAAATATCTAAAATAATTGAGCGCGTTGAAGTCATTAAAACATTTTATCTAATTAATAATGGCAATGCTGTAACCATTAATGGTGATCGTTATCGTCACATGTTAAAACTTCTTGTTGGCCGAATTGGGTCGATTGGGCCTGCAACACACGTGGTTTCAACAGGACGGTGCCACCTCGCACACAGCTCTAGCTACACTTGAAATTTTGTGAGAAATTTTTCATATATGACATAATGTCAAAGAGTGGTGATATCGACTGACCTTTTAGATCACCTGATTTGACGGCTTCTGTGGAGGTACTTGAAAGGAAAAGTTAACGCCAATAAGCCAACAATTCCGATACTGCAAGACAATATTCGAAATGAAATTGCTGAAATAACACGCGAAGTGTGCGAGCTAGGGTTCATAATCTGATCACTCCATCGAGTTGGAGATAGTTCTCTTCCTCTCCGGTTCTCCACTTTTCCAATCATCACCAGTTTTTCCGGGTGGACGATACCACTCTGCGAGGAATGTCTCCGAAAAATTGTAGAATGTATCGTAGATAGATAGTGGACTACGTGTCTTGGATTCTTAATTGTTTCATTGAAAATTTATTGAGAGTTTATTACGCATTGATGATCAAAGAATTTATTTTTAACATGTACATAATACATGCCAATATATTCTTTCTATCCACGTAGAATTTATTGTGAGAAAATTTATACAATTTATAAATCGCGTACAATTTTTAAACATGTATACAATTTATAAATTGTTGGTGAAAACTTATGAATCCGATTCGTAAAATTTTGCACACAATAAATTTAGAAATTATTGTATGCGACATTGATTAGTTTCTTAATTATATTTTGGACAACATTAATTACGTAATTAATTTTTATATTAAGATCAATTTTAAAATAGTTAATATATTAATAATGAACATGGAATATAAACGTACTTATGAAATATGGGTATAAAATACAATCTGGTCTATACGTTTACAAATGGAGGAAATTTAGCTCTCGAGTCTGGCAGATTTGGCGGTAAGTACCGCTATGTATCAGTTGGTCAGTCTGCTCTCTAATTATAAAGCAAGCAATGTTTTACTCTTGAGTTTGACAAGGGTTTAATAAAATAAAAGAATTATATACGCTTTCTAAAATTGAACGCACATGAAAAGTAATATACGTGATATCTCTGAGTATGATAGATTTTTCTATTTTTAAAGATTGAGAGAGAGATATTAATCTCCCTACGATAAACATGTATTTCAGGTGAAGTTGTTATCCGACGCGACGCCTTGCATGTCGTTAGACGTCTTCACAGACTATTATAAGGGCAGTTGCAAGTTGTGGCTTCCTTACGTATTTTTATACTCTTTTTAGTATTGTACTTAACTGAATGCGTTAACCTACACCTACACTTTTTCCATTTTTATTATATTCCACCACCATCCTTTTAAAATATATTTAAATATTATTGAAATGTAATTAAAATAATCTGACTATTTTTATTAAAGCGCAGTTGATTTAACAATATTTGTTCTGAGAAAGGAAATAAAAAGTGAATATGTTATTCGAAATCCCTAATTAAAACAAGGGTACTATTGGGTTTTTCTTAGTATTAACTTAATACACAAATTCTATAAAAATTCTATCAATTAATTATACATAAAATCAAGTGAGAAGAAAAATAAAATAAGCAATGTCTTATGTTTAAGTAATTATTAATGGTTTCACTCGGTTTTAATTTTTTATTATTTTTTGTATAAATAATATTTATTACTTTGGTAATTATAAATATATTGTCTATTGTGTTGATATTGTTTACTGTGTTGGTGAACATTACTTTGTACATTACTCTGAACATTACATTTCTGTCCTGAAAAGTTCTGACTAAAAATATACTGGTTCATGAGGTTTTTCGGTCATGATTTTCCTTTTCTTACACTTTTCAGCAATATTTTCCCGAATTATGAGTTGCAATATCCAACAGTTCCTTGGATATCTTATTTTTATTTATTGATCCGAACCATAACATCGTCATTCGTAACTTTATCCATTCAACTGATTTTAAACGTTCTTTTGTGGATCCATATTAAAAATACTTTTTGTCACCTCATAATTTCTTCGGTAAGTGCCCATACTTTGAATTATATATTTTTGTTTATTTAATTTAATTTTATTAACATTTTTAGCTGCATCATACGCATATTACGTATGTACATTATGATCATGGGTTTGATCCGTATCGAATTGAGGGATTGCTTATTTTGTATTATATGTCTTTTAACGCATGTATTTTTTTTTTCTGGAATAAGAACAATAATTTATTATGTACTATACACTTGTTCTAAACCAATTTACCAATTATTTTTAGTAATAAGATCTGTAAATAATGTATTTTGTTCCCATAATGAATTAATTTAAAAAAATAACACAATTGATTAGATTGTTTCAATCTATCCAGCTTTATAAATGTATCATTTATACAACAGTTAATGGCTGTTTTGTGTATACTTTTTCCGTCAGTTACATCTGAAACCATAAATCAGCTGCGAGCGTACCCGAATAGTACTTGCATGATGTTCATTTTCGAGCTTTTGTACTTTTGGTCCTTTTCATTTTTGGCTCATTGTTAATGCTCTCGTTCCACGCTATCGCCCTCTCACTCTCGCTATCTTTATGTTTGCCATTTACAGGCCAGATCGGTAAAGTAAATTCTCACATTAGATGCACGTTATAGTAGATTAAAAACACATTTGTACGCGCGCAGCGGAGCGGTCCTCGCGAGGAGAGCGGCCCTGCCTAGTTTGGCTGCACATTTTCGGTTGCGGGTAAGACGGTTCAGTATAGTTGTCAACGTAGAATTCTTTTGCTTTTAAAAAAATACCTATGATGTTTTACACATTCGGAAAGAAAAAAATCGAATGATTTCGTAAAAATTAGTGAGAAAATACCATATGAAAGTACAGAAAGGGTGGTTTATTAAAAAAAATTTAATATATATATATATATGGATGATATTGGATGGAATTGTATAAAATATGATTATTTATTTAAAAGATTTTAAAAGATTATGGATGAATGTTAAATATTAACATAAAATGTCATCAAGATTAGTGTGTTTTATATGATTACCATACGGAGTTATAATAAGACGTTTATCTTTGATCTAACTCAAAAATCATAATATTTTTTCATGTAGAAGACATGAATTTTTAATTTGTGAAACTGCGATCTGTTTCGTGTGTTGAGATACCGAGAATGATGAGAATAAAAGATATGAATCTAGGAAAGTGAAGTGATATTAGTGGTTATTCAGAATTGGTCAGTAAACATAGAAAAACCATTATCAAATAACGTTTAGACTATAATTGATATTTATATAGAAGCTACAGAAAACTGTGTATTCAGAAAGTTAAGTTTTATATTTTTAATGTACCAATTTACAAATTTGAAAATTAAAATTTCATAATATTAAAAAAATTACTTACATCAGGCATTTAATTAAATGATATGTTTTCCATAATTGTACTAACGTAATATGATTTTTTGTAAATGTTATAAAAAATATTTTTTGGAATTAACAAATCTTTGATTTTTTTACTAGGAGCCAGTGCACGTAGGTAGGGATTGTTGCGTTCACTCGTTAGATGCCGCGTCGCAACGTTTCAGCCGTCGGAATCGTAGCGGCTTCGGCCGTTAAATAAGTGAGTGCGAAGAGTTCAATAAATCTTCACAAGCGATAGCGAGGCCACAATAAAATGCAAAATGACAACAAGCGATCAATAAACATTTGCCGATCAGAAATGCGCGTCAATGTCGTTTCTTTAACGGTATCGTTGGCACCAGAAAATATGAAATATAATAGGCTATTTCATGTAAAGAATAATTTCGATTTTAGCACAAAATTAAAAAAAAAAAATCTAACAAATGGATATAATTTTGTGTTTTTTGTTATAATTTTTTTTTAGAATCAAAACAGTGAAGTATTAAAATTATTATTTATAATAATAGTACACTCTGTTAAGAATAATGTGGACTTGTTCAGATTGACACTTTACCCAGAGTATGATGTAGTGGAAGATATGGAACACATCATCGAGATGTGTACAATATATGAAATCTAAATGACCACCGTTTTAAGAGTCATCAAATCATTATGAAATACTTGGAATTTTAGTCCTACCCGTAGAGAAAACGTAAATAAATTGATGAGAGCGTAATTTGACCAATTTTTAAAAAAACCATTTAAATGACAGGATAATCGAGCCGATTAATTGAATTCTGAAACAATATGTTGTCCTTCAAAATTGAAAAAAAAATGAATCACAGTCAGATTGATGAATGAAAAATCATATTATTTATTTGCAAAAATAGTTCAAGCAGCTTATACATTTGCGAAGTATTTTTAATAGCATAATAAGTTATACAAATTAATAAATCAACTAGAAAATATACATATAAAAACTATATATCCAAAAAAAAAGAATATCCCGGTAGCAAGTAAATATTTTTTCGATAGGTTTATTTTTTCTGTATATCTTTCTAGCTGATTTATTAATTTGTATCAAAATACTACAAAACTATGTTTTGAAAATTCATCTTCACAACTAAAATGTGTTCTCTTAAAAATAAATAAATACATTATAAATAGGTTTTTTTTTATTAACATTCTTATTGTGAAGTTGTTATTTTCAGAACATAGGTCTGCGATATTTAAAAATTAATTTAACGAAAAAATATTTTTCAAATATATTATCCCGGTAGCAACAAAATTTTTTTTTTAGATAAATTGATTTTATATGTATATCTTTCTAATTTATAGATTTAATTTGTAGTAAATATAATTTAACCAACAATCGTTCAAAGGAACATAAAAGTAGTTTAAGAACCTTCATTAAATAATTTTCTTAGTTGTGCAACACTGCATAGTGAAGTATGTACTCATATTTTTGATAATAAAGGTTAAAATTTTGCGTCAAATATTTCAGTTTGAGTCGAGTGTTAATTAAATAATTGATTAATATTCTATCGTATGGTATGCATACATAATATATTGATAATTGCGAGAGATTTTTGTATATATAGGTATTATATAATAAATAATATTTTTTTTAAACCATCTTAGTCCGATCAAGAAAAAAAAAGGAGAAAATAGTTGCGCCATCAATCAAAATTCATTAGACCATTATTCTTAAACTCCAACTGGCGATAAGCTTCCTTCGAATCTGCTGAGCTTGTACCACATTATTGATTTTGATTCCTCGCCTCGGTGGAAGAACCGCCCGACCAAGCACCATTCATTACCGCCGCCGGTTGGGTCGGGAGAAAGCCGTCAGCTGTCAGAGATAAGGATGTTGACTGCTCAATCATAGTTTCTCGCCACGCTTCATTGCTTATCTGGGCAAGTGTGCGGGGTAAACACCTACTCCGTCTTGCTGGATGAACGGTAGAAGTACTCCGAGAGAAATATGCTAAGCGGACGCAGAGTGCTGTACGTTGTTTACTATCCAATTCTTATCAAGCAATGAAAAGACCGTCTTTAGGTTGAAAAATACATATATTAAATACCCTGTTAGAAGCATCAATATTTTAAATATGAATTAAATATATTAATTAGAAAGATATACATATAGAATCAATTTTATCGAAAAATATTGTTAATGCGCCACCGAGATTCGATCCTGGATTTCTTTCCTAACCGGGGATGGTGCATTATTCAACTATGCTACAGCGATCAATATTTATCAATATTTGATGAACATTAAATATTTTTAAAAATTTGTTCTTTTTTTCGAATGTGTGTTCTATCGCAAAATAAAAACATTATCATATAAATATAGTATCCATTTATAAGAGAATAAAGAATGAAGAAATAATAAGATAATGTAAAGCTGATCTTAGTACCTATAGTGAGTAAGATTAAAAAAAAAAAAAACACTTAGGTGATTTGGTCATATGCAACAGATGAATGAGGAGATATTGGTAAGAAAGATATATGACGCCAGTGTGAGGGCACCAGAGAATTAGTACGTTCGTGGAAGACTTGACATGAACAGGTTAACCAGATACTGGAAGATGGTCATGTTAGAAGCCTCAGTAATCGACCAGCTTGTATGAGAAGATATATGAATGTGGATCAGGTGAGAATTATGTCAGGACAGAAGAGTGTGGTGCTCTATCCGCTCTGCCTACTTCGTAATGATGCGCTATGACGTAATGATCGGCTTGATGTTAAGTTAGGTGGTTAGTTAGTATGTGATATTTGTTATTTATTAGCTAATTTAATACGATATTTAAATAATAATATAAAATGTACGAAAACAGTTGAGGAAGACTACTCTAATTAAAATTGACTACCTTAATACAGAAAAGAGCCTAAAAAAGTAGCCAGGACTAGGCTGAATAGACATTAAACGTGATACCTACTGAATCCCATACAAAATAATTTGTAATATATGTG
The DNA here is from genome assembly GCA_031772225.1 of Eubasilissa splendida. Classification (NCBI taxonomy): domain Eukaryota; kingdom Metazoa; phylum Arthropoda; class Insecta; order Trichoptera; family Phryganeidae; genus Eubasilissa; species Eubasilissa splendida. The sequence continues at coordinate 21,289,689 of CM062847.1, forward strand.
TTTTTTGATTATATTATTGTTATTGTAGATAGTTTACCTCTCATGTAGAATTCTGTAAAAATTTGTCAGATTTGTCAATAAGTATGCCGAAACAAAAGAGTGTGGCGTTCCATCATTACTGCTTTTTCCTATAAATTTTCTTATGGTATGTCTGTATTCTATTTATTCGTTATAACCATTCTATGTATAATGAAATATTAGAAAATTGTATAATATATTTATCGACAAGTAAGTAATATGATAGAAATCAAGGAATTTGCACAATCCGTACAAATAATTTCAGAAGTATTTTTATTATGCACCTTTATAAGTTTATTAACTCGCAGGTCCAAAGTGTGGGGCCACCCTTAGAAAGAATATTAAATCATAGCACGCATGAGAGCGTAAAAATATGCGCATGTTTAACTCTATCCGACATCGCTAAACGGCAATTTTTTGCGGTGGTTACCTACCCCTTATATCACACAAATACACGGGTAGATACTGCCACCCATACTGGGAAACCCTAAATAGCTGCCTATTTGTATTCACGTGTTCTGGTGTGTGTTATCGGAGCACTTCTGCTTCATTTAACAGCTTCCCCCTCTCCAGGTCGCCGCCACTCCGCCCCGTCAACGTAACCTAGTGTTCAGATTTCCCCGCGCTGCTGGGCCAACTTATTCCGAAAATGTACTTCGCTAAAATGTAAATCCAATAACGCGATATTCATTATAATAATTATATTATTTATGATAATAAAAGGTTGAATTCCTGTCACTGAATGTGGGATTGATTTGTTCTTCTCTATGAACATCTTCGCGAAAAATATAACACTATCGTTCTTGGACATACTAGGTATTAATACACCTAGTGTACAATATTTTAGGGATAGATACATATCGCATACCTAGTTCAAAACCAAGACAACTCAAAAAGTCATTTTTCAGTAGACAAAAAAATACAAACATTTTTCTCCATTTTTGGTTAGTTAAGTTATGAAACTAAATAACATCTTAGGTTATAAATGTATCCTAAAATGATACTGTTCGATAAATGGAGCTTAGTTAGTTGCGTATATGACAGAGTATTCGAATACAATAATAACTCAAAATTCTTCTTTATTTGAGTTGTCTTAGTTTTGATCTCGGTGTGCGATATAACAAATATGAGTCGAAAATATTCATGCCTAATTTCAACCATGTCAGAGATATAAGTATTTAAAATAGTTGTTATGCGATTAATTCGATTAGTTAAAAAAAATTATTGTTTACAAATTATATATTGAATTCAAAAATTCGAGCTGCCATGCTATTTTTTGTTAGATGATTTAGGACCTGAAGCAAAGATATAGATTAATAATAAATAAATTTCACAAATATTTACTTCGATGTACTTACACATAACATGTTTTTTTTTAAATATTAAAAATCATGTTTAACGTGATTTTGTAAAAATCTCATTCAATAAGATTTTACGGTACAGAATTTGTATTATACAAATTCCTTACATTCGTAATTAGGTAAGACATTCACCTGTAAAATATTGTGGATTAGATTTGTTACACCCCGTATATTATAAGATTGTTTTTACATGTTGGATTATTTTTAAATATTTAATAAGTAATCACAGTCAATGTGGTATAAATTTCTTACGGCTGATTTTTTAATCCTAATTCATTTGCTGTTTCCTTATATTCTGAGTCCTATACAAATACATAATTAAGAAACTAATCGATTATAAATCAGATTATTTTGTGATAAATCCTAAAATAATTAACAATCCACGTTAGCCTAAAAAACATATTTGTCTAACTCACTCTAATCCAAATATAATATAATAATAAAATTAACATCATTTTGTATTGTTTTCTTATGTTTAATTGTTTTTTATCCACCTTATCAAAAATTATTCAGTCGTTTCATAATTATCCTTTAGTATATTTTGTAATGTTCCAAATTCCATATTATTATTTTAGACTACATCAAATTCTAGGTGTTATTTATCGATATTGTTTAAGAAAAGTTAACATTCCCTTAGGCGATAATTAAATTAAAAACAGGATTATAATATAAAATAATACCAATTTATTGATAGGTTATAAAATATACTTTATATTATATTATTTATTTATCATAATGATAACATTTATAATTTATTAAATTATTTGTACATTTATTTAGTGTATTTATTCCGTAAGTTTATACTTTAATATAAACGAGAACTCATTATATAGGATTCATTTAAATATAGTACATATATTTGACTGATTCAAAAATTAATGTCCGTATAGAATTATGATTGATTGATATGTACTATGCAATAAACACAGTAATTAGGCATTTTGCATCGACTGATTATTACAGAAAGGGTTCCAACTTACTTTTAAATTAAATTTAATATATATATATATATATGTACATATTATGTTTTTAAAAATGTAAAAAGATAACTTAAGACTGCAAATGTTTACATTTATCGCAGCATCGGTGCAAATAATCTGAGAATGGAATAGAATCATTATTAAGCAAGAGCTTTCAGAAATATGTATTATACACCCAACAACTTTCACATTACTGTACATATTATAAAACACCCCCGCCCAAGTAAACTTACTAATTCCTTTATGTGGAAAATTCTGTTCAGATGTCTTGTTCAACGCAGAACAAAACTCCGGAATAACAACACTGAGCAATGATCACCGCCCACGGAGAGAAGTCGGGAGAAAGTATGGGCGGAATTCTTAGCGCCAGCCCCGCCCACCGAGCCGCCCACCTGCCCCGCGTCCCCCGGTCCCGCCTTCCGACGATTTGGCTGGACGCCCACGACAGATGAGGCTAAAAATAATGCTGTCTTTAAACGTATCTCGAAACGTTAGATTTGTTTTAACAGATTATTTATCGGATGGAATGTTAGTGGTCCGATTGGGCCTCAAATATCAGTGACATGATCCATTCGGCTTCAGGATTTTCTTTCTTCAAACTTCAAATAAAATATTTAACTTATTCCTCTATCAGGCGCGACAGCGGCGCGGTATACAATACAACGTCAGATCGCATTTTTCAAGCCACAAAATCTTGATTACGAGAATCCTCCAAATCGGAGTGACATACCTACAGTTTGTCAGAGTGTAGTTTTTCTTCAAACATATGTTTCCTGTCTTGACTTATCATATATAGCGGTAAGACACTCGTCGATCAAGTGCTCGGGGGTTCAATGGTTAAGTTAATCCAATTTTCGCATTAATCCCAAGTTTTTAGATTGGTTTGAAAATAGTAAGAAAATTGATATAACATGTATTCCAAGTTCAAATTTCATTTTTTTTTCAAATTATTAGAATAAACCGGATATGAATACTGAAAACTATTTAGTATAATATAATGTAATAGTTTTCAGTTTTATTTTTTATTATCATTTTTAAAGTGTAACATAAAAGTTTGATACTTTCTCGTCAACTCACTGTGTTGATGTAGTATAATAGGTTAATGCATTTTCCCGGGTTGGAAGAGATCCAGGTTCGAATACCGGTAGCAACAACAATATTTTTTCGATAAATTGATTATATATGTACATCTTTCTAATTAATTCATTTAATTTGTATTAAAAATATCACAGTCCTATGTTCTGAAAAATTACAAATTCGCAATTAGAATGTATTCTCCTTAAAAACTAGCTACATTTTGCTAAATTTGGTAGTTTTTAAGAGTATACTTAAATAAAGCGAGGGGTAGACCAGTATATTTAAATGTCAATAATGGTGGTAAAAATATCAATTTAAGTACTACATTTTTGGAATAATAGTTTTACTTCAATTAAAATTGGTTTATTTAATATACTACATAAACATTATTTTGCTAAAAAGTATCAAGCATAATAATATATATATATTATGCTTGAGACATCCTTGTTAATTATAATTTCATAAAACACAACCTCAAAATCATCCACAAAAATTTCGGTATTTTTTATAACAAATAAATGTCCGTAACAGACACGTCAAATAAAATATAATAAATAAACAGATTTTTTAAAATATGTAACAAACAAACTAGTAATAAAATATTTTTATTTGTTTTATATTATATTTATTATTACATTAATTCTTTTTTCGTACGTACAGTTGCTATGTACGATTTAATAATAATCCTGTACCTATAATTTTCCATAATCTCTTTTTCAATCCGGGGAAGAGGGTAAAAGAGATCCAGGTTCGAATCCTGGTAGCGCAACGACAATATTTTTCGATAAAATTGATTTTATATGTATATCATCATAATTAATACATTTAATTAGAATTTAAAAATATCACAGACCTACGTTCTGAATAAAAACAACTTCACAATAAGAATATGTTCTCCTTAATAATCAAAAATATTTGCTTAAAAATGTTACAATATCGGCTGTCTAATTAAACCAGCACCTTTTGACGTCGCAACCTGAATTTACGTTACATTTTCACTCCTCATAGATCCGTTTGTATATCACGCTTATGCTTGCGGCCTGCAAGCCTCATGTCGGTCCTGTTAAATGGACCGAGCAAGCCGATAAGCGATTTAGCCATTCACGTTTTGTAGCCAGAATGTCATACGTCAGTTGGCCGCTACTGCGGAACATTTCCAATGCGAAATAATAAATAGCAGAGACAGATAATACAATAGCACAATATACGCGAAAAGTCCTGGTACCCCTAGAATCATCTAAAAAATTACAGCTAATTGTAAGTACTTAATAGTATATAAAAGTCATCATTAATGACTATTTTTTTATTAATTATTTTAAGCAGGCCATAAAAAGTGCTTAACTATATTAGTCGTAATATCCATAATGTTGCCAATAAATAATATAAACTGTGTATTATTACGAAATGAATAAAACGTTTTTGATTAAAAACGTATAATATTTGAGTGTGTTCGGAGAGCAGTTTTGAGCCACAAATTTTAAATACCTAGTATATAATCCATATAATACAATAAATATAGATATTACTTCTTCAATATTAGCAAAATTACTTTGTTAGTTTGATGGCTAAAGGGTTTGATACTCAGCATCAGCTTCAAAAGAGATTATATCTCACACCCAACAGCTATAAGTTAATATATATTTTTTAAATTTGTTAATTCTATTAAATTGCAATCTAATAGCCCGTTTCCACAGATGAGATTTTTAAATGAAATTTTCTACTCAATATAATTTCTGAATCAGGGATTATGCAATTCTTTGGAGACAACTCTCGGCTTTGGTGTAAGTGTAGTCCAAGAAATTTGCCATCTCGTGTCTCACTTCATGCTTACTATACGTCAGATCATTGACGTTCTGTTACATTGACGTCAATCCATTGATTTTCCGTTCATCAGTCAGGCGAGTTTGAATCTCCCAAGTAGCAGTTAAAACAGAAAAAATGGTTATTATTTAATACTCTTTGTTTGTCTAACTTTCAGAATTAATAGTTTTAGGTACCTACCACTATTTGACAATATAGGTGATATTTATATACACGTGTAGATATTTTGTCCAATCAAATGATGTGTACACGGGTTTAAGTTTTTGTCTCTTTCTACGAATCTCAAGCAGTGATATCTGAGTATTATCTCCAGACCAAAGTCTTAACGCGCGTACATTGTACTGAGACTAATCTCTATTAAATATCTGAAAGTTACCGTATTACCTCATTTCGTGGACATGGGCCATAACCCCTCTTCCAACTCACACTATAGTAATGCTAATTATTTAATGAAAATGTTAATATTTGAATTTTCTGAATAGCTTTTAATTTCAGTTCAGCTAACGAAGAAATCATTTTTGTCTTAAAAATTCATTTGTACACAAATGTGTACAAGCATTTGTACACAATTTATAGAAATGCCTGTAACGCAACCCCTAACGATTACGACAATTCTATAACTAGAGGTACTCTTCCTACCAATGTCTGTTATAAAAACGCTGCATTAAAAAAGTCAAGATAAACCGGAAATGGTAGTCGTTAATACTTAATCCAGAAAGTAGTACCGGGAGAGATGCGATGCTGCCTTCTTCCGCCACCGCTTCCTGTTTCCATATTTCCGGGGCAGCCATTTTTAAACCGGACGTCACCGATGATATTTCCATGCACGTAGATTATTTCTTAATATTTAACTGAAATATAAAATAAGAATGTAAAACGACGAATGATTATTTATGCCAATAAAATAAAAATAATATGCCAATAATTTTTTTTTTTAGTGAAAATAAATTAAACTATCAGCAGCATTTGAATTGGAGATCTTCCTATTGCCAATAGACTATTCTATGAAGATGCCTTATTTAATTTATTTATTAATACTGTGAATATAATCAAACATTTTAAAATATATATAAAATCTTTGAACACGTAGATACTTTTAGATAGATTATACACTCGTTTGACGCAATAACAACACACTTTCACGTAGTAGAATTGAAAATAGACATTGTATGTTTTATGTTGTGATGTGACTCATACTTATTGTCATATTGTATGTTGCTAGGTGACGCTGACTGATGAAATGAGGAAATTATATATAGGATTAATATGATGAAACGTCTGAAAAAAAATTGAATATTATTAAATTAAATTCTTTTTGATAACAATATATATATTTATATTATTAATTAATTTTTTATATTAATGATTAAAAAAGCTTAAAAAGAAAAACCAGATATTTTTGAGGTAACTACATAAATCCCAAAACACACAACTTTTAATTGAAATACGTGAAATTATGATTTCAACGAATTTTTTTTTATAAACCATAGTTTCCACGTCAAAAGTTGAATACCTTTTCAGCTTGAAGCGCCCGCCCTTGATACGTTGAAAGCTCGCCTGTAACTCAATACAGTTCTCAGTATTTTCCCATTATTTTTTCTCGTTAAGCCGTTTATGCCCGAGTCCTAATTGCCGCTAGATACGGCCATACATTTTCCAAGCAGCCGGGTTCAGTCGGGTTCATTTTCTCCACGGTTCGGATTTTTTCTGTGCATTTTTACTGCTGTTTGAATCCCTTTGCCGACCCGTTTATAATTAATGGTAATTTCCGGCCTCGACTCGTGTCTGTGGAAGTAAACAGTGGGTCCTTTCTCGCACATTACGTCACGCCATTTTATGACAAATTTAATATTTATTGGAGCGATTTATCAATTAAGCTATGAAATACATGAGTACTGTAGTATGCGTATGCGGATGATACTGAGCTCTTGAATCAAAGCTCAGTGTATATCTGTTTGTCATTTTGTTTTGCGTATAAAATATAGGATGTTCCTACAAGAGATAGCTGATCCAATTAATCAATTGTTAGGTTAATTAGATTTTATACGCATGAAAATGAAAAACTTTCAACGAAATTCGATATGATGTGATATTCGAGTGGTTCAGTCATTGCGCACGGCGTCTGATGAAGATAGTATGCAGCTAATATATTTTACTGATAGTCGTTTACCGTGACATGCAGGTGTTCATATATTATACACAAAGCGTGTATCTTCTAATTTTGTTATTAAACGCTGAATTGTCCGCTTAGCACATACCAAATGTAGACCGAAAATTGCACGCAATCTTCTTTAGGTATTTATCATTACTTTCATAATATACTTTCACAATAAATAATCATTACTGAGTAATATAACGCATCTTTTTGTAATGAAATTATTTATATATGATAGCTGTCAAGCATTTATTTTTAAAAAGCATCGCAAGAGAAATAGCGTTAATTTCAAATTGGCTACATTTTGTTGGAACATCCATTGCAATCGACAATGAACGATAACTTGCTCCGTGCTTACCTCTATAATATCCTTTATGATAGTTTCAAAATAAAAGTTATAATCTAAAAATGAATACTGAAATTACAACTTCAAGATTTTATTATAAGATTATAATGTAATTTTTGAATAACTAGAAAATGAAACACAATTTTTTAATTTGGTTTTTAGTTATCGATTATTTGGTTTATTACAATTATGTATGGAATATGATATTGGCCAAGTGGCCGCCTCTAGCAACTGTACAAAGGCGTGCGCTTTTAATCATATTTTTCATAATATTCTCGCACACTTTGCGTGTTATTTCAGCAATTTCATTTCTAATATTATCCTGTAGCATCGGAATTGTTGTTGGCTTCTTAGGATAGACCTTTCCTTTCAAGTACCCTCACAGAAAATAGTCAAATCAGGTGATCGAGGAGGCTAGTCGATATCGTCACTTTTTGACATTATGCGGCCGAAAAAAATTTCTCGCAAAATTTCAAGCGTAGCTCGGGCTGTGTATGAGGTGGCACCGTTCTGTTGAAATCACACGTGTTGCAGGCTCAATTGACCTAATTCGCTCACTACGAAGTTTTCGAACATATGACGAAAGCGATCAGTTTTAATGACTTCAACACGTTGTTGAGGCGTTAGATGCTCAACTACTCTATATGACAACCAAATGCGAACTGATAAATGTCTGCCAAACGAAAGTCGGCCTGGTATATTCACCCTGTACAAAGTTTGATGCTTATCATTTATTGTACATAACTCGTACCGTATTAGATCGGGCGCGAAAAATTACATAAGTCTCAATTTAAATAATTAATTATCTTCCTACAGCGTAGCAGCGTAAACTTTCTAACCTTTAAATTTCTGGCGATAGAGAATATACTTGTTTGTATTTGAAATTTTTTCATTCAGATCAAATAGATCACATACTAATTCATATATGTCAAAGGCAATTGAAAACTTCTCCAATGTATTATATCAACTTCTTTATCAATACTAAAAAAGTTAAATAATATTAGATATCATAAATATTAAGCAGAGTGAAGTTGCTAAGTTATACTATTAATAAATATGTTTTCAGAACTATTGCATCCAATATTTAGTAACCTGTTATGGATAATAAAAAATACCTACTCTATTTGTAAGCTAGTTGGTTAAACAAAAAACTAATATTCTTTATCCACGTGTTGTTATTCAGGGAAAATATGTACATGATTAAGGTATTTGGTCACATTCCTATCCTACGCCGAACCTCAAAAAAATATTTTTTTAGCAGTTAGGTATTTGGCGTAGAACGTGTAGTGTTACAGCACAGGACATGTAGTGTAATACAAAAGTAATTTTTTATAAATCTCTTTGAATCAAAATTTCAGTCACATTATTCCAATACTGCCACAAGACTATGTATATTGAAGTTTAACTATTAAAGGAAATAAAAAAATCTACAAAATAATGAAAAGCGTAGAGTTATATCGTACGGGAACTTACTAACCTATCTACACTAAATACAGATTCAATATTTCGTGATTAAAAAGCAACCATTAGAATCGTTCAAAATTTACTAATTAGAATATGTTAACAGTTAAATAATATTTTTTTAAATGTCTAGACTTACGTTGATACACGGTTGTGCTTCAAATTTTCATCAATGATGATCTCCCATTAAGCTCCGTACATCATCCGTCTTTTGACGTTCCGGCCATGGGGATATTTATCTGCCGGACCCCATGGTTCCCAGAAGACTCGTTACCTGTGACGGCCACTAAATCTTTTGGACCAGCGGTCAGTCTGATTTGTGCCCCGAATTGCAGAACTAATGTGCTCACTTGCTACTGACGAGGGTATTCGATTCATTTGTTGCGAAAAAACCTTTTTTAACGGAAAATTTATTGTTATTATTATGTTAGTATCTATTCTCAAATAGCCAATACTCTTCATATTCCTAAATAAATAAAGTTCTGTTTTTATAATGCACTATATATTATAAATCATCATCTTCATCAAGGTACTGGTTCTGGCCTCAACAAGAATATACCTCTCAGCACTGGGCTGTTTGACGCCAAGAATGATTAGGTCTTACTTATATTGGCTAGCCGTCTTATTTTGGTTTGTTATTGAGCAATTATTTTGGGGATTGCACATTATTCGAAGCTTCCCTAATTTGATGAATCTTGTGACTTTTGGATCAACACACAGGTTGTAAAGTTCCTGGTTATAAAACCTACGTCATACTCTCTTTTCTCTGACAGCTTCAAAAATTCTCCTGAAGATCCTTCTTTCAAATACACATATCTAATGTTCTTTCGTATCTTTATTAAGAGTTTAGGTTTTAATACATGTATTACGTATTCAAAGTATCCTTAAACAGACAAGATTTAAAAAAAAAAAAAATTAAAACTAGATCCACAAAACGTCTTGCAAGACGTTTGTCTGCAGGTACATTTATATAAATTTTGTTACATTTAATATAATCAAAAACATAACAACTAATCAGTCACAGTTTAAACAGTTCATTTCATTCTTACAGGTAAGACGGTTTCTAGCATTTCTTCTAAATTGAGAGAAAGTATACTCTTTTATAAAAACCCAAGTAGTTTGTTTTTTATTGTAGGAATAACAAATTCTATCGTCTTCGATCCATATTCATTGGTGATTTTGGGAACTGTTAAATTCAGATTAGCTAAATCTCTTGTGTTTTTTCCGTGTGAATCCACCCTATTTAGAGCATCGTTGCTATAATTTTCTTTTATTAAAAGGAACAATAACAGCCGTGTACAGGAAGAACGTTTACGGAAGAATATAACAATTTTAGATTATGCCTCAATTTAAATGCTTCCAGGCTTATAATTTTTTCACTATAGCTGTTTTAAGATTTTGTAGTAAATATACATTTTGTCTATTATTATATTTAGAAAGTAACTAGTTTTGTCATTATTAGATTCAGAACAGAATAAGTTCACAGAAGCATGATGGATTCAATCTGTGTATTATACATGTATTTTAAAAACGTTGGCAAATAATTATTATGGAGTCAGACTATTGATCGTCAATTCTAATAATTATGCTCTGCTTATGAATGCTGATGAAACATCTTTTCCTTGCTCAATTTATATTTCTCATTTACACAATATTAAAAAATATTTTTTTACAAAGTGTCCTACTTTCTCCCACATACCTCCTATACTTGTGGCTAAATTGAAAACACAACTTGCAGCCATGTACCAGATAGGTGCAAAAGCAATTTCAGAAGTTCATTTATGGTTATCTGATGTCACATTTGGAACAGGAATAGAATCAGTACTCTCCCCAACCGGTGTTGGAAAAATTGTAATAAATGGCCACCCTCATAATCCGCTGCCGTTAATAACGATCCGTTATATCCGTTATTCGCGTCATCCGTTAAACACATATATGGCGAAAAATTCTAGTATCTACACGTTAGTCTTAAAGTGGGTCATAATTGCGGTGTTATAAATTGTTGTAAAAACTTATTATTTTATTAATTTTTCAATGATCTTTATAAAATTTAGTAAAGGTTTTCTATGATTTCTGTATAAATAGAAGTCATACAATATTAAATATATTTGGATCAGAAAGTATATATATAGAAAAATATTTAACCAACAAAATGAAACAACCAATGAAAAAAAAGGTAAATAGTTTTATTATGTGTTATTGTTAAACAATTTAGGTAACCTATTTTTGTCTTTAGTTAGTTATAAAAAAAATGAGAACAGCTCTAAGCTTGTTTTTTTGGTTATGAGTATTTAATTAAATTATTATAGTTAGCTTTAGTATGTTGCGACAATATTTAAACTTTCTAAATACCCGGTTTCTACGGGGAGGTTCATCCGTTTGCCTTGAGGGCTTTCTTCAGATAAGTACCACCATACAAGATCTCCTACACGGGGATAAGAAAATACGAGGAGGTATATTACCCGCTATATCAACACTCCCTCTACATTCGACAAAGGAAAACGCCTTGGGAAAATAAAAGGAGACACCCTCAACATCTTCTTCGCTCCTGATAACTCTGGTTGACCTCCTGAGTGCTTTTTCTCCTGATAACTTATAAAAGTGGAAAGACTTTGTAATAAAAAAAAATTACGAGTATTATTACGATAAAAAATTATGGAATTTTCATGGTAGGTGCAAGTATTTTATTTTATTAATTTCTATGTTTAATATTTGCAAATTCAACTTTGTGATTAATGTTCATTTTTATATAGATAATTTAATTTTGTTTTTAACTACTTAATTAGTTATTTTAATACACCAACCGGTTTCGGAAAATACCATTTCCTTTATCAGGATGTCAAATTAACTAACCAAAACTATATATGTATATTACGTTATTCTAATGTTTTTAAAAATCTATTCTTGAAATATAATTAAAATTAAATATTTATTATCCCGGTACCAACAAAAATATTTTTTCTATAATTAAAATTTTCCTGTACATCTGTATAATTGATACATTTAATTTGTATTCAATTATTTATTTAAATTAATTAACATCGTAACGATTTAATTTAGGTAAGTACTAAATTTATTTAAAGGTAATTAATTAAGTGGTTAAAAACAAATTTAAATATTTTATATAAAAATATATTTCTGTTAAATGATTCCATACAGCTCATTTATGTTCAGATACTGTTTTAATTATTACTTAAGAGTACTTTTTTGTTTTAAAAATAATTATTAATTTTGTGAAAAAATTAGTCCTTGAAGCGTTTTAAAGATAATCATTAATTTAATCATATCAACATTATTTTTTTTATTAACTATCAAAAATATTTTTTAAATAGCTGTAAATATGTTTTTACGATTATTAAACGATTTAAGTTAATTTTTATATAGAATTTAAAGTACTAATCTTTCAATAAAATGCAATACTTTTCACTAGATGAACTTTAAAACTTAAAAATATTCATAATACGTTTAAGATCAAGTAGCTTACATCTTCTATCTATCAATTGTGTTCATGACAGAATCGTGGTCCTCTGTTCTGGTTCTACAGCTCGAACTGCTATTTCCACTGTTCGCTATCTTGAGTCCTGTTGAATGTAACGTATACCAAGAATGTCTCTAATCATGTCTCAGACTTGGTCTGCCCTTGTTGGAATAGGCTATCTCTATCTCTACTAGCGACATGCTTAAAGTACGAAAGAATCCTTTTCCTGCATATTGTAGAGAACTATTTTTTAGTATGGAGTAAAAATAAAATGAGAAAGGAATATCAGGAAAAGCTAACATACGAGTCGTTTACTTTTAAACGCATGCGAATGCAATTTTACTAGAAAAAAATTATACTAGCGATTGGATAAATAATAATTTAAGTAATAAAACAAACAAAAACAAGTTTAAGTTTTTAATCAAAACCCAGTATAATTGAGTACTTAACTTCAAAACGGCACAATAATAAAACTAACCATTAGTTTTTAGCTGTATTCCGCTGGCTTGTACCAAAGAACATCAAATAATATGAACGACAAACACTTAAAATACGCGTGTTGAGTTTCAAACACCACTATAAATTTTGTAATTTCTCAAATTCAACTGCATATTTGTATTATTTTTTTTGCATTTCCTGTAGTATTGACACATACACCGTATCTATTGAAGCATTTAGATGAGAATAATATTTTTAAACGTTTTTCCTGATTTATGGGTTTTGTTAAACATCTGTTATAGATGGGTTTGGAATTAAATAACTCATATCTATCTTTAAATTACAAATACTGTGCTTACAGATAAATTGTTGTTTTTTTTCTAATTCTTTTTAACAATAACACATGCATTTATTTAATTTAGTAAAATTTATTTATACGTATACGTATCAGATACGACAAATTATGGACAAAACTACGCGACTGAAACGTTTCCCAACCAGTTATAGAAATACTTGACAGGTGGTACAGGCAGCAAGAGAACTCAGTGCGGTGGGAAGAGGCCAACTCCAAGCCATTTTATCTGCACACTGCGGTGGGTGCATGTCGTCAATTCTCTTCAATATGTACATGGATGAATTGAGCGAGCGACTATCCGATGCAAAAATTGGCTGCCACATGGGCGTGACAAATGTGAACCACATTAGTTATGCCAATGATATGGTTATACTAGCGCCATCTATAAAAGGGATACGAAAGCTTTTACAGATATGTGAAACATATGCCAGTGAAATAGGTCATAATGGCGTTCAAATATGGAAAAGAGCCAGATAATATCCCTCCCGCGTGGCTGACAAAATTGAGCGTTCAAAATAAGGTCAAATACCTTCGCCATATATTCAATGAAGATGGACAAGACGATGATGACATAAAACGGTAGAGAAGATAGTTGAGCGTTCGTGCAAATATGCTGTCATGGCGTTTCTACCGATGCAGTTTTGGAGGTGAAGAGGATCCTGTTTAAATCGTTCTTTACCAGCATGTATACCTGCGAGCTCTGGTCGAAATACAAGCAAGTGATATACAACCGTATCCGAATTCAATACAACAACTCATAAAGAGTACTGTTCGGATTGGCGCGTTATTGCAGTACATCTACAATGTTTACCGAAGGCCGTATACATGGATTCGTTCCGCTTCTGAGACATTGCTGACTGAGTTGCGGGCGTAAAGCTGCGGCTGGAGGTCAGTACCAACCCTCTGGTGCAAGCGGCGCTCTCATGGGAAGCTGGTTCCCTGACCAGAGAATGGCAACGCCTACAGAATAGCTACAGATACAGTTAGGGCCGTGACTGAAGTATTTATATTTTGTTTATGTTTATATATGTGTGTGAACTTTTTATTTATTTATATTTCATGACATAAATATTATTTCGTAACTTTAATGTATTACATAATATGTATTGTCTTTATGGCGAATCGAGTCTTAATAAACGTATTATTATTATTTTTATTAATCTGTATAAAAGTCGTGTTTATTGTATAAAATAAATAATTTTATTCAAGTTTAAAACGGCTTTATTGTCAAACTAATACAAATATTTTTAATTATTTAATTTTTTTAAAGTTTAAATAGTTGATAGTAGATACCAATAGCCATATTAGAGTGCCAATTAATATAGCCACCATTACGATAGTATTTGCAGTGGAAAATCTATAGTTTTATGCGGGCTATTTCGGGTTCTGCTGCCCTATCTGGCCATTAGTAACATCCTCCCCGGCGACCATTTCCCGCCAACCTGATAAACGGATGCCGTTTTTGCCGCCAAATTTATTTATTGTTGAACATTTACGATAATGCCCGATCGGAGAGGCATATGTTGTTTTAAAAAATATATTTATCATTAATTTAAAAATGTGTGGTCAGTTTAATTTTAAAACCGGTTGTGTAATTAAATATGGTAAGCTAATAATTATTTAGAAACATACTAACTATTGTAGATAGAGTGATTAAAAATAATGAATGACGAGCTGGCACAAAAGTAAATTAATAAATAATTTTAGTAATAATATAAAATAAGCTATTCTCGTTCGACTGAATTTTTAAAATTATTTTTGAGCTATCATAATTAAAATATTGTAAGTTGTAAACAATATCTTAGGATTAAAACTGCCAATATTATTATATTATTGAGAGTCAAATATGTATATGATAAGAATGTTATTTTGTATTATATTGGTCGGATATGATATTTTAATATGATAATGATATTTTTGCAGCAAAATTTGAGCTATGAAGATGAGCCCCACATAATTATTTTGATGGGTAATTTGTGATGTGGTGATAGATAAAAAAGTAAATATATCTTTATATAATATAAGGTAGTCCATTTATATATCTTTAATACTGATATAATCGCCCGTTAATGATTAACAAGTATCATCTAAAAAAATTAAGATGTGCGAAATCTTAATATTTTCTTTGTGTGAACGTATTTGTAGTTCTGAATAAAAATTCCCAATGGTAACAATTTTAAACCGATAAATACAAATAATAACATTTAATTTTACAAATGTCCTATTATATAATTTTAACTCATTTACCGCGGGTGACTCAAATATGAGTCGCCGTGTTTCGCCCGTCGCTAGTGCGTACATACACGCTGAAGAACGGTGAAAGTTATACCACAATTTTTTGAAATCTTTATCCTACCAACATCTGTCGATATATGTCAAGGATTATTAGCCATCTTATAAACAGACACGAAATAATAAAAGTCCTCGTATCATTCAGTATCGTTCAATTATTCAAATTCTCAAACTCAGTTTATGCGTGTAGAATATAATGCATTTCAAAGTATAGAGTTAACTTGTAAATAGTGTACATTAGTCTCAGAAATCAGCGCCCGCGCATTTCACTACTTCACTCTAGTTCGTATGAATATCATCACAAATGATGGTGAAGAGTGCTGTTGTGCTCTCTCGTGGATAATTTTGTTTACGTTATTTTGTAATTATGGTTATGATTTATGTATTTGTTTTTGTTCGTAAGGATACTTGAGAACCTTTGCTATCAATTTCTTAAAAAACAAGTCATAAATTTGATGCATTATCGTTGTGTAAAGTCGTAAATTATAATGCCACCAAAAAGTGTCGCGTATGAAGATGTCATCCGTATTTATGAACGCGATCAATGGGTTAATTACATTACTTGCAATGCCAGTATTAAGGCAATATCTGTATTTGTAGTGAACAGTTAGAGACCGGCACATGTGCACTGCACATCGCGTAATAATCATTCTGAAGACCTAGTATTATTGAACAAATCTTTCAATCACCCGATAAACCAGCTAATTTAGGAAGTTTAAGTATATTAAAGAAAAATTTTTATATCTTTCTCTATACTCTGTAGAAGAGTGACAATATAAAAAAATTACAAAAAATATTTTAAGATATAAGTATTTATTAAAATATAGGGAAACCGTATTAAATGTTTTTTGTGTGAATATAAATGTTAAGTAATTACATAAAAAAAAACATTGATTTATGTCAACATTTGCCAGAACTTAATAAATTATATGTTATATCAATTATATATTTATTTGCTATTAAATATTTTAATTTTACAGGAGGCTTATTGACTTTATTAAGTTCGGTCGTCCTAATAGAAAAACACGCGTTAACTTTTTTTAAATCAGTTTTACATAATTATTTTTTTATCATTATATTTTTAGTGTAGGTAGAAATTTATCATTTTAATATATTAATTATATTGACTTCATAAAAATAGGATGAGTAAATTTTTAAAAACATTTCATTAAAAATCCATCGACTATTCCAATATCAAAATTCACCCGACATCACGTGGTCGAATAAATTTCCAAATATTCAAAACCCTTTGATTCGAATGCCTCTCGAAATGGCCTTTTAATAATGGGTCGGTATTTATTAATCCGCTAATTGTATAAATCAGAGTTCGTGTGTGGATGGCGCGGGAGGAGAGGGCGAGAGGGCGGGGTGAGCGGCCGCCTCCCGCTAGTGAAGTGGGGGGTGGCCAGTGGGGGGTGGCAAGTGGGCACCGAGTCGGTATTCGACATCCAATTTAGTATTTAAGCCACGAGCTATCGGATGTCGCAGTAAACCGGTTGGGGCAATTATTTACCTTTTAGCTGAAACGTAGCCGATTTAATAAGCGATCGATATTATTACCGCACAGCTCTCGATACTTATACAGGGACATGACGGAAATGCAAATCATAAGTTTTCATCTGTCGGAGGCGTATTAAGATATTGACGCTGAAAAGCTATTTTGCTGTAACCTCTAAAACTACAATAGTAGAGACGGAATGTAGTGAAGAATGTAGAATAGTGATCCGGTGGCCGGGGGTTTGAGCACCATTCCAGAAGGCCGGCTAGTTAATCCTATTCTTAAAACACAATTAAAGTTTTAAAATAGTAATAATATGTGAAACGTATCCGTCATCGGAAAAAGGCATCTATATTTAATATAGTTTGGCGTTTAATATTACGATAAGTTTTTAATACAGGCAGCTTGAACATTTTTTATTTAAATTTTGAAACAGATAATTTTGTAACTCGTATAATATTGTGGACCAACTCACTATAGATACATATAAATTATATTCAATCGGTCTTTATGATCGACTGATAATAATACAACCATAAGACAATACAAAGTTGAAAAAATGATATTTTAGAAATTTAAAATCATAATTAAAAGATAAATTAAGTAAAGTTATAATAATTATAGATTATTTGCACCTTTCTATATGAACTTAACCCAAAACTTTCGGTCGCCGTTCTAAGATTTTCCCAATCAATTAATTATCAAAAATCTATATTCTGAGTAATCAAATTTCTCTAAAAATATAATAAATATGTTCTAGTTATTATATGGAATGGATGTCCTAGTGCCATCTAAAATATTTTATTCAAAGTAATTTAAGAAATATTATAATTTAAAAAGTCGGTTGTTTTATAATAAAAAAATAGATATCTCATTAAAAAAGTAAGATATATATTGAACAATATTTAACGGAAATCATTAGATTGATGTAGCTTAATTGAAAAAGCTCTTTACCGGCATTACAAAGTTACGCAGCCTAGCAACAATATGTTTTTGAAATATTAATTTATTATGTATATCTTTACACGTCAAATATTTGATTTGTTTAGCCAATTTATTTGTTTAGATAAATTTAGAAAAACATAAAAAAGAATAAATTAAAACTTAATAGCGATTTATTTGTAATAAGCACAGACATGAACTAATCCAAATTCTTTGTCCTAAAATGTTCATTTTGGTGGTACCCACGCAATCAAAGAGTTCAGCGACTTTTTTAAAAAATATGACTTCATTATAACGAAAATTTAAACGCTGACAATATAATATGCATTAATGTAAAAGATACGTTTTGTTTACACAAAAATTTAATTTTTAAAGAGTAAATACTTTTACTGTTGCATACGTGTCATAATTTATCGGATTTATGTTTCATTGGATATATGTTTGTAGAATGCCCCTTGCCCCGCAAATAATGCTCCAAACCCCTCTCCTATATATACACTTCATATCATGTTTATTAGTTTAATGTATGGTAATCAGTATATTGTATGTTCACTTCTGATGTAAAAAAATGTATATATACGAATTCCTTTTTTTTAAATTTTTGATATAGTTACTTAATTAACATATTGTCATATATATATATGGCAATTTGTTAATTAAGTAACTATATCAAAAATTCAAAAAAAGGAATCCGTATTAAATCTAAACACGACACGGAATAAAATATTTGACATATCAATCTCGACTTTCGTTCGCCTCCACACGATCGCGGGCGATATCGTCCGTCCGCGCAAATATCACTAATTACACACAGCCCGTCCGCCTTACCTCGTCGGCCGGAGCCGCCGCGGGGCCTGCCGCGCCGGTCGCCCCGCCGCGCCACCCGGCAGTGCGAGAGGGACGCCGGCGTCCGTTCCGGGCGCGTCGCGACGGTCCACAGCAGTAGAGCAAACACGGTTTAAGCTTAACTGGCCCTAATGAATCGTAATGGCCTCTATAATTCGTGCCGTAACTAACTGCCGCCGTGTACACAC
Source organism: Eubasilissa splendida (assembly GCA_031772225.1). Classification (NCBI taxonomy): domain Eukaryota; kingdom Metazoa; phylum Arthropoda; class Insecta; order Trichoptera; family Phryganeidae; genus Eubasilissa; species Eubasilissa splendida. The sequence continues at coordinate 21,308,945 of CM062847.1, forward strand.
TGCACACTGCACACTGCGCAGTGGACGCGACGTGGAATTAAACACGTTTTAAAATAAATATACCTGACGTTACGTCGATTCTTTCCTTTAAATAAAATGACCAGTATTCTGACGGACGATATTTTATTTTCAAAATTGAAAGATGCTTTTATAAAATGTGTTGGCAATCTGTCAGCAACCGACGCAATCTGTTTTAATCATTATGTAAAATGTTGTAAGTAAATAAATAAATACTTTTAAAATTAGCAATATTAACTTTGTGATTAAAATTCATATTTTTATTTATTATCTTTGTTTTATTAACCACTTAATTGAGTTTAAATACATCTGCCGGTTTCGAAAAATACCATTTTCTTCTTCAGGATTGTCATAACTAATTAAAACATAATTATTGTTTCTTTACCAGAATCTATTTTTAAATTTAACTACAAGTCCCATTCTAAAAATTTTTCCTAAAATATTCGAGTAAATTTATATTAAGTAATGATTTGAGTTAGTTACTAATTTTTTTTTTAAAAATAATTGTTTTTTTTTTTTAAATAGATTCTGGTAAAGAAACATTAACATATGTTTTAGTTAGTTATAACATCCTGAAGAAGAAAATGGTATTTTTTGAAACCGGTAGATGTATTTAAACTCAATTAAGTGGTTAATAAAACAAAGATAGTAAATAAATAATAATAAAAAAATAAAAATGTACATAAATTTAAATTGAAAATAGAATATGAATTAAATATATTAATTTGAAAGATATACATATAAAATCAATTTTATCAAAAAATATTGTTGTTGCGCCACCGGAATTTGAACTTGGATCTCTTTCCAAACCGGGGAAGGTGCATTATATTGTTCTAATTAATATATTCAATTCACATTTAAAATATCACAGACCTATATTTTGAATAATTACAACTTCACAATAAGAATGTGTTCTCTTAATAAAATATTAATGTTACAATTTCAAGCGCAATATGATATATCTACGTGTATTTTTAAAGAGGTTATGTATGAGTATTTGAGAAGTCTATGAGTGCAATCAATGATATGAGAACTCTTTTGAGATCTACGATGTGCGCCGTTATTTAAACGCTGTCTTTGCATTTTGTATGAAGAGAAAATTTAATCGACCCGTAGCGATCGTTCGTAATATAATATATATATATATATTCTTGCGTAACAGCCTGAAACTGTACATGAGCTGTACTAATTTTACAAAACTTTATTACTCTGTATCAATTAAATGTTGCAAGGGTCAGCTGACTTCCTTGCTTCATCGCTGTCCTGTCATTAGTTGACCTTATACCGTAATGGTACTCGTTAGCCGCATCCCTTTCAATGGGTTTCCTCATAAATCTCCTAGCCATTGCGACACGTGGAAGCAGGCACTCTGACTACCTACCATCACCCCGCGCCCGGGGCCTATTAAATATTATCCTTGACGCATGAATAATGCTCCTAAGTTTGGACATTAATATTCGTTGCAAGGAGACCAACAGTTGTTCCCTGTAAATAATTGCTCCTTAAATTACAGATATAACTGGTTTACATCTGCCGGCGTAATTTGTAAGTTGTTACATCAGACATTAACTTACACAACGCCGAGACAAATGCGTTGTTACACCAAGTCATATGCTTGCAGGGTGCTTATTATTAACCACCTTTGTCGGCAATGCTTTAAATTGTATCAATCAAACATTTTTTTAAATTGTTAAATTAATATAAAATGGAACCTATATATGCGTCATTAATCCCGAATCTTAAACAAACAAATGTTTTCAGAAGTTTCTCTAATGATAAGCGATTGTAATAAAAGCTGAAGAGGGGAAAGGAATTATTGTTTAGAAGAGGTGTCAACTTTCATTAAAACATCTGGAATTCTAGTTATATATGTTGTCTGTTTTTTTTTTAAATTTTCCGAAAGTAGCCATTCGTTAAATTAATATTTTGATTATTACAGTTCGATTCCACATCTTTATCATACTCTGCGTTCTGCCCCAATGGGACAGAATTTCCTTAATATAAGGAGTTGGATTACTGTTTTTACTTGACTCTTCCTCCTCTGATAAAATTTCCTCCATATGGTGGGTTTTTCGTGACTAAAATTGAATTTTTGTGCTAGGATTTTATTGCCGAAAAAATATGACAAATATTGAATTTGATGAATATAAGGATTGACAAATATCATACGTATCTATATATTTTGAAAAATAAAACTAAATTAAATATTTATCCCCAATAATATTACGATATATTAAAATTTGAATAAAATAATAATGATTGTGATAAAACTACTACGTAATATATATTTTAATTTCGCATCATTTCGCAAAAATTCTAGTGAAGTACAGATTATTTCAAAGTATTTTTTTAGTATCTATTTTTTTATTATCAGGAGAACACATTCTTATTGTGAAGTTGTAATTATTCAGAACCATAGGTCTGTGATATTTTAAATATGAATTAAAAATATTAATTAGAAAGATATACATATAAAATCAATTTTATCGAAAAATATTTTTGTTGCGCCACCGGGATTCCTAACCGGGGAAGGTGCATTATCCAACTATGCTACAGCGACAATATTTTTAGCGACAAATTTTCGAACCTATATGTTACCTTTTTGATATTAATACATTTAATCGTTTCATTATTTGAAAGAGCCATCTACCTTATTTTTACAGAATCTCAAATACCTTTGAGTAATCTGATAGTAGACGCAATAATAGATAATGCACCATCCTCGTTTAGGAAAGAGGTCCAGGTTTGAATTCCGGTGGCGCAACAGCAATATTTTTCGATAAAATTGATTTAATATGTATATCTTTCTAATTAATATATTTAATTCATTTTTTTAAATTAAATAAAAAAAAACTACACAAAATACAATAAATAAATTAGTAATAATAATGAATGCGGCATTACCTATTAATACCCTGCACTCTATTCCTCTGGGAAGGTTTTGGGTTCGACACCCCGTATCGACCATTAAACACGGTAATTTACTAAAACAATTCACGTTCATAAATAATTTTAATGCCTTCGCAAATACGGCAGAGTCATAAATTTTCCGCAAATGTTCCTCCCGAACCGCCGCGCGCCGCCCGCTCGCGTGCCACGAGCGTGCCGTATTTGATATTGAACATTGTGTCATTAGTCACCGTGAATGTATGCAAATAGTGTTCGCAAATAATCAATCACTCTTTCTTTTCCGAGTAAATAATGATGTGTGACGTGTAACGCATCATACTAATTAATTAAGATAATTTTTAAAACATACCTTGAATTATTGAAACATTTTAATCATCGACAACACGATGTGGAAATGTACTATCTGGAATATGTATTATAAAAATGGGGCTTATGAAAGAATATATATTTTTTAAAGGAATTTTTTTCACATGTGTGAAACGAAAACACTGTTTTTTTATTCTACTCGTTTAATTCACTTGAGACGCGTTTCGCCTTGTAAAGGCATTATCAATCTAATAATTTGTATTTATAACTATAATGAGAGATATCTATACAATTTATTTACATAAAATGAAAAGGATAACATTATTCATTGGAATTCTGAAGATTCCCATACATTTTGAATGCTTATAATTATTCTAATTAACGATTCAGTTTCAACACTAATGCTATTTCAATGTCATGAGTAATTTGTAAAATAGGATAGCTATATAATTTTACAATCTAAGGAGATAATACGGCAAGAAAGATATTTGTGGTATTTGGTGTTCTCAGAATTCTAATGAATACTATTGTCCCTCTTCATCTCATGTTAATAAATTTTATAGCTGTCTCCCATTATAGTAATAAATACAAATTGTTATGTTCGAATTGTTAGATTGATAATGCCTTTGGAAAATGAAATACATCTCAAGTAAATAAAATGACTAGAATAAAATAAAAAGTGTTTTAATTTTACTTATGTGATTATGTAGTTCTACAAACTTGCCTGGGAAACAGTAAAAAAAAATATATATATATTTAAAAAATTTCGAACACTTAAAAATGAAAAGCGTATATTGTAATCCAGATTTTTGTCGTTAAATTGTTTATATCTATCCTATTATCTTTCCTTATACATTTTTATTTAACTTTAATGTGTTTTTTTAAAAATCTTACTCAAGTTCATAATTCTTATGTATTAATACTTTTTCACTTCCTTGAACTTTATTACATTTTTATTTATATGTAGGTATGTTTAAACTACGAAATTTAAAAAATAAACAAGGTTGCACAGAGTACATATCACTTCAGCTAGTGATTTAAAAATAGGACTACCATGTTGGTCTCTCGGAACGAGGATTAAATCTTGGACCAGCAGATCAGTAGGCGAGTGCCTGACCGCTAAAGCATCGAGCATTTTATGATTTTTATATTATTATGTACATTTTATTTAAAAGCTTAGAATTATAATAAATTTCATTGCATATATTTTATTCTCACAAAACGAACTTCAAAACATATTCCATCTATTTTATTCATAAACATGTGAATGATGTCATTTTGTTTTGCATACTTCATATTTTTCTTGTTCTTCCTTAAATCATTCAGTAACATACTATATTTTAAATTACCCGTAAAAATAAAAGAACTAAAATTATTACAGATTATTCCGCAAAAATATCGTTGTGATTTAACTGAGGATAAAAGCAATGTCAATTTTGCAGATGTACATACGAATGTTTTTATTAGGTATATATATTGTTTACGATATGCATTTTTAATGATGATTAAAACTTTTTTTAAATCTATTTTTACAAAATAATATGTGGCTAACCTGTTATTAGTATGCGTTACCCTATGTATCGAAGTATATGAGTTTGTGTATTTGGGAAGTATGTTTGATAGAAACGATACGATGAGAGATATGTCGAAAGGAAGATGACTGCAGAGAACAAAGTGAACGGTGCTTTGAAAGGAATAATATCTAATGGGAACTTGTCAATCGAAGCAAGGCTAGCGGTACACAATCCTAGTACCGACACTGAAAGCCTGGAGCTGGCAGAAGAGGTACGGAAGTAGACTGAATGCATTGGAAATGAGATCTTTTAGGCGTATGTGTGGCAAATCCATTTATGACTGAGTTAAGAATGGAAAACTAATCTTAGCAAAGTGAGTAAGAAAGGATCACTTAGGTAGTTTGGTCATATGGAACGGATGAATGGGGAGATAATGGTAAGAAAGATATATGACGTAAGTGTTGATGGTACCAAAAATAAAGAATGTCCGTGGAAGACTTGGCACGTCCAGGTAAACCAGATACTGGAAGTGGTCCTTTTAGAAGCTTCAATAATTGACGAGCTTGTATGAGGCGAGAATTGTGTCAGGACAGAAGAGTGTGGCGCTCTATCCTCTCTGCCTACCCCCGCGGGGAAACGGCGTGATGGTGAGTTAGTGAGTTACCCTAAAATATTACATAATTATTTATATGTACTATTATTTATTCTCAACTTATAAAATTAAATATACTTAAATAAATCTTTATCAAATAATAACCCAGATCATTGTATTATACAACAAAATATATTTTTCTTGATTAGTAAGTAAATTAATATGTCTTTGGTTTTAAATTGCAGTAAATGTCACATCTTATATCGTAAGCATGTTAGCTAGAGCGACTAACAAGCTGTGATGTGATCCCGGCTAATAAATGGTTCACGTTACCGCTCTCCGGCTATGCACGATTTAGCGCATTGTGAAACCTGTCACTTAGATCTTATTTATAACGAGTTGAAAACCAGTACATTTTTATATACTGGTTGTACTGAATGATAAATTAAGACACTATTAGTAGCACATACGGCGTGCTCTGAGCGAATAAATTAATTTGATATATTTATAGATGATAAAAACGTTGAGGATTTTCAAGTTTTAAACAAATTGTTTAGTATAAATAAAAATAAATAAATAATAATGAATCGATAATTCTGGCGTCTGCTATCAGTTTACTCAAAGGTATTTGAGATTCTGTAAAAATAAGGTAGATGGCTCTGTCGAATGATGGAACGATTAAATGTATTAATATCAAAAAGGTAACATATAGGGTCGAAAATTGTCGCTAAAAATAATGTCGCTGTAGCTTAGTTGGATAAAGCACCTTCCCCGGTTAGGAAAGAGATCCAGGTTCGAATCCCGGTGGCGCAACAACAATATTTTTCGATAAAATTGATTTTATATTTATATCTTTATAATTAATATATTTAATTCATATTTAAAATTGTTTAGTGTTTTTATGCTGTGTTTTTTTTTATAAATAACAACATAATGCTTATAAAAGGCTTCAATTATAATTTTATTGCGGCCACATATGGCCTGATCTAAGTTTCCTAGTTTTATTATTCCTATTTCATGTTTATGTTCTTTGAAAATTCTTGAAAGATTAACATGAGAAACATAAATATATTTTGCTTTTGTATTGTATTATAAATACCGCATTTATTGTAAATTACGATCATGTTATGGTAGTTTATTCATTTGGAATTATCTTGATGTTGTGTTCTATGTCTGCCGAGCTCTCAATAGCGACCGATTGGTTTAACCATCAGTACACTGCAAGTAGATCTAATTTAGTCGGTTAAACTGACTTCGTAGCACCGCTTAGTGCTGCGAACCGGCTTAACCCTACGGTATATCCTAGTTAAGGCTATCCGTGAAGCTGAAGGGCACAGGGCACAAGGCTCATGAGCAGGGTTGCCCGCTTTTATTTAAGTGATCTGGCATACAAGTTCCGGGAAATAGCCAAAAAATAAAAGGTATGCTTGTTTTTTTTAACAAATTCAGGATCGCACGCATATAATATTTAATTTAATATAAAATTAAAATTAGAATATTATCAAAATATAATAATAATACGTTTCTTATAATCCGTAAATTGACATAGCATGCTTTAATGCTCATAGAAAGGTATAAGAGGAGTCACCCAACACCCATTCTGACACATCCTTTCAAACCAATGATCGAATTATATCTAATTTTTATAAATTCAATTTCCTCATCAAGAAATCAAAGTTTTTTAATAAGGGTAAAAAATCATTTTGGTGATAAATGTTGCGAAGAGTTTTCGATGTGTTTTTGGTAAAAAAAATATTTTGTTTGGTTGTTACGTGTTAAGTAACATCAAGTTATTTAAGGGATGACCGTAAATCAGTATGCGGATTGAGTACAAGCGATTCGATTAGCCGTTGGGTAGTGTGCAGTATACTGCTGGTTGTTCTGGGTTGCTGGTACGTACGGTGCCAGGTGCACTATACGGAGGTTTGAAAACTAAAATATATTTACGTAACATAATTAGTCCACAATATTTTTGGCTTGATACCAATAAGAATTTGAGTTGAAAATATTTCAGCTGAGCTCAGTGAAAGATCTTAACCATTTTTTCAGAAATTAAAGTATTTCATTATACAAATGCAGAACCTTATAAATATTTTATTAGTTCATTGGGGATTTTCAATGAATAATTATTAATAAATTCGTTGAGGATGATCAATTTTTGCTATATTTCCGTACTGTATTGTACTGTAATTACACATGGATAAATACTAAATAATACAGTAGTCGAAAATATACTCGAAAAAAAAATTATCCTCGATTATAGGACCAAACTAAACTTCGCAAATTATAAAAAGTAATAGTGATATCAAATAACATTTAAAATTATGTATTTTCTAACGATTTTAGATACACGACATTACAATTAATTTTAAATGGAAATAACTATTCTGAAAATTATTATTATAGACGAATATTACTTTCAAATATCAGAAAATTATAGATAATTTTTTTTTTCGGAAATAAATTTGAATTAAAAAATTAGATTGTTATATGGCATTATATCAAATAAATATCATTGTAATATCGCAACCATGTCGGTTGTTTATATTAGTTATATTAAGTTAGAAAACTGCTTGTTAAAATAAAACATTAGAAAATTATAGATAATTTTTTTCCGAAACAAATTTGAATTCAACAATTAGATTGCAATATAACATTATATCATTGTAATATCGCAACCATATTGGTTGTTTATATTAGGTATATTAATTTAGAAAACTGCTTGTTAATATAAGGTTTTGAGAAATTTTGATATTTAACGTCTTTTAATTAATGATAATAGCAGTAATCTCACCTCTCGAAGTCGCTTGCACATTAACAATATAATTTATTTAATATTAGTAATAATATTAAGGAGAACACATTTTTGCTGTGAAGTTGCATTTTCAGAACATAGTTCTGTGGTATTTTACAATACATTTATAATACTAATTAAAATACTACAGGACCTCTTCCCCGGATAGAAAAAGGTCCATGTTCGAATCCCGGAACCAATTAAATATATATTCTTTAAATAGATTTTTTCTGTATATTTTTTTTAGTTGATTTACCTAATTTGAAGTAATAATATTAATAAGGAGAATACCAGAAATCTACAAGAGAGATGTCGGTGAGGAATAAGGTGATTAAAACACGTCTCCAATAATGGAAAAGTTTTCAAAGGCGATTATTACTCAATTTATTAATCGTTCATTTGAAAACGTAAACCAATTTCAAATACAACGGCTGCAATCAGCGTCACTTAGTCTCCCGTAGACTTTCACTTTTGGCGATTCTCAATCAGAATATCCGCTCGGTGGATGCACTTGAAATTAATAGTATTAAACCTACATCCCCCATTGAACAGCGCATTGACTCTCACATTATCTGGTTCTAGTTGAACAATGGTATATCAAATTAATACCCCAGGCTGCTACCCCCTACCCCTACGCCCCCGTTCAGTATTCTGCACCCCTTCGGCTCCTTCCGATACTCCCACCATGGTTGTCTTAGGTCCGTTGTTCCTCATGTTGACTATCGCACTTTAGTTTTAATGATCAGCATTGTATATCGTGACGTTTTACATAGCTAAAATTGTCGTTTTAAGGTTCTTAATTATGTACTGACAGAATAAACATTTTCACAAAATTAAAATAAAATAGTGTAAAACGTTGACAAAATTCATCATATTCTCATGCGATTACGATCGATTGTTGAAGTTTAAACGGCGTTTACCAGTATCTGATTTATCCAATGACCCCAGTTATTCATAAATTTTTCTCCTTTATACGTTCCACATTTTTGATTACGATTACGATTATTATTTCTAAGATGTTAACTCTTTATAATTAAAATAATACATCTTTCCTATCGATTTCTTATCAAATTTCCACTACAGCAATAATTCTTATCTCAGTATGATATTATTTCATAAATTTACAACTTAAATATTTATTTTGACAATACTCAGTTATGACAATCAAACTTACGTCTTTCCTTTGTAAGTCTCCTGGGGTAGTTAGTGAGGTAGAATAACCACCCCTATACAGCTGCCCCTACATTGCCAAGTTTAAATCCTTAACCAAACCCGCACTAATTAATCGGCCGCCCACACACGCGGGCAGTTAACGTTTACACACAAGTTTGCACTTGCTTGCATGACGTGTGTGAGCTTTAGGCATTTCAGGCTGTTTTAGGGATGCCGGGTGCGAGATGGGGCATGCGAGTGATTCGATCGATTGTCTTCATTAGGGCATGTTGTCTTTGTCTCCGTAGAAATGATTGAATAAGGTTAACTTCCTCCTTGCAATTGTAATGATTGATTAATTTGATATGTTGTGCACAAATATGTGTGATGTCAAATTTTTATATTCCTTCCATATTTTATATATAAAATATGTCAAATTTTTATATTCCTCACGCCATGAAAGAATACAATTTTGTGATATGATTAAAATAATATTATTAAGGAGAACACATTCATATTGTAAAGTTGTTCCAATCCAATTCAAAACATAGGTCTGTGATATTTTTAAAAATACTAATCAAATGTATTAATTAGAAATATATACATATATAATCAATTTTATCGAAAAATATATTATTATGGATCTCTTTCCAATCCAGGGAATGTGCATTGTCCAACAATGCTACAGTAGACAGTACCTTTGTCGACAAATTTTCGAACCCATATGTTATATTTTTCAAATTAATACATCTACTAAATGTATTAATACTAGATGACTTAATGATAATGGAACGGTAGATGTATTAATTTGAAAAATGTAACATATGGGTTTGAAAATTAGTCGTTAAACGTACTATCTGCTGTAGCATAGTTGGATAATGCACCTTCCCCGGATTGGAAAGAGATCCAATTTCAAATCCCGGTAGCAAAAACAGTATGTTTTTCGATAAAATTGATTATATATGTATATATTTCTAATACATACATTTAATTAGTATTTATAATAATATTGTTTACATGTCTTTGTATACTGCTCTAGGTGTACTTAAATTACAATTTAAGCTAGCCAAGCTAGGGTAATTGCGGGACCTGATAGATCGCGAGAGTGTTCGTTAAAATTCCATCGATTTGACTATTATTTAAAATTAAATTGTTATATGATTACTTTTGATTGAAAAATCTGCTCAACTTATCGTTTTTCAAAAATATTTTTCCACAAATGTCATGGTCGCATCGACTTAAGTAAAACATCAATCTGTTTGGTTTTTGGTTTCATGGGTAACGTTTCTATTTATTCTTTAAGGCGAATTTTTTTTCTTTAATATTTGCAAAAGAAGTTGAGTAGGTACATCAAGTTTTTATATGGAATGTACATCATGTATCAAAAAAATTAATTTAATAATTTTTTTCATAAATCTCTAGTATGTAGATACATATTTATGAATAGTAAATATTCTTATATAAATACATAATAAATAAAAATAATATAGATAAATATATCTATATTTTTTTTTAAATATCAGGTTAAATCATTTGTTGTATTCATAAAAAAAACAAAAAAATACTTTGACGTAAATAGAAATATTACATGGGGTGAAGATAATTGACAGTAGCTTCGTTCTCGTCAAATTACTTCCACCCCATCAGTTACAGAGAATAGGAAGAGGCATTTTGAGGTTTAAAAATGTATAATATTTGTGTACAAAATAATTTTAGTGACATTTGAGAGAAAAAAATGTTAACATAAAACTAAGAAAAGGACGAAACCTAAAATATTTTACTGACCGTTTATAAACTGCCAAGCGAGGAAAACAAGATCGTTGGCCCGAGGACACAGGGTAATTTATTGCCCAACAAAGTTAAGGTTATCGGAGAATGAAAGTAACTTTATTATTGTATACACAGTTGCTGTATATTACCCATTTCAGATATATATATTGAGCTGAAAGTATATTTTTTATCATGTACAATGGGCTAAAGTGGTGAATGAAGAAGTGCTCTAAAATTTCATAGAAAATATTAGTATATTTTTTAAATATATTTTGCTTAAATAAGTATATTTTTTAAAGTAGTTATGTAGTCGCTCTGAAGAAACTAATCTATATATGTTGAAAATGAATGAATAATAGAATATACGACATAATGAAGAATTAACAAATTAGGAGCGGCTATAGATCTACTTGTAGCATTTTTAAAAGATTTAAGAAATAATCGCTAGATGGTGTAGGCATATGACTGAATGTAAAAAAATATATATTAGGCGAGTGATTAAAACAAGACCTAGAACAATCGGAAAAGCTAAATATTTTTAAAATAAAATAAATAAATACCCCCAGTAAAATAAATACGATTTTTTTCGTGATTCGTATTTTACTGGCCCTATCTCGCTAGAAAAAGTTATGCTCGAAGGACAGCTCTCTTAGAAGTATCATGTTTAAATAAGGAATGTGCATGTAAAGGTGTGAAAGTATATAAGGTGTGATAATATTCCAGGACAAAAATTATGGCGTTCCATCCTCTCTGTCTAGCTCTAGAGAGAGAAATAGCAGGATGGCAGTAAGTAAGTTTTTCAAATAATAGAAAATATTTTATTATATATTTGTTATTTTATTATCAAATTTCTAACAATTTTTCAATAGACTAATTGTAAATTTTTTAATAGTAACATTTGTAATTCATTAAAAAAATTTATTGTGCATTTCTAAATTTTGATTGTAAATTTATACCTTTTTTTTAATAGGTGTAATGCAGTCTTATATAATAATATACGCTAAGGTGCATCTTTAATTTAATATTCGACCATTTAACAAAAGGCAACAACATTTTTTATTTGATTTATCATTAAGTGTGATGTTTTTGACCTGCATTTGAAAACAGGTAAAGATTATTAAAATTACGTACAATGTATTATTCAATCTTACAGCGAATACATCGATTGATTTTCCTTTTATTTGCACACAGTCCGGTATTTTCATGACAAGGGGAGTCCACCTCGAGAGTTTCTCTGAGCCAGGGCTGTCAACCAAGGAATCATATTTATATAATCTTTGTTTGTACCGGCATATTTGTCTTAAATATATTTAATATTTACATAGACTTTTGTAATTTCTTTTAATAAAAGGATATCTAAAAAACTTTAATAAAATTGGAATTAGTTTCTTTAAATAATAATTATTGATTGTGTTGTGCAATGTACTTTATACCTCCTCCTTGTCTTTTTATACAATATTATATATATATAATATTGTATATAATTTAGTAATCATTCGTATATGCGTGTTATTAATTAAAAACTGAACCATTTACTTGGTCAGTTGCTTTCTTTAGATTTTAAAAATTATAAAATTTATTTTAATCGGTGAGATTATATAATATGTTGCGTTTCCAAGGCACACCATATAAGAGTGAGGGTATTAATATGCCTTTTAATCTTAATAGAGAGCTCTGGGTACATAATGATGGTCCAACAACTTCGACAGGCTTGCCAATCCTATTGAAGTTATTAGACGAAGAATGGAGGGAACTCTCGTGAATCGGCTAAGGTGCATCCCATGATTATAGTGCTATGATGGATGAAAGCATCCTTAATTCATGAATTCTCTCCAAATAACTATATTCTCGCTTGACCTCACTTCTTATCTTGGATCACTATTAATACCAATTCATGATGCTAGAGGTGGAGATACTTCTAAGTCAACATTTAATGAAACGATAGAAATGTATTTAACTAATAAATATTTCTTCCTTTTGTACCTAACTGTCCACCCTGAAAACTTGACAATCCAAGACACGGCTAACCTAATATATAACGGACGGTTGAATTTCAAAAGGAAAATTGCTCGTATAATTTCCTTTCCCCAACATAATATCGAAGACATGTCTTGTCCTTTAGTCGATTGCCTGTCAAATTGGTTCAATCGCTTTGAGCTTTCTTTCCGACAGGTAAGCATTACGGAGTCGTTTAATATTTAAGAGGAATTTTTCCGTTTTGCAACTGTTAGTGCTTCGTCCCCTATGAACATGTCTACGAAAAGCAAGAATATCAGCGCATTTGATAAACTACCTGACAACTCAGAAAACGGATACAAAACAAAGATTTTTCACGTTCACCTTGTTTAATGCTAAACTAAATTGAACTAAAATAATGCAGTAGTGCAAAATCGTTTTTAGGGTCGGGTCCAAAATCGATGGTTAAAACAAGTAAAGAATGATAGAATCGGGATTTTCTTATTTAGTGAAAGTTATGGTATTATCGAATAAGTATTTATCTTTTGAAAAATAATACTCACAGCAAGACTATCATTTACTTTGGTATATTTATGACAAGAGATTGTTCTACCATATATTGCAATGTATAATTTAAAGAATTTTTTTTAATATCATGTCAGCGCACTATATCTTCAAGAATTTAAAAAAATTAAATGCAGTTTTATAGTAAGACAATACTTGAAATTACAGCAGATCTTTCAGAATATTATATCAAGATACGGCCAGTACTACGTATAGTACCTAAAGTTTTTGCTGTTATGCTTATAGACGCCAGAATTAATTAATTAATCCGTAATTAGCAGGATACAATATACACCCGGTAATAACTAAATATTTTTTCGATATGTATATTTTTTCTGTATATCTTTCTAGATGATTCATTTAATTGCTATTAAAATGACACAGAACTATGTTCTAAAAATGCAATTTCACAATAATTTTTGATTTATAAATAATTAATTTTTAGATATTTTTAATGCCGACAACAGCGATCTTTTTTTGTTAAAGTTGTCTTAAAATAAACACATTTTTGAATAAATTTTGTTTTGTTTTTAATGACGAAATAGCGTCATTAATTCAAAACATAAAAATAAATATAATGTACATTTTCAGACAAAGGATTCGGTGATGTGTGAATGGATGAACAAACAACGTATTCATTCCCTAGCGGCATCTCTTCAGAACCTGATCGTAAACTGGATCATGAAATGCCCACGAAGTCCTAAACTATATCATTAGCTGGACATGATACCCTAAACAGGAATATATTTAAGTCATGAAGTCTTAAACTATATCATTAATTGGACATGAGACTCTAAACTGAATCATAACTGGTTACGAAGCTCTAAACTGGATCGTGAACTGTCCATGAGATCCTAAACTGGATCATTAACTGGGTATGAGGCCCCATATAAAAATCTCTCTAGACTCGAGATCATATTGAGACTTTGGACAACACAAAGATATTTTTTTACACGAGCAATTGACTAATATGAAATATTTTTACATGAATTTTCTGGGATATTCTACCGCACACGCCGGACATATTTTGTAATAAGATTTACGAAGAAATGTTCAAATAGGTGTGTATTTTATTCTTATGTTATGAATTACCTTTAAAATACTAACATTTTCAGTAATCAATCTGTAATTGGATGTGTTTGTTGGTCCTATATGGTTAAGACACTCGCCTAGTGATCCAGTGGTTGGGGGTTCGACCCTCATTCCAGGAGACCAGCAAGTTAGTCCTATTTTCATAGCACAAGCGTTTAACTTTGTTTGAAAATAGTAAGAATATCGATGCGACGTTCATCGCATCTCTATTTTAAAAAAAAATACATTGGTTTGTCGTTGAAAATAAAACTTATTCGATGCATCGTACATGTCGTGATTGCATATTTTCATCAGCTATGTCTGCCAAAAGAAGTAAGATATGTGCGGCTTGCGGTAAATATAATAAAAAGAGAAACATCTTTTTTTAACGACGGCCATTATTTATCCCGGACGTGCGCCGCGGACATTTTTTCACCGCGCGGTAATCTGGGCGCATTTCTTTTGACACACGGCCGGCAATCTCGGGATTCGCACGGCAATCTGTTACAATGAACCGCCTGATGATGAAACATGGCCGGCTGCTGCGGGATGGAGTTGCCGGGGACTCTCAACCACCTCCCGCGCTTCCTGTCTCTGGGACCTCGGCGCTCTGGAACTGGGGTGTTATGATTTGCCAACAGTGATTTAAAAAGCAGCGAACGAAAAGAAAATAAATATGCAATACATTAAATAAAACATTGAAATTTACTTTAATTGAAAAGTAAATATTTTATTCGTTTATTACAGAAAATTTTGAGAATTTAACCACTATTGCGTATAAATAATACAAATATGTATTTAAGATATATACAATATATTTATTTTTTTCAACTTTAAAATTATTAGTAATTTAATATATTTTTAAAAATAAGTATGTACAGGTCAATTTTTTACTCATGACACTATATTATACAATTGGCTACTGATGAATTTGTTGCTAGTATATATTTTTTTTATTACAATTTGGTACATAGATTTATTTAATGTTTAATTATTTTATGGATAGGGAATGAAATAATATTAATCACATCTTAATAATAATAATGACTATTGATCGATGCCTTTCATCACTGGTGGGTGAAGAAAATAATTTTTGGTTAAAAGAAAATTGTATATTTTATTATATTAATATAAACTATGAAAGTTCGGAAATTTAAAAAAATTGTTTAATAATAATTATTATCAATGTGTTAAATTTACTTAAACAACATAAAAACCTAAAACAACAACACACTGCGCTCGGTGTACATAACTGATACTATGCGTCAGCTGACATCAAGTGCGTTATTGCATTACTGTCTTGCGTTAAGCTGTCATATAACTTTGTCTCTTTCTCGATTAGATAGCGCTCACGCACACGTTGACATGTATCGGTACACAACAAATTATTAAAGTACTATGACCAAAAAATCGACATGTAAAAGATGTCGGCTACTCTTTAACTAAACCTCTGTGCTACAAGAGACAGACTTGTTATTTTCACCAGAGAAATTAAAAATTAGCAATTTTAATATTAATAAACACACAAATTACAAAATTTAATAACCAAATATATAAAAATAATTTAAAAAATACATTTTATTTTTTATGTATTACATGTATTTACAATATATAAAAAATAATGCACCTGAATAACTTTAATTAAATACATCCTTAAAATATAACAGTGCCGCGTCCATGGCGAACTAAATCGGTTGGTTCGAAATTTTCCTGAAATAAATTGCAAATGTAAACTTTTACGCGAATGACTCACGCATAAGTGTGAACTGATATTTACCAGTTAGCTTGTTACTGATGGAGGGTTTTACCATGTCATGTGACGCATATGAACTTGCACCCTTAAACTTATTGGAGCCACTTTAAAAGTTATTTGTCAATTTTCGACGACAAATTTGTCTTGTGAATAACCGAATAAAGACAATTAGTAATCTTACTTTATTAAGGAGAACACATTCTTATTGTGAAGTTGTAATCATTCAGAACAGATGGTCTGTGATATTTAATGTATTAATTAGAATTCAAATTATATTTCTAATTAATTAATTAGTATTTAAAATATCACAGACCTATGTTCTGAATAATTACAACTTCACAATATGAATGTGTTCTTCTTAATAATATATATATATATATATATACATATAAGTTGTGTCAATGTGTCCAAAATTTATTGTTAATTCTGGCGTCTCCTATCAGACTACTCAAAGGTATTTTAGATTCTGTAAAAATAAAGTAGATGGCTTTCAAATAATGGAACGATAGATGTATTCATTTGGAAAGTGTAACATATAAGTTCGAAAATTTGTCGTCAAAAGTACTTTCTGCTGCAGCATAGTTGGTTATAGCACCTTTCTTGGATTAGAAAGAGATCCAGGTTCTAATCCCAGTAGCAACAATAAATTAGAATTGATTGCACATATGCCATGGAATTTTTTAAATATTATGCCTGGTAATAATTACTATACCAATATTATCTTTTTTCCAGTAGCTAATGTTTTGTCACCATGTATACAAGAAGTAATCGCAAATATATAGGTATATTTTAATTTTAATTTTAAATGTCCAATCGAACGAGACATTTCGTTTTGAACAACTCCCAAATTAAGCAATAATAGGAGTAAAACATGAATAGATACAAATATTATCCTATGGATATATAACACTATAGCGTAACTATCATTTGTATTACAATAAGAGTTTTAACACAGTTGGCTGTACCCCTCTAGACAATTTCACGGAAATCCTGCCCCACGTATGTGTGTTTCCTCAATATATTACTTATGAACTACCCCTAATAAATAAATTTTATGTCTTATTCGAGGCAATAAAACATAAACACACCAGCAAAACAAAGGCGGTGCCATAATTGTTGACTCAATACGATGAAGTTCCCCTTACCAGTGGTGGAAATGTAATTTTCGAACTACACGACGTCATGTTTCAAATTTATGGTTAGTTATATTAGTACTAAACCTCTTATAAGTATCATCTGTCAAATATAAAGTTATTTTTGTATTTGTAGACAGCAATAAATTTTTTATTATAATTAGTAATGGTGGGTAAATTTAAGTATATTACGGTCATCTAGCATGGATGAAAGAATCCTTACCATGTGTGTACATGATATTCAATCAACCAGATGGAAGACATAGATTGAGAAACCGCGATTCTGTTGACGGGATCCGGAAGAATTTGGATGTTCTAAAGATCAATGACTGGCGAAGCTTGTCTCAGAGCAAGGAGAAGTGGAGGAATTTCCTTGAGGCGGCAAATGCCCACCCCAGGCTATAGTGTCGTCATTGAATTGGAATAGTGAACAAATTACTCCTGACACTATTTTTAAATAATTATAACAATTAATGCTAAACCAGGAATGTTGTTAACAATTTATTATTTATTTTAGAAAAAATTGAAGAACTTGCATCTTTAGGGATTTTGTTATTGAAGATTATGCAGACTTGTTAAGGTCACCAATAAAAGGATTGTAAAAATTTGAACAGTGAAAATCGAGGGCTATACATAAATCTGAAGAATTCTTTAAATCCTTTAAAGTTTAGGATATAAGACAACTGTTTACTAGAGCGATCTTAAAACTAATAAAAAAAAAAAAAACTTTTCTTCCACGATCCGATGCAATGGAAACTAGAGCAAAGCCTTAGGATACTTTTCAGTACCAAAAATGAATACCAAATTCGCTCAACGAATTTTATTGTTTTGTTCCCCTCGGATATTTAACAATTTGCCACTAGACATTAAAGGGTCTAAAATGATTAACGATTTTAAACCAAAAATAACAAAGTGGTTGCTTGGTATGGATAGAAAGGAAAATTAAACTAATTTCTCATTTGTGCTAACCTAATTACCTACATATTTTTGTATCCAACTTTTGAGTTTTACAGACAATCATATTTTTATAACTTTTTTTACAATAATATTTTATAACTTCTGATTGAACTTTTCCACATAAGTTTTTATAACATACTTTAAGTTATACTTACTTACCTTACTTTAAAACGATTGTACCATAACATTTACAACAATTGCTTTAGAACAGACCGCGTCTAGTAAAGTAATTACTTTTATTTTCATATGTACTATTTATGCTACAAAAAAAAATATATGTATATATCTTCTCGCTTCTCCTCATGTATATGAAATTTTAAGAATTATGATGATTTGGTATTTGCGTATACAGCTAGAGCAGGTAGATTATTGTAATGAAACAGTACCTACTGTAGTTTGTGTTTATATACATAATGAATTTACACTTGTTTGTTATATTATAAAAAGTATAAGATAGACGTAGTACACTGGAGGCGGTACCGAGGTGTGAGTAGATGTATCCGAGGAGCCGGCCAGGAGAAGAGTGGTCGGTTCTAGGCTTCCTCGGACTGGTTACGGCGCGACATATTGTTTGGTTTGGTGGGTACCAGTCAGTACTGTATATGTCTATGGGGCGCGAGCTGGACCATCACACATCTTTTTTATTAATGAACAAGATTTTTCCAGTGAATAATAGGAAAATACTCAAGAAAATATACGAGGAAAGCATGTACAAAAATTGTACGATATACTTTTATAAAAGTTATTTACAGCTACTTTTACTGTTTATGATTTAATTTCTATGAATTTTCAGATAGGTATACGTGCGATGTGACCAAATCGAATTTATTTTTCAGCATTCATCTAAAGGTCTAATTCCTTGACAAGCCTTTCCATTTCCATCGCTGGTTGAGCTTTCTTACCTGAAGCTGTTTGCTCATCTTCCACGATTGCCCTTTTGCTGAGTAAACAGCGTTAGCGCTTCCGCTATTCCGTTAGTATTTATTGATAGCTTAAGCAATTAATTTGGTGGAACTTCTAAACCGAGTAGTTACACGATTAAGGTATTTGTTTTTCGTGTTATGTTTGCAAACTCAGCTGAGTTTCCAGAAGTGGAGAAAAACGTGTATTATTTTTAAATATATTTTCCGTAGTTCTTTTATTGCTCATTATTTTTATAATAATACCTACATTATGAGACTTTTAATTTTTTTAGCATACAGCTAGTGTATTATATTTCAAATCGACGAAATACGTTAATTTCGTCAGATACGTATACTTTAAGTTATGATGTTTTTGTTATTATGAAAAATTTTGGGTGATTGAGTTACAGCACAATGATATTGTATATTTTACGAAAAAACGTGAAATTCTTACGCAAAAATAAAGAGTTATAACTTCAAGTTTAGTCCACCAAGATTCAATAACAGTAGGCAACTTCTTCGTGAGGAAGAGAATTCAGTATGGGAGAAAACTAAGGAAACAAAGTTGAAAGGTTATATTCACATATTGGTAAGAAGTACTTAATCAAAAACTATTATAAATACCAAATGTTTTGTAAATAAATTTATTTGTTAATTTTTAATATATAGATTGTTAACAGGTCATTAATGATCCCAATATGACAAGACAGTTAGGGGATTATCACGTTACAGTATATACTGTAATGAATCCGTTCGTGACGAAATAAATTCTTAGAGAATGATGTAATCTTTTAGGGTAGTTACTTGAGTCATGGAAATGTACAATAGATCATTGTTTGAAGGGGAGTTAAAAAATACTCGGCCGTCGTCGGCTATTAAGGCAAAAAAAATTTAAGGGTTTTAAAAAAAAATTTGGAAATGGTTTTATTACCAGAAAACATTCCACCCCCTCCCCTCCTTCTCAATTCTGCCGTTTTAATAATTTTTATGGTTGAGAAATTATAAATACTAATAAATTAAAATAAATCTTATGATACATATTGATAATTTGTGTAGAATGAACGAAATTTAATTACGCGATAGTTTTCGGTATTCCATAGCGAATGTGGCTTATGATAAGCTTGTGTTACACGTTTACAACTATTAATTTTAAACAATAGATTTGAGTGTTTTTAATAATGAAATAATAGACGAATCAATTAATCGGTTGATATGGCTAAATGGTAACGCGTTTTATTAGAGAGGAAAAGTTCCAGGTGTAACCAAATAATTTCTATAGATACATTTCCGTGTATCTTCATTCATTTGATTTGTATTATACTTAATACAACTTCTTAAAAATATATGACTATCGTGAAATAATCGATCTTATATTATTTTTTAGATTCACATCATTTAGTAAAGTAAAATATAGCAACTTGTCATTAAATAAAAACTTTAGAATACTATCAAAATATCAGTACGGAAGTTGAGTATTGAGTGTCTCCCCATAAAGGTTGAACGAGGTGTTATCACCCATAGAATGTTACGGCTGACGTAAAATAGGTAAGTATTAGCGATATTGACCCGTTTTATCGACAAAAAAAAAAGTGATGTACTCTACTACATTTTAAACACATTTTTGAAGGCATGAAGGCAAAGATGACAATTTATTTCTATAATTTTTTTTTACTTATATTTATAAAACGATATTATCTGGTGTTAATTTTACGTACATTAAGACAATTCTTAAATGTTTATATAATTATTAAAATAGTAATATTTAACAACAGAAGCTAAATAGCATTGAAAATGAAATATTAACTCTTTATCTTTTTAAATAACTAGAAATAAATAAAAAATAATAAGCAATATTTGAATATGTTCAAGAATACACAATTACAGAATTTTTACATACAAAGGCACTGCTATTAAACACATAATAGATAT
Source organism: Eubasilissa splendida (assembly GCA_031772225.1). Classification (NCBI taxonomy): domain Eukaryota; kingdom Metazoa; phylum Arthropoda; class Insecta; order Trichoptera; family Phryganeidae; genus Eubasilissa; species Eubasilissa splendida. The sequence goes on from CM062847.1 coordinate 21,330,266, forward strand.
CTCATAGAGACGAAGCCATTTTATTTTATTATTTTTAATGGAAAAAATATGGAAGTATGGATAATTATAGGACTTACGACCTGTCTTTTATTTACTAGATATCTATTATTTGTTTAATAACAATGCCTTTGTAGGTGAAAATCCTGTGATTGTGTGTTCTTGAAATCATTTGGCGCCTAATCAGAACAAAAATAGGACACACTTGACTATGAATGTCAGCTAGTTTCATATTTCGTGCAATCGAGAAACGAATCACCGACCATAACTCACAGTCGGCAGGCTGATCTATTGTATTGAACATTTCAACCATTCGCTACAAGATGGCCACACCATGTAAATATATCTATTGTTGCATGTGGTGAGTCAACAGATGAAGGAAATCATTGCGCATGCGTAACATCGCAAATGCAGCGCTACACTAGGAATTAGGCAGGAAAACATATTTATTTGACAAATAATAAAAATATTTATTTTTCATCCATCCTTTGATCTTAACTGTTTTATTTCCTAACAATAGTAATGTGTTCAAAGAAATATGTCTATGCTACTAGGATCTTCAAAATTCGCTGTCAAAATATGTAAAACCCATTATAGTTGCATATCTTAGTATTATTATTATTATATATATATATATGAAACAATAGAATAGACACCCCAACTTCTGCGCAACGCCAGATATTTTCAGCCATGAATTGGTGAACTTATTTTTTGAAGTGTGGAATATTGAAAGTGGATGAAATTTCATGATCACAGGGACTGCGAACTTTATGTAGTCGATAACTTATGGGAAATATGGCGTGCTATGTTTCTACCAGCGAAAAGTTTCCTCCGATGCCCGCCCTTAGTATAGGGCTGTTCTTTCTCAATAACTTTCTTGACACATGTTCTCGCTGTAAACGTCCTTTTTCAGTAATAACCGTTCTGGCTAGGTGGTGGATTGATTAATGCTCGGGAAAGTGGCGAACAGCAGTTTTCAAAGGAAAATATTTATGCTACTGCGATAACAAATTATTTCATGAACGTAATACATTTTGACTAGATAACAAAAATATTATTTTTATCATTTTTATGGTGTTTTTTTTTTAAATTTATTATTAGCATTATTTATTTTCCATCACCTTTTGGTGACTTAACCATAAAAATATTACTAAATAATTGGCCAGTAAAAAATATTAAGTTGACAATTAGATGCTTAATTTTCTACTCCGTTTTTCCAAACTATAAACAAAGTTATTTAGATGTTCATATTGGTTCTTACTGAACTACTATAATTTATTGATAATACGCTTATTTTTGTTGACTTCACTGTATTTAGTGTAATGTTTTTACAACTTAAAAAAAAAAATATTATTGATGTAGCTTTTGCTCATTAATGCCTCCGTTATTTAATATGGTCACTGATTATTTTATCGTAATTTTACTCTCTGTTGAAATTCACACTCCATAATTACCGTATAGTCATATGTACTCTAAAAAGTGAGTATTTCTAAAACTAAAAATGTATGACTAAATTTAAATATTATATTTTCTCCCAAGCAGTACTAGTATTGACTTATCTATATATGTTTGCGTACACTTAATAATTTTCTAGATTTATAGCCATATTTTCATTTTGTTTTTATTATGAATAAATATATTAATAATATTTGAGTATGTCCAAAAACACAGAATTACTGGATTTTTACCTCCCAAGGCATTATTATTAAGACAAATTACAGATATCTCATAGTGACGAAGCTATTATATTATATTGGACGTATGGAAATACAGCGTAGTTTTAGTTAATACTAGTAGTGTTTCTACATGGTAGCACATATACAACTTTCAAAAATTTGATAGACATGGAGGTTGATTGGGTTGAATGATGAACGTTATATTGTATAAAGTGATCACTTAAGCCAGTCGAATACAGGTTGTAAGCCCTGTAATTCCCATACTTCATATATAATATAATAGCTTCGTCTCTATGAGATATTTGTAATTTGTCTAAATAAATATATAGGTATATAATATGATATATCTACTTTGAAAATGAAAATCGAACGAAAAAATAAAGCCAAAATCTAAAACGAAAAGATAAATCAAAAATGTAAAGCAAAAGCTTAGTTTTTTCGTTCAATTTTGATTACACATTTCATTTTTGATTCGACTTTTCATTTTTAATTTTGACATAGTTTTTTCTAGAAGATTCTCATCTCAATAATGGTCAGTGTAGATTTCAGCGCAAAATGTTCTATGAATGATCATCGCATACATTTCGCTCCCAAATTGGAATGACGTATCCAGTATATACGTTCCTTTACCGACTCACAGTAAAGTATTCATATTACATCATAATGCACACAAATCATTTTTAAGAGTGAATTCCTATTCAGCATTTTATTTCAGAATTCTGCACAGAAGATATTTATTTTTATCATATCTTTATTTTCGAACACACGGATTTAATTTATTTGATAAACGGCAAAAGGGTATTTTATTCGCAGTAAAGAATTGTAAGTAAATCTTGTGTATTTCGCTTGGACACGTAACAAAGTGCCAAAAGTTTGGCAGTTAACATTAGACTTGGCTGCAGGGCGTTATACGTGATATTCAACCCTTATTTTATTATGGAGAATGAAGCGTTCTACCCATTTTTCATAACTTTTTCAGTTATGCGATATCGGAGCAGCTTTCAGAAATTAGATAATTTTATTATTATAATTTATTGCGACTCACAACACACATTTATCCAGTAAAAATTGATATCCATTCAACATATAATAATATTGAAACATTTATTAAAATTAATTATTGTTTTCATTTTAATTAGTTGATTTCTTATTTTAAAATCAAAACAATATTTCTGGAAAAATAAGTCAAATAATAATTTGCGGTATATACAGGGTATATATAACATACCTAGTCTACAATATTTAATGGGTGGATACCTGATTAAACTACGAGTCGAAAATGTTCAAGGAATGTGTGCCTAATTTCAACCGTGTCAGAGACATAAGGATTTGAAAAAAATCGTAATTATGTTATTATTTGGAATAATCAAAATATTTTATTAATTTAAAAATTAAGGATCATCGAATTTTGAGCGGCTAGACAATTTTTTTTAGATGGTTTAGGACTTGAAGCAAAGATATAGATTAATAATAGATACATTTAACAAATATTTATTTAAAAGTACGTAGACTTCAAGCTACGATTTTGTAAAATTTTCAAACAATAATATTTTTCGTACCAGTTCAAAATTTGCACATATTCCTTGAATATTTTCGACTTGTAATTTAGTCGGGTATCCACCCATAAAATATTGTGGGCTAGGTCTGTTACACCCTGTACGTACTTAATTTTATATGCTATATTTATTTGACTATTAAACCTTTATTATTCAAATAAAATAAAAACGATTTCAAATATTGTAATAATTATGCTTATAATTTTCTGCGAAAGATGTCGTGTCACTATGAGATGATGTTAATGAGATGATACATTTCTTAGACACTTTATTTTATAAAGACGAGGTGTTTACGTGAAGTGAACGTCGTCTGTTCAACATTAAGCGAATTTGACAACCAGCTTAACTTCACCTCCAGTCAAGTTAGTTTAAAGCACCTCAACAACTAGTATGAAGTATGCCCCTAACCACCCAGACTTGGAAACTTAATGCACATATTAACTTAAGGTCTGTTGTCAACTAAATTTACGTCACAATATGCAAATTATAGAGGTGATTATGTCAAACGATGAATTTTGAATATTCAATTTCGCTTTGCTGAGGCACTGAATATTAATGTAATATTTATTATAATGAATATAATTTAAAATAAAATAAAAAATAATTCGCAGTATTGACTTTATTTTAACTAAAGTTTAATATTTATTTTAGAACTGTGATTTTGTTCTTTTATTTTACTTGTTTAAAAACGCACATTCATCGTGTCCAAATATGGTTTTAAATTTTTGGATTGAATATATTTAAACATTTCAGAAATTTAATCAATATATTTAAATGCTTAAAAAATAGCTAAGAAATTTTCGTAAGAAATTCATAAAATAAATTATTATACCTCTCCAAAAGTGTTCTGATTTATATTATGATAAAGTTGTTAAAAATAAATGCATTTATTAATATATTTAAATATATAGTATTGGGTCAAATGTGTACTCAGTAAGTCTGCATAACTGCTACAAAAACAAAATTGGGATGTTGAGTCTAACATTTTTAAATTTAGTTTTGCATTGTTTTGGTGTGATTAGTATTCGTAGTCACAAATTATGATTTTGATATTACCAATGAGATTAAATTATTTTGAAATTGAAATACTGGTATATTGCTCGGTTTTTATTATAAAAAACTCGTAGGTTTTCACGACAGCCAGAATAGAATTTCTTCTGAATTATTTTTCCGTGGGACAGTTTTTCTCATATAGGACGTTTTGAGCTTAATGTGACAAAACAATCGGCCACGACAAGCAGAAACCGATACATAAATTAATAGGCCAGATGAAATTCTGTTACCATATTTATTTAATTAATCTTTTTTTTAAATGTTTGAACATTCTGATAAAGTATAAACTCGTTTAGAAAAGCCGTCCGGACGCGCGATGTGACGCGACGCTTCGCTAATTCTTATCGGCGCCGCTCTTCCTGTAGACTTCGCCGTACTTCTGCCGCACTTCCGGCCACCCTACCTCAATAAAACCAACGCTTAAACACGGCGGCTGGTTCATACTTTTGAAATCTAATTTTGTCAATATAAGTCAATTTGTTTCTAGGGAATCAGGTAAATCGCAGTCAACAGACGAAGGAAAATTTTCATCGGCTGCAATATCGAATTGCCAACCATGACACGATTATCGGAAAATAAATACATACATATAAATACGCTTGCAATGTATAAACTGTTTATGAACCTTTTGAGAAAATACATTTTAAATCATATTTAAAATAATCTAACTTACGTTCTGGTGAACCTTTGTATTGCCTTAACATGTTATATAGTTTATTGTCATTATGTTATATGGTTTTTGTCAAGTTCTCTCTTATTATTATGTTCAGCTTAGATTTTATTTCTTATCAAATAGCTTATTTATTAAAAACGCGAATAAAAATTATTTGAGAATTCATGTATATGGTGCATAAGAAAGATTTATTTTTAATAATGAATTAAATTAACAAATGTATAAGTATACACGTCTAAAGTAATGAAACATTAATTTGACAATGAATACAAATATAATTAAGAGGACAAACAGTTTATTTTAATTCAGTGTTAGAACATTCACAAATAATCATTGAAAAACTCCAAAAACAATTCATACATTTTAATTTTGGTACGCACTAAAAAATTTAAACAATACAGTTAGATCACTTAGGTTTCGGTAAAATACTGCTGAAAATTTTGACTGACAAAAAAGTAACCGAAATTGAGGTACCTGTCGATTGGTTAATTAATAACGCAATTCTGACGATGTGGAGTTGACGTGCTGATTTTTGATATGTAATCTGCAAGCGAAACCTTTTATTTTTTACGGATTTGATTGCCTGATTGACGAGGCTGTGAGTTTATATTTAAAAGTGTGCGTCGAATCTTTCAAAAGTTATTGTAAATCTTTGAAATATATGATGGTTTTATATACTCATTTATTTTACATATGTGAAAATAAAACACTTGTTTTTTTTATAAAATTTATTTGAGACGTGTTTCGCCTTCTAAGATCATTATCAATTTAACAATTTAACTCAACAACTTGTATTTATAACTATAATGGGAGACAGTTATACAATTTTATATGCGTGAGATAAAAAGGGACAACATTATTTATTGGAATTCTAATGAATGGTTACTTATAATAATTAAAAGCATTCAAAATGTATGGAAATCCATAGAATTCCAATGAATAATGTGGTCCCTTTTCATCTCACGCACATAAAATTGTATAACTGTCTACCATTACAATTATAAATACAAGTTGTTGAGTTAAATTGTTAGATTGATAATGCCGTTATAAGGCGAAATGCGTCTCAAGTAAATTAAACGAGTAGAATAGAAAAACAAGTGTTTTATTTTAAATAATGTCTCTGATGCCCTGTTCCTAATTATAGAGAGAAAAGCCTCTAATCTCAAATGTCGTTCACTGAGTTTGTTTTCTGATAATAGCTGATCGGTTCTTCAAGTTACTAGAGAATGATCTTGGCGTCTACCATTTGAGACGCCTGGAATGCGGAGCTCCTAAAGATACAGGGATGCTATGTTGTGTCGCTTTGTGCATCAACCAAGATAATTTGAATCACACTTTATTAGGAAAACGGAGCTAATGTAGTTCACGCAAAAGGAATGTTACATGCAAGAATTTTCACGTTTCATATATTATCCGAATGTATTTAATGTTTTAAAATATTATATATATTAGGACGCACTATTTAACTATGGTATAGACAAAAGATGACAATATTACGTTGAGAAGAGAAGTTGATAACATAATAGGTACATACTATCAGTTTTTACTGGCCATACATACTTCGAAAAAATTGGGCAGTTTGTTGTTAGTACTGTGTATGATTTGATCAATAACTTCTCCGCAGGTGGCAATTAGAAATTTCGCCGCTTTGAACTAATTAGCAACATGTCACAAACAAATATGTATTCTTTGGAGGGAAATTTACACAACCGCGTTAGTAAACGTTTAGTGTTATAGCGAAGTACAGCTTCGGAATGTAACAAAAACTAGGGCTGCTTTGATGTCAAAAATATACATTAAATTAAACTTGATGACACCTAGTATGTTTCTATTGAAGAAAACAAATGAATATTTTATTTTAAATATGAATTAAATATATTAATTATAAAGATATACATATAAAATCAATTTTATCGAAAAATATTGTTGTTGCGCTACCGGGATTCGAACCTGGATCTCTTCCCTAACCGGGGGAGGTGCTTTATCCAACTAAGCTACAGCGGCATTATTTTTAGCGACAATTTTTCGACCCTATATGAAAAAAAAATATATATATAATAATAATAATAAAATAAAAAAAAATAAAAAATATTTTATTAACCGTACACTTTGAAAATTGATGCATTTTAACAATTGAATATGTTTCCTAATGAATCATGCAATATAAATTAACAAAATAAATTCATTGCTGAAATTGAAGATTACTAAAGATAAATACAATGAAGAGTCGATATAATGTATAAACATATATTAGATTCACACACTTGTCTTAATTATAGATGTGATCATGTCTCTTAATTACCGACTTTTTAAGTATATTAATATATTGATAACATATTTATGTGAGTAATAAAAAAATAAAATTAATTTACAATAAGCTGCGTTATAATCAAAAAAATTCCATTGCTTAATGGTATGTGGTTGATAGTTTAGGTTGAATGAATAAAAATATTTTTTCTCCGAATAAACGCTGAAAATTTAATCATTCGCTACATCATTCGAATTAAATCCCTAATATAGTCCTCGTGCAACACGAACGGAATTCCTCATTCCACAATCAACAGTGAGAGCACAACATTTTTAACGTGAAATTGAAAACATGAGTGATGTTACAATATGATATTTTTAATGGACCGATTTAAACAATTGAATGATGTAGGTGTACAATTTGAAACAAAGTAGTGCAATATTTATTCATTCCTTTAATAAAGAAGTTCTCAAGGTATCTTACATTAGAATTTTATAATATACTCGATAAAATGATAGCACATAAATCTTTTTTTTTATCTACAATCGCAGTATTTTACAACTAGTAGTTAATTCAAAATCTATTCCAAACATACATGAACTAAACGTAAAATTTAGCTCTCTCTTAGACATGTTGGAAAATGTTTTCAACTACAAGGTGTGTATCTGTATTTAAAACGGAATTGAATATGTGCATTACATTACTTTTTAAAAGCATTATTATTTAAAATTATAATAATTTCAACCTTCACTTCTCTAGTAATAATAGTAATATCTTTCAAGAATTGAAAATAACTCCCACCGGTAAGTATACATTTAAAAATTGTATTTATGTAGTGTATAGATAAACGTAACAGCTATATATTTTATTTATTTTTTCTAAAAAAAAGTAGAGATGCATAAACGGATTATATGTCACATCAATATTCTTACTATTTTCAAAGTAAGCCTGTGCTATAAAAATACGACTAGTTTGCTGGACTTCGGGAATGAGACTCAAACCCCCAACCATTGGATCACTAGGCAAGTGTCTTAACCACAAAATCATTTATCACGTTTATCATCCGATGTATATGCTCACAAAATCAAAATAATTATAAATTTAAATTTATTATGTATGACTACTAAATATTTCCGAGTTTGAACATTTAATTGATTTTGCTAAACAATAACCTAGTAAAATATGTACTACATTCAACTCGTTTAATTAAACGCATATCAAAATTTAACAAAAATATGCAATTAATTACTGGTAAAGCAAATATTCTGTGTTTGAGCACCGCCATAATGAGATTAAATTATTTCATTTAAAAATACCACAAAACGGTAAATGAAATACTGTTTATTATCAGATATGTAATAAATTTCGAAAATTTTCTGTGTTTTCTTTTTAGAAATATAGAAAACATTTAAAGCTCTTAATTATCCGTATATAATGGCCTTAATTTATATTTAACTATATGATACATTAATGTATTTCATGAAACTATAAATATTCTTTCCGATATGAAAGAAAGCTGATATTCAATATATAGGTAGATTTCAGAATTGACAAGAAAATGCTATAATTTTCTTTCGATTGTGAAATAAGCTTAGCATTGCTGAAATCTTCATTATCGGCTGACCCTCGTGCCCGAGAAAGATTTATGATTGTTGGTTCTCGTGTGGCTGAAGAATTCAATCCTGGATTCCTTATTTTTGCATCTTCTCTTCCTGTTTGCAGCACTCTGATTTGATGCCACTGTGTACCATTGACCTTCATAAATTTGTTTAATTCTTTAAACATGAAAATAAGGAAGACTAAAGATATTATTTCTGATTTTCTTTATATAAGATTACCAAAATCTTAGAAACATACATTCATATAAATGAAAAAAAATGGTCCAGAAATCACTAATACGTCATTAATTCAATAAATGAAAACTGAATATTTTAAATTGTTTAGAATACCATTATTAAAATACAATAAACATTATATGTTTTCGTCAACGTAGTATTTGATTTAAAGATATAAATAGATTCGATTAAAAAACCTTCCATAATGAGTAAAATTACACAAATTTTAACCCAGTCCATAGCCTTCGATTTATTTAAAACACGAGTAGATGATTTATGTACAAACTCGGTTCGCATTCTTCGTAATCATGAATTCAGTTCACAAATCATAATGTATAATGGATTTTAATTATAAATAATTAGCAATATTGGAATATGTCCAAGAACACACAATTACTGGATTTTTAACTACAAAAGCATTGTTATTAAACAAGTATCAAATATCTCAAACGGCGATGGTGTAGTGGTAGTCGAAGCGAGTCCACATACTAACATATATACAATTTTCAAAAATTTGATAAATATGGAGATTGAGGGGTGAGAATTGGTGAACGTTATACATGTATAAAATGATCACTTAAGCCAGCCGAAGACAGGTTATAAGCCATGTAATTACCCCATACTTCCATATATTTTCCATTAAGTGTAATTAAAAATAGCTTTGTCTCTATGGGACATCTGATATTTGTTTGATAAATAATCACGATGAAACCTTAAAAAATATATCAAAAAATTATGATACAACGTGCTTGTTCATCTAATGGTTAATCTATATATATAAAAAAATGAATGTTTGCCCCGTATGCGTTCCTATACCGTTCATCCGATTGCAACGAAACTTTGGTGAGTTGTTGTGCACACGTCCGCGAAGGTTTCTGAATAATTAAAATTATTTTACAATGAGAAAGTTCACCGAAGAAAGCGATCTGCGCGCCACGGCTATCAGTTTCATGGCAAACCATATGTCGTGAAATGTGAAATTCGGACACATTGATTGGCTATTTTTAGGATTCTCTGTGGCGATATTTCCAAGAATTATTGATTTTTCTGGCGACTTCTCTCAATTTAACAAATGTGTGTGTTTCATATAGTCTAGTGACAGTTCGCGTGTGTTCGGTGTTAAAACCTTCTGATTTATTCGTATACGCACCAGACGGAAAAACTAAAAATATTGTGTATCCAAAAGCACTTCAATAATCAGAATTAAAATACGAACATTTTCTTTTTTTGAGTGGCATTGCAACGCATGCCGGGTACTCGCTAGTATATTATAATTAAAATTTAATAAATCAAATAGAAAGATGTTAACGCTTTTCCCTAGATATTAAAACATTCAGGTTCAAATCCCGATAGCAATTATAATTTCTTTTCTGTATGTCTTTCTATTTTATACATTTAATTTGTATTTAAATACCACAGAACTATGTTCTGAATAAACTGTAATTGTACAATAATAATGTGTTCTCCTTAAAGAAAAGTTAAGATATTCCTTTAATGATCTAGTTGGGGGTTTGAGCCTCATCCGAGGAGACCAGCAGACTAGACCAATTTCCTTTACGAGCGTTTAGTATTCGTTTTCTTTCTATATGGCATGTTTTCTATATACGCATATCTATTTTTTAAAACAATACATTAACGTAAGATAATGTACATTTTTTAAAGCACTCGAGATGTTAATAGTTAACGAACGATTTGGTATTTCAGTAACAAGATATTTAATATTATTTTAATATATAAAATATTTTTTAAAAAAACAACATATTTTTATATTCCTTTTAGTTATAAGATATTATGGATCATCATAATTTATTTTAGTAAAAAACCCAATTATGTAATTTTAATCGGAACTCGTTAGTAATGTTTTGTTTACAATACTATCTATTTCTGTTGACAAATATCATCCATTTTGGTAAGTATACCGATGTGTATATATAATGCGCCGCGGCTCAGGTATCCTAATTAATACGTGGCTGGAATCTGCAGCTGCAACCGCAGCCTGAACGGTCGCCGCGACGCCGACGCTGGATCCCCACAGAATGGCTGGGTGTGACGGGACAACAGATCAGTACGGTCGCTACGTATGCTGCATTACACTGTATCAAAGTATTACCGATTCATGAAAAGTATTTAAATATTTAGAAAAAACTGTGTTGTATATAATTCGTATTTTATTGTAATTTATATTTATTATTACAAGACGTTCGTGAGGTCTTTATAGATAACAATAGATTTTGGTGTCTTTTTATTGTTACAAAATAAATAACTATAATTTTTTGAAACATTTTTATTAGACATATTAAATACAGTTTATTTTAAATGTATAAGATTTTTATTTTATTCTAAAATTGTGTTATATGAATAAAAAATTATCCGAGAATTTTTTTTATAAATTACACAAAAATTAATAATGTAAATACAGTAGGATAAAATAAAGGGACAATATTGTTATATTCTTTAGAGTAGCTAAAGTAAGCACTTCTTGAAATATTTAATGTTGCAAAAAAATATATCAATTTACATCGTAAATCATTATTATTTTTATTAAGGAGAACACATTCTTATTGTGAAGTTGTAATTATCCAGAACACAGGACTTGACATTAAATTTGTATTTTAAAAAAATATTATTTAATAAGCCAAACATTTTTCCGGCACCTACGTAATATTTTTACACCATAAAAACTCATTTATTAAATCGAAAATATAGCACGGAAGTTTATCAACTATATTTTTCCCGGGCGGTAGGGATTGGAGTGCACGACAGATTGTCGTCTCCATTGCTGTATTTAAAATTTTAGTCCAATTTTTAAAAACTGGATTTAATTTTTTTTTTTAAATGTTTATTAAAATTATAAAAAAAAACAAATATTATATTATATTTAAAAACATATGTGTAAAGAAAGGAAGGATTTTTTTTTTTTAAATATTGTAATGTTATTATATGTTTTACCCCATGTTATTTTACATTCTTTGTTTTGAACCCAAATCCTAAAAGTCAGCAGACTAAACAAAATTTGTTCATGTTCGATTCTATTTTGATTGTTAAAAAGCATCACAAAGTGTAATAGACAATAATAATGGAGCAATTTCGACTGTAATACGTTATTTTTTCATTAAAAACGTAATTTTTCTCTCAATTTATGTAGATTTAACTGTAATGTGTAGAATCTTTGGAATGTACTCGTATACGTGTAAGTATGTACCTTCAAATATACATTCCATCGTACATTTCCACGTGCATATTACTAGTTGGAACGAAAATGCGGCCAGAACGGTGCCATCTAGCGAAGATAAGAAGAAACATATATGACAGGGTTGTGAGGTTACGACCATAAAGTGAATTTCAATGAAATTTATTCGCGTTCGACGTCGTTAGTAAAACCACGGGGTTCTTGTGGAAGCCACAGAGTATAAATACTGTATTTCCTTTTCTGAAAACGTTGGACAAATATTTGAAAAAGATAACAGTGTTTTCCATGTTAAGAGTTGGGAACTGTTATATTAATAATTATACAAAATACTTTGTTTTAACCACTATTAATTAGTTATTCAACATGTTTTGATACCAATGATATCTTCTTCGTGATACAATATATACTGAAAATAAAAAATACAAGCACAGATAAAAACAAAACTATATTTGCAAAAATAATAATTAAAATAACCAAATCTATTTTGCAAATAGTCACCTTTTAAATTTGTTTTCATATTAGTTCTTACCTCTTCTCCATTTTACAGGTTTATTTTTATCCATGTTTGTATTTTTTAATTTCAGTATACACTGTTTCCTGAAAAAGATGCCATAGGTAACAAAACATGTTGAATAATTAATAAATAGTGGTTAACACAAAATATTTTGTATAATTATTAATATAAAATGCGGCCACGAAGTAATTATTGTTGGCTTTTATATCACGCCAGGTAATAAATACTTATAAATACAATATTACCGCTAAAGATGATTATTATTTATGGATCAATTTAAAACGATTAATTAATAAATGTTTAAAAAATGTTGAACAAGCAATCTAATCGCTAAAATAATAAAATGCCGTCGGCATGCACACCTGTATGGGTAGGCTTTTAATTACGCGTACGAGAAAGCCATATTTCAATTAATTACAAATTGTATGTGATTAAACGTATAAGGTCAGAAGCGAAACGTCACATAACACACAGGTGTCGTCTGTTGATACGGCGCTTGCGACCTTTCGGTGTTCGGTGAATTAACCGTGGATTTGATCGTAAATTGGCCGCCTAATTAGCAGAATAATTAGTAATCAAACATTAATACCGGCATCCCGTGGGTCCGTTGTGAGGCTTGCCTTACTGTTGAAATATTGTTGTCAGAATCAAATGAATTGTTGAAATCGGAAATAAAAAAAAATGTAAAAACTAATTAAATATACACGTTTTGTATGTATGCCACCGGTAGCAACAATTATATTTTTCGATAAAATTGATTTTATATGTATATCTTTTTAATTAATACATTTAATTAGTATTTAAAATATCACAGACCTATTTTTACCCATACATGCCATAATACTAGATCTTGCGATCTAAAGAACTTGAGGCATAGCGATAGCTGATGGCCGAAGGTTATGTGCTCGAATCCCGACGATCGCAAATTTTAAAAATTAACTAATATATTTCTGTCGTTTAATATAGGTAGGCAGAGATGATAAAATATTAAATTTTTCTGTCCTGAAGCAAAACTCTTCTCATTCATTATTATTATTACCCATTCGTTAATAGTGATATCGATGTTCATCAGTATTATTCATTTATAAATAGTGACATCGGTATTCATCAGTATTACTCATTCATAAATAGTGACATCGGTATTAATCAGTATAACTCATTCATAAATAGTGACATCGGTATTCATCAGTATTACTCATTCATAAATAGTGACATCGGTATTCATCAGTATTACTCTTTCATTCTACAAAATTAGATTTACTAGATAGTGCAATTTATTTTGTTATATTTTCTTTATCATTCTCTTTTCACTCACGTTTTCCACATACTCAACATAGGAACCCTTTGAGATACTGTTGACTGTGAATCAGATTTAAATAATCTTCTATTTTATTAATTCTTCAATCAACTTATCTATAACAAATATCAGATATCTCATAGAGACAAAACAATTTTTATTACAGGGCTTATGACCTGTTTTCGGCTGGCTTAAGTGATCACTTTATATATATATAACATTCACCAATTTTCACCCCTTAATCTCCATATTTATCAAATTCTTTAAAGTTGTATATATGTTAGTGTGTGAACTCGCTTCGAGTATCACTACATCATCGCCATGTATTGACAAAATTTGATAATTCATTTTTACAATTTTTTTTTAAGCAACATATATGTTAATTACCCTATACTTCCATATATTTTCCATTAAATATTAAAAAAAAATAGTTTTGTCTCTATGAGGTATCTGATATTTGTTTAATAACATTGCATTTGTAGGTAAAAATCCAGTAATTGTGTGTTCTTGGACATATTCAAATATTACTAACTTATATACAATTTTATCTATCTGTCACATACGTTTGAGCGACCACATTTTGACTGTATACAGTCTACGTTCATTTTTCCTTTGCCTGTTCTATGCATCTCTTACCAGAAATGGTACCTCATGTGAATTGCTTATAGTTAATTCCTTATTTTGTTATATTACTGAAAAAATTCATATTAATAAATTTAAATAATCATGCGAAAGATCATAATGATCCACATATTCGTTTTCACACATGCAGGGGAGAGTGGGGGAATTGGAGCCTACTAAGAATAAAAGTAACATTTTGTTCTAATCATCTATTATTATTACTTGAAATTAGTCTTTTCGTTATATAACTATAATATTATTGCAATTTCAATTAAAATGTTAGTTGAAAAAAAAACGTTTTCTTAAAAACAAATTTGGCTCCAATTACCCCATATGTCGGGTAATGAGAGTCATATGTAATGGGAGCCATTTCTCTTATTATAAATGTCTTATAATTACTTTGGTTTCATAACTACAATAAAATGGTAAATATGCACTAATGTAACGAATATTTAAATAACAAAAATAATGTTCAAGCACTAAAATATTGAAAAAAATCAAAACATTTTAGGGATCTAGGCCAAAAACACAAATATTATCTTTCGGGTAGTCACAACCCGAGCACCATTAGCACCCGTGCCCAGTTAGCACAACCTCTGCAATGATATCTTAGTATATAATGTATTTTTTCATCCGATTTATCATCACAAATCATAGCCACATCAACAAAAGTCTCGTTAGTCGAACAATCATCCTGGAATAGATTCCCAGTAACTTTATTTAATTTCTCTTTAGTTGTGTTATTCTTGAATTTTGGATTTATTGGATACATAAAAAATATTTCTGTCATTTTAAATCCAGATATTCCCTTGTCATTTACATTTACTTATATTACAAGTTTTACCATATACAGATATGCTCTGTTGAACAATTCGTCAATTTCATAAATAGTTATTTTGACTATATTTCGTGACTTGAAATACAAATCACACTCTCTCTTATACGCTGTCTTGAGTAGTCTAAAGAGCAAATAGTGAGTGGGGTAATGAGAGCCACTAAGGCTCCATTATCCAAAGTCCGCCACTTTGAAGATCCTAAATATAAAGTAAACAGACTATTTTCTACTTAGATCCTTAAACTTAGACCCAAAAATACATACACATGGCTATGGAATCGACACAAAATACAATAAGTAATAAGTCAAATTAGACTACTTACCGTAATGTCAAAAATCGTAAATAATTGCACATCTACAAGTCATACGCATACGCAAACCATTAAGAATCTGGCAGTAATTGATTGACTTAGTAGGACATTAACTAAGACATTTGGGTTGCTTCCGATGTATTTGAGCGTTAGTAAGTACATTTTTTGTAGTGGCTTATTTTACCCGCCGGCTCTCATTACCACTCTCTCCCCTACTGCGGTGTCATCTCTACACACGACAGATACCAGAAACATAAGATTTTCATACATTTACTGTAATGCAATAGTTCCGCTATTTTTCCATATATTTAGATTATGATTAATCTAATCTAATCTGTTCAATTAATTGTAGGTTCGGGTGCACCTAATATTACACACCAAAGCACTCTCCCCTATCATTTCAAGATTACAATCCAATATTATCTAGCCAATAATTAATCAACACTAATATCACAGGTTTACTCTAATTATTACCGATAATTTACATATTCCACCGCAGCTTCGGCGAATTCCCCGGATTGACAGATCATTATATTGAATCAATAATATTAGTCGGCTCCAATGACGAACTTAATTATCCGTGTCTTATCAATTACATGTTGGATGTGGTGATATTATTTCAATATAGTCTATATTATAAGCTGATAATTAAAATCAATAAAAATGAAATCCTAATGAAATCATTTTATTTACAAAAATAATATAAAATTTTATAATTCTTTAGACATATAATACTTAATTAAAACAGCATTTTCTAAAACCATCTGTCAACTGTCTGAATACTACTATAATAGTAATGGTGTATAGTTTTTCAAGAATTAATAATAATTTTATTAGAGTATCGTACTATTTATTATATTAAAAATTGATTAGATTTTAAATGGTTGAAGAAATGATAATATTAAGGTATAATTACGGCCAAAAGAATACGCTATGCGTAATCGTACTTCGGATCACTATTCGTGTTCAGATATTTTAACATTCACCATGGCTACAACGAGTACAGCAACAATAAACAGGTGTCATTCGTTTGGATTCCTGCACATAAGGATGAATGTGCTGATAAACTGGCCAGGAGGCCACTCTTTCCGGAGTTTCCCTCCATCAATTCCATATCCCGATGTATGACAGACTTAATATGGTAAAAAAACTTTTGAATTCTATCTGGACTGCACAATGGATGGATCCAAATAATCATAAGGGTAATCGTCTTAAAGTAATTAAACGATCTATTCCCCGCACCCCCTGGTTCTCAAAAAGGAAAGTCTCCAAAAAAACAATATCAAATATCTCTAGAATGAGAATTGGGCATTGCCAGGTGGCCTCTCATTTGTTCAGATTGAACTTGATAGATTCCCCAATGTGAGTGTGGTGCCAAGGAGGAAACCCTTGACCATGTATTTTTTGCCTGTCCATTGTGGATCACAGGATTTTTTACAGTGGTCTCGTCAATGGTAATTTTCAACTCCCGGCTAACTTGTGTCATCTTTTTTCCCTTAACTCGCCACGTTTAATCTATATAATAGCAAGTTTTTTGAACGACAATGGTATTGACTTGTAATCTAATATTTTCTATTATTTAATATTATTGTACTTTTTATATAAAACAAAGTTTTTAACATGATTAATGGAACCAATCACTTTTGAAGGGTGGATTGCCTATTTAAAAGAAGAAGAAGAAGGCGAGTATGTGATAATTTGGAGCTGATCCGACAGGTGCCACGTTCATCGTAATAATATTTAAACAATCTATTTTAAGACTGACTTTACTAACGCAATGCCACAATAATTATTTTTTTTAATTAACGCAATAATATATCAGAACACTATTAAACTAGAAAATAAACAAAAAGTTAATAGGTATAACAGACAAACTAGTACAGGTGGGTCATGTTGAGAAAAACATTAATAAAGAATATTAAAACAGAAAAATAAATACTGTATTTAAAAGTGAGGAGAAAGAATAAAAAATCATTTAATTATAATTGATTATTAAAATACAAGGCACATCATTTCAATGGTTATTGATTCACGATGGTGCATGTTGAAATGTTTCGAATGTCGTGATCTGTTGACCGCAAACTTAACTGTATCGGTAATCATACATTGGACTGTCAAAGCCTTATCGACCTGGTACAATATATATATATATATGTTTAAGTAAGCTTATGATATGATGAAAATATCAAAGTTTGCACTAATAGTGTAAAGCATTAAGGTGCATAGACAAAGTAACTAACTAATTTACCATCATGCCGTTTCCCCGCGAGGGTGGGCAGAGAAAATAGAGCGCCACACTCTTCTGTCCTGACACACAATTCTCGCCTCATCCATGTTCATACATCTTCTCATACAAGGTCGCTGATTATTGCGAATTCTAACAGGTTCATCCACCAGTATCTGGTTTACTTGGTCGTGTCAAGTCTTCCGCGGACGTCCTATACATCTGGTGACATCAACACTAGCGTCATATATCTTTCTTACCATTCTCTCTTCAATCATCCGTTCCATATGAGCAAACCACCTAAAGGATCCTTTCTTAATCTTACTCACTATACTAACATCAGCTTTACATTATTTCCTTATTTCTTCATTCTTTACTCTGTCATAAATAGATTTGCTACAAATGCGCCTAAGTGATCTCATCTCCACTGCATTCAGTCTACTTTCGTTCCTTTTCTGCCAGCTCCAGGCCTCACTTTCATACACCAGTGTCGGTACCAGGATTCCATTGTGCACTGCTAGTCTTGCCTCGGTTGACAAATTCCCGTTAGATATAATTCCATTCAAAGCACCGTTCACTTTATTCCCTGAAGTCACCCTCCTTTCGACATCTTTCTCAACCTTTCCGTTTTTATCAAACATACTTCCCAAATACACAAACTCATCTACTTGTTCCAAACATTCATTACCCACAAGTATTTTACACGGTGTCTTGCTTTCTTCCTTCTTGAATACCGTCACTTTCGACTTGATGACATTCATAACAAGGTCGCTTTCCTTGCATACATCGTACATTCTACTCACTAGACTCAATGTTATGACTAATGTGTCATATCAATAAATAAATTGTTGCAAAAAGTAGATTCTGCCGCAGATTTTAATGAGTCTCTAACAAAGCCTATTTATAAGAATGAGTTGGTATTTCATTCTCTTATGGATAAAAATGACATCCCTTAGTTGACAAGCATTTATTTATTTCATTAGTAGTGGTGGAATCCAATAACATTCTCCCCACTGCCTACTCGTAGTTAAGTCTGCGATTTAATTTAAAATTTTAATATCACATCAACCCTTTACGTTTTTACATCCCCACTCCGGGGGCAGGGTGGTATTCATGAACATATCCACGCGCTTAATTGCCTTTTCTGTTTTTGAACGTTGCTGATTGTATCGGAAAGGGTGGTTGATGCGCTGGGGGATGAAATAGGGCGGTTAGCGGGTGGAGGTGGTGGAATATGATGGACGCAATCGCTGAAGATGGTCAGATTTGTAATCGAAACCATGTGTTATAAATTATTACTGATTTAATTTAAGTAATCTTTTAATTATAAAGCCTCTTTTCTAACACGAGGTATTTGAATTTAACAATTTGTGTTGTAATTTCCTGAGTACGATGGGTAAGTTTTGAATGTATTTTTAATTACATAAACCTAAACATAAAGTTTTTACATAATTGAGTATTATTTTTTGTCGACTAATTAGAATATAACATATTATAATCAATTTACACTAATTCAATACTTAGTCGAGTGATTTATATGATATTTAAAAAAAAAACATGAGTAGTAGAAATGATTCATACCTGGAAAAATATCTTAGAATCACCTAAATCTATCCAAAAAATACATCATTAATAATAAACTAACAAAATTTCCCTATAATAATCAAAGAACCACTTAGCAAGGTAATTACGCATGTACAGAGACGGCAATTAAACAAATAACTAACTTAAAAGTCACCTTTCGTTACCATTAGTTACAGTTAATCGAGATATCAACTAATAATATTAAGCACAAAGATTTTGGACTTCCTTTCATTTTGGCTTTTGCTTCTAACGGTCGAGTTTACTCATCAGTTTAAGGCAGGATTCAGAATAAAAGGCCCTTGAGAATGAGAAATGTTACTTACTCGAAACATCGGAAGTGTAAAAGTCCTCCTCAGGACTATTTGACGCGGGTTCCCCCAAAAAATAATTCGTTATCTTTTACTCGTGAATAGCATAAATTTAACAAATTCAGTGATTCAGTCGTATGTAATACGGTGAAACAAATAAAGTGGCTTAAAAAGTGACTGAGTACTGAAAAACCGCAGTTCTTGATCGAGTTCAATGGCGTCAAAAAATATATGACGCCGCGGGAACTAACGAACAACGAATATACGAGGGCCAAGTAAAAAATAAGGTTCCTTACGCTGTACACTCGCCACGCGAGATGCTAGGCGAAATCCGGCAACACCGCCTTGATTGTTGGTCCCTTAACTACATCTCCACTACCGGGAGCAAACGCTGCGACGCTCAGTAAAGGCCTGACAGCCATCCGCTATGGAACCCGCCATCGCCGTTACCGCCAGGTGTGAAATCCGTTCGGTGATTCGATTTTTAAACGCGAAGAAGCTTAAACCTGTTGAAATTCATCGACAGTTGGAAGAAGTTTATGGCACAGCTTGCATCAGCGTCCAACACGTCCGCAAATGGTGCAGGGAGTTCTCCTAAGGACGCACAGACGTCCACGACGAGCAAAGGAGTGGGAGGCCATCGGTGTCGGACGAAGTCGTGGCGAAGATTGAGCGCATTCTCCTCGAAGATCGGAGAGTAACGCTTCGGGAGCTTGCTGTCCAGGTTCCTGAGGTTTGTGAAAAAACCATCGACAACATTTTGACCGATAAACTTGGTTATCGCAAGGTGTGCGCGCGGTGGGTCCCACACATGCTTTCAGAAACCCACAAAGACAATCGTGTCAAGTGTGCCGAGGGGTTTCTTCGAGAATGCGCCGAGAATACCGAAGAATTCTTGGACTCCATTATTACGGGAGATGAAACGTGGTGTCACTACGTCACTCCAGAAACAAAAGAACAGTCCAAACAATGGCGCCATCCTGAATCGCCTAGGCCGAAAAAGTTTAAGCAGACGCTTTCCGCAGGGAAAGTGATGGCTACGGTGTTTTGGGACCGAAAAGGCGTCTTGCTGACCGAGTTTATGCCTAAAGGGACCACCATCAATTCGGACAGGTACTGCGAGACATTGACAAAACTCAAAAGAGCCATCCAAAATCGCCGGAGAGGAAGGCTGACCAAGGGCGTTAGGCTGCACCACGACAACGCTCGCCCGCATGTCTTTCGACAGACCACCGCCCTACTGGACAAATTCGGCTGGAAATTGCTTGACCATGCCCCCTACAGCCCTGATCTTGCTCCTAGCGACTTCCACTTGTTTCCGAAATTGAAGCAACACTTGGGTGGACAACGCTTCAATACAGATGAAGAGGTGAAAGAAGCGGTCACCAAGTTCATCGGCGGCCTAGCGGCGGAATTCTTCGAAGCGGGTTTTCAGAAGTGGATAACTCGTCAGGAAAAATGCATAGAAAAATCAGGAGACTATGTAGAAAAATAGAATAAAGTACAAGCTTTCAGATGGTTTACTTATTTATTGCAATAAAAAATGCCTTATACCTGAAAAAAATGTAGGAACCTTATTTTTTACTTGCCCCTCGTATATATTATGTTTGCATAAAATATGAAAGGGTGTACGGTTCGAAGTTAGAGCATAGCCATATGAGGTTACTTAATATACAACAAGTCATGGCTTGCAACGAGGAACCACTAAAGAAGATGTTTATTATTGTTGCTATAAGGCATCACACCAAGAAGACGGGAGAGGGCGCTGTGTAGATGGATTGCTGCGACTGGTGTAAGAAGCTCCGTGGTCAACAACAAGAGCAGCGCAGGATACAGAACGGTGACAGTCTATAATAAATCCAGTTTATCAAGAATGAGAACATCATGCGTCAGAAATGACACAGTGATGGAAAAAAGAAAAACAGTAAGATAAGCAACAATATCTTATAGTGGGTGTACAGAGATGAAATATTGCTCTCGCATTTCAAAGATTTGATAGTAAAAAAATAACTCATCAGTTGGTCATTCCGCTTTGTGTCTAAATTGCAACAGACAACGAATGCCATCTTAACTCTCTATCGTCTTTCAAGTTTCAAGACAAAAAATTATTCCGCACACACATCCTTAGAACCTCTAGGGAATTACTAATTATTTGATATTAATACAAAAAAAAGCTGATAAAATACTTGTGTATATTATATGATGTAGATGTCGTATACATTTATTCTTTAAATTAAAACATATTTTTTGGCCAGAGATATTTATTAAGAAAATGACGCCTTATAGATTATCAATTTTTATTTATTAACCTTTTCCGTACAGTGCTAAAATGCGCGCTCCGTTGCTGTAAAATCAGTGTACATGGAGACTTTTGCGATTTTGAAGTCTGATAAATGTGAATATTTTACACTTTTAAAATTAGCAATATTAACTTTGTGGTTAAAATTCATATTTTTATTTATTATATTTGTTTTATTAACCACTTAATTAAGTTTAAATACATCAACCGGTTTCGAAAAATACAATTCTCTTCTTCAGGATGTCATAACTAACATAATGTTATCATGTTACATCCTGAAGAAGAAAATTGTATTTTTCGAAACCGGTTGATGTATTTAAACTTAATTAAGTGGTTAATAAAACAAAGATAATAAATAAAAATAGTGAATATTTTAGTTTTGAAACTAGCAAAATTAACTTTGTGTTTAAAATTAATATTGATATACCTAACTCAAATTGTTACTTAATTCAAATTTACTAGAATAATATTTATGAAAAATTTTTAGAAATGGACTCGTAGTTAAATTTAGTTGGTTGTTTATAATTTTTTGTAGGTACTCAATTAATTTTTTAAATAATTATTGTTTTTTTTTTAAATAGATTCTGGTAAAGAAACAATAATATTTGTTTTTAGTTAGTATTGACATCCTGAAGAAGAAAGTGGTATTTTTCGAAACCGGTAGATGTATTTAAACTCAATAAGTGGTTAATAAAACAAAGTTAACGAATAAAAAATGTAGATGTTTTACATTTATTACTCATCATCATTAAAAATAATAGTTAATGTATATATAAGTGAATATATACATAAATTATTGTGAAAAAATGCTTAGAATGAAAAAAAAACATTGACCATACGGAACGACAGCACAAAAACACGCGTAAGACATATCTAACTCAACCAGCGTACGCTCTGCCACTAAGTAAAGTGACGATCGGCTCCGGCACCCTGCACCGCGCGTACTACGCCTTCCGCACCTCTCCACACGTACACATATATGTATGTATTGACAAATTCACGTCAGGTTCTTCGAGAAAACATTTTGTATTGTTGCGTATGGTAAATACTTATATATTGTAATTATTTTATCCTATACATAAATATATTACGTAGGAATAACTAAAATGTGAACTATGTATTTAGTATATTTACAGAGATATTCACATAATTAGAGGCAATGTCAATTCAGTTTACATCACCGGAGAGGAAAGGTTAACAGTTTAAGATTAATATGAAGTGATGCTTTGTTTATTAAAATTTATGCGTAGAATAAAACAATAAAAGTATTTTGTTTGAAAAAGTGTGACTTAACGAAAAAATATAAAATCATATTTACGTTATGTACTCGTATAATGTAAGTTTATAATATTTTGAGATAATCGAAAGTTAACACATTCTATTTCATTTTGTGTTTTCTTGACTGCTTCACCAGACTGTGGATACAACTGTAATACATAACAAGTAATATAACGTGTAATAATAATAGTAAATAATAAAAAAATAAAAAATGCAATGTTTTTGAAGGTTTAAATTTTTCTTGGAATTTATTTTACGATTTAATATAATTTCTACGAATTAATTAAATATTTGTAATATTCAATTTGTGCCAAAAATTTAGATATGAATATTTCGGATATCATGCTGTGAAAATGCTAAATAAATACGATTTATCTTTGATTTTGCAAAAAAAAAATTAATGATGATTTTAAACATATTAGAACACAATTTATCCGCAGTCATTATGTTTTAACGATTATTTCTTAATTAGTGTATTTTTGTAAAACACATTTTAATGATTAAATAATAACTAAATATATCCTACGTCGATGAGGCTACACAACCCATCACGCCTACGGGAGATGATTGATATTTCCGTCATCTCATTTAATAAAGATGAGAGTCTAGCGTAGAAGCTAGAGTGATGTGAAATATCTAATATTATATATTACTTATTATACATACATTATGTTATTTATTATTTCTATCTACAAGAGATAATTGAGATCCAGGTGTCGTATTTTTTTTTTCTTTTTTTCTTTGCCCTACTGGACGAGAGCCTCCACAAATGTCAACTAAATGACAGCGTTTGTGCAACGATTATATGTCTTCCGAGCGATGTGGCTTGTGCAATGCTGTTTCATTTTTTTGGCGTATTTTATTATATCTACTACTCGTATGTTCTTTTATCCATACGTTTTTTTATCTATCTCTTCGTGTGATACCCCAACATACATCTTACCATATTTATTCAAGCGCGTTACTCTTAAGTTTGTAGTCGTGTCTTTTGTTGAGCGTTCACGTTTCGTAGCCACTGTAAGTATGCGTTGGTTAAACACTTTCTGTTTCAAACACAGTGAAAGATTACTTTTGAAAATATTATTCAGGGGTCCGAATGCACTCCGACCCAGTTTTGTTATGTTAACAATTTTGTCGGATATGCGGAAGGATATGGAATGTTCTGTTCAAGGTAGACATAATTATCGACTTGAATCCAAGTTTATGAAGGCAACATTTTGATGGCCGTGAAGTCACATAACCGACCATACTTCGCGTAGTATCAGGATGATGAAATTACTGCAGGCAGCTCTTCGCTCACTTTCGCTTCATCTTCATGGGATTCACCACTATTGTCTTCGATTCTTCCGATGCTAGTGATGTTTAATGTTCCCTTTATATTCAAGACCAAGACCATGCTGACAGTTTTTAAAGCTGTGTATAGGCCCTCTTTAATATATGGCCACCAAATATGGATCCAAACGGATGAGTGAGATCAAGAATCCAGTCTGCCGAAATGAGTTACCTTAGGGGAGCAGCAGGAGTTACATCATTGAAAGAATTGTGAGAAATATCCTCGGAGCCCCTTCTTCTACATAATAAATAATTATATTATAATATATAGATATGCAGTAAAAATTATTGTATAAAAGCAGATAAGGCCTTAGATGGGTAGTTATTTACGAAATGGTACAAAATAGAGGAAAAAAGGAGACGAAGAAAAATTAATTATACACTTATATACATTTTTGACTTGGCTGGAAATCGTGCATTAATTGTATCACTTCTAGGTTCTGCGTATTTAATTCATTGTGTTAGAGACAACAGTTATCACTAGATATCATTTTTTTTTCGTTTCAATACAAAAGTGGCGTTTTATAAACAGTGCAGTTAATCCCCTCGTACGGTTCTCGTCAGTTAATCGGGCCCGAGGATCGCGTCAGCAAGAGCGGCCAGGCCCGCGCGGGGGCGCCGCGCGCCACTGCCTGCAGTGCGATTTGTGATAAAAATCAGTAATTAGCAGCAGCAATTACACGGCGGACGTAACGAGCTGACTAGAATGCGAGCATCGGATTATGAGAGGGAGGCTAGCCGCAGTGCTGGGGCCCAGACACTGCCCATTAACTTCCTTTAATGCGGGCGCAACTAGCCTTTTCAGGCCGCAATGAGCAGGCAAAATCACTCCCTTATCTTATGTTTCCGTGAATTTCACTTTTAAATGAACTTGTACCAAAATTGACATTATAAGACTAGAATATTATGTATAGTAGGTCGCAAATACTGATTTATATTTAATAGGCGAATTTATCTAACTGACTTACTGTCACGCCGTTTCCCCGCAGGGGTAGGCAGAGAGGATAGAATGCAACACTCTTCTGTCCTGAGACACATTTCTCGCCTCATCCACATTCATACATCTTCTCATACAAGCTCGCCGATTATTGAGGCTTCTATCAAAACCATCCTTCAGTATCTGGTTTACCTGGTCGTGCCAAGTCTTCCGCGGACGTCGTCTATTTCTGGTGCCATCAACACTTGTGTCATATATCTTTCTTACCATTCTCTCCTCATTCATCCGTTCCATATGACCAAACCATCTAAGGGATCCTTTCTTAATCTTACTCACTATATTAAGATCAGTTTTCCATTCTTTCCTTATTTCTTCATTCTTTACTGTGTCATAAATAAATCTGTCACACATACGCCTAAGCGATCTCTACTTTCATCTTCTGCTAGCTCCAGGCCTCACTTCCGTACATTAGTGTCGGTACCAGGACTCCATTGTGTACTGCTATTTTTGCCTCGGTTGATAAGCTCCCATTAGCTATAATTCCATTGAAAGCGCCGTTTACTTGGTCTCCTGCAGTCACCCTCCTTACGATATCTTTCTCAGTCTTTCCGTTTCTATCAAACGTACTTCCCAAATATACACTACTTGTTCCAAACATTCATTACCTACAAGTATTTTGCACATTGTCTTGCTTTCTTCCTTCTCGAATACTATCAGTTTCAACTTACTGACATTTATAAAAAGGTCACTTTCCTTGCATACATCGTACATTCTACTCACTAGACTCTGAAATTCTTGTTCATTATTTGCCATTAATACTGCATCGTCAGCAAACAATAAAATGCATACAATCAAATCTTACATTTTGGTGGTAGGCTTTATAAAATGACATCTTAACCTTTAAATGTTATAAGTGAGTTATTTCGTCAAACTATTATGCCACGTCACATCATGAGTGTGATTGCAAGCACTTTTTGATCACGCGGTGATAGGGTTAATCATGTTTTGCAATGACGTACATTTATATCATTCTAACAGTCCCCAACACTTATAGACACTTAAAGCCTTCCCCTACTCTATATGATGTCCCGAAGAGTGTGTCATTCTTTCTTTATTTTTCATATGAAATCCAAGTGTGGCATTCTATTCACTTTTAAAGGGTGGGCTGGTGGGGTTTATTTTCAATTATATATTTTTTTCCAGTTAATAAAGAATTTATGAAAGTTTATATTGGCTACATATTCAGCATAAGAGCGCGTTAAAATTTTTGAATTTTATTTTATTATGATTTTATTGGCTAATTTAAAAAAATGCAGAGTTCGCTTGGCCTCCCCGTTCCCCAGATTTGACGGCGCCTGATTTATTTTTGTGGGGCTACTTAAAAAGCTGAGTTTACATAAACAAACCAGCAATAATTCAGGAGTTTAAATAAACTATTCGTGCAAAAATAACAAATTTGGAGACTTTGGATTAATGTAATGAAAAATACTTTAGAAAGAGCAATTATTTGTCAACAAGAAAATGGAGGTCATTTAAATGGTGTTATTTTCCACACATATATTAAAAAAAAGTACACTTTCATGTTATAATACATTTTTAAAATAAATATTAAAATTACAAAAGTTAAATGCATTTTACATCAGTCAGTCCAAGTTGGCTCACTCTGTACTATCGCAGAGAAACGGCGTGATAGAAATAAAGTACAAATTGACATAATTGGAAAGATATTAATAATCTATTATTTAAGATTATCAATATATTTATAAGGATCATTATTTATGGTGTTTTTGAATGAATTTAAATTATTCATTAAGATCTAGATACATCATAAAAAAATTAATAAATGCGATTTATAGATTCTTATGAATAGACACTTTGAAAGTTTGCACAAAAAATATTCAAGTATATCTATAAAAAAAAAGTGTAGACTTTTTTATTTTTTAAGGTGGTTAAAAATACGACAGAACTATGTTCTGAAGCAGCAACTTTACAACAAAAATGTATTTTCATTGTAAAAAAAACTAAAATTCTTGAAAATTGATTAAATAATCTTGGAACAATGTACGAAGAATGTCTTCGCCTTACTCCTGTTATAAACATTTTTTAAATTAAAAGTTCATGCTCATTAGTTTCGCTTCTGGTCTAGTAATTTGGATTCATTTTGATCTGTAATGATCTGATTTTTTTTATTGAATAATTTTTTTAATTAGAATAAATAACTACATATTTGTTATAACGATATATGCTTTTTTGTATATATTAAATTACAATTGTATTAACAAAAAGCCGTGTATACTAATACTCAGCTCATATATACATATATTTCTGTTTGAGAAAACTAAAATATTTTTTAAGAAACTAATTAATTAATGTTTAAATGAACATTATTTTTCATAATGTAAAATTACAAGTCTTTGTGAGTCTGAACGTAATTGGTCTTGTGCTGCTTCCGAAAAGAGGAAGCATTTATTTTATAGGGTTGAATCTGAGATATGAAAGAATATGTCGAAATATTCTGTTTTGTTTGATAGATATAGAATGAGAAAAAATATTGTTTTAGACATCTAATTAAGTATATCTCAAGACCACGACCCTCTCACTTTTTTGTATTATTTTTTAAAATTTGATTTTATTTATTTTCCATGTATGATTTATTAATCTATTAACAATAGTTATCATATAAATTACACACTGATAATTTTAAATGTAGTTCAGATCTTACTAGTTAATTACTTAACTTGGGTTAATTTCAGTCTAGAGTAATCAGGTTATTAATTAATAGGTTCGTTATTTAACATCCAACATATATATTTTTTTAATATTTTTGCATAGTTTATTTTATAAAAGTATTTAATTAAAGCTTAATTAAGAATTATAAAATTACTTATTCAAAATTAATGATTCAAAGACAACGCTAAATTAAAAGATTAATTAGACTGGTTTGACTATGTAGTCGCTTATTAAAATTGTTTTTTGATTATTAAAAATATAAACTTATTATAGACTTAACATAATAATTAAATTTAATGTCCATACCTTTACTTCGCACCTATTTCCAATACATACATTATTTATTTAAAATGATAATATAACTTTTTAATTAATATATCACATAAGCGTAAAGATTTAGTAAGACTGACTGAACGTACAAAAATGAGCAGTGGTCCTTCAAAAGTACGACCCTGCAGTAACTAACATTTAAACTGTGCGCTCAATATCTACCCTACGATCTGTATTTTAGCACAGCGCTGAAATGGACTGACGCGAAGCAATTTATCTAATATCTAACAAGTATTAAACAACCATGCTTTAACAAATAAAAAATTAACAATGTTGTTCTATTTCACCGCAGAATCGTGTACAATTTGATAGCAAAAAATTT
Organism: Eubasilissa splendida; assembly: GCA_031772225.1. Classification (NCBI taxonomy): domain Eukaryota; kingdom Metazoa; phylum Arthropoda; class Insecta; order Trichoptera; family Phryganeidae; genus Eubasilissa; species Eubasilissa splendida. Next base: position 21,359,416 of record CM062847.1, read on the forward strand.
TAAGCTGGATTCCAAATCGTAGATTGAAAACAAAATTATGTTACTAAATAATTACAGTTATCGGTATTTTTCTATATATTTCACCAAGTTTCTTTTAAAGTATTTTGTGTATAATTCACTACGTATTTTACAAGTAAAAATTCTGATAAATATAACACCTATAATGATTATGATTGTCAGGATTTTTATTCATTGTTATTAATATTTTTATTCAATTTTCTTCCACGGTTGGTTCTGAATATCATTACTCATTTGTTAAAATTAGCAGAAATGTACTAATAGCTAAACGAGGATATATAATGTAGGGTTAGGTTAGATAAGTAATATGAGTTTTATTTCAAATACTATATTGTTGTGCTATCCTTTTATTTATAAATACAGAAGTAATAATGATATTTTTTTAAAAGTACATACTATTGTTTTTGGGCATATCTGAGTTATGAATGCCACAACGTTATATATCTTCTTGGACATCGAACGGTATATTAAACAACCATATGAAATAAATAAAAATACGAATATACTATTGTATTCCGTTATAACCTTGTGGTAATGCATTATAAATATAATTGAAAACAATTCACATTGTTTAAACACTATTTGATTTATACTAACACCAATCGGTTTCGGAACCTTGTACACCCTGAAGAAGGAACGGTGGTTACGAAACCGGTTGGTGTAAGTAAAAATCAAGTGGTATTTAAACAAAGTGAATTGTTAGGAGAAAACATTTTTATTGTGTAGTTGTATTATTCAGAACATAGGTCTGTGATATTTTAAATATGAATTAAATATATTAATTAGAAAGATATACATATAAAATCAATTTTATCGAAAAATATTGTTGTTGCGCCACCGGGATTCGAACCTGGATCTCTTTTCTAACCGGGGAAGATGCATTATCCAACTATGCTACAGCGACAACACTTTTAGCGACAATTTTCGACCCTATATGTTACCTTTTTGATATTAATACATTTAATCGTTCCATCATTTGACAGAGCCATCTACCTTATTTTTACAGAATCTCAAATACCTTTAAGTAAACTGATAGCAGACGCCAGACTTATCAATTCATTTTTATTAAATTTTGGACACATTGATACAACTTTATTATTTAGGAGAACACATTCTTATTGTTCTGAATAATTACAACTTCACAATAAGAATGTGTTCTCCTAAATATACATTAACTTTTTTCATCATGCTTTTATATTAAAATCGTACAAAAATGACTTTTTTATGTATCGCATAATTATACAAATGTATTTGTAATTTTTTACTTAACTATTTATTATTATTAATGTGAACTATTGATTATTTTTTAATTTCATTTTTGGTGGACATTTCTTATATTGTTTGATATTATTATGAATTTTTTTTTAAAATATATTGCATTTCGAGTTGTTTATTTAAAAATAAAATACTTAACCAATATATGCTATTTTCTATTTGTCACACTGATATTACTGATCTAGTGGAGCGTGAGAATATAATATAATATGAGAAATGTTGACTAACCATTTTTTTTTTTTAAAAGATAAAACTAACTTTCATTATCCATATTTTCAATTTAATAACACAACAATTAAAATAAATTTTGCAAATGCGGTTAAAAAATAGAGTTGTTTCAAAACAAATTGTTATTTTATCTCTACAAAGCACAACATAAACTGAAAAAAGTACTGCTTAAATTAAGTAAATAAGTGAATTATAATTGCAAATTTTTAAACGACTTATTATGCCCTTGCTTTTATACAGTATTCTTAATCCAGTGACTGTTCGTGTAACAATATTATTTGAATGTGTAATAATATATTTCATCCATATACTGAGTACAATATTGTATAATGGTTCCTGTCCATTACCCATTCGTTACCCCCTCTCCTATACCCAGAGCACGACCTTTTTCTGCGGTGTTATAGTTTTGGACTAGTTGGAGTCGAGAAGTGTGAACTGACAGTTATCGTTTACTAGTGGTACGGTAGTCTGCGATTTCTGCCGTTTGGGAACGATAAGTTGACGAAGAGTGTACTGTGTGTTTGGTTTCTCGCTACCGTGCGTACCGATTAGTAAATCTTGCTATTGTGCCTATTGTGTCATATTTCGCGCCACCATCGATGTGTATGAATAAGAGTACTTCGTGTGGAACAATTTAGTACGTATTCCAAAGCTTGTGGTTCCAGTGAAGAAAATCCAGATACCTAAAAAAGCGTTTCTCAGGTGGGTCGTAATTCTTCCTGATCCTGGTTGGTCTTTCAGCCTTCCCTGTTCCTGTCCCTCCCAAATTTTTTCAATCTTTTCTCATTCAGACATATATTATTTAATAAGTTGAAGGAAATCAAAAATTTAAGAAAATGAGAAATTTAAATACACTTAATTATGTCTTCTTCTCCTTTTCTTTGAGAGCCTCGAAAGTGTATGACTACAGTCACTACACAACAATATCTACTCTTTGTCCCTGTGTTAATTCTGTGGGCGCTCATCTACCTCTTGCAGGTCCGTTTTGCTACCAGCGATAATAGATCGTTTGATTGAATTCTGACACTACTCTCACAAATCAACCTCTAATTCGCCTTCATGGTATAATTGAATCTGTAAATCTGGTCAGATATGGTATAGACTCTGAATAATAGAAAACCGTGTCACATAATCGAAGACAGTGGCATCAAAAAGTAGGAGACAGTCACAATTAACGAGAAAAGAAGAAAGATAAAAGAAAAAGAGAAAGATTCGTTCCAAAGAAGCGCCTTGCTTAGTGGATGCACGTACACAGCATGTGGAAGGGTATGCGGTTCGAGAATAGGGATCATCGGCGACACTCGGATTCACAATACCATATTTAGAATATATTTGAAGTTAGATCAGATCAGAATGATAAGGTTTGCAGTGAATGCATGAAATGTTCATTCAAGTAATTATTCTATTTAATCTAATAAGTATTTCATATCCTGATCCAAAGTTTGTTTTTATATCCTTATAGTAGTTTGAATACAATTTTAAGAAATATTGAAGATTTTCTCACCTCTTCAGCCGGCGCCCCTGAAGTCGCCGTGGTAGAAGTCCCCATAAATCAGTAACGGAAGGTTTTAATTACTCTTTTCTACGTGGAGCGCCGTTATACCGCCATGAATATATATGAACTGCTTGCTGGAGCAGCGCCACCCATGTTCGCAGAATGTGAATAAGCACTTTAGGTATAATTGTGAAGGAATATTTGCGTGCACCGAGCACCGAGCACTGAGTGCGAGCACCGAGCACCGAGCACTGAGTGCGAGCACCGAGCAGGCCGAGGTACCCTGAGATGGCGTAACTAAAACAAATGAATCTTGTTAACTGAATGGTTTATTGCTCTAAGCAAGGGGTAACAGCAAAGAGATATTCATAATACTCTTATAAAAATACCCTTTATATTTTCTGAAAATTTTCTGCGTTTCAAAGGATCATCTTTCAGGATATTTTTTGTATGACAATTTTAATATCACTTTTGATGTACATAATATATTAAACCACTTCGATTATATAGAAGAATACCAATATTATTTCAGAGACAAAAAAAGCACATTAAATAGATTTTATAGATTTTTAATGTAATGACCTTGAGATTGTGTGAATCACGCCATCACGCCAGCACCGCCGGTTGTAGATGCATATGTGTCTGTGTGTGTGGCGGACTTAAAGGGATGACGCGCGCCGAGCGCGGCTCTTACTCTGCCGTTTGTTTGTAACATAAACAGTATTATTATTATTAAGGCGAACACATTATTATTGTGAAGTTGTAATTATTCAGAACAAAAGTTCTGTGTATTCTCGTTAATAATATATAAGTTGTATCGATGTGTCCAAAATTTAATTTAAATTTAAATTCAAATTGTTAATTCTGGCGTCTCCTATCGGTTTACTCAAAAGAATTAGAGATTCCGTAAAAACAAAGTAGATGGCTTTCAAATAATGGAACGATAGATGTATTAATTTGAAAAGTGTAACGTATAGGTTCGAAAATTTCTCATCAATCCACTGTGTTCGTATAGTATAATCGGATAATACACGTTCCCCGAATTGGAAGAGATCTAAGTTCGAATACCGATAGCAACAACAATATTTTTCGATAAAATTGGTTTTATGTGTATATCTTTCTAATTAATACATTTAATTTGTGTTTAGTATTATTATTGTAATAAAGATTATAATTGGCACATAAAGAGTTTCTTATTGGACTACCAACGATTTTCGGTGAGGTATACTACTTGGGAAGTACTGATCACAAAAGTACGTCACATTTAATAATTGTGATTATTATTAATAATACTTTTCACTTGAGAACAAAAATAAATATATGCTTAAATGTAAAAATATTTCTCCAAAAAATGAGACGAAATCGATATATATTTTTAATTAAAAATACTTTAATGCCTCTTGCCTTGATTGTATAATAACTTATTAGGGAAATTAAGATATTTTGATCAAAATTATATTATTAGTTATTTAATATAACATTATGGTCTAAACGTCAACAATAGTTTTTAAACAATGATTATTAATAATGTAATAAAATTATTATGGTAACGTAGCTAGAAGATTTTATTAAATTAATTAGAGAAAAAATAAATAAAAATAGACGTTCAGCGTACAGATAATAAAAAGAAAAGATCCCCTCGACAGACCGTACTATTCCACATTTATTAACTCTTACTAACAAAAATCATAATGATAATTGAACAGAAATTGATTTATTCAACGTTATCATACAATTTTTTTTATAAACTATAATATTATCTACTTTAGTCAATTATTTTACGTATATCTGTGACATTACTTCAATACTATTGTCCTTAATGGATTGTTATAATTAATCTTATATGCAATACGTTATGTTATATTAATTAAATTTAAAAAAAAATATTTCATGTATTCTTTGAAACTCTGTTTTGCGTTATTATAAAACAAATATAACTCGACTATATATATAAGGGAGCTTGTCTGTGGGTGAGTGTTTTATTTTGAGCATGATGACATTTTACTCACTTGATTTTAAAAACAAGAGGAAGGTCACTGTCTATGTAATATTTCAAAAAACCACCCCCATCCCCGTTTCCCACCACTTAAAACAGAATTTTGGTACTTCTTGATGAAATTTTGCATACTTGACGTTCAAAATAAGAGGAAAATTACTGTCTACATCTAATTTTGAAAAAAACTAACCCCATCACCTTAAATGAAACCTCTTCACTCTGCGTAAAACTCGGGTAACACCGGGTAATTTTGTAAAAGAAATGGAGTAAGATCTCGTATCTCCCAAATATTCACTCATATTAATCAATCTATAATTTCATATCATCATCACCCGCTTATAAGTAATTACAAATAATACATATCTGTAACTTTCAGCAGAACCCTCCAGGTTTCTGTTTCAAAGTAAGCTATTTTAAATTTAACCACTTATTAAGGCTGTGTTCCTCTCTCCCTCACTTCCTACTCCTGCCGCTAATTTCTACTCTAAGCATCCTCGAGTTGGCGTACGATAACAATCCTTACTTTGTCTTATAATAAGGGTTTCCTTAATAAAGAGCCGAATTACGGCGAAAATAAAATTTAGTATCCTGGATGCCAGAGGATAGGAATTAAGACATTAAAACGTTATTAATGGGTGCTGTCATGAAAGGAAAATCTTTGCAAATTGAATTTTTAGTGAAAATTATTCTAATTAATGGGAGTCAGTTGACTAACTATTGACGTCAATATTTATGTTTTTTAAATAATCTAAAATAATAATATATGATAGTTAAATACAACTATGAAGCAGTTTTTTATTTATTAGATATTTTTACAATTTTTTTATAACATGAATTAAGTATTTAACATTATTAAAATTACATTGTTTTTTTCGCTTACCTCTCCAAAAAAAGACTAGCTCTTGTGCTTGGATAGGGAGTTACACTATAATAATTTTATTTATTGTCTATTTGTGTGCTTCTGAGGTGTTCTATAATATTGTTTATTTTCTAATTCTGTATTTCTGAAGTGTTCATTTAATTTTTTTCTAAACTCTTTTATATATTTTATTTCTTTAATTTGTGTAGGGAGGTTATTGAATTTTTTTATCCCTAAGTATATAAAATTTTGCCGATAGTGTTTGGTGTTAGTTAGATATACTGTTCACGAGAATGTTACGTCATAGCTATGCTATTCTATGAAGTCAACATTAGAGAAGTCACCATCAAAAGGCTGGAGGAATTTGACATATAGCCTTATTGACGTATGCTAGAGATCTCCTGGATTGACCACATTACTACGAAGAGGTACGAAGACGTATTAATAAGTCATAAAAACTAAAAACAACTATCAAACAAAAGAAAACTGCGTACTTCGGACATATTCTCTGAGGTGAAAATATTATATCTTACGACTCATGCAGAGGAATAAAGAAGGCAGTATAGGCGTAAGTAGAAACAAGTTATTTTGGCTGTGTAACCTCAGAAAAATGGATTTTTCAAATGGATTTGTTGTTCAAAATGTTTTATACATTATGAGAGGTGGTCCCGTGTGAGAGCTCTAGCCTTGTAGCAGATGCAGAGCATGAGTCAGCAAGTCTTTAATGCCAGGATTGCATACTTACACGAACTACTTGATTCCATTGTCTCCTGTACTTACAAAAAAATTATAATCATCACATAAAGTTAATTAAGCATCGAAAAAGGTTTTTAGTTTACAAATATTATTCTATTCAAAATATATCAGAACAAATGCATTATGCAATAAGAGAAAACAATTTATCAAAAATGATTACAAAAGATTTCAAGCATAAGATTCACGATTATAGAAATTTTCACAAGCGGTTCAATTTCAAAGTTGGTAAACATCAGAAATAATCTAAACCAAAATGTCATCTTGTAATATTCGTAGGCAAGAAATCATATAATTGACATAATTCAAAAGATTCTGAACTATAATACGACTGAATTATTATAAAGAATAATGCATTGCAATTTTACAAAAAAAATAAAAATAAGCGTAACCAAATTTGTGGACAATAATTCTAACTTGAACGTGGGCTTCAAGCAAAAGGCTCACGACAACAATATTAATTTAACAACAGGATTACATAACCTCGAATTCTTCTTGACGATATGCAATCCTTGCCTACGGATCTATATCGCCGACCAGCCAGACTGATTCTCAATAATTTTACTTTAGAATTACAAATGCTAACGTCTTCATTATAAGTTAAATAATAAGTACACTAATATTGAAATAAATTGTATTGATTTTTTACTCTTGTACCAAATGATGGATCGATCCGATAAATATCAGCTGTCACCCAACGGGCGACGGCAGCGTGCAACTAGCACCGCGACTGTCAAAAAGGTGTCTGAGTCCCGGCGGGTTATGAAATCTCTGTTTAAGGATAGTGTGGTCTGACATTCGTGCAAATTCCGGGATACCATTTTTTTAAATGTGGCTATCACAAAAAAAACAATCATAGGTGATTTTATTCATAGCGTTACAATATCTTACATAGGATAAATCGTTATACGGATAGTCGCTAACTTCGATAAAAAACGGCACACGAAGAAGCAGAAAGCCATTTTATGAATAAACTTTTAAGGTAAAATCTATATGAGCTGTTTTCAATACTGACACCAATAATAATGTTTCTCCTGGGATGATTTAGGGGTCAGTTTCGTTTTTTACAACAACTCGGAGTATAGCGTAAATTATTTTTTTAAATATACCTATGTTAGTAGAAAAATGAATAATAATGAAGAATTAGGATTATCATATTTGTATTTATCAATAATATCATGAATTTCCCATCAAAATAATATGATTGCATTTTTATGTTAATTTTAATTATAGTTTTAAGATAATTTATACATTTTTCTGTACAAATATGAATGCAACCTAACTGACGATATTAATACGATATCGCTATTACAGACGTGTAAACAAACGATATTATTATATGTAAGATAATATATAGTCCTCCTTGACAATACAATAGCCCTCCTCGACACAGGATTATCTTAGTGGTGGAACATTATTTTTAATAAATGTAAAAAAAGATTATATAAAGAAAAAAATAATAAGATGATACTTAGATTATAAAAGTATTTTTAAACATAGGTACATTCATTCGTTTTGGTTTTTAATCTATATTTGGGAATTTGATTTCAAATAATAAAATTATCATATTTTAAAATATTATTTACAGATTTCTCATAATACTTACGGTAATTAAAGATATCACTAGTCAGGCAATAATTTAGAAAACGTTAAATAAACATTCCAAAACTCCCATCAAAAACAAAAAATAAATAAATAGGGCAATGCATCTCGTCAAAAATAAGCAAGATCATTATCAGAACCAAAAATATTAATAAAATTAAAACAGAGTGAGAAAACACAGTTATCTTTATTTTTAAATTTAACTGTTATATATTTCATAAACCTACGCCATTACGCTTTCTCCCAAGCTTTCACTCTATAACTTTGTCTTTTCTTTATCTCTACTTCTTTATTATATTCTGGCATTATACCACCGGGACTCCATTACACGGAAGACAATGTAGAAGCAAGTAGATACTTTGCGCTACGTCATAACCGTCTACGACGTCGTAGAGTCGCTACGCCCCGAGTATCAGGGGGCTACGCTCTCCGTAGCATTGTACTTTTAACAATGATGTCAGGTGTAAAAGTTGCTTCAACTAAAATAAAAATAATACATTACATTATTTTTTAATAATATACAATAGAAGGTAATTATAATTCATAATAACAAAATTTTAAAAGCTTATGATTATTATGACATTTAATTATCCCATTTTAGTTGTAAAAATATAATATTTTAAAATAATTTATATTATATATTTCAAAGATTTTTAGTACCCCTTTAAAAAAATACTTTAGTTCGGTTTTGAAATATCATTTAGACATTCGTATTCATTGGAGTACATAAATGCTATAATGAAGACCTTGTACTCGAAGCCAAGACATAAATCATTTCCCAGCTCGCTGCCCGATAACATAAGAAAGATTGCAGGAAGTGGCTGGATGCGGAGTACAAACAGAGGAATAGCGATCGTTAAGATATGCTTTTAATATAGAGTGAACGAACGTGGGCTGAAGAAGATGAAGAAACAAACTGTTATAAGACAAGATATACAATATAAATTAGATCATATTTTAAAGAGGTTGTAATTTGTTTTTTAATAAAATCAACCATATTTACGAGTACTTTACGTAGGTATATGTTGACACGTGTATGTTACAAGCATGTAAATGTGTATTTCCAATGTTTAAGGCAGAAACTTGTGGTTAGATATTTTATCTAGTAATATACAAAGTTAATATTTGCTTTGTAATCCGTATAATATTAGTGCTTATTATTTTCATATTTAATCTGGGGATTTAACATATGAAAACCAGCGTTTACATAAAAACATCTATTAATTTAATAATAAAAAAATCGTAATATAGTACATTGAATATGCATACAACACATACGATATAATATGGTTCCGCCTAAAGAACTCCAATAAAACCGTATTTCTAAATAACTAAGATACAGTTTAAGATAAACTCAAAAGGTGAATTTAATCAGTTACGGACCCAATTAAATATATAATGATTAAAAGTCTCACTGTGAATTATATATCTAGAATATCAGAAAATAAATTCATTTTAATGTATTAACTATTCATGCGGGCTATAGGTATGTGAATTAATTTAGAATTTCGTTGTTTAAAAATATGTTTTTATTAAGGAGAACACATTCTTACTGTGAGTTGTAATTATTCAGAATATGGATCTGTGATGTTTTAAAACATTATATAAGTTGTATCAATGTGTCCAAAATTTAATAAAAATGAATTGATAATTCTGGCGTCTGCAGTCGGTTTACTCAAAGCTATTTGAGATTCCGTAAAAATAATGTAGATGGCTTTCAAATAATGGAACGACAGATGTATTAATTTGAAAACGTGTAACATATAGGTTCGAAAATTTTTCATGAAAAATACTGGCGCTATAACACTATTGGTAGTGTACATCCCCGGATTGGATATAGAGATCCAGGTTTGAATCCTGGTAGCGCAAAAATAATATTTTTCGACAAAATTGATTTTATATGTATATTTTTATAATTAATACATTAAATTTGTATTTAAAACATCACAGACCTATGTTCTGAATAATTACAACTTCACAATAAGAATGTGTTCTCCTTAATAATAAGTGATTTATTAAAAAATTATATTTTATAAGTCATCTTGAATAAAATACATGAAAATAAATATATACGCCAATTATATAACAAATCTAATCGAATAATATTTTTATTAAAAATATTATTTTGTATCTTTAACTTAATATAATATCTACTTACATATTTGCTATTTTCTGAGAAACCTTTAAAGCCAGCCTCAACGTCGACAGACGCTTTTATTTTTGCTCTTCAAACGTGCAAGTATCTACTTTGGCAGCTGAGATAAGGAACATCCCCCTCCCTCTGCCCGCCACTACTCCCCCCAGTGCTCCATGGGACTCCGCCCTCAGATAAATAAATGACTAAACAGGTGTCAGAGAGAAGTTTACAGTCAGACTGGAAATGGATGCTGAGATTTAAATTTTAAGCTTAATGACATTGATTTAACTGCGTTGCCCGGACTGTCTGCTGGATAAGAAGAAACATTTTAGTAAATTTTATGATTGAACTTAATATATTACGTAAATAATATTAAGATACATTGGTATTCTCTAACTCTTTAAATGGAAAAATAACCATTATTACAAATAAAAATTTAAAAATGTACTGTAAAAATATATAATATTATGTACTAAATATAAAAATTATCAAATTTAAGTACTTTAAATCATTTTTATAGTATGGTAATAGAAAATACAAAAGGTCACCCTGAAATTGGTTAGACTAATAAATAATTTCAAAAGTAAAAATAAGTCCGTTTTGCGGCACCAAACAAATTACCTTTTATGTGTTATTTTCTGTGTACTTTCCGGCGTTTGCCTTCTTTTAAAGAAATGTTCTTTCTATCTATTACACATAGTCCGGGTTTAAATTATTTCCATTTATTTTCGTTTCTTATTCGATTAGAGTTTCCCAACTAATCTCTTAATCTTTTTTCCTCTTATCAAAGCGCCAGGAATCTTCTGACACATATATATAGTTTTATTAGAGCCTTTCAATAATTCTTATTAATTTCCACAACATTCTTTTTTATTAGTCTTATTTTTCTGTATTTGGCAATATATATGTATACAGGATGTAACAGATCTAGTCCACAATATTTTATGGGTGGATGACCTGACTAAATTACGAGTCAGAAATGTTAAAGGTATATGTGCAAATTCTGTACTGTTATATTATTTAACATATTATTTTAAAGAGAACACATTATTATTTGTGATGTTGTATTTTTTTCAGAACATAGTTTTGTGATATTTTAATACAAATTAAGTGCATCAATTAGAAACCGTCATTTGAACCGGGATCTCTCCCTATTCGGGGAAGTGCGATGGCAGCTAAAATATTTTTTCGATAAATTGAGTTTATTTGTATATATCTTTCTAATTGATGTATTTAATTTCTACTAGAACATATTATTTTTTGAAATTTTTACAAAATCATGTTAAGCTATAAATATTTACATAATTCGATATAAATATTTGCGAAATTTATCCATTATTAATTTATATCTTCGCTTCAAGCCGTAAATCATGTTACAAAATAGTCTAGTCGTTCGAAATTCGGTTACCCTTAAATTTTTGTATTCAATTATAATTCGGAATCAATAAAATAGTTCAATTAATCGAATCGCAAATTTTTTTTTTTTTTACATTCCTTGAACATTTTCCACTCATAATTTAATCAAGTAACCACCCATAAAATATTGTGGACTAGGTCTGTTACACCCTGCATAATTTTAAATATATATATATAAGACAGTAAAATTAAATTAATGAAGCTTCATTTTCAACAATAATATTAAATAATAATTTTACCAAAATATGATATAATATTAAGAATTTTTCCCTTTTTTGAATATATTTTTTAATTCTCTTCAATCATTACTGATGCAAGATTGTTAATATATTTTATACCAGTATAGGTATAGTAGTTTTGATATATTGGTATTATAAAGTATTAAGCATTAGGCAGATTTATAGATTTTTGAGTTCTTGGTCGATTATTTATTATCAGTGAGTGTGTGTGTATGTTGTTAATTGTACTACAAGCTTTTCAACAATTTGCTAGTTGTTAAGTTTGAAATCATCCAGTCTGATTGTAATGACTATGGAGATCAATCTGTATATATGGCTCAGGAGTGAGATGAGATGATAGTTTTTCAACAATTTTTGTCTCCTTTTTATTATTATTATTTTATTATCAGGTATTATTTTAGACTGTTAAAGAAACTAGAGAGTTTTATTATATTAGTTTTTTTAGATAGGACAATTCTATATCCATTAAATGAGAGACATACGCTGATGATTCAATATATAAAAGGCATATATATATATGTGTGTATATAAACATTATGCATCACTCATATATTAGAGCGATGCCATAAAATCCAATATATAATGGCTATTATTAGATGTGACTGTTTCCCACCTATAGTCAATTTATTTATTCCATCTCTTTAAAATAATTCGCATTTTAAGGCAAAAAATTATTTAAGGGATGTTTTAATTTGCTCTGTTGAAAAAAGTTTTTTAACGTTGAGAAAATTTTGAAGTGATCGGAATAAATGGTAATCACTTGGTGCCAATTCTGGAGAGTATGGAGGATACTGTAAAACTTCTCATTTTAGGTCAATTAGTTGTCTTTGGGTGGTTGATGTAACATGTGGTCTGGCATTATCTAGATGAAAAATGACACCTTTTCTGTGTATCAAATGTCGAATAACGGTTGATTGGTCAATTTGAGACCTCTCTACAATTACTCTTAAAGTTAGTTGAGGGTCTGCATTCACCACAGCCTTCAGATCTTCGTCATTAATTTTGATGGGATGTTCAGCGTGGAGTTGATATAACAAGGATAGATTCCCAGAACAAAACTTGTTGAACCAAAAATAACATATTCGTCTTTTCACCACATTTTTACCCCACACAGAAAAGATATTTTCAGTTGCGGTAGTGTGGCACTTCTTCTTTTTTTGAACTCATAAAGCAAGCATCGTCGTAAATGCATTTTATTCAGAGCCATTGCTAAGTGTTTTTTTGGTTGTTACACGACCGGCTATTGAACGAAAACTAGCCAAATCAGGTAGAGGGTGTCCCTTTTGAGAAATAGCAAAAAAAAAATTTCAAGACAAAAGACAACCGTTTACATTATCTGTAAATATGTACCGTTAAAATGACAAGAACTTGTACATCAACCTAATATATATATATATATATATATGTATGTGTGCGCACTCATATACACATACACAATATACATATGTTTATCGAGAAAAAAGTTACCTTCCCCCAACGATGTCAAGTTCAATAGAGCAGACTCAGACAGAGGAACGCAGTGGTGAGGATTTCTCTATCCGGACCAACTTAATAGTCGAGAGCGACATTGTCAATTGAATGCACACTCACAGTTGGATACAATTAATTTTTAAGAAGTTTAACAATTATTTTAGAATTGCATAACGACAGTATGAGAGTAATGGATTTTAAGATCTATTCGATCCAGAAGGAGAGACGTTGTACCAATATTTATTGGGCAATTAAAAATATGTAGTTCAAATATTTCACTGTGGCATTCACAAATTAGGGAATCGAGGACTTGTACTTTAGCAAGGTGAGAGAGGATAGAACAATGACTTAGCTGCATTTGGAAAATCATTGATTATAGATAGATATCTCTTGTTTAATTTAATCCCGCGCATATAACATGTATAAGACAAAAATATTAATCTCAATAAATATACAAACCAAACATGTTAATTGACCCCAGAAATTACACGCTAACTAAATGATATTATTGTATTATATCCAACGAGACTCGTTCAATCGTAGACGGACCGCTACCCAACTCTATTGAAAATTGCGTCGTTTGGGCAAGGCAGAGAAAATGAATCACCACACTCTTTTACATACAACTCTCACCTCTACCTCCTGTGATGTTATTATGAATTTTTACTTAATATTCTGCCAATAGGTGGTTAAGTAATTATTTTGTTATAAATATATATTTATTTGTATTTTCATTTTGATTTATTTTGACCTTTATGAAAATGAAATTTACGGTGCACATTTGTTGATTTAATATGAATGATAAAAAAGATATATTATATTAATATTAAATTAACAATTAAAAACATAAAAATTGTACAATTTTTTTATTGTCTTTAAAAATTAAAGAAACTGTATATAAATTGTACATAAGCGGATGGGTTATTAGTGTTTATTGTACTCTTCTCTTTAAAATATTAGAACTACAATACTAGAATTGACATGGACTTGGGGCGCAATGGTGTTTTTATTGTGACTGGAATGCCAAAAGTGATAGAAGAATAAATAATACCATAACGTATCAGAAGTCTTATCGTAAGACAGTTTAAATTTTTTTTTAAAATCTAATATTAGTAAAATAAAATGATGCCTACTAGGTAAAACTTTGACTAAATAATAAATGCATAAAACGGTTCATAGAACTGAGTTCATAGTTAGCCTTCATAAACAAAAAGAAAATAATTTGTAGCTTTTTTTACGCAAATTTATAGCATTTTATACTGGAATAAAATGTTCTGGAAGTAGGTGCATCAATCCAAATTTAATTGATAGATAAGTATATAAATAATATCTACGAAATATTAATGAATAATAAAACGTGGTGTAAAAACTACACGAATAAACAAAATAAATTTTCAAATGCAAATATCATTAAAGGATATAAAACTATGTTTATTACTATATTAATAAACAACATAACTTTTGTGCTACTTACCAAACCGAAAGTTATTTAGAACATTTCGGTTAATATTAACATTATTATTCAATAAAAGATCACCGAGGTTAAGTCTAATCATAAAACAGAATGATTTGAAAATTCTAAATCATGTACACACATTTATGTAATTTGTGTAAATTTTGAATTTATTTCTGATGTAATCAATATTCAAATTAAAATAAAACTACAGATTTTTTAAAATTAAGGTAATTTTCTTATATCGACGATTCAAATTTATTTTACATATTTAGTGAATAACATAACGCTTCAAAATACGGTACTCAGTTCGACCGTCACACATCCTATAGATCTTTTATGTCATCTTTGAAAGCCTTCACAAAGACGGGAGCTTATAGATGTTCCAAACTATTAAAACGATATTACGTAATAAGTTGTATGGGTTGTTTGTTTTAGCCACGCCCACTCAGTTGAGTTTTTTGCTCATTTTGTCCGGAGCGAGTGTGTAGGCGGGGCGAGTAGGCGGACCTCGGCGGCTGCTCCGCCCACCACCCACGTGGATCCGCCCATGGAATATTTAATACGCCCAGCATTGGAATTACTAAAGTTTTAACAGACATGCCAAGTTTGTCAATTTCACGCCTTAGTATGCGCCATAGAACTTATCTTACAAAAAGAAGCTGTGGAAATGAACGAATATATAATATTGTAGTTTTATATAAATTAGAAAATTTTATGCAATTTAATTTTAAACAGTTAATTTAATCTGGATATTCTTTAATTTACAAAAATAATATTTTTCCGAATAACAATCTCCATGAATATCACCATTTCTCACCGGTGTGATTTTATGAGTTTGACATATAAATCAATATATATTTTTTTATCTTTTATGTACCTATTTATTAACAGTATTGTTTAAAATCTGTCGAAACATTTTTATTTAATTTAGTTTCTGTAACATTGTATGAGTGTAACATATATTCTGCACTTTCTCCTATTAATATTATGGCAAATATACAGTTTATGTGTATTTAAATAGAGTATATAAAACTTTGAGACATATCGTTAAATATATCTCGAGACCCTTGTAGATTTTTGAAAGAATAAAAGATAAGAATTTCGAAGAATATTAATGTTAAATTATATTATACAATTTGATTTTTTAATTAAATATATAGTTTATCGTCTACATGAAGCGCTATAATATATTTAGTTCTTTATTTTTGATATATTTAATTATATTTTAAAGAAATTTAATTAATACCCGTATAAGTATTATTACAGTACATAAATGAATGATAGAATGATATTAGAAATATATATAATCGTATTATTTTTAAGACGAAATTGTGTGTTATTTTTAATTTTAAAAAAAACCAAAGAAAGTATTGGTGAAAGTAAGGTTGTATGTGAATAAATAAAATTAGTACCTATTGCTAATAATACTAAATAATAAATTAAGGGTTTCTGATGTGAATGAGTAACGCGCATTATATGGTAGTAACAAAATTTGAATGCTTCAAATTACAGTTGGAAATTTATAAATTACCTTGTAAAATATAATCATATTATACCTCAAAGTATCACAAGAAAGAATACACATATTTAATTACCCCCGTAGCTACAAATCACAAGTTGTATATTCAAATGTCCATTTTTGGACGATGCGATATGATATACCAGGTATTTCCAAGTTAATTTCGGGAGATAATACGGTTTTGCCTATGCGCTGAAATTTATAATCATCTCTTGAACAATACAAGTATTTTATTCTATTTAACCTTCTACTGTTAATATGGATCCCATTCTAATAAGATGTGTGCGTATCTTTCACATACTACGCAAACGAATAACTTGTGATAGATTAATTAACAATGTCATTCAATTCATTGAATGTAGAAGCAAAAATGGACGATTTGATTGTCTATTGTACGCAGATGATGCAGTATTAATGGCGAATAATGAACAAGAATTACAGAGTCTAGTACAATGTATGTAAGGAATGTGACCTTAATATTAATGTCAACAAGTCGAAAGTGATAGTATCCGAGAAGGAGAAAGCAAAATAATGTGCAAAATACGTGTAGGTAATGAATTTTTGGAACAAGTAGATGAGTTTGTGCATTTGGGAAGTATTTTTAATAGAAACGAAAACGGATATCGAAAGGAAGGTTACTGCAGGGAATAAAGTGTATGACGCTTTAAATGGAAATACTAAATGATGTTATATGTTACGTAAATCTTGCTAGAGAGAAAAATTATTATAGAAAGAGATGACAATAAAATTATTAGAAGAACACATTTTTATTATGAAGTTGTAATTATTCAGAACATAGGTCTGTGATATTTTAAACACTAATTAAATGTATTAACTAGAAAGATATTCATATAAAATCAATTTTATCGAAAAGTATTGTTGCTGCGCCACTGGGATTCGAATTTGGATCTCTTTCCAAACCGGGGAAGGTGCATTATCCAACTGTCTGAATAATTACAACTTCACGCTCGGTCGCGCAGCAGGCACTACAGTTGGTATAGCATGGCATTATTTTTCAAAATCAAGCAAAATATTACTTTCTTTTTTTATCCGTGTGTAAAATAAAAGGCTTCTTCAAATAAAGGCTTTGATGCTGTAATTAAATAAACGCTTTGTAACTGGATGTGCAGGTATTCGCCACTTATCACACAGAGTGAAGAGATCTCCACAGGTAGGGGTAACGACTCTATAGCTCAACTACTACCTCCTTTTAGATAAATGATATGGGGTGACATTTGACTTCAAAGGGTTAATTCTATCACTTGAAATGCAAACCAAGCGAGAATATTAAAGCCATGGATATCGTCTGGCCATTCTCTGTGAGATCTTTCGTCGCACATTATCGTATGAACGTCTGAGTCCAAAATGTCCAAAATATTTAGACATTGTTGGACATTATTTTTGAACGTAATAGTTTTGTGAGGAGAACACATTCTTATTGTGAAGTTGTAATTATTCAGAATGAATGAATGAATGGTCTGTGATATTTTAAATATGAATTAAATATATTAATTATAAAGATATACATATAAAATAAAATACCTATGTTCTGAATAATTACAACTTCACAATAAGAATGTGTTGTCCTAATAATAAAGTTGTATCAATGTGTACAAAATTTAATAAAAATGTATTGATAATTCTGGCGTCTGCTATCAGATTACTCAAAGGTATTTGAGATTCTGTAAAAATAAGGTAGACGACTCTTTCAAATAATGGAACGATTAAATGTATTAATATCAAAAAGGTAACATATAGGTTCGAAAATTTATCGCTAAAAATATTGTCGCTGTAGCATAGTTGGATAATGTACCTTCCCCGGTTTGGAAAGAGATCCAGGTTCGAATACCGGTGGCGCAATAATATTTTTCGATAAAATCGATTTTATATGTATATCTTTCTAATTAATATATTTAATTCATATTTGTAATAGTTTTGCGTCGTTTTGCAAAAAAACGCAACTGTTAAAAATAGTGTTATCAACAGCCACACGTAGGTATTCATATATCACACACAAAGCCTGTTTCTTCCAATTTTTCCATTAAACACTTAGCCGGTGCAAAATGGTGAAAATTGTACTCAATCTTTTTTCAGTACTCACAATTGTTCCGTTGCTTTCTTTCATAATATGCTTTCAAAATAAGCAATCCTTGTTGAACTATTATATATAGTGCTTTATTGTGTAATGGAATACTGTCTACATGACATGATACCTGTCAAGTATCAGCTTCCAAAAAGTACTTCTATAAAAATGTCTACTTCTTATTGCGCAAAAAAACTGCGTGACATGAAACTTAAGTGACAATGGGCTGGATATATCTGTCTTAAAAATATAGATAAAGTGACGACTTGAGAAGAGTGGCGGGCAATAGATGAAGAGAGAAACTGTGGAATCTTTGGGGAGGCCTATATATTCAACTATCGAAAAACACGATCTAATGATGATGTCCTGCATATATGTATAAATTATACCTGGTTAATAAAAATAATTAAGCAGTTCGCGCGATTATTATCCATCATAGTTATTGTTTACGAATCAAAGATTATTCTATTATCTAACTTAACTTTTTTTATGCATAGTTTTAAAGTAAAAAAGATGTGAGAAATCTACCTTTGATGATGACCCTCTCCATTTTTTGAGACTATCGTAAACGATTTATGGCTGGCATTCAACGATCTACGTTTTCAGTTCGATCGCATCATATCATATTACAAATTGTTAAAGCCGACTGCAAAATAAGTATAATTTAACTTTTAATTTAATTTTACTTAACATAGTTTTCTCATACATGGTACATTAGTTCTAAACTAAATTATTATCGGATGACATAAAATTTCTATATGATATTATTGCAACGTAATTCAAATACCGATTGTACCTTGTATAAATATGTGATAATGGTATTGATAAGTTCAGAATTACAGTCATGTTTTTTTAATGCAAATTAGTAGCTGTATATTGAATCGATTTAATTGATAACTGATAAAGTCGGTTATCATCGTCATGGATGGCACAATAGCCTTCTCCAGTTTATAAGCGATTTTAGAACGCACGCATCTTGTGTAACGCCGTCCAACCAACATAGCTTTGATAACTTGGCTCTTACAGCACTTTTCCGGACATATGTACCTACCAGAGTTTTTTCAACGTACACTTCGACGTCCATGATATAATGGTGAAACGGACACAGGGCGCAATCCAGCAATAACATTATAACTATAGCACCATCACCACTTTTTGGATTTTGGTCTATTTGCTACAGATCGGGTCCATGAGGACCTCTTGCTCTTTCATATATCGTGTACCTAATGGGCTGGTTTCAGAATGTGAGTGTTATGTGAACATCTTTATGTTGGGCCTGTGACGTGATGTTCTGCGCGAGAAGAGAGTGGCGGCACTCTTTGATGGGTTTATATCGACTCTTTTTGTCCCATTCCTCTACGAGGGTGGCTTGTCACTGTACTCTACAGATTGCTAGGGTGGGTTTGAGAAAGGAGGCTAAAATCGCGATATCCTCTGCGCCATCACCACACACCGACAGGCCACAATATATATGATGATACAGCGGACCTTAACGCCGAGTGCTCCACTAAACGACTACTTCTCTGTCACACTTACACCTAACAAGATCATACGTTTCACCTAAGTACTATTTACGCCTCATCGCTCAAATACATATTTCTAACTAGCTGAAGTACCCGGCGTTTCCCGGGCTTTATGCAGAGTTTTTCATCGAAATCATTTAGGGAGATGGAAGTAGTTTTTTCGAAATCAGATGTAGATAGTAATTTCCCTCTTATTTTGAATGTCAAGTGTGCAAAATTTCATCAAGCTCGGAATAAAATTGTAGATTTGTATTAAAAATAAACCCACCAAACCATTAAAGTAACTTCAACATGGGCCGACATTTGCGGCATTCATAATTTTCAATAAAATCCTTTTGATTTAAAAATATGATCATATCTATTAGTTCAAACATTCGTAAATATCTACGCCAAATAAGAAATTAACAATTTGGGTACGCTTAAATATTAAATTAATGCACAGTGCGATTACTGCCTTTGTTTAGCTGGGAGGTACACCCGGCTACAGTATATAGTATCTGTCCTTTAGCGTGTAGTGTTTCCCGAAGCAATGCAAGTTTCAAGCGCATTGTCTATTTAGCGAGGGACTCGCGTGTACCGAACAACGTGTTTAGCTTAAATCGGGAGTATTAAAGCTTTCCATGTCTGGACTTGAACATTAACCGCCCGTCGGCTCATAACTTTGTACAAACCGAAGGCAAAGTTGTGTACAAGGTACGAGATATTTGAAGGAACTAAGATGGCGCTCTCCGCATCACACTGACTGCAGCTGTGTCGGACACAACCCACTGAATTAAACAAAGCCTCTGGAGTTCTAACGATATTTCAGCAGTATGTTTGTCCGTGAAGGTTTTCAAATTAAATAGAGAAATCTTAGGTAGTTACTTCATATTCACATTTTTAAAAGTTTCATTTTTGTTATATTCTTACATCCCAATATATTTCTGCGTATCATACGTGGGAAAATTGGAGAGAATTGTCAATTTCCTTTCTGAAGGTATATTTTTTATAAATTAAAACTAATAATAAATTAAATTAAAACTAATAATAAATTAAATTTAAACAGTAATACGAATGTAGGTCGGTAATTATTACATACGAATGATTTTTCAAAATTAAAACATCAAACTATTTTTCTTGAAATTTTAAGACCTAGATTAATAAAATTGTGTTTAGTTTGTGGTGTTGGGATGTTTAATGAATATGGAAGAAGATCCTATACAGAACAAGTGTTGCTTAAACGATGTTCTAAAACTTCTTAGTTATTAATATACCTTAAGCATTGATTAGATTTTTAAATTGGCAATAACTTAGCAAAAAAAAAAAATATTTACAAATAAAATTAACAAATGTTTAAAAAAATATCAAAATAATACAAATCTAAATGAAAAAAATCCATAAAAATATACGTTTGAACCACAGACCAGTAAATGAATAGATATGAAATAAAGTGTATATATAGGAGAGGGGTTTGGAACATTAGTTGTGGGACGAGGGGCATTCTACACACATTCTTTGTGGAAACAAAAATTCGATAGTTTTGTCACATTTATGTAAGAGTAAAAGTATTCACTCTTCGAAAGTTAAATCTTTGCGTAAACAAGACGTATAGTTTACATTAATGCATATTATATTGTTAGCGTTTAAATTTTCATTCCAATCGAGTCATATATACAAAAAAGTCGCAGAGTTATTTGATTGCGTAAGTGGTACCAAAGTAATCACGTGGGTGACAACAAAATAAAAATATTAAAACAAGGAATATACGTTAATTCGTGTCTGTATTTGTATAGTCTGTAGTTTGTAGTCTGTTCTTTGAAGCGTAAATGCCTGTTTAAAGTAAGTACAGAATTTACTGCCAAATTTGCGATTCTTTCATCTTAATTTCTAAACTAGAAAGAATGTTGAGAATTCAAAAAAACATGCCGAAGGTAACTAAATATTAAACAGTGCATTCCTTCATAATTCAAAATATTTCTGCTGGCATGTTGCTCAAAGGTATATCAACTCTTTACAGATAACTCTGGAATGTTCCACCCTTCCCCGCCTCCGACCCTTACAGGGTTGGGTCTTTGAAGAGGGCCGCTTGTTAAGTTGTTACCTTCCGTAATTAAAAGGTTGAATTACACTGTTGTAGAACATTACACCTGTATCCTATCCTCCTGACGGTTTCTAGTGATCTTGCTCCGAGCTAACAAGGCTTCAAGATAATGTTATCAAATTTTACCCAAAATCAATAATATTATTTAGGCCATTTGATATGGAAGTTCTATTAAATTCAGATTCTGATCGAGATAGATTTACACGATCATGAATGAAGTATGTAAACAAACCTTTATCAAACCAACTAATTACATGCACAGATAAGAAAAATATAAAGGTTCATCGACATGAAGATATTTTCATCTTGAGAGAGACAAAAATATCTATATTAATAGGTTTAATTCTCTCTCCATTTAAAATGTAAAATAATGAATAACTCAGCGGTAATCTTTAATGCTATTCTTGAGACAAAATTTTCTACATGTTTCAGGCTGATGTTGTTCATTCATAAAACATTTATGCCCATGTGTGAGGTGGCACAGTCCTGTTAAAACCGCATGTGTTGCAGGCCCAATCGATCCAATTCGGCCACCAAATTTTTTTTACATAATTTCTTCTTGCATTCTGATAATAGGGCTCAATGATTCCGCTGGTCTACATGGCGCACCATACAGAAACTCTTTGTAGGTGTAAAGGTCGTTAGTGTATCACTTGATGACTTTTTTTCCAAAAGTCAGGTTTGTGTTTGTTTTAATGTTTTAATGACTTCAACACGTTGTTGAGGCGTTAGATGCTCCAAATCAATTGTAATCAACTTCTCTCTACAACTTCCAAATGCGAACTGACATGTTTGCCAAACCAAAATGGCGGCCAAACACAATCGGCCTGGTACATAATATTCACCCTGTATCACACGCATCTTTAAGTTTGCAGTAAGTTGAAAATTTACTGTAATCATTTGGAAATTCTCAGTAAATGACAAAATATTATTTAGTGATTTATAAAAGTGGTTACCGAAAAAAATAATTGTCTTAAAAGAAAAGCTAATGAAAAAGAGTTTTTAAATATTTCCTAGTCTAACATGATTCCTTTAATACATAATTCATATGTTTTTTATTTTAAATTCTATTGTATCTAGAAGCAATTTTATATAAAATCTGTAAAGGAGAAATTAAAGAAATGTTGATATAAAAAAATGCTGACATTAATGTACGTCCACCTTACTGACAACAACAATACAATGGTATCGAAACTGGCTGACGTTAAATTAATCAAAGTGTTAATACAAATATTGTTATTTTTTTATAAATAATTATGTTTAACTAAAAAAATAATGCTATAAACGTTTAAAAAAATGTTATAAACCACAGCATATATTATTTATCAAAAGTATTAAAAAAGAAAAGAAAATATATTATCCAAACCAAATTGAGTTGGTATATTTTGAACATTGGGTTCCCATTTGGGTGAGCACCTACATACATAAATGAACGTCAAATGTGTGGCGGGATGTCCCGAATTAGTCTAACAAGCCGTGGATAATTTATTTGGAAAGGATAATCGCTGTGTTTAGTTACAGCATCCTCTGCCACGGTCCTAATCTCTGGATATGTTTTACCAGAATCTTTCACGAATTTATATTTACATTTTGAAAATTATAGGGTTTTTTATATAACGCAAAATTTTATAATTGTAAAAATAGTAAAATATAACATACATTACTGAGTCAACACATTATAGTTGATATCGACTGTGGTGTATAGTGTGTAGGATGATTATATCATAGATACTTATCTAACGTACGCAAAATGGTTTTGGATGAAGATTTTTTCAGTGGCGTAACTATAAAAATTGGGCCCCAATACACAAGGGAAAAAAAGCCCCCCTATATATGTATCACACATAAGAAATATGAATATTACGTACCACATGGTAATAATAGTGGAATAAAAATAGACTCTTGTCTCCTTTAAAATTCACCTTTCTTGAAAAAAACAAAAATGTGCATTAAACATTTATGTACACTTGCAACATAAAAAATCATTGTTAATTTTCGCTTTGTGACGATGGTCTGGTCTCTACCTCAATATTTAATATTAGCTAAGTAGGTACAATTAAATACATAAATAACGTTTTTACGTATTTTACAGGCATGTAAGAAATGCTTTTAAAATTTTATTATTTTAAAAACTATAAGTCCCTATTCACGCTGGGAAAAGATCGATACAAAGAGTATATGTTGTGGTTTATGTTTATGTGGCATGGACGGACTTTTGGGCCTCTATGTAACATAGTCCCCAATGCATCGCATTGGTTGCATTGGCGTAGTTACACAACTGATTTTTATAAAAATCCTTTGTCATCTAGTGTTGATTTGATAGGACATGAACATTAAGAATTATTTTTTTAGCAAATACTCGACACGTTTTGATTGTTTATTTTTTATGGTATACTGTTATCAGTATTATTACTGTATTTTCGCCTCCATTAGCATCGCCACTTATATAAAACAAATATTGCAATGACGCGCGTGACGTTTTTACTATTCTGCGTTTGTCTTTACGATATGTTTATTTAAGATAGATCATTTTTGTTATTTATGACTATATCTAGAAAAATATGTAAGTTTTCAGGTGATATAAAAAAAACTGTGACTAAATCATTTATGTATTGTATTTTTATTGATGTTAATCCGACAAATAAAATCGACAGTCGTCATTGGTAGGTGTTATAAAAAAAATTGTCACACATTTGCTGCAGTTATTTAGTAACTTTGTCATTTTTTCAAATTGATTTTAAGTTTTATTAGAAATATTTACTTCATGATATTTTTGGGGGTTGCTACTTTAAAAAAACTATTTTAAATCTTCCAATACTAAATATCAAATAGCGAAAATATTATACACAATCCATATTCTATATCCAAATATACAAAAAAAAAAAAAATTCTTCTTATAAACACATTTGTAATATGTTTGAAGTGAACGGATATTTAAGAAAATGTATACCCTCTAGGTCTGCGAAATTGAGTGAGCAACTTTACCAGTCACCCTGTATATTAGATTTATGTTTAAAGTAAGCGAGTACCCTTAAGTAAAATCTGCCAAGCCGTTTGAGAGACAATGTCCCCGTGAGGAATTATCTCCCTTAAAACAAATAGACGGACCAAAGCATATTGTACATGTATATGTGTAATTATATTTAAGCATGCATACATACAAACGTCGTAGGTGATTCAATGGGGGGATGGCCTCATATGAATGGACGTATGATAGGGGTCTTATACAAATACAGGCAATTCTGAGCGCCACTGGTTAATCTGGTACACCGACGACATTCACTTGCTTAATTTTTCATCATTATTTTAATTTAAACTAGACGTCTTATTTTATTAAAATTAATTGATCGTATATATGAGTTTTTTTAAATGTATGAGATTTGAAAAATGAGTAATATATTATATTTACATTGTTTTAAAAAAGTTGACCAAGAATGCATAAACCTAATTAGCAAAATTTATTTGAAAGTTAAAAAAAAAGCTGTTACGTAAAATCTACTTAGACACTTCGAATTTTACAAACGTTCACTAATGACAGTAGCGTTTGACGTTAACCAACTCTAGCATAAGTGCTGCTTCCACGATGAAGAATAGTTATACATGAATTATTAATTCAAAATTTTATTAAACTTTTATATTTTGCACGTATAATTTTATTTTTTATTAAAAAATCACACATAATAGTATTGAACCATCCTTAAATATAAATATACCATATAACAAGTGACTGAAACTATAAATATGTGACATGTTTAAAACCTTGAACATTAAAACGAAATTATTTTACGTATAGTCGTATCTGTTACAAACGCGTTACATGTCTCCGAAAAATGTATCATACCACTCCTGCATGTGACTTCCTCGTTGGTGTATTCAAAGGTACTAAATATCAAAAATAACGTTCTTATGTATTACAGTCGACTCGTGTATCTCCTATAACATATTCCGAAATTTCTAAACCTTTTGAAATCTCGTTATTTCTATTTTTAGTTTTCTGGGAGAGCCTATGATTGAACATACCTACTCTTACCATGGTTTTATATGTAACTTATTGTCACCTAAGGGTAATCTTTTATACTGTAAAATACGTATTCCTTTGGAACAAATAACGGCCGCGGCTGTATTTGTATTTGATAGCCATAAACCAATAATACTTAATACTTAATCAATAGTATTGAAGTATATTTTATAATTTGTATAGTTTTAGCGGAAAATATATTTGATGTAACAAAAACATGGTACATATTTTAATGTTACTTTGATATTGTTCACGATATAAGGAAGTACACACCCGTATATTATATACTCAAACTTTTGATGTGAGAGTACCTCAAAACATCAGTTACCTTTGAGTCATTCATTTAATATTAGCCTATTGCATTTTATATGGTGAGAAGATTTAACCAATTATAGTTTATTTTGACTTAACTCTTGACTCAAAATGGCTTTGTACACATCGATTGATTTAGATTTATGGAAGAAATGTCATGAGGGTTGAATTTATATTCTATTAACAACCTTTATCAATTTCACACTTAATTTTATATTTAACAAATAAAATCTCAGTAGGTAATATTTTTGTTATTTTTATTTTTATAATATGGGTATTGAGTATTATACATGATTAAAGTTATATATTTTTTTAATCGATTACCTCCCAAAAGACGAGACTAGCTCTTGTACTCGGAGAGGGAGTTACACTGTAATAATTTATATAATACATTTGTTATCTATAATATAATGGTTAAATAATATCTAATTTAGTAGGCACATGTGTAAATTAGTTATAAAAACAGGTATTATCGTAAAAAATGCAAAAATATTAATTAGTATAGAAAGTCTTTCTTACGTGAAATGAAAATGTTATTCAATATTATGTGCTCTAAAAATATCTATGTAATAATTAGCTTATAATAAAATAAAATACAATATATTAATAACTACGGTATAAAAATATTATAAATTTCTGGGTACATGTGTAATCTTTAAAGTATTTTTTGATAGCATTGATTATTTCTTCGTTATCGTTAATCTTTCTGATGTTTTCAGGTAAGCTGTTAATTTTTTTCCTTATGTGCGTATAGTGCTTTTATGCAAATGATGTGTTAATTTTTAAGCATGAAAATACAAATCTTTAGATTTATCTTAAAATATTATGCTAAAAAATCTATCAGCAACGAAAACAAATATTTAATATGAATAAATTATATCATTTACTGATGTCATTCATGTAAAATATTTATAACAATAATTATTCATTTAAACTAACATTTAACTAATTCACTAATTCATTTAACATAATTTATTTAAATGAATGCATCGGGTGTGTGCGAATTGAAGTACGGGTACAAATTTAACCCTTATAAGCACCCGTTAGAAATTTACTTGTGAAATTAGCTCACCATGTAGAACGTCAGGGGCGGGGAGTGGGTTTACTACGTAAGTTTATTAATCAATTCAATTATAACATTTCTACAGACTTCTGTCTATACATTTTGTGAAAATATCTAATACAACGGTAACGTGGTTGAATAGATTTAATAAAAAAATATTTTTTATTAGAAGATATTATACATTTTATATAAACATAATCACATAATTATATATGTTTTTTGCATTTTTTTCTTCTGCATGCGAGTCGGAGACTCGTGTACAGAGAAGGAGTATATTGTAGATAAAAAAAATATGTGTCTGCTATTACATATTTTTTTGTTTCAGATACAAATTTATAATAGTCTGTAATTTTTCTAATTGAAAGGGTGAGATTATTCAAGAATTTAATATATAGATAAATGAAGTGGTTTTGGGTTGCAGTATATTTAAGTTTTGGAATATCCATTTTGTCTCTAAATCTTGTTGATCGGAAATTACTTCTAATATTTAATTTTCAAAATTTGGATTATTGTGCTATTTTTAATGTCTATTATTTTTGGTACAATTTTATTTGGTATTATTTTGGGTACTTGGGTAGTCTTTTTTTAGAATTATTTTTATCATCATTTTTTGAGTAATTTCTAATTGTGATATTTAAGTTTTATATTCTCCTCCCCATCTAATAATACCGTATTGCAAATGTGACTGTAGAAATACATAATACATTATTTTAAAATTTGTAGGTGATAAGATATATCTGAGTCTTACAAATATGTACGTAGTTTTCCTTATTTTGTTTGTTATTGGGCTTTTTTCATTTGAGTCTGTTATCTATTATGATTCCTAGGTACTTGATACAGTATTTTTCTTCAATTACTGAACATTGGTCAAATACTTACTCATAATCGATACAACAAAACATATGTAAAGTATATTTCTTCTATATTATGTACCTATGAGGGTTATACAATAAATGTGATAGAATTTCAAATAAGAATAGTAGCCATGTTTATTAATATTTTAACAGTTCAAATTCAATGTGCACTTCGTGAATTTTATGGTCGATTCAATTATTTCCAGAAATGGACCTTATACATATCTATTCGTTAGACTATTTTCTGTGAAGATATGTAAAGTCTCTTGCTTAAGCTGATAAACCAATAACAATTAAAAAACAATATAACTCGTGTTGTTGGTGAAAGAGTGGCTGAAAATTGGATCCGAAGAATGCATTGTATCAAACGTAGTTGTGGTACATATTTGAATTAAATTATATTCTAAATTATTAAATTATATTCCATTGTTAATGGCATCGAATAATCTTTCAAATAATTTTTATCATACATGGTTTTTTTAAATTTCTAACGCATATTGTGACGTTACGAAAGTAAAATCACTAATTTATTTGGAACGGGTGCAATACTTCGTATCACAGATAGTACACCGTAACCAATAGCAGCGCGGCGTGGTGTAAGATGGTGAATTTTTGATGTTTCCGAAAAGGGGAGTAAGACAAACGATCGGCCGTGCGCTCTGTACTGTTATAAAAAAAAGTAAAATCATGGATTATCCAGCTTTGTATAAAGAGTAAATACTATAAAAAATATAAATATGAGTGCACCTATGTGGGAAATATTCGTGCCTAATCTGCATTGTGAAATTCTTTGTTCTAGGAAACAAGCAGCTTCCCTTTATTTTTGACAATTGCATACTTTTAAGATGCACCTTGTTACCGATAACGTATATTATGATTGAGGTATTTTTGGAAATATTTTTCTTTTCGTGATGGGATCTTCTTACGATGGAAATGATTTTGATGATGGAGTATCTATTTGCATCCGTCATTCTTCACGGATGGCGTATGATTACAAAATATAATTTGTATATGGGTTTTTTGGTGGTAATTTCTACTTCAGTACCAAGCCCGAATAGAATAAACTCAGGAAAGTTGAGTTATCGCTATATTAAATTATGTTATTTTGACATCCTGATAAATGAAATGTTTTTTTCCAAAACCGATTGGTGTTGTAAGTAACTCATTAAGTGACTAAAGACGATGTTAAATATGTAATCTATATAAAAAAATAATTTTTTAAATATTATATACTATGTTTCAATTTTATAATCTACTTAAATATATTGGTAATCAAATCTATAAATACACGAATAAAACATAAGTTATCTTCCTTTGCTTTATTTTAGAGCATTTTAGAATGTCAAATAGGTAATAATAATATATATCATAGTTTGTGTCTCAGTAAAGTATTCCAAACTGTAGGTAGATAGATACATACGGCATCAACCTTATTTAATGATATTTACAGGATGCGTTAATTTTATTAATAATTGGATTCTTCTTGTCCCCTTCAATGTAATTGTCTTTCGGTCCGCGTATCCGTCTGGATTAAGGCGTTCGGAGTGCCAATGCGAGATAACCAAATATCAACTCAATTAGTCTACCGAAAGGGTAGCAGACATATACACACAACCTATGAGGGCATGCCCCAAAGCCTGGTGAAAATTAACTGGATAGCAAAATGATAATACTGTTATTCGTAAAAAAAAATGTGAACAGTACTAAGGAATGAGCCATTTCTACTACAAAGTATTTGTCTATTATTTGATTTTGGTGCTTTCGAGTTAAATTTATGGTACTGGTTCATATGTGAGCATTGTCAAGAAGGTAGAGCTTGGCTTGTGAATTGCAGAAAATGGTCGTGATTTCTGACAATAGAATTGTAGAAAATTCGCCTGGTAATTCAATTATGATAACGGACGTGGTTATTAGTTTCATTTGTAACAATCAAATAGGGTTTGCTTATTATAACCTGATTACCAGTTACTAGTTGGTTTGGGGGATCTTACAAATAAATAACGATGTAATATGAAAGTAATAAGGTCTATTTTATGGAAATCGTTGATTGCGAATCATCTTGAATTACAATTATTTTTTTAAAATTATATTAAGCCTTCCTCTAAGTAATGTTATTCTGACTTCATAAAACTTGTGAGATATTCACAAACCTTGAGATTTTTTTTAATCAAATGGAACACAAAATTTGACTCGGCTGATATAAAATAATTGTTGGACTCATATTCTGAGACAAAAACAAAAGTAAAAATAAACACGGACGAAGTACAAGAAAAACACGTAATTTCATAATCCAGAACATTTCCGGAATAGGTTTTTAATTAATTTCTGAGGGACTGGCAATGTTTTAAAAACATGACTCGAATATAGAGAGAATTGTAAAGTTGAAATCAGGCGTCATAATAAGATTTGTAATAAAAAAGAAAATAATTGCAGTTTTCCATCAAGTCATATTTTAAAAGAATGGACGAACCAGCTATAGCCGTTTCATCGGAAATTTAACCATTTACCTCGAGTGCGCAAAGTAAAACGCATGTGAAAATAATGAACACTGCTGAAAATATGAACGAATAAAAGTTGAATGCATTATATATAATTTTGTTTATGTTTTGATTTAAAATTAACTATTACTGAACGTATCTTGTGTTCTCTTAGTAGTTTTCAACTCATTTTACGTTCGTAGAATATCGTTTTAATTAAACATACATATTCGACGTGTAATATAAATGCTTTCCATATGTAAAAATGACCGCAAACTAATACGATAACATCACATACGCAAAAAAGCGTGTGTAAGTGTTTCGACGTATAACGAACGACCTCAAGGAACGGAACTCGTTCGTAAATCGAGAACTGCCTGTAGTTCATATTATTATGTTGATATATCTCATTCATTAAAATAAATAGGCATCGGCTACATGGTAGCCATTTTTATTGATTCTCAGATTTTTAACAAAATATACAATATCATTTTTATAATATTTATTTTTTCACTTTGATATACCAGTGGAACCCGGATTTTACATGCCCAAAATTCACGTTTCTCTTTCATTTGCGTGTTATTTCTGCAGTACCGTGTCATTTTAATACATTAAAAACTCTATTGTTTGTATTTCCCTCGAATTACGTCGAAAATTTATTGAAATTCGTTCGGCCAGTTTGCTTTTCGCCATAAACCTATAATCACCGTAAATATATATAAATTAATAATGTACACAGTGGAACCACGATTTTAAGTTTTTGAAGGGACCAACTAAAAATAATTAATTTAAAAAAAATCTAGGTTTATGGGATGAGCAGACACTTCGTCTTCTCAGGAATGTTTTTCTTCTTTCAAATTTTCGTTTATACGACTGTCCACGTCCAATGTTATTATGTTGGTGTTAGCGTATATATATATATGTATAAATATGTTTTTGTATAAAAGGTTTAATTTAAACTGAAACATTTTGTATAAACATTGAGAATTAGTATCAATGTAAAAATACATTCACATTACAGGTTATAACAGTAAAAAACATAATATTTTATTTAAAAATATATACAAGTTTTCTAATAATAATAATTATTGTAGTTTGCAAGTGTGCCGCCGGGCGCAGGTGACGCTAACATCACTTTACAAAGCCTGCCGCGCTCTTTATGTTGCAGCACTTCATGTTTATGCGGTGCTCTTCTTCAGGATGTGGCTGCTTTGAGAATCGTTAGATCATATCCTCGGTTATGGTATGGTTATTGCTGAAAAGCGTTGCGATTTCGATTTTACATAACCATAAAACTGATATGTTTGAGAATAATTTTAGAGCGTATGCCTTGCATCCCAAAACCGCCGCCATTTTCAATTGTTACAATTTTTCACTTCCAAAGTGTATAAATAAATAAAAATAACGTTTAGTAAACTCCTAATATCTAGATTGTACATAGTTTATCACATATCAAACCATTCATTCTTATATATCGATAAGTAAATATATTATACGAATAGGTATACAGGTTAATTTAACATGTTAACGAAATGAAAAAGATTATAACATTTGAATATGTGTTCTTGGATATATTAAAATATTGCTAATAATACACTGGTCAAAATAAGAAAATATATAAAATTGAAAAATATTGTTTTTACGGGCGTATTCTAGTGTGTTAAAAACATTTTACAGATAAAAATATTGCTTTAAATAATAAAAAAAAAAAAATTAGATTCTCATTGTGACATATATGCTGTTTCAGGAAAATGAATTATCAAATTTAGTCCATAGGCGGCGGTAGTGTAATGGTACTCGAAGCGAGTCCACATATTAACATATGGAGATTGATGGGTGAGAATGGTGAACGTTATATTTATATAAAATGATCACTTAAGCCAGCTGAAGACAAGTCGTCAGCCCTGTAATTAACCATACTTCCAAATATTTTCCCTAAAATATATAAAAAATAGCTTCGTCTCTATGATATATCTATTTGTTTGAAAATGAATTAAGATAGTTATATGCACAAGTGAGGTTTTCATTTTCTCTGTAGTGCATTAGTTGTTGTGATTTAATTTTACAACGCATACCATCAATTCAAAATCTTCGTCCACAGCTTGGTGGGTTGAGTAGCCCCATCGATACGGAGAAAGTCTGTATGAAAATATAATATTTCAGAAAGACGAATAGAAAAGGTTTGATTTGTGTGCATTACAGATAGATCGGCATATTCTTAAAAATAATCAACATTTGAAAACAATGAACATAGTCAGTCGTCATGTTACTTTAGCCTTACCATAAACAATAGAATATATATTATTTCATATTCCATTTATTTACATACTCCTACTCCTAATATTTGGTGTTTACATACATTGTTTCGTTTTATAAAGATTACTTAAAAAATAATCATAAAATTTCCACCATTGGCACTAAACCAAATCGAGTTTTTAAATAAAATTCAAAAAGCTTTATATATTCAACTATAAGATAGTCCGTTTAACGTAATATTCTGTTTATTAAATGTATGAAAACTTGTGAAATTTTACTTTTAAATTACGTTTGCCGAGAAAATGCGGAAATAACTATATAATGTTTATAGATCTACATAAGTGAAATTTCATGACATTATCCATTCAAATTTATCCAAGTGTAAAAAGCGGGAACAGTGAAAAATCGCCAATTCGAAATTTGAATAAAATTCCGACGGAGGGATGTGCGATGCGAATGATAGAGTAATATTTAAGTGAAAACACATTTGGGATTCAAAGAGGATATTGTACCGCCAGCTGGCGCCCCGTCCGTGGACCAGATGGGGATGGTCATTTCAAGGCCAGTGGCGGATATTCAAATTATACACGGTCAAACTGTAAAATTAACATTTGGATGGTACCATTTCTTTTCACTCTGAAGCACAATTTCACCATGCACATGCTACAGCAGCTAGAACCAAAATACATTAACTTAATTAGTTAGTCATTAATATAACTAGAACTAAAGCATACTAGCATAATTAGTTGAGAGTTCAATGCTGTCGATAGAACTAAAACCAAACTACACTAGTTAATTAGTTAAGAATTATAACCTATATCTTTATGATTGTTTGAATATGCGCGCGTGTGCATATGTAATATGTTAATGTTACATTTTTCATGTATGCAAACTCGAATGCAAAATAAAAATATTATACGTTGTGATATTTTATTATTTATAAGTAATTATATTACCTGTTATAAACAGTTCGATATGTAAATTGTACGCTGCTTAAAAAGGCTGAACTTAGTCAAGTGATGTCATAAAAAAAGTATAATATATGCAGTGTACTGAGATTTTATAACTAAATAAAATATTTGGGAAATAGAATACGAAAGAAACGTTAACTTACTTTAAGCATATTTTACAAAACCGAATATAAGGCTAAATGAATAAATAATTCACTATTTTTGTTCAATCTTGTTTAATACAATATATATAACTGGAAAATCACAAAAGTGTAATAAAAAATTAAAACACTATGTATAAAATATTTTTTGCACCACCAATGGTTAAATTTACGACAAAGGAAATTTTTATCCAAAAATTATATTATTACTTCACACCAGTAGCAATATCATCATTTACATGGGCTAGCAGAATTATTATAATGGTTAACATTTAACGACTATATATATATTTAAGAATGATAAGGTACATGAAAAAAGGAAGAATATTGCATAACTTGCATACCTTAATTACATATTTAAATATTCTGTACATAATTATGAAATATTTCTTTTATTGTTTAAATTCTCGAGCCTAGGAACAATATTTAGTAATCGAAAACAATTTTTAAAAATGATCTCTGAGATTACGGTTGGCCAAGACAGTAAAACTATAAAATCTCACTTTCAGGAAATATGATTATAAAAATATGCGTTTTCAAAACATTTGCTTTTGTAATATGCTCACTTGCCGCAGTAGACGAAAACAAAAAAATGTTACGAAGCATTCAAAGCGAATAATCACAGGCGATTTAGTTATTTTGCAGTATATCCAAAGGCAGTTAGTAATTTAGTAAGTTTATTCGAATGTGGATAATTTCCTACAAAGTCCTCGTCCGCCGAACTCGCACTCCGTTACTATTCCACATTTCTCAAACCAATGCAAATTATGAAAGTAATTGTGTTATTATTGGGAAGGCGTCATGTTATAACTAAAAAAATACTTACACATTTCGAAATATTTTATGAAAATTACAATCGACTCCTAAAATCTATCCGGAGTATTTTTTGCATCTTACTCAATTATTACATATCAGCGTGCTCAATACATAGGTGAACACACAGACACAATCACTTTATTCTTCTGTTAATCTGATGTTGCTTACATAAATATAAAACATAAGGTAATTTGAAGAATTCTCGTACCTGGCTATACATTTTAATTAGTTGAATAGTTTATTATGGATAAATGCTGTAGGAGATCTAATTAAATTAATTTTTCGTATCTTAAAAATGGTTTTTAATTAAGCCTATACTAACATACACCTAAAAAATCGAGTTTTGTTCCATGTAATCGTAAGTATTAGCGAAAACTATTTTTACTTGATTTTGAGAGCGATAGACCGAACACATGTCCTTTGGAAATATCAAATTGCAATAATCACGAGTGAAACATGGCGCGGAGCACGTCACGCCGCAACAACAGTATCGTATCAAACGTCATTAAATCAATATCGCCTGTAAGCTGTTTGCGGGTGCAATGCTTACACACTGATTAATTAATGTGCGCCGTCACATTAATTGATGGTAATGCAGGTACCTGCTCACCCACCGGACACAGCAGCAGCCAACCATGTACCCAGCTAGGTGTGCAATCTCGATTCTGATTAAAATTAAATTATTTTTTAAATTTGTTTACAAGGATTATATAGCTGCAGCTCGTATAACTTGAGACATTTTTTTGGTTGTATTCTTTATCAGGGTAAAATGTCTCGAGGTGTACGACCGAATAAATGGTATTGTGTATTATCATATGCAGGGTCATTAAAGAAGAAGAAGAATTCTTTATCAGGTCTCGATGGATCTTAATCACAGCCATCATCATTTTCGTCCACTTATCCTAAGGGGTTGTGGGACCGAAATCTCGACATTGCGCTTCTTTCCCTCTGTCTTTCGTCGCATCAGTACTTGATGACCAATTAAGACTTAATCTGTCTTCATGCAGTTATTGTTGATATATTCTCCAACTTGGTCTGGGACGACCCACGAGCCACTTTTCTTACACGGCTGCCAAGAAGATACGTATTGGTAGCCTCTCCTCTACAAACTGCTCACTCGGTCCAATGATGTTACTCCTGCTACTCCCTTAAGAACTCATTTCGGCAGCTTGGATCATTTATGCCACTCTCTCTGTAAATATTTATTTCATCTACTTTTCTTCCGTTGCTAGAAAATTCCACCATATTAGAAAAGAGGTGAAACTGTTAACATGCTTTATCTGCGCCCCTTAGATTCAGATCATGCTCTGCTTCTGGCATTTTGAACATAATTATATTTAATTTTTTTATCGAAAGTATAGCCAAGCGTTTGAGTCTTGTGTCGATTAAACCTCAATTTACTTTTCATAATAAAAGCGCATACCCCTTTGTAGAACATTGAAGTGTAGTTTTTAAATGTTGTAACTTTAAATGCAGAATTCCATAGGTTCACCGGTTTATGCTTATTCTGAATAAAGAAATAAAACTTTAATTAAAAACGCAAATAATAATATTTTCGATATTTATTACCTATTAACGAAACTTACAAAAATATATTATAGTTACAAATGAGCGATTCCCCAATTTGTGAGTGTGGTGCCAAGGAGGAAACCCTTGACCATATCTTTTTTACCTGTCCATTGCGGATCACAGGTTTTTTATACAGTTATCTCGTCCATGGTCATTTTCAACTCCCGGTTAACTTGTGCCACCTTCTTTCCCTTACTCGCCACATTTGATCTATATAATAGCAAATTTTTTGAACGACAATGGTATTGACTTGTAATGTAATATTTCCTATTCTATAATACAATAGTACTTTTTTCTATAAAATAAAGTTTTAACTTGATTAATGGCAAAAATTACTCTTGAAGGATGGATTGCCTATTTAAAAGAAGAAGAAGAAGAAATGAGCGATTATAACAAAAATAGACCACCTTATAAATTTTTACAAACATGTTAAAAATAATATACATTTAATTAAATAATATTATATTAATATCATGTAGGTATTTCATTTCAAGTATGTCAAAACATTAAAAATAGAAAATAAGATTCCAAAATTTTTTCGAAATTAAATCTATAAATTACGACATTGTATTGTTTGTTTTTGTTTGTGTGACTAAGCTAAATATCGTTTTAAAACATTCATGTCAATGAATTCCGGCCACGAATTTAAATGGAGTTTGTAGGTAAACTAAAGCTGAGACTGCATTTACATAATTTAAAAAATCATTATTGGTTTTGTTGTTAAATCAGTTTCCTATTCTAATATTAAATTCCGAGTATAATAATATAATAATACAACTTTTTAAATGCTACACATAAATGAAATGTGCTTAAAATAACTTTTATTTCAAACATATTTTATTTATTATACGTAACCGACACCGAAATACTGACTTTTTCCGCAACTCATTTATTTTCAGTACATAAGAAATTCGATAGGTGGTATCTTCACCATTCCATTAGCATACTCTAATAGCATCTGACCAAATAAATCTGGACGTATTTATCGATGGGGCGCCGTGTCATCTACCCCTATCATTTGTTTTAGAAAATAATTAAAATCTTCCCCTTGAAGCGGTCCCCAAATCGCATAGGGTTGCATCACACCAACACAAATAAGTAACCCTTTATTGGTAAGGCCATCCTTGCGCATATTGTGCTTTTCATGTTTACAAACACATAGATATATCATATGTGAATATGTAATCAAGTATAACAATCGTAACAAAATAAATCAATGAAAATTTTTGGAACCAAGTTTGTCTGATGCTCTTAATATTTTACAATAAACAATGTAAAGAAATACGCTTGTAATGAAAATTTTTGAATGTTTCTAATATACTAGTATGTGTTTTTTACTCAAATTAATTAATGAATTTTGAACCCCTGAATTGGCCACACTGATATTTTTGCTCATCAAACTAAGCCACGATTTTTCTAAAAATAAGCAATCCAGGTACTTAGAATTCTACATAAATTGAAATCTTCTTCTTCTTTACACATCCTATTTATTTGGGGTCGGCTTTCTATGGTATTCGTATTTTGAGATTTTGGATATGAGTTTTATAAATGATAAATTCAGGTAATGATTTTTTCAACACTTAAATGGGCACTATTTCATATTTCTCATGCTCATCTATGTAAATATACATTTTTTTATCATTTGCATTTTAAACATAAATAAAATATGTAGTTTATTTTTTCATATTCATTTACATTTATATGCACAGTAATAAATAATACCTAATAATTATGAATGTTAAAAAAGTCTGCTTTGAGACAGATGGTCACTTAACAGGGTAGACATAAAGTGTATCTACAATATAATAGTTATTGCATGCATGACAAATCAACGTATTTAATATATATTGATTTTTATCATCATTCTTATTAGCCGATTATTTCATTATAGATCCACAGCTACATGAAAGACTACCCAAGTGTTTCCTACTCGTTTTTGTTTTATTATCTGCATATTTCCTCAGAATTTTATGATTTAGTCAGTCCTGGATAATAATAATAATTACTATTATTATGATGAGATTATCTTAACATCATAATTATATTTTATTTATCATGTACCCACATCACATTATGTACGGATTTTGGGGCGGCCCGTCAGCCTCTTGATTCCGCTTGGGTGCCACTGGATAATAAAAACAATTAATATTATTATTAACATTATAATTATATGTTATTTATCATGTACATACAACAGTTTTCTATAAATAGTTTAATTATACAAATAGTATTTTTCTAAAATATACAAAAAGTGTTTCTTTTAACTCATTAACAAAACAAATTTAAAATAAATTGAATTAATAATAATAAGTTGGCATCCATGTTAGCTTTTTTATAGCAATGTTAATGAACAGATTACAAAAAAACCTTATTTGACAAAAGAATTTCCACAAAATCAGCCTTTGTGTGCCAAAATCTCCTCCTTTGATTTTCTAAATCGTAATACTATAACTCCGCAATATAGAAGGTACTAATAATAATTCCTAAAATTTTGTTGATAAAATCAATAGGAACGGAGAATGAAACTCTCAACAAAGTGTGCTCACGAATAAAGCTCGTAAACCGAATTATTATTTTTACTGCCCCGAGTCTTTGTCATTGTCTCTACAATTATTATTATTGCCGCCATAACATTTATAATACACTTTGTCGAATCAAAGCGCCAACTCAATATAGGTTTTCTCCTAAATTTTCGCTGAGAGCGATATCATTTCGCGCATTAAAAGTTATATGTCGGCGAAGGGGGCTGGTACTCGGTATCAGTGAAATGTTAACCCGGGCGGGTGGCGCGATGTTTTATGGACTGAAACTTCCGCACAAAATGCCATTTTAACAGTCTTTTGCGAGTTTAAACATTCACAAAGGTTTCCCGCATACAAGATATAATGCCGAATCGCTCCATTCAAGATGTATTATGGTAATTCTGTTACTCAATGTGATACGATCATCGGAGCGAATGGTTCGGTACTTCAAGTCATTTGAACAACGCAAACTTTATATTACTCAGTTTTTCGTTTTGTTTACGCATGTATGGGGATAAAGAGATAAGAACATAATTTAAATGTACACATTCGAAATAGAATTGATTTTTTAAACACGCTAAAAACACGTGTTGTTAGCGTGTACATTTATTTACACACAAAATAAAACAATCACAATAAAGACGATTTAAAAATAGGTATATTATTTATGTACTATCACCATCAGAGTCTGAAATTTCTTCAGATTCGTGTCGGATTTTTTTTAATCACTTTTCGACTCAGTTCTACTAGTAATCAGTGATGATTCATTATGACTGCGGAATTTTACACCGATTGTTAGACGCACCCCGAATTCAGAGATAACAAAATAGGAAAAAACATGCAGATTATAATAGAGGAAATATTATACATTAAAATGTAGAAATATGATTCCATAAACGGCATTATATAAAAATAATTAGTTTGACCCCGTTTGTAATCTATAATATTATACAAAATTAAAATAAAGTGACCTGTAAAATCGTAATGACTACAATAACCGCAAAGAAAACTGTGATTATAAATACAAAAAATAGGAATTTGATTTAAAGTAATAAAGTTTTTTTCAAAACATAAATTCTCAAGTGAAAGATTTTTGTTTACAATCGGCAAATATAATAATATTTGATATACAATCCTAGTGGAAATTTTATTGAACGCAGAAGAGTATGGTGTATAGTGTATTAATTTGATATCACATTATTGTTGACAGAATTATATATTTTGGTACCTACCTAGCTTCTCTACCCAATAATAATATTAAGTTATATTAATAAACTAGTATTTAAAACCTGTCCTATGTCCTATGGCGGGCGTGAAAACATACTTACATAGGACGATTTCTATGAATAATATAATAAATTAAATAATATCATAACAGTGTTCCGTTTTTCAAATTCTGTTGTTTGTTTACTATTTTGAAAAATGTACCTTCAGAACGAAAAGATCATCCATATTTCAATGGAAATTGACACTTTAAATTGACATAATACATATCTTTTATAGTTTATATCTTCTATACACTAGACGTGGTAGGATAAAATATAAATTTAGGTTCAAAACTAAGGAATTATGCACTAATTAAATCGAAAAATTCTTACTTGTTTTTAAAATCGATTAATGTATTATATTAAAAATTTAATAATTAAGTTTTTAATAAGTACTCTGGAAATAAGCACAAATTTCTTTAGATTTTTTTTCACAATGCAAATATTTTTTTTCGCAATAACTATTTATAGATTGGGGAAATATTTATAAAAGAAGCGAGCCGTTTTAAAGTTGATTTTTTAGATAAGATTTCTAATAATTTAGTTTATCAATCGGTTGACAAATAGGTCGGTTGCTGATCGATAGTTGATGAATATAAAATGTCTATCATACCTATAGTTATACCCATTATCTCACAAATACATTTCATTAACATTCTATCGAAGATGTAACCAATACAAGTATATTTATGCCTGGTTAGAAAGGACTTGGAAAGATAATTCCTTGAAACATTAATATTCATATCACCTTTCGAATACTTGAGCTGCAGAACTTTTCACCCGAGTGAGGCTAAGTGTAGAGGGTGTATAAAGGACGGAGAGGGAAGGGGGAAGGGACTAAGAGAGTTTTGCGACAATAAGCCAGCTTATGAAAGTTCGAGAAGGAAATTAGTACGGAGGTGAGCTCACGTGCATGGAAACAAGTTGAGCTCTACGCATGCAGAATAAATTGTATAAACTCGGGCCAACCAAAACTGCAAACAATTATCATACGATACATAAAATAAGGAAAATATTTAACTATTTATGTAAATAAAATTATAAATATTTAATTGCTTCTTCAATATTGGCAAAATTACAAAATAAATAAGAAGAAAAACATTTTGTTTAAAACCACTATTTATTGATAGATCAACATGTTTCCATACCTATGGTATCTTTTTCAGGAAACAATGTATATTAAAATTAAAAATACAAGCATAGATAAAAACGAAACTATAAAAATATAAGTGGTGGGTAAATAATTAGGAACTATTATGAAAACAAGTTTAAAGGGAGACTATTTGCAAAAAAAAATTGTTATTTATAATGTTTAATTTGCTATTAACACTTGTTCTTATTTCTAAAATTTTTAATTTATCTACTTATAAACCCCTAGGTATTTGTATGCGAAATTTCTAAACCCTTGTTAATATAAAAAAAGGTTTGTTTCCAAAAACTGATTGGTGAATTCATAATAGTTGTTGTTATTTAGATGTCTAAATTCTTATTATTTATATAATATTTTTTTGGTTATTTAACATAAAAAATGTGAGGGTGCGAAGTTTGAAAGAGAATTGGTATTTCGGTTAAGTCTGATATATTGAAGATGATTAAAATTTAAATAAACCGCTCCATCTCAAGGAACATTAAAGTCTGACTGGTTAAAGCCCTAGTATTCTTCACAGATATGTATGGAATCGAAATATGGACCCTGAGAAGGAATAAAAGAAACGTGCTTGACACCTTGGAGATGTGTTGTTGACGCTGTGTTTTGTGTATACTTACCAAAGACTGCGAGACAAACGAATCTCGTCTCCATTCTCCAGAAACCAAATAAAGGATCTCCACAATTTACAAAAAAATAATCCATCTTGACTCTTGACCTCTCGGTTCATCTCCGACAAGAAGGATAGATATGAGCCTCGTTACACGCAAATAAGCTAAACAAAGCCTAGAATAGCGAAGAGTGGAGGCAAACAACTCACGGTGTTGAAGCAGACTAGAGGACTACAAGGCTCAATTATAAGCACATCGACTGAAAGAGAGATTTTACATAATATTTAACTTTACAATAGAAAGATACCAAGTATGAGCACAAGGAAAATTTAAATCTTAAAAAACTAATTAATTTTTGTAAATAAAATTAATATATTTTGGATTACGAAAAATTAGAAGCGATGGGGAATTTATAAGTTTAAGATATAATGTTGTATTTTTATGATTAGTATAGTGCATTGT
Organism: Eubasilissa splendida; assembly: GCA_031772225.1. Taxonomy (NCBI): domain Eukaryota; kingdom Metazoa; phylum Arthropoda; class Insecta; order Trichoptera; family Phryganeidae; genus Eubasilissa; species Eubasilissa splendida. The sequence goes on from CM062847.1 coordinate 21,402,048, forward strand.
AATGAATTCTAATAATTTAATTATTGTGTATGTACTCGGTTTAAAAAATTACATTATGAAATTATTTAACATAACAATATATTACGATCCTACCCCATCCCGTGCTTTCCTTTTCAAATATCGATGTCATTTTTTTAATCCCTTTTAAAAACATTCATTATAAGTATATGTTGTTACAGATGGCAATTTGTATTACAAGGATATAAATTATTATTTGAATGTACAAAACTCTTCTGAAATTAAATTAATATTATTTGTTTTAGAATTAGGTACTGTTACGATTTTTTTGAAATATGTCTAATATAAAAAAAAAATGAATAGTAGTTGAGATGAGTTTATGTTTAATATTTATTGTTGAAAGTGATTATTTTTATAGTGATTTATTGTCCACTTCAACCATTTTTACACATCATAATAAACAATGAATAAAAAAATAATGGGTACAACGATTCGTAATGTGTAATGAAAATTTATGCTTCTTTTATGAATTTTCAAGCGTTAAATTTAAAAATCTGTCGTTATTTGTGTTACTTTCTTTCTTATTGATTTACTTTATATAAATTTATTGTAATTTTTATAAATATAATTATAAAATACATATACATCCATCAATACAGTAAAATATTTGCGCAGGAAAAAGCCACTAAGTTGACATTAAAACTACTAACATGCACTTAAAATAAATATTATTAAGGAAAACACATTCTTATTGTGAAGCAGTAATTATTCAAAACATAGGTCTTTGATATTTTTTTAAAAATAAATACCGGGATTGTTCCCGGTAGTAATACCAATATTTATCGATAAAATTAATTTAAATGTTTATCTTTCAAATTAATACGTTTAATTTTGTATTTAATAAAATAAATTGTTATTATTATTGTATTTTTCATTATTTATAAAGTTCTTCTTTTCTATGCGCCTAAATATTATAATTCACCCTGTATAAAGTAGTCACCTTTTCAAAGGGTATAATATTTCAGTTTATTTGCAACAATCGTTTATTATCTACTATTTAAATGTTCCTTGAAAGTTATAGTTATAAGTTCAAATAACTTAATTTCACCAAAATTTTCATTCATTTACATGTCACATGTCGCCATACGTCGCTACATGTCAGACATATGTACGCATGTGGCGACAACATGATAAGTTAGAAAATCTTAAAACTTATGGCAAACAACGGTGGTAGCGGCGGTCATCTTGAAGTAAAGGAAGAGGATTCCGTTTCCGACATACTTGGAAATTCTAAAAAAAATTGAAAATTTATGGTCACATTATTTTGTTTACACATGTCTGATATGTGGCGACAACTTGATTTAAATAATTTAATTTCAACAATTTTCATTACCTACCGATATTTAATGTGTTCGTAGTATAACACGGTGAATAAAATAATTAACATTTGATTGGGTATGTGAAATTTGTATCGGCACAACAAACAACAATGAAATTAACAAAAAGTCGAGGTGGCTTTGTAAGAAAGTCTCCGCCCACCCCGCCCTGCAGGTAGGGACAGGGACACACAATGGGACTTCCACGAATGTATTCCGTTCTCCACTTATTCCTCGCGATTATAAAGACTAAATTTGGTTTCCCTCCAAGTTTAATTGCTGTCGCATTGTTTTCCTTGATTTGATTTTGTATCTCTATAGAGCTCGACATAATAATGAAGGGTAATAAGGTTTCGTCGAATAGTTTGGACCGTCGCGCAGAACGTTCTACGCTTTGTTTCAATATTAAATATTATTCTATGACCTGCGTAAATAATATTGAATTAATTTTAAATGTATCAAATGGACATATTTTTAACGGTGACTGGTGACCGAATAGAAAATATACCTTAAGGAGAACACATTTTTGTTGTGAAGTTGCATTGCAAAATAAAGATATAGGGTATAGAAAAAAATGTATCTATCGAAAAAAAAATTTTTGTTGCTGCCGGGATTTGAACCTGGACCTCTTCCTATTCTTATTTCGCTGTAGCAATCGAATAAATTTTCGACAAATTTTGAACATATATTGCTTAATTTTCCAGTTGATACATTTACTATTCCATTTTTAAAAAGCAATCAACTTTATATTACGGTGAATCTCAAATACCTTTGAGTAAAACCCAGAGGTCCAGATTCGAATTCTGGTAGCAACTAAATATTTTTTTTCGATAGATACATTTTTTTCTGTACATATTTCTAATTGGTTCATTTTATTAATTTATAAGACGCGAGCCTAGTAATCTAGTGGTCAGAGGTTCGCACCTTGTTCTAGGAGACCAGCAAGTTAGTCCTATTTTCATAGCATAAGCGTTTACCTTGGTATGAAAATAGTAAGAATATTAATGTGACATGAATTCCATGTACATATCTATATTTAATACATATATACCATTTTGAAATATAAAATGTATCTATTATCAACCTAAATATCTAGGTATATGTTTTTTTTATGATTTAAATATAAATGTTTAACACTATCAGTGAAGAGTTCATTTGCAAATAAAATCATAATTAAACATATTATAAGAATGATGCACAGTACAAAAATTGTATTAGTTAGTATCGGGACTAGAACCCGGAATATTTTATTGCCCGTAGACTACTGTACCAATTACGCCATAATAACTTTATAAAATATCTACAATTTTTCATCTATATAGCCTACATTTTGTTGAGACATCTATTTAATTCCGTTAAAAGCAACGATTTTCTCATCGCAATGATTCTCAAATAAATTTGGTCTGCTAGATGGCGACAGGACGTCCCAAAAACAGAAAAATTACATAACGTAACTGATTATATTAATTTTTAAATGAAAATATATATTTTGCTATGTTAAAAATTACATTTTAAATGCAGCCACATGAAGCTTTGAAAATATGAGAAATACAAATGTGATTAAAAATCATACAGATTGACATTTCGTATTCCTTTTAAAATCACTTAAGAAGATAGTAAATCACTGGAGCACCAACGTTATAATTTCATGTAAATATCAGAAAAAACTCAATAATAAATTATGAGTTTAATATAATATTTAATTATACACCACCAATTAAGTTTAAAAAAAGATCAAACATTTTTTTTTAAATTTAGTTAAAAAATGCAAATCTGCATCCAATCCATAAAATTTATCTCATTTTAAATATTACATATACATTTTGGGAACGTAATCATATAAAATACTATACGCCATTGTTTCGTAGAGTTTTGTTCTGGCGTCGTGTCTTTAAGAGCACAGTCTATTCATTCGGCAAATTCTAAAACCCGACAAATTTCCATCTAATTGTGTTTCCTCTTGTTATTGAACCACGAACTGCTCTGTGTTTGTTGGCTCCGAAAGCGTATTCATTTGCATCAAGTATTTTGTTATAACCGCTAATTCTAGCGAAGTCTTCATTCAGCTAAGTGGTTCTTTCTTCCATTGCATGAAAGTTTGGCGCCGCGTTGTGAAGTTGGTTTATCTAAATTGTGTTACCCCGTTACTCGTGAACGCAGTCAAGAGTGTAAACTTATTGGAAAATGTTCTGATTCGATTTATTTACTGAATTGTGTTATTTTGTGGTTAATTTTAATAAATATGACAAGTTTTTTCTTAACAGAAAATACAACTAATGAAAATCAATTCCCAAAAATTCTAAACGTTAAATGTATTATATTTAAAATACTAATTAGATGTGTTAATTAGAAAGATATACATATAAAATTAATATTATCGAAAAATATTGTTGTTGCGCTACCGGGATTCGAACCTGGATCTCTTTCCAAACCGGGGAAGGTGCATTATCTAACTATGCTACAGCGACAGTACTTTTGAGGACAAATTTTCCAACCCATATGTTACACTTTTCAAATTAATATTGTAGCATAGTTGGATTATGCACCTTCTTCGGTTTGGAAAGAGATTCAGGTTAGAATCCTGGTAGTACAAGAACAATATTTTTCAATAAAATTGATTTTATATGTATATCTTTCTAATTAATACATTTAATTAGTACTTTTAAAATTAGCAATATTAACTTTGGGGTTAAAATTCATATTTGTATTTATTATCTTTGTTTTATTAACCACATAATTGAGTTTAAATACATCAACCGGTTAATAAAACAAAGATAATAAATAAAAATACATCTAATTAGTATTTAAAACATCACAAACTTATGTTCTGAATAATTACAACTTCACGTTAAGAATGTGTTTTTCTTAATATTATATTTACATCTTTATTTTAGAGTAAAATACAATAAAATAAAATACACCCCGTGAAAAATTTTATAATAATATTTAAATTTATTAGTATGACGCCGTGAGCTTTATTTTTATCGGTTACGCTTTTGGTTCTTAGATTACATCTAGAAATAATATATAATATGAAACCTAGTTACAATTCTCAATTTGTTAGAATTAAATATATGTCAGCATTATTATTAATTTATCAATAATTGTGCTATAAATTATATATTTAAAAATATGTATTAAAAAACACATGATAATATTCTCCTTTGTTCTGGAAGAATCTATGTGGCACGACATTTTTTTTTTCTGGTTCAGGATCCAGGTTCGAATCCCCGTAGCAACAACAATATTTTTTCGATAAATTGATTTTGTATGTATATCTTTCTAATTAATACATTTAATTTGTATTCGATATAGTTTTGTTAAATACTTGAAAATGAATTATTTACGTACAAGTAATGGACACTTTATGGTGTGTTACATTACATAACAGTACGGCGTACACAATGTGTAATTCAGTATTTCATAAATCACCATAAGATAACCTGTATTATGAGTGATTACATAATTAATTCAATATATTACATTTACAAGGATTTAAATAGTTACGATTTTGAAAAAATTGACAACAATTAAATCTGAATAATTTGCAAGAACACTATACGACTCGGCGACGGTGCTATAACCCCAAGGTATGCGACTCTGAGGATTTTAGCCTTAATTAACCCCCCGGGGCTGAGGTGGCCTTTAGAAAAGGTAGGGGGTGGGCCCGCCAGGGTGGCAGGTGGAGGGGGTTGAAGGGCCCGTGATATGGGGCTAATTTGCGCGCGGAGGGGCCGGGCCTCCGAGGGTTGGGGCCCTCGAGTTAATTAACCAAACACCACTTTTGTGCCGACTGACGTGTGTGGACGAAGGGACCGCCTGTGTCGGATGTGCGCGGATTAAAGCGATATTCGATAAACGTCAGAATTGTATTAGATTTCTGTAAAGATTAAAGTATACTTAATTATTCGGTTTACAAGGAACTCAACAGATCGAGCTCGTGACCTTTCGATAAATTCACTAGCAGTTATCTCTAAATTACATGGCGTGATATTTTGTCTTAAACTAGGTTTCAATAATAAGTAACGTAAAAACAACCTTATTCTAATGATAATTTGAGATTTAATCATCAACATTGATAAAATTGAATCACTATTGTAGTATTTTTATTTATTATCGTTGTTTTATTAACCACATACATCTACCGGTTTCGAAAAATACCATTTTCTTCTTCTGAATGTCATAACTAACTAAAACATATATTATTGTTTCTTGACCAGAATCTATTTTAAAAAAATCTATTTTAAAAAAAAAAAACTATTGTAGTATACGGAACCTGATTTTCTTCTTTTTAAATTAATTATAGACGTTGTAAGATATCACCCTTAAAAAAATTGCATTATTGTGACAAATATTAATATGTTATTATTTTCTATATATTTGTCAACATCATTTGTGACGTCTATCGTTGTAATGAGGCTGATTTGCACTCCCCTCCTCTTACTATCTAATTTATGTAATAATTGTAATAGTCTCGAACGAAGCTTCGCGCCCTTCTGCAACTGAGTCAAAATGCCACTCGACATTTTAAAAAGCTCAGGATGGTGGCGAGTGGTTTCAGACGACTCGTCACAGACCTAGTGCACTCCACAGCACAACTACCTATCCTAACACACCACGGCAATTAGTAAAAATCGCTATATATTTATTAAATCCACGAAAGATATCTACAATAATTGTGTTCATTTTGATAAGGTGGGTTTTAAATTACCCGACTCTAGTACGTATTTTTGTTGCTGTTGCGATATTTTTTTAAACTCCATGTTTAATTGGCGCTTTTCTTTATACGAGTTGGCAGGGAAGCCAATGATTCGCTGTGCAAGATGAGGTTGGGCGCTTTGACGACGATTTAATTACATATTAAGATTTTTTGTTTGGCAGGGGTGCATTGGGAAGCCAGTAAAAACCTTTTGTTTCATAAATGTAATTACTCAATTTTAAAAAAAACCGTGAATGTAAACTTTGATTTATTAAACAACGATTTCAATATTTTATTTATTTGGCTTATTTTTCATATTTAAAATCGAGAAATAACATTTTGATAAAATACGTCTAATAATAGATAAAACATATTATATTGATTAAAGTCGGGAAAGGTTCGGAAACTTTGTTATTGATTCATTTGGCTCACTGACGTTTATTATATTTAATAATACTCATTTTCTCTGAAGTGGCTAATAACAAATAATTATTTTTTCCCAAATTGTACTAATCAAAAAAAAAATAACCACCAGGTATTTCTTAAAAACAGTCATATTCGACGCTTCCCTCGAACCGAATACTAGTTCGCGCTAAAGAAAGTGAGTTGAGCAAATTAAAAATCCTCATGTGGGAGTTTTCTTCGACACAAATTTTCATGATAATTTCATAATAATTATACATAATTTTATTCGATAGATTTGATGATAAGATTTAAATATAATACAATTTTATTTTCGTGACATTCATTTATCAGTTGGTTTCCTCATAAATTCACATGTTTTTTTAATGATGACGCCAAAAAACATACATTTTCTCTATCATAGGTATTATTTGTTACGACATTCAATGGATATTTTTATATAGATATAAATGTGATAATATTTCAGGTGCATGCTATAGTCAGAAGTGCAGTCGCATGCAGCTTAGAGGGGACATTAGATATATCATATAACTGATAGAAATTTTGTGTTTGTTCATTTTTCTATAAATTTTATTAATAAGCATTTCCTTCCAATGACTTTTAGATATTTGAAAAAAATATATATTAAAACTATGTATATTATACAATGATTTAAACTATTTCAAGTAAGGTAATCGGGTTAAATAAGTTTTATTATCTACTCTAGTCAAGTTTTCATAAATGTAATATTCTAAATATTGTTATTTCGCTATAATAATAGTTAAAGAATTAATTGTTTACTGAAAATCGCTGTTTTCAATATTTTCCACATTCTATTGACTGGAAAGTTGGATAAGTACTTGGCAACCACTGAGCGCTGAGCACCTACCCGTGCGTGAAGTGCTAATTTCCGCTGTCAAATAAATGTCGGATAAAGAATATGCAGAATCCTGTTCAGTCGCGGCCCGTAACTGGAGTGGCTGCTAATTAATACCCTCGGCCGCTAATTGGAGGTGCCTTCACCCCTACCCTATACCCTGGACCGGCACCGCAACCCCATCCCACCTCCGGCCCAGGACGCCCGCCGCCCGCCGCCTCGTGCGTGGAACCTACCAACGTCCCTGCAGCCCAGGATGCAGGCTCACATTACGCAAGTAACAAGAACATTAGAATAATATCGAACATTTAAAAAATATGTAAACCAACGAGATACTTGCATTCAAAATATATATTTTTGTGAAAGCATAATTTTAAATGAAACATTTATAATATAACAGTATCAAATTAAGTCAATCTAATTAAATATGTAAAAAAAATTCTTTACTTTTATAATATTTTATCCACAAACAAAGATAAATAACCAATTGCATGTATAATACAATTTTTTTAAATTCGTTTGATGGTAAAAATTTTTCAAATATCCAAAATGATATATACAAAATAGAAAACATTTACAAAAAAACCTCAATTAATCAATTAATTAAAGAAAATAACATTAGAAAATTTAAAACAAGCACATCATTAAGGTTAAAAAATAACTTTAAAATCCCTAAATGTAACACCAAACACTATCAGCAAAATTCTATATATTTAGGGATAAAAAATTTCAATAGCCTCCCTAAACAAATTAAAGAAATAATGGATATAAAAGAGTTTAAAAAGAAACTAAATGAACACTTCAAAAACACATAATTGGACAATAAACAATATTACAGAATACTTCAGAAGCACACAAATGGACAATGAATAGAATATGTAAGGTATTATATAAAATTATTGTAGTGTAACTCCCTCTCCAAGCACAAGAGCTGGTCTTTTTTTTGGAGAGGTAAGCGAAAGAAAAACCATATGTGTAACCATATATTTAAAAATTGAATTTATTTTGCCATTGTATTTTCGCTGAATTAAATAAATTAAAAATATATATATACGGGGTGGCCCAAAAAAAGTAAGAACATCTCGTAACACGAGTTATTTCAAAATATAATATAATTTTAAATATGAATTAAATATATTAATTATAAAGATATACATATAAAATCAATTTTATCGAAAAATATTGTTGTTGCGCTACCGGGATTCGAACCTGGATCTCTTCCCTAACCGGGGGAAGTGCTTTATCCAACTAATAATTACAACTTCACAATAAGAATGTGTTCCCCTAAAAAAAAATATAATATAATTAATTATAATTCTTAGTGTACATTTTTTTGCACAATATTTAGCTAATCAGAAATCATCAAAACACGCCATATTGAATAATGTACTGGGTTTAAATCTGGGCTGCTCGGTGGCCACACGTCTGGCTCGATGAAATTAACATTCTCACGACGAAGAAAGTTGATTGTATTTTTGGCTGTGTGAGATGGAGCTTTTTCCTGCTGTAATGTCCAGTTATGCTGTAATATCTAGCTATACTCCAAGCTTTGTTTTGAAACTCTTTGATCATTTTTTTAGCACCACAACGTTTTTCAATTCGCAAATTTTTGATCAGAATACGGTCTTCTGCAGTGGTTTTTGTCATTCTGGGCAACAATTTATAAAACTAAATTTTATATAAACAATGGGAAAATTAATAATCCAAGATGGAGGGTGGAAATTGTCGAAATAAAACGTAATATAGGTAAATAGGTAAGTAAGTAAATTAGTAAACTATTTAAGCAATTGTTGATATAGTTAAACTAATTTTTATGTAATTATATCACATTTTACGAAATGATCTCACTTTTTTTTTCATATTATATTTATATTCTTAGGCTTCATACCAGCTGAATACTTTGGGATAATTGGTCTACCGTGGGTAATTATCAGTTCAATTTTAACTATGTATATTATTTAATATAAGAATTGATTATTTTATTATATTTAAAAATAAAATTGTTTAGATTTTTTTAATATTTTAGTTACATTTATGTTATTTTATAGCTTCTTAAGTTATATACAGTCAGCAATCAATAAAATTTACATAAGAAAAAGATTTGCAAGTAACGATTAACAGATTGCCTGTAATTAGGCGCACTTTATAACTGCGTGACAGGATGTTGCATTTTAAAATATTAGGGCAGTGGAAAATGGGTCGAATAATGAATAATCTACTAGAAAACATTATTTTTTGATAAAGCCGCGCATCCTGAAGACTGGATGTAAAATTGTACGCAGGTTGTGAAGAAATGATTTATAATATTATTTTGGCAGAAATAATTATTTCAAAAATTGTTTTAAATGTTAAAACATACTGTATGTATGTATGTAGGCCTATGTAAATATATACATACATATATATTTAAAAAATATATATATATTTTAATATTAGAAAATATAAAACATTTTAGAATTATCAGTAGGATATATATATATCTTACAATTAACATTTATTTCTTCTCTATGAGAGTAGAACTCATGTATAGAGAAGGAGTATATACGAGATAATTTATGTTTCAGTTAGTCCGTGTATATAATTTTTTTACTTCAGATACAAATTGATAGTAGTCTATAATTTTTCTAATTGTGATGGGGAGATTGTTAAAAAATTTGATGCTTTGATAAATATAGTGATTTTGGATTGCGGTATATTTTAGTTTTGGAATATCAATTTGGTCTCTAAAATCTTGTAGATCAGAATTCACTTCTAAAGTTTAATTATTCAATATGAATATATGAATATATATAAGTATATACTTTTTAATTCATCAAGCAAATTATAGTTTTATTTATTGCATCCTTATTCCCTCCACCCCTCACTCTTCACTTTATACAGTGTAAAAACACATTTTTGTTAATCATTTTGTCAGTATATACTATTTTGTATGATAGTTTATTAGTTTGTACTTTATCCAGCTTCGAAGAAACTTTACTAGTCATATTTTCTACTACGTATTATGTCATAAGTAATTATATATTATGTTCTATGTAATTAAATATACAAATACAGAGTATCTACTCGAAAGCAGTTTAAAAACTTAAATTTTTCATCTTTACGACAAGCCGATAAGTAAACAAATTCTCTTATTTTTTGTTATAGGAGTAGCATACAAAATCATATTTTTTGGTGCACAATATCGACACGTACCAGCTAAACTAAACAAAGAGTGAAATTGAAAAATGTAGATAAAAATAAATTTAAAGAACATAAATATGAAAAATTATGGGTACAAAAATGGGAAAGGCATAAACCACTGTCATTTTAAATCTCCATTGATATATTTATCACGGCAGTAATTCCGCCTTGATTATCACACCACGTGACGCAGCGTCAGATAATGGCCATTCATTTATCATTGGCGTATTTAATCGACAATTGTTGGAAAATTCTGTAAAATCATATTTTAAATTGACAGCACAACTGGATTGCTATTTTGACGGGAAGTGCCACCTGCATATTATTTATACTCGCGAAATTATTACGCGTTTTATAAAGTATACAAACACGAGTATATATTTATTAATAATTGTGTTTCAAAATGGCTCCTCTATATTTAGGCGCGTAATTTTCATGGAGGATAAAGAATTATATCTGTTACGCTATGTATTGTATATCTATTTAAAAGCAGTTCAGATGAAGATTATCTTATATCAATAAAACGTTTTAATTATTGTAAAACAACGCAACATGCTCGGTTCATACGGAATCCATCACGCTTAGAATATTTGAACAATGGTTGTCTTACCAAATGTCGTGAATACTAGATACATTAATAAAAACTCATTTTGAAAATACCATATTCTATCAAAAATAAATTTTAACTATTCAAAGGTCAAAAACAACATCAGGCACATTCACTGATCTCATGCGCGTATCGCTATATAAAATATTTAAAACCTTCTTGTGAAAATCACTATTCTCGTAAAAGAGACGTGACTATGGTTTTTAATAATAGAGAAAATTTAAAAAAAATATGTACTGTGTATATTTAAATCTCCCGACAAAATGCACGAATGATTTTAAATAAATGTATATAGATGCTGTTTGTAAGAAATTTTTCTCTACAAATTCATTTATATGTTAAGATGTCAGTTATATATTGTGAAAAACAGCAAATTATGGTGTATACCTACATTTCGTTGGCATATCGACCCTTCAGAATAACAAGGTTCCATGTGACACTGACACTGGTTTGAGATAATGAGCTCAAAATTGTTGATTGAATTTCAACATATATTCATGTATATTTTGTTTTGAGTATGCAAATATGATCAGTTTTAAGATCTTAACTTATTTTCAGTATAATCAATGACCACTATGAGATTAGAGAAACATTGTAAATTAACAATAATGATACATAAATCTAAATAAATGACTGATGCAGATGATTTTTCAGCTCTTGCTATTTCCTTTAATATCCGTAAAATAGAGTTGATAAATATGGAAAAAATAAAGAATAATGCATTTGGAACCCTTTTCATGTAATAACTCAAATTAACCCAAAATGTTAGTTGGAACCTTGTTATTCTATGGGATCGATATTCAGATGCTATATGTTTCGTTAGCAGTAAGCCAGTGACTGTTGAATTGCTCACAAATTACCTCATAAGGCACAGTAGAGTAGTAAGAGTAGGAGGAAAAAGAAATATGAGACCACCCCAGCAGTATTACTGTATATCGGTTTTAGGCAGATTTGCGTTATGAATGCCACAGCGTTGTATATCTTCTTGGGCATCATTCATATTAAAAACCATATAAAATAAATAAAAACATTGTTATACCCAATTTATAAGTGACCTTATCTGCAACAATGCTGTATATCATCCACGATGGCCGACGCTCCGCCTATTCAACATTTGTAAAAACTGATATACAGTGTTATTTTAGGGGGATCTCATATGTACCTGAAAATGTGCAAAAAACAGACACCTTAACTAGTATCTTCATACATCGTAAATTAAACATGAAGTTTAAACATATGAGAATAAATGTTGCATGGAATAATGATTATGCAATAAGAATTAAATAAGGCTTGTTAATTTACTTTGCGAAATTATAAAGAGTAAACTATGTATAATCCAATCGCTTCATAGAAGTGTGTTGCAATACATGGTAACCTAACCCAGGGGCGTAACTATGCCAAAGCAGCCAATGCTGTGCATTGGAGCCCACGTTGTATGGGGGCCTAAAAGATCCACGCCTATCGATACCAACGATACATTTGGTATCAATAGTTTCCTCAGCCCTAATGTGGACTAATATTTTTATTAATACATCATAATAAAACGACAAAAAACGTTTTCGATACGTTATACAATAGTACTCATAGTATATACATCAAGTTAAGAACTAGACCATCGCCACAAAGAGAAAATCGCTGTAACGTGAAGCAAATATTTTTTTCAGTTATGATGCATATTGATGCCATAAATAATTTTTTTTTTCATATTACAGGAGACAAGACATCAATTTTATTATTTAATTAATAAAATTGCGCAGTACTTAATATTCTTATTTGTACACACACATAATGCATGTACAGGGGACCTTTTTATTTTACTTTTGTAGTTATGCCACTGACCTAACCGGAGAACGGAGGAAGTTAAAGAACTTGGAGTTTCGGGAATGGTGTGCTGCTCTAGATATCCTGAATCCTAAGGAAGATAGCAGCAAGAAGGGCGGGACATGTAGCAAGATTAGACGAGTCCTGTAATACGCACAAAGCCCTCATCCATAAGTCAACAGGATCAAAACCGGGGAGTAGACCAAAATGCAGGTGGACGTATAATGTCATAATGGTAAGTGCTCAGTGAGCTGGACCACAGCAGCAATGTTAAGAAATGGATGATGTTTTGTTATGACTGCGGTCAAGAATCGAGAAAGAAGAAAAACAATATTTCAAATTAGATAATAAATACTTATAAATATTCTCGAGATTTGATATCATTTTAAAATTTAATATAATAAATGAACACATGTTTTTAACCATCTTTAATATATTGTACGCTTATTGTCTAGTAAGATTCTCATGTTATTATATATATTTTTTATATAACGCATTTCATGTTTCGAATTAGTTTTTTTATTTAATCTTGACTTACGAGATTATATTAACTGAGTTATGATATTTAGTTTTAAATGAAACGTTAATAACTGTGTCGCTAATGTTATGTTAGTATTATATAATTAAAATCTAACTGATAGAAAATTTGCGTAATATTTTAGTATTTTAGAAGAAAATACAAATGTTTTGCGTCGATTGCTGTTGCTAGAGCGTGACTGTGGCCGCAAAGTCATACCTGGCTACAAAAATTATTTTAGATATTGATAAAAATTACATGGTTATGCACAATGTTATCCATAATGCCAGCCTCATCGGGCGATACCCATGCTGAGAAAAACATGTTACACTTTTTGTATGCAGATTCTTTATACATCATAAATTAAAAACTTTTTGTAAGTAAATACTACACGCATTATAAATTAAATAACATGTAAATCTAAGCAATAAAAATATAAAAAAATTGCTACTATACAGCAGTAAAAAAGGTATGAGGGATAATTTTCAGAAGATTGCGTATTTTTTTGTAAAAATATCATTGAAATATGACCAACAATAACTATTGTTGTATGTTCGTTTTCTTAATTCTGAAACATCTAAACAATTCTTTACAACAATCTTACTTTTTTTAAACCTGACGGCGGTGCATAATGTCTACGATTCGGCAATCACCTTTTTTTTTTAAACATAGCTAATCAAGAAATTCCAAAGAACCTAAATATGTGTACATATTTTAAATACTCTCCTGTGTTGCGACATTACAGGAATATCTTTATGTTCTCTATATCTTTCTAATTTTTTTTTATTAAAATCAGTGGATATATATATATATTTTAACATTTGTTTCACTCTATGAGAGTAAGACTCGTGTATAGAGAAGGAGTATATACGAGTTATTTTATATTTCAGTTACTTTTGTACATATTTTTTTTACTTCAGTTACAAAATTATGATAGTCCGTAATTTTTCTAATTGTGATGGGGAGATTGTTAAAAAATTTGATGTCTTGATAAATATATTGATTTTGAGTTGCGGTATATTTTAGTTTTGGGATATCAATTTGATCTCTATATCTTTTAGATCGGAATTCGGAATTTAATTTTGAAAATTTGAATTATTGAAGTTTTTTTGTATATGTCTACTATTTTTGGTACTTTAAAATCTGTGAAAAGTTGTATACTTGGATGGTTTTTTTTTCATCATTTTTTTGAGTGATTTCTAATTGTGACATTGAAGTTTTATATGCACCTCCCCATCCAATAATACCGTATTGCAAATGTGACTGTACAAAAGCGTAATATATTATTTTCAGCTATGTAAGTGATAAGATGTTTCCGAGTCTAAAAAATATGTTGGCAGTTTTTCTTATTTTGTTTGTGAGATTAGTAATATGTTATTTCCATTTGAGATTGTTATCTATTATGATTCCAAAGTACTTGATACAGTCTTTTTCTTTAATTGATGAATTGATTCAATTAGCTTTTTTATAATAAAATTAATTACATAATCACAATTTTTTTTAGGTGAACCCAACATTACAGTAACATACTTATTTGAGCATCTCATTAACATTTGTTGACGTACCGCCATCAACAGCCGTGATAGAAGTATTTTTCGTTTGCCGAAAGCTTTTGATGTTAATTAAACGGGATGAGATCCCGTTTAAAAATTTAAAAGTTTTCGATTTGTTTTTTTTTTCATGAATATGAGTAATAAATGTTTGTACGCAACCATTTCCACATCTGAGTATCGGACATTTTAAAATTAATGTATATTTAAAACAATTAATACATTGAATCAATTAGAAAGATTACAGATAAAATCTATTAATTACAACGATATTTGGTTAACACCAGGATATGAATCCGGAATATTTCCTATCCGGGGAAATGCGTTAACATTTTGCAACGTTAAGCCGCAGATTTTTTCTGTAATCTCTTTCTTATTTGTTTTAATGCCACAGAACCACAAACTAATAAATAAATAGACATGATATGAATTGTATATATATATATATGAGGGGTTTGGAGCATTATTTGCGGGTCGAGGGATATTCTAAATACATATATCTAACGAAACATAAATCCGATAGATTATGAAGTATTTACTCTTTAAAGATTAAATCTTTGTGTAAACAAGATATATTTTTTACATTACTGCATATTATATTGCCAGCGTTCAAATTTTCGTTCCAAAAAAATATGGAAGTCTTGGGCATTACAGGGCTTACGACCTGTCATCGACTGGCTTAAGTAATCACTTTACACAATGTAACGTTCACCTATTTACCCACGCTACCACATCTATCAATTTTTTGGAAGTTGTATATATTAAATCAAGATGGAACATTTCACATACTTCTCATATAAAAATAATATCTTCGTCTCTGTGAGACATCTTAATCTTGATGACAATCCCCCAGGGGATAAAACCCAGTAATTAGTTCGTATAAAGATTGGACATACTCAAAATATTGTAATTAATGTTTTATTTTGTAAATTAAACAAACTTTATATATATTTTTACATAGTCCACTTTATTGTCATTTAAATAATAACCTTGATAGTTTATTAAAGTAATTGTGTATAATACCCAAAAAGGGGTATTTTGCATTATGTGAAAACTAATTTTTGGATAATATGAGTTTAGATTCTATGCTACTGACATATTATTGACTTATAATGGGTATAAAGCAAACAAGTATTTAATATTTACAGATATTTAGTAGTTGTAAATATATTTAGTAATATTCTACGTAGTTGAGCTGTAAAATACTGAAATAAAATAAAGGGGTCGAAGGGATTCGAGGATCAGCAGCCGACACGGACATTTTTTTTGTTTTAAAAACAACCATTACAAACGGTAGGATTTCCGGAAATTTATGTTAAAAATCGGTAATGTCAACAGAGGTGCGAGAGAAATAAAACACGAGCTTACTGGCGCGGCCGGTAGGTGCGCCGCTGTTTACACATTGAGAGAAACAAGATATACGGAGGGACAGAAATGTTTTAACAGATTATTGCGTTAAAAAATAAATGGTCTATTTACTTTCAACCTAAAAGATTGACAAACATTGTGAAACAAGACATAAATTAAATAATTGGTTAAACAGGTAAAAATAAATAATGTCACCGAAAATGTTGTGTTTTTAAGTATTCAGCGGGAGGATAATTTTAAATTAAATTAAATTTAAGCTTTAAGCTAACGAAATAATGCTTTCTGTAATATGTGAACTAATAAGTACATTCCATTTATATTGATGACTGACCACTATTAAAAGTTAAATCGTCGTTTGATAATAGCTTTGACATTTATATTTATCAGATCTGAAAATCCTCTCCCGCCGTTGTCTTGTCTCTTTCATTCATCATGTTAATAGGTATGAGTATATGAAATCGATTACTTCACCTTTTAACAGTATTTTAAACATTTTGATGTTTGTAACCCCTATGTTCTATATTTATATTTAAGGTGAGAATCCGTCAATAATGACGGAAGAAAACTCATATTTTTTAATTTCCACATAATATTTGATAAATAAGTATTTAACATGAATATTTTGGTATTTAATTTTATTAAATCCATTGAAAATAAATAGGTTGGATACGCAAAGCTCGATAGATTTTTTTTTTAATGTAACGTTCAGCGAGCAATGTTCTTCATATCCAGTTAAGTACCGGACGATTTTAATTTTAATATAATATATGTACAATATATTACTTTACACAAAATAATTCATATGGCTTGTAGTATTTGAATATGTAAAATATTCGTGCCTACGTTCGATAACCATTTTTTAAAGTGTGACGTACAAACGGCGAGAATTATATTTATGTAGAAAGATGGCACATAAAAATAATATTCCTTTTGAAATTTAACATCCATGACAACTGCTCATAAAACAGGTGCATACAGTCGGCTTATTATGATACTTTGCCCACGTGACTTTGTAATTAATAATCTAACCTAACCTAATCTAACCAACTCAATTGAAACTATGTGAGACCATGTGTGCAGTTTTTTGGTCACCTTAACTTTAGTATCTGTTGTATTATCTATGTTCCTAGATATTTTTGTTTCCTATATCTGATTATCATCTCAACACGTCGCATCTTCAAAAAAAAATCAATACAGAAGACTAAGAACTGGTTGTGTGACTAGTAGTAACTTTTTTAATAAAGTTTATAAAAAATAAATTAAAAGTTGTCTGGTCATTAATATAAAAATGTTTATTTCTCAAAAGTACATCTCGTAGTAAACTCATTTTACTCTGCGATATTCGATAGTAAAAACGAGAATCGATAGTTAAATATGGCGGACTTTTCACAGCTCACACATTGACATTTTAAAAGTTGCAGTACGACAATTAATTATTCAATATCCCATTATTTTAGTGATGAGAGTTCGTCCGATAATGATCTCGTTGTTTAATATACGTTATTACACATAATACGAAAAAATTTGATATCGAACGTTCAGGTGAAAAAATCCATAGATAATGCATTAAATGAAGCATATTTCATCATTATTTGTCACACCTATAGACATCTCCACCTGTAAATTTGATGTATCAACAACCCGCAAAGGATTTTTACTACGGGCGTTAGTATAAAATTACTATACTAAAAAGTTACCATAGTAAAACATTACTACTGATCACACAATCGCCACTAACTGATATTCTAAAATTATTTTTATTTGTTAACTTTGTTTTATTAACCACGAATTTAAATACATCTACCGGATTCAAAAAATACCATTTTCTTCTTCAGGATATCAATACTAACTAAAAACGTATATTATTGTTTCCTTACCAGAATCTAACTATTATTTAGAAAATAAATTTCGTATCTAACTCAAATTGTTACTTAATACCAATTTACTCGAATAATTTTTAAGATAATATTTTAGAATGGGACTTGTAGTTAAATTTAGTTGGTTGTTTATAATTTTTTGATTAGTTTTACACGCTTTATTTATCTCCAACGATTCCAAATTATTTAAATTGTGACCAACACCGTTTACATGCAAAATTGACAATTCCAATTTTTTATCAAACCCATGACCATTTTCTATCAAATGATTAGAAAATTCTGAAAACCCATAATTGTTCAAACATCTCAAATGCTCCTTTACTCTTATATTAAAATTTCTACCCTTTTTACCAATATAAAATGCAGCACAATTCTTGCAACTTACAGGAGACGTAGACATCATTATTAATTCAAAATTGACTATTCGAAGGCATTAAATTTTCAACGATTATTGTAGCCATTTGTAGCAGCTAACCTGACAGCTAATGTGTGGGTAAACGTCCTTTCCGAACTCGGTCGTACAGATTCGGCGGCTTTAGTCAGTAATTTATCGCTCTGAATTTGTTAAATCCTTTGTCTAAACGAGACACAATTCTGACAGAACATTTTATTGGTGTACGGACACATATGCAAACGTGTTTGCGAGACTTACAAGCCACGCATTTGGGGTATTATATTTTATCTTCACAGGGTCGATGCGAATTTTTGACCAGAGTTACAAATTATCTGGAATAGTTTTTACGCCCTGCGAATGCAAATCTTAAATAAATGTATAGATTTTTTTTACTGATTTAACAACTTTCATTAACGACATATTAATGTCATATACATATTATATATGTATATAGATACTATAGCTGTGCTAATTTTTTTTTAAACTATAGGGATATAAATATATATATATATATATATATATTAATGCCTTATAACCTTTTTCAAAAATGTATAGTTACCATCGGAACTCGATCTCGAAGCTTTATTTTGCCGGAAGAATAAGTTACCAATTACACTAAATTAACCATTTAATTTAATATTTAATATAATATGTTTTATTATAGTAAGACAACTATTATTTCTTATTAAAACCTAAATGTCATTTTATTAAAAAATACCATTGAAAAGAAATGCAAAGTATTATTTGAATTACAAATGCTAATTTATTCATATTATTGGCGTGTGAATTTGCAAGTATCTACATAATAAAAATTAAATAATCATAAACATATTCTTGTTGTAGCCAACAGTCTCCTTATTGTAGAGAGGATATTTAAGATTTTACAAGATGAACTGTTTTTATTATTACTTTTCGGGAGTTGTATTCCAGTTTCAAATAATAAGTTGTTCTAATTTTACTTTTGAAAACTTGACGCCCAGTGCACGCACAACGCGCGCATTCCCGCTCCAGCCGCTGCCGACATAATCCCAGCCATCCCGGGCGTCATATCTCCCGAGCAAGTCGGCCATGCGGGCCCGCCCCCGGGATTAATCCCTTAATCTGCCCGGCTACCATATAATATGACATCCTCCACTTAAAACGTTAAACTCGCCAGATTTATGGGCTCGACAGGGCCGGGCCAGTTAGCCGTTTGGACAGGTTGGGACGAAGAGTACGGTCCTCACGTACATCACGGTATACAATATTTAATTTTAATACAATAATAACATCAATAAATATTTATATATGTTACAATTTAATCCAGGCTGCAGAGCTGAACTACCTAATTGTACCGAGAGTGACGTTAAGAGATCGAATCAGGAACGATGTATAACGAACCCGCTGCTATTCCAAATAGAAAAATCTCAGCTAAGTTGGCTTGGATGTATCCATTATAATTATTAAACGAAAGACTAAGTAGATTTTTTCATCAGTGCTAAAGGGAAGAAAACCTATAGGATGATCCAGGAGAACATGAAAAAGGCAAACGAAGGAACTTTTTGAAGAAAGATGGAACTACCAGTGAGCCCAAGTGATCGACAGCGCAGGACAGAGAGCGGTGGAAGAGTGCTCTCCAAAAGTTATGCCCCCACCCCGATTAAGATAAAGGGGATGAAGAAAAAAAAGAAGCTACAATTCATAAAATATCAAAAAATATTTTAACTTAACTTTTATTTCTTAGAATGAATACCATTCCGCATGTACCTAAATAATATTCTTTAGATTTATTAAAAGTTTTAAGAAAAATTGAGTACATACTAATTGTACTATCATGGTTTAATATACTACAAAATCATAAATCCAAGAAGCCGATGTCATTTTCCTACACGAAATTGCCAACTCTAAAGTAGACTATCCTGATTTACTCAGATGCATATTCATTCGAGTGCCAGCCAGGTCAACCAGAACTAATCTTCCACATTGCAACACCAATGCCAAATAAAACTCATTTTTCTACCGAGTACCCCTTTATTTCAATTCACACCTAAACGAACTAGACATTTTTAATACCTTAATCAAATCTAAATTCAATACATAAACTGAAATGGCCTTTATTTTTCATTTTATTTTTAGTTTTATCACACAGATTTTTATTTGCTATCCCATTTTCCTTTTACTTTCCCCTCACCTTCCCGTTCACCTCGAATATCTTCTTATTTTCTCTTTTTAACTTATTTCTCTCAGTTTATATTTTTAATCTCAACTTTTTCTCTCACATTTTTCTGTATTATAGTCTTCTTTAAATATTTAATTGTACTCACTGTATAAAGTATATTGTATCTTCCCAGAAAACAAATAACTGGTTTAATTTTTGTTTAGCTTTTATTATGATTTTCGTATTTAATAATAAACTGTATGTTTTCCGAATAAAATATAATAAAATAAACATTGCATAAGTGTGTGTTATGTGTACCGTTCACAAGGAAGGAATGATTTTTTTACATTTTGTATCGTATCGCGATATCGCGGAAGTTCTAAATTCACAAAAAGTTATTTACCTACCTTCCGGGATGTGAAAAGACTTAATATTTTAATTATCGAACTTGTGAGTGTTATGGCTTTTCAAACAACAAATGTCAACAAGTTTTATATTTATAGGTACTGAATAAAATATGCGATCACCATGGTACACACAACGTTCTTTTTATTGGCCTCCTTTTTTTTGACATTATTTTAGTATGATTTTTTTTGAGGGTGGCGTGAACTAGGATGTTTTCACATACTCTAATAATTAGCAATAATTTTCAACAACTGATATATAACGAAATTTTCCCAATACTGGTGTATTTCAAATACATTTTTATTTAATACTTCATAAAACCTGCATTACTAACGGGAAAATTTTTTGTGTAGGTTTAATACTTGCATATCATACACTGTCAGCTCTTTGGATTTTCTAAAAGAGACCTGTTTTGAACTAAAATATGATATTTAAAGTATCCATGCCTAGAAAACGTTTTGCGTACTGAGTTTTGATTATTCTGTCTCCTCGCGGTGCAGGTGCCTTGGTTACCGTTGTTATATTTATCAGGATTTTTACAAAAAAGTTTTCTAGGATATTGGTTTTATATTTCGTCCAAATATAAATGTACGACATATCCGAAGTACACTGACATTTTCTTTCCAACGCGTGAATTAATATTTATATTGAGTCATAAAATTCAAAGGTTTATTTCGTTTGAAAGGTTTATGGCGTGGCGTAATTAGCTAGGCCTTTAAAACATCGCATTCTTTTGGTGAATAGACACGTGGTGTTGCACTTTTTGGTCTTATTTGCGTCGATGTGCAGCAAAATTATACGACAATAACAATATTTAAATTTAAATAATTTTGAACAAAAACTTCAATTTGAATCCGTCACAACAATTTTGAATGTCGATCGATACAATAAATAAGTAAGTCCGTACATACTTTCAAACTTTTAAACTACATAAATTTATATTTTCAAGGAAGAATTTGTAATTTATAAGCAATAATAATTAGAAATTGATTTACAACAAAATGAGTAAATCAATCTAATTATTTTGTTTATGCGATTTTGTTGATTTTTTTAATCAATTATACTTACAGAAACAATTAATTTCTCGTCATTATTGACGGGTTTTATCTAATAATATAATAAATCTGAATACATCAAAAATTAATTGCATCGAAATGAATTAATGCGGTTCACGGATGAAGGAACTTGTGAAGATGGTAGAGGTACGAAGAGAAAGGGGAGGAATATAAAGAATTGGGGGATGGAACACGAATTCTCACAACGTAAAGACCCGGAAACGTTAAGTGAGATAAGACTTCCACGGAAAGTTTTTAAGTTTCTTTAGCTTGTTTTTAAAGTGTGCTACGGCTACTACAAAGACGACTCGTGAGTTACTTTTACCTGTTATTTTCAAAAATAAGTATATCGTTACGTTAGTTTTTTGAAGCTTTCACATCTAAATTATTTTCTGTTTTAAATTACTATTTACGTCAATACTATTTACTATTTACGTAATTATTATATTACATCAATAAATTACTATAATAAATAATAGTAAATTACAATAAATTACTATTTACGTAATTATTATATTATGTATTAATCAATTATCGTTCACAGCTCTTTCTCATTCAAATATTTTATTCATCTATCAAATTGAGATTATATGTTAACTATAAAAAATATCTTGGTATAAAAATATATTTTTTTAAATGCAAGTCAGCATTTTTTTGAATATTTATATTATTTTTTTATAAAAAAAATATGCAAATTTATAGAGCATGTCAACTAACTCCACATACGATGTTATTTTTAGACATTTTTAAATAGCTACATCACTATGTCAGAACTCCAAACAAATGAAAATACAGGAGCATTAAAATTAAAACAATTTAAAAAGAAAGATAAAGAGAAGAAATTTAACTATTGAAAAAGTATACAGTTACTACCAGGACACAAACCCAGAACTTTTTCTTGCTGGTAGAATAAATTACCAATTATACTGTCAACGTTATCAATTTAACTTCACGATTTTTAGACTTTATATGGATTCATTATATTTTAGTGAGAAGTCTATTTAATGCCATGTTATTTAAATATCAAAGAATAATAATCTCAAGTTGATTTATTAAAAAATACACTTAAATTCTTTAACCTGTTAGTTGCCCAGAAAAATCGTAGGTGAAACAGCTACCATATTGGCGATCTAAAATTTTAAAAATTCAAAATTCACAGGCTAGCTTTTTCGAATTTTATTTTTACGAAAAAACCATGAAAACGTTGGTATAACTGAAACAAAATAATACGTGTGTACTATTTCACCATAAGCATCCATCGACCGTGATTTCGTATGGTTTTGAGATGAAAAAAAGTTGAAAAAAAGGAAAAAATATAAGTTGATAGTGTTGTCAGGCCATAACACTTCTAACATTATTATTTATTTTATATTTGTTTTATGGAAGGACGACATCAGATTTTAATATTATTGTGTTTAATGTGATGCTTAAAACAAAAATATATTAGCACTACACAACCACGTACACATTACATATCGCACTTATATAGCACTAACATCACGCATAAAGTGATGCCGCCGGCCGCGGCAATAGCCAATGCTACCTAACGGCACACTCACTGTATTTAAAGTAAAACACTCGTATATTAATTTTAATTAATAACTAAAAATAATATCTTATTCACTTAAATAAGATATTATTATTATTCAACACTATTCAACTTATTCAACAAAAACGAGAAATATCGCAAACGTACGTCAAAATCTAGCTGACAATTTACTCAAATTGGATCGTTCCAGATACTTTCCAACTTATTGCGTCCTTTTCATCATCAGACTCTGCGGTAGTAACGAGCATATCGGGAATGTCTATAAATCACCCTCCGCCATTTTGTAAAGTAAAAATAAAATCAAAATAGTTTTCGAAAATTTGATAACTGTAAAAATATCAGCACTTTGACGTCGACATGTCTGTTAAATTTTCAAATTTACTAAAATTGCGATCAGGCAACGCAAAAGAGACCGTCAACTGTCAATTTTGTATGGAGGAAAAACGACGATTTTTACACTCGATTTCAGACGTAATTCGTTGTGTTCTTGAGTTGAAACAGATTTCTATGGGGCGCCGTACGATATAACTACTGGAAATAATAATTTGGTTAAAGATCCGATCTGCGGTGCCGGTTATATCATGCGTTATTTGATGGTCATTTCACGTGAAAAATAGATACCGCTGAATTGCTCGTGGTTGTCCGCAATACTCACGATAGCCAACATAAATTCGGTCAGTTCTCATTCCATCTCTTTCTCTGTCGGCCAAGGAGTTAAAAAATGATGTGTATCTAATAAGCATGTATGCAACAGTATTGTCAACAGTTTTTAATAAAATGATTTTAGAGAATAATTCTTTAAGTTACTATTTTTTTTAAATAACGATCACTACATTTATGTACAATACGTTTAATTTATTTTTATTTTTATGACATCTATTGAATGTTTCGCCGCCGCTGAGTCCGGTCGAATCCCTAGAATTTGAATAAAATTCCCGCCATTAAGTGTATCTTTGTATATTTTTCGAGCAGATTCCGCCCAAGTCGTGTTCAGCGTCGAGCGGGAGGGACCTGGTTGAAGAACGATCTGAAGAAGTCATTTGAAATACACAAAAACATTTTATCTGTTTCCTCGGTACAATAAAAAGATCAGTCGGGCATTGAAGAAATTTAGCAGTTCCAAAATACTCGAGTTTTTATTTTTGTCGGTTATTTTAGCTGTTCCAAAACAATCGAGTTTTTATTTTTGTCGGTTATTTTAGCAGTTCCAAAACACTAAAAGAATTTAAATGAACAATACAGTGTGTTAAATTATTATTTAAAAAGTTGACAAATTACAAATAATATTTATGTATTAGGAGAACACATTCTTATTGTGAAGTTGTAATTATTCAGAACAGACGGTCTGTGATACTTGAAATATTAATTAAATATATTAATTAGAAAGATATACATATAAAATCAATTTAACGAAAAATATTATTGTTGCGCCACCGGAATTTGAACCTGGATCTCTTTCCAAACCGGAGAAGGTGTATTATCCAACTATGCTACAGCGACGATATTTTTAGCGACAAATTTTCGAACCTATATGTTACCTTTTTGATATTAATACATTTAATCGTTCCATCATTTGAAAGAGCCATCTACCATCCCCGGTTAGGAAAGATATCCAGGTTCGAAACCCGGTGGCGCAACAGCAATATTTTTCGATAAAACTGATTTTGTATGTATATCTTTCTAATTAATTTATTTAATTCATATTTTAATAATAATGTGGTTTCGAGAATTAATTGGAAACTATAAATACGCATTTTTGTCATGTTTTGTAAATAGCGATGCTCTTCAAAGCATCAATATTAAAAAAAAAAAACAGCTTAGAAAACTTTTCTGAAATGGATGCATTTCTTTTTTAGATCCTACTTGACACTGTCAGGCATAGATGAAACCAGAACAATAGAAAAATTTCGGTAAATTTCGTGTTTTTTAATTTTTTTTTATTGTCCAATAGTGTTTCAGAATAGGCATCATTTTTAAACGGGATCAGGCTGACTAACTAACTTAGCTGTGAGATAGCCTCCAGATCAATTTTTCTGATAATTTTGTACAAATAAAAGTAGATTGAAATTTTTTGTAAGTTGCGTCATGAGATGCTCTACAATATATAGTATTTCTATCGAAAACTACCTAAAAGTAAATCTATACTTTATTTGCGTAGCAAAAATATTTTAAATTTTCACTTTAAATAAAAAACATTTAAATTACTAATTACTGCTTTCAAAAAAATTCCTATATATCTATGTTACTATGATAATTTACGAAGTGGTCGGGGGTTCGAGCCTTGTTCCAGGAGGCCATCAAGTTTGTCCTATTTTCACAGCACAAGTGTTTAGCTTAGTTTTATAATAGTAATAATATTGATGTGACACGTATTCCGTGTACGCAACTCTATTTTTTTTTTAAATCCCCGTCTAATCAGAATCATAGATTTAAAAATCAAAAATCATTGATTTAAATAATCAAAGATTAATAAAATCGTTTCAATCAATACTACGCGTGTTCCTTAACGATCAAAAGTGTCATTCGAAATATAATGAAAATCAACATTGAAAGTAATTGTATTGTAAGAAGGTTCTGCAAAATCCCCCTCATTCTTATTTCAAGTGCTATCTCGCTACCCACTTAATAGTCGTTTAACGGCCGTTGAACGACGTGCATACTTTTCTTTATTCCTCTTAAAGCCACTTATAACGATTTTGTCTTTATGCCGTTTATCAAAACGTTTACTTCCAGGTCGTTATCGTTCGACTTACAAATTTCTCAGAAAAGAAGAATGACTGGATTACCACTTTTAACTTTTGTTATTCTTTCTAGAGGGGTGGGTGAAGGGATGAATGAGGTTCGCCGTTGGCAGTGGGCTTTGTAATCATGTATTTGATTTTGTGATGTTAAATCGTATCGATTAAATTGCTTTCTGTGAATATACATTTGTAAAAATATATATCGTAGATCGGTGATCAAAACATTCTAATATTTCATCCCTAATGTCGCGAATGATGAATATACATTTTGCTGTTAATTTTATAAACAAAATTTAATATGTATTTAAACATATTTATGAGTGATTTTTATAGTAACGATGTACATTTAAAGTAAAAGCTGATTTCTACCACAATTATTAGCAAATTCAAGTACACCAAATTATTTAAAACTTCAAAGAATTAAATTGGTTAAGATGAAAACACAACAATTCCCTTTTATTAAGAATTTCCAAAAAAAGAAATCATCTAGTTTACAATAGTAGTAAGTAAATAAGTTCTAAATTTATATAATATAATCTAAAAAACTACAGAAAAATTATTGTTTTTCTTAAAATGTAATTATTCATATTCATAAATGATACATTAATGACTTAGTTTTGTATATCTATAAATTATAATAATAATAAATATCTGATACAAAAATAAAATAAAATTATGTGTAACAATTCTGAATTAAGAATTGGGTAGAATTTGGAAAACTCGAGCACATCCTCAACCCCTAAAATATCACAATAATATCACATTATAAATATCACAGTGCTCCATAGCCGAGACGCGGACACTCACCATTAATGTCATACATAAATTAAAAGTTGCCCAAAGAGCAACGAAAAGGGCAAGATTATGTAGAATCAAGGTCACAGATGTTTCCCAAAATATCTGCATCTTTAAATGACAATGGGTTGGATTATGTATGGTAGAAGGATGATCCTGGAATGGAGGCCTTGCATTGGTAGAGAAGTATTGGCCGTCCACAGTATTTCTCTACCAGATCGATGGTTAACAGTTATGACATACAAGTTACGAGGCGGAGTGAGTAGTTTTAAAAATGTTTATTAAAAATATATGAAAATATCCACTTGTAATAAACACTAAGCAATTATTTGTAATAGTACAAAATAGGATGATAATCTCAATTCAATATACATACCTATATTGAAAAATTAAATTGAATAAAAAACATAACATTCAAAAGAAAATCTAACGCTGGTAACTCAATAAAATTGAAATCTTTGGCTATACAGTTAAAATTTTTTGCAAAATTCTCTAGACATATTATATAAGAAAATACTAAATTATAAATTATTTGGTTTCAGACAAACCAGTTTAGAAGTTCCAAGCTAGATTTAATTATTATTATTATTATTACCAAATATTGTGCCGCCTGAATTGTCGTCAATTTTTCATTGTACGTAAATGCATTTCATTGTATATAAACGGAAAAACGGAAAATCATAAAATTATTATTAGAAAATGAGTTTACGACTTAAAGCTAGCCAGGTAGAAATACTGTACTTATTATTTTATAATAAAAGATGAACCATACAATAAGTCCAAGTAACGTACGAACTGCAGCAAATGAAACAAAATTGAGCATTCTAGAAGCAATTCAATTTTAGTGATCGGCAACTTAATTTCTCTATTTTGCAGGCAAAGTCATTTAACTATAAGGTGAACCCGGAGGAATAGACAAAGAGTTTTTTATAAGTAAATTATAAATAGTTATATTATGTACTTCTTTTTTAATAATTTGCAAAATCCTTCTCCGTCGATATTATTATTCTAGAAACAGAATACCGTATTTAATTAATAAATTAAGAATTTTTATTATTAGAGAATTGATTTATACACTTAAATGTTTAGAATGGTATCGGTCACAAAATAGATTTTTATATAAAGGGTGTCCAGCGGAAAATTTTCAAGTTTAATATTAAATAATAATAAAAAACTACAATGTTATTCTCATATTTTATTTATACAAAATGGAGTTTAACGATGTGGATTTTACGTTTTTTAAACAATATCGTCTAAATATCGTCCATTTCTCTCAAGACACTCTTGCAATCGAACACGCGAGAGCAAAGCGTTGGTTCAATAGCAGCAACTTCACGGCGGATATTTTCATGTAGAGCTTGAATTGTTCGAAGATTGTTGCTATAAACTCTCGACTTAAGGTATCTCACAGCTTCATCTCGAAAGCAAGCAAAAGTCAGTACAGAATTCAGCGCGAAGCATTCTATTTATGAGACATTATCGCATGTGTTTCGCTCCCGAATCCATACGTACGTATACCCAGTATATATGTACATTTATTGACTCTCAGATATCAAAGTTTTATTGCGAGATCACCATGGATGGGCCATAAAATGAATCAACTCTTATAATAAGTTATTTTCACTGTGCCATTTTAATTTGTGAGAATAGAATTATCATTTCTTGTGTATGAGTCTTGGCTAAGTATAAAAATATTTATTAGAAACGGAAATTTTAATATTTTTAGTAGCATCCGATGGTTAGCGCACCCTACACATTCCCACCTTAGATCTCCCCATCCCGCGGAGTGGGCAATGCAGATGTAATTAAAGAAGTACAGACAGTCTATGGATTACCGCAATTCAACCGTTTCTGCTAATTGCGCACAGCTTATTTTTAAGCACTACTTCATTTAAAGGCAGCTTTAGATTTCAACATAATAAAATATATAGCATTTAAATTAATTGCACAAATTGATATACAAAATTTATGAAATAAATTTAATTTATTTCATCATCGAATCGATTCTTATAATTTTCCTAATTTGTGTAAGTATTTTATCGATATTCCATTTTATATTCATTGAAAATAGGTTATGACGACAATGGAAAAAATGCAAACTCGACTATAATGTCATTTTGTTTTAGTCTAATAAATTCAAAAACAAATTTTGCTATTTTAGCAATATTTGAAGAAGTCCAAAAACACACAATTACTGGATTTTCACATACAAAGGCAATGTTATTAAACAAATAATAGATATCTCATAGAGACAAAGCTATTTTTCATTATATTCATATTAAGATATATACGACTTTCAAAAATTTTATAGATATGGTGACTGACGGATGAGAATTGGTGAACGTTATATTGTTATAAATTGATCACTTAAGCCAGCCGAAGACAGGTCGTAAGATCTATAATTACCCATACTTCCATATATTTTCCATTAAATATAATAAAAAAGAGCTTCGTCCCTATGAGATATTTATTATTTGTTTAATTTTTGCTATTTTACCTCGGATACTACTGTAGTTCGACTCAATTAAAAAATATTATTTAACTTTCATGTAAAATTTTAAATATTCAAAAATAAAGTAATTGTATTAATTTTTTAATAGACGGAAAATTTGTAATATGTAAATAAGTGATAAAAGAGATTTTTTTTTTTAAAATATAAAGTCACATGAAATTTGAAACTTTAGCGGAAAAATGAAAATTACATTGTTGATATTTAAATATTGTATTTAATGGCACAAGTACATGAATAATATTTTTATAAATAAATTGTGTAAAGGGCCACATTGCCGTATATATTTTCTTGGCTGAGTAGGTACGTATCAACCTTTATCGACAAATTTCTGAGATGACAAATCAATGTTTCATCCGTGGACAAAAAAAAAAGACTATTTCACTTAATTTACATAATTTATTGTATTTGGTGAAGTATTAGAAATGCAATGTGAGAGTGATTCTGATATTAAAATCGTTTAAAATCTATGGATTTTTCAGTTTCTGCTCGCGTACAACTTCTAGTCATTTATTTTTATGTCCCATTGGTGTTGCAACAAATTATCGGCCCCCAGGCAAACGTAATCAATTACTAGAAAATTATTTTCATATGTTAATTTATATTTATATATTTTAAAAAATACTACTAGATACATATCTTAAAAATAATTAATGTGAGATTAAAATATTTAAAATAGCTGTTTATACTACAGGCGTCCTAAAATGTGTTTATATGTTGGGACCTGTATGATCAATAATACTACGAATTTATTTTTTATTTAAAAATAAGAGGTGCATACCAATTTGTTCGTTTGTAATTAAGATTTTAAATCTATACTATTATCGTCGCGATTGTTAAACTTATTCTGCCCAAGCTACCCAGGAGGTAACTACGCCACTGCCCTAATTTTTATTTAACTAACTTACCATCTCGCCATTTTACCGCGGGGCTTGACAGAGAGGATGAAGCGCCGCACTTTTTTATTCTGACACACAACTCTCGCCTCGTCCACATTATACATCTTCTTATGCAAGCACGTCGAATGTTGAGGCTTCTAACAGGACTATCTTTCAGTATCTGATTTACCTAGTCTCACCAAGACTTCAGCGGACGTCCTCTATTTCTGGTGCCAACAACACTCGATGACCAAACCATCTAAGCCACTCTTTTTAAATCCTATTGTATAGAATCACTTCTTCATGTTCTTCCCTAATTTGTTCATTTTTCTACTGTTATTTATCTTTATGTTCCTCCACGTCATTCCCTCATGACTGAGGATCGTGATCGCCACC
The DNA here is from genome assembly GCA_031772225.1 of Eubasilissa splendida. Lineage (NCBI taxonomy): Eukaryota > Metazoa > Arthropoda > Insecta > Trichoptera > Phryganeidae > Eubasilissa > Eubasilissa splendida. Next base: position 21,433,139 of record CM062847.1, read on the forward strand.
TTGACTATGCTACTCCACTTTTCTCAGCACCCTGCAGAACTTAGGGTTGGCACCATAGATGTTCACGTTGCCTTTTCCACTTGGTCGGTCCAACAGGTGGTGAATCTTCCTCTTCCTCTTCGCCCTTCGTCGTGGCCCACTACGATAACCTTATCCGAGCTAGGATCTTGAAGGATTCATTTTAGGCAAATGGTTAACACTCTTTCCTTGATATTCAGCTCCTGCAGAATGAAGACAACATGTATCTTTAATACCTCTGAGGTTAATAATTATTTTATACTATTGTTAAGAATTTCGTCTTCTGAAGTAAATGATGAAGAAACTACGTTAACTTTTCAAAAGATGTCTACGAATTTTTACTGAATATCAAAACAAAAATTTTAATATATTATCTTAAAATTGAGCCCTAAATAAAATGTATATTATCAAATAAATAATGGACTTTTCCCAATTTTGTTTACAAAGGTAAACCAATTGAGTAAAAAGCGTTGGCCCGAGGCAGATAGAATACGTTTAATTATTTACACCGGTTACTCTCGTTTCATTCGCTTACAAATCTATTCCGAAAACAAAAACATGAAAAACAAACAATAATTGGATAAAACGATGAAGACATGAAGCAATTTACCTGTGAAATTAAGTAAATTAGCGGCGGATCTTAGCGGATCGCTGGCTCCTTTGAGCGCCAGCCAAAGTTAGCTTTGTAAAATTAAAAAGGACTTCAAATGAGCAGAACATTGTTATATCTTGCTTTACTATAATTACATTATGAAATATTATTGTTTGCTCATTTTATACTAAATTATAAAATAATTCAATTACAGAGTTTTCAAAAAAACCAAATATATTTTTTTTATTAGGTTCCAAGAAAGCTATTTTTACAATATCAGACGTGCTATTCTTTTTATCTACATACTCTTTGATTAGTACATATTGTTTGGGACATATATTTATTTGGTATATAAATAATAATTATTGAACGAAAATAATGCACTGTGCCTTCCCCCCTCCCCTTCCCTTCACCACTCGGCCGTGCCGCCAACCAGTCGATTGACGACCTTAAACCAGTACGGTTATACAATATTATGTAATCTTGAAACTTAGCGTCTATACTGTGTCGGAACCTTTGACGAAATAGTGAGTTTAAAAAGTATAAGTCCACATCTTTGTAGATATCAGCAGAATCTGATTGTGGTGAGTGCCAATTTCCTTCCTATTCTGAGATTTTTCCGGCATCTATGCTTTGTACGCAACACAAAAATATGTATCTAAGGTCTTGGATGTTTTATAGAATACTTTTATAGTATTCTTTATATCTAGGTATGGACTAAACTGGTTTCAGATAATAGTTTAGAATACCTCCTAAAGGACGGTGGAGTTGAGGACACAGAGAGCTGTTGTTCATTATATTTTTTAGACAGAGTAAAATAATCATCAAATAAATATACTTTTTTGTTAAACGTGTATACGCCTTATTTCCAGGCGATGAGGATAGAAGACTACATATTTCTATCTTACACATTTTTCACTTCCACTAGATTAATTCATCTTCTTACACGCGCTTGTAGGTTGGTACATTATCATTTCTTTCCGAATTAAATCATCTCAAGACATACGTGGTTGACCCTGTATATTTTAATGGTCCATTCTTTATATTTGGATGGTTCAATGCGTTTGTATGAATTTTACCTAACGTACATCATCTTAGTAGTGTGATCAGTAGATTCGGAACTAGAAATGAAAAATATTCCTAATGTCGTATGTTTTCTCGTTCACTCATTTCTTATTTATTCGTTTTACTCCGTTATATTTATATATGTTAAATTGATTCGGCTTTAGTTTAGAGATAATAATTTATAGTATTCTTAAATCACAAACAGCTTTTGGGTTGTTTTATCACCTGCAAATTTCCTAAACACCAACATTTTTTAGGAGCTAAGCCTCGATGGATCAATCGCTCTCCCCAACTTTGCGAGATTTCCGGAAGTTGTATGTAAATCGGGGCTTTCTCTCCAATCAATCAGCAGTTTAGGCTCGTTAAGGGAATCGCTCCTTTGGATCAGTGTTTCCTTACATGTGTTGAAGGTGGGGTGGGGGCTGAAGGCTGAGGGCTGAGGGCTGAGGGCTTGGAGGTTGGGGGTTGCAGAGAACTAGATAAAGGAAAGACTCGCCGCTAATGGTTCTCGCGGGGGTAGTTGGCTGCCAGGGCCTCATCTTAAAGTGGTAACTGAGGGATGTAAGAGGTACAGAAAGACTCAAGAAAGTCTAGGGATTAAAGTTTTAATTGCATTAAAATATTTATTTATTCTAAAATATTGTAACCTTATAATATTTATATATTTTAATATATTGTAACCTTATAATATTTATTACCATTTTTTTTTAAATAAACGCATTTTTCACTATTATTTTATTTTTAAACAAGTGCACCTGCACATTTATATGTATACTTTGTAATAGAGTAAAAAATTATTTTACCTTCATTCTTTAATAATTTAATCGCCCCAAACATTTGAATTAACTTTTTTGTTACAGGGTGTAACGTGTATATACCAAGAGAATGTTAATATTAAAATGACCTCAAATATCTTATTTAAATTATGAAAAAAACGTGATTATTTTACTAATTTTATGTTATTTATTATAAAATACGCATACCACACCAATTTTAAGCATTTTGTATAATTTTTTATACAATTAAAATTAATAGATAAACAATTAATTGTATTCATAAACGAGAACCTAAAAACTAATTATATAAGTTTTAAATACAAATTGAGTTTATTAATTAGAAAGATATACATATAAAATTTTCTTCTTCTTTCAAACAGGAAATCTACCCTTCAAGAGTGATTTGTGCCATTAAACAAGTTTAAACATTATTTCATAGAAAGCAGTACAACAATATTATAGAATAGGGAATATTGCGTTACAAGTTAATACCATTGACATTCAAGAAATTTACTATTATATAGCTTAAATGTGGCGAGTTAAGGGAAAGAAGTTGACACAAGTTAACCGGGAGTTGAAAATTACCATTGACAAGATTATTGTAAAAAAAACCTGTGATCCGCAATGGACAGGCAAAAAAGACATGGTCAAGGGTTTCCTCCTCGGCACCACATTCACACATTGGAGAGTCTATACATATGAAATCAATTTTATCGAAAAATATTGTTGCATTTTTCACGTGTAACTATTTTTCAAATAAAATTCATCAATTTTAAAATTTGATCTTTAAGAGTGGTTAAGAATTTTAAAATATAATTATTAGGAGAACACATTCTTCTTGTGAAATTGTAATTATTCAAAACAGACGGTCTGTGATGACCTATGTTCTGAATAATTACAACTTCACAATAAGAATATGTTCTCCTTAATAGTTTTTAGGTTGTTTTAAAAAAAAATGCTATAGATAATTAGTTGTATGTCTAAGTGCATTGACATATGGCCCAAATACAGAAATTATTTATTTTTTAGAAAATATATAACGAAAAATGAATGATTCAAAAAAATAATAATTTTCAATCTTATTTTATTAGATTAGATTTAGTTTCACTGGGAAATGTTGACAAAAAGGTATAGTATATTAATATTTTGCCTCTTCATTAAGAAATATCTAAAATAATTATTTTGTATTATTCAGTGACCATTTATTTTCTTTTGACGAGTTGTTGTTTTTGCTAGTTGTTGAGATTAAAGATTGCAAAAAAATTAAGACCAAACTTTTATATACTGGAAGGAGAAGGAAGATTTATTAATTTTTACCATCTATTATTTAACTGTCCTGTAAATGTTAGTACACCGTTTCTCCTTCAGGACCTATCAAAACTTATTTTCCAACCAGCATAGAATTATTGCTCGCAGTATGTCGTTATGCAATAATAAAATTATTGTTTTAAAATAAACAAAAATTTTAATTTAAAAAATTTCCGAATATTAACTCCATCCAGCTGTGACTACACTATCAATGCTGCTCTCAACTGGTAACGCTGCAGTAATGCTGCTCTCGACAGTTGAGTTGGCACGGTTAGAGAAATACTCATTACTGCGGCGCTCCTTTGTCTGCTCTGTCGTGCTTAACATTGTCGGAAGATAGTACATTCAGTTTTTTTATTGCTGTATATAAAGTGCTTGTGATTGGCAATAACACCCCCAAGAAACTAATTTAGAAACACATACTTGGAAAAAGTAATTACCTTCTTATCACAACAAAATATCATAAATATAACTTAAGTTTTTAAAACACCTTTTATGATGGAAAGACAGAATCGCAACACTGCAGAAAATGCACTACAAATTTATTCTTAATACGATCGTACCAAACGACTCCCATAACGACCGAATATACCTACAAGACAAGCCGTTAAGAGGCTGCTGGTAAATAGAGTGACATTATGCGTTAGTCGTTATCCGTTAAACGTCCCTGGGCCGTTATCCAACCAGACTACCAACCAAAACTTTGATGGCGTCGTAATCGCAGTTGTATAATTCCCTCCAGATTATAAAAGCTCCCCGCGCCAATCAGGCTAACTCGCAAATTAATTCGTATTGCGGTAGAATCAAGGCTGATGATGCTTTGATTGTGGACTGGGTCGTTAAGGCGTTGCGGTTTTGAGGAAGGCAATTGTAACAAAACCAAGATTAGCTTTAGTTTCTCGGGTACAATATTTGCAGATATGTCGGAAAGTCGCGAAATGTTTGTAAACAGTTTGTGTTTTGTTTTGTGTCTGTTTATGCAGTACCATCAATACTACAACACTGTATGTGTTCCAAGATCATTATTAGTATAGAATGTGTTTATTCAGTGGGTACCCCAGTAAAATTTATCATTAAAACTGCGTTATAAATAGCGGGTTAGGTTAGACAATTTCTGAATATTATTGTTATTTTCATCGTTACCGGTTTCGGGATTTACTTGTTTAAAATTTTTTTTTTTTTAAAGTTCCGAGTATCGATCTTGCTACTAACTCTCACATTCTAAGCGAGCGATTTACCATCCTGTTATCCCCCCTTTAGACAGTGGCGTACAATTGTCAATTAATTATATTTTAAATATGAATTAAACGTATTAATTAGAAAGATATACATATAAAATCAATTTCATCAAAAATATTGTTGTTTCGCCACCGGGATTCGAACCTGGATCTCTTTTCACACCGGAGAAGGTGCATTATCCAACTATGCTATAGCGACAATATTTTTAGCGACAAATTTTTAATCCTATATGTTACCTTTTTGATATCAATATATTTAATCATTTCATTATTTGAAAGAGACATTATACATTAGACTTATTTTTACGGAATCTCAAATACCTTTAAGTAATCTGATAGCAGACGCCAGAATTATCAATTCATTTTTATTAAATTTTGGACACATTGATACAACTTTATTATTAGTAGAACACATTCTTATTGTGAAGTTGTAATTATTCAGAACATAGGTCTGTGATATTTTAAATATTTAATTCATATTAAAAACATCACAGACCTATGTTCTGAATAATTACAATTTCACAATAAGAATGTGTTTTTCTTAATACTAAATTATTTTCGTCGTCTAATCTCTGAAAGTTTTGCTGTTACAGCTAACATATTGAAAACGTGAGTTGTGTAATTTGTTCTTTCGGCGATTCAAACATGAAACAAGAGTAACGTGTTTAAACTCTCTTTGAAGTACGCCAACAATTAAATATATTTATCCCGCTCAAACTTTGTCTTAAAGACGATTCTAGAACATCGACTCGGTCGTGAAATGAGCATTGCTTAGTAGCGACGTTCCGCTGGCGACATTGTTGACCGGGTTTTACGACCGCGAGGGGAGATCTGCGGACTGCGGGACAGCCCTCACACGAAGCTCCTCGACAGAGCAAAGAGTTAAGGAACAATGCCTGTAGGTAACCTACTTGTAGTAAAATTGACTTTAAGTTTGGAGGAAGAATAACTAACTGACTTTTTACTATTCTTTCCACACATGCGTCGCTACGAAAAAGAATTTATACTCTGATTTATTTACATATGTGTGTGGTCGTTTGTACAGGTGAATATTATGTTCCAGGCCAATTTTGTTTGACCGCCTTATTGATGTGGCAAACATTTGTTAGTTTGCATTTGGTAGAGTAGTTGATTACAATATGTCATGGATCATCTAATGCCTCAACCACCATTAATAGTGATCGCTTCTTGGTGGCAGAATTGAGTCGATTGGACCTGCAACACATGTGGTTTCAACAGGATGGTGCCACGTCCGCTACGTGGATCTACGCTTGAAATTTTGAGAGAAATTTTTTCCAGCCGCATAATGTCAAAAAGTGGTGATATCGAGTGGTCTCTTCGATCACCTGATTTGACGGCTCCCGACTACTTTCTGTAAAGGTACTTAAATGGAAAGGTCTACGCCAATAAGCCAATAACAAATTTGATGCTACAGGATAATATTCGAAATGAAATTGCTGAAATAACACGCGAAGTGTGCGAGAATGTATAAAAATTATGGTTAAAAAAGCGCGCATTTGTGCCGCCGCCAGAGGCGTTCACTTGGCCGATGTTATATTCCAAACATAATTGTAATAAACCAAATAATCGACAAATGAAATCAAATTAAAAAATTATATTTCATTTCCTAGTTATTCTAAAACAACATCGGCCTGGAACATAATATTAACATTGTACTCGTAAATGGTTCGGAATAGTTTTTAATATAGACACTATTTCTTCCGTTAACTCAAATATAATATATGGAAATTGAGACTCCGAAAGAATATCATAACAGAAGAACTTGAGACAACGATTTGGCCAGTATGCAATGGAACTTTTCCGGGCCGTAGTAATCAATGCACTAATAGCCAGCAATATAGCCTTCTGACATCCTTTGAACGAGTAAGGCACGAGGAAAAGAAGACATTATGATTATGATAATTATTATGTATGATATATAAGGTGTATGTATGTAAGAGGTTAATGTTAATTTCAGTCTGAAACAAATTTATTGCACAATTGTAAACTATGCCCATCTCAACACAGAGTTTTCTAGTGAGACGGGCACAGTCCAAACATATTATACATATGTAATTATATAGCTTCTAATAAATAAATCAAAAGTAACTTGCGACATAAAATGTACCTCCAGTATCTCAAGGATCGTTCGCATTAGAATTTCCAGAATGATATCCTTAAATATGAACTTATTTTATTTGTGATCTCTTATTGACATATCGATAAAATTTTATTCGACAAAGTCATAAAAACCCCAAAATGAATTCTTGTAATACATATTACATTATGCTTATCTAACTTGAGTCTGGATAAAAATAAAACAACAATAATATTTATGATTGAACTAAAACTAAATTAAAGAGAACACGTTATTATTGTGAAGCTACAGTTTTTCAGAACAGTTCTATGGTATTTTTATACAAATTAAATGTATCAATTAGAAAGATATACAGAAAAATTCAATTAAACGATTTTTTTTATGTACATGACAAACGCGTAAAATATTTGAATAAAAGGATAATGTTGTGAAAATAAAGTTATACATTAAAGAATCCAGGTTCGAATCCCGGTAGCAACAAAAATATTTATTCGATAATTTAAATATTCTCGTATATCTTTCTAATTGGTACATTTAATTTGTATTAAAACTCAATTTTTACCTTAAACCAAATCGAAGAAACGCTCAAATGAAAGATATAGGTATCTACTGCTATGTACATATTGACATACTATTTCATTAGTAATGTCATTTTTCACATATTTGCATCTTTATTTTCACACTAATGTCTTTATATTCAAATATTTCATTCGCTTGTCATATATTAAAATTACTTAACTCAATTTCGGTAAAATTAATTTTATACGCTTTATACATGAATAGATCAACAAATAAGGCACACATAAATTTTTATTCAAGTTTTAAGCCTAAATTAGACGATATTTTATTGTTTTGAATATTGAACAAAAGCAGCAAAATGCGAAATTATTCTTCTAATTAGATAAAATTATGTATTATTTGATGTCACTGAAATAGTTAGATATATGTATATATATATTAATTTCATAAAATTATATTAAATAGATATGATAGAATTTTATGACATTATATGAGATATTATAGGAAAGCCTTCTGCCGGTAATAGACAGTTCCGGATTCAAGTCACGGTGACAGCTATATATTTTTAGAAAGATGAAAGATAGATTTGTAATTCGCATATTTTATATAATATGTTTTAGTTATTTTACTGGAATAAATATGTAAAATACTACTAAATGAATAATTGGTAAGATACTTTTCCTGTAAGCCCTTGCCTTGTAGACGGAAAAGAACATTGAGTCCAGAGCCATTGTAAACCGATTCGCGACTCAGCGGATTTAGAGAGTAATCAAAGATTGCCATCATCACATGATCATAGAAGGTGCACCTCATATAACACGTCATGCCTGGATCCTCTGACACACTGAGGACAGAGTAAAGAAAAAATAAAAACAAATTCATTACGTAATAAAATTATTACATTACATTTCACATTTGATGCTAACATTTTAGAGCTACTGGTATTAAATAATTATAATATTGTAATAAATCGATAAGTGGTAGTATAATTTTTTCGTATACGAAAACAATTTTTTTAATAATATTTATATACCATGATTGCCGGACCGATCAATATATTTAAAAAAATATATAGACGTTAATTTTGAAAACATATCATATCTAGTATGTTCTAAGTACAATAACTACAAATAAAATGAAAATGGTTGTGCTATTAAAATATCGTTAAATTTATTTGTCAGTATGGGGGATTATAATTATTTAGATAACACTATTAAATATATATACGAGTACATAGCTATTTTCAAAACAACGAAGGTCACGCTTGTACAGTCTTTGGTGCATTTTATAATTTTATATGGTGTGGAATCATGGATCCTGAAAGCAAGGGCGAGAAGACGAATTGATGTTTTGTCATGTATGTGTCTCTTGCGCAACATGTCTATGTCTCTTGGCTGGAGACATAGATATGTTGCGCATACCGTGGACAACGAGACGCATGAATGTCTTCATTCTGCAGGAACTGAATATCAAGGACAGACTTTCAACTATTTGCCTGAAATGAATCCTTTAATTTTTTGAGCATTTTGCGAGAATTTTGGTTGGTCACGTCAAAGAACGAAGAGAAAGAGGAAGATCCCCCACCCGTTGAACCGACCAAGTGGGCACTTCTCTGGTGACAGCCCTAAGATCTGCAGGATGCCGATTAAAGTGGAGAAGTATAGTCAAGAGGGTGAGAGATCATGGAGATTACGATCCTTAATCACGAAGGACCGACGTGTATGATGACATGGGTGGGTATTAAAGATACTTAATTTAATTTAATATGTTTTATCGAAAGCTCTCCGTATAAAATATCTCACAAAACTGCGTTAAAAACAAAACGTTGCAAATTGCGCATTTAAAAATTTGATAACATTTTATAGTGTGAGTTAAGATATATAAGAACGTTGTTACAGATACCTAGGAGGTGGAAACATGTAGGAAAAAATATTTTGCAGTATGATGTATCTAAGAGGTATTTATCTCTCTATTTATGTAGCAGAACGATAAATTTAATAACCTTTATCAAAAAAAAGTGAATACATCATATCTCGTTTAAAAATTAATCATGGTTTTAAAAGTCGCGGGTGGAAAAATAAGATTTTTTAATGCGCTTGCCACCAAAAGGTTGGTAAAGAATTAAATATTACATTCTATACTTTATAATCGTAATATCGTTTTTCGCATAAACCGTGATTCATGTAAAACTTTCAAAATACATAAATTTCGCAAAACGGGTGCAATTTTTGTAGCAAAAAAAAATTGGCCGGTTTAAATGAGTTAACGTGCAAGGTGTTACTTAGATCCATTTTATAATCTACGTGACTCCATCATCCGAAAAATAAAGATTTTTTTTATCATTCCATTATTTATTTTCAAATATATATACTATTACCACTTATATATATAGGAATCATTTGCTATTAGCGTGAAAAAAAGTTTTACATATACTTTTTTGTATAACTTTTTCTGATTAAGCCATCCATCTAAAAGACATAGTCATTTCAGAGGTTCAGATACACGTGATTATCTTTGTGGAAGTCCATTGTTAACTTTAAAACTTTAAAAAAAGTACTTTAAAAGTGTAACTTTAAAAATAATTAATTAATTATTATAATAAAACATAACGTTGTTTACTTCACACTACACTTTAATTAAAATTAAAACATTTTATTACTAAAATTATTAAAATAATTTATTACTAAAGATAATGCAATAAGTGTCAAATACATTTTAATTTTAATTAAAGTAAATAACGTTGTGTTTTATTTAATTTTAATTAATTAATTTTTCAAAAATTAACCTTTAAAAAAGTTAATTATAATATCTTAATTGATAACTCTATTCCTCCAGCTTATTTTGAGCATTCTTCTGTAGATCCACATCTCAAATGCTAAAGTTTATATATATATATATATCATTTTAAACAAATATTTTAAACAAATTCATTATTTGTGATCGTTTTCGTGGAATATTTGTTTTCTGATAGTGCGTTTTCTGAATTTTCATTTCCTCGCATTCACTTCGCTCCAAATAAGAAAATAGGCCAAATTTAAAACGCACAAAAAAACTTAAACAATATAAAAAGAGAGTTTAGCTATCCAACCACACATATATCCCGAGAGTGATTGTAAATTTTGATACACGTCGTCAATATTTCTGCCTTAGTGATGAGCATATTTTTTGTTCATTCGAAACACGGTCTGGAAATATTGTCGGCTTTTGAAAAAAATTCAGAAAATGTATATTATATTGATTTTAAAAATGGTTATCTATACCTAACTATGTTTTCAGTAGCTACCGAGAAATAGAACACTTGACGCAGATTAGTGATTGACTGAACCACAGCTATAAGTAAATGTCCCTTAAGAATAAAATACTTTCAGAGAACTTTCTTATTAAAAATTATATAAATATTAATAAAACTGCAGATTCTATTTATGTATCTATGCAATAAAAATAATAAATTTACATGGTATGCCATATCACTAGATTAATCTGTATTAAGACAGACAAAATACCGCTACATGTCATAACTAAACGTACAATCTAAGCATATTTTAAATGTTAATATGTGTCCTGAATTTTAAGATTTTGTACAACCACATATGTAATATATCAGTTCATAATTAGTCCATAATTAGTTATAACTAGAACGTGATTAAATTTTCAATACAATGCATCACGGGAATGTCAGCATTATCCAAACCTGATGTTGGTATTTATTTAATAATTATTCAATAATTTTGACAATGCAACGTTAGGAATTCTAACTTTTGAAGCGGTGGTTTGACTAACACGTCATTATGGCCAGGGTTTCAATTATTATTGAACCACCACAATTAGTACACTGCTGGGTAATCAATCCCGTAATCAGGGGCGTGAAACCTTTGCAGTTTCAGAAGTTTAATTTTATTTTACTATTTGTGTGTCGGTCGGTAAATCTTGCCCATGGCTTAATTTTTTATATTAAAAAAAAGAGAAACGTACATTTTTTGCTTAATATTAAGTGGAGAATTTTTTTTATTCATATCTTACTTATGTATATGCATTCACGTATAAGAAAAAATTTCAAATTGTAGTTTTGATTTCTTAAATTTTAAACTTTATCGAGCGCGCTTTCAGAGTTTAAACAGCGTTTTATGTCAATTACCCAATATAAAACTACATTTAATACAATACCTCTCAAACATATAAAATCGTCACTGAAAATGATTATTTATTGAATACTACATCAGGACGTAGGTAGGTAAATAGAAATGATTTCAATTTAACACTAAAATTATTATAGCACGCGCCTTATTTTATTTACAAAAATGATAATAATGCGACATTTGAAAATAATACAAATCGGAACTATTTAAATTATTTTAGATAATAGTACGCCATAGCGCATTAGTATTTAGATTTTTTAAATTTTGCAATATTCGTTTGCAGTTCAGACGAAACTCGTGTGATCCGAACACATTTCGGTGTTGATTTTATTATTAATGGTTCAAAACCAAATCACTTTTATAAAAAAAGGGTGTAGATTAATTTAAGTTTGCTCGAATACATTTTTTAACCCCGAAATAAATATCCTATTTCTTTAAAAGTTTGTTCAGAAAAATAATCATGGTTAAATAAAATGATACAATGTTTTAGATTTCTGACTGGATTTCCATGTGATATGTGCACACATTCCGAACTCTTGAGTACAGGGGGGGCTCCAGGAAATTAAATAATTTTCAATTAAATGTTCGAATTCCGTAATGGCACTAGTAAATATTTATTTTTCTATTACGATCTCAAACATGCCATACATTTACCACCTGCCATGGTACTTATTATGTAAGTATTGTGTTGCAATATATATATATATATAATCGAAATATTTATTCTAAGGAGTAAATATTAAATTAATATATATATATATATATATTAATTATATATTAAATAACTTTTAAACGGTGGTAAATAATATTTTTAAAAAACTATACTTCAAAAAAGTAATATTTACATAAATATTAATATATTTACTTGATATAATTGACAACGTGTAGTCTATAAATATAAAAGTTTAATTGAATAATTTTTTCTATTGAAATCAGTGTCCATGTTCCAACTCCAATCAGCGCATCATCATCACCCCGACTTCATAAGGGTTGATTGTTAAGCACCCAATTGTATTACATTTGTAGCATATGAAATATTATAGTTCATATAATAATAATTGATAGGAGGACATTTTCACTCCAACTCGATAGTGCTCAATAAACATACATATTGTCAAATTTGATTGATTTTAATTTATTACGCGTTTTAATTAATTTTAAAAAATATTCTACAATTTTGTGTTTTTTTATTAAATAATTATAATTGTTATGTTTATCGAAAATAAATTTTATTTTCACATTCGTAGAATCTTCCTTTCATCTGAACGAATAATTAATTGGCATGAATATCTAAATAAATAATAAATATTTCAATTAATCGAAATAATTACGATTTTTATCTCAGACATGGATGAGTATAAGCACATATCCCTTGAATATTTTCGACTCGTAATTTAGTCAGGTATCCACCCATAAAGTATTGTGAAATAGGTCTGTTACATCCTGTATAACATGTATTGACTCTATTTTTTTAACGGTTATGGTAAGTTCTTTAATAATTCTTTCCCGATTTTTCATCTTATCTTAAGATCTCACATAGTTATAAAATATAATACAACATGCTTTTAAAATCGAAATAGCTTCAGAGTTACAGAAATATAAACAATTATTTCTATAATATTCTAGAAATTTAATAAAATTAGGTGTTATAAATACAAAATTGTTAGCGCTATATTAGATATTAGACGTATAACTATATTACAAAATTATTATGTTCTTAGAAGAATCGTGTTCAATTTCTATATATATATATATTTTTTTTTTTATAGTTAAATGTAATATATTATCTTATCATTATTTAGATTATCTTAATTTCTTGATTTAATAGGTCAATTTTTATTTTCATCATAGAAATCTATATTTTTTCTCATGTGACAAAATGATTTTGTCAATATGAAAATCTTCAATTTTTCCTTTCGCAATATATACCCTCTCATATAACATTGTATATTTTACCATTAATTATTTAACTTACTTTAAATTATTCTGTTCAATTACTTATATATTCTAAAAATTACGAATTATTTATAAATAATAAAAATAACTATTAAATAAGCTGTGGATTTGAGAGATTTGTAGAGTAGTATAAGAAAATATAGTTAATCATAGGACGGTAGCGGAACAATTGTAATACTTTACTTACGTGAAAGCACTGAATTTATCGTATTAAATTTACAATTATTACTGTTAAATATGAATTAAATATATTAATTATAAAGATATACATATAAAATCAATTTTATCGAAAAATATTGTTGTTGCGCCACCGGGATTCGAACCTGGATCTCTTCCCTAACCGGGGCAGGTGCTTTATCCAACTAAGCTACAGCGACATTATTTTTAGCGACAATTTTTCGACCCTATATGTTACCTTTTTGATATTAATACATTTAATCGTTCCATCATTTGACAACGTGGCGGTGGCGCAACAACAATATTTTTCGATAAAATTGATTTTATATGTATATCTTTATAATTAATATATTTAATTAGTATTTAAAATATCACAGACCTATGTTCTGAATAATTACAACTTCACAATAAGAAAACAAAAAAAAAAAAAATTATTACTGTGTTTAGCCCGTTGGCGGGATGGAGGTAATGGGCTTGCGCGCATGGCCGGTACTGGCTACGTTCAGCACTGCGCGTTGATGACGTCCTACAGTAGTGATTGATTACAGCTCCAGCAAGTGAGTTCAGCGATGTGTCCTAATCATAAAACACATTAAAAATCCCATCATAATTGCATTTATCAATAGTTTAGTGTTTAGTTATTATGTTATAATTCAATGATGTAGGTATAATTAATTTTAATAAGTAAGTTTGTGAATTTATCAAACTATGAAGATACTAAATATTCCATTACAAATGTAATGCCACCCCAAATGTATTAAACTACTAAAGCCTTATAAAATGAATACAAATTAAATTAATCAACTTGAAAGTTATACATAAAAAATCTATTTATCGAAACAATATTTTAGTTGCTACGTGATACCACAGAACTATGTTCTAAAATCGCAACTTCACAACAGGCACTTTTAAGTTTTAGCACAACTTTAAAAGTATTTAGGAGCTTAGCTGATTGCAGTAAAATGGATTCAATACAGTCAAGTAAAAAAAACAGACTTTTAATGAGTATTTGGTTATTAGTTGATCAGGATATATTTATATATTTTTATAGTTGTTGAAGCTGAGTTGTATCTTATATTGTTGAAGAAACAAGTATTTAAGATAGCGTTTGTATAATAAGAAGCTGTTATATTTGAGTTTATGATAAAATTGGACATGCTTTGTCTGATCTTCACAGTGAAAACAAAATATGCCAATTTGGATGTAGAGTTCTGATAGATTCCAGTAACATTAAAAAAAACTTAAATAAAATTTTCTAAGATGTGTAAAAATGACGAAAGACCTGTTTAGTAAAATCAAGTATTCTTTATAGTGTTTTGGTAGATATGTATTAGATCACATTATGCCATAACTCATTTATGCCTCCACTGGATGGCTTCAGTGGGAATTTTGTGAATAAACAAGAAGGTTAGAAAATAGTCGGACAATTTAATGTGATAATTCCGTAATATACTAGGATTAGAAATTGTATACGTATACGTTAATACAGATACAATACTTTGGTACTTAATTGGACATGTTAGGTATGAATGAGAAAACGCACTCGAAATGTTAATACAAGTAGAAAGGCTTTTAACCAGACGGTGGGTGGAAAATATTTTATTGTAGCTGTTTAGCGTTTCTATGTGCGTCTATCTCTAAGTTTGCGGTTCGTCCGGTATGTATCCATTGCGCTGCTGTCGCGAGACATCCTTACGTCCATATCCGCCACATGGGGTAGAAACAAAGACCTAAGGATAGCAAGAAAATAACATTCCATTTGCATTTAAGATATAGTGTTCGAGGAGATGCTGCGTATCTATGAACTAGAAGACGCACAAACATCTGCATCCTCCAGAAACTAAAAATTATCGAAAAAATATCATCTACATACAGAGAAATGATTTTCTGATACTTCAGACATACTGCCTGAAGGTACGATGAGTTTTGAGAGTGATCACTGGAGGCGTAGAAGGCGGCGAACGGTCTCTGCCAAGATGGTCAGCCTATAAAAAGGAGATGTCTGGCATCGACGGATCCAGGAATTTTTCCAAGGGGGTATCCGAGAAGTAAACTTTTTTGGAAAATTGGCGATTTAGTCGTGTAATTAAAAAATAACTGCCTGCTGCCGTGCCAGAAATATTTTGAATTAATATAAAAATTTTCGCTCGGGGAAAAAACACATTGCGAGTTTCTAGGTAATATGAGCGATCGGGACCTGTCCTCTGGATCTGTCCGTGATATCTGGCACCTCACTGAGCGCACTAGTCAACATTGCCCAGGACCAAGGAGAGTGACGGCGAATCTTTTATATAGTTCAATTGAACCAGACTCACATTAACCTCATAAAGCTCAGTTATAGCATATACCACCAGGAAGAAGAAGAATATAAAAAATTAAATTTACTAAAGCTTAATTCATATGTATTCTATCTCTGTCTCACTAGTAAAATTTCTATCCAAACAGTGAAAACCGTACTTTTTAAATAAAAATTTCAATTTTATCGAAAAATATTGTTGTTGCGCTACCGAGATTCGAACCTTTTCCAATTAATTAAATGTATTTTAATTAGTATTTAAAACATCACGGACTTATGTTTTGAATAATTACAACTTTACATTAAGAATGTGTTCTCCTTAAGATTTTTTTTTACACTTATATCTTACATATATTGTATATACGTAACATAATTAATTATATATATTTTTTTTACACAAAATTACCCAACTTAATAGAGAAATCAATTCTCGTGTTTGAATTGGGGAGTATTTAAGTTTTAAAATAATCTAACGGTAGGTATAGAAGTAAGATATAAATATAGAATTAAATTATTAAATACATATACATAAACATAATCAAATTAGAACTTGTAATTGCTGTCGGAGTTTTCAAATATTTGTTTGATTTGCGATTTGGAGGCTTTATAATTTTTTTCTGTTTTGATTTCATATGGGAGGGCATTAAAAAAAATTATACTTTGATATGCGTAATGAATGGTGTTGAATAGCACTAGTTTTAAATTTTGGGATTTCTAAGTTGCTGCGCGATCTTGGTCAGTTACTTATTTTTGTGGAAATTGTTAAATTGTGGTGAATTGAAAGTGGTCTTTATGAATTTATAGCAGTGTGTTTTTTTTGTAGATTTTATTGAACCTTTAAAGAGTTAAATAGTTGTGAAGTTGTAAATATTGATAGTTTTCGAAGGATGACTTTCAAAACCAGCCCCTGAATCCTTTCTACAGGTAAGAGGTTAGTCTTGAAAGTTTCCCCTCCCCCCATCCGATTATACCGTATTGTAAGATAGATTGGGCAAAAGAGTAGTAAATTGTTTTAATCATACTATATGATAGGATATTTCTCAATCTAATGAATATGTAAATATGTTTTCTTACCCTGGTGACTAGATTTTGTATTTGTTCGTTCCATTTTAATTTTCTGTCTACTGTAACACCCAGATGTTTTATACTAGTTTTGATTTTTATGGATAAATATTTGGCATCGTTGCATTCTTTTTTATTTACACACTCTGAGAATGTATCTTGATAATAATATCGTTTTCAAAATATATTTCAATAAAAGAAAATAGAATATAATATTCTCAGTATTTAGAGATGAACAATTTTAAACAAACCATATTTTAAGTATGTTTACATTGGTATTAGCAGCCCCCATAACATGATTTTCCATTTATGATCACTACTGTGTCGTGTGATATGATATCTCCAACTATAGGGAGAGAGAACATTTTATTTACATAAATAATAAAAAGTATTAGGCCATTGAGAGTTCCTTGTGGAATACCGAATGATGGGATCATGGTTTCACTTATTACATTATTTATTTTGACATATTGAGGTCTCTCTTGTAGATAACTTTGGAACCATAATATCACTATTCTATTTATTCTAATTAGCCTTAGTTTCTCGGCGAGTTTGGAATGTGATATGATATTGAAAGCCTCACGAAGATCAATGAAGATACCAATACATATGTTTCTCCATTATCCAACTTTTGCATTATTGTTGATGTTAATTTAGCAATTACATCATGTGTACTGAGATTGTCCCTAATACCAAATTGGTTAGGACTCATTGACTTTTCTCTTTTATGTAATTGTTGAGTTGTTGACGTGAGTGCTGTGCTGTGGGACGGCAGCTAAAGATATTTTCTTCGTTATCGGATTTAAAAACCGGGGTGATAATAGTTTTCTTCTTGTTGTTCGGAAATATACCCTTCTTTAAATTTATGTTAATTATGTGAGCAATAGATTTGCTGATTACGTCGCGTACGGCTTTTAATGTTCTTACAGTTATGTTGTCATATCCAGGGCTTGCTGATCCTTTAAGTGTTATAGCATTTTCGATATCTTTATCAGTTACTGAAACAAATGTGTGGAAGCCTTCAACAAAATTAGAATTTTGTTCTGACCGACATTTGCAAAATAATCATTAAAAAAATTACCACAAAGTTGTGGATTTTTTTTGGTGTCATTAAGCATTTCCTGATGAGAAATTTTGCACCTTTGTTGGTTATTGTATCGATGATTTTCCAGAATATTTTGCTGTTTTGACCAGCATCTTTTATTTTGTAACGAAAATACTTTTCTTTTTTCAGTCTAATTAAGAGCAAAACTTTATTTCTGTATTTTTTGTAAAAATTTATGATTTTTGTTGTCATTCGGGAATTTTTAGATTGGTAATAGTATTTCTCTTTGTTTCTGATTGAAATTATTAATCCTTAACTTATATACTTATAAACTTAAAGAGATTAATGGTAAGTATAAGTAAAATAATACAAAAAATATATTTTACTTGTACTATACCGTTTCACTTTCATCAAAGAACCAAGGTGTAGGTAAAAAAATTCGTCGTATTCTCCGCAAACTGATTTAAGTTTGTGCGGAGTCATAAAAACACCTAACAATAAGATCGTTAATTTCAACAAAGTTTTAAATTAGTTTTTACCCCTTTTTCGCGCTCCAAAAATTAAAGGGGTAATTTTAAATTATAGATAATGATAGCAAAAAACAAGCGAATAAAAGTGTGGCCATGCCGGCGGAGGGGGTGGGATGTAATTAAAGCACTTTGTGGTTCCAGTTCCTTTCTTCAGATTACACGCATGTTTAACTTCAAAGTTAGCCGCAAAACAGCTAAGAATATTTTTGTATATAAATTAATAATGTCTAAAGGGATTTAAAAATACATCATTTTACCACATCATAATTAAAATCGATTGAACAATATATTCTTTAAATTCGTACATGATGATTTTTAAGGATCGATAATAATTGTTAATAATATTTATTATTATTAGTTTATTTCGGCGTAATCATCCCTTATGCAATACTAATCCGCCATATATTGATACAAGTTACAATATATATATATTAGATATAAAAAATACATATAAAACAGTAAAAATAAAGAAGATACATAAGAAGAAAATAATTAAAATATAATTTAAATTTATCTAGAAAATTCATAACATAAATATATAATAATAATACATATAATTCTTTATTAAATTACGGTAATTGGCGATACCATTAATTGGCTACATATTTCGAGACAACCCAACTTGTACTAAAGACTTGGTGCTTCAGCCGCATGTTCAGCCGATGTTCGAGCCGCAGCTTTAACACCAGTAACGTGATTTCTTAAGAGCAGAACTAACGAGAAGTGCTAGAATACCGCGCCAATCCAAACTATAATCAAACATTTTACATGGTATTCACAGACATCTTCTCCTTGAAACAGCCTTCCTACCTACTCATAAATGCATTTGTGGTGTCACGTCTGGGCAACTGTAATAGTATAGGGTGTCCAGCGAAAAAATTTCAAGATTAAATTGTAATTGGTCGTAAACCATCAAAGTGAGGTAAGTGGGAGGAGTATTGTTCGACGCGCAATGAGTCACTAGTCGGGAGCGCACCGCGCGTTCGCGGTTGAGAAATATTTAAAGGGCGGTGATTCATTTGTTCGTGAGCGTCGCGCTTTTTGTACTCACTCTAATATTCGACGAGTAAGTGATTGGCCGAGCACGTAACTTATCTGGTGTTGGGTTCAAAAGTTCAGACAAGAAGTGACGATGGTTAACCAAACTCCTCCGGGACCATCAACGTGAGCAGCGACGCCAGAACATGTGGCTCAAGTTCAACGTGAAATTATGCCCAATCCGCGTAAATTGATAAGGAAGATTGCAGCCTGTACTGGAATAAAAAAATCAACAGTGCCCGCTATTTTGAAAAATAAACTACAGTTTCACCCATGCAAACTGCAAATCGTGCAGTTTCTCAACGTAAATGACTATTCTTTACGTGAAACCTTAGCGAGAACACTTGTTCTGTTGAACAATATTGTTTATTGACGAAGCACATTTTTATATCGATGGTTATGTTAATAAATAGAACATGAGATACTGGTGCTCCGACAACCTAAGGGAACGCCATCAAAAACGTTTGCTTTGTCCAAAAACGCCAGTGTAGTGTGCAATTTCTGCCCGAGGGATAATTGGCTCTTATTTTTTTAACCAGCGAGAGACAGTCACTGCTGACGTGTATTGCTGAATGATCGGCAAGTTTTTGGTACCGCAACTGCAGCTATTTCCCAGGTTCAACAACAGAACACAATTACAGCAAGACAGGATCACTCCACACACAGCTAGAACTTCAATAGAGATACTGAGGGGAATTATTCCTAATAAATTAATCAACAAGTACGGAGACATACCCTGGGCACCTCGGTCACTGGATTTTACACCGTGCGACTTTTTTGTGGAGATACCTTAAGTCGAGAGTTTACAGTAACAATCCTCGAACAATTCAGGCCCCACAAGAAAATATCCGCCGTGAAGTGGTTGCCATTGAACCAACGCTTTGCTCTCGCGTGTTCACAAATTTAAGAGTGTCTTGAGAGAAATGGACGGCATTTAGACGATGCTGTTTATAAAACGTTAAATTATCATCGTTAATCTCCATTTTGTAGTTTTAAAATATGAGAATAACATTGCAGTTTTTTATTTTATTTAATATTAAAATTGAAAATTTTCCGCTGGACACCCTTTATTTATGCTGGCCTCCCGATGTTTCATCTGGATAGATTACAGTCTACTGTGAATATGGCAGCACGGATAATATATGATACATCAAAGTTCTCGCACGTACATAATTCATTTAACATTACGTGAATATATTTAATATAAATATTTTCTCTTACTTTAATATTGATTCTAATGTAATGAAAATTTATTTTATTATACAAATGTATATTTAATCGTATTAACTGAAAACTCACTGGACAAAAAAATTTAATTATTATTAAATTATATTTAAGAATTTTTACACGTTTTTACAAAAATTGAATGGGGATATATTTTTTCAATATGAAATAAATATATTAATTAGAAAGATATACATATAAAATCAATTTTATCGAAATATATAATAATAATATAATGAGGTAGATGGCTCTTTCAAATAATGGAACATATAGGTTTGAAAATTTGTCGCTAAAAATATCGTCGCTGTAGCATAGTTGGATAATCCACCATCCCCGGTTAGGAAAGAGATCTGCAACAACAATATTTTTCTATAAAATTGATTTTATATGTATATCTTTCTAAATAATATATTTAATTTATATTTAAAATATCACAGACCTATGTTCTGAATAATTACAACTTCACAATAAGAATGTGTTCTCCTAATATATTTTTTCATTTTGCGATAAAAATTGTGACAAAACATCTTTCAAGTCACAGTGCAGATGAATGATACATTTAAGTACATCTTACTTTTTATTATATGATACGATATTGTTAAATTATTATACACTACCAGTTAAAATGAGTTGATAAAAAGTGCTCAAATTCTCCACAAATTGAACAAACAAATCCTAAACAAACATTATTTTGTCGCCTTTTTTTTCGCTGAAAAATCCAAAAGAAACTTGTCTCTTTTGAAATGTTCCATTAATCAAAGAATAGCGCCCAACTATTTTCTTTGTAGAACTTCTATCCACGCGCGTATTGGAGTAATTACCAAATATTATTTACCTTGGTTATCACGGGAAGTTCAATCTATTTTTGAAGTAAAACTTTTTTGTCAATTCCAATGTAAAATACTTCTAAATATGACAAAAATTTGAGAAAAATCGCATTTATTAAATATACTACTTTTGTCACTGGATTGCTTCCACTTTTGTACATATTTATGTTAGGCATTTGTCCTGGATGTATTTCCCTGTTTAAAAAAAAAAAAAAAACACAAAATGAGAAAACGCAAAAAAAGTTTTACATGGAATGTGTGTACTCGAGATATACCCCTTTATTATTTGTGCATGCCGAAAATAATTGAGTGACTAAAATTATTTATACGCCAGCGAAAATAAAATGATTACATGCTATTTTATTATTAAAATAATCTATAGGTGCACTGGTAAAACTTAAAAATGACAGTTTTCGTTTATTTATTGCCCGAAATTTATTTTATTTGACGCATTAAATAAACCATGTAAAATTATACTTCATTAAATTTAATTTTAAAAGCTGCTGATATGGCTTTCTAATAGTAATAAATTATGGCAAACTTTTCCGATCCCAAAAAAAGGTGATTAAGGTTTTTTGTACGAAAATAATTAAAATCAAATAATTACCTTACGAAAAAGGAACAAAGCATGTCGCCCCCACCACGCTGCCGGGTAGACAATAATTATTATTCAAAAGACTTAAAAGATTTATTTATAATCTCAGCGGTGGATCTTATCAGGTAATAAAATACATTTTTAATTCCACTGCGAACCGAGCGCATCCCCCGACCTACTCAGCCAGGGGGCGAACGCAATATCACAAGGGTAAATGGGATTATTATATATTTTCTCAGACAACCTTACGTTGATCTTTGAAAATTGATTCCGATACGTTTAAATACACGTACGCCATGATGTGATCTGCTTGATTTATTTTAATTCTAGAATAAATAAGAAACGAACTCAATAATGTAATGATTAAATAACTTTTTATTGTTTTTATCTTTCCAGCAATAATATTTCTAAGTTGATTTTTGTTGTATTTTTCAAGAATTTGAGTTATCTGAGTAAGCTTTCGTACGATTAAGTGGTTGTAGCGAAAAATTAACATAATATTTGTATAATTATACAACATAAATAATTGATTTAATGACATCAGCGATATTATTCAATATCACCTAATTACCACAAACTAGTAAATGAATAGACATCTAAATAAAGTATACATATAAGAGAGGGATTTGGAACATTAGTCGCGGGACGAGGGGCGTTCTACAAATATTATTTGTGAATACATAAATCCGATAATCTGACATTAAAAATAGTTACTCTTCGAAAATTAAATCTTTGTGTAAACAAGACGTATTTTTTACATTAATGCATATTATATTCTCAGCGTTTAAATTTTCGTTCCAATCGAGTCATATATTTGAAAAAAGTCTCGGAGCTATTTGATTGCCTAAGTGGTAATGATCATGCGTGTGATACCAAAATGCAAATATTGAAACAAGGAATCTGCATTAGTTCATGTCTATATATTTGGTAGTCTGTGCTAATTACCAAGTAATTTTACACAAATATAATTGTTATCACCAGAGTGATAACAGAAAAACAACCATTTAATTTGGATATGTACTTCGAAAACAAAACATTTAAAAAAATCTATTGATTTATGCAGAATTTATATGGAAACAATATTAATTTATTTAAAAATATATATTTTAATAAACATATTAAACGATAAATTATTCATGATTTTGTAAGTGATGTTGTGATTATTCAGAATTAATCGTACCTTACTTATTAAACCAAAGTAAATTGCACGTCTTTCAGTGGCACTTTAACTTTGATTTGAAATTTAACACACATACTCACACGCTTATTGAGGCTTCTAATAGTATCATCTTCCAGTTTCTAATACTACCATCGTATAGTTTTCATATCTTTACTCTTTCCTTGGGTTTAAAACATTTCTCATTAATTCGTCCAACATGTATAAATCACATAAGCGGTTCTTGCTTAACCCAAAAATCCCCTTTACATACTTGTATGTATCTATTTTACCGCGCTAAAAGCAAATATCTAATAAAATCTATAACATAACGAAGAAAAATAACATTTTTTTACCTCATTTAACACCTTGTAAAACCGGCTCAAGAAGTTAAATTAAAGCGACCCTCTAGTGGTGGCAATTTTAATTAGTCTAAGATCGTAATTAAGGACATTTTTCATTATTATCATTATTTATCTTGTTTCTGTAGTCTTAAGTTCCCGAGATGTACGCAGTTTATTATTTCTACTATTTTAATTTGTGTGGTGGACCTTAAGCATCCGCTTAAGAATGTGAAAAAGATTAATGGCTTTTAAAATATTGCAAAAGAGAATATTTGTCATTAATTACACTAAATAATAAATGAGAATGCATGATATTGACAAAAAAAAATTAATTAACCAATCAAACACTTGCCATGCAAGTTCTTCAATCAAGAAAAATGTCTTCTTCCTGCACCGCATTTCTTTTCAACCTTCCCCTGTAGTATGACTTATATGAATAATTAGACAAAATACTTTGTTTAAACCACTATTTATTGATTGTTCTATGTACATGTTTCGATACCTATGGTATCTTCTTCAGAAAACAATGTAAATAGTAGTTTAAATAAAGTATTTTGTGAGGCCACAAGGTAATTTTGAAAATATTGAAGAAGTGACTTATATTATTTTACATTATTAGTCACTTTCAATATTTTTTTCTCCCTGGAAACTAAATTCATTTTAACAATATTTATATATATATATAGTGTTTTTCCGATATATTATCATCACATTGGTTACATTATGGTTTTTGGTTATATTATAGTTAAGTAAATGTTTGGTTATAAAACCAAATTTTGGATTCAGTATAAACTATATAGTATGCATAGTCTATTAAATCACTGTAATATCCAAAAACAGTTTATATCATCCTCAGAACCTGAATTATCAGTTTAAATTCTAAAAGTTAAATAATGTTTAATATGCGCAACTAATATAATATTAATTGTATACCGACTATTGCTTATGTTATCAAAATTTGTTGTCGCGCGATTTCGCAAAGCATTTTATTTAAAAAGTTTTCCGCTTCTACATTGAAAGTTGGATGGTTTGAAATGAATGTAGAGTTTATCATAAAACAATTATCGAAAATTTTACATCTCTAAATATAAGTAATAAACTTTGTACTTAAATAATAAATTAGAAAAAAGCACACATCTACTAGAATACTTATCTCCTTACCATAAAACCACACCACCATACCACGTTACTATTCACTATAAAATAAATAAGAATTTAAAAATTGAATGGATATATTTCCATCGCAGGAAACACACACCAGTTATTTTTACCTTATTTCTTTACCAATCCGAAGATGATCGTTGAATGATATATCACGTATTTATTTTTATCACTTATGTACAGAGCATAAAGCATAAACTGCGTCCTTGCAAACTAGTAAACTGACAAAATGGATTAAATAAATAACCAAAGCGACTATAATCTAAATGAATGAATAACAACAACATAAAGTTTGCGTTAAATATTAAAAATACAACTATAATCGTTCGGGTGAGTGGAAAGGGGTGCCGGCGGTAGCGCTTTGACTGGAGCGAGTAAGTACTCGGCTGGCAAACAATATTATCCCCACGTTTGACATTTCACACACTCGCAGTGCCATAAAGTCCAAAGAGTCAACACGCGCCCCGAGAACTGAAAATTACGTTCATAAGAGAAACGGCGGCGACTCCAAAGCGACTGGCGATACGGGAAAGAAAGGACGCTTACGACGTTCTGCTGTCCGGAGGGGTCGTGTGATATAAGTGGAAAATCGATTTATAATACATTTTCTTCTCCGCGCAAAAATTGACTCAGTGGCGTAGGTACTAGAATATTGTTAATCGAAACCGAATAATGGAAAAACGCACTTATGAGCTATCAAAATTTGAATGTTTGGTGATAAAGGTAAAATAAGTCAATTATTTTTATAATTATATCTTTATTATGTTTTATTTATTTTCAAATCATATTAATATACTTTTACTCCTTCAAAATTCAGATAGTCACACAAAATACAGTGTTGAGTGCGGGGTGAGTCGTCAATCGTTGAATATTGTATTTTTTAAGCAGACTTAACGACCAACTGATGTAATTAGCCATTCGCTGTTGATGCGCACAATGGGTGGCCATATAAAATATTTCAAAAATAATTATTAAATGTTGAACATTATCGTTTATTATGTTTCACTTTAATAGGTTTCATTAAAATGTTTTTTAAATATATTTATATCATATTTTAAAAATATTCGTTAATGTTTAACTCTTATTACTATATTTTTTCCTTTTTGTTACTGGTACTACTTATGTATGTACCTTACTTAAATTATTTAATAAATTGCATAGGACATAACAGTTGATTTATATATTTTAAATGTTGTAAGAATGAACATGTAAGTATTTTAAGTATGCCTTAGTGGGCTTCGCCCGTGCTGAGGCAAACATTTTACGTAATAATAATAATAACATTGTAACAACAAAAATAATTTTTATGAAGCCATTTTCGTAAATAAATTCATCTCTAGAGCACTTTACATATAAACTGTTTAGACCACAATATCTTTGTATTTAGAATTATAAAAATATAATTTAAACTTGTGGAAATATTTTTTTTTTGAAGGTGCGTTATTAGTTTATTTTTAAATAAATTCTCTGATGCACGATTTCTTACCACGCTTTTATCAATTCTACAACCCTTCTTGAGGCTAAACCTTCTGAGTAGGTTTGACGACTACTCTTCAAGTTGCCTGGGATGCAAAACTCTTGAAGATACAGAGGCGCCATATTGTACATCAATCGGCACAATTTAAATACAACTCTTTCAGGGAAACGGAGCCGATGTAAGTAGTTCACGCCGAAGGGATGTTATGTGGGAGAATTTAAAAACTCAATATATTATCCGTGCTTTCGCATTTAAAATGGATTGTAATCTATCCAGCAGAAACATTTGCAGGCCAGCATGCAAATGCAGTTACAATAGTCCACACGTGACACCAAAAATGCATTTATGAATAGACGGGCTACCTTAGGAGGAAGATGTCTCCGAATACTTTTAATCTGTCTCAGTTGATAAAAGAATGCGCTACTCAATAATCAACAAATATATATAAAGGTTTTACATAGTTAAAAATAATAAAAAGAAAAAAAAGAAGGAAATGAAAATAATAAATAATTATAAAAAAGAGGGAAATGGAGGCTACGAGTATGTTTAAACATGAAAATTATGTACGATAAAACATGAAATTTGTTCATCTGTTATTTTAAATTGTGTCAATGGTAATAATTTTATTATTTAAGGTTGCTATTAAATTAGCATTGACATAATATTTAATATAAACATTTAAATTAAGTATATATCTAAAATAATAATGTACAATTAATGCAGCTTTTTTACAAAACAAAATCTTCAACAAGACTTGAATATTTAATTATAAAGATATTTTGATTAATTTTTTGTAAAAACCAATGAATAGAACTGACCAAACTGGACCAAAATAATAATAATAATGATAACGAGAACACGAACCTTCTTTGCTGCTCTCGCGAAGTGTGGGTGGGTGGGGTTGGGGAGCTCCACGCACCTCCATACAATATTGATATTGCATGTATGAGAAACTTTTCATTTTTCAATGTTATCTCCAAATTGGATCGCCACGGGGTTATTTAACTTTTTTCCCCCAAGCGACGCGTGTTTCGCCAGGGAATAACACGCTCTATGGACATTGTATGAGATTCATTTTATGATTCCTTGCATAATTCGTCTAATCATGGGAAGTGACAATAAATCATGGGATCCCCATATTTCCGGGATTCTTCCTCGCGAAGTGCAATCTTTTCGCGCAAGCGTTATTATTTAGTTTTTGGTAAATCTGAATTCTGCTTATAAACTATTAAGGAGAACACATTCTTATTGTGAAGTAGTCATTATTCAGAACAAACGGTCTGTGATATACATGTACTTTCAAATAATGGAACGATAGATGGATTCATTTGAAAAAGCGTAACATATAGATTCTAAAATTTGTCGTCAAAAGAACTGTCGCTGTAACATAGTTGGTAATACACCTTCACCGGATTGGAAAAGAGATCCAGGTTCGAATCCCGGTAGCGCAACAACAATATTTTTCGATAAAATTGATTTTAAATGCATATCATTTAATTTATAATTTGGTTATAAATTATTCATTTATACATGTAATAACTTTGTGTATGATAGCTAAATCGTCCATCACACGTTGGAAGAGTCGTCTTTATATACGTAAATATTATTATTATTACGATATATGTTTTCCATAACAATTTAATTAAATACTTTGAAATTTTGAGTATTTTTTCGTAATCATTTTAGAACATTTGCCTAGATATGGCGAATAATATCGTAGGTTTCTGTAAATTTATAAATACATATATTTTTAATAATTTAAATTAGCTCTGACTGCAAATATGAAAAATTAGCATATCGGTTGAATGCGATCGCAGACGTGCACTAATAGACAGTAACACGTGATAATGATAATGTATAGCGCAGCCAAAATCCATTCGGAGTTCACATAAATTATTAGGACCATATATTAGTAACTCCGTATTATAGTCTACAAAAAATGTAACTTTTTAAAGCTTGCTACTGTATTTTATTTTCAACCAAACGAAAGTAATTGAATTAATTTGTTTCAGCGAAGTTTTCAAGAAGTATTTGAATCGACAAACAAACCTGGTAAGGAAATCGGCTTCGGCAAAATTCACAAACAAATGTAGTCCTAATAGAATCTCCAATAAGTAATATAGTTTAAAGCAGAAGCAATAAAAAGTTTTATTAGGAAACATTAATTCCTCCGTTTTGAACAAAGCCAACTGCCGAGGAAAAGTTCCACGGGTGTCTCCTCCAGCAAGTTGGCAAGTCTTATCAGAAACAATAAGCTATTAAATTTTGTAAAATTCCCCCTCTCCTCCTCCGGCGGATACTCAGAATTAGCAATGCATAAGAGAATTACACTTTAGACATTTAAACTGGCGGAAAGTGGAGAAAAACAAAAGGGGAGAAAACGCGGGAAAGTTTAACGAAAGGTGTTTGATAAAGTCTTTAGTGAGGGTACCACCGCCATCGTCTCAGCAGCGCGCCGTCCCGCCTCGCCTTAAATCCATCTCCACGACTCGAGCTGCCGCCCGACTTGTCTTCCACGAGAGAAAAGGGCCATTATTTTTGCATACAACTGGGAGTGACGCTAAAACATTTAAACAGTTCTTTTTGCAGTTTGTCACGAAGCTAGGATGCTGTCCCGCTTAGAAAATTAAGGTTTGCGAAAGTGGCGTAAATAATATCTGGTAATCGAGTTTAAGTGAATAACGCAGATATAAATTTGATGGTCTTATACCTATATTATTATCTTAAATCTGAACAAGTCGCTATAATAATCTCAGTTTTAATCTTGGAAGTGAATATGTAAATAAATTAACTACTGAAGCGATGTTTATTTGTTTGTGTTAAATTTTTCATAATGTGCTTTCATATGCTTTAATACTACAAAAATATTGACGGCGATTCAAGCGTCAGATAATCTCTCCTATAATTATTTTTATTTTTTTTTTTTAAATTGATTTTTTTTAAATAGATTCTGTCAAAGAAACAATATATGTTTTAGTTAGTTATGACATCCTGAAGAAGAAAATGGTATTTTTCGAAACCAGTAGATGTATTTAAACTCATTTTAGTGGTTAATAAAACAAAGATAATAAATAAAAATATGAATCTTAACCACAAAGATAACATTGCTGATTTTAAAAGTATATCTCCTATAATTATTTGTTGTTTAATAAATGGTTATCTTGTTTAAATGATTTTTATATTTTTGTGATATTTAAAGAGTAAAGTATCACAAAAATAATGAATTTCAAATACTCTTCACAAAACATTTAATTTTATGGAATATACTATTATTAAGGAGAACACATTCTTATTGTGAAGTTGTAATTACTCAGAGCAGACGGTCTATGATGTTTTAAATACTAATTTAATGTATTAATTAGTATTTAGAATATACTATTTCTTGACAATGTGGTAAGCTTAGTGGATTGTGTGTACGAATAGTTGTAATCATTTTATTATTCTTATTTTATGATAATATTATGTAACATCCTTTTGACGTCATTTTTAAATTTATTATCTTGATAACATGATAATCAATGGCAATTTCACACATAACATTATATATATTTATATTATTTCTTGATTTTATGGTTCAATGTAGTTCCATCCAAACTTATTTAAATATATATATTTTTTTTAATTTTATTCATGTTTAAGTCAGTCATGTATGCATCATCTTCCCTGGCTCTACAACCCGGTATAGGTTGTAGCCTCCTCAAGAATATACCCCCACTGATCTCTGCACTGGGCTGCTTCCACTATCTGCTGACGCTTAGAATGGACTTGTCTTTACCAATATTACCTTGATACTCCATTTAAGGTCCAACTATTCTTCGTCTTTATTAAGGCTTATTACTGAGCTGCCATTTCGGGGGCTGCAAATTATTAATATGTTTCCTTAGGACTAGTCATCGAAGCATGTGTAATTTTATAACTTTTATGACTTTCACCTCATCGCACAGGTTGCAAACAGTTTTGATTTTTTTTTTTGAAAATGCTCCCTTCAAATATATCTAATTAGTAAATAATTTTCTTGAAAAACTGAATCCAAAAATATAATTTTCGCCTTTCTTTGACGAGGACAGAATTTAAAATGATAATGGAATAAACTTTTTGAACTCGCTTACGCATTAACTTCACGCTTTTTACCCCCATTATGGGGATCTTCAAATCTGTTTATTACATAAACTCGTCACTTTGTAGCAAACAGAATTCCCGATTGCCAGCTGTTACTGTCTCACACCCGGCTTGCATATTTCGAGAATCCCCGCACTTATAGGCGCCGAACAAGTTGGCATTACTAAAGCGGGCGCTTAATTCAAAAAGCTTACTTCAGTAGCTCACTTTCCTCTGATACCTACTTAAGTTACCACCTCGTTAATACCTCACATTACTTAGGACGGCCTGCCTAAGCCCAGCAGGTAACTTCTACTAACTAATGGCGGCGCTTCATTCTTTTGTAAGTCCTCCAAAGGTGCGAGGTGTGGCCGCGAGGTGTGCGACGATGCCGACAAAATCTAGAAAAAAATTTGTGTAAAAAAAAACCTAATAGTGTAGATGTAAAAGGACTCATCTGTAAATAGTATACAGCACTGTACCGTTTTTCTCTTTTGTAAAATAGTACTTTTAAAATATTTTGTCTTATAACTTATTTTATAGTTAATGTTAACATTTTTTTTTTTGATTCATAGGACAATATTATAGCAAATTAAGACATATATTTCGAGGCTTAGTATTTTACTGGATTATAGCAGACAGTGTTTTTCCGGTATAGTAGTAAACAAAGTGTAATGTTCAATGTACAAAATTATATATATAAAGAGTACAACAAGATGCGATTAGATAACATATAAATACAAAGTAAAACTTAAAGTAAACGCAATGTTCAAAAATAAAAAAGAGTAGGTAAAATAAGAGTAAATTAGTAAATAATATATAAATATGAAGTGAACTAATATAAAATTGTAATGTTCAATATAAAAAGATTGAAAAAAGTTTAGTTAAATAACACGACTACAGAGAAAAGTAGAAAATACAGTATTCAATATATTGGTACTGTTGAAGCACTTTTAATCTCACGTTTGGACCTTTAAAAGTTCTTGGGCGAAATTTCTTCTCGTTTCGTGGAGCCAGAACTGCACATTTCTTGAAAAATATGTAAGACTATGATTGAAATATTTCACGTCCGAATTAATTTTATAATGTATTTTACATATTTACCAACGTATGTATGACACACTTCTAAATACATCCATAAACTTAAAACTGACAATGATTTATCTTAAGTCAACAAATTTTATCTTACCGTATTAGATTATTAGTCTAATTTAAAGCTATGACATAGATTCTTGTAAAATTTGTGGTACATGAATTTGTTGATTCAAAAAAAATTTTTTGTGTACTACATATAATTTTGTATATATCCAATAACCCACGTCCTTGAAATGCGAAACGATGAAATAAGTCTCAAAGATTTAGATAAGATAAGTCTCAGTATCTTTTACACGCGTTGAAATTATGATCTATGAGCACAAACGTCACCTAGACCCGTATATAACTACAATTATTTATTCTGAAAGTTAGACAAAGAAAAGATTTTTAAATAAAACTATTTATTCTGTTTTAACTGTTGTAGGATTCTTGAAAATTCACCCAAAAGATGAACAAAACATCGACGAATAATGTACAGTTGACGTTTGATGTTGAGCGTAAAGTGAGGTACGAGAAGCAGCGCTCTCAAAATCTCTGACACTCGGTGGGTACACGGTGGACTGCGAAAGCTGAGAGTTTTCTTCAATAATCTCACGGGAATAAACACCCTGTCTCAGAAATTATCTCGAATCGAAATCTCGAGATGAAAATCTCATAAAAAATTCACTCATGGATATGGGCGGTCCAACGATAGAAAAAAATTATAGAAATAAAAAACGGTATATTTTCAATAAGCGAACACCAGCATTTTTATAACTGCATATATGTACTGAAGTTATAGTTCGGTTTAGAATAATTCTAAATAATTTTAAAACTTATTATGTTGGTTAAATTAGTTAATTTATATACAATAATAGAATCCACATATTTTTTCTGAACACGTGCATTAAAATTAACTTATTATTTATTGTTTTTTTTTCTGTTTTGTACATTTATAGTTTTGATATTCTATTCTGTACTATGGAATCGTTTTGATTTATTTAAATTTATATAATATACTTTACAACCTATTTTTAATAACATTTGACCTTAAGCGACGCCTACTTAGCTGCAGATATGAAATAGTAAAAATAATTGCTGTGTGTAATATTATTATAGATAAATAAAATGTTTTAAAAATAAAAAATGAACAACTAACACGTCAAAATAGAATCTTATATATAAGATATATATTAAAAAAATATTATTTTATACTGTTTATATATTGGTATACCGATCATGCCCTTATTCTCAGTTAGATTGTAATGATATTTTTGCACAGACATTATCTATAGGTGTGTACAGATATTATTATTTTGATAAGAAATTCATGATGTATTGCTAAATACTTAAATATTAAAACTTTCGATACTGATACGGCGATCCGCAGAAACACACACCTCTACAAACTACTGCTGCTGTAGTACAGAGGAGCTATTAACGTCACCAGTCGCCTGTCACCATATTTACTAGTCGCAGTCGGTTATATTCCGTAAAACTACAATTTTCAGGTAAATTTAAAAATAATTAAATTTTACTTCTCTAATAACACCATTCATATAAAAGAATATCAGCGCACAAATTTGAAAGCAAAGCTTTCTAGATGACTAATTTAATAGCTTAAAACTTCTCTATCGGCCCCATGAGAAATGATTCGGGCGCTGCACCCCCGCTCCGTGGAGGGTTTCATACCTAATTTGGCAGGATCTTACCTGCCCATCATTTGCATGCTAATTCCTCAGACCGCCCGCGCCGGGGAAAGTTGGTACATTTGTTTTTTCTACGTTTTAATTTTGAAGAACAAAACACTCGGGCGCGGCTTTAACGACAGTTTTACACTCTACCGGGGGCCTTGTTTCCTTTATTGCAGTTAACTACGAGTTTGATAACGCCTTGAGAATTTGAGCATGTTCTTAAGAAAAATCTGGCGAAAGTGTTAATTGTGATGAATTTTGAGGAAGAACTTTAAAGAAATAATTTCACAACTCGCTTCTGTTCTTAAATATTATACTTTTTAATATTAAAAATGTGATGTACTATTTAATAAAATTATTAATTTTGAAGCTTTTAATTATTTTATCTCAAAGGATTGTGCTAAAATAGACATTAATTTCTAATCAAATGTTTAAAAAAAATGCTCTATAACTCACGATATTTGTATTTTGTTTATTTTTAATGTATTTGGGTGTCAGGTAACATAATTTTTTTAAATAAATAGAAAATTAATTCATCATATTTTCGATGATTATAAAGATCATTACAATTATTGCAATGCGAGTAGTACTTAAACACATAAAAAGCTGAGAGAACATATTTTACGTCAGTCGGGTCAGTTTATTTTTCTATAACATTTAATAGACAAGTTAAAATTAATGACTCACGCTCACTGCGCCCTATTTTATCACCGCTCTTGGTATATATGGCGCTCAGTGGACACGCACTATTTAATATTATTTTTCACAATGTGATACTGTCACTTCTAACATGTTACAAATACATAACTGACATGTTGAATTGTTGCAATCTTTATTCTTTCTCACCCTTGATATCGTAACACAATATTGCATGATACGTGAATTATTTGCCTCAATATTTGGCGATCATAATTTCAGGAATTACTCAACTACATATTTTCAATTCTGTATTATTTTAAAGATATTTTCTAATTCTTTTATTGTATTATAACGTACACTATTTATATTACCTATCAATCATATTTGAACTTTTGTAATACAATTATTAATTTTTATTAAGGAGAACACATTTTTATTGTGAAGTTGTAATTATCCAGAACATAAGTCTGTGATGTTAGATCAATGCAGATGACTTTCAAATAATGGAACGACAGATGTATTAATTTTAAAAAGTGTAACACATAGGTTCGAAAATTTGTTATGAAAAATACTGGCGCTATAATACAATTGGTAGTGTACTTCCCTGGATTGGAAATAGAGATCCAGATTCGAATCCCGGTAGCGCAAAAACAATATTTTTCGATAAAATTGATTTTATATGTATATATTTATAATTTAATTAATACATTAAATTAGTATTTAAAAAATATTCTTTGCAATTGAACGAAATCTGATTAAAGTAGTTTCTAGGTATGTCTATTGCAATTTAAATGTTAGTAAGAATGTTTACAATAGAAGCCCATAATTAGGTTTTTTTATGATTTTTATTATAATTAAAAAAAATTGTTTCAATTGTGCTTTTTGAATTAATTTAAAAATAAGTAACACTTAAATACATTTGTACAATCTAATTAATAGCTTTCTACCACAACTTTTCCTGTCATTATAAAATAATGATTATTGAATTATCGGTATAATGCCTTTAATTTTAGATTTTGTTTAGATCATACACATATACATAAATCTCAATTCTTATCAATTTTTGAGAATCAACGAAAATTTTCAGTAGGCACCTGCTTTAAATTTACAAGATAAAAAAACTTTTGATCTATTAAAATTTAAAAATAAATACAATGTTGAATCGAAAAAACCGTTGTAAACAGTGATAAATTCCTCGAAAGGTGAATTGATAGCGATTAAATGGTTTACATTGGTTTTTTTGTGTAGAATAAGATTCTTCTTAGATTTCGGTTTCCGGTTGAATCTGGCAGACTGTAGACTGAAGGAAGTTAATTTAATTTCTAGGAACTGATAGCGAACTAAACTCTGTGTTCGGTAGGGTAAAAACAAATTCAAAAACTAATAAATCCTCCCTCGTGTTCGTAAGAACACACCGTGTGTTGGGGAAAAACATTGCAAGTATAATAAAAATAAAAATAATATATTCTTATAAAATCGCAAAACTAGATCAAAGATATTTTAAATTATTAATTATTTATTTATTTATTTTTCTTTGAATTCAGTAGAACTCGATAGAAATGGTGGGATAAGATCCCGTGGACTGTATATAGAATGGTTTTAAATATTTGACGAAACCCGAAATGGAAGTCTGAAGGAAACTAAGGTAAATGGATATGGCCTACCTTGCTTTGAAGTCCTGGGTTGAGCGTCGATTTCATCTCCGGTTGACGAGCATGTATATTATGCCGAACCGAGATCTCTACGACGGTACTTCCGAAAACGATTCACTTCCTCTGCGCGGTCCAAGCGATACGCACGGCGTGAGTGTAAGGCGGCAGGAAGAAGTACAAAAAAAACCGTAATGCTTCGTGGTCGAAGCCCAATCGGAGAGTGATCCCGGGTGGCGAAATGTAAGGTAATGGACAAAAGAGGACAGGGTTTAATTAATTTTAAAACACTAACCAATACTCATGCTAGATTCTTATTTGCATATGTGTTTATAATAAAAATAAATCAATAAATTACATTTTTTAAACGACTTGCATGTTTTGTCTTCGTGAAAACGTGTAGGTTATTTGAGATACCCGGGCGTACGAACAGAGCCAGCTATTTATTTCAGAGTGCCAGCAATTCAGGAGTTATATTTCAATTTTTTTTTATTTCAATGTGTTTATGTAAAAATAGTGTACATGAAAAGACATGCATAAATTCATTTATTAAATAAAAATACTGTTTCCATATTTTGTTTTTTATTACAACAAATCAATTTATAAATATGAATTAAATATATTAATTAGAAAGATATACATATAAATTCAATTTTATCGAAAAATATTATTGTTGCACCACCGGGATTCGAACCTGGATCTCTTTCCTAGCCGGGGAAGGTGCATTATCCAACTATGCTACAGCGACAATATTTATAGCGACAAATTTTCGAACCTTTATGTTACCTTTTTAATATTAATACATTTAATCGTTATGTGTCGCTAAAAAATATTGTCAAAATTGATTTTATATGCATGTTTTTCTAATTAATATATTTAATTCATATTTAAAATATAACAGACCTATGTTCTGAATAATTATAAGAATGTGTTCTCCTAATAAAATCAATTTATAAATAATTGCACGTTGATCCACTCTTTCAAATCGTTCATAAATAATAATTTATTACGAATTTTTATTTATTATTTTACTTACGGCGTTCTTCACCGTGACTTAACTCGAGTGAAAAGAAGAGGGAAATATTGTATTCCATTACCCTTTCAGTGAGATAAATATCATTAGATGCGGGTGAACCCTCTCCAAATGTTACAAAATTAATTTATTGCAATGTTTTAATACAAATGTTTAAATATATAACTAATAATTGAAATAAGGCAATAAAAATACAAAATACATTCTAAATATATAGATATACTACTTATGTTTTTCTTTTAAAAACGCAAAGCTTCAACATGTTTTTGTATCAATTAACAAAGTATTACTTGCATGCAGAAAAACACAGACAAGAAAAGTATTAAAGAAATTGACGTAATGCAATCACTTTAAAGATCCGGAAGGAAGGTAATCTGATACGAAATAAATCTAAAATATTAAAGACGACAACAAAATAAAGGAAAGCGCACAATCAATTTTCAATTTCGATCGAAATGGAAAAGACGGTATTGTAAAAAAAAAGCATTCATTTGTAACGGAAATTATACCAGGACGCCTTTTTCCTTTTCAGTTGCTCTCTTTTTTCTTCGCTTGATGTTTGTGTACTCTTTTGATTTGTCACCCGGCCTTCCCTCTTCACTACCCCACCCCGTCTTCTGTCTCGCTCCTTTCTTCTTGTTCATATATTCTTTCATATTTCTCCCGACGCTCGTATATCAGGATTGTGCTTTTTTACGCAGTGCACACCATTGGTTTATAAATAATAATACGTTTATAGATTAGTTAAAAAATATATGTTACTTTTTTTAAATCTGTAGACAATATAACTCATTCAATTATATAGGGTGAACAGGCCTAGTCCACAATATTTCATGGGTGGATATCTGACTAAATTACGAGTTGAATTTTTTTTTAAATATGTGGCCAATATCAACCATGTCAGAGATATAAGCCGAAGATATAAGAATTTCTTGTTAAAATAATTTAAGGCTTAAAACAAAGATATAAATAAATAACGAATAAATTTTGCAAATATTTATTTCGATGTACGTAAACTTAAAGCGTAACATGGTTTTGTAAAAATAACAAACAATTTTTTTTCGTAACGGCGAAGAATTTGCACACATGCCTTGAACATTTTCGACTCGTAGTTTAGTCAGATATCCACCCAAAAAATATTCTGGACTAGATCTATTACACCTTGTATATTCCATTAAAGTAATTATTTTCAATTCACTATCCAAAGCATTATGCTATATAAATATATTTACTTACCGAACAAAGACTATATTTTCGTGTTATCGTTATCTTTTCAGGTATTGGTTTTTTCAATCTTCACGTGAATTTAATTGACTAATGATTGTAGAGACATGTATAAAGGATATGTATTTAGAATATATATCAATACTCGGTCAATAATAATTCAAATTGTTCTATGTTAGATTTAATCCAGAGAACTTCTTTTAAAATATTCAGCGTGTCCTTATATAGACAGATTCACGGTTTACGTGCTATTTACTTATGTGGCGGACAAAACATAAATAGGCTGTTATACTATACCTAAAAACACGTGTTCTCAAATACGGTATAACGTGGGAATTCGATCGCGAGTAGAGCGTGCAGGTGTTCTGTTTTAGCCGTTAAATGCGTCACATTATACGGTTTGTACACGATGCGTCAGGTCTGAGTACTGAATACAGGTCTACTGGAAGCGTGCGTTGGGTCAGGTCTGTCTACTGAATCCTTACATTGCGTCAGGTCTATCTACTGGAAACGTGCGTTAGGTCAGGTCTATCTACTGATTTTTTGCGTTGCGTCAGATCTATCTTTACGAAAACGGTAATAGAAATAGTTAATTATAAATATTTTTAAATAATAACATAATTTACTAATTCACTTCGGATAAAAATAATATTTACTCCCAAAAATACGTTATACGATGTAAAACTTTATTGCAGGATCAAAGAAATTAATATAAATATTTTATTGATAAAACTGATTTTTATTTTGAGTTTGTTATTGGTTATGAAATATAATTAATCATTTTATATTATGTTATAATGTTGGTCAAGATAAAAGTCTAAAAAAGTATTATCTGATATCTGTTGAAAATAATAAATTATTACGGTTCAAGGGTGAAAAGCGTATTTTTATTTAATTGAAGTCAGCCTCTCATTTTGACGATTTAATTCAATATTTCATATCAGTATCAGAATACCTCCGAAACGCCTTCACACAATGAAACCATTTAACCCCAAGTGATTTCCCACCCTGGCCGGGTAGGGGTAGCGCCCTATACTCCTGGAGCGCTCTTCGCAGACGCCATCTGACATAACAAGCACCTACCTATGTGTACGTCGGCCAGATATGTTGTGTTTAGGTTACTTTGAAATTAAAGATGGTTTTGATAACAATTCCATCATCAGCGCGAGAGGGATGGAGGATACGGAGCGCTGTAAACAGAAAGAGCAGGAAAACTCAATTCTATAGGCTAAGAGGAAATTGGGGTGATTTTTCTCTTGCTTCTTTCTTGCGTAGCAGGGGTTATCAAGCGGCCGGCGGGGCCAAGCGGGTGTCACTTTTCGTTAAATGGCTTTGTGCACATGAAGGGTGGTGTTTCTGAATGGAAAATGTTAAAGAAATATTTAAACCAAAACACATAATATAACATTTTATTAGAAAGCATAGGTACTATACTAAAGTATTAAAAAAACTTTTGACGTTTAGAATTGTTATAAATAAATCATCGTTATTATAGAACATAAAAATATTGTTTAGTATTTTAAAACTACGTAGTTTTGGTCGTATGTAAATGCAGTGACCGATCAAAATCATGTTATATAGAATATTACAAAAAGTTACAAAATGAGTAAATATTATGTTTACTTCTCAAAAAAAAAATATGCCCCATCTTGATTAGGTAAGT
Source organism: Eubasilissa splendida (assembly GCA_031772225.1). Classification (NCBI taxonomy): domain Eukaryota; kingdom Metazoa; phylum Arthropoda; class Insecta; order Trichoptera; family Phryganeidae; genus Eubasilissa; species Eubasilissa splendida. Next base: position 21,472,851 of record CM062847.1, read on the forward strand.
GATAGTATAATACACGATACCAATAAATATATGATTTTTTTGGTTAAAACTTTATATTTTTTCATACTTCACAAACATCAAGCAAATAATGTAATTATTGTTAAGAATGAGAGTATAAATATTATAAACATTTAAAAAAATCATCTAACGATTTCTATGATATCTCGAGAACTACTCTTCTAACATTGCTTAATTAATTACTGTCTTTTCATATTTGGCTGTCAATACGCAAAAAACTTTTTTAAATGTTGTCATATTGATTGTCACAGGATTAGCTAACCCTGCCTGTTATGATAGGTAGCGTATAAATATTGGGTTGTATATTATCATTATTTTCAGTGTTTTTTTCCCTTACTTTGGGACTGGCTGGGGAAGCTCCAAGAGGGGGGTGGGGATTTGAGGGAGTTGGGCAGGGGTGCGAGGGTGGGGAGGGATGGAGTGTGTTTTACGCATTGTAAATGGACGATTAAAGAAGCCTACTGGGGATGGAATGCAGAGGCAAACTCAATTTAATTTAATCATTCTCTGTTTTCGTTATAGCTGATTTATGTTTGAAAAATAAAAAATAATTAAATTTAAATAATTCCACATATTAACATATATACAACTTTTTAAAAAAAATTAATAGATGTGGAGATTGATGGGGTGAGAATGGTGAACGTATATAAAGTGATCACTTACCTGTAATTACAACCATATCCAGTCTTCAACATTCGTACCATGTTTACACGAGTTTTTGGGTTTTTTTTTCAATTACCTCTCCTGTGCAAAGTTACCAGAGTGTATTAGTTAATTGGTCAATAAACAAAATAAAAACTACGCAGGATCAACAGTTTGATCCTGCCTCAGATAAAAATAGTGTTAATTTTCAATCTTCAATCTGCAATCTATATTATAAACCTAGAATTTTTTAAGTCTGTCCATTATAAAACCACATTGGTCTGTTTTGTATATTATTTTAAATCATCTTAACGACATAAATCACATTAACATAAAAAAATACTTTTCTTATTTAACAACTATTATACTGATTCATTATACTTCTGCAGCATAGGAACATTACTTATGCTTTTGCTATATTAATGACACATTCTAATTTCTGTAAAACGATTTCATATTTTCTCTTCAACAATCGCAATTTTCTTCCCGTATTAGTTTTTGTTTAATCGTAATACTTTATAAACTATTTGTTTCATTCTAAGGCAGTAATGTTCATTTTTATCTTCTCATTTTTTTAAATTTCTTGTAATAAACAATACATTCAATAATTAAACTCGAAAACCTTAATTTTATATCACAGACCTTGGACTAAGATAAGATAATCTAGAAGGAAAAGTATCGTCGACTTAAAAGCTCATATTTCTTAATATACTAATTATAGATACATTTCTATTGCTATTATACTGTTATCTTTGTTTCTCATGAGCTTTTTCGAATCAACTGAGCAAATATTAGCCAGGTATACCATAGAGGTGGTGCCGCTAGCAAACGATTACATCAAGTTTTCAGGAGATTGCGATATAATTTGATGGACGGTAACTCTTTGACCTCTCAATGAAACACAGTGTGAGGGTAAGAAAATAAATCAAATAGTGGCAGTTCGCCCCTGCGTTGGGGGTGGTTTGCCATTCAGCCGGTTGACTCAGTATTGAAGTGATTTTATTTGCGTCTAGAACATCGGTCTGGCGGCGTGTACACTTGAGCCTTATATCTCGGCACCTACAAAAAAGGAATAAATTCTCAATTGCGAAATAGGCAGGAAAGATGTTTGTTTCACATTTTTCAACACTAGTATTTATTTAAATGGGTGTTTTAAAGTGGGCTAACCCACATTTCCATAACCGAATGGTTATGGTTCCACGTTTTTAATAATAATAATATTTTTTGGCAATTATATTATATTTTTAAATATATTCATCTAATTGCTTCATGCGGATACTCCAGATCTCGCTAATCTTACGCCATAAATGAGAGTGTTAAATAGATAAGTTACTCTTATTTTCGCAGAGTTTAATAAGCTAACCAAGTACGAAGATCGTACATCGTGCGGACCAGGCACGTGATGCAATGGATGCTTCAGTTGCTGTTGGTGCTGTATACGTGAAAAACGCTCGGTGAGTCGGCGTTGGTGTGAATGAATGAATGAATGGTGGTCGGTGTTGAAATGCATGGCTCGATGTCCCAGCCAGTCTTGTTTGTCCTTTTAGTCCATGTTAAATTTACAGACACGTGTGCGCATCTCATCGCCCACGTAACGTTTGTTGACCCACTTTTCGATGTTCAATCACGATCACAATTACAATCAAATGTCACGAATTGTCAGATATAGTGTATCATGTGTTTTAACCACCGTTATTCCCCACGTGTCGATTTAACTCACGTCAGTGGTCACCAATTTGGAGGTTAGGTCGGTGGTTAAATGAAAGAAAGATGAGTGAAGATGTGCGTGAATTCCGAAGTGAAGCGAGTCGGCGGTCTCGCTCGGCGCACGTGAGCCGGCAAAACCGCCGTTGTGAAACGATGAAACTGGGGAGACTGCTTGGCGGTGAATAATCAAGCCAGACTTGTAGCAGCAGCCGGCAGCGCTGTCGCTAGCGTCGATGCCGACTGAGATGGCGGTGGATTTGAATTCTGATACCTATACCTTATCAAATTATTGAACTATTTATTTCGTGGTCCTTAAAAATGGCAACATTAATAAATTTGTAAACAAAATTTTCATAAAAAAAAGGAAAACCAATGAGAATTATAATGGTGGAAATATTTAAAAAATGCTTTCATTTAAAACTAGTATATTCGCTGTAGAGATGTCACAATGCTACTAGCCATATTTTGCTTCATAAATAATATAAATGAAAATGAATTTTTAAACAATTTTATCTCTTCTCGTTAAATTATTGAATTTTAAATTATTTGGAAATTAAAATGTCTGCCAACCATTGTTTAAGTGAAATGAAATAAAATAAAAATTTAATACAAAATACTATAAAAAAAGTCTGAGTGACGCGAATGTAAGAAAATATTGTGACGTTATGATGCATGCGTCTACGTGTGAGAGCCCACCAAAAACGTCAGATATCAAATGTCGCACTGTCTGTGAAATCGGCCGCAGTCCGGTCAGCCAAAGAGAAGCCCGCTGTTTGGCGAATGATCTATGGCGCGATGCAAGATGGTAACTGTCACTTTTCTGGCCAGCGGTTTGAGAATGGTGGGGTCGAAAGAAGAGAGCTGGCCAAGATGAAAAAGAAAAGGCGAAAAATAAAAAGGCAATGCTCGCAACGGCTTTTGGTCTTTGTCCATAATTTTGGTGAAATGTATCATTGTGTATTCACCCTTCCCTATAGACAATAGAAACACTCATGAAGTGGCCCATGGACGATACCCGGTAAGAACCCGAAATTTGTAAGTGCCGATTATCGCTAGCCAGTTACGCGGAGCTCGGGGCCTGGCATTCTATCCATAGCATGGAAATGATGCTCGATCATCACGGCCAACACGTAACAATATATATAATAAATTCACAAGTGACTTCCTATGATTGTGAATGATCTAATAGATTATCTAATTAAAAGATCGGGTGAGGCATCCGAGAAGGCGGAGAGGGGAGTTCGGACTTCCAGATCTTATTTGTCCTTCCTAGGGGTAAACCTAAACTATACTTCTGTTTCTTTATCTATTAATAATAATAATGATGTTTTAAATAATTTCATAATTATGCCACTGAATCACAATATATAATACCTACATGACTTTTGATTGTTGAACGTTATTTAAATCATTTGGCAGGCCTGTACCTCTATAACTCCAAATCAATGGGATTTATTTCAGATTATGTGAAGGGTCGGTAATAAAACAAATAGCCTTATGGTGTAGGTAAAAGGCACATAGCTAATTTAATATTGTTTTTAGAGCGTTTCCCTCCGAGGGAAAAGGAAAAATGCCAAAACGGGAAAAAGATTGAGCGCATATTCGGCCTCTGACGTCTAGGGTAGATTGGTTTATAAAGGGGGGTAGAATGAATTAGGGTACATGAATCACTGATACATAAACCCATTTTTTCATATAATTTAATGTTTTTCATCCTGACTGATGACGTCAATTATTTAACGACAAAAGTAGATCATGTTTTTACTTCTAATCTTAAAATAAATTTTGCAATCATTTTTATTTAAAAAATTTACATAAGATATTTCTAAAATTTGATTCTCGTATAAATAAACATTTTATCCTGATTTTATTTTTTGTTAATTAAGTTAAGAGTTATTCAAAATCTTTCAATATTTAAATTTATTTACTATATTAAAACCAGTACTGTAAAAATTCTCAAAATTTGAATAAAAAATCCAGTCAGTTGTCGAGTCAATCATTAGAAGTTTAGATAGCGCTGCTGTAATAGGCTCGCCTACCGTCCTGGAAATGTAATGCTAAAACATAATACATATTTGTATTTGACGAGAAAATTCATCGTGCCTGTTTGGTCTAACGGTAAGTGGTCTGACGCTCATCCAGTGGGCAGATGTCCGATTCTATATAATATAAATTTAACTTATATTGTTTAACGTGCTTGGCGAAAAAAAACACTACTAATAAATTAGTAGTAATATGATTGATTTTATAACTAAATACTATCATGTATAGTGTCCCTACGATTACTATATCGTTACGCACAGTAACAATTTTAAATTAATCTTGTAAAACTGTTCTTTCTTGAACACCTTTATAATTATAAATTTATTACAACTGATCCAGTCATTTATCATTGTCATACCTTTATTATTAAGAGCTATCCAGGTCCAAAGGTGACTGTATTAAAATTTTCCAGGCATCCATGTCTCGAGACAAATCTAACCAGTTCGAAACTTACAACCTTTCTGCTTCTTTCTTCACAGAATTCGCCTCATTCTTTGATAGTCTGGCTCATTCTTGGGTAGTCGAGTTCTCGGCCGAGGTCTCCTAGAGTCTTGCATGTTCTCAATTTCCACAACCATTGTCGTGGCCAACCTAACTCAATCTCGTCAATCTCATATCTCGCTACATTTTTTTTTTGTTTTCGTATAATTATTATTATGTTGTAGATTGTACCATTTGAAATAGTGGCTCTAGTAATGACCAATATTTCCAGCAGAACGAGCGCCGATGTTAGCCCCTAACTCCACAAATTCTATTACAGTTTCCACATAGGGTCAGATCACCGTGTAGTTGATAGTTAATATTAATAAATTAATACTTTATATAAAAAGTTTATCAAAATCGAATTACAATGTACATATCTACTTGAAGTGTATATATGTATATGACTTCCACTTAAAGTAACAGAATTGTAATTTGAAGTTGGAATAAAAAATGTTTAGGGTACAATCTTAAATAAAAAACTTTATTTTTACATATATTTTTTATTTTTCTTTGGTCAAAATCATTGGTATGGTAAAATTGAAGGTGGTTTGTGTAAAATAAAATAATGTATTCACATGAATTACAGTACATGATTATATTAATTAATTAAACATTTTAAGTAATATTTATATTGTAATGTTGTATCCTCTACGGCAATATTTACATGACTTTTTAATATGTAAATATTTAATAATAATTTATAATGCTATAATGATTAATCGATTTTAACCAGAAAAAAGATTATAAAATTTAACAATAAGTCATAACATAATTTCAATGAATATTTACATCTTATTTTCTATAACAAACGATTGTAATTTAAATATATGTGTTTATATACATCATACATAATTTTGATTGAGTATTAAGTGTATTTTAAAAATATTAGTAGGTAAAAATAGTTTAGAAACAAAAAATTGTTATTCTATGAAATCTTCCATCAAAAAATATTTTGTTGAGATTATACAATTTTAATTGTCGATGTTTGAGATTCTTAAAATTATACTTAATCTTATCTCATAACTCTTAGAAAAACTTAACAAAGGATGGCACAAACTTATAACAATATAAAGGCGTATGAGATCCAAAATAAATAAATTATAACAAATTCTGCATAATAGTTCTTGCTAAGTAAAACATATAAGTGGATGACTTACAAAAGTGTAATTATTTTTAATATTTGCTTCTTTAATGCAAATAAAATTAATATGAAGTCAGAAAATATTTCTAGTCACTCGAATAACCAATTTATTTTGTTTGTTTATTTGTTACGTTTATTGAAACTATGAAGTTTGCCTATGGAGGCAATAATAGTTATGAATAATAAGACATAAAAGTCTATGCAATACCATGAACATAATACTAAATAAAATAATTCTCTTTATCGCTTTGTCTTATAGTCATAAAGTTTTGGCTTATAGTCACGAATTTGAACTACATAAATTTTGTTGCAAGAAAGTAAATTTCATCAAAATTAATTTTGGAATGTTAATTATATGGGCTATCTTATTATATTATTTTCCTATACATATTCACAAATCATCTAAAAGTTTAAACATATTCATAACTTAAACAAGTTAAAATTGAATCTAACATCCACATACTTCATTCAATATAATGTACATCAACGTGTTAATAAACGAAAATAAATATTGATTTGTATTATACAATAATGTTTATCACTTTTTAGCATTGTCTTCACACTCGAGCAATTTTCCAAAAAAAACCATTATGACTTTCAGTTAATATGTATATTGTAATTATCTTTTATTTATCATTGCAGTTCTAGTCAGTAAGATTAAAGACCGTCTCAAAGATTTGTATTCTCTCCCTAAATGTCCACATGTACAAAAAAATCTTTAAAAAATCACTTTGTAAGTATTTACAATGTGGATATTTTATTAATAAATATTTTTTAATGGTTTATTTTCTATGAAAAGTCACTTTGAGAGTAATTCTCTAAATATTAAAACTGTTGAAAACACCATTTGCAATCACTAAAGACTATTCCAATCGTTCAATTCGATGCACTTCAAAAATGTATTTAAAAAAAGCTATTCAAAATTCGTTCACACGTTCAATAGTAGTATCCCCTGTTATTATACAGACCGTTATACTGTGACTGGATGGCTTGGTTGGTCTGGTTCGTGGCGTGGGCGCGCCCTCAGTGGTCTCAGCTGGGCGTGCCCAGCCCCAGGCCCAGGCCGTGAGCGGCGCCCTTGGGGCCCATGTGGGGCTGGTAGGGGCCCTGACCCGCGCCGCCCGGCTGGCCTCCGCCGCCCTGCTGCTGGGCCATGTTGTTGTTCATGTCTCCCGGAGGCCTGGCGCTCGCCCCTCCGCCTGAGCCGCCGCCGTGGCCGTTCATCATAGCGTGCGGTAGGCTGGTGTTATTTTGCTGCAGGAAGTGAATAATATTAACTTGATGCCAGTGTCGATTGTCTGGCTGTGAAAGAAAAGTCATTTCAGCAAATTTATCCATGACACGTCCAACCATTAACCAACAATGATTAATCATGTAAAATGATAAGAGGCATTGGCCTACCAGTAGTGCATTTTCAACATTAAAGCCTGATGTGCAACAAAATTAAGTTTGTTTTGATTGCAAAAAAATGGTGGAAAGGTTAAAATAAATAATTCTGATCACTATTGTCAACAAGTGGATAAATTGTATGAAGCGATTAATAGTAAAATACCAAGTTTAGAGAACGTAAAAGTGTAATATGACACCAGGATTATAAAAACCTCGTGTGACAAATTTTCAGTCAGACACCTTAATCTCTATCCCACAGCTGGTGATTGGAGGTGTATGGATATTGCCGTATTTATTAAGTGTTAACATAACATATATACACACACTCACAAATAAATGTTTCGCACTTTATAAAAGAGATTCGACGTAAGAAATAAACCGACTAACGTTGGACTTATAGCTGAGGCATATTTCTCTAATGTAAATATTATTTAAATTTATTAAATATTATCTATGTATTCGTGTTGGCTTGAATCAGATATTCTATCGGTAAAACTACCTTTGACAACAACCACCAATACCTTGAATTACGTTACTACATAAACTGACCATATAAATTTGTCACGTAACGTATGTTTGAACAATTTTGTCAGGATATATTTTTATTTTCAATTGAAATAATAAAATAAATTAATACATTAATGCTTACTGGTGGTGGGGGAAGATGCGTGGTTTGCCTCTTGAGGTGGGCCAGGGGAGGGGGATTGTAAGCCATGTTGGCAAACACAAGTCGTTCTTCATAGTCGTACTCACACAGGATCTTATTTTCACAGAGGTAGAATCTGTCCCCAACGCAGAATCTGTTGAAAACGAAACATAGTTAAGCAGATAAGATAATATAAGGACTCCACGTCGGAAGAAAATATGGCTGGTCTTAAGAGACCTAAATATTAAATCAAATCAATACATATAATACTCAATTAAATCTAAATACAATACATAAATTTTAATGGCATTCATTTTATTTTTATCACACAGATTTTGTTCCCTACCCAATTTTCCTTTTCCTTTCCCTTCATCCTCCCGTTCCCCTGAAATATATTCTAATTTTCTTCTTTATAACTTCTATCTCTCCTCGGTTTATATTTTTATTTTCAACTTTTTTATAATCCTTTTTAAATTGTCCTCGCTGTTTAAAGTATACCGTATTTTCTGAGAAAACATGTAACTGGTTAAATTATTGTTTCACTTTCATTATGATTTTTATAATTAAAAATAAATAAAATATAAAACTCAAGCTTTCTATATGTACGTACGGTTGAATTTATGAAGGCGAGTAAGTAATTTCATCGTAAATACACAATTAGTACAAAATTATCTGACAAAATAAGTGATGGGTTGGGTCGTTTTTCCAGTTTTTTTCATTGTTGCAACATAATTGTTGTTAAAATTTTATAGGTCTTGAATTTGATATCTCATTTTTAACGAGATTAATTATTATTGCAATACTACATAAGCCGCTCTCGGCATATGCGCGGTCTGTAGTAATGATTTTATTGTAAAGACATCAAAAATGGTTTGCCCGCTTCTAAGAATGTGATTTTCCCCTGAGATTATTTTGCATCCCTTGTATTCTTACTTGCATTCACTTCCAAATACTTGTCATGGACTGATATTTAACGATAATGAAGAGTTGCGGAATTGAATCAAAAATGGGTTTGCTTTTAAAAATAGGGATTTTTACGTGGACGTAAAATCAAGAAGCTGGAAGAAAGTAGTGAAAATGGAAGAGAATAATAATTCATTATTTGGAATTCAACACTGTTGCACCAAATAAACAAATCTTTTTTTTAGAAAACAGTAAGAACTTATTGGACAGCGCATTACTTCCTGACAATTCCCTGTTAAACTTGATAAAAAAAAAATATTTACAGTATGCGATCAATTTCATTATTTGTTTAAATTTATTCTTTATTTTCAAATGAAACACAATGTGTTATTTTAAAAAAAGCACATTTGACAATTTCATTACAGAGCCACATGAAAAATTGTATTAATGAAATAGGCCTTTATTTTCAACCGATGTGCTTACTCACAATTTATTATTATTATTTAAATCGAATCATCAATCACTATGTTGTTGTAATACATGACCGGTTGCTGACCGGACTTGGCAAGTGCCTGTATTTCTGCAGCTTCCAAATTATGTATTAAATTATTATGTTTATTACAAAGCGTATGTTATGTTTAGTAAATAGTACCCATGTACCAAAACTCCAATAAGTCTCCAACGCTTAATAGCCACTTTCTTCCCACAACAGTTAGTCAAATTGAATTATTGACTGAAAAACAAATTAATCATGTTTTTCCATCAGAAAAACGATTTTTACTATTTTTTTTAAATCAAATAAAATAAAAATTTTGTATTTAAAAAAAAAACATTTCTTTAATTGAAATTTTGATTTAAACATTGAAATAATAATATAAAAAATATTTTTTAAGGGCGTTACATGTCTCAGATACGTGTATCATATCATCCATATGTTTTTCTAATTATAAAATATATTATCCATTAATTCAGTTTTTTTTAAATAATAATAATACATTTATTAGGTTCTCTTTTTACATGTATTATGTATTTACATTGATAAATAATGTCTAACGGTCTGACGTATTACTCTTCAAAATTAATATTCATTAAGTATACATTTTCACCTAGTTAATTACTATGAGTGTTGCGTAATATTTCAAATATCAAACAAATGTACCGAGGGTATGCATATAAAATTTGGCGAAGTAAATACAATATATCAGTAAGAAAGTAAGACATATATTTGGATACCCTGCCTATTACACTAGTAATTTACTGTATTTTAGCAGACAGTGTTCCTCCGTTATAACAGTAAGCAAAGTGCAATGATCAATGTAGTTAATCAGGAGATGCAATTAGGTAATTCAATATACTCTTGTAGCAGTTTTATTCTCAGGTTTGAACTTTTAAAAGTTCTTGGTCGTAATTTCTCCCCATTTTGTGGAACCAGAACTGCACTTTTCGTGAAAAATATGCAAGACTATGGTTGCAATTTTTCACTTTTGCATTTAGACCGTTGTATATTTTTGGTGCTAGAAACGAATAGAATCTTTGTGCAAAAAATTTGTTTAGTTTTGGCACAAGATAGTGACAGTTAGCCTGTGTCCTTGTTAAGTGAGGGTGCGTAATTTGCTGGTAATATTATTTATGCCGGTAAAAGTATTTTAGTATACCAAGAATATACATTTGACGAATGTCTAGAACGTGACATTCTTTGAAGAGTTCATTTGAAGGATAGCGAAGAGGTTTCTTATGAATAACTCTCAAAATTATTTTTTGGGCTTTACTTACAGACTGTAGAATACTACTAGCTAATATTAGCTAATATAATACTACTAGTTATTAAATAAAATAAAAAACTAAACCCAGGTCTCCCGCGTGACAGCGGAATTCGGTACCTACTAACCACTGCACTACCGATGGATACTAACAGGACGTGAAAATAGATATTGACAAATGTATAAAGCTTTTTAATAATAGAGTTTATTTCATAGTTTACCAGACGTTAGTAGTATTAAAATTTGATAATTATTTTGATATCAAATAGGTTTTAGAGACATCTGGTATCGATCTCGGTACCGGTAAAAGAAAAAGTAAAAAAATTTCAAATGCGCAACGGTTTTCGCGTCAAATTTTACTGGGAAAACCCGCTGATTAAACATATTTCAAATTTAACAAACATTCCATTTAAACAGGTAAACGTTATTTAAATTTATTTTACGATAATAAATCAACCTCAAAACAAATCCTTGTCTTACAATAAATAAAAAAACGTAGATTTTTTTCAAATATATGGAAATACACGCAAGACAGTAGGGATGAAATATGTAGGTTGGGGTGAGACATATCTATACAAATTGAATTTAGTCTCAGACGGCAAGCAATTCATATTCTCTATACGGGAATCTCACAACCCTTCAACACATTTTCGACCAAATTTGGCTGATAACTATTTCATTTATTTTAAAGCGCCTGCCTGTATTTTTTATAACCGTGATAATACATTATATTAGGTTTAAATAAATGTATTTTTAAATAATAAATGTGACAAATATAAATAATAAACGTCTAGTTATTTGATTTTAGCTGTACGAATATATATTGCACATTGAATCAAAAATCAAACAATGTGTAGTAGGTACTGGATAAGAAAATATACAGGATGTTCCGAAGACAGTAGTTCAAACGGAGCCAACGTTTACGGGTCATCAATAACAACGTCAAATAGAGCAATCCGAAATTCAACTGTTTAGAAAATGTTCTAACTTTTGTGATTTCATAAATGATATATCAATATCTTCACAAATGAGCGTTGTGACATAAATACTCGACCTGTTGTGATGAAATTCATCACACGTATACTGTGATAAATCATTATTGTGACTGTGATTGTATTCCATTGTAATGATGAATTAGTAAGTAACTAATTATTCATAATACTTTGAGCAATGGTTGGCACACTAAAAAGTAAGCCCCAACAGTTAAATCATACTTATCATCGTGAAATCTTAGATACCAATCATCGTTACGAACATAGTCATATAACGGTTTACCATCACTAGTAACTACCATATAAGCTACCAGATATTTTTTACGGCTAATTAAAAAATATATTTTACTTTTTATCTGAAAATCACAATATTTTTATTTATTATCTTTGTTTTATTAACCACTTAATTGAACAACCAACTAAATTTAACTACGAGTCCCATTCTAAAATTTTTTCCTAAAAAAAATTATTCGAGTAAATTTGTATTAAGTAATGATTTGAGTTAGGTACTAAAATTTTTTTTATTTAAAAATAGATTCTGGTAAAAAACAATAATATATGTTTTAGTTAGTTATGACATCCTGAAGAAGAAAATTGTATTTTTCGAAACCGGTAGATGTATTTAAACTCAATTAAATGGTTAATAAAACAAAGATAATAAATAAAAATATGAGTTTTAACCACAAAGTTAATATTGCTAATTTTAAAAGTAAAATTACAATAACTTCTAAGCCGTTGAATTTCAAATAACCATATTTGACGAATAATAGCTAGTTATGTAACCGTAAGCTATATTTGGACTACTGTATCTGGAACAACCTGTACAGTAACGTATAATATGAACAAATACATGTTTTTCACGAAGAACGCATGAAAAACGTAATAAATTATTCGGATTTCTTACATGGCGCTGGGTAGAATATTCAATGAAAACCAGTGTCAGCTTCAGGAACGGGCAAACAGCTCCGGTTATCAAACCATTTGATTTCGAATACAGCAAATGTCAGCAAATTGAATCCATTAAAACAATGTTGTAAAACAACCACGTGACCAATTAAACATTGCTAACTTAATAAGGCTTAAGGACATTCCGTGGAAAATAATTGTGAAAGTTTTTACAAAATATTGTGAAAGATTTTTTTTTTTGTATTAAGAACGATGAAAGATATCAATTCACTTAAAGTTTTATACATGGCTGTGGTTTGCAGCAATTTAGAATGTAACTCAACTATTTGGACTCCATTCTATAAAGTGCATGAATTAATATTAGAAAGAGTTAAACATACATTTTTAAGGTTTATTAACTTCAAACTGTGTATACCCGTTGAACAATTGAATTATGATTTTCTAATGAGCACTGTTCATTTAACTAACTTGTCGTGTAGAAGAACTTTAAGTGATTTATTATTTTTATTCAAAATAGTAAATGGCATACTGGACGCCCCTAATTTAACTGAACTGATTGTATACCACATTCCTGCGTGGAGTATCAGGTCGTCGGCGCTGTTTCATGTAAATACATAATATACTAATTTTTGTAGGAATGCACCCACACAAAAACTTCACAGGCATGGGAACGATTTTGGTCTTGTAGATATATTCCGATATTCGATGTTTAAATATAAGAGTGATGCTTTTAATGCTGTTCTGAGCTAAAAAAACGATTAATTTTGATAGTCAGCTATTCTGTGTTAAACCTAAATTTTTATTATTTATTATTTTATTGTATTAATAGATTTTTTTTTTAAATATATATGCGTAAACAGAATATGTGTTATATCAAAATTCTATTTATTTTATTTTCAAACTAAGCTAAGTGATTCTGATATGAAAATAGGACTAACTTGCTAGTCTCCTGAAATGAGACTCGAATTCCCGACCACTGGCTCACTAGGCGAGTGTCTTAATCACTAGACTAACAAACACGTGTGATTGTGATATTGAAATATTAGAATGTACATTCATTTAAATATACATATAGATGGGTTGATTATATTATAAAAAGATGGGCTGAGGCCCACAATCGCCTTACAGTCGGTCCTGAACTAACCCGATGGAATCGATAGATCAATGAATTTTAAAAACTCACTCATAAAACCAAATATCGTGCTGATTGATTCATAGAAAATGAAACGATTTATTATATTTCCCACAAGATTTGGCTAACCCCAAAAAGTATTTCCCGTAGCGTTGTTTAGAATTCAGATCCTCCCTAACTCCATGAATTATTGTATTGAATCAGATGGGTTTCGTGTGTCATCCAACATCGGGATCCCAGGATAAACAAGGGGTCTGGGGAAGGAGTGCGGAGGGGGGGTAGGGTTGTCCTTTAAAGCATTTTACAAGTCGTGTGGGAAATCATAGCGCCAGTTTCCCGCGCAAACAAACAAATATATTTCGCGCGGACCGCCGCCGGACGTGGAACTGGCCGGAACTTCGGAAGGAATATACATTTGAATGTGGAACACAGATTCCAGATGATTCGGTCCTTTTAAAATGGTTATTTTGAATTTTACAACACCTTTATTTATGGCACTTCAGATGAAATGATATACATGCCTACGTACCACGTACGTATATGTGCCCATTATTATAAAAGTGGGTCTACTCGTAAGTCGAGAAATTTAAAAAAATGAGTTTATCAACTATTTCGCATCACATTGTTTTAATATGATGCAAATTGTAATAATTGTGAACATTTTTAAGTGTCATATTCAGTGAATTTTTACGATGTTCAACGATACTTCGCTAGTGTATATTTTGATAATAGAGTAAGTCATTTCAAAGTTAAATTTGTTAATTTACTTATAAGCTACATGCAACATTTACATGTCGAAATAAATTATAAATATAGTAGACTTAATAAATTTTGAAACATTGTGTTGTGTAATATATAAATATTTTTTAATCAATTCATACGCAAACCTTCAAATATCTCAAAACGAAAGAAACACGACTTAGACCACTTTAATAATAATGGGCACATATATCTAAAGTAATTGAGAGGACTAAAGTCGTATAATTTATCTACATATTATTTGGTAATCACTTTTTAAAAAAAAAATGATCATATTTATTTATTTATTTATTATTATTATATACACCTTATTCAGGCATTAACATAATTTGTAAAGTAATAGAAAATTTCATCAGAAGTGCAATACACAAAGAAAAAAAAAATATAATCAAAATTAAAAATTGTAAATAGAGAGTTAAATTTATAGTGAAAATATCGACTACCTCCGCATATTCATTCCCCAAAGAATGCAATCTGGGGACTGCAGAGTTAGCTAATGCATGTGACATTACCACTATAATAGAACAATGAATACCAACAATCTGGGGACAGTCTATCATACATATATCATCGTCCGTCTCATTGATAATTTTTATTATAAAAACTATCATTCCCGTTTTTGACTAACAAAATATTATTTAAAAATATAAAAATCTCTAGAATGTAACATTCTGTTCAAAATCAGAACCAAAATAATTTTGGACGAATTAAAGACAGCTGAGATGATTATTGAATTCGATCACGAAGAAGTATCACGGATACAAATTAGGGAATATCTATTCCAGTTATAATTAAATTTTTCAATCAGTGTACCTATGTATTTACTTACAAAATAATGATACTTACTTCTATCAAAGTTCTATGTTTTAATATTCAAGTTCAAAGTAAGTGATGTATATGATATGCGTGTTAATTTCTAAAATATGTTATATACCCTAAGGGACAATAAATTCATTACGTTATTTAAATAAAAATAGCAGAAAACATGGTATCAGTAACCAAACTAATATTGGAATCAATTTTAAAAAATAAGTTATTATATGTGCGTGATGGTACAAATTTGGCTAGTTCATAAAAAAAATATTAAAATTGGTGAACAATGTAACATAATTCTGTGTAAATCTTATTTTTAAAATATCTGGTCTTGAAGAGCAGATTTTAAGTTAGCTATAAAGATTTTTTGCTGTGTAAAATAAAAATATGTAAAACGAAGATATTCTTGGAACGGGACAAAAATATAATTTTATTATGACTCACGCTATGAACTCGATTACCTATTACTAAACCATGAAGACGTCATGAAACCACAAATGATTATGCTGAACGCTTTAGTTCAAAATGTTCAATTTCGTATTCCGGAACATATTCCTTGGGAGGAATAAAACCATTTCCGGGAAGAATAGTTTGATTCAAATTTAATAATATTTGAATTTAGAAGGCATCAGGAGAGCTCTCCGGGCCGGGGGTCGGGGCGGTGTGCGGAGATGTGCCGCCATTATGAATAAACAATCCACTGGTCCCGAATAAATTTGACTAGATGTTTGCAAAAGGTCGCGGAAGATAGCAGCCATTTTAGTGTTTCACCTTTGCTGCATTAGCGAGGTGCAAACAAAAAGAAATTCAGTCAAAAATCTTGTCAATAAATAATAAGCAAAAATTTGATTAGTTGTCTATGCTTCTACGAAGTAAGATATAAACATTGACACCAAGTGAAAATAACTCAACGCCTTTTAAGCGTGGTGATGGAGGTGAATGCTCAGAATCTCTTGGATAGTAATGTGCAGTAATGCCTCAAATTTGAAACAATTGAGAATCCAAGATAGATTTACATGGTCTGTTTAAGTCTATATGTATCCAATTGTTTAGACTCATCATGCGCATTGAGGGTGATAATCTGGATAAACGGGTGGTGATTGGAAATATGGAATTTCAAAGAAGAAGATGACAATCTGATGGACCAGCCAGATCAATGATGTTACTGTCTATTCTATTGCAATAATAATAATGTAATAATCACGGCTATTAATGTATCTGCAGCTACTCTGCAGTCGACGTCATTCTCTGGTCAGGGGGCCAACCTTCCATGAGAGCGCGCTTGAGCTCCAGCCGCAGCTTTACGCCAACAACTAGATGTCTCAGAAACGAAACGAATTCATGCACACGGCATTCGGCAAACATTTTAGATATCCTACAATAACGCGCCAACCTGAACAGTATTCTGTATGAGTTGTTGCACTGAATTTGTAGACGGTTGTAGATCATTTTCACCTCCATACTGCATCGAAAGTATGTACAGTCTTGTCCATCTTAATTGAAGATATGGCCAAGAAGGTATTGAAAATTTGGTAAAGATTTGGCAATGACTCTTCGATCTGCGAGCTGCAGAGAAAGTTGAAGCAAAATCGTCGAGGCCATCAATAGGTCACATCCCTGGAGTCACTATTCTCAGTGATGAGCAAACTGGCTAAAGAATATGAAACAAATATCCACCCCATAGCATACTTCTACTTACATAAAAGGTAGGAATCATATCGAATAATGGACAGCACTAACTCTCAGAACGCGCCTCGAATAGTTTGAGCGTGAGTTTTTCAAGAAAAATATCCCTCTAAATCTGTCTCAGTAGTAACATTAGGTCTTAGGAAAAATAGCCCCGATCAATTTTTATGAAAAGCTCTCTCCATAAATAAATGCAGGCCTCGATACACAAACCGACCGATTTAGTGACGTGGCTTTCTTTATTGTTATGGTTAGTAAATCCCGAACGATTTGGCACAGAAAGAGGCAAGGAAAAATATGATGGTGTGTATAATATATATTAGGTATGTTCTTAAAATTATTGATAAGGGTAATTTTAAGATGCAACTTTATCGGTATGAAAGGAAAATAAATATTATTTTTAAACGTGACTTTACCTTCGCAAGTCTCAAGATATGAACCTATTACGTAATTAAGTGTTTTCTTAAATACCACCGACCATTTGGGGTATATTGCATATTCTCATTACTATTATACAACTTTGGGCGTTTCATCAATTACTATGTATTCAGATTTAATAGTATTGGAATCATTCTGAATCAATAAAATACATTTTAACATTCGGCAAATGATGGAAATATTTTTCAACGATTAGGTAACAATCACATTATTAAAATCAATTGTTATTTTCATAATAGGCCAGAATACTTGTATATTAACAATAAATTGGAGAGTTATTTTATTTTGAATATTAACATTAATTCATAAATTGTAAAAAACATTTTATCGGAATTACCTACATAATTAATAAAAATTACTGGTATCTTTATTTTATGGTTGTTTTAAATTACAATTTTAAAATATGTAAATATTAAATAAAAATGAATTAACTTATAAATTACTGATAACTGTATAAATTGATACCTCTTAGGTAGGTAAATTTCACGCAAGTAACGTGAAATTTGAAGTACTTTTAGTTTAAGTTATAAGTTTTAAAAAATGTGAATCAAGTTGTGAAGGTGCCTATTTTTTGAAAACATATCGATATAACAGTACTGCAAAATTCTTTAAACTCATCTTAACGAACATGATGTTCTCCAGACAGCTTTACTTTTATTGAGATGATTCTAATAAATATACATCTTCCTTATAATTCTATATAAACATTTAATGATAATAATGACGACATACTATTGGTTTATTTATATTATTTTCATACAGTATTGTAATGTTTGAATTCTTCTTCGGTGTATAAAATACATCTTTGTGAGTTTTATTTGCGCACATGTCGCAGACATTTCAGGGCCAACGTGAGTTTCTTGAGAAATATCTTACGAAAACATTAATTAATTAACTCGTAAAAATCTAACAAAATTTAGCTTAACTATCAAGGAACACTCTTACAAGAGGAATCTAACAGCTGATTAACTCTTAACCCTTTGACAACTCATGATGTCATGCAAATAGTCAGTACACACACTCGTAACATTTATTATATATCACATCACAAATCACGCATTAGCTCCTGTTGACTAATAGGCATTGAAATAAATTAGCTGGAGAAAATATACTATCTATTAAATAAAATAACAATCACTTTGCATGAAACCACTAAATTTATTATACGTCAACCGGTTTCGCTTATCTAAAGCTTCATCAGGACGTATTTAAAACTCACGGTTGACGTATAATAAATTTCGTGGTTTCATACAAAGTGATTGTTATTTTATTTAACATAATATGTCAAACCACAGAGCTAATGCTTTCTACGAAAATATACCTACTATCTATTTGTCGTATTATATATGTGGTATTCTGTAATTGAAATATACGAGCAATGTCGATTTATGATAGTTTATTACGTACATGTAAGTAGAAGAATTGACTAAAAATAATTATATTTTTATTTATTATCTTTGTTTTACTAGCCACTAAAATGAGTTTAAATACATCTACCGGTTTCGAAAAATTTAAACTCATTTTAGTGGTTAATAAAACAAAGATAATAAATAAAAATATGAATCTTAACCACAAAGATAATATTGCTGACTTTAAAAGTATAAAAATAATTATTCAAGATGTTCAATCCTGATTAATTATTATAGTGACTACATAATTCCAATGTTTCGGAGAGAATTTTTTTTATCCTATTTCTTTTCTCGTATAGCATTCTATTATATGCAATATCATATTCATCTAAAAATTAAGATTCATCTCAGTGGTCAAGTTATTGTCGCTTTTGCTCACTTTCTCTACAACTCAACGGTTAGCAAACCTTGTCCTGAACGTAGTAGGTTATTTACTATTTATAATAATTAATATATTACACAAAATATGGACTCTTCTAGAAATGTCACCTTTCAACTTCTACATCCCATGCATATGTTATAAGTAAAATTTTAATATGCAAGTGTTTATTACCATCATTACTACCAATTTGAATAAAAATGAAAAACTATTAGCAGAAAGTATACTAATCATGAATTAGTATACTTTTTATTATACTACATCAACTGTATTAAAATTAAAGTATATTTTATTCCACTTATAAAGAAAAATATAAAGAGAAATTTTGTTTCGGAAAATCTGTACAATTTATCAAAATATTCCCTGATTTTCCCAGACTTATTAAGTGCGCGGCGTGCATTTTAAATGTTAACTAATTTATGAACGTACTCGAACTAGGACGTTTACTGGTAAACATTGTAATCATTTCCGATATGTGAACCTGTTTGGCGTGTTCTCTTTTTCTGTTGCAAATGGAAAACCGTTGTTCGGAATGTATGGCGATTGTAAAAGCATCCATTGGCATATGTTAATTACATGACGGCATTGTAGAAGCACCCATCGAGTACTGGCATAATATCGCTCCGTATCAAAACTCATGCAAAATCAATTAAAATACTGCATTTAATATTTGTGGGAATGCGGGTCAGCAAGTCAGCTTTGAATTCGAATTACTAAAATGAATTGTGCAATACAACAAGCTAATCTAACATTATTTCTACAATATTGATCACAAGGACATACGCCAAAATCAAATTTTTAAACTATGAAAATCACATCATTGAAAAAGAGATGCACTGACCGCTCTTACAATTTATTATATCATATTAAAAATATTGTGTATACTCTTGCTAGTTCGTCTATTAACTGCTAACCATATTTAGGCTATAAGAGTGTCGATCTAAGATGCCTTTTCAAATGTTGGCACTGTTGTCAACAGACGGCAGAATCATTTAAAATATTTGACATCGATAATAATATTTAATCACGACTCTGTAAAGTCGAAAAGGGCGTGCAATAACGCTTATGGCGGCATGTTGACGCGTGCAAAATTTGGCGTATTAATTCGCTAATATCTTATAAAAGGTGTAAATAAAATGTATCAATCGAGTTCGAAAATCAATCTCACATTTTCACAACAGCTAATATAATATGATAATATCATATTATATGTGTGGATATACATGTTTAATTTAATATATAACTTTTTCTAGGTTTATCATTAATGTCATATAAAATATTTCATTTTTATTTTGGTAGTTTTACGTGTACGTATAATATTATACAGCAGTGTGCATAGAAAAAATATAGAATATGCAAATTTAAAAAAAATCATTAGCATTATTCGACACTCGCTGTTGGAAGTTTTAAATTCATATCTGCAAATGATTCCAATAGTATTCCAATGGCGGGGGATATAAATTATGAATCCTAAAACGCTTTAAGCTCACAAAACCGAACAATGGCCCTCAACTCGCCATGCCATAGAGCGCGGCGGCGGGCGAATCCGGCTTCCAAATTAATTAGATACTATGACAAAATTAAACTAGGATAATATTATGGTGGTAATTCAATTCTGGCGTCATGAAATATTTAATTAGTTCAGACGGCCGTGGCCAGTATTTGCGTGCTATTGTTTAATCAAAATGTAAGCGATAACATGCGCGCGGAATACAGTCACTCACTTTTCAATGGTTCATAATTCGGCCGATCGATACACCTGCACTTTATAACAATAGGATTCGTATGTGCGCTGATTTCTACTTTTAATTGGCCGTTATATTTCAATGTTTCAGATCCCCGAAAATCCCCGATTCCGCAGGATGTACACAGCGGTTACCGCCCAAGCAATCTGACTAACCGAAACAGTTATTGTTTGCATTTGTCCATTCTAGAAACAACGAAGAAACCATTTATAAGGATTATGACATGTTTCAACATGTGCAAAATTCACTGAAATCCGGCTAGTCATACCGAGACATGAACCACTACACCATGCCATGCACATTATACCGTGGAAGAGATAATTTTAAGATGTCACGGGGAAAAGGAGCAGATGGGAGTATATACATATCTTAATACAGAAGTGATGAATGTAAATCACTAGACGATTATCCCATGGCGTGTACGGTATTAGAATTTAACATATTTTTTATCAATTTTAATAATAAAAACCATATTAAATACGACAGTGCCGCTCCGATATCAACTGACTGACTTATAATATCTAAAACATCGGCCAGAAAAATCAAATATACACGGCAAATTAGCCCAGAAAACTGTACACAGAAGATTATAAAATCTTTGCTCGCAACTATTATTGATTCAACATTTTATCAGGATGTAGGTAAAAGGTTGTGGACCATGCAAATAGCGGGGTGTGAGCTAATTCAAGAAGCAATCTATTCGTGTGCGCTGATTGAGCTGACCCCGGTGAGAGTGGACAAGAAATTCGAAGACGCATATAACTAGCTAAAGTTACTATGAACCAACTAACGAGAATGTGAAAATACAGACATACATCAAGCAATTAAAATTAAACAAATATCAGATATCTCATAGAGACAAAGCTATTTTTTATTATATGTAATGGAAAATATATGGAAGTATTTGGTAATTACAGGACTTACGACCTGTCTTCGGCTGGCTTAAGTGATCACTTTATATATATTTATAAAGTTTTTGAAAGTTGTATACATGTTAGTATGTGGACTCGCTTCGAGTACCACTACACCATCGCCATCATACTAATTACCATCCTGTAATTACAAAATATATATAATAGATAACAGTGCCTTTGTAAGTATAAATCCAGTAATTGTGTATTCTTGGACATATTCAAATATTGCTAATTAGAATTATGTTAGTCCACACTTTTATGTTCTGAATCTTCATGTATGTAGCGGAGATATTCGTTAGTCCGCAATAGCGACAAGTGTAAAATAAACGCCTTCAAAATATATTGGTGGAGAAGGTATTAGGCATCCCGTGGACTCAATTCTGCACCAAATTCAACTACCGCTAGCCTTACCTACTACAATGAAGAAAAGATTCTTTCAATTCTTTAGCCACATAATGAGTCAAACTGACAGCTTAGAAAAGGAGACTATCTTGGGTGAAGACCTGGAGGAGTGCCACAACGGTGAATATGTACGTGTGAGGGCGACCCAGGACCCAGGAATTGTGGAGATGATCTGATTGAGGTCACTATTTATCAATACTGACATGAAGAAGGAAATAAGAAGAAGTAGGTACATAGATAATGCAATAATAATTAGTTCAGAGCGTTCCGGACTGCGCGTTCTGATATCCGATTGATAATAAATATATGTTTAGATCATTACCATAATTAACCACATTATTTTTGTGAAGTTGTAATTATTCATAACATAAGTCTGTATTATTTTAAATACAAATTGAATGAATTAATTAGAAAAATGTACATATAAAATAAATTTGATCGATAAATAATTAAATTACATTAATCCGGATTGGAAGAGATGCAGGTTCGAATCTCGGTAGCGACAACAATATTTTTCGATAAAATTGATGTAATATTTTATTTCTAATTCTATTATTCTTCTGATCTAATATTCTATTTCTAATTAATACATTTAATTTGATCAAAGATCAGTGTTTATATAATTATTTAGATAGAGCGAGCAAACAATTCTCCACGGAAGAAATGTTTGATTTATTATATTTTATTTAAAATATAACGATGCACCTGTGTGTATTCATTCACACAATTGAAGCGATTATAAATTCGTTTCCTATTGACGTGCATATTGTTTTCCATAAAACAAAAGATTATCCATATCGATTGAGACAAAACGGAGGGCCCGATCCGTCCCGGCGCAGGGGTCAAAAGCCTTCGGATACAAATAATAGAATAGAACCAGACAAAGAGTTCATCCACAATTGAACCTTTCTAGGCATCCAAATAGCTGTGACCCATTGTACCGCTAAAATGAAACCTTACCTTCAGAATGCCCAGAGTACATCTCGATAAATAATACCCCTATAGAAAATATGATTTAATACACCAATTAACATTTCAATTCTTTGTTTCTGGGCTTAAATGGCGGGCCGCAGGGGACGGGGGAGGGCAGTAAGAGGTTCCTTGATTAATTATCATCGCGCCGAGATTTGATACTGAAAAGGTATCGCTTTGAGCGTTTAATTTGTGTAAAATGATATGTTATCGCTGTTATTGTTCGACGAAAGCGGTGTTCAAAAACGTCCATTTAACAGGACTACTTTCATTATTATAAATAAATAAATTAAAATACACTATGATAAAATGAAAAATTATATTAATATTTTTTTTTTAATACAACATACATACAACCGATTGTTCGATATGGGTTCAAAGGTCGTCCTCTCACTTTAGCGCAAGAAAATATCATGGGTTGCAGGTCTTTGAAAATAAAGTCATACGCAAGATTTATGGGCCAATATGTGATAACCTAACCGGAGAATTGAGGAGATTAAAAAACCTGCAACATTTGGAAAGGTACACTGTTCCAGATATCCTGAGGAAGGTAGCGATGGCAGGGGAGTCCCGTGATACGCATAAACTCCTCATATACAAGCCAACAGGATCGAGATCGAGGGAAAACCAAAACGCAGATGGACCAAAACAGTAGGCGGGTGGGGGTGGGGGTGGAGGGTAGGGTGTGAACTTGAATCACGGAGGGGATGTCAAGTGATGTTTGGATACGCCGTTGTGACTATGGTCATCGGAGTGCCATGAAAAATAAGAAGATTTTGAAATGTATTTTCATATTAGCTGCATATCTTGTTTTATGTTGTCGCATAACATCAAAATTTATATATCAATATTCCCAATTGTATTACGTTATACATTACACTAAATCGGTTATTACTAATTTTATATATATGTCCACGTAAGAAAATGAAAAAAAATACATATTTTACTTTTTCAGCCATTTACCTAGGCAACAAAAAAAAAAAAATTATGCGTGTAATTGTTATACATGTAAATAAGATGAAATTACCTGTGATTACATTGTTGACAAGCGAAGCATTCTAGGTGGTAGACGTTATTTCTCGCTCTCATGACCATTTCGAAGGCTGGGATGACTTTATTGCACGCTGCACAATACCCCGTATTTCCGAACAACCTGAGAAAGAAAGAAAATAGATTTCAGTAAGAAATAAAAAGAGTTAAATTTTTTTATTTATTTGACATTTTTTTTATAGCGTAAATAAAGTATTTTCCTTTTTTTTAAATTACATGGTTTTTCTTTCGCTTACCTCTCCAAAAAGAGACCAGCTCTTGTGCTTGGAGATGGAGTTACTTTTTATCTTTAAAAAAAATTGTCTATCTATGTTAAGTTACAACAATCTATGTTGAGCTATAGTATCTACATAATACAATAATGTTGAGGCATACATATGTTGTCTAGGAACAAAATGATTTTATTAGATAAATCTAATACTAGATATTCCATGAACAATTTATTTTAATGCACATATAATGTAACGTAACTAGGATACTAATACCAAAAAATTAAAAAAATTTTTTTTTAAATAAATCATATAAGTACCTTAGTTTCGTACAGGAGTTATATTTTTAAAATAATATGGGATGAATATTGTATAAATTATATTTACGTATATGAAATATATAAAAACTTGCTGAAATTTAATTATTAGACGTGTTTATTGGTTTAGTGCGGTGATGGCGTATCAAAAATTCTCATTTATATATTTTTAATTTAATTGGAAAAAAAAACATAATATTTGATTTGATGTCAATTAATAAATTGCATAATTCAATTAATTGTTTTTTTCACAAAGTGAGACCCACAAGAGATACATATGTAACATGTACGTAGTGATATATACGACGTCTGGTAGCGGGGCACGTGTTCTTTGATAACTCTGATATTAGTGAACGCTGGCTTGTCGCCCAAAACGCTATGGTGTGTCACCATTGACACGCACGTCATAGGTTTGCCATCACTGGTCTAGTGGTTAAGACACTAGCCTAGTGATTTAGTGGACAGAGGTTTGTTCCAGAAAACTAGCAGGTTAGTCCTATTTTCACAGCATAAGTCGTCGTCCATCTTTCATAAAGGCGTATCTCGTATTTTGTTAAAATTGAGTAACGCATGCCCATAATCCATTATTTATTTATTTGATTTATTGGTAACTATGCAATATAAATGTAAAAATATGTTTGGACTGTCCCCGTCTCACTAAAAAAATTCTGCGTTGAGACGGCCATAGTTTACAAGCAATTGTATAATGAATTAGTATTACAAGTAGTAAGGTACAATTAACATTTATTACCTTATAAATATAATACATAAATAATAGATAAGGTGTTTGTGAATAAACAATTTTAAAGTGGACTTACAAATAAATTATTTTAAAGGAATTTGTGGCAATAATCATTAAAGGTTTGAGTCAATATGTTTGGGTGAGTGCACCAATACTAGGTCTAACCATATTATGAATCCAAGTTTTTATCATCACTTTCCAGTTATTGGAACAATTCAATTGACTTAAATCTTTCAGCATTCTATTAAATATTTGTATGTGCTTTGGGATTTGTAGGTTATTTGTATTTGTCCGTGTGGAAATTATATTTTGAGTTGTTTTAAAATGTGTCTGTTTGTGTTTATATATGTACTTAAGAGTAGTATTAGCATATATTTGTGTTATATCAAAGACATCAAATTTATTACAAATTTCGTATTTATTAACTGTATTTATATCAAAAAAATCCGTGGAAATCGGAAAGATTATTTTTTTCTCTTTTCAACAGTGCCACTGAAATTGTTAATTTATCGCCTGCTATAAAATCAAGCAATTTGAGATATGCCTCTTTGAATTATGGACGGCAAAGCGTCCTTAGTTTATAATTGGTATGGCACGTACTCAGTATACGCGTTTCTAACATATAAAAAAAAATATTTTAAAAAATATTAATATTTTCAAATATTCGAACATATAACTTAACAATATTAATGGTAAAAATGTGTACCTGAGATAATCCCTCTTACAGAGGATAAGATTGGCTTTGGTGTACAGGGTGGAGCCCACCTCCCCCAATCGGCAGTCGCAACAGCCGCATTTCAGGCAGTCCTCGTGCCAGAGCAGGTCCAGCGCCTTGAGCAGGAAGCGCTCCGTGATGTGCTTCCCGCAGCCGGCGCACTCCTGAGCCGCGGCACCGCCGGTCGCGGACGCCGCCGCGCTGGCGCCGCCCTCCTTGCTGGCGTCCATGGTCATCGCCGCCACCACGGGGCTACTGCCGTTAGCCACCGACAGGACGCGCCTGTCACTCTGCAAATAATGGAAGATAATCAGATTCAGCTGACGGGTGCGCTGGACGATTATAATGCTACACGAGTATATTTCATTGTAAACAGTAACTCTTTCTTTGAATTTAAAATAGGATGTGTCCTTACGCATAAAACTACTTCTTAAGATAGTCGCCACCATTATTGAGATATTTGTCATAACGGGGCACATAGAACGACGATGAAAACCATGTATGTACTCCGTCTTTGAGTCAAAACGCTTGCCACCAAGGAACCGCTTCAGATGAAGGAAAATATAGAAATTACTTGGCGCCAAATCAGGACAAAACAAGACGTACTTAGCGATGAATGTCAGCTGATTTCATGTTTCGTGCATTCAAGAAACAAATCACGGACCGTATCTCACAGTTGGCGGGCTGATCTATCGTCTTAAACATTTCAACCACTCACTTCAAGATGGCCACAATATGTTAATTTATCTAATGTTGCATGTGGTGAGTCAATAGATGAAGGAAACCATTGCGCATACGCAACATCGCAACCGTAGCGCTACATCTGGAATATTCGGCAACGGTGCTTACTTAAAAAGTGCGCCTCGTACCTACACTTCTGGTTGTTTTTAAAAACAATTTTTTAAACGTGAATTCAGATTCAACATTTACAGTGCCATGTGAAATTTGGTAAAATTTATGAACAGGACCGGTCTTAGCATGCGGGGCCCGATAAGAGCCAGAGTATTCGTATAAAAATAAATGTAAGTACTTTAAAATATTATTGAATAAAACGATTATATTTCTTAGAGGTGTAATTAAATAATAAGTACTTAATTTAAACAATTAATATATAAAAATTGTATTATTATTTATCAGTAGATATTTGTGTATATATAAACCTTTTTTACTTCTGTAGCAAAGCGGAGTAGAGATAAAGAAATAGAAGCAAAAATGCCTTTGAACTTTATAATATTAAAATTACTTAAATGTTTTAAAATAAATTTCGGGTGAACTAATACCATACGTAAAAAAAGTCGGGATGTTAATTGTGCATAAAAAGAATAATGGCAGGTCGAACGTGAATCACTGAACCGCGTAACGGTGAACCGTTCATCAGTGTATGTGAAATTAATGTACACGCCACCCACAAGAACTACCCCACACGGGAATAATTTTGCGAGAGAGAAGGCCGCGAATTTTTTTCGGAGTTTTAAAATCCTTCATATTTTTTGGTATTTTGATCAATTCTAATAATACAAAAGTTACAAATAACATTATTAAAATTACAAATTTCTAATTTATCTGCATACTACTGTTGAAATGGTTTATTCTCTTGTAAGCCTCGTATCAGAATCCAACTGGTAGCCAGTTTTGACAAATATCTATTTTTAATACGTCGAAAATCTTATAGGAATATTATATTACAGAATGATACACTTAAAACAAAAAACAAACGACAATATCATAGCAATGAGAGTGACACGGCAGAGGTCCAAAGAGAGTGTGGAGAGTCATGAGGAAGCCTTAATTCAGCAATTGATTACCAATGATGATGATAATAACTTCAATAGGGTTAATATATTTTTTAACAAAGTCGAGAAAATTTGTATTGACCAATTTTTGATGAATTGACCAGTTGGTATATCAGCAAACTTTGTGGTAAATTAATAAAGCTGATATTCTTTTTCAGAAGTTTTAGAAATATTATAAAGAAATGTATTCTAAAAACTATATCAACAATCTTGGGTTGAAGTGGAGCTGGGAAAACTGCCTTTAAACAATTTTTAAATAAGGATATTTTGTTATTCAAATTATTTTATTGTAATTTGTATGTAAATTGAGATTAATATTCTTATTATTTCGATTGATTTTACCATAGGATATAATTAACTTTGGTCTAATTAAGGAGACAGCGAACGCCTACTTATATATGCTTGTATACCTCAAATAAATAAATCCATTTATAAACAAACTAATTCATTTCAATTCATTATATTTCTTTTCATTTCTCATACACATTTACCCTTAAAAAGCCTTTTATTCCCGGTGTTACTCTGGAGAACTAGTGGGTATTACTGGAAGCTACAGATGCATATTATGTACTTTTAAAATTAAATACACACGCAGATCTAATGAAAACTTCCAAACTTTAAACAGATAAGTTCGAAAATTGGAATTTATTATGATAATTTTAATCAATCTGATCTAATCAGTCCGCCGTTATTGGATAAAAAGAAAATATACCAGATATAATTTTTCTGGTTTTGGTCACATGTTTTCATTTTTATTATAATTAAAAGTAGAGGTGCGTACACGGAATACATGTCTTTTATTTTCAATTTAATCTAAGCGCGCTCGTGTTACGGAAATATGACTTACTCGGTAATGAGATGAGATACGAACCCACGCCTACTTGATGACTTGGTGCGACCTTACCGCTAGAACAAACATAAATATAATTTGTGAAATTATGCACAATTGACGGAGCAGAGTTAAAACTTTCACTTGAAACAATCTGAACGAAATATCTGTATTAAAAAGTTTATTCCCGTTAGACCAAACATCGTGATTTATTTGACAAATTCATTAATAAAATAAACATAATGAAATATTTATTATTAACGTACTGCAGATTAATGGACTGATTTCAATATTCCGTTCAGACTGGCTTCGCGGGACAAAGTCTGCATTCAATTTAGGATATCTAAATGAATCAGTGGTGTGTGCGATGACAAAATAATTAATGCACGCCGACTGGGTCTCTTGTTGTATTCTGTTTGTGACGGCTTAAGCCTGTTGGAGCTAATTAATTATGATTTGTAATGGCGGGCGACAGAATCAATCACATCCACTCGTGTCATTGGCAAGTAATTAACAATATTAAATGGGGGTGTGCACGGCTAGATGGGTAGGATGGGACAGGTGGAAAATAACGCTATTTAAAGTGCAGATAAAACAAATTTTAAAACTAAACTAATTTTTACACCCGCGAAATGAATAGTAATTAAGAGTAAAAAATATAGTTTTTGCCTTAGAAAAGCTCGTTCCTATTTAGACGTTCAAGCCGAAACCGATTAATTGTATTAACCGGTTTTAGTTAAAACTGGTTAATTAAACGGTCATTTTAACAATTTCAAAACACCGAGCCATTAATCGCAAACCGGTTATTTTTAGTCGGTTAATAGGTTATAAAATTTTACCGCATTATTTTTGATGCATTATGGTGCAGCATTTGGCCGTAGTTTTAAACACAACGTGTTATTTCACAGGTGTTAATTATTAATTGTCTATTATCAAGTTTTTCTAATCAAAAACAACAGTTATACCGCCTATCTTTCCGAATTTATTAGACTTTATTAAAATCACTTCATTATCATTCAAATGTAATCTTAAACCGTACCTTTTTATCCTTCGTAAGTCGGGCGTTCTGTACATATCAAATATTTGACCATCAAGATATGTTGGGCAAAATTGGAGGCAAAGCGCGAGAGACAAAGAAACCATGAAATGGGAGACTTGTATTCAACATTGATGCAGATCGGCAGAAGTTGATTAAGAGTAAAAATAGTTTAAGGTGTTTGCCAACAACTTGCCTAATGTCATAAGACAAACACATAGCTTAATCAACAATCTTAGGACTAGACTACATACCATTAGGATATCGGTTATCATTAAAAAATATTATATTTATATTTAGTATTGCACTAACGGTATTTATTTATTTATTCAAATAAAGAGAATTCAGAGAAAATGCATCTCAGCCAATGAATGGATGTTGAAAAAAACAACATAATAACATGTCCCCAAAAAAGTAAGTTTGAAAAATGTATTTATGCAAGATACTTACAAAGAAAGTGCATATTATTTTTTCAATAGTTAAAAATTATTTAATGTATTATTTCATTATCGGTGATTATTGAAGGATGACGAGCAAAAATTCCCCCGCAAATAAAATGGCCCGTGACTAAGACGTGAGACATATATGCGATGATTGCATTCAATGTGAAAAATGAAAATATTCAGAAAAAAAATGTAATATCACAATTTACGATAGGTATATAGAAAATGTTCGATAATGATCTAAGGGTGACCTGGAGTAACATTTAAAAAAAAAGCAATAGCTTCTACCTTTATCACGACCGGAATTTGTGGCGCTTTTTCCTGTCTTTCTCCTGCGCAATATGCCGTGATGTTCACAAATATAGATTATTACACAATGACTGCAGATCTATTAGATGATACTATTATTTAAATAAAATACGGAAGTAAGTGTAAAGTAAAAAAATACGTTACAAGTTTTAGACATGTATATACATAACACATTAATGTTTTGCTGATTCGAAAAAATATTCATAAATTCGATTAAATAAATAACTATCGAGGAATATAAAAAAAGTGTACAAATATCGTAAGCTTATTTTAATGTTAGCTTGTTACAAAATTCACCAATGATCTGAGTTCAAAAAGGTTCTAGCGGTGCCTAGTATCAATCTTGGTATGGATAAAGGTGAAAATACACACATAATACGAAGTAAGAGTGAGAGTATACAAAAATGTTACAATATTTTCTGCCGCAGATTTCGTGACAAATAATATTGATAGAGTCGCTGAATAAACACATACTATGTTAAAATGTTCGTTTGAAGCCGTTTTACCAATTCAACACAAATTAGAATTCATAGCACACCATAATAAGAAGCAAGAGCATACACATTAAGATAATATGTATATCGGAGCAGACTCAAGGTTCAAATCTCGTTCGCAAATCTTTGAAGTAAACTAAAATGTAGGGTAATTACTTATCTTTGAATAGCGTTTACTACTTCCAGTTCAGGGATGCAATACATTATTTCTCGCTTAATGTGTCAACCGATATATTAAGTAATAAAGATATTTGCAGTCGAAATTCTTTCAGACATAACAATATAACTAATACTATATTTATGTATATTTTAATGAAATCATATTTTATTATAAAGTTGCAATTTTAGACATTGGTAATTTCATCTAATTTGTAGATTTTTTCTAAATATTATTCTCATTGATTGATTTAATTTGTTTTAAATATCAAAGAAACAGGTATGTATGTTCTAAAATTGCAACTTAACAATATAAATATGATTTTAATAAAAAATATATACATAGTATATTTGTTGTATTAAAGTATTCTTAAATAAAATAGATTCGAAAATTCTAGCGCCACCTACCATGTATAACTGAAAGTATTTTTAGATTCATTGTAAATAAAATATTAATAGTTTGTAATAAGAAATAATAGATGTCTCCCTTAAGAATCAATAATGATATTTCCTGCGAATCCAGCAGCAGTAGTATTAGTAGCGTCATCGACGACACAAACTATTGATGATTATTATCGCCGCTAGGGCGCGGTGAACAAACTTTTCGGATCAATTGATAATAGTAATTATAGCCGCTTGTTTACATATAATGTCTAAATTCGTCATAAAATGGAATGGTTAACATGATATAATGGTAACAAATTATCTCGGCAAGAGAAAGTTCCAGGTTCGAGTCGCGATGGTAACTAAATATTTTTCTATACGTTTCTTTTTGTATGTCTTTCTAAGTGACTCGTCTCATTTATTTTAATGCTAAATTAATAACAAATGAAATCAATTTAGTTATTATTTATTCTAAATGAGAGTCGGTGGACTCCAGCACTGCAGATTTGGTACTGCGGGAAGAGCACTCATCCCAGCATTGTGTTCTATTTTGCTCAATCATTATTTTGTAATAATCAATTAGCCTTAATGCTTCAATACGCCGAATTACATTATCGATGCAAATGTGATTGAAAATTGCTATCTGCACATAATATATATAGTACACTTTACGCAACACTCCAATCGTAATTAACCAATAGTGTAAAAAATCCTTCGTTGGAATAATATTCTCTATTGAAAAATGGGTCATTAGCATGATGAATTGTGGCATATTGTTGCATGCACACACAAAGAGTGACATTTTTAGTTACGTTTACAAAATTTTTGTTACATTTGGTATATGATCCATTGGTTCATATATTAATCATTTTTACACACTTTCTATCGATAACAGTTATCCAAAAATCATATTTTCACGGCCATTCAGAATCTTTTTTGTTGAGTTTTCTGGGCTATTTTTCCATGTGTCTTTAATGGAAGTCTCGGCCATAAAGTCTACACAAAACCGATCCACACAAACCATAATATGTATGCTAATTACCATAACCGTCCAGCTGAGAAGAGAGGTCCCATAAACGAACGATCATAGGCTCGACTGTCAAAACTGCAACAAGGTATAAGTGGGACAAACAGCGCGCATAATTCGCAAACTCGGACATCCAGGAAAATCAGCACTTGCTGAGCACTTCTGGGTACTGGCCACAGATACACCCTGTTTTCGACAAAGCAAACAAAACCGAACACAAATTCCCACTCGCATCAGCGATATCAGCTGTGATGGTGGACCTGCAATAGAGTACAAAAAGCCAGCCAAAAAGATCAGAGACACGCGAGAGAAAAGCCCAGAACACAACACAATATAAGTAAAAAAGCTGTGCACAACTAAAAATTCTGTTTTTTAACAGAATAACATTAGAGAGGGTTACAACTGAGTCCAAATCATTGAAGTGTCTACTTCCTCTTTTACTAATTTACAAATTTTACTATATTACTGTTTTTAACCTGTTGATTTCATGATCGTTCTTTAAATTTGGTGCATGGATTGGTTTTTGATTTGAGAAAAACAAAAAGTAATTGGCAGAACTATTTCCTACGTTAACCTTTAATAAAAATAATTATTTCCTATAGTTATTACGTTAAGAATTTTCAAACAATAAATTAATCATGTTCAGTCATAGAAAGTGTTCTTAAAGACGTCCATACATTTTTTATATGGATAAGAAAGTATTATTTCACAATAAAACTTAAACTTTAAAAACACTATTAATAGTACTCTAAAATTATAAATAAATATATGATAGGATCGTATAAACGTATTTATTTTGTCCAAAGACGTTGGTTAAACAAAAGTACATGTATTGTATTACATATATTATATATGATTGTATAATATCATTGGTAACAGCATAACCTAAATCTATACCTTCCTGGACGTCACTGTGTACATGACATCGTATAAAATTCATTTAAGAGGGGCAGGTAGCTTCGGATGGTCGAATTATAACATCTGGGGTTTTAATATGAACTTCTCAAAAATATTATCAATATTATCTGTAATATACCCAAAACTAGAATTGTGTAGTCTAAACTTATCGTATAGCAAATGGTCGGATGTATTAAGACTACGATGTTTATATACGCCTACCATTATGTTATAACATAATTTCGTATAGGTAAGCAACTATATATTTTGTTTATATTTTAATGGTAAGAAAAAAATAACATCGATAAATAAATAAACCGAAATTGAATATAAATATTATCACACTTGCTCATTATTCATCTATATAAATAAATTTAAAATGTAGAACCTTAAAAGACAAGTGAGTATAGTTTATAACTACTACAAACAAAACGTAACCAATCATTTTTAAGTTATTTTATTTATTGTTGTTTCTTAATAGTTTTTAATATTAATGATTTTCTTAAACGGTTTAAAACACTAACTTCAATTAACTTGATAATGTTATACTGAAAATAAAAAAATCAAATTTCATTTTTATAAAGCTAATTTCAACAATATTAATTTTTCTGGTATTGACAGTAAGAAGAAAGTATACAATTCTTGGGTACTTGAAGATATTGTAATTTATGGTGTTGAAATAAATAATATAAACAACCAGATATTTCAATCGTGGTTTTAAAACTGCATACCATGCAGCCGCGGAGGGCGTTGCATATGTTAGTGCTACACTGCACCGGCTCAATCTCTCGAGAGCTACACCTGTCACTTTGCGGCCGGGATTTGGATTTTGTACCCTCGTGAGTTTTGGGCCCAACCGTCCAGACGGACCCGTGGGCCCCGTTTGTTTAAGTCCCCTGACAGGAAACGAGAGAAGTCGTGAATATATAATTTTGTTTTGTAAATTGAGTCGAAACACTGTTTTATTCCACTATATTTTATTTATAATTTTGTGTTGTATACTTACAAAGAACTAATTATTTATTTTAAAGGTGCTTAGTTTTAGAGAATTCGTGTCCAAAATTAAAATTAAATTGTAATAAATGCTATTTTCTACATCAATATAATTTTTAATGTATATGTTATAATTATTATGTAAACACAAAAAATTGATCAAAGGGGTAATATATATTTTAAATGAGCTTTTTAAAATACACTAAATTTAATAATAATCAATTAATTTTTTTAAAGTAAATATAACTTATTTACGCAAGGTGACATCTAACGGCGAAAACTCGAAACTGTTCGTCAAGAGTACAATAAATTGGCGTGAGATAAATTGAGGAAGGAAGTAGCGACATTTGTGGAAAAACGACAGACTGGAATCTATTTAAACATTATCTAAAAAAAATTGCAAATAATTTTCTAGCACCGCATAAAAAATGATTGTAATACAAATTTTCATACCGATGTTCGAACAGAAAAATATTCCTTTTTACTAAAAAAATTTTGCTAGAAACGCTTCTCAATGTATCGTGGATGGGTTTAAAGTTTTCACAAACAAGCAGACGAGCGAGGAAAATTAAAACATCTAGTAGAAAAGTATTTATCCCGAAACCGTCGCATTCATGAGATCCTTGTTTAAAACAATATTTTTCTATCGAGTTCGCTAGTTCGCCAAGAATATTGGCCGTCTCTGGGCAGACCTAGAGGGGTAAAGTAGACGGAGGGTAGACTTGGGGTGTTTAGATGCGGATGGGGTAGGGGGAGGTGATTGATTTACTCTAAACCAACAATTTAACGCTCGAGTTGATCAGATTCATTGGATTTGGGTTTGTTGCTTGCGCGGCGGTCACCCGGACGCTGACCGATACTGAAGGGGACGCCTTTTTTACTTCGAATGTATTGTACTTCAAGTAATTGATGTAAGCTCTTCCAGCAATACAAGTCTTATCAAGATTTAAACTTGTAATTTGTAATCTAATTAAATATTTTAGACGATTCGTTATATCGCCAAATCAATGTTTATAACATGTTTTATTTAAAGATCTAGCACATTTATTTATTTTTAGTTTTCAATTAGAACGCATTTTTATTGCGAAGTTACAACTTAAGAACATAGTTGTGTGGTATATTTTATACAAATTTAATATTTTTTTAATGGTATAATAGACGTATCAATTACAAAATATTATACTACAGAATTTATCTAAAACGCAATTGGTTGACATGGTAACACATTTCCCCTGATAGGAAAAGGTCTAAGTTCGCATCCCGATAGAAACCAAATATTTTTTCGATAGATTGGTTTTTTCTATATATTTTTCTAATTTATTCATTTAATTAGTGTTATTTATTTGATATGGGGTACAATAAATCATAAATAACAATGGCAACACCATATAAAAAAACTGATTATTTTTAATTATGATGAATTATTAAACACAAATTTGAAACAAAAATATAATGACGCAAGTATATACAGAATAAATATAAGAAATATCACGTAATATTATATTATACAAAGTAATAAAATATTTATCTACCATTGCTATTAAAATATTTATGCAAAATTGTTTATACTTAGTCACTGAACATATTTATAATATGTACTTTTCGATGTGTGTGCGCTTTTTATGATTATGAAGCTCTAATTGATTATATTTATTAAATAATAACTGTTTTTTAAGATTTTCTTTTTAAGAATATCTTTTCGTGTTCACATAAAGGTTATCGATTTTTTATTAAGTTGGTATTTTTAAAATATATAATTTTTTTAAATCTTTCATTAAGTTGTAAAAATATTTATTCATAAATACAAATATGTACAATAAAATAATGTAATTGAATAATTAAACAAAGATAATAAAGTGTAATTTGTATGTATGGGTATGTTTTACTTTCGCTAGACACGGGTAGTTTTGCTTAACAAAAGGCTGTACCCGAAGTGTCCATTTTCCGCCAGAGATCACCCCTATAATATCGTGGTACTAATCTGTTAAGGGATAATTCCACTTTGATTTACTTGGACGACTATAAAAGGCTCTCTAGGAATTTGAAATGGCTGCGAAGAATCTTCCTTGTGAGAGCGCAAGAGCTTCGTCTGTTGGTGATGTGGACGGAGATTCAGATTTCTTTGAAAATATTTATTTTATTTATTTATTACTTAGATTCTTATAAATATCTACCACAAACATTGAACTTAGTAAATTGTACGTTTATTTATAAAATGGCTTATCTTAAAGAGTGTAAATTGAATCCAACATTTACTTTATTTTCATTTTTATGTTTATATAAACCAAACCATTTATAATAAAGTGAATAAATAATGAAGCGAGGATGAAATGCAATGCTGATTAAGGTGTTTTAGTTATGTGGAACGAATGAATAAGAATATAGGACTGGAAAAAGTCGACGTTCGCAATAGATCATGCAATAGTGACATTAAGAAAGTGGCAAGAAAGGTGGGACACTAACACGCAGGGCAGATGGACTTACACATTTCTCCCCTTCGTGGCGGTGAAAATGAAAGGTGGGGTTGGTCCTCTACGAATGCAGATGATCTCGGGGCATAGGCATTTCATTAGTAAACTATTCGACTTGTCCGTGAACCGTGATATGTCTGCATTCAGGTGAGGCAGACGTCGGAGCACAATCCCCCGGAACAATGACCTATTAAAAAATGAAAAGAATCTCGGAGATTTCCGGGTATTTATTAAGATGTGGGTTTCCCGCTGGGGGTTGCTGGGATGGACGATGCCGGGAATAGCAGTGGCTTGAGAGACCTAACGGGGCATTGTACTGGCTTTCCCTCACACTCTTGCGACCAGAATAGGTTGAATTTGTGACCGAGTTCTACGACTGTAACACATAAATGTGATATCTACCCTCCTCTTACGGGGGTGCATGATTTCTATAGTTTTTTTTTTGCTGCCCTCTGAATTTAATGTGATAAAAAATCTCACGTCAAATTGTACAGTTACGGCTCTGATACAATGAACCGAAGCCAACCTATAATGGTATTAAGATGTTAATAACCGAATGTAATAAAAAAAATATTGACGAATCTAAACAAGAGTAAACAACTCTCAAACAATTCCGGGATAGGGTGTAAATAAATAATTATAAAAAATAGACCAGGCAAAATCGAAACTGACTGTAAACTGAAACTAAATGTAGATCATCTTAGAAGACTCGACAATAACCTCCATGCATGAGAAAGAAAACATATAACTGCAACGAAAAGAATTTGGTCTTAGGACAGAAAGGTATACAGTTTTATCCTCACTGCCTACCCTCGTGGAAAAACGATGTTATCGTTCACCAGCATAACATAAAGCTCCGTTATAAACAAATCTCTCCTGAGGTAACAATGATCTTCACGTCTTCCATACTTGTGTACCCCATTGCACACACTCATCGCAAATCAAAGCTTTTGATATTGCTTTCCACTTCTTCAATTGTGTTTTTTTTGTGGTTTCACTTAATAATCTTTTCCAAATATCTTATAAAACATTTATTCAAAATTTTAATTTCGGGATTTAAATCATTACCATGTCTTGTTTTAGTTTTTGTTTTGTATAATATATATTTTATTAATTATATTTCACAATTATATATTTATAACACAATTTATATTATATTACCGTATTTTTTTTAACGTATTAGGTACAGTCTATTTAAACCTATTTTTGTTTCCTAATTCTTTGGACACGTGGAATTAATGATTTAAGGAAGAAGCCATGACGCGAATGTAGATTGACACAGGCAACAAAAAAATCTAAGAAAACTTGTTTAAAAATCTGTTTTACAAGATTTCGAATTCTTACTTCCGTCTCTGTTTAATTGTCACGCTTTCTTTCCTTATGTCTTTTTCAGGCCCTTAAATTTTCGCGCATTTGTCATAATGATTACAGTTTTTGATTGATTTTGTTTCGTTGATAGGGGCACACATATAATACATATATACATATAATGTGGAAGCCTCATTAATGGATAATAATGAGAAAAAAAAAAAATTATTTGACGAGGAAATACACGATAAATAAATATAACAATGTATAATCGTATATATAATCTATCAAAGTAGACTGAATTCAGTAGAAATGAGATCACTCTGGCATATGTGTTTAGGTCACAAATCCATATAATATAGAGTAATAAATTAATTAATTAAGACTGAATGTAAAGCTGATTTTAACGTAATGGACGTGAGAATTAACAAATATAAGGTCATGAGTAACGAATGGCCCCAGAAAAAGATCACGATCAAGTAAATCAAATACTGAAAATGACCCCTTCATTAGATTCAATTGGATGTCGAGCCTCAACAACCGAGGAACGTGTATGAGAAAATGTTTGAATATGGATAAAGCAAAAGTCGCACGTTATATAAAAGAGTATGGCTCTCTATCCTCGCAGAAGAATAGCATAATAGATTAGTTGAATTTTAAAAATGTGTGAAGTACGTGTATATGGACAGTGAATAAATTATTAAAATTGATTTCAGTAAACCGACTAGAACCGCGTTCTTTAAAAATCGAAATAATTGTGGAATGATGAAATTTCATATTTGTACTTGACGAGAATATATCTTCGACATGCTTATTTTCTTTAATTCTTAGACGCTCGCTTAGTGACCGAGTGATCGGCGGCTCGATCCTCGGCCCGGGAGATAACTAAGTTAGTCTTTATTTTCATTGAATAATTTGATATCACTTTTATAAAGAGTAAATATTTATGTATTCCGTGTTGGCATCAGCAAAAGTTTAAAAAAAATCTGAGTTGACGTTTTATTATAGAATAAAATAAATTTTAAATTAAAATTTTATTTTTACGAACATATCTATTAATTATAAATATCACTTTGTGTACATACATAGAATTATGTCATTGTTTTTTACAATGTACAATGTCAGTACAGAATTAAATTAAGCTTTTCTTGAAAGCTTTTATTTTTTTATTTTTTAAATGAATAGTAAATTAACAGTACCAGTATGCATTTTATAGTAATTGGATTCAGTAGTAATGCACACAATAGTCATACTTATATCAATTAAAAAAAAAAAGCTTTCAAGGAAGACTAATTTTACTCTACACAAGTGACACACTGTAAACAATAAATAATTTTTATTGCAGGAAATATTTTTTGAAATACAACATAAAAATTATTGGTAAGTTATACAATATTTTCAAAATACATAAATAAATAAATCCAAGATTTAATTAAACCCTTTTTTCGTTTCAGAAGTACCCGGTAGGCGAGCATGTGGCGCAACTAACAACAAACGCTATTATGCACGCGACAGCATAAATCTTCCTGTACGATCTCCATACCATGTGTAGAACCGCGAAGTTTTCATCACTTGCGGGAAACCGGAAGTCAGGTGTTTTTAAACGACGAAAATGGAACGGAACAAGAAAACACGGAGATTCTAGACAATACCTTTAGTAGTGTTGCCACACCTTGATGAAAAAGCCGGGGAATTATACCGAGAGGTATAGTCAAAGCGTATACGTAAACGTTTCATTTTTATCATTACTATACTTTCAAGAGAGAAATTTTTAATATCAGTAGAATACTAATGTCCAATGTTAAAGTAATCCCAACAATAATTATATGGCTTCTTTATAACCATTTTTCACTCGTTTATGATTAACCGCCTCCCTCAAACTCTGTCACCGGTCCAATACAATAGATCAGCCCGCCGACTGAATGAAGGCGAACCCACCGTTTATCCAGAACCGAGGCAATAAACTCAAAGGCTCCTATCTCGGTCCTACTCATTGGCATTTTTTAATGCTACTAGGCAGCTGTTCTATAGCGCCCCATATATATGACAGAGCGATACCGCACAGCTGCTAAAACAAAATTTTCCCTCATTGTCCCCGGTCTGTCACCTATCACGTCTGCATACTCCATAAATACTGAAAAAATGTACTGATCATATAGAGTAGTCTTGAACATTTCTCCAGTGAAATTGAACCACAAAATTAAAGTCAAAACCCTAATTCAATTGATAGAGGAACAGTGCTAGAGATCGTAATAGAATATTTATGTGTATGGAAAGTTCTGATGTCGGTAAAGGTGAATCAGAACTGTGCCTTAAATCTTGTTAAACACCTTCAGTACTTAAATAAATAAAAACATAAATTTCAGCATCAAATAAAAAATATCTCAGAAACGTCCTAAGACAAAAAATCTGAAGAATGATTCCAATTCAACGTTTCTAAATTATAGTTTATTAATTATTATAAGTTTATCGTAAATATTAATTAACCGAAAACGATTTTTATATAATACAATTTTTTTTTGCTAATTCATATCTACATATTACGTATTCATTTCGCTTTAATAATTATGGATCTTAATACTTCAATTAGTACATTATTATTTTGTATTTTTTTTACTATAGATATATTTTGTTAATATTAATCTTTATTAGGTTGTGCACCGTTAGACCACTTCCCTTATTTGGTAATAAATTGTATTTATAATATGAAAAATTATTATATATTTATCTGATAGTAGTTTATATTTCTGGAAGTGAGTTATATATGCTAGTAAGTTATATATGATAACAGTAAACTTACATATGTACCCATTATTATGAAAGTCATGTTTCATTCGTTTGGTGATATTTAAAGGTTTGCGCTTGAATTAATTAAACAATGTGTTTATATTACACAACACAGTGTTTCAAAATTGATTTAGTCTACTAAATTTATAATTTATTTCGACATACAAATGTCGCATGTAGCTTATAAGAAATTAAACAATTATGGTTGAAATGACTCACTGTATCATCAAAATAAACATACTGTTGAAGGTCGCCGAATATAACGTTTCAAATTTTTCGCAATTGTTAAATTTGCATTATTAATTTAAAACAATGCGACGCGAAATAATTGATAAACTCTTTTTTTTTCAATTTCTTGACGCAGACCACTTTCATAATAATGGACACGTAATATATTGAAGCTAGAGTACACTTCCGGTGCACGGCGGCTGTACAAAGTAGTACTTATTTAGCAGATTGCTTCTCTTTAAGTTTTTCTTTAATGTCGAGAGAGCGGGTGGGATGGCGGGAATAACTTCTTTCTCCGGGTGAATTAAGAATATCTTCTGTGAGTGAAGTAATGAAACATTCATACGATGGTGGGACCGACTCCCTTATTACTTAGACTTAATTTGTTTCGCGCGAAAGCACTTTCATTTGTAGCGTTTTTGATTAGTGAATGGTACAACCACTTTATATCCATCGGCCGCTACCGGGGCCGCTACCTTCCGAGGGAAGTAATCTAACCAATTGCTTTCTTCATCACTTAAATGTACTTAGTGAAAAAGTCTCTTTCGTTGTCTCTTTCGCGCGGAAATAAAGGGGAAAATGATATTTCATCCGCGCTGATCAATCGTTCCTACGCCAAGGACGGAACCACATCATCAACGAAATTTTATTATTTTGATATGGCAATCTCGCCGCTGAACCGGAACGGTATATTAATTAAAATCCTCAATAATTTATCTTTGCTCAAGTCGTAAAACATATTTTTTAAATATTTAATTGAGTTGTGGCACTACATAATACGGTAATAAAAAAAAATGAGCAATTAATTTTTTTTTGCCATTTCGATACTATCGCTTTGAAAATTAATCAAATTTGTTAACAATACATAAAAATTGGGTCAACTTAACATAATAAAAACAAGCGTAGTAAAGTGATCCATTATAATTAGATACTAATTTATAATTTGTACCAAAATAATAACACATCAATATTATTGGAAAATTAATTAAATATATATATATTTATAAAAATTCCTTTAATTAATGTCTCATTTTTGATCTACTAACGTCGCCAGTTCTATATTTACGGTACATTTATTGCTTACGTAATTGAAATCAGTATACTGATGTTCATATATAATAGTGATGGTTAAACCGTTATTTAAACTGTTATTGTGACTATGATTTGTTTTATTTTAACGTTGATTGATAATTGATTATTCGTAATTCTTCGAGCAATGACTGGTACGCTAAAAAGTAAACCTCCAACAGTTAAATTGTTAAATCTCAGTTACTAATCATCGTCACAATCACAGTCACATAACGATTTGCCGTCATTAATATATATGTAAGTGGTATATAAACATTTCTTCAACAATAATAAACTTCAATTACTTACACCCACATAACAAAATAAATATTAATATTACGTTTTTGTATTGATGAAATTCTAATAAAATATTGCAATAAGTTCTGAATACAGTATATTAAGTACGTATAATTTGACAATTTTAATATTAAAATAGTTAAATGTGAAGACTGGATGTAAGAATGTGTGAACCATTTTTGTTTTAAATGCGAGTAATTTATATATTTTTATAATCTGACCATTTTTTATATTCTAAATGCTCTTTCTCAGCAACCCCGCATAGAGATAGGACGCTTGCTCTCTGCCGACATTTTTGTAATACTGATACATAATTTTCTAATTTCATTTATTG
The DNA here is from genome assembly GCA_031772225.1 of Eubasilissa splendida. Taxonomy (NCBI): domain Eukaryota; kingdom Metazoa; phylum Arthropoda; class Insecta; order Trichoptera; family Phryganeidae; genus Eubasilissa; species Eubasilissa splendida. The sequence continues at coordinate 21,516,017 of CM062847.1, forward strand.
GTACGTTATAAATACTCCTTACTAATTTCTTTAAGTTTAACGGGATTTGGAAACCATTGTAAAGATTCAATTTTCGCGGTGATTATGTCTTTCGGCATTATACACATGTGTTAGATGAGTTTACTTAGTTTATTCTAAATAAAACAATACAATTGTCATAAAAAAATAGTAAATTAAAAATGATTTTACGTTACGATTTGATGCGGACAGTACGATAAGTATAAAAACATTATAATTCATGAATCTTATTGTATATTCATTTATTTTTTATACGTCGCTCTTGATACTTGCATAATTGACACATATTCTGAGTTTTGGCAGCCCTGGTTCAGGGCGGTAATCTCGCATCCAGTCCAATACACTTAGCGGCCGCCCCCTCTCCCTGCCGCCGCCCTTACCCTGCCCGACCAGTGACTGGGGCTTACTTCATTTATTAACCAATAAGATGATGACTTTAGCTGTATTAAAATAAAAGGAATGCCACAATTGTATTACATATATCACGCGGAAGTTCGTCGTAATAAGTATTAAAAAAAAAATTAATGAAAAATATCGCCAAATACTTTTACAATTATGTAAAAAAAAATCGGTATAAAAATATTGCATCAACAAAATTACACAAAAATATTTTAAAAAATCTTTCGATCAATTTTGATAGTAAATAATAATTATATCATATTGGAAGCTTAGTAGGTATGTATATATAGTACTATATTTAAAAATAAATTATTAACAACTTCAAATGAATATTTTTCACCAGATATTATAAATATTATTAAGGAACCCATTAAATAATTAACTTGCGTCGCAATATATAAAGTAAGGTGAAACAAAAGAACAGTATTTTAACACTGTTGTTTTAAAAATAGCAAAAAATAAACTACATGTATCAATAAAGTGATACAATATTAGTCAAACAAAAAATTGGCATTACTGCGTAATATTTTTGGCAACACAATAATTATTTAAACAGGTGTATTTTTATAACAAAAAAATATACGATAAAATTAACAACTCTTCAATTGTATTTAAAAGAAATTAGTTACAATTTACAATTATATTTAAAAAATCGAGACAAATTAGTCCGAAAGAAATTGTATTAAATAAATAGATAAGAAACGAAAACATTTAATGAATTTAGAGAAATATAACAATTCTATTGTATATGAACAGCGATACATTACGGAGATATCATCTCATGTTCAAGTTTCTTGACAACCCAGCCAAGTTTTTCCAATGCTACTGTTTTCTGTTTGTGAAACGAAAGTTACAAATTGTGAGCAGTGAATACAGTATACAGTGAACACACAGATAGACTGAATAGTTCGATCAAGTGAAACTTCCCACCGTCTGATTCTATTGGGATCATTCCGATGGAAGTTGCGCGGATGAACGGAATATCTTGTCAATATATTGCACTGTACTGCAGTAAGCTCGGCGCATACCTGACCGACAACACGTCCAAATATTCGCTCCAGTCAAAGTATCACAAAAAGGATACTTCATAAATTATAATGAAGTATTTAATCCACAATATTTTAGTGTTATATTCATCGAGATAATTAATAAAAATAAAAAGTACCACAAAGTAATTTAATCAACAAGAATGATACGTAGAAAAATCAATTTATCGAAGAAAATATTTGGTTGCTACCGGGATTCGAACCTGGACCTTTTCCTATCAATTACAAAAAACTACAGAACGTAAGTTTTAATTATGTCATAAACATAATTGGTTGATATAGTGAAATTAGATAACGCATTTCGCAGGTTCGAATCCCGGTAGAAAATAAATATTTTTTCAATAGATTTATTCTGTACATCTCTCTAGTTGATTCATTTACTTTGTATTAAAAATACCAGATAACTATGTTCTGAAATTGCAAGTTCAATGTTATTATGTTCCAAGCCGATTTTTTGGCAGGCATTTGTCAGTTTGCATTTGGTAGTCGTAGATAGTGGTTGATTACAATATATTATGGAGCGTTTAACTCCTCAATAACGTATTAAAGTCATTAAAACATTTTATCTAAATAATAATGGTAAAGCTGTTACCATTAATGGTGATCGCTATCGTCACGTGTTGGAAAATTTATTGGTGGCCGAATTGTGTCAATTGTGTCTGCAAGACATGTAGTTTTAATAGAACAGTGCCACCTCACACACAGCCGGAGCTGCGCTTGAAATATTGAGAGAAGTGGTGATATCTACTGGCCTCCTCAATCCTATGGGGTAATAAACCAAGAACAATTCTGATAATACAGGACAATATTGGAATATGAATTTGAAATTGCTGAAATATCTCGCGAAGTATGCGAGTATGTTATGAAAAATATGGTTAAAAGAGCATGCATTTGAGCCGTTGCCAGAGACAAGCCATGTGGCCGATGTTATATTCCATACATAATTGTAATAAATCAGATAATCGATAAATAAAAACTAAATTAAAAAATTGCGTTTAATTTCCTAATCATAATCAACATTGCTGTGTCGCTAATATGTCTTATTCATAATAAAGACAATGTATACTTCATTTTAAATTGATTGCATACTGTTATTGAATATATAAAAGAGAAAACATTTAAGTGATCTTAACCTAGAGATATTATAAACACGTTCGACGTATTCGCTACTTAGGTGTTTTTTTCTTACTGGCAATGGCAATGGACACTAACATATATATATAACATACAGATCTAATAGCGACGACATGCAATCATTTTATTAGATTATAGTAAAGTTTTAGCTTTTATTTACTTAATATTACTTAATGTACGATATACATGCTTAATTAAATAGTTAAATCAAACGTCGCACGTCATTTATATTTTAGTAATCCAAGGTAAGAGAATCGAGGTAAATTAAAAAACATTATAGTAGTCATACTAACACAGTATTTATATCGGAACAATATTTAAACGAAATTTGTTTCCTTATGAAATACTTGATACCAGCGGCGTGCACCAGGCATGGACTTAGGTTATGCTGCTAATATCGATGGTGCAAAAGCGATGGGTATTATCAATAGAGGTTGTATTCATCAATCACTCTTTAAGAAGCATGTTTTTGTGTAAATATACCTGTGTGAGTGTATATTATTATTATTATTATTCTTGAGAAGGTTTTCAAGTTATTAACTAAAGAAGATAAAATATTTTATAATACAAAGTTTACCCACCTTGTTATTTCGATTGGCACCGCTGGATTTCTTGGTTTATAATAATGTACATATATGTGTATGAGTATTGCTGCCCTTTTTTCGGAAAACTAACAAGACAGTAACCGACACGCGTCATTCAATTACATCCCGTTCTTCGACCAGTCCGGCGGTCCAAATAAACCACTAGTGCGCGCTTCGGTCGGTCGAAATCTAAAGAAGACAACCCAGCTAAAAAAACAACAACATCGGACCATAAAGACAGCAAAAATAAAAGGTTAGTGCAGTTCATATATCATATGTGTGCTTTTTGTTAATCGGAAACCCGGGAACCAGCTATCGAAGGCATTTACATAAACACCACGTTTAAAGTGTATTGTAATACATACAGTCAAGTTCGCTTCAAAGACGCACTTGTGGCGTTTTACAACACGTCCGATAAAGCGAAGACGTGTATTCAGACCACCGCGCGGTGCAAGACTTGCGTTTAGTTCATATACGCCTGGGACAGATTTAGCAAAAAACACATACGCAGCATTATTTGTCAATTTAAATTATTCCGCTAGGACACGCCTTTAGTTAATACGCTAACACGAGAACTGAATTATCTTGGCGTAGATCTGCATACTTATTTATCAAATAAATATTTAACTTACATTTATTTTGCAAAGATTATAGTTATATATAGCTTTTTTGATTGTATAGAGTGCACACTCATGCTTGATACGTATTTCATATATATATTTTTGGTCACAATCATTTTGTTATTTTAAATCGAATAGAATCACAAAACAAGCAAACAATATCAAAAGAGATTAGGTTTCTGATTTGTGAAATGCATACTTTGGTTGAGCCCTTTTGTAATACCGTTTGCCTTCACCCACGCGTGTAAACGCAGGTAAAGTTGGTAAAGAGTTGCATAGTTTTCTACCCCTACTGCTGACAGCCAGTTAGAGCGGTACGGGAAAACAAAACTATAAACTTTGCTTTATCCTTTGGTACCTGTCTTCCATCCATTCTGGCTGTCCAAAACAATTTCATGAACAAACTCACCGAGACGCGGCCACTACCAACTCTGTAACTCGTGGCATTAACGAAGTATCTAATCTTATCATCTACCAAGGTTACATATATATATCCACAAATAATTTCAATAAAATATAAGTGAATCGTTTATTATTAATATTTATTTACATTAACTTTTTAATATTTATACGAATTTTTTTCTTGCTTATAGGCACTTGCCAAGTCCAATCAGCAACTAATTATGAGATACAACAACTTTTTAACTCGATTTTATTTAATAAATAAATAAAGTGTATCACACAGGATTAGTCGCCGCAGTGACGGCAATTAAATGATAAGACACGAGTCGGTAATTTTAAAGTATAATCATCGGCGTATCGCCGAAGAGACGTGAGATAGATTTTTGTAAACAAAGACTATCATATTCTTATAAAATGCGCCTTGCTAATACGGTGGGAAAAATGTGAATAAATGAATGTAGTGTTTGTAACTGAAATAAAAAAATATATTCTGCAAGCGAGAACGCACTCTTGTTTCTGTCGTCATAGTGTACCTAGATTGAACATCTTTTGTGTATCATTTCTTTCGACCTCTTAATCATCATCATCATCACCGGTTGAGAGAAACGGAGATCGGCGTACCACCCCTGTCTTAATTTCTTGTTTCCTATACGGAACACAAAGTATCATACTAATATGCGCAAAAATTTGTAAGAGGCATACATATATATATATTATATTTACTTTACCCGTTAAAAGCTTCAACAATTGAAGGGCGTGCATGAGAAGATGTATTAAAGTGGACGAGGCAAGAGCGGTACACCAGGATGGCGTTTTACCCCCTCTGTCCACCCCTGCGTGTAAACGACGTGACTGTGAGAAAAGTAGGATATATCTCTCTATTAAATTAAATAGAATACAATTCTGCAATCGACGAATTTATATATCCATCATCAAATCAATCATGACACGTATTGGTTTCTTCACCTGGCGCTGCTTCAGTGTGGAGTGATGACGTGACTGGCGGCATCACCTCATTTTTTATTAATAAAGTTGAAATATTGTAATGAGTATTGTATGAATGTCCTATAGTTCTCGCTTGCCCGACATAACGCATTTTAAAATCATATTTTCTTAACATTTCAACGACTGTATTTTGACACCAATAAGGTATGCCCTTAAGAAATTACATTGGTGATCAGATGGTGCTTTAAAGGATTTACGATGATGTCTCATTTTTTTCTTCGTCCAATACATCGTTCTGATATTTATAGAAAATAATTTCTAATACGTGTTGATACCTAATTTACGCAACCAAATAACAAAATAACCCCATGTTCGACCTACTAAGTGAACACCTGTTTTAAGTCAAACTTTGTGAACATGTCAAACCGATGATAAATATTATTTAACAGTGTACATATATGTAAAAGGAACAATAAGTTGAATTTATTTATTTTTTATATCAGAGACGCAATGATCATATATGTTGAATACGAAAAAATAACTAATTTAACATAGTTAGTTGGTTAAATTTGATATTTTATCTCATTCTCATTTATTTTATATTTTTTTATAAGTTTTGAAAAAGTTTGTTATGATGTCTAAATATTGAACATGTTTAATGCGTGTCCTGCAAGGGTGTATTTCATTTTATTAAATATAATAATTACATCTTAAAATTTAAAAATAATCCTAATTTATTCATTGCGTTTTATATATATTATATTTATAGATAGATGGACAAACATCCATGAACATTTTATATCAAAGAGCAAATTCAATAAAACTGCAATAAATATCGAGAAAATGGGAAGATCATTTGTGTAATTGAAGGGGGCGTCTGTCTGCGCACGCGCATTGTGTAGTGTGGTGCGCAGGGCCGCCGCGCCGCGGGCAATCACTTAAGCACTCTTAATTTATAAACCATCCAATTTCCTATCCTTCCACTCATTTTATCCTGCTTTCCACCGGGCACGGACTAGGTATTTCTTTTACAGTTCTTTAAGCAACTATAAAACACGTTTTTATTAAATGATGAGCTTGGTTAACTTTTATCGCAATAGATAAAGACCAAACACTCAATTGAGCCACATTTCGAGTTTCGATTAAATATCACCAAAGCCATCGAGATATTTTTAAAAAAAGTCAATATTTTTAATATATTCAATCTTACTATTAAATTACTAGTCAAATAAATAATCTACGTAATTGCCAGTGATGGCTCTTCTCACCGGAGTAGGTTTTTCAGAAAGAAAAAAAAATGCTGACAACAAATAATCGAATGAAGAAATACAATAAATAAGATTGTGTGATAAAATAGGAAATATTTTTAAATTACGTATAAATTATTTGTTTTAAAAAACATAATATTTGTAATCTATGGTCTGTTACTAAAATTAGCAATATAATTATTACTTTCAAAAATTGAATAAAAATATATCTCGTCATAAAAATAGAAAATCGTTAAAGGTTTAGGGTTACGTTGCCAAATAATGTCCATCGTTGGCAACGTAAACCGGGGGTTTTATCCCAGTAGCCGCCATACGATTTATTTTATAAGTAGAAACAATTTAATTGAAAAGTTATAATAATTCTAATATATACCTACCGAGGATTTCGATAAAAATATTTCAATGACATTAGTTCGATATTTCAGTAAGGTCGTGGATTTGACCTCTAATGAACTGTTTAAGGATGAATGTGCGAAATATTTAAATAATCGAGTTACGGGTCCTAGAAGTCTTAATAGGTTGGTTTTTAATGACATTTAAATTTCATTAAAAACCAACCTGTTTAATGACTAATTTAAATTTCATTAAAAACCAACCTGTTTAATGACTAATTTAAATTTCATTAAAAACCAACCTGTTTAATGACTAATTTATTTGGTATAACAGTAAGACGCTTATTTCAAACATGATATCGGATCCTCACACCTCGCCCCGGAAGACCGATAAACCTACTTTTCAAAATTTATTAAAAATATATATGTGATACTGATCCACGAATACAGTATAAAAAAAAACACCATTCGAAGACACCAATGAAGCCGTAAATTTCCTAGATTTTGCCTTGGTTAGTAGTGTACCTTATTTCGGTGCGGCCTTGCCATTAAGCCGGATTATGGCTAATTATAAGATCATATACGTAGTTGATGAAAATTGTGAATTATGCACCTTACACATAAAATAATATAGGTCTTTTCATCACATATTCCATCCAAGCATTTTCATGCCATTATCCTTGGATGGTCAGGGCTCCAGTCTCTTCAAACCGCTTGCTATACTATCTTCCACCGTTTTGTGACATTGTTTCAGTACTTGATGACCAATCAATATCCAATCCGTCGTAAGTCTTTGTTGCTCTTTATCCCAACTTAGTTTGGGATGACTCACCGACTATCTTTCTTCTAGAATTGTAAAGAGTCGCATCTCGGTAATATTTCCACTGGCATTTGAAAGCGTCTAAGCTACCTCAACCGGAATGTTTCTGTATGTAGAAGTAGGGGCTCCATGACGAAAATTTCCCCTATCGCAGTTCTTCTCACTCGGTCCAAGAATGTTACTCCTGCTACTCCCCATTAGCGATCTCACTCTCTTCATGATATTCATATTTAGTAACCACACATTAAAACCGCACTAACAGCCCCGATTATTCCATCTATTTCACCGTCCTGTCTTAATAATAATAATAATTTGTATAGCGCCATTTTCGTAAAAACTTTCACCTCAAGGGCGCTTCCTTTGCTAGATAATTCATATATGTAAACTTGTATATGAATATATATTTAAAAATAAAAATGAATACTACGTAGGTACTATAACATAAAGCGTAACGGGCTACCAAATAATCAAAATTGTTATCAAATATAGTGGTGTAGTCTAATTATATTATTTTTTATGTTAAAAAAAAACAATAGCCCAATTCCAGTCAATCACAATGTCAGCTGACGAAAAGAATTTGGCTGCCTCCAGGGGCGCACCTGCCCCGCGCCCCGTGAGTCGGCCACAATGAGTTATAACCCGGCACAGTTACACACAACTCCCACCCAACAACACTCACTTACTGTAATTAATTTCATTTCTTTAATGCTGCCGCCCGCTAGCGAGCGCTTTCCCGCCTTTTCACGACATTTCCTCGCCTGGCTCGCGCGAACCGACCAGGTTTTCTCGCGGGCCAACGTTTCAATATAACAATTACAAGTAAGCCAATGGGGCAATATATTCATACTCATTAATTACTAACAAAAAAATTCTACATTGATAAAAACCTGCCTGAGAAACCATTTGTAATCAAAAATTCATTTACTTCATACGCCATTTTATATTCACTGTTGGATTAAAGCTTTCTTCCATATTTCTCTATTTCTTGTTATGTTATTTCATCAATCCAGCGGGTTTTAGGGTGACATGTCGGCCTTAAAGAAAACACAAAAATATTGTAAATTAATCTGTATTTACTGAGAATTAACATTTAATTAGAGATGAAACAAATGTTAGAATTGGAAAAAAAAATATTAAAACGACTACATTTACTGTGTATAAAATAAATTACGTTTTAAAGCTGTTTTCAAATACTTTTTAGCGACGTAGAAAGCTATCTTATAATTATTATTTTTTGATTAACCAGACTCATATCAGATAGCATTCAAAATTTAACACTTCAAATAATGATGAAGATATTTTCTTATTTACATTTCACTCGTGTTTGATTTGTGCAATCGTATTATCAACAAAGGTTAGGAATTTAAATTCCACCAGTATTTTCCTCTAAACTACCTCTAAATTAAATGTTTATCAGTTTATAAATTACCTATATTATCGTATGAAAACAGATACTGTCACTTCATGTTTTCATGAAACAAAGTCATAAAACAAAATATTCTTTAGTTTTCATGCACAACAATATTTTTTCCATCGACTAACCAATTGTCTTACTAAACAAACTACAAACCGTCCCGTGGGGTAGTTCGCTGTGTTCGTGCTGGAGTCTCTGAAAGGTTCTATCTAGAACGCAAACGTCAGATGGTCAGACCGGAACGGGACGGATGAAACGGGAAAGCTGGCAATTTGAATTTTGGAACAAGGCACTTGAAGAAAACGGATGAATGGTTTTATTGTTTTAAATAGCGATTGTCATCAAAATGATATTTTCACAATTCAAATGGGAAATTATTTTACAATCCATTAAATTTATTACATCTTTCTAAGAACTTTAATCGCATCAGTAGCAATATTTATTAAGTTTTTATAGACATCAATTATAACCGTAAATAATAATTTTATCGCTCAATAAATAAGAAGTAATCATCAGATATCTACGAATATTCATTTACCTATTAACATAATCTAACGTGTATGCGTATGAGTATACATCCTCTGTATATTCTGGATCGCTACTAATATCATCATTATTATTATTAATACATTACTAGAATTACTTCACATGTTTTTTCCATGAAACTAGATACTTCATTAAATTACGGATAGGTACCTAACATACATATAATAAATTAAAAGAGCTGTCATACAAAATAAAATCAAACCTAACTTACATAAAATATATTAAAAGAAATAACAAGAAAAAACACTTTATTTAAACCATTCAAGACCTACTTCATAAATCAATAAATAGTTGTTTAAATAAAGTGTTTTTTTTTATTATTTATCTAATATGTTGCCACAGAGTAATTTTGCAAATATTGAAGAAGTAAATTAAAGAAGTTACATCATACAAGAAATGTGCATTCAAATATGTTTTTATCTCTTAATTAATAACATCGTTATCGTCAACCATTATCAATCCTCTCAAACTCTCTTTGGTTTTCCACTAATATCCGCCGTGTTACTCCCACTGCTCTGATAACTTAACTCTGATTACTCAACGAGATTCTATGCGTCTTTTGAGTTGTTTTTTGTCTTATGGGTCATCATCATCACTATTGGTTCCACAACTCCTGGTGGTCTTGGCCTTGTCAAGAATTTTCCTCTGTTCAACCCTAATGCCATCCATTTATATCTAATCCTGAATTTCTAAGACAGATATCGCCGTTGTCAAGATCAAATTCCAATATTGACCTAATGGCGCCCGATAGCGCCAGGATCCAAACTTATACTAGGGTCGAGCATTAGGAATAAATCGAGGAATGGAATTTGGATACGGACATGTGACAATAACATTTATTCCGCCGATATTAACGCACGTCAAAAGTGTGCTGCTATGAATACGAAACAGCTGTGGATGCCGTTTAAATATTATTTGTGCATCTTGAAGTATGACTCGTCCATAGCCATTTACTCTTTCAAGAAGTGACAGTGACACACCTTGATATGAGTTCTAGCTAATGTGTTTCTTTCTTAAATAATATACACATACACATATTAATATGTGCTCTAGCACACGTGTTTCTTTCTAAAATAATATTACCATACAAAATTAGTAATTGTTTAATAATAATATTTAATACCTGCACCTAAAAACGTTACTGGTAAATTTTTAATGCATATCATAAATAAGCGATATAAAGTGAAGTCTACTTGAGAAAAATATAGAAGGCATTGTCTGCATGAGGAGCGCTAAAATTATGCAAAGTAATATAAAGGATGATATATTATGCAAATCTTAAAGATATACACACTATTCTTTTTATGATATTTCGTAGTTGTATCATAATAGTACAATAAATGATAAGCTAATTATTTATACTGTATTTAAAAAAAATATACACGCGAAAATGATAAAGCGAAAAACAAACATTTAAAATACAAAGGTAGTTTTATCTGTGATTGGTCCAGCGGCAAGACGCTGAACAATCAAGTGACCGAGGGTTCGGAAGACCAAGATTATCCAATTTTTCACAGCACATTCTGTTAACATAGTTCGAAAAATATTAAGTGTATTGACATGTATATAGTTTACTCATTTATATTTATTTTTTAAATAAATTTGTAATTTATGTGTTTGTAAGCTATGCGCCCATCATCGTATATACACCGTTGACGTCATTCGTATGAGAACGTGTCGTTTGGGCTTACAACCGCCCGGATGTGGTATTTTTTGTCGATTTTTATGTTTTTTCCCTCCTGCAATCTGGGTATTTACCTATTAGTCTATAGCCTATTGGAGTTGTACCATTAAAAAATAAAAATAATATTATTGATTGATATATTAAAGGCACGTGCATACGGTAAGATTTGTCTTTAAGATGATTTGTCAGTGAGGTGTTGAGCGTGAAGCGAGCTATGATTCATTATATTTTGTATTCAGAGTAGAATGACTTAACCTTTACCGACCGTGGACACACGCTGTAAAAAGCGTTTCTCAACATTTTAATAAAAAAAAACACAAATAGTACAAACTTTGTGTGGCTGCATTTAAAATAATTGATGGTCAATTCTAAAGTTAAATGGATGACGTTGCTGTCTAACTGCCCTCCTCCCATCCGCGCGGTCCCTCGCCGCAAGAGTGGTAAGAATCTCACAATAATTTTAGATGGTAATATAATAATATTGAGAAAGATGAGTAGAGCAACGCTTCAGATTTTTGCGCGTCATCAAATCGAATTATTTCCTCATTAAATTAGTGAGGTTGGCAAATTGGAAATAAAGACAATTTTGTGGAAAAAAAATACCACTCTAATTAGTTACGCAACCACTCAAATGAATTACCTTCCATTTAAATTGACTTCGTTTTCAATTATTACATCGACAACGGTATTGCCTCATCCGCGAAACTTGTAATTGCGATTAATCCAATAAATTGCCGCCCGGGCTTCATCTGTCTCTGAGTGATTTGCAATACTATCCCCGGCCCGGAGAGCGTCGGGAACTTGTTTAAATTTTGATAACCCAGCCAGACTGCAGGAGACACTGAGCAGGCCCTTTTAGTAAAATTGAAACTTTTATGTATGTAGGTGTTCCTTAGACACAGCTGCTTTTGTGGGCAAAGTCGAAACGTTTGTTAATGGCGCTCGGGGTACATTTATCCCCCGATTGCCTTCCTCGAATACGTCATCTTCTTCACTATTAATAAATTTGTATATTTTATTATCTTTGACACAAAAAAATTGTATATATACCAGTGTATGGTATTTGTATACTAATATAAAAGTAAACATCATAGTTAAAAACATAAAAATAAAATACATTATCTTCTTCACCCTCAAATAATTAATGTATTTTATTATTTTTGAGACAAGAAAATTGTATATATACCCGTGTATAGTATTTGTATACTAATATAAAAGTAAACATCACAGTTAAAAATACAAAAATAAAATACATTATCTTCTTCACCCTCAAATAATTAATGTATTTTATTATCTTTGACATTAAAAAATTATGTGTTTAATACTGCTAAGTATTTTTTTGTATAATATAAGTTATCAAAAGTAAATATATCTGTGAAAATCAAATGTTCTTAAAAATGTCAACTTCAATAAAACGTGCATTTAATATTTAATTATAACAAGGGTGACTGCAGGGAATAAAGTGAACGGCGCTTTGAATGGAATTATAGTTAATATGAACTTGTCAACTGAGGCAAGACTAGCGGTTCACAATGGAGTCCTGGTACCGACACTGATGTATGTAAGTGAGGCCTGGAACTGGCAGAAGAGGAACGAAAGTAGACTGAATGCACTGGAAACGAGATCACGTAGGCGTAAATGTGGCAGATCCATTTATGACAGAGTAAAGAATAGAGAAATAAGGAAAGAATGGGAAGCTGATCTTAGTAAGATTAAGAAAGAATCACTTAGGTGGTTTGGTCATATGGAACGGATGAATGAGGAGAAAACGGTAAGAAAGATATATGACCCAAATGTTGATGGCACCAGACGTAGAGGACGTCCTCGAAAGACTTGGCACGACCAGGTAAATCAGATACTGGAGAATTGTCCTGTTAGAAACCTCAATAATCGTCGATCTTGTATGAGAAGATGTATGAATGTGGATAAGGCGAGAATTGTGTGTCAGGGCAGAAGAGTGTGACGCTCTATCCTCTCTGCCTACCCCCACGGGAAAACGGTGTGATGGTAAGTAAGTAAGTAAGTTATAACATTACAGTAACAGAATGCTTGAAAAAAATTAGGAGTGGCTGTTTATAAAATCGTACTAATGCATCACAATAAACTTCAAACAGGAGTGAGACAGTTCAAGAGACAATTTATTTGGGCACGTTAATCACGAACTCTGGTGACAGTGGGTGGAAAACTAGAAGACATATAAAATGAGCTAAAGCTGTTAGAATATGGAAGGACAGTGACATCAAGTAAGCAACCAAAATTACGTTGGTTCACAATCTTCGTGCATGCAGCGGGGACTTAGACAGTTCGCTATAGCGACAGGCATAAAATAAACCACTTCGAAATGTATTGCTAGAGAAGTATATTGTTGACAACGTGACACACAAATGCCACAATTTTGCAACAAATCCAACCACAGCGAACCCAATCTACAGCAGTAAACAAAATATTGTTTCAATTCTTCGGCAACATTGTGTAAAGTGACAGCTTAAAAGGAGAGATATCCTAAGGACAACTTTGAGAGACAATACAAGAAGACATAGAAGAGTGTCACAATAATGTATAGATGCATTGCATCTGGCTGGGGAGATCTGGATTCAGCTGTTGAGGACGACAAAGGACCGAGACCGAGACTTGTGGAGATCCATTACGAACCAAGTCTCAACTGATTGTTTCGAGATATTTAAAGATCTGCGTTTGAATTACACAACACAACGTTTCAAAATTTATTTAGTGTACTTAATTTATAATTTATTTCGATGCATAAATGTTGCATGTAGCTTAAAGGAAATTAAAAATTTAAGGTTAAAACGACTTACTCTATTATCAAAATAAACACTAGCGGAATACCGTTGAATGTCTAACAATACACTGACTTTAACACTTCAAATTTTTCACAATTTTTTCAATTTGCATCATATTATATTATTTTAAAACAATGTGACGCGAAATAATTGATAAACTCATTTTTTTCAATTTCTTGGTTTATGGCACATATGACATTATTAAGATGAAGGAGGAAAAAATTACATTCTTCCTCTCCTCCAATAGCGCTACAGCCCATGTCGAGCATTGACTTCCAGAACCTTTCGCCTTCGCATGCTCCCCTTCTCGGCTATTGTCTTCCAATTCAAAATTCTGCAGCAACCCTATCGTGTATTTACATTAAATTATACTTCATTCTACAGCATATTAAAACTCCAGTACTGCCTTCCGATAATATTTAACCTCCTGCTCCATGCTACATAATCACACATATATTTATCTCTTAATCAACCACTTTTTAAAACAAAGATTTCAGATAAATGATCACAAAAATAATTCAAATACCATTTTTAAAATAACCCACGGTGCGTGTGTACGAAAATCGGACTAACTTAGACGCCACTCGAGGATTGATCGCTCTTTAGTGCCAAAAGCGGTATACTGCCCACTGAACCACACACGCCAAACAAATTATTATTATTCATAAAATACACCGGGGTAAATTTTGTTAATATTTTACTCCGTGAATCTTTGAAAAGATAATGTCCTGCATTTTTTCAGTGTTTTTGTTCTTAATCGCATTGTTCAAAAAATATTTTTAAATACAATAAAAAATGGAATGTATATTATGATTACAGTATAATAAAAATGGCATCCAAGTACACTTGTGTGACGGATAATCAACTCTCCAATTGTTACTTACACTCGGTTTAGCGGCGAGTATGGATTGCAGCGGTTTTTTTGCTAAAGTGTAAATTTTCTGAGTAAGTCTCAACCACCACTGGTGTGATGGAATATATGAAAGACGTAATTTTATTGGCATGTTGCATATTTAATGCAAACAAATTAGTTTCTCAAGTATTAAATATTAATGAGAGTTCTACACGTTTATACTGTATGAATGTTTTAAAGCCTTTAATTCAAGTAATTTTACGTAAAACAAAAATATTTAATAACTTCAGAAAGTGATTAATATGTGGTAGATATAGTAAAGATATTTTTTCGAATTATTTGTATGAAATAAACACATTCAAATTAAATACAAATTAAATGAATTTAGCAACCAAAATATTTTTTGTAAAATAGATTTTTTCTGTATATCTTTCTAGTTAAATCACTTAATTTATATTAAAAATACCACAGAACTATGTTTTGAAAATCTGCAACTTCACAACAAAAATGTTTTCTCCTTAAAAACATTCAACCCAACAAAATAACGGATGACATTTAACGTTTTACGTACAACAAGCGTGAAGCGAGGCGCGATACAATATTAATACCATACCCTCCCCTGTCTTAGTGGCAAGTGGTGGTGTCGAATCTTTGAGATTTTCTATGTACACAATGGACTACGAAAGCAAAAAGATATCGGCAAAGAATCTCATGGGAGCAAAATCCCTGTCTCAGGATTGACTCGAGTTGAAAATCTCATCTGTAGTCACAGGCCATAAAAGTAAACAATGAATCGGGCTATCCAGGAATCAGGAGTTGCATCGGAGTCCCCAGCCGAGAACACAAAGGTGTCAAATTATTTTAATGTTTATGTGTAATTATATTTTATGTGTCTATTTTATATCCTTACACTATCAAAAAAGTATTTATCCAATACACATGAAGTGCTTTAAATAAATAAACAAAAAATATATCGACACGACGTCAATCCGTATGGCATTTTAAGCGTTAATTTTATAAAGAGATTATTGAGAGCCCCATTTGAAGCAGAGTCTCATAAACATGTCTCGTTGGAATTAATCTTGTCAAAAAATTCATGGGTCGGATTTGAAACATCAATAAGACTATTTAAGCCGTTTTAAATACACCTAATGACAACTGCATCGGTTGCAATGGATGGCAATTCTATATACAACGAAAATATTTTTAAAAAGGTTTAGGTTTTTATATTACAACTCAGTATAATGATGATTGTTTAAATTAACGACAAATATTAAAACAGGTATTGGTTTGAAAATATTCATGATAGAAATAATTAGCTAACGCATGCTTTTTATCGGGACACAAATAAAATATAATTTAAAAAAAAAAACATTTAGACTTTATAATTAAGTATTCAATTTGTCAGCTAGTTAAACAATGTCAAAATAGTTATAAGCAAGAATTTTACCCACTGTCAGAAAAAATCTAGATTTCATTGTATTGTTAGCGGTCAACAATATACGATACATACATTATATCATGGCAAAAATGCTTTGACTTAATTATTAATATAGAAAGTGTAAGTGTTTAAAATAAAAACTTTTTGTCTCTTTTTGGCACAATTTTTTTTCATTCCTTTCGGTTTCAATTCGTTAAACTATATACTCCAAAGCGAATTTGTTTAATTATTTATTATAATTATTTTGTTTAACGCTACTTTTGCCGCCACAGGCAAGATTACTTTTTCCTGCCCTAGTAACTTAACTGAACATGATTTTTTTCAATTTTTGTAAAACCATTCCCATAAATTGACCGCCCGCGTGCCACACACGTTAGGGGTGGTATTTTTTTAGGCCGGCATTTTGAAACTTGCTCGAGGGCGGCTTTTTACCAAAAGACGTTCTGGACACTAGTGTTGACTAAAAATTACTTCTTTATTAGGAATTAACTATGTTATTTATTGAATTATTTTTATTTCACACTTATCGTTTCGCAACTTGGCAATTTTGTTTTTTTTTCGGCCGCCCCCTTGATTTGGCTGCCACAAGTAGGCGCCTGCTCCGCTTGTGCGTAACGCCGGCGCTGGTATTTAACATACTCAGTATAGTAAATACACGTCTTGGTTCACTTGGTCATGCTAGATCTTCCGCGGATGTTGTCTATTTCTGGTGCCATCTACACACGCGTCATGTATCCTGTCCTTGCAGTTTCGTTCCACATGATAAAAAGGTGATTTCATAACTAGTTATTTTTGACAATAATTAATTAGTTAACGTAAATAAATGAAAAATTTTGATGTATTATCAATTTTATGAAAAAAGTCAAGGGCATTTTTATCGTTTTAAAAACTGCTAAAAAAAAATTATGATAGTGACAAGATAAACTATGGTGTGACTGTGATTCTGATGATGTTTGGTAACTGTAAACTGGTCTAGTGTACCAGGGATTATTCGCCAAATCAGGAATCGTCACAGTTACTAGTCATCAATTTCTAGTTTGTTCATTTTTAGTACCGCGAGCGGTATACATAAAGTAGCACAACAGTATGTAAAAAATAAATATCAGATATCTCTTAGAGACGAAGCTATTTTATTATATTTTAAAGGAATAATATATAGAAATATGGGGGGTAATTACAGGGCTTATTGACCTGTCTTCGGCTGGCTTAAGTGATCATTTTAAATAACGTTCACCAATGCTCACCCCTCAATATCCATATTTATCAAATTTTTGATAATTCTATACATGTTATTACATGGACTCGCTTCGAGTACCACTATAACATCGCCATCTATCGACCAAATTTGATAACTCAATGAGAATCTGATTTTTGTAATATTATGTACCCTCCTCGGGTTAAATAATATAATAATACTCCCTCAAAATATATTTGTATTTCAATCAACATTTGTATCCCACTAGCTGTTCTGGCTTAATAAATCTTGAACACTGGTCTATATCACGACACAAACAAAAACTAGCTCAGCAAAGTGTAAAGAATGTTTTTAAGCATATTAAAAACTTAAGTCAATAATAGGACCTGCCATTCATCACTTTATCCTCTTAGAGCGCTAAAGTGCCAACAAATGGGGACTTAGAAGAGATTTTATTGTTAATGCCGTAATTATGAGTGACATCTGTTGGGGATTATTGAAAAAATGTGACCCTTGGTACCCTTTAGTGGAGCGGAAGGAGCTTCTCAAAATGTAGGGATATTTTTCAACTAATATACACTTTGGACTGAGATAATATTACTAATAATATCACATATGTTTTAAATACAAATTAAATGTATTAATTAGAAAGATATAAATATAAAATCAATTGTTGTTACGCTACCGGCAATCGAGCGTGGATCTCTTTCCAAACCGGGGAAGGTGCATTACCAACTATCCTACAGCGACAGTACTTTTGACAACAAATTTTCAAACCTATATGTTACATTTTTCAAATAAATACATTTATCGTTTCATTATTTAAAAGCCATCTACTTTGTTCTTACGGAATCTCAAATACCTTTGAGTAAACCGATCGGAAACGACAGAATTAACAATTCATTTTTATTAAATTTTGGACACATTGATACAACTTATGTATTATTAAGGACAACACATTCTTATTATTAAGTTGTAATTATTCCTCCCATATCTTCAATTTAAGTACTCTGATCTTCATAGCACTGTTTCTTGTCACTTATTTGAGACAAAAATTTATATAGGTAACTTACGTGCTTATTTTAGATATACAGGCAGTCACTAAAAATACATTTAAAAAAAGAATTTTCGATTATGATTTAATATAAAATGGGATAATATATTTCAATTTTTCTATTCACCAATATTTTGAAAACAATTGGTCTCATAAGTTTGGGTATTTGACGAAATATATCAGGGTTTGAGGAACACTGTCAAGACCGTTTTTTTTACATAAAAATTTACGCTTGTCCAATTTTCAAATATTTTACGTATTTTGGTAGATACTTATCAGTAGGAGAACACATTCTTATTGTGAAGTTGTAATTATTCAGAACATTGGTCTGTGATATTTTAAATATGAATTAAATATATTAATTATAAAGATATATTTAATTCATATTTAAAATATCACAGACCAATGTTCTGAATAATTACAACTTCACAATAAGAATGTGTTTTCCTAATAATAAAGTTGTATCAATGTGTCCAAAGAATTGATAATTCTGGCGTCTGATATCAGATTACTCAAAGTTATTAGAGATTCCGTAAAAATTAAGTAGATGGCTCATTCAAATAATGGAACGATTAAATGTATTTATATCAAAATGGTAACATATGGGTTCGAAAATTTGTTGCTAAAAATATCGTCGCTGTAGCATAGTTGGATAATGCACCTTCCCCGGTTTGGAAAGAGATCCAAGTTCGTATCCTGGTGGCGCAACAACAATATTTTTCGATAAAATTGATTTTATATGTATATCTTTCTAATTAATATATTTAATTCATATTTAAGATACTTATCAGTTTTAGATACTATATATAAAAAATATATAATTTAATTGTATTACTATATGCTAGGTGGAAGGCCCATTATTAATAGAAAAAAAACATATTTTTAAATTTGCACCTACCTATTGATATTGAATTAAATTATTGTTGAACACATGGGAAGTACTCGTATGTGTTTACTTATGTTGGATACGTAAAGCTCAGTTTGTTCACTTATTTTTAAAGAAATTGAGTATCAGAGAATAATATTTTTTCATATCCGAGTGATAAAGTGCCTGACATTTATACAATTATTTTATTTGAATTTTGCCTTATTGTGACATAGGCTCCCATTAAAGGTGTGACGTACAAACGGCGAGAAATATAATAATGTACATTACTTCTCAGTCTTCATATTAAAATAAAAGCAGTTAAAAATTACGCACCGACCGTGATATTTTTGTTTGCTCAATTCCTCGAAATAAATTGTCAACATTCAACTTTAGTATTTGAGTCGAGACGATAAAGATAACAGAATTAAAGTATCCTCGGTCTACGTACAGTTTGCTTTTGCTGTAGCTTGCAAAACATGGCCAATCAAAAATTCACCGACACATGTTGAAATTCAATAAGGCGGTCGATGAAGAGTAAAGTGAAGTCAGCGAGTACAAATGAATAAACCATTCGCTCAAGAAGCGACGAGTGCACATAATTAAAAAATAACTTTTTTATAAATACGATACTCGACACAGAATTGGTAACTTGTGATTTATTGATGTTACGGCTTTCTTTGATGATGCTCCTCCTATACCGTGACCGTGCGCGAGACACGATTCATGTACTTCGTAAGATGTTTAGATCTGAAAATGCCAGAACACTACCAACTATCACGTGGGTAGATATCAATCTCTTTTATTTACATAATATTTATATATTTTAAATACATGTACGTACTTACATATTTAATAATTTTTTTCATGGTCTTTTTCCAGACCCGTAAAGCTTTTTCTTTCTTTCAGTTCATAATAATGTAAATCGTACGTTTTTTTTAAAATAATAGTGTATTATAATGTAGTGAATTTTAAATAAATAAATAAAAGTTTACTCGGTATCTAAATAAATTAATCAAAAATACGCAGTCATTAATTATAGGCCATTTTTATTGTTAATATGATTTCAATATAAATTAAATCGAAAATTTGTCGTCAATGCACATGCATCCTTCAATTATCATTTCAGCAAAAAACTATCGTTAAATATTACAATATTACCTGCGTTTAAATCAAATTTTCAATTAAAATATATGTTTGTTCAGATATAATTTAAGACATTTCCCTGAGTTAAATTTAATAGCAACCGTGTCGAAAATTTTAATGATGATAATGAAATCGAGATTGAGTCGAAAATGTGAATACATCGAATATAAATAACACGTTTGAAATTATTTATAGTCAAGTAGTAGCTACATATGTACCTACATGTAAATCTCTATGACTAAACTCTAAAGTCGAAGATCACCGACATCGCCAACTATATACGTCAATTTGTTTATTTTTTAAATTTCAATATTTAAAAAAATGCAGGTTACTTTTGCAAAGTTTTCCAAAGCAGTTATTTTACACTTGCCATTTATATCAGTAGATATCTCATTTATTTGTATTAAATATAAAACAACTATTTCTTAACGAATTGCACCAACTAACATAATTAAATCGAGAAATGTTTTTGCTTATCTCTAGCAAAAATAGATTTACAAAGATTATCAAACAAAAGATTCACTCAAAAAAATAGAAACCAAATATAATATACATAATATAACTTCACGTTTCCATTTTCACATTCTTTATATTACCAATGGAAAAATACTTTCATGGAAATGTTCAGCTTTATTTACTCGTCTTGTCTAAATGATATAACACGTTATATTACTCGTTCACAAAAAATATAAACATTACAGCTATACGTGTTATCTCAGAAGTGGTAGAAACTCATTGTGATATCTAATAATAGTCCAAAAGACCTCTATATTCCTCGTAAGATAATGATAAACCTACTTAAAAAAAAAAAAAATATGCAAAATAGAACATAAATTATCATTTTGAACACCTGATAAAGTAATGAGTGGCTTCATTAAATCAACTATCTATTTACTTTTATAACCAGTAATAAATTTATTTAACAAATTGTATCTTAAGTACAAGGCCAAATTAATTCACTATTTTCTATTGACATGCATGTATATCACGACACTAGAATATATTAAATTGCGAGGCCAATATTTGCCAATAAATGATATTTTTAATTATTAATCTTATAATACATATGTGAAAAAGCCGGAAAAAAATATATAAGGGTTCAGAGATGAGAGCAGATTAAAACAAATTTATAAAAATGTTTTATTAGATGTAACAGAAGGTAGGGTTTACTATATGGAATTATCCATATATGTACTGTATTATCAATAAGGAAGTAGAATAAGTTCTCCTTTTTGATAGCTCAAATCCTAATAATTTTAAATGTGCTCCAATTGAATAGATTTCAGAGTTTATTGTCCTCCTTTTTCATTTTTGCATCTGGTGATCCTAACCAAAGGGAATGACCCTAACCCCGCATGCTGCACAGAATTTCATGCAGGAACGTGTCTAAAAAATAGGACCAATAGGGGACACGCGTTTAAAAATGTGAGAACTGCGAAGTTAAAACTAAAAATTGCGTGTGTTGCGAGTTTCGTTTTCAAATTAAATAAAAAATAATTGTTTAATTTATAATTGATTATATGTAATTGTTAATAAAAAATATTATAATTGATTGCACCTACCTGTATGATTGTTAATAAAATATAATTGTTTTTTAAAATAAAATGTCAAAAAGAAATATAATAAAATGTGTTTAGAAAACTAATAATTATAAAATT
This sequence comes from Eubasilissa splendida, assembly GCA_031772225.1. NCBI lineage: Eukaryota > Metazoa > Arthropoda > Insecta > Trichoptera > Phryganeidae > Eubasilissa > Eubasilissa splendida. The sequence continues at coordinate 21,538,242 of CM062847.1, forward strand.
ATTTCCAAAAAACATGACTTGTTTGTGAAATAATATTTTTATTATTTCTTATGTGCTTATTGATAAACTCGGGAATTTTGTATCATCATAGTAAGCACACGGTACTATAGCCCAGAAAACTCTATATGGAAGATTCTGAACGGCATGAAAACCTGAGAATATTTTTATTTAATTTATTAGTTTTCAAAATACTTGTTTTGTGTAAAAATAAACAAATGTTTTATTGTCACTATATTTTTTTTTACCAATTTTAACTATGTTATTTTATAATGTTTGTTTGTAAGACTTCGTATTGTTGTTTATTCCTTTTTGTAATGGAGCTTCATACTCTGTATAGATATGTATAAATATTTATATAAATAAAAATAAAACTTGAGCAAAATTAAATACTATATACCTACTTTTGCTCGATGGAATAAAAAAAATTATATATTTATGGTATTATGGATCATTTCTCCAATTCAAATTATTTTTTTTTCGAATCTTTTCAAAGGTATTAAAAAATGTGTTAATTTTTCTCCGATTTGATTGCGATACTATAAATGAGCAATGTAATTAACATTTACCAGCGAACGATGCACGAAATCAGCCACATTAAATTATAAATAAATATTGTAGAAGACATTAACTGTATGCTTCCATGCATCAATTTTCCTAAATATGTGTTTTTTATTCAAAGTATTTGATTCTTATTAATTAGAGTAAATTTGTCATTTATTTATGACAACCATTCATCGAAAACCTCGTACCGTGATCTAATTCATTTCGTTCATGGTTCATTTCATTGGCTACGGCATCTCTGTTTGGTGTAAAAACTAATTGCTGTTGATTGCAAAAATCTAGGCGACAGAAAAAATAATGCCTTTGATACAGCGATTTATTTTCGCGCATTTTACGAGTAATTAGTTTCAGTAGGGGCAGAGAATTGTTCCAGATGACTAACTCGGGCAATAATGTAAGCATAATATGTACATCACATTAATTGTTAGTAGTGCATCTGCAGTAGTGGACATTCATTCTCCAACGCCTACTGTATGCTGCCAGAAGTTGCCAGAAGGGAAAAATATTTTCCCAGTAAAATGTTTGCACAGTACAGGGGCACCATAAATAACGTCGACAATAAGTCAACACACTGTCACCGCAGAGCCGACTTATTCGCCACGGTCGCTTAGTGGGGCAGGGTATTACTTGCGAAATAATTTAGCCGTGAAGCAGACATTGCAAAGGTCTTCTGTACACTGAGTGAAGAATAAATATTGTTATTTGCCCATGGAGAATATGAACGCAATTTTTAATGAAATATCCAGTCTCTTTGAATGTTTTCAATGTCACATCTAATATGAGATCAATATCTAATGCGCAGCGTATCAATTTATTTATAACGAGCTAAGGCAAACTATAAATAACTTTCGAAATTAACTGTTAACATTTTATTAAAAGATAATTCTACTTTTAAAATTAGCAATATTAACTTTATGGTTAAAATTCATATTTTTATTTATTATCTTTGTTTCATTAACCACTTAATTGAGTTTAAATACATCTACCGTTTTCGAAAAATACCATTTTCTTCTTCAGGATGTCATAACTAACTAAAACATATATTATTGTTTCTTTACCAGAATCTATTTAAAAAAAAAAAAATTTTTTAGTACCTAACTCAAATCAAATTTAGTCGAATAATTTTTAGGAAAAAATTTTAGAATGGGACTCGTAGTTAAATTTAGTTGGTTGTTTATAATTTTTTGATTAGTTTGTGAAGACCACCATTGAGTGTCGGAATTTTACTTGAAATTACATATTTAGTTTAGTGACCAGATGTCTAGATTATAATCTAGACATCTGGCCACTAACACATATATATATATATCCTCTTCTCCCACTCAATAAGTCACGTCTTAACGTCAGTATATGCTTACTTATATAAAACAAATTGAATGTTAGTATTCCCTTTGTTTTTTAAAATAAAAAAATTAATTTGCACGGCGCATACGTTCCAGAGATTAGCGTGTAAAACCATGTAAGATTATATTTTTTATTGAAAAAGTACGACATTTAAATAAATTGAATTTACTTTTTATTTACTTATACATACATATGACATCATTGATCATTCAGCGTCACTATTAGACAATACACGTGCTCGCTTTTGATTGTTTTTCCATGGCGAAATATTTACTAGTGTATGAGATACATATAGTAACGAGATCGAATTTCGAATGAATTATGTTGAACGTAATAAATAAAAGTATTTTTCTATTAAATATGTATATGCGTACTTGTTATATAGGTATCTACTTTTAGATTTTTAAGCCAAGTTTTAAAAGTAAAAAAAAAACGATTATTTTTCTACAACCGTGTAAAAAAAACCGCGCAAAAAGATAATCGAGTGTACTATTATAGGATCTTCAGCATTGTGAAATATCATTGGTGAAAGTATAAAATAAATTACTCAGACTAAAGCAAATCATTGCTGTAAATTAATTTAAGCTTCATTATTAATACACCATGTTTAGTCTACGATGAGCATTCTCAAATCACGCCATCAGAAACCGAGATGAAATATTAAATTTACACTGGTGTTGCACCAAAACAGAATATCTTCACTAGTGTAACTTAAATGTGCTCAAATTATCGGTGAAGTGCTCTGAAGAGTAAAGTAAACACAAACTCTCCAAGGAAGGCTACGAGATGAGATAAAAAGCGCTAATTGCAATAACGACCCGCGAAGACAGCATGTGCTGACAGATGCTGCGCGTTTAGTCAGATTATCTCATGGGAATATAAATTAAACTACAAAAACACGTTTCGATATTTCAGCGATGACATACGAGCGAGCGCAGAACAAACAGAACCCCGAGAGGACGGATGTTGATATTTCAATACTTGCATTAATCTTGATAGGGATGTGACGTCTTCAACCAATATTTCCCGGAATGTGTAATGGATATTCAAAAGGAAAATGTTTTGATTGAGATAACTTATTTGCTCGGTCATGCCGTTTTTAATTTTCCGATGTTTTAATTCAAATTGTTAAATGTTACTGACATAATTAGATGAGGCTGACTTTAAAACAGCCTAATTAATCTTGGTCCAATTTCAAAACTTTTAATAACATTAAAAAATTCCCACTTCATAACGTGTATTATATTTTCGCGTGACTATGATTGTGACCACAAACTAGTTACTTTGCTGGCAGATAGAATATATTTTTACTATTAAAATATTTCTTAATGTTCAACATTTAATTATGACATTTGACACCACTAAATGATGTTATTTTTGTATAATAATTATTTTTTAAATTAATTAATACAGCTACATATTTAATATCCTGGAAATCTATTAGAAAATACCATATCATTATACAAAAACTTCAAAAAGTATAATTCAATTTGATTCTTAAACATCAACACCATTAAATACTTTTATCTGCATTCCATATTGCGATTATTCAAAATATATTAAGTCTTATTGAATGATGTTTCCCAATAAAGCAAGTATTTTAGTAAGATAGGTACCCACTTCAATATAAAATATATTTTTAAATCTCATCTAGCCCCATTCATAATATTTATTTCAACGGCCCGGTCGAGTAAAACTGCTTCATTTATCCCGCGTCGCATTCAACTTCCAGTCCTTTGATCTATTTTCAATAAGGTATTCCGGTTCTTTTTAGAAAACCGGACATCGCACAAAACTAATAAACACGTGGTCCAAAGGAACAACAGCATCATCAACTGCAAGATATGGACTCGTATCTTAAGAAGAATCCACCGCGTGTGCTGATAAGTCACGCGCTCTTGATGAATGTTCTCTCGCTAATAAAGCAGCTACGACTATATATGGCCACTAATACTCTTCAATAGCGGAGACATAGATACGCAACCAAATCTAGATTTTAATAGGATATTTCTTAGTACATACTATTTTTTGTCGCCCAAATCAATAATGATTGATTTCTTGTGATTATTTTTGTTCGTTAACATGTTTAATAGCTATTTCTGTTTGGTTATACGTATGTTAGGTCAGTGACGTATCGTATTTTGTAATCTAATTGTAATGTAATGTAATCTAATGATTGTTGATATTTATAGCGTTAACTTTGTGGTTGGACATAATTAGTCATTTTTACAGACTAATAAACTTTTCATAAGCCGCATTGAGTGGCCACAATATGGCTTATACAAGTTTGTTTATAAAAATTAAGAAGATATTTTATTCAAAATTCATATTTGACAGTTTTAACTGTAAATTTCATAAATTATACTTCTTTTATTTTGATACTTACGGGCGATAAGTAATTTTTGGATCTTTTCATGATTCTTTTTGCTCGAATCTGGTAACGTACGATGATTTTAGTAGAAGCCGATGTATCTCGATACGGTTCAGCATCCATCAGTAGAGTTGATGTGATCAGGACAGAATAAATACACCTGTTTAATCTACGAATCGTACTGGTCCTGTTAGAAACTTTAATAATCGATGAGCTTGCATGAGAAGATATTTAATTGTGTGTCAGAACAGAAGAAGAATAGTGTAGCGCTCTATCCTATCTGCCTACCCCCGCGGAGAAACGGCGTGATGGCAAATTAGCAGCTGCGTACAGTTAGTACCTACTTTGAAATAAGCTGTACTTAACAAGAGTTCCTGCGACGTAAATCGAAATAAAATCAGATAAATATTTCGCTTTGTAATTTTTTATTAATTTTAATATTAGAAGATATAATACATTTTAAAAATAATCAGTAGGATATATATTTCTTTTAACACTTATTTATTCTATATGAGAGTGAGACTCGTGTATAGAGAAGGAGCACATACAAGAGTGTATAATTTATGTTTCAGTTAGTCTGTGTACATATTTTTTGACTTTATAGTAGTCGAAATTATTATATTTGGGATGAAGAGATTGTTAAAAAATGTGATGCCCTGATAAATATAGTGATTTTGGGTTACGGTATATTCTAGTTTTGGAATCTAATCTTGTAGATCGGAATTCACTTCTAATATTTCATTTATTTTAAATTTTTTAAATTTAGATAACTGAATACACATAGTTACTTACTGCTTTTTTCAATGTACTGACTACACATACCTGTAAGTAAGTTAGGTACTTCAAAAGAGCATTAGGTTTATTCAAAATATAAATAAACACCGCTTTAGATAAGTGTCTTTGTCAATAGACGGATTTGAACCGTTGAAAATGAGATAAAAGCTGATTATTAATATATTAAAAGATATTTGTCTGTGCTAAAACACACTGCTCGGTTCATTTCTTAAGAAGTCACGCCATATTGTTTTTTTTTGTGGCCCACGCATAATGGCGTAACTAGCGCATTTAAAATTTTGGGAATTTAAAAACATTCGCTTATTTATTTCTATAAACAATAGCATATTTGCTCGTAAAACGATCTAAATGCTTTTAAATACTGCACCTACAAAATGATTTCGGTTAGGTTAGCAAACTGTCGACAGCCAAATTACCTAACTAGAAAACGATTAATGACGAAATGTTCAAGTTTTCTAAACGTACTTTAAATCATAAATAAATACAGAATTAATATTAAGAAAAGCGTGGAAAATTTCAATCCAAAGAACATGTAACTGCCTACCTACATTAATATGATTAACTATTATTACACGTCTGAAGATAAACAAAATAGATAGTTATCTTTAAAAATAGAAATCGATAAACATAATTTTATCAATAATAATTTTTCTAACTAAGCTACATATTTAGTTAAGCTAATCTATGAAAAGTAGGACCAAGTTGATGAATCAATATTGAAACTAATTTAGAGGATCAATCCCTGGATTACGCTTGGACTCCATACGATTACTATATCTCTAAGCGAATTTGACGAGAATTGAGCACATCGAATTATTAAAAGAAAACAACATTGTCTAGTAGGTTCTGTATATATATATATATGTACTGGATGTAACATGCCTAGTGCACTATATTTATATTGGAGTAGTATACATATTAACAAAATAAATTTAAAATATTCTCAAAATGTCAGAAGCATTTAAAAAAAAGTCGTAGTTATGGGATTATTTCGATTAATTGAAATACATTTTATTGATTTCATATTATATAATATACATATTCCTTTTATATAATATGTATATATATATATGTACCAATCGGGATTAGAATCACAACACCAGGGAGCGAAATTCCTCAGTGTGACATAAATAATAAAAATTAAAACTCATATTCCCTTAAATTGTGTTATTATTTTAGAGAAAACCTTGTATAAAAAATATTATACTTAGATTTTATCACAAATTTTGATAAATAGTCCGAACAATTGATTTATAAGCTTTGGTACTTTGGTATAAAAACAATTTACTTAAATTTAATTAAATCCTAATGAGACTCGCTAAAATGAAAAGCTTTTATACCGCCTACAGTCACGCAAAGGTTATAATGGGTAGGATTTATGGATCTTGTTTTCAAAAAACATGTGCGACAGCTGTAATGTACCTACCCACTTCTACAGAGGCATTCGGTTAGTAGTTCGTACTGCTCTCGTGTTATTTAATGTAATACACACTGTGATAATTGTACAATTGCAAACTTATTATTCAAATATGTGCACATGCACCTAAAAAAAACAAATTATTCGAACTTACCGACATGTTTCACTCTCCAGATGTTTTAAATCTCCTATTTTATTATGCGGCTAGCTAGATTGGCACCTACCTGAAACAATTAATAAAACATTTTAAAAAATATACATATGAAAAAAAGCGTTACATGTCTCAGGCGTATGTCTCATAGAATCCCTGCACCGTTTTGTATGTTTTTCTTATACTAAAAAATATATTATAAAATCGTCCTGGCGTGACAAGCGTGGAAACTTACCACTACATTTTGAAGAAACGCGATGTGAATATAGCCATTTAAAAATATGTTAAGCTCCATATCAATACTTACTAGCTAGTAACAAATTTTACTAGAGGTAACTATTAGTAAAATTAAATATTAAAATAAAATTTCATGTTATAAATGCATAAATAATGTTACTTTTATAATTAGCAATATTATCTTTGTGGTTAAGATTCATATAATGCATAAATAATTAATTATTTCTAAAACATAAATCAATGCATTAAACACACTAAGTAGGTTAGGTACACTAAGATGGTAGAGCGCTCGCTTAACAAGTGGGAGCTACCAGAATCGATACCCGGTATTGTTCTGGAGTTTTGAAGGGGCTTGGTATCGTTTCATGTACCGATAAAGGTGAAAGTGAGAGTTTATAAATAATATATAAGAAATTTTCTAATTTTTTAAACAGTTACAAATTTTATTAGAATACTCGCCGAATAAACATACACTCGTACGCTAAAATCGATCGAATATTGTATTTACTACAACTTTTGCATTAGCAGATATTGAATAAATTTCATATAATATATATGTAATTCAAATTGAATTTTTTTTTAATGTTAAATAGCTTGCAAGACTTACATAATCATTGTTCATAATATTAGTTTATATAATTATTCATAATATTATTCATTTGAAAACCACTTACCATGTTACAAGATACAAGAATTTGTTTACTTTAGAAACTAATATGTACATACTTCATACACAAGAACATACAAAATACATTCATTAAACGGTATTCATGTCTTCACGTCTTCACGTCTTCGTGTATTCGTGTCTTCGCGTTTTCGTGTCTTCCCGCCTTCATGTCTTCATGTATTCCCGCCTTCATGTATTCGCGTCTTCATGTCTTCATGTATTCCCGCCTTCATGTCTTCGCGTCTTCATGTCTTCATGTATTCCCGCCTTCATATCTTCGGGTCTTCATGTCTTTATGTCTTCCCGCCTTCATGTCAGATTGCCGTGAAATCTATCTTCACGCGACACGTGTCCGAGCCATCGTAAAAAAATGAAATAATTATTATATATTATTAATTATTATAAAACGCAATAATTATCAAATTGGAACAATCCACCAGTCCATCCAATAAAAAGTTTTTGATATACTTTACAATATTATTAATACTCGAGGAAAGTGATTTTATATGGCACGATCCAATAAAATGACCTTAAACGCGACATAATTAATGTATTATACAATTATAAAATAGTTATGTAACTGACGTTAATTTTAAAGACTTGTTAAAGTATTGAAAGCCGTTATTAGTTAACTAATTCTCCATGAATGAATTATGTATAATGAGTCATAATGTCTTTCAAAACACTAGTTTTGTTACCAATAAAATTGATAGTGTTAGCACGATAAGTATCGGTTTCAACAATAAACGTAATGATACACTTCATAAAGTATTGATCAGTGCAATACAATGGCAACGACAGCTCCGCATGAGTTCTAAAATTAGCCCAAGTTTAAATAAATATTTATATGTAAACATACCATGACGTACGTACACAATAAAATAATTGTACGCTTAAATTGATTTCCAGGTGTTTTAAAGAACAAAATAACAAATTTAGAAAATTTATAATACAATATGTGTCTACCTTTTTCTTTTCTTTTTTTTTATTAATATTAAAAATATAATACAATTTCAATAATCAGCAGATATATATATTTTAACATTTGTTTCTTCTCTATGAGAGTAAGACTCGTGTATAAACCTAGGTTGGATACATTTTTAAAAATTCCAGAGAGCAATATTTGTTCATGTTCAGTTAAGCGACAACGTGCTAGATCATTTAATTACATTATTGATGTATTATGTCGCTAGAAAAAAAATCTATGAAAAATATTTTAATGTTGATGAATACATTTTGCTAATATAATAAGCTCTTTATTAACACTGGCTTGTTGCAAAGTTACATATGTCATAATATTTTATAATAAAGTATATCAAAAATATTAATTAATGCGTTAAATTTTATAAAACGATAATTTAGCATAACAAATACGCTAGAATGCTCGCCCAGTGTGTGAGAGGTCGATCTATTTGAAACAAAGATTAAAACAAAACAAGAAGAAAGTTCCCTAATACGTTTTTTTTAACACAGCTTTCGTAAAAAAAAAAATACCGCTGAAATAACAATTCTTATATGTTTATGTTAAACATTATTTTCAAACCGACAATATTTTCTTCGATTGAACGGAGCCGAGCCGGCCCATATCGCGGCGGTGAGCCCGTTCGTCGTGACCTTTTAAAATAGGAAATTGTCACAAATTGTAGAAAAACTGTCCGTTAAATTGATTCCGCGTGATTGAGCCTCGCTATTGAATGTCACAACGCTCATTGCGAGCACGTAAAGGTTTCACCCGTCCGGTGGAATAATCATTTTCGGTGAAATCTGGAAAAACTCTTTGTATTTATTGCGTCAGGCTAGTTTTACAACATCGATTACCCGCATTATTAAGCCTATAAAATTACTTAATAAAAGTGCATACTATCAAGTATTCAATATTATCAAGCACAATAAATTTCATTGCGGAATTACAAATCAATTATTTTTGAATTTTAAATCCAACTTGTGTTCGTTCAAAGAATGGTTCGCGTATTCAGAAAGAAAAATTAAGATAGTTTTTATATGTATCTTTCATAGGTTAATTCACGATAGTTGCCACGGAACCGGCAGGGGGGTCCATTTTATACAATCAAAAAATCTATGCATAACCATAATATCTTGTGAAATAAATCTAAACTAAATATCCATATGATATATTATGTAAATATTAAATATGTAGATCCATGAGTAAATAATTCAAAGTTCTCATGTTAATATGTTAACAAGAACTATCCAGTTAGCGGAAAAATGTAGAAATGACAAATAAAGCTGCGCATGTCTTATTAACAAAATCTACCCCAAACATATACGAAATTAACGCAACTCTCGCGCCGCGCACTGTTCTAAATACACATCATCGCTTGAACAGACGTGTTGCAAAATAATAATGTATGCATTTTATTACACTTTAAATGTGGTATTATTTTATAATCTAAAATATTTTAAGTTTTTCACTTAATAACTTGAAGAATTTCCCAAAAATAATAGTATTATTATCAATATTTAGTAAGAACAAAAATGAACTCACAAACATGCTTCTGAAAGAACGTATGATGAATACAACCGCTAGTAACAGTTCGCTTTTACAGCATCGATATTAGTAGCATAACCCAAGTTTATGCTTAGTGCACGCCACTGGTGACCAGTTTTGCAGAAATATATCATTGTATTGGTTACGTTAAAGTCAATCTTATTTATCTGTGACCTCATTTATATTAATGGTATATATTATTTTATTATTAAGAAGAACACATTTTCGTTGGGATGTTGCATTTTCAAAACGTAGTTCTGTAGTATTATAATACAAATTAAATTAATAATCTATCCGGATAGGTTGCAACTAAATGTTTTTTCGATAGATAGATATTTTCCATATATTTTTCTAGTTGATTAATTTAATTTGTATTCTTTTATATTGAAATTTATTTTTAAGAAGTAGGTACTATTTTATTTGTTTGTTAATATATTATATTTAGTATGATTGACTCGGCTATTTATTTTCGTGTATATTTACTGTTCTCTCATTAGATTTAATTATTCACGGGGGAACTCTGTAAAACAGTGTGAAGTTTATAGGGGTACATATCAAATACAGGGTGTAACAGACCCAGTCCACAATATTTTATGGGTAAATAATGAGTCGAAACGTTTAAGAAATTTATGCCTAATTTCAACCATGTTAAAAAAAATTGTAAATATAGCATTATTTCTGCCATATTTCTCAGCCTTCTCAGTTATAATATGACATTATAACTGAAAATTTTCATTTATTTCAAATTATACATTGAATACAAAAAAATTAAAGGTCATCGAATTTGGAACGGCCTGACAATTTTTCTTAGATTATTTAGGGCCTGAAGAAAAGATATAGTACGATAAGTACGTAGACTTAAAGCTTAACATGATTTTGTAAAAATTTCAAACAATAATATTTTCAGCAATATTTGAATATGTCCAAGAACACACAATTACTGAATTTTCACCTGCAAAGACACTGTTATTAAACAAATAATAGATATCTCATAAAGACGAAGATATTTTTTATTATATTTAATAGAAAGTTATGGAAGTATGGATAATTACATGGCCTACGATCTGTCTTCGGCTGGCTTAAGTGATCACTTTATACAAATATATAAAAAAAAAATTTTCAGGCGTATTCTAGTGTGATGTGTTTAAACCATTTTACTGATATAAAATATTTCTTTAAATAATTTCAAAAATATTTAGTTTCTCATGTGATATCTATGCTGTTTCAGGGAAATGAATATCAAATCTAGTCCAGTCCATAGATTGCGATAGTGTAGTTGTACTCGAAGTGTTTCTTTATAGTAACATATATATAACATTAAAAAATTTGACAGACAAGGAGATTGATTAATGGATGAGAATGGTGAACGTTATATTTGCACGTATTATTTGTTTAATAATATTTTCACACATTCCTTGAACTTTTTTGACATATAATCAGGTATAATATTGTGGACTGTGTCTATTACATACTGTATATCATATGCCTATATAATATATCAATACATATCATATTATTTAACGCGGTCAAAATCTTGTGTTCGTCGTTTTACAAAGTATGAAATACAATATAAAGCATTGATCGAGAACAGCTATGATTATTTGATATAGAGGGCATTTTCCTTAAGATGGAATATTTTCATGTATACGTAATTTTAAGCATTTCGGAAATTTTTTAATTTATTTTTGTGCGTGGGATTGTATTTAATTTATAAATCAGAAACATTCACCAGGTTTATTCAAATGAAAGAAAGGGAATCAAATGTTTAATTGTGTTGCAACGTATTTCGGATACCTGGTATTTTTAATTCGCGTTATTTTTTTTACTAAAGCATTTACTATGTATATTATATAGCACTTTATATCAAGCTAATCTTAAATTAATTTGAGAATTATTGTAATAACAGATGAAAATCTTCACGGGGTGTATTAGAATGTATATTTTTTAAATAGATACGTATACACGGAATACGTGTCGCATCAATATTCTTACTATTTTCAAACTAAGCTAAATGCTTGTATTATGAAAATGGGATTAACTTTCTGGTGTCCTGAAACGAGGCGCGAACCCCCGACAACTAGATCACTAGGCCAGCGTCTTGACCACTACACCAACAAGCTATTATCTTTAGGTGAAATAAGCATCAACATTTTATTAAATTTCGTTTCTCCGACATCTATATTACATAATTTTTACAAACAAGATTATACGCCCCCTGCTTGGACAGTTAATTAATTAATAAATAGCAAGGATCATATCTCTCTGTTAATTTACATAGCAGCATGAAACGATTCATTATGCCCGTGAAATTCTATTAACCTGACTTCTGCTTCAACACGCATTGTGATATTTTCATATTCTCCATATTGTGTATATGGTTAATCAAGGAAAATAAATTATATTTATAAAACACATTTGTCCCGTAATTTATGTCGGATATAAAAACAACTTTCAAAAATAAGGCGTAATAAGCCATCCCTTTGATTAAAATTGTAACATCGTAGTTTAACGACACCAATTTCATCACGTGACTGGTGAAAAGCATTGCATCATTTTAATTAAATGAACCCAATATTCATCATGTCTCACCTTGAACATGAATCCCGTACACGGTGATAATTCTCACGCTTACACCGCAATAAGAAGGATTACTTTTACTACTTACTTGATTGTATATAATATTTAAAAATTATCATTGTTAAATACATTCCTACCTTATTAAACACACTATTTAAGCACTCTAGTGATCATATAACATTAACCACAAACGTACGTAATTTATAAAAAAAAAATGTCCATTAAAGTATCTACAAACTTTACACGTTATATAGTTAAAATTAACTTATTACAATATATAATATTACAGCATGGAGAGATGCAATAAAAGGAATATGATGGATAACGGGTAGTGATGGTAAAATCGTTTTTTTAACGTAATTCTTCGAGCAATGACTGATACACTAGAAAATAAGTAAACAGTTAAATCTTAGTTACCAACCATCGACACAATCGTATCGGTTTACCATCACTAATAACGGTATATTTAAGGAAAGATTCCAATAAACATTCCAAATGGTGAAATACTTTTTAAACATCTTGTTACAAATATTATCTATTAAACAGTAGCACACAAATGTGCCAGCTCCATGCCTCATTTCCGTACATCAGTGTAGGTACCAGGACTCCATTGTAAGCCGTTAGTCTTTCCTCAGTTACCAAGTTTATATTAGCTATAATTCCATTCAAAGCGCCGTTCACTTTATTCCCTGCAGTCACCCTACTTCCGATATATTTCTCTGTCTTTCCGTTTCTATCGAACATACTTTCCAAATACGCAAGCAAACCAAACATTCGTTACCTACAAGTGTTTTACACGTTGATATGTAATGGTATTGAGGTTCATTATCTAATAAAATAAACTTCTGAAATGTCTTGCATTACATTCAAATATTTAAAAAAAAAACTTTAATATGTTATATAAACGATACGGATTTTATTGATTTAATTTTTTGGTTCATCATCAATGCTGATTCTTTTGGCGATGAAGATTAATCCCACCCGATAAAGTTATAATAATTGAATTGCCTATTACAAAAATCCCACGAGCTGAGTAATCTGCATGATATATTTCCCGCACGGAAGCCAATGTTCGCCATTAATTTGATATCCCATGGTTACATAAGTGCGTAAGATTTCTAATAAATAATTGGTCAGACCGGTTGGATTTTCCTTAAATCATAATTAACCACAAAAATGTACAATATTAATACTAATAAGATTTGTTGAATTCGTGGTTTGTTAATTAGTTGTGGACCTCGGTAGTGGAATGGAATCCACGGAGTTTATCAAACAAATATATTGCCGGCTTTAAGGAGAGCATCATTAGCGGCGAATGCTCGGTACGTTCTCGATAATCGTGCTAATTATTTCTCAGAAATATCTAATAAGCCGTTTTCTTCCTCAAGTTCTCAGAAAGACTCATTGAATTTAAATAAATCGCACCGTAAATTGGTACGAAATTTGTGTTCACAATATAAACACATCACTAATAGGTAATCATTGTGTTTTTCTTAATAAGTACCTTCATCATTTGTTATGACGATTGATTGTCAATTTATTTTTACATTGCACAATAAAAATTTAAGCGCGTCGCTATTTTTCTCAATCTTGATTCGTTTTATTTTGTTTTGATTACGGTGAATTAATTAATTAGATCGAATTTACAAAGCAATGTTTACAATTGATTAAAAAAAAACATTTTAAATATCAAATCATATATAATGCATATCGTCTTTATGAAATAAAATAGTTCAAAATTGTTAAAAAAATTTAATAATCTCAAAATGATTAATAAAACAGAAAATGTTAACATTTTGATTAAGTTTTATTCAGTTGCGAAAAAGTAGTTTTAATTATTTTTTTAAATATTACTTTATAACGATGTTTCGGCTCGCTCATGCTGCCATTTAAGTTCCTTCATCCAAATAAAGGAGCTTGTTGTTGGATAGCCAATTGTTCACGAATATATTTGTATTTAAGTGTATATAAAAAAAATATATTATTGGGATTTTTACTTATGTTTTCATTGTAAGGTGTTAATTATGTCAACTGACCAAAATTAGAATTATATAACTTTTATTTTATGACAAAATCAAAACATAAGATGGTATATTAGCAATAAAGAAGAATATAAAGTAAATAGTATTTAAATAAAATAACAATCATTTTGTAGGAAACCACGAAATTTATTATACGTCAACCGGTTTCGCTTATCTCAAGCTTCATCAGGACGTATTTGTAACTAATCATAAATACAAAAAGAGTGCACTTATATATACATAAAGAGGGAGATAGAATATAAAATTACATGTGAAAGAAAGAGACGGAATACATATATAGTTAAATAGAACATCAAGGCAGACAGAATATAAAATTATTTAAAATTTATTCTTAAATCAAAATTATATTGCACTCGGCCGGCATTTAAACAGACAAAGATAGCGTCTGCATCAAAGAGATGTCCGAAAACTGGCAGATCAGTATTGAGATTTGTTTTGCCATGGTTTTCTATTAAATTATCGATATTTTTTAACAAGGAAAATTGATTTAAATTTATTACTGTTATTTAATATACACAGTAAAACCTCGATTATTAGAACTAATTGGATCCATGGGTAGTCTAGATAATATATCGTATAAACACGGGACTTTTTAAACATAAATTAAATTCCAAATTGTTTTATTTAGTCAAAATTTGCAATCTTTATGCTTCTAAACCTTCGTAGAAATAGCATGATAAGTAAGTGATGTAAGTAGGTATAATATTAATTTAATTGAATTTTATATTCTATTATACTATTATAGATTTTAATCATATTACCAAGCAGGTGCAGTTAACTGTGCATACATAACTGTATATTTTGGGAAAGAAATTGAAATTAATTATATTATAAAATTATAAGAATTTGACGAGATACATTTTTTTTAAAGATTTTTAGTACACCTTATTTCAAAGTACTGACTACACGCCGTTGCATATTTGCCCTTTGCCCTCTTGTGCTTTGCGCTCTTTGCCCTCCGTCATAAGAAACAGTGCATCAAAGACTTAATTTAAGAAAAATCATTTCTATAAGTTAAAATAACAATTTTTATTTTACAAACAAAGATAATGTGGGACTATAAACAGTTTATATGAAAGTTTTTACGAAAATTGCGAATTATCCTATATTATTTTTATTATTTTCTATATACTTAACTAAACGTCTAAGTCAGTCCCATAATTCAAGATCATTCTTAGCTGAGGTTGCATAATAAAGTTTCTTTAAAAAGATGTTACAAAAACTGTATGTATAATAATATTTTTCAATTAAAAAATGGAACCAGTTTTCTGGTCTCCCGATGTTATTTATTATGGATTAAAAACGATGTTTATTTATTATGGATTAAAAACGCCAACGACAAATGAAATAATTATTTTTTAGTCGATTTAGCAAAATAATAATATACACAGCACAGTGGCGATTTCCAATGCACTCGTGGGCATGAAGTGCCTCCGGGCTATCTCCGGCTGCACCATTTTGTGACGTTTACGCTCCAAGCACGCGGCGGGTGTTTACTTTGATAATTGAGCGGCAGCGGCCAGCAGACCCCACCCACACCACATTCGGAGAGATTTAATTACCAACAAGTGCCACGTGCACGCGCCGTCCGGCTCCAGGGCTCCGAGGAGAAAGGGCGGTACACAGCTTTATCCCTTGACGCAACAATTACGTTTTCAAAATTCAATCAAATAAAGCATCAGTTTCACACGCTCATTAAATGTAACGGCCCGTGGCCAGGGAATGAGACACGATGAAACAAGTCTCGAAGATAATCTACAGTATACGCGTTGTGGTATTAATCTGCAGACAAACTCGGGGATCACCCCATGAGATTGGTAGGCTCGACCCGTGTATTTACAAATATTTATTTTATTCTAACTGTTTCGAGGGGAATTTAAATTCACTCAATGAACCAACAGACTCAATTATTCTTTGCTCTTTTAATAAAAATAAAATTTGTCATATTTTATGACGATTTATTGTACTATTTTTTATAAAACAAAATATAGCAATTTAGAACCTACCCCTATAATAAAATGGTAATATTAAACATTGTTTACACATTAAGTGATGTAAGAAGGGTGGTAGGAATTTGGTATAGAGATAGAATAGTAAGGGCTCAAGGACCAACCAGGAAGCACGACTTACCTGGATTTTCTCCGATATAGTCACAGTTCTCCTGAACTTCAGGAAACTTCTTCTCCTATTCGCACGAAGCACACAATAGTAACAGTAAACAGTACACAAAACAGAATAGTGCAAAGAGCTCGCAGCAGTACGTAGACACTTCTCGACAGTTCAAAAGTCATAGATAATACACACACAAAAATTCGTGCTCTAAGGTAAGTGGGGGAGTATAGGTATAGTAAACCAAAAGGAGCATCCACACACGCTCAAGGCGACCGGCGATCTGGTCCTGTCATAAATACCGAATAAACATAATATAAAAATATAATAATTATTAACAATTATTACAAATAAATAACAAATAGCACACTCGCAGTGTTCCATGGCGTAAACATTCATCCCCTAACCAAAATATTGTCGACATACAGTCATATCAAAGTGTAACTTGTCGATTATATAATAAAGCAAATTAGATATATAATTTACAAAGATATAAATCTATCTTTCGAAAAATGCCGCCGGAACCTGTTTCCATTCTCGTTAAATTATATGAATATTCGTTACTTCTAGTAAGGTACTGTATTATTAATTACATTCCTCTGAAGTAATTCATAGTACATGGTATTCAATTCATGCCTTAACTCATCGGTTAAACTCAAACAAAAGGATGTGTTTTGTTCATTTTCATTTACCATTTTCTATAGCCGACAATTACACAAACTTTCTACAAATTAATAAATTTAAGACGTCTTCAATAAAACAATACTATAGCAATATACTGAGATATTATAACAATACTATGACATTCTCATAACTTATAAAAATAAAATTCTGTACAAAGCACGCTTGCCATGAAAAATAAAAACTTATGTATCAACCCAATAAATAATAATAAAATAATATTAACTTTGATAGGTAAAATATATATTTTTATATCTTCTGATGTATTCAATAAAATTATTAAAGGAAAAATATTGAAAAGTCTTTTAAGTTGTAGGTTTTTTATATATCGTCCAAAAACTTGCTAATTTCGTTTCCGAACATCTCTTCTGGTAAACAGTCCGGCGCGACAGTAGCTCTTCCTCGAGCTGGTCTCGGCTCCAAACGGAGGCAGGTAATTTAGCCGCGTTTTGAACGATTATATCATCCGTTCGGCCCACGAGCGTGCCGCGTATTAAGGGCGTGGGGTAGCGGACGGTAATCGGGCAGAAAGCAGAGTCGAGAATGTCACTCACATATCAGCTTATTAGCGCACACCCACACAGGCGCATTCCTCGACCAATACTCTGACAACTACCAGCGACGGTGAATTTAACTTTTAAAGCAAACCGAAGTAAGCGAAAGATACACAAAAAATACAATCACCATCGAGACTTGATCCCCGAACTTCATATTGCCCGTAGATCGCTTTACTGATTATGCCATACTAACCCTATAGAATATCGTCTAATTTTCAATTATATATCATAGTTGTTAGGAAAAAAATAGATGTCTCTATAAAAAGTAAGATATATATATATATAGAGCAAAACCATCAGATAATGAGATAAATCGTTATTGTGACTGTGATTCTGTAATTGATATTCGATTGAACAAGTGATTGGACGTTTAGTTTATAGTGTCATAGTGATTACTAAAGAGAACACATTATTATTAAATAGTTGTAATTATTCAAAACATAGGTCTGTGATACCTTAAATACAAATTAAATGTATTAATTAGAAAAGTATACATATAAAATCAATTTTATCGCAAAATATTGTTGTTGCTACCGGGATTCGAACCCGGATCTTTTCCAATCCGGGGAACGTGCATTAATCGACTATGCTATAGCACACAGCGCATTGGTGACAAATTTTCTAACCTATATGTTACACTTTTAAAATTAATACATCTATCGTTCCATTATTTGAAAGCCATCTACTTTGTTTTTACAGAATCTCAAATACCTTTGAGTAAACCGATCGGAAACGACAGAATTAACAATTCATTTTTATTACATTTTTGTACACATTGATACAACTTATGTATTATTAGGAGAACACATTCTTATTGTGAAGTTGTAATTATTCAGAAAATACGGTCTGTGATATTTTAAATACTAATTAAATGTATTCATTGGATAATTCACCTTTCCCGGTGTATGTATATCTTTCTAATTAATACATTTAATTAATATTTAATACATTATTTATTTATAGAGCATTTTTGGAAATCAGAACGTGCATGAGCGATGAGTGCATCATATTTGAACTCATCACCACAAATGTTAATATTTTGTAGAGAATGTCAAAATTGGACACGAATTAAACAAAAGTTTTCTGCTAGAATAATAATAATCAGCCGATGGTGGTGTATCTCACATAAAATGAAAATTATGCATCCACCGTAATAATATAGAATAGTCTTCATGAAACACAATGAAACATGCACGTGGCCTGTCAGAAACAGAAAAATTAGAGCATTCTGAACAAATGGTGGAAGGGACATACCTTTGTGTAGGGCTGTATTTATGTACGTGCACTATTATTTATGTCAGTGTGTGTCGGACACTTACTTGCATTTGAACTTATGACTAGAATCAAAGGGGAACGATACTCCACACCGTACTCGTAATAGGCATAAGAAACGCAAATGTACAGAAACAGGCTGGGATATTAACATATGTAAAGTACTCTTTTATAACAGGTATCATTTAATAAACGTATCTTCTTCTTCAAGCTCTAAACGCTAACGGATGTTCGCTATCATGTTGGCTATTAGAAATGTATTTGACTCAATTATGTAGCCTAACCGTTCTCTAAGGTTTTTAAGCCACGGGGGTCTTTATCTTCCAGGATCTTGTCGTCTGTAGATTTTTTCTTACGTGGCAAGGTGCTGTCTCATGTTGATAAATTATGTGTATATAATACACAAATATTATAATAAATACGAACACTTTGTTTAACAGAGATCTGTTTTATTTATTTGTTATATAATTGAATGATACATTCCCTGTAACAAAAAGATATACGTACGTCGAGCAAAAGCATCACTCTCTGTAAGTTTACTTCAACGTGTAACAATTAATTTACATGTAAATTTGATTTAAGAATGGAAATTAATTATTTTCCAAAAAGCAGACGTGCGTTTAATGCTTACAAGAGAACCCTCATAATTGTTTTCAGCTGACCATTCTGTACCGACAAAGAAATTTAATTATCAAAATGTACCTACTCGCTATCTAATTCTGGTTATAATTTCCCCAGGAAAAAGAAATGAATTTAATAATTAAATTTTCCTACATGGAAGGAACGGGGTGACACCTTTCCGCCCTTTCACTCGCTGTGGAAATTCATTCACCCTCTCTCTTCAATTGCGATCAGCCCTAAGAAGTCTACTCTCATTCTAAAACTCAATTTTCTATTTTCATTTTGATGCTGAAATTAATTATTGAAATGCCTCGGATGCTTAAGATTTTCCAAGGAAATATTAGTTCCACGGTTACTTCCGCAGAATAACGGCCTTGAAATAATTATAATCATAATAAATGTAATATGTTGAATACGGATTTAAATCATCACTAAATTCGTCAAAAATCACTGATAAAAAATTATCAGAATTGTAATTTAAATTTATAACACAGTAGAAGTAAATGTATAATAGAGGATATACTAAAGAATATAAAATACAAATAGCTTCTGACATATTATAGCAGTGGCAGATAAAGAAATATATCCACCATCACATACAATTTGATCGCATTATCCATAGATAAAATAATGTTGATAGTAAAATTATAATCTTACTTATTATTCTTTTTACGAGTTTTAACTGAACTTTTAAATATTTACAAATAAATATTTAAAGACATTACAATTGTTAACTTTTTACATTAAAGTTAGATAAAACTCGAGGTAATCACTCAAAGTCTTTCTTAATCCATATTGCAGTACCGCCTTCTTAAACTTATTGCGAAAATACCGATGGACTTATTAAAATTGCTCTTGGAATTGTTTGTTCCGGTGTCAGGGCTCCACTCTCCCCGCATTACTTTATTGCTTACCCCTTAGACCACAATTCCCCACCCTCTCCCCGCCAGGCGAGGGTGTCCCCACGCTAATAGGGGATGTTATCACCATTTTTATTTCGCGTAACGTTCCGTTTTTCAAATATCCTAATATTTTTATTTCGGTTTGTATGACGATGCCAAATTATTTCGTTTTATACAGTACGATTTTGATATCACACAATTAAAATTTTTGAAAAAAGTCGATTTTTTTATTAAATATTATAAGCTTACAGGACGAAGTGTTTTTTAATAATTTAAATCTGTTTTATCATTATTAAAGTACCTACCAACTAAATGTAGTAAGGTAAGAGATTACTTGCAGATTTTAAATTAACTTTTATTAAAAAAAACATTGAAAGATCTTATCAACACGGATTAAATTATTTCATGTATTCTCAATATATTTTAAAATAATGATCATTTATGTTGGTTAAGAGTTGATCATCAAATCTCTTAGAAAATGTTTTTGGTTGTTCATTTAATTTATTGTATGTGTGCATGTATACATTCAATAAATAAAAAAAATTAAAACGCACTATACCAAGATGTAGATATCATACTATCCGTGCATGGAGAACGTTTTCTGGTTCGAAAAAATATTTATAACTTCCGTCAAATAAATTTAAAAAAAATTAAAAACCTCCTCAGCGGAGAACCGAACCGATAGGCCCACATGATAACTGCATGACAAATATGATTACGCTGTGAAAATCGGACGTTTAAAAATATCTTAAACTCTTTAACAGGCTTTTATCGACAGTGCTTGATGGATAATTGGAAAAATAAATAAGGCGGTTTGTGTCATTGCCAACTGTACAAAGTATATACCAGTATTATAATTTAACTTGTAACAAAGCCTACCAGGTATTATTTTTTAAATAACATAATTTATTGATGAGAATGTACAACACAAAAAATCAGAATTATATGCATATATGACAATTTAACACTAAGTAAGGAAAAAATAGAAAGATGGTAAAGCGATCGCTGGTAGTGTGATATATCTATATACAATATAATAAAAAGACCTGCAACACACCCGGTTCTAACAGGATGATGCCACCTCATACACAGCCTGAGCTACGCTTAAAATTTTGATTAATGAAACATCGGCCTGGAACACAATATTCACCCTGTATATAAAAGTGTTACGGAAATTTTAAAAGGGTTATTTTTAATTGAGAGATTTTTTTCTAATGTACCCATAAATTTAATACCTTCAGATACTAATTAAGAACTACTAGAAGACTAATTAAAAAAACTTTGATAAATAGTTCAAAACCTTAACCTAAGCCATATTTAAATGTTAATATATTAGTGAATACATCTGCTAATTGACTGACATGCAACATATAAACAAAATAATAAATAAAATCATTTGAACCACATCGCACTTAAATAGTACATCTAACAACATAATATGGATTCTGATAGTGTTTTAATGGTTTGAAATATTTTACAGTTAATTATTTATATCGTTTATTACAAGATTATAAATATAAAATTACATAGTTATCTGAAGTAAAAATGTGCTCTATTTACAATGCTAATCAAATTATATAATATGTACATATACATGTATTTAAGTGCATACTATGCGCAATGGTGACATATCCGAGATTTGAATAAAATGAGTTGTGAATACAATTTAATGATAAATAATTTCAAAGTAAAATTTTTGTAATTTGGACATGTCTCCGTTGTGCTATATTTTGCATACTCGTTACTAAAGCAGTAATGATAAATATCAATAAATGAAATTGAAATAATATAATATTGATAACAATAATTAAAAATATCGATGTCTATGTTATATTAAGAACCATCAAGTTCTACATATATATATATTATAAATTCAAGCACTAACTACATCACATAATCACACATCATTTAGATTCAAAGTAATTCTGATTGTAATAGTGATATTGTACGTTCGAAACTTGCAAATTATGAAACACTAAGAAATTATTTTTCAGATATAAGCAATCAAAGCTGAAAAGTGAGCTACATATAAGTTGTAGCCTAGTAGAGGATCGTGCTTATAAAACTTACAACTTCGATGTATAAGCATGTCTTATTTGTATAATACATATCTTCAGTGATTGCTCACGCCGCCAATTAGGCAAGAATTCGACAGAGATAAAAAAAATGTGATACACGAAAGTACTTTTAATTAATTTATACATTGGCCGTTGATAAAAACAGATTCGTCATCCAATTTGTCAGTCTAACCCAAAATAACACCGCAGCCGAAATCTGTTAGATGTGTACAATTTATAAATATGTTATTATATTATGTAGAAAACTTATTAAATATAAATACGTAGTTTGCTTGCAAAATAAAAATACTTTGAAAATAGAAAGAGAAAAATTACACAAACGTTTCAATTGGTGGTAAATGTGAAAAAAGGTTTATAAATCTGTAAGAATATTATGTATTAGGCCAGGTACGATATTATAATATTTGATATACATTTCGGATACTACATTTGGTTTTGACAGATTCGATAATCACATATATGCCACAATAACTCCAGAATTAATTCCGTTATTTAAACGTCTGTGACCTGAACAGGAGTTGAATACATACTACTTTCTCGGATTGTTTATTAGAAAATTGATAGAATCCAACAATAAACAACTTGTTGTCTAGCTTGTTGGCTTAGTAGTTAAGACACTGGCCTAGTGATCTAGTTGTCGGTAGTTTGCGCCTCGTTCCAGGAGTCCAGCTCCTATTTTCCTAGTCCTATTTTCATAGCACAAGTGTAGTTTCATTACGTAGCATTTTGCTATTTCTCTTTAAACGCGACTTAACTGTAGGAAACAACTACTAAACAACAAATATCTCTGTACTTTAAGCTTCATTCTTCTATAATTTAGGTACGCTGCTAAAAGAGATGAAGATAGCTTGAAGATATTAGTGATCACTGAGAATTTTACAAGGGCAAAGAGTGAAAAGTCGATCTCTGACAATATGAACAGCCCAAGTCCGAGATGAACGGAGCCTCGCTACATGTCGCACTAAAAAAATGCCAAAATCGCTATGAGTTATATTCCATATAGCATGTTATTGTATGTTGTTATATTCCGGCTACTTACTTGATACTGGGCTTATGAAATACAATCTATACAAATGCAATCAATACGAGTTTAATATTGTGTTTCTTTTTTGAGTAACATGTCAGGTTATGATCGCGTATACATTTAGTCCCTCTCGAAGTTCTAAAGGTTGATGTTTATATTAACCAACTAGTTCAATGAACTCATAAAAACTGTTCAAACTAGCCTAAAAATATTCCCTTCAAAACAGAAAGTATTTATTAGCAATATTTGAATATGTCCAAGAACACACAATTACTGGATTTTTACCTACAAAGGCATTATTGTTAAACTAATATCAGATATCTCATAGGGACAAAGCTATTTTTTATTATATTTAATGGAAAATATATGGAAGTATGGGGTAATTACAGGGTTTACAACCTGCCTTTGGCTGGCTTAAGTGATCACTTTGAAATGATGAAATTTGGTAATTAATTTTTCCTTTTTTTTTAAACAGCATATATGTCATCACTATGAGAATCCGAATTTTTTTTAGAAATTATTTTAAAGCAATATTCTTTATCTGTAAAATGTTTTTTAACATATTATACTAGAATACGATTGAAAAGGCAGTCTTTTTCAATTTTTTATATATTTTGATTAGTATGTTATATTAGCAATATTTGAATATATTCAATAACACACAATTACTGGATTTTTATCGACAAAGGCAATGCTATTAAACAAATATCAGATATCTCGTAGAGAAAAAAATAATTTTTATTATATTTAATAAAAAATATATGTCGTAAGCCCTGTAATTACCCCATACTTTCATATATTTTCCATTAAATATAATAAAAAATAGCTTTGTCTCTATGATATATCTGATGATTGTTTAAAGAGTATTTATGTTAATCGATACACAGGATATAGTTTATAAAAGGCCGAAAGTAGCAATAGATAGATCGCTGTGTTTTGGGTATCGGTCATAGGAAGTTGTTTTCAAATAAATAAATATTTTTTTCTTGCAAAGTGTCTAAATAAAATATACTTTTTAAATTTGACACTACGCCGATGTGAGAAATATAATTAGCTTGCTATAGATACAGAAGCAGACCACGATACTCAGATTGAGAATATGAAAGAGAGAGAGAGGCTTTAGAGAAATTAGAAGTACATGAAAAATAGAAGTGAAATTTGGAGTATAAATATAAGTGTTAAAATTAACTGTATTTGTATAACATTAAATTAAAATACGTAAGAATATAAATATGAATACTATCGCCGTACCCTGCAATCAAAAAATATAAAACGCATACCCACCACACGCAGCTGACTGGTCCACGAATGGAGCAGGGATGAATTCGAGTGCACTTTTACTAGCGCAATAACAAGTGGTTTGTGTCCTCTACAGAGAGGAAACATCCTTTAATCCTTATCAAGAGACGGGACGACAAACCCTGGACCAAGGCTGATAGTGCTGATAAGAATGCATTGGTGCATTGCAATCAAAGAAATTTAACGACAATAGGAAGCTAAATGATAAGACAATAAATTTTAATTAATGTTGGAAATGCGTGGGAGTATGACAATTTAATCCAGAAACAAGTCATATTGGAATAATAAATAAAATTCATTTGCATGAGAAGTAATGAATAAAAGATAAAGTTTTTATAACATTTATGTTTGACACATTTTAGACAGATGTTAATGCCATTAACACGTATTTAGTTTAAAACGAAGAAATGCAGTTTTTTAATCTCCACACCTGTGAAACTTTTCGTATGCAAATATTACTGTAGGAAAATGTCTATAATTATTATCAGTAGACGTCCAATATAATCAATTATTTGGCAGGATTTCAAAATTAATACTTCCTTCAAAATCCACTACGCACACAATATCACTTCGATTCGATTCGGAGTTCAATCCGCCTGTCATTTTTTTTTGGTGGATTTCCTATTGTCGACCATTGTTCCATCCAGTTCTAAATAAACAAAATAATACATCTTATAAAATCATTAGCAAATACACCCTTAATATGAAGTTATTAAGGGTATATCTAGAGTTATCTTAATTACTGCCTGAAAATGTTTTTAACTTTAGTTGTATTGTATTATTGATAATGGGACGATGTTCCCGAAAACGTTCTAACGAGTAACATAAGTTAAAAGTTTTTCAACTCAATTTACAAAATAATCATGGAACTACACAAAGTTTCACCAAAAACCTTTGAGCAGTTACTAATCTTTGTATAAAATGTTTAAAATGAAGGTAGACGGTAAAATATTATAATAGAGAGAACTTATATGGAAAATCTGAATATTCTATACCTAATTTGAAAATATTATGGTTGCCGGACGCCAGGGATCTAATCCAAAAACCTTCGTATCCATAAACAAACAGCACCTACTTTGTATCTTTGTCCCGTCTTCAGTTAGGTAATATTGGTTTTTATTGGCCGCTTTTTTATTTTTTAATAATTATTAAGTATCATATTTTTATTTATTTAAATTCTACGCGATATACTAATCAAATAAAAATAAGCCATCACTGTACACCGCGGTTTAACAGTATTGTAGTGTATCCGAAGCGAATTATTAAGGCAATGTTGTCCCCGATTAACCATTGTCAACCGCAATTTTAAAGAGGTAAAATAATGATTTCCTCTCCGGAAAAAACTTCACGACAGATTCAATAGAGGAAGTGCGGGTTACTAAGGACAAAGGGTCCATTCTTACACGTGCATTGTTTGTACTTTGTTTCTTAAAATAGTGACATAGCAATTAATTACTATCAATATTCTCCATTCAAGGCAATCGAAATCTTCGAGAATGCTTCGTTAGCTACCTGGCATTGTTTGATAATACAATTCCAAGTACAATGTGTTATAGATTCATTTTAGTGTAATAAATGCACCAACTACTTGTAAAAAATTAAACAATTACACAGAGACCATAAATAACATGTCATTAAAAATATAATATAATACAAAACATATATTATCTAATTTACTGTGTTTGACGCAATAACCGCACACTTTCATGTGATAGAATTGACAGCATATATTGTTTGTTGTATGTTGCTATGCAACACGTGCAGCGGTCAATACATGTTTTTTTTATGTTACTATGTAACATGAATAAAAATTATTTATGTAAAATGATTGCCCATTTATTTAAACAATATTCAGAATAATATATATATATATAATTGTGGATGTGAATAATGTTTGAAAAAATTGGTAATTTTATGAGATTTTGAAAACTTTATAAATAGCGATAAAATTTTATACTTCACTGACAAGAAAATTCCATTTGGCTCCTAATTCCCTTCTTCATCATATCAAATTTAGATCCTAGCTTAAGACCCATTTTAACTATACATTTGATTGTGAGGATGTGGCATGCTCAACTTTTTTCGCAACCGTGAATGTAATTTATAGTATATGTTCATAGTACCTACCTTTAATACCATATAATCTAAATCTCAAGACACAAAACGGCGCCATTCTGGTCCTACCCTGTACAGGTAGTAAATAAATCACTCAATTTGAAATCAGCTCAAGGGTTACCAGGGGCGGTTCTATGAGTTAATTGATTTTATAAAACTAGAATGGATCGTACTAGTACGATCGTGTACGAATTCATCTTGACTACCAGATAAACATAATTATTTTGACACATTTAAAGTTTTAAATAATTTCTTACATTTTTATATGATTATTACCATGACTTTTTAAGGGTACCAAAATGGATTTATTTTCTTAAATAAAAATATTCGAACCACTGTTTATCATTGTTCTTCAGTTAGGATTAAAGAATTCAACCACAAGATCTCGGTCCAGTTTACATTATATTTATGTACTTATTTATTAATCCCGAGATCTGTATAGATCTTTCGGGATTAATATTTTTAATTAATTTCGGGGAACCAAAACTAGACTCAGTCTAAATGCTTAAATTCTCGATGCTTCTTAAATTGTTCTTTGTTATTTCCAGTTTTTTTATAAATGTAAAATTAATAAGTATTTTCTAATCCCATGACTGATCCCGGAATCATCAACATCGAATCTCAGAATCCAATATTGGATTCACAACTAAGGATACATGCCTTACATCGCTGATGTATGCACTACCTTTCATCATAAACATAATATGGCTCTGTAGTGGCTCAAAGTAGAACCTTAAAACGTCAAGCGATAACGTTTATGGTATAACTGAGCACACGAGGACCCGATGCCCCTGGTGTACAAACAACGTATCGCGATGTTTATTTTGATTCAATTACCCTATATAATGTACGTTATTCATTTATGGATAGATGGGAAAATGCATTACTTTGCGATAATATAAGCAAAACAAAAGAGTAGGGTTGTCAAAAATAATCTTGAACAAATAAAGTATTGACTATTAATATTTGTTATTTTTATACCACTACCTATAATTTATTCAATTTTTATATTATATTTCATCATAATTAATATCATTAATTTATTAACCAGCAGACAACAAGCATATCGCGGGCGGAAAGATTGTTTACAAACGAGGGAAAAGTAAATCATTATAAAAATATGGATTTTATTTTTTCACACCTCTAATTGACACTGATGCCGTGTACGTGCTGATGTTTATTCCTAACTTGTTAGTGATTGGCTGAAAATTATAAAACATTTAAATAATTAAAAATTATTTGTATTTGTCAAAAACATCATGAATATCTCATCAAAATAATAATACCCCATCAATACAATACCGTCTGGTTAATACAGATTTTGCTTAAGAAGATGTATGAATGTGGATGAGGCGAGAAATGTGTGTCAGGACAGAAGAGTGTTGAGCTTTATCCTCTCCGCCTACTCTCGCGGAGAAAAGGCATGATGGTAAGTTAGTTAATTAT
This sequence comes from Eubasilissa splendida, assembly GCA_031772225.1. Lineage (NCBI taxonomy): Eukaryota > Metazoa > Arthropoda > Insecta > Trichoptera > Phryganeidae > Eubasilissa > Eubasilissa splendida. The sequence continues at coordinate 21,567,017 of CM062847.1, forward strand.
TCTATAATACCTCTTTTGATATGAGAAAAAATATTTTTTACTAAGTACGTTTTTAAATAAACTATTCAACTATTTATAGTGAGTATTATAGGAATTTCGAATGACAACATTTTTAACATCCAAAATTTCCATTGAAAAAACTGGATAAACCAGAATATCAGACAGGGTTTGGTTGAGATGGGGTTGGTTCCTATACTCCAAGCAGGGAGGGGGTGCGAACCACTTACGTGATCAAATCATCTCTTAGCAGCCCCCAACACCCGCCACTGTGTTTTTACTCGTAAGGGATGCACTAAGCGAGTTTTTCGTTGAGCTTGAAACCTTGCAAAAAATGCCAGCGTTTATATTACATTTCTCAAACGAGAAGGGCACGATGCTCAATTTTTGTTGCCTAAACATCTTTATTAATTGAATCGTCATATATCACGAAGACTGGACAATGTTGGCCTTGAGGGGTTGAAGTGAAAAATTTTACATTCAGCAGGGTCGATTGAAACATTACAATCCCTATTACTATGTAAGCCTTATTATTCGGAGTACTTTTTGATGAAATTAGTAGATTTTAATATTTTAAAAAATCAATAATAAAAACAGTGAACTTGCACGTGGAATAAGCGAATAATGGGCGTTTTATAGTATCTGCCTACTTCTTTTAAAACATTGAATGGCGGTTTGTAATAATATTATGAGTTTATGACTTTGCCTAGTGTGATAGTTAAAATCATTTATACGTTATAGTATAAAAAATATGTTGAAATATGAACAACATATTATTTACTACTAAAACATATTTAAATGGAAAAATCTTATTAAATTTTAGGTAACGTTTTTAAAGATTACAAATTTTATAGTATGTATAAAAAATATTCCTATAAAATAAAGCAATATTCTACGAGACATATATGTGATAACTAAAATTAAATCAAACTATGTAAGTTGGTACTCGCAGCATGCCTGATAATTACTTTTCAATGTTTTGTTCAACATAGTAAAGTCAGTACCGCATTAGGATGGGGGCCATCGTTATGGCCAGTGCTGCCTGGAGCTATTTCTCTGGAACTGCTCAAGCTTTTTAAAGCGAAATAAAAATTGAGCTTAAGGGATCATAAAATGAATAAGAGTTAATATGCAATGTAAGATATTTATTTTCAATTTAGTTTATTAATATTAATATTATTACTACAGGAGTGGTGAAAAATTTTCCATTTATAGACGAGTCGACTTATCCCAGACCCTGATGAGCCAAAAAATATTGTCGGCAACACAACCAGAACTCAAGAGTAGATACGATTTAGTTTATTGTTATCAAATTTTGTCATATAACTAGTGCAGATCAAAATATGAACATTTTATTTGATTTCATACTTCGGAATTGTTTCACTACTAAGGGCCAAATCTTCTAGTCCAACCCTGATGTTTCTAATTTATAAGTTATTAAATAAATGTTTATATTCTTAAAGTTATTTGACATATATAATTATAATATACAAATATAATTAGTGTACACAAGTATTTCAGCACGTTTCTATTTGTATTGTATAATTTTAAAAACGTTCCTTATTCATGGGTTATCAATTAAGTATCGAATGAAATATTGAGACATTTTGAAAAATTATATTCATTCAAATGAAGAGAGGGAACGCCGCCCTTTCCACCCCTATTAAATTATAAATATCACCCCCACTCTCGCCCGGATCCGATGAGAGCTCATTAAAAAAGAAATGAATGTAAAGCAAACATTTATTTTCTACACAAAGATTGTATTGTGTACGAACATTTTTTTCGTTTACAATGGCTCACCGACATTGTTGAACTCCAGATATCAGTAACCTTTGTTTTAATTAATATAACGTATACGATTAAAAATATAAATAAATAGTTTATGTTAAAAATTATAATAAATACAGTTCTGTTCATACGGTCAACAACCCCCCGATCAACATTTTCCAAGAGTCGTCGAATAAAATTAATAGTATTATTGAAAGTACAAAATTATATTATTACTTTTTATAATTAGACTTAATTGTTTTGTGTTAGGGTACGTCTGCCAGAATGAGGAAACCTCAATCTTTGAGTCTGTAGTCAAGTAGACACCAATACACATGTTATTTATATATAAAAAAAACATTAGGAAACAAATCAAATCAAACGTATAAACAGACATAAATTGAATTAATTGATGTGTTCGTATCGAATAATTTTTATTAAGTCAGTTAGTAATAGATATTTATAAATAATAATCGTGATAGATCTTATTTACGACCTCTGGCTAGGGACATTGTTTGTTGAACATTAAAATGGAATCAGTGTGCTATATGTGTATGCTAATCAACTAAATATTATTAAAAGACAAATCAAATAATCTCAAATATGGGGTAACGAGCAAACATCATTATTATGGGCACTATTCATTTGGGGTTTTTCTTTGTTATCGAACTGTTTTTTGTTAATAAGAATATTTTTATGTACCTGATATTCTAGATGATAATAATTGTCTTCAACTAAATAAAATCTAAGACTATGTTTGAATCCAATATGTAAAGTGTTTTTGATGAAATTTTATTTTATTTATTACCAACGATAGTACATCTAATAAATATCATCACAAATATAAGAGACATACACTATATGCTACGAAATAGGTTAACCACATGTCCACTCCACTAGGTGAACACCTATCTCAAGGCTGTTTTCGTGAATATAAGTTTTAGTACCTAATTTTAATACGTCACGCCGAAAAATATTATTTATCGAAGTACCTACATAGGTACATATGCGTAAAAATATATTGTTTTAGTACAAAAACAGAAAAAAAAAATATAGAGTTGCATGCACATGTTAATAAAACAGTTAGTGTAGTCTACGTTTGATGTGTTTTATGGATTTTTTGTAAAAAACATACATTTTTACTATGAATTTTATTACGAATATGTTATACAGGGTGTAACAGACCTAGTCCATAATATTTTATGGATTCATACCTGACTAATTCAGGAGTCGAAAATTTTCAAGGCATATGTGCAAATTCTATACTCAAATATTATTGTTTGAAATTTTTACAAAATCGTGTTTAGCTTGAAGTCTATACACATCGAAATAAATTTATAAACAAATTATTCATTTATATCTTTGCTTCAGACCCTAAATTATCTAACAAAAAAGAGTCTAGTCGCTCGAAATTCGATGACCTTTATTTTTTGTATTCAATATATAATTTAGAACAATAAAATATTTCAACTAATCGAAATAATCACATAATTACGATTTTTTTTAAACGCTTACTATATCTCTGACATGGTTGAGATTAGGCACATATCCCTTGAACATTTTCGACTCATAATTTAGTCAGGTATTCACCCAGAAAATGTTGTGGACTAGGTCTGTTACATCCTGTATAATACAATTTAGAAATTTTTAAAGAGAAATATGAATAAAATGGCTTTGAAAACGTTATCTTAAAAGAAAATTTCTTTGGAGAGCTATTTAACCCATACAATCAAATGCCGCAAACGATGTAAGAACCTGTATTATTCTCATCGTGACACTAAATAGGGTAAATCGACCCACATTTCGACATTGATTAGTTTTGCACTAAAGCACACGAGTAAACTACTTTCACACCGGTATTTCTATAGCAATTTTTTACAGGAGTTTTTAATACACGACATTTGGAATTTTATTAAAAATAGAAAAAAATGTTAATACTGGAAAAAATAATATATTACAATTTCATATTCAAATCATGACAATAAATTTGGTGTAATAACTTATCTTATAATTTTGACCCGGAAGTATATACGAGTCAATACGATACATATACAATAATTACTTATTTTTCATCCTATTAAAACGGTTTTTATTATATCATCATTTTAAAATTCAGCTCAATTAAGTTGTTTGTAATAGTAGCCTTAACAAATAAAAAATAATTGTTTTTAAATTTTTTAAATAAGGACCAACGAAATTCTCATTTTTGCTCTGGCGCAAATTTATATAATTGCGTTTTGAAATTACAGTTATCAAAATATTTTATATCTAGGTATTTTCGACTACAAATGCTCACCAAAACAAAAAATAACGCATACACTTCTAAATGAGCATTTATGACATATAATAAAAATTCAATATTACCGATTCACCAATATTTCGATTATTTTCCAAAATGTGGTCCATTTTCTTTACATATTAATAAAATTAAAATAATTTTTTTCGTGGATCTAAATTTTATCTTTTAAAGCCTTTATTTAATAACACCGAATAAAAAATCATTTTCGATGATTTTTTATTAATAATATAATGTTTTCTTTTGAAATCGAAATATCGCCCGCTGTTGTGTTTTCCGAAAGTCGGTTGTCGCGGCCATTTCTGCACAGGCGCCTGCTTCTGTAGAGAAATTTCAATCTCCCACTTCATTTGTTTACCGACCGTTTCCTTCGTAACCTTATATCAGACGATATTCAATATAGAAAATTTTATTTGATCTTATAATATGTGCTCTATCGAGATGCAAAGCGCGAAAACCAATATGAGAGGCTGCCATATTGCAAAATCTTCCGGTACATTATTCAAACATTCCAAGTAGGTACTTAATTGATCGATTTTCTAGAAGTTTCGCGCGCGCGAATGATGCGTTTAATTGATTCGACGATTGAAAGTTCAGCGCGGCCATCGCGGCATTAATCCCTGTGATGTCTGCGTGCTCTTTCATTAAGTCATCAGCACGTTCGCATTAACGTGACACTTCAAGCGCCGCCATTAATCATTTCCACAATTTCCTTTCCTTTTCAATACTCCGCGCCATTTCATAATCCACTAACTACAACGGCTTTTATGACGTTGTCTACACAACGCTCTCAACTGGTGACAGCTCTTCAAACAGAAATTAACATTTGATTTCATTCTCTTTCATCATTTTGTTACGGATTTCGGGGGACGCTTGAATCGGCGATGTACATTTTTTAAAAACGCCGCATGCATATAAGCGTATAATATTATTTCATTGAACTCATTTACAATTAAAAACATGGGTGCAATAAGAGCTTATGAGATTACACACTGTTTTTGAGTAAGTACAACATTTTAACTTCTTTATAATAGGAAGTTCAAAAAAAAAATTACAAAAGATATTATATGTTATCACGTTTTAGCATAACATTTTGTGATAAGGTTAGACGCTGTTTTTGTACAGAACTTTAAATGCAGTTCAAAATGGCATCCAATTCAAGTGACAGTTTTAATGTGGTGATAATTTATTAATAAATAAACGAGTTTCATCGTTTAATGTACAAAAAACCTGCAAAGTGCTATCTGGTAAAAAAACAATATGAAATTGATAATATTTATTAGGTTTACATTATTGTGTCCAATTTAAAACAGATTCTAGCAAAAAAAAAAAATCGTCTCTCGCGGTTTGCTTCCAATTTTGCCTGATTTTATCTGACAATCACGCTAGTCTTAGAGCGGGTAAAAGGCTAATTAATTAAACAAACACGCGATACACTGTGACATCTTGACGAAATATTAAGTAAATATAAATAATGAGGGAAAATATGCGATCCTTGATTAGCGACGATATAATACAGAAAATAAATTAATAACAGTCAAACCAAACATTGTTGATGTACCAAACATCCACATTTTTGACGTCACGTAACAAAAGTATCTACGTACGAAATAAATTACAATTTTTATCTCATCTTATTGAGCGCAGCGGCGATATTCTCACATGAGAGAACGGGAAATCCATCGCGTATGTATGGTAACATACCAAAGGGAAGCAATCCAATAAACAAATCCATATCGTCCGGAATCTACGACCGGCTGGACTACGATATATTACTTGCGCGACCTTCACAAGGGTCGGACGGACCCGAGAAACTTCCCGAAACTAGAACAATAATTATTTATCTGTAATCCGTTTTTACGCCGAATTTTGAATCGGTCACCTACCGATCGACAAAGTAGAACACTCCAATCAGTTAAGTTTGGCGAGTCACCGCAAACTTGTCTCTTTCGAAACGTCGAGAACAGTTTTTAAGTAAACAGATAATCCGTCATTTTTTTAATGCTGTCAATTTTTTTATGTTTTTGTTATATTGTCAAACTGTAAACATAAGGGCACATAGGTAGTTTGCGATACTTTTTATACTATTAGTATGTGATTGAATTAAATATATGTATTGGGTTGCAGTTTTGTTCAATTATAATGTACATTTTGTACTCTAAATTATTGTTCAGCACTTCATCCTATCTTTCAACCAATTTGTTGATACCTTTTCTATAAATATCAGCTAGTTAAATATTTAAATAGTTATCGCACCAATTTCTGAGGTCATCGTCGTTGTTGAGCATAACCCCACGCGACCAAAAAAGGTGATAATCGGACTGAGAAAAGTAGGAACTGTAGGGTGGATGTTCAGAATTTCCCAGTTGAGCTCCTGGATGACAATTTTACCCTTGATTAAAGGCGACAAGGAGAATGTGTAGAAAATATTAGTTTTTCTCAACTTGACACTCTATTATTTAAGCTCAAAATTTTTAAAGTACTGTAAGATGCAAGAAAACGGCGACACTGGCGTTTTAGAGCAGAAAAAGTGTAATTTTTTATCACAAAAATCAAATAGTGAGAAAATAGAATATGAAAAAAAAACGCAAAGACATATTAATCGACTTATACATATACACAAATTAACATTACGATAAAATATAAATGATAATAAATAAATTACAAGAATAAGTGTTGATTATTTTATTTGACAAGTAGATGTGATCACTCCACTAGTCAACTATCTGATCAATGGCTTATTTATTTAAGATGCTGTATGTGAAAATAGTAAACAGCATAGCTAATCAAGTCGACACAGTATATGTACCAAATTCATTTGCATATTGAGCAACGCACCTTACAAGTATATGTTAATAGGCGGAGGATACTTGCCCAGATACCATTTGATGCAATATTGCTTCGATTACAAGAAACTCGACACAATATCAACAAATAAATATAATGAAAAATTATATTATATATCTCAATGTCCGAGTTAATGCTTAAATAGCGCCATTCACGCGAGACAGTATGTTGTATTACATTTCTGGTAGACAAAGCGTGACGAGTTACTTTTCATATCCAAGACACTTCAAAGCTCTTCCGTCCGGAGACGGAGACAGTTGCTCGGAGACAATGGTCAGCTCTTCAAAGGGCCAAATGGCTTATACAGTTTGTTCCAAAACATCAAGTTACATATTATGTACGTCTTAAAAGATATTAAAAGATACTTTTAGAGGATACATGCCATATTACTTTTTTTAACTTAAAAACGACATATATCATTATATTAATTAACCGTTTGCACTCGGAATATTCTGATAACCAACTGCACAAATTGTTAAAAAAAAAATGTAATCTTTTTGAAAATCATATTCAAATTGTACACTGTACTTAGTGCGTATTAATGTTTCAGACCAGATTTGGAAACGTTATCTTAATCAAATTAAATGCAAGTGGATAACGTGGTTTTATGAATAAGAAGTGGGCAGTCCCAGCACGTAAGTCACCGGAAGGCTTAACGTGGTGTATTCTGTTTCCAGATGCTGGATAGTGTACTTATCATAGATGGATGCAGACCTACCTCATGCTCCTGGCATCATGATCGTCCCAGCCATCGTCCCAGGGAGGAGATTTTGGAGTGGCTGCGTAAGGCATGAAAGGAGAGTGCAGTTAAGGAGGGAGAGAGTGTAATGTATCATGATGTAGCGAATGTGTGACGCGCGCATGTTGGCAAGAATGGAAGCGTGGAAGGGAAAAAAGAGCGTCGTGCATGGGCGCGCGCTCTCTCGTACTGAAATCGTAGATCAGAACACATCTAATATATTTGCACTTGTGATTATGAAATCTGTAATAAACTGTATTGTCTTGACTACCTGAATTCCCGCATACACCAAAAACAATAAGACATCATCCTTTGCAGCCGTAACAAACCGGTGCAAGAACTTTACAATTTAATAAATTACTTCCATAACTCGATGTAACAATAATACAGCTTATTACAGATCTCACAATTATAAGTACAAATACATTAGATGTGTTATGATCTACGATTCCGGTGCGAGACATTACATTTATATTACAATTTATTTCCACAATCATTTTTTTTTGCATCATAATTTTTTTTCCGTATATCTTTTTAAATGATTTATGTAATTTGTTTTAATTTTCAAGAAACTGGAAATAAAAAAATATTAATATTAATTGCTCGTTCTAAAATAGTGTACAGATATCCAATGCATGCTGTATTTCGCATGTACACGCACACATCGTGCGCCTTAGACAAAGCGGAAACGATGCGTTTTTAATAAAACGCGGAGATATGCCCCGGAGATGGAAGGAATATTACGTATGGGGCGGGGGCGGGGGTGAAGCGGGCCGGCACGTACGTATATATAAAGGTAATAACTTCTTTACAAGTCCAAAGTCCGAGGGATTGAAAAGCAATTTCACTAGCGGACACCCATCCTCTTATGTGCGAGCGGGACGGACTGGGCGGTGGGCGGGTGTCTCACTCCGACCGTAAGTAATACGTTTTTCTATTGTTTGACGCAAAAAAACAATTGAATCGAAATAATCGACTGTCTTTTGTTACAAATTCAAATTTTTATTTTTGTGCATTTTTTATGTTTTTTTATAAAAAATGTCATGAAACTGTGCGCACGCTAAAAGGTGCGTAACATTTTAAAGAACAATATATAATTAATAAAATAAATGTTTAAAATGTGTATCGTTTTTTTATTCCTCAAAACAAAAGAATACCATCTGAAAATAAAATTCAAACGATGTTTGAAAAGATCAAAACAAAATACAATAATAATACGAAAATACGTACATATGTACAGAAAATATACATTTTTAACAGAACTGAAATCAAAAATATATTGAATAAACAAGCCCAATTTTAACCGTGCTATTTCAAGTCATGCCTTGTAAAAGGGGAATGGTTTTTATTTTCAAAACCGTGTTATTTAGAAATCATGTTTTTAAAAAATAGTGTAAAACGAGAAATTGGTGTATTTAGAGTTATACATATTTTCCAAAAATAAAAACCACATCCACATTACATACCTAAGAAGAAAAAATAGTCATAAAATACATACATTGTCTTTGGTTTAACAGAAGGTCAATCTTAAGGGTAAAAATCTACATACAAAGATAAAAATTAAAATATGTGATTATTAAGGAGAATATATTCTTATTGTGAAGTTGTAATTATTCAGATCATAGGTTTGCGATATTTGAAACACTAATTAAATATATTAATTAGAACAGATATACACATAAAAATAATTTTATCGAAAAATATTGTTGTTGCTACCGGGATTCGAACCTGGATCTCTTCCAATCCGGGTAACGTGCATTATCAGATAATGCTATACCAACACAGTAGACAGACGACAAATTTTCGAACCTATATGTTACACTTTTTAAATTAATACATCTATCGTTCCATTATTTGAAAGCCACCTATGTACATTGTTTTTACGGAATCTCAAATATCTAACTAAAGTAAACCGATAGCAGACGCTAGAATTAACAACTCATTAGCGCAACAACAATATTTTTCGATAGAATTGATTTTATATGTACATCTTTATAATTAATACATCTAATTAGTATTTAAAAATATCACATATCTATGTTCTGAATAATTATGACTTCACAATAAGAATGTGTTCTCCTTAATAATAAAATGTGTAATATTCTAAACGTATTTTTAATAAAAATATATGTGTTTTCATAAGAGATTCGTCGTTTATAATTTTTCTATATAATATTTAGAGACAGACAAAGTTTGTTTTGTTTTTGGTTCAATAACCGATTCGCCCCTCGGCAAATTCGTTCAGTTCCTATTACATTATACGGTCAGGGAGGACGCGCGCCATTGGGCCACATAATATATCCAATTCTGGGATGCATATGTTATGAGCTCCCTTCCACACGTGGGCTTGTGTATGCGTGTGTGTGTATTGTGACTGCGTGCCTCATCGTCACCCTCGATGATTACTTGAAGAATATTATATTTAAAAGTGTAAATTGATAAAAAATAAGTAATAGTAACGACTACTATATCTATTATACTTACGTTAAAATATTAAAAATAGTACTTGGTATTTGATTAAGTGGATACATTATTTATTTAAACGTAAGTACTGATTAATAAAAACTGAAGTGCGTATTTTAAAGTATTTACTGAAGTCTTTACAATCGTAAAATATAAAAATACATAGGTACTAAATGTCATAATAATTGTCAAATTTAGAAAATATATATAGCTATACGATAATAGTATTTTATCAGTAATTAAGATATCATTTGTATAATGTTAATAATAATGTGTTTATTCCAGCGTGATCAGGTTTTTTTTTAACCCGATTCGCCATAAAGATAATACATATTATGTTATACTTTAAAGGTTATGAAATAAATATTATGCTATGAAAAAGAAAATCAATTTCAATTATCTTAAGCAATTTCAAAAATCTTAAGAAAACTACTTTTTACAAATCATTTATTTCAAAAAAAATTAACGCGCTTCATGAATAATAGAAAAAAATGTGTTCTACTTGATGAATATTATGTTCCAGGTCGATGTTGTTTTTACATAACAAAAAAAAACATAATTTTTTAATTTAGTTTTGGTTTATTACAATAAGGTATGGAATATGACATTGGCCAAGTGGCCGCCTCTGGCAGTATCACAAATGCGTGCTATTTTAACCATATTTTTTATAACATTCTCACACACTTCGCGTTATTTCAGCAATTTCATTTCGAATATTGTCCTGTAGCATCTGAATTGCTGACTTATTGGCGTAAACCTTTTATTTCAAGTACCCTCACAGAAAATAGTCGGGAGCCGTCAAATCCGGTGATTGAGGAGGTCAGTCGATATCACCACTTTTTGACATTATGCGATCGGGAAAAAATTATCGCAAAATTTCAAGCGTAGCTCGGGCTATGTGTGAGGGGTGGCACCGTCCTGTTGAAACTACATGTGTTGCAGACCCAATCGACCCAATTTGGCTACCAAGAAGTTTTCCAAAATGTGACGATAGCGATCACCATAAATAAAACAGCATTGCTATTATAATTTATATATAATTTTTTAATGACTTCAACACGTTGTTGAGGCATTAGATGCTTTATATTAAATTGTAATCAACTACTCTCTACGACTATTAAATGCGAACTAACAAATGTCTGCCAAACCAAAATGGCGTCCAAACAAAATCAGCCTGGAACATAATATTCACCTGTATTTGGTTTGTAGTGATTTTTTGAGTCGTCACCCAGATATAATTGATAAAGAAATGCATCCAGAAAAACAGAACACCAAAGGGAAGAGACCAATCGTCCAACACGCAACAATTTACCCCTCTCGACATGTCCTGCCCGCGGCTCCGCCACGCAAATAAGATTGCCTCTCGATGTTGGAATGGGATTTTTCGGGCATTCATGTTTATTTATATATAAATTTAATTTTAACTTTCAAGCGTTTTATCTGAGTCTAAAGATGGCTAGAGTATGATATATTATTCTAATTTCACAAATCACATCTGATAGCGATGTATCTAAAGCAATAAAAGTTCTCCAATTTTAAGAAACCTTATATATTCATACGAATTAGTTTTATCGATGAAGACAAAAAAAAAATTAATTTGTAATGAAAATCTAATAAAATAAAATAAGAATGATTCATTATTTAATATTCCGTATTTTTTTAATTTAACCAAACAAACATAAGTAACTTTAAAATTTAATCTGCTTACTGAAAATATTCAAATATAAAATTCAATTTCTCTCCTCCAAAAATATATAAAATAATATCCTAAAATATTTGCCGGTGAAGGAATAGACCCAATCTTTTGAGGCGAGATCCTAGTTGAAAATAATATACGTAGCGACGTCTGTTACTGGGCAGAAAGGAGATATGAAAGTAGAGGATTGAAAGAAAAGATATTACCTCCCCTTATTGAAATACAATTCCGATACACCGGAGAGTGGCCAGGCAGCCCCTAGTGCTAAACTTACTTTACTTTCGTAAACACCCTGTTGAACAGAGTCCAGAGTTCAGAAGCAGTACAAAAGTGTTATAGCATTTTTAATACGATAATTCACTTCAATTTTTAAGGCGTTGTGTTTACTAATTTTATTAGTTTTATAAAAAAGACATTTTGATAAAAATATTCCAAAAATGTAATTAAGATCTCGTTCAAATCAAGTATGCATCTGTAATGAGAATATTGGAAAAAATGATAGGATCGTAGAAAAGATCCTAGAACGATAGATAAATCTTAATATTATAGGATAGGCTCATAAGAAACTAAACAATATACGTGATATGTATGAAGGTGTGCCATTATGGAAAAGGCAAAAATTGCTAGTCAGAGAAAAATTGCGTTTTATTCTCTCCGTTAGCCCTTCTGAGAAAATGAATGATTGGGAGAGCTTTCATATTTTTATTATAAAAATGGAGTATTTATTTTAGATATTGAAAAAAAATAGATTTTTTTTTTTAATAAACTCAAATTTCATTTTAACACACTGCTTTGAAACCGCAAAAAGTGAGTCGTATTTTTGTTTCATTAACTCTAAATGACAAATGTGTAAGATACGGCTCAATGTACTGTAAAATCCGAGAAGAACTGATTTCCAATATTCCTTGTAATAATTTTCGCGCCCCTTCTGACACAGTCCCGCTTGTTTTCTTTCGATTCGTTTCGAATAATTGCAATTCTTTCATTCCAAATATAAAAATCAATTTCGACTCTCACCCCTAACTAATTTTTTTTTACACACGGGGGGACTATTTTTTCTATAGACACCCCATTTTACAGTCAACGCGCGCAGAAAAGGCGGATACATCTTCGATTGGTTTTATTAAAGGCTAATAAAACAATATTTATATCATGTTTTTCACTATTTTTTGAAAATCCAACAATAATTTTTGCGTGTCTCAATTATCCTCCACCAGTTATTACTCATATTCCAAATTAATATGTAGATGTAGAAAATAATTTTTTTAAAGATTTACTATAAATTAAAAAGTTAACATGTTTGAAAAAAAGTGTCAGCATTTTGAATTACTATTTTCATTTTGTAAAATAAAATTGTCGTGATCGTTTCTTAAATATTTTCTCTCACCGCGGACACAATTTTCTCGTCGTATCCTCGAGTAGCCCATGGTCACACAGGTCGAGGAATTGAACTCCACTGGAGACTTTTCAAAACAATTTTCACACGACTACTGACACATTTATAAATGTTAATTTGTTTTAAATGTTATTATTCATATTCCAACAACGTATTTTTCTATTAATTATCAAATATATATTTTTTTATCTTTATATTTATAATAACATTATTATTTTACGCCAACTAAATTGCACTGGGCTTCGTGTTTGGTCAGCCCTGGAACACTCTAGCTCTTTCCTGCTCACTCCAAATATTGTTTCACTCTGATTATGTTTATTTTAATCGAATCTCTGTACGGGCGCATGTAACTTTTTTTTACTGGGTTTTAACAATATCTCTATACTCTTTTACTTATATTCGAACCTGGCTGTCGGCTAGTTTTCTAGTCAGCATATATTCAGTACTTGCCGAGATTGTTAGTGTTGAGATATTTTTAATTGAAAATAACACGTATTCATAGTTAAGAGTAGCGTGCACTGTACACTATTTAGTTAGTATGAAAATAGGAAAATTAATTTGAATAAAATTTTTATTAGTTATAATTTTTCATTTTAATGTAAGTAATCACTTAATAGCTGAAGACCGCCAAGCGAATAAACAGTATTACAAATATTGGCTCCGGTTAAATTATTAAAACAAATATTTAGTTATCGGAGCATATTTTACTTTAATCAATTGGTAATATTTATACATATGATAAAATAAACTCGCGGACCATACAAAAAAATCCTAGTAATGTTCCAGCTGTCACAATTTATACGCAAGTTTCTGCATTAAAAGAAATTCATAAATTATTGTGGGTAATTTTAAAAAATATTTTTGAAAAACAATCATAAAAAAATATAACCTACATGTATTTTTTGTGAAAATACATTTATACTGAAGAAAAGATCGAGCATTCTCAAACACTATATTGCTAAAAATTACAGATTATGTAAATGTTTGACGTCAATCTATCGTCGTCCTACAGATAACTTCCAAAATAAATCAATTATAATTTATAATTTTACTATACATTTCAATAACACATTTCTATTGCGTATTTTGTGCGCTTCTTTTTCCGTCATTATTTATCGTAATAATATTTTTTTAAATAACAAGAAACATGAAATGTGATGTATAAAATCTATTCAGAATACAAAATTGCTAATAAAGTAATGAATAATTCACAGAAAACAATAAGAGAGTGGTTGGCCCCCAGCACCGATCGATTTCGAGAACTATTTAAATAAAATACCATCCAGGCGTATAACAAACAACGGCCGGGAATAATACATTAAAGTACCATATCCAATTTCAAGGCATATTGCATTTAATTAATGGTCTGTTTACCGCTCAAATTACCGTGGCAGCTTTTAATGACCAGCAAACAAATCACGGAACCAAAAGGGTTCCGAACGCCATCGGCTGGAAAGACGTTAGAAAGAGTACAGATATCGAATTTAGGGAATAAACCCGGAAATATTTATAATGCATGTGTTACAGTGAAGTTATATTTTCACTAGTATAAAAAACATGACTTCACTCAACCAGTGAAAAATTTTCAAACAATTGATTTACAAGTTCGCTGTTCAATATCAGTGAAACTGTATACGCTCACAAGCGGACGATCCGGTATACGCCGCGCACGCGTTATGTTTTTGTGTCATTCATCCATCTGACGTTGGAACATTTTAAACTTAGCCGGTGATGTGTCGCCCTACAACTGTGTCTTGAAAATTAGTTATGTTGTTATTGTTTACGTAATGTTAGTGTTAGCTTTAGAACTTTCATTTTAAAGCGTAGTTTTTTGGTTCGAAAAAATACAAATACAATTTTTATAGAAAATTAGAACTATTCTGGCGTCTGCTATCAGATTACTCAAAGGTATTTGAGATTCTGTAAAAATAAGGTAGATGGCTCTTTCAAATAATGGAACGATTAAATGTATTAATATCAAAAAACTAACATATAGGTTCGAAAATTTGTCGCTAAAAATATTATTGCTGTAGCGTAGTTGGATAATGCACCTTCCCCAGTTAGAAAAGACGTTCAGGTTCGAATCCCGGTGGCGCAACAACAATATTTTTCGATAAAATTGATTTTATATGTATATCTTTCTAATTAAAATATTTAATTTTTATTTAAAATATCTCCGGTTGAATACTATTTTCGTATTTTAATCAGGTATTTTAAGCAAAAATAAAATTAAACAAATGGACGTTTTACAGCTATCAAATTGACAGTTTAGAGCAGCATATAATTTCACTAAAATCTACCATGTAATTTCATAATTAATTACTAAGAACGTAATGAAACGCATCAGTAAAGAAAACTATAGGTTTAGTTAACTCGATTATTAGCCGCCGAAAAGATCAGATCTAGGGTCCCAATTCGCGGAAAAAGCGATATACTTGGGTATGTTATACTTGGTACAATCATAGGAAGAGCAATAATACATACCAATGTTCGCAAAAATATCACGTGTTAAATAATATTGTAATGCAAAAGAAATGCTAGACTTTGTAATGTACTATTTTACGAGAATAATATTTATAATGTGAATTACGTATTGCACAACGTCTTTATTTGTAATTTAAAAAATGCAATATTTTTAATTCAATAATTTTTTTTAAATTTAATTATTTTAAGTAAAGTCATGCAGTTAATTAATTAATTTAGTGCTTCGTAATCAATACAAAACAAGTCATATAAATAAGACAGAAATGTCTGAAAAGACTTTAGACTCAGTAGAAATAAGAAGTGGAAACCTAAAATATTTTTACAATTTATCTAACAAATTGAATTTTAATATGTCAGATCATTTACATTAACTTTTGAATTAAACCCTCACATGTGCCGATTCTACAGTATAGTTAGTTTTATAAAACATTTATAAACGACATTTAGTAACTCTTTTAATCCAATATCAGTAGATTTTTTACTTGGTCAGAAAACTATTAAACTCACTGTTCGGGGTCAAGAATTCCGTTTACGAGTGTCGTGGTTCTTAAGAAAAGAGTAACTAAAATGAGTATTGTTGTTTGTTCCCGGTTCCTACTCGAAATCCTTATCGTTTAGCTTTGTTATTATTTAACGATACATAAAATTAAATTACACCACAAATATTTTTACGATTTCTCGTTACTAGTACAACTTGTGCTATTAACACGAAATACATTTGAATGGA
This sequence comes from Eubasilissa splendida, assembly GCA_031772225.1. NCBI lineage: Eukaryota > Metazoa > Arthropoda > Insecta > Trichoptera > Phryganeidae > Eubasilissa > Eubasilissa splendida. The sequence continues at coordinate 21,583,432 of CM062847.1, forward strand.
TAATTATCGTTTTAATTCTTAATGACAAGTTCACGAGTAATATTTTTATTGTTAACTCGTGAATGCGAAATGTATTCAAATGTGATATTTGTTATATAAAAATAGCACTACCACGTCTTATTTCGACGCATGGAACCAATATTTCGCTTCTACCATATTTTCTCACACTAATCGCTTCATAATTCGAAAGGTTTCAGATATTACCCTAATTCAGATTTTTATATCTGATTATTCTGACTTTTGTCGCCTTCGGTTTATAGTACCATACCATAACATTATATATACTATTTTACATTTTTTTTTACAATTCAACTGAAGATTCTTAACTAATCCTTTTTGACCATTCCAAAATCCCTGTAAATTCATTGAAAGCAACAATCCACCCGGACCCCTTATTTTCGACCATTCTGAAATCTAGTACAGCTCATTACGGTTCAACAAGCCACGACAGGTAATACCTATAACCCAACCTCTTCATCTGATCATATAAATTATTGGCTTTGAAATATTCATAATATTTCAAAGGTAATTAATTATGATTTGTTCGAGAGGTTGGAGCTACGAGAGCCTTCGACCAAAGGGGGATTGTTTTCGATCAGGAAAGAGGGTATGTCGAGAGCCAATCAAATAAAAAAAAGTTCGATCTCAAACAAGAGCGGGAAATAGTGAAAAGCGAGGCACGGCCTGCGTGTACCATATTCTCTTACACGTACAGAGGTATAGTAAGCAGCGATCTATTTGCCATAGTACTGATTTATTATGTACGTGTCTACATGATGTATTTATTATATTTTAAATATGAATTAAATATATTAATTATAAAGATTTACATATAAAATCAATTTTATCGAAAAATATTGTTGTTGCGCCACCGAGATTCGACAACTTCACAATAAGAATGTGTTCTCCTAAAAAATATTATATTTTAAAATACACGATAATATTGCAGGAAATGATAAAAATGACAAGGGTATACCTTCATCGATAACATTTTTAACTCACTTTTCGAACATACTTACCTAGAACAGTACTAGCCAACAATGAAAATATATATATTTTTAATAACAATATTATTTTGCATAAATCTCTTCTGCTGGAGATGTTGTGCGTTTTTTTATCATACATTTTTATACATTTAATATTTGCAGCAATAACTCAATCGATTGACATTATATTGTAGTAAATGTATAGACCTTCTGAACTTTTTATATTTCAGTTCGTTGTAGAGCCTGTCTTTTTTTCATTTGTACAGACAATAATAGAGCATTTCATTTACACTGTCAAAAAATTTATCTAATGATTTTTAAATTTTTCTTTTTAGATATATTTTTTGGTTCATAACGATTGTTATTTTTCTCACTTTTTCAAGATGTCGGTTATCAAAAAATGTTTGCGGTATTTAATTAATATGGAAAAGGGTTAATTTTATAAAAAATCTGAAACTTCGTCTTATTTGGGTGTCAATAATTACAGATAACCGCCGACGGCGTAGAAATTAATGAGACTAAAATAAAATACCAACATATAAGCTCAAATAATCGTGAAGCCCGCGTGCATCTTACATTACAGTATTTAAAAGACGGAACATTTTTTCATTTTATATAGAGTATCGATTTTTCATTCACTTTTGAGAAAAGGTCAATAAAAATGCCATAAATATGTATTAAATAAGTTTCCACCCCTAAAAGTTCCGCTCCCGCGATTCATTAGCCCGTGTCCCGGCAGCGGCGGAGAATCTATGATCAGGTCGCTAAAAAGAAGATCATCGCAGAATCGCTCGTAAAAAAGCAATATTCATTTTGGATGTATCGACTTTGAGCAATTTAAAAGTTTCTAAAACTGTTATTAGCCTCTACCCACCCTTGGCAACTCCGCCCCCACCAGAGCGGAGCAGTAACTGAGGCAGCACTTTGGGCGCCACTCATCAAATTGATTAGAAAGGGGACACAGTAGACAAGTGGTATTACTATTCTTCAGGGAAATATTTATATTTTATACGCTTAAACTTAATTCTGAATTCTTCATTTCTTAAGTGTTGACATATAGTGGCCTGAATACTCCGTTCGTAATGCACCTCCATAAGTTCCGGTCCTGAGTTGCCCGACAAATGGATACATTGCATTGGAGTGAAATATTAATTTCCTTTTAAATATACCAAATATACATGTGATATGTGTCATTTCTATTCTGAAACCACATTTATCAAATAGATAAAAAAATAGCTGTCAGTAATTTTAAAACTGGGACACTAATTAAAGTAGGTAATTACGGTTTAAATGATTTAATTTTTTCACAGAAACCATCCTATGTACGTATTTCATAAAATGTACGTAGAAAGTACCTACATATTTCGTTCCCATCTTTGAGCGGATTTTAAAATGATAATTCAGATACATTAATCACATTAAAAGTTAATTTCAATCAAGGTACATCAAAATTATTGCACTATCACGTATACTTAAAATTAATAACACGTGTGACTAATTTATCGTTAAAATAAGTAACGTCTAATATCAAAAGTCTAGTATTAATGTCAAATTATATTCCATTTAAAAGTTATCTTCGAATGTATATATAATATTTATTCTGTTTTCTTTTTTTATTATTAAAGCAGTTAAAAAATAAAAAGGAGTGATCGTATTCCATGAAATCTTGAATACATTTTTCATGTCCCGACAGCATGTGACATTGAGCATTTTTCCCAGATCAAAGCATTATTGCGTATTAAAAACTTTTTAAACTTTTTAAGTTAGTTTTAGTTACATAATACTTTTATGTATATTTTTTTAACATTTCATGGCTGTTTAGTCTAGTTTATTTTTTTACTTCAACATTATAAATGAATTTACCAGATGTTTTGTACAGATATATATATATTTTAAATATATTATTTAGCGTTGACATAAAATTATAATTGTAAAATGTAAATGCATTAGAATCTATTTTTTTTCCAATTCCTCAGAGTCTACGACACTCTACATGCGGCTAGACCGCCAAATCTACCGCTACAAGTGATCGCTTTGACACTTTTACTAACTACCTTACTGTAATAAACATCATATATGTTTTATATTAATACATATATATTTCCTACATATATGAATTTATAAAATCAATCAAGTTTTACGGATAGCGGCCAAATGTTATGTTTTTTACTCTTTACCTAAATAATCGCGAGACACTATCAGCCGCCTCGCCCCGGCTTAGACAATGCCGGATTACTGGACGTGCCTAATTAGCGAGATTCTAGTGAACTAACATAACTGTAACTTCAAAATGATTTGTTAAAATGTTAAAATATATTATTGTACTATTGTAAATATGATACCTGGAAACATATTAATATAAAGCACCTACTCAAACATCACAAGGAATCGGAAATTGCGAGCATTTGGTAACCACGTGTTTCACAATATTATATCATATTAAGTGGATTATTTTTTGGAGACAATATCTTTGGGCAAATGCAAAAAAGATGGCAAGAGAATGCTCCAGGCGCTGTCAGAGCAATTCTCTTAAATTGTTTAAGTTGAGGAATAGTTTTCGTATATATTTTATTATTTTTCACGAGAAAATATTCAGTTTACGATGTAAAGAATAATAAAAAGGCTAGACTTAATTACTACCAATATAATAATATGAAAATAATTAATTAAATAGTTACGTTCGTCTCACGGTACTTCGTTAATAAATGATATAGAACCCGTTTTATCACTATTGATCAAAAATCGAAAACAAAATCATAAACATGTACTCAATTGTTTGGTACGATTTTAGCGTACGATAATATTCCATCCATTAAAAAAATAACTACAACTTCCAAGTGAAATATATTTTTTTAAGGCGATTCGTCGGAAATTCAAGCGAAATTCAGCTGCGACGGCACCTTTTCTAGCAATTTCTCTTGTATTTTATATCACATTTTTCTATGGAAAATTATCAAATTATAATTTAATCGATAAGTTCCATATATTATTAATACATATATTTTTTTAAATCTATACAAACATAATTATTTTAGTTGTTTGTTTTAGAACTGAAGAAAATATGTCCACTTTGTAAGCTTCATTTAGCTGTATGAACATGTGGGATGATTTTTTTTTTTCATTTATATTATAATGTAAATTATTGTCTTTATTACATATAAATATTATATATATCGGTTATGCGGTTTTCTTACAATTTATATTCTAAAGGAGACTGTTTTTAAAAATAATATACCTTTTGTAAGTAATTTTGAACACTTTATACGATGTTAACAACTTTTAAACATCAACGGATTAAAAGAATGAACGCCATTCTTTAAAAATTAACATAATAAATATTTAAAAACTATTCTGATCCGTCGATTTCAGCTATTTAAACTAAACACTGTAAAAATATCCGTCAGAATGCTCCGATAGGTTGAGCAATGAGGATGTGTCTCTGCGCCTCACTTGCGCATTTTTAATTTCATACATTTTATTTGCTTACCAGTGCAGTGCACTCTATAAAGTAATAAATAAATTGAATTAAATTATTATTACTAACTTATGCTGTCTTATTGAACATGTTTTAAAGATTTTTGTACTGATTCTTTAAATTTTCTAAAGTAGGTGGTGAATAATATTTACTCACATTTTGCCGATTAAAATAGATTTGTAAACGATTATAATTGTGATAGATGGGCAATCGGAGTCATCAGGAGATCTAGAGAATGGAGAACGTAGACAAATAGTTGATCCTTGTGGCAATGTTTGCCGTAAAAGTGTTATGCAGTTTGGCATATATTAAAAATTATAATTTTAAAAATATATAATTTTTAAATTGACTTTGTATTATACACGCACAATTTTTGATTTAATATCACTACTTATTTCGGGAAGAGCAGTCCTTCCCATCTACAGGTGTAAATTAAACTAAATTAAATACTTTTATTTTATTTTAAAGAGATCACATTAATTGTAATTTTTTCAGAACATAGTTCTGTGATATTATAATACAAATTAAACGCATCAATTAGAAAGATATACATACAGATAAACTGAATTTATCGAAAAAATATTTTAGCCGATACCGGGATTTGAACCAGAATAATAAGCGATAACCAATTACACTACGTCAGCCTCGTAAAAAGTCGACAAATTTTCGAACTTCCTTACAACTTTCTCTTGCATTTTTCCATGGAAAGTTATCTAACTTTAATTTATTCAATAAGTTCCATACATTATTAATGCAAATATATATTTTGAAATACACAAAACTAAATTATTCAATTAATAAATAAATTACGAAACGAAACCAATATATGAAAAGTTATTAAAAGAATTTTTTTTTTTTTTTGGAAATTGACTATCGATGAACGTAATTTCTTAAAAGTAATTTAGTCATACTCTAGATGTCTAAAAGTTAGTAAATTATAATCTTCAGGATTAGGTTAGATCCGTCAATGTCTCAATTTAAATTAGTATTTCTGAATTTAAAAGTAAGTAAGAATTCTATCATTATTGTTATTTAAGTGTTTCATTTGTGATACAAAATTATTAATAAAACATCATCAAGTCAAGCACGTCGCTAACATGATTAATTATTAAGAGTACCCAAGAGTAGTAAAATAACACGTCTACCTAATTTTTATTATACCGATCCTATAAAAAGGTATTTTAAACTTATTATGAAGTGAACTTTAAATTTCACATAAAAAAATTATGTGATAATGTTTTGAAAATTTGTTTTAAGGTTTTTGCGAGCACTCGTGTATGCAACTGGTGTTATTTGTATATGGTTTCCTTTAATAAATCAACCCATTGATGGCGTTGGTCATTTACAACTAACATATAAAGGAAGATACAGAAACGATATTAAAAAAAGCGCGATCTAACTCAGAAGAGACGCTAGTGGCATATATATATATATGGAATTCTAGGTATTCTACGTTAGATCGCTTTTTTTGTAGACGGCTTCCTTAAGGAAACCTAGGCAAACAATTCAGCATGCAATATAAATCTCACAGTCGAGCATCATACCGTATTTTTTTAGGCAACGCTTTGATAATGATACGTGTTATCATGCAAGAAACTTCGGCCTAAGTTTCTCAATAAAACCATCTACAAAAAACGCGATCTGACGTAGAAGAGACCCTAGTTCCATACACTAGTTCTTGCGAAAACCTTATATATATATACATATATGCACATATGTAATATACACCACCCAAACAATAACAAACAGTGCATACGGAATTCTTATTTCATGTTTTCAAATGTTTCTTAACCATCTACTATATTTTTTAAATATCGGTAACTATATTTATGCATTTTCTCATTAATTTGTCTTCATTTTTTTGATCAATATTAAACCAATTTATAAAAATTGATTAACCTGTAGAATTTTTTACCTTTTTTAACTCTACATAAGTTTAATCTGTCAAAACAGGAAATGAAAAATGTAATTAAATTTATAAGGATGTATTAAAATTTTGTAATTATTGTCGTTTCCATGCACTGCTCGTTGAACGAAATTGTTCTGCCAGGCCTCTCAGCCGACCGGCAGCGCTACGGAAATGGAACTAAATTCCCACGTCCCGAAAAGCGTTCCCTTCACCCCGCCAAAAAACTACGTAAAATTCTTCCGAAATCCATCCGCCGCTTTAGTACACGACCGTCTTAACTGAAACGTGAATGAAAAGATTTTTTTGGATATGCGATATTTTTGAAGAAAGAAGTATTAAGAATTATAAAATTGTATTACAAAATAGTTTTATAAAATTTCAGAAAAATATATATTCCTTCTAGAACCTTAAACTAGCCAAATTCTGTAATAAACAAAACAGGATCATATCCACGAGCATTCTCAGAAAAACATTCTGACGAGACATTTAAAATGTAGTTTTTTTATTTTAAACACTACAAATAACAAATACAAAACACAAAATGTAATGAAATGGACGAAGAACTTTGTCTAATATTGTTATGATCCGCTTCATTGAACGTGCATAGTAAAAAGTAGTTTTGTGAACATTTATATAAAATCCAAATTATCAACTCTCTCAATTTAATGTAACCCTCGCCGGCCGCACGCTCTCGAGTCGGTGCCTACATTAAACAGATACTAAAATGATTTAAATTCATATTTATACTGACAAGAGCATGTGCACTTAGAAAAGTACATCACAAGTGCATTAGTGTGCACTTCAAACCGTTTTTTTAAACACCCGTACATTAGTAATGGTAACTTGTTTACACGTAATTACGAACATAGCTATCAGATAATGACGTCAACTATGCGTTTTGTATTCATTTTAAGCCGGGATTTTAAATATATAAAATTATTATTTATGTGGTAATAAATTTAACAAACTTTTTGGTGTTTTCATATTATTAATATTTTTTTTATTTTTCAGGAGAAAATTTCTTCTAAATAATAAAGTTGTATCAATGTGTCCAAAATTTAATAAAAATGAATTGATAATTCTGGCGTCTGCTATTAGTTTACTCAAAGGTATTTGAGATTCTGTAAAAATAAGGTAGATGGCTCTGTCAAATGATGGAACGATTAAATGTATTAATATCAAAAAGGTAACATGTAGGGTCGAAAATTGTCGCTAAAAATAATGTCGCTGTAGCTTAGTTGGATAAAGCACCTTCCCCGGTTAGGAAAGAGATCCAGGTTCGAATCCCGGTGGCGCAACAACAATATTTTTCGATAAAATTGATTTTATATGTATATCTTTATAATTAATATATTTAATTCATATTTAAAACTTTTTATTTATTTACATAAAAACATTTTGTGTTATCAATATTATTACTAGGAATAGCTTGAATGGCCGATAGATGGATATGAAGCCCCGACTTGTTGTCGAGGATAGGTATAATGACAACTTTGCTTAATAAGCCACATATGCTTAATATCCATATGTATTAATTTCATGCCAGTACATGCGCATTCATAACAAAATTTAAAATGTTCCTAAAATAATATACATACACAGGAATATATGCGTATGTTGGTAATGGTCGATATGATAAAATTGGTATATTACATGTGGGTACCATAACACCGTTAAAGCAGTTTCTAAAAAATAATATCGCGCCATACGTGATATTTAATGTTTATTTTCACTTTAACTTAACAAACTTAACAAATTAGTATTATACATACCGAGTAGTTAATTACTTCGAAAATATTATTTTCATTATGAATAATAACTTATTGGTATATTAATTTATTGATTTGGTATCAAACTTTTAAGTAAAATATACTTATGTCTTCTAGCTATCAGTTAGAGAAATCCTTGCATTTTTAAATATATATTGGTACCTTATTAAGTTTATTTAATTTAAAAGAACAAATTCACTGTTCAAAATGATTGATATCTTACTATTGCAATCAAGAATTGAGAAATTTTCTATGGACAAAACGAAAATTATGATATATTAAATAAAAACGTATATTTTTACGGTATTTATATAATAATGAACGTTCTATATCTAAATTATTCTGCCGTGCGAACGAAATAAGCTGCCGTAAGGTATTTCTTTAGGTAAAACTTTGGCTGGGCATTCCTTATATTCTCATATTTATTGTCATTACAAAACAACCAACCTTGGTGTTAGCCTCCAAAGAACAATATTAGTGTAAAATATAAACTACTTAGATACTAACAAAATATATCCCTTTTATTTATCTAAACAGCCAAAGAACAATTGTTTTTCAAAGCATATATCGTTTTAATTAATATTATTAATCATTACATATGTATATTTTATAGGTACAAAAAATTACAATAATTAATTCTAACTAACAATCTCAAGAGGATAGCACATAATATATGATAGTATTTTAATATTAACATCTAATAATTGATATATTAAACATAATAAATATTTTCTTCGCTTTCAAAATCATATAAATATTTTACTTTCAATTTATTATTATTTAATTATTAAAGCTTTAGAAGCGTTATAATACTTTCACTACAAGGTCTCGTTTCATCACGTATCATTTCATGTGACTAAAAAATATTTTCAATTGACTACGTCTTCTCATTCTTATAAAATTGTTAACATTAATGTTAATATTGGAATGAACGAAATATAGGCAAGGGGGTTAATAAAAACTTACTAAAGAGATGCTTAATTACTGTATATTAAGAAGAATTACAAATTATCCTACAACCCGTTCAGCTCGCCATGTGTGCCAGAAGTGCACAATGTGTGAGATGGAACCATACCACAAATCAGGATGAAATAGAAATCCTAGCATGAATGTACTGATAAACTGCCCAAGGAGGCCACTCTTTCCGGAGTTTTCCCTCATCAATTCCATATCCCGATATCCAGACATAATATGGTAAAAAAATGTACGAATTCTATTTGGAATTTACAATGGATGAATCCAAATAATTATAAGGGTAATCGGCTTAAAATAATTCAAAGATCTATTCCCCTCACTCCTTGGTTCTCCAAAAGAACAAAAAAAAACTCTAGAATGAGAATCAGGCATCGCCAGGTAGCCTCACATCTATTCAGATTGAACTTAATAGATTCCTCAATGTGTGAGTATGGTGCCGAGGAGGAAACCCTTGACCATGTCTTTTTTACCTGTCCATTGCAGTTCACAGGTTTTTTTACAGTAATCTCGTCAATGGTAATTTTCAACTCTGGCTAATTTGTGTCATCTCCTTTCCCTTAATTCGTCACATTTAATCTATATAATAACACATTTTTTTAACGACAATGGTATTTACTTGTAATGTAATATTTCCTATTCCTATATTATTGTAACTTGATAAATGGCACAAATCACTCTTGAAGGGTGGATTACCTATTTAAAAGAAAAAGAAGAAGAAATCCTAGCAACTACTTGCAGAGGAAATCTGATTGAATTAATAAAATTTGCAAAAGCATGTAACGTATCCCAATAAATTACATATTGAAAACTGACGAATTGTGATTTAAGTAATTTTAAAAGTAATTGCAAAAAAAAATATTCTTAAAAAAAAAACAATTAAATAAGTGTAATCTAATCAAAATAATTAAGCAAGTAATTAAGAACGGTCGAGTAGTGCGTATTTTAACAGTATTTTTCTAAGCTGAAGCGGGTTGATAGTTCAAAGCTCAATACAGATACAGTTTCATTAATTAAATGAAGCGATAATTACGAGTGCGTCAGTGACTAGTTGGCCGTGGATAATATATTTTGTTCTGAAGTGGAGCAACATGATCACAGCATACACTGTACACTGCACTATCGGTGAAGCAATTATTTTTATCAAAAGCATTATCCATCCTCTCTCGTATGTCATTATAACTAACTTTAATATCGTGTCAAATAAAAAACATCAATTATCATCAGAGGTTTAAAACATAAACTTTTAATTCTCGTTTAATTGTGTTCAAAAAATCAAATTAAATTGTAGACTTGAAACTTCATTCGCGTCTGTCTCCTGCAGCCTATCATTTACCTGGTTAAATTAAAAACACAGGACTATAATACAAACACATTACACGCGGTACGTTTTACTTGTCAGCAAACTCAAATAAACAATTAGTTTTTTTTATAAAAGGCTGAAACCGCGTATGCAACAATACAATTATTCAATCTCAATATCTTATTTTACTGCCGTTAAATGGAGAATTTTATTTTGGGCTATAAACTGCAATAAACACTTTTCTTTAGATACGACAATATTCCAAAACATGTTTTTATTATCAAATTACATCAACACAATGAAAACAGAATAATATTTATTTAAATTTCTAATCGTCGTTTGTTAAACCAGACATCTGGCGAGATATGACACATACATTTTAATCAAACAAAATTAAGATCAAATTACGAAAACAGTACGATTTTTTTCATATTTATTTATTATTTTAAGTCAGCAGTCATAGCATTAAATCTTATTTTACAATCAGTTCAACATTCTCATTTATACGTAATACATTAAATTTAATTTATTATAGGAAATCAAGCTATCTTTTTATCTCACTATTAGAGGAATTATGAAAGATGATTGTTTCTATTAAGGTTATCGAATAATAAGATATATTATAATTAATATGTGGATTTTGATTCGGTGATAATCTCTAAACATTTTCAATGTTTTTATTTATTGGTTTTACACATTTAAAATCAACGATATTAATTTGAATTTAAACTTAACCAACTCAATATCATTTATCTGCTTAATTGAATCATCGTATCTTAATATTATAATTATAATATTAAAATATAATGATTCAGTCACGTTTAACTTCTTAAAATGTGACGTCCATTCCCTATAACTTAACACATTAGTATATGTAATTTTCTTATCTAATATATCATTGAATCTTGTTAATCAATTATTAGATTCAACCAATCTTGTCCATGAACATTTTTAAATTTGTCGAACATAAATCTGACTCTAAGACCGAGACTCTAAAATGTTGAGCAACCCTAAAAGTAATTAAATGTTTATTGCAAGTATGCTGCACTCAACAAGCAGAAACAATGATAATTATTATCGTCACATCACGCAAGTTTAAATAAATTTTCATTATCTTGAAGTGCAGTCACACTAAAAATCAAGAACTTTACAAACAGCATATTAAAAAATCAATGAATCACGAAGAGATAACGTGACATCACTTTAAATTTAATCGTTATATGTGATATAATGTGATAATCGTATTTTATACAAAAACTTTTTATCTAGTCATGAAGAAAATTTTAAATTTTAAACCGTTAATAAAAATTACCCATAATTATCTTCATTATAAATAAACGTTGGAAAATATATTAAATGTAGTAATAAATAAACAATGCATAAAGTGACTAGTATTAAAAGGAACATTTTAGATTTGCGGCTGAGGTTCTAAATGTTATTTAAAAATACGTTTTTGATTTTCAACAATAACATAATTATGATTTCAGGAAAGATTAATGCCACACTGCAGTTTTTGTGAAACTAAAGCTATTAATGAACTAATTAATTTTATATGTAAATTTGCCAAATAAATCATTTCAATGGGTTTGGTAATAAATAATAATTATAAATATTATGCATTTAGCATATCTTTATATGTACATATATTTTAAACACCGGCCTTACTAGGTCTTCGCACGTGCTGAGGGATCTTTAGGTTTAAAAAAATCATGCTTTAAAATAATGATCTAAATTTAGATAAAATACATTTATCATTTTAAAGTATACTAATATTCACGAATTATATAATACAAAAAATAAAACAAGAATTTAAAAAAGGAGTAAAAGTTACAAAAATTCGATATTTTACAAGAAAAATAATATAAAATTACGACACACATATTTAAATTTTCCGTGAAACCATTTTGATTAATTTACTTATAAGTCCTTGTTAAAAAAAGAATAGTTAATTAACAAATAAGTAGTAATTAAAGAAATATAATAAAATAGTTTTACATATATTATAATTAAGATACAAGTCCGATCAAAGACGTACAAAAAATATATATTGAGTTAATAACTGCGACTTGTAAAATAAGGATACGCACGATGATGCAAGAAACATTTCTATTTTCATTTGTAAGCCAATTTTTTGGTGGGACAAAATATATCGGCACCCGTTTCAAAAAGTTAACATTCAAATTGCTTAGTGAGAACTCGATGGTTCTATGGTACGACAATCGGTTTAAATATTGTCTTTGGTATTGAATAGGTTGCTAAAAAAGATTCGTCGAGGAACACGAATCGAGAAACGGGGAAGATGACATGTGTTACCGCAGGTAATCACCGGTGACGTCCCTAGGTAAAGTGCCGCCCATAAGCAAATTTCAGAATGCCGCCCCAACTATATTTACTAACCTAACCTATCCCTATCAATGTGTAGGTATTGTTTAAATTCATGTTGTCTTTTGAAATTGTATTGTTTTACGACCGGATGCATTATTTTCTTTCGCCAAATTTTTACAGCATTGTTTTATTGGCATTCTTGCCCTTTGATATTTTCTCATATTTTTTTGTCGGATTTTTTTCGCACAATTCTGAAAAATGTACTTTTAAAGTGTCCTATAATATCTATTTTTTACATTTTTACATACGGAACGATGATTAAAATATTTTTATCATATCTAATACTTATTATTATTGTGTCGCCAATTTGCCGCCCCCAGGCACCGCCTTACTCGCCTACGCCTGTGGGACGTCCATGGTAATCACCATCTCTGTACAGGGTAATTATTCATATAAGGTGTGCGTATACAGATATTTGAAAAATAAACGTTTCTCATTATATTATTAGCGGAATATAAACGCATTATTAAAGTTCTGGAATCATATTCTATCTGATAAATATTTAATTTTCATTTATTTATCATAAATGCAAATCCGTAGAGTTTATTTGAACATACCTATTTAATGTGCCTGAACACTTATCAATTACATGGATCGTCTCTATTAAGATGTAAATACGTGAAATTAAATATGGTACTTTTATAATTATTGCCTAAATTTAGATCGCTCTATATTTCGGATATATAGGTAGGTACGCATCGTTACACTATCAGATAAAATAAAATAATTTTATTAAATCTATATAGTTGCATTAAAATATTTTTAAAACTCTTATCAATTAATTAACATCCATTATCAAATTATTATTTTGCACAACATATTTGTATGGCGAAAAATTAATTACATTGTATGCATGTTATTTTTTGATGTACCTACTACAATTTTACAAATGTATTTAACAAAATAATAATTATTTACTTAATTATAGTGGAAAGGAGATAACTAATTATAATAAATAGTTATAAGCAGTATAAAATGTTAATATTGTTTATGATACGGATAAAATTTTGCGTGAAGCTAATTAGACATAAATAATATATACATATTAGCTCAATTAAAACTATATGATTTTGAAACAAACATACTATTAATTAAAATCACATCGATTAATTAACGAGACCTTCGGAGGGTCGTTTTTTAAATAATTGTTTAATTTACGGAAAAGCAATTAGTGTAATAATACAGGTTAATGTAGATCGACGCCCTTCCGACGGATATGGTAGTAAAGGATTCTTCACATTATCGGACTAATGAGGCTTTAAAGGAGTTTATATTAATTAATTGGTCATTATGTAGGCGAATGAGTGGCGTCAGTGATAGATTATCCAAGCTGAGAACAGCAAATGCAGAGCTTTTCAACCTAGAAGTTTTGCAGTTTCAAATTTGATGGTTGAATAGAATAAAAGTAATTAAGTAATTCGCATATATACAACAAAATTATTTTATTCCACTCATTAATATGAATAGCGGTTCGGTTGTATCTGTTCAATAGTCAGTTAGTGAACAAACATTACTCAATAATCGGTACATAGTTAAATATAAATAATATTATGTTACAAATAAAATATTTTATGGCTGTTAACGAAACATACATACATGGACGTGATTATTCTTCAGAAAAAAATCTATTACATTTATATGTATATAAATTTATTTTGTTACTATTATACATCGTTATTTTTTTATTGTGATATTAGTCATGCTCGGAGTAGAACTAGAAATAAACCAAAATACTTTTTTTTTTAACTTTAAGATATATTTAGTCCTAATTCGCTTCGTACGTTCGTAATTAATTACTCAAATAAATATTTGATTCTGATCTTTCATTATTTATTCATTTATTTATTTACTGGACTATTTTCGAAACACATTTTTTCGATTGAACAATTATCGCAGAAATGAAATCATATTTTTTCACGTTTTAATTCAACTTAAATATAATATTTCGTCATGTAAATTTTTAAAATGCGTTTTTATTTACATTAGTTTTATTTCATATCGTTTTAATGACCAACACTAATTCTACGCATTAAAATGTATATTTGTCTGTATTTTGTCTCATTTGATATTTTTTTTTATTTTAAATTTATTTACAAACATAATTTGAGATTTTCGAGTTGACTGCTAATTTTTGTTAATAGTTTAAATAAAAATTAACATGCAGTAATTATTGATAAAGATTTCGTAAAAAAATATTTGTTAAAATATACATATCTAGTCAATGGAAAAATCTGTGAATGAAAATATTAATGAAAAAGGTCTCAAAAATGTTTATTGCCGTTGTAATTGATATAAACTAATATTTATTTCGTTCTGTGCAAGAATAAAAATGAAACGCAATTATTTTATTTCTGTACAGTGGTGAATTAAATAAACTGAGCAAATTATAATAAAATCCGACCTTTTCTCCAATTATTCCAAGTGTGATAAAAACGTAAGTAATTCTAACAACTTCTCGATGACTATAAAATAAATTATTTTCAGGATAACACATTCTTATTTTGAAGTTGTAATTATTCAGAACAGACGGTCTGTGATATTTTAAATATTAATTAAATATATTAATTAAATTTGTTGGTAAAATTGATTTTATATGTATATATCTTTCTAATTAATATATTTAATTCATTTTTTAATTATTTTCATTACTAAGAACACGAATCAATAATAACTTTACCTATATTTATATTTAATAATACCCAAGTATCTGCGACCACCTGAAAACTTTTCCCTGTATGTTTACCTCTTACAACACGTGTAAATAGCGGCCCACGTGGTATTCGAATGTCAAAACTGTTTGCGCTAAAGTTGCAATTATTCTGTTACACATTCTAAAAATTACTACAGTATACCGTTATTACACTTTTTTATTTTGAACTTAATATTAAAATGATGCTGGTATTTCATCGTTCACAATTACTTACTTACTAAACAAATCTAAATAATGTCAGGAATTTCTTTATAAATATATTCAAATCTTACCTTCATGTAATAATTGTACCGACGATCCTTGAAGGTGGTGTTGCCCCTGCATCCACCAGCTTCGCCGAACTGCCAAATGATGAAGCTGAGAGTCTCTGCTTAGAACAAATACAGCTTCTCTTCAAATGGACGAGATACGAGACTTTAAAAATGTCAAAGCGTTGTATAAAGAACTCCGCGAAGGATGCAATAAGACCTAACGTGTCAGTTTGTTGGTCTCAATCAATGTATCAAAACATGTTTTCATTGTACAATGTTTATTATCTCCGATTAAACCGAGGGTCTTAATAATTGGCATTTGACTGCGACGATATCGCCATAATTAAGTAACACTTATATTTACATTATTGTTATATAGTCGTACGTATTTCAGGATTATACAATGTGATTATGCACTTAAAACGCATCCAGCGCGATGCGTCAACCGGCGACAGGAAAAACACAGCTACGATAAGAAAAATAGGAAATCCCTTACAAAAAAAATATATTTTTTAAATTAACTTTTTCCAGTGTTGGCGGGAAATCGAAACGTCAAAACTCGCGCGCGCGCAAAATTCCGGCCACAAAGACACAGACGACCTGCCAGCGCGACCGCTGAAGCTTGAATGGTCCCGCGATCGTGTACGCCGGTACGCGGATCGGAGCAGCGTTCCGTCGGCGGTCGGGACACAGTGCGGCAGTCGGGTCGCCGCGCACACCGGCCGATGTACGACGAATGAGGCAGCGCCGGCACGGAGGCCCGCCGCAGCCGCCCAACTACGGCGACGGCTGTAATCGCGCCCGACGCGCGTGCGCGGCTATCTGACATTTCATTTAAATCGCGAAATTTGAATATAATTTAAAGTTTTTTCCTCACTCGTTACATGAACCACCCATCAGAAATATGACGTTTAACACTCGCATATTACGTCCGCCCCGAATCTTTTGTCGATATTTTTTAAGTTCAAATTCTAATTATAAAACATTAAACATCTCGAGGGCGCAGTGTATAATAAGTAAAAGTTTTTGACCTTACTTTCTACTTCATAATACGTACAGGATAAATATTATGTTCAAGACCGATGTTTTTGAATAACCATTTTTTTTAATTTGATTTTTATTTATCGACACTTGATTTATTTCAATTATGTATGGAATATGACATCGGCCAAGTGGCCGCTTCTGACAACAGCACAAATTCATGCTCTTTTAACCATATTTTTCATAACATTCGTGCTGAATATTGTCCTGTAACATCTGAATTGTTCCTGGCTTATTGGCGTAGACCTTCACTTTTAAATACCCTCACAGAAAAAAGTCGGGAGTCGTCATAGCATGTGATCGAGGAGGTCAATTGCTATCACCACTTTTTGACATTATGCGATCGGGAAAAATTTATTACAAAATTTCGAGCGTAGCTCGGTCTGTGTGTGAAGTGACCGAGCAACCGTCCTGTTGAAACCACATGTGTTGCAGACCCAATCGATCCAATTTGGCTACCAAGAAGTTTTCCAAAATGTGACGATAGCGATCACCATAAATGCTTACAGCATTGCTATTATTATATATATATAATGTTTTAATGACTTCAATACATTGTTGAGGCATTAGATGCTTTATATTAAATTGTAGTTAACTACTCTCTACGACTATTAAATTCGAACTAACAAATGTCTGCCAAACCAAAATGGCGTCCAAATAAAATCAGCCTGGAACATAATATTCACCTGTATTTGGTTTGTAGTAATTTTTTGATCATCACCCAGATATAATTGATAAAGAAATGCATCCAGAAAAACACAGAACACCAAAGGGTAGAGAGTAATCGTCCAATACGCAGCAATTTAGTAAGATTATCTCTCGATGTGGGAAAGTGATTTTTCGGGCATTCATATTTAATTATAAATTTAATTTTAACTTTCTAGCGTTTTATCTGAGTCTAAAGATGGCGAGATTATTCTAATGATATATTATTCTAATTTCACAAATCACATCTGACAGCGATGTATAATAACAAAACATCCGTACTTTTGGACAGGTAAAATTGTACACCTCGAGGTTTAAATTAAAATTATAAAATACTTTAATAAAGCTAAATAAATTCGGAAGGACACGAAGACTATTACTAAAAAATATGTCGTTTATTATTAAAATATTTTAGCGTTACACATTGCCAGAATTACTGAACTCGATAGTATGAAATGATTATATTATTAAAATATTCAATACAGTACTTTTATAATAAGTAATATATAAATAATTACAGAAATATATAAATGTCAGTTGTATCAGCTTACAGACTGTACAAAAGTCATAATATTATAATGTAACATTCAGAAACAATTATGTTATACTGTCAAAACGAAGGCCTTTGTTTTTCTATTTGAAAAATGTACCATCATTAAAATCGTCTTATATCCACCATATTCTCAATTCAAAGGAAATTGACCATTCCAATTGATCATTCCATTTATCAGTTTTCTTTCAAATTTTTCTGCGTAAAAGCGTTAGACACAAAGTTGTACTTAAGTTTAAATTGTAAGCAGAACCCAGCGCACTAAAATTAAAATCAGCTCAAATTAAGTTAAGGTATTGTATATACATGCCATCATTTTTACTGTATACGTACAGGGTGTCACAAAAAATATGTACAGGTAAGATAGAAATTCAAAAATCCAGCATCCATCACATTTAAAAGCGAGTCCAGTATTATTATTATTTCCAGTATCTTCCCACAATCATCGTGATGTGAGGGTCAACTTTTATGAAAATCTCCTGAACAGGTGGATTAAGTAAAGAAGTAGCTTTGAATCCCCCCCTGTTCTCCTGACCTCGCGCCATTGAAAATTTTTAATGGAGGCAAAACCGGCAAGAATTAAGGGAAGCTGCCGAGGTAAAATGCAACTAAATATAGCTTGAAATGCTTCGTGATTTTTGCAATTTCATTTAATTGCGTACAGTAGTGCCTGAATCTAAACGGACATCACTTGACAAATTTAGCTTAATGAGATTGAACCTCCTTTCAAATTGTGGTCAAAATTATCTAACACCCTGTTTATGTAAAATATAATGTTTATATAATAAATGAGAGAAAAACTGTTCATTCATATTTACCAGGATATGAAAATAAATGAAACAACACAAATAAATAAAATAAAAATATATATTTCATGATCGGTACCTGCTTATGTAACAAGTACCTTGAATATATACACCTCATAAAATACTTTTCAGAAATAATCGTCGAAATCATCTGCGCAAAAGATGTGGGGTGGAATTAAAAAACATAAAAATAACTTTTTATTATATTATAACTGATCAAATATGTATTAAATTATTCCAAGGGGATTGGTACAAAAAATCATCTTGATTACTTGAGTTGTTTACCATTGAATATCAGTCCAAATGATTGTTGTAAAGTTAGCAATGTGAACTTTATCTGCAACAGATAGGTAGATGCCAGCCGCGGTCTCTTCATACATGCTGTGGATGCTCCGCATCACTTGAGTTCTAGAGTCAGAAACTTTTTGTTTCTAGCCAAAAACTGCACTTCAGCAAATAAATTCGTCCTATCCTTTAGAGACCGGTCATAACACACACTACGACGCACGCACATAGCGAGTCGAAATACATATAGGTACATTCTCAACAGCATACATATACATACCAGCAACAATGGATTCTATCATTCGTTCCGTATCCACAAAGTTTGTAAGTATTCTACTTTCGCGCATACGCATTCAGTTCCTCCTGTTAATGTCTTCGAATAGTGCATACGTATTCGTTAACAGCATCCAACGTACAAAAAATGACTTTAATACTTATGTGTATAATGCACAAAATAGCTTATTACATATTACAAAGTGAGCGGATTGTTTTGAGAAATTTGTTTGTGTGACGCATTTTTTACAGTTTGTATGGAATACTTGAAGCCGAATTATAGAAACATTTAATGTCCTTCGATTATATTTTATATTTTAAAGTAGGTATAAATTTGTTTTCCAGCATCCTTTCTACAAAAAGTCACCGGCCGCCACTGGTAGATGCGTACCAAAAATACTTATTTTATAAAAACACGTGATTCGTTCACCTCCACGATCATAAAAACTCTTCAACCCTTAAATATTAACAGTTAAGGGGTCTTTAAAAGTTCAATCTCTAACAAGATTATACAAGCAATTCATTTATCAACACTGACGGAACCAGTTTTTCCTGCAACACAAAGGAATTCCACTTTTTAAATTAAATTTGATCCTTTCCGTTTCTATGTACTATAAACAATATTTCACAACTTCTTAAACTCTGCGTCAAGTGTTGATATAATTCACATATTAAAATATGTTTATTTATAGAAATAATACAATAGGTACTGACATGATACATAATATTTAAAAACAAAAAGAGAACACATTCTTATTGTGAAGTTGTATTATTCAGAACATAGGTCTGTGATATTTTAAATACTAATTAAATGTATTAATTAGATAGATATATACATATAAAATCAATTTAATTTTAATGTTAGTTGGATAATGCACCTTCCCCGGTTTGGAAAGAGATCCAGGTTCGAATCCCGGTGACGCAACAGTAATATTTTTCGATAAAATTGATATATATATATTTATAAATAATACATTTATTTAGTATTTAAAAAAATAGTCTATCTATGCGTTAACAAATATTAAAATATGTTCATAATAATTTTATGCGTTGACAAAATTAAAATAAATACAATTATCTGTGTACTCATAAGTACCGTAAGATGACCGTGCCTAAGCAGATAAAACAATTTTGTGTTTATTTGTATTGTTGTGTACAACGCAGTTCCATATGTGGGTTTCAGAAACAAATCCATCAAAATCTAATTTACGAAAATAGACGTTTTTGAAAATGATTATCTGGCAATAGTAGCAGTTTTACTATTGATAACTGCTCATGAAAACGAGAAGCATGTCAATTTTAAAATCTCAGCTCTGGCTATGGTACTCGTGAAATCAGTTAAAATGAGTTTATTTCAATTTTGTTATAAAGTGGCAGATTTATTTTGATGTAGAAAATTTTGAATTTTTCAAATAAAATGGCGTTAGGTATACGTGTAAGTAAGACATAAATAATTATTTAATATGCATTATTATGTACAGACTTTAAAACACATACCTAGAATCAGCTCTATCTTATATTATACTTACAGACTTTAGGCATTTCTACGTATAATCACTTCAATCACTAGTTCTACAACACTCCCACTACATTTTTACTTATAAATTATTATTATTTATTTATTTTTTATCTCTATTTTTATTTCTGTCGAATCTTTATTAATTAACAACACAACAGTACAAAGAAAACTGGCTACTTTAACATAGACTTCAGTCTAGCAAAGTAGCCAGGACAACTCTGTATATATCAGAGGTGGAGTCTACTCCATCCCACACGATAAACTGCGATTATTTAATTGCAATATAATTGTATCTTATGTTTATCATATTATATTATAATATATTTACCTATGTTATAACAAAAATATATATTAGGAGAACACATTCTTATCGTGAAGTTGTAATTATTCAGAACATAGGTCTGTGATATTTTAAATATGAATTAAATATATTAATTAGAAAGATATACATATAAAATCAATTTTATCAAAAAATATTATTGTTGCACCACCGGGATTCGAACCTGAATATCTTTCCTAACCGGGGAAGGTGCATTATCCAACTATGCTACAGCGACAATATTTTTAGCGATAATTTTCGAACCCATATGTTACCTTTCTGATATTAATACATTTAATCGTTCCATTATTTGAAAGAGCCATCAACCTTATTTTTACAGAATCTCAAATACCTTTGAGTAAACTGATAGCAGATGCCAGAATTATCAATTCATTTTTATTAAATTTGATCCAGATAAAGATAAAGAGATTCAGGTTCGAATTCCGGTGGCGCAACAACGTATATTTAATTCATATTTAAAATATCACAGACCTATGTTCTGAATAATCACAACTTCACAATAAGAATGTGTTTTCCTAATAATAAAGTTGTATCAATGTATTATGTCGACCATAAAATGGACGTAGTGCACGGTAAGTTTCACGAACTGAACCACGATTTTCGAAATAAATTTGCACGATTTGCAATCGTTGTTCTGGCATAAGTCTATTCATGGTGAAATGGCAAACCAAACTGAGCACAAACCAGCTGTCAGCTGTCAAATTGGCTATCGCTGAAAAAAGTGTTGCCAATTCGAAAAACAAATCTCTAAAAAAAAACATCTTTACATTAAAACCAATACTTTGTTCCTCAGTACGAATTATTTATGCAATAAAATATTTAAAATTTAGTAAGGTTACTATTTTTTATTGAACATAGATATATTTATTTTATGTTAATTTTTTCGTTTTATGGAACAAAGTATTTATTTTAGGGCATACATTTCCAAAAATAATTCTCTGTTAAATCGTACCAGTATAATAATTTAAAAAAAAAAACATTTCTCCCATATCTTTCATATTATGTCTTAATTATTTATTAATGTATTTATTTATACATTAATTATGTTACGATCAGTAAGTTGTCAACATATACCTAGGATCTTAAATAACAATTGGAGGAGTCTATGAGGCAGACATTAAGAAGAGAAATGCCATGACACTGTTTGAAATGGACCAGCATTAAAAGATTTGTAAATATAAGGTATAAAATCAGGATTTCAAAAATAAGACTGGATAGAATTTTTATATTCCCAATCTTTCTCTATTGTGCTGAAACATCATCATTCAGGGAGCGGGAGTACAAAAGGATGGATGGTCTGGAAATGTGGTGATGGCGACGCAAGCTCCAAATCCTGTATGCAGCCTGCTGAAGGAATGCCTCGATTATACAATAATTGAACATTAAGCAGATGGCTTCGAATGTTCCATTATTTGTTTACTTTATCACATACACACAAGGGCACAATAATACCGGACACAACAATATTTTTACTAAGTATTAAATTCCTAAGATACTTGTCGCGTCACATAACATAGCCAATAGCAATCGGCAAAAGCCAAATACAGCATCTGCTTTTGTATAAGTCCAACTTGGTATGCGTCCTGTTTGGCCTCGAATTTTTTTGTTTGGTATACGACCTATATTTGACGACGGCGGCTGAATTTCTTTTTTGGAGAGGGGGCACCTCTGCCACGACTGTCCACGAGCGTCAGTACGACCATAGATAAGAGATATACAACATACATTGCGACTGTTTCTACCATTTAGTGAACAACGCGCGCTATAACTCAGTGAATTTCGCGATTTTTTTGATGTTATATTTAGAAAACATCCTGAGAAGAAGGCAGAAACAAATTTCTTTTGTCAGATTCTTAATACTTAAACGTCAAACCTAATGATCTTCAACCTGTTAGATTTTGTTTTATTTAATTTAATTGGTTTTGTATGTATATATTTTAGTATTTAGCAGTGTTTAATGTATTTTATACAACCCCATCAATCTATAATATGCCTGTACGTCAAGTTCCTACTTTATTTTCACACTAGGATTTAAAAAAAACTACATAATACGATATAACGTAAGGACCCATACGTACGTTGTTATTATATTTATTATACATCGGGTGCGTTGTATAATGTGTGAGTTTAATAATAAACTGTTAATTTCAAGTCACGTTTTTTAATGTTATAATACGAGGTAGATTAGTAAAATCGGTCTGAAATCATTTTAATTGGGAGCAGGTACTAGGTGCAACCCTCCTTCAAGGGGACGATTGCAATTCAGTCGCAATGATTTACAGCGATGCGAAATGCATTTAACCGTGCAGAATTTCTCGCACAAAGGGTGTATGTTGCACCAAAAACCAGAAATACCGATTCCAGGTTACCGGTGCGATAATTCTCTGATTCTTATTTAAATACCTTCGGCATTTACTGAATTATAATGCAACGCTCCGTGTAATCCAATTTTACGACAAGAGAATTATAATATATATGCAGGTACAGGCACGAACGTTATTGCATCATGATTTATGCTGATATTTTCCTTTTTAAAATAAATTACCAGGCTTATTTTATTAGGTGGGAAAAATATATTTTTAAAATTATATTTTTGTTTATATATGCGTTAATTTTTATTCAATTCACTGATTGAAATGATAGTTTTCCATTATTCCACAATAATCTTAATGTTAACAAGTCGAAAGTGATGGTATTCGAGAAGGAGAAAAGCAAGACACCGTTCTAAATACTTGTAGGCAATGAATGTTTGGAACAAGTAGACGAGTTTGTGTATTTGGGAAGTATGATATCGAGATGAACGTATGAATGAGGAGAGAATGGTAAGAAAGATATATGACGCAAGTGTTGATGGCACCAGAAATAGAGGACGTCCGCGGAAGACTTGGCACGACCAGGTAAACCAGTTAATGGAGGATGGTTCTGTTTGAAGCCTCAACAATCGGCGAGTTTGTATGAGAAGATGTATGAATGTGGATGAGGCGAGAATTGTGTGTCAGGACAGAAAAGTGTGGCGCTCTATCCTCTCTGCCTACCCCCGCGGGGAAACGGCGTGATGGTACGTAAGTAAGTAAGAATATGCATGTGCTACATTAAGGACATATTAAATACTATTTGAATTCATTCAACAATGAAATATCTACCCAGAAGTAAAATGTTGTATAACGTATAAAGCATTGGGAGGAATTGAAAAGAACCTGACATTGATTAATAGATTCTTAAATCTACATCTTTGGATTGAGCGGACGTGATGGGATTGTCCTATATCCATTTTTGGAGTAAGAAAAACTGCGATCACGAATGACAATGAATGAATAACAAATCATAAAAAGTTATAAAAATATTTTTTTATTAGACAATTTTTCATTTTATTTATTACTGTCCCGAATGACAAAATACGATCATTACTTATACAAGTCGAAAAACTAAGGACATAAAAAATAATTGAAATAATTGACCACAACATCTAGGTTGCCAATTGAGCATCATGAGAAAGCTGCAGTCAATTTTTAAATAATAATAAAACGTAGATACGTGTAATAAAAAATCTACGTATTGCTGTATTTGTTGTTGATAGTTATAAAAATTACCTGTCATGTATTTACTTCACGGCGTGTTATTTAATAATAATAATCTAAGTATATAATATAAACTATCTGTTCCGTATTTATAGAACACATTTTTGGTGAGTCTTGCGAATCGGCCGCGACACATATTATTGTCACCTTTCCGCGTCCTAATTCCCATTTATAACCTTTTCTCACGCTTGTCTTGTCAGTGTGAATAGTGACATTGACGTCAGCAGACGTCAGCTAGAACGAAATTTGTTCGATCTAGACATCGCGAGAGCATTAGTGGTGTGGATTTGTTCAACTCCGGTGCACCAGCTCTGTATTGTTTTGGATATCCAGTGAATTGTGTGCACAGTGATATGGAATGTTGTTTTTGTGTGCCGCTGTGAGTTTGTGATCATCGACCCTTATCCGTTATATCCAGGTCTACTTCCTTCCTTCTTTTACCCCCCCCCCCCCCACCCCCTCCGGAATCGTCGTAATCCATTCCGCAGAACGCGCGACTGTAATAGAACACCATCTCCAATTTATATAACTAGAACTTATAGAAATAAAATTTAGATAATGTTTGAAGGAACCAAAACAAAATACAATGATCTGTATACGAATCGGAAAAACATATTCTAAGCAGGGGTGGTATGATGCATGTGTCTCAGATATCTAACGCGTTTAATGTTTTTTTAAATATTTGTTAAAAGGGTGTATTATAAGTCAACAATGTACTTACTAAAAAAACATTTATACAATGGCGTAAGTAATTTTAAGCTTTAAATAAATATTCAAAAATATTAATTAATTAAATAAAAATATATATTTAGAGCATTTCTATTCTGACACGTCGCCTCCAATCGAATCGGCGTTGTGTAACTTGTGAAATAGTCCTGTTACGTGGTTCGGACCGATCCCGCGACAATCAGGAGCATTCAGCGGGCACAATAGGCCATTGTGCGGATAAGCAATGGTGCCCGTGTCAGGGGCGCAAAAACAGCCGATTAGTCTTGCCGATGGCCGCCCGGCTCAGACGGCGCGGCGCCCCGAGCGGGAGCCCTGGCCGATACAGATTTGATCGCTCCTTTATGCGCCACAATGGCGGCGTTAATTGAATTCAATTTGATTGCAAGTACCAAATATTTAATTCATGACTGGCGACTTATGCCGCCAGATGTAATGACACAATTTTGGAAGAAAAACAGATGTTTTCTGTTTGCGTTTTTGTCCCGCTATTATTAGAATTGATCGAGTGGATGTATGAGCAGTATGAACACACGAAGTTTTCGAAAGAGATTATTTAAATCATTCTGGTGCCGGACCATTATTCAATACCAAAACTGACTATGACCTTACCTGCCAGATTTATGTTATAATATATATATATATATATATTTTATGAACATGATCGTAATTCTCCTTAGCGGTCAAAATATAAAACTTAACGAACCGGAACGTTCAATTATTGATAATCGAAAAATGTTCACATATTTATGAATGAAAATTATAATCACTTTAAAAGACTACAATATATTTACTGCTGTATTTTTACTGAATCCAAAATAACGAACAAGAGCTGTATTTGAAATTAAATAATGTCACGAGCCGGAGCCGTATTTGTGAGAATCAAGCAAATTGTAACTATATTTCCACGAACCGGAGATGAATTTCGGATCGAAAAACTGCCATAAAACATGACAGTTAATTCGATATTTATTACTATTATAATTTACAAATAAAATATCTATTCATAACAGAAATATTACTATTTTACAATTTCTAATTTATGATAATAAAAATTGAAATATGTACTTTCGGAACAAATAAAGCCATGTATCCTAATTTGTATATTTTAATAAAAATAGACAAATGTTAAGTGTGAGTTACCTTTAAAATTTCCCAAAACGTGGAAAACAAAAAGACATTGGATATTATATATAAAATTTCAATATATATTTTTCGTGATTTCAGACACATTGAATAGCCTGCTTACAGCTCACAGCCCACATACATATTCTATAAGTAAACCACGAAATGAAAAAAAAAAAAATCGAAATGAAAACTTTCACCAAAATCTACGAAGACCGTGTGATAAAAATACGTGCATTAATTTGAAATAACTTATCTTATTTAAATAATAAATTTAGTTTATCGACGGCCGTTTCCGTCTTGTTTACGGCGCCCGGTGCCGAGAAAAACTCCAACTTTATTTTTGGGAAGAAATCTAAACGACCGATCGCCCAGTAATAATACAAACAAGCGATCACTTGGCGGGAAATCCTTCGGGAAACTTCGAGCGGTTTCAATTTCGCGCGCATTTTATATCGGTGATCGAAACGGTCTCATTGCATTTAGTGGTTCCCGATATCTGCTCCAGATAAAGGAACCACTTTCTAAGGGATGCCAATAAACGGAAACGAATTGTCAATGTGCCAAACAGCTCCACTGGTGTAAGTGTAAGTCAATAGTGACAGGTTTGGCAACCCGCGAAAAGGTGCCGTCGTCATCTCTCTTAATCTCCAAATATGTTCACTTCTCTCGTGTCACACGCTACACCGTGTTACAGATGTGTTATAATTGTCTCTAGCACATTTATAGTTTGCTAAATTAAAATGTAAGCATTTCATAAAAAATGTTAAAGCTTATCAAAAAAAAAATGTTTTTATATTTTTATTCATACGTGTGTGTATTGGTATATAGAGCGTCCAGTGGAAAATGTTCATTTTTTTTAATCAGAGACAGACTGTCACTTCTGAGGTTCATTGCCGTATGATTGATGAGTTTTTGTTGCCGCAATTGCAAATGTTTCCCGGATACAACAACAGAACGCAGTTTTAACAAGACGAGGCAACTCCACACACTAGAGTCTCGATGGAGAAGCTAAGGACAATTTTCCAACGAAAATTAATAATAATAAACGGAGACATTTGAAATCTAAAGTGTACAGTAATAACCCTCGAACAATACAGGCCCTACAAGAAAAATCCGGCGTGAAATCGCCGCTATCAAGCCAGAATTTTTTTCTCGCGTATTTGCTAACATGGTGATTCGATTAAAATAGTGCATTGCAAGAAGTGGAGTCGTCACTTAGACGACATAATCTTTAAAAAGTGAAATCGGCAGATCTCTATTACCTGATAAAACTAAAATAAATATTATAGACTTGTTTATTAAGGAGAACACATTCTTATTGTGAAGTTGTAATTATTCGGAACATATATCTGTGATATTTTAAATGCCGAGTTTAAATTTGTCGTCAGTCCACTGTGTTGGTATAGCATAATCGGATAATGCACGTTACCCGGATTGAAAGAGATCCAGGTTCAAATCCCAGTAGCAACAACAATATTTTTCGACAAAATTGATTCTATATGTATACCTTTCTAATTTAACATTTAATTTAAACTTGTTTGTTTGTTTTTATTACAGTTTCAAAATCGAAAAAATTCCGCTGGACAATTTACAATTAATTACAATGTTTTACAATGACAATTAATTACAAAGACAATTATATATATTTTAAATCCCATCTCTGCCCTGTTATGTGACTCTTGGCATTATTTCATTGTAGGAATAACACGTCAGACCGATATTATTTAAATATGGCTAATGTAAATAAAAATAAAAAGAGAAGTTATTATAAGTTTGTTTCAAGCATGTGAAGATCGATAAGAATGAGAAATAGGAAAAATTGTCTAATTAATTTTGAAAAGAAGAAAAAATAAAATATGTCATCAAAATTTGTTATTAAGCCCTTAGTGCTAAGATTTACTAACCATGTTATGCACTTCTTTCTAAGCTATTCCACATGTCGTTGAACGCATTTATTTTTCATTATTAGTTCAGTAAATTGTGCACCACCATGTTGTTTCTTGTACCATGTGTATTTATGGCGCAAAAGTTATAGTCTTAAGGCTAATTGGCTGACGTCAAGTAAAGAGCACTATCGGAATAAAAGGTCAAATGGGTGTTTTATATAAAATACGTAAAACAGATTTTTGAACTTTGATTATAGGATTAAAACGATATTTTGCCGCTCTCCCCAGGTGAGCAGGCCGTACATGGTATTGCTATAATATTTAAAATTACGGGCGGTTACGCAGCGGTTTTTAGTAGAATAAATATATGTGAGGTCCAAAATCAAAAGCAGACATGTCCAATTTACCTGTTTTCGAGTAAAATGCAAAAAACCATTGTACCACAGCTGTCACATTTGGAATCATATTGAACATGACCAGTAACCACAGGTCACATGATCAAATACTGTCATCTTATTGACTGAAAACATATTTGGCTGGGTTTGAATTAATCATATATTGGACATGTCTGCGATTGAAATAGCAAGCAACTTTTAATTACGTTTTTATACGAAATTCGGCAATATTTGTCTAATTTCAATGTGGTAGTCTTTAGACATTAATTTTCTTTACATTTGTAGATAACTAACTCAAAAACCATAAAAAAGTAGACACGTCTGATTTTATACCTCACATATGTGTCAATTTAAATTATATATTTTAATTTAATGCTATGAATCAAAATGGATGTTGCTTGTAAGCATAGATGCCGGAAGAATTGAAGATACGGAAGGCGTTTGGCACTCACCACAATCCAGATTCTTCTGGCACCTCTAAAATGTGGACTGTATGTTAAATTTCACTATTTCATCAAAGGTTTCATTAGACAACGACGAGTTCCGACACTCTATAGACGCGAAGTCTCAAATGTAGAACATTGCAATTCTTTAGATTCACGTATATAGCACTCGTTCAAGGTAGCCAATCGACTGGTCGGCGAGGTGTCGGGAGGGGAAAGGAATGGGAGGGAAGGCACAGTACATTATTTTCGTTAAAAATAAATATGTATGCAAATAAATATATGTCCCAAACAAAGCCATAAAATATTTATACTAAATACAATTATTTCGTAATATTTATGACTTAAAAAAATATGATTGTAGCTAAGTAGGAAAAGCGAACACAAGTTTGCACATTCGAACTCAAAAGCTCGAGTGCTCCGCTGACGACGTAAACTTTTATGAATTATATTAAACTGTCAATTCCTTCGTTGTTAATCTCTGCGAGCTTCGAGAGTGAAATTTCATCCATCTGTAATATTTATCCAAAGTAGTTGGTATTACTATTACTATGTCTCCATGACTTCGCGGCCCATTAAAAGCCTTCGCCTGGTGTACTGCTGGGTACAACTGGGCGCCAGGCGTCTCAGTCCTGGGCCAACCCACTCAACTCGGGGACAGTAGCTTGGAGCGCCTCCAAATCTCTCATCACACTGTCGCTCCGTCTTAATCAGACTTTTCTAAGAAGTCGCTGTGCATTTAGATACCCTCGATAAATACGACTCACAGCGCGTTTCGTATGCATGCGCTCTATATATATCCTGCCCGAAATTTTACCAAACCAAACCTATCAAAATTTTAATAAAAATCTCCTAACTTTATAAGTACAATTAAATTTAAGAATACAAATTAAATTAATCGACTATATAGAAAGATATACAAAAAAAAATTATCTATCGGGGTTCGAATCTGGATTTCTTCCTATTCGGGAAAACGCGTTCATCATTTCGCTATAATAATCGAATACATTTTCGACAAATTTTGAACTTACATTGGCACCTCGACTTACGAGCATAATTCGTTCCGTAAACGTGCTCGTATCCCAAAACACTCGTATGTTGAAGCAAATTTCTCCGTAGTAAATAAAGGAAACTCAATTAATTCGTTCCAAAATCCAAAAATGTTCATATCAAAATAATTAATACAAAATATAAATATATAAAATACTTATTCGAATTTATTAATTATCCATATCGGAATCACTGATGGCTCAATAAAATATTTTTCTTACTATTTCCTCTTTTAGAGAATTTGATGAAAATGTGACGTCACATTGTCGTTGAAAACATTAATCGCTCGCACTGCTACTGCCTCACTCGGATCCGCCACTGCTGTTATTAGTGACATCTCTGGCGCGGAATACATACTACATAAATAAATGACAAAGTCTATCTTACGCAATAGGTTTTTTACTCATATGTCGAGACATTACTCGTACGGCAAGTCTAATTTAAAAAAAAAAAAAAGCTCGTATATCGAAATACGAACATGTTGATAAACTTTGTTACAATCTATATATTTTTTAATGAGAACACGTTTGTTGTCGTGTAGTTAAATTTTCATTTGTGGTATTTTAATACACATATTAAATTAATCGACCAGTAAGTTACAGAAAAAATATTTAGTTGCTACCGGGATTCGAACCTGGACCTCTTCCTATACGGGGAAGCTCGTTGATTAAATTATTGTGTATTAAAATACCACAAATGCAACGTCACAACATAAAATGTGTTCTCCTAATAAATAATTAATAATAAATTAAGTTAGTTGGCGGTAAGAGAAATAGGACCACAAATCTGGTCTCCCAGGACGAGTATTGAACACCAACAAATCTATTTAGATTTAATAATTCATTTTCATTTTTTACTGCACACAATACTGCTTTTATTTTATTATCAACTATAATTAGAAAAGGTGCAGTTTCTCTCATCGACAGATATAAACAACAACTCAATTAAAGTTTTCATGTTGCACCACAAAGTAATTGACACGTTAATTAATAATAGTCAAATTAAACATATACTGTTAGTTATTGTCTTTCGATTCTATTGCCTTGTGAGTTGTTGGAATAATTAAAATCGCATACAACATATTGTATTTATTTATATTCCGCAAGCCTAAATCGTCACAACATTATGATTTAGACTAACGTTGTTAGATAACAAGGAGTCAAGGTAGAAGTAACACAATATTAACACTGAATTTAACTTATTTCGCATAAAAAATATCCTGTATGAACTAAATGAAAGTTGTAGTGTATTTAAGTAAATAGTATTAAGTTTTTGTTACGTTTCCCTATCCATGCACGTTTTCCTCACTCAAATGGGTGGCAATTACTTGCTGAAAAGCGCGGCAAGTGAAAAACGAAAGAAAAACACGAAGCCAACAATAAAATTGAATGGCGCCATTTTTGCCCTTTTGTTGGGCCGTTGATCGCCCGTCGATAAGCCAATTGGAAACTGCGATAAAGCGCACAAAACAACGCCTTTTCACCGATTCCAGCGGTAATTTCTATTTGATTTTGGAATCTACAGCAATGAATTAGAAAAGTTCAAACTAATGGCGGTGCTAGGGCTGCAGGGCATATTTAAATTGTGCAAAAGACGGATATATTAATAAAAAGATAGAATTATACAAATTCAATTAATTAAATATCAAGATATACAGAAAAAATCTATGTATCGAAAAAACATTTAATTGCAACCGGGACACAGCAAAAATGTGTTCTGGAGGATAGCAAGACAACGTGCAAAATATTTATAGGTAATGAATGTTTAGAACATGTAGATGAGTTTGTATTTTGGAAGTATGTTTGATTGAAACGGAAAGACTTCGAAAGGAGAGCGCTTTGAATGGAATCTTATCTAATGGGAACTTGCTAAATGAGGTACTGACACTGGTGTTTGGAAGTGATGCCTGGAGCTGGCACAAGAGGAATGAAAGTAGACTGAATTCAGTGGAAATGAGATCACTTAGGCGTAATGAAGAAATAAGGAAAGTATGTAAAGCTGATATTAGTATAGTAAGATTAAGAAAGGATCACTTAGGTGGTTTGGTCATATGAAACGGTTGAATGAGGAGAGAATGCTAAGAAAGATATATGACGCATGTGTTGATGGCACCAGAAGTAGAGGACGTTTGCGGAAGACTTGGCACGACCAGGTAAACCAGATACTGGAGGATGATCCTGTTAGAAGCCTCAATAATCGTCGAGCTTATATGAGAAGATGTATGAATGTGGGGGTGAAGCGAGAATTGTGTCAGGAAAGAAGAATAGGATTTCGACCGCCTGGTGGTTTATTTGGATCGCTGGACTGATCGAAGCACGGGATGTAATTGAAAGACACCTGTCGGTTACCGTCTTCATAGCTTTCCGAAAAAAGGGCGGCAATACTCTCACACACACACACACATGTACATTATTATAAACTAGGAAACCCAGTGGTGCCAATCGAAGTAACAAGGCGCGTAAACAAGTACCTCTAAAAATGTGCGGAAATTTGTAAAATTGTTGTGCAATCAAAATAATATACAAGTAAATATACGCTTTAATGAAATAATATTTCATTTTTACTAAGCAGTAAGAATTGATACCTTATTAAAAGTGAAAGAAGGTGAGAAAGTGTGCAAAAATAGTGAATTTCAAACTAAAAGATAAATAATACTATTTTTATTTTATTTTATTGAGGGATTTTGACAATGTAAACTTTTTATAACTAACATAATAAATATTTAACATGTGATACAATTTATGAAAATCCATATAAATGTTTAGGTACATAGTGCAGAAGATAAATAAAATTTAAAAAAGAGGGAGAAAGGGTGGAGAGGTTGCAACTATTGTTACGGTAAAGGGTACCATATACCGATTTATTTAATTTTGTGTGTTTTTGGAAACTTGTGCGTGTTTGTTGTCAATTATTACTCTTGGATGGTACAATGATCCAATTATGAATAAGATTAGATGGGTTCCCGAACTATCTTACAAATGATATGTTTTTTTTTATTTCAACCAGTTATGAACACTTCTCAAAACTTCCGCATTTTATTTATTTTGTCATTGTTCAAATTAAGTGTGCAAAATTAATCTTTATTAATAATAATTAATTATTTCCAAGAACTTTTTAATTGTAGATTTCTACTATCTATTATATTTATAAATAGATTAAAGTTTGTTATTGCACTAAAATGTTACTCTGATATTAAAGTTGGTTCATTTTGATCTCTGGCTTAATTCCTTGTGCCTACCCTGCCTTCCTTCCAAACTGTTGACCGCTCGCGGGGCCGCCGCGCTGTTACTGTGCCGGGCGCATACTCTGTCCGAATTCGTTGGAATCCGGATGTGGAAGCGGAATGTGACTAAATTTCATTTCGATTTGAATTTTCGTTACTTTTCTCTCAGGCGTCCCCCTCCCCCCTTCTGCTCCGCTCCGTCAACTATTCAACACTATTTATTTCCATTAAATATTTAAATACGATATATTATAAGATGACGTTCCTTACCGGCTAGACAGGGTAGAGCATGAAATATAACGTGAGTTTGATTCGAGATTTAGATCATCCACTCACATCTTACTTCATCTGCTGGTCATTATCGGAGGAATGTATAATTATGATATCTGAAATGTGATGTGTGACGTGTAGGTAAGAAGAAAGGTTTCCAGAATGAAAGCGGACTTTAAATTTAAAACACTTTAATTTATTATATTCAATGAAATTACAAAAACTTAAATCTCTACGAGATTTATAAAACTCATCGTTCAGCAATTCATAAACAATAGAAAACTATCGCTTTCAAATTCTTTGTACGCTAAAATTAAATGTCAGATTCGCGGGAAGAAAAACCTGTTTGCAGTGCACTTCTCTGTATCCTTACGGGTGGCTTACGAGTCCAAACCTACTCGCAAGTCCTGGGATCCGAGATACAGAACTCAGCATCCCGTCCGTCAGGGTAGTATGCAAATTTTCGTCCATCATGCGGGTCCATACATTTGCCAGGTCATCTAATTATGGTGGGTCCATATCATTATTAAGTCATCCTTCTTGGGTGCATTTGCCTACAGTGGTACGGCAAAATATAATGGGCGGACAGGTTCAGTCTCTCTGGTCTCTTCGTAAAATCTACAAACCACTGCGGACCAACTCCATAGTTCCCGCAGCCAACAATTCTGCCGGGATTCGAAATCGTCAATTTATAATAAAAATAAAAGTTTTAACTATGAATTAAATACATTAATTAGAAAGATATACATATAAAATTAATTTTATCGAAAAATATTGTTGTTGCACCACCAGGATTCGAACCTGGATCTCTTTCCTAACCAGGGAAGGTGCATTATCCAATTATAATGGAACGATTAAATGTATTAATATCAACAAGGTAACATATGTGTTCGAAAATTGTCGCTAAAAATATTGTCGTTGTAGCATAGTTGGATAATGCACCTTCCTCGGTTAGGAAAGAGATCCAGGTTCGAATCCCGGTGGCGCAACAACAATATTTTTCTATAAAATTAATTTTATATGCATATCTTTCTAATTAATATATTCAATTCATATTTAAAATATCACAGACGAATGTTCTGAATAATTACAACTTCACAATAAGAATGTCTTCTCCTAAAAATAAAAGTCATCAGTACAATTCCTCGTCAGAGTGCCAGACATTTTACTTATTATAATTAGTTTTCTTAAACTCACTTTATCTTATTAAATACATTAATAGACTTTTAAGGCTTTGGCACGAAACTGGAATATTATTTCATTTTAAAAGAGGTGTTTCAGCATATGTAGATTTTTGCAAACATTACTTTTCCGAGGCTTTCCCAAAAAGAAGGGCAAAATAACACAAAATATGTGCTCGATAATGAAATAAATGCACAGCCTCTATTTTTGAACAATAATACTAACTAAACTCAATTGAAAAACGACAATTTACCAACATCGTTATAAAAAAAGTATGAAAGCTTATTACTCTATTTCAAATTTTTACGCAGCTATCTTTAGGGTTTGCTACAATTTTCTTGACAGCTTTTAGATAAAGCTTTATGTAAGGTAGGAATATACCACAGCGGGTAGGTATCTACCTTCCTTATGCAGGGAACAAGTGTGCGGTGCCACCTGGCAATCAGCTAAATGTCTCTTTAAGTAACCACCCCCACAAAGTAAAGTGTTGGCAATTTCAAAAGTAAAGCGACTATCATAATGACGGATCGAAATTAAAAATTAAGTTAGATATAGATCGTTTAACATTTAACAAATTTCTGTATTTCCTCGCTTAAAAATTTGTATAAATATATTTGAGAAATGATTCTATAGATATCTGTGAATGGTTTTGAATGAATTTGATTTCTACGTTGTGAATACATCTATATAGCACGGGTATATTAAACTGTGTAACCGAGAAGATGATTTTTTTTAACACTACAATTGGCCATTAGGCCTGAAGTGAAAGCCAGACTGTAGAGAAAGATATCACAAAAACACCCTTGATTGAGAAAATGATATAGATGTATTGTGTCTTCATCGGAAATCAAGGGTGGGCCAGACGAAGCTCTGAGGGGCTCACGCGAGCCCCTTGTTAAATCTGACTTAGGCCGGCGAGCCCCTTGTTAAATTAATAAAAACCAATATTCCTAGATCAAATCAGTACCTAACTACAATTTCTGAAGATGGTTTAAATGTATTATGAAACATAAGACTATGTTGCCTTTAGAAATTTCTCGCAAAATACATTTATTTCAGGTGCATAATAAAAGACACCTAGTTGTATTTTTGTCTATAGTCTAACAGTGCTTAAAGACGCTGATATTTAATATATATATTACTTCCCAATATTCTTAGATGATCAACGCAACATATTTGTGAACGATGTTTTGAATACATACTTCACACGTACACATTTTAAAAAAAGAAATATAATAGTACTACCTATTTCTGCGGCAATCTTGGAACTCTTTACTCTTGCTGTTATTGATATTAATTCATTTACAGTATTGTTACATAATACATATATATATATTAAGTAATATTTGAATGCTTTAATAATTATTGCGTATAATTATATAAGAGATATAAAAAAAATCGCCGCTTCCCCGGAACACCGCGAATAGCTCTAAGAGTAAGCGAGCCCCTTGTTAACGTATTGGCAGCCCACCGCTGCCGGGAATCGAACCCGGAGCTCGCGGTATGGAAAGCCAGTATTATGCTCACTGGACTACGAAGGTCGATATTACTTGATTCCCACTATTCATAAACACCATTACTGCGATTTAGAGAGTGTATTAAGTGCAGTTCTGTAGTCACTTTTTACTTTAGTAAAAAAAAGTTACTAAAGTTTTTTTTTTTGCGAAAACAGGTTGTTTGACCGTTGGTAAAAAAATATTCACTACTCGAAAGTGCATCCCGTAGTAAACTCATTTTGGTCTCCGATATCCGATAGTAAAAACGAAAATCGATAGTTAAATATGGCGGATACTTCACAGCTGTTCCAAAAGTCATATCACACATTGATAAATTGAATGTTGCAGTACATGCCAATTAATCATTCAATATCCCACTATTTTAGTGATGAGAGTAGGTCCGATGATGATCTCGTTGTTTAATATACATTAGCACATAATCTGAAAAAAAAATTCCCTACCAAAGTGACAGATTTCGAACGCAGAGGCGAAAAAATCCATAATTAAAGCGTATTTCATGATTATTTGTCACGCCTATAGACATCTCATATATCATTTGACAATAGTAAATTTGACATTCAAACAACCCGCAAACGATTTTAACCACATGCGTTAGTAAAAAGTTTCTATAGTAATATTTCCTGTGAGTTTGGATCACGGTGTGAGCATATAAAATCTTTTGTGCAATTTTAAGAACAATGCAGTTAGAGAAAATAAGAAAAACATTTTAAATATGAATTAAATATATTAATTATAAAGATAATTTTATCGAAAAATATTGTTGTTGCGCTACCGGGATTCGAACCTGGATCTCTTCCCTAACCGGGGGAGGTGCTTTATCCAACTAAGTTACAGCGGCATTATTTTTAGCGACAATTTTTCGACCCTATATGTTACCTTTTTGAAATCAATACATTTAATCGTTCCATCATTTGACAGAGCCATCTACCTTATTTTACAGAATCTCAAAATACCTCTAAGTAAATCTGATAGTAGACGCCAGAATCATCAATTCATTTTATTAAATTTTGGACACAACAATAAACTAGCGCAACAACAATATTTTTCGATAAAATTGATTTTATATGTATATCTTTATAATTAATATAAAAAAAAAAATAAGAAAAACATTACCATACCAGTATAAGACTACTAGTAGAAGCCGTGTTGACCATATTTCTAATAAGTCAAGAGAACTAATAAGTCAAGAGAACTAATAATTCAAGAAAACTAATAAGTCAAGAGAACTAATAACAACTATCAAAGAAAGCTGCATACTTTAGACACATTCTCCACAATTAAAAATATGATATTTTACAACTCATCCTGGGAAAGATATAAGGTAGCAGAGACGTGGACATAAAGAGATTATCTTGGCTGTGTAACCTCAGAAAGCGGTTCAATGCCCAAAATATTGGTGATTTTAATAGGATAAATCAACATACTGCAACATGGTTACCAACCTTCGATAGAAGGCGTCATATGAAGAAAAAGCCTTGTTAAAAATTGTATGCGCGTTATATATTTTTTTTGTGCGCTATGATGCCAAATGAGTGCAGAATATTACGACATCGCCATATATCTCAGTCTTTATTTTTCAAAATAATGTTATTTTTTTGTTAACTTTAATAATAAATAAAATACAAA
Organism: Eubasilissa splendida; assembly: GCA_031772225.1. Classification (NCBI taxonomy): domain Eukaryota; kingdom Metazoa; phylum Arthropoda; class Insecta; order Trichoptera; family Phryganeidae; genus Eubasilissa; species Eubasilissa splendida. Next base: position 21,621,735 of record CM062847.1, read on the forward strand.
AGGGGAATATTTTTAATATATTCAATACAAGATCGTGATGCGACCGATGTATAGTTCGATATAAATATTGCGTACATGATAATTACATAGATACTAGAAATAACCCGCCATTATTTACTGGAAATAAATAGTTTTATAATCTTAATTTATTTAAGAACTGGACGAAAATACACCAACATAATTTACTTTGTTTAACGCGATCACCACACATTTTCACAAGATAATAAATTGCAGGTCTTGATTAATTTATGTTGCTACGCGACTGAATATACACACGTAAGGAAATTATATACACATGTACATGTTTAGATATTAGAAAATAATAATGCATCTATTTGAATTAAAAATGTAAGATATTTTTATTTATTATCTTTGTTTTAACCACAAAGTTAATATTGCTAATTTTAAAAGTATAAAAATGTAAGAATTTAAATTTCTTCTCGTTTCCTAGCCGAAAACGAAAAATAAAAATATGTCGACTTAAAATTGTATTTTATACCGAGCATTTTTCAAATTATGTGAATTAAAAATAATTCGCCATTGGTATGAACCGTTTTAAAAGAATAATCCGAAGTTTACCTCGACTTTAATGATGAAATGATTAAGCAATACTGATTACCAGTTTAGTAGACATATAATTTAATTTATATTAATAATTTACAATTTATTATTAATTAATATTCATAATTTAATTTAATTATATGTGTGGAATTCCAATACGGAGACAGGTATATACATATAATACTGACACATCGCTGCACGTTCCTGAACACAATCATAAAGTTTTGATAATTTAACATAAAACATGTTGAGGGTCCATTGAACCAAGAGTGATTAGACGAAGACGATGCCCGTGAGCAGAGAAACAATCCACAGGACGCCATCTGTTGTGACACGGGAAAGTTGACATGTTTTTACTGAACGGGAGCCATTTCTGCTACAAAGAGTTGAGCGCGTTCAGCAAGTCCAGTGGACATCTAGAACACTTATAATTCAATATGATATTATCTCTGGTATATAATATCATAGTATGTAATAATTAACTAAGATAGTTCATTCTAACAGAATTGATATTTTAGTGCCATTATAATTTTTTTTAAATTAAATGTAAAATAATCATACCTTAAATAACTAGAAACGACCACATAATTCTGCCAATAACCACGAAACTTTACATTGGCTAACATTATATATTATGCTTACTATATATTATTGAAATAACAAAATACCGAATACTAACATTGGAATGAATTAACAATCTAACAAGATGTGTAAATGTTTTAATAAAAAAATTCACGATGTTGATATGTTCCAAGTCCAAATGTATTAAATCGGTTTTTGCTAAAATCCAGGATAACTTGGCCGTCCCAAAGCAAAGATATGTAACTGACTTTTTTGATTAACTAATTGTACTAATGGAAAAAATAAACCTTGAATTGTATTATTTGCTATTGTTTGACTGATGTCAAAATAATTATTTATATGACGTATATTTTCGATACATCTTCTTCTAAACTTGATATTAAATATTTTTAATTTTTTGACATAATTTTATTTTATCACATCTTTCAAAAAAATTTATATATTATATTATTATGAGAACACATTTTTATTGTGAAGTTGTAATTATTCAGAACAGACGGTCTGTAAAATAAGGTAGATGGCTCTTTCAAATAATGCAACGATTAAATGTATTAATATCAAAAAGGTAACATATAGGTTCGAAAATTTGTCGCTAAAAATATTTTCGCTGTAGTGACGTTGGATAATGCACCTTCCCCGGTCAGGAAAGAGATCCAGGTTCATCCCGGTAGCGCAACAACAATATTTTTCGATAAAACTGATTTTATATGTATATCTTTCTAACTAATATATTTAATTCATATTTTTATATTATATTATACCTTTAACGTGACTTTGAATACCTACTTTAATTTTTTTAAATATAATCAATAAATATATAATTGACTAAAATATGCACGCTTTTACTAAATTTACGTTTATTTGTTTTATAAACAAAGCAGAAAATTATATTTTTGTGCTAGCATTTGTCTACAATTCTGTATTATCAGAAGAATATAAACAAAAATGTTTTATCAACATTGCTAAGCCGAACATTTGTTTTTAATATTAATAAATACAAATGAGATGCACCACAAATATCAACTATGATTAAAACTTTTCAGAACGCAGCAGGGATGGAGTAGTTTTTGTTTCTTCATTTACATAATGAGGAAGTGACTCCAACAGTACACCCCTGCATGACGCTGCGTTCAAATCTCTAAATAATATGGATGATGCCTTAAATAAATCACGTCGCGTGATTAGGGAAGAATTTCAACCATATTTCGTTTTGTTTAACATAAATTCGTACGTCATTTCCTGTGAAATAATGTTTGAATTTATTCAGGTCACTTACTCTGATTTGATACATCTAATCAAAGCCTACATAAATTTCTCGCATTCATACATTTCACATTATATATATATAATACATGTCACATCAATATTAATATAAAATAAATGTAAAATAGGACTAACTTGATGGCCTTCTGGAACGAGGCTCGAATCCCCGACCACTGGATCACTAGGCGAATATAGTAACACTTGACCACAAGCACGACTTTACAATATTACATTTCATCATACGCTAGACAACTGACATGGTCCAATTGTATATATTAAATGTAAACTGCTTGATCTATTTACTCATTATTATTTTAATATTTAAATAAATATTGACTAAGGACAAGGACCATATGGACTAAGGACATCACAGACAATATTAAAGAAAAAATATTTGTATGTATTTTCGTGACTCCTGGTGTTCCCATAATATTTGATGAGATGTGAAAAATACCAATTATTCAAAAGACGTTATGTGTTGATGCGCAAATAAACCTTTTGTAAGTATAATACTGTATTGCGCAGGTGGTTTCTGGAACTATGGATCTGGTGGACGCTCTCCGCCAGGCCCGCTCGCTCTGGCCTTTAGATCTTTTGTATTTATATTTATCACCTATATATCTTACCTATCTTTTATACTTTGGTGGCTTAATTCTATTAAACATTTTAAAGTGTCAGGAGAGCAGATAGTTGCAGTAATTTGAAAAATTTTCCGCTATCCCTGATCCTCTACAGTGTACCCCAAAAAAGACTATACTCTTATAAATTGAGGAGATATACTTACTTTGCATTACGTCACGTGTATACGGAATGAAACATGATGATTTATATTTCAATTTAGATGAGTTTTAGAGATTTACTTGACATAAATCTCAGTACCGTGTACTTGTTTTGAGATTTTGATCTTAACAAGCAAAAGGAAATAAATTACAAACGTTTATTTACCATTTTAACTGTTTTAGGGCTGATTTAAATTCGCTCAATGGATGAATGGAATATAAACGGTCAACGAATAGTCGTTCAACAAACGTGAAGTGAGACGCGAGATAAAATAGATATCAAATCCTGTCTAGGCGGAAAGTGGCAGTGCTCGAATCTCCGAGACTTTGCGTATCGCCCTGACACGAGATAAAAATCTCATTCGCTGTCACGCGGTCTACCATAGACACTTCATTATTGTCCTGAGCAAAATATAGGTATTAATAATTATGCAAAATACTTTGTTTAAATCACTATTTACTCATTATTCTGCATGTTTCAATACCTATGGTATCATCTTCAGGAAAACAATGTATACTGAAATTAAAAATACAAGCCTAGATAAAAACAAACAAAAAACATGTATAATAATGAATAAATAGTAGTTTAAACAAAGTATTTTGTATAACTATTAATATAAAATGAGGCCACAAAGTAATTTTGCAAATATTGAAGATGACAAAATATAGGTACTTACTATTTTTGTATCGATCACCAATCAATATTGAAACATGTTTTCAAATTTCATCGAGATCTCTTTGGTCTCATATTATCATCAAAAAAATATTTAATAAATTCAATGAAAATATGTTGCATAATTATCGCCTTGCACATGCGCGAGTTATCCATGAGCCCGCATACAAATGACGAGGTTTTGTAATCGGCATAAAAAGACGAGTCATTCAGCGCACCGCGCCGCTGGCGGATTTATTCAACAAAGAAGGGATAAGCAAATAATTCTCTGGTCATGTTTATTCTTCCCACGAAACACCATAGTTGAGGTTTGTTGATAAACCCAACCGGAGCCCAGCGCCAGTAATAACTGGGGGATGAAATCATTTCATTGATGTACAACACGAAATTATGTAAATCGACTAATTATTCTTAGACTTTGTTGACTAGTAATTTGTTGATTCAAGGCCATTTCAAAAAGAGATAACAAATTGACAATATTTCACGAAATTAATACCCCTCAAACATTTCAAACTCTTGCACAGAAAAGATACATTACATACATACGTCTAATATATGGCTTTGCGTGTGTAATTGAAATGGAAACATATACAAAATGGCGACGCTTTCAGCTGAAGCAATCATCAGATTTTTGTGGACGGAGAATGTGAAACCTCGTGAAATTCATAGAAGAAAGCTGTAATTGTGTGTAGATGCCTGTGCATTAACGAGAGAAGAGTGTACAAGTGGATAAATGCGTTTAAGAATGAGATAACGTCATGAGCGATGAGCAAAGCTCCAGTTGTCCTAGCATAGCGATCTGTTGAGAAGGTGGGTCGCATTGATGCCGTTATTCGTAAAAACAGGCACAAGTTCTGACCTGAGAATTAAATGTCAATATTGAATCCGCACATACTGTTGTAGGGGCTATGGTTGTAGACTATTATTGACTCGTGAGGATCGTAATTGTGTGATCTGAGTTGTCGAGTCTCTCGGATGAAGCGACAGACGATTATATGTTATGCAATTCGTATCAGAAGATTTTTACATGGTGTAAAAGAAGTATCTAGCCTCTTCTAGTCTCACGCGTGTTGGTGCATGTCGTAGTGTATATGAATGTGCGTTTGAGTATTTATGCTGTGTCTACAGTAAGGTATTTAAATAAAGCAGAACTTACAAAAATTTGTGTTTATTGCGGGATGATTTACAATGGCGGGTAACACGAGTATAAAGTTAATTGCGCAAATAATGTTGAAGACTGGAGTGGCTCGCTTGAGATGTTGAGGAAAGATCGATCTGCGGAGAAGTGGTTGGCTAGCTCCTACAGTTTGTCCGTCACGATACATTAAAATTGGTCGGTGCGTTTTTGCTCTATATGGTTGTCAGGTGATTCCTTACGCGGCCATTTCTGTGGGACCACCACACTATTATGATAGAGATTCTCAAGTATCACAACTCGTGTGCATGGTGGGTACCTAGAATGCACAAAATTAATCGTATTTAGACTTACTCAATCTTTTTGGCGCGGTATAACACGAAACAGAAAACTTCCTGGCCAGTATCATCGCAGGTAACTAAACCTGGGGCCGTCACAACAACGTCGGTGCAACAGTGTATTGAAAAGGAAGGTGATTGTATAGAAAAAACGATATATCTGTATCTCTAATTCAATTATGTATCTCAAAATATTTCATTTGCTGTTACTTTTTGAAACACCCTCCTTTTTATAGTAATGCTACCGTTTTTATTACATATTCATAAATAACTTTCCCTGTGAATATAACCATATCGACATAATTAAAACAGCTTTGATTTTTAGACAGGTGGATGCAGTGACGGAAGGCTTAACCTTAAAAATGTTTTTTCGTTTTGGGTAGAATTGTGAATTATTAGTACGATGTTTATTTATTATTAATTTGTATTAATAATATTACTGCCTTTTCAATACGAAACGTCAGATCTTCTTCTTCTTCTTTCAAACAGACAATCCACCCTTCAAGAGTGGTTTGTGCCATTAAACAAGTTTAAACATTATTTCATAGAAAGCAGTACAACAATATTATAGAATAGGGAATATTGCGTTACAAGTTAATACCATTGACATTCAAGAAATTTTCTATTATATAGATTAAATGTGGCGAGTTGAGGGAAAGAAGATGACACAAGTTAACCGGGAATTGAAAATTACCATTGACAAGATTATAGTAAAAAAACTTGTGATCCGCAATGAACAGGCAAAAAAGACATGGTCAAGGGTTTCCTCCTCGGCACCACATTCAGACATTGGGGAGTCTATTATGTTCATTCTGAACAAATGTGAGGCCACCTGGCAATGCCCAATTCTCATTCTAGAGATATTTGATACTGTTCTTTTAGAGACTTTCCTGTGGAGAACCAAGGGGTGCGGGGAATAGATCTTTCGATTATTTTAAGCCGATTATCTTTGTGATTGTTTGGATCCATCCGTTGTGCAGACCAGATAGAATTCGTATGTTTTTTTACCAGACTTGAGTCTGTCATACATCGGGATATGGAATTGATGGAGAAAAACTCCGGAAAGAGTAGCCTTCTTGGCCAGTTTATCAGCACATTCATTTCCCTGAATTCCCTTATGTGCAGGAATCCAAACTAATGACACTCGTTTATTGTTGGTGTACAAATCAAATAGGCATCTTCTGATGGAACACATTATCTCATTGTCTAGCCAAACTGTCATATTAGCAAATAGGGATTCAAGAGCTACTTGAGAGTCGGAAAATATAACAGCCTTATCGACGTTCCGGAGAATGCAGATGTCCAAGGCCTCTTTAATTGCCCAACATTCTGCTGAGAAAACCGATGAATCCGCACGAAGAAACGTCAGATCAGCACACATAAATTTAAATATTTTTACATTTTGTATGTTTCAACCATTTGTAGGGATGCGACTATTCATTTTAGCGTATATTATAATTAAGAGGGTAAAAATATTACTTCTATTCTTGTTTAATCTCTCCTACATGTATTATAAATAATATATATAAAAAAAAAAATTTAATGAAATATAAATCAATGTAAATAAATCAAAAAACAATTGTTCTCAGGTTTTCACGGTCGTTTAGAATCTGAAGAAAGTACAATAATATGAAGAATTCAGAGTAGAGTTTTCTAGACTCTTCTGTCGTGTCTTCAACCTCTTTACATCAGCTGTACCAGCCCTTATGATGAACCGTGTAATGGTAATTCGGAAAGGTAGTCAGAGAAGACGGAAACACGCGGAAGTATAGCCCAGAAAACTCAACACAGAAAAAAACTAAATATCTAATAAAATCAGATATATTATATTTGGGGTAGCCCAAAAAAGTGAGAACATTTAGTAAAATGTGATATAATTACATCAAAATTAGTTTAACCATATCAACAGTAGCTTTAATAATTTACTAATTTACTTACACACATATTTACTTATATTACGTTTTATTTCGACAATTTCCGGTCGCCATCTTTGATTATTAATCTTACCATTGTTTATATTTGGGTTTTTCAAATTGTTGCCCAGAATGGCAAAAATCCCTGCAGAAGACCGTATTCTGATCAAAAATTTTCGAATTGAAAAACGTTGGGACTAGGAAAATGATCAAAGAGTTTAAAAACAAAGCCTGGAACACAGCTAAACATTACAGCAGGATGGAGCTCCATCTCACACAACCAGAAATACAATCAACTTTATTCATCGTAAGAATGTTAATTTCATCGAGCCAGGCATGTGGCCACCGAACAGCTCAGATTTAAACCCAGTAGATTATGCAATATGGGGTGTTTTAATGATTTCTGATTAGCTAAATATTTTGTTCAAAAAAATATTTATTTAAAATTATAATTAATTATATTACGTTTTGAAATAATTAATGTATTACGAGATGTTCTCAGTTTTTTAGGCCACCCTGTAGATGATTAACGTGACCTATTCGTGTGGCTTTTTTCTGCTTTTCTTCTATATTTTTTAATAACATACATAACAATAAAAGACAAGACAGATAAAGATTCTCTAAAATTTATGAAAACACAATATTCCTATACAAAATAACTGATGTACCGTAGTGGAAAACTTTATTAAAGACTAAAAATAATATAAAATAACCATTTATTTTAAAAACCAATCGTACTTTTAAAATAAGCAATGTTATCTTTGTGGTTAAGATTCATATTTTTATTTTTTATCTTTGTTTAATTAACCACTAAAATGAGTTTAAATACATCTACCGGTTTCGAAAAATACCATTTTCTTCTTCAGGATGTCATAACTAACTAAAACATACATTGTTTCTTTGACAGAATCTATTATTAAAAATCTATTTTTAAAAAGAAAATTTTTTTTTTTTTTTTAGTACCTAACTCAAATCATTACTTAATACAAATTTACTCGAATAATTTTTAGGAAAAAATTTTAGAATGGGACTCGTAGTTAAATTTAAACTCATTTTAGTGGTTAATTAAACAAAGATAAAAAATAAATAAAAAAAAAAAACCAATCGGTTTCATAAAACTCAAGTTGTTGTCGTCTTCATCTTGTTTCTTTTTAAAGAACTGCTGTTATATATTTAATTATTTGGTGAATATATTTTTGTCAATTACATTTCATAGTATGCATTATATCTAAGAATGTGTCCAATGCATTAGTTCTTTCAATTTTCGATTATGTGTACTATGGATTTCTTTTTTAGCACTCTCCCCAGTGGTTGCCAGTTTGTGATTCTCTCGGTCCAGTTTATTCTATCTATCTCTCCCCAACACCTCATCTCTGATGCTTCCAACCTCTCCCTCCGATTAATTGTCCATGTTTCATTGTCATATAGTGCAATGTGCGTGTGGCTATATACAAAATTAATTATATTTTGTTTTATATTGAACAAAGCGTAAACTTGTCAGTTTAATGGCAGAACATAAATACATTATAAATGAGTTGCAATAAAAATTTGATTCTTAAACATCGTATCAGTCTAGTACGTATCTCAAATATTACAAATATATAATACGCTTGGGCGTATTAATTATTTATCATATTCAACAACAGTTATAGTTTTCCCGCAAACAATGTACAACAATAAAGTACTTAATTAGTTTAACAAACATATACATTAATTGATCTAAACAATTTCGTTATGCCGATATTCAAAACAGTTAAACCAATTAAACAGTGGATAACAAAAAGCAGAGGATTTGGACGCAAGTTGGAAACGCGGCGTCGCGACATTCGCAAACCGAAAAATTGGGGTGAGAATAAATTTGATTCGCTGCATCCCTTTGACTATCAATCATGCTTAGAGCAGGTCACACGGGGTTCCCACGATGCTGGAGGGGAAGCGCACAAAAGTTTAAACAACAGATCTTTTGATGGCTCATATTAAAATATTCGATTTGCGCATCACGGCGTTGGTTTTTTTTTTTATTTATTAAACCCACGTGCCACTTACATATCGTATATCGAAAATTACATTTACGTAGTAAATACAGAACAATGATAAAATACATTTTTCGGGGTTGTTCTTCCGCGGGTCGGTTTTTTTTGTCCCTCCATCCGACCGATCGACCGATCCCAAAATAAACCAATGACAGAATTACCCAAAATAAAATCTACTGTCATCGAACTGCCATGAATACCTGCGTTATTGTAAAGTATCCTAAGCATATTTACTCATATAAATCGCATCGAAAAAATTCTTGTCGTTTGATACGAGTTTTAACCGAGTAATCCATCTCCGCAAATTATTGTGCATATCTATATATTTTGATAAATAAAATTAAAATCTTTGAATTTTATTATACTATCACGAATTCCACATCAAGGTAAAACGAGTGCACGAGAAGTAAGATATCCGGATCAAAACATTCACTTTGATTTGTTTAAAAACATTTTCATTTCACAGAAGCTCTATTTTCTCACTAATCACTGAATAAACATAACACACAGATACTATGTATACACATACCATATGAGAGCACCTACTAATATTTGTACCTATTTTTTTTTACCCTTTAATCCTTTATTTTTACGTTTTTCTACAATGTTTTAATAAAATTAATTTGTGATACAAAAATTACTATTTCTTATATTTAAAGGAAGCGGAAAATTGTTTACATCTAAAACCAAAAATGTAAAAGGTGCGTTTTTTAAGTATGTACTTCTAATATGATATTCCTTATATGTTCCTTATATTCTTAATATGATATTCCCGGTGTAGCGCTGCGGTTGTGATGTTGCGCATGCGCAATGGTTTCCTTCATCTGTTGACTCACCGCATGCAACGATAGAGACATTCACACAGTGTGGCCATCTTGTAGTGAGTGGTTGAAACATTCAGGATAATAGATCAGGCCGACTCCGTGTTTCGTTTCTTGAATGCACGAAACATGAAACCAGCTGTGAAGTGATTTTCATATTTTCCTTCATCTGAAGCGGTTCCTTGGTGGCAAGCGTTTTTATGACGATGATGAACTCAAAGACGGAGTACAGACGTGGTTTTCATCCCAGGCAGCGTCATTCTATGACGAAGGTATACAAAAATTGGTTCCCCGTTATGACAAGTGCCTTAATAATGTGACGACTATGTTGAGAAGAAGTAGTGTGTAGCGTCCGAAGAAAATAGAGTGTTGTAAAAATGATGCGCTCCTTTAAAAAAACAATCCGGTACTTACTTAAAAAACGCGCCTCGTATATTAAAATATTTAATAAAACCAAGGTAACAAAACATGGGCGACCGCGACATAATAAACTTCATCTGATTAAATGCAGAATGGAGGGAAAATACAACAAATTTCATGTGAGGGGGAGAAACTTGGTTTTTCAGATACGGTCGCGTTTTGATACCAAATGCTGGTTTCATACCGGGACGATACATCATTTTGTAGAGAAAGACATGCACGTAATTTAAATTTCACGACAAAATTAATTTCAACTTTTGCCAAAATTTATTGCCGAAACACGCAATTAAACTGGAATATTTTTCCTACTTTATGATTTTTTGAAGAGGCGATTAAATCGCGTGATCACATTAAGGCAGCTAATTGCCCAGCGGCACAGCGCAGCGCCGGGCGCGCATTTTGGGGTTTCAGCTTTGGCATTTAGATGTTTGGCTTTGTGAAAGGGCGTCAGACATCGAACCGGGGGTCAGACGCTATTCATCCCCTCTGAGGGATCAAATGCAATAATAAAAATGGCCATTATCATGATTGTACTGGATTAAGTCGATATCATACCGAACGCGGGTGATATCTGTCTGGTACGTTCCCTCAATAATGGGATGTTGGATAATACGCATACATATGTACGCCAATGTGAATATAATCCAGTGTTTATCCATCCGTACACTTATTTAATCTATGCAGGAAGCGTGATCTCTTATTATTTTTGTTTTTTAACAAAGCTTCTATTCTAACTTCTCAACCACAAAAAAAGTGTATTCTGTAATATGTTATTCCACTTATTATCTTAAATATCTTTAAATTGTATCTCAATTGCAAGATTATCTACTAGAGTCACTAACGATTTATTGATAATCTTTATATAAAAAATTGATATCTAAGATAAATAACTTTTATATACCCGTCAATAATGACAGAAAGAAAACATATTTTAAAATTTACATAAAATAATTGGTAGATACATATAGATAGATACGTATCGAATTAAATTATTATTAACTCATGAGAAGTAGGTACCTATACCTAGGCTTAATTCACAAATCTCAGTTGATTAATTAATTCATAAAAATGGTACGTTCAGAAAACAATATTTTTACATATTCATTCAAGTGACAAATACCCGGGCGATTGTAGAATTATTTTATTCGAAATATGCATCCATTGTGGCTAAAGCTCGCAGGTCGTAAACCAAACAGGGATAATTTTGTTTGTGTAAATTATACTAATGATTATATTCATAAATTGTACTCATAGTTGCATAACGAAATGTTTAAATTAATTAATTTAATGAATACGCAATACCCAAATAAAAAAATGTCTTGCATAAATATGATATATATTTATCTTTTTGAATCTACTCTTAAGATAGTTATAAAATTGTGTTTCTTCATCTTTGACTTGTTTCTATGACTTTCTGGACGTCTTGGACCTCTTGTATTTAATTATTTCTGCAACCATTAGTTAATTGTTGACGAACTTTAAAAATCAAAATAAGACCTTTTGAACTTATTTAGAATTTATCATTAGAATTTAATGACATTAGTAGTTTCCAAATCATCGTTTACAAATCACACAATTAACTGAATTGGTTACATAACCACATGAGAAAACTCCGGTAACACAAAACCAAATAATTTCCACTCCTCAAACTACAAATTCATGGCTTGGAAAACGGAGAGCTCGCTTAAAAATTAAACGCCATTGCCATTTAAATATCTCGCAACACCGAGCAACAATTGGAACGTGGAAGTGTCGCCGCCATTTTGCCTGTTTTAAATTCTCTTCCCGCGCTTTTCCGCGGCAGGGCCAACCATCCAACTGTCATGGCTGTCGTCTGCCCTGTAGGGGCACGGATTGTCCAGGAGCAGATTCATCATTTAGACTCATTAAGGCGCAGAATTTACTATATAATATGACAATTTTCCTTTTAAAATGTCATCAATCATGCATAATTAAGGATCATTTAAAATATTTTTGGATTACATATTTAGTACTATGAAGTATTTATACATATAACTATAAATTAGTCAGCGATATCTTCAAAGAGTAATAGCATATTTTGAATTGAAGGAAATTTATTATTTATAAATTATACTGTAGTGACTGTGATCAAAGACTTCCAAGTCCAATGAGGCCGCTTAGAAATAAGACTTCATTAAGTTTGTTTTTTTATAAATGTGGATTTTTATGTACTTTACTTACATGTTTTTCTTTATTTATTGAATTTATTTTAATTCTTAATTATATGTCACCATTATTTGATTGCGCCACTTTACTGTACATGCTTAACTCTTCCTCGACATTGAAGAATAAAATAATATGTATATAAGGCACCTCGTAACAGGTAGTAACATATTATAGAGAACTCACGTCTTCGTACGCATATTTTTTTCTTTTTATAAAAAATATTACACGTGTAATGTTTTTATTACATTATATAAATGCCTACTAGTTAATAATGTTATATGCGTTTATATGGCCAGAATTACAAAAAATAGATGTGCTTTGAAATACCTCGATCCACTCCTGCGCGCGGGGAGGATGGGCACAGGGCACATGCTGCCGTGGGGCGGGCGGGCAAATTAAATTAAAACACAGAGAATCGTCAGGTCGGCCATGCGTGCGGATAGTGTCGCTGGCGGCCGCCGCGCGCGTGCCTGTCAGCGCCAGTGTTGCCCGCTATCATTTTCATATCCAGTCAGTCCTGATGGGTAGGTACCTACCCACCCTTCATTTATTATCTCCTAATATAGATCGGATGTACCGCTAAGGGTATGACTTTTATCATTATTTCAATGAGACCACTCATACACATGAATATTTCTAGCAAAATAATTTTCTTTATTATTTTAATAGTTTCGTTGGAGCTATCAGTTAATAAAATAAAACAGGAATCCATTGCATGCGTGCAGAGTAAAGGACAAGACAAATGTTGACTATATAAATAAACTTTTAACTTTGCGAAAATCTTTTGTTTAACTTGAAAACCTAACCCTTATCCCTTGTGACAACTACTAACCACTGCATTACCTGTGGATTCCAATAATACGTTAAAATATACGTCTACAAATAAGTTGGGCTCTTTAATAATCCGGTTTGTAAAAAGGCTCACCAGGTAAAACAATTTTTCAAATAAAATTCAATATCAATATTAAAATTTTATATTAAGAATGTATAATTAAAAAGTAGGTATGTCAATATATAAACAAATGCCTTAAAATCTGACGCAAAAAAAAACAACATATCAGTTTGTACTGATATGCTGTTTTTTTTAACTGTCGTATCAGTGTGACGCCATAGTCTAAAGGGGCATATATAGCAAGATGGTTTAGTACGACCAACGTAAATTGGCGAGCGGTGACTTTTCGAACTAACATTCTCTCCATCCGCGCGCGGATGTTCCCCTCTTCATAATGTTCAGTACAAGTACAGTTGCGCCCTCCGCTGTTCGCCAATTTAGGTTGGTCGGACTATAGTGCTCGTTTAGCATGTAAGAGGTAGCTACGTTCACCGTTTTGTCCTTCACTTCACGCTCATCGTACGTCAAACGTCAAATATTATTATCGTTCATCAGTTGGGTTATATTGAATCTCCCAAGCAGTAGTTAAAATGGAATAAATGTTTGTATTTTAACACCTTGTATTAATGTTAATGTTTAATGACGTATGTCTAATTTTCCGAATAAACAATTCACGTACATAGGGTAGTGTTATTTTTTTTTTACAGGTGTAAGGGGCCCGAAAGGACCCACTCTTTCCTGGAGTCGTTTTATGACTTTGAACTTATACATCAGTTCCACTCAAGAAAGCAAAAATGAAAAAATATATGTAGGAACTCCCAAGAATTAAAAAAATATATATATATATATATTTGATGTACAAAAATAAACAAGACTTTACCATAAAAAAAATACAATTACACCTTTCTGTAATGTAATGTAATGTGTAATCTTTATTATCCATGAATAAATGAAAAATAAAAGTATGTAAAAAGAGATAGTATATTAAGAAAGCAAGTGGGTTGAATTATTGTCACTTTCTACCATTCTCAAGCTGATTCTCTTAGTCTATGTCCAGATCAAAATTTCAACACGTGTAAATACGTGGTATTGAGATGTGTCTCAACTAAATTTCTGAGATTATTATGAAGAATCTCGTCCATACAATCTTCAAATAACCGAGTTTCTTTCAATGAGTTTTGAAACCAATTGAAATTCAGTATATCAGTTAAATGTCGACATGACAATACCCGACACCAAGTTACAGAAGTGCCGCCGGATGTGGGAGGGGGGCACCTACTCAATGTTGTGTTCCCAATTTAAGCGGGGAAATAAATAAATCATGGTTTAATCCTTAAATCGAGTGTTATCACAACCAGAATCACGCGCGGCGCTCGGCCTGCCGTCGGCCGCACGCCGCCCAGGGGTTCTACTTTTCTCATAACATTCGATAAAGAGAATTTGTACAAACACTAACAACGAAATGAAAAGTTTTGTCGTGCTAAAATATAAAGGTGCCCACAGAAAAATTACAAAATGATATTAATCCAACTTCACTGCAGTATTTTTGCAAAATACTTATTTATATTCTTTCAGTTCGTTTAAATAATTTTAAAATGGAATACAAACAGTGGAACGTTACTGAATTTTAAAAATTTTCATCTGCACTGAGAACTCATTCAAAAATTATATTACACGTGGTGCACATATTTACCGTAAGCCAAATTTGCACTATTTGCTTTGGAATGCCAAGAATGTCACCTGTCGCGTGATTAGACTTCGTTAACATTGAAACCCGTACACAGAACGTTTCTGTGATTTAAAAAAATATTTATTTATTTACGTAAATTTAGAGCTAGACCCAGGTTCGTATATTCACTCAACATACATTAATTCATTTTTTAAAACAACATAAGTACACTATTTTAATAAACAAAAATGTATTGTCAATTTAGCGTCATAATACAACATTCAACTAAACATTTAAATACAAATAAAGCATATTAATTTATTTATCTTCCTTTTTATGTTTCCTTGCATTCACAAGCAATATTATTTATTTTTTCAGAATTCATATTTGTTGGCTCGATCCATGTAAGATATAGCTGAATTCTATTTGACAGGCATTATGTTGTGATTTATTATTTTTTACACCCTGTTTAACTAAATGGTGAACCTCAAATGGAATGAGCAACCCGAAAAATAAAAAGGCCATCAAGATCAGCGAGAAGTTGGTGCCATTGATACGGAAACAGGAGCGGACTCAATACATAAGTGATGAATCTAGCTACTTAATTAGTTAAAGGGTATTTGAGCAAGTCAGACTTTTACAGTGCAATCAAACTTTCACTGCCGTATTATCTCTTAAAAACGTTAAGGTAAACACCACCGAAATCATCAAAATGAATCGTCTAAGTTTTTAATAATAATTGTATTAGGTACCTACCTAGGTATTAGGTATTGTGGGAAGATGTTCCCGAAAACGTTATATCGTTTAACACAATGAAAAGTGTAGTCTGAAATAAAACAGTGTTTTGACTCAATTTACAAAATAATTTTAAGTTGTACATTTTTCGTCGCTTGCATTGCACTATTTTATTTATTTTTGTAGCCATCTCGCCTGGCCGCCTCGCCGCCGATCCGGCCTTGGAACTAGGATACCCTTCGCGTATGGACATTGCGATTGTGGCGCCACGTGCCGTTAATGCGCAAAGAGCGGCCTCCGCCACTGCGCATGGTGGCGATAGCGGCGAGCCAAACCCGTAATAATGTGTTTATTCAAAGGATTAATGGACGGAGATCGCCCACCGTTTGTGCAAATGGCCGCCGCTTGTGGCGAGCTCTGATTTGGCTCCAAATTTGACAACAAACAACATTAATGGATTTCCATAAATTATTATGAGCACGTTCAAAACATGTCAACATTTACATTCATATACGAGCACATACAACCGCTTCCTGGATGAAACCTGTTTATCAATATCCATCATCTGTCCAAAGGTCGATCTAGGTAGGTACACGTTTTCTCAACATTTTGTGTCGAACAGCTGTGAGGCACACAGCTACCGAATATACAGACACCAACTAACGGAAATTCCTTGTTTCAATTTTTTCATTTTGGTGTCACCCACGTGATCACTTTGGTACCGCTTATTTTTATACATATGTCTTAATGTAAAAAAACACGTTAATAAAAATACAAAGATTTAATTTTCGAAGAATAAATACTTTTACTGTTACATAAATGTGTCATAAACTATCGGATTTTTGTTTCCACAAAGAATGTGTGTAGAATGCCCCTCGTCCCGCAACTAATGTTCCAAACCCCCCTCCTATATATACACTGTATTTCATGTCTATTCATTCACTGGTCTGTGGTGAGGCAGTATTTATAGTGATCTCTATGTTTTAAAATAATATCCAACGATCAAATAAGATTATATAAGATTTGACTCGCCTCAGAGCTTTCGTTTAAAACACAAATTAAATTAAAATATATAAATGTAATAATCCAAGCTGGGCAAACATTCGTAGCAAATGCCCCGCCACCCCCATACGGTAGAATTTTCATTAAAATGTTATTTTATTAATTAAACAAGGTAATTATTTAGATATCTGCAGCTAAGATGATAAATCGGCGCATTCCTGAGCAACCCCTTCATCCGCGCGCCCCCCAACCCCCCAAACCCCACTGCGGGAACAATCGCCGGCAAATATTAAATTCTTACAAAGCCTTATTAAAAATATTTCGACAAATATTTCCACCTCGTTCCACCTCCGTCACGATATCTCACGGCCTGTGATTGTTTCACTGAAATATTTTGAATAAAATAATTATGGCGGATGGTCAGACGATAGAAGGGAGCAAGTAGGATTGCGGTGTGGAAATCCAGAGGGCAGTGAGGGCACTTACATTCTTTAACACAAAGGTTTATGATAGCATTATTTATATTATACCATATACCGTACTCATAGACACAAATAGTTATTCTGTGTAATAACATGTATCTTCTGTTTTAATTTAACACGTAACTGGTAATTTGTCTATGTCTAATTTGTAATTGGGTCTAAGCGCAACGTATGGAAATTTGGGTGTGTTAATTATTATCGACATAGTTTCATCCTTGTTCGTTAGAGTGATTAAACCTTTTAATATCTCTTTTTTGTATGCAAAGAGCGACCTTATTATGAATGTCAACAAATCGAAAGTGATGATATTCGAGGAGGAAATCAAAATAACGTGCAAAATATTTATAGGTAATGAATGTTTAGAACAAGTAGATGAGTTTGTGCATTTTGGAAGTATGTTTGATTGAAACGGAAAAACTTCGAAAGGAAGGCGCTTTGAATGGAATCATATCTAATGGGAACTTGTCAACCGAGGCAAGACTAGCGGTACACAATGGAGTCCTGGTACAGACACTGATATATGGAAGAGAGGCGTAGAGCTGGCTGAAGAGGAGCGAAAGTAAACTGAGTGCAGTGGAAATGAGATCACTTATGCGTATATACGGCAGATAAATTTATGACAGAATAAAGAATAAAGAAATAAGGGAAGAATATAAAGCTAATCTTAGTTCGATGAGTAAGATTAAGAAAGGATCAGTACTGTTAGAAGCCATGAGGCAAGAATTATATGTCAGGACAGAAAAGTATTGCACTCTATCCTCTCTGCCTATCTCCGCGTGGAAACAGCGTAAATAAGCTAAATTAATTATGGTTAAACCGTTATTGTAACTGTGATTTTGTTCGATTGTAACGAATCCCAAAATATATTTCCATTTTTTTTAAATAACGTTTAAATATTATTGCTTGTCTAAGATAATATTTTTATACAACATAGTAATTGGCAAGCTAGACGTCCTTGATTCAACTGATCTGATTTCGTACCGTGTTCCTACTCGAAGTACTAGATAGTTGGAGCTGTTTATTGCGAGTGTTTCAAAAACCAATTATTACACTAACTTCACAGTCTCGGTACGAATTGAATATTTGTTATTTTTACTTAGCGCTTAAATATACATGTTTTGTTGTTGATGCTCTATCAAATTGGAAAAAGTGATTAGGATCTTAAGTTCGTTCTGTAATTACTTCGTATCAATGTGTATTTTATGATTACATGGTGAAGTTATGTTAAGTTAATCAAAAACGTGTTATAAAAACTGATTTATAATTAGTATTTGTATATATTTAATAAATAATGTACGAGTACAACTGTAAAAGCCCACTTGGGCATTGACAAATAAATAAAAATAAATAAACGAGTCGACGGCAGTGGGAAATGGAACCCAGTGATGGAATGGCGAGTGGGCAGTATCCGCTGCACCGCGATGCGGGCGGTCCATCAATTTCCTTTCCATCCCCTGTGTCGAGAAAAGTTGTAAAGGGGAATTTTCTTCCACGAGAGTTATTCGTGGAAAAAGTACAATCTGTTCGAGAGAAAACTTGCAGATTCGAAAATTACTAAAGACCTCAGCGTCTAGTGTAATGGCAGTTTTCTCGAGTTCGAATCCCAACGGTGTGATCTGTCGGGCCCGGCCGATAACCGGGACCCGCCCCCCGTTACTAACTTGCAGGGTTTTCTAGATCAATACCCTTAAATAAATCTTCGAAGCGAAATTAACCCGAATAAAGAGGCTTTCAGTTTAACAGGTTACAGCCTATGAAAAATAATTCATTATTTACTGCGATTTCCATAAAAACAAGTTTTTTGACAGACTCCACCCGCTAACAAGGTTCTTTGCAACGGTTCATTTTCGGGCGTATTAAATATATCTTTAAAAACAGACGATTTGATTACATTTTTTTATACAAATTTTTTTAAATTTCTTCAGTAGTTAAAATTTATTATGCTTACCTATAAAAAAATATTTATATAACATCATTCACGACGATCCCTCGTGTATGAGAATCGTTATCTCCACGAACTCGCAACTTTCTTGACCTCGGCATCCTGCATATCTAAGGTCACCAGAGAAATGCCCGTTCCCTTTTCCACGGTTCTCTAAGCTATCTTCCCTTCTCGCAAGATGCTCAAAAAATTGAAGAACTGGTCTCGAATCCGTCCTTGATATTCAACTCCTTCAGAATGGATACATTTGTGCGTCTCGCTGTTCACGGTGTGCGAAACATGTGTCTCCAGCACTATATCTCCATCTCCCGGATACTCCATTGCTTTCAGGGTCTATGTTCCATATACAAATGTATGGTATGGAGCAAGTATTTAACATTATGTAACAGTTAAAAAATAAATTTCTAAACATTTTTAAATTTATTAATTACTTCGGTTCTTCAAAAATAATTAATTTTAATTGTGAAGCCTGTCGCTTTCATTTGGCGTGGGTTGTATGCCGATAGGCTGACTGTAAAGGAAATTTAAAGACTGCGCTATCAACTTCTTTACTTTCGACTGTTACCCATATCAATGACTGTTAGATTATACCCAGGGGATTCCCTACAGGGCCTTAAGCAGATAACTAAGTTCAAACACAATTTGGTTACTTTCCCCGTTATATCTGCCATAAATTCCATTCGAACTCCATTGCCTTGTTCTTGATAACCCTATTTTATCCATGAATGTAGAAACTAAATGCTAATATCATCTATTGTTGTTTTATATTTGTCAAAACTTATATAAGGAAGATGCTACATTATGAGTCATTTTAAAAGTCATGTCATCAAAAAAATATATTTTCCAAAACAATTGAGCTCAAGACTCAAGGACTCAAGAAAAATATGTTCTGAATCATTGCAACGTCAATTAATTGAGTTTATATATTTTAGTTTTTGTATTTAAATTTTTGTAACTTTAATTTTAAATATAAATTAAAACATAAATGATTTTATTTAAAAATAATATATGCTTACACGGTAAACTATTTCTAGAATTGAGAGCTAAGCGCTTGTGTTACGAAAAATAGGAGTAACTAGGTAGTCTCTTGAGATGAGTTGTGCCTCAATATTTTGATCACTGGACGAATGTCTTACCGCTAAATCAAACAACTACGCCAATTTTATAAATGTGAAGTATACCAATTTTATTCATGATTTTGTACTGTAAACTTTTTTAATAACTTGAATTGGAAAACATCGCACTTATTTCATTTGCATTATTACATAAATATTTTTTGTTTTTATAAAATTTTAATTTTTAGCTTTTTATTTTTATATAGACGAATTATATTCACTTTTTAATTTAAAATACTTTCTCCGATTCGTAAATATTCATCCTTGAATTATACATTTATTTGTTTCTATTATAATCTTGTTATTTTGGTATTTTATTATTGCATTTTACTTATTTTAGCAAAATACAGCACTAGGTGCCTAATGTTTATTTAAAATACAATATTAAAAAATACTACAAATAATTATAAATATATTTCTTTAAAATAAAATAGTCTTCCGATAGATTAGTACATTTAAGAGAAAAGTTATAAAATCATTTCTTAGTCATGTTGCATTTTTTTAAAATACTTTATCAAAATTTTAAATCACCTCAATAAATGTTCCCGCCTACCGATAACACAATTCGAGCCCAACGTGAAATCACCCTCCCTTTCAATAAATATTTAGGTTAGCCAAACACATAACAGTAAAGTCCGTTACAGAAGCACTGATGATTTGAATATAGCTCTAAACATTTGCGGTAGATTAAGGAATCGCAAACTGGCAGACCCTATTGCCCGAATCCTAATTCTCCATTTGCCCGACTGGAGAACGGCACTTTTGTTGAATCGAACGGTCGGCGAGAAGGCCCACGGGGGCGGACCGGCCCGGGGACCGCTAATGGGTGATACAGATTTAACAGCCCTTAAAGTTAAGCATCGGTGAAGGGTGAGAATACTTGCGCTACAGTAATAAACCTAGAAGGAAGTTCAACATTCGAACTTGGCGAGTACCATGGAGATATTGAGATTTATTACAAATATTTCGGTCGAAATGTAACACTATTATCCTTAGCATAATAACAACAAAATCTATTAAGTTACTAAAACTGGAATCAGTAATATAATTACATCCTGAAAGATAGTCTGGCTTACCATCCGGAATCGACGATGTCATGAGCGCGTTAATGCGCCAAATATTGCATGTTATGCCAAGCTATAAGCGTGATAACACGCACTATACAACCTTAAAGATGCTAAAGTCCCTTGCAGGGATTTAAGTCATAGGTTTTGAGTCATTTTGCCATTTGTGGACGACAATTTCCCAACTTTTGATAGATACTTTTAAGTTAAGACCCTTTACCTATCTTCCATGTCTTCCATTTCAAATAAGGTTAACAGTTAACACAGAATAAATGAGAATGTATATCGTCAATTTAAATTAATTATTTATTATTTTCGTGATATCATCGAGTAGTTTTAACATATATTATTTACGTTCGTAATACTAAAAATGTTAAATATGAATATATAAATAATAATTGTTTTTAATTTAAAAAAAGTGAAGCGTTATGTATTCTCGGAGGGGGAGGGAGGATTAGGGGGCCGTAGGTTTCCCCGGGGACCCGGTAATTTGTTGCTACGCCACTGACTGGAACATTTGTGCGGAACTATTGCAAGCTTGAACTAGACAATCGTCTATCCTTATCCTAGAAGTCTCGACAGGGCGCTTCCATTTTCTGTTGTCATGTGCTGTATCAGTACTTGAAGACCAATCAAGATACAATCTGTATTTGTTGTTGTTTATTCCATCTTACTCTAGAGCGATCCACCGGACGTTGTAGAAATTTGGTGATCGTTACTTTGGCATTCGTGAGACGTGTCTAATCCGACTCAATTGAAATGTTCCTGTGCTATAAGTAGGAACTCCACGCCGAGGACTCCCTAATCGCAGTTATTTAACGTCACTGCTGATGCTACCCCGGTATATCTTATATCGACAGCCTGGATTCTTAATCTCTTCTCATCGTGAGAATTGCTTAAAGTGTGTCTATACATACTTTGCCTAAATATATTTTCTAGTTTTTAAAATTAAACACTGATCCATTCCACGTTCCCTCTAATTTTTCTACTTGCTGTGCGGAATAAAATATTTCTGCGCGGCAAAGTTGAAACCGCTTTTTTCGCGCGCTAAATAATTTGGGGGTGGTTTTTAAGCTTACCAATAAAATAAACAGTATATCTTATTAGGTACCGAACTACTGACATATTTTGAACCAATTTCCAAACACATGGACGCCACGTGACGACCTAATTACTAATTATTATTATTATGGTCTAGGGTCAAGATAATCGTACATAAAATTATTGGAAACAATTCATTTATTTTTTGCGAAGTGTCATAGACCTTTCGGAGAAATTTGAGGGGATGTTTTAATGTTTATTTATTTTACAGAATGATCCGCGGAGAATTATGTGTAATACGTGGCAACACTTTAGAAAGAACACTGAATGTGTTTATTTGAGAACGTTATTGCTTCCAGTGCTGTATTTCAAATTCTAGTTTGCCGATTTTGAAAAATCAGACATTATTCTCGTTCTAAATAATAAAACACTGTTATACTCTCAAAAGTAGGATTTCATTATGTATAAATCTTAAAAATATTAATTAATCAAAATACAAATGAAACGAACAGAAAGCGCAGAGTTTCACTTAGAATCCGTGTTCACGACTCACAGCACGTTTTTAATAATTATATTAATAACCAACTAAATTTATTACGTTAGAATTTATGATCAATTCCTTTATTATTTACCTAACTGAAATATTTCTTTAAATTTAATAATCATAAACCCCGAATAATCAAAAACCTCGATTAATTGCCCTTATTGGGACTAACCAACAGGTATATGACCTAATAAGTTGTTTTATAAGTATAAAGTTTTATTGAAAAAACTCTAAGGACCGGTTGTGTGATCAGTAGTAACTTTTTACTATGGTAACTTTTTACTAACGCTCGTACTAAAACTCATTTGCGGGATGCTGATACATCAAATTTACTACTGTCAAAGCGTAGATGGAGACGTCTATAGGCGTGACAAATAATCATGAAATATACTTTATTTTATGCATTATGTATGGATTTTTTTCGTATTGTGTGCTAATGTATACATTAATATATTAAACAACGTGATCATTATCGAACGTACTGTCATCACTAAAATAGCTAGATATTGAATGATTAATTGTCGTATACTGCAACTTTCAATGTATCAATGTGTCGGATGACTTTTGGAACAGCTGTGAAAAGTCCGCCATATTTAACTATCGATTCACGTTTTTACTATCGATTATCGGAGAGTAAAATGAGTTTACTACGGGGTGTACTTTCGAGAAGAAAATATTTTTTTACTATATTAAAAAGTTACTACTGATCACACAACCGGCCCTAAGATATATTACTTCACTTACTATTTTTTTAATGAAAACACATTTTTATTGTGAAGTTGCAATTTCAGAACATAGTTCTGTGGTATTTTTAAATAGATTTTTTTCTCAGTGGCATAACTACGCCAATACAGTGCATTGGGGATCACATTAGATAGGGGCCCAAAAAGTTCGCGTTCTACAATTCATTTGACATTGTTATTTTTGCGAGTATCGATATGATACGACAAGTGTTAATAATAATCTACAGCAAGAAATGGAATTATAAAATTTTATAAATTATAATATTACGAAAACATTATCGATGTACACAGTAGGGCCCCGCTACAATGTCAGATTGGGGACCAGACCATCGCTGTAAAGAGAAGCAAGAATATTTTAATTTAATTAATTTTATTAACAATACAGCGTTCATATTAAGCAAACTATTTTATGAGCACAAACGTGTTCCCATATTCCTCCTGAACGGAATCTCAGAGATGGTGGGTGGAGGGGAGGTACCGGGGCAGGTATTTCGCGAGGTCACTACAGAGCTCAGAATCCTGGGTTCGGAATCCCGGTATATTTTATCATATTAATAGATACAAATTGATAATTGCTAAAATTGCCAGCCCATTTCACAAAATAAAGCTTTGCCACTAATTACCTACTTATTGAAAGATTTTGTGTTATGGTTACCTACTCGTATTTTGAAATTGTAAATGATTAAAAAAAACAGGTACTTCAATATACCTGATAGATTGTTATACCCTGATAACGCTTGAAGAAATATATCTTAAAATGTAATAAATTATATTAGATATTTCAATTTTGATATTATTGTATATTAAATTAATCTTCCAAATATATGAACTAACGCAAATTTCTTGTCCCAATATTTTCATTTTGGTGTCACCCACGTGATAACTTTGGTACCACTTACGCAATCAAATAGCTCCGCGACTTTTTAAAAGTATGACTCGATTGGAACGAAAATTACATAGTCTTGTTTACACAAAGATTTGATTTTCAAAGAGTAAATACTTTTACTATCCGATTTATGTTTCCACCAAAAATGTGTGAAGATTGCCCCTCGTCCCGCAACTAATGTTCCAAACCCCTCTCCTATACGTACCTACACTTTATTTCATGTCTATTCATTTACTGGTCTGTGATAATATTCTTGATTATCTTTATCAGAAATTTAAATATAGTTTGACGTTCTATCAACAGGTGAATTAGAATTTGAAACATCGCTCTGCTTTTGTTGCACATGAACTTTGGCGTTCCTACTGATAAAATATATTCATATTACAGTAATTCTTCAACATTACGCAGCTTTGTTGGAAGTGGCCAGTGTTAGTTAATCAATAATTTTTAATATGTTATTAATTTTATGTAACTATTTGTTTAATCAAAACTAGAACATATCTTTTTTAAAAGTGCTTATATAGAATAATAGTAATAGGTGTTACTTTCTTGTCTATGGGATGAATACATAATACAGATTAGAGTACTCTAATCTCAGACTGAAGAACACAAAAAAAAGTAGGTAAAAATCCGTTATTATTATTATTAATTATGCACTATAAAAGTAATGAACTGATTTTAATTTTTCTATTTTTCAAAACCCATCTGTTAATTTGTTTTAACTTTTATATTTAATAAATTTTGTTGAATATTGATTTAGTTCGTCATTTTGGCAATAGATGGATTATAAACTCTATTTAATTATTTTTTTTAAGAATATATAAAATACATACCAAAATGTAGCTAACTTTTTACCTACAGGCTATTAAATAAAAAAAATTGCTACTCTCGATTCACTGATGAGAGTGTGATTGGTATTCGACGTCATCAGTGATTGAAAACTGCAATAATTATTTTATAATAATATCATAACGTAGGTATGAAAAAACAAATAATAAATTTAGCACCAAAATATTTATATATTTAATAATAATACTATTCCACTGTTATATAATATATTTTTTAAATAGTCTTGTATCACAAATAAGTAAATAAAAATCAAATCAAAATATAGCAAAATCTTTAAAGAAATTTTCAATATTCTCAGACAAAAATCACGATGCTTTCAAATATTCATCACAAATATTGAGTATGATTTACAGATACCAGTGTTACCAACAAAAAAAAAGTTAACAGAAGAAATAATAAAAATTGCCGTTTAAGCTAAGGAACTGGGAAAATAAAAATTAAAAGTAATTATTACTTATGTGTGTAAGAGTATAAGGTCTTTATATAAAATAACATGTAAACGTCGCCAGAAAAGGGCCTGTTGACTGGAATTGAGGGTACATCACGATTCTGTGAAAACTTTCACAAAAATTCAAATAAAATCGGATAACTTAAAAAATATTTTATCAGTTTTAAAGTTACATCTGAAACTAATGTGTTCTCACAAACTCTAAAAGAAAAAACTAGTTCGGCATAGAAGTTGAGAGGATTTTAAAAAAAATGATACATTCACACGACTTGTAATTTTATGTAATGGAACTAATTTTAAGCAATTATCGTATAAATTTATACAAAAAATGTTAGCCTATCATAATTTTAACAAGATGCCCCCTTTTCGACAATATGGAAAATTTTAATTAATTAATTTTATGTTAAACATATTTATAAATATAATAACTTCTGTATGTTAATTGGGTCCAACATTTAAGCGCACTCAAGAATAATGCTATTGCTGCATAAATTCAGATAATAAAGCGATATCCCATTCTGTTAGTTATTTTAAACTATAACATTAATCCCTGTTTCTTTCTAGCAGAAGTGTCATTCAGAAATATTGAATGTAGACTTACGAAAAAAAATCTTTGACCGACAGCGTAGGCATTTTTCCTATTACGTATTTTTAAATTAAATTTTTATGTACTACCATTAACTTACATAATGTTTGAATAGAAAAGCTTAAAAATGACAGTTTTTGATTCAATAATAATTGATAATCTCTAATGTATAATTTTTCACAAAATTATCAATCAAACAAAGATGGCCGTTTTCTGGCATTCATCCACATATTTTTGTTAATCACATGTTAGGATATTATGAATACATATTTTAATTATTATTCTCTTTAAGTTGAGTTTTCGTCAGTAAATTCGTTTAAATATGCTGCATTGGAAATCAGTAGTTTAATTTATTCTAAACAAGGATTACAATTAAACTACTGATTCTATATAATAATTATATTTGCTAAAATATCAATATATGATACTTTATTTTATTATGTAAAATTGCATAATAAAATCGTCTCTTTTATGTTAGGAAGTACAAAATCTCTGTATTTTTATATGTATTCTTTTAATCTAGCAGTATAGTTGTTAAAAACATTATCTTTCACTTAATTCCAAATTCCAAAATTTATAAACTTATTTAATATATTATAATTGATCATTTTGGGAGGAGTACATTTGGATTCCAGATTGATGACTCAAACTCATGATGAATATTTACTAATTACACGTGTTTGGATTTCGAAATAGTTTGCACATACCCCCCATCAGGAAACCCAGTACTTTGTTGGCTTTTATGCGGTCATTGAAGAGCAGTTTACTATCAATATATTGCCAAGACCTGATGATCTCTGATGGAGGCTAAAAACAAATCCTTCATTATATCATAATTAAACAATCTTCACACTTTGATAAGACCTTGATCTAATGAGGTAGGCAGGGATATATTGTAATACATGTAAGAATAAATAAATATTAATTAATCCATATTAAATTGCATGATCCCATTAGATGTTTTTAACTCATGAAAGATGGGCAAATTTTATGTTTTTATATCCGATTGAATACCCGAGAATGTACATACACATATCCTAGTATATTATGTATCCTTGAAATGTAAATTAGTGAACATTTTTATTTTTGGTTTCTTAAGTGTTTTATAATTTTCAATTTTTTTTCTTCAAAGAATAATTGTTAAGATTATGTCTTCATCTTTTCGTAAATGTTTTAGAAATTAAACCAAAATAATTTATACATATAACTTTTCTTAAGTAAATAATTGTATATATCAAATAAAACAAAACTGGTATCTGCTAGTATTTTACTTAGAGAATCAATTATTTTTACAGCTTCTTAGTACATAGGTAATATTATTATACGTACAGTATTCACCCTCTGTAACGAAAAACTCTATACTGTAAAAATTAACCAGACTTGTTTGGTTTTCTACACAAACCTATGTGTTTATTCACTCTCTAACGAAGAAATTAGGACACTCTCACTGAAATCAAGACACCCAGAAACACAGTTTCTTGGAATTCTGCCACCGCCTGGCACTATGGCTTATCCCATGATGACGAAATTCATTATGTTTTTTTCCATTACCGTTCAATCAACATTTGATAGGTATCTGACATTCATTTGGTAAACATGGCTAATAGTGAAAGAAAAATTTTGACTCAAAATGACAAAGTTTCTTTGATCTGTGTGATAGAGCGGGGCGAAAAGAAAAGCGATGTCGGGTGACAGTTTGTACTTACACCTTCCACTGTAGCTACCATTTAGAAACTCTTGCAAGCTGAAGCAGAGGACAGCTCCAAGAAGATGAGAACGCTGCAATTCAAAGATCTGGACTGAGCTATGCCGCAGTAATTCCAGCGCCATAACAGCTGAGATGATTGATAACGAAATCGTGAAAGTGACTTTAGGAGAAAAGGACAGAGGAGCCCGAACCACCCAACAAGCTTTTAACGCGGCTAAGCTAGTTGGAATTTTCTTCATTGTGCACGCAGACGACCAGGGGACAGTAAAAGAATTTTCCAGAAAACAGGAGAAGGTACAAACAGCGTCATGGAAAAGCAAAAGAGTACAAAGCAAGATAAGAGACTACTTTAAGTTTTAATTAATTTTAAAACAAGTTTAAAAAATAAAACATGCTATGTTTAAACTGTTACAAATTAATTTTGTTCCTCACTACTTATAACGTACTTTCTACATACAATGAGGTAAATTTTTCGGTCCCTTTGGATTTCATTACATAGTGATTCAATTCCGATCGACCACCCTTGTTAAATTTATTTTCTTTGATGTAATACATGACTGAGTTTGACATTAGTGGTACGCATGTATCTACATGCAAAAGTCACATCAAATTTGGTACAGTCAAATCGTAGTTTCCTAACAATTGCCAATTAATTCTAAGTAAAATGTGTATACATATAAATAGGAACCAAAGAATTGGGAGAACACTTCAACTCGACATCAATAAAACAAATAAATATTACATAAACATTTTATAGTCAAGAATTTATTAAATACATTAAGTATAAGTAATACAATAATCTACCTAAAATCTTATTACAGCTCATTCGCTTTACTGTTGACATTTACTATGAAGGCCACTTTTGGTGTAAATATAAGTATATAATAATACATATATTAAAAGCATGCAGAGATTCTTCAAAGCAAAACATAAATACCTTATATGGCACAAACAAATAAGTTGAAATTTTTCGAATTAAGAACTTAGCCACGAAAAATAAAGTGCAAGAACAGTTTTCAGCAAGCTTGATATTAATAAAGATGAAACTAAAAATTATGTCTAAAAAAAATATGCAAATTAATGACTCGATACTAAATCATTTGATATACCTATGTATTGACAATTAACAAAAAAATGCCATACACACATAGCATTTATTGTGTCCAGAAAAAAAATTGACAGGACACACTGTGTGTTCCACTATTACGACTTTCTTGCCAACCTTGAAAATGGACACTGTGACACCATCTGTAATGTCTACGAGAAGAGAAAACAATACCAAAAACTACTCATATGGTAGTAAAACATTTGTACATTGAATAATATAAATTTGAAACTGTTAAAAATTAGACACGCGCTAAAGTATTAAAAGAAAATTAGTAATGTCCGCTATATATTAAGAGCGGGTACTCTTCACATAAAATTTTATTCAAAAAATTATACTTGCTTGTAGATCACCCTGAATATTCCACACTTAATACAGAATTAGTGTAACCGAGTGTAACAACAGATAACATAAATATTTTCATAAAATAATTATAATAATTTATGTAACTACAATTTATTCTAAAGATTTCAATAATAAACTAGTCAAAATTGTTTTTACTTCAGTTCTCCGAAAATGATTTGTCATTCAATCAACAACATTTAATATTATAAACAACACACTATGGTATAAACATACTTTTTCTTCTAGAAATCTTCATTAATTCTACACATAGAGAATTTTAATTACATATCATAATTTTACAATTAATCACTCCTGGCCAACAAAGCCGTAACATAATTTTCAAGATCATCAGGAAATATAAGAAATAATATTAAAGGTACATCTCAAATGACTTCAGTGATCTGATACACGACAGATCTAAGATCTCAATCGGGTAACTGAGAATCAAAAATCACATTTATTCTAATGATGGAAATTTACTTAGGAATATTTATATATATTTTATTTCAAAATACAGAATACTCAACAAATAACAGCACATATAATAGTCACAAATCGAGGAAGACTTCTAACGGAAATACACTTCCTATAAATTCTCTATTTGCATTGAAGTCAAAACACAATCCATCAAGTTCATTCATGAGAGTATGTACAACAATACATGATTCTTTGTCAGGAAGAGTTCCGATTAAATGCATAGACAATAAAAGAGAACATTTTAAAATACATTTTTCAGTCCACTAAATTTATGTACACCTTAAAAATACGTAGGTATTATTAAATAGTGCCAAAGGTAAAAAAATATTTGGAGGGAGTGGGGATTTAATAAGAATTTTTAAAATATGTTAAAATGATATAAATACAAATAAGATCATGGAAATTTTTTTATTTTTTTTTGGTTTGCAAAACTTATTCATATACAGTGAACATCAATATTTTGCATATCTCAATCTATTATTCCTCAGGTATCAATATATTTAAATAATTTGCCATGTCCTGACTAATATTATATATATTAATCATTTCTACATGTCACATCATTTTTATGAAATATTATATATATTTTAGGTTTTACTCGATAATTATTATTTTTAAATATTCAAACCATATGTGGGCCCAAATTTACAACCATCACAAATATAAATGCTTTAGAAAAATGTACAACATTAATTTGTTTATCATCATAAACATTACGTATCATATGTTGCATATGACTGAGACAAATTAAATATTGCTAATTTACAAAAAATTAATTTGGATTTAAAAATGCTAAAAAAAAAACTGCAGCCCAGAGTTGAAATTCAAATGCTGAAATAATATTTTTGGGAGGGATCTGTGGAAGAATTTTTACTCGATAAAAACTGGTCAATAAAAATTGAAGACAATGCCACAATCACAAAGGTGGTAAGACCATATAGCATTTGATTTTAAGTGGCCTCAAATTTTAATATTATTGTTTTTTTGCATTAAAGATAAGAATGGAAAACAATACTACCTATTCAAGTCAGGACATAACTCAAAACAATGTAAAACATACTTTTTATGAAATTTAAAAAATAATTACTGAGGTGTATGCACATAATTAGAAGGAACGAGAAAAATGATATTTCTATGATCTTACATGTTTGTCACTGATGATTTTTTTTAATAACCTACATTTTTATTTAATTAACTATGAATAACCAATTCATTCAAGCAACTATGTTAAATCAGAACTCCACAAAAAATGTAGAACTATTAGAATAACCTTGTTCTAATCATTAATAATATAATATACATATTGAAATAAAATATACTTTTTTTTCCACACTGGTCAATCAGTACATCAAAAATGGTATATTACAATATCATTATATTTGCAATACTAACAAACTTGTCAGGTTGTAAAGCCTTTGAAAGGATAATGAACAAAAAGATGGGGCCGATACAATAAAAATAATGTTAATTTAAAATTAATTTTCAAAACAATTACAAAATAAGAGGAAATGTATTTTTTTATGTATACATTTTCAAAATATATTTAAAAATATTAGCATGATAAAATAATTGAATAATTTAAAAATGAACACATGCTCCCCCCATTGTGATTCAAAACCCAGTCTGTATGTACATAATCTGAAACAAAGATAAAATCTACTTTTACCTTTTAATAAATAATCCTCGACACTTGTTGAGAATAAAATTTCAAAAAATATATAAATAGTGGAGTTCATGTTGGGTTTTGAATCGAAACAAAAAACTGACTAAACTATGTATAGTACAATACTTGTAGTCATAATTGAGTCATCATTATATTTATAGATCAATTAATTTGAATCACTACTCTTAGAGTCTTCTTTAACCATGCGCCGGACATTGTATGGAGTTGTATCTTTAAACTTTCCAACAAATTCCAGTAGCTTCTGTAAATTCTTCTGGGTCTCGATCTGTTCTGAAAGTAGCTTTTTTTTCACTGTATTCTTGGCTTCGATGTTCTCCTTGAGGGTTTCAGCACGCATTTCCAGTTTCTTTAGATCGGACCTTAGCTGCTGGTTGCGTTCTTGGAGAAGTCTTTTTTCTGAAAGCTTTTCTGGAATTAAATTATTATGTTATGAGTTATGAGTATTAAATTTGTGCATGGTAATTCACCACCTGACTGGTGAATTTGTGGATAATATATATATATAAGAAAAATGATTAAATATAGTAGTAGAACACCTTAAATTACAAATAAGCGGAACCTCTATATTCGTCATCAATCCATTCCCGAGGTCCTGACCAATATAGAAACAGTTTTTCCCATAAAAAATAACTGAAATTCAATTAATCTGTTCCCAGCCCCTAAAAATGCCACATAAATAAATAAATTTTTCATCAAAACATAACCATTATTAATGAGGAGACATGATGATAGAAACGGAAGAGAAAGAAAGTTACTGTTGTTTAGATGGAGAGTCATCATCAATTAAAATATCAGGTAACTCTAATTTAAATCTGAATTAAATATATTAATTAGAAAGATATACATATAAAATCAATTTTATCGAAAAATATTGTTGTTGCACCACCGGGATTCGAACCTGGATCTCAAATACCTTAGATTCTGAGATTCTGTTGTATCAATGTGTCCAAAATTTAATAAAAATGAATTGATAATTCTGGCATCTGCTATCAGTTTACTCAAAGGTATTTGAGATTCTGTAAAAATAAGGTAGATGGCTCTTTCAAATAATGGAACGATTAAATGTATTAATATCAAAAAAGTAACATATAGGTTCGAAAATTTTCGCTGTAGCATAGTTGGATAATGCACCTTCCCCGGTTACGAAAGAGATCCAGGTTCGAATCCCGGTGGCGCAACAACAATATTTTTCGATAAAATTGATTTTATATGTATATCTTTCTAATTAATATATTTAATTCATATTTAAAATATCACAGAGCTATGTTCTGAATAATTACAACTTCACAATAAGAATGTGTTCTAATAACTCTAATTTATGTTTTCGTTTTGCCGATGATTCAGTAGCACTCGATTTACCAAAGAACCTGTCCAATGTTGCTCGTTTCTGTCTGTTTTATAAACCTTCCTAAAGTAGTCAATCACATTATCATTGAATGCATTTATGATTTGGTTATCGTTTGGTTATTCAGTACCGGGCAGTGAAAATGACAAATATAGAAAATATTAAAGAATATAAAAACATTTGTTTGTTATTAACCCATTCTCCGCGAGTGACTCATATATTGAGTCGCGCCTTACATGCCCACAGCGCAGGTGACTCAAATATGAGTCGCCATGTTTCGCCTGCCGCTAATGCATACATACGCGCTGAGGAGCAGTGAAAATCATACCACAATTATTTGGAATCTTTATCATATCGACATCTGTCGATATTTGTCAATGATTATTAGCCATCTTATAAACAAACACGAAATAATAAAAGTTTTCATATCATCAAAAACTTGTAAACAGTGTGCATTAGTTTTTAGAAATCAGCGCCCGCGCAGATCACTACTTCACTCTAGTATGTATGAATGTCACCACAAATGGCGCTAAGGATTGTGTAAGGAATTGTCGTGTTCTCTCATGGATAATTTTGTTTACATTCTTTTGTAATTATGGTTCTGATTTTTGTATTTGTTTATGTTCGTGAGGATACTTGAGAACTGAATTTTTTAAAAACAAATAAATTTGTTGCATTATCGTAGTATAAAGTCGTAAATTATATACATATATATTTCTTTTTATAGCATAAATAGTACCGAAATATGAAAGTATGAAAAAATAAAGCTAATTACTTTACTAGACGTGGTCTGTTCTAAAGCAATTACCTGTACAGTTTTTAAAAGTTGTAACTGTTTAGAGGTAAGTATAATGTTAAGTAGTTATAAAAAGTTATGTGAAAAAAGTACAATCTGAAGTTATAAAATATTATTGAAAAAAAGTTATAAAAATATTATTGTTTGTAATATACAATAGTTGGAGACAAAAATGTGTAGGTACTTAGGTTAGCACAAATGACAAATTAGATTCATTTTGCTTTCTACCCACATCAAGCAACCATTTTGTTATTTTTGGTTTGAAGTCGTTAATTACTTTAGACCCTTTAAGGTCTAGTGACAATTTGTTAAATATTCGCGGAGCACAAAATAAGAAAGTTCGTTTAGCGAATTTGGTATTAAATTTTGACACTGAAAAGTATCCAAAGGCTTTGCTCCTAGTTTCCTTTATATCGGATTGTGGAAGTGAAGTTAATTATATTTTTTGAGCATTAATTAGAAAATCCATTGAAGTAAGTGCACCGCCCCATACACATATTGCGTAACTGATGAGACTCTGACAAAGTGAATAGTATACCATTTTTAATAAAGTAATATTCATGAAGCTGCATAAAATCTTGAAAATATAAATGAATTTTTTCACTTTGGAGCTTACTCACTCAATATGAGGAAACCCATCATAAATTTTCATCAATTGTTAATCAGAGATAAATTATGTCATTTGATTTTTCAATGTCACAGTTACATATTTGATTTGAATCCGAAATGTATGTATGTATTTTAATAGTATTTGGGACAACATGGTTCTCTTGTTTTTTTAACGAAAAGGCAATAAAATGTTTTTTTTGAGTTAAGTGTTAGTAAGTGATTGTCTAGAGTACTTTTGATTTTTGCAGTGGCTAATTATTCCCTTTTAAATGTTTCATCCCACGCATCACCATTTATAATGATTACAGTATCATCAGCATAACTAATTTTAATTCCATTCTCCAAAGTTTTATTTAAAAATTCATTGCTATATATTATAAAGAGTATCGGACCGAGTGTGCTACCTTGGGCACTCCATATTTAATGTACATTGGATCACTGTGGGTGCTATTAATTTCTACAGTTTGTTTCCTATTTTCAAGATAATTTTTAAACCAATTGAAGCTACTGCCTGTGATAACAGTATTATTGAGCTTATTTAAAAGCAAAGAGTGTGGATATAGTATCAAAAGCCTATTACTTTGCGTCCCTTATCCATGTTTGTGGTAGTGTGTTTAACTAGTTTTGCAATGGCATCTTCATTTGACATGTTGATTCTGAAACCGTATTGATTTTCAGATAAAAATTTATTTGTCTCAAGATATTCCATGTCTCTTTTTTACTGCTTTTTCCAGTAATTTTGCAAATAGCCAAGCAGAGAAATCGGTCTGTAGTTGATTATCTATGTTTTATCTCCACTCTTGTAAATAGGTTTGATAACTGCTTCTTTTAAATGTGATGGTACTATTCCTGTTTCTAGACTAAGGTTAAATATATATGTAGCGATCGTAATTCGAATCCACCGCCATCTTAGTCGGCATCGACGCTAGCGACACAATTGCCGGCTGCTGCTACAAGCCTGGCTTGAGAATTCACCACCAAGTGGTCTCTCCAGTTTCAGCGTTTCTTGTCTTGCCGGCTCGCGCTTGCCGAGCAAGACTGCCAATTCATTTCATTTCATCATTTCCTATATCTTCATTCACTGTATTCATTTCTATCTGTTTTCATCATTTTTATCATTTGTCATAATAAATCTCAACACACGCCAATCACATTTATTTCATTTAACCACCGTCCTAACCCCCAAATATATAACAGAGGTTTCAAGACAAAGTCTTTGATTTCTTTGAGTGTGAAACTGGATATCCTATTGTGTCCCACTGCACAGTTTGTATGTAGAGATGAAATTAGAGTGCAATGCCGCCAAAGAATGCCGCGTATAAAAGATGTCATGCGTATTTATGAAGAAATGGGGAGAAATTACACCCAAGAACATTAAACTTTGCTTATATATATATATTGTACACTGATCATTACACTTTGCTTACTGGTATACCGGAGGAACACTGTCTGCTATAATACAGTAAATTACTAGTGTAGCAGGCAGGGTACCCAAATATATGTCTTACTTTCTTACTGATATGTTGTATTTACTTTGCCAAATTTTATATGCATACCCTCGTACATTTGTCTGATATTTGAAATATTACGCAACACTCATAGTAATTAACTAGATGAAAATGTATACTTAATGAATATTAATTTAAAAGAGTAATACGTCAGACCGTTAGACATTATTTATCAATGTAAGTACATAATACATGTAAAAAGTGAACCTAATAAATGTATTATTATTATTTATGAACGCAATCAATGGGTTAAAATGTGACAAATATAGGGGTTCCGCTGTATAAATCAAATATAATACATTTTGAATCCAATTTATGTTTAGGGCCTAGCCTAGATACCTTCATTATAAATATAAATTTTGCATTATTTATGATCATGTATTTTATTATTCATCATTCGGCTACACTTATTAATCAGCTAGATTAGCATTAATCAAAATTAATGATTTTCTGTTGACAACATTGGTTACTTCTATATCAACTTTAATAGCCCGGTACATGGGATGATAAGCTTATTTTGCCCTTTAGTCGAGTTAAAAATATTTGTAGATCAGTAAAATAAAATTGAAAACAACCAGATTATAACTCAAATTATCATTTCTTAGTATTTTTTTTTTTATATATATATAAGAATATTTATACATTTAAAAATTCTGCTAGGTATGCCTGTTTCACTAGAATAATGAATTGAGATAGGCAAAGTTTTATAAGTACAGAGATGTTTAAGTTACTTTTCCATATCTTGATTTTTTACATAAAATTTATCTTATTAAGGAGAATACATTCTTATTATGTTACAACTTCACAATATTGGACAACTTCACAACCTGAACATATTGATACAACTTAATAATTGTACCAATATGTTCAAAATTTAATAAAAATGAATTGTTAATTTTGGCATCTCCTATCGGTTTACTCGAAGGTATTTTAGATTCCGTAAAAACAAAGTAGATAGCTTTCAAATAATGGAACGATAGATGAATTAATTTGAAAAGTGTAACATATAGGTTCGAAAATTTGTTGTCAATCCACTGCGTTGGTATAGCATAATCGGATAATGCATGTTCCCTGAATTGGAAGAGATCCAGGTTCGAATCCCGGTAGCAACAACAATATTTTTCGATAAAATTGATTTTCTATATATGTATATCATTCTAATTAATACATTTAATTTGTATTTAGAATTAATTTCATTAACATATTGATTGTCGATCACATCCATGGGCATTTTTATGTTTTCTCTCTAGATGCCACCAACGCCCATCGCCCATGGACGGACCGTGTCCACACATGTTTATTAACATCAATATGTCACCGGTATCCTCTACAATCTATTGTTTTTGTGATGGATATATGTTTGAACAAAATATATAATCGGCATTATTGATATTCCACAGTCGAAAGGCAGTAGGCAACGTGTTAATCCCACTAGTATTTACATATTATAATGACACAAATATAGTATTTATCGCATAGGGCACTATAGAAATAAGGAATAAAATGTATGAAACCTGATTCTGCTACAGTGAAACGAACATTGTTATTACTAAAAATACATAAGGATTACCACAAAACGATTATATAAAAAAATATTAAGTGTATACCTTTAATAGCCGCTTCTGATGGTTTGTTGGCAAATCCAATGACAGTCATGCTAGTTGTGCGAGGTTCCTTAACGGTTTCCCCACACTGCGGACACACAGGCTGTGCAGAAGGGGGTACCTTTCTACAAGCGGCAGCAGCGGGAGAGTCAGTGCGCTCGCTAGCGCAACTCCAGTGAAAATAACTTCCACAACCACGGCAGTTACGCAGCAAAGAGGGAACATCTGTTCAAAAGATGATCAGTTTTATTATCCAAATAAGTAAAATACCTTTAGGGAAGTAAATATCATAGTGGAATTATATATTTTTGTTACATAGAGATACAGCAATACATTTCAATATCATGAAAATTTTTTGATAACTTTTATGTATTTTAAAAACCATAAGGCAAGTATATAGTTCATTTTTATGTCAATTCTAATATGTATGTGAAAAAAATGGGTCAATTCTAATAGGGTTAAGGAAATCAACCATTGCAATAAAGGAACTATATTTTAATCTGTTGTCTTGTTTATAAACACTTCAATTCCTTGGCCGCCCACATCGGAAACTTGCGACAGAGAAAGAGATGACACGAGAACTGTCAGAATTTACGTTGGCTATCGTGAGTATAACGGACACCCACATGACAGTCCGCGGCGTCTATTTCTCACGGAAAATAACCATCAAATAATGCATGAAATCACCGGCGCCGCGGATCGGATCTTCAACCAAATTATTATTTCCAGTAGTGACATCGTACGGCGCCCTATAGAAATCTGTTTCAGCTCACCAACAACCACGAATTACATCTGAAATCGAGTGTAAAAATCCGTCATTTCTCCTCCATACAAAATTGACAGTTGGCGCTCACTTTTGCATTGCCAGATCGCAATTTCATTAAATTTGAAAATTTAACGCACATACTCATGTTAACGTCAAAGTGCTGATATTTTTACAGAAATCGAATTTTCGAAAACTTTTTTGATTTTATTTTTACTTTACAAAATGATGGAAGGTAACTTATTTCATTAGTGGGGACGTTTGGATTTGAGTAAATTGTCAGTTAGATTTTGACATACGTTTGCGATATTTCTCATTTTTGTTGCAAAGTAATTCAAGTGGTGAATAAGATATTATTTTTAGGTTATTAATTTAAATTAGTATGAGTGTTTTATTATAAATACAGTGAGTGAGCTGTTAGGCAGCATTGGACATGGCTGTGGCCGGCGGGATCATTTAATGCGTGTTGTTAGTTCTATATAAGTGTAATGTGTACGTAATTGTGATGTGAAGAGCCAATATTTTTTTGTTTTAAGCATCACATTAAACACAATAATATTAATAAAATCTGATGTCGTCCTTTCAAAAAACAAATTATGGCCTGACAACACTATCAACTTTTATTTTTTTTCATCTCAAAACCGTATGAAATCGAGGTCAATGGACGCTTATGTTTTTAGTTATACCAACGTTTTCATGGTTTTTTCGTATAAATAAAATTCAAAAAAGCTAGCCCGTGAATTTTGAATTTTAAGAATTTGGCGCCAATATGGTGGTATGTTGCTGTTTCACCTATGATTTTTCTGGGCAGCCAACTGGTTAAAAAATATATTGAGAAAAGAATAAGGACACAAATGAAGTACAAAATGAATAAAATAATATTTCAATTTCATCTTAATTCTTATCTAAATCTTCCAGATCGTAGTACACATGGTCTTGTTGTAGATAAAGAAGGTCTTCATCAATAAAGTCTTTATCATGAAATTGGAAAAATTCTTGCACACTTCTATTATCTATTTCTGTTAATCCAAGTTTCCCGATTTCTTCTATGGTACCGTTCACTATAGTTTTGGGTGGTGAAATGCATGCAAAATATTGCAATAACCCAAATGCTTACTACAGTAAAACCGCGATATAACGAAATCCAAGGGACCAAAAAATAAAAATTCGTTATAACGAATTCCCACATATAACGAAATAAAAAAATAAAAAAAAAAAAAAATAAAAAATATCCTACTACATATATGTTACGCGCCGTCGCAAAAAAATGTTGCGCGGCTTCAAAAAAGATCGCAAATTCTGCAAACAAAGGAGGAGGAAGGCCATAGGGAACTGAATACATACATATTTTTAGTTGTTTGGTTAAATATTTTAATTGTGTTTAAATGTAGAGCCGCTTCAAACATAGTTTTGGGCATGAAACATAAAAAATAATTCAAAAATAAAAATTTTACAGTTGAATCGTGGCATTTTTATAAAATGAGTCGTATATAAATTACGAAGGTACTTACCGGTAACGGCTGCAACCACTTCAAAATATAATCGATAAAATTGTTCACTTAAAAATGATCTTTAACATTGTTCACTTAAAATAATCGTTTATTTTCCCTTGTTTAGTTTTAACATTTCTTTCACTGTCTCGTATAATTATTTTAGCCAATGCATCGCAGTGGGAAAATGCATCCACCGGTAATTCTGGTCTTCCCGATACGTATCGTTGGAGAACATCTAAGGCATGAAAAACTTCGGAAGTTGACGGTAACGAAGCAAATGAGATTTCATTGCTTTCCTCATTCAATGTGTCATTTTTGTCCTCATCACTCGTCTCAGATACCGTAATGCGAGGCGCGGGAACATACAAAGCAGACGTTATCACTTCATGGTCGTAAGAAATAAAATCATCGTAACTTGTAGATCTCAACAAAATTCTTTCACCCGTTGTTAAACTCGCTTGAGGGGCGTCAATTTCATCTACGGGCAGCGAAGAAAACCCGCACTTTTTAAAACAATTCGCGATTGTTGTAGATGTTACCGATTGCCATGCTATACTCATAGCTCGACATGCATCCAATACCGTCCATTTTCTTAAGTTTTCTACAGAACAGCCATTGTTTACCTGTATAATACAGGAATGCAATAAACTTTTTCTGTAATGGCTTTTGAAGTTCTGTATTATTCCCTGATCTAGCGGTTGGAGAGCACTCGTAGTATTAGGAGGTAGGAACAGAAATTCTATATTTGGCGCAACAATTTCCGGTGCGTAATGTGCTGAACAATTATCCAAAATCATCAATATTTTACGATCTTGTGCTGCCATTTTTCTCTGCATCGTAATAGCAAAGCTCTTAAATATTTCCCGCGTCATCCACGCTTTTTTATTATGGCAATAAGTAACAGCGGGAAAACTGCTAAAAGTAAGGCCTCTAAAGCATCGTGGTTTTTTATATTTTCCGATGACTGTGATCTTTACTTTATCGGATCCGTCCATATTTGTACATAACGCGGCCGTCAGGCGTTCCTTACTACGTTTTCCTCCATGACATCTCTCTCCTTTAAGAGCTAGTGTCCGATCTGGCATCATGTTATAAAACACACCAGTTTCATCTATGTTATAAACATTTTTTGCGTCGTATTTCTCCCAAATATGCCGATTGTTTGTTATCCAGCTCGAAACTTCTTCTTCATCAACTTTTTGGGAATCGCCACAAACCGCGAGGCAAACAATGTTGTGTCGCTTTTTAAAGCGATCTAACCACCCATTAGATGCCTTAAAATCAATTCCCATCTGATGAGCCAACGACTTTGCTTTCTCAATAAGCATTAAACCAGAAGTAGATATATTCGCTGATCGGATTTGGGAGAAATACTCGAACAGTTTTTCTTCCAATTCTTCATATTTGGCAGGCCGTACACGCTGTTGGGAACCGCTCGCCTTACATCTATCAAACGCATCTTCAATCTTCTTCCGATTTTTTAAAATTGTGGAGAGAGACGAAACCGGAATACCATATTTTACGGCTATCTTGCCTTTACTGTCCACTTTGTTGTCGATGTCTTTCAATATCATTATTTTTTGTGCCATGGTTAAAGTTTTGCGGGAATTATCACGTACTGAAGCCATTTTAAGGTTTCACAAAATATTATGAAATGTACTTTAAATAATAAATTACACTACACTAGTATGCATAGCAGTAAACACACGAAAACAATAGTTAATAGAAACACAAAAAATAGTCCATAAAGTATTTTAAAGAATTATTTGTATTATTGACGAGTTCACACGAAAACAATTGTCAAACGAAAATGAATTTATGTAAATATTCAGTTCGGTCATGCAATAATCGCGTTAAAAACGGAACAAACTTAACTCTACAGACCTTACACTGAGACTGATATTCCCAATAAGTACATACTGCAACATTCTGCGTATTCCTGTTAATTTTTGTATTTTCCAGCTGTCTGGGTCTGGGATTGCAATACATATTAGAGGCGTATGCGTACGTAAAACATGTCCAAGTGAACGCCGCAAGAATTATGTCAAATGGTTTTATGGGACTATGAACCTACTATGAACCCAAGAAAAAGTTTGAATTGCCAAAATTTGACGCCAAAAAGGCCATTAAACCGTTCGCATACGGCAGATGCAGCGGCGCGGCTTTGTAAGTGCGAAATAATATTTTCATCTTTTATCATTTTTTTATTTCGTTATAAATTTACGTAAATGTATTGGCATTTTTTCGTACGGGACAAAAATGATTTCGTTATAAATATTAACGGGATTTCGTTATATATATGCATTTTTGTATGAAAAATTGGTTTTAGGGACTAAATTTCGATTTTTTTTTCGATATACGTCATTTTTCGCTATATCGGGGTTCGTTATA
This sequence comes from Eubasilissa splendida, assembly GCA_031772225.1. Classification (NCBI taxonomy): domain Eukaryota; kingdom Metazoa; phylum Arthropoda; class Insecta; order Trichoptera; family Phryganeidae; genus Eubasilissa; species Eubasilissa splendida. Next base: position 21,664,206 of record CM062847.1, read on the forward strand.
TCGCGGTTTTACTGTATAAAAATTCTAATTTGAAAAAATATAATTGGTATTGAAATGTAAACTGCCATAATTGAAACCTCGATAACCAGGGTATTCTTGTATTTAAAAATATATTAATTGATAATGCAATTTCAAACAAGCTGAGGCGGTAACTCTTTTGACACAAAGAAAAAATACTGACAAATATTTTATTTACATGACAGATAATTGAATACCAATATTACAGTTGAATTAACTGTAAATTGTCTACTAATATGCGAGTTTTCCAATGAGAAAAACAAACAGCTACAAAATAATGCAAAAAAAAAAGAATGATCGAAATAGTTACAAAGACAAGCCACCCTCTTAGAGGATTGGTGCAAGAAGCGGAGAGTCGAAATTAATCCCTCCAGAGTGCTGCCATTCACTATTCACATAGGCGCCCCCATACCAAACGCCATAAACCCAACATAAAAATGTTTGGAGAACGCATCCCCTGGATCAGCGACTTCAAATACCTTGGTGTTACGCTGGACTCCAAACTCACATGGAGCAAACATATCCAAAATAAATTAAGCGGCGCATCACGTACACTCAGCGCAATGTATCCACTATTAGACAGGAATAGCAAACATGCCACTGACAATAAGCTCCTATTATATAATGCATATACTCCTTTACCCAGCCCCCATATGGGGTCAAGCGGCCATAACACACATGAAAAAACTACAGATCTTTCAGAATAAGGTCATCCAGCTAGCACTGGGTGCCCCCAAATGAACAAGGATCTCACAACTTCACAATTCAGGCATTCTTCCCGTAAAAGAGTTCATAAGACACCTCTCGCAAGTGTTTTTATGCTGGTCTCTCCAAGCTCCAAAACCCCACGATCAACACGTTATCAACTTACGATATAACCGTCCTCTCACAAATTAAACACCCCAAAACCGTCCTCCTTTAGAGGTTATAAATCACTGCGTCAGCTAGCAGTCCCCGCCTCCTTTTGCAGAAATATAAAATAATAACCAATAATAAAATTGAACAGACCCATAAGGCATACAACACGATGAAGGAGCAAGGGGTCCACGAGACCCGGTACTCCAAAAGCCACTAAATCAAAGTCAAAGTCGATTGAAATAGTTGAGGTTTATGAGGTCGCCCCATAAGTCTGTATTTTTTTAACATAAGTGAATAAGTGAAAAATGCATTTCTCTTGGAAAATTAAACATATTTTTATAGTTTCTTTAGTGTTTTGCAACAGCAGTCGTGTCTTATTTTTAATTATCCATTTATTTATTTTCATTCCTAAATTGACAATTGCAAAGGAGATAAAAAAATCATAGAAATGTTACATTCTGCTTTATGAGTCTCAACTCAGACAGAATGCGATTTTAGTTATTAACAACATTTGTAGTACAACGGGTAGGGATGCAATTAAATTAAGATATTGTTACCATCACGCCGTTTTTCACAGGGGTAGGATAGAGCGCCACACTTTTCTGTCCTGACATACAATTCTCGCCTCATCCATATTCATACATTTTCTCATACAAGCTCGGCTTCTAACAAGACCATCTTCCACTATCAGGTTTATCTGATTGTGCCAAATCTTCTGCGGATGCTATCTATTTTTGGTGCCACCAACACTTGTGTCATATATCTTTCTTATCACTCTCTCCTCATTCATCCGTTCTATATGACCAAACTACCTAAGTGATCATTTCTTAATTCTACTCACTATGCTAATATCAGCTTTACATTCTCTCCTTATTTTTTCATTCTTTACTCGTCATAAATGGATCTACCAAATATATGCTTAAGTGATCTTATTTCCACTGCATTCTCTGTTGTGTACCGCTAGTCTTGCCTCGGTTAACAAATTCCCATTAGATATTAATCCATTCAAAGCACCATTCCCCGCAGTCACCCTCCTTTTGATATATTTCTCAACCTTTCCGTTTCTATTAAACATACTTCCCAAATACACAAACTCATCGACGTGTTTAGATTCGGTATTTACAATATTTCAAACTGGGGGGTATTTTAAATAAAAGGGTAATTATATAGAACCATTTAACTACATATTTTGTCCACTCACCATTCTGGTTGCAAACACAACATGGCATCGGTTCTGGTGACACCACTGGAACGATGGTTAGTCCACTAGGCAAAGTAAGGAAATGGGGAGGTGGCGACTCGGGGGGAGTACTGCTGGATGGGGTTGGAGAGAGAGCTCCACTCCTCTGCTGCTGTTGTTGTTGGCGCTTCATCCGCTGCTGTGCACGAGTTGTCGGCGGTGCGACATTCTGCTGGAGGTACGGGAAGTTAAGCTTCCTTTTCTTCTGCAGAACGAGAAATTACATGTCAATTGTACATACAAAAAAAAATGCAATAAATGTCGAAAAGAAGTAGTTTTATAGACATGTAACATAACAGGCATTTCTTTGCCAGTTTTTTTTTTTAGTAGAACCCCGACTATCCAGACTAATTGGGAGTAATCTGTATAATTAAAAATCTCGATAATCAATCTCATAGTAAAAAAAGAGGAGTTAATACGTACAAAAATACTTCATTGAACATTTTGTAATATACATATTATTTGTAATCGCAACATATTTTAAAATATTAACCTATATAGGGCCCAGCGCCGAATATATTTGTTGCAAAAAAACTTTCCATTACTGCCAGTGAGGCAATAATCCAGCATGACATAATTTTATTTATCTGACACGTCACGTATTTTATTTTTGCTTTGTATAGCAATAGCTACCGGACACGTTACTACAGCCTTTAAATACAAATATGCAGTTTTATTTTGTTTCAACATTAACATTAACACAATTTTATATACAACACACACATACACAAATCAACTTGCACAAATACATATACAATCATATCAACTGCTTAGAGTTAATTTGGTGTAACTCTAAAAACATACAAATATTTGGGAACTGAAGAAATAATACACAATCATAAGAGATATTTTTATTTTAAGAATTAAATATAGATATACACAATAATCTACAAATTCACACACTTAAAATGCGTTCTTTATATAAATTAATGCAATTTTTATATTTGTAATTATACCAAATTAACTCTAAGCAGTCGATATATATATATATATATATACTTGATGTTCATGTTATTTTGGCTGCAAATATTTATGTTTTAATAAACTTTCATTAAATGTGTATGTAAACAGATGTAAACAGTTGCATTGTAGCTAAATTTGATTTGTTTCAGTTACAGCAGCTATACAGTGTCAGATTCATCCTGTCCTATAAGCTATTTAAATGAGGTTTCTAGTGCATGGAAAGGTCCTGCGTGAGATGGTGCAGAGTATTTTTCAGCAATTCGTGTTCCTCGTTCAATTTCAATTTCCTATTCATTCCAATATCTTTCTCTGCAGTCCGTGTCCATTCAGTTGCAAAATTAAAACAAACTAGTTCAAGTGTTTAGATATCCAGCGTTCGGATAATCAAAGTTCTCCTTATTATTTATTTGTACTCTTTTATAATCATTTTGATGGTTTTAAAAACAAAATAAATAAGAGATGTGATGTCGAATCTTCACAGATGTAAACATCATACTAATGACACATGTACACAGATGAGATATATCTCGGAGACTTGTCTTGAAAGCGTGAAAAGGACAGTACAGAGTTAAGTGCAAAGCGAGCTTGTAATTCATTGCCGCATGTATTTTGCATGCAGGGCAGAATGACATAGCTGCTACATACAAGCCTTTATAGACAAATTTTTGATTCGAGAGATCAACATCTCATCCTTGGACACACCTTATGACTCATAATGTTACAGATTTTCAAATATAACTTTTGCAATGTTTAAAGTAAATCAAACTAAAAGATTATGCATGCAGCTAGTATGTCGAAATAAATTGTATGTAATCAAATTTTAGGAAATTTAATTTAATTAAATTTTAATGAAACAGAATATTATATATTAAAATCTAAATAATATGATGATAATTGTGGCAGGAATGTTATGAGATACACATATTATTTTGCAGGTATTCTACTGTATTTTTGTTTTAAATAACTACTTTCATAAAAAGTAATTATTTAACATTTATAATAGTTGAAAATATAATTAAGGAAACATAATACAAAATAACACCAAGAAATAATAATATATAATTATTAAAAATAACAAACCGTCTGAAGATCAAAATTTCCATAGACGTATTCATTTTTATTAGTACTCGTAGTGGAACGTTTCTTTCTTTCATTGCGCTTCTTCTCCAACAACTGCTTGTGCTTCGGGGTGATGAGTCCGAGAAGTTTCATGAAGGTTTCCTGTGAGAGTTCCTCACCAGGCTGCGGCAGAGGTGGTGAGGGAGAAGGAGTGGGTGAAGAATCCAGAACAGGTGATACATCCACCCGGCCAGGTGAAGGAGTACCACTCTTGGGAGAAGGAGACCGCTTCATTGAAGTGTTTAACTCTTGAGGACTGCAATTTAAAAAATAATACATAATTCTTCACGTGCACGTACTCTAATAGATTTTTTTTTTGTTAGAACATAGGTAAAATTGACAATAATTTAAATAATAATATATTTATGTTAATTTAGATTTATTCTGAGAACAAAATTGAGTGACATTCAGTTTGTTATATTTTTATTGACCCCAAAAAAATTTGAAAGCCAATCAAAGATTTTACATAAAGGAAAAATCATAGTTTTATTATAATATATTTAAAATATTTATCCCATTGCAACCAACCGTACACTAAAAATTAAATACAATGTAGAACACACTCTTGCAGCAGTTGACAGTAAATGAATTACCTATGATTTTACACCTTATTTATAGTGACAAAAACTGCTGATTTGACGATGATCTAATTTTGCAACTATTGACCAATTTTTATATTAATACATGTGTAACCTACATTTTTATACTTAGCTTGCATTCCCAAAACTGCAACAATGTTTATTTGCTAAAATAAATACCATTGCTGTAAGCAAATAGTCAGATTATAAAAATTATTTGATTGAACAAATAATAGATATTTCGTAAAGACGAAGCTATTTTTTATTAATGGAAAAATAGCTTTGTCTCTATGAGATTATATCTATTATTTGTTTAATAACAGTGCCTTTGTAGGTGAAAATCCTGTAATTGTGTGATCTTGGACATATTCAAATATTGCAAATAATATTTACTTTAAATTCTTACCATATTCTTTGCTTTGCTTTATTCAAGGCATTGGCGAAATGTGCTCTGCGATCCTGAACCGTGTTATGAACAGCAGGGTCTTTGAGAGAGAAATTTTCAGTCGCACGTATAAATTCGTCATCATCCAGCTGTTCTTTAATTTTAAAGCCATTTGTCTGTTCGTTATCAATAAATGCCAGATCATCAAACTTTTGCTCGCATTTGGCTGTCCCATTAACATTGTTGTTTTCAGACTTGATATGTATTTCACTAAGGACGGATGGCTTCAGCAATGAAATGGATTTCTTTCGAGTTCGGTTTTGCAACTGATAATCCCGCAGCTGCTGGGCAATATGTCGGTGGTCATAGTCAGAGTTGATCTGCTTGTTCCTAGCTTTCAGTCGTTGCTGGTACTGCTCTAGTTCTTGTCTCAGACGTCCGATAACCTTTTTCTGAAATGAAAATTGAATTTAGATATCTTATTTGAAATATTGACGCATTCTGGACCCGACAGATAATCTACAACCGGACTAAATAAATTAAGAATTGTTTAACTCAAATAATTCAAAAATAAGGAAATAGATAGAACTTTTAAAACCATTGGGAATATATTTAGACTTTTAAAAAGTGTAAGGCAATGTGAAAGTAGCTGGTGACACAGTTAAATAATAAATGACAGTGAAAAATGCAATATTAAAATTATAGATTTATTAAAATTCCTACCTATTACAATTAAATAAAAATATGTACTTTTAAAATAAATTAATAAAAATATGTAAACATTGTTTTATAAAGTTTTCATGTGTGATATTATTTATTTAACCAGTCCACAAATCAGTTTAGGTACAAGTAAACCATATAGCCGTGAAACGTGGACTCTCAACAAAAAATAGGTCTAAAAATGCAAGAGTAACACAAGGAGGCGTGGACAGCTGCATTTCAGGTGCCACACAAAGAGACAGGAAAAGAAATGTGCATATAAGGGATATTGTAGGGATCAGAATTCATATCCTCCGGCATCGACGCTAGCGACAGCGCGACCAGCTGCTGCTACAAGTCTGGCGCGAGCATTCACCGCCAAGCAGTCTCTCTAGTTTCATTGTTTATCAACGGCGGTCTTGCTGCTCCACGCACACCTAGCGAGACCGCCGACTCACTTATTCTGACTTCACTGTATTCTTTCTATCTGTCTTCCTTGTTCGATCTATCCATCTCAATAAACATCAACATGCAAATCTACAACATCTCTTTCATTTAACCACCATCCTAACCCCCAAAATATAATTAAATATTCACAAAAAAATTAATGAAAATTAAATCAATTAATTATCATGATTACAAATGCTTGGTGTGCACTAAACATATTTTTTGACGAAATAAGTGATGCAGGTTAATGGTAGACCTTTCCAATGAAATATCTACTTTTCGTTAACCACTTAATTGGATTGGATTCTCACAGTAAAACAATTTATCAATCATTCAATGCTGTGCAGATACTGGATCCTCAACTCCTGTAGAAGTTCATTTGAAAGGAAATAAAAATTCTATTTTCAATTATTAGGAAAATAATTTGATGTTCTCTTTATTTAAGGTGACCTACTATTTTTGGTACAAAAGGAGTACGGAATTAATTAACGGCATTTGGTAAAATATGCACATTGCAACCAATTCCCAAAATATTTCTCTTGAATAGATCTTTTAGCTTTGTGTGTACATTATTGACACCTCCTTGGTTACGTCCACCAAAATTCATATTCATATTATCTGTCAATGATGCGAAAAAAAAGTATTCTTATTATTTTCTGATATAACACGAAACAAATGATTTTAGAAATTTCTCTTTCAATAGACTGTAAATTTAAAATCTTAAGACAAATGCCACTTTTAATATCAAAATATCTTACTAAACTTGGGTATAATTTTATTTCTTTGTGCTTCGACGCATCTCAAATAATTTGGTAGTACAGTTCATACTTCTAAAACAGCAAACGAGCACTCTGTATCAACGTTACAGAGAACTGTCTCGATAATCATATACACAGACCACATGCGCAGACCCAACAAGAAAGACTGTATTGACCTCTTGTGCTAACTGTTTGATTTCAAAGTATGCACACAGTCACGTACGCACTGATACGTATCATAAACATATTTATGCACATGAACGTACCTATAAAAGGTTGCATGCAATAATCATTATAATTTTTATGTTTTTAGGAGTACAAAGGTGTATAAAGATATGGAGTATTTTGGGAGTACGGTTCACAAAAAAAGAGTACAAAACTCCCTAAAAGAGTATGTTTTATTACCTTACTTTATTATTTACTGATAATATTATTTTTAAAAATATATATTTCAGACAATTAAAAAATGTTTTTTATTAAACTTCGATGAAGTGGCTAGGTTAGGTATCGCTAATTTGATAACTTTCTTATATGTTGGTAATTTGGTAAAAAAAACATTTAAACTGGTTAAAATTACATTTTCTAAATTAAAAGAAAATTATGAATAAACTAATTTTTATTCAAAATAAAGTGCAAAAAAATAACAATAAAAATATGCACATGAAACCCAAGCAAACATAACATTATGTATTTATTTTTAAGATCCATCATTCTTTATAAAGTGTATATTTAGTTAAAAAAATAATAATAACATGATTTATCAATACTACGATCTGTTCTGTACAGTATCATAATACTGTAATATATGACATGCACAGATTATTTCAATTAGTATTTCCTAGTATTTTGATTACATTTGGAATCATCCTTTGAAATACTTTTTCTGAGAAAGAACCATTAAAGTCATCATTCTAATCCTTAAGTTTAATCTAAATGCTTTTGAAATTAAAACCAATTTAATATCAGGTAATTTCCACTAATTTATGTTGAAAAAATATGTAAATATATTTGACAATGATAATTGGTTTTGAGAATTTTGTGCGTTAAATATTATTATTTACCAACAGAAAGCTAATAAGCGTATTTTCCCATATTTTGGTATTTGGGTAGAAAAACCAAGCGTCATCCTTAACTATTCAATTACTTTCGCCGTACATCATTATATTTATTTTTTTAAATAGCAATGATAAAGTAACGGCCGCACGTGCGCCATCCGACACTAGTGTAAAATGATGCCGAGCGCGAGCGCGCGAACCCATCGCACTAGATGGACATTTATGTCGGCCAAATCTGTAAATTTCTACAAATGAATCATGGCACGAGAGATGTTTTAGCGGCAATCGTAATTTTCGTCTTACGAAGACTTAAGTACGTACATAATCCCGAGGTGGCAAATTCGCTTTCTTTGCGTTTTGTCATCAAGCTCAAACGTGCGAAACATTGAGATAAAAAAGTGTTTACATCTTCCCAAAAGGTATATTCCGCTATAAAATGATAGTATATTAGTATTTAGCTATTTTTTTCGTGTAATATAATACAGGCAACACGTGTGCAGCGCGCACCGAAGTGGCACGGCGAGTCGCGAGCAAAACGCTGCATCTCTTTCGTCGGCACCATTCTGTTTCTGTTGGGAAAGGAAACTTGCGTACACGATATTAGGTGTGCATGTGTCGGTGTCGGAGTTGCTACCAATCCCTACGGCGGACGTGCGCCCAGACACGATAAAACCTATAAAAGTCGACAGTTCACTTCAATGATGCAACAAGGCGAGGGAATTCGGTCAGCAACTGTGAGATTGTCTCATTGATTCATGTGTAAAATTATTGTCAAAATGAACAAAACTTCCGCCTCCTAAAACTAACTCGGAAATGCTTCAGAATTGCGAACTCGTTATTCGTCAGCATCTACCCCAAATATCAGATAAATAAATGTTACCTACTTTAACTTTCCTCGTTTTGCGAAATAAAACTACATACCAAATAACAAAAGCTTTGAAATTTAGGTGCCGCAGTTGCCCGACTAGCAATGACGTGACGAAGTGTATTTTCCAACACCTGTAACGTAAGCTTTCTGTTAACTAGTTTTTAGTCATTCGGTATTTTTTTACAAATCACCGTTCTTGCCCGAGACCGAGGCTCAGTAAGACGCTCGCCTACGGCCACGAAGGTCGGGGATTATATCATGCCAACGGCTAAAATAATTATTAATTAAAAAGTCAGAACAGTTAGAAAGAGAAACACACAATCACAGTACATCATTTGACGATCAAGTCATCATCTGTATCGCATATTATTCGAAAAATGTTTAATGTGTGGACCGAGAGAATTCTAAGAAAAAAATGTGTATTTACGAGGACATCGAAGAGTTCGCATGCAATATCCGCAGCAACGATCAAAAAAGAGCAATTTTTTAATTTCATTTTCATCCGGCAAATAAGCCTGACCCCAGCGAAAAAACACTTTTATTATTCATAGTTTTTGTTCGATAATAACAGTTTTTGCGAGACAAACACAACATAATAAGGAAAGCCGTCTTTAATGCTGTTAATTTCAGATTACAATAAGTATCTACAACATTTTTAATCATTCTTTAATAGTATTTCGCATGTATTTGATACTTATGTGGCAAATTTAAAAAATATATATATATATTGTACACTACGATGTAAGTACTAATAAACATAATATTTAAAAAAATACAGTCATTTAAAAATGTATCAAATACGTGCAAAATACTAAAATGTCATTTTTTACTTACAATATTTTATGTATGAAGGGTGGTCGATATAATGCAAACCTGGTTTTGGCCCAAAAGAAAGGGAAATATGAAATATCCAAAAAAGTGCCATTACTAAAGGGTCATTGCAATAATTTAATTCGTAACGCGAAAAATAGAATAATAAAGACATAGCCATAGCTCCGAGTCAAACGCAAGATTCGATTGTTAGAATCGAGAATTGGATCGTAGGAAATATAATGCATCGCGTCTTCACTGGTGCATTGTGTTCAATTGGCAATAATCAATATTTCTGAAAAAAGTAATCGCCCTTCTTATTTGAGTGTGCGTTCCAAATAAATGATCTAAATTAACCATGCGGCAATGAAAACAAAGTGGGTCATGCAGCGAAATGTCCGTGTTGCACACCGAGGCCGAAATGGACATTCTTTATACAACCTCACTATAAAGGTGCAACTAAAGAAATTAACTTTTCCCAAGTGAAATTTTTTTGCCATAAATTGTTCAATATTGTGGTATATCATCTCAAAATAAAAATAAAAAATGTGTACCGATGCACACAAATACGTAGGTACTCGAAAACCTCGTGCCTTCTTATTTTTGCCAGAATCCGAAAAGCAAAATGTATCAGATTTGGACAACGTATTTAGTTTTATATTTTAAAGTAATGTTGCTATCCGTTAATTCTGATGTTATTAACATTTGTCAGTTAATTGATTCATAATCAATCTACAGAAATAATGCGTCCGAGTATTGAAGCGTAAATCGGATACCAATTATCAAAACATCACACATCAAAAGTCATCATTTTCAATAATGAAAGTTTTTTTATAAAAATGAATTTCGAGCAACCGAACAATAATGAAAGTTTCTTTCAAACTGACAAAATAAAAGGACACCGATGAGAAAATACTGGTAGACGTAAGACATAAAACAAACAAAGACATCTGCAGTACATTAGTACAAAAATGACAATCAACTTCTGAAAGAACTTCATGCGTTTGTTAAAATAGACTTGGCAAAAGCGAGCGACTGTTTTGTGGGATTGGTCGAGAACATGAATGATTCATCTATATTATAATGTACGTAAACATACGATTCCAGTTTTTCAAAAAAAATGCAGTACAAGTTCCAAAGGAAGACATTATTTTGAAGTGTGCACTTTCCAAATGAAAATATAACCATTTTGGTTAATTTTTTTATAACTTAAATTAAATTATAAGAACGTAGAACTAATACATAGATCAATAATGATTTCAAAAAGATGAACAAGCTGGTAAACTTATGAATGTAAATTCTGTAGGCAATGCACATATTGAAGTATATTATATGGGTTGAAGTTTCATTACAGTTCGCGACAGCAAACTAATTATTTTAGTAGCATATTTTTTGAATAGATGAATAATCCATTCATCTATTGAAAATATTCGGTTTAGCGCTGTACTACATCAAGGACACCAATACTCTTAATGCTTGACTTTAAGTTACTATAAATATCCCTGTATGGGTATTGAATTGATTGGAAGGATCGAATAATTATTTTTAATGAATTCCTAAACACGGTTACAATAAGATCATAGAACGACCAGCATTTTACAAAATACAAAATCGAAAGAAAAAACGGAAATCGAGAAAAAGTATGTATACGCAATATATAAGGATAATTGAAATCAGCCGTAAAAAAATCTGTCTAAAATCTACATTTTTCTCTACCCATTCATTCCGACAGCTCAGCAGTAAACTTTTTGTTTCATGAAATTTTAATTAGAAATATTGAATTCGAAAACAAGAGGACACGTGACTAAAGCTGGGAAACAGTTGAATTCATCGCAGCGATACTAGCGCCGCAAGCGGCTGCGAGCTGCGATAGTGCGTGCGGAGGTGTGAGTCGCCTTCGCGAAATAATACGACTCGCGAAAGACTACGCGGTGTTAAAAGGGCCATAGCAATTATATCGGCTACAATGCTGATAATAAAAATATTGTATCATTTGCGTGTAAGCAGTATTTTACCACTTCGGCCAAAAATAAGACTATGTACAAGGATAATTTTATTTACCTAAAGAACGTTCATTACTAATAATTGAGAAAACTAAAAACGTTTGATTCTATTTCTATTCATACAGACTGAAATTCGTTTGGTTTAATATTAATTACATAAATTTTATTTTATTTACATTCCATGCGCATTGGTAAATGCTGAATTTTTAAATACTAATGACCTAAGTTCAACAGATCGACCATCCATCCTTTTGTTCGAGTTAAAAGTACATGTAGTTTAATTTTTCTAATTATCTAATTCAGTCGCAAAATACCGAGTGTATGCTATTTTTTCTTCGATTTTCTCTAAATAGGCATCACGGATATTTTAATGTATTATATAAACTGAAGTGGAATTTGTCGGGAAATTAGTTATTGGGTTGACAGATCGTCAATTTTACCACTAAACCAAATTCAATTCAAAATAGATTTTTTCTTGTCAATTTCTAATGTTTTAGTCAATATTGTGCAAAGCTTGTTGGTGTCTACGGAACTATTATGTATAATACAATATACATAAAGAAATAATATATTTGGATATTTTTTATTTAAATCATGGTAACAAGAGATTCGAATTTATTATCATAAACAAATTTAAAATACATTACATTAATGCCTAATAAAGCATTACACATTAATTGATAAAAACCGCATAGAAAATGATAAAAGTAAATAGATCACACAAATACCAAATGATTTTTATTTGAGGGAAATTATTCACCGAAGTAAATACTATTTTGGACAAAGCACAATAATTGTACAGTCAAGATTGGAAGTTTAATTGCGGATGCCGATTCATTAGTTTAAAGGGAAAATAAAAAGACATTCAGATCTCGTATAACCATATTTTAGACAAATCTCTCAACAACCTCCCATCCCACCCTCTCCCGACTCCCGACCAAGTTAGTACGAGATCAATAACCACCTTGCATCAAATGCTTGTTACGCTAACTTTGCGCGCTCCGAAAACCAGCGAAGTCTTGTAACGATGAAAATATTATCGTTACGTTTTTAAAACTCGTCATTTCCAAATAAAACTGGAAGTCAATGAGAGGCGATCAAATAAAAGAACACGTGTGATAAAGATCTTGGCGTAAAACAAAGAAACGTCACGCATAAATACTATTAAAACTTTTAGTTTTACATCACAAAAAATATTTGACCGCATGAATTATATGTAATGTTTCCACTAACCTGCGTATGACCAATTGTGATTATATCCTTTTCAGCCTCCTTTATTTTCTTTTTAATGCTCACATTCTGGAAAGACAAATAATTTACATAAGAATTGGTACTTGCACAAGTTGGTTATCAATTAAACAGTAAAATTAGTTCAAATTATCACTTACATTTTGATCTTCTTTCAAACGCGCGACCCATGCCTGGAAAAATAAAAAATAACGTGTTTAAATTCCACAAGGAAAACTCATTTAGCCAGTTAATAAACTCCATAAAACAATAATGATTTAAGAAAAGTTTTTTTACGATGCTTACAAGAATAAAATAATATAATAATAGCCTGTTATGTTCTTAATAACGACATATAATGTATTTAATAAGAAATCAAGGTCCGGTAACGAAACTGCAAAGCAAGATAAAACTTACCTGATGAACCCTTATCGCATTTTTCAGGTCGTTCTGCGTCTTTCTTATTTCCTCCTTTATTTCGTTTGACACCTCCATAACTTATTTCACAAATTTAAACACACATACGTAAACTATTCCAAAAACAAACTGCACAAGAAGAACGACACCCACAAACCTCAAAAGCAGACTACATGAACATTTAATGAGCGCGAACTGTTCGATCAAAATATTAATAAAAATACGTAACAATGAAAATAACTAGAAGACAAACATTTATTAAAGGAATACGATTTTCTACAAAACTTATACACTCTATAAAAAAATATGGTTTAAATATTAAAAATTCTGTATCTCTTTTGTTATCGTATTTGAATACGACGTCCACCTAAACATTTGCAATATTTTTCTTCTACTGCACGTCATTAGCGACAATGTTCTACGTTTGGAATGAACTTAGCTGCACAAGAAATTATCGCAAACTTCACTACTGTGCGGAGTTATCTTTAGGGTTGTGAAACAGGCTTATCGGTATTTTAGTTTAATCTTCATTAATAATTGCTCCATTTTCTAATTTTATTATATTTTTACGAATATTTTATGACTATATATTATATAGACAATGCATATTTAAAAATCTACACCCATAGAATTATTCCTGTTTTTTTTTAATGTTTATAATAATCTATATTCAAAATCCGTACCAAAAAATATTATATTACAAAATAACGTGCCCTCAGTGAAAAGTTAAAACACACGTTTTTTAAACATGAGAAACTTGGAATACTACAAAGCGATATATATTAATATGGATTATATACACTTATCAATGAAAATAATAAAGAACATAGCCTTGAACAATGAAAAAAAATAGTAATTTAATCCCTAGATCTTATCTTATAAGAAAAAAATCATGGCACAATCACAATGAAATCCATAAATTTTAACAGTTTATTATTTATATTTTTTATTTTATTAAATAAAATAAAATATTTATTAATAATTCTGAAAAAAAAGCGTTATTGGTTCCAAAATGATTATTTAAAAAAATTGAAATCCTAACTCAATATTCGGTTTAATATTGTGTTGATTATTTAACAGTTTAAATTTAAAATATTTCATAAAAAAAAATTGTTTCAAAAATTTGGATGTGATGTGTGGGAGAAAAATATGTATGTGAAAATAATTATTAAACGGTCAACAGATTACATTGATATTTATAAAAAGAGAAAACGATTTACATTAATGTGAAGCATAGTTATACATTATATAAATATTTTTTCAGTTACTCAATTTTTTTGTTTCAGAGTAGGTCATATCATTTCATATCGATATTAGCGATAAAAACCATCACTAACCGTCAAAAATTGCGTCCCGTTTCTCATGGGCATCTCATGGCCCATGCGGGTATCAATATCAGGTTGTCATTTCATATTTGAATCTAGAATTTATTAGTTTAATAATATTCTATAATAAATATTTATTTGTATACGTTTGGGTAAATTTTATTTTACTAACCGCGTATGTATTTACGTATTTAAATTACATTTTAGTACAGACCTGCGACATGTAATAAAAAGTATTTCATGCTTCAGTATAATTAATATTTTATTAATCTAGAATATTGTATGTTTTAGCTTCAATATGTCCAATAAACGGTTTGCCGCTAATGAACTAAACGCTGATAATTGGGATCAAGTGGATGAACCAGAGGAAATTGGAACTTTCCAAGTAGCTTCACAAGAAGAATTAGAGAAACGAGTTGTACGAACTGCTAAACGTCGTTCGAATTTAATGTCCAGTGATGAGGTAAAGTATTTATATAATTTTTCAAACGGCCACAATTCTTCACCAGGAAAAGCCTTTGAAACATCATTTAAAAAAATATTTTAAATGTACATTTGTTTGACATGATTATTACTTCTACTATATGTATACTGTAACAATCCACGGATCAGTTTAAAGCCATTTTTTGTTAGGTACATCCCCCAATAGTTTTTTTGTAACCATTTAAGTAGTGTAATGAAAGATTGAGTCGTTAATGTACACAAAACAGCTTTGGACAAATGTAAATCAGTAAATGCCATTATAAATTAAAACATACGTCTCAAATGTACGTTTTTTCAATATATGCGGTAAAGAATATTTCTTGTGAAAACTTTGAGGTAAAAATTGTGTGGTAAGAATGATTCCAGACCCTTTGTAATCAGTGACGCTTTTTAAACATAAATATTCACTCATTTTCTCTACTCATACTTCAGTAGACTCATTTAGATCACGTATTATCCACACATACATTTCTATTTGATTCCCACCCTGTATAACCACCTCTTTTGCTCTCAACTATAGATTTCTCACGTAGGCTCTATATATTAATTATAATAATAATGGATAATTTATATAGCGCCATTTTCGTAAAAACTTTCACCTCAAGGGCGCTTTTGAGTAGACTCTTGATTATCCAGGGATACATTAACTGGGTTACCAATCAATAAAATTAAAAATTTGTTAATAGCATTTCAAAATACAAATATATTTTTTCATTGCACATATTTATTTATTAGTAACTATATAATACATTAGTAAAAATGTGGTTGGACTGTGCCTGTTTCACTAGACTATACTTTATATATATATAAGGTTGTTCTGTAAGTTTTTTCATATTTTTGATATATGCGCAAAATGCACTCTTTTTTGAAAACTAAAGTTATTTTTAGCATTTTTTCTGTGTTTTGCAATGGATATTGTGCCAGCAGTACTATATTTGTCTTTAAATTGGTGCAGTCATAAGAGATTAAAAAATCTGAGTTACATTGGTTACATGTACTATATTATTCTGGCTTTTTTAAAATTAGGCATTGGTTTCAAGGATCCATCCCGATAACAACATGTCCCAAAAAGATTCAGACTGCTTCCGAATCAGCAGTAATTGGCATGTTGAGACGCGCTGTGCGAGATTTATCTTGGATAATTTTTGGAGCTTCAATAAGCAACACTTAAAACACATTGCTTTTTTTTTGTCTTTGTGCAACCGCTCGTGCCCTTTATTTTAGTTCTGGTTCGACGACCACTGATATCTTCCTTGAGGTCTTGAGCCCACGCTAAAACTTTATTGCCGAAATATCCAGATTGATTTGAGAAGAAAATATTTTTTTACCATAGTGAAAAGTTACTACTGATCACACAACCGGGCCTAAATGTCTAATCATGTACATGGATAAGGCTTAGATCTTTTGAATCGGAGATTTGTCAATATCAGTTGCGTTATTTTGTTATGTATATGAATTATAATTGACAATTATCATAGCTCACTTCATGCTTGTTGTTGTTCTGTCTTTTTTCTTGACTTGTTATTTTCTCATGCCATAATGGTGCATGTATATAGATTAGACTTATCTATTGTATTTTGTACACAGATAGAACAATCATCTAATGCTTACCAACCTTTATTACCATATCTCCGAGATGAGATATCAAAGTCTCATCCCTGAATGTGCACCTCAAAGATAGGGATGCGCAATGATTGCCATATTAACAAATTGTATATTTTATACCGGTCTAAATGCCATTCTGTTTATTCATAATAACATGTTACAAACATGAAGCTTTTAATTATTTCTTATTTTGATACCTATAAATTTGATAATTTTGATGAATTGGAATTCCATTTAACTTCTTTCAATACAGGAGTGTTTTTCAGTGAGTCTATATAATTTGAATGTTGATGCTAATTTGACTCTAATGTTGGGATTTTCCCTTATATGTTAAGTACTATTACAGGAATTTTTACAGGTCTGGTATTTAATAAATTTCCATTTATTGGTTGAGTGCTTCTATTAACTTTATGATTGTACTTTTGAGAGTAACATGTGTATTGTACAGATTTTATTATTTTCATGGGAACACAAAAGTATTAACATATTAGTAAGAATTTAGGTACTTTAATTAATTATGTGTCTTCTATATATAGAAGCAGTAGCATACACTCTATACTTGCAAACACTCCTATATTGGATTATATAAATATCCTAGCTTAAGAGAAAAATGTACCAGTTTTGAAGATGGTCTTGACAGGCTGAAACCGGTAATGGTCATAAAATAGTCGAAAAATGTTATAAAGTGTTTTAATAAATCATTATGAAGCTTTCAGTCTTATTAACCAGTTGTCCGCAACAAACTTCTGAAACTTAAAAGTATATCAAGTACATACAAAGCAAGCTCAGCAAACATTTTTGTTTTACATATTATATCCTTGGGCAGTCAATCAGTACATATACATGTTTATATTTATTTTTCAGCTAAAAAAGGGAGTTTTTAGTAATTTTGGTGGATTTAAAAAATCGCCATCAACTTCCTCAGCTTCACCCTTCAGTTTTCTTTCCAATTTAGCAAATGGAAAAACTGAACCAAGTAAACCAGCAGAATTGAAGTCACCTACTGTACAAAAAAATACAGTTAAAGTTACAGAGATCGTAAAAATTGAGGAAAAACTTGCAATTGGCGTAAACCACACCGATGAGTATTGTGCAAATTTGAAAAATTTAAATCAGGGTGTTTGTGAATGGATCAAATCTCATATTGAAAAGAATCCATACTGCATACTCACACCGATCTTTGACGATTACAAGAAACACTTGAAGGATTTGGATAGATATAAAACAGAACCAATAGAAAAAATTCATGAAAATGTTAATTCAATGAAAAGTGACAAATGGGAATCAAAACCAACAGATATATTCAGTATTAAAAATAAAGATACTTCATCCAGCACTCCACTATTTCCAGTTAGTCAGAAAACAATTCCAGACACGCCCAAAAGTAGTGAAAAACTAGATACTAGCAAGTTCAACAGTCCAACTAATAATATGTTTAGCCACGGATTTTCTTCTACCCCCGTTTCAAAGGCACCGATGTTTTCATTTGGCCAAAAAAGTTCTGCGATACCAACAACTACCAGTAATTTTACCTTTGGCAATATTCCACAAGGTGAGAAAAAGAATGAACCAAAACCAGATGATGAGAACGAAGAAGATGAAGAGCCTCCGAAAGCCTCATTTACACCTGTCGTAGAAGAAGATTCCATTTACTCGAAACGGTGCAAAGTGTTTGTTAAAAATGAAGTGTCATTTGGCGATAGGGGGGTTGGTATACTTTATCTTAAACCTATAGCCGGCAGTGAAAAATATCAACTCATCGTTCGTGCCGATACCAGCATTGGAAATCTGTTACTAAACATGGTCCTCTCTGCGTCTATTCCGACAAAACGAATGGGGAAAAATAACGTTATGTTAGTCACCATCCCAACTCCGGATGCCAAGCCTCCCCCAGTGCCCCTCCTGCTCAGGGTCAAGACTTCCGAAGAAGCTGATGAACTTCTTGCTACACTAGATAAATACAAGAAGTAGTTCAATTCTACATAAATAACCAATCAAATTCTCCCTTGTAATATTATATAATGACTCAATTGACTAAAGCAACTGTAAGGTATTAAAACATGATTTGTAAATATATGAAAAATATTTGATTATAATTTTTTTTTTATAAACTTTATGCTTTTACAAAATACATTTGATTATTTGCAAATCTTATCTTGTTTTATAATTATTTTAATTGGACATAATCAGAGTAAAAAGGTTTACTTACCCGAGTCATTATGTACTTGGTAACACCTTCGCCGTCGTACATTACATTCAAATACATAGAAAATAAAATTGTACCATCGTCACGTTAGTGACTAGCTCGTTGAGTTTAATGCTGTCGAGTTATAAAATATGTAGCTTTCCGATACATAAATCCTACTCATAGCTTGTGATAGTACTGGGTGTAGCAGTTCTATTACACTGCCCAACACACATTTTGGTGCACGAAGTTTCACCTATTCCTGAATACAATTAGGCCGCTGATTTAAAAAGTGGCATTAGATTGTTTAATATAGCACATCAAGCTTTTTAATTTTTTACTTATACTCGTGTGATTTTATTAATATGATGTAAAAAATGTTTTTTACTTTATATTATATTTTACAAAGAAAAACAATCATTTTATTTTTATATTTAAAATCTTATATTTATTAGTAACTAGCTGAAGTACCCAGCATTGCCCGGGCTTAACGCAGAGTGAAGAGGCTTAAATTAGAGGGATAGTTTTTTCGAAATCTCAGGTAGACTTTTTATTTTTATTTTATTTGGAACATCAAGTGTGCAAAATTTCATCAAGTTGTACCAAAATTCTATTTTAAGGGGTGGGAAAGGGGGATGGGGGTAGTTTTTTTAAAATCTCATCCTCTCATGATCTTCCTCTTATTACTCTTAAGTTTAGGAGTCATAATTATTCTTAAAATTAGGACACTACGCAAGACATACTCACCAAGTCCCTACTCTCCAACCCAATCCCCTTCCACTCCCTGCCCTCTCGCCTCCTGCTCTCCTTTCTTTTGCCTCATTATCTTATCTCATTAGTTATAGTTAATGAAATTATTTAAAAATATATATTTATTATAATATTCCGTTTTCGGGGAAACCTTTCCTGTTTCATTGGAAGCTTGGGCTCCAATGCTGAATAGAAAAAGGGGCCCCTAAATAAATATTGTATACCTATTAGTAATGCGTGGTTTATCCAAAAATTATAAGAACAAAATAGGTTTTTTATAATATTTACACTTTCATAAGTGTTGAGTAATGAATGCCTTAAGAAGTGTTTGTTCATGAAGTGTTGAATATAAATGCCTTAAGAAGTGTTTTCATAAGGTATTTATATTCACTTGTAATTTTTAAAATATTTGCTTTTCGTTAAGGCGATTTTCACTTTACGACAATCGTCTGGTCCCTAACATGACATATTATTGGGGCAGTACTACTGCACACATCAATACAGTTTTCACATGTTTTCTTAATACATATATGTGAGAAAAGATTTTTTAAAAACCATTTCTTGCTGTGGATTACTATTAACGCTGGGAAAGGTATCAATGCTCACAAAAATATTAATGCCAAATGGATTGTAAGGCTCGAACTTTTTGAACCCCAATGCATTGCATTGGCATAGTTACACCACTGATGAGATGGGGCTATAAGGAGGGTGATTCATAAATTTCCATCCCAGTGCGTTAATTTTTCTCACATGCTGTATGAAGACGAGCGTTATTATGTTGCAAAAAGATTGTGCTTCAATTTACTAAAGCAGGTCTTTTTGTTTTCATCAACTGATGTCATCGATCCAGCTGTTCATAATACTTTGCCATTATTGTTTCTTCTTGAGTAAATCAAAATTATTTATCTCATGAATGTCCCACCAAATAAACAATAGGACTTTTTTGAAGTAAGACTGGGGTTGTAAAATAAGTTGTGGGGTTATACTCGCTACCTGCTTTTCTATAGTCATTGCATTTTGCGTCTTTTGTACAGTACCCGCTTCTCGTTCCCAGTTACGATATGATGCAAACAAGGTGAATTTGTTTCCTGTGCGATCACATGCCGCTTTGTTCACATTCCGTGTATTTAAACCTTCCAGATTTTTTGATGCATTTTTGGATGATATGCAACATGACCGACAAAAAGATGTGCAGTCAAGCTGGCAAGCAAGTTGCAAGTGACTGACAAAGTTACTCAGGAAAATAATGACCTTTTTTTTGGGTACCCTTAATACTTATGATTTGAATTTTCTGCGCATTAATTCTCTTTAATTTAAAACATGACTTGTAGGAAATAATTACATACAAATTAATAATCATGTTTAAGGGTGTGCCCATCAGGTGCAGGGTTGTGTGTAGAAAAGCAGAAAAAGCTATGCTTTACAAGAATCCTAATACATAAAAAAAAGAAGAATCCATCTGATAATGTAATAACATGACAATGATATAATCATGCCTTATGGTAAAGCGTGTAATATTTGTGAGGTATAGAATCAAAATCAGACATGTCCAATTTTCATGGTTTTTGAGTTAGGTGTATATATTATGTATATAGGTGTAGTTAGTTGGTCTAGTGGTTAAGACATTGGTCTAGTTGGTTGAGGGTTCGCGCTTCATTCTAGAAGACCAGTAAGTTAGTCCTATTTTAATAGTACAAGCGTTTACCTCAGTTTGAAAATATGTAGTACGAAAATTGATGCGACGTGTATTCCGTGTACGCATCTCTATTTAAAAATATATACTGTATATATAGGGTGGCCCTAAAAAAGTGAGAACATTTTGTAAAATGCGATATAATTACATCAAAATTAGTTAACTATATCAATAATAGCTTAAATAGTTTACTAATTTACTTACTTACCTATATTACGTTTTATTTCGACAATTTCCGGTCGCCATCTTTGATTATTAATTTTCCCATTGTTTATATTTGGTTTTTCAAACCGTATTCAGTTTTCAGACCGTATTCTGATCAAAAATTTGCAAATTAAAAAACGTTGGGGTGCTAGGAAAATGATCAAAGAGTTTCAAAACAAAGCCTGGAGTATAGCTAGACATTACAGCAGGACGGAGCTCCATCTCACACAGCCAAAAATACAATCAACTTTCTCCATCGTGATATATATATATTTCATCAAGCCAGGCATGAGGCCACCGAACAGCCCAGATTTAAACCCAGTAGATATGCAATATGGGGTGTTTTGATGATTTCTGATTAGCTAAATATTGTGCAAAAAAAACATTTTTTTTAAGAATTATATTATGTTTTGAAATAACTCATGTTCTCACTTTTTTGGGCCACCCTGTATATATAAAGCAAATTAATATCTATAAGACTAGCCTATCAAAATTAGACAAATATTACTGCATTTCATATAAAAGCGCAATTAAAATTGGCTTGTTACTTCTATCGCACACATGTCCAATAGATAATTAATTCAGAACCAGAGAAATATGTTACTGGTCGTTTTCAATGTGATTCTAAATATGAAAGTTACAATTTTACTTAAAAACAGGTAAAGTGGACATGTCTGCTTTTGATTCTAGATCTCACAATTGTTTGTAATAATTTTAATTCCACAAGTTTGTGGTGCGTTCAACTCAATCTGCAGAATTTTTTTTACTTACCTATTATTAATTGTTATAGTCGACCTATATTATATGCTACTAAATTGAATACTCAGCTTATTGATGATTCGGTTTCGCAATGTCTAAATTGAATAAATATACATACATATAATATATACTGTATGTACTATTTCTTTAGGTAAAACACATGTATAATATATAAAAAATATACAAAAGTATGGTTTTTAATGAAAATTTAAAATAAAACATTATTTATTAGAATTGTCAAATAATAATTTTTACAAACATTACAAAATTATTAAATATTTTCTAGTGCTCGATTAATAATTTTTCTTTTCAAGTATCTTGTAAATTTCTTTATGAAAGTGAAGATGCAAACAGATTACGTTTTAAATTTCATATTCCTTTTCATATTTGAATTCAACCACGATCCAACTCAAATACTTTGTCAAAGTTATTATTTTAATTAAATGTTAAATTCTGATCTAACATCGTAATAATAACGTTGGAATTAATGAGTTTTTAAATGTCTGTTGTGACTGTCTCTTCAAATCCCTCTCCCTTCGATACATACACAATTATAAATTCTTCTTTCATTAGTAGTAGAAACCTATACCACAACAGAAGTTGGGGATCAGAACATCTAATAATAATGGTTTTGAAAACCACTATTGCACCTTGGTATAATGGTAGGAATATAGTTCCGCTTGCCATCCAATCAATATAAATTACGCACATTATTGGTTGGGAATATAATTTGCGCACACATTTTAAAACTAACATTTTGTTTATTATTATTTGTCTGAATAAGCAAAATCGGTGAATAGTGAGGGATTACTTCCTTTATTCACTTATTGAAATGATTTTCTTCATGCATAATTGGAAGGTACCGAAATTTATTTAGTTTCAATGATATTTTCATTAGATAGAAGAAATAGTTTTAGTTTATTAAAGCATTACTATAGGGTGTTCAGCGGAAAAATTTCAAGATTAAATTGTAATTGCTCGTAAACCAACAGGGTGAGGTAAGTGGGAAGGGTATTGTTCGACACGCGTGATTTGCAGATTTGCCAGTCACAATGAGTCACTGGTCGGGAGCGCACCGCGCGTTCGTAGTTGAGCAATATTTAAAGTGCGGTGATTCATTGGTTTGTGCGCGTCACATTTTTTGTACTCAATTTAATATTAGAATGACTAAGTGATAGGCCGAGCACGCAACTTAGCTGGTGTTGGGTTCAAAGGTTTAGACAAGAAGGGACAATGGTTAACAGCGACGCCAGAACATGTGGCTCAAGTTCGACGTGAACTTATGCACAATCCACGTAAATGAATAAGGAAGATTGCAGCCTGTACTGGAATAAAAAAATCAACAATGCACATTATTTTGTAAAATAAACTAATTTCACCCATACAAACTGCAAATTGTGCAGATTTTCAACGAAGCTGACTATTCTTTACGTGAAACCTTAACGAGAACGTTTTGGAACAACGAACGCTTTGGAAACATAGTGTTTACTGACGAAGCACCTTTTTATATCGATGGCTATGTTAATTAACAAAACATGAGATACTGGTGCCCCGACAACCCAAGGGAACGCCATCAAAAACGTTTGCATGTCCAAAAATGAGTGTGGTGTACAATTTCTGCCTGAGGGATAATTAGCCCTAATTTTTTTTAACCAGCAGTCGAATGATCGACGAGTTTTTGGTACTGCAACTGCAGCTGTTTCCCGGGTTCAACAACAGAACACAATTTTAGCAAGACGGGGGCCACTCCACATACAGCTAGAGTTTCAATGGAGAAGCTGAGGGGAATTTTTCCCAATAAATTAATCAGCAAGTACGGAGATATACCATGGGCACCTCGGTCACCGGACCTTACACCATGTGACTTTTTTTTGTGGAGATACCTTAAGTCGAGAGTTTACAGCAAAAATCCTCTAACAATTCAGGCCCTACAAGAAAATATCCGCTGTGAAGTTGCTGCCATTGAACCAACGCTTTACTCTTGCGTGTTCGCAAATTTAAGAGTCCGATTGCAAGAGTGTCTTGAGAGAAATGGACGACATTTAGACAATATTGTTGATAAAACGTTAAATTAGCATCGTTAAACTCCATTTTGTATAAATAAAATATGAGAATAACATTGTAGTTTTTTTTTAAATTTAATATTAAACTTGAAAATTTTCTGCTGGACACCCTTTACAAGATGCAATTTATTCCATCTTTACAAGATGCAATTTATTCCATGTGTCAAAGACATGCGATAGGAATGAAATGTAAAGATGAAAAATCCTAACTGTACACACATACCCATGCCACCATTTATCAAGCAATGTTCTAATACTAAATTGTGGTTAGAGCCATGCAAGGCCCTCTTCAAAAGCCAACAGGATCAAAACCGAGACGTGTAAATCATGTCTGCGTAGCATGTACTGAACCAGTGATGTCGACGAGTGGATAGTAATGAGGTAAATTTTGATTGTGTAACGATGATATAACAGTTAGAGGTTAGTTTCTAGTATAAGTAATTACAATTACCAATCATCGTTACAACAGAACACCAATCACAAAATCAGTTTCGATCAGTGGATGGCGCTTTGCAGTGACTGCGGTCATGAACTTTTGAGTAAAAGAAGACATTAGATAAGTTGTGTGTAGTTAGCAGCGAGTTAAAGCTTGTGATGACTGAACATCTACATTGGGCAATGTTTTTAATATATATATCGAAAAGCAATGTTTTTGCATGTAAATTTAATAAGAATTAAAAAGACAACATTAAAACTACAATTTTTTTTAACATTTCTATATTTTTACATACAACTGAATAATTTATAGGCATTTACATATTATCACAATTGCTAAATATGCGATTTGAAAACAATATATTCACTATACTGAAATTTTCAACTACTATAAATACAATTAAATAAATTATTAGAAAATTTAATTCCATTAAGAAATAATTAAATCAATACATTGAATATCATTTTATAAGGTGTTATACATAAAAATCAAATACATTGTCTATCTACAAAAAACATGTTATCAAGATGAACATTTGAGTAATATGAATCTAGTTACTCGCTTGCACGGCACCGTTCCTTGATTTATTAATTAAATTAAATACATCTTTTATAGTAAATGTTTTAAAACCCCTGCAGCAAAATTGAAGATGAAATTATTCATTATCAATGCCACGAGAGCGAGTCAATTAATTGATGGTTGCTCAACTATAACTAACTATAAAGATGACCACCATCATCTTGAAATAAATCTTTTTTATTATATGCACTTATCCTTAAATAAAATTATTTTCAACAAAATCTACAAATCATAATAATGCCACATAATTATATTTTTTGTCAATATTTAAAATCACACATTAAGAAATCTATAGAAAATAAAAATTACAAAACAGTGGAATTGCCTTTGGCTGAAAAAATCTGAGGTGAATTATATTGTAATAACATTCCTAAATTTCCTCTACTGAGATATTCCAAAATAAAAAGTATAGGTATTATGTGTTACAATAAATAGCAGTCTTCTCAGATAAATATTTAACAGATAGCCACTAAGTGTTGGCCGGCATGTAGGCACTCAACCCGACTGGGCCGAGACCCATCTGTATTCGCTGCATGTGAATTTCCACACAATTCTGGAATATGTGCTGATCTGTCGGTTGAAGTTTCAGTTTTATTTGCTCCATTGTTCCTTGGAGAACTTTCAACTCATATGCGTTTTGTTCCGAATCTGATAAACTTTTAACCTGTAACATCAAGGCCGTTAAATCGATGATCAAATCCAATATTTTAAAATTCTTAACAGAGCCCATATTATTTTTACTGACAAGTTCACTCGCTTCATCCCTGCATTTCTCTCTCAGATGGGATGGTGCCAACATGACATCTTCACAGAGGCCAGGAGATATTTCATGGCAATAAATCTGCACTTCATTTAAATATTCTTGGAGATCCATATTCATCCTCTCCAACTCTATCACAACAGCGGCATACCTACGCTCAAAATCGACAGGCATTCTTTCACCAAACGATTTTCGCTTTTCAATTTCAGTGTTGAATTCTTGTAACATTTTTACTTTGCTCTTTTTTGCATTTAAAATTTTTGTTATTCTAACAATGTGTTCCAAAAATTTAACAGGGTAACCACCGATGGTTGTAGCGTCTTCCGACTTGTGCACACCTGAACCTGAACCTAGAAGTGGGTCATTGTATGATTTCTCCGATGTACTTCCCAAATAGTTTTTGCTTTGGTGAATTATATGATCCGGCTTCCCTTGTCTGAGTCTAAGTTGTTGAGAGATGATATTTGTAAGGTTTAGCGTATCAGGCGGTTCATTTGAGAGCACTTCATAGTCTGGGACGGAGTGAGTTCCTAGCCCGGGCCTCTCGAAAGTGATTCGGTATGTATTATTGGAGGTATCCACCGCATCAATAACCCCGGTGAACAATCCGTCCTGGGGTTTCCTCAACCTCGCCGTAACTTTGCTGCCAACTACAAGCTGCATGGGTATTTCTGTAGGTAAATCCTTACAACATATATTTCCATTTTTTCTCTGCTGAAGAAATCTTATTTTTTGGCGTTTCCTTTCTAAATCTTTCCTTTCCTCTGCGAAGAAGGCTTGAGAACATCTGCGAGGTTTCCCCATCATTCTCCTGATTTTCGTCCATTGAACTTGTGATAATTTTCGACTAGACAATTTTGGAAAAGATTCCTTTAAACAGATTGTGAAATCATTTTCACCTTCAAATAACGGTTTATCAATATTACTGTAAAAATGTTCAAAACATACCCATTTGTGAGCTTTTGGTAATTTGAGAAGGTTACGCAGTCGCATTCCAATTTTTTGACCAGTTTTCCGATCAGGTGATAAACTAGGGATAGATTTACTAGTTCCATTGTCTTGTTGCATAACTCTTAAAATACGGGGAGTCTTGGAAGGTGACTTTTGTTTTTTAGAAGACGACAGAGATAATTTACTTGGAGTCTTTGCTGGAGTTGTCTTGGGTCCTCGCTTCGGGGAAGCTCTCGGAGGAGGAGCATTCACAATGTTATCATCAAAAAATAATCTGTTCTTTTTCCTGATCCTAGCTGGCATACCCCTAGCATTTAATTTCTGTAGAGGTTGAGTAGGAGTCGGTTTTGGTGGCAATGTAGTCCCAACACGATGCAATCCCAGAGCAGCAGGGCCAAATGCTGGAGGAGCTCCATCGTCTTCTTCAGCCTCCATGTCATCCGGTTCTATCTTTATTTTGGCACTGCAATGGCTGAACATTACGGCCCCATTTTTCAAATTGGATTCATCTGTGGTTCAAATAACATAAACATTTTTAAAATGTTGCATAATATTAATAAAATAAGGACATGATAACTAATGAAATGATTTGAAGTCGGCATTAGACGTCTGCATATGTACTCATTCATATTTAAACGTTAAAAACACTGCTATCAGTATGACGTTTAAAATAATATTTGAATTTTTTCAAATTTTGAATATGTCAGAGATGTTTATTTTTGAAATCGATTGGAAAAGAACGGATTTACAACAGTAAAAATGTACAGAGATATCAAAATTATATTTTAGCATATTAAGAAGCATACGAAATTTAATTTGAGAAAAGAAAACGAATCATTTAAAACTTAAAAACAAAACTCACATTCAAGTCGATCCGCCATGTTGACGTTGTCACCTTATAACAGTGCCGCTAGAGGGCGACCGAGTGCGCACAAGCGGGAAAATTATGAACGAACTTATGCCTCCTCATATAAAATATTTACACTTAAAAAGATAATTAATCTATTTTAGACGAAACTGAATATTCTTATGATTTGTGCATAACTATCCCGCGAAGCAAATGCAAGATATTTTTTGTGAAATCATCAAAATCCACTATTATAGTCTGGCGTTTAAAACGATTATGAACACCAACATGACCAACATAACAAACATATTTTTTATTACCATATAGAAAAATACTAAGAATCAAAGATAACAACGTCAGAGTAGGTTCTGTGAACGGGTAAAGGTGGCTTCATAACTAAATCTCTGACGATACGAAAATCTATGGAAATATTCGAAAATATTCTAACCAATTCGACAATTTAATAAAAAGAGCAACATTGAATAATAACAATCTCCTTAAATATGTAAAAGATACCGTAGAAAGTGTTAAAATGGGAATCATACTAATGACTGTTTTGATGTGAATTTTGTGTTGCTCGCCCACCAATATTACATTACGTTGATTACGTGCGCAGTCGACTGTTCAATATTATATTTTTTCTACGTTTTTGTGCTGAAGATTAGTTTTTATCGCACGGCAGAATTATCCACAATAAATTATTTTCTCATCTGACGGCTGCGTAAATCGTGCGTATATTAAAATATTACCCAGTTGAGAGAAAGTGTTAAGTAAAATGATCACACATTATTTTATCTTAATGTCTATTGTTCAAAAAAAGTTATTTATCAAAATCTAAATTTTCTTTTATATTAAAAATGATCAACGTGACGGATGAGATGACTGTTAAGATTTAAAAAAAACTTGATTAGGGATTATTCAGACTTTTATTTCGTAGATGGTATTATATTTTCAGAAATACACAACATGGCTTTGTCCTTATATGGCGTCACTTTGAAAAATATGACATTGTTTATTGTTTCAAAATAATTTATACTTAACATAAAAATTTTCACTGAATACTTTTAAAATATTCAATCAAATCACATATGTAAACTCTTGCGAGCTGGGACTTGAATAATTACTGCAGCTGTCTTAAACTTGTCGAATGATAAACATATCCACAATAAATTAATAAATTGAAGGTACAATTTTTAAATGTAAGTTATTAGTTTACAGCCATATTCTCAAAATTTTAACTGAATTAATAATGGTGATTCCATATCATTTTTTTTATAAATTTAATACAGAAAAATCCCTCGCCAACTGCAAGGGATAAGTTTTCGAGACTAGGATTTCATAGAAAATAATGGGTTATGGAAATACTAAAGCGATGTTTTTTAAAGGTATTTATTTTGAATCAATAGATGTTTTGCTTTTTCAAAACGGTAAATATTCTTAGTTGTTTAAATTTTTCGATGATATTTTTGAATTTCTACGCTGGTCAAAATAGCCAGCAAGTTGATATGTTATATTTAGCCTGTTATTAATATTGCCGTGAGTCAAAATTGGCATTCGCTATTCATCACTTTCATCATCATCTTCGTTTCGCAGATCCTCTTAAGATAGTTCTTCCACCTCTCATACCAATAGCTACATCTAATTGTATCATGTAAATAAAATATCATGTCTCAGAGATTTGGCAGTAAGGGTTAGTATGTATTAGTTGGCCATTTCGTTCTGCGTATAAAATTCAATAAATGACAGTTCGCTTTGCGCTTAATTCTGCACTATTATGTACAGGTCAATTTTTTGGTCATGGCACTTCAAGAATGAGCGCTATCTAAGCGAGAAAGAGTCAAAGTTATATGACCGCTTCACGCTAGTTAGTAAAACAACAACGCACTTGACGTCAATTGACGCATACCATAATATTGGTTGTGTACACAGCGCGCAGTATGTTGCGCCTTTAATATATACATAATGAAAATAAATTTAGTACGTTAATAATAATTATTAATCCATTTTTAAAACTATCCGAAGTTTCTCGGTGGTTTTTTATTAAAAATATTTGTAGCGATCGGAATTCAAATCTACCGCCATCTCAGTCGGCATCGACGCTAGCGACAGCGCTGCCTGCTGCTGCTACAAGTCGGGCTCAAGCATTCGCCGCCAGGCAGTCTCTCCAGTTTCATCGTTTCACAACGGTGGTCTTGCCGGCTCGCGCTCGCCGAGCAATACCGCCAACTCGCTTCATTTCATTTCATAAGACACGTGCACCTTCTACATCTTCACTCATTCATTCTTTAATTATATCTGTCTTCCTTGTTTTTATTATACCGACAATAAAAACCTCGACACACGCCAATCACATTTATTTCATTTAACCACCGTCCTAACCCCCAAATTTCATTCCCTATCTATAAAATAATAAAACATTAAACAAATCTATGTACCTACCATTATATTGTAATAATAAAAATAATATATACCAGCAACAGATTCATTAGTGGCCGACTGTACAGTGCCATGAGTAAAAAATCGACCTGTACGCGAGTTCCGAACGTAGAATAACTATTTTGCAGCTTTCTCGGTTAATTAATAATTGTTATACTGATTAAGCGCATCGCTTTTATCCGCTTTGATAATTTTTCCAATTAATCTCTCCAGGAACATTTTCAATATTTAGTATCAAATATGAATACATTAATAATTAGAAGAGTTAAAATGAAAACCCTCTCCATTTCTAAAACTCAACCTTTACGACAAACGACCTTCTCACTGTATACAACAAATAATCACTTTTTTATGACAACAACTGCATAAATATATCTGGTTACTCCGTATTCCATTGCCGCACATCAGTTAGAAAGAGACAACATAAAACAGTTGTTCTTTTTTGACACATCGCAATGCAGGATGTATAACTTAAGAAAATGGCATCTAGATTGACAAGGAACTAGAGGCATGTTTGGCGTTTAATATTTGAACAGCTGTTTTGATTGTATTCATAATTCATAATGGTGTATAAATATATTTTATTTGGTGTTATCATTGGATTGATTGTCAACGATGTCGAAGGTAAATATTTGTAAATCGCTGGGTTTCTGTCTTATTTGTGCATTGATGTTTCGAACGTATTTCAAAAATTGAGTGATGACATGAATATTATTTTGTATGCAAAATGCATTTCTCAAAACGACAAATTATAGATAAATAACTATACAATTATTAATATAACGTATCTATTGAAAAATGTCCTGGTTTAGTGGTCAAACAACATTGCAGGGTGCGTTCAATGTCATAACGAAATATTCTTGGATTCCTATCCCATGAATAATAGTTTTGAAAAGTCTTGCACAAATTTATTGTTTTTTTTTTTTGATAAATTTTTGGGTTTTTGTGTTGAGTATTGTTTGTCATCAACAAACTGACTGGCAGAGAGGGATATGAATAAACCTGGTAAAATCAGGAAACCGACAATTTTAACAAGAGTTCTTTATGTGCCACTTTCTGTCGAAGGTTGGCCGACCATTGTAAAGCGTGTTGATTTATCCTGTATAAGATCACCGACATTTTGGATACTGAACCACTTTCTGAGATAACGCAGCCAAGATAATCTCTTCCTACCTACACCTCCACTGCTTTCTATCTTCCTCTGCATAATGAGTTGTAAAAGGTCATATTTTTCACTGCGGAGAATGTGTCTGAAGTTCTCATCTTTCCTTGATAGTAGTTATTTGTTCCCTTGACTCATTTACTTGTCTTAATTCATCTTCATTAGTAATATGGTGAACCCAGGCCCATCCAGTAGCCTTATTCTGGTATGCACAAATAAAATGGTCCTTAAAATTACTCAAAATATTTTGTATGCGTACACTATGTTCCAAAATTAGAAGGAACATTGTATGCTGATAGTGGAGTCTTCTGGCAATCCAGTTGCCATTTTCAATTTCTTTTTTAGATTAGAATTGTTTCACATTTGTTAAATACAATTTTTGTATTTAATATTTTAGATTCTGAGAATTATAAGCTTTAAAGTGGAAAGATTAAACATTTGTTGCATATCATTTTATTAATAACATTTATGAATATAGAGAAAATGATTAGTGTATTTTTACAGCCCAGAATACGATATCTTTGATTTTATATTATTGGTAGAATTGGCGTTAACTTTGTAGAGTTTCACCATCAAAATGGATGGATATAAATAAAACAATGTTATGACTCTACTTGAGTTTATTTGCACTACTCGAGTAGAGTTATTACATTGTTTTATTTATATCCATCCATTTTGATTTTCGATTTTATTAAAATTGATGATTTTATATGCCTACCTATTATGATATTTCATCATAGATTTTAGAATTCGATACTGTCATTATATTCTAATTATTTCATGCGTTATTATTAAAATATTATACTCGGTATAATCTCCACCCGTTAATAATCTAACTACTCCAGCACTATAATAGTTTTTGAGATTCGCCGTACACGAATGTGTGCCATAGAAAACAATACATTATTTACGTTGTGAAAAATAATTTTTACAACACATATTGTTGATAGAGTGAGTGAAATAATTTTGGTGGTCAACCTTTACCAGTTATTTATTACGCGTGTTTGGTTGCCTGCATCTTTTAATACATTTTTTCAATCTGATACAATTATTCCAGTATTTTTACAATGCATTGATTGTCACATTATCGAGTATTAAACATTAATGTTTTAAATGTTAATGTGCGAGTTGATACACAAACTTTTGCATGTCACGTCAAACCATAAGTACGCACTTTTCAACTTTGCATACAGTATTAACCATTTTCTGATATTATATATATGTATAATATCAGAAAGTGGTTAATACTGGCTACTTTAACACAGACTTCAGTCTAGCAAAGTAGCCAGGACAACGCTGTATATATCAGAGGTGAAGTCTAATCCATTCCACACAATAAATTATGAGTATAATTATGTATTATGTTTATTATGTATAATATATTCACCTCTGTTAGAACAAAAATATGTATGTCATTTAATAAATAAATAAATAAAATAAATACAGATTTTCGATTGTTGTATACTTGTAGACAGATGACGTTCTGAGTCTGATCAAAAATATAATTATAATCATTCGGTCAGTTGTGAACAACATTTTCCAGATTTGAATTTACATTTTAAGTCAACAACCTTAAAACCTACCTTCACCCTATGTAGTAATCCCCATGTCAAATATCATTGGCAGCTGAAAGGTTGATTAAGATTGCTTTTCTTTGATAATTTTATTCAGATTCATTCATTTCTCTTTTTTCTTTATTACATTATTCTTTAATAATACATACTTATATTATATCAATTAGTAACTGTATTTCATTTTATTTGTTAAATAAATTTGGTAGTTTTATTGAAAACATGTCTTTGATATTAATGTTAGTTTAAATATTAATAAAATATTATACTTAATTACTTATCTGTGAAAAATGGCATTGAGATAAGTCATTAACATTATTATATTTGTTAATATCTTTATCACTATAAATATATTTAAATTATATTGAAGTAAGCAAAACATTGATACTAAAAGCCCATATAAATTGATTACCAAGTTAATTATCGCTGTTGTGTATAAAAATAGATTGCAATAATTATATTTGGAGCACAATTCATATTCGTAACACATCACTGAGTTTGCATTATTTATTATTATTATCTTCATAATATTATATTTATATGAGTACTGCAAAAATACAGTGGAGCATGTATAACATGAAAATATTTTATTTGCATTGAAGGATCTCCAAACGCAATTATTAACAGCAGAAAATATAGTTTGTAAAACCTGTTAAAAAATATATGATAGTAATTTTAAAGAGAATAACAAAAATTCTGTCCTATTCTTCCAATAATATAATAATTAATTTGAATGTCTGCGTAAGTGATAGATTTGGCTTTCATCCTCAGATTGCTATGATATTTTTACAGAAAAATATGTAATTTTCTGAACATTAGTTCCTCTATTATTATTTTCATCAGAAATTCATGATACAATATTATATATACATATTAAAACTTTAATCAATAATTGAAGATTTTGAATAAAGGCCAGCGGTGTAACTATGTCATTACAGCCAATGCGATGCATTAGGGTTCACGTTAGATAACTGGCAAAAAGTTTGCATCCTACAATACATTTGACATCAATACTTTTGTAAGTACATATCAATACTTTTCCGAGCTAATATTGATTAAAAAAAAATTAAAATCCACTACATCAAGAAATGAAATTATTAAATTAAAAAAATTATGACATTTGACTATTCAAACATTATCAATATATATATACAGCAGCACCCCGCTGATATTATTGGGTTCGGGACTGGACCATCGTTGTAAAGCAAAAATCTCCATAAAGTGAAGCATAGACTTTTTCAGTTGCAAGTGCACACACATGCCTAGAGACACACTTTTGTTTTGTTTAATGAAAGAGTGAATATTATATGGGACAAGTAACCAATTGTTATTATTATTCAATGGATAAACTAATCTGTAATATTATTCTTATATCTTCTGTATACATATATATACAATACATATTCAGGGAGCCCATCCATTTGACATTGGGGCTCAGTGTACTTTTTCCATTTTACATTAGGCCCAATTTTTTTTGTTACACCACTGATCGAGGTGTGTCGATTGCACATGCACAGATAACAGCAACGACAACCAAAGTCATCACTCAGCCAATAAGTTTAAAGATATGACATGGCAGCCATTATCATTGTTTGGATTAAGGTTGATATAAAATTTTATGATGAACCGGTGTGATTCTAAAGATAATATAAAAAAATATATCGGATTGAACTTTTGGACAGTGCAAATAATGATAACAGTGAGGGTCATCATGATAGTCATCTTGATGACAACTAAATATAATGAGCACACGTAAACAATGCAGTTCATTCTATGTTATATATCATGCAATGCTCATTAAAATGTAATAAATCTTATCTTACACGCAATAAATTATTGGTTTGCTTTATCAATTAATTTTACAAGATAAAATATACAGAATACAACATATTGTTTTATCTATTCCAATGATGCTGGCTGTGACAGCATAGCAGCATAGCCAACTGCAGGATTCTAACAACAGCAATCGGCAAAAGTCAATTGCTTTCTACTATTATACATATTTTAAAATTCCACCAGAATGTTCATTGAACTTATTATAAAGACTTCATAAATTTTCGAGCTAATTATACAAAATACACCTTCCATCACAAGATTTTGATTGCTCACTGGATATTTTATTAGAATTTGGAGTTTTAAAACAGTAAAATAAGTAAGAGATGCAAAATATTAGTTAAAAGATTATGTTAGTACGGCAGGTTGTTTTAAAATCTCGTGTCCTGTGTGAAAAGCTAATTGTTTTCTTATCTTGCAGGGTTATTAAAGAGATGTTTCACATGTAGATCGCGTGGGGAATTGGGAACATGCAAGGATCCCTTCACACTGAACAGCACGCAGGCTGATGCAGCCAGAGGAGTGGATGCTGCTCCATGTGCTTCAGGATGGTGTGGAAAGATGCTGGAGGGTGGAAGCACTTACAAAGATGATGGTGAAAACAATTATCTTATTTGTTTAATGTTTCCCATTTGAGAGTGCACCAAGGTTTATATTTTCTAAAACAATCTAATATTTCCCCTTGATTTCTTCCATTTTGGAAACTGGAAGAGGATTTTTAATTCCACAACATCCTTTCTAAACTTACAACCTAATTAATGTATCAGTTACAAAATTTTATACACAAGGCAACACAATTTTGTAATTGTTTTGAATTATGCACTACTTTCCAATTTTGTTTTCTCCTTCTGGAGTACAATTGCAAAATAATAAAACATATCAGAATTGTGGCTGTAGTTGTAGGGCAATTATTTATTTAATGTACATATTATTTTTATATCCGAGTTCCTTCAGGTAGTGCTTGTGCGCTTTGGTCAAAAAATGCATACGTCGGAATACAGATATTTATTAAAAATTAAAAATTATCTGCGGGTCCCATAAATATTTCGCGGGCCGCTAGTTGGACGGCGCTGCTGTATGTGCTACCTTTAATAATTAGATTTATTAAATACATTTCAGAATTTAGTTTATACGATTATGATATAATCTTTTTGATCATTCAATAACTTATAAATTAAAGTTATTGTTCTGGACCACGTTAAGTTTGTCATATTTTGATTTCACACAACTTTTTATAGATACCATAGTTCCAAAGATTTTTAAACGTGTTGTCTTTATTGTTGTAAATTTTTAATGTCAAACAGTTCGATGTAAGGTAGCCAATTTTAACAAGTTCTCATGAAGTGTAGGGGAGACACCATTGATATTATATTACACAAGTCTATTTATTGGAAGACCTGCAATGTAACTCATCATCTTCCCGACATAATTATGTTGATTTTAAGCTAATTTTTTTTGCATCATTAAACCGAGGGCTAACTATGATTGTGAAATTTATGATCGAGTGTAATGATAACGGTTTGTTCAGAGTCACTGGTACACTAGAAATTAAACCTCTATCAGATAAACCTCAGTTACCAATCATCATAGAGTACCAATCATACGGTTGTAATAACGATTTTGCTCATCGCTGCTACCCATACTACTATTTATAGTTCATTAGTATGTGAGAAGATTGGTTGGTGTTCTGGTGAAAACCATTTTTATCCGAACATGTTTGTTCTCATCGGGGAGAAGCCACCGAGAGCAAGAAACAACACAGAATTTGTAAAGGTTATGGAAAAACGATGCACGGTTAGTAAAAGGTGAGAGTCGGGATGTGTATTTGCGGTCCGGTCGGTTTGGGTACTGGGCGCCGATTGTTTCGCCGACCGCTTCCTCTGCTGCATGTGTTAGTGCACATCTGTGGTGCACGTGTGTCATGCCCGCCGGGCGGCGCAGTCCAGCCTTTCTCGAACGTTTCCGCTTTGTACGCGTGAGATGGTGCAATACCAATAATTGACAGAACGAGGAACATCTGGACGATGCGCGCGAGCCGCCACAAGTATTTCTAACGGATGTATTTGTTATTAATGGTTTATTATTGTTTATTGTTGCAGATTATGGTATAGCAACTCAGCGAATGTGTCTTCAGCGGGGCCCATCTGATAATGAAGAGCGCTGTGCGTACACTGTATGGAATTATAAAAAGGTGTACATGTGTTTTTGTGTGGGCGATTTATGTAACGCCGCAAATAAAATCTACAATTTTAATTTAATCGTCCTTCTTATAACATGTCTATCATCGATATTAAATTTAATATGAGAATATTGGTTCCATATTTTTGTAAATAAATAATCTACTTAAAAAAAATGACCTAGATTGATTAAATTTTATAAATTGTAAACTGTACGTACCGATGTAATATATATATATATCACTATTTTGGTTTTAGATGCCGGCTATATTTTTTGATAAATTATGTTCCTCTGTACAGTATGAAAATGTGTTCTTTTTTGTAATTTTGTTTAAGGAAACGGAATTAAAATTATCAAATCTTGAATGTTATGTTTTTATTCAATAAATTAATATTAACAATTTAAATGGCATTGATATGCAGGAAGTATGAAATATTCCAGTTGGTTATGACCACTTCTGTTTGCATGCTTAATGTGAGATGTTGAATAGAAAGTTACTGTAATACCTCAAAATAGCACTCATTCTCAGTTATTGCTCATTTTTTGATAGCACCCACTACATTAATGTTCTTGTGGTGGATTAGCAGGAAGTTCTCTGCAATTGCATGCAGTGAAACACGGATATAATAAACGCGTGTAATGAATTTGCACCACTTTAATGTTTTATATGTAACATTTTCATATAAATCGACCTCTCCTACATTAAGTATCGTAACTAACAATGAGATCTTTTTAGACGATGAGATAAATAACAAAGAGATGTTCTAGAATTTCATGTATACATATTTGATATGTATTTTAAGTGGCATTATTAATTCAGCATTTATTTTATACACATTTTTAGTATCTTTTAAAAATATATTGTATTATTTTATGTTCTATTGAACAGAATATACAGGGTGGCCCAAAAAAAGTGAGAACATCTCGTAACACATGAGTTATTACAAAACATAATATAATTAATTATAATTCATAATGTAATTTTTTTACACAATATTTAGCTAATCAGAAATCATCAAAACACCCCATATTGTATAATCTACTGGGCTTAAATCTGGGCTGTTCGGTGGCCACATGCCTGGCTCGATGAAATTAACATTCTCATGATGAAGAAAGTTGATTGTATTTCTGGCTGTGTGAGATGGAGCTCCGCCCTGCTGTAATATCCAGTTATGCTGTAATGTCTAGCTATACTCCAGGCTTTGTTTTGAAACTCTTTGATCATTTTCCTAGCACCTCAACGTTTTTCAATTTGCAACAATTTGAAAATCAAAATATAAACAATGGGTAAATTAATAATCAAAGATGGCGACCGGAAATTGTCAAAATAAAACGTAATATAGGTAAATAGGTAAGTAAGTAAATTAGTAAACTATTGTTGATATAGTTAAACTAATTTTGATGAAATTATATCACATTTTACGAAATGTGCTCACTTTTTTTGGGCTACCACTATACATATATAAAATAATTATTGCCACTTAAAAATGTATTAAATACATAGACCACCAAATGTAGTATGTATATACACATCCGGAGTTAAGGTGATTGGTCCTATTCCATCTTCTGTGAATCCTCCAGTCTCTGTTTTTTTTATCAAGAACTTCTCATTGATGAAATTTAATCCATTAATTAGTTGACCCAACTTCCACTATTTTATTATGTATATTATTTTATCATTACATATATACAAAGAATATTGGCAGTAATGGTCAAAGATTCCTCATTCCAATTAAAACATATTCATTATCAGTACGAATGTTGAATGATATTGAAATTGAATTTAATGAGTATTTAAAACCCATCCTGAGATGGGCGCAAAAGACAAATAGATGAGTGTTTCTGTAAAAAAAAAAAATAATTTGAATAATTATCTACCTACTACTTTACCTATCTACCTTTTAAGTACAGCAGCATTATGGTACAGTAAAACCGCGATATAACGAAATCCAAGGGACCAAAAAATAAAAATTCGTAATAACGAATTCCCACATATAACGAAATAAATAAAAAAAATCCTACTATATATTACGCGCCGCCACAAAAAAATGTTGCGCGGCTTCAAAAAAGATCGCAAATTCTGCAAATAAAGGAGGAAGAAGGCCATAGGGAACTGAATACCTACATATTTTTAGTAGTTTTGTTATTAAAACAGATAAGCAAATGGATAATCAAAGGAATTAAATTAAGAACAGAACCTATTCAACACCAATTGGAAGATATTTTTATAAATTCCAGAATATTGCAAACACAAAACAATATTTTAATTGTGTTTAAATGTAGAGCCGCTTCAAACATAATTTTGGGCATAAAGACAAATTAGATAGTGTCTTTGATAAAAAAATTAATTATTTGAATAATTATCTACCTACTACTTTACCTATCTACCTTTTAAGTACAGCAGCATTATGGTATTTCAATATTAAAATTGGGTTTGCAAATCACATAATCCATATTTCAAAGCAAATTGACTTACTTCAATGAAATGTATCTATTTTTTCCAATTGTGACATATAGAACAACGTGAAAAAATTTAATTCTTTAACTTTTTTATTTCTGTCACAATGCCTCCAACATCCAATGTAAAGCAAAATGAAAATTTTTTTTACAAAAAAATACAATATTTATTCTGTAAGATAATTTCCATTGTTATTTATGATATGTTGCCACAATTAGGGTAATTTTTCGATGCCTCTTTTTTAAATTCTTGCTGTTTTGATTAAAAACGGAATCTAGATGTTTTTTGACATCATTTATTGAATTGAAATTTTCTTTTCGATGCAAATGTTCCATAGACTGAACATATTAGATATATAGTTAGATTATACATAGTTAGAATGCGAAATTACCCAAAACAATATTTTGTTCAAGGATACAAAAGCACTTAGTCAAAGTAAGGGACGGACGGTAATAAAAACTCGGTATTGTTAGACGCAGGTGGACTGACACAGCTTGGGTACAGCGGCGGTAATGCGACAAACGTGACTAGAATCACGTAGGCAAATGCACCTTAAGAGATGCATCACCTTAGCCGGGCGAGTCTTCTGATATTCTCCGCCAAGAGAAGTGGCTCCACTTGAGACGATATTGATTTTATTTTCTAATTGAAAATAAAATCAATTATCAATATAATTAAAATCAATATCGTCTTTAAAAGTATCAAGTAAACGCTTCATAGATTGTAATTCCGGGGGAAATTTAAACTGTGCGCCTCGAGTTTAAGCTTAGTCTGTGATGTTCTCTGTGTTTAATCGTAAATGTGAAAGTATCAAAAAAGGTCTCGCTGGATCTATAAAAAGTTGATAAATATAATCGGCGTAACGAGAACAGACTGTCGCTATAGCATAAGAATATTGCGTCCAGAGTCCCGGTTTGCCTGGATAATTGGGCATCGTCTTGTCATCAACTACAAGTCTGAACTCCGTCACCCTACGCTGGCACCACAAGGAGCTGACCACACTTCACGTCCAGGACTAAGGACCATCCTAAGAGGTAATCCCTTACGTGAGGGACCTGAATAATCTACATCAGACAAGCGTCAACATAGACAATTTGGCAGAAAAATTAATGATGGCATGATGAACACAAATATTTAATGTTAATTTTATTGTAATTATTTTTGAATAGACTTATTTATAAGTATTAAAGTAAATTGCTCATTTTCCACTTTTAACACATGCAAGTATCTTAAAATATAGATTATAAATTTTCTTATATAAAAATATTCTTTCATTTCATATCCATTTGACTTGTCAATATTTAAAAAAAAAGAATCAATTTTGGCTAGATGCCTCCCTCCTGAACATGAAGCCGAGGCAGAAAGAAGAAGTTACCTAACAACCAGAATAAATAATAATCCGACGGAGTTATGTCAGGAGAATAAGGTGGATGTGGTAAAAGTTCCAGATCCAGTTTCTTTATTTTGTCCCGTGTAATTTTCGCTGTGTGCAATCTCACATTGTTGTGTTGTAAGATGTGCCATTGATTATTAACTAGGGCTGATCGTTTTTTTAATAATTCCACTTTTAATCTCTCCAATTGAGTACAATTAAATTTGGCTGTGTTGGCCTGATCAGGTTTTAATAATTCATAATGAATAATACCCGAAATATCCCAACAGATACATAAAATAACCTTTTTTAAGGTCAATGATGGTCGAGGTATTGAAACTGGTGTTTGATTTGAGGAAAACCATTGTTTTTTTTAATATGTGGATTGCTATAAAGGATCCATTTTTCATCTCAGAAATAGATCGGTTTCATACCTGCTTAGCTGCATAGAACAAATTGTCACACGTTGCTCCAAAGCCAGCAGCGATAGACTGTGCAGAACCCAAACTCCTTACCTATGATTTTTGCTAAGCATTTTCAAATGATCTTTTACCATTTACCAGGGATAGTCAATCTCTTCTGATAATTCCTTGATAGTTTTGTGTGGATCTGATTCTACCAGTGAGTTTGACACGTGTATCTTTTAGATACCTATCACTGTTTGTGAATTGATTAAACCAACATTGGCATTTTCGTATGTTCAAAATTACCTCTGCAAATTTTACAAATACTCTCAGTAGCCTCTTTGGGTTTTAATCCCTTGTCAAATAAAAACAACAAACTAGACCGCAACTGCTTCTCCTCTATCTCTGGCCTCGGCCTTTTTACTATTGGCGAAATGAAAAAATGAAGTGAAAACAGTAAGAGTATGAGCAGAGCTACAAAAATTATAATAATGGTGACATACTTACTCGATTGCAGCCGAAAGAAAATTGACTTCAAAACAACACAAAAAAAAAACGACATTTATTTTCGCTTTACCTAATACATACATATTACTGTAATATGTTATTTTTAAATTGATTTGTTTTTGTATGTCTGCTAGAATTTGCTGTTGTTTAGTCAGAAGTTAGTATAAATGTTATCACATCAGAATACATATGAAATAATAAGACACAGGTGCGGGATTTAAAGTTTAATATTGATACAAAGGCATTTTATTTAGTATTTTCATACAAACTATTATAAATAATTATGAATAATATTATGTATGTGACTGACATATTACACGTACCTATATCTATAATACGTATATGTAATTTAAAATTAAGCAATTAACATATAAAAACTTATATTTAAAGAATCTAAAGTTTCATTTTATTATAAAAAAAGGAAATTGTAATCTAAATACATACAAAAGCTTATACAGTAATACCTCGGTTAATGAATTCTCTGGGAATAAAGCTTATATTTAACGAAGAGGGCAAAAAACACCCTAAGGCGAATGTGAAACTCTGTGGAAGGGGATTTGGAAGTATGTGCCTTGAACTGACTTCATAATATATGGGCTAATGGTTAATTATCATAATCTACTATGGTGTTTTAATATACAGTCGAACTCGATTATATCGAGCATGGTTGTAGTGAGATTACGCTTATAATGAGGAAATATTTATTATTTTGATTCAGGCCTGTTTTCATACAACTCTTCACTGTTAGAGTAAGCTCACTTCACTGATATAATACACAAAAATATTGTTAACAAGTGAACACGGTTTAAAAACCCTAATAACCCAGTGTCTGCCAACGAGGTTTACGATTCCTTTCAGGTTTGTGAATTCTTAGAAAAAAAACAATGGATGTTTATTTTGTGTGCGTAGTAAATAGTAATAAGTTTTAAACTTTAAAACAGAGCAATATTTTGAATTTTGTTATGAAATAATGTGATTGAATGTAGTAATTTACTTTAAAATGTTTTTGTTCATACAATTATAAATTTTGCTTTTAATTTTTTTGGATATTAAATATTTTTTGTAATAGCGAGTAAGGGTATAATAAGCAAATTAAGCTGGTCCCTTCGTACTCGTTATAACCGAGTTTGACTGCATTTAATAGAATGAAATACTGTCAGTTTGTCACGAAAATATAAAAAAATATCTTTAGAAAGAAAATAACAGATTAAAAAGAGAATTGAATCAGAAGAAAAGAAATGACATATAGTCAACAGGTTTAGTCAACTCTAATAACAATTGCAAAATTGTAGTGACAGGCAAAGATCTAAATTAATAGGCACACATTATAGTTGACAGATTTGTAAGTGGCCTTGGTGAGATTCAATGGGGAACTCTAAGAGTTAATGTAGTAACATGTAAACAATTCAGAAAATGTTCCCTCAAAAGGGATATTCACAACAGAGGCCTTGTCTAACTATAAGATGCTACGCGATTATAAGACAAAACAAAATACAGTTGAACTTGATTATAACGATCTCGGGTATAGCGAGATCACGGCTATAGTAAGCAAAAACACTTTGATATTTTAATTTACTCAAGTTTTCATACAAAAGTGAACTGTGAACGAACGAGCTTGCTCCTCGGTTATACCGAACAAATAATACGGCCAACACATGAGTATTTGTGTGTTGTGAGCATCAAACAAAAGTGTCAAATAAAAAACAGACATCCGAAAATGCCATTTTACAATCTTGTTCGATTTTTACATTAGTGTTTTTCTCTGAATTCAAATTTATTATAAAATTGTCTAAAGTAATGTTTGTATGGGTCGGCAATGTTGTAGTGACAATTTGACATTGACTTTTCAATTAAAAAGTGGTCCTTGATTTGCAAACATGTCTAATAACAAAAGAAAGTGTCTCTCGAATTGTGAGAAAATCAAAATTATTTGTGAATAGCACACAGCGTGACAAATGTTTAAGTGCGTAAAATTTTTTGTTGTCCTCTTCAAATGTTTCAACATTATTGAAAAATAAGGATGTTTACTTGTCGGCATTTGAAAACAACATCACGGAAACGAAAAAAAAATAGAAAATGCGATCTTAATGATGCAGCATTATTAAAATGGTTTAGCACCCAAAGAAGTGCTAGATTTGCTATTAACGGGTCAATTTTGAAGGCACAAGAGGAAAAATTTGCTAAACAGTTCAGGAAAAATAATTTTATGTATAGCAACGGTTGGTTGGATATAATGAGAAATGGCTATAACGAGCAAATTTAGTCGGTTCCCTCATACTCGTTATAACCAAGTTTAACTGTATTTATTTTCTTTATAAAAAACCTGACATGCATTTTCAAACAAAAAATCACCGGGTAAGCATCAGTGATGTTTAATGTTATTTTTCATAATATATATTTATTTTTCAGTTTAACTTGTTTCATATTTAGAGGTTTTCTTTTACTTCTTTAATTAAGTGAGGTATTACTGTATTTAAAGAATCTGAAATTTATTCTCACTACAATGAATTTAGCAATTAA
This sequence comes from Eubasilissa splendida, assembly GCA_031772225.1. Taxonomy (NCBI): domain Eukaryota; kingdom Metazoa; phylum Arthropoda; class Insecta; order Trichoptera; family Phryganeidae; genus Eubasilissa; species Eubasilissa splendida. The sequence goes on from CM062847.1 coordinate 21,708,732, forward strand.
TAGAGTACATTTTATGGCATCATGTTGTGAGATTTATTATGCAAACACATATCATCAAGCCAAATTTCCACTAGGATTGGCAAAGAGGATAGAATGCCATACATCAATATCAAGACTAACATCTTTCCTTCTTTCTATATCTATCCATCTTATATTCTAAATTGTTCCTCACATGTCTATCCTTCGTAAGTAATGTCAGTTTTTTAAACTTCAGAATTTTCTATATATGGCCGAGTCAGGTCTTTTGTGGTTGTTATTGCATCATTTACAAATTTACAGGGGTACAAAGATAAAACTACATCTTTGCAATTGACATAAATAGATAGTTACATATTTGAAATCGATTACATAACAATAGTACCAGTTTCACAATTGATAACAATTCTTGTACATAGTAATTTTTGTAAATCTCAAATGCAATTACTCAAAATCTTATGAATTATAAATATTGCCATAAAATCAGTGCAAACACATTTCTCTCTACTCACATCTTTAGCAAAGAGATAGTTTTGTATTCCTCGTATCTGTCTAAACATTCTTATACGCTTACTACGCCCAAACCATTCAAGTAAAACATTTTTTGTTTTAAAGATAGAATGAAAAATTATGCTCGTACTTTTTTCTTATATTTATGTTTCTCATTTGATCATTCCGAGTCATTCTGAACATGCTACTCAACTATGCAATTCTTCAAGTATGCTTTCATTATTTTTCTACCACCTGCATTATGTAAGGTATGTATGTGTGTAATTAAGCATATGGACTTGGACTCGGGTTTCATGTCATACGGAATACCGGGTCACATATACAAATGAATATGTGGCGGCTCGCGCGCATCGTCCAGATGTTCCTCGTTCTGTCAATTCTTGGTATTGCATCATCTCCCGCGTACAAAGCGGAAACGTTCGAGGAAGGCCGGACTGCGCCGCCCGGCGGGCATGACACACGTGCACCACAGATGTGCACCAACACATGCAGCAGAGGAAGCGGTCGGCGAAACAATCGGCGACCAGTACCCAAACCGACCGGACCGCAGATGCACATCCCGACTCTCACCTTTCACTAACCGTGCATCGTTTTTCCATAACCTTTACATATTCTGTGTTGTTTCTTGCTCTCGGTGGCTTCTCCTCGATGAAAACAAACATGTACAGATAAAAATGGTTTTCACCAGAACACCAACCAACCTTTCCACAAATATATATATTTCTTAATTAAATTGGAACATTGATATATTTAAGCATATATGGACATGTGAAACCATCTTATATCATTTTTAGGTAGATTTGTGTTATGAATGCGTGTGCGTTGTATATCTTCTAGGGCATTGAATGATATATTCAACAACTATATCAAATAAATTTAAATACTAATTGCCAATTGTCCGTCTATCTATCAACATTTGTTATAACCAATATTCAGTGTTGTCGCAGAGGAGTCTCATATATATAAATATATTCAATATTTCAATACGAATTTATAATTTTTGTTTATATCGTCAAAATTGATTAAAATCAAGTCACTGAAAATTTATTGAAACTTATGTATTATGTAATAGAAATACAAATTTATTAGGTGATAAAAAGCTTGTACCGATATGTATATCTTTTACCAATTTCAACACGCATATCAAATATCTTTTGCTGAGACGGAAGTTAAAAATTTTGTTAATGATCTTGTATAAAATTGTCAAGCAAGTAATTAGTGTTTTTACAGTTTTTCAGAACGTAATTCTGTGATATTTTAATACAAATTAAATGTATCAATGAGAAAAGATACACAGATAAAATCAACTTACTATGTTGACGTGGTGTAATAGGTCAGCGCACTTCCCCGGATAGGATGAGTTCCTGGTTCGAGTTCGGGTGGCAATAAAAATTTTATTTGATAAATTGATTTTGTCTGTATATTGATACATTTAATTTGTGTTAAAAAATTGGATAGCTATTCATTATGTTAATTTAACTTTAAATTATTCTTTATCTACGGTATGAAAGAGGTTTAATTTGGAAGACTCAAGCAAATTTATAATTTTATTAAACAGTTAAGTGTTAACTGCAAAAATAGCATACTTATGTATGTACTAGGTTTGTGTTTTAAAATTGTATAAATTAGGATTCGTAAATAATGAATAACTTATAAATATTTTAAAAGCACATTGGATACATTGTTATGTCAATATCAATGTTCAATAAATATAGGATTCTTCTTTCTAGATTTTAACAATCTAGGTGTCTGAATTATCAGCATCATTTAGCTAATTCTATATCTTAGACTAAGATTTAATTATAATGCAACCATCTATATTAAATTATTAAGAGTCTTAGAAATTAGTAGGTAGATATGTATAGATGTACAGTAATGTTTCCCATTAATTAGAGTCGGCCTGGGGCAGGTACAGAGGTCCCAGCTCAATTCAAATAGGTTGCCTTTTATTTTTGTAAATTTCAGAGAGAAGATCACGTCCTGCATGCAAATACGTACCTACTTTAATATTTGTGATTTTTATAACCATTATTAGTCAGATAATAGTGTTGTCAATAGTGATTAGTGTGATACATACATTCGGTAAGTGACGGAGCTCAGTTAATATTCTATTTTTAATACAGTGAACATTTTAAATGGATATTTTATGCTTGAAACATGGACCCGTTTTTAAATGTACCTATACAAAAAAATTCGTACACAAATATAAATATAAACAAATAAATAAGAGGGTCCTGTGCCTACAATCCACACACAGCCCCACAATTTTCCAGACCGGTTCTGCCATTAATATTATTACAGATGTAATTAATCACATAAATTTAACTACTCCTGAGTTGGCAGTGATTTTGACTCTTATTATGATGTGGGAATGATGGAGATATACTTTAGTTAAATTGAGGGAAGCAACAAACCCGTTAGGTTGTTCAAAGTTATTTTAAAAGTTAAGTTAAAAGCTTCAATATGCTTTATGCTTTTTTAGAAACATTTTAAAATTCACTGTATACATTAAAAAAATTATAAAATATATGTATAAATGTGTCAAAAAGAACCTTATATAAATATTACAATGTTATATTATGAAGTAAAGTGGGATAATGGCTGAATATTAAAGCCATATGAATATTAAAGGTACAAAGATTTCATGATTCACAAAAAAATGGTATTATAGTTGATTGATGCGTTACAAAAGAGAAAACATATTATTTATATGAAGTTATAAGAGGGCATTACACATCGTATCAGTAGATTCGTTTTATTCATAAAATTTAAAATGGTATTTTACTTTTAGAACAATTTTAAAAGAAAGCTACTCAAATAATATAGATTGTATTCTCATAACAAATAATAAGAAAATCTGTTAGGCTCTTCAAGAATTATTCAATAAATCGTTTTTATTACTGAAAATAAAAGGATTCATGACATCTTGTGAACATATTTGTTTCATTTGATGTAACAATTATGTTTCAATAATATTGGGTAAGATTTCAAAATACTGTGCTACATGAATATTGAGATCACATATTGTTATACACTTGTGTAGACTAACACAACATTACTTTGATATTTTGAAAAGGTTCCGACCGATGTGATATACTTGCTGATCACATTTTGGGTAGACATTAGGACGAATTGAAATAGTTTTACATTATATTCTGTGCCACGGTGATGTTGTACGTATACTGCCAAGGCGGTTCGGTTTTAGTCCATTGGCTAATCTCATGCGCTGATTGGCTAGAAGAGCACGTATGTGTGGAATCTCATGATGGAAAAGTTCTCCATGAGCTTTGATACGGGCAATAGCTCTTACTGCATCTATCCCGTCCAGGTAATATGGGTCGAAGACTTCGTTTTCTAAAAATAAAACCAATTAAATTACATAATAAATAAATACACACATTTTTATTAAATTAATGTTAAAAGTTCCTGCTAAACAAGGTTAGATTAGGTTGGTGTGTGTATCTTGGCATGTATCATAAGTATAGAAATATTTATGAAATGTTTATCCATTTGTGTGGCAAAATGATCTGTCTGAGTAATAATGACAACTTTCCAAAAGTGTTATTGATAATAATTGCTGTGTGTGATCCAATTACTGATATAAAGTATAACATGTACAATTATGTATATTATTACAACTGACATTCTCAGTTTTCTAAAACAAAACATAAATATACATGATGTGATAACGATACTCTCTTATTACAGAGTGAATAGTAAACTTGTACACACAATCACATCGCATATGAAGAATGTTCTGCATGTGTAAGGATCAATGGATCATTCACACCATGGTTTGACATTACAAAGGGTGTCAAGCAGAGTTGTGTAATGTCTTCATGGTTGTTCAATTTGTATATGGATAATTGTGTGAAAGAATTGGAATGTATGAATATAGGAGTGAAAATGGGCGATTTGATTATATGCTGTTTATTGTACCCCGATGATCGAGTATTAATGGTGAATAATGAACAAGAATTATAGTCTAGTGAGTAGAATGCACGATGTAAACGAGTAAAGCAACCTTATTATGAATGTCAACAAGTCGAAAGTGATGGTATTCAAGAAGGAGGAAAGCAAGACAACTTGAAAAATACTTGTAGGTCATAAATGTTTGGAACAAGTAGATGAGTTTGTGTGTTTGGGAAGTATGTTTGAGATAGAAACGGAAAAACTGAGAAAGATATCGAAAGAAGGGTGACTGCAGGGAACAAAGTGAACGGTGCCTTGAATAGAATTATAGCTAATGGGAACCTGTCAACCGAGGCAAGACTAGTGATATATAATAGAGTCCTGGTACCGACACTGATGTATGGCAGTGAGGCCTAGAGTTGGCAGAAGGGGAACAAAAGTAAACTGAATGCAGTGGAAATGAGATAAGAATACTAGGAAGACAAGACAGAGTAAAGAATGAAGAAATATGGAAAGAATGTAAAGCTGATAAAGAATGTATAGTGAGTAAGATTAAGAAAGGATCACTTAGGTGGTTTGGTCATATAGAACGGAATGAGGAGAGAATGGTAAGAAAGGTATATGACGAGCCTTAACGAGCTTCTATGAGAAGGTGTATGAATGTGAATGAGGCGAGAATTGTGTGTCAGAACAGAAGAGTATGGTGCACTATCCTCTCTGCCTACCCCCACGGAGAAACAGCGTGATGGTAAGTAAGTAATTTCTTTATCTTTTATAAAATTTCAGTTTTTTTGTAACATGGCTTGCTTGGAAAAAAATTATTTAAAAAATGTATGAATTTAAGCCTTATTGGCAATTTATGTACAAAATGTATGCGTATAAATAAATGTACTCGTTACAAGGCTACATAATTATTATTATCCAAGAAATGTATTGAATATAATTGGTAACAAAAAAAAGAAATCAGCACTAGGATGATTTGACAGTTGAAATATAACGAATTACATCATGCGCATGTTGAATCTTCACAATAAATTCATTAGCGAAAGTGCTCATTAAAAGCTTATTCATACTAATTTGTTTATACATACTTGTGTTATTGACATCATTAATAGTTCATTACAAATATTTCACGGACACATTGATCATAGGCGGATTTCCAAACAGATCCAGTAGACTAGCGTATAATTTGGCCGTCGGAAAATTTTGATGAAAATTTCATTCTTTCTAAAAATCAATGAAGATAATTTCAATTTTATCGCCTAACGGGAGACCAAACAGCTCAAGACAAAGGGGCCTGGAGAACAGTTATCGGTCAGCCGAGGACCTGAAAAACTCTTAGAGCCGACTATAATAAATTCAGAGAAATTAAAACAAAATATGAAAATATGTATTGTACCTACAATGATGTCTTCAGTTAGATTATCAATCGTCTTGTTTAAATACTTTTGGAAATCATACATCAAAAGGAGGGTATTTTTATATTTATTTTGCAGTACCTACACATACAGGTGGCCCAAAAAAAGTGAGAACATCTCGTAATGCATAAGTTATTTCAAAACCTAATATAATTAAGTATAATTCTTAATGTAATTTTTGTTTGCACAATATTCAGCTAATCAGAAAACATCAAAACACCCCATATTGCATAATCTACTGGGTTTAAATCTGGGCTGTTCGGTGGCTCGATGAAATTAACATTCTAACGACGAAGAAAGTTGATTGTATTTCTGGATGTGTGAGAAGGAGCTCCGTCCTGCTGTAATGTCCAGTTATGGCGAACACATGTCGCTTGAATTACAGGCATCAAACGTTGTCTGATAATATGTACACAATAATATTCACTGTTTACTTTAGCGCTTGCTTCAACGCACACAACACTAGTCTTTCCACGCGTTCACACCAACTGATGTAATTATAGCACATTTTATGAAATGTTCTTACTTTTTTTTAAAAATAATTATACATTAATAGTCCGCTCTAATTTCAAATTCTAATTTGGATACATTCTGTGAGTCTACACAGCCTGTCTATTTATATCTGACTAGCATCTGGAACATACACGTTCTTGGGTTCTCGATTACGAAAGATTTTCCACTTACTCTTTATAATATTGATAAATAAATGAAAAATTACATACTTATGTACCATCTATATTTTTTTTTTAAATATCAGCTTTTGAATTATGAAACCCACCAAATATTTTTTTCGGGCACCTGAATCCTGTACATGCATATTTATACAAAAAAAATGTAAATAAATTTATTGAAACCTTCTGCCGTTCTATGTGTGATGGTAAACAATCATGTGACTGATTGGTAAAGTAAGATTCAACTGTTGGAGGTGTATTTTCTGGTGTACCAGTAATTTCTAGAAGAATTACAATAAATCAGTTATCAATCATGTGACTGATTGGTAAAGTAAGATTCAACTGTTGGTGTATTTTCTGGTGTACCAGTAATTTCTCGAAGAATTACAATAAGTCAGTTACTAATCATCGTAACAATCAAACAGAAGCACACGTTCAAACAACGGTTTAAACAGTGCTTTAACCACAACTACTTTGTATTATTAGAAGTGTCACTTTTTTTTTTATCTCAAAACTTTCATTTTCCAATCTTTAGATTGGAAGTTTTTGAGTTGATTGAGTTTGTAGAGTTTTAAATTTAAATAAAATTTATATTTAAATTTTAAATTGTTGAGTTTTAACTCAACGAAATGTCAATAATTAAATAGAAAGAGCGATAAATAAAAGCACCATTTAAACAATAGTAATAGTGAGTTGATATGTTGTTTTATTATGCATTAGCGTGGATGAATGAGACTCATCTCGAAAACTGTATAAAGGATAGAAAATAGTTGAAAGCAAAGTGAGCTTATTCAATTGATCCATTGTCTAATGTATTTTGAATACAGATTAGATTGACTAATATCATACCGATGTTTATCACCAAATTTATGAGACGAGAGATCGAAGTCTCATTAAGTAGAGTCGAATGCAGTTGTAATAAGTTGTCATGTACAGACCATTGCAGATGGCAAATTGTATTTTAAATACTAATTAAATGTATTAATTAGAAAGATATACATATAAAATCAATTTAATCGAAAAATATTTGTTGTTGCGTTACCGGGACTCGAACCGGGATCTATTTCCAAACCTCGGAAGGTGCATTATTCAACTATGCTACAGCGACAGTACTTTTGACGGCAAATTTTCGAACCTATATGTTGTACTTTTTCAAATTAATACATCTATCGTTCCATTATTTGAAAGCCATCTACTTTGTTTTTACGAAATCTAAAATACCTTTAAAATATTGAAAAATATACGGTTTGGACAGAGATCCAGGTTCGAATTCCTGTAGCGCAACAACAACATTTTTCAATAAAATCGATTTTATATGTATATATTACAAATTAATACATTTGATTAGTATTTAAAATATCACAGACCGTCTGTTCTGAATAATTACAACTTTACAATAAGAATGTGTTCTGCTTAATCAATTGTATTTTGCGCGTGGAGCAAGATGACTGATTGACATATACCGGACCCACACCGTCAAATCTATGAGACGCGAGATGAAAGTTTCATCCATATACATGAACTCTTACGAATTTAAGCCTAATTTTAACGTTATACCAAGCGTGTTCATTATTATGATTTTTACTTAAATCTGTCACGCTCGTTGATTAATGTACTATTGCTGGCCCTTGGCGTGCCCTAACTGCTTGTACCGCCGGCGGCCTACGAAATGATTGCTTCTTTTTGATCACGTGTGTCGTAATGGCATGATGACTTCCGAGAAAAGAATTGAACGGCACGAAGCATTTAATCTAACTTCATAATGTTTTTACATTATTCATATCTTCAGAGATCGAGTTCCCCGAGTTGTGAAAATCACCCTATTGTCGATAATGTTGCGTACATTTTTTAAAACCAATGCGTAATTCCGTTAACCTTTACCATACCATGATATAAAATACCCGAACGCAGCCATGCCGTCAACTCGTGTTACCGTAAATAATAGTTAGAAAATATAAATAAAAATAAATAACACGCAGACACGATTAAAAATGGATATGTATCTATGTTATTCAAAATAATTTCCTATATCACCCCTTTTTAATATGCCATATCAAGAACCTGACACCTGACTATGTTTCGATCATTCCTGCACCCAGCATCGCTAGACCTTTCCATCAACCAACCCACCTGTCTCTTCCGTGAACCCTAGAAAGTTAGTATTGTGAGGATTCTTCTTTATGTGCACTACCCCCAGCGGGACCGCGGGAGGGATGAGCAATCCCTCGGGCCACAGGGACTCCGCGTTGGGCGAGTCCACCATGTACGGGGAGGCGGGGAGCAGGGGAATGTAACCCTCCGCGTGACCTACAATTAAAATCATTTATATATCGCCAAAGGGCACAGGACGAGCGGTGAAAATAATTCCACGCTCTATAATAAAATAACAACTCTGAAAAGGAAAAAAAATCACAATATTATTTATAACAATACATTTTTTATTTCTACTGCCGCGCCGTGAAATGGCCGCATTTTTATCAAATGATTTTTTTATAAAACTCATCATTGTCAAGCTAAATTCTGACGTACGTTATTACTTCTTGCTGTAACGGGCCATTAGCCAGTTAATAGTCAATCAGAAACAACCCATCAATAATAGCCAGAAATTAATAATTAGGAGAACACATTCTAATTGTGAAGTTATAATTATTCAGAACACAGGTCTGTGATATTTTAAATATAAATTAAATATGTTAATATATTTCTAATTAACACAATTCATATTTAAAATATCACAGACCTATGTTCTGAATAATTACAACTTCACAATATGAATGTGTTCTCCTAATAATAAAGTTGTATCAATGTGTCCAAAATTTAATAAAAATGAATTGATAATTCTGGTGTCTGCTATCAAATTACTCAAAGGAATTTAAGATTCCGTAAAAACAAGGTAGATGGCTCTTTCAAATAATGGAACGGTTGAATGTATTAATATCAAAAAGGTAACATATAGGTTCGAAAATTTGTTGCCAAAAATATCGTCGCTGTAGCATAGTTGGATAATGCACCTTCCCCGGTTAAGAAAGAGATTCAGGTTCGAATCCCGTTGGCGCAACAACAATATTTTCCGACAAAATTGAATATATATGTATATCTTTCTAATTAATATATTTAATTCATATTTAGAAATTAATAATTTTTGTAATCTTAATTTATTTAAAAAATCAACGAAAATAATTAACAATACTTCGTTTGACGTGATAGAATTGACAGCAGACCTTATTTTTTATGTTACTATGCGACACAGATGAAAAAATAATTATATGTATAAGACAAAAATATTTGAATAAAAAGATAATTATATTTTGCTCCAGATAATACATACCGCAGAAAGTTTACTAATATTTTTTTTAATAACTGATAAAACCACACAAATGGTATAAATAGTAAAAATACTCACTGTATATTTATTACCTTAATTATTAAATTATTATTATTGGATAAATCAACCGTGCCCAATTTGTTAAATATAATTCACAAATACAAGAATTCCATTATCAAATTTAGTGCGTTTACATAAACATTTAAATATTATTCACAAATACAAATATTATATTATCAAATTTAGTGCGTTTACATAAACATTTAAATATAGTTCACAAATACAAGTATTCCATTATCAAATTTAGTGCGTTTACATAAACATTTAAATATAATTCACAAATACAAGTATTCCATTATCAAATTTAGTGCGCTTACACAAACATTTGAAAATGTTTTCATTTGTTGTTGATGTGATGAATGTAATGAACTCGAAAAGACAGCATTAACATAAAAAAACGTGTTTTTTTTATGTCTGTTAGGATCTTGGCATACTTCTCATTTTCTTTTTAAAACTGTTAATGTTCAATTATTGTCTCGTCTGTTGAAGTTAGTCATAGTATAATTTCAGTCTGTTACAGATGAGTCGTGATTGTCCTATTTTGATATTGAGTTTCGAGATGTATTTGTCTTGTGTTGGTGCATTCCGTGTGTTAAGTGTGATTCAATGGCCTTGTCATTTACCTCATCAGTAGCAGTTTTACTGTTTCAAACATTGTCATTGATATTAAGTTGCGATGTAATTTTATAGACAGTTATTTATTATTGCAAATCATTTAAAATATTTAATTAGACGTTATTTTTACGAACTCACAATGGTAGCGTGTAGCATAGGGAAGATGACTCAAAGATATTTTGCATGGCGTGCTTTGCCAAATCTGAGAAAGTGACACGAAGACATTTCCCCATTGACATAGACCATTGGGAAAATTCCGCTCAGTATTTTGTCAGATGCTGAATGTGGACAAAGTAACAAGGTGCACTAGGCATGGACTTAGGTTATGCTGCTAATATCGATGGTGTAAAAGCGATGGGTATTATCATTAGAGGTTGTATTCATCATTCACTATTTCAGAAGTATGTGTTTGTGTAAGTATACCTGTGTGAGTGTGTATTATTACTGTAATTATTGAGAAGTTTTTCAAGATATTAAAAATAATACCACGTTTAAAGAGTATTGGAATACATACAATCAAGTCCTCTTCAAATACAGTTTTGCAACACGTCTGTTAAAATGTAGACGTGTATTCAGAACACCGCGCGGTTCGAGCGTTGCATTTAGTTCGTATCATCTCTGGACAGTATTTCGTAAAAACACATGCGCAGTTTTATTTGTCAATTTTTAATTCTTCCACTAGTTATACGGTTCTAGTTAACACGTTAACATGAGAACTGAATTATTTTCGTGTAGATCTACATACTATACAGAATATGTCAAATAAATATTTGATTTACTTTTATTTCGGAAAGATTATAGTTATGTACAGCTTTTTGATTGTATAGAGTCCCTGAAAGGAACCCATGATAAAGAATTGTTAGAAAATATGAAAATAAAGCGACAACTTGTGTTTGCGCGTTATACATGCTTTTTTGGGAGTTCTGGGTTTTTAAAAATGCGAAGTACGTACCTTCCGGTTTTATGTGGGTATTTCACATAAAACTGGTGCGGTCGGCTATGGGTCTCGTATTGTATTATAATATCTACTGTCCACTTATAAAATAATATTTATCCCCCATAAAAGTATTAACATTCGCAGATAGTATATTATCAAATGAGCAATTAAAAAATTGAGCGATGGCTACCAAGATACATATATACCAAATAATGCTTAGTTTGGTACTTAGTTATATTATTTAACATTGTATATAAAAATAGTTAATTATGTTTTTGCAATTTTGAAAAAAATATGTTCGTATGTAAAAATGATTCATTAATAAAATCGTCAGATTTTTGTGTTATTATCATAGGACCAGTGATGTGTTGATGAGCCTTCTCAAATTGCTGCACTGCACAGAATTTATGATGAAACAGCATGAGTCACTCTTTCTTGTCGAATGCAATTATTATTATTATTACTTATTGATATATAAACTGGATGAAACAACTCAATAATCCACAATCATTTCTGTCGAACACCTGCCTCAATTTTGAATTGAAAATTTTCAAGCTGTTTGTAAAAATTCCTTACCGCTATGTAGAAAATCGAGATTAAATATATATTTATTTAATCAATATTATCAATCAAGAGAAATTTGCTTAACAAATAGAGCTGAAAAATCTTAATTGTATTTACAACACAACAATCCGTATTTTATCGGCAATGACACCCATCGCATCTACCACATTTCTTTTTTTGTATCCCATACATCATACGAAATCAGTAAAAGTTTTAAAATCAACAAAAAAAATCCTCTAGAACAGTTGAAATTTTACACACACCTTGAACATTTTTATCGGTATTTTGTAATGTCATGCATATATTACGGCAACTGGTGGAAATAATACTTTGTCGTCATGGGCCAGACATTATTGTCTATGTATGGACAAAATCAAACAAATTTGCATCGTTACCTATATTAATATATATTTTTCTTGATTATCATAACAGCATGCGGTGATTTGCGCAATACTCTCTAATGTAACATATCATGGACCGTTGTATATACTAGTATTATACAAAATATCGACATGCATATTATAACCGTGTACGAGCATTATTTAGTGCATAACAAATTTTTGTGCACAACGTAATGATGAAATCATCAAATAATAGCAAAATTTTAGCAGTCAGAATGCGAAATAATAGTGAGAATTATTTCATAAGTGATCGCTGATGTGTTTATAAACCATGTCTTGTTTAAGTTTTACTTCATCTAACGCTGGTCCGTTTAACGAATCATTGTTGGATGTTCTTCATCTTCCAGGGCCTCGTCTCTCCTTTCTTAGCATTTTTAATTTGAATGATGATTCCTGTGCTACCCAAGACTTGTAATTTTTTTTGGATGATCTGATATTGTAATTCCCGGGTTTTCAATGTTTTAAAGATTTCTATTTTCTTTCATTGTTCTTAGGCTAGGCGCAAACATACAATTATTAATCGCTATTTAGTTGTATTAATATGAGAGTGCGCGTATTATCGACGCGATAGTTGCTCGATAAAAAAATCAAAAAACCTTCATCGATCGTCTTATGACAAAACAGTTGAACAACTATCGGTCGACATCTATGTACATTGCCGTGTATTGGCATGCGCATACATTCGACTAAACGGTCGATCCGCGACCGTTCGGTTGTATGGAAGCACGCACGTGAATGTTGAAAAATCTCATTGGCAACTGATTGATTATATGCACACTTCTAATATCACTTAATGTCTTTATTAACACAGATAATATTTATTTGTCTTACGTAGCTCCACATCTCAAATGGTGCAAGTCGCTTTAGTATTATTTCAATGTATACCCACAATTTTATTCCACATAAGAGTACACCTAGTATCGCGTCAGTCTTGTTCGCAAATTTAAATTTACGTCTTGGCTGCACAATTATCTATTAATGCGGAAAAAGAGTTTGTTTAATACGACATTAATTTCCGTAGAAGGGTTTATCATTTAATCTGTATCCCAGGGTAGACATTTTTTTATATTTTTTCCATTCTTATTTCTATCCGTTTTGTTTCGTTTGTTACAAGGAATTTTGTCCTTTTTTGCGTTTAGTTAAATACCATATTTGCTTCGATGCATCTCTCGGGCCGGTAGTATTCGGAGATCTGCACGGAGACCTTCAGTATCACTATATCGTTTGAGCAACTTCAAAATGTCTTCATCGTTTCATTTGTTACAGGCCTTTTTCTGCACCTTAGAGAGCCTCCTCAAATATTTTTTCTGAATATAGGTTAAATAGCATTGATGAAATAATATTACTCTATTTTACGTACTCTTCGTTTTACTTCTACTGTACAAGTTTCTTATTTTGTTTTATACGTCAATTTTTTTTCCTATAATTCTCTAACTGATGCATTCGCGGTGTGGCTGAATTACTGTGGTAAGTAAGTTGTTGATGACCAGAAGCTATAAAATAAAGCGTGTTTGCCGCGTGCTTCGATTCATCTGTATGCGATGTTACGTTTTAATGACATTTCCAACACAGCCTTATCATTAACAACAATGGCCGGTTAATGTCATCAAGATCTCTCTCGTTAGTCGTCGATCACGATGGCCAAACGCATCATTGGCCAGTTATTGTAAACAATGACCGTTATATGGTCATTAGCTGCAATAATATTAACTAGCTTTTCACCCGTCTCAAGACGCGGTAGTCATAAAATATCAAGAAAGTTGATAGGTAAAACTGCAAGTGACAAGAGAGCTGTAGAAATAAAAGACTGCAAGAAATCTGTAAAAAGGCGGCGACACTGGACGCAGGTGGGCAGAAGAAGAGGTTTAAAAAGTGAAAATGGACTTTATAAAACTTAAAAAATCTCAGTGTTGACGTGCTTGTGGTCTAGTGGTTACGGTACTCGACTATTGATCTAGTGGTCGGGGGTTCGAGGCCATCAAATTAATCCTATTTTCATATCTCAAGAATATAGCTTAGTTTGAAACTAGTAAGAATATTGATATGATACGTATTCCGTGTACGCATCTTCATATAAAAAAAACATTTTTTTAAAACTATCTACATTGATTTCACAAATTTTATATATGATAAAACTTAATGATTATATTCAACGCATAATACAGTTGTAAGAGTTAGTTAGAAAAATCGATAAGTAGTAATAATAGATGTATTGATTTTTCTTTGGCCAAGGAGGCCACTCTTTGCGAAGTTTTCTCTCATCAATTCCATGTCCCAATGTATGACAGACTTGATATGGTAAAAAAACGCACGAATTGTATCTGGACTGCACAATGGATGGATCCAAATAATTATAAGGGAAATCGACTTAAAATAATTCTAAATATGAATTAAATATATTAATTAGAAAGATATACATATAAAATCCATTTTATCCAAAAATATTGTTGTTGCCACCGGCATTCGAACCTGGATCTCTTCATCACATCACAAACATCACAGACTGTTCTGAATAATTACAACTTCACAATGAGAATGTGTTCTCCTTAATCATAAAGTTTTAACTTGGTTAATGGCACAGATCTCTCTTGAAGGGTGGATTGCCTATTTAAAAGAAGAAGATTTTTCCTACCACCAAACATTATATTATATTAATCATTCAATACTCATTCAAGATTTCATTAACACTTCCCAAACCATGCAGTAGCACCGGTCTACCGCTCTAATTAATCCTGTAATATTTCGGTAAATACACGCAACATGCACTTCATATTTTAGCTAAATTGAAGGAAAATATTTACGCTTAGAAATGACTAGTGAAAAATCAAGTATGTAAGGCGTAAAATTAACACATTGACAAAAATACCATTTGTGTCAAGACAGAAAGAAATCGCATATTAATTTCACAGTGAAAAGAATAACAAACATACGAATATAATGGTATCTCTTCTCACTTATTAAAGAAAGATAAAAATGAAGGTTGTATTACATAATGCAACCTCCTATACAGGACTTGATGAATGCTCCGAATTATAATATTATATATATACTTTATATTCAATGCTTAATATTTATAGTAAATTTATGGCGATAACCATTTTTTCAAAAGAATTTTTCACATTTCAAATGTAACACGAGTTGACAGCATGGCTGCGCACGAGTATTTTATATCACGCTATGGTAAAGGTTAAATAACACGTTCTGAAGAGAATCGCACTTAAATGAAACTGTCTAATTTTGAAATGTTCTAAACTACACCATTACTGAAATTTTTTTTTCACTGTGAACGTAATTCTTGAAGAACAATTACATAGGGAGATGAATTAGACGACAATGATTTATTTCATGACCTCCTCGATTAGGTGATATTACACAACTTGATTATATCTTCATAAAAACAAAACACACGAAAAGGCGGACTCGACTGGAATGAAATAATTATAAACTTGATAAAGAAATATGAACGCGTGCGACGAAATTTGACATAATTGTGAATATACGACTAGGATTTGAGTGGAATTACATTGTTGAAATTACGCGGTAATAGACTTCACGCACGCGATGCCCGCCGAGATGAAAGTTTCAAAGGGCACAGTAAAGAACTTAATATGATGGGTATCGATGGTTTGCCGAGGTGTGTGGCGGGAGTGGGGCAAGGGGTTAATTTTTAGATGTCTCTCAAGGTTTATAGATGTTAAATATTTCTACCCGTTCAACGCAGAATGTGTATGCAATAATTTGAGTAAATCATTTTATCTAGATATAACATCCAGAAAAATACAAGGTTGTAAAATAGTAGTGACAGGGACGATGATATAATTATTTTAAACACTAATTAAATGTATTAATTAGAAATATACATATATAATCAATTTTATCGAAAAATATATTGAACGGTAGATGTAATAATTTGAAAAATATAACTTATGGGTTCAAAACATTTGTCGACAAACGTACTGTCTGCTGTAGCATAGTTGGATAATGCACCTTCCTCGGATTGGAAAGAGATCCAGGTTCGAATCCCGGTGGCAACAACAACATATCTTTCGATAAAATTGATTATATATGAATATCTTTCTAATTAATACATTTAATTAGTATTTAAAATATCACAGACCTATGTTCTGAATAATTACAACTTCACAATAAGAATGTGTTCTCCTTAATAATATAATTATTTATTTTTTATTAAGACTATTATTATGTTTATGTTTATAGGTACGTGTGATGTATATCATGTTTGTAATTATGTGTATGGTGTAAAAATAACCTTTAAAATGGAACTTATTATGAAATTATTTTAAAAAATTATTAACACTAAATGGTAAATGTAATCATTATTTTTTTAAATATGTAAGCAATATAATAAATAAATAATTCAATTGTCGAAAAATATTTTATACATTTATTTAAAATTTTGATATCGTCGTTTGAAATAAAAAATAGTATATATGTATGTTTAAGTATCTTACCTAAACCATTGCCACCAAGAGTGACATGAGAGTGTTGGGAAAGAGAGTTGGCCTGCGGAAAGGTGAAATGTTGAAAGGGGATTGCTGGCCTCTCGCGGGGGTAGCCCTGAAATACTCCATTGTAGAAGTGTGTGATAGTCTCATCAGGCAGTCCTGCAGAAGCACATACATGGTGATAAGGATGACATGAATGCAATGTTGTACGATTAAGGCTCGTGTCCACGATGAGATTATCTCAGAGATATCGATCTGGAGATCAACTTAGAGATCAATTTAATTAAAGGACAGCTGGAGGGAGGGGGGGGGGGGAGACCGACCCTTTCCCGGGACCAGTTTAGAAACTAGAGTTTCCTTGTCGGTCCCACTCGTCCGCTGTTCTTCTTTTGGGAATGTTTTTTGATGAATGGATCCCTGAGTGTCTGCCTTGAACTACTGCACTTTAATTTTCCATCTGTATATAAAACTATGTTCTATGAATTTGTTATATGATTTTTTATGAATAAATACAGCACTTAAGGGACGCTGAAAATCTTTGCGATAATTGCTAATAACCACATTGAATTTCTTTTCAATTTTCATTTTGCATGTACTTAAATATGTTATTGAATTAAAGTCGCGTATTTTTATTGGCTTTGATTAGTGGAACCGACAAGGAAACTCTAGCTTCTAAACCGGTCTCGGGAAAGGGTGGGTGTCCTTTAAAAAAAAAAGTATAATGAAAACATAAGTGAATAAATACCTTGCAAGCTCCTGTGGCCAGTGTAGCGCAGCCTGGTGGGCAGCTTCTGTCTGAAGTTGCCGTGCAGGGTGTGCGAGTGCAACGGCGGCGGGTGACCCACCCCGTGCGAGAAGGAGTGCGCGGGGGTGGCGAAGCTCACGTGCGAGCTGTAGTGCGCTGACGACACGTGGGGCGCGCCCCCAGATCGCCCCAGCGTGAAGCACAGCGCCGCGGAGAAGAGGGGCCACGATGTGAGCAGCACCTGGAGTCAAAAACGTTGAGACATTTAAGAAATCCACATTTTAAGATATTTTTATTTCAACCCAAGGCCACAAAAATAAACGAAAACAAAAAGAAAAGTGTCTGTTGGTTTGTCTGTTTTTATATAAATCTACAGTTTTATTCCGAGCTTGATAAAATTTTGCATACTTAACCTACAAAACAAGAGAAAAGTCACTGTTTACACGACATTTCGAAAAACCATCCCCATCCTCCATTCCCACCCCTTGAAGCAGAATTTTGGTAATTTTTGATGAAGTTTTGCTCACTTGATGATCTAAATAAAAGAAAAATTACTGTCTAGATGAATTTTCTAAAAATGTACCCCCTTCCCTCTAAATGAAATATCGGGCAACTCTAGGTACTTCAACTAGTTAAATATTAAAAAAACATTTTTGTAATTG
Organism: Eubasilissa splendida; assembly: GCA_031772225.1. Lineage (NCBI taxonomy): Eukaryota > Metazoa > Arthropoda > Insecta > Trichoptera > Phryganeidae > Eubasilissa > Eubasilissa splendida. The sequence continues at coordinate 21,726,994 of CM062847.1, forward strand.
TTTGCGTTTTTGGGTTAACCGGTTAACCCGTATCGTAAATGTGTACGCTTATTACAATCGTAAACAGAATAAACAGTACGACGAAATTTAAAGATCATAATTACCATCACTACAATCGTGAACATTAACGTTTTTAGTCATTATCGGTCTTCTGCTGGATCTCTTCGACTCTGCCACTCTCTTCTGTTTTTTGCTGATTTAGGTTAATTTTAAAATAGTAAGAATATTGAAGTGATCCCGCTGTTATATTTTGACGGTCTGTAAGGGGGGGCCCCCCCTTGCTGGGTACCGGTTTAGAAGTTAGAGCTCCTTAGTCGGTCCCTCTCATCAAAGCTAATAAAAATACGCGACTTTAAATCAATAAAATGTTTAACGAAGTTTATGAAGTATAGAAAAAAGGAAATTTAATTAATTAATTTAACTTAAGTTAAATTTAGACTTTCCAGCGTACTTTAAGTACTGTCTTCATTCATAAAAACTTATTAACATAAACCCATAAAATACATAGTAAGATTACACATAAAGAATGTCCAGTAGAAAATTTTCAAGTTTAATATTAAATACAAAAAAACTACAATGTTATTCTCATATTTTATTTATACAAAATGGAGTTTAACGATGCTAATTTGTTGTCGGGGCACCAGTATCTCATGTTCTGTTTATTAATATAGTGATTGATATGAAAATGTGCTTCGTCAGTAAACAATATGTTTCCAAGCATTCGTGCTGATCCAAAACGTTCCAGCATCGTCCTCGCTAAGGATTCACGTAAAAAATAGTCAGCTTCGTTGAGAAACTGCACGATTTGCAGTTTGTATGGGTGAAACTGTAGTTTCTTTTTCAGAATAACGTGCACTGTTGATTTTTTTATTCCAGTACAGGCTGCAATCTTCCATATTGATTTACGCGGTTTGTGCATAATTTCACGTCGAACTTGAATCGCATGTTCTGGCGTCGCTGTTAACCATTGTCCCATCTTGTCTGAACTTTTGAACCCAACACCAGATAAGTTGCGTGCTCAGCCCATCACTTACTCGTCGAATATTAAAGTGAGTACAAAAAACGCGACGCGCACGAACCAATCAATCACCGCACTTTAAATATTGCTCAACTGCAAACGCGTGGTGCGCTCCCGACCAGTGACTCATTGTGACTGGCAAATCCGCAAATCACGCGCGTCGAACAATACCCCTCCCACTTACCTCACCCTGATGGTTTACGAGAAATTACAATTTAATCTTGAAATCTTTCCGCTGAACACCCTATATTTTGATAGTCTGTGTGTTACACGTACTCCGTGTATGCATGTCTATTTAAAAAAAATTTGCAATGTCATTCCTTCTCCAAAAATTTCGTCTAACTATTTACTATGGGCATCATTTAGGTCGTATTTTATCTCGTTAATATCATTCATTAATATTCTTTGTCGATCGGTTATCTATTAATTCATCTGTTGTCTTTAAATATAGCTCGCTAATTGGCGTTTATACTTTTTAGCGGTGATTTTGACGTCTTTCACCTTGGTCTACGCTTTAACCAACATGTCTCTTTTTCTATTCTCTAATGAATCTCAGCACATTTCAATCCAAAGATTATGAAAAAACATGTATGAATAGATAAAAATAGTATTATTATTTTTTAAATACAAAGATGTGTAAGCATAGTTGGTAATGCACCTTCCCCGGATCCAGGTTAGAATCCCGGTAGCGCAACAACAATATTTTTCGATAAAATTGATTTTATATGTATATCTTTTTTTTTTTATTATTATTTAGAATTTTTTTACAATTTTTATGATATATGAGTTAATTGAGTATTTTACATAACTGAAATTGCATATTTTTTATCGCTTACCTCTCCAAAAAAGAGACTTGCTCTTGTGCTTGAAGAGGGAATAAATACATTTAATTAGTATTCACTGTATATATTAACTGAAGAATTTAAAATATGAACATGTTTTTAATATTTGAAGCAATAACTTTGTAATTAATAATTAATACGTATATAAACTCAAGTGGTCATTTACAAAATAATTTGTATTCATTCTTATGATATAGCATCAATCAACATCATAATTTGGTTCTAAACACTCGACACATTACCCAATCATAAAATGAGTCGGTATCATATTAACTGAATTGAATACCTAAAGTGCAAAGTGCTTCCCAACACCAACAACGCGCGTCATCGTCAAAACCAATAGAGCCTTGAAAAGTCCCGCTGGAAGCTTTTGAAGTGAACGTGTTCCAACAATGAAAACGATTAATCATCTTTCTACGCGAATAGGTTTACAACGAAACGCTTCGAAAGTAAAAGTGATCCCGAGCGATCCAACTCGGACGATAGCGTCAATTTCTAATTAGTTGTTACAAAATTGTAATATTTCAATGCTCTTTAAATTAGAATAATGAAAAGTTTTGGTTTTATCTGATTGTTGCCTGTTGAAGGTTTAAAACTAGGCCAAGTCATGGAGATCTCTGAAGATGCAATTGATTGCATTTGTGTTCAATCTACCTCATCTATATTTATACCGACATCGTGTTTATTTCACTGATGCAATGCATTATTTATTGCACAGCACAATCTCACTTCAATGTCGTCAATTAAATAAAGTAGATCGCACTGAAAAGGTATTGCTCTTCAAATGCAATATTAGATTATATGATTGATCTATAAGACAGTAATAAATGCTCAGACGTGATTAATTGCTTGAATATCACAATAAAACTTTTAAATAATTGCTTCCAATTAAATAAGCTGCTTTATTAAGTAAGAAATATATAATATTATTACAATATTGACATTTATTTTTTTACTATATTTTTCCAACTTGTAATTCCATTAATTAACTATGATTTTTTTTTTTTTGAGATGCGTACGCGGAATACATGTCGCATCAATATTATTACTATTTTCAAACTAAGCTAAACGCTCGTACTATGAAAATATGACTAACTTGCTGGTGTCCTGGAACGAGGCGCGAACCTCCGACCACTAGATCACTAGGCCAACGTCTTAACCACTACACCAACAAGCTACTCATTACATAGAAAACTGTCATATAAATCCAACATTCCTTAAATTATTACATTTTCAATACAAAGCTGAAAACGTAAAGGACCGTGTGTGTGATAATCTCTCAACGAGACATTGATCTTTGAGAGCCAGTAAAGGTACGTATGTACGTATGTAAGTCTAATACTAATAAAACTAAAAAATAACGTATTATTCATAATCTCTATGAACACTAATATTCGTCGTATTAAAAATCAATTATTACTAATAATTTTAATTAAAGAAAACGGATATTTGTTTTACCGTTTCGTGGAATTAAATATTTGACATAATATTATTAATTTAAATAAATTAAAATACAAATAACCTTAATGCGCAATGCGTGTGGATCGATTATTGTAATGATTAGTACCGATAAAAACTAGTCATCCATACGTACTGGATCTGTAATAAATACTCTAAATTTGATGCCGGTATAAAATTATTTTAAAAAGAGAAAATTAATTGCTTTTTAAATAATTTTAAATAGGTGATATTCGTCCACAATAAATGACTTCCTTCTTACGAACTGGGATGCATCAAAAATTCACTTCAGTGTACATAGTTACTTTGAAGCCAAAGCCTAAAAATGTACAACTAACAACGTATACATCAATTTTTAAAACAAAAAAAATTGTATTAAAAATGATTTTTACAGATTTGTACACAAGAAATTCTTAAGATAATTTTATTATCAACGTGCATCTATATATAATCTTAATAAATAATCTGCATAACAAAATATTAATCCGAGGTTATGAAATAAAATAAAACAGAATCGGTGTTTTGGTATACTAAAATCCCGAGACAAAAGTGAGGCAATACTTACCGAGTTGAGTCCAGTGCGATACAATATGTGTAACATTGGTTACTCATTCTGACACTATTTACGTCACTTATCATAAATGTGCGTAACTTCTAATGAAATGCATCATGAAATACAGAAACGCGATTCCCTACTTTCTGAATGACTCACAAAAGGACTCTTACCAGTGGCATAACTACGCCTATGTAACCACTACGGTTCATCAGGGACCACGTTAGGTTGGGGCCCAAAACGTTGGGTTGGGTCCACGCCATAAAATACTTTCACTGCAACAATATAGGTTACATTTTTTTAATTCACGACGAGAACACGTGAAAATCGTATCAATATATACAGTAGTTCCCCGCTAATATGTCGGATTACGGACTACGCCATCGACGCCATGCGAAAATCGCCGCAAAGCGAAGGATTTATTCACTTGCGAATCCATGAATGCCTAAAAACACACCCTTTTCATGAAAGTATAAATATTATAATAGAAAAGAGACCAATTTTCTAGAATGAGAATTGGGCAGTGCCAGGTATCCTCACATTTATTCAGATTGAACTAAATAGATTCACAAAGATGTGAGTGTGGTGCCGAGGAGAAAACCCTTGACCGTATCTTTTTGCCTGCCCGTTGCGGATCACAGGTTTTTTTTACAAATCTCATCAATGATAATTTTCAACTCCCGGTTAACTTGTGTCATCTTCTTTCCCTTAACTCGTCACATTAAATCTATATTGTAGCAAATTTTTTGAACGACAATTATATTGACTTGTAAATAATATTTTCTATTCTATAATAATATTGTACTTTTTTCTATAAAATAAAGTTTTAACTTGATTAATGGCACAAATAACTCCTGAAGGGTGGATTGCCTATTTAAAAGAAGAAGAAGAGACCAATTTTATTCTTACTTTTAAACGGATATAACTATACAGTACTTAATATTATTACATGCAATACATACAATACAATCTCAAAAACCCCCACAGTCCCCGACTTTTATTTATTATGATTTACATTACAATTAACATTAATGAAATAAAATAAACAAATAAATGGAAAATAACGGTACATAAATATTTGAGAAATGAATAAGAGGAGAAAATAACACAAAGTTAGCAACATAATAATATAAGAATTGCAATGCAGAGTCAACAGAGTGCCAGTACTTTACTTTGGTCAGGGAGCCGATGGGGAGAAAGAACACGCCCCCGAGAAAGCGAAAAGGACAAAACAAAAAGAAAAACAATCTTACAAGTCTTCGGAGCACCACTGCCGGCAGTTCTCATCTCAAATAAAGACTAGAAAACACTAAAGTTTTAGGGGTCTCAATTAGAGCCCCTTAACAGTTCCCATCTAGACACCCAGACTCTGAAAAAGGTCCTGAACAACTCCAAATTCCTTTTGCAACTGAGCAGATCGAAATTTCGGATGGAAGTCCGATCCACTACATACTCATAGTTTTTATATTTAATACATATATACTCGCTTTGCATTGGGGCCCAACTTTTATAGTTACGCCGCTGGATATGGAAATATACGAGTGACACGAAAATGCGGCGTGACATGCAAATCTACGATAGATATTTGCCGGTTAAGAAATCCTTGCAAAAGTTTGAAACAGTCGAACAATAGAGAAATTTCCCTATCGTCACACTTCGGAATTGGGAAACTGGTCTATTTTACCCAAACAATCTTCAGTTAGCATCAGCTCACTGCTCGCTATCCCCTGCTCGCTGTCGGCCCTGGCTGGCGTGCTCACGAATTCTACATCTGGCGTAGCCTCCACATTAATTAATAACGGTGTGGGTTCCAAAGCTCCATATGATCATTTTACTTTACCTTGCCGACAACACCACAAGGCGTTTCGAAATTAATTGCCACTCTGAACCTATTTTTACACTTAACCTATTTTCAGTCCACGGTTAGAGCGATCCGATTTCACAATGCACATTTATAAAAAGGCTTCAATGGATTAACAGTAGCCACTTTCTGCAGTTTCATTAAAAACCCGATAGAGTTGTTGTCGAAGTGAAGACAATTTTACATTACTCTCAATTTACCCTATAACTTACGTTTTACAATAAAATATGTTTTTTGGTGGCTTCTTGTCACAAAACTGTCATAAAAAGCGCGTAAAAAAATGTGTAATTCATATTATTACAAAACAATATGCAATTAATAAAATAAAATAATAAATATGAATTAAATATATTGATTAGAAAGATATACATATAAAATCAATTTTATCGAAAAATATTATTGTTGCGCCACCGGGATTCGAACCTGGATCTCTTTCCTAACCGGGGAAGGTGCATTATCCAACTATGCTACAGCGACAATATTTTTAGCGACAATTTTCGAACCTATATGTTACCTTTTTGATATTAATACATATATGTAACAATTGGCGCAACAATATTTTTCGATAAAATTGATTTTATATGTATATCTTTCTAATTAATATATTTAATTCATATTTAAAATATCACAGACCTATGTTCTGAATAATTACAACTTCACAATAAGAATGTGTTCCCCTAAAATAAAATAATGTTTAACATTATTGCTTTATTCTTTACATATACCATGTATTATATCTTATACATTGAACAATGCATTTACGTTAAGTTTTATAAAGTTTGTATCTAATCTAATGACATCTTGTTTAACCCTTTATATATATATTGTACATTGATCATTGCACTTACTGGAAGAACACTGTCTTGAATACATTTCTAACTTTTATGAAATGTTTATCGGATTATAATATACTACACTGTACTAAGAATCAAATAAATAAATAATAATAATTATTATTATATACCGTTATTATTTTTCACAAAACAAAATAACACCGCCCGAACTAGAAATAAAATTCAAATGTTAATAAAGAGACCAAAATAAAATACAATGATCTGTATACGTGGTTGGGCGGGGTGAACTAGAAATACATACTCCATAGAGGGGTGGTATGACACGTGCGTTTGAGACGTGTAACGCGTTTTACTGGAAATACAGTGGACAAATTTTTAACATTATAACGTATATTACAAAAATTCGGTGAAAATGAAAAATATTCTGGTCTGTAAAAAATGTTATTTGATTTCATATATTTATTTTCTTTCAACATGAAACAAAAAACGTTTAATATGAAAAGTTTCGCATCTTAGAATAAATAAATTATTATGCATCGGCCGCTACAGCATCGTCAAATTATTAACTGTTTATGACTTATCTTTCTATTGACTAGGGTGACATCTATCATTTATTCCAACATGAAATTCGTTGAGCATGTACAAATACGAGTATTTTGGTTGCCATAGTTTAATGAATGTAAACGATTTCCAACTCTATATATTCTGTACATAGGCAGCACACAGGTTCGCATCCAAATTGCTCAGCACGAACCATGAATATTATTTTATAATGTATTTGTTGGCAGCGTATGAAGGATGAGTGAGGATATATATTGAAATCAGATTAGCGTATCTTATCGCTGTAATAATATCTTAACAAGTCCTCAAAAGTATAGAACACAATATGAATGATTCTATTTTATCATCTGGTAACGTGTCGTGCGCCAACTGACTCGCAATATATACTAAAGCAGGGTCTACACGTTAGCACCGTAATAAAGGAGGTCGCAGACAATGGAGCTTACTTTGTAAATTGTAACAAACTAACTAACTTACCGTCACGCCATTAACCGCGGGGGTAGGCAGAGAGGATAGAACGCCACATTATTCTGTCCTGACACATAATACTCACTTTGTTTACATTCACATATCTTCTTATACAAGCTCGTGAATTATTGAGGCTTAGGATCATCTTCCAGTATCTGGTTTACCTGGTCATGCCAAGTTTTCTGCGGACGTCCTATATTTCTAGCGCCATTAAGCCATAGCTTCATATTATCTTTCTTACTATTTACCTCCTCATTCATCCGTTCCATATTATTATTATAATTAGACTCTGCAGCCATCATGGGAGATCAATTTTATAAGAATATGTTTTTTTCTGCCAATATACCCTGATATTGAAGATAATATTCCTCTGGGCGTAACATCTGTCAATTTTATTTATTTAATTATTTATTACCAAGGTAAAGCCGAATTTAACTAATTATTAGAAGAATACATTTTTCTTGTGAAGTTGTAATTATTCAGAACATAGGTCTGTGATATTTTAAATACTAATTAAAATTATTATTTTTTTATTTATTTGACATTTTTACAATTTTTTATAACATTAATTAAGTATTTTACATTATTATAATTACATGTTTTTTTTCCGCTTACCTTTCCAAAAAAGAGACTAGTTTTTATGCTTGGAGATATTGTTGTTGCGCACCGAGATTCGAGCCTGGATCTCTTTCCAAACCGGGCAAAGTGCATTATCCGACTATGCTGCAGCGACATTATTTTTGACGACAATTTTTCGAACCAGTATGTTACACTTTTCCAAATTAATATGTTTATCGTTCCATTATTTGAAATCCATCTACTTTGTTTAAAAAATAATATCTCTATAGTATAGTTAGGTAATGCACCTTCTCCGGTTTAGAAAGAGATCCAGGTTCGAATCCCGGTGGCGCAACAACAATATTTTTCGATAAAATTGATTTTATATGTATATCTTTATAACTAATACATTTAATTAGAATTTAACTCCGTTTCATTAATGTCTATTGATTTATCCCTCATCTTATTGGGGTGCAGCTGATTTAATTGTGATGCTATACATATTTTGAAGCGCCATTTTTTATTTAAAAATGTGAACTGGAAATCTTATCTCATGTGTAAAAACACAAAAACCTTCCACCATGGACGCAAACCAAAACACCAAGTAAAGGGCTACATAAAACTGTAATTACTTAAGGGCTTCTAATAATCCACCACAAATTATATCATGATGTTATGTGCCACCGAATTTTGAACACTTTTTAAACAAATTTGAGTCATATATATCATTGGATTTGGAATTAATTTTTTTATTTAAAAATATGTTTTAATTTTTAAAAATACACTTTGTTAGCTAGCAATAATAAGTATAATGTAAGAGTGAGCAAAACCCGGTATAACGCGAAATGGTTTTCAAAATTTGCCATGTTTTCTTTATCATACTAAAATACATATTTGGGTTCAAATTAATACCGTTATTAACGTAAATACATAATAATTTTATTTTAGATCGAAAGTCAGGACGTTAGGTTGTACATTTAAATTGGTTAAGGGGTTACGTTATCTTGCATATCTTTAAAAAGTGTATTATACCTATTTAGAAAAAATGTATTTTAAAAATGTGCGTCGATTGATATTAGATATAGTTTTTTTTAATTTGAAAGCTATACACAGTGTCTGTTAATTATTCTAAAGAATGAGACTAACTTCGCACTTCTATCTTGCAACAGAACTAACAACACCCAAAAGGTGGCCAGTGCCAATACCTCGGACGATATTATCTGAATTTTCTTTAATCACCGTAATTCGTGTTTCACGCCATAGGCTGTTCGATGAATGAAATAGAGTATGCAGCTGTCATCCATTGATCAGAGATTAGAGTATCTTCAAAGCGTCAATTTGATCTACACCGTTCACCAGGTCCGGGTAGATATCAGATCGGCCATCTTTTTACACCCATTCTTAATTTGATTTTGATCTTAACATTGAACATAGTGAAACAGCTAAGATACTTAGTAAGTCAAATATAATAGAAAGTTACTCAGTGCGAGACCACCATTAATACTTTAATATTTTTTATTATTGATACCTACATATTTTTGCAATACGATGTTGCAAAACTTAATACAGGAATCAATGTCTGCGAATGTTAAATCTGCAGTAGATTGTTGGGCGTGCACATTGATTCAAATCTTTCAATGAATACACAAATCAGTGAAACTGTCAGCGTATGCTTTTATCAACTGAGACAGATGAAAAGTATTCGGAGACATCTTCCTCTTGAGGCAGCCCGTCTACTTATAAATGCATTTGTGACGTGTGGAATATTATAACAGCATCTATGCTGGCCTGTCAATGTTTCAGCTGGATAGATTACAATGCATTTTAAATGCGGCAGCACAGATAATATATGGAGTTTCAAAATTCTCTCATATAACATCCCTTTTACATCAGCTACATTCCCTAAAAGAGTTGAATTTAAATTGTGCTGGTTGATATACATGACGACATATAACATGGCGCCTCTGTATCTTCAAGAACTTTGTATCCCAGACAATTTGAATAGTAGACGTCAAACTCTCAGGTCAGCCTCTACTTGAGTTGTACAACCGACCAACCGTTGCCAGAAGTCTAAACCTCCGTCATAAGAAACAGTGCATAAGAGACTCTATTTAAGAATAAATTAAAAACGCACCTTTTCTAGATATTATTTCCGTAAGTGAAAATAACAATTTTTAATTTAAAAACAAAGATAATTATAGGACTATAAACAATTTGAGGTGAAAGTTTTTACGAAAATAGCGCTATTCAAATTATCCCTTATTATTATTATTATTATTATTAAATAAAATATTCTCATTCTTCTTAGGTAGATATTTTTGAAATCTAGTACAAAGTTGTTAATACTTTTCTCTATATAAATTTTTAAAAATCAACAGACTATATGCTTCTGCTTCGCTGGTTTAATTTCATTATTGTATGGATTTCCAACTAACCCTATCCTTTTAACTAGACCGAAGACGAAACGAGCTCTTCCATGACCATTTTTGCTGTTATATATTTAATTTAAAACAGTCTTCTTCAGTTCGTGAATGACCGATGAATTGGATAACGAACACTCTTAATGGCCACCATTCTTCTCTATACTCTGTTCTAGGCATCCAGCTTCCAGCATCTTTTTACGATCTTATTACACCTACGTTTACTACGACACTTCCAGTCTAGCACTTTCTCCTTGATTTAAAAAATGAAAGTTAGGATGATGAATATGAATTAAGATTTTCCCTGTCAAACTGACAAATTAAATTAATATATTTTTTTAAATACAAATTAAATGTATTGATTAAACATATAAACATACAAATTCAATTTTATCGAAAAATATTGTTGTTGCTACCAGGATTCCGGGGAAATTGCATTATCCGATTATGCTACGGCAACACAGTGCATTGTCGACAAATTTTCTAACCTATGTGTTACACTTTTCAAATTTATACATCGTTCCATCGTTGATATCGTTCCATTATCATTATTATTATATGAATCTCAAATACCTTTGAGTAATACGATAGGAGACGCCAGAATTAATGATTCATTTTTATTAAATTTTGGACACATCGATACTAATTACATATACAAATTAAATGTATTAATTGGAAAGATAAACATATAAAATTAATGAAACATTAATGAAATTAATCTCGAAGAAATCTTTAACACTCTCAATATGTTTCATTCCGCGGACATGGGACATTATCCAAATTTCGGACAATGACGCATATTGTTAATGTGAGCAGTCCAAACGCTCCTTCGTTGTGTATGTATTGTGCTCAAGTTAAGGATACGCGTCACTACTGCGAAGCCTGTAATAAAACAGCCAGCAGTTGAAATAGAATCTACAGCGAGCGAAGGAAGAAATGTCAAAATACGCCATATCGGAATGGTTCCAAATTGAAAAGAGAACATAACCGACTTTTTTCACAAATTAATTATTATAACGCCATCGTGTATTGTATATCTGCAGTCTGCAGTGTTGCGGCATTCAAATATTTCACTAGCTCCGCCATTGTGCTCGCTCAATTTCGGTCACAGTGCATTAAAAAATCATAAAAGGCTGTATAAATTGGTGTGACGGCGTGAACATAATTTCAGTTATATACGCTGTATTGTTGACACAACACTTTTATATCGTTCTACCAAGGTTAGACAGATGGGGGTAATATGTAGAACGTCAAGCACGCTGCTGACACAGTAATGCAACGTCTGCGAAGCCGTCGAAGAGATGTTGCATTGAATTTTTTTCCTCTGATATTTCTTACGAGTCTAAATAATGCATTTATTAAAATTTTTATCTTTCATTGAATTCTATTCATGTTATAATTCACGACGCCTTTTTCTATAGATAGATTGATGTAATGAAGCATCCCGCTGGTGGCTATGTGGCACGGGAGGCATATATGACAATAAGTCTTCGAATATGAACGAGGGACATACATGTCTGTACATAATACTGCGAAAATTTCAAACTTATGGAATTTGGTCAGACAAGTTTAATGTAATGTAATGTAAATTAAGGAGAACACCTTAATAATATATAAGTTGTATCAATGTGTCCAAAATTAAATAAAAATGAATTGTTAATTCTGGTGTCTGCTATCGGTTTACTCAAAGGTATTTGAGATTCAGTAAAAATAAAGTAGATGGCTTTCAAATAATGGAACGATAGATGTATTCATTTGAAATGTATAACATGTAGGTTCGAAAGTTTGTCGTCAACCCACTGTGTTAGTAGAGCATAATCGGATAATGTACGTTCTCTGGGTTGGAAGAGATCTAGGTTCGAATCCCGAAATTGATTACATATATATATATCTTTCTAATTAATACATTTAATTTGTATTTAGAATATAGTTTTATCAAAATCGGATCAAACAATAATGTTATAGGTAATGAAACGTTGTTCCGTTACATTTACAGTCACTCCGTCGGATGAACGTGCAATCGGTGCGAGGAATAAACACTTACTGCCATTTGAGTGTACTGCGAAGTGAGGTGAAAGGTTTGATGGAACTTTCGTAACAAGATTTCGTTTCATTTTTCGATGATTTACTATGCCTGGTGAGTCCTGGGATGTTTCAGATCAAAAATTATAACTCAAATACGTTCATAAAATTAATGAATATATTAAAATTCATGGAATTCTTAACAGAAATAAATGAGATGATAGCATTCTCATAATGCCATGTTATTCAACATGAACTGCTTCATTATCAATTGTCTTTTAATCTCTGGACAATCTCCAACTTAACACATAATATGTTAATTATTTTTTTGTAAAACTGGTAGATAAGCATTTTTCTTTAAGTCTATACATATCGCTTATCAAATATGAAACACAAGGATAGTAAACGCTTTCGATGGTAATTGAGTATCATGCTTGCGCGATTGTATGTAATCAGTATGCTTGCCAACGAAGGTCGAGGCCCTATTTCGCTAGTAGCATGGCAATTCCATTTTCAAAGGGTTTTTTTGACTTACATTGAAAATACTAAAATCTTCATTTAATGATCATTAAATTTTTGACTACCAACAATGTTATGTATACATTACAGTACAGAAATAAAATTTATCACAAATGATACGTCATGCAGTACTTTATTTTTTATTACTAACTGGTAGAACTAATACAATAAGTATCCAGATTTGTTCGAACTAAATACAAATTCGCTTCAATAATGTATTATTTTAACTTTTGTAAATAACATTTAGATCTATCTACTTACGTCCTGACGTAATGTAGAATAAATAAAATAGTGAAGATCTTAATACATTATTTACACACTTATTGCATTATTGTAGTTGATGCGATTTTTATTGGGAAATTGATACGTTTATGAAAATATGTTTAACCTCTGAAATTCTTGTCCATTATATTTAATTTAATTTAATAACAGATATGTGAACTCTCTAACATGTGAAGTGGAGATTTATAAAATAAATATGGAACTAAACTTACAACTTACAAACTACCCAGTGAAGAATTTCACAAGCAAAATTATCTAGCGTGTAAGTAAGCGGTGTTTTTTTAGAAGTTTGCTTTTCGAATTGGCAACACTTTTTCCAGCGACAACCAATTTGACAGAGCTGATTTGTGCTCAGTTTGGCTTGCCATTTCACCATGAATAGACTTACGCCAGAACGCTTGCAAATTGTGCTACGTCCATTTAACGGTCAACATAATTGTCCATCCGAACAAGTAATTGGTATAACCATGAATCATTTTCGCACCACGCATACTCTAATTGATAATATGCAACCGCAGAGACGTTGTACAATGCGCATCGAAGAAGCTGTTGCTGCAGTGGAGCGTAGTATTGAGGAGGACCCGAATGAGTCGATTCGCCATCGTGCACAGCAGTAGATCCATGATTACTGACTTTTTCATTCCCCAATTGAATGGCATTAATGTGAAAGAGCTGTGGTTTTAACAAGACGGGGTAATATACCACATAGCGCGCGCCACAAACAAGTTATTGAAGGAAACATTCGATGAGCGCATAATTTCGCGTAATGGACCTGTGAATTGGCCTACAAGATCGTGTGATTTAACACCTTTGAATTATTTTCTGTAGGGATATGTAAAATCGCTAGTCTGCACCGATAAACCAGAGACGATAGACAACATGGAAGCTAACATTCGTCGCGTTATTGCCGATATACGTGCCCAACTGCTCCAAAAAGTGGTCGAAAATTGGACTTCCAAATTGCGCTTTAGTCGGTGCCCATATGTGCGAAATCATATTTAAACACTAATGGCATAAAATTATCTTTCCAATAAAGCCAATACCATGGCCATTACCACGATTTTTATGTGTTTTATTTCATTTTGAGGTTCTATACTTCTAAATAGAAACACCTTTTACTATAAAGAATTTCACAAATTAAACGGTAACATGCATGCTGAAAAATCTCACCAACGTTACTTCACCGTGCTCTATTATATGTTCAGATTCCGTCTTACTTAACTCCTAATCCCACGGTAAAAACGGTATCATCCATTATTTAACAGCTGACTGAGAAGGTCATCTACTTTTTATAGTCATTGTCTTGTTTTAGATCACTAATGAAATGGACGTGCAATAGTGTATTTAGGAATATGAAGTGTTCGCTCTATTAATATGATATATGTATACATCTAGTAAATGATAGTTTTTTGAATAAAAACGTTACTATTGACTATTTGTCTTCTTTTTTTTCTTCTCCTTCATGTGCTGTCGTATATCAAAGGTTTGCGAACAATCTGCAGTATGTTGATATATTCTGTGTAAAATTATTTTTTAACTAAAATAAATATAATGATAAAGACATAAATTACAAATAATTTTTGTGACTCCCTTCATCAGCCATTTTGCACCCACCTTGGAGTATAAGTTTCCCTTAAACTTAAGAGTAAACTTTCCCGTATTGTTCACATCAATGCATGTCCAGCGTTTCTCTTCGGGTTGTCGGCCTGTGCTTGTTCAGCCCAGTCATGACCCATCAGGTCCATCTTCAGTTCGTAACCCTCACTGCACGATCAACATAATTTTACTACAACTAAACGATCGTCTGGATAATGACGTTTGTTCAGTATGAATGTTATTTGTATAACAGTTTTGATATAATCTGCTGTGTACGAATCCATACGTACTCTGATCATTCACGCGTATCCGAAGATGTTAAGGTATTTTTTAAGACCTACATATGTGGTCAAGCTGTCCAAAGACTGTTTATTCCAATGTTTCCTTCTTTGATGCCTTCTTAACCTTCGCTGTTTATTGTATGAAAAATTGGAATAAAGCGCATTTTATTAAGGAATTTACAAGAAGTAAATTTCAATAATATCTATCTAACAGTTCAAAAGATACCAAGTATAAAGATATTATACTTTTAAAATCAGCAATGTTATCTTTGTGGTTAAGATTCATATTTTTATTTATTATCTTTGTTTTATTAACCACTAAAATGAGTTTAAATACATCTACCGGTTTCGAAAAATACCATTTTCTTCTTCAGGATGTCATAACTAACTAAAACATATATTGTTTCTTTGACAACTAAAACATATATTGTTTCTTTGACAGAATCTATTTTTAAAAAATCTATTTATCTTTAGTACCTAACTCAAATCATTACTTAATACAAATTTACTCGAATAATTTTTAGGAAAAAATTTTAGAATGGGACTCGTAGTTAAATTTAGTTGGTTGTTTATAATTTTTTGATTAGTTTTACACGCTTTATTTATCTCCAACGATTCCAAATTATTTAATTTGTGACCAACATCGTTTATATGCAAAATTGACAATCCCAATTTTTTATCAAAATCATGACCATTTTCTATCAAATGATTAGCAAATTCTGAAAACCCACTATTGTTCAAACATCTCAAATGCTCCCTTACTCTTATATTAAAATTTCTACCCGTTTTACCAATATAAAATGCAGCACAATCCTTGCAACTAAGTTTATAGACACCAGAATTGTTAAATTTATCATCTTTATTTACTCATAAATTCTAAAGGCAAATGGTCATGATTTTGATAAAAAATTGGGATTGTTTTAGTTGTCAAAGAAACAATATATGTTTTAGTTAGTTATGACATCCTGAAGAAGAAAATGGTATTTTTCGAAACCGGTAGATGTATTTAAACTCATTTTAGTGGTTAATAAAACAAAGATAATAAATAAAAATATAAAGATATTGTTTAGTGTCTATAGGCGATAACTCGATAATTGAATATTCCGATAAGATCTGAATTATTATTGTATTTGTATGCACAATTCAATTTAACCCAAGGCCAATATAACGTTTAAAACCTACTTTATAGAACCATCACAGAATCCTAAATACCAAATGATGCATGTGTAGGTAAGAAAATTAGCGACAGAAGATATTACAATTAAAGAGTTTTTAGTGTCAAATGAATAAGTATATCTAAGTTTTACTCAGTTCAATTCTTATTTATTATATAAGTATAATAATAATAAGTCTACCCTGTTAACGATATTGAATTGGCGTAACCTTTACAACAATTAAGTTTTTAGAGTTCTATGATTAATATTCAAACAAATTATTCATATTCAAAGTCCAAAGGATATCTAGCTCGGATGGAAAGGTCTACATGTGGCTACCTAGCATAAATCAGAAGGGAGACGGATATCGGTAGACCACGACTCCATCGGCAAGATGGTTTCCAGAGGGATGTTCATGCTCTTGAGGTCGACGACTGGCAAATGCAGGTGCAAAATGAACAGGATCGGAAGATTTATTTGAGGTGGCCACGACTCACTCCTGACATGATGACAATCTTAGGCAGCCAATGAATGTGCTGACTATTATAATATATCGAGCAATTATTTTCATAATTCAATATAGAATAATCATGTGATTAGAATAGATTGTTGTACAATAGGAATTGAACGTGTGCATTTCTATATATATAGCTTTAACATCTTTAGCAATTTTTTAGGAGTATGCTCTACTATCACCGTAAATTTTTGGAAGTGATTTTTTTAAGGTGGTGGCACATTGCCGTGTTTACCTTAGAAATGTGGGTAATATCAGTACACAATGCCAAGGCAAATATAACAAAATAGAACAAGATGTGGATATCGGAAATTAATAAATAATATTTAATAACTAGAAATATTTCATTAACAATGATGGGAGTTTATAACCTTAATTTTTTCCATGAAAATACAATAGCAAAACAATTTACTTTAACGCGATAACCGCACACTTGCACGACATCTGCAGCTTCTTCATAAATTTCACGCCGCGTTGAATAATATTTTATTGAAAAAGTCACATCAGTGGAGACCCAGAAGACGATGTGTGTCGGATGAGTAAAATAAGATAGTAGAATGGAATGCAATTGCAAGATAGGCACATATCTGAGCATAATTCTTCTGAGAAGATTATAATCTAAATTGTTGTTATTATAATAGTGTATATATACATAATGTAAATGATCTCTAAACATGGACACAAAAAATTTGAATTGTGTGTACCATGTCTCGTTTTAAGTAGTCTACATTTGTGTATTTTAAAAATAATAAATAAAATATTAAGAATAACAAAGAAGCTTACTTAACGTTACCATATGTATCTAATGTATGATGAAAAAGTGTGCCTTCAGGTATATTTTATATATATATATATATATATTATATATATAAGGGCGTGAAATGTACGAAAAGGATGTCAGTTCGAGAATATAATGAATGTTGATGAGCCGACAAAACCCTACGAGAAACGAAACATGATATGTACAATATATCATTTCAGAATGGAAATATGTTCCTCCCTTGATTACGAATAATGTACACAAATAAATTTTAATAAATAATTTATGAAATTTTATTTCACTGTAGAAATGAAAAATAATAAGGCTTTTAATGTTACCAACGCAACTGTAATTTAAAAAAAAAAATGGTCTCTCAGTTTGTTGTCGCAATCAATCGATAATGAGGTACTTATATATGTAAATACATGTTAATAAAAATAGTTATTGTATTTGTATTATGTTCGGGTCGTTTAATAAAGCCGATGGAATATATGTTTTGAAACTCGATCTAAATATTCCGCTAATTATGAAAACGTGCTGCATACCTTCCGATGAAATACACCCAGGCGGCGAGTCTACCTGTTAATTAAAAGATCTCTCAAGAATTTAGTGATTGTCAAATCATCTTACGCAAATATATCGTACCAGAAGATGCAGTCACGATCGTTGTACCAGACACATGAATGAAGACGTTCATATATGTGCATATTATAGTTATGGATATCAGTCCATACTATGCAATTCATATACTTAAATATATAATACACTACAAAAACAAATATTTATTTAATTATTAATGAAAATACATTTTATTGCGAGGTTGCAAATAAGAACAAACATAGTTGATTTTAATGGAGAACACATTATTATTGTGAATTTGGGGTTTTTTCAGAACATACTTCTGTGGTATTTTAATACAAATTAAATGTATCAATTTATGGAAAAAATCAGTTCGTTGCTACCGGGATTTTTTCTGTATATCTTTCTAGTCAATACTTACATTTAATTTGTATTATTCAAATGTTTTTGAGATTCATTGCAAATAAAAACATAGTTCCAAATTCAAGTCCTAGATAGATATTTTTTGTGTATTTGTCTTTAATATTTTTTTCTATCTGTGAGATAAATAATTATTAAGAACACATTCTTATTGTGAAGTTGTATATTCAGAACATAGGTCATAAGCCATCTACTGTGTAAAAAAAAAAGTAGATGGCTTTCAAATAATGGAACGATAGATGTATTTAATTGAAAAGTGTAACATATAGGTTCGAAAATTTGTCATCAAAAGTACTGTCGCTGTAGCATAGTTGGATAATGCACCTTCCCCGGTTTGGAAGAAGATCCAGGTTCAAATTCCGGTAGCAATAACAATATTTTTCAATAAAATTGATTTTATGTGTATATCTTTCTAATTAATACATTTAATTAGAACATAAATAATTGTTTATGTTGTAAAGAATAGAAAAAATTAGGTATACATTTACATTTTTATATGATAAATAATTGTTACCAATAAGTAATAGTAAAGCAGTCTAGCGATGAACGTACAAATTAGGAAAAAGTGTGTGCGGTAATTTTAATTTTTTTTCATTTTGTATTTCATGCGAAAGTACCACTCATCAATAGCACCTTTATCTTGTATCATTATAATCGGCAAGCATTGTCAGATGAAGACCTCCCCACGACTCTGCCCTACTCTTTGGTCCATTTTTATGTATAATTATTTTGACCACGCGTGCGTCGAATATTTTGGATAGAATTACTACAATTTTAATTTTAATATACTACTTAAGCAAATTAGTACAAAGTAGTGTCGTACAAGACTCGCGTAATGTGAGACATGACGCAAGCGGCCGCACATCACACCTCGTCCCGCGGAACGAATGGAATATTTAATTACTTTTAGTGCGCTAGGAAGGTTGTTGGCCATCTCGAGTCCCGGACATTGCACGCTCTACGCTTAGAAATTAAACTGTGTCAATTTCCAGCCAATCGGCAGGCGCGGGCCGTCTATCCTGCTTCAATGTTTTTGATTTGGAAACATCGGTGACTAGATAATAAGACACGCATGACAACTGTACACAGGACATGTCTACACATAACTGCACACGTCGAAAAGTACACTCATGGACGATTACACACAAAGTAATATGATATTAGGTGGATTTAATGTAAGTTATCTCAACACAATGTCACGGCAGCATAGTAGTGAGCTAACTGTGTGGAGATGGCTATGTTTGTATTTGCCTTGTGTGCAGTTGTCATGGAATCGTTAACATCTTAGCGCGCGCCCCTCTCCCCATTTATTGTTGTGCTAATCTAATCTAGGACTAATATCAAAGAAAATATGTTGCGAAAAAGTGACCAAACAAATACAACATACTCGTTAACATGGTGACTACATATTTGATTCAGTACCTTGAAACGTTGAACGTTACATTTTTCAGAAATGACTGTCCAAAATGCCGCGACCCTCACAACCACAAAAATTAAAATATACTCTTTCACGTTCCGTTAGGTTGGTAAAGATCCTCTTTGTGAATTCAGTATCCACGCGCTTTATTTGAATTCCAAAATTAATACATACCTAGTACCTACCTATACAAAATATAAGTCTAAACATCAAATGAAATTTTAAAATTTCAAAAATACGAGTATAGTAAAGTTTAATTCACTCCTTGCTTCCCAGTGAACTTTACGCATACTGTACATTCTCATTTTTTTTAATGCTAGGTAGGATATTCAGTAATAATTTTTATTACTTAATAACAAAGTGTTAACAATGTTTGGATATGGTAATTATCTGTAGGTCAAAAAATTATTGTTTTATGTGTGTGTGTGTGCTATATTTGTAGATCATTTTCAATAATTGATCAATAGTTTCTTCTTGTTCCAGCCCGGAGTGTCCAAGTTCACATCTGTCGGCAGACAAGGCGCGGAGGATAGAACTCCGTTTTCACTTTCACAATATTCCAATCCCCCCGGGTTTGATTTTTGTTAGGTTTATAGGTATGCAAAAGTTGAGACGACATGCTTTTGATTACCTTTGGAAAAACTTATTTATTACCCACAAACCTCAAAGACAATTTGGTCTTTCTCTATCAACATTAATCAACGAATATTCCAGCATATAATATAACGCGATTATTATGGCGAGAAAATAATCAAAACTTTCATACAGAGCGGTAGGCTTACGTATTCCCTTCCATACATTAAATAGAGCATATAGTAGACAAAATGTTCAATCTGTTGCGATAAAATTACTTATTTTATTAGAAATAATAAATGTCTCACTACGATATGACACATAGGCTCAAAATTTTGACAAGAACGTAAAGGGTTAAACTATTTCAATTGTATTTGTGTGTGTAACAGTCTGTTTCAAAAACATGTAATACTTTCATTTTAAATATTAAATAAATACATGGTGCCAGAAAACTCGTAGTACACAGAACACAAAACATATACAGAGCTCTAATTTTTATGTTTGCCGTTTTTTTGCGATATATCATACATTTTTTTATATTTACCATCGCCATGTATATGTGCTAGAAATAGGATTATGTCACAGACCACTAAACAGAATGTATATTTTTATGTACAGAGAAAAAATGGTTTATTGGAACATATAATGCTTTTACGAAAATATATTGTTCAAACTTGGTTTCTATAGTGTGAGTGTGTAGTTACATAGTTCCAATGGGAAAATCAACGAATGAATTCGACTAAGACAAATGTTGGTAATAATATAAAAATACAAAAAGACAACAAATACATTAAAAAAATTATCAAATATAAACATAATACAATTTAAATGAATCAACTAAAAATATATACAAACAAAATCTATCAATCGAAATAATATTTTAATACAAATTAAATGTACCAATTAGAAAGATATTGATTTAGATATTTGATATAAATAAATTGATTTTATCTGTATGTATATATTTATAATTGATTAATGTAATTTGTATTAAACTACCACAGAACTATGTTCTGAAAAAACTAGAACTTCACAATAATAATGTGTTCTCTTTAAAATAGAAAAAATATTTAGTTGCAAGCGGAATAATTTACAAAACTCAAACATTCCGTGCATATTTTTTGCGGATACCATGTTTAGAACTAATTTTAAACCACAACCCCGCCTACTGACCATTTAAAACGCTAGGCGGCATCAATACACTGTTGTTATGTGCATATTACGTATGGTATTACTCACACTAATACAATTACAACTACATCATCTACTTTAGTCTTACTGCGAATGTCTTTATTTCTTATTATATCCCACAAGGATACTTCGAGCATAGTCTCTGATTGTTGAACTTTATTAGATTTATTACGCAATAATTCCTGTGATAGCTATTAAATTTGAACGGAACAGAAAACGCATTAAAAATATCTATTTTTACTTTTCTTCCGTCAATCTCGGGCGCAAATTTTAAAAACCCGTTATATCTTTTTATTGTCGATATTTTGATTCAATCCAGATCCGATTATGTAGCGTTCTTTTATGAAACGTTCATTTAAAAAATGGTATAAAAATTTATGAAATATAAGCTATATAGAAAAAAAAGTTTTATGTTTCAGACACTTGTACAAACCATCCCTGCATAAACGATATTTTTTAAGTAGTCTTTTACTATTACTAAGAGTATTAATAAGGTAGGTTAAATAAATTTAAAATCTCCCGGTCTCCTGAAATGCAGTAACCATCAATGCATTAAATTCTAACACAAAAATTCAGCATATATACTTAAATGACAATTTGACCTCACAATCTATTAAAGGAATAGTAAAATGACATAAAACTTGCTTGACATGTGAGAGATACCAGGATCGATACTCGACATCTTGTTGTCAAAAACGTAGTCAAAAATAAAGACTTTCTTTGATTTTATTAAATTTATTTTATTAAATTTAAAACTTTTTCTAACCCAGTTCTCGTGATAAATTTTTACTGTGGTATCTGCTTATTTATGTTAAAATTCGTTGTCATCCTACCAAAATAAATTTTCTAAGCATGGCAAGAAATGTAATGACACCTAAAATCATATAATAATACTTCTATAAGTACGGTAATTTAAACATGTGTGTCATTTTTTTAAAGTCCGTGTAGAACGTAACTAGGTACTGCACTTATTTTATGTATAAAATCGCTGCAAATTTGTTTCATCCTATTGCGAGATCAAATGAGTTTAATCTTTTATCTAATCGCCATTATATAAATCTTAAGACGTCCAAAATATTTCGTAATTTTAGACGACTTGATATATGAAGTTTATCCGGAAGTTTGGCAACAATGCAGTGTAATTTTTCTGTGAAATCGAATTGCTGAAATGAGGCGTTAAATCTAGATCATTACTCTGTCAGTCAAACGAATTAATCAGTAATTGTGGAAATAATACCATTCTTAAATAATAATAATAAAAATAGATAATATGTGCGGCTATGTAATTTGGATTGGCAACATTGTTTGTAATTTGCTTCGGCACGTAAATCGGATTTTCATCACATATTTGAAGATATTGTAAAAATATGCGTGGCTGCTATTATATAGATGTAACACACCTAGTTCACAATATTTTATGTGTGAATACCTGACTAAATTCTGAATTGAAAATGTTCAAGGAATATGTGCCTAATCCTAACTATGTCAGAGATATAAGCGTTTCAAAAAAAATATAGTTTTACGATTAATTGAAATATTTTATTGATTTTAAATTATACATTGAATACAAAAAAATAAAGATCATCAAATTTCGAGCTGCCAGGCTATTATTTGTTAGATGATTCAATAATGGATATATTTTTCAAATATTTATTTTAATGTACCTACATAGACTTAATGCTTAACATGAAAAAGAATTTCTAACAATAATATTTCTAGCGACAACTGGACATATTATTGCTTGAATTTTTCGACTTGTAATTTAGTCAGGTATCTTCCGATAAAATATTGTGGACTAGGTATGTTACACTCTGTATACAACAGAGTTACCAATACAGAATTGAAAAAATTTCATCTGTAGAGATTTGCAGAATATTAAATACCTATATTTTGCTTCTACGATTAGAGTTGGGAAAGATAATGCAATGTCACAATTTTTATTGCATTTCATTCCAGAGATGAATTATTATTATTATAGATATATTTGTAAACTGTTGTAGTAATATACATCAAAATAAATTGTTGTATATAGATATACCTACACATATCTATAAGAACAAGTATATGTGGGGTCCAGAATCAAAAGCAGACATGTCCACTTTACCTGTTTTCGAGTAAATTGCAAAAAAAAACATTATACTACAACTGTCACTATGAATTCGGTGATATTTATCTAATTTCAATAGGCTAGTCTTGCAGACATTAATTTGCTTTATATTTGTATATACCTAACTTAAAAACCATTAAAATTGAACGTGTCTGATTATATCACTCGTCTCACATATATATCCAGAAGAGTGAATTCGGGCGAAATAGTAAATTTGGACCAAGAGAGCCCACTCTGGCAACATGTTGAAATCGGACCAAAGAGTGAATTCAAATGTTCAGTAAATCCGGATCGGGGTTACAATCTTACACGGAATCGTAAATCAGAATCGATCATGTGATGAGACATTCGGAGACATCTTGCATCTCATAATGCTGGGAAAGATTGCTGAAAGTCGAAGAAGAAGAACAGCATGTCTGAAGAACCTAGGGCAATGGTTTAGCCAGTCTATTTGAGAACAGCTTTTTCGAGCCGAAGTAAACGAAGTGATGATAGAAAACACGAAGAAGTAAATTAAATGCAGGAGGATGAATTCAGATGGAGAGAGTGATATTTTTATCATCATCAACAACATTTTATCATCTCAGTCGGGGGGGGGGGACTCAACAAGTCTCGAGGGAAGTTTCGACAAGCACTTCCATCTTTCCTGTCTTGCACCACGTCAGTTGCTGACCAAACAAAACTAAGTCATCTTTCTATATGTAGAAGTAGGGGCTTCATGCCAAGGATCATCCTGATTTTGGTACTTCTCATTCGGTCCCATAATATTACTCCTACTCACATTTCGGCATTTTTATGTTTTATATACTTCCTTAATATTACAGTACACAATATGATACAGCGTATTCTTATTTTTTTAGTAATATTATTATTATTGTTGTTCTTGTATCTATTCTGATAAATTTTGTTTCAAACTATATTCGTTTTTTTTTCTTTCATAAATAACAAAAATATGTATATATTTTTTTAAAATACAAATTATAAATTTAATACAAACATTAATTAGAAAGATATACATATAAAATGTTGCTACCGGGATTCGAACCCGGATCTCTTCCTATTGGGGGAAAGTGCATTAACCAATTATGCTACTCCAACACAGTGCATTGACGACAAATTTTCCAACTTATGTGTTACCCTTTTCAAATTGATACATACAAATTGATATTTGAAAGCCATCTTCTTTATTTTTACGGAATCTCAAATACCTTTGAGTAACCTGATAGGAGACGTCAGAATTAATAATTCAACTTATATATTATTAAGAAGATATTATCATGTACACGATTATCAATAAAATATAATATTAAGAAGAACATATTCTTATTGTGAAGTTGTAGTTATTCAGAACATTAAATATTATACAGAATGTATATATACAAAACATTAAATGAATTAGAATGTTGGAAAGACATACATATAAAATCAATTTTATCGAAAAATATTCTTGTTACTACCGTGATTGGAAGAGATCTAGGTTCGAATGCCGGTAGCAACAACAATATTTTTCGATAAAATTAATTTTATATGTATATCTTTCTAAATAATATATTTAATTTGTATTTTAAAAAATATCACAGACGTATGTTGAGTAATTACAACTTCACAATCAATAATATATTTTTTTTAATTAAACACGTTTAAATTTCAAATTAGTGATTTAATTGTAACGGTCGACTAAAATGCAATGGGACCAAGCAATAAGCATTTCTAAATTTATTTATTCGTTTGTGATTATACATATGTTTTTAATAATCCTGTGTCTGTCCTAGTACATGAACACCTGTCTCAGGGTGCAGACATGTATATATGTGTGTATTATATATATTTATTTGCCTCAATATTTAACGCGTTCGTTTAATTCACCTTACAGGTCAATAGCAAGATATAATTATTGAAATCAAATGATCAAAAATACTTTTACATTCGTAAAGGTCAAATTCCATACATGTAGAGTTAGATTAAAAAATAATTATATTATTTTGACGCAGGTGGTTGATTGATTGAATGAGAGTATAAATACTAACATATTAAAACTTTTGTGTTATAAATGTTCTTGAAATAACTTTAAAGTCAATTCTGATATAAATATTATGTTTGCATACTAATGCGGTTACGCAAATACGCTCGGTCTCATTTTCCAAAAAAATTTCATCAGTTCAGTAACGTAAGTTTTTGATTTCAGCCGATTTCAGGGAATTCAGATAATGAACTACATGACATGTACTCACAACATGTCAAAAGCATCCATTCATGTCTCAATGTCTACAGTTAATTTGGCAATTGATCAGTAATGACTCACGTAACCGCCCGACAAGTGTAAACTTAATTTATTATAAGTATCCCGAGACCTGCATGCATAAACAAACTCCTTCCTATAGTGAGTACATTAAATAACAGAACCAACTGATCGTGGACTTCGGATCAGCGACGGAGTACGTTCAGTGTTTGTAAAGCGAAAGTGAATCACTCGCTTTGGATATCGTGGCGTTGTTATGTAAGCCAAACAAATATATATTATTTTAATCCGTTACAATTTGTATTTAACTAATGGCATACGCACGACATTCCCTGGGACCGGAGAAATGAACGAAATCACTATTGTTAAAAAATAAATGTGACATAAGTCAGTTGTGCCGCTATTGCAAATGTACGGATACAGATCAAAAGCTGTTTGGTGACTACTAAATAACTGCCGTCCGTTAACATGGGAACCTAACAAAAAAGTAACTTTTCATAAATACATTCATTTTACACTATTTTTCCATGTCTGTCCATTGTTACCTTTGTGGCGTAACTAAAAAAATTACTCGTTTACATATTATTCTAAAAATATTAGAATATTAAGAAAACTTTTAAAATTAAGTCGTAACACAGGATTATCAATTAAATATAAGAACATAATTGTTTCCTGTAATATTCACACTTTTATGAGAAAAAAATTTAAGTGTAAAAATATAAATAAATAAATGCATACACAATCAACTGAAAAATACCTGCTTTTGCCGTTTTAGAGCAATTTACGAATTGCGATGGTAGTCTGATGCCTAAATAAATATATACTATTCTACAGTGGTTGATTAAAACAAAAAATTGTCCATATATTGTAGGGCGCAAACCTTTAGGGCCTTTATCTAACTCGGTCCCCAATTCATCGGATCGGTTGCATTTGTGCGGTTGCGCCACTGATTATTAGGTTTGAAGTTTAGTTACAGACGTTTGTTTACTGGTGTAAAATTACAACAATTACAAATGTCTAAAAAAATAACTTCGTTTTGAGTTAGATAAACTAGACTAGTTTGTCGGTAAGGTCCGGCACAGGAAATTAAATAATGCGTGCAATAATTATGATAATTTCGACTACTGACAATGGTAAAAATGCAGACTAGTAAAACGATATATATTGAGAATGACAAGAACTGGATAAGCCCATAGGTCCATCCAATTATTTTAATTTACCCGTGATGGGTACATAACAGTACCTTGGACAAAACCATCAATAAAACTATTGATAACAATATTGAAACGTAAGAATAAAAATTTGATTCAAATTATGTACTTCATGTTTATTTTTGTTACCAACTGATACATTATGTTTTATTATATTACACTTGAAAAACGTTAGGAAGGAGGATGACATGTACTACAGTATAAATCTTCCTCCGCCCTAAACAGTGCTCTAATTATATTATCATTCACAATCACTAATCTCTCCCTAAATCTTTGAATCTCATCAATAGTTTAACCCAAGAGGATGAACCTCCAGACCTCCTATATCCTACTGTTTTAGGGTAAACCATGCCTTCATATCAAATATTAGCGGTCTATCCCGAGACGGTGAAATGTATATTTAGCTTTAGCCGTTTTATAGAAACATAAAATTTATGTAGATTTTTCTGGTGTCTGCGACCACTCTGACCGTTTTGGAACCAATTGCACGGAGATTTAGCAAACATGTTCATAATAGCCTGTTATCGACGGTATTGTCACAAAAATATACATTCGTACATAAACGCACCCTAATTTCGACACAGTATTAAAACCTTATATTTAAACAACATCAACACCGATACATCCTGCTTTCGACACGGTATTGCAAGCAAATGCTTAATAAAAACATCATCTGTTGTTGGATCCTGCAGTGGGATCCGACGAGAGAGTTCGGAGACGTACGGCAGAATATCCCAGAAAATCCTATACAGCAGTTTCTGAACTGCCATAAAAAGTTGCAGATTTGATTCTCAAATTTCGTTTTAACTTAAATCTACATACGTAACTCTGAATATCTGTATGATCTCATACAACCCTGCACGATCGATTTATTCAAATTTTGCATTGTTAATCTTTAAAACACCATCCACAATACAAACATCCCTCCTCTCCTGATACCTACCCCTTCCTTCCAATAAAAATGTGTATTATGTAGAATGCCCTGTGTTACAAGTATGACATTGTTATTCTTTAAGTATAACACTATATATATATCATAGTAAGCTCACCCTTTTTCCTCCAGCCCCGGATATCTTATCGTCCCCCTGCCTGAACCAAATTTTGCACACATCGTTATTGCTTAGGGCCTTCGCAAAACAATGGCACCACCCTTCAACTAAGCCCCTATCGTTAATTATAACTTAATCTGAATACTGTGGGTCGCTATTGTGCTGTAATACGTATATTATATTACGTTACGGAATATCGTCATTTAT
Organism: Eubasilissa splendida; assembly: GCA_031772225.1. NCBI lineage: Eukaryota > Metazoa > Arthropoda > Insecta > Trichoptera > Phryganeidae > Eubasilissa > Eubasilissa splendida. Next base: position 21,755,648 of record CM062847.1, read on the forward strand.
ATTCCTCGTTTCACGGGTATGGTAATATTATAACACTTTATCGTTGAATAATTTGGCCTGTGTTGAGAAATTAAAATTTCTGAATTACGGGTTACGTAATTTGCTTTGTTATAGGTTATTTGCATATCCGTAGGTCATAACGACTTACTGACAATAATTTAGCGGTACATATTTTTCACAAATTAAAGATTGTGTTGTAAAACTGTAATGGTATTTACCAGGGTGCTTGCATTTCGACAAAGCCTTTGTTTGATACTAAAACGTGATCAATGAGGAAACTGAAACCGTATTATTTATACATTCACGTTAACGAGTGCACGTATTTTTTTAAAATAACCACTTTTAGAAAATAAATGGACAATTCCAATAATAAATATATTAACAAGTATCTAAAGACTGCTGCGAGAAAAAACAAGTAAAATATTGGTTCGTAGGATGAATCTTTGCAATCTTCAAATATGATAACCTCATATGAAGGGAAGGGAATCAGTTGACATGTAAAGAACTAGAGATTACTTTTTTCTTTAAATAAACTAAACATTGCACTACACACAACTGAGTTTTATTTTTGTCATGGCTATGCATTCAAGAGGTGCAGCCTCTCTCACCAACAGAGATGATAGGGACTACACCTCACGAAACTATAGTCGTGATAAAAATAAAATTCAGTTGTGTGTGTAGTATAATGTTTAGTTTATTTAACAAAAATAGTTTTTTTTATTATATCAATATTATAACTATTTTTAAGCAAAACTAAATGCTTGTACTATTAAAATAGGACTAACTTGCTGGTGTTCTGGAACAAGGCGCGAACCCCCGACCACTAGATCACTAGGCCAGCGTCTTAACCACTACAACAACAAGCCACTCATAATAATAAGTATATTCTTGCTGTACCACAAAATAACTGCCATGTCAATTAAGATGAGATATTATTCAATTTTATTTATTGTATAATATATAAGTTAACTTTATCGGTCTGTGAATTTATTTTTGTCATGATTTCAGATATTTTTGATCAAAGCGCTCGTAGTTCAAAGTGTGACCAACGTATAATTTTTAAAAAAAATCTTGTTCATCATCATCACAAATCATCATTTCATTCCAAAGTCTCTTCATGGCTCTACCACTCACTTCAGTTCTCCGCCAATCTTTAATATTAATAATAATATTAGATAATTTGTATAACACCATTTTCGTAAAAACTTTCACCTCAAGGGTCATCACTACCACTGCTCCAATAATTTCATCCATCCATCGAGAATTTGGGTGTCTTAAAATATAACCTAACCCACGTGTTCCTTTTTCTCTTCTAGTGATTCCCAGCATACTTCTTTCCATACTGCACTGCCTCCAGGATATAGGTTTTACTACTGTATGTAAGGGTTGAAATAATACATTGGTCAACAAAGCCTTAATACACAGTGGCGTGTTAACTTTTAAAGACCTTGTGCTTGAATTAATTAAGGAAAACATATTTTTGCTGCTAAGTTGCTGTATCGCATAGAATTACTCGCCGAGGAGGTACCGTACAATTAATATGATAAGACACGTGTCAATATGATGAAGGTGTAATCATCGGCGTGGTGCCAAAAAACCAGTGGGATAGATTTCAGGAAAACAAAGACTTCTTAGTAAAACATCACAGTCGCCGAGTAGGTACTTGCAAATATGACTATGTGTATTGTTATGTATCTGAATAAAAACAGGGTATTCTACAGGTGGGAATGGGTTGTATCATGTCGCCGTAGTGTGTCTATATTGAACATCTTTTGTGTTTCATTTCTTTCGACCTTATAATCATCATCATCGTCGCCAATTGAGAGAAGCTGAGATCGGCGAACCACCCTTGCCTATATTCTTGTTTCATGTGCGGAACAGTTGTATTTTCAGAATATAGTTCTGTGGAATTTAATACAAAATTAAATAAATCAACTTACTCACTAGTTAATCCCGGTGGCAACTGAATATTTTTTCGTTTGATAGATTTTTTCTGTCTATCTTTCTAGTTGATTAATTTAATATGTCTTAAATTAATTTATAAAACTTAGAATTAAATAATTGTAAAATTCACGACACACAAATATGACATATAAATAGGAATCTGGTAATTTTAATTTTTTTTTTGTTAATACGTAAATTACGAATTTTTTCAATATCGAATCATAAATAGATGTCCTAATGCTTGATTTTTGTATTATTATTATACTATAATATAAAATACAAGTATACTCTCCTCAGTACTTTATAACGTTATGCAATATGCAATAACGCTTATCAAACAAAATCTATTTATCACTTTTTCAATTTATTGATTCAACTTTAACCTTGATAAAAAAAACATGTTTAAATCTGAGCTGGGTTCACAGTTGAATGATAATATCTGGTGTATCTGCGATTGAAAAATGTTGTTGAGAAAAAAACAACCTCGGCTGGGCTGACCGTTTGATATTCAAACACGCGTGCAGTCTGTTTCAAAATATCTTCTACATGCATAATATTCATTAAAAAGTGTCTCGTTTATTTTCGCAAAAGTGGACGTGAAAGAGCAAATATCGCAATGAATTGGTCAACTGAATACGCTTAAATGAGCGGCAGTCTCTCCAACATTTAAAAACAAAAAGTATTTATTGAGTCATCAAACGCAGGTTTCACGTCACCTGCCATCTTTTTGTGCGCTTGTCTCGATTTCGTACTGTAATACAAATAATTTTTTGTAATATTTCACCTGGACATCGCACGGAGGTGAATTTTACAAACCTAGGGGGCCATTAAATTATTTCATTGAACATATTAATTTTCTTGAAATAATGTGCCTACTTGAAATATTTGTAACGCTTTTTTTTTGGTGTCACTTTCACGTTTCAATTTTCATGATGATCGTTTGTATATTATTAGGAGAACACATTCTTATTGTGAAGTTGTAATTATTCAGAACATAGGTCTGTGATATTTTAATAATAATAATAATAATAAAGTTGTATCAATGTGTCCAAAATTTAATAAAAATGAATTGATAATTCTGGCGTCTACTATCAGTTTACTCAAAGGTATTTGAGATTCTGTAAAAATAAGATAGATGGCTCTTTCAAATAATGAAATAGATATATAGGTTCGAAAATTGTCGCTAAAAATGTTGTCGCTGTAGCATAGTTGGATAATGCACGTTCCCCGGTTAGGAAAGAGATCCAGGTTCGAATCCCGGTGGCGCAACAACAATATTTTTCGATAAAACTGATTTTATATGTATATCTTTCTAATTAATATATTTAATTCATACTTGAATATTATTTTATTTTATTCCTAAAATTTTACTAATGCAAGAGTGCAAAAAGAAATTAATACAAATTAAATAAATCAGAATATACAGAAAAAATCTATTTATCGAAAAAATATTTAGTTGCTGAACACATGGGTAATTCAGCATAATTAATATATTAAAATATATACATCGCTATAATAGTAGTCATTTCAGCTTTATGATTTTATGATTCTTGTTAATCTATTGCTCCTGATAAAATTACAAAGAAATATGCAAATAAAAATATTTTTTTAAACATAGTGATTGGTAAAAAACATTGTTTTTATATGTACAGACTGTTCCTGAAGTGATTGAATGGTTTTGTTTATAACGCAAAGTATATTTATTAAGATGAATTAAATAAATAATGATTTTTTATGATGACAAAAATGTTTCTCCAGATTTGAGTTAACGACCACTGTGCGTCGCCCGTCAAAACTAAAAAAACTTCATTAATGTACGACGTGTTAATGGGTATAAATCAACTTAACATATTTATTATCTAGTATGTAATTAATAACTATTAAAATACATACAAGCTAGTTATATAATTAAATAGCTTTAATTTATACACTAATTCTTTTGTAATTTTTAAAATAAGCACATAGAGATAAATTATATACTGACACATTTTTTTTAAATTTCATACTGTGAGATTTTATTGAATTTCATATGCACTAAGGACTCGTACATTAAAAAAAAAATCTGGTGCGTAATGGACATACAAGTAGTTAATTAATTTTTCAACAAAATTTAATCTGGTCTTATTCAAATATGTATACGGAAACTATACAAATACAAATGATTATTTTTAAATACAGTCGATTTCACTTAATTAGGACACGTTGGGCCCAAACATTTTGTTTCAAATAGGCGGCTGGCTCTAATAAGCGAAGTTTAAGGTAAACTTAAAAAATAATATGTGTGATATAATGATTGAACTTTATTAAATTATTGAAAAAAATATTGAATTACAGAAAAATAATATATAATTATTAGGTATAATCAATAAAGCTAAAAAAAAATTAACAAACAATTATAATACAGTAACTTAAAAAAACTAGTCATGAAAATGATGTGCACATAATACGTTTATAATAATAAAAAAAATATTTTTGCAGGAATTCATCAATTGTAACCTGCAATTGCAATTGTACAGAAATTGTTACAATGTTGGGCATTGATTAACATATATATTAAAATGTTTAATTCACTGTCCCAATTAAACGGAATGGTGTCCCAGATAACCGAAGTAAATTACTATTCGTTACTTTATGCAGTTTCTGTTTCTTGGTATTTGGCCCAAATAACCGGCTGTCCTGATAAATCTGTGGTCCAATTAAGCGGAATCGACTGTATTTGAATTGGCATAATTTTTTTCTGGTTCTATTTACACAAACTTTGACAAATATTTTTTAAATATTCAAATATATTAATAATGCCAAGTAAAAATAATCCAGATAACTACGCTGACGCAACGTCTAGTTTATTTATTAAAGTTAGTGTCCTTCTAAATTATAAAAAAAGGATTGTATGCACTAATAAAAAAACTTGCTTCATATAACCTTAGAGGAGAATCACGTTGAATTGATTAAGTTTATTATGAAACTTAAAGAACAAGGAAGCCATTCGAGTCAATTATATTTATATGTATATAATTGAACATATTAATTAGGTTGGTTGGAAGGTTTTTCGGTTTTTGCAGATGATTTTTTAAATTTATTTAATCAATTGCATAATTAAGGCCATTACTTATGACTCTACTCCACCAATAAGGAAGTTTAATTATTCAGTCTTCTAATAAACAAATATTTTGTAATGGTGTGAACTTTGATGGTAAAAACTCCTAAATGCATGATTTTAACTAATTTATTTATTACTATTAAATCAAATTAAGCTATAGAGTCAGTAATAAATTATTAAGGAGAACACATTCTTATTGTGATGTAATTATTCAGAATATAAGTCTGTGATATTTTTAATACAAATTAAATGTATTAATTAGAAAGATACACATATAAAATCAATTTTATCGAAAAATATTGTTGTTGCTACCGGGATTCAAACCTGGATCTCTTCCAATCCAAAATAATAAAAAAATTAATTAAAGAAGATGGCTTTCAAATAATGAAACGATAGATGTATTAATTTGAAAAGTGTAACATATAAGTTCGAAAATTAATCGGTTAATGCAGGTTCCCCGGATTAGAAGAGATCCAGGTTCAAATACCGGTAGCAACAACAACATTTTTCGATAAAATTGATTTTATAAGTACATGTATCTTTCTAATCAATACATTTAATTGATATCAGTAATATATAACCACATTAAGTTTTAGTTTCCCTGCTAACCCTCGTAAAGATCGCGTCAATCATCCCTTTCAAAATGCCATCATAAATCCTTGAGGATCTCCCAGAACGAGATTTATTACATAAATCAAAATTGCTAGGATTAAGTTTTTTGAACCAAAATTGAATCCATTGAATCATTACACCGCTTTAAAACATATCACAAATGTTTCTTGAACAACACTTGCAGCACCTTTTTTAAATCCTTAAAGGATTATTGATCCAAATGATACTTTATTAGAAGCCCGATCTTCACCCTGTAGAGACAAGATCAATGTAGACTTTTAATACAGGAAGGTTTGGGTATCCTACTAATAATGACTCACAATAATACAAGTCATTTAATGACTAACTAGCTTACGAATGAGTCATGGATGTCAATAAACTTGACATACAAAAACCAATAAAACTTTTCCACAAACCAATATATTAACGTAACAGCAAGGCCACATTGTTTTGGATTAGATGTAAAACTGATGTTTCCTATTGAGAAACGATAACGTGATTTACATATATACAATTACCGTTTGTGAGGACAAATTTAATGGAACATTGGACGTACATATCTTTAAGACTTGATAAAAATGTTTGTACAACATGTTTCTTGTATAGTTGTGAAATGGATTATGGATGAAATGGATGGAGGAATTAGATTAGTCATCAAATATGCTGAAATCTTTAAAAAACATGTTTTTCGTATTTATGTTCTTTACATTAATAATACTACCGCCGAATTGAAATAATTTACCTACTAGATGATCATCAGACTATTGGTTCTGAGACATGAGTACTGATAAGAAGGAATGAACGTGCACTGGACATTTTTGAAAAGAAAACTTTGGACCGGTTTTAGAAAATAGATTTTGACGTAGATGCTACAATGAACGATATATTTTGTTAAATGAACTGAGTACCTCAAAGTTTATCAACATAGAAAGACTTAGGTAATTCGGCCAACAGGGTCCAGGAACTTAAGGAGGTCTAACTTAAGGTGGAACGACAATGTCCTTAAAGACATATCGGCCTTAAAGATCAAAAATTAGAAGATGAAGAGGTCAATGGAGGAAAACTCTCGAGGAGGTCAAGACCCAACATCAGGGATTACAGAGCCAGTTGAGATGAAACTGAGACTATATAAATATTTTAATTTATATTTAAATCACGTATGTGGCAATTGGAATTAATAATAACAAAATACTTTCAATTACATAATATTTATCTGGACTAGCCTAATAATACACAATAAAAATGTGTGCAAGCATTTAATAAACCTATTAGATTCCGATTGACCAATTTTAAACTCAATTTCATTATTACTACAGCATATTTATATTACGTTTAATTTGAAACAACAAATCCCAAAATTTTAAAAGAGTTTTACTGCCTCGCCATAATATGCCTTGACCTAGAAGTCAGCAGATGTATATATTAAATAATAATGAAATAATATTTTGCGGTCTTATTAGTTCGTTTAGTATGCACCAAGTCAACATTTAAGTAGGTGGTCTGCATTTCCAATAACCACACCGATGATGCTAATTGATTACGAAACAGTTTTATAACAATCAAATCACGCTTACGGTATGGTGCCATGCTACCAATTAGTTAAAAAAATTGAGGTCCTATTGCGGTACGGATAAAATTGTGGTCATTTTCTGATGAGAAATATAATTGTTATGTATGTAGCCGTACCTTTGTGAGTGAGCGAAATCACTCTAGTGTTGTGAAAGGAGATGAAGAAAATGATTGAATTCTTATCGACGTGTCGAATTCGACTATTTCACGTTGGTATAATGGTAAATAATTTTGCCCACAAATCGTTTATTTCTCGACAATTGTGTACATTTAATACTGGCGGGAATGATGTTGCATATCTCTGATCAGTGCCTGCGGTAAATTAATAAAATAAACAAAATATGTACTAGTGTTCCAGGATTTTTTTTTAAATATCTAAAACAAATTATTAATACATCGATTAAAGAAACTTGTACAAAAATACAAAATAATAAAAAATAATATGTACAAATTTGACGATCTAAAACGATTTATGGGGATGACAGAATCATTAGTTTTCTTTTTTTTATACGAAATACATTTATATATTTACTTATATAAATATAATTTGTATAATCTAAGCACTCTGAATAAAACTTTCGACGAAATCAATATATTTTTTTAATACATACCTTGGAGCCTTTTTGTGATTTACCTTTTAGCGGATATTTTGAAGTCTTTCATTCTATATGTACATAAATAGACAACACCATAAGAGCAACTGCTAGTAGAGTGGTAAAATACATTTTTTTCATAAATAAATAATACACTTGATTTAGTAGTATCTAGGAACTTATTTCGTTTAAGTATAAGCGAGGGTATTTCAAACAAATATTTTATTATTGTGAAGCTCGTAAAAGGTTTCGCGCTTAACCTTACGATTGAGTTGTGTTGTTCGTTTACGATTTTTTTTTAATATTTGATGTAAACAAAACTATATTTAAATATTTAATTATTGAAAGCTTAAACTAATAAAATTGTTTTCGTTAAAACCATATTTTAAAGGACATAATATGTAGGTAATGTTGGGGAAACTGGGCTATTTCGAATTTATACCGTTATATCTAGTTTAGTCCAGTTCTATTATCTTGTATTATTTCTACAATACATATGCACAAACATATAAAAGAAAAATCAATCGTCAAACGATTGAATGAAGGAATAGATTAGCGAATCCAACAACTCTGATCAATCTATATCTGTAAATGAATAGACATGAAATAAAGTGCACATATAGGTGAGGGACGAGGGGCATTCTACACACATTATTTGTGGAAACATAAATCCGATAGTTTATGACAGTATATATATATTCACCATTTAAAAATTAAATCTTTGTGTAAAAAAGATGTATTTTTTACAATAATGCATTATATATTATCAGCGTTTGATTGCGTAAGTGGTACCAAAGTAATCACATGAGTGACACCAAAATGAAAATATTTAAACAAGAATTGAATGAAACAAGAACAAGGAATTTCAGTTAGTTTACGTCTATACATTTGGTAGTCTATGCCTGGACATATGGAATATTTATAGATTTCAAATGTATACAAGATAGACAAAATTATTTCGAACATTATTGAAGCAGTCAAGAGTTCATTTTTCCAGTTTGAAATTCGAGAAATTATACACGAATTACATATGCTTTCAAGATAAGGCTAATAGTTAAATTATTATAAGTATTAGATAAATAATTAATGACGTTATTTGTTACATAAATCATGCGAGAAAAGAAGATGTGAATAGAACGAGACGACAATAAAAATGTTGTTTCCATATTGATATAAGAAATTAAATAAAAACGTGTTGTCATTTGAAATAATCCATCGAAAATTAAATAATTCATTGAGTACCATGAATATGTTTTGAAATCAGACAAAGTACCTACATACATTTAGATGGTCGCTATAATCAATGTTTTAAATTAAAAATTATTATGACAGCGTCAATTTATTATTTTGTTTAATATTATCGATTTAAAACGCCACGTTGGCATTTTGTTATGTCTGTTTCATTATTACATACTATTTGTGAAACAGACAGCTAATGTTTAAAATGCAACGGTGTTATATATAAACGAAATATTTAATTGCGACATACATAAAAATAACGTACATAAAATGTTTAATTTGTTCAAGGAAACGTTGTTTTCCCTTAAAATCAGTAAAAAAAACATCCAATTTATGAAATTTGTTACTAATGTGAATAAGTTCAATTATAATTCGTACCGTGGGTAAAATATGTGTGAAAACATATATTTTCAGTATTTTTTAACAAAAATTACGACAGCGCGGACTAGACGTTATTATGGCCGCTGACGATCGGCCATCTAACGCTAATAAATAATATAAAAAATACACATTATTAGGATTGATATAAATAATAGTTAGTAAGTGGTTATTGCGTCTTTGATATCAAACTTGATTTTAAATAGTAGCTGAAGCATTAAAGCATGTGAGTAAATACATTATATCATTTTTTTAAAGTATGTTAACATTAAACCAAAGTATTTTAAGAACGTCGAAAATTCATTATATGTCATGCAAATTGAATGGTTATAACTCTATTAATTTTTAATATTTTGATAATTTGTCTTAATTGAGAATTGTCTCCGTAATCTTGGCTTCAATATTATAAGAAAATATATTTCGTATACGCAATATTTAACGATCTCCGTCTTTCTTACAATAATTGTATTTTCTTAATTATGATTACTAACACTCAGCTTATTAGTTTTATATTAGTGTAAAGGTCCGATGCTTTTTAAAAAAGTCTAATTTATATTATACCTACATTTTCGAAAAAAACACGAAAATATTAATTATTTTTAGTTAGTTCAGCATATTCTAAATATGTATTTGGCTCTACAATAGCTAGTGCACGAATGTTCTGTGATAAATGGATTTCAATATGTATAAAAAATTATAATATCTTTAGTTCAAATATCTGCATAAAAATCATTATCATTATCATCATTAATTAACCAAGTATCTATGTATAATAGTGCGTATGAAATTATACACGATGAGATAAAGATCGGTGATTTAGTTGAGATAAATCTCTGTACCGTGTACTAGCATTGCTATTCTGATGTGGACGTCGGCGCTTGAGGTTGGTAGGACACACGGTCGGTCTTACCGTATACTCGGTTTGACAACGAGACTCTAAACATACGTACACATGCTACCTTAAATTGTATATACATCTGCAAGTATTTATTCTGAAAAGTTTAATAAATTGAGGCGTTAAATTAGAAATATTAATTATTTTGTAACTGATGCAGGAGAGATTCAAATCACTCAACGAACGGACAGAATATCAACGGTCAACGGACCGACATTTGACGTATGACAAATGTGAAGTGCGGCGCGAGACAAGTGGCGTCGCTCAAATCTATGTGGACTACGAAAGCCAAGAGTTGACTCTAGATTAAAATATAGTAAAAATCTCATTCATGGACACAAGCCATAATAAACTGAAATGCACAATTACTTAATACAAATTAAGTTAATCAACTTGAAAGAAACGAAAGTAGACTGAAATGAAATCACATAGGCGTATATGTGGGAGACTCATTTATGACAGAGTAAAGAATGAAGAAATAGAGAAAGAATGTAAAGCTGATCTTAGTATAGTGAGTAGGATTAAGAAAGGATCACATATGTGGTTTGCTTATATGGAACGGATGAATGAAGAGAGAATAGTAAGAAAGGTATATGACGCAAGTGTCGATGGCACCAGAAATATAGGACGTCCGCAGAAGACTTGGTACGATCAGGTAAGCCAGATACTGGGAGATGGTCCTGTTAGAAGCCACAATAACCGGCGAGTTTGTGTGAGAAGATGTATTAATGTGAATGAGGCGAGAATTGTGTGTCAGGACAGAAGAGTGCGACGCTCTTTCATCTCTGCCTACCCCCACGGGGAAACGGCGTGATGGTAAGCAAGTAACAACTTATATAAAAAATGTATTCTCCATAAAAATATAAGTATTTACCTCATAAATTTCATAAAAAATTATATTATCTTATTAACTTGTTCGCGAACCTTCGATAGATGACAACACATAAAGAAGAAGACATTTATTTAATTTTTCTGACCTACATACCTTGTAGAGTACCTACATAGATCGGTTGAAGTTAAGGTATCCGGCTCAACCCCTCCCACTTATGTCTAGTCAATGAAGCTTTTAAAATAAAATATAGAGCGCAACTCATTCGGACAAGGTCGTGGATCAAGGAGAAGAAAAGGCAGGTTTAAAAAAATGTAATCATCCAAACAATTATTTGAACCATTACAAAGATCTCGCCAGACGAAGATAATCCTTCACGCATAAATCAATGTGGACATTCAGCATGTGGTCCGGGCTGCAGTGGACTCGCTATACAATTAAAACGTATGTTCTTAATGTGGGTTCACGTGTGTTACGTGTGTTACGTGTGCAAATTGACTGATTAACAAAAGAACATAATGAAAAATTTTCAGTCGCGCGTGATTTTTTTTTAGTCATTACATCGGATCAAGATTCTGCGACATGTAATTAAGATGTAAAGAGATCAATTAAATAAAAAATAATGTATAAAAAATATCCTTGGTTGTGTACAAAATTAATTGTTGTATAATCAAAGCATTACTTTTACGCGAAAACATTTTGTACATGGTCGAATCGATTTCATTAATGACGGTATTTGAAAAGCGTATTTACAAATCGATATAAAAAATACAACTAGGAAATTAGACGAACAACTAAAATAATTTCACACATTTCTTAATATCAATTTAAAAAAAAACTTACTTTAATTAACGACATACGTGAAAATAAAATATTTATTTTTTGATTCTACTCTTTTAATTTACTTGAGACGCGTTTCGCCTTGTAAGGGCATTACCAATCTCTCAATCGTCTCAAGTAAATTAAACGAGTAGATTAAAAAAACAAGTGTTTAATTTTCACATATGTGATTATGTAGTTCTACAAACTTACCTCGGAAACAGTAAATACTTTGATTAAATTGACGCACAAGTATGCATCCGTCCATCCTGACGAAGATACAGTAGTATCGAAATCGTTGACGTTAAATTAATCAGAGTGGTTTACATAAAATTTGTTAGTTTTAAAATTAATAATTGTGTCTAACCAACCACAAAGTTAACGTAATAAACATCAAAAACATTTCATAAAGACTTAAAAATGTAAGTACTATTTTATTTTAAATGATTTTTCCTTGTTTGGTTATGGACCAGGACGTAAATACAGATCTTCTGAGATGATATATTATTTTTCATAGCCCTGGCCTAAAGAAAACTAAAGAGGCATTAAAGAAAAAAAACAAACCATTGAAAACAAAACGCTTTGTCATTTTTTTTTTTATTATCGGTAATTTTTAATTTATTTTTAAATTTTGAATTTAAATACATCATCTTTGCTTTCAAAATATTGAGAAATCAAATATATAAATTTGTGTACATATATTTTAATCTAAACACATCGAGGGTTTAACACTATCCACAATATTTAAGTATTCACTCCAGCACGTCTCTAGGACGCGTTGGAGCAAGTCAAAATTTTAATTAGTTTATTTTATTACTTTTTCCTTAATTATTTCACTACGTGGCAACCTGTACGCAAAGACACTAGTACACATTGAAACAAATATCTTCGGCCATATTATTAGCTTCATCTTCACGTATGCGTACCACGTGTAGGGCCACTGTTGGTTTCGTTCAAAACAATTATTTCCAGTAGGCAGTTTAAACTATGTCAAGTGTTCACAAGCTGGAAGACGGATACGTTATTTCTACCATCTGACAAGATGAATACTAATCGTGACATTATGCGTTTGGTGTCATTAAGAACACGATTTTAAAGCCAGGTGGATATATGTACCTAAATATTTAGGCATTAAGCAATATTTTTGAATTATTCATTTAATTATTTCTTATTTATTTATTTATATACATACATTCGACAGCGCAATACAAAAATAGACTTATGCACCTCCAAATAAGAAAGATCTTGAATTATTGAGGTGGTTATCGACATTTATATAAAACAAGATCAAGATCTATAAATAATTTAATAATTTTGAAGACCTTTAAGCCATTTTAGAACCTCCTTTTTGTACACATTTATATTTGCTGTTAATTTAGATGATTTTGGCAGTTGGTTATATAGTCTAGGAGCAATGTATGATGCATGTCTCTGTCCTATTCCTAATTTGGACATTTTTTAAATAACGTGTTTATTAGTTTTGCTCCGAGTCCGATAGTTTTGATACATTTTTATTTTGTCCTCTTTAAAAAATGAAATAAAACTGGTTTTTTTTATATATAAGGAAGATAAATTTAAAACAGGAAAATCTTTAAAAACTTGTTTGGTTGCGTAATCTCTAGCCTTTTTTAAAACTATTTTTATTAATATCTTTGTATATGTATATGTAATATGGTTTGAGATGTATAGGACAAGTTCCTTCCTAACCTAGTATTCCGTATACATTTTAGATCAAAATATTGATAATCCCTTCATTCTCTGAACATGCTAATCTCATATCCTCTCGATGTTTTATTTCTTTTCCAGTGGCTGAATCATCAATTTTAAATTATTTTTTTTAATTTCGTACGGAGATGAGCCGTATCTCTCATTTGTTTCGTGTGAAGAACTAAAAATAAGCATCTTTATGTTATTTAATCCATTCGTAAATATTAGCAATATTTGAATATGTCCAAGAACATACAATTACTGGATTATTACCTACAAAGACACTGTTATCAAACAAATATCAGATATCTAATATTAGATATTGATATAGATATTGCTTTAAAATAATTTTAAAAAAATCTGATTGTCATAGTGATAACATATATGCTGTTTAAAAAAAGGGAAAAATGAATTATTAAATTTGGTCCAAAGATGGCGATAGTGTATTGGTATTCGAAACGAGTCCACATACTAATATATATACAACTAACAAAAAAATGATAAATGTGGAGATTGAGGGATGAGAATTGGTGAACGGCTTAAGTGATCACTTTATATATATATAATGATGGCGAATTAATTATCACACCTGGCGAAGACAGATCATAATTACCCATACTTCCATATATTTTCCGTTAAATATAATATAAAATAGCTTTGTCTCTATGAGATATCTGATATTTGTTTCATACGTAAATATATTCAAATTGGTTCAGCGAGCCAAGAGAAAAAATATTTATCTTACAAGTAGATAAGTGAGCTTGCAAGTTTAACAAGCCTAATATTAAAATAGTCTGTATTCTGTTGTTTTTAGTTTTAAAAGAAAAATAATAGAAAAGCGTGGGTACGTGGACTCGACACAAATTACAGTACATTCTTAAACTAAGCTTGGCGCTTATACAATAAAAATAGGACTAAATTTCTGCCATTACGAAACAAGAATCAAGCCCCCGACCTATCACAGGCCACTAAGTCAATTTAATCATATTTATTGTTATTGAAAGAGCAAAATTTGTTAATTGTTAATTTGGATCAAATTGAAAAATCGATTAAAAATATATTATGAAGATTAATATTATTAAGGAGAACACATCTTATTGTGAAGCTGTAATTATTCAGAACATAGGTCTATGATATTTTAAATACTAATTAATTGTATTAATTAGAAAGATATAAAAATCAACTTATCGGAAAATATTGTTGTAGATGGCTTTCAAATAATGGAACGATAGATGTATTAATTTGAAAAGTGTAACATATGGGTTCGAAAATTTGTCGTCAAAAGTACTGTCTGCTGTAGCATAGTTGATTAATGCACCTTCCCCGGATTGGAAAGGGATCCAGGTTTGAATCAATATTTATAGCAACAATAATATTTTTCGATAAAATTGATTTTATATGTGTATCTTTCTAATTAATACATTTAATTAGTGATTAATATTACATCTACTACTTTTTTTAATTACTGAAAATACAAAGTAAAAAAATCTCTTCCTGTTCGTAGGTAAATATAGTGATGGTGTAGTTCCTACGTACAGACAAGTGTGATAATATGTTCCCTGCGTATTGGTCCGTGTGAACTTTGAATTTAGTTAGCATTACATATGCACATACACGTTATCTATCAATGTCAAAATCTTTGGTTATATATCAATGTAATTGTGGGCTTATTAACATAGATTACTCATTATGTCTCCATTCGTTCATCTTGGCGAGTTCATGTGGCGGCGGTGTTTTAGAAGGTCGCGTGGTGAGCATTTCAAATTGTATTTCGGATTGGCATTACACCGCTTAAATGTAATGTATTATATATAGTTATATTTTGATTTCTTCTGCTTAAATAATATAAGGACAACAATTTTTTTTCCGCGACCATGCTATTATACAGAATCAAATAATAAATTAAATACAAATTATATGTATTAATTAGAAAGAAATACATTTAATTAGTATTTAAAATATCACAGACCTATGTTCTGAATAATTACAACTTCACAATATGAATGTGTTCTCCTTAATAAAGAATAAGTTGAATGCATTTTTGGATTGAATAATTAACATTAAATTTCCATCAATGTGCAGCGCTAACGGTGTACAGTACTGAAAAGTGCATGTATCTTCTATCTATAAATTTAATGAAATAGATCAAATATCTTCAATATGATTACCAGTTTTCCTTTTTAAAATATCCGACACGCCTGGCTCTGAATAAATATAACGCACGCCACTAATTTTCGAGAACATGCCAAAATCGTCTTTATTAAGTTAATTTATGACCCAATAAAACATATTTAAATTCATGATGGTATAGCGAAAGTCAGCAGGTACTTACTTTAAGCAATACAAGTCATTATTTGTACACAATATTGTTGCATTTACTACTGCTTTGGTTATTCCGCTCAGCGACACCGTTGATTGGTCCTAATTTGGACACTAACGAAATTCGAGTACCGCGTAATGACAAGACAAGGACTCTTTACGAAATTCAATGGGACTGAAAAAAGTAGATATTTAATTCACTTAGTGAAAAATGTTTTCCATCAAAAAAATTAACTCATTACGCAATATTGTCGAGTCTACGACTACGTTTGACATTACATCCGAGTTTGACGGCTGGAACGTATGCACGGCCGGAAAAAGAGTTAAGTACCTAAGCAGATATTATAAAAAATATATATTTGATCGTGTTTCATGGCTGAAGATTTGCTCAATAAATAGCCGGTAGTCCGAGAAATGAAAAGTGTGATAATTAATCTTGTCGAATAAAAGTGAGGTCATGAAATTGCGCTACTTTTCGTAACGTTTCTTTAATGTGGTATTGTATTTTATTTTCAGTACCGGTAATTAGAAACTCTAATAAAATATGAAATTTACTTTTAATGCACTTTGACGAGATCACATGAATAATTCATAAAATAATATCTTCAAATAGGTTTACGAATTAGAACAAGACATTATGAAAGACATAATAGACGTGAAATAACTTTGTGGTTGCGTAATTTGGTAAATGACAAAAAATAATAATTAATCATCATATTGCTTTAAGCGGGCTCTCATCCAAGAAGTGTACATCTTTATTGCGAGTAAGAAAACACCACAAAGTTTATTTCTATCAAATCAGAAGTTAGTTTATTGGTGCCATATAAATGCTGTTATAATTCAACCATAGAAAGTTTTCAATGCTTTTCATACATAAAATACAAACATCTGTCAAAGTGACAAAACTAAAAGATAATTCCGAATAATTATTATGAGGTTATCCTAGATATTAATTAACCGAAAATGCTTAAATATAAAATATAATTTTTGTCTGTTAACCCTCAGTTTAAACATTCCCTCTTTTTTTCTAATAAATTCTTTTTCCACGGCACTGCATCCCGGGGTGGAATTTGATATCATCCACAACTGCTCTCCGTCTCCTATCCCTGGCCATTATTTTCCAGTTCCTGCTGCAGTCCTCTTCCTTGGTCTGTCTCTAGATCGCTTCAACTTGGGTGTCCGCTTGGTAATGATATTTGGTGTCCTTTCATCTGGGATTCTTTCAACATGTCCAGCCCATCGCAGTGTTTGGGACCTACTTACGATTTGTATCTTGCTCAATAACATTTTCGGGCTTCATTTTTATTATTTTAATGGTAATAAATTATATATTCAAAATAAAAATATTAGTTTTATAGAAAAGTAAATCCATAAGCGGCCAAAGTCACCTCTACACTACCTAGCAACAGGACTCGGGAATTAAATACTAACCGTGACAATGCAGCGGCTACCAGTGGCCGTGAAGCGACCACTAACTAGTATTCTTCTATTATTGTTTTATTTTATCAGTTAAACAATAATCTGTATATTTAAGAATAAATTATAATACGAATTCTAACCAAAAAGCTATTCTAAGTTTTTCATTGTTGAAAAGACGATCATTTAACAAATAAACGATATTTAAATTTATACAAATATTTGCGATTTTAAAGTAAATTTATAAAAACGAACACTATTATGTTAATATTTTTATACTTTTTACACTATACTAAACTATGAGAGCACTATGCAGTTTAATCGGTAGCATAATCGAATATTAGAAAGAGGCGGGAATCTTCTGACATATTATTAATAATATTACTTTTGCATTCAATGATTTTCAGTAAATTTAACACACAGTATATTTGTAATAATGTATATTTAAATATATCTATTTTTTAAAGGAATGTATTAAATAGATTGGATATGTAGAATGGAATAAAGAAAAAATACTTTGAAATTTGCATAATTATAAAATAATATAAATAGTATAACATATAT
Organism: Eubasilissa splendida; assembly: GCA_031772225.1. NCBI lineage: Eukaryota > Metazoa > Arthropoda > Insecta > Trichoptera > Phryganeidae > Eubasilissa > Eubasilissa splendida. The sequence goes on from CM062847.1 coordinate 21,773,632, forward strand.
GTAAAGAAAAAAACTAGTAAATGAAAAATAGTATGTGAATACCGTGAAACTTTTCTAATTTCATTTTCTTAGTATTTCAGTACAAAATTTCATCAGTATTTTATCTTAATCGAGCTTTATTGATACATATTTTATTACAACTTATGACTTTTTACTTATATAAAACACAAGAATCACGGGAGGGTTATAAAAAATAACATTTTCATTACACAATGAAATAAATGATTATTTGTCTTTGCTAACCGTGCGCGTCACAACGGGATCTCATGTAAATGTTTTAATATTAAATGAACGGTTAGTAATCTCTTTCCTAGCATTAAAGACTATCGAAATGCTAATAATGATTTAATAATATCGTTGAAATTTAGCTCGAAGGCATTTCTCTCGAAGATTTGTCTCGAGTGCGCGTAAAGACAGAGCAGAGTTGAGTGCGAAACGAGCTATAAGTGCAGAGTACAGACGCAGCCAGTATATACCGACCTTTACCTACTCTCAGATATCAAAGTGTCATCAGTGAACATACACCGTCAAATATAACAAAACCTGCCAGTATGCGAAGCTGTTGTACGAAAAAGACGAAGATTGTTCTAATAGAGAGTAATTGCTAAAAAAATTAATATTGTTAAACTATTTTTATTTTATAAAATAACATACTTTGTGTGGGTCCATTTTTAAGCATTTTGCATTTTTTTTTATAATTACACATAATGTTTCATAGTAGATATATCTACTCGTAGGTGTTAATTTTCAAATATATTTTACCGGCACTATAAATAACCACATGATAAAACGACACTGCGCATCATTTGAGATGATTCAAATCAATTCAAGAAGAAAACATTAATAATATATAATAGTCAGCCTACTATTTTAATAAGTAAGGTCAAATTCATAAACGTGGGCTGTTGTGTCGGCATGAAAATGTAATTCACACTTCAGGCCTAAAGAAGTATCGTATATGCAAAGCAATAAAAACGATATAACGTGTTATTTGATTGATTCTCCCGTTTCCGCGTAGGTACTTTATATAGACTTTAGTTATCATCTTAAAGTAATTACGAACTGTGAAGAGAATAAATTAAATTAATCCAAACTTAGCAATGTTTTATTACGCATCGTGCCGTGGAGGCAAAGTGGGGGTTTCGAATGTTACAGAATAACACGTAATAGTAACAGATTGCTTAACTTGTTCTTCTCCAAAACACATAGCACCATACAATTGGTAAACTTTAATTATCTGTGTACTTTCTACGGCGATTACAATTAAAGAGAAAACTAAAGGCGGAATCGTAAACGGACGGCAACGGGAATGTGAACGGTAAATATTAACAAAGCGTTCAAATCAACTGTCAGGTATTTTGAAAACTTTTCGGATGATTAAATGGCGCTATATAAAATTAATTAAGCTTTCATAGACAGAAGCCCTTCAGACCTTGAAATTGTCAAGGATTTCATTTATCTCGGGTCCATAATTACTGACGACGGTAGCTGCGAGCCAGAAATTAAACGACGCATAGGTATGGCGAAAAATTTGATGTCCAGACTTGACAAAATATGGAGAGACCGCGGTATTTCCAAGACAATGAACGTCAGGCTTGTACAGTCTCTGGTGCATTTGATATTTTTATATGGTGTGGAACAATGAACCCTGAAAGCAAGGGAGAAAAGACGAATTGATGCCATTGAAATGTGGTTCTGAAGGCACATGCTGCGCGTACCATGGACGGCGAGACGCACGAGACTCTCAATAATTTGATCACGTGTTAATAAAATGTAATTACTTTGTATGCAATTTTAATATTAAAATTTTTAATAATAAATATATATTTATACTTTTAAAATCAGCAATGTTATCGTTGGGGTTAAGATTCATATTTTTATTTAAAATTTTTTTTTTTTTTTAAAATTTATTTTTTAAAAATAGATTCTGTCAAAGAAACAATATAGGTTTTAGTTAGTTATGACATCCTGAAGAAGAAAATGGTATTTTTCGAAACTGGTAGATGTATTTAAAATCAATTTAGTGGTTAATAAAACAAAGATAAAAATATATATTTAACCAAATTTTATGAAAATGGAACTGTTAATTAAAATAAGTGCAATTGTTTATAACAATACGTCTGCCTTAAACAATATAACTAATTTAAGTCATTAAAACACTACTTTTATACATACATATCTGAGTTTTTACATTTTAACTCTTAGTGAGACATCCAATTTACTTTAGTTAGTGTCTTCGTTTGATATTTTAAGAAGTTCTAATAGTTTTGTCATTTCGGATGTTTTGTATGAGATAGATTTCTTCTAATGATAATAATCTTGATAGTGAGGAGGAAATAAAAGTTCCGACAAATAGTTGCATAATGATTTGTAAATGGTGTTAGTGTTCATTGTTAGATAATTTCTCATATATTAAGATAAGTTCGAGAAAATAGGATGATGATAATGGCGGTAAACTTCGTAACCGCTCCGTCAATCTTTATCAGATAATTTATGTTTAAAGATACGGCTACTAATTATACGAGCTGTATTAAACTGAGCAGAAAGTATTCAGTTAATTAATGAAGATAATGTGTTAGTTATCTTATCTTATTTGAAGGTCACGACCGGTGTTTTTGGTTTAAGAGACGATCAATGTTATATCCTGTATCCCTTGGGCAAAATGCCTTAAAAAAATGCATATGTATAATAAAGTTAAGAAAAAAAATATTAAGTTTTAAGTCAGTCGAGTACTGTGTGACATATAACGAATCACATTGTGTCATATGCTCACTATATTCGTTATATGAAGTTAACAATGGGTGCTGAACTTGGTCAGAGAACATAAATTGCATTAACCGAGGACAGATGTTCACACTAACTACACTTTCACTATCGTTTTATCAAAATTTTCACTGGCCGAATGTTCAATACGATATACCTATATGTTATATTATATCTCTTGAGTAACACTGGTTTATCGTTAAATGAATATGTTATGTCCATCTTAATATAAACAATTTCGAATTAAAATTCTAATTCGACATTTTTTGTGTTTAATCGATTTTATTGTCACAATTTTTGTAACATTTATTTCACCAATGTGACATCTTTTAACATTCGAGTTATTGACTGAGTGTAATGATGACGGTTGCCGTTGTCCGCGCGTGTGCGAATGGCACGTCTCAATTCGCAATCTTCGATCAGCATCGACAGTTTTAATTTGTATTTATCATCACATACTGAATCTCTACAATCGTAAATACCATTATGTGTCTTTAGGATATAACACACGTTTTTATATAAATATTACTTAGGATGATATTACATAAAAATGAACAATTGTAATGATGGATGACAACTATATAAGATCATTTTTATAGGGGTGTGAGTTCCAGGTATCCATGTCTGAAAATACTAAAACACAGAGATAAATTAAATAAATGACTCACCGCTAAAATGAAAATATTAATAGATCATGTCAGAAATATGATACTTGGAAGTCAAGCAGTTTATATATGGGCAGATACTTTAAAAAATAATTGTCAAGGATAATGCGGTGATAAACATCCGTGTCCGCAGACAGATCTCAAGTACAGATATATATAAAAAAATCGCTTGCTAGGATATTTTTGGTGAATCATAAACAAGATTGTTTTCATTCTTGTATCACTTGGTTGTGACTTGTTTGTACAACATCTTTTCAACCGTAAGGCAAAGGTTAAGAGCGTGTTGATTCGAGATGTTACCTTCATAAATTACACTGTTGCATGTCTCGAGTGTGACTTTCTTGAAATTGCACGTACGTGTAATTATTTATCAATGATAAATGTTAAAGAGAGTCATCTTCTCAGAATCAGCTCTCGATAAAAAATAAGAAAATTAAAGATTTTGAAACGATCGCATACTTTTTAATACCTTCTCTCAAAATTACCTATCTGACGACACAATTTAGAAAATAATGCAAGATTAATCCAATTAATAGATCTATATAAATATATAACGGTGAGAATAAATATATATAAAAAACTGTTAAAAATTTTATTAGTATTTTGGAAGAAAATAAATGATTTGAGTTCTAAAACAATGGTTCCAAACGAATGTAAGATTAGTTCACTTTGTGCATTTGATTCCAGTAATTGGTTTAGTGACTACCACCAGATTCAAAAATCGACGGTTCGATACATGCACTCGACCATATGTAACACAATACACAAAAAAAACATTAAAAAATATTTTTTGGTTAATATTTCTAAAATAAATTATTATTCATATAAAAATAATGAAGAATTATAATAAATATATTCAGTGTTTATATAATAATTACGATAATGCAAATTGCTATGTTTAATTAAGTTTGATTAATATCTCGAACACTCTGGATTCAAAAAAATATTCCTATCTATACATTCCCCTGAAATCATCTGAAGAAGTACTATTTTTTATAAAAATATTATTTAATATCAATTATATAACTTGGTAGGTATTATTAAAGCACTAGTAAAAAATAATTATGGACTTAAAGCTAATAATTTGAACATTTATTTATTTGGAATGTACCCTATTTTCTAAGTACAATTTTGGATATTTATTTAATATTTAATATTATTTAATATATTTCATATTATTTGTCTCTCGATTGTTTAAATACATTTTAACAAATAAATTATAAAACTAGGGCTGAGTCGAAGTCGAAGTCATCGATTTATGATATTTTAAGAAGAATCATAGTCAGTAGACTTTTAAATAAGTCCACAGTTCTTGTCATTTCTCTAACAGTGGATTATAAAAAAAAATTGCAAAAATCATAATAAACAAAAACATTATGTAAAAGAAGCAACATAACCTTTTTAAATTTTGATAATTTTCTCCGCAATTCTTACCGATTTTATTAATAATATATTTGTCAACGTTACTTTTTTAAAGTTTATACAAAATGTATGAAAATTTTTATATTAAATTATGTGTTGTTCAAAATTTTCAATTAATTTTTTTTTTTAAATCAGTCAAATATATTGTTTCAAAACATCCTAACTTGAGCACCTACTCGGTCAGTTTATTTAGCAATAGCTAACCTTAAATCCGTGAACAAAAAAAATTAAAACAATTCACGAATTGAGATTATACCTTTCATATGTTGATACTCGTACATGATAAATTCAGTTAAAATGACCTTAATAATAACTATAATCATGATGACTATCACACATCATCAATTAAAAATGACCTCACTGCGAAGATGTTTCTCGAAGAAAAAAACAAGACACGGCGCTGTTATGCGCGGCATTTTTGTTTTCTTTTTTACATTTTTCTTCACATACCTACCTAATAGAGACTATATCATAAATCTAAATAAATTTCTAATTTCTCCATCGATTTTGTCAGTTTGTCAACGTGCATATAATATACTATCAAGCTTAGTCTATATAAAATATGCAAATAAATAAAAAAAACTAATGTCTTAAACACATGTATCATTTTATCCCTGCGAAGAATGTGTTTTTCTGGTTAGAAAAAAAGCCACGTCAAAAGCGATACAAACCACTGCATTGCTGAATAATCGAGCAATATGTGAAAATAGCAGTTTACAGATATTTGTAGTTTTCTAATAATATACGCTTCTTACCGAGCTCAACAGGGATAATTATTTTCTTAAAATAAATTTAAATATAAGTATTAAAATTTAATGTTAAGAATGTACAATTAATATAAAAATATAAATCAAAGAGTTTAAAATTAATAAAAAATAGATCACCATTATATACTTAAATGACAATTTGAGACCACGGTCTATTAGATGAGTAACTAAGATGACAAGACCCCTGGATTAGTATGTGAGAGGTGCTGAGATCGATACTTAACACCTCCAAAGTCTTTTTGATACCAAAAAAGTTACGGAGGCTTTTGATATCAATCCCGGTAAAAGTGTAAAATACACTTTTACAACACAGAGTGTGACAGTATATAAAAATGTTACTAAATTTTCTAACGCACTAATTTTAGTGCGGAACCCGCAGAATAAACGTTCTAAGTTATGGAATAAGAATGTAGTATAAAATGTATATTTATATTATTTTATACATTCATTGCTATATATTTCATTTCTACTATGAAAACAGGTTTATTTCGTGTTTTAACATGATATGCTGATTTTTGTCAAATCAGTCTATTACTGAAACAAAATGTTCTCTAGTTCTTCAGTTAATTAAACTTACTTACAAAAACCAAAACAGCTTAATAAATTTCTCTCTCCATAAACCATAGACTTACAAGGTCCTATTTTGTGTGAATGTGAAATTACTTTATCTTAGCAGTATTTTTCAATTAAAAGGAATATCATATATTGGTAACAGTAAAGTTTTGTATGTGTTTACAAACGACCTAAACGTTGCTGATAAAATCTAACGAAACGTTCCAAGTCCAAACCACGACTGAATTTTCGTTAGTGGATACTTAAATGCTAGATGCGTGTGTCCGAGTTTATCTATTATATTTATCACACCTCAAATACAAGTGAACTTCTTACGTAGACGGAAACCGTAATAGGATTATCTTTGATCTGCTCTGTCGAAATGAACAAATTTATTAGCAGGGAGCTTTTGTTTTCAGTTCACGTTGTCACTATCAACAATCGTCTCGTTTTAGAAGGCTTTGACTCTAATATGAGGTCAGAGGTAAAAATGGCTTTCGAACATTAAAAAGTATTTAACATTTAACATTTATTTTTTAAACGATTTTATCTAATATTGTAATGCAACACGCATTGCGCAAAATTCATTTCCAGTGCAAATCTATTTATCTATTTGGACACATTGTTATATATGAATTGTTAAAAGTTTATGAACATAATTAATGCATATATAGCATATTAATAGATTTGCCGTTTTTATTTACTTAGCATTATCTTATTTATTAATTTATTTGGCGTTGAAGTCCGCGACTGTTTTAACTCTGTTAACTCTCATGTAGATTAATTTTGCCTAAAAATGTCTCTCTTAGTCTGAGCATCGTGATCTTTGGTCTGCTTCTACCGCGCGAACTGGTCGCCTCCATTCTGCGATCCTGGGATCCGTTGTTTAGTAGTAACATACCCAAAAAACGCAAAAATTATTTTCCTATATGTTGTGCAAAAGACAGCCTTCTTTCAACGCGGAGTTTCTGGAGAATGAAATGAGGATATACCTCATATAATGTTATATACACGACGCCAATATCACATGTATTATTTATAAACCGTTTTTCCATCTGTGAACGACAGGTCCCAGGTTTTGATAGATAAGTCAAGACCCTTAAAGCCTAGTCTTACCCTATGTGGTATTTTCCATTTTAATTAGAGTTGGCAGCTAAAAGGTTAAAAATACATTAAATACTGAAAGTATAAGAACAACATTTCCAGTGTTCATTAACCTGTATTTTGTTTTCTTCTTTTAAATAGGCAATCCACCCTTCAAGAGTGATTTGTGAAACTTGTATTCATAACTAAGGTACTCGCATCAAGTGATCGGGAATTCAAGCCTCGTACCAGGAGACCACCAAGTTAATTATATTTCAGCTTCGTTTTAAAATTGTTGTGGCATGTATTCCGCGTACGCACTTATATTTAAAAAAAATTATGCAATTTTTTAATCATACATTAAGTATCGTAAATCTTAAGGGAAGTGAATCAAATATTGTAAGATATTATCGAGTAAAGTTTATTTTAAATCTAAATTACAATTTTAATTTATCGTAAACTACACGCCGCTGGCTTAACAACCCACTTCACGTAAAGATTAATATATTATATTAATTAAAAATATCACACTTATCATTAAACTTGTTTTCAGGCCATTCAAATGATAGTTAAAGATTGCCACGATTGTTTATTCGTCCGCCAAATTAAATCTTTTTTTAATCCATCATTGATAGATAGTCGAGTGTGTAATGCATTTCAAAATCACAAAAAAAAATTAAAGCGGTCGTGCTATCCGCAGTGGACGAAGGTCGCGCTCCAGTTTTAGACTGGCGGCGCGGCGAGGCGAATTTTTAGAAATATTTTCTTAAATTAGCACGTCTTCTAGATCTTGTTCCTTTAGTCACAATGTTGGAACAATCGCAGAGGGCGGGCGATAGACCGCAGGTTCATCACGAGCGCGACCCGGGGCGGACGTGGCAGTGCCGCAAGGATTCTATTACACAACCGGACTCATGTTCGGGTTCCATTATAATTATACCGTTGGCACACATCTAGCCGTATCGGCAAACATTATCGGGCAAACTATCAGGAACATGTGGCAAGTTGAAGACCAAAAAAGTTAATACATTTTTTTCGCTAATATAATATATTATAATGTAGGTACATCTATTATGTTTAACTTAAAATTCGTTTTATGTCATGCTAGCTCTCTATAAGAAAACTTCGTACAAGAGAAAAATAAATGTTTAGAGAGGGAGATCATTTACATTGGGTATGTAGGTTAATAGGTTTAAATAAATATCCAAATTATACAATCATATATCGATTTGAAGTTTAATATTATCAAATGGAAATTTTTGTCAGAGGTGCGGTCAATAATTCTCTTGACAAACATAGTAAAATGTCGGATACGCCGAAGGAGAAAAATGAGAGAAAAAATGAACATTAAAAATGTTGTGCAGAAAGTAATGGATTATAAATAAGTATAATAAATTTTAAAAAATCTTTGTATTTTATATAGATAGCTAAAAATATTGCCAATTGCAAAAAGTTTGACTTGTTTAAAAAGTTTTAATCAATCTAATTCTTGCGACCAGTGCTGGAAGAGATTTTTTTTAATTGACTTCATTCCTTACATAGTTTCTCTATATTATTTGAAATGACATATTAATTGTTAAAACTATTTTTGTTTAAATATCTGACTACTTTTGAGAGTAGTTTTTATTGCAATTAACGATTTATTGAACTTGATTAGTTAATTAATAAGTACATTAATTAATGCGTTCATTTTTTATGAATAGATACACTGTACTATAATATTTCTATCTAACTAGATCATCATATAGTTAAATAAAGTCAGCCAGATTCTAGTCATTAAGGAGACACGAAGAGAGAATCATAGAGATTTAGTTGAGATACGTAATAATTACCATACACATTACACGTGTTGAGATTTTGATTTAGACATAAACTCAGAGATCAGCTTAAGATTTGTAAAAAGAGACAAAAACCTGCACGATGTTCAATCTAACACCGAGGTTTGATGTGTGCACACAAATGTCACCTAAAACTACCATAAATCGGTACAATTATCTATTTTGAACAAGTTATCAAACATTAATATAAGGCGTTAAAGTGACTGTAATATACTCACTCAACTCACTATAGAAAAAGTATATGAACGCAAATAAAGTTTTTATGTTTGTAGCGTTAACTTTGTGGTTAGACATAATTAAAAATTGAATATATATTTAACTTTGGACAAAACCACTATGAGTTATTTTACGTCAATCGGTTTCGATACTAACGTATCTTCGTCAGAACTTTATTTTTATTTCAACTTATTACACGTACGGATTATATATATGTACAAATAAAGTGAACATTCAAATATACCTATTCCATTAAAGATTCATAATCTAAGAGATGTTCACTGTCTCCTTAACTAGACCGAAGTCTGTACTAAAGCAGATAGGTTTACCCGTTATATCTATTAACATAATTATGAAACTATTATATTCAATCTAAACCAAAAATATTAAAAATGAAGTAAACAGGGCTATAAAATAATTCTAATAACATAACTAAAATTTCCCATGACAGAAACATAATACAAAACAGAAAATGAATATAAAGAAATGATGTTCTGTGCATGTGATCATTTCCGTGAATCTCAGTTTCCTTTCTGCCAATACTAAATAACCAGCTCCTGAGATGGTATTTGAGTTTGTTTTCGGAGACCAGAAACGGAGAATTGACCAAAGCTCGTTCTCATTTTAGGCTTCATGCTGAGCCTATTCTCGTAACATAATTAAGTGATGGATATTGTTGACGCTCTTCGTTGAAATTCATATAAAGAATCAGTCTTTTTTTATCTACTGGCGAAGATACGTTGGTATTGATTCCGGTTAACGTAAAAATAACTAACAGAGGTTTATACAAAGTTAAATATACATACAATTTTTAATAATGTCCAACCGCAAAGTTAACGCTACAAACATCAACTAAACTTTATTTCCGTTCATATACGTATATTATTTTGTTTTTCCATAAAAATTTATGGTATAACGAGTTGAGTGAGTATAATGAAGTCAGTTAAATGATCCCCAAAAGCATTTAAAATTAAATAAATATATGTACTTTAACGCCATATTTAAATATTAACGTTTAATAACATTTGCTAATTGTTCAGAATAGATAATTGTATGGATCTATGTTACTTTTAGGTGACATTTGTGTTGAATTGAAATATAGAATAATATAAATTTTAAATACTAATTAAATGTATTAATTAGAAAGATATACACATAAAATTAAGTTTAATCGAAAAATATTGTTGTTGCACTACCGGGATTCGAACCTGAATCTCTTTCCAAACTGGGGACGGTGCATTATCCAACTATGATTTTTGACGACAAAATTTCGAACTTTTTAAAATTAACACAACCATCGTTCCATTATTTGTAAAATATCAAAGACCGTCTTTTCTGAATAATTACAACTTCACAATAAGAATGTGTTTTCCTAATAATATAAATTTTAACTTTTTCAAACGTACCTACACATGACAATAAAGATATTTTTTCGATGCTTCGAACCCGCCAACTCTGGTATCATATTGTAGTTCGATCCTTAACGCCGTTAAAACTATGTATTTGCAGAGATCCCCAGAATGGTCAGAGATGAAACACGTCTGTGTACAGAATGCGAAACATTTTTCGAGTGATTTATGCATCAATTTGTTTTATTTAATGCTCAGTTTTTGTCTCGTTTCAGGATCACGAGTGGGCGGCCATAATACGCATACGTGTAATAAATACACCGGGCTTCATTTCACAGCGCTCTTAGCAACCTGACGATTTGGTACGAAAGATGCAATAGCATTCTTTGTAGCTTCCCACGGCTTTTGTCTAATGTCTCCTACGCCCTGAATTACTAATTGTGTTATTGTCATATATTTTTATGGATTTGTTTTGTTTAGTGTGTATGTAGACCGCCAAGTGAGTTTTATTTATTAATTTTATAATAATTAAATTTAAAATGAACTTATATACGTTAATGAATAGGTCAATTTTCAATTACTTATTAATGCGTATAAAGATATTTTCATCTTAATCTGATAAATTTATGTACAATGCCCCTCGTCCTGCAACTAATGTTCCAAACCCCTCTCCTATATGTACACTTTATTTCAGGTCTATTCATTTACTGGTCTGTGATTTTAGTTAAAATATTAGCTAGGTTTGGAACATTAGTTGCGGAACGAGGGGCATTCTACACACATTATTTGTATAAACAATATGATATTTTTAACACATTCTTATTGTTAAGTTGCAATTTTTCAAAACATAAGTCTGTGAGATTTTTAATACAAATTAAATGTATAAATTAGAAAGATATCCATATAAAATCAATTTATCGAAAAAATATTTTTTTTGCTACCGGGATTCGAACCTCGATCTGTTCATATCCGGGGAACGTGTATTAACCGATTATGCTACAGCACACGGTACATTGACGACAAATTTTCGAACTGTTCCCGGGATCATCAAAATACAATAGATTCCCTAAATCTCGGGATTGCAATATTGGCTGGGGTTGGATTTACTATAAACAAAATCATTTTCAAACATAGACCAGTAAATGAATAGACATGAAATAAAGTGTACATATAGGACAGGGGTTTGGAACATTAATTGAAGACGAGGGGCATTCTATACACATTTTTGATGGAAACATAAATCAGATTGCTTGGGACACATTTATGCGACAGTAAAAGTATTAGTAAGAGTACTTCGAAAATTAAATCTTTGTGTAAACAATACGTATTTTTTAAATGAACGCATATTATATTGTCAGCGTTTAAATTTTCGTTGCAATCGAGTTATATTTTTTTTAAAAGTCGCGGAGCTATTTGATTGCGTAAGTGACACCAAAATGAAAATATTGAAACAAGGAATATGCGTTAGTTCATGTCTATATATTTGGTAGTCTGTGGCTAAAATGATATAAAAGTTGTCAGTAAATTGCAGGCTTTCTTTCTCCCAAGCTACCACACACACCGTCGTGGATATGGAATATAGATATTGTTAGTCGGGAGGAGAGCGATCTCAAGTGGGAAGAAGTATGGTATGCTTGAAGGAAGGGAGGGGGAGATTCTGAACCAGCATAAAATCAGGTTTTTATAATATATGGATTTACCGTGTCATACTTATACATTTTATGTGTGAAGTTTTTGTTTTTTTGTATATTCAGCCGCAAAAATTGGAAACTATTGTTGGCGTCCTGCTGGTGCTGTCTTACTTCGATTTGTTAAAAACATAGTTGTGTTTGCGGAAACCACAGAGATGCTAACTCTCAACTAAACTCTGCATCCAACAAAGTGGGCTTCTGTATAAATATTGATAGAACCAAGGTAGAGGACAAACATAAATCGAATATGTTAAGATCATATTCAACAAAAACATACATTTTTTAGAAGTCAAGAGGCGAAGAGGCTCGGCTGAACAAGTTACGGAAATTTCAAGATGTTTTCAAGCCTGCGTATTACCTGTATTGACGTACAGGTGTGAAACGCGGATACCCACGGATGACATGATGGTAATGCTCGGTGTGGCCCAAAATCCGTGGAGAAATCCATTTTGGAGTTTTCGCTATGTGAACGAAAGACGAATGAGCGGATACGTAGCCAAACCGATTTCGAAGAAGTAGGACACCGGGTGGCAAATCAGAAATGGCAGTGGGCGGAGCATCTGATGAGATGAGAGGATAACAGAAAGGTGACTGCGTGGAGACCTCGGACCGGAAAGCGAAATGTAGGCAGGCCAATTGCCCGCTAGACGATATCAGTAACTGACAAGCTTAGAAGGAATTGGGAAGCAAAGATCCTTAGCGTGATGATGATGATAATAATGGTGTTTTGAAGTCTTGACATCAGCGTTGTATTAACACTGATAGTGTAAAACAAAATGGATTACGAAACATACAGAATATAACAAAATTTGGTTTTCAACTGGTTCAATGAATAGGTTTTTTAACGGAATTATTGAGCTCATCTCCTGGTCTCAAAAATGCTTGGATATCGTCAATAGTTTAACATATCGTCATTGTAATTGTAAAGTATTTGAGTAAATTGTCATCAGTTTACAACAAAATGGTTCTACAATTTCAGAAATATTATATGACACATATTCAAAAGCAAACAGTTAAAGAAAATATTTTACTTTCCAATATAAATTTTCTTCTTCTTACTATGTTATGTAATGTATGAAAAAATGAAAAAAAAAGTCAATGTGTTAATTAGATTTCAAAAATCAAATACTTTTACTAATATTAATTAATAATATTACCATAGTTATTTATTTATGTTAATTGTTTATATATTTAAAAAATTGTATTATTTCATTTGTATATACTTGTAATGGCTAGTTACGCCTAATTGGCGAAGGCCATAATAAAGAGAGAGAAAAAAAGTATTTATATATATATATATATATTCTTGACTACAGTAGCATTGTCTGTAGTAATAACCTACTCTAATAGACAAAACTCATTGTATAATTTTAATTCGCTACAAATGAGATACAATTTCACTATTTTTGTTACATAAATTTATTTTGTTAACCCTCTCACTTACAAAACCAATTAAAAATGTAGTTGCAAATAGGCTAGATACCTAGTGGCATTTGCGGCTATGTCTAGTATTTCCGTAAAACATATTTTTTAAATGTTGAAATGATTTAAATAGATAACATACTGTGACACAACACTGACGCCGTCTAGTAGCTGATTTATGATTTCGCTAAATACAGTTGATTATGTCTTGGCCAAATTTTTTAACGGCGACCCTAGATCTGATTTTGTTTTTTTAATATGGCATCTTAGTCCATTCGACTACGACCGGTAATATGGAATACGTCGATATTATCGTTGGTATTTATAATAAATACAGACAGTACAACGTCATATGTGACGTACGATGCCGGCATGTTACTTGAATATTATATAATATAGGATTCTTTCCTTATTTCTTCATTCTTTACTCTATCACAAATAAATTTGCCACATATGCTAGTATAATGAGTAAAATTAAGAAAGGATCATATGTGATCCTATGGGTGGTTTTGTCATATGTAACGGATGAATGAGGAGATAATGGTAAGAAAGATATGTGACGAAAATGTTGATGGCACCAGAAATAGAGTACGTCCGCGGAAGACTTGGCACGACCAGGTAAACCAGATACTGGAAGATTGTTTTGTTAGAAGCCTCAACAATCGGCGAGCTCGTATGAAAAGATGTATGTATGTGGATGAGGCGAGAATGGTGTGTCAGTACAGAATAGTGTGGCGCTCTAAGAATTTTTTTTTTTATGATTTTTAAATTGTCTATCTGTGTGTATTTGTTTTCTTTTAAAAAAAAAACTGTCTTGCCTACTTCTACGTGTAAAATATGAAAGTCGGTCATATTTATGCTGTATCATATATAGATTCTTAATGTTGGTGAATCTTTTTCTTAAAGGTCTCTTTTTAAGCTGCAACCAATAAATAAAAATAAAGCGAAACAATTATTTTACATTGATTTTTATTTTATCTCCTACATTTTTATTACTCACCAGCCGAATTATTTGATATAGAGCAGCATTAACGAAAATTAAATACTCTAATAAAAGTAATGCAAATGTTTTACTATAAAACTGTCTCCTAATCGAAATACGTGACATTTCGATACAGAGAGAGTTGGGAGAGCGAACAACGTTATACGTATTAAAAATAAAACGCCCGTTGAAAGTTACAGCAAATATTCAATACACACGGAAAAGAATAACACATACCTGTGTAATGTAAATGCAACATTAAAAAAAAAATACAAAATACGGGTAGATACTTATAAAATAACATAATTTAAAAATGGCCCACGTATTTTAATGTTATAAACCCATCAACCAGAGAAAATATTTATTATCTTTATTGTTAAATGTTACACTAAATACATAAATATATACACAAAGTATTTAAAGATATTGACTTCTCTATAATCGTGTTGTCACTGTGAGCAGTCATTACAGTTCAAATAATTTTTGTACATTAGCACTAAAATCTGAAACACGGTAATGTAAGGAACGCGTCGTGCATTAACTAAATGGAATTTTATATAAGTAAGTAATTGTTATAATGGATGAGAGAATGCATACTCGAAGAGTAAGCACGATTACTTATTCAAGATTTATGGAATTTTTAGGTCATGTTAATTACTATATACGTTTCGCGAATAATTAAATGAATTTAAATAGTAAACACTTTTGGACAATGTTGACTTTAATCAGTTGACATGTTATTATGTTTAATCTACTGTTGCAAAAGTGTTATTTATCTGGTCAGTGTATACATAAACTGATTTATAAGTTGACTAAAAGTGTTTTTAGAAGTTTATAAGAGACAATTTTAAAATAAACATTTAGAAAGATATACAAAATAAAATTATTGTATTACTCAAAGGTTTTTAAGATTCATTGCAAATATTAATTGATAGTTTGTAATGAGAATTGGGCATTGCCAGGTGGCCTCACATTTGTTCAGAATGAACATAATAGACTCCCCAATGTGTGAATGTGGTGCCGAGGAGGAAACCCTTGACCATGTCTTTTTTGCCTGTCCATTGCGGATCACAGGTTTTTTTTACAATAATCTTGTCAATGGTAATTCTCAACTCCCGGTTAACTTGTGTCACCTTCTTTCCCTCAACTCGCCACATTTAAAGCTATATAAAAGCAAATTTCTTGAATGTCAATGGTATTAACTTGTAATGCAATATTCCCTATTCTTTAATATTGTTGTCTCATTTTAAAGACTACATAATATATAAGTATACGCAATTAGAAAGATATGTGTACCTACTGGAAAAAATATTTGTATTATTCAAGGGTTTTTGAAACTCATTGCAAATATTAATTGGTGGCTTAAAAATGAAATAATAGATATCTCACTTAAAAATACTATATATTTATAAGTGTTTTCTAAAACTTTTTGATAATTCCATTGGTTGACGTAGCGTATGACAAGAAAAAGATCCGGGTTTAGACTTTATACGTGCATATTTATAATTAATTTGTCTAATTTGTTTTAAAATGTATCAAATATAATCTTTACAATTGCTTACATAAATGTTATTAAACTACTTAAAATAACCAGTTAATATGATGATGAAAAATTAATAATTGTAATAACTTTAATTTAAAAATTAACGAAAATATAATAACAAAATAAATTACTTTATTTGACACGATTATCGCATTCTTTTCACATGTTGAAATAGTGTTCATAGCAGATTCGTGTTGCTATACGATGCGAATGAACTGATGGATGCACATAATAAATTTATGTATTATAAATAAGATATTTAAAAAAATCGCTATAAACTATTTATTATATTTTCGACAATTAAAAAAGATGGTTAATGGATCCAATAGTGAATAAGGATTTAAACTAAAAACATTTTTTTTCTCTGTGGCCTAGATGATTTGTTCATCCGGACTAGCTTATTTTGAAAAAAAAACAACATTGCAAAAGATGTGATTGTTATCTAAACACTGAAAAATAGTTATACTGTATGTTTCTATTTTAAACAAGGCATTACTTAATTGTCAATATTTCTATCGTATTGGTAACGACACTATTAAATACGAATACGTCACAATTAATAAAATGTTTTATGTTATGAGTTGCAATCACAATATTATTCTTACGATATCTTAAATGGTTTGAGAAAATATATACGAGTATGTCCAGATTGATGACAATATTAGGCTAAAAAAAAATATGTACATTACCTATACAATTTTTTTCTTCATGTTGAGATTGTTAAAAAATCATTTTACATAATAATACTTTTAACAAATTTAATCGCCGTAGAAAATGATTTATGCGTGTATCGATGTATTACGTGTTCACGCCCGGATGCGGTATAAAGTGGCGACCAGCCCGAATTACAGAAGAAAGTGGCCATCCAAAAACGACTAATCACGCTGCCGCTACTGGCGCAGAGCAGAAGTGTGATTATTCGTGTCCCGAATATGATTTATAATGGCAATTACAATACCGATTAGAGTCGCAACTGTAGTCATCTGTCTGCTATCCGGAGTCGGCTACTGTTCTCGGAGCCGTGCGCTAGACCGCTGTCTGTCAAACGTTTCAGCGCGGTATTCGGTTCTAACAATATTTTATTTCAGTTCAGTTTTTAATTAAAAGCACCGTCTGCTATAATACAGTAAAATACTAGTGTAGCAGGCAGAGCACTGAATATAATATTGAAAAAATAATTCTAGTACCTACCTGACTGCATAAAATAAAATATAATATGATTATGAAAGATATAAAGGATGATCCGAGATTATTGGAAAAATAATTAGGATAGGACTTGTAGTTAAATTAAGTTAATTCTTTGTGATATTTTGGTTAATTATGTTTTTGCAGTAAATATTAAAAATATATTTAGTCTCGCTTATGCCATTCGATTAAAAACATTCAATAAAATAATACTAATAATACTTTACATGTTGTACTTGTATTCTATCTAATAATCTTTTATTCATTTTTTTAAAAAAGAACAGTCTGATTATAATGGAACAAAAGTTTATATAAAATAATTCATTAATTTATTGATAATTATGATTTATAATTTTGTTTAAATTCCCACACTTACTAGAACTATAAGGAATAATAAATTTCACCATGAAATATTACATGGCTAACATTTCACAGCACAATCAGATTCACCTGATCAGATTTCATAAATAAAATAGTGAATATAATGAAATATTTATATTTTAACAAAAATAGTAAATTAATTTAAAAAAATAGTGAAAAATATGAATATTTTTTATTATAAATCTGAAAATATATAATATGGAAGGTATATTAATTTTATTAAACGTAATATTTTGCCATTGTTATTAAATTGGTTTAAGAAACTTGATAGCTACGAGTGTACATTACATAAATATAATACACATATTTAATGGAGCCGAATTCACGAATATACGTATTATTAAATATTATTAATATTACCGTGAAATAATTTGTAAGTTGCCGGAAAAGTCTAAAAAATTCATAGTCATTTTAGACCATTTAAATTCACTTGTAGAGAACCTGCGTGGATCCAAACTGTTGTATGATCCAACTCGAGGTAATAATTTAGTATAAAATGAAAAAAAAATGCATATTTAAGTAACAAAATAAGTCAAACAACTGCCAAAAACAAGCAGTAAATATAAATGTAAGAAAGTAATTAATGTATTGGATATTCATTTTATGTCGTTCTAATTTGATCAATTTCCTTTCATTGTAAAGAAAATATTAATTTGTACCTAATTCAATTTCATATTACACTATTTTAGATCTTGATCATGTTTTTATATAAATATCGAAGCCACCCCCATAATTCAAGATAACTCTGATTCGGGGGTGCATAATTCTGTTGTTGTATTTTAAGTGTGTACGTAATTATTTTTTAATAATATTTCTAATGTATCTTAATGTGCAAAATACCGGTAGGTAATAAATGTTAGGAACAAGTATTTGGGAAGTATGTTTGATAGGAACGGAAAGGCTGAGAAAGACACCGAAAGGAGGGTAGTGAGTACATTAAATGGCTCTTTCTCATATAAACTTGTCAGTCGAGACAAGACTGCCGGTACACAAGGGAGTCCTGATACTAACACCGATATATGAAAGTGAAATCTGGAACAGGCAGAAAAGGAACGAAGATAGACTGAATGCAGTTTGTAGTGGAAATGAGATTACTTGGGCATGTATATGGAAAATCCATTTACGCTAGAGTGAAAATGGAAACGATCGCTTAGATAGTTTGAAGAAATTAAAGAATTATTAGGAGAACACGTTCTTATTGTGAAGTTGTAATTATTCAGAACAGACGGTCTATGATATTTTAAATACTAATTAAATGTATTAATTAGAAAGATATATATCATATATAAAATCAATTTCATCGAAAAATATTGTTTTTGCGCCACCAGGATTCGAACCTAGATCTCTTTACAAACCGGTGAAAGTGCATTATCCAACTGTGCTACAGCGACATTATTTTTGACGACAATTTTTCGAACCTATATGTTACACTTTTTCAAATTAATACATCTATCGTTATTTGAAAACCATCTACTTTGGATAATGCACCTTCTCCAGTTTGGATAGAGTTTCGGGTTTGAATCCCGGTAGCGCAACAACAATATTTTTCGATAAAATTGATTTTGTATGTACATCTTTCTAATTAATACATTTAATTTGTATTTAAATTAAAGAATGAATGTGAAGAGTAGGTACGAGCGATATATAGCGCGAGTGTTGATAGCACCAGAAATGTAGCACGTCCGCGGAAGACTTGGCACAATCAGACAAACCAGATACTGGAAGATGGTTCTGTTAGAAGCCTTACCAATCGATTATCTTGTATGAGAAGATGTATGAATGTGGATGAAATGAGAATTGTCAGGACAGAAGAGTGTAGCGTTCAATCCTCTCCGACTACCTCCGCGATGAAACGGCGTGATGATAAGTTAGTTAGTTACTAAACTTAGTTACTGCTAACGAAATAAGTATTTTAAAAGTGATAGTTTACTTAGATTGGTAT
The DNA here is from genome assembly GCA_031772225.1 of Eubasilissa splendida. Taxonomy (NCBI): domain Eukaryota; kingdom Metazoa; phylum Arthropoda; class Insecta; order Trichoptera; family Phryganeidae; genus Eubasilissa; species Eubasilissa splendida. Next base: position 21,793,433 of record CM062847.1, read on the forward strand.
TAAATTTAAAAAATACACACTACGAAAAAATGTATAATACCATAAGCCTAGTTAGGTATTCTGCCACTATTCAGTAACTTGTGGTTCAATCAGTGCAGATCTTATTGATTTATTAGCCTTACAAGTTAGCCGAACAAAATCATTACAAAAACAAAATTTACTTTAATAATTATAATAAATCAATATTTTTGTATCTTCTTGCCATCCTTATTGCCTGGTTTGTTAGTAGGTACGACCAAAATATATATTTATTACTACTACATACCTAGTTACGTAGTGTTTTTCACTTTTTAATGCATAAACGTATTTGAAAGTTATAAATAAATAAAAAAAGCTGTCCGTAAACACTTTCTTAAGTAGTATTGTTATTGCACGTTTTTTTCCGCGTTGAGAAGAATAAAACTAATCTACGTTTATCATTAAGAGAATGTAAACATACTAAACTGCGGACGTTTTCAAATGAATGAGTTTTTAAACGATTGTTAGTAAATTTTATTATAAAAATATGAAAAGAACCAGTGCTTCAGATTTTTTTTTAAATGTGTATGTAATTAGTTTTTTTTTTGAGTTTATAATGTATAGTAACTTAGTCACGTATTCAAATAATACTGTTTGATTTGAAATAATATGGATCAAGTTAACATATTGGAAATATTCTCCGGATTTCAAGGCAGTTTCCCGAGCTACTCTGGCGCGTCACTCCGACATGGCTGTTGATTCAGATATGGAAAAAAAATTGTCAGATGGGAACATTAAACACTTGGATATTGAATATTGACGTTTGATCCAATAGTCCGATAGTCATCATCCACGTCTCTTCAGAGACACTCGGTGAACAGTCACGACGGCCTAAAGTTAAAACTTCTTGGTCCTGCATAATTTGTCGAGGTTTCACTCACACACTGAACCTGCAACAGATGGAACTTAACATAACTCAATACCTCATCATCGACACTTAAACGTAGAAAAAGCCTTTTTTCAACACGGTATTGCGAGCTGCTAGTAGTTAGTACGAGTATAACACGATATATGAAATAGTTCAGAAATCAAATAAATTGTTGCGTGACCATTTAAAAAAATTCTCATATTTTTTGTGCAATAATCCTAATTTGTTGTTGGTTCAAAGTAATCATTATTTAAAGTTTATTGTTTTTGGTTTTTGCGTCGCGGCTACATTTGTTTTACGGGGCGTAGCATGTTTTGCAGTGTAAAGGTTTGCGGAAATTAAAATATCTTAGTTCCGATTTATCATATCGACATGGGGTTAAATTCAATTTGTTTAGAAATAAACGGAATACAAAAATACTGAACATTTTTACCTACATGTATTCCGACATTATGAAATTTCAGCCTTAATTCTTAATTTTCGGTGATGTTTTTACAGGAAAGGTTAAATTTACATGTCAAAAGATGTTTTACAAAGAGATGGGAAGTAATTGTATTCACACACCATATTTGAACCCTGAGACTTACACCCCTTTTGTTCCAAAGATTCTCAATGTCTGAAAGTTTATAAAAATTACGCTTTTCAAAGCTAAATATATCTGGTGAGAGACCAGATACAAATCTAAAATTTTAGCCCTAAAGAGTACTCTAAGAGCACCAAAAATTTGGAATTTGAGATTTGAAAAAAAAACTTCAATGGTATTAAACCAATGAATATTATTAATGATATATATATATATTATTTTTAACATATATAATATACTTATTAATATATAAATAGATTACATATTTTTAGGAAGTGTAGGGGGGTTGGCTAAGAATCTTCAAGGACTACCCACATGTTATAATAGATTATTTGTACTAAAAGAAAACAATAGTAATGATGACTTAAATAGGAATGTTGGTGATGTTATCCCTTTCACCTCATTAATTCGTATGCTCATAAATTAGAGAAAGACAGAATCGATAAAGTAAAGAGATACATGAAGTATTTGGATAGCTAAAGCATATCCTCAGTAAAGCCTACAACCAGTGCTTGCTTCCAATATATAAATAAATACAACAGTTTACATATAAAAAGTTGCTCAAAGAGCAATTGAAATAGCTATACTTGGAATACCTCCGATATATCAAGTAACAAATATACAAATTCGCCAGGTAACCAAGGTAACAGATGACGTCCAAAATTCTGCTCAAGTGGCTATGGACTGTAGAAGAGATGATGTATGGTGGAGAAAGAAGATTCTGTAGTATAGGCTTTGCACTGGTAGAAGTATTAGCCGACATATATTAGCGTCGACATTATAAGAGTGGTATATTATATACATGGATAAAAAGAGCAGAAAACAAAAAGATTATTTACAATCCTCGGAGAAGAGACAGAATGCATTTCTTCTATAATGATTAATTAATTTTTATAGATAACGATGAAACAATTTTTCCCGTTTATAAAATTCCGTACCAGAAGGAAGGTTACGATGTAAATTTCAAACAAAACGTTAAGATCACATGGTGCCTGTAGACATCTAGTATAAAATATAATAAAATAAATGTACCAGTCAAATAATCTTCTGCATATGAATAACCGTTTCTTATTATTTATATACCAATGACGTAACAAACGTGTGAAAATCTCATGAAATAAATATTTATTATTTTTATTTTAAATATTGTACTGTTTGAACGATGATGAGAGGAAAATTCTCTCATTATTATTATAAATTCAGGCGGCTAAGCTATACATGGTGTAAAATACCTAGTCCACAATATTTTATGGGTGGACACTCCTGACTAAATTACGAATCTAAAATGTTCAAGGAATATGTGCGAAATCTGCACCGTTACGGAAAATATTATAGTTTAAAATTTGTACAAAATCATGTATAGCTTTACGTCTACGTACTTCGAAATAAATATTTGCGAAATTTATCCATCATTAATCTATATCTTCGCTCCAGGCCCTAAAACACCTGACAAAAAAATATCTGACCGCTCAAAATACAATGATTTTAATTTTTTTATATTCAATATATAATTTAGAATCAATAAAATATTTCAATTAATAGAAATAATTGCATAATTACGATATTTTTGAAATGCTTATATCTTAGACATGCTTGATATTAGGCACATATTCCTTTAACATTTTTGACTAGCAATTTAGTCAGGTATCCACCCATAAAATATTACGTACTAGGTCTGTTACACCCTATATATATAACTGTTTCGTTCGTCTCAACTCATAATTTACGCCAATTACTTACAAACACTCAACGTTCGCATCTGACAAGAAAATTTCTCACATCCTGCTTTCTTAGTTTACACAGAACAACGAGTACCTACTTATATAGGTAGGTTCTTTAGTACCCGAGAAGTAGAGAATGTCCTATCTGAGACCCTCAGCATGAAAACCTTTCAAACAATCTCTTACTAAGAAGCAATACCGAAGTCAATACATTATATAAAAGGTGATTTTTAAATGCATTTTATACAAATAATAATATAAGAATATTATTCATAAATTCCAAAGACAAAGATGTCAAATTTAAAAATTCCGGTGTTCATAAACTTAACTATAAAGATTGTTACTGCTTTCTATATTGGAAAAACTGGTCGACATTTTAACATAAGAGTCAAAGAGTATTTAAGATGTTTAAATAGTAATATTTTTTCAGAATTTTCCAATCATTTATTAGAAAAAGATCATGCTTTTGACAAAAATTTGATTGCCTGTTTTACATATAAACAATGTTGGTCCTAAATTGAATAATTTATAATCACTATAAATAAATAAAGCGTGTAAAACTAACCAAAATATAATATTACAAATAACCAGTTAAATTTAACCACTAGTCCTATCCTAAAAAAACATCTTAAAATTTTTTCCAATAATTTTGGATCATTAAGTCATTTTCCACACCATTCATCATCGTAAAAATTTAAATTAGGTACTAGATTTATTTTTTAAATAATAATAATTCTTATTAAATAGAATTTTAAAAATATTAGAACAATTTGACATATCACACACCTAGATAACCAAAAAAAAACTAACAACTCAAAAAACCAAGAATTTTGAGTTATTATTGTATTCGGATACGCAAATAACTTATCCCCAGTTATCGAATAGTGCCATTTTAGGATATATTTATGACCTATAATGTTATTTAGTTTCATAACTTTACTAACAAAAAAAGATAATATTTTTTTGTCTTCTGAAAAATGACATTTTGAGTTGTCTTAGTTTTGATCTAGGTGTGCGATATATGGTTTTAGATAGTTTATTTGACATCCTGATGAAGGAAATGGTATTTTCCGAATCCGATTGGTGTATTAAACATGACTCAAAACAAAGTTTAAAATAATCTATATAAAAATGAATAAAATGCAAAATTTGCAACAAATATTTTAAACATACATAATTTATTATTAATATTAAACACATCACTTCAATATTACGAAATGTAGTAGCAAGAGTAAACACCTGAGATTCAATCGAACTCTCAACCTCTTTTCTAGCTTTTCGTTATTGAATGAGTATCTTACTACTAAGCTGAACGAGCACATTGTTTTTAATTAAGCTTTATAAATAGTAATCTGATAATATTTTTAGTAGTTTCGTCAAGGCGGGACGGGACACACATCATTTCGGCAAACTTTTTTTCAAAATATTTTTATCGATTAATAAAATCAATATTGACAGTAATTTAACATAGTTAAATGGGCAGAACTACTAAATAACCATAGTTGCAAATGTATAACAAGTAATATGCCTTTGCGTTCCTAATTTTAAACTTTCATTTGCAGATATTTCCAACCTTGTAAACGATTGTTTATGTAAATGCCTTGCATAGTTGATATATTAGCAAGTTTCTGATTAATAATAAGCACACATATGATGTACGAACTGCGCTAACCTTTTTATTTTTGCTGTCTTTCTGGTCCGATGTTATGGTTCTTTTAGGTGGGTAGTCTTCTTTAGATTTCGACTGACCGAAGCGCGCACTGGTGGTTTATTTTAACCTCTGGACTGGTCGAAGAACGGGATGTAATTAAACCGCCTATCGTTTACCGTCTTCTCAACTTTCCGAAAAATGGCGGCAATACTCTCACACACATATACACACACACACAAACATGTACATTATTGTAAACCAGGAAACCCAGTGGTGCCAATCGAAGTAACAACAACTATGTTCGCGATGGCGCTTTCTGTCACGATTACGCCATTACCGAATACGGACTTAATTCAAATTATGCATTTTTGTAGTTAGACCCTGTGATACTAAGTCCTCGATATTTTTTTAAGAAGTCAACAAAGATCATCGACCATTGATTGAAGAACTTTATTTTCACATCAAATCCCATCTTTATGGTAATATCACAGAATAAAATTGTCAAGTATGTAAAAGGTCTTATTTATATAGATATAAAGGAACTTACTTGTAAGCGTACACTAATAAAGTAGGTGTACATAATTGTGAAATTTTCATATAGGAATATATTTACAATAGATGACCAAACAAATATTTATATATACAACTTTCTTTTTCTAAAGCAGTATTGAACTATGAGGAAAATTCCTAAAAAATGTATTGTAACTTCATAATTATGCTTTCAAAATTCTCTAATATGTATACGTGTGTAAGTTCCTCAAAAAAAAAACTCTTGTTGAAACTACTTTTGAATATCCTCATACACAAGTTATATGACTTTAAAAATGAGGACATAATTAATAGATTGGTTAAGGTATCAATTTTCACTCTAAATTAAAAAAGCACCATGTATTTAACACCGAGTATAGATAACTATGAAAGATTAGATCATAATCGATATAAATATAAAGAGTTTTGTTATTAGGAGATAGATTTGTTTTTCACGTCAATATAATAAATACTATGATGAAAGTAGTTTGAGTGAAATCGAATGTGTGTATTATATTTCATTAGTTATATTTTTCACCGATTTTAATGGGCGATTAATATAAGTAACAATTTGCATAACTGATATAATAAACGATAAAAATGACATAGTACAATTATTTTTATGGACGAAAATATTGGTAAATAATTAAAAGTGTTATGTTATAAAGAACATTGGAATGCAATGAATAAAACATTAAAAAATCTTTCTGCATAGCTATTATATTTTTAAAATGTTTATAATTAATTTCAAAAGAGGCGAATGAAAATTAATTTATTCTAAAAGTATTAAGGTAAATATAATTAAAATCATATTATTTGTTTAAATAAATTATTTTATTTAAAAAAGAAAAAAAATATAGGTGACACCTTTATACGATTAAATAATATTTTAGGAAGCTCATGTTTGTATTTTCGCGATGTGATTTCAGTATAGAATTATATATAGGTAAGCGCTCAAAGCCATACTTTTCTGGTATTTTTTTATTTAAAAATAGAGATGCGAACACGGAATACATGACACATTAATATTCTTATTATTTTCAAACTAAGTTAAACACTTGAACGATGAAGATAGGACTAACTTTCTGGTCTCCTGGAACGGGGTGCGAACCCACGACCGCTAGATCACTAGGCCAGCGTCTTAACCACTAGACCAACAAGCTACTCAAACACATAGCCCAACACAGGTGAGAAAGGTCTAGGATACAATCTATAATTGTTTTAATAAAATCTAAATTTACAACAAACTACACTACAATAACAGATGGAAACAAAATATTATATTAACAGTATGTAAGATAATTTCAAATTTAATAAGTAAATGCTTCGTTTCTGTGCAGTTCTTCGCAAATTATGTAGTGTTTAATTTTCGTTTATTTTTTATCATATTATATAGAACGACATTTAGTGTTTAGTGGATATTTATTGAATTATTGCTGTGTCTTCCACTCCAGAAATCGAAGATTATTTGTAATTATAAATTAGGGTAAAAGCGTAAATATATTTTTTTACGTAGAAACTAAATTCTTTCAGAAAGGGTCACGAGATATGTATGGAAAAATAAAATGTTTTTTGTTGAAAACACAGACCACCAAATATATAGACATGAACTAATGCAAATTCCTTGTCCCAATATTTTCATTTTGGTGCCACTTAAGCAATCAAATAGCTCCGCGACTTTTTTTAAAAATATGACTCGATTGGAACGAAAATTTAAACACTGTTAATATAATATGCATTAATGTAAAAAATATATATTGTTTACATAAAAATTAAATTTGAATAGGTTGAAAGATTAAATTGAAAAGCATCGAGCATTTCATTATTTAGTTGATAGTTGATCTAATTTTGGTAGCCCGAAATTAATCCAAAATTGAATCCCAAAAGAATCGGGAATATACCGGAATTCAAAAATACTGTAAACATATAATATTATATTTTTACTATTCACAGAAATTTATAAAATATTTTTAGAACCAGCGCACTAAATTCATAACATACATACGAGTAATGTACGCAATTTGAAATAAATTATAAACTTATTATGAAATGTCAAGGTTATAAATGATTCTATAATTAAAAATATTTTGGGTTTATTAAACAGATGCAAAAACGTCAAACTTCTGGTTAGATAAAATGAGATCATCATCATAAAATACATGGATATTTTAACCATTACCATACAAGTTATTTATCAACTCAGAATGTACTTTTCAAGGCGATATATTTATTTTAGTCTGGATCCTGGTTACGGCTACTTCGGATATGTGAAGGAATAACTTGTAATGTGTAACCTACCATTGTCGTGAAAACGGATGTACCTGTCTTTTGTGGGCGATTTACGAACCACGGTCTAAATAATGGTCACGTTTAACTACACGCCAATTGTTAATGCAATCCTAAAGTCCTTGACAAAAAATATATAGTATCTCACACCATTTAAATACGGTAAACCTACATACAGACACCATAACAAAGCGAATTAATGTTTTCATGTCGAGACCCCCTAAAAGGAATCGCTGCTGCTGTCTATTTGTCATAATGATTTGTGTGCATATAATAAGAGCTTTTATTTTATTTATTTATTAACATAACAAGATCCTATATATTTTTTTATGAACAACGTAAGTTTATGATTCATTAATCATGGCCCATCAAACTTAATATATAGCAGATCGTTGATCATGGCCCACCAAACTTGATATACAACAAATCGTTGATCATGGCCTACCAAACTTTATATGCAACAGATCGTTGATCATGGCCCACCAAACTTGATATATCATGATCGTTGATCATGACCTATCAAACTTTATATGCAACAGATCGTTGATCATGGCCCACCAAACTTGATATACTATGATTGTTGATCACGGCCTACCAAATTTTTTATGTAACACGTTTATCATGGCCCACCAAACTTGATATACCACGATCGTTGATCATGGCCTACCAAACTTTATATACAACAAATCGTTGATCATGGCCTACCAAACATTATATGCAACAAACCATTTATCATGGCCCAGCAAACTTGATTTTTGACAAATTTTCGAACCTATATGTTACACTATTTCAAATGAATGCATCTATCGTTGCATTATTTGAAACCCATCTACATTGTTTTTACGGAATCTCAAATACCTTTGAATCCCGATAGCGCAACAACAATATTTTTCGATAAAATTGATTTTATATGTGTATCTTTCTAATTAATACATTTAATTAGTATTTCAAATATCACAGACCTATGTTCTGAATAATTACAACTTCACAATAAGAATGTGTTCTCCTTAATAAAATTACTAGATTAATTTACATTAAATGATAATTTAGCCGAGAGTGCCTTCTTCTAAACCCCATTCACTTCGTGTGCTGGTCTGATGTATTGATACATTCTTTCAAGTGGATATTGAATTAAATCGGTGGCCTCGAAACTCTCAGATGCGACGGGTTTCGTTATTCTCGGAATCTCATAGAAACTCGGGAATAATACCTACTTACAGACCATATTAGTAAATCATGCGCAATGAGGGTGAACTCTGATGATATGGTAAATGGTACTCATAATAAACTAGAGCATGCGATGGGAACTGATATATGCAAATCAGGTAGAAACAAGAGTCTATTTGGTCACTCGCAAACCACTTTTCAGCGGCGTGCACTCTATACAACCAAAAACGAAAATGCGAAATAAATCCTAATTAAATATTTTAAAAATATATTATGTATTAAGTATATGGGTGCAGTATAAATAATCGAATGTGTTTTCTTACTTACATATGTAAGAGTATATTTCTTTCAGATTAATATAACCTCTACTGATAAAATAGCCTACCGTACTTTTACAGTATCTCTATTAGTAGCATAACCTAGGTCCATGACTAGTGCACGCCACTGGCAATTTCATAATGAGGAGAACGGATAATACGAAGAATGTGTTCATTATAAAGTACCTTAAACAGCTGTTACATTATGATTGAAAATTTTGTAAAATGTATAATAATTGTACAGACACCTTCTCAGATAATTTATCAGCTGCAGATAGCAACAATGGAACATTTTAACAAAAATTGTGCAAATGAATTAATCCGGATGTTAATCTCAATATGGGTAAGAAAAATCTTTTGTTACGATTACATAAATCTTAATATATATGTATTTATTACGAGGAAGTAAGAGATTCAATTGTTAATTAGGTGAATGGCGAAATTACTGTTCGCTCTTCACGAAATAAAATGCCAGAGAAAATCTACCATTATGTCACTGAAACAATGCGCAGAGTCAAGTGCTCTTACATTTATTGACTTTGAAAGCGTTCTTTATTTAAATTGTTTTCATTTCTTTTTTTCCCTGGCAGAGAATGTTTATAGCTTGTGAATAATTTAATAGAGACGCTGTAAAGAAACTAGTAATCATTGGTACTATAAAACACCATTGGTTATATACAATGTTTCGTGTAGTTTAAGCTAAAACGCCTAACCACGAAGTTACTGCTTCAAGCGTCAACAGATACATTTTTTTTTTTATCAATTAATTCAAAATTTACATTTTTTTATACCTCAAATAAAGTATTACTAATATAATGTAATAAAAATATTTTTTAATACATTGTGAGGAGGTACATACATTACAATCTGTCTGGATGTGTGAGTACATTGTACATTGTACATAGGTATACATTTATACTTGTTTATTTGAGAATGTTTTGAATATCTAAAAAAATATGAAACAATCCTAGTATAAAAAACATTTTATAAGAATGGTACCATTATATATTATTTTTTTATTAATAACTGCTACTAATTAAGCGATTTAATGATAACAACTTGATGACCTTGAATTTATACAATGTTACAGTAAAAATATGGAACCTCATGAAACCTCTCATAAACGTTCAGCACATGCGTGAATTGCAATTTGATGACCGACCGCAACTCTCCTTCAGTAAATGGTGTATTAATTTTAATTATTATACACGTAAAAGCAAAATATTACGATAAATGTTTGAATAAATTTAAATACAAAATTAAATGATCAATTAAAATATACAGATTGGGAAACATACAACATAGATAGAATTATGTAAAGTTAGAGGGAATCAGATTTAGTTATAATTTATGATATGGGTTTAGGGGAAAGTGGGGTTGTCTTTGATTTGAGCCGGCCCTAAAAAATAACGATGGAAATTTTGATTCACGCAGGAGGATATACACGTTTATATCATAGTGAGGGGTGATGTATCCAGGGGATGGAGAGAGGGTATTATAGATTTGCGCTGGATTCTAAAGAGTAGCATTGTAATATTTCTGGAACGTAAATTAATATATTTTATATCTGTCTTGAGGGTATTCGGGCCAGGGGGAGGGGGGAAGATCTCTAACGTATGGAAAGAATGGCATCCAATATAATATATATTTGTATCGGGGAGCGGTGTTGGGGTAGCCAAAGGGAGGGGTATGATGAGGGGGTCCTGATGAATGACCATGCAAACTTAGTTTAGATCGGTTAAAGGTGTACGATTGTATAGATAACAGATACAACGATATTATATACATAGATTTGTGTTTATGTAAATGCCTTCGATAGCTGGTTCCCAGGTTTCCGATTAACAATAAGCACATATATGATATATAAACTGCACTAACCATTTTATTTTTGCTGTCTTTCTGGTCCGATGTTGTTGTTCTTTTAGTTGGGTTGTCTTCTTTAGATTTCGACCGACCGAAACGCGCACTGGTGGTTTATTTGGATGTAATTGAATAACGCCTGTCGGTTACCGTATTCCTAGCTTTCCGAAAAAAGGGCGGCAATACTCACACACACACACACATGTACATTATTATAAACCAGGAAACCTAATGGTGCCAATCGAAGTAACAAAGCACGTAAACAATTATATTGAACACAAACATCTTCAAACATGAAAAAATTAATGTAAAAGATTTTGTACCAAATCAATGTTTTTAGGAGTATCTATTTTAAGTATGTTGCGAAACACCAATAATAAGGAATAAACTGCACAATTCGTAAATATTATTAATAATAATAGTAAATAATAAGGTGGTTGAACTCGTAACCTTCCCGAGTTGACGGCACTCCATGTAAGAGTATGTTTTTCATGTCTTGTCTCGACTCAATTTCTCGCTCCAGACGGAATGATTGCAAGGTTGTGTGACTCATTACAGATAAAAATAAACAATGACAACTTAACCAGTTATGGTGTCTGCTGTGTGCACGGTTCGTTTTACTGCTATCATCAATCTCAGGGTCGTGGGACATTCCTCCCTGTTTTATATTTAATTAGATTATATTACATCCTGGAACGATACCCAGGATCTTTGAATTAATACCACCGTATTGAGATAGCAATTGTATTTTATTTACCTTTCATTATGATATCATTGTAAATGATTAACATAACTTTTTAATAAGACAATTCTTGTGCTTATATACAGGTGTTTCAGAGATAATAGTCCAAACGGAGCCTACGGTTAGGTTAGGTTAGGTTAGCTAGCAACACTGAGCGTCAAATATAATTTTCTGAAATTCAGTGGTTTAGAAGTTATTCGAATTTCAACAAAAAAGTTAAAATAGCTTTTTTTCAATTAGCCGTGGACTAATTAAAAAATGTTATTTAAATCTAAATGCTTTTCTAAAGATACTAAAAGCTTATGTAGTAACTACATTATCACAGAATACGTGTGTTAAATTTTATCACGATAGGTTCAGTATTTATGGCACAGCGCTCATTTTTGTCAAATTTCTCGTAAATCACGAAAAGAATTTATTAATAAATAAATATGTTAATAAATTATTCAAACATAACTCGGATAATCTTATTTGAGCTCAACGGTTTGCTAGTATTGTCCTTTAACCGTAGGCTACATTTGGACTACTATCTAGTAATATACTTATTATAATTAGACAGTTAGATTTTATTAGTATTAATAATTTCTTCATGCGCATCTCTTTATTATAACCCGTAAAGGTACTCCAAAGAGAATACACGTAACAACGAAAATCCGAATACTTTTGACAGGATATAATTTGCGTTCATTAATGGCAACTTTATCGTTTTCTAGAGAAGAATGTGGTTTTGCAATACCGACGTGATGGTTCAATACTATTACAACTTACATCACGTGTCTCGTAAAACTTCGAGTTAGTAAGGGTAAAATTGATCGTATGAAATTACCGCAATCTTTTCTTATTTAGAACACCCATTTAACTGTAGAAATTTCCCTAAAAATATTCAAATCTTGTACACTATTGAAGTAAAGATGCGATATTATGCACTTAATAATTGCAGAGTACTTCGGTATTGCGGATTCGATGAGATACGATACTTGCAATGCACGACTATTGGTACCTATCTTCCAACATCGTAAGCTTGTTCCATGTCCGTGTCATAATAAAAAGGTATAAAATATAAATAGCACATAGCTGTTTGAAATCATCGCGATTTAATGTAGCGGAATAAAAAATTTCTCGCACCTAACAATAATACACTATTTTAATTATTGTTAAAGTAAAAACATGTTTTAAAGGACTTTTAATATTATATTTGAACAACCCACGTCACTTATCAATAATAAAACTTTAAGAGTTATAATATTACCTTTAATATTTACACGCATGCTATGATAGTTTATTTCAAGAATAGTTTTTTTTGTTGCTGGAACATGATCATGCACATGATAATTCCACTTATTGTATGTGGCTGGACCTGCCTACACAAAAGGCCTATCAACTTTCTTGCATTGTGCGATTTAAAAAAAAAAGTTCTATATGTTTAAAAAAATTTACGCTACTTCCAAAAATTTTACTTTATCCGTGTATCCGACATCCCGCAATTTTCATTAAAATATAAATGGGCATCACATAACTATTAAACTTTGAAAAATAATGCATTGCGCACTAGCCATTTTTTTCTCTTTTTATAATATTTTAACAATTGTTGGTAATGCCTCCTCACTAGCGTGATCCTGTGCCGGGGTGGGCTGTTGTTTAAATGTTATTTGAATGTTTAAGACTTGTAAGAAAATTTGATGACTTCATTTAATTTCTGATTTTTATGTAGAGCTCGTCGTTATTTCTCCTTTTATCGTCTCCTCTTCTAATTCTTTATTCCATTGTATATTTCATAGATTACCAAATATATAGACATGAATTGACTATCGCAAATTCTTTGTTTCAATATTTTCATATAGGTGTCACCAACGTGATCATTTTGGTACCACTTACGCAATCAAAGAGCTCCGCGACTTTTTTTCAATATATGCCTCGATTGGAACGAAAGCTTAAACGCTGACAATATTATATGCATTAATGTAAAAAATACGTCTTGTTTACACATAGATTTAATTTTCGAAGAGTGAATACTTTTACTGTTGCATAAATGTGTCATAAACTATCCGATTTATATTTCGACCAAGAATGTGTGTAAAAAGTCCCTCGTCTCGTAACTAATGTTCCAAACTCCTCTCTTGTATACTTTATTTCATGTCTATTCATTTACTAATCTGTGGTATATTTAGTTTCTTTAATACTATTCCATTTTTTGTATCTTTTATTTCCATTGGCAGTTTGTTGTACGAGTAGATAGGAAAATTTATTGCATATATTTAAGATTGTGGGATTATTCAAATTAATTGAATATTTATTTTGAACTCATTCGAATTGGCATTTTTGATTCGGTAGATTAGAGTGTTCAGTAAATTCACAAATGGAAAAAAATATATAATGAAGTAAAATGCCTGCAGATAAAATGTAACGTCTGTATACACGGTAACTGTAGCTCAGCTGTATACCAATAATAGAAAGGTCAGAGTTCGAGTCCCGGTGATGACTATATTTTTTTTAATGATTTAACTCATTTATTTTATAAAATTTATTAACACATTTTATAAAATAATTTTGAAAATTTAACACTTGCAAGAGAAAAGATTAACCTGTGGCTTGCGCTTTTCTCCAGCACGCACATAGCTCTTTATTCAAATTTATGTTTAAGCGTATATAAATGGTCAAGAAAACAAGTTTCAAAAGACCATTGTTAATGATGAATTGACTACATTCATTCATTATTCGGCGTTTCACTTTCCAATATATACAATCAAATATACACAGCATCTCAGCCGACATTCAGTCTTCCTACGGCGGTCATTGGATTAGCCAAACCATATTTTCGATTCGACGCGTCCGATCATACGTAGTGTAGGCTACTCACACACACGTCCACATGTTGATACGGCATGAACTCAAACTAGAAAGACATGTAGGAAGTGAACCAATATGGTCTGCATTATGTACTCTTTCTACACAACAAATGCACGAGAAATGTCGAAGATGTGATTAGACAACAATTTTGATCCAAGCTAAGATGATAGATGACCAATCAATCCGCTGTCGTGAGTGAAAGATACTTTAGTTTCGTGCAGGACCACCACGCAATATCGAAGAGTATAAAAACAAAACTGTACTTGATGACGAATTTTAAGATTAGCCAGGAAAATTGTGGATCTGGGTGCGGTTTAATTAGCCCTTAACCAGATTCGTAGGTGAATTTGGACCCGACAAAAAAATAAAAACTTAATTTCGAATTTTGGCATTAGAATTTCGCGCGCCTGGCTAATCTCATTACGTCGCGCGCTGCGGCGGGCGCTGGACATTCAGTACTTAAAGTTTACTGGAAGCGGAGGTACACTTTGCTGTCGGGTCCAAATGGATAGACGATACCAGTTACGTAAGCATTTGTGTTTTGTTTATATTCATCCATTTTGTATTTTTAGGGCTTTTTAGTTAAAATGGTGGGATACCTCAATAACCAAGATAGTACTGCTTTGTTGGAAGACGAAAATTGGTCAGATAATGGGGACTAAGTAAGGAACACCAAGTAGAAGATGAAACAGAACCTACGACGTCAACGGCTCAAGAAAGACGTAAAAGAGGAAGATGCTAAGAATGCGGCCCTAATAAACAGTCGCAAAAATGTGATACACGTTCAAATTATATTAGTAAACAACATTTAAAAAAAATGTCTTATATACTAAGTGCCATACATAGAGTAACGTTTTCTTTTTTTAATTTTATTTAAACTGCCATTTTTTTAAAATATATCGTTGATATTAAAAGAAGATAATATTTTTGTTAAGGGGAAGATACGTGAAACCCAGTCAATTAGAAAATACTAAAGAGAATAAAGTTATTTATGCATGTTGTTAAATAAAAATTGGTTTACCTTATAAAAGAGCTTGTTTTATTACATTCCTATAAAAAAAAATCCACCAAAATAATAACAATTATTAAGAAATTAGAAGGTATTTTGCTGTTGGGTCCATTTGGACTCACGATTTCATATACGTTTGTCAAAATGACGATTCCGGTTGAGAGTGAAAAACAAGTGAAATATTCTCCGCCTATTTTCAAGAATAAAAGTCAATTTTAAAATTTACTTCATAAAAATGTTTCCGTAAATGGACGTACATAATAAATTGATCACTGAACTCAGTCACATTCCGATCGCATGCATCACAAATCACACCAACGCGCCAGCACAGCGTAATAACACCACACCATAAATGAAGCATCATTTAAAAATAAACTAATAAAAAGATTTGGAGGCCACCGATTTTAATTTAGCTTTGACCGAATAAATTAGCGAAATTCCGAGATTTTCTTCATTTATCTGTTACTTATCTTTATGTACCTCACTAAGCGCGGAGCTAGGTACGTCTACACCCTTTGCACCTGTCTCATGCCAGCCATGATCGGTTTGCTTTATAGAGTGGCCAGATCAAAATAAGTTATCTTACATTCTTCTATCTCTTTTCCCACACAGTATCTCTACAGATTTAATAGATCACGTCTTGCAATAAGTCATTGGTCGGGAGCGCACCGCGCGTTCGCGGTTGAGCAATATTTAAAGTGCGGTGATTCATTGGTTCATGCGCGTCGGGCTTTTTGTACTCACTTTAATATTCGACGAGTAAGTGATGGGCCGAGCGCGTAACTTATCTTGTGTTGGATTCAAAAGTTCAGACAAGAAGGGACAATGGTTAACCAAACTCCTCCTGGACCATCAACGTCAGCAGCGACGCCAGAACATGTGCCTCAACTTCGACGTGAAATTATGCGCAATCAGCATAAATCGATAAGGAAGATTGCAGCTTATACTGGAATAAAAAAATCAACAGTGCACGTTATTTTGTCAAAGAAACTACAGTTTCACCCATACAAATTACAAATCGTGCAGTTTCTCAACGAAAATGACTGTTCGATGATCTACTGAGAACGATGCTGGAACGTTTTGGAACAGCACGAATGCTTGGAAACATATTGTTTACTGACGAAGCATATTTTCATATCAATGGCTATGTTAATAAACAGAACATGAGATACTGGTGCCCCGACAACCCAAGGGAACCCCATCAAAAAATTTGCATTGTCCAAAAACGACAGTGTGGTGTGCAATTTCTGCCTGAGGGATAATTGGCACTTATTTTTTTAACCGAATGACCGACGAGGTTTTGGTACCGAAATTGCAGTTGTTTTCCAGATTCAACAACATAACACAATTTCAGCAAGATGTCCTTCTCTTACGCCGCCTGGTTGGCATTTTTTTAATGCTACACATGAGGCTGTTTGATGGCGCCCCGCAGACAGTGATAGGGCGATACCGCACAGTCTCCTATATAAATTTTTCTCTCATTGTACCCGACATTTGTTTTATTTTTATTATAATAATATATACAACATATGAATTGCATTATACAAATAATATCACACAAATAATACTTAAATTATAGTCACCTACAAACCATAAGGCCGGGGAGCAGGAGAGACATTAGGAGACACTCCCTTCCGGGGAAAAAGACGGCACAAAAATAAATACAAGTAAGGAAAGGGACTCACCCCATAGACCACTGCCGACAGATTTAACTCTTGGAAACAGTACACCATGTATTACAGATTAGTTAGACTATATAAGTAAATATAATAAGGTTTTATTAGTGACCAAGAAGAAACGTTATAGCAAAAAGAAGAGAATTTTTTTCCATTAGGTTGAAGTTCTCCGAAGGATCTCCCATCGGGAGAAAAAATAGTCATTCATTATTTTTATATGTAGTAATAAATTGAAATTAATCGGTATATTTTATAAAACTATATCGATATTAGTCGCCGAGAATATTTGAAAAAAAACGTTTTCAGGGAATTGTTCGTAATTTTTCTTGATAGAAAAATGAGCATTAGCATATTTACTAGTTACGTAATAATAGAGGTAAATGTCTAAAATTGATATATGTACATATGAACATACTCATATCTTGGAAAAGTTAACGAAAAGTTTAGTACAAAACGGGATAGAAAACTCGTAAACAAATAATGAAATGAAGATGTGTAAAACGGATTCAGTTATATGATCTCTGAATGAAATGAAAAATGAAAAGGTGAATCTAGAAACTGATTAATCCTTCTATAGAGCGAGCTATTGGTCAACATTAGTCTGTCACAATAGTCGCAATAACAATGAAGCAAATCACTCAAATCTAAAAAAATCAAGATTTCCTATTTGACCTTAATGAAATCGAATTATCTTAATTTTGTGGTTTGAATGGCCAGTTGTTATTATTAGATCTATATTATATTATTAGGTAATTTATTCTTTCTACCTCGGCTTCATGTTCAGGGGGGAGGCATCTAGCCTGACTGGTTCTTTTTTTTAAATATTGACTCAGCTCCTTGTGGTGACAGCGTAGGGTGACAGAGTTCAGGCTTATAGTTGATGATAAGACGATGCTCAATTATCCAGGCAAACCGGGACTCTGGACGCGATATTCTTATGCTATAGCGACAGTCTGTTCTCACTACACCGATTATATTAATCAACTTTTTATAGATCCAGCGGGATCCTTTTTGATACTTTCACATTTACGATTAAACGCAGAGATCATCACAAACTAAGCTTAAACTCGAGGCGCACAGTTTAAATTTTCCCCGGAATTACAATCTATGAAGCGCTTACTTGATACTTTTAGAGACGATATTGATTTTATTTTCTAATTGAAAATAAAATCTCGTCTTAGGTGGAGCCACTTCTCCCGGCGGAGAATATCAGAAGCCTATGGTGATGCATCCCTTAAGGAACATTTTGCGGACGTGACTTTAGTCACGTTCGCCGCATCTCTTTATTGCTGCACCCTCGCTGCGTCGATACACCTGCGTCTAACAATACCGAGTTTTTATAACCGTCCGTCCCTTACTTCGACTAAATGCTTTTGTATCCTTGAACAAAATATCGTTTTGGGTAATTTTGCATTCTAACAATATTCAACACGTTTGCAGGAGCGCGCCTGGCTCATGCATGTGTGAGAATGTGGATATGATTTGTCGAAATACAGACAAGCTAAATCATTTTTTATTAATTATAAAACACATCAATATCTCATAATCTCGAATAAAAAACTATTATATATGATAAAATATACAGAATGATAAAACAGTCAAAACACTAATAAACAAAATATTAACATAAGTGTATGCATGTCTGGTTTATTAATTGTTATTATGCAATAAATGGTATTCAAACAGCAGTAAATTTGTCGTTTGATGATATTGAGATGAGAGCAATAAAATTTAGTCGAACTATTTATCTTCAATCTCCAACGTTTCCTGTATATATGGAACTGGCGTCTCTTTTGGGTTAGATCTAGTGATGAATTCTAACCGTTATTGTGACTGTGAATGTGAAATTTGTGTTCGATTGTAACAATGATTAGTAACGGATTATTCGTAATTCGGCGAGCAATCACTGATATACTGGAAACTAAACCTCTAACAGTAAAATATCAGTTACCAATTATCTTATAAAATAAATACCAAAAGTACAATCACAGTCACAATTACGATTAGCTCATCACTAGTTAGATCGCATTTTTGTAGATCGTTTCACGGTTAGACGGTAACGTCAGGTAGAGTCAAGGCGTTGCCTAAAAAAATTACGGTACTACGGTATTCTCAATTGTGAAAGATTTAAATGTCCTGCGATCTATCAAAATACTTTTTAAATACACGCGATTTACATTACTTGTATCCTCTGAATTCCAATGAATAATGTTGTCCCTTTTCATCTCATGCAAATAAAATTGTACAGCTATCTCTCTATTATAGTTATAAATACAAATTGTTGAGTTAAATTGTTAGATTGCCGTTATAAAGCGAAACGCGTCTCAAGTAAATTAAACGAGTAGAATCAAAAAACAAGCGTTTTATTTTCACATATGTGATTATAGCGTTCTACAAACTTACCTCGGAAACAGTAAAAATATATATTATTAACATTATATCCTTGTTATATATTATAGTATTTGAATACTTCTAGACGTAACATAATAATATATTATATTTATTGCTATTTAAAAAATAAATCTCAATCCACAAATAGTTAAGTAAATTGAATAACCGGTCAGCATTCTGCAGAATATGGTTCAA
Source organism: Eubasilissa splendida (assembly GCA_031772225.1). Classification (NCBI taxonomy): domain Eukaryota; kingdom Metazoa; phylum Arthropoda; class Insecta; order Trichoptera; family Phryganeidae; genus Eubasilissa; species Eubasilissa splendida. The sequence continues at coordinate 21,813,292 of CM062847.1, forward strand.
ATACTGAACGTCAAAAAGAGAATGAATCTCTTCCGCGGTCGATACACGTGACCGCGGCGGCACCGGCGACCTTTAGGCGCAGTCGGTGCGATACTGGTAATGCAGCCGTCAATCATCATTTTAGAAAGAAGCATAATTATGAACGCCTTCGAAGATCTTCGAGCTAAATCAGACATTAATTTATATAATGCATTTAACTTTTACTGTGCGCACGTCTCGATTGCGGTGTTGAAAAGAAAGGTTATCATCACGCATCAGATGAGTCTTTCTTTTGCTTAATTTTAGAAAATAGCTCAGTGACACGGTGAATGTTTATCGAGCAATAGAATGCGAGTACCTGCACCATAGCCATAAGTTCAAATGGGAGGTTGTAGTTCTGGCATTCATTCATTTATGAAATATATTATTAAATACAATTTGAAGATTGAGCTCGTTTCTGAGAGAATTGGCATTAAAGTGTTCCTACATGAGTTGTTTGAAAAAAATTGCAGAGAATAAGTGTATGAATAATTATTTATTCACGTATGTAAATATGCCTTTATAAATCATTATCATTAGTCCATATATTAGATTTTTTAAACACGCGTGTAACCTTTATAGAATTGAATTATTGACATTTCTATTGAATTATTTAAAAGCAGGCTTTTAAATTGTATTTGTCAAAGTTCATTAATACTTTTGTTACTTATACAATAAAATAAAAATTTTAATATATTAAATACGTTATCTGGCACAGAATTGTTGAAAACGTAGTTAGGCGGATGACGTGAGTTATTTTCTTTACACTACTACCTACAAAAATATCTATGAAATATTAATAATATTCAATATTAATGGATGTATGACAGACTTAATATGGTAAAAAAATATACGAATTCTGATTGGACTACACAATGGATGGATTCAAATAATCATAAGGGTAATCGGCTTAAAATAATTCAAAGATCTATTCCCCGCACCCCCTGGTTCTCCAAAAGGAAAGTCTCCAAAAGAACAATATCAAATATCTCTAGAATGAGAATTGGGCATTGCCAGGTAGCCTCACATTTATTCAGATTGAACTTAATAGATTCCCCAATGTGTGAGTGTGGTGCCGAGGAGGAAACCCTTGACCATATCCTTTTTGCCTGTCCATTGCGGATCACAGGTTTTTTTAAAAGTAATCTCGTCAATGGTAATTTTCAACTCCCGGTTAACTTGTGTCATCTTTTTTCTCTTAACTCGACACATTTATCTATATAATACAATGGTATTGACCCGTAATATAATATTTCCTATTCTATAATATAATTGTACTTTTTTTCTATAAAATAAAGTTTTAACTTGATTAATGGCACAGATCACTCTTGAAGGGCGGATTGCCTATTTAAAAGAAGAAGAAATATTTATGGCTGTATTTAAAAATACCAAATTGATTCACATATAAATACCTACATTTGGGTGATAGAGCCGCAGGTAGAGAGAATACAATTCCAAGTATCAAGATATCACGAGTGATGGGTTCAAGTTCCGACCAATGAAACAATCGAAAATGATTGCATCTCAGTCACAAAAAAGGTTTTTTTTCATTTATCGTAAATTGATTATGCCAGATTTCCACCAATCACTGCCGGTCAAAAACTTAAGATTTGATTTGAATCAAATATCCGTCCATCATGACCGACTTTCTCGGGTTATTTCTGCATACATTAAAACATGATCAATCCGAGGCTGGACCGGCTGATCTCTTAAAGTTCATTATACTTGATCTTGATTCCGGTTTATTTTGTATATACGAGTACAGCAGTGGCTACACTTTTAATCGCAGTAGCCCATGTCCACAAGTGAGATTTTTATGAGATTTTTCGACTCGAGTCAATGTCCAATGAAATTCTTTGGAGACAACTCTCGACTTTCGTGCGCACACACCGAGTTTCAGAGATTCGAGTATCACTGTTTGTCTTGTACCATTCAGTTCATTGAACAATCATATTCTAAATACAAATTAAATGTATCAATTAGAAATATGTACATATAAAATCAATTTTATCGAAAAATATTGTTGTTGGTACCGATTTTAAATCGGTTAATGCACGTTTGAATCCCAACAATATTTTTCGATAAAATTGATTTTATATGTATATCTAATTGTAACATTTAATTTGTATTTAAAATATCACAGATCTATGTTCTGAATAATTACAATTTCACAATAAATAGATATTTGAGATTCCGTAAAAATAAGGTAGATGGCTTTAATGGAATGATAGATGTATCAATTTGAAAAGTGTAACATATAGGTTCGAAAATTTGTTGTCAATGTACTGTGTGCTGTAGCATAATCGGTTAATGCACGTTCCCCGGATTGGAAGAGATCCAGATTCGAATCTCGGCAGCAAAAACAATATTTTTAGATAAAATTAATTTAATATGTATATCTTTCTAATTAATACATTTAATTAGTATTTAAAATTTATATTATTCTATATTTCAATTCATCACAAATGTCACCTAAAAGTAACATAGATCCATACAATTATCTATTCTGAACGATTAGCAAATGTTATTAAATGTTAAACGTCACAGACCGTCTGTTCTGAATAATTACAATTTCACAATAAGAATGTGTTTTCCTTAATAATTATATTCTGTTCATCAGTGAGTGAATTGAAATGTGCCTAGCAGCAGTTAAAACGGAATAAATGTTTGTAATACAATGCTATCTGTTTGTCAGAACTTTAGTTCAGTCTCACTGACAAATCGAATGTCAGTATTATTATTTGTTTCTTTTTACCATCTAAACTGATATTAGAGTTTATATTCGGATTGCATTCTTAACACGTGTACGTGGTACTGAGATTTATCTCAGCGTGTCTCGTTCCTCGGACCAGGCCATAAGTAAAATTTACACGTATGAAAAAATCAACCATCAATCATTTCTTGGATATAAACGTTAACCAAAATGAAAGAAATCGGTATCATTTATTCTTTATTTATTTAAATGAATACAAATAAAATTAATCAACTAGAAAGATGCACAGAAAATAAATATTTATTGAAAAAGTATTTTAGTTGCTCCCAGGATTCAAACCTGAACCATTTCCTGTCAGGGGAAATGCGTTTTCAATTTCGCCACAACATTCAAGTGCCACTGTTCAGATTTTTTTTTATATATAGAAATGAATTTTAAATTTATCAACAGCGAAATCAAATATATATTATGAAAGTCATGATGTTAGCCAAGATGCAAAATATCACCCCGTGAAACGAACCAAATGTTTAATATTTTATCATTACGTAACGACGCGCTTGTAGATGTAATTAAACTATCGTACATTGGATACATTACGTGAAAAATATTATTAAATAAATTCGGAGAGTTACCGAGGTAAGGAAGATCCTCGGCATTAAGCCCCTATTTCTACAAATACAAAGGTATCTCGAACACGTCTTACGAATACCAGAGGAACGACTTTCAAGATGTGTCTTCTTGGCAACTCCAGAGGGAAAGCGGTCCAGGGGGGTGGGTCGCCCCAGGCTAATCCCGGTTTAGTAACAGCAACAAATACTGTATGAAATAGATTGGTCAGTAAGTACTGAATCAGACTCTCGATCTTCATGGGATGAATGAATAAACTAAATTTCGACGTTTGTAAATCATTATCATCATCAGTTCGTGTCAATCTATTGATTGATGAAGGCCTCCCCATAATATTTTCAAATATTTCTGACGCTGCTGCCAGGCCATTCCAGAATGGGATCCAATGTCAAATGGAGAAGGAAATCACGAGGCAGATCAAAGTCAATCCAGCGTAACTTTGGTCTGCCTCTAATCTCTTTCTTCCCCATGGTAACCACGAAGTACTTGATTCGTCCAACGATCGTCCGTTTCTCTGTATGTCACTGTATCCTGTTTTTTTTGCAAAGCTGCGCCCTAATTATTAACCCACGATCTTCTCGAGCTTTCGCAGAATAAATCTAATTGCCTCGATTGTCTCATCATTTTATCGTTGGACAGAACCAGTATGACGTCACATTAAGAGGGTTTGTACAAGTTAATTTATCAATCATTTAAATATTTTTTCACGATAAACGTGCTTTTGTTTATAAATTAAAAGATGGTCATCAAATATACTTCCTAGTAAACAAGATCACTGATTTATTAGTTAACGTGTTCTTACTGTACTTATACATACACAAAACACCATAAAAATTCTGTACATACATGTTCTGTTTGGATAATCAGAGAGAATACTGCCCTGGAATTTTGCGTCACATCTTTCGCTCATTCCACAAGTGGAGAAATTCTTCGAAACGCTGGTTGTTTTTTTCTGATATTAACCTTTTTCAAAAATATAATAATTTTTTGGTCAACATGTTCATGCTCAACGTTTTGTGCCATCCATTATCGCTTTTAATTTCTGTCTAATCATCCCTCTATCAACCAATATTACCTATAGTTATATTTTAGTTTCTTTGCATCATACAAATGAAATTTATCTTTGACAAAGAAATTATAATTTAATACATAAGATAAGCAGGACAACGATCGTCTACAACAACCGAGTGTTATTAAACTATAACAAAGATAACAGCTTTAGAAAAATGAATAACTTTTTAATCCATTTCTTGTAGTACATGTTAGTAATTTACGATATACGAGGCATGACAATTTATTATCTGGAATAGTCGCGTAATCGAAGAAGAAATTGTATCAAAATCACGCGAGTATTCCAGTTTAAACATATTTGAACTAATGCGTGCGTACATCGCACATTTCAAGTTGACAGAGTCAGTTATTAGTCTGCTATTGAGAAAGTAACAGATATCTGTTTGAAAGGTTTTCTGGATGAAAAAGCGATCACACGATTAGATCATCCTAACTTAACTCGTTGTAATTTCTAGTTATTTTCATAATTAAAATCTGGGTAAATTGAAATATTCTGGACAAAGATTTTTTAATACAAATGATGTGAGACAGGTACACAAATCGGTGCATAGAGGACCAAGGCTTCGAAGGCGTATGCACCTGTTTAACAGCCACTAATGTACAGATCCACACGTATATATTTTTTTGATACATTTCGGGAATAACCTCATATACATTTTTTTCTATAACAATGTTGTTGAATACAGAGAAAACCACACGCCTACGCGTTCACTAACTAATTCAAAAAATTATATATATCTAAATTAAATTTATTCGAGTGAAAGTTTTACCTTACGTACTTTTCTACCGTTGGTATTATCATGTTCTGTATTTTTATATTACGAAATAACTATTTTGAATTTAAACAAAACGTTGACATAATATGTATTGTTTATCATATAAATTGAATATTATTAGTTTTACTAAAATGTGTTAGACATAGAAAGTGGCTATTTATGTAGACATATTACGTGATATCTAAAACCTGTAATAATATTTTACAACATTTAAATTTACGTATATTCCGCATGATTTAATTATTGGCTAAAAATTCGAATACATTCTAGGTGGCGATTAACATAGGTTAGATCATTATAAAGTTTTAAAAACAAAATGTAAAATATTGACAACAGTAAATTTAAACATTATTTTCTTGACAAATTTTGATGCAAATATTTAAAATTATTATTTACAGTGGCCAGTTGTGGTGCTAATTCTTCACGACGAGTGGTAGCTGCTATGCGACCACGGCTGTGTTTCCGTAAACCCTTTTTTTTAATATTGCAAATTATTTCAAATCTACCGTGACATACAACTATAAAATGGTTCGTAGGTATTACAGTGGTTTGTTGTGGATATTACTCAGAATAAAGTTTAAGTTAATAATTTATTACTTGATATTTTTACAGAGTGTTTATATGTACATAGTTCAATAGAATTATTGCTAAGGGTTGTAGGGGAACCTTGTTACCTTCGTTACCTTGTCTGCTAAGTACATTAATTTACACTATTATCTTTACTACTCTTTTTAAATTTAAAAAGTAATTTAAACTTATGTTCCCTTTTACATATATGTACACTAATTTGATCAAACAAATGTTATGTAGTTAATCTAATATTTTGCAAATTAAAGCATGTATTTTGGTTTATGAAATATAACTGTAATTAACTATAAAAATAATAATTTAACCAGAGCTTGTGAAATTTAGCATAATTGTATGCCTTGTTACTAATTTTTGTTGATTAAATTCAAAAATCTGTAGAGCACTGTGTGACAAACAATGAATCACATTGTTGACAAATCCTCACTGTATCAAATGTTTGTATTTAACCTTATTTTCACCTCTGTATTATCATTATTTTTAATGTCCAAAAAATCAATTTGACATATATTATATATCATGATTCACACTTATTTAACATAAATTGAATACCTACTATAATAGATATTTTATCTACTTTATTACAAACAACGAAATTGGACTAAATGTCACATCTTTATTCTTGCTATGAGTGATTATGACGGCTGTAATTGTCATTTTCCGCGCATGTGCAAATGGCACGCCTCAATTAAGAATCTATGATTAGTATATCGAATTTTTCAATTTGTATTTATCATCATATCTTGAATTTCCATTATGTATAACAGAATTCTGTAATAATATAAACATATCTTTACAGTCTGACGAATGACGAGGGATGATGTCGCTCACAGAGACAAGCAAAAGACTAGTTTTGATAAAAGTTTTAATAGATTTTGTTCGTGATTTAATGCTCGAAACTGGATAACTTCAGACAAATCTGATCACTACAGCGATATAATTAATGTCACAGCGAGTGACCGAAAACAATGATAACGATCTACATTTGAAGAATTATATTATGAGATGTTTTCCTGGGAAACCATTGTTCCTGGCCACAAATCGTTGCATACATTTTTCGTGTAATAGTCACTTCTAATTAAAGAACCTTCACCATTCTATTTCGTTTTCATGTGAGACAGAATTTCCTATAAGCAAGCCAGGCTGGAAAATCACATCATAGAGTGATAATTACTCACCCGAGTTAAATCTTAACGCGGAGTTTAAAATTGAAAGTACGAAATGAAAGAGAAAGGGATTATGCGAGAACACTTATTCTGCGTGCGAAAGCGGCTGCACATTTCATAAATAATACTAATTTATTAATTTAAAATAAGTATAATATAAATTACATATTATAAATCTGATTCCATTCTTACTTCCACGTGCCTTAATACTTAAGCAAATGTAAATAGTTCCTACCTGTTATTAACAGGTAGGATCTATTTACATACATATTTGTAGTTAAATAAATACAAATCCATAAAAAAAGTCTTATATAAACACTTACGTGTTAAATATAAACACCTTTTTTACACACTATAGTGTTATGTTTTCAATGTATCTATAATGATTTTACTTATTTGGCACTGTGAAATACCGATCCAAAAGGCCGTATAATGCTGTTATTTTTCAAACATTAACGTTATAATTTTTTGTTACATTTTTGAAATATTAAACTACATTCTTAACTGAAGCCTAAAACGTGAGGTTAATGAGATATCGAAGTGAGAAGTAAATAAATTAAAAATTGTTGTTTATGAATGGTTTAAATATTGTTATGATAATATTATAAGTTTTTTTACATTTTATAAACCAAGATTTATAGACGAATTCATATCGGTATAAGTTTTATAGATTTTAATGTGGAAAAGAGGTGCGTGTCTTTGATTTAAGTACGTAGGTATATTTGATTCATGTATAAAGCTTTTTTTGTTCAATAAATATTATTTTATTACAATATGCAATATTTAAAATATCATACAAAAATGATGAAAAAAAGGAAAACAATTTTGTTTTATAAATTGTGGGAAAGGTGTATAGAACTGAAGTTAAAGTTGATTACTGATTTCTTTATATTATTTTGAATTCGTCTGAGATGTTTACGAGAAATGTATTCACATTCGATTTTCTAATTATACTTTTAAAATCAGCAATGTTAACTTTGTGGTTAAGATTCATATTTTTATTTATTATCTTTATTTTATTAACCACTAAATGAGTTTAAATACATCTACCGGTTTCGAAAAATACCATTTTCTTCTTCAGGATGTCATAACTAAATAAAACATATATTGTTTCTTTGACAGAATCTATTTTAAAAAAAAATAAAAAAAATAATCTTTAGTACCTAACTCAAATCATTACTTAATACAAATTTACTCGAATAATTTTTAGGAAAAAATTTATATAAATCACAGATAAGACATAATGATAATAATGATTATTGGCGTAGGATTTTATACATAAATAACTTTTCTAATCAAATATCTAAACACCTACCACGAAACATTAGACCGGCATTTTATACAAATAATAGTATAGGAAATTTACTCATAAATTCTAAAGACAAAGATGATAAATTTAACAATTCTGGTGTCTATAAACTTAGTTGCAAGGATTGTGCTGCATTTTATATTGGTAAAACGGATAAAAAATTTAATATAAGAGTAAGGGAGCATTTGAGATGTTTGAACAATAGTGGGTTTTCAGAATTTGCTAATCATTTGATAGAAAATGGTCATGATTTTGATAAAAAATTGGGATTGTCAATTTTGCATATAAACGATGTTGGTCACAAATTAAATAATTTGGAATCGTTGGAGATAAATAAAGCGTGTAAAACTAATCAAAAAATTATAAACAACCAACTAAATTTAACTACGAGTCCCATTCTAAAATTTTTTCCTAAAAATTATTCGAGTAAATTTGTATTAAGTAATGATTTGAGTTAGGTACTAAAGATAAATAGATTTTTTTTTTTTTTAAAAAATAGATTCTGTCAAAGAAACAATATATGTTTTATTTAGTTATGACATCCTGAAGAAGAAAATGGTATTTTTCGAAACCGGTAGATGTATTTAAACTCATTTTAGTGGTTAATAAAACAAAGATAATAAATAAAAATATGATTTTCTAATTGTTGATATTAACGTATTTGTGTGTTCTTTATGACAAATAATAATAACATTTTGTTATTATTATTATTATTATTAGTTATCTTAGTGTGTGGAGAGGAAAACAGATAAATTACTAAATTAATTACAGGAATTTATCCACTGTAATATTATTAAGTAAATATAAAGCAATGTAAATTGGAATTTTTGTATATTTTCCATTTTATGTAAATGTATTAGTGGAGTTGGTTACTCACTAAAAAAATTGTTAAAATCACATCAATTGCTTACTTATTCAGAATGTTTCAAGAGTCACCTTCTATTTGTTTCTCGCTGGGTGCAAGATTACCATTCACATATCGTTCAGTTCAAGTGTTTCATGCAGATAATAATCATTACCTAGTTGTGCGAGAATTTATGTCACAGGAGTCGATCCCAATGTGAAGAATAATTCTTGCATAGCATTACGAGCTCGTCAATTTGTTTAATCTTAACTATCAATGAATCCAAACTACGCAATGCACTATGTGTTTAGTCATCTCATCACCGCAACATATTCAACGTATCGACATAATAATAGCGACATAGATGTGATCAATCTCAACAGTTGCTTTCACTGCTTCGATCTCAAAACTACTACAATTATTTGAATAATTTAAGGGTCTGATATATTATAATCAACGCTCTTCTTTTAACGAGTACACAAACACGCACATATACACGTACACACACACACACAAACATACATTGAAAAAAATATATTATATGTTATTTATTTCACGTATCTCAATTTATTTAATTACATTTTTTATAATTCCTTAATTATACCAATGCTAATCTCACGATACAACATTATTAATCTTTTTAATTGGCCTTACATTATATCAAAGTGCTGTAACAAATCTAAATGTATAATAAAATTATTTTTACTATTGTAATCATACAATTATTATTATTATTGTAACAATAATAGTATTTTTTTATTTTATTAGGAGAACACATTTTTATTGTGAAATTGTAATTATTCAGAACATAGGTCTGTGATATTTTAAATACTAATTCAATGTATTAATTAGAAAGATATCCATATAAAATAAATTTTATCGAATAATATGGTTTTTGCGTCATCGGGATACGAACCTGTATCTCTTTCTAAACCGGAGAAGGTGCATTAACATTAACCAACTATGCTACAGCGACATTATTTTTATTTTTTTAAACTAAGTGAATGGCTTCCAAATAATGGAACGATAGATGTATTCATTTGAAAAAGTTTAACATATAGGTTCGAAAATTTGTCGTCAAAAATAATGTCACTGTAGCATAGTTGGATAATGCACCTTCCCCGGTTTGGAAAGAGATCCAGGTTCGTATCCCGGTGGCGCAACAACAATATTTTTCCATAAAATTGATTTTATATGTATATCTTTCTAATTATTACATATAATTAGTATTTATTTAGAATTGTTACAGTGTATATTGATATATATATATATATATGTCAAGACAGACCTGCAAGAGGTAGACACGTAGGTACTCAGTAGACTGAACCACAAAGGCGATATCAAGGGATGTATATCTGATTGCTGTCATGGCCCATTAGGCCAATCAAGAAGAAGATAAAGATATATCTACCCACCTACTAATATCTTTCGAGCGTCACATTTTCCAGATAAAAGATTTCCCGACAATCCGGAGAGATTTAAGCACTCATTAATATATATTGTTAAATTCAATACTACAGCAATATTTACATAAAATATATTAATATAACATAAAATAATAACAAAAAGTCACGAACCATTTAATTGAAATTAATCCTTTTCCTCAGCAGGTTGCTCAAGATGACAAATTGAAACGACACTGGAGCGTATGATTTCAGATACAAGTGACAAATAATAGGATCTACAAAACTTATACTATATTTCGTATGTTCTGCGAGTCATTATTCCTTGATATAGAATAACATGTATAATTCCCGTCACTATTCAGAATAATCGATTCAGTGAGTTAGATACATTATTTATTGGAAGAGAATAACAATTATTATTCAGAATGATCAATGGCATTTTATAAATATTAATAAAAAATCAACTCATTTAAATTTATGAAATACTGTAAAAAAATATATTTAGATACAGAAAAAATAGAGTCAAATAATATCAATACGCGGATAAAAGATTGCGTACATAAATATTCTCAAATGTGTTTTATTTATGAGAGAAATATACCGAAACGTTTTCGAAAAGTTAATTCTTTCACATTTCACAATTAAAAACGTGATATTTTGAATAGAATTTATCGTAAGGTTTCAAGATAAATTAGTTGTGTATAAAGATTCTTATATTTAAGAAAAAACATTAGTAATCGATCTATTTAAGCATTCTAAATGTTTAAATTATAAATAATGAGAGGAATTTTTTGGTAAAAAACAATGGTTGGTAATACGCTGCGCTATTTGCTCTAATTAACATTTGACTCTGCTGTGACCAATGAAAGAATGAAGTGATTTATTTTTTGTTTAAATTCGTTATAGAAATTAAAGGAAATAAAAATATTTGTAATTGTTTTAAGTTTACCGGTATCTTCGGTTTACGCCGAGTTGATATGTGGGGGATTTCCCAAAAAAGTATTAAATAATAGCGACGAAAGATGCGAATTTTCATTCGCACCATTCTTATCCAGGTATTTAAAAACGTTATGCAATATATTTTTTAATATTATTTATAATTAGCTGCATTTGTATGTGGTTATCGATTTTTTTTTTCATTTAATAATATTAATTAAATTATATTAACAACCTAAATCTAAAAATATTATATTAATGTTTTCTTTTAAAATGTGTAAACAGAAAAGCTTTTAATTGATAATAAAAATTAGTGACTCCTTACCATGTTTATTTTTTTTCTCCAATCCAATTACAGTCACTCGAATAATTGTACAAAATCACTCAGATTAAATGTTTAGAGTTAATAATACATATAATAATATATAATTGTACTTGGACAAGTGTTACAGAAAACAGCGTGCGTATCCTGACGTGTACAAACGTCAAACGGAGCACAACACACTCGCGATCCAACGGTGGGTTCCGACTTCAGAGATCAAGGCATGACCGCGACCGCCGTCCGAGAGAGCTTGATATAAAATAGCCTAAAAGCGAAACGGAACCGGCACGTTAATGTCGGGTGCATTATGTCCTCCGATGAACTGACTGCCTCCATCGGAGCGCCATCTTCCAGCGCCGCTCTCTTCGGTGTCTTTGCCGATTGCCCAACTCTCACTGTCAGGCTGGCGGAGCGCCGCGCGCGGCGCACGGCGCGCAGCGCTGGCGACTCCGCCGCTGACTTTGACCGACGACACAAATTTGTTTTTCCAATTTTTTTGAAAACCCGTTTTGATAAGACTTTGCAACCCCAAAAAATGGCTCGATAAAATAAGTAATTAAGTCAAATTTACAATAAAACAGGGCACGAAAACCTCGCTTGACGCGAATTCGATTTGCGCGAAAATCAATTAACGCACTCAAGCAAAATGATACTATTTACCTCTTTAAGCGACTGATTAGTCGGTTAACGTAATTACGGAAAGCTCTCCTTTAACCAGCGTGTATACAAAAAATATGATAAAGAGTGTGAGCTAGAATAAGAAGAAAATGTTAATGAGTTAACTATAAAATAACTCGAACAAACATTCGAGCGTGTACAGGTTATTTTATTTGATGCAGACCAAAATATAGATAGAAGCGACGAAATTCAACAAAAATTTGAACAAAGCAATCACTAGCTATGAAAAATTATCATTTAATTATTCATTTAGTAAATAAAAATTCTTGTATTGTTTTTTAATCATTGATATTGATAACCCAAACATATCTTACATGAAGTATATTTTTTGTGTGTTTTTATATGTTTATTAGCTGTATTCAATTTTAGCGATTTCGTTTTGCGCGAGTTAATTACAGGCTGAATTAATCGCGCTATACAAGGTATTCCTGTGCACAAATGAAATTTTCATCTTTCATCTTTGAGATTTGTCGGTAAAAAATAGCATGTATCAGTTGCGTTATTTTACTCTGCGTACAAAATACGTACGACAATGAAAAATCCTTTGCGTGCTTTCGAAACGAGTCTCCGTATGCACGCGATACTAAAGAGTCAGTAACGAAACCAAAAGTCAGCTATATAAATTATACAAATCAAATATAAAACCTGATCGATCGCCTTCTACCTGAGGTTGTAATGAATTTTAATAATACAAATAAAGGGCACATTAACCCATATTTCCATTGAATAAAAATTTCTGTATTTATTTAAATTACAATTTTAACAAAAAACTAGTTTTAAATTTTTAAAAAATCATTGAAACGATATATTATGGCGCGAGAGAAAATAATCACTAACGATTCGTACGAATATCGCCACTCCAGAACTAATAATTTAAAAATACTATTTGTATCAATTTGATCCTTGCACTTTGGCTTTTCACACTAAGCCGACGGTGTATTTGGTACCAAAATTAAATACATCTAAAAATGGTAAAGAAAAGTAATATAAGAAACAGGAATATAGAACCACCAAAGGATGTGAAAGATACTCGTACATCAGGTTAGGACAGTTCGAAGATAAGTAGCGTGTGAGTGAAGTAGAGTTCTTAATTTTTCACTAAAATTCCTATAAAACCTGCATTTAAAACAATGTATAATAAATAATAACTAACACCTCTTGTGTAAATTGTATGTAGTATGTAAAATAAATAATTTTTCTATATTCTGAGCACGCAGTACTTTGGTATTGCGGTTCCGCCTCATTTGCAACGAATCGTTTAGGTACGTACATTATATACACACTGCTCTTTGATATAAACTTATGTTGACAGTCAGCGCTGGCGCTAGACTTTTTGCCGCCACAGGTAAATGTCTTAACCGACACACCGTTTGATTGAATCAACAATTCGTCAATGACCGTTTTAAAAAGTCATTTTGTATCTGGTGAATAAATTTAATTAATACCTCATTATATACTAATGACGTTATAACTTTAAAATTAGTCTTAGCAATATTTTTTCCGGCATCGAGGTGTAGGTAAATGTAATTATATCTATGACTTGACCTTACCGGACATTTTACACATTTTAAAATATTTATTGCCATTTTTTTCTTTAGCATATATGTGTTTGGCAGGGGCGTACACTGCACAAGCAAAAAAGTTGAGCACAAATAGAAATTCGGTAAAATTTCAATGCCATACCATAAAAATAATGTATTCACAATATTTGAGTGACATTTAATAATAAATGATGTAGATAAACAATAAATTAATCTACATACCTGTACAGTTCGTTTATTTCAAAATATGTCCTAACCCACAAAGCTGATTTAGCCCATCGTAACTATGTTTAATTAGATTGAAATATTTGTATCTAGTTTTTTTTAAAAACCATTCATAACTTTTGATTTCAACAATCAGTTTCATTGCTCAATGAAATACACGGCAATAGTACCTGCATATTTTTATTTTCTATAAATTATATTTTTAAAATGGTTTGCTTTTTAAAAAACTCGTGAGCACATAAGTAGTATATATTTATTAATAATAAGGCCTCGACTTAATTACCAATTAGCTATAATTAATTATCAATTATCTAATTAGCAAATGTGTGGTGAAATGATGACGTAAATGTCATTTTAACTATAATTTAAAATCTATATAAATCATAACAGCTAATAGAAAAAAAAGTATTTGGTTACTATTTCATTTAACGTTTCGATCCCTTAGAATAACAAGGTTCCAACTAACATGTTGGGCTAATTTGAGTTATTGCGTGAAAAGGGTTCCAAATGCATTATTTTTTATTTCTTCCGTACATACCAACTCTATTTAACAGATATTAAAGAAAATAGTAAGAGCTGAAAGTTACAACTGCATCAATTATTTATTTCAATTTATGAATCATTATTGTTAATTTACAATGTTTTCATTTATTTTTAAATTCCCTCATATCATAATGGTCATTGATAATACTGAAAATAAGTTAAAACCTTAAAACTGATCATATTTGCATACTCAAAATAAAATATACATGAATATATGTTGAAATTCAATCAACACTTTTGAGCTCATTATCTCAAAACAGTGTCAGTGTCAGATGGAACCTTATTATTCTGAGGGGTCGATTTGGTATTTGAATGGCATTCAATATAATTCATATTTACTTCGGTGGGAGGGGGTAGGTGGCCATTGAGAAGGAAGGCGCCTATGTTTTTCGCAGGGTCCTAAAGAGTAACGATGCAAAATTTGTAACGAATAGCATTCAATATTATACAAATTAATATAAGTGATTGGGGTGGGAGGTTGGGAGGAGGGAGAAGGTGTCTATGTTTTGCGCAGAGTAACTAATTAATAATTATAATAAATTCGAAATTTTGGTTTAGATTTGTCAAAAAATATAAGATTGTATAAGATAGACAAACACACATTTAGTTTTATATATGTACGTACACGTATACATATACTTGATCATACATGTAGGTCAAATACGATATTTCAGCATCTTCTTTCATTTAGTTATACCTGCAAGGTTTTGCGGTCACGCCATAGTTATTGGAATCACCTGTACTCGTCTAAAAATCAAGCAAACTGGACAGTCGTTCGTATATTTCTAGTTTGTACATATCTACACTCACGTAGAGGAGAATCAATGAGCCCTCTTTTGTGTAAGAAACGTGGCTGGCCGCTCTTAACCTATTCAAAATGCACCATTCCTTCCTCGGTAGTGAAAGGCAAGTCTGTATAGCGCTACATTTGGATAATAGGGTTGTCAAGTGCTAGATGGGCTTAACTGGATTTATTAAGGAGAACACATTCTTATTGCGAAGTTGTAATTATTCAGAACAGACGGTCTGTGCTATAACACAATTGGTAGTGTACTTCCCCGGATTGAAAATACAGATCCAAGTTCGAATCTCGGTAGCGCAAAAACAATATTTTTCGACAAAATTAATTTTATATGTATATATTTATAATTAATACATTAAATTAGTATTTTAACTGGATTTTTTCAAAGAATACCTTCAGTGACAATGCAGCCCAGCATCGATATTAACAGCTTAATCTAAAGTCATATCTAGTGCACGCCACTACCACACATCACATTCACAATAATAAGACTACCTTAGTTATTTACTGCCTCAAGAAACTAGGGAAAATAAGGAATTTGAAAAATCGTAGTAAATTTTTGATGACAAAAGGAGCAATTCGTTTTACAATATTAAATATCACTGTTAAATCGAAAAGTAAATTCATATTTTACTACACTAAATTAACAACACCTAACATAGTATATTAATTCATCAAACGAACTTTTTTTTTTTTACCTCCCTCAACATTATTGAAATTAACGAATGGCTCCATCTGCCATATTACAACCGATGTATCGGGAGACTTTTTCCCATTTTATACGGTACTGCTTTTGATCCTTTGGTTTTAATACAATACAACACCCTGCAGTTGTCGTGTTGCATCTCAACTGCGGCAGATCACACTGTTAAAGTGGCCCTTAAAGTTTATGTCCAACTTGAGACTAGACTGTGATGCATTGTTCCGATTACCGCAATCCATAACAGACAACAACTCTGGCGTTTTCGCCGCTATGCTCTAGTGCAATAATACAGAACGAAGCCATAAATTTCCAATATATGTATAAGTTTCCATCGCAGAACAAAAAAGGAGAAAGAGCAATTTACGAAAGTTGTTAACAAACACAATGCTCCTCGTTGTCATGCAGTACTTGACAGAATGAAACACGTGACAAAAGTGTGTTGCGTGTTGCATCACACCGAGTGGTCAGAGTAACTGTTAGTTTGCATCGGCCTGAGCCAGCTTCGTGTGGTTTGACTATGAAAATACAAATTTTAATCCTAGGGCGCACAAGGTAGAATAACATCGAAAATCGACAAATGGAACAAAATCTTGTTACGGAAGTTTCATCACACCTCTCGCCAATACATACTGTACCTATACGCTATGTGTAGTAGGATTTTTTTTCATCACATATAATATATGTAATATACATATATTATACATCTTTGTACAAAATAAATCCGTCGTTTATACGACCCTATTATGTATTTATTTATAATTTTAGAGTACTGTTAATAGTGTTTTTAAAGTTTAAGTTTTAACGTAAAATAATACTTTCTTACCCATATAAAAAATGTATGAACGTTTTTAAGAACACTTTCTATGACTGAACATGATTCATTTATTGTTTGAAAATACTTCACGTAATAACTAAAGGAAATAATTATTTTTATTAAAGGTTAACATAAAAACCAACACATGCACCAAATTTAAAGAACAATCATGAAATCAACAGGTTAAAAACAGTAAGATAGTAAAATTCGCGAATTAGTAAAAGAGGAAGTAAACACTTTAATGATTTGCACGCAATTGTAATCCTTTCTAATGTTATTCTGATAATAAACAGCATAGGTAACGACTCCATACAAAACGGATCAACCGAAAGGAATTTTGAATTCAGCAAATAGCCATTTATATGACTTGAGTAATTCACTAACTTAAAGACAGAACTGAGTAATATAAATAGCACGATGCGGCGAATAAAAAAAGAGCGCCATAAGTACAGAGGTGAGTTTTTAGAACTAAGCAATTAAAATCTCTACTGGTACACAGATGGTACTAATTGCAAAATTATGTTTTCGTTATGTTAATCCAATTTTTTAATTTATATTTATTTACAGAAATTTTAGTTATGCACAGCTTTTTTGCTTCTATGTACTGCATATTTGTCTGGTTATTGCAAGCGTAACGGCTAAACGTTTCATCGCTAATAACTTCGCTGTTTGTGGTCCGATTTTGATAAATTAAATTGAATTTAATTCATCAGACTAAACTCTGCGAGATTTGATACACGAAATACAAAAATAGAAGAAAAATTCATAATTAAACAATTTCGTGAAACGTGCATTACTTTTCATGTTCACTAACAAGTTAATTTATTATGGATAATCATTCAAATGACATCAACAACAACACCGGCTGCTCATTTCCCTCTTTTGTATTAGTAGATGACATATCCTACCAGCGAGATATTTTAAATAATCTATTAACTAAAAAGGGGCCATTTACGATTTTAACTTATTTTTTTCGGAGACATCCCGGCGCATTAGGGCGTTAGAAAATTTTATATCATTTTATGAGAAATTTGAGGGTGAGTATTTAATATAATATATAATAACGTTGTTACAACTATTTGTATACTAATGACGAATAAACATGTAGAAAAAAAAATATTTCAAGCAGGATTCGTTACTTTTTTAAAATTAAATTGAACATCAAACATCTTGATTATGTTTTCACACTACCTATAATTTATTTTGATAACATATTGATGTGTATTAATTGCACTGCTTTCTTTCTGAATCATGTCTAATAAAGGGTGGGTCAGGGCTATAAAAAAATATCTATTTAGTATCTAAAATTCGATTAGTGTAGATTTCTCTGCTCTTTAATTACTCAATTTATAGATAGTATCTATAAATGAAAACATGCGTTCTGCCCACAGATGTGTTGGGTAATAATACATACGAGTTCTAACTACCTGATATTTGTATAATACTTCAGTTCTGCTCTTAGCAACCTGTTATCAAACATAAGAATTTACACTTTATGCTTTATTTTTAGAGTAAGAATGTTAAATGACTTCAAATATTGAATGATTGCTTTTCAGTGGATGTTTAAAGTACCCAATAAAACTCACTTAACCCAATATATTCAGTTTAACTTAAGTTCTATAGGTTGTCAATATATAGGGTCATTAAAAGTGATGGATTCAATTTCATAACTCTATATTTCAAATTGTGAGCGAGTGACAGATATGAAGTAAATTATATTTAATAATACTCACGATAAAATTTATAAATGTTCAATGTGACCCCCTTCAGCTGCACAGCAAACATCTAATCGGTAACTGAACTCGTTCTACACCCGATGAAGCGTATCTTGTATTATTGAGTTCACCGCAGCTGCGATACGGTTCCGCAGGTCGGCCAGAGTTGTCGGTAAAGGTTGTACATAAACTGCTTTTTTTACGAACCCCCACAATAAAAAGTCACAGGCGCGAGATCCGGAGATCTCGGGGGTCAGAACTGAAAATTTTACTCACAACTGACGCGAAATGATTGCTTGGCAACGCAAGCACTCTAAGGATCCTTTGCGCATGACTAAGAGCGATCTAGCGGTGGGATTCAAAACTTTCGGACCTCCTTTATCAATTGTTATGTAGATCATTCACATGCTACGTATAATTCAGACAACAAACAAGTTTCAATAGAAGTAAAAATCAACTTCTTTTTCAATACTGCATTAACAATATTGATCTAAGTAGGAGTCGCAGTTATGCTGTGTGTGCTCTTCCACGAAAAATTGTAATTTATTTAACATTACAACGAAATTTGTAACAGAGCGATGGAATCTTTATGAATACAAAATAAATGTATTAATTAGAAAGACACATATAAAATCAATTTTATCGAAAAATATTGTTGTATTGTGATTGTGGCTAGAGCAGGTGAAACAAATAATATGTAATGTTCCGCACAGCATTGCAAACTACGGACGCGAGAAAAAGTGGCCCGAGAAATGAATGAATAGGAAGAGGCCATTTTTTCCGCGTCACAGAAACATTCCGCCCGGCACCCCGCGCCGCTGGATTTTCCCCGCCACTGCGCCGACGGACCGCCGCGTGGAGGGGGTAGCGGGCCGCTGCGAGACTCCGCCCCCGCCGGCGCGCAGACTATGCCGCACTTAATTTTAGTATAACTAGTTGTAGAAAATTATATTTTATAAAAATGTTATGAAAATAAAAAGAGAATAGAAGGGGCGATCGCCCGGCGATAATATTATGCACCTCAAAAATCATGTAGGTATTGAAAACGAGTTTTCCAAGTTTGAGGTGCGATAATTAATTCCCCGGGCCATCGCCCCGGATAAGACTTATCAGGCATCGCGAGGAGCAATAAAGACTATAAGAAAAAATACTCGCGGTGCCTGAGAAAGTGAAATTGTGAAGAGGAGAAGAGAAATGCCGGAGAAATTCAGAGTCTGCCGTCCTCAACTGCACGGCGAGAAAAATGAACAAAGTTTCGAGATCTCGCCGCCAGGGGGTGGCTGCGCTGGACCGCAGCGGGGCGGCAGGGGGACGGATCCGGCATTCTGATTGGAGGAGATCTCCTGGAGCCCGTGGCGCTCGTAGTATGATAACATGTTAAATAAATAATGGTCCAGTGGCTGCAAAGATCACTCTCGTCTCATTCGTCTCTCGCACCACTGGACTGGATAAAGCAAATTGGACTTTTTTATTTCTTCTCATCTTTCGACCTTGCTACTACTTGGACTACTGAATCTTCTGGCTTCCTGACTTGGCTTCGACTTTGGATCACGGACCTGGAAATTCACACTGACATCGGCTGCTACACTGGACAAGATTTTGGACCCCCCTGGACCGCTGCACCACGCTGCAGATAATTTTGTCCGAGCTACCAGAGCGAACCGGCGAACCACCCCTACATTTACAGTTCTTGTTTCCTGTACGGAACATGTAACTTACATTTTATGTCGTTTATTTAAGATAGTTACACAAATAATTTAATCAAGATAGCTACACAATTAGAGGTAAATGACGTGAAACGTCTGCTGGTTGGTGGTTTGGTCAGGAAGCCGGTCAGGAGAGAAGTGATGCTAAAATGTCGGTTTGCTGGGCGGGTTCCCGCGTATATTATTGTTGTCGGTTTGCGGGTCGGTACGCCTGCACCTTTAAGGTTGATGCGAGTCTGGTTTACCAACCTGTTTTTGTGAGGCGCGTTCAGGTTCTCCACAGTTCTCTTAATAAATTGTTTTTTAATGATTTATGTAAGTATGATTTTACGTGACAGCGTAGGAGATTTTCTTAAATAATGAACTCGGTAATTAAATAAAAAAATTATAATGAATCTCAAAAATGCACTCTGATACAGTGGTTATTAAACTTTTGTTTACCACGAATCCTCTCTAAATATCTCTGAATGTCGCGGTTAAATGTAACTTAAGATTTAAAACCATAAAGTGCCTCAATAATCCATAATATTATTACGTTTCCCCGTCTACACCTGTGACTTTCTGGACGCCGGCTTCGGCTTCGGTGGTGTCATTATGGCCATATAGTGCTTGATTAAACGGCGAGGTCTGTAAAAACAAACGTGTTTTTAATAAACTGTAACAGTTTGGCAAAACATAAAATAAATAATAAAATATTTTAGCGAAATCGTAGCGTCTGTCATGTTTTCTTCTGTCTATGGCATGAGAGCGCCCACAATAGCCGCCCGCAAGGCTTAGCAGTGAGGTGGTTGTTTGTTCATTTATAATTTCTCACAACGGTTCTGAAAATTATTTAAATGTAATATTTTTAATTAACACGGAACCCTGTTACAGTTCACGTACAAGTCATATTTGTGAACTGCAGCACCGGTACCAAAAAAAATCATTCAGATATATTTTTCAAAAAATGCTGACAAAACACCAACGATTATTACATATTGTTCGAGAAGTCTCCGCAAGTTTCTTTTTTATTCTCGGTATATCAAATACTTACAATTGCAACGTTTAACCGAGATTAAGAAGAAATTTATGCTAACAATACGAAACAAATGACTGATTAAAGTTTGATTTGTGCTGAAAAATGATGTCCTACCAGATGTATATACATAAGCAGAGAATGATTTAATGGGCAGAATCATGAGTGATGTTCAAAGACGACGCTACCCCATCGATGGTATCTCGCCTATTCTCTAGAACCATCTCTCGAGCCTGCTGAATCTTGTCGTCCGCGATGGAGGTTGACGGACATCCTGCTACCTCCGCATGCGTCACACTCTTCCGGCCACTTTTAAACTTCTCGACTAACCACAAAAAACACTTTATATGTGATAATAAAAGTCTACGATGAAATTCAGCCTCTTTTGCACCCTCCGACCAGAGAAATCAGATCACTACTCGTCGTTCCTCCTTACTGCTAGCGTAGCGGATATGTTTACACTAAAATAGCCGGAAGGCTAATTACGCGATCGGGATCAAATTTTTCACACGTGACGGTAGTCGTATCAACTCTAAGCACGCATGCGCAGAAGGCAGTATGATAACTTTCAAGGTGTGTTATGGCGAAAGTGTAGATAATTTTTGACTCGCCTTCGTAAATCGATAATAATATAATTAATAAGTAAACCACTGTGAATTTTTTTTCTCAGGGTATGCTTACATGTTTGCCCGGGGGTCCGGCAATTTGTCGCTACGTCACTAATTCTGACTATATTTTTCAAATGGTTCTTTTACTAATTTTTATGATAAACGAGTGCAGAGAAATATATTTACATAAGTATGTTATTAGAAAGGCATGAATACTTTCAAAGCCCTATTTAAGCCCTAGGCGAGACAAGGTTCTCATATATTGAAGTATTTCCCTTTTAGAATCCTTATTATCTCGTTCAGATTCCTTTTATATTTTTTCTTACTACCTTAACTGTAAATGCTTTTAATATTTATTCAAGCCTTCGTGGACTTCCTATGAAGACATTGCAGGCCCCCGAGTGTCCGCGGGCCACATATTTAGAATCTCCGCACTGATGTATTTGTTTGTAAACAATATTAGTTAAAAAATGTGTGGAAATATTCACCTACATTTTCATACGCAACTTCACTTAGAACTCCTTGTACAGTCCAATTTTTTTAATAAGCAGGTAAATTCTTTAACCTTGCTGTTAACAAAAAAGTTTGCTCCATTTGGCTCGTCATGAATGTGGCTACCGCAAGTTGAACACATGCTTCACTGTCTTCACTCGCAGTGGGAGATATCAAACCTTTTATGGTTCCGTGTTTTACGAGTATAAATAATTTGTATTTAAAATATCACAAACCATTTGTTCTGAATAATTACAACTTCATAATAAGAATGTGTTCTCCTTAATAATCTTCCTATACGATTGCTTTCAAGTACAGAGCAATGAATTTAAATTATAATTTTATGAAACATTATGAGCGATTCTTGTAAAAACGCCAAAAAAAAACCACATTTACGTCGTTAAGTAAATGAAGTATTACAAATAAAAAGAAGATGTGAAACACATGACTCCCAATATCAACGATATCAACACGTGACGCGCGACGTATTTCGTTGGATAAATTGATTAGTATAGTGTTGCTTGATGGAGTATATGAATCAAATTATTAAAGATTCAATCCCTTCAGTAGTTATAATCGAATCAAATAATTAGGTTCATAAAAATTATAATTTTTCATTGATATACTTATATGTATTTATTTAGATATTGTGTTATTGCTTAGTAATGGTATGATTATCAGCTAATCGATATACTCGCACGCGAGCTACTGGTTTTCTTTCACTGCCTTACTAATTCATTTGGGTTTGGTTTCATTACGACACAAGTTATACGGAGTTACGAAGTGTGACCTCTAGATTTAATGTAGTGTTATAAGTCGCTTAAACTAGGAAATAAATAATGGCATATTTATATTTGAAGCACTGCGATGTGCATTGTTCACGTTTTAACCAAATGTGTAAAAAAAATGGACCTGATTCTTGTACTGACAATGAAGAACCTTTAAATAAGTATGTATTGAAAAATAACAAGAAAGGCAGTAGCTAACTAAAACTATTTCTTTCGATACTATTAAGAGAGATTATTTATTATTTTAAATAGGTAATCCACCCTTCAAGAGTGATGTGTGTCATTAACCCAGTTTAAACTTTATTTTATAGAAAAAAGTACAATAATATAATAAATAGAATAGTAAATATTATATTACAGGAAAATACCATTGTCATTCAAAAAATTTGCTATTATATAGATTAAATGTGGCGAGTTGAGAGAAAGAATATGACACAAGTTAACCGGAAGTTGTAAATTACCATTAACGAAGTTATTGTAAAAAAACCCCGGGATCCGCAATAGACAGGCAAAAAAGATATGGTCAAATGTCTCTTCCACGCCATCATATTCACACATTGAGGAATCTATTTAGTTTAGCAATGCCCAATTCTTATTCTAGAGATATTAGAGATTGTTCTTTTGGAGACATTGCTTTTGGAGAATCAGGGAGTGCGGGGAATAGATCACTGAATTATTTTAAGCCGATTACCCTTATGATTATTTAGTTCCATCAATTGTACAGTCTAAATAGAATTCGTACGTTTTTTTACCTTATTAACTTTTAGGGTAATAGAAGAAACAAATGTGATGAGAGAGCGTATGACAGTGTTATATGCAATCAACACTTTTTGGTCTTGAATACCGAATTTCGGTGTAATAAAATAGAACTCTTTATTTTGCCTTAAGTTAAAAATAATAAGAATAACATTATTAACCCGTCGGACGAAATAATAAAAAAAAATATTTGTACATACCTACTGACATGCGTATAATAATTTATTTTTAATAATTATTATTTAATCTCTAAGTTTTCACGACCGTTAGATAATAATAGGATTTCTGCTGGGTTTTGCTGACTTGAAACGATTTTTATCGTAGCTCACGTTTAAGGCTATATTGCAGTGTCGTCATCTGGGCTCTTCAAAAAAGTTATGAATTAAAATTAGACTGCAGTCTGGTAATATTTTTCAATTTATTAAGGCCCGTGTCCACGATAATCTCTTAATGAGACATTGATCTCTGAGTCAGTAAAGGTATGTATGTGCTGGAAGCATCAAACCCGCAAAACATATGGGAAGATGATTCATAAATCTCTTCGCGCTAACTCTGCACTGTCCATTATGCACACTAGAGTAGAATCTCATCCGTGGACATGGGTCATTATGAGTCTACGATACGCAGAGTACACTACACACGTACCACCTAATCTACCAGTGCGTCAGTGATATCCACTTTGAGACTTTTTCAAACAGCGATCATCTAAAGTATTTAATTTTAATGGTGAATTGGAAGGGTAAAAAGTCTAACAATACCGTGTTTCATTGTTCCTGTATCAATGGCAACATCGTGTCGTTGAGTGTATTGAAAATTACTCTACGCTGGGCACCACTACATGGCCCGGAACGTTACAAAAATTAATGCACGGTAGAATAACCCAGAAGAATATATTTTTTCTCTAACGTACCTCTACAATGTAAGTCTGTCTGTACCTTAAAACATAAGAACAGCTTAAATGATTTTGATTCGGTATTCTCCTCCGAATCGGACTCTGAGAAGGTTTAATTCTATTTACCATGACTCTACATCAGGAGTCTGAACAGCAAAGAAATGTATTGCATGCGTTGGAAAAATCATACGTGCAGTACATTAAATTCTATACGACGGATAAACTATAAGATATATATTTATCAAAGCAATGTAACTTTAAGGATTTAAATGTTCTATTGTGGCTTTTCTGTCATTAATAACTCAATATTTAAATTTAAAAGTTCTGGTGATAGATAAACGTGTAACGCATATAGATTTTTATCTTTCACTCTTCTTCTTTTTCTTATTTTACTATGAAAACACTTTTTATCGTTTTATCAAAGTGTATTAGCAATTTTTTTAATCTGTAGATTGACAACAGAGTACTGCGTCTCTGCAGGGTACGTCTGATACCGTGCGGTAGCTGGTACGGGCAGACTAGTATTTATTATAATTATACGATAATATCGACGGGTTTCAAATTATTGACCGTAGCCGGGTCTAAGACGCTGGAGTCACTTCAAACACAACAAAACGCACTACACAAAAAAAATTTCAGCCTGAAACTATTTTATTTAATGCAGGCTTTAGTTACCACAAGGGCGGCGAAGCAATATATGTTACCACGTATATGTGCACGTCGGCGGAACGCTAAAATTTGTCAGTGGGTTTTTATTTACGTTAATTGCCTGTGATAAATTATTTCCAAAAATACTGAAAAATAGGTTCTACGTAGCAAAAGTAATCTTGTTTTCTGCTAGTTTCAATTTTGTAGGTTTATTTATATAGGTCAATTCCATGTTTTCTGCTATTATAAATTAAATAATTTGTTTATAGCCAGGCAAACCCGTGTTTCTGCTAGTCATGTATATTACAATATAATTAGATACCTATGTCAGACTCCAGTCGGTTTCCCAGTATGTTTCTACATTATAATTTGATTTACTGCGTATATTTTGTGGCAAAGTCAAACTCATCTATAGCGCTGACACAGTTGGCCATATTTCACTCTGCGGAATTCCACGATTTCAAAATAAAGAGAGAAAGGCGCAATTAAATGACTAACATAAAGTTTGAATAGTTCGTAGTTTATAGCGTAATTGTTTTCAACGCTGCTCTCGGCGGATCTGATGGCGGCGACGAGATCTGGCGAGTTGGCTGGACGGCTCAAACTCGGCTAAACCGTTAACAATTTGCGTGGGAATACGCGACCAGTCAAATAAGGAAAAACCACAAAAAAATAAAAATATTTTAAAAAAATACAGCTTCTGTATTATCACTAATAATTATTAACTTGTTTTCCTATGGTGGTTTTATTTTCAACAATTTCTATCTCCTCATAAACAATGACTTAGATAGGTGACGTCATGACAAACCATCCACAACATTACTAAACTTGATGATTGCAGTGGTGTAGCAAAAAATTACTTCCGGATAAATACGCACACCAGACCCCCAACCCGCTCCGATAACACACATTTGTTTTTAAATTGAAAAAAAATTTCAAGTGATTATTTACATTTTTGTATTTAAAAATTCAATTATTAGGCAATTATCTTTAATATTTTTAAATCTCCGCAAGCTAGTGTTCCTTTTTGTGATTAATGATATTATTGAAGCAACAGTACTCGCACATACAATCAATTAATAAGTTTGTTTGTTTTCACAGCAATTCGCTTCTTCCATATAACATATACATGTATCGCCCAGTAGCGTAAGTATGCAAAAGTGCATTAGGGCCCACAGACCGAAAGGTCTGCGGCCCTACAATACTATCGATATCGATACTTTTTCCAGCGATATGAACTAATTTTTTTTTAATTCACCACAAAAAAATGGAATTATAAAATTTTAAAATCATTTCTCACGGGTATTATGAAAATACCTGAAAATGTTATCGGTGTATATGGTTGAACTCCGCTAATATGTCGGGATAGGCATTACACGCAATATGAAGTAAAGCCAAAATTGCTGTAAGTGGAGGAAAAAAAAAATCAGTTGCGGCTACATGTAAAAGCTTAAATACACGAACATTTTTATTAAAATGTGAATAAAAATAATAATAATAATAAAAATAAAAGAAACAAATTTAATTCTTACTATTTAATGAATAGCACTGCGTAATATTAATTCTAATGATTCTGCATTTGGATCCAATTTGCTTTGTCACGCCACTGACATCTTCACAACTTAATAGATTCCCCAACGTGTGAGTGTGGTGCCGACGAGGAAACCCTTGACCATGTCTTTTTTGCCTGTCCATTGCGGATCACAGTTTTTTTTTACAGTGGGCTCTTCAATGGTAATTTTCAGCTCCCGATTAACTTGTGTCATCTTCTTTCCCTTAACTCGGCACGTTTAATCTATATAATAGCAAATTTTTTGAACGACAATGGTATTGACTTGTAATATAGTATTTTCTATTCTATAATATTATTGTACTTTTTTCTTTAAAATAAAGTTTTTAACTTGATTAATGGCACAAATCACTCTTGACGTGTGGATTGCCTATTTAAAAGAAGAAGAAGAAGAAATCTTTACAAATTATGCAAGAATATTTCTTATCAATGCGGTTAAATTCAGGGCATTATTTAAAAAAAATTCTACACACAATAATATCAAAAGTTATGTAACATCAACCTGAGCAGCAATTCAATATGTAATAAAAAATAAACTACATTTTGATCGTTTGAACACATTTTGTTATAATAGCAAATTTCTTGAATGTCAATGGTATTAACTTGTAACGCAATATTCCCTATTCTATAATATTGTTGTACTGCTTTCTATGAAATAATGTTTTGACTTGTTTAATGGCACAAATCACTCTTGAAGGGTGGATTGCCTGTTTAAAAGAAGAAGAAGAAGAAGAAGAATACATTTTGTAATGAAAATTAAGCCGATTTAATTTTTAAGAATTTCATATTTGAAACGAGTTTAAAGGACCGCTTTTTTGTCAAACAAATAAAACATTTCAATTATTATTAAGGAGAATACATTCTCATTGTCATGTTGTAATTATTCAGAACAGACGGTTGTCAACAACAATATTTTTCGATAAAATTTATTTAAAATGTATATCTTTCTAATTAACACATTTAATTTGTATTATTTCAATTATTATTACAGGGAATTAATTAAAGAAAGTGTATTTTTTTTACATCCATTGTAAACCGTATAATGAATGACAATGAGTAATAGCAATAGTCGGAAAAATTCACTCTTATAAGAATTACAATTAATTAATATTATAATTAAACACGGCTTAACGAGAAACAACGAATAACGTTACGGCATAATTATTATTATTGATATGTTTTAATTATTTTATATGACCGTCATTTAGTAGTATCGTAGTAACGTACTGTAACCATCGTTCAAAGCGACAATGTAGCATTCTTAAATATGTATAAGAATACTCATTGAAAGATGCTGCGGTATTGATAAAGCATAATAGAATTTAATATGTCCGAATGGTATATACAATATTACTAAATTGCGATGACTAACTTGTATATAACTAGCGAAATATTTGGGACAAGTAGATGAGTTTGTGTATTTGGGAAGTATGTTCGATAGAAACGGAAAGGCAGAGAAAGATATCGAAAGGAGGGTGACTGCGGGGAATAGAGTGAACGGCGCTTTGAATGAAATTATAGCTAATGAGAACTTGTCAACTGAGGCACGGCTAGCGGTTCACAACGGAGTCCTGGTACCGACACAGATGTATCGAAGTGAGATCTAGAGCTGGCAAAAGAGTAACAAAAGTAGACTGAATGCAGGGGAAATGAGATCGCTTAGGCGTATGTGTGGCGGAGTAAAGAATGAAGAAATGAAGAAAGAATGTAAAGCGGGTCTAAGTAGAGTGAGTAAGATTAAGAAAGGATCACTTAGGTGGTTTGGTCATACGGAACGAATGAATGAGGAAAAAATGGTAAGAAAGATATATAGATGGCAGCAGAAGTAGAGGACGTCCGCAGAAAACTTGGCACGACCAGGTAAACCAAATACTGGAGGATGGTCCTGTTAGAAGCCTCAATAATCGTCGAGCTTGTATTGTGTGTCAGAACAGAAGAGTGTGGCGCTCTATCCTCTCTGCCTCCCCCCGCGGAAAACAGCGTGACGGTAAGTAAATAAGTAAGTAAGTAAGTAAGTAAAGATGTTCATTTAGAGATAGCCGGGGACACCGAGTGTGTGTTAAAGAGTGGCTCGAATTAGGCATGGACTTTGGTTATACTACTAATATCGTTGCTGTAAAAGTATAAATGTATGAATTTAATACAAATTAAATTCATCAACTAGAAAGATATACAGAAAAAAAACTATTTATCGAAAATATATTTTTGTTGCTACCGGGATAATAATATGATTACTATTATTACAGGGAAATTCTTCAAGTTATTAAGTGGAGAGTTAAAACTATGATTCGATATAAAATATTTTTATTTGTTAACTTTGTTTTATTAACCACTTATTGAGTTTAAATACATCTACCGGTTTCGAAAAATACCATTTTCTTCTTCAAGATGTCAATACTAACTAAAAAAATATATTATTGTTTCTTTACCAGAATCTATTTTTAAAACAAAAATTATTTAAAAAATAAATTTAGTACCAAACTCAAATTGTTACTTAATACAAATTTACTCGAATAATTTTTAGGAAAAATATTTAGAATAGGACTCGCAGATAAATTTAGTTAGTTGTTTATGATTTTTTGATTAGTTTTACATGCTTTATTTATCTCCAACGATTCCAAAAATATTTCATTTGTGACTAACACCAATATAATATGCAAAATTGACAATCCCAAGTAACAATTTGAGTTAGGTACTAAATTTATTTTTTAAATAATTGTTTTTTTTTAAATAGATTCTGGTAAAGAAACAATAATATATGTTTTTAGTTAATATTGACATCCTGAAGAAGAAAATGGTATTTTTCAAAACCGGTAGATGTATTTAAACTATAATAAGTGGTTAATAAAACAAAGTTAACAATTAAAAATATGAATTTTAACTACATAGTTAATTTCGCTTATTTTTAAAAGTATTAATATAAAATAATTTGATATATGAATGTATATATATATATATACATTCAAGTCTGCTCCAAAAACACACCTGCGGCGTTTCGCAACACGTCTGTTCAAACGAAGACGTGTATACAAGAACACCGCGCAGCATGAGAGACTAAGTAAAAATTAAAGTTCATAAATGTACGTTTAGGACAAATTTTGCGTAAAATTATGCGAAACGCATTTGCAGCTTTATTTGTCATTTCTAAATTCTTCCGCTACATAGTTTTAGTTAACACATTAATAGATAATTATTTGCGCGTGGACCTACATACTTAAAACATAATATATGAAATAAATATTGTTTTTTTCGGAAATTATAGTAACACACAGCTTTTTTGATTTTATATAGTGCATGCCACTGGTGTTATTCTGCATAGTATGAATGTGATGTGTATCTATAAACAATTCTCCTTTTTTTTAAATACAAGGTAATAATTGTAGAGTGTAACATGACTGAAAAATTAATATCCCGACTAAGTTATTCAATCAGCCTGATCTGTCATCGTATAATTACTATCTTAAAATTGGTCCTAGAGAGAAAAGTAAAAAATAACTCACAGAGACGAAATCTATCTAATCCTTGTGGCTAGTATCGTAAGGGCTATTTTACCATCGAGAACGAATACCCAAAGCTCTACAATTTTTTTGAATTTCAGTTAAATAAATTTTACCTTTAGCAATTGTAGTTTTTTTATGGAAAGTATGTATATAGAATACATGTCGCATCGACATTAGTTGATCAAAATATTGTACATTATACAATGAATGGTAGCTCGCTCCTCGCCCGAGCTTCGAAACAATGTTTCATCCGTGTACTCTAAACGCCTGTGGTAAGTCTCCCGTAACCGAACCGGAGAATCAAATCTCCAACGAACATCTTACCGCTGAATAAGCTCGTTTGGTAGGTTACATAGAATTGCTAAGTTCTACTTTATTTACATTAAAGTTTCAAGCAATTGCGATTGGGAAAGACTGGGATTTTTTTAATATTATGTTGGTAGTCTTAACTTCTTCATATTGGTAAAAGCGAGTAATTGCTGGCATCTCAACGACAACATATTAATATGTTCGTTCCAGTGCTTGGGTTCCGTTAAGCTCGACCTCCGTGCACACTTGTGAGCCTACGTTCACAATGCTTGGAAAGCATGCCTGGCCGGGCTATATAAAAGTGATTCGTCTTTAATGGGCGCAAGCTGGGGAAAAATAGTGCAGATGCGTGTAGTGGTGGTGAGCTCAAAATCACAAACCGTGAGTCAATCACTGATATCTTTAAGTCACACTCACCGTCAGTGGTTGAATATCTGGGAATAAGGTGATTCGCGATTCATTTTATTATTTTATTTATATTTGGTTGTGAACCGTGATTCGGCTCATGTGCATATGAAACGAAAATATTCATGAAGGAATGACGTTAAAATTCGTGATAGACGTCATCTAGTAGATTCTACCAAAATATTTTACGCATTTGAGTTGAAATGCTGAGAATTTGAGCGGAAAAATAAACTCGAATAGAATATGTTTTTAACGCAAATGAAGTTTGAATAGTCAAAATTATGTTTTTTTTCTTCATTCATTTATTTCGTGTATTGTGATATCGTGCGGCGCATGGGTATTAGTAATGAAACTGTGATCACAGTCACAGTTTTCAATCACTGATATTATCGAATCACGATCACACCAATGAATCAAAAGTAGCATTTTTTTCTCATCACTAGTGTATAGTTACTTAAGTGTTTTAAATTGTAGGAAAAACAAACATGAAACTATGTATGATAGAGCGCCATACCTTCTTTTCTGATATAACTGTAGATTCGTCAATTGTTAAGGCTTTTAATTGGACCATTTTCTAGTATCCATTTTACTATACTAACGTTATAGATCCCAGAAGGTTGTTATAAAAAAATATAGTTTTAAACCATTAACCACCTTTCAGCGTTATGGTGTGCGTCCATGGAATGAGACACGATAAGGTAATTTACTTGGAATAAATCTCAGTACCGTGTACACTTGTAGAAATTTTTATCTAGAGATAAACTCAGAGATCACCGTTTTTAATGGTGGGTTGGTTAGACCGACCCATGTATTCGGTGTTCAATTTGACAACAAAACTAGTCACGTACGCGCAAACGTTACCAAAAATGTATTTCAGAAGAAAAAGGTAACATGAAAACCTAACTGACTATCTTGTTGGTTCAGTGGTTAAGACACTCACTTAGTAATCTAATGGTCGGGGATTTGAGCCTCTTTCTATGAATTTCTTTCTATGGTTGTGTTGTTGTTCGATATGCTTGATGCACTAGTGGTCCCGAGAGACCAGTAAATTAATAGTAGTATTTATCATTAGTAATAATATTTATTAATATTAGTTAGTATATTATTGTAT
The DNA here is from genome assembly GCA_031772225.1 of Eubasilissa splendida. Classification (NCBI taxonomy): domain Eukaryota; kingdom Metazoa; phylum Arthropoda; class Insecta; order Trichoptera; family Phryganeidae; genus Eubasilissa; species Eubasilissa splendida. The sequence continues at coordinate 21,845,886 of CM062847.1, forward strand.
ATATTATATTATTAGCAAGACTGCATTATTTTTAAATGCATCCATTTTATATGTCCAGTTTTCATAAATTTCAGTCCATCTGTTACCTAAAGAAATAAATATGCGTTCATGGTATCACATCAATATTCTTACTATTTTTAAACTAAGTTTGATACTCGCGTTATGAAAATGAGACTAATTTGGTGGCCTTCTGACACGAACCCGCGACCACCTTGGTCGCTAGGGCGAATGCCTTACCACTAGACCAGCGAGCACGTCATATGATCATCAAAAATGATATTATAAATGCATCTCTGTAGCAGTGGCGGTATTTCAATCACACTTTTGTGTGTATAATTACAAACACTATTTAAAAACGCATTTTGAAATACATAAAGCAAATGTTTTAAAAAAAAAGTGCAATTATGATGTTCAGAAAGCGTATAATAAGTTTCACAGAAAAAAAAATTATTTCATGAATAATTAAATAATAACAAATAGGGAGAAAATATAAAATTGTCGTTTGTGTTACAATCATTCAAAAATATTTAATCACTAATTAAATTAATTGTGTTTAACCGACTGTTCATAATGAATTGAGCGGATGCGGTAATAATTTTTATTATCATACTTAAAATACAAAGTATTTATAAATAATTGTATAGGTGTTTTTACCAAGCGTTTATAATGGCGAGTGGTAACTAAACGGTGTCGCGAGTGATTGAGAAGTGTACCGTAAAATATACCAGTATAATTTAAGCGTCTACTGTACTAGTGGTACTATAGTTATTATACTGCTTAATTTAAATTATATTGTTCCCTTACTTCTAAGATAATCTGACAATAATCACCATATCACTATTAATCAGTGGCGTAACAAACATAATTGGGCCTCAATTCAAAGTATATGTATTATATAATTTGTCTCTTCAAATTCACACTTTATTATATTTACATTTCCTATAACATTTACACTTTCACGGTACTGCTGTATACTTCGTATTTGCAATACCATATACTCGTTCATGACGAATGATTGTAAGTTTAATATTTCTTGTTGTAGTGAATTAAAAAAAAAATTGTCCGTATTAGCGCTGGGTGAATTATCGATACCAAACGTATTGTAGGGCGAGGACCTTTTGAACCGCATTGGCTGTATTAGCGTAATTACGCCACTACTATAAATTGTAATGGGACATGTTTGTCGACATACCTATAGCTTCCATACTATTCTGTGGTTTTTATATATTATATCTTCTTCTCCTTCTTCTTTCAAACAGGCAATCCACCCTTCAAGAGTGATTTGTGCCATTAAACAAGTTTAAACATTATTTCATAGAAAGCAGTACAACAATATTATAGAATAGGGAATATTGCGTTACAAGTTAATACCATTGACGTTCAAGAAATTTGCTATTATATAGATTAAATGTGGCGAGTTGAGGGAAAGAAGATGACACAAGTTAACCGGGAGTTGAAAATTACCATTGACAAGATTATTGTAAAAAAAACTTGTGATCCGCAATGGACAGGCAAAAAAGATATGGTCAAGGGTTTCCTCCTCGGCACCACATTCACACATTGGGATATATTATATCATACTAATACCAAAAAAAATTATTTTAAAAACTCACATCTGATTTTTCTGTGCTTAATTTAAGTTTAATTCAAATGTTTTAAGAATGTAAATGGTTCTTCAGTGTGCTGCAAAAATTTTATAATGTGAACAGTGTATTATTACGCTTAAAATGTTGAAAATCACTGTTTTAACACCGTATCAAAAAAAAAAAAAAAAAATGTTTCATGCCACCATACGGTCGATGCTACTTACATACAATTTGTCACGGCAGATCACAATACTACACACAATAATATGAGATCATATCATGACAACTGTGGAATCGAAGGAAGAACATAGATGCGGATAGGCGTTTATATGACATATGACATACTTGACATTCAAATAAAAAAAGTCACCTAATTAAATTGCTACTGAACGATACGTGATCGGTGAAAAACTTTTTATTAATTTTTATGAATCAACAACACACATGATCAGCATCTCCAAACATCTCAAACATAACACGATTTTCTAACATATTTAATAATGTTATTATTAAATTTTCACGTCAGCGCCTACTATTTATTTATACCTATATTATAATTTTGGTAATATTAGCTTTCCTCAACGAAAACTCAAATAAATACATATATTTTTTTAAGAACACATTTTAAATACTAATTAAATGTATTAATTAGGAAGATATACATATAAAATAAATTTAATCGAAAAATATTTGTTGTTGCGTTACCGGGATTCGAACCGGGATCTGTTTCCAATATGGTAAGTTGTATCAATGTGTCAAAAATGTATTAAAAATGATTTATTAATTTTGGCGTCTCCTATCGGACTACTCAAACATATTTGAGATTCCGTAAAAATAAAGTAAATGGCTTTCAAATAATGACACGATACATGCATTAATTTGAAAAGTGTAACATATAGGTTCGAAATTTATCGTCAAAAGTACTGTGTGCTGTAGCATAGTCGGTTAATACACCTTCTCCAGATTGGAAAGAGATCCAGGTTCGAATCCCGCTAGCAACAACAATATTTTTCGATAAAGTTGATTTTATATGTATATCTTTCTAATTAATACATTTAAATAGTATTTAAAATATCACTGACCTATGTTCTAAATAATTACAACTAATTAAAACATAGTTGAGTGGTATTTTAATACAAATTAAATTAATCAACTAAAAATTCTATCCATCAAAAAATATATCGCTTTTAAAAATGGAATATTAGACGTATCAATCGGAAAGATTACAGAATATATGTTCAAAATTTGTTGAAAATGTATTCGAAATGGTGAACGCGCTTCCCTGAATTGGAAAAGGTCCAGGTAGATTTTTTTTCTATACATCTTTCTAGTTGATTAATTTAATTCGTATTCAAATGAATATTCTCAGAATCATCACAGCGTGCATAACGTTACCATTTCTCACGCTCCGCAGACCATCATCTTCCAGTATCCACCATCCACCACTTTTACTTTCAAACAAGTGGCCTTATAATGTTTATTTACGATTAACTGTATACATACGTGTGTGTATATCTGAAATTCTTTCTCATCAGATCCGTTATGATAGCGATAATACTGGTTTATCGTGTATTTAGTACTTTTAGGTACGATGCACGTATTATTATGATCGTAATCAATGGTCGTTAAATATTTGTGGTTATCTATGAATACATTATTTTGATAACGATTTATATAAAATCATTGGATAAATATAGTTCTCTCTCTCCTAAATCAGTATTGTAAAAAATAATAAAATTAGTTAAATGGATTTTTTTTTTTGAATTCATATTTTTGTTAAGAAGTTGCAATTTATGAACGTAGTTCTATGATATTTTTAAATACAAATTAAATTAACCAATTAATACAGAAAAAATCTGTTTATTGAACTGTTACGAACCCGGAAATTTTCCTATCCGGATACGTATCTCGGTAACAACCAACATGTTTTTTCGATAAAAAGATTTTTTCTGTACATATTTAATTTGTATTAAAAAATATGTTTTCACTTCATAGGTAGTCAAAATATGACATAAAATGGAATGTACTTTTTCAAAGCTAAACAATGAAAACACAAATGGTCTAATTAAAATTATTTTATTAATACTATTCATAAATAATTAGAGGTAATGTTATTTATTGCAAACTTTACATTGTGATTTTTATTCATTTTAATATAACTTTGTTTTTTACCAATTTTATGAGTTAAATTTAATACACCAATCGGTTTCAGAAAATACAATTCCCTTCATAGGAGGTCAAATTAACTAACTAAAATCATATATCAAATTGTTCTGATATAATTTGAAATATATTTTTATAATTATTATTATTTAAAAAATAAATCTAGTAGACACCTAACTTAAATTGTTATGATGATGAAAGGTGTGGAAATTGACTTAATAATGCAAAATTATTGTAAAAAAATTTCAGAATAGGACTAATAGTTAAATTTTGTTGGTTGTTTATAATATTTTGAATAATTTTACACGCTTTACTTATTTCTAATGATTCTAAATTATTCAATTTAAGACCAACAGTATTTATTTGTTAAACGGACAATCCAAATTTTTTATAAAAAGTTTGATCATTTTCTAATAAATAATTGGAAAATTCTGAAAAACCATTACTATTTAAACACCTCTCCATGTGTTCAGTAGTAATTCAATTCGATATCGGAAGATCTAGCAACAATTATGTGTGTGAATTTGAAAATATGATGTTTTCCTGTCATTATTGACAGATTTTCACTTAGTTTTAGTAACATTCACAATATTTTATTATTTTTAATTAATAGTATAATTACATTGACATTTTTACTTGTTATTATTTCTGAAAATAATAATAATAATAATTCAGTTTTGTCAATTTTAAGTGGATTGTTTAAATTAAGATAAGTGTAAACATATAATCTTCTCTTATATATTATCCTTTGAAATATAATTGTTATTCTTCTTCTTTTTAATGACCTGTATATTATTATACGTATTGAAAATCGAAAATATTTATATAATATTCAGAGATTTCTTGCGGTTATTTAAAAGAAAGAAAAATATTGTTTTTTATGGTATTATGTACATCTATAATCGGTCTTCTAATTTCGTTTATATTTCGTATATATTTTTTGTATTATCTGTATATGTACTTGTAATGGTTAATTACACCTACATTGGCGAAGGCCATAATAAAAAGAGAAAAAAAATGATGGCCTGCAATAGTGTCAAGAAAGATTACGTATCATTCGTGTGTGACAGAAATGGGCAATTAGTTGCCGAGCGAGAATTATCCTGTCTTGATTTCCTAAATCTATGGATTTACTGCTTATTTACTTTCGTTGTTTGCATAAGCTTCGAAAACAAACAAATTTCGAGATGTACCGAATGTTTAATCCAACGCGAGTCTGCATGCCGTGACTCTTCTCGGTCGGAAGGTTAAATGTCAAAAGTATCAAAGACTTTAAGTTGAATCTTCAGGTTCTATTTTAAATGATGGGCACGGACTCAGGCCAGCTATGTTCGTGAATATAAAAACGTTTAAGAGAAATTATATAATTTTGGCTCCGTTGAATTTAAATTGTGCTGGTTAATACGTAACATGACGCCTCTGTATCTCCAAGAGCTCTGCAACCAGAACAACTCGAATAATAGACGTCAAACTCTCAGGTCAGCCGCAGAGAGGGTTGTAGAACCGACTTGCCGGAAATCTATGTTTAGTGAACGAACATTTGCGGTGGCAAGCCCAAAATCGTGGAACTCTTTGCCCTCCATCATAAGAACAGTGTATCATTTTAGTATCTTTATTTAAAAAGACACTAAAAACTCACCTTTTCAAAAAATCATATCCGTTAGTTCAAATACCAATTTATAATTTTAAATACAAAGATTGCCGATGGATGGGCGTTATGGACAAGACTGAGACGAGATGGTGTCCGGTCAATCTCCTGGAGCAAGAGACGAATCCTGACGCGGGCGTGTGGCGGACCAGGCATCGGTCCTCATCTGGATCGGCACCCCACGGCCGCGTTGGTTGACGTTGGCAGTAGATAAACTCCGTAAATAGAAGAAATAAATAAAAGTGACCTCCCTCAGTGTAAACCTTCATGTGTAAAAAAGCGCTATTGAGGTGATTTTTTTTACGAAAGTTGTGTTATAAAAATTATCCAGTATTATTATTATAATATTAAAATCTAAAGCAGCGTCCTAACTTCAAATTGCAGTCAAGGGAGAGATGCCTAAACTAACTTACTGGGAGCTACTACAAAATACGCGTAAAATATGTTGTATATAGAATATTCGAAGGCCGGAGGTGATTTCCTGTCAGTTCCTTAAATTTACCCACCGCCTGCTTGCATGGTTCGCGAGAATATCTCGCCATATTATTGCGACTGCTTTAATATGGAGTCCGAACCAGAACACGTATCAACTTAAATACGAAACAATGGACGCTTTAGTTTTATTAAACAAACTACCTTGCAAAATGTTCCGTAGCGTTCTAGAAGAAAAAATCTGTGCTAAAATAAATATCAAAATGGAATCCAAAGTGAACACTGATAATAATGTCAATTGATATAAATTTAAAAGTGACCATTTCAATTTAAGTTAAATGTATTTAGTTAAGTGTAAGGCTTTCAAATGCAATAAATTATCGAATATCTGAAGACAGACATTTTTAAAATATTAAATGTAATAAAATATCAAATTCTTTTGATTATAGTCTATAGTTATAACATAAGATATATAAATAAATTTAATAAAATGCAAATTGTTTATTATATTAATAATTCATTGCCTTATGCGTGGTGTATTCAGTTATTTATTTAATTTTCTACGTAATATATACAAATGTATAATTGTGTTTCAACTGTGCCGTATTGTCGTAGATGTTGGCTACGATGATCGATATGTTTTCAAATAAAATATAGTAACCCTGAATTCAGATAGACCAGGAATGATATAGATTCCACTAATTTGAAATTCTCGAAAGGAAAATTATGGTCCAGAATCTGGAGGGGACGAGAGTTAATTTCGGGCTCGAGATCTATATCATGCTGCACCATTTCCTCGGCTCAGCCTTTCAATCTCACGGGAATGATTTGAAGAATTGCACACGAACTAGATCTGCACGACCAATCGGTATGTGCATCATTCAACATCTCAATGTGAACTGAGTCAAAAAATATCAAGCCAAATGCAATATTAGTCATTGAAAATCAACCCAAAAGTAATACTAGGTATATGTTTTACAGTAACATTTGCGTATTTGGAGTTGAATATAGATGAAATTGATTATGTAGGAACTTATAATTGCTTATAAAATTAAGAAAAGCAGTTCTTTATAAATGTAATTCAATTCAAATAATTCAATTATCTGAGCCAAATGTATTTTTAAAATTTTAGAATATCGCGACACAGAGGCGAGAGACAACTGTGGTAAGCTGAGTCGGGGTAAGTGCATCTATGGGGGAAATGTATCTACGTCTCCTAACTACGTTAGAAATTGGATTCCAGTGCCGCAATCTATTAAGAAAAATCAATATTTGAAGAGACAGTCCAGAGATGGTGTAAATCTAAACATTAATTTGCTTGCAATACCATTTCAAATTATGACAGTTGTTTGTCTTGCGAGATTTATATGCCTTTTCAACCTTTCGTATATTTCGATAATCTTCTGTGCCAGTATATTTGTGATATTTGGTAAATACCTTTATTTAAAGTTGTAGTATGTGGTGCATATATTAGTTTTGTGATTATTTTCGATTGGAACTTAGAACATTTTACCCGTCATTGAGGACCAAAATAACTAATTCATATTGTCATTAAGCAGATCAGTAAAAACATTTTCATTATATTAACAATTTATCAGAAATAATACAACTAGATGCTCTTACCGCAAATTTGGAGTAAGTGCATGTACTCGTCCAATTTTCATAAAATACTTTCAATATTCACTATCCTAAAAGGTTACATTACGATTTTTATAGACTTAATTTAGGAAATGGTTAGTGATTTTTCTATCAAAGTTCAAAGTCATAGTATAACCTTATGAAGTTTGAGAACAGTTCAAAGTTTATGTCGATGATTTATATGTCGCACTTACCCCCAATTCACTTTACAATAAAACATTAAAGACTTTTTTAAGAACTAAAATATCATCATTACTAAATAAAATGTTGTAGTATTTTTTGTATATATATATATGTAAATACTACAGCGTGTCCCAAAAAATGTGCATACGTGAGACGTAAATTTCAAAATTGAGCGTCCATTGCACTTTGAAACGAACCCTTTGGAAAAGTTTAATGAAGTGGAGTTTTACTTCACTACCATCGTGATACGAGAGTATTTTGATGAAAATGAAAATATGGATTGGAGGAAGTGGTAGAAAAGTACGTCCTCGCGTTCTCCAGACCACGCGCCACTGGGCTTTTTTTTTATGGGAGCGCATCAAAAATAAATTGAATGATGCAAAATTCGCAAAAAAATTTAATAATTAAATACAGTTATTAAAGTAGTGAGTGATGACGAGGTGAATAATTGGTGATGTTTTCAATGGTGAGGTAAATTAATGATTCGTGATGTTTTCAATTCCATTGATTTGCGTTATCGACAATGCCTGGATAAAAATGGCAGAGTTCACACACTTGCGTTACTCTTTTTTTTACATTTATCTATAATACTACTATTCAAATCAAATACTAATTTGAATTAAATTTAGCATAATAAACATTAAATTTATAACCTTTGCAAATGTGTAAACATTTTTTGGAACATCCTGCATTTTAAATAATGTACTTTTTAATCGCATCAAAAATAACCAGTACGCCGTGGTTTAAATTATTTTAATTACGGTAGGCTTTGTCCATATTACCTTGGAAAATCGGGGTTCTACTGTATTCGTGTATCACGTAGTGCAGTAAATTAAAATAACGTTTTTATAAAAATGCGGAATAAGAAAACGTTGTGAACTGAATGCTCCCCTGACCAAAGAAAAACTCACGTCATATTTCAATTAATGAGGCAAGGTGCCGTCACTCCCGAAGAGTGGTTTTGTGTTTTGGCCTAATAGTAGAATAATGTGAATTCATTACATTTTCGACACCTCGCACGCAGACCTGTTAAATTTACACCTTCAGTTTAATTAATGAATTCTTTAATCCGATTTTAATACATTCATGGTCAGGTAAATCACGTTTTTGAAAAAAATCCTTCGGCTTTATTATACTTGTACAATACGCGTAAAAAATGTCACGAAACGCTGCCGCGACAACACGGGGTGATAGTTAAAAAGTTAATATCAAATATTTGACGATTTTTATTTTTTAAAATTTACTTTAAGCTGTTCTAAAACACTTATTATTAAGGAGAACACATTCTTATTGTGAAGTTGTAATTATTCCGAACAGACGGTCTGTGATATTTTAAATATGAATTAGAAAGATATACATATAAAATCAATTTTATCGAAAAATATTGTTGTTCGAAGGTATTTGAGATTCCGTAAAAATAAGGCAGGCGGCTCTTTCAAATAATGGAACGATTAAATGTATTAATATCAAAAAGGTAACATATCGGTTCGAAAATTTGTCGCTAAAAATATCGTCGCTGTAGCATAGTTGGATAATGCACCTTCCCCGGTTTGGAAAGAGATCCAGGTTCGAATCCCGGTGGCGCAACAACAATACTTTTCGATAAAATATATATATGTATATCTTTCTACTTATTATATTGGTAATTAATAAACGTTTAATGGTTTACATCGAAATTGACTTTCGCGAATTTTTTTAAACGGTAGGTTCGCAGCTATCGTATCAAACAAATTAAATTATTTTGCTATTTTTTTTTTCGTTGATTTTTAAAAATTAACCAACCTTATAGAAATTATAAATTTATCGTCATTATTGATGGGGTATTTCTAGTGCCTAGATATTTTTGTAACGATTGTAACAGTTTCTTCAAACCAATTTTTTGTTCTATTTTAGAAATTTAATTTCACAATTTAACGTCTCATTATAAATAATATATTATGTACGATTAGATTAGAGTATAAAATTAGCCTAATTAAGGCTTACGTAGTATTTGGTAAACGGTAATCTTGAGTTATTAATTTACAACCGCAAACTAGTTCCTTTGTGTATGTGTGTAGTTTGGAATAATGAACCTATTTTTTTATGTATTTTATATATTCAAATTAAGTAAAATTACGAGATAATTTTAACACCAGTCTTGAAAAAGTGTAGTTGAGTGATTAGGAAGTTCGCCTTAAACGTAGGTTAGAGGTTCGAATTTCAGTACAGCCATATTAAACGGTGTACTCATACTTAAATAAATATTGTATAATTTTATATTTTGTAGTATGAGCTGTTTAATAGTATTTATTTGATCTTGTACAATGGACGAGAAATTATCCTAAATTCTCGGGTTTTAAAAAATTATACAGTTTTTAATGATCAAGTTTTATAAATTTAATAAAAAAATATTAATACACATTAAATTAAACAACTAGAAAAATATACAGAAAAAAATCTATCTGTCGAAAAAATATTTAGTTTAATATCTTTAAGATTAACAAAATCAATTTCCGTTCTAAACTTTTTTCCTAAAATTTATTCTAATAATTGTGTATCATGAAATAATTTAAGTTAGGTACTAAATTTATTTTTAAATAATTATTGTTTTTTAAAAACATATTTTGTTAAAGAAACAACATATTTTGATTAGTATTGACATCCTGAAGAAGAAAATGATATTCGAAACCGGTAGATGTATTTAAACTCAATGAGTGTTAATGAAACAAATTTAACAAATAAAAATAATAAATTTTAACCACAAAGTTAATTTTTCTAATTTCAAAAGTATCATTTTTTTTAAATTTACTTAGAAGGCAAATGTACAAAAATATTTTTAAGAAAGATATATATAGAACTCCATAATCACATATATGCGAAAATAAAACTTGTTTTTTTATTCTACTTGTTTAATTTACTTGAGACGCGTTTCGCCTTATAAGGACATTATAAATCTAACAATTTAACACAACAACTTTGGATTTATAACAATATTGGTGGACAGCAATACAATTTTATTTACATGAGATGAAAAGGGACAACATTATTCATTGGAATTCTGAAAATTTTCATACAAGTCAACCATTCAGTTTCAACGCTTGACTGAGTGTTTTATTTTCATATATATTCTTAATAAATGATTATGTATGCTTCCTGTCTATAATATTAATGATAATTAAATCAATATCCTTTTGATTCTCTACCCTGAACGTGAAATTGGGGATTTTTGCAAGATAAATTGGCAAATGGCAATATTCACAAAGCTTTCGCAAGCACTGCCAAAGTAGGTCTCGCTGATTGAATTCCCTTCCTCCGCGGGAATATACTCTTTGATTCTGCGGCCGAATCAAAACAATCGTTACCAAACAATAACACTCTATTTATGGTATGGAATGCACGCTGGGCAACGCGACCGACTCAGATCAGATCGCTTGATTATTTCGTTACAGTTTATTTAACCTTCGCTGAACCAATGAATTGAACATTTTCTGCATTTCTCCAGTGTAATTGAAATTTGATCATTTAATCTGCCGTGCCAATAAAATATTACTACAAACTTACTGCATTTTTTTTTATTATACGCGAATATCGGCCTGCTGAATGCAGGTTCCTCTATTTATACTTGTATATATAGTTTATTATAGAAGGGTTGATAATCTCTATATGGAGATACCAAGATAATTATAGTTTGACAGATGCGTTTAAGTCTTTTGGATGACTGAATATATTAAAATATTCTCAGGTTTTCGTGACCGTTCAGAATACTGTACACTTACCTATATTAAGTTTAATTTTTATGACTTGCAGCGTTAAAATGACAAACATAACTAACTTTTAACGTTTAACTAACGTAACTTTTGTATTTTTTACGTCATCGCTTGCCAAGTTTGATTATTGAGCGACATAAATTATTTAAATGTTTGCATTATTGAAAATTTAAAAAAAATATTTATTAAACTGGCAGAGCTATGTTTAATTTGACCTGTGTAAATAATGTATAATTAGGGAAGTTTCAAATATATTGTAAGATATATTATAAATATATTATAAAATATATAAATATAAGAGTAAAAATATTTGATATTTTCGTAGAAAGCAATCGCTTTGTGGTTCGACATATTAGATTAAATAAAACATAAACACTTTGTATGAAACTATGAATTTTATTACACGCCAACCGGTTTCGCTTAGCTCAAGCTTCGTCAGGGCGTATTTAAACTATCAATAAATACAAAAAGAGTGCACTTATATATACATAAAGAGGGAGATAGAATAATTATAATTTTATATTATATCTGTCTATCTGGTTGACGTGTAATAAAATTCGTAGTTTCATACAAAGTATTGCATATTTTATTTAATCCAAAAATATTTCAGATATTAAGATATATAAATATGAGATATAAATAGTAATTTAGAATTTTTAGAAAGACTTTATTTTTTGATATAGGTAAAGCTTATTATATTAACATAGAATGAAAACTATTGTTTAAAAATACGGATATGGCATATTTATTCACTTATTCAGATAAAATGATACAAAACGGATATGAAAATGGCAAAACTATATTTATCTAAATAATCCCATGACTTCTTACATGAAATACATAGATACGTAGATAGTTGTATTCATATTTTATAATAATCACATAACGAAGTGAATTGAGAATTGTTTGAGAGGAAAAAGTATCTTCGACAATAATTCACCCATCTCAGAAATTAAATTTAAGAAATCGTGAAGGTCTGAGAAATAGCTAGTCTTGTAGTAAAATTATTTCGTTTTCATATTATATTAACGCTTTGCATTTTTTGCGATAATATTTTCCACATTATTTATTGTACTGGCAACATAACATATAATAAGTGGTCTCTAATAGCGAAGATGCGAGAATCTGGCGCCCAAGTCGATCATTTTAGTTTCGTAGCGATATTTCGACTGTCCCGAATGAGCACACGGTATCCGCAGTTGTTTTAAAAAATAAATGTTTTTTTAAAAAATAAATAATTTGTAAAAAAAAGTTGTGGGAAGTCAGACTGGAACAGTGATTGAAATATTGTACGCAGTGGTGCAAAGCGTGGTTATCGAGAGTTACCTGATCCCAGAGACTAATAATAGTTTTATAATAGTTTTTTAATAATAGTTTTATTTTAATAGTACAGATCATTGGATCATTTAGGTACTGTATTTTGACTAGGACATCATGGAACTTGATATTATCTCCAAAATGTGATATCTAACACCTGGCCATAAAATATGATCTAATTAAATCTCGTCCTGTTTTTTTGGGTTAGTCTGCTGTGCGCTGGCAACCCCAGAATAATCCATGATTACTACTATTGTAACAGCTATGCTACAGAGACTTTATTTTTAACGACAAATTTTCCGACATTCTTTTTTTACACTTTTTAAATTAATACATCTATCGTTTCAAATTTTCCGACCGTTTTTTGTCACACTTTTTAAATTAATACATCTATCGTTCCATTATTTGAAAGCCATCTACTTTGTTTTTACGAAATCTCAAATATCTTTGAGTAAACCGATAGCAAACGCCAGAATTAACAATGAATTTTTATTAAATCTTTATAATTAATACATTTAATTAGTATTTAAACTATCACAGTCCTATGTTCTGAATAATTATAACTTCACAATAGGAATGTGTTTTCCTAATAAAAAAGTTTAATTAAATTTATCGTAAAAAATATTATATTTTAACATAGATAGTAATTAATAATTATGAAATGTTTATAGCTTTAATTATTATAAAAAAATATATATTATTATAGTGTTAGTGAGAGTGGTATTTTTACTTTATTAGAACGAAAATCTTAGAAAGGAGGAGAAACTACATAGGTTCAAAATAAAACTAAGCAAATACATATGTGCAAAATAAGTTGTAGCAAAAAGGAACATATTGATTTTGTTTATATTAGAGCATATATAAATATACTTGTGTATGCACTATATTAAGAATTGATAAATAAATAAAAAATGTAATTTCTGAAAATGTTTAAAAAAAATTTTCAACACAACGTGTTTTTAAAAAACGTTTTATAAAATGCTAGATACTGCGTTTTTATCCGGCATAGCCGATTATTGCACGATGCCTGTGTCGTGATCCCAAATTTTTGCTTATCGCTCATCATGTTGGTCGATTATGTCCGGAATATATGCGCGGCTCATAAACAAGCATTCATGTCTCGTCATGAATGAACGAAGAGAAGAATCTATATTGACGTAATGAACAGCATCAGCATCAATAGGAAACGAATATTTGCTGCCATATTTGCGATTGGAAGCGAAATGATAAATCTTACGAAAATTATGATAAAAATTATAAACCTAATGGCAAGAATACCGAATATATAATGGGTAATAAAATAAGTAAAGTAATAAGAAATTAAAAATATCACAGAACTATGTTCTGAATAATTACAACTTCACAATAAGAATGTGTTCTCCTAAAAATAATAAGAAATTATATTATTATGATCATTAAATGAATCAAAATTAAATTCCTTATTTAATGCATTTATAGAATATTTTTGTGGCATGTAAAATATGAATAACAACAATGTCAAATGGCCCATCATATATTTTAGTATTTTAATACAAATTAAATTATTCAACTATAATAGAAAGATGAAATAAACCACACCACTTCGCAACAAAAATGTGTTCTCCTTAATATAATATACTTTAGTATTCACATGAGCTGTAAGTCTAGCCGCTCGTATGAATTTATTGACATTTTCTTTTATTGTATCGTGGCGATTTGTTTTGAATTTGACAACGATTTTTTTTTAAAACATATTCCATACTTTCATATATTTTCCATTAAATATAATAAAAAAATAGCTTTGTCTCTACGAGATATCTAATATTTGTTTAATAACAGTACCTTTGTAGGTAAAAATCCAGTAATTGTGTGTTCTTGGACATATTCAAATATTGTTAACACATCGCCCCGTTGCTTCTCGCCAGTTTGTAGATTTTGCTATCATTTATTTTCTTAATACGGTAAATGTCCGTCGAAAAGATTCTACAATTTAATCAAATTTCATAAATATATTATACAGTATGAAATATTTTGCCCATAATAAATTTGTTTTCCAAGTTTTAGCATGTTAGATTATTTCTTCTTTCTGCCTCGGCTTCATGTTCAGGGAGGAGGCATCTAGCCTAACTGGTTCTTTTTTTATTAAATATTGACAAGTCAAATGGTTATGAAATGAAAGAATATTTTTATATAAGAAAATTTATAATCTATATTTTAAGATAGGCTTGTAGTTGATGACAAGACGATGCCCAATTATCCAGGTAAACCGGGACTCTGGACGCGATATTCTTATGCTATAGCGACAGTCTGTTCTCGCTATACCGATTATATTTATCAACTTTTTATAGATCCAGCGGGACCCTTTTTGATACTTTCACATTTACGATTAAACGCAGAGAACATCACAGACTAAGCTTAAACTCAAGGTGCACAGTTTAAATTTTCCCCGGAATTACAATATATTAAGCGCTTGCTTGATATTTCAGAGACGATATATATTTCATTTTCTAATTGAAAATAAAATCTCGTTTTTTGTGGAGCCAGTTCTCCCGGCTGAGGTTCTGTCCGGACTGCTCACCTATGGTAATGCATCCCTTAAGGTGCATTTGCCTACGTGGCTTTAGTCACGTTCTCCGTATTTCTTTATTACTGTACCCTCGCTGCGTCGGTACACCTGCGTCTAACAATACCGAGTTTTTATTACCCTTCGTCCCTTACTTTGACTAAGTGATTTGTATCCTTGAACAAAATATTATTTTGGGTAATTTCGCATTCTAACAAGCAATATTCAGCAGACAGACGATAATGATGAAAATTAGTAATACACGATAGTTATATTGCATAGAAAGTTAGATTAAGTCGTAGATAAAAATTGATTTCACACCTCACCATCTACAATCGGATTTAGTTATCTTAAACAATTATATCCATATAATTTTGAAAATTTCTTACATGAATGGAATCCGTTAAAACGTTAGTTTATTTATTGCGTTACAGGAAAGTACACGAAATATGAAAGTAAAATATAAAACAATGAATGTTTTGTTTTCATTACTTTTCGGCGGAAGTTTAATGTAATCTGTTATACCGTAGGATTTATTAACTCTTCAGTCTTATGCAGCTATGAGTATCTAGATTATTTCGCCTCCAAACGAGGTATACTATATAGTTAGGTTTATACAGGTAAATAAAAAATTATTTTGTAATATTAAAAAATTCTCTCACTTGAGTGTGTCTCTCAGGTTTTCTAGCTCGAGCACTTTGTATCCATATGTGACTTTATATAGTGCTTACACCTTTTTAACCTAAAATTAAAAAGCTGCATTATTTTTTTAAATCAATAATTAGTGTTGGAAGGAGCGGTTCACCTTGAAAATAGCAAGACACTCGGTAAAATTTAAAATAAGCTTACTTATGATTATTGTTGAGTTCGTTTTTATTTTTGGCTGCACTCTTTTTGTCTGTGTCGCAGAATGAAGATAATTCAATACAGGTAGGTGGACAGGTATACAGACGCATGCAACATGTCAACCACGACGTGTATCTAAATGGCATACCGCGTGGTAATATCGGAAGACAAGAAACAAATTTCGTGACTCTTTATATATGATACCATTGACATTATATATGATACCATTGAATTCATTGTACTACTTCCTTCATGTTACTGCTTACTGGCAAATTAATTGTTCTCCTGATATGAAGTGCCAGCTTTAACGTAATTGCTATATTTATTTTTATCTTTTCACAATTGAATGTCTAAACATTTGCTACGTATATTCTATCCAACCCACAAACTTTGATTCGTCCTGTAAGGACGATTCGGAGGGGGGGCTCATGGGCACCTTGTTAAATTTGACTTGGATTAGCGACCCCCTCGTTAAATTGAGAAGGAGAAAATTATCGGAACAAACCAGTGCCAATTCATCTGGTACCTATTATAAAAGATCGTGGAACCTTTTTGAAAATCCTCATTTATTACTTACGCATATAATAGAAGAGCCTTTACCAAATTTTTAGAGCGACGTTTCCCAAACTGTGGATCGCGAAAAGTTTTTATAATGTAATTTATTTTATTATATAAACGAATCGCACGAAAATGTTTATGTTGTGCTGCGAACCAATTATTCGAGGTAGTTAGCTGTTAAAGCTTAATTTCAACTACAGAAAACCGACACAATTCTAGATGTCTGTTCGATAATACCCTACTCTTTCTAGTGAAGCTTTAAAAATAGTGCGCTTCCTCTCATCCATCTTGTGATATGATGTTGTATTTTCGGTAATGGTGGAAATCAAAATGAAATTTCTAAATAAGCTGCAATTGTCGAACTTCCTGCACCTGAAAATATCCAACATTGACGTGGACGTCAATGCCGTTGTCAGCAGCAACCGGAAACAAGCATACCGTACACACGTCTAAGTATCACATTATGAAAAAAAAAATTCGCGCCTTATTTATCATGAATTATACATATATTTTCTAGGATAATTGCAGAAAGAAAAGGTTGGGGCTTTTTGGACATAATGGTTAATTTATATATCTAACGGACATTAATTCAAACACATTCGAAACAGAGTGTCCGTTTTGAGGTATAACAATTGTTAAAAATATATAACGCACACTTTGTCCTTGTGTCAAAGTAGTCATTAAGGCATATTTTAGCACACCTTGCAAAGCATTCGCTTCCATTATATCATCTAGACTGAAATAAAAAAATGTCACCATTACATTGTAATTCAAACTGAATGTATAACTCTCAATGTCGAGATGACATTAACAGGACATGTTAATTCATCAATGTGAAAGTATTTAAGGCTATTCTTACTGCAGGTGATATCGGAAATAGGGATAATAAAATTTTTTATATGAATATCTAAAATTACCAATATTTATACTTTTTAAATTAGCAATATTAACTTTGTGGTTAAAATTCATGTTTTTATTAATTATCTTTGTTTTATTAACCACTAAATTGAGTTTAAATACATCTACCGGTTTAAAAATTATTCGAGTAAATTTGTATGAGTTAGGTACTAAAAATTTATTTTTTTAAAAATAGATTCTGGCAAAGAAACAATAATATATGTTTTAGTTATTTATGACATCCTGAAGACGAAAATGGTATTTTTCGAAACCGGTAGATGTATTTAAACTCAATTTAGTGGTTAATAAAACAAAGATAATAAATAAAAACATCCACCAATATTTGTTTCATAATTTCCATACTCCTAGCATACTACTGACATTTTCTTACCATTATATTGTAATGTCGTAAATTATAACACGGTAATAATTAAATATGGATGAATAAAGAATGTAAAATGAAATATTTTCAGAAAACACGAATATTAACGTATTTCTAACGTGGCTACTTGGTTGTCGATTAATTAAATTATTTACCTGTTTTGCGTGTCCAAATTTCATAAACGTATTTCTAAATCTAAACAAGAAAAGTTACATACTGTTAATAACAACGATTCTTTTTTGCACACATTTTATAGTGAAAATGCGTTATTAAATGTGTCCATCCGGACACAAACGACATTTTGATAACAATTTAATACAAAATTAATTTCCTACTGTAAAGCTTTTCTGAAAATAGGCCTGCAACCGTACGTAATCATGTCAAATATTTTATTGCGTTTCAAGAATTGTTCAAGTTATTTGGCAATGGCTTCAAGGGCGCCCTCGATATAAATGTTAGTCCATATGAAATCGATTTGATCTGATAACGAAATAATGAAAATTACACGTTGAGAAATAATATTCTCATTCCAGTAAATAAAATATATAAAAAAAACTGTTTCCTTTTGTAGACATAACACTGTGGCTTTAAATAAATCAGTACTATATTAAATAGATTCGATGTCAGAATATACCTACATATGTAGTTCTTGCAAGATGATTATTTATGTAATAATGTTCCCAAATTATCATTCTAAATTGTAAATGAGCTATAGATAGGTATCCAGTATTATGATTGCAAATTGGGTTACTTTAATAGTGTCAAAATTTAGGGTAGTGATGGATCGAAACTTCTTTTTATACTTAAAGTAAACATTTTATTTGTTCGTCCTTTAGCATGACTTAATTCAATAAAATTCGCTCTCATATTGTACCATGCACCCTTGTATTGCCACCCGAAACTTACGATTGTCAAAAACGTTTTAAATTCTTTAATTAAACCCAAATTTTCTTGCTGGTATGCTTACTTTGTACTTATCTTAATTCGATCCCATCTTTAGGTATCATGTTATCTTTCATTATTATAGAAAAACTAGCCTTTCCGCGATGATCAAATAACATCAGACTAGTCGTTGGGCAAAATTGGAAGCAAAGCCAAGGAAGGATTCCAGCTGTGAAAAGGAATGCGGAAAACAGGGCGGCCTATTCAATACTGGGCGAAGCTCGGCAGAAAAGGAAGATTAAAATAAAAGGTACGTTGGAATGATTTTAAATACATAATAACAATACTTCTGTAGGTTAAAAATCAAGATTGACGCAGCAACGCCATATTAGGATGGATCAAAGGCTATAGCTTTAGCTTCCACTTTAAATGATGAAATGATTTTCATAAATCTAAATAAATTCATAAAAGTAGACGCTCATAGGTTTTACCTAAAAAATGTTTTGTTACTATTAACAACCTTTCGGCGTTATATATTATCAATCATAATAAACTTGATCTATATAATGTTTAAATAATCTATATAATATTTTATATTATTAAACATTATTCGTTACAGCGCCTAATTTTATAAAGTACGTGTACAAATTTCGATACGATATAGTAGATAATATAAAATTCTAGAATCCTGAAAAAAATTCTAATTCTGATATTTTTGACAGTAGAAATGATGTCGTTTTAATCTTTACCATACCGTGATATAAAATACTCGTACGCAGCCATGCTATCAACTCGTATTACCTTAAGAAATTAAAGTTATATTTGCCTTTAAATGGTTAATGCCATAAATTTACCTTAAGTATTGAGCATTAAATATAAAAAAAATATGTAATATTATAATTCGGAGCATTAATCAAGTTCTGTATAGGAGATTGCAATGTATAATACAACCTTCCTTATTACCTATCTTCATTTAATTAGAGAGAAAGAGACACCATTATATTCGTAAGTTTTTTATTGTTTTCACTGTGAAATTAATGTGCGATTTCTTTCTGTCTTGCCACAAATGGTATTTTTGTCAACGTATTAATTTTACAATGGAATGAATGAATGAAATAATTATTTTTGTTGGATTCACC
Source organism: Eubasilissa splendida (assembly GCA_031772225.1). Classification (NCBI taxonomy): domain Eukaryota; kingdom Metazoa; phylum Arthropoda; class Insecta; order Trichoptera; family Phryganeidae; genus Eubasilissa; species Eubasilissa splendida. The sequence continues at coordinate 21,865,845 of CM062847.1, forward strand.
TTATATAATTATTTTTTTACTAGTCATTTATAAGCGTAAATATTTTCCTTCAAATTAACTCAAATATGAAGTGTATGTTGCGTATATTTACCGAAATATTACAGATTTAATTAGAGCGGTAGACCTGTGTTACTGCATGGTTTGGGAAGGGTTAATTATAAATTTTAAAATGACACCACTTTCCTTTCAAATTTACGAACAATTAATGATTTTATTTTTTACTGGCAGAGAGATGTCCAAACACATATGTAAATTTTTAATATATATTTTTTCTTTTTACTTTCGCCGAATTCAAAGTTTAGAAAATAGAATTATATAATAGTTTAGAAAATTCTTCCCATCCCATTTGTTTTATAATAATAATACTACTAGTACTGTAAAACTAGTACCGACGTATATAATATGCAATACTAGTACTTATAGTAATTGTACATATAATACTAGAACTATAATAATAATAAATTCGCACAATTTAAATCGGGAAATGGAAAAGCATCCGTCCAACGAAATATGTATAATCATCACCTTCACAGTAAGATGACTATAAGAACAACTGCAGGTAGAAAATTTGGGTAGAAAATTCGTTCAAAATTAAAGAAAATATCATATTACATAGGTACTTTTTTGTATCCTTACACAATTTGTATTTAATAAGAGCTTTACAATTATCGATTATATATTATAAGAAATTATTAGGAGAACACATACTTATTGTAAAGTTGTAATTATTCAGAATAGACGGTCTGTGATATTTTAAATATGAATTAAATATATTAATTAGAAAGAGTTAGGAGAGAAATCCAGGTTCGAATCCCGGTGGCGCAACAATAATATTTTTCGATAAAATTGATTTCATATGTATATCTTTCTAATTAATATATTTAATTCATATTTAAAATATCACAGACCTATGTTCTGAATAATTACAACTTCACAATAAGAATGTGTTCTCCTAATAATAAAGTGGTATCAATGTGTCCAAAATTTAATAAAAATGAATTGATAATTCTGGCGTCTGCTATCAGATTACTCAAAGGTATTTGAGATTCCGTAAAAATAAGGTAGATGGCTCTTTCAAATAATGGAACGATTGAATGTATTAATATCAAAAAGGTAACATATAGGTTCGAAAATTTGTCGCTAAAAATATCGTCGCTGTAGCATAGTTGGATAATGCACCTTCCCCGGTTTGTAAAGAGATCCAGGTTCGAATCCCGGTGGCGCAACAACAATATTTTTCGATAAAATTGATTTTATATGTATATCTTTCTAATTAATATATTTAATTCATATTTATTATAAGAAACACTATAACGTGACTGCACTGTGTGTTTAACACTTACAGGGTTGCATTAATTTACTTTTAGTTAGTTTAATGTACGAGATTTGTAATCCCTAGGTACGTTGAAGATCGCCGCGCGTGATCCGAATGTAGGCTAAACATGTCGATAAGATATTATAGTGATTGCTCACTATCAAGAGAATAAACAGTGTTTGTTTCAATTTAAATGACTTCAATAGGTCAAAAATACAATGTTTCATTATTATCTCAATCCAATCGTAGTTTAGAATGTACAAGAGTGACTTTGAAATGCTTAAAGCGGGGGATAAACTTATTGTTATTTTAAAATACTAATTAAATCAAATTAATGTTACCGGTTTGCACACAAATCGTTTCTCTGTACCTCTCAAGAATTTGTGTTTACTAGTTAAGAGCAATGTCCGGCCTGTCCAAAACATCTGCAATAAAATAATAAGATTATGAGAAATGTTAATAAAACAAAATTCATTCAAACGTACTAGTGATGGTCATTACTGATTATGAATTGAATGAAATATGAAATGGGGAAAAATGTATTCACACTAAATTTTGTATTGTTACTCTTTAGGATCCTAAGTAAAACATTATCATTCTCCCCCTTTTTCTTTATATTATATCGAATGCCACCCATTCTAATTTTGGCATAGTTAGTAAGAACCCTCCCCCTCACCTAGTTACCCCATCCCTGCCACCAATATAAATGTATACTATACTAAATGCCATCCGTTCCAAATTTTTCATTTTTCGGACCCTGCGTAAAACACAGTCAACCTACCTCTAGTCACCCCACCCCCTCCTTCCGATGTAATTGTTTATTGTATTGAATACCATCCATATTTAGTTCAGTAACATTCTAGGATCCTGAGGGAAATATAGTCACCCCACCCCACTTCGCCGGAAATTTGACTTCATCATCATCATTATTATTTACGACCTTTGTAAAACAAAGGCACTCCACTCCTCCCTTCCCGTAAACCATTATTTGAAATTTCAACAAAACTTGAATCCTGTGCAACCGGCTAAGGACCGCTAGTACTCACAAATTCTGAGTTAAGTTATACATTATTTTGAAACAACATAAATATAGATAATATATTTTTTCTAAATAATTTACTTACACCCTAAAGGCCTAATGGATATATTCATATAGAGTTTCTGTAAACATCACACATCGTATGATGTATTCGCGCCATGCGGCGTCTTTTCAGAGACAATAATATTTGACAATGTGACGTACATTTATTTACACAATTATTAAATAATTTATTGTTTAAGATAAATTATATGAATTTTTGTGTTTTATTTTTTTATTAGATAAATATGTATCTTAATAAATGTACACACATAGTAATTTTTTTAAACTTATTTTTGGTGAAAAAGTAGCGTGATGTTTCAAAACTGTTGACACTTATGGGTGTACGTAGTGAGGCCCCAATGCACAATGGAAAAAAGGGCCATTTGTATATATAGTGTAATTCCTCGCTTCGCTTTGCAGGGATTTTCACTTTTCAGGGACAGTCTTGTCCCTAACTCGACATGTTAGTTGAGTACTATTGTATACATTGATAATGTTCTAACGTGTTTTTCGTAATACATGTGAGAATGATTTTTTAAATCTCATTTCCATTTCTTGCTGTAATGGTTTTAAAAAATATTAGTCCGTATAAGTGCTGGGAAAAGTATTAATACCAAAAGTAATGAAGGGTATTAATAAATAAATTAATTATAATACGATACGTTTTTAAATCCACAATACTAACAAAAATAACCGAAAAAAGCCTTTAAAATTATATGACATCATCGGTATACAATTTTCTAAATAATATTTTAATTAAATATCCAATCTAACTCTGTGTAACATCAAATAATTCATTATTGTCATTTACGATATTCAAGATAAGAAAATCTCTTAAATGTTGTATACTCTAGAATTTAATTCATCAGCGGCGAAGGGCCAAAGCACCCTGCATGGTCTGCATGACGTAGTGGTTAGCAACTGGTAATAGATAGTTGTATTTGCTGATCTATAAACTATTATATTTACTTGTTTATGTGCTCCTACTCAGGGCAAAAAGGTTAAAATAACCTTATTAAGTTATGTTTACATTGCATGATTATATTTATAAAATTAAATTCACATGACATATTTTCAATATTACACTTTTTTCTGCAAGGGAAAGTTTCCAATATTGAACTGAAAGATAAGGATGTTGAAAAGTTTGAGATTGAAGTTAAGGCAGCATCCTTGATCTTACAAATGATTTTAGAATTTTCATTTAATTTAACATAAGCAATAACATAGTTGTTAATATGTAGGTACATATATATTTCTAAAAATGTCTGGAAACTCAATACTCGATTCATAGAATTTGTGAGAACATTATTTTTTCATAATTCTGTACGCTCGCAATTCATTCATATATTTTTTTGTGAAAGTCACAGACTTATAATAAATCATAATACTCATAGTTTAAGGCAGGTGTTTCATTCATTTGTTTTAGTATTTCATTGAGGTAGGTCCCTCAGGTAGTGGATAGCAATAACTACTAATAAGAGCTTATCTATGATAAGAATGTTACACTCTTATCTATGATGTTATAGTGTCATTTTATAATTATCTATGTGCAACAATATTATCTATGGTTTTTAACTGACATTTTGATACGAAGCTATTTGTTTTGTTTGGTACATAATAATACCACAAGTTTGAGTACTATACGTATATAAATAAATATTTTCAAGATGTCTTATCAATTGACTTTATTTATATTGTTGACTTCGTGTAGTTATGGTTGGTGTACTAACTACTTATTTTATTTCGATTAGCTTTCAATTTATGCAAAGTGGGTGTGGTTATTACATGTGTTATTACTCATTTATATTAAGAGAAAACACATATCGGTATGAAATTAAAAGAAAAATGTATTAGCAAATAGAAATTGATGTTTAAATAACTAATAAGATGCAACAATGGTTCACAAATATTATTTTAAAATATTCATAAATTATGTTTATTATTGATGACACATATTAAAATGCTCTAGTTTTTAGTTTACTTTTCAAATAGAAACGAATCATATTTTGTTTTACTAATAAATTTTAACTAACGAATGGATATTTGTTTGCAGGGTTGTCATTGATGTGTTATCAGTGCTCGCCTGCTACTCCGGGCTGCAACACTCCGTTTAACTGGAGAGGGATGGGCTACTTGGGGACCATTTGCCCAGAAACCAATGACATATGTGTTAAATTAATAGAGAGAAAGGGAGGTATGAATATGGTTTTAGAATTAACAAAGTATATTTTAATGCTGTCCTAAATTAGATTTAAAGTTCATATTCAGGCTGTATCCAAGATAGATGAATACAAAAACTGTATGATATGACTTTGTGTAAATTCACAAGTGGTGCCAAAACAGCGGTATGGTATTCATAATGGTACTTCATAATACTGTAATCATTGGAGTGCAGTAGGTATAAAGTTAGGTTATGCTGTTACCGACGATGCTAACTAAATACAGTAAACTCTCGATTATCCAGGATCGATGGTAAAAAAAAATCCCGGTTAATCCAAAAATGTAAAAAAAATTCATTATCATTTCCTGGCAAAATTTTAGGCCAAGACCTTTTTAGAGTAATGCTTCTTTTAGATTTCCACGCCGTGGAGATTTCATAAATTGCATCCAACACTGTCAATTTTTTCCAAAATGTCAATAAGTCAGTTTCATTTTCTGTTGCTGACTTAAGTAGCAAGTTTCCGCGATATATCGCCTATAGTTGCTGGATTTCACCTTGATCCACCGGTTGTATTAAAGCTGTCACATTTGGCGGTAAACATTTCATGAAAATATTTCCATCGTCTGATTTTAAAACTTCCGCGTTTAGATGACTAGGTGCATTGTCCAATAGTAGAACAGCTTTCTGTGGCAAACCTAAAGATGATAAATATTAGCGCACTGATGGCACAAATTTGTTTTTGAACCAACTGGAAAATATCTCTGTCCATCTAGGCTGACTTGTTATTGTAGCAATCGACAGGTAAATTCGTCATTAATATTTCTGAGAAAGCTCGTAATTTTTTTGCCATGCCGATTACACAAGGTTCGGAAGATGAGATCCGGAGGTATTATCACAGCAAAGAACCGTTAGTCGCTGCTTTTGAAGCTTATGTCCAGAAGCTTTTAATTCAGTCTCGTAGGCCAAAGTTTTTGACGGGAGACGTTTATAAAATATATTCAATGACTTTCGAAGTTCGAAACATCCCGGATAATCGAGAGTCTACTATATACAGTTATACTAAGTATCAAAAAAAATGTTTGATTTTTTTTAAATTTTGAAAATAATTCTATCAATTTAAATTTAGAATACAATTGTAAATCTACTACTTTAAAAAAGGCAAGTTCTTTTATTGCTCAGTACTGTACTGTGCTTTTGATTTGGCTTAAAATATTTTCTACGAGTTCTCCTTTGAACAACGAATTTAAAATGTTTCATTAACAGTGTTCAAAAACATTTATTTAAATAACTATCTTTACAAATTAGCATAGCCCAAACTCAATACAGAAATAATAGTATTTTGACATTTAATTTAATATTGGTAATAATATAACTTAATAATATCCTGAAAAATGCAAATTCACTCATGCAATAAATTATAACCTACAAATTTTATCTACGCAAACACTGAAATATGGAATCATAGGTTGAAATACACTAAGAACACAAAACGTTTAGTCAGTCAAGTTAAAAACAAATATGTAGAAATGTCATTCTACGCAGTAAGGATTATTCCTTTTCGAAAACAGCAGTACAATTATTCTAAGGATTAAAAAAACAAGTTAGATTCATTCAAGATCTAAGTGTTAGCAAATCGCGGAACAGAATGCACATAAAGTTGTTACAAATGGTTCGCAAATAACCCACAGCTAGACGTAGGTTACATCATAGACAAGGTTACGCTAATCCGGGTAATAATGGCTAGAATTTTATGGGGTCTTTTCATAATATAAAGATTATTTAATTTATTTTTATTTCCCAAAATTTTTAGTAATGCACAGATTTTTTGCTTGTATGTAATGCATGCAAATGGTAACAATGTAAAATTTGCATTATTATGTAATCTTTCTAGTCGGTGTTCTAAGATTTATAAGTACGATTGAACCTTCGGCTTATGGTAAGAGTCGAACAATTGGCTTCAGCCCAAAACTGACCTTCGGTCGGACATTAGTGATCGGCAGTCAATGTGTTAACATGTAGAAAAAATATCAAACTGTTTCTTCCAAGTAACTTACTCATTGCCAAATACTAGTTTTATTATCAAACAATCTCAATTAAACTAAGAAAAAATGCCCAGTTTACACAGATAGTGCATATGTTTCACTGGTGATGTACATAAATTGTTTTAAGAGTTATTAGAACATTCAATGGTTTGTGCGCTTTGCCAATCAAATAAATTTCTTTAATTCCTTCTCACATCACAAAATTTTTGATCCAATTTCCATATTATACTAACATATTCTTCTGCCAGAGATCAAAAAATAAAACATTATTTGAAGACCGGATAACCAGAACCGTAGATTAAAAATAATGCCAGTACCACCCACCTACCTGTACATGATTTACAAATTTATATTTTAAAAAAGTATTATCTTTTTACAGCTGATGAAATTATAACAAGAGATTGCCTGAGTAATTTGCAAGCATTCCGTACTGACATACCAGCTGACCACTATGAGGGATGTAGACCGTCGTCTGTAGATCCACGGTTATCTAACTACGTTAACAATACCATCAAAGAATACGATGTTAAAAGGTAAACCATCTATCTGCATCAAGTCTACATGCACATGTGCTGTATTTGTATTAACTTAAAATATGCTTGTTTTGTTTTTTCAAAGGAACTTCTACGACCAGACAACTTGGTGTTTCTGCTTTTTGGACCATCGCTGTAATGGAAGCAGTTCAATAGCTATATCAACAATTGTATTCTCCTTGACAGTCTTTTGTAATTTTATCAAAAATATCTTATAATCTTCAACATCTATTCTCTTATCACTGGAGAAACATATTTAAGATACTAGATGTCATTACCGTCCAAATATTTTGTAAGTAGGTATACTTATTATCATTGTTTGTCCACGTACTATTGTACCTAAACTTTAATAGATTCATTTGCCTGAATTGTTATAAATCTTTTTTAATTTTATAGATTAAGAAAAATGCCTTGTCATGATGATGAAATTTATGTCCACGTATGACATTCTCCTGTTGGTGTAGTTTCTTATAAAATTACTCAACACTGCTGTCTGAATATTTTGTCGTATGTTTACCTTATTAATATTACTCTAGCTATTAATAGTAATAGTATTAATTCAATGTCCGTCCACATAATATGTAGTAAGTACCTAAGTTTATAAACATAATGTAAAAAATACGCCTTGATATAATGAAAAATTTATCAAAAACATTACTATGTCCTAAAATTTTTATATTTGCTATGTACAACATTTACCACTGTAGCCTAGTATTATTCGAAAATGTTGCATTACTTGAAAAAAACATTGTTATCTTCCTGTTAAAAATTTGCATTTGTGTATTGAACGGCATCAGTTTGAAGGAGAATCAAATTCTCATATCAATATGAGCACACATAATAAACAATATAAGTATAATGTATACATTGTAAAGTGCTGAATAAAGCATTAAGAAATAAGTTTATTCAAAAGTAAGAAATTTTACAAGAAAAAAATGCCTTCAATATTTTATACATACATACCATATTCTTGCCCATTGAGGCAAAATTCAAAAGAGAAAAAATATGGTTTTATGATACTGCAATTTGAAAGATGTTTATTTCTCTTCAAATAGTTATTTCTTGTTAAAATGTCTTTTACTTTCTAAGTAATTATTATATACCAAATTGTATGTATTATTGTATACTGTTGTTCAAATATTTAGTTATTACATATCATTTTAAATCTAATTTAAAAAAAAGTTATATTGTTTGTCAATCGGCAAAGGACGTTCATTATCTTTTTCTGATACTGTAATAGCTATGTTAATTATCGTGAAATGAATCTCCATATTATTTATTTTGTAAGAATTGTGATACCTTATAATATTCTGTATAAAATCACATATGATTTGATATATTTGACATTCAAACATAACTCTATTATTTTTTAAAGTAAACATGTACTAATTGGAAATCACAATGGCTGGATTTTCAGAGATGAATAAAAATATTTTCTCGATTATTGTTTACGAAATAAATCTCTGTATTTCAAATTAACATTTGCACATACAATTTTGCAAGTTGACCAGATTCTTATGTCGATTGGTCCAAAATACAATCGAAATTCAACAGTGAGTGTTTTTTCTCACAAATTCTAGTGCATTTTATATCACATTTTTCTATGGAAACTTATCAAATTATAATTTTTTCAATAGGTTCCATATATTTTAAATACATGTATATTTTTCAAACTACACAAGCTAAATTATTTATTCAATAAATAAATTACCAAAACAACATCGATTTAGAACTGAAGAAAATTGCTCTACTTTGTAGGCTTCACTTAGCTGTATGAACTTGTGGCATGATTATTTTTTCCAATAATATAAAATAAATTATTATTTTTATTATAAAATATTTTCAAATCAGTTATATAGTTTTTTTTACAATTCATATTTTAAAAGAGGTTGTTTTAAATATAACTATGCAAAATTTGGTTCAGGTAGACATTCAATTTTATATACATTATAACATTATGTTGCCAACCAAACAAAAAAGTGGTCGCCTCAAGTCGCTTCGCTAGGGCACGAGCGGATTCACCCGACCGAAGTCGAGATCTTCACACTCGCTCCAAACCGTCGGCGGTCACAGACTCGAAAGTCGGTACCGGACCGAGGGATCGGGCATGAAGGCTGCTGGACGGCGAGGTTCCAAAGGATGAGGCGGGGTGCGAAATGAAAAACACTTGCTAAAGGTGTATTCAGCGCCCCGCAGTATGAGTATGAGACGAGACGTCGGACGAAAGTGAGCTCCATACTGCAGTGGCCTTGTATTTATTCAAGTTCGGTGGACGTGCGCCATTAGCAGCGCCCGCCACCCCAAAATACCCCACCGAGCCAATCAGGGCGCGTTTACAAGCCTGACCGCACCCTGAGTGACGCGGTGGTCGTCGCCGCCTGCCGGCCGAACAGCGCAACTTCGCTTCATTTTTCGGTCGCGGACTGACAGGCGGCAGAAACTGTTTCCCGGAGACTAATAAATACAAATGTGCATTAAATCTAACAAGGGGGGATATCACGAGTAGGGAATTCTGTAGTGTATATCGCGACCCGTGATATCCCGCAATAAGAATTATCCGGCCAGTGTTCCTTTTTGAGTTATTCCAATTTTTCGGTAATTTCGTTGTTCCGAAAAATGGTTGTTAAGTGAATTGAGCGAAGGGCCCATTTCTGTGGCCCTGAGAAGGGTAGTGTACGTTTAGAAATAGGAACACTGGCGGGATAATTTGTATGGGTGCTGTGGACTACGACATTTATTTATTTCTACTGTGTCCACGGCACTAAATTAAACTAAATTCAAACAACATAGACGACGTACCGACGGGTGGGCAAAGGTTTATTGCGTTCCCAATCCCGCGGCACGCCGCGCAAAGTAAATAATAATTTATAGTATTATAAATCAGCATAAAATAAGCAACAATTTCAACTTATAATAGTAGTGTCTGTGTGTAATAAAATAAGTAACAAATTCACATCGTGATAATAGTCTCTGTGTGCAATACATTACATCATAGTACCTACCCGCCGATAGTGCCCTCTATGGTTGCCATGTAATAGCAATGGCAACACTACTGCGCAAAAAGATCTTTGTTTAAGCATTTCCGTGGACGGAGAGCAGGAACGCTGTCAATTTCTCATAGAACACAGTAAATTGCAACCATGTGATTCAATATTCTATGGACCTCCATGTCAGGAAGTGCCATTATATGGATGAAACTAAAGCTGATTTTTTAATACCTCGGATGAGAGTTATGGAGGATTGCCCATGTACTGAGTAGGATGATGATCACGATTAGGATCCATCTGCTCGAATCATGTTCATATGGAAAAACCCTTATTTAAACATCACGCCGTGAACACAAGTAACCCCAAAACTTCGATATTCATCAGGCAGCAAAACTTATCCAGTGACATTCAACTTGTCTGCTAAAGTGAAATTTTACCACACAAGGATTGCTCCTTGACCGCTGATCAATTTCTTCCACCTACTGGTGGTATTGTCAAATAGGAATGAAAGTTGATTAATTTAGTTATGTTTGAACTTGATAATAATGATAATAACTTGATAAATTCTATTTATGCAGCTGATGGAAATTACTTGGTGTATTAAAATGTAGTTTAATGGGGTGATTTATCGTAAATAATTTGACAACATCCAATTCAACTCTTTGTTTCAATTGTATGAAAAATATATGTGTATTTAAAATATGTGGATATTATTGAATAAATTATGATTTATAAATTTGATAACTTCCCATAGAAAAATGAGTAATATAATGCGAGAGAAGTTTAAAAAAAAAAGTGCCATCGCTGTTGAATTTCGCTTGCATTTCAGACCAATCGCCTTAATTATCCTTGAGAAGCCAGACTCAAAGGACAAGAAATTCACAACTAGAAAATACATAATTACACATGCGTAATCTACCAAATAAAAATATAAATCATCAAGAATTTTTTTATTTTGGCATTCCACGTGCATGTTTTAAATTTTCCATGTTAGCATAACTTACAAGAGCTTATGAAGAAAAATTTTTAAAAACAACTACATTATTGTGAACATTTTCAGTAAAATTTACGTGATAAATGTTCTATATAATATTAGAATTTGTTCTATCATTATTTATTTCACTTGACACTTTTGACAGAGCATGATAAGATTCTTCTTGCATGGTATGCTACAACAAACAACGCTACAAATAAAAATGTTTCAATGAACAGTTATCAATAAAATCAAACTGCGTGTGAAAATACCATTGGCCGGCGTATCATGCACTTAGGAATAATGCGTCTGAGACTTTATACATATTTGACTCTGTGAATGTTTTATGATTTTTGTTAGAGAGGATTTGTTTGTACATATTTTCACTAAAGAAGAATTTTTTGTTTTTTTTATTAATGTTAAATAAAATTATTTTATAGTTATATTTTAGATTCTGTTTACATATATTATTCCTGTTGAATTTAACTTTATTCTAGACTGTGGGTGTGGAACGGATTACCCCAAAATAAATTTGATGTTGGTCTCACTTGCTACAGAGAGTAAGTCAGGGGTTTTAGCTAAGACATAAAAAATAGGCTCAGGCACCACTTTCCTACAGTATTTCTACTGATAATATTAAGAAATGCTTTAAAGCTAATGAAACCACTCAATATAAAAAATACCTTATATTTTGTTCATTCCTATTTTTTAATAAGACTTATGGCAAAAAAACTTGCACCCGTGTTGGGCATAAGGCAGGCCGGTGGGTTAATGATATCATCCCTGGTGTCAACCTGGTATATTTTATCTATAACAGTGATTTTGATTTGGAACTTAGTCAGTGCACATTGAAAATAGCACAATAATAATACTAGATAATTTTTATAGCACCATTTTCATAAAAAATTTCATGTCAAGAGCGCTTTACACAAACTGTTTATAGTCCTACATTATCTTTGTATTTAAAATTAAAAATTGTTATTTTAAGTTATGGAAATGATTTTTTGAAAAGGTGCATTTTTAGTTTCTTCTTAAATAAAGTCTCTGATGCACTATTTCTTATGATGAAGGGCAAAGAGCTCCATGCTTTTTGGCCTACAACCGCAAATGCACGTTCACAAAACTTAGCCCTCTGGCAATGGCTGGTCGATTCTACAACCCTTCCTGAAGTAGATGCTGACCTGAGAGTTTGACGTTTACTATTCAAATTGTCTGAGAAACAAAGCTCTTGAAAATGCAGATGCGTCATGTTATGTGTCGCCTTGTACCTTAACCAGCACAATTTAAATTCAACTCTCAGGGTACCGGAGCCAATGTAGCTCATGTAAAAGGGATGTTATATAAGAGAATTTAGAAACTCCATATATGTATTATTATATTATCCAGCTGAAGCATTGGCAAGCCAGTATAAATGCTGTTACAATAGTCTATATGTGACACCATAAATACATTTATAAGTAGACAGGCTGCCTCAGTAGGATGTCTCCGAATATTCTTAATCTGTCTCAGTTGATAAAAGCATGCACTGACAGTTTTTCTGATTTGTGTATTCATTGAAAGATCTGAATCAATGATCACGCCCAACAACTTAACATTTAGCATTCACAGACATTGATCTTATAATTATTTTATCCAATGTTCTATTGTTGACAACCCTCAACTTACCAACACAACTACCAAAAGCCTGTCAGTGAACTTAAGGGAAAATTAGGCATCGCAGAGATATTCAGGCCTATTCTCAAAATTGCAATATTGAAATGAAGGTGATTGTTACACCAACCCTCAAAAATAGACAGATAGTTTTGACAGATTATGGTACGTTTATCTCCCTCACTCTCATTCAAATATAACACTATTTTTGAGGGTTGGTGTAACAATCACCTTCATTTCAATATTGCAATTTTGAGAATAGGCCCGATTGTTCCAAAACGAAGATCTTTTCAGGTATTCAATTTCTTTGCTTGAACATAACCTTTTAATAATCTTGTTTTCTGAGATAGGAATTGAATAATTTTTCAATGGATTTTAATTAAAATTGGCAAAATTATAATGACATTGATTATTGGAATGTCACATGGGACATTCAGTAATTGTATAAACATAATAGTCTCGCATATCACATAAATCAAATTGTGTAGTAAATCATTAAGTAATTTTCAAATTATACAAATACAACTCATTTGCCTTTGTGGAACCATCTTTATACACCGCATGCCTGAGCTTGCTTATATGAAACTTCCTTTATATGTGTCAGTATGCGCCGCCACCGCCCACTAGTAGGGTAAGGTCCTTTATATGTGCCTGTATGCGCTGCCACTGCACACTAGTAATTGTCAAAAGTAAGGTAAGGTGATAGAGTTTAAAAACCATAGAAGGAAAAATAATACAATTTGTCATGAGCATTATATTTTAATATCTCCACTAAATCTATTAACAATGTATGGAATAAAATAAAGATTTACAAAAATAAATAGTTTCAACAGTACATATAGTAAAAAAATAAACTTAATAGGCAAATCTCATTTCATCCTTATATCCTAACTTATCCAAGTTGGGCAAACATGCAAAGTTTATCATAGGTGGTGGTCCACACATCAACACCAGCACATCGTTTCCTTGAGGCAGCATGTGTTCCCGCAACATTTCTTCACTGACATGTCCAGCGCTGTATTCCCATTCTGAAATCATATAAACATGTATTATCACCACTACAATGAATAATATGGTTTTGAGCAAGAAAACCTTAATCTGAAAATGACAACCATTTGTAAGGAATCCTGTTTTTGTTCAAAATTGATATGTTACTAGTATAAGTAAAATAAAATTGCCATCAAAATCAAGTAGACCATGATTAATTCTGATATGTAGTATTAACCTTTCCCTTACAGTGCTAAAATAAAAATGCGCGTTATGGTGCTGTAAGCTCAGTGTACATGTAGACTTTTGTACTTTTTAAGTCTGATAAATATGAATATTTTACATTTATTACTTATATTAATAGTCGACATATATATATATATAAGTTAATATTTACATCAATTATTGTGTAAAAGTGCTAAAAATGAGAAAAAACATTGATCATCACGAACAACAGAATAAGACACGTCTAACTCGGCCGGCGCACGCTCTGCCACTAAGTGACGATCAGCATTTGGCACCCTATACACTGCACCATCCGTACGTACACATACATGTATTTACAAATTCACATTGCGTTCTTCGAGAAAACATTTTTTATTGTTGCTTATGGTAAATACAGTAATACCCCGAAGTTACGCGATAAAAAAGTCTGTTCCGCACAGCTACAGGCCCGTAGGGCCGCGGCAATCACGGCCCGAGAAAAGGCTTCATGCCGGCCTAATCTTTTCCGCACCAGGGACACTTTTCGCCCGTCACCTCGCGCTGCTGGAAACTTGACGCCCCTGTGCTCGGCGGGCTGCCGGGTGGAGGGGGTACCAGGCCGACACGAGGTTCCGCCCACTCAACCGAAGAAAAACTAGATTTAGTTTTCTCATAACTAAGGTTGATACACTAAAATGAATATGTTGTTAGTATTAATACAGAGAGCATGACAGGGGCGATCTGTCGGAGATAATATTACACACCTTAAACGTTTATTAAAGGAAGAGAGAGATTTTCTAAGTTTAAGGTGCAATATGAAATTCCCGGGCTATCGCCCCAGATTGAAAAGTAGCAGGCATCGCGAGGTAGATTAAGACCTGTAAAATAAAATACTTGTGATGCCTATAAGATTAAAATTAGATTTTTTGTAAAAGGACGCACAGACGTCCACGACGAGCAAAGGAGTGGGAGGCCATCGGTGTCGGACGAAGTCGTGGCGAAGATTGAGCGCATTCTCCTCGAAGATCGGAGAGTAACGCTTCGGGAGCTTGCTGTCCAGGTTCCTGAGGTTTGTGAAAAAACCATCGACAACATTTTGACCGATAAACTTGGTTATCGCAAGGTGTGCGCGCGGTGGGTCCCACACATGCTTTCAGAAACCCACAAAGACAATCGTGTCAAGTGTGCCGAGGGGTTTCTTCGAGAATGCGCCGAGAATACCGAAGAATTCTTGGACTCCATTATTACGGGAGATGAAACGTGGTGTCACTACGTCACTCCAGAAACAAAAGAACAGTCCAAACAATGGCGCCATCCTGAATCGCCTAGGCCGAAAAAGTTTAAGCAGACGCTTTCCGCAGGGAAAGTGATGGCTACGGTGTTTTGGGACCGAAAAGGCGTCTTGCTGACCGAGTTTATGCCTAAAGGGACCACCTATTAATGAGGAGAAAACTCTAGTTCTGCCGAATCGGACGGAACGGCAGAAAAATGAGCGAGAGTTGTGGATTCTCGCCGCCAGGGGGTGACCGCGCTGGACCAAATCGGGGTGGCGCAGGGTCTGTCTAATCGCTACGATTGGTCCGGCGTGAAACGGGGGGCCTCACACGCCCTGGGAAGATTTGTCTCAAATAAATAATGGTCCAGTGACTGTGGCGATCATTCCTTCTCTCGTCGCTGTACTCTTCAAGTTTAAAACATGTTTCATTCATCTCTACCTTGCTTTTTAACCCTGCTGTGTTTTACTGAATTTCTGGACTCTCGACTTGGCTACAACTTTGGACCGAACCTGTAAATTTCTGACTGGCTGCTACACTGGACGACAATTTTGGACCCTCCTGGACCACTGTACGGAACAAAGTCATTTTGATATCGATGGCTTCATAAAATCAAATTCATCCGACGGCACAATGCCTTATTTTTTCACGCAGAATTTCTTCGTAGCAAGCTAATAATAATAATGTGTTCTTCTTTGGACTCTGTTTTCTAAAAAATTTAACCCATTTTCAATTGAGCTGAGACCTTCTGTCAAGCTTGCAATCATGTGCTTTTCTGGTGAAATTGGGTATGAAGTGTCTTCATTGTCGTTTTGCTTACGCATCTCTATGAGGTCATCGATTGTTAGCTCCTGACTAAGTAAATCCAACAGCTCGTTGACATCGTTAGCATTGACTTCCAAATCTTTTACCACACGAGCGATATCAGTTTCTAGCACTGTTTCCGTCTCGCTTTTGAAAAAAATGGACAAAGTTTCTTCCAGACACCAATCAATGTTTTCTTGGATAATTCATCCCAAGAATTTCCAATGATTCTTACGGCATCTAAAATATTTAATTGTTTCCGAAAGTCTAACAGATAACTCACTGTTTTGCCCCATAGCTACATTCAGATGTGCAAGTGAATGCCTCGTAAAGTAAGCCTTGAAAGTTTTGATGACTCCCTGGTCCATCGATTGAAGCAAGCAGGTTGTGTTTGGAGGCAAAAACACAACTTTCACACGTGGGCCAAAATCAATTAAGGAAGCAGGATGACCGGGTGCATTGTCAATAAAAAGCATCACTTTAAATGGAATCTGTTTAGACTTGCAATAACGTTTGACTTTGGGGACGAAGTGGTGACCAAACCAGTCCTCAAAAATGAAAGCTGTAACCCATACTCTATGGTTTGACTTCCAAATCACTGGTAAGCTAATTTCAGAAATATTTTTTTAGGCTCTTGGGTTTTCGGAGCAATAAATTAAGAGAGATTTTAACTTGCAGTCACCAGCTGCATTCCCGCCAACCATCGCTGTCAGTCGGTCTTTGGAAACCTTAAAGCCTGGAAAATGTTTTTCTTCACGTGCGATAAAAGTTATTTTAGGCATCTTTTTCCAGAACAAACCAGTCTCATCCACATTAAATACGGTTTCACTGCTATAGTCACCTTTTTCTATCATGGCCTTGAGTGTCTCGGGAAAAGAAGACGCAGCTTCTTTATCAATTGACAGTGTTCTGATCGACTGGACAATTCTTCACTTTTACTTGATTATCACACCATAATTTCAGCGTTTCCATCTCAGCAATAATACTGTGACGTTTACGAATAATGCTCGAGTTCAAGAATTGGGCATTTTTCACCGCTTCAAGAATTCTTTCTTTATCTTTTATTATTGTTCTTACTGTGGATTCCGGTAGTTCAAACTTCTTTGCCAATTCATAAATTTTCATTCTACTATCAAAATCTATGATAATCTTATATTTACATTCCAAAGATATCGTTTTCCTTTTCTCACTAGTTACAGGGGAATCATATTTACTTTGTTTGGATGACAGATTTTATAAGGGTTTAGAAAACGTATAACAAATCAATCTTAACACTCATCGATCGTTGAATCGTAATCGTGCATATAGAGTCCGCCCGAAACGCATCCAATGCGTATCACAGTAAGAGAAACACTGAATATAGCGGGCGGCAGTCTAGCGACAATGTTGTCAACAGTCAACGTCTAGCGGCAATGCCGCCAAACGAACCGTGTAACTCTGAGTTTGCGTAAGTTGGGGTATTACTGTACTTATATATTGTAATTATTTTATCCAATACGTAAATATATTACGGAGGAATACCTAAAATATGAACTCTGTATTTAGTATATTTACAAAGATATTACCATAATTAGAGGCAATGTTAACTCAGTTTGCATCATCAGAAAGGAAAAGTTAAACATTACTTGCTTCCAGGATAAACCTTTCCCCATTGTGGTCTTAAATTACCTATCAATTGAAATTGAACACCTTGTCCAAAAACAAATACATATTTAGATGCATTGGGATAATAAAATTTTAGTATATTTACTGTTTTTTCCCGCTCTCTAACAGTATAGGAAATAAATGTACCTGTTAATCTAATGATCCTATGGTCGGGGGTTTGTACCTCATTCCAGAAGACCAGCAAGTTAGTTCTATTTTCGTAGCACAAGCGTTTGGCTTAGTTTGAAAATATGACCGACGTGTATTTCGGAAAAGCATCACTATTTTTTTTTTTTTTAAATGCTTACCTTCTGGTGGTGTATCTAATGTGTACCAGAGCTTGAATTGATCAGGATGCTCCTTTTGCACATCTTCCAATTCTTTCCTAACGAGTATATCCTTCTGAGTCTGGTTAGCAAACAACAATCTCATTTGAGTATCATCAGATTTATCTTTGCAAATATGCCTTATTAGCTGAAGCATCGGAGTTATACCAGTTCCTCCTGCAAGAATAACATTCAATTTTCATTTTAAATGTGTTCACTTATCAAAATAGGGGTAATTCATTATGTATGTCATTTAAAAGAGTTAGTTAGTTAGTAGAAGAAATCAAATTATATTACGAAATATTCACTTTGGTACTGGCTAAGTCACCAAATTAAAATGTTTAATGTACACTAGATACAAATAAAATGTTTAACAAGAAAATGCACAAGCCAAAAATTATCATTCTACAGAATTGATTTGTTGTATAAAATGCCTCAAATTATGTATGGATCCAAAAATATAAAAAAACAACTTGTTTTTAAATACAAATTAAATGTTTTAATTAGAAAAATATACATATAAAATTTATTTTATATGTATATTTTTCTAATTAATACAGTAAATTAGTATTTAAAACATGGGTGGCCAACCCGCGGACCGCAGGCCGCGTGCGGTCCGCCGAGTGTTTACTTGTGGCCCGCAGAGCATATACACATATTTTTTTTCTTTTAGTGTACATAAAACCACCAAAAAACATTCCAACATGTGTAGTTCGTATCATATCTTATATATGGAAGTATCTCAGTACATTATATATTAAATTAATTAATAAATTGTCACGATAGTTGAATAATAGTGTCTACTTGTGGCCCGCGAAGCATATGCACACATTTTTTTTCTTTTAGTGTACATAAAACCAGCAAAAAACATTCCAACGTGCGTAGTTCGTATCATATCTTATATATGGAAGTATCTCAGTACATTTATTTATTTATTTAATTATTATTTATTTAATAATTATCAATACATTATTATTCAACTATCGTGACAATTTCTTCTATGGTATATTCGTATTAACAATCACAACGTTAAGCTGATTTTAAAAAGCGCGCACACCACTTTAGCATGGATAGCCGTGAGCGTGAATGCGAGGCGGGATGCGTTGTGCGACCGCCAATCTGTGGCAAGCTCGCAACGCCGTCGTTTGCTTTGAATAATAAAATTAATTTTATTGTACGGCCCGGTAGAAAATCTCATTTCTAAAATCTGGCCCGGGTGCTGAAAAGGTTGGCCACCCATGATTTAAAACATCACAACAGACCTATGTTCTGAATAATTACAACTTCACAATAAGAATGTGTTCTCCTTAATAATATTAACTTATTGCTTAATACTAATTGTGATAATTCATGAAATAAAGATGCATTATTTAAAAAAAATCTTTAGATATCTACACAATATTTTTATTTAAAACAGAATGAATTGTGTAAACAATTTGCTTTATCTGTAGTTCAATTTATTTTCAAGAATCTGGCAATCTTCTTTCTGTAAGCATACAGCTTAATTAATTTACTATCACGCTGTTTTCCGCAGAAGTAGACAGAGGATAGAATACCACACTCTTCTGTCCTGGCCAACTATTCTTGCCGTGTCCATTTTCATACATCTCATTGCACGCATGTTCTGAAACTTTTAACAGGACCATCCTCTAATAGTTGATTTATCTAATCATGCCAGGTCTTTTGTGGAAGTTCTTTATTGATGTTGCCTTCAACACTCGCCTCATATATTTTCTGTACCACTCTCTCTTCTCTCACGTGTACCACATAATCAAACCATTTCAGCGACGCTCTCATTATTCTATCGACTACGCTCCAAACGCCTCTACATTCGCTCTTAATTTATTCATTCATCACTGTACCTTACACACATGCGCCTGAGCGACCGCATTTCCACTGCATTCAATGTACTTATTTTTGCTAATTGCTAGGCTTCACTTCCATATATGTATTAGTGTTGGTACCAGAACTCCATTATGCACCGCTAGTCCTTGTGTGACAAATTCCTAATGCCGATAATTGCATTTAGAGCACTATTTTCTTTATTTCTCAGTCACTCTCCTTTCAATATTTTATAAAAATAAATATGAAGAGTTGAAATTACATAACACATTAATTTTGCATAACATGTGTACAACTAAATGTGTACACATGCCGTATTATCATTGTAAAAATAAACATAAGAAACAGTTTCACGGATGATTTCTGGTTCTATTTATGCTTACCGGCTATCATATTTAGCTTTTTAGCTACTATTTTAGTTGGGGGATCTTTACGTAACTTCTTTATGGCAAACTTCCCATTTCCATTATACACCAATCTACCTGATGGCCCCCGAACGTCTATTGTGTCTCCAATTTTCAAATTGTCGAGATACTGAGACATCTTTCCTCCTTCGGGGAAACGTGGATGCACATTTTTGAAATAAACCTAATACAAAAGAAAATTATATAAAAAGTCATATTAAATTATAATTATATGTTTTTATCAAACAATTCACGCAATTTTGAAAATGACAGCATAATCAAAAAAATAAATAGTTCTGTAATAGAAGATGTGTTGAATTATGTATTACATAACCCTATAGTATCTAAAGCCAAGTTAGATTCTATAAACAAATTTCTTGTTATTGAGTCCAAATGACTCAACAAATAAAATTTAGAAGAGGAATTACAGTCAATAATTTTTACTATATATCAATTACTGATTTTTATACACAACTTATATTTTAATAAATCCTATTGAATACAATATGATATTTAATATAATTAATTCCGGAGTATTACTTTAATTTAAATATGAAAATTAATTAAGATTGAATAAATCAAACCATTATAGTTAGCAAGAAATAGGTTACGGTGATTTCGTTTGAACTGAAAGTTTGTATCTAAGATCAAAAATATTTAACTTGGCAGCAATCCAAAAAATTTTCAGAAATATTTTACAGACTGTATTTTTTAAATGTGTGGAATACTAATTCATACCTTAACAACCAAGTCGACAAAACCATAGTCCTCGTCGCTAGAAACCGGTGTATACGATCTTATGACCAACTCATCGTTGATTTTTGCTGACAAATGTATATGCTGACCAATAGGTAGACCTTAAAAAAAGGTTTAATTATTATAAAATACTTATTAGAAGAGTACAAATTAATTAATATATTTGTCAAGTATCATACTACAATATTCTTTAAATACTAGAAGAAAAGTAGTACATGTTACTTCTCCCAATGCCGCCATTCTAATAACCTAAATACTACAATTATGAAACCTGTATCTTAAAAATTAATGCCTACAATATATTCATCTAATGTATTTAGAAACTATACATTTCGATATAAAAAGTGTATTTTTAGAATTAAATTAAAATAAATAAATGATTCATTATGTTCTACATTGAAATAACACGTATATCTAAACTCTACGAGGACACAAATAGTTATAGAATCGGATCACAAAAATATGTATACAGTAGTCTGCCAGTTAAATGACTCACCTAATACATGTTCACTCGATGGTAAGCCAAATCTGAATCTCCTTGTGTCATGACTTATTTCTTCTCTCTCAATTAATGGAAGTGAATACTTCGTTGATGAGTCTTGCAGCGCCACCTTCTTTTTTTTACCGGATTTCAACCAGGGCAAAAAGATAGATGCCATGACAACTGCGGTTGCTAGAACACAACCCAATCCAACCACTAACGGAACATTCTAAAAAAACCAAAGAATATAATGTTAATATACTAATAATATGAAGAATAAAGTTCAACTACCTACTTGATTAATTAAAAAAAAAGTTCAATATTTGAGTAATTGTTTACATCTGATAGTTATTGTCGGTTAATCTTAATGGTGCACATGGATAAGTCTTGTCTCATAAGCGCATAAGGACAGTGCAGAATTGAGGGCGGTGTGATGTCATTTTATAATGTATTTTATATGCGGACACAACACCGACAAAGGCTCACCGTGTCCGTGTCAGTTAAACTTTTGACATATAACTGCAGAAAATAAACAAAAAATACAATTTCAAACCAAAATATATAACTGTTATATAAATTGACTGATCTACTCACCAATCTCTAAAACATCTTCAACCGAGAAAATACCCAATACAAGTACATAATTATTTTGATTAAAGTATGAAATTATCATTTTTATCGAATTTGATAAAAGTATATGATAAGGGTTTTATTATTAGAAATTAATAAATTTGGTTGCAACCAGCAAAAATTCACAAAACAAAAATATTCGCTACTTGGAATCTCAACACTCAACAAGCAAGAAAATGAAATGCTGGGAGTTCATAAACATCAGGTAAAAATAATTCAGATTCAGGACGAATGTATGTAGTAGTACGCTGATCGAGTAGGTATATCAACATATTCAAAATTATAATTGAAAATGAAACATGCTCCAATGCTTTAACAATCATTAGTGAAATCGTGCTTGATCACTAAAAATTCAGTTTTATATTTCACCTCGAGATTTGGACTGAGCCAAATGAAAAGAATGACACGACAGTCCAGTTTCTTCGCTCAACTCATGTAAGTTCATATTTAGCAATGGATATTTTCACTACACTTTTATCTTATCTATTATCTTAAAAGTTATGGCTGAAACAAATAAAATAAAGAAATGACATTTCATTGTCTTTACCCATCTTGTTTGAGGGCATAATTTGCGTCGCAAATGTTGTTAGGAATATGTACTGTATTTTGTTTCATTTAGGATTAATATGACAAATAATGATAGCGGAAATCGAAAATTTCATACCTAATAATCGAGACGTTATCCAAAATATTCTAAATATAATTTAGAAAATATTTAATTGCTGTTAAATCTAATGAAAAATTTGGTGTCATGTTATGTTTTGAATAAACATTAATTCAAAGTGTTAGCTCATCGTGATACTGGTTAAAAAACAGTGAGATGAACAATAACTTTTGTGTACACTTTTGTGACAAAAATATAAATAAATATCAAACATTGTACTTTCTAGATTCTAACAATTTTTTAATTCTAACAAACACTAAATATTGTATTATTACTTAAAAATATTTCATTTTTTGAATTTCTAGCCATGAGATTAGACAGGGACATTTTATCTCATAGTTACTGCCTTATCACTGTTTATTAGTATCATTGCTGATAGTAAATAAAATTAATTTATTTACACGAAAGTAACTTTTAATTTCTTTGGGTTTTTAAAAAAAATAATGTAGAGCTGCATTATAACGAGAATGTTAAACAATTGAGAACAACAATGATAATATTAAAATCAGATATAAATCATCTACTATTAAAATACTTTTGAGAAGACTGAGCATAATTAAAGTTTAAAATTTAATTATGATGTGCCATTGAAAAATATAGAAAACCAATTTTAAAAACGGTATCGATTAGTTTCTTAAAAGATTTCCTAACATTTCCAGAAAGCGTATGGAAAGAAGCAGCGGCGTCCTGTTACTTTTTTTGACACGGAACTTACTTTTCAAGTACATTTAAAAAATATTTTGTACATCAAATATCGTGCAGTAGACGGATATTACGAGAATACAAAAAAATATATATAGGACCGGAGCATTTTCAAAATGTGAAGTCATTATGAGGAAATTTATATGTTTTTTTAAAAAAGAATCGGATCAACTGCGCAGCGGTGTCCCATTCTTTCAACCATTGACAACATGTACTTTTGAAATATGTGAACTCAACTTAAATAATCCCTGAATATGTATAATTTAGATGTTACAGCTCAAAATTATTTTTTTACATATGCATGGTTTTAGCGTTTACAAAAGTTAATTTATTGCGAATATATTCAATTTCAGATTTCCGTTGGAAATACATGAAAGAAAAAATAGAGGGGGGTTGGGGTTAAAATGAAATACCGCCCTGGTACTGGCGGTACACTACTGGAAAGAAGTGCCAACTTTTCATAGCTATATTTAAACTGTTTAGGAGAATAAAAAGTATCACCAACTTTAAAATTAAATGGTTGTTCTCTGTGGTTGTTCGAGCAGTAACTCACCATTCATTAATATTTGGCTCTAACTTATCCTTATTGCAAAGATATAAAAATAAAATAACGATGCATATTATATATTTTTTGTTCAGAATAGCCTCCCTAACACCTTTAAAAGTCTTTGCATTGACTCGGGGACATACTGTGTATCTATTATTATATAATATAGCAATATGAATATCAAGGGATTTTAAAAAAAAAAAAAAAGGGGGTGCCGAAACTCTAACTATGAGCGCCAATATCGAATCCATCCATATTTAATCTGGTTCATAAAAACATAATATTTTATCATTTGTGCGAATTATATAAATATGTATTGTAATTATGTACGCGCGAACATTGTTTCATCTGATTGCTTTAGAAACATTAGAAATACCGGAAAAAAAATATGCCTGAATGCCATTCCACCGCGTTACATGACAAAAAAAAGCACTGTCAGAATATCCATAATAATATTACCTAATTAGGAGACCACATTCTCATTGTGAAGTTGTAATTATTCAGAACAGACGGTCTGTGATATATTAAATATGAATTAAATATATTAATTAGAAAGATATACATATAAAATCAATTTTATTGAAAAATATTGTTGTGCCACTGGGATTCGAACCTGGATCTATTTCCTAACCGGGGAAGGTGCATTATCCAACTATGCTACAGCGACAATTTTCGAACCTATATGTTACCTTTTTGATATTAATACATTTAAATTGATAATTCTGGCATCTGCTATCAGTTTACTCAAAGGTATTTGAGATTCTGTAAAATAAGGTAGATGGCTCTTTCAAATAATGGAACGATTAAATGTATTTATATCAAAAAGGTAACATATAGGTTCGAAAATTGTCGCTAAAAATATTGTCGCTGTAGCATAACTGGATAATGCACCTTCCCCAGTTAGGAAAGAGATCCAAGTTCGAATCCCGGTGACGCAACAACAATATTTTTCGATAAAATTGATTTTAATGTATATCTTTCTAATTAATATATTTAATTCATATTTTATATTATACTTTTAAAATCAGCAATGTTATCTTTGTGGTTAAGATTCATATTTTTTATTTATTATCTTTGTTTTATTAACCACTAAAAAAAAAAAAATGTTTTACTGTGGAAAAGGTATGTCGATGATATATTATGTATTTGGTCAGGTTCACAACGTCAACTAACTACATTTTTAAATTTCATTAATTCATTTAATAATAAAATACAATTTACTTTAGAAATGGAAAATAATTCGACCCTAAATTTTTTGGACCTAACATTGATTAAAAATAATAATAAAATTGAATTCAAAATTTTTAGAAAACCAACTTTTACAGATACTATCATACACAATGAATCTAATCATCCATTATCACACAAACATTCAGGGTTCCACTCCATGATACATCGTTTAGTCAATATTCATATGTCAACATCCAATTTCAATATTGAATTGAATACAATTAAAAAAATAGCAGTTAATAACGGGTATAATACAGGTTTGATACACTATTTTAAAAAATAAATTTAAAAAATATAATAATCAATTTTTATATA
Source organism: Eubasilissa splendida (assembly GCA_031772225.1). Taxonomy (NCBI): domain Eukaryota; kingdom Metazoa; phylum Arthropoda; class Insecta; order Trichoptera; family Phryganeidae; genus Eubasilissa; species Eubasilissa splendida. The sequence goes on from CM062847.1 coordinate 21,891,397, forward strand.
AATCACAGATAAAACATAATGATAATGAAAATATCTAAACACCTACCACGAAACATTAGACCGGCATTTTATACAAATAATAGTATAGGAAATTTACTCATAAATTCTAAAGACAAAGATGATAAATTTAACAATTCTGGTGTCTATAAACTTAGTTGCAAGGATTGTGCTGCATTTTATATTGGTAAAACGGGTAGAAATTTTAATATAAGAGTAAGGGAGCATTTGAGATGTTTGAACAATAGTGGGTTTTCAGAATTTGCTAATCATTTGATAGAAAATGGTCATGATTTTGATAAAAAATTGAGATTGTCAATTTTGCATATAAACGGTGTTGGTCACAAATTAAATAATTTGGAATCGTTGGAGATAAATAAAGCGTGTAAAACTAATCAAAAAATTATAAACAACCAACTAAATTTAACTACGAGTCCCATTCTAAAATTTTTTCCTAAAAATTATTCAAGTAAATTTGTATTAAGTAATGATTTGAGTTAGGTACTAAAAAAAAAAAATTTTTTTAAAAATAGATTTTTTTTAAATAGATTCTGTCAAAGAAACAATATATGTTTTAGTTAGTTATGACATCCTGAAGAAGAAAATGGTATTTTTCGAAACCGGTAGATGTATTTAAACTCATTTTAGTGGTTAATAAAACAAAGAAAATAAATAAAAATATATTTTATATTACCTAATATTATTAACACACACTGGCGACGTGTGTCACATAAAACTTTTTTACGGTAAACGTTTTTTTACCGAAAAAAGCTAGACTGAAGTTTGGACCGCTGGCTATGTGCGGATATAATAAAATCTGGCTTTTGACGAAAACGAGTCAAATAAACTGTGTATACACTTTTATTTCACTCAAATGATTATAGAAAATCAAATATAAGTTACAAATATTTTGAAATGAACATTCGTAAACAGAAAAACCTTCATCAAGATAGCATTAGATGGTAGTGAAGTACACACTGCCTATAAATAATGCACGAACTCGCCACCGATTGACATTAGGAGTCAGCGTTTCCGACCGAAAAATTAACAAACTAATTTACGAAAACAATGATATTATTATTCATATAATATGTATTTACGCTGAAGCATTATTAAAATCATTATACTTACAAAACTGTCTTCTGTCTCATCCATTTTAAATAAGAGTATAGGACTTTAATCAAACAAACAAACAATTACAATTCGTTGTAACAAAGTTACCCGCGCCGCGAGCCGCAAACTCGCTCCGTAAATGGAGACGAACTGACGAAGTGACGAACTGACGAACTGCACGTCGAGCACCCGTGTAAAAATTGTTATCGAGCTAAATGAACAGGCTGCCAGGTCGGAAAAAATAAAAGGTCAATATCTAATAATATGTTAATTATAATAAATTATACAAACAGCAAATATCATAATCTCGATAATTCTCGAAAAAAATAAATAACATCTATAATCTATTACGGAACCAACACAAGTCACGTAGAAGTACTTATAATTTTAGAGATCAGAGGCTAACTAACTTACCATCACGCCGTTTCTCCGCGGGGGTAGGCAGAGAGGATAGAGCGCCGCACTCTTCTGTCCTGACACAGTTCTCGCCTCATCTACATTCATACATCTTCCCATACAAGCTCGCCGATTATTGAGGCTTCTAACAGGACCATCCTCCAGTATCTGGTTTACCTGGTTGTGCCAAATCTTCCGCGGACGTCCTCTATTTCTGGTGCCATCAACACTTGTGTCATATATTATCCTTACCATTCTCTCCTCATCCATCCGTTCCATATGACCGAATCATCTTAGCGATCCTTTCTTAATCTTACTCACTATACTAAAATCAACTTTACATTCTTTCCTTATTTCTTCATTCTTTACTCTATCATAAATGGATCTGCCACACATACGCCTAAGCGATCTCATTTCCACTGCGTTCAGTTTACTTTCGTTCCTCTTCTGCCAGCTTCAGGCCTCACTTCCATACATCAGTGTGGGTACCAGGACTCTATTGTGCACCGCTAGTCTTGCCTCGGTTGACAAGTTCTCCATTAAAAGCTCTGTTCAGTTTATTTCTATATCCCATATACAGTCACCCTCCTTTCGATATCATTCTCAGCCTTTCCGTTTCTATCAAACATACTTCCCAAATACACAAACTCATCTACTTGTTCCAAACATTTTTTACCCACAAGTATTTTGCAGGTTGTCTTGCTTTCTTCCTTCTCAAATACTATCACTTTAGACTTGTTGACATTCACTTGAAGGTCACTTTCCTTGCATACATCGTACATCTTACTCACTAGACTCTGTTCATTATTCGCCATTAACCTTTCCACCTCGATGATGTAAACTGAGTTGACATTGCCTCTAAATTCATATTTTAGGTATTTCTCCGAAATATATTTATGTTTTGGAGAAAATAATTACAATACATAAGTATATACCACACGCAACAATAAAAAATGTTTTCTCGAAGAATCCGACGTGAATTTGTCAATACGTGTACGTGCAGAGGTGCGGAAGGCGCTGTGCGCGGTGAGCCGGATGCCGATTGTCACTTGAGTTGCGGAGCGTGCGCCGGCCGAGTCAGACGTATGTGAACAAATATACAATATTTTTGTGACATTAACAGTACAGATTTTAGGGTTTAATTTTAAATTTTGCTTGCATACATGTAGCATGCGGCTTGCGCTTGTTTCCAATTTTACATTAATAGTTAAAGACATATCTTTCGATAAAATAAAACAGAGTTCATTTGTAGAGAATACGACGGAGCCGATTTCTTCGCGTCAGTGTTAATAATTTTTCCATCACATGTATGATATTAGATCTTTTACTTCAATCTGGATTTTTTGCGTTTTCTTCAAACGCCAGTGGATTCACCCACGCATTAGCAGCTTCTTGTCTATTTTATTTTCACATTGTACATTAATATGTCTTTATAGGACTATCCATTAGAGTCATTAACAACTACCCGTTTATAATATGTTTCATTAAAATAAAATAAAGAGTACTTTTAAAATTAGCAATATTAACTTCGTGGTTAAAATTCATATTTTTATTTATTATCTTTGTTTTATTAACCACTAAATTGAGTTTAAATACATCTACCGGTTTCGAAAAATACCATTTTCTTCTTCAGGATGTCATAACTAACTAAAACATATATTATTGTTTCTTTGCCAGAATCTATTTAAAAAAAAAAAACTCAAATCATTACTTAATACAAATTTACTCGAATAATTATTAGGAAAAAATTTTAGAACGGGACTCGTAATTAAATTTAGTTGGTTGTTTATAATTTTTTGGTATTTTTCGAAACCGGTAGATGTATTTAAACTCAATTTAGTGGTTAATAAAACAAAGATAATAAATAAAAATATTAAATAAAGAGTAATTATTATCCGGCGAATCACGATCATCGTGGTATCAGTTGAGAGTAAAAACGTGTTTACTACAGAAAAATAAACTAAATATTGCCAGTATTAGTTTATTCTTGTTGGCAATGTATATGAATGATGTGTTGTCGCTTGGCACTAGTGGAATTAAATTGTTACACACAAATATTATGTAAAATGTTTTTTTCTATATTAATCTGCGAGATTATAATTTTATTGTATAATCTGGCAACTATCCACAAACGGTAACAAGTTATCGTGACAATAAATCACCGACTTTAAAACACCTTCTTTAAATACATAAAATAAGTTTTAGAAAAAAACTATAGATATATTTATATTTAAGCAAATATTAAAGTAGGTACGCCGGTCGATCATATCAATATACGAGGGCCAAGTAAAAAATAAGGTTCCTTACGCTGTACACTCGCCACGCGAGATGCTAGGCGAAATCCGGCAACACCGCTTTGATTGTTGGTCCCTTAACTACATCCCCACTACCGGGAGCAAACGCTGCGATGCTCAGTAAAGGCCTGACAGCCATCCGCTATGGAACCCGCCATCGCCGTTACCGCCAGGTGTGAAATCCGTTCGGTGATTCGATTTTTAAACGCGAAGAAGCTTAAACCTGTTGAAATTCATCGACAGTTGGAAGAAGTTTATGGCACAGCTTGCATCAGCGTCCAACACGTCCGCAAATGGTGCAGGGAGTTCTCCGAAGGACGCACAGACGTCCACGACGAGCAAAGGAGTGGGAGGCCATCGGTGTCGGACGAAGTCGTGGCGAAGATTGAGCGCATTCTCCTCGAAGATCGGAGAGTAACGCTTCGGGAGCTTGCTGTCCAGGTTCCTGAGGTTTGTGAAAAAACCATCGACAACATTTTGACCGATTATACTGACCAAGGGCGTTAGGCTGCACCACGACAACGCTCGCCCCCATGTCTCTCGACAGACCACCGCCCTACTGGACAAATTCGGCTGGAAATTGCTTGACCATGCCCCCTACAGCCCTGATCTTGCTCCCAGCGACTTCCACTTGTTTCCGAAATTGAAGCAACACTTAGGTGGACAACGCTTCAATACAGATGAAGAGGTGAAAGAAGCGGTCACCAAGTTCATCGGCGGCCTAGCGGCGGAATTCTTCGAAGCGGGTTTTCAGAAGTGGATAACTCGTCAGGAAAAATGCATAGAAAAATCAGGAGACTATGTAGAAAAATAGAATAAAGTACAAGCTTTCAGATGGTTTACTTATTTATTGCAATAAAAAATACCTTATACCTGAAAAAAATGTAGGAACCTTATTTTTTACTTGCCCCTCGTATTACCCCAATATATTACCCCGTATGCATCCAGATACATCAATTGAAAAATGGATTCAATTATTATGGTTTAAAAAGAAAAAAATCTGTCCAAGAGACAGCAGTCTAAACAGAGCCTACGGTTAGGGACATCACTAGCAACAACTGACGTAATCAGACGTAAAATAAAATTTTCCGAAATGCAATGAATGCAGTGATCAGTGGTAACTTTTTACTATAGTAAAAAAATATTTTCTTCTCGAAAGTACATCCCGTGGTAAACTCATTTTACCCTGCGATATCCGATAGTAAAAACGAGAATCAATAGTTAAATACTGCGAACTTTTCGCAGCTGTTCCAAAAGTCTTATGACACGCGGATACTTTGAAAGTTGCAGTACGCGACAATTAATTATTCAATATCGCGTTATTTTAATGATGAGAGTTCGTCCGATGATGATCTCGTTGTTGAATATACATTATTACACATAATATGAAAATACTACACCATCAAAGTGACATAACGAACGCCCAGGCGAAAAAATACACAGATAATGTATAAATAAAGCATATTTCATGATTATATGCCACATCTATAGATATCTCCATCTAAATATAAAATGACAATAGTAAATTTGATATATCAACAACCCGCTAAGGATTTTTACTACAGGCGTTAGTAAAAAATTACTATAGTAAAAATTTACCATAGTAAAAAGGTCACATAACCGGCACTTAGAAGTTTTGTGATTTTTGAGAAATTCGCAACCTTTCTTTACAAAAATGAACGCTGTGCCATAAGTACTTAACCTATCATGATGAAATTTTACACACGTATGCTGTGCTACCTGATTTGTGTTCAGGGCTAATTAAAAAAATAAAATAAAAGAGTTTTTTTTGATAATCACAAAACTTCGAATAACTTTTAAACCGTTGAATTTCGAATTAGCCTATTCACGCTCAATGGGTTGCTGCTAGTAAAGTCCCCTAATTACTATTTGAATGACATATTATAATAATAATACAGGCAGTTTTCGATTTAGGTTCTCGAGGTCGTTTGTTAAGTGTTTTTGTTCGTTACACGTCAAAACACCTAAATATGCATTTTTTGGCGTATTCAATGAAATCGTATAAGTTAGAGGTCATTTTTACATATAAAAAGCATTGTATTAAACGTCGAATACGTACGTGTTATTATAACGATACAATACGAATGTAAAATAAGTTGAAAAAATAATACTAAGAGAACATAAGATATGTATTTTAGACTTTATTGACATACATGTTTCTGTTGTAACAGAGGTGAATATATTATAACATAACATGATAAACATAAGATACAATTTTTTTTTAATGTATCATATTTACACACATTTAAATACATTGCCCAACTAGGCAAGCCTGTTTTCAGGCAAATTGATAAACTAATATATTTTATAAAACTAAAACTCATCGAAAGCAAAACACAGTAAAATCGAATAGCATATAGTGTGAAAATATTTGAGAGAGAAAAAAAAATGTATATATATAAAATATAAAAAAGAGAGAAGAGAAAAAAAAAAATAATAATACCAATAATGTAAGCAGATATAAGGTAGATGTAAATATACAAAACCAAAAGGCACAAAAGTAGTTATACAATTATTTAATTATATAAAAGAGTTTAGTTAAATTTCTAATTTTATAGTACACTCTCTTAAAATATGGCTTGATGGAAGAATGCACAACCGCAGTTGGTTTATTTTGTTCATTAAAAATCTGATTTTTCCATGTCGGTGAATCATAAACGCCTCTTTATACTTTCGCAATTCTCTCCATATTCGAGTCCTGTTCTTCAAACATAGCACAATCCCTCAGAAATTAACTTAAAAGCTGCAGCTATTTTCTACGTCGTAAATGTTCTGGAATGTGACATTTCAAGTTTTTCTTGTACTTCTTCTGTGTTTGCACTTGGACTTGGATCTCATGGCTTGTAGAGTACCGGAACCAAATAGCTCCATTGCTACTTCACCTGTGGTACATGTATTGTTGTTATTATTAGAATTTATTATTAGCCTGCCGGCATGGGGCAGGGAGGGGGGTACGCTGTTTTAGCGATTTAACGTTTTGAAGTTACGAATTCTGATTATCTTGTTGGATGCCTCCTGCATACATTTTTGGAGGTCATTTGCGAATGTTTCGAGAGTGGTCCGTCTTTTTAGGGGGGTACGCGATCTTGTGATTGAGGTAGATGCTGCGTATTTGTGGGGGGATGAGCGGGGGAATGAGGGGGGGGGGGCGTCTAGGCGCCATTGCTGGGAATGCTGAGGGCGGTATGCGGGGTAGGCAGTCCTGGTTCTCCAGTTGGGAGGGGGGGGGGGGAATTACGCAGATCTGTGATGGTTCGCGACTTCGCTGTACGAGCGGCGCGTGCCTGTTTGTCGGCTGTAGTGGCGACGGCTCGCCGGGTGCTCTGGGCAGCCTTTGTAGTTTGCCGAATGCAGAGGACGCATGTGGTCTTCTGTGTTTAAATTTGCTTCTATTTTTATTAACTCGTTAGTGGTGAATTCATTAGAATATGAGTCCAACAACTGTTTGAAATCAGCTAAGTCAAGTTCGACTTTTACTTGAGTACCTAATTCAACAACTTTGTGCATTACGAAAATAAAAAAATGTTCCAATTGTTGTGTTCGTTCGTAAATCTAGAACTGGCTGTATTAAAAAAGCGTTTTATTCATTGTAAAAAAAATGTTAAGCAGTTGTATTGTATTACATTTTTTATATAATCTTTTGGATTAAAAATCTGCAGTGATAATAAAAATAGCAAGTTTGTTTCTAATTCAAAAGCATACAACAATCAATACACAATCATAAAAGCAGATTTTGGTTTATCGTTAATGAACCAGATTGGGAATAGTCGATTCCGCTTAATTGGGACACATCGGGGTCAGGAATTTTGGCCCAATTAAGCGGCTTCCCCAATCAACCGAAGCGAGCTTAAAATGAAATAATGAATATTTTTCTTTAAATACGTAGAGCTCCCTTCATTGCCTGCATAAAATAAGGCTGTAACCCGGCTATAATTGTTTTTCTCCTGGTTACTTATGATTATGAATTGTTATCTATTGTCGAAAACTCTTGATAATTAACAATAGAACTTCTAACATGTCCTCATTGCTCAAAATTTCAGAAATATCTAAAGGTTTAAAGATTTTATATGGTGTTGGTTTTTACAGCTCGCCAACTGTCAGCGACAAACTGTATCGCTTGCAAAAGGGAAATTTTTGCACTAACTCTCTAGCTTTTGTGGAACTCATTAATCAATTTTAAACTTAATGTATTGTAATCTTAAATTTACTGTCCCAATTACGCGGAATGCCGTCCCAATTAAGCGATTCCTTGGTTTGGTTTCCGCTCCTTGAGATTTGGCCCAAATAAGAGGCTGCCCCAATTAACCGGCGGCCCAATTAATCGGAATCGACCGCATATGTAACACTATAGTAATATGAAGACTGGACTACATTAGCAGGCAATTCGTAGTAATGTAAGCGCCGCTCGTGCAACTCGAAGTCGTGTGCAAATGAGTATTGTATCATAAATAATGCGAGTTAAGAATATTGACAAAGAGAAAGGTTTGAGGGAGCCTGAGGGCGCGCGGACCGGAACTTCACGATAAAAATGCTGGCGGAGTAAATTTTTAACCAAACTCGGTCATGATTCGGAGAAAGTAGATATATTACCGGGTGATTCGGAACAAGTTGCAGGAAGTGCCTACTAAATGTAGGGTGCTACACTAGGACAGTTGTTTCTTTATCTAGATACTTAAAAAGCACCGCCTGCATAAGAACGTCTAAACCAGTGGCGTAACTACGCCAATGCAATTGGGTCTAGTGATGGTAAACCGTTATGTGATTGGTAACTGTGATTTACTTTCTAGTGTACCAGTCATTGCTCGAAGAATTACGAATAATCAGTTAATAATCATCGTTATAATCGTTCACAATAACGGTTTAAATCATTATTTAACCATCACAATTGGGTCCCACGTTAGAAAGGAAAAAAAAGTATATATTTATAATAAGTAGCGAATGTCGATACTTTTCCCAGCGTAATTTGGACTAATAATATAATTTTTGGAATAGTAATGATTTTTCAAAAATGTTTAATACTTGTAGGTAATAAATGTATGGAACAAGTAGATGAGTTTGTGTATTTGGGAAGTATGTTTAATAGAAGCGGAAAGGCTGAGAATGATATCGAAAGGAGGGTGACTGTAGGGAATAAAGTGAACGGCGCTTTTAAAGGAGAACTTGTCAACCGAGGCAAGACTAGCAGTGCACAATGGAGTCCTGGTACCGTCACTGATGTATGGAAGTGAGGCCTGGAGCTGGCAAAAGAGGAACGAAAATAGACTGAATGCAGTGGAAATGAGATCACTTAGGCATATATGTGGCAAATCTATTTATGACAAAGTAAAGAATGAAAAAATAAGGAAATAATGTAAAGGTGATGTTAGTATAATGAGTAAGATTAAGAAATGATCACTTAGGTGGTTTGGTCATGTGGAACGGATGATTGAGGAGAGAATGGATATATATGGATGGATAAGAAAGATATATGACGCAAGTGTTGATGGTACCAGAAATAGAGAACGTCCGCGGAAGACTTGGCACGACCAGGTAAACCGGATATTGGAGGATGGTTCTGTTAGAAGCCTCAACAATTGGCGAGCTTGTATGAGAAGATGTATGAATGTGGATGAAGCGAGAATTGTGTATCAGGACAGAGGAGTGTGGCGCTCTATCCTCGGCGTGATGGTGAGTTAGTTAGTTTAAAAAAAAAAAATCGCGTATATTACGACAACTCATGAAAACGTCATACAAATATCGAGTTACGGACCAGACCACCCGATTTTTCAGTTGTGAACACAATATAAATGTATGAAGACCAACTTTTATTTTCATGAAAATGTAAATTTTATAAGAAACAAGAGACCAATATTGTTCTTAGTATATAATAAATAAAATTGCGAAATAATTAATATTCTTATATCTTCTATAGCTCCCTTACACAATATATACACACGGGGGCCCTTCAATTTGCATTGTGGCCTAATTTTTCTAGTTACGCCATTGGTCTAACAAACTTAACATGAACAGACGGAACAGTCTTGTACCGGTTCCAAAGTTACTCAAAAGGCCGGAGAAAAATAGTTAAAATTAAAAAATAAATAAATTCATCAACTGCAACATCTTTTAATGGTCGAATTCTATTAATTATCGGTGTCAATAATATGTCAATTTAAATTGAGAAATCGATTTAAACACCGACGATACAATTCTAATTGTAAAAGGAAAATTCTAAACGACAAGCAAATACAGCTATTTTGACTATTTTGACGATTTTCTAACGCCGCTTTTTAAATTGATTATCACTTGAATCAGCGCCATCTACCGGATTTTCCGTAATTTGATCACCGCCATCTAGTAGATTCTGCCAAAATGTTTTACCCATATTTGCTGAGAATTTGACCCGAAAAATAATGTTTATTTTTTTAAGCATTTTCATAGATTAGATTTACATTGATTATTTATGCTAGAATATGTTTCTTGCGTAAATGAGATTTTAATATTATAAATACGCTCAAAATGATGTTCTTTTATTATTTCGTGTATTGTGATATCGTGCGGCGCATGCGCATTAGTAATGAAACTGTGATCACAGTCAGAGTTTTCAAATCACTGATATTATCGAATACAAATCACAATCACACTAGTGAGTCGAGAATAGCATTTTCTCATCACTAATTCAAAGCAAAATTGTTAGCACAACAGGCCCTGGAAGACAGAAGACATCCTAGACGAAGAATCTAAAGGAAATTTATTTAAAACTTCAATATTTCATGTATTGTGTTTAATGGTTTGGAGAGGCCACAGTCCGACTATTTCGAGCTGATATAAATGAAATAATGATGACGAACATGATCGCTAATGTTCCATGACCGGACAAGCACTAGAAGAAGTAGAATAGGTTAGGTTAGCAGTAGAATAGTAATGTTAGCAGAAAAATGCATAAATTTCACACTATAGCTATAATAATCACGATCAGGAGAAATCACACGTTAACGAGATTCACAGAATGCAGTTTCTTTACTACAGGGTGAATATTATGTTGCAGGCTGATTTTATTTGGCCGCCATCTTGGTTTGGCAGACATTTGTCAGTTCGCATTTATTAATAGTAGAGAGTAGTTGATTACAATTAATTATGGAGCATCAACAATGGTGTTGAAGTCAATAAAACATTTTATCTAAATAATAATGGTGATCGCTATCGTCACATGTTGGAAAACTTCTCGGTGACCGAATTGGGTCGATTGGGTCTGCAACACACAGGTTTCAACAGGACGGTGCCCCTCACACACGGCCCGAGCTACGCTTAAAATTTTTTTCCTGGCCGCATAAGGTGGTGATATCGACTGGCCTCCTCGATCACCTGATTTGACGGCTTATATGGAGGTACTTGAAAGGAAAGATCTACGCCAATAAGCCAACAACAATTCCGATGCTACAGGACAATATTCGAAATGAAATTGCTGAAATAACACGCGAAATGCGCGAGAATGTTATGAAAAATATGGTTAAAGGAGCGCGCATTTATACCGCTGCCAGAGGCGGCCACTTGGCCGATGCCATATTCCATACATAATTGTAATAAACCAAATAATCGATAAATAAAAATTAAATTAAAAAGTTGTGTTTCATTTCCTAGTTATTCAAAAACAACATCGGCCTGGTACATAATTTTCACCCTGTGCTTGATCTTCCAGACATTAAGCAGTGCCGAATTACATCCTAAATTAACTCTATTTGTGGGTGATTTTAAATATAAATTTTTGATTGCTCATGAACTAAGAACAACCACCTAGAAATTTATAATTAATATTTCATTTAAATATTTTGTTTTGACTGCGATCACCACGATTCAAAATTAGTTCACCATTGCATTTTTTGCCAACAATCAAACTCGTTTTCGCAATTATTTTTACTTTAATAACTTTTTTTACCAAAGTTACTACTGATTACACAACCGGCCCTAAGAGTAATAAATAAACGTTAGTGAAAATTAAACATATCGAGTTATAATCAGTAAAATACCACAACCGCAGGTTTCTTTGTTAGCTGTGCAATAGGAAATTTATTTACGTTTGAAATATAGATTAAATATTTATTTTACACGTATATTAAAGTTAGTTGTAAATTTTACAAGTGTTTGTGGCCGTTACGATGTATCTGCCGTACTAATTTTGAAGTAGAATCACCTACGTCATTATTTAATAGTCAAACATTACGTACTAAAACTAAACATGTGTTTAGAGTCAAGTTAAGGTAAAGCTAAAAATAATTTATTTTCAGATATACCAAAACTAGGCGAAAGTCTTACCGCTAACAATTTTATCTTCCTATGCGATGCAGTGTTCAAAATGTTTTTCGATATTTCAAGTTAGTTGGAATCTTGTTGGAACCTAAAAGAATTTTCTCCTAGCATACATGCATAACATAGTTTGGTATATAAACTAACTATTTTACCATCACAGGGGTAGGTAGAAGATAAAATGCCACATTCTTATATCCTGGCTTATACTATTTTTACCTCGTATACTTTCATACATTTCTTCATGCTCGCTCTTATCGGACAACTCGAAGGTATTTGAGATTCCGTAAAAATAAAGTAGATGGCTTTCAAATAATGGAACGATAGATGTATTAATTTGAAAAGTGTAACATATAGGCTTGAAAATTTGTCGTTAAAAGTATTGTCTGCTGTAGCATAGTCGGTTAATGCATCTTCCCCGGATTGGAAAGAGATCGAGGTTCGAATCCCGATAGCAACAACAATATTTTTCGATAAAATTGATTTTACATGTATATCTTTCTAATACATTTAATTAGTATATTATACATACAATATTTAAATATACAGATGGTAAATTCAGTTTCAGGAGGCTTATGGTCGATGAAACTATGTTGAGTGTGTATTCTATCCATGTAAAGGACCAAGTAAATTTCCGATCAACCCTTACTTTTACATACCTTTGACCGCATGAAGAACAATCGCTGTTTTTGTCGAAACAAGTACAACACTTTCACATAAAAATAGCCTAATTTAATTAACACCACACGCAATTTGCCCGCAGAGGTAAACAGAGAGGATAGAACGCCACACCATATGTCCACGTGCCATTCTTGCTTCGTGAACATTCATACATCTTCCCATACACGCTTGTCAACCATTAAGGCTTTTAACAAAGCCGCTCTCAAGCACATTGTTTATCTGATCGTATAAGGTTTTTCGCAGAAGTACTCAAATCCAAATTTTGCCTCTAAAGTCCGACCGAAGCTTCGGCTTCGGTCGCCTTCGACCAAAACATACACATTCGGCGTCGGCTAAAATCTGCCGAAGGTTTGGCCGAAGCCGAAGTTGTGCCGAAAATGCACGAACTATTACGAACTATATGAAATAAAATTTAGTGTAGCATTTCTGTAAAATTGCAATTTATTTATTTGATGGATATATTTACAAATATTATCAACACCATAACGCATAAAACTTAAGTAACAGTGTAGAATTTAGAGTATTATGTATACTTTCTAGTCGGTGTTCTAAGATTTCTAAATACGATTGAACCTTCGGGTTCGGCTGAAAATGATGGCAAGAGCAGAAAAATCGGCTTCGGCTTCGGTCAGACACTAGTTGCCCACAATACTCGCCTCAAATATATTTTTTACCGCCCTCTCCTCACTTATGTGTTCCACATGTCCCAACCATCTTAGCGACTAGACCTTAATTCTGTCGACTATTTTACATAATATCAACATTCGCTCCTAATTAGTTCGTTTAAGAAATGTTACTTATTCTAACTAAATTTCTAAGATATTTTCCACGAGTGAGTTCGGGTTTCTTAATAAAAAAATATTTTAAAAAAAGGCTTCTAATACCAAAAACTCATATAAACTTAAGGGTGTCGACGCCAGATTTCTGAAGTCTTCTATGGAATAAATTACACAAATTATATTTTTAACGCTCCAAATTGACACCCGAGGCAGTAACCTGTTACTCCACATAACGGACCGACCCTGTCCTCTATAGAATGTTTAGCATTCATAACCCTTTTCGAAAACAGACTAAAAATTATATAAAGAATTAACAGCTCAAAAATATTGATGTATTTAAGTACATATCTTAAAAACTTTGTAGTTTGTGTAATATACAAAATCACTAAATTTACTTTATTTATTAAATTATATAGTTTAATTTTAATTTATTAAATTATATAGTTTTGAATGGAAGACCCATTTTATTTTGACTAGTATTGGGTAGAATCATTATTAATTTATTAAATCTTAAAGGAAGCCCGAAATAGCTTACCATTGACACTGGTTTGGGAAATGACAACATTTTTTATGTTGTATAATAACTGTGCAATATACTTACCATTGACATTTTGATGATTGAATTTCCAGTTAGAATAATATAACTTATCTTGCCCTCAAACAAGGATACGTAATCAAAATGAGTAAATATAATATAAACTAAATCACAATTATAACATTTTATACAAATTCATGACGTAAACAATAATCTATTCACGAAGCACCAAGAACCGACCGACGAAAACATGCGATATCGCGGTACGAAACTGTGAAAGCCATAGAATTTTTTTTTTTATATATTCCTAAGCCATCGAGTGAGTGTTTAATGGCTACCACAACTACACTCAACACTATGGTTTTCGTTTGGTTCGATGCTAGCACAATGCTTTCTTTTCTTATCTATGCACAATGCACAACTTTTCTCTCGCACTATTTTTTTTCTGTGATTATATCCATGGATACTGGATATGGAACATAGACAAGATATGGAATAAAGAATAAACAAATATTGCTTATGTCAGATTCATGATGGATTTATGTCAGGCGTAATATTGTTATGGATTGTATTAAACTGTTTTGACAAAAACTTGACGTTAATTGACGTTTTGAGCATTTTGGGTGACAGTAATTCGTATTAACTAGTTTTCGTGACACTTAATTATTTCCTAAAATAATCATAAACAATGACATTACTATTGCTTGAATATTTTAAATAGATTTAAAGTATTGTAATGTCTTTACACAAGTATTTTTGGAAATTTGCTGGTACTTTTGGTTATGTGATTCAGTATGGTTGTATAACACACTGTACTTTTGAATACATCGGTGATCTCGTTGTTGTAAGTAAATGCTAATGTATTTATTTATAGTTACTCATAAATTTCAATATTACTTCTATCTGGTTTCTGAGTTATTATGCCGATTGTTTGGTTTTTGCTGAGTGAAAGATCTTGACCAATACAAGGTTTATCATCGGAAATAAAAAATCATAAACATGGGCTATGATGAATGTGGAAATGAGTATCAAGGCGATCCATTTGCTTTCGAAAACTTAATATATAAAAATACACTATTCTAAATATAATTTAGAAAATATTTAATTGCTGTTAAATCTAAAGAAAAATTTGATATCGATATGATGCTGGTTAAAAACAATGAGATTAACAATAACTTTTTTTGTACACTTTTTTTATGTCAAATATATAAATAAATAAATATCAAAAATTTTTCTTTCTAGATTCTACTATTTTTAAATTCTGTAACAATAAACACTAAATATTTTATTGTTATTTAGATAAAATATGTCTCGAATTATTAGATAAACTTGTCTTGAATGTTGCTTTAATAACAGTACAGAATTCAGTACCGAGCGAGCCTATTTCATTATCTGTGTACGTGAATCATAAAATTATAAACTCGAGAATAATTTCTTAGGTTTAAAATTAATCCTTTTAAATTTATTTACCATATTTGCTTGAGTAATTTGCGCACTATTTTCATTGCTTAAAAATATCCAGATTGGATTCAAGAATTCTGAATTTTCTTTCTGCTGCACGATTCCTGAACCGTTCTACGAAACTTATCACTTTTAATTTGTACGAAGCTGTATAACGATTGCTCTTCGTACAAATCTTGAAATTTTAACACAACTGCACATTAAAATTGTTGTAAAGCGACTGAAATATTTTATAAACTTAAGCGTTCGCAGTGCTTTACCAACAAAGCTATTACTTGTGTACCCTGGGAAAAATCCGCATTTGATATGCTCACTATTTTATCAAGAAAATGTGAATTTTAAGTATAAAATAAGTTGACCATCTTTTGTACTCAGGTAGAAAGCTCAATAATCCAGGAATCAAACACATACAATATGCAGACTAAAAAATAAAATCCAGAATCATTCCGTAATAAAATACTCAGGGGCGAAAATTACGCAAGCAAATACGGTATTAAAAATGACTTATACTTATAATGAATTATTATCAAAAGTTTATGTTTGGTCAATATTAGATGTTATCTTGTTATATTTATGTATTTTATAAACAATATCTCTTTCAGTGTTCTGGACCATCTATGGAGCCCACATTGCATTCAAATAACATCCTCTTAACTGAACATATAAGTCCCAGACTAAAAAAAATTCAGAGAGGAGATATTGTTATTGCAAAAAGTCCCTCAAATCCGACACAAAATATTTGTAAACGTGTTATAGGACTCCCTGGAGATAAAATGAAGGGACAATATTCAATACGAGGACAGATAGTTCCCCGAGGTCATGTGTGGTTGGAAGGAGACAATGCATCGAATTCAGCAGATTCTCGTTTGTATGGACCCGTCCCACAGGGCTTAATTAGAAGTAGGGCTGTGTGCAGAATATGGCCTCTAGATAGCATTAAATCATTAATTTAATAAAATATAATATATAAAAAATAAAATTATTTCACTAATTTGAAATTTAAAAAATTAAAATAAGTTAATTATTTTTATTTCTTTATGGAAAGAGTATACAGAATAAATTGTATTGTTCATCTCAATAGGTTTGACCCATAGATAAGGAATTTTACATTTCAAATAAATATTGTGTATGTTTTTATTTTTTAATTATAAGTAAATTGATGTTATTGTTAAAAGTTTATTATATGTATGACAATGAGTGAAATATGTTAATAAAATAGTAAAATTGAAATTCTAAAAATATTTTTCTTTATGTATATATATAGGTATATAGAAAGTAAGAAAGTAGAAGTTTCTGCATCCTGACTTTCTAGATGGAACCACTGATTTATTAGGTGTACAATTTAATTCTCAACCCCCAAATAAAATCAACTGTAGCACGTAAATAAATTGATTTTATTTGCTGCTTTATTAGACGGAATCAGAGCTTGCTCAAGCACTTGGAGTAATTCAACACACAGTATCTATTTGTCTACAACATTTTTGTATATTATACAGTAGTACTGAGACAAATACAAATTAATTATAGCAAATGTGTGAAATATCATAACCATAAGACAACTACAATTATATATTTTTTTAATCCGCACCTCAGTCTTCCTCGCAGAAGGCGGGAATACTTACCACTGCTACTGAGGATATAAGTTGCACATGAAAATATAAGTTTATAAATATCTTTAGGTCTTTATTAATACTATCATGTTACAGAGTTCAACCGGAGTAATCATCTTTTTAAATTAAATTAAATATCAGTATTGAAATTTCATATTAAGAATGTATAAATAATAAAATATGAATGGTGCATATTAATCGTCCATATTAAAAATTCTAATGGTGTGTGTTCAGGGATGAAATTTCTCTCAAAGATTTGTCTTGTAAGCAGGTAAAGATCAGTACAGAATTCAGTGTGAAGTTTTTTATAATCACCATTATTCATCATCGCATGTATTTCATTTCCGGATTTGAATGATGCATCTAGTACATGTACCTTTTCTGACTCTCAGAGATCAAAATCTTACCGTGGATTAGAGTGACATATTTAAAAATGATTATCTGGTAAAAATGGCAATTTTACAATTGATAATTGTACATAAAGACATTTTTTATGTTTTAGAAGCAAAAATGTATCAATTTTTAAATATTCTAATATGGTTAAAAATCTGTTAGAAACATTTAAAATTTACAACAAAAAGGATTGAATGTCGATGTGTAGTATAATAAATATTGAACAATTTTATACACGGTCACCATAGAAATAAGTAATGTCCGGCCGATGGTCAGCTTTTGGCCGAATCCGAAGCCGATTGTTCGGCTCTTGTCACGACCTTCGACCGAAACCGATTTAATCAATACTTCCAAAATAATGTCAAATCGTGATCCTGTCGATTGCCAAGTGCGATCCAAGAGCCATGGTGTATTGGAGTCTCGCGAAAACGGTTCTTCTAAACTCAAATGCCGATTTGAGACGAATGGAAACGATCGCGCAAGCTCACTCATGTGACTTGTTCCCGCAATATCCGAAAGATGTCGCGACAAATTAATGATTTGAGAGAGATCGTAATGCAACCCGAAACGGCGACGGACAGAATGAATTGCGATTCCGATGTTTCTAATTTTTCATAAAATACTAGACATTCTAGACAAACAGAAGTGTCATCTTTAGTCAAGAGAAGGCAGTCTTTCAGATTTCAGCTACCGCAACAGTATTGGATCCATGGAATCCGTGACCGTCGGCTAGTAGGCTCGAATCCGTCAAACGCTTGTCGCGTGTAATTCGGCAAAATGATTGGACGTTTCCTATGTCAAGGTTATAAAGAAATACCTTGCGAAATTCGACTTTGGGGATTTGGAAGCGAATAGCGAAAAAGTGTTTGCAGCCGTTGCGCGGGAGCGGACAGCCTACAAAGTAGTATTGGCATGCTCATCAACTGGGCCTTCTACGACTCGGAGGAGCTCACTCCATCTTCAGGGGCAGAATGACTTTAATCGCCGTTCTGACAGTCTACGAATAGTTTGTAGTAAGAGAGTGGAAGTAATCGAGTTCTGTCCGACCGAGTTTTAGGGATAACATGACAGTATTTGTGAGGTCAGATTATGCATCTAGTGAGCGATCCTCTGTGTGTGGCCGCCTCCAACCACCGCAAACCCTGAACGCAACCTCCAGTTACACACCTCGACTCAGAGAGGAGGAAGGCAACAAGCCTGCAGAGACTTGGTGGCGTATCCAAGGTCTTTAAAAATATCGGTCCCTTCTGGTCAACCGACACTGCGAAAACGAGCCGTTTTAGTATTAAGGACAACTTGGCAGTATTCGTGAGGCCAGATTCTGTGTCTGGTAAGTGATTCTCTGGGAGTTATTTCGTAACCAGCAAGCAGAACCCTGGATGGAACCTCCAGCCACACACCTCGAATCAAAAAGGAAAAATAAGCTTACGGCCCGTCATCGCGCCAATAACAAATGATGATTTCCGAGCAGGACGACTAGTGTCATCTTTAGGAATGGCAGGTGCTCCATGCACCCATCATCATTCTAAAGATGATATCGGATTCCATTTATACCCAATCCTCTGTTAGTCAGACCCTCACAATGGATGAAATTGCATTTCAAAACTCTTAATGCTTGCCCAGGAGATTCGGGAATCAGCAAGCCAATCCCCAGGCTTCCACTCTCAAATATTCACGTGATTACGAAACATTATTTAGTCACAAAATTCCATCATTAATAACAAAAATAGACCTATCGCAAGCTTACTTTCACGTACCTGTAAAAGCATGTCATCGAAAAATCCTTTGCTTATTTTACAAAGACCAATCCCTTGAAGTGACTTGCCTGCCACTCGGCCTTGCCAGTGCACCGCAAGCATTTTATTCCATCTCCAATTCGATAATAAGAACCAGGAGTCTTGGAATCCTGGTTTATCTGGACGATTTTCTTTTGGCACATCGGTCCAAAGAATATTAGAAAACCAGACAAGGGACGCTTCATTCTTTAAAGTGGGGGTCCAACATCTCCAACTGCACCTTCATTACACTCCAAGAACTAGAATACCTAGTGATAACACGGGACATCAAATACGGCACGAAATGCATGTCTCGAAACAAATGACGGAAGCTCCGGGTTGCGCTTCAAAAGTGATGGAGAAGTCTTGACCCCTGAGACTGGCTCATATCGTTTTAGGTTTATTAAACTTTTAACAGTTTCGTGATACCTAGGAAGTGCCTTCATTGTCGTCACATACAACTGCAGTCGAGTGCCATGTGGAAACGCTTCCTCCAACTATACAATTTTATTGAACCCCCAAGTATAGGAAAATTAGCTTTGGCGGCTGATCAACCTGGAGACACGTTCTCCGATTTACAATCTTCCAGCCATCCGTTTCATGTCAACAGCCCCAGCGGGCATAGGTTGATTAATTCAAGTGGACAATCATCACATATCAGGTCCATGTATTGTCCATTGTATTTATTTTTGTGAAAAAATTCGGCAGCAACATTACATCCATTACTTTAAATAATATATACACTAATATTTTTAAAATGATAATGATTTTGGAAGCTCTGCCATTTTAGGTCCTCCCCTAGTAGACTGCGGTAGCATATAAATAATATTGATAGAATTTAATGTATTGTTTTATAATTTTGATACAATCTTTATTTATAACAAAAAAGGAAAATTCTTATCGCTACTTATGTATAACCTTATTTAATACGGACGAACTGATTATTTTTTCTTACTCACTATTCACCAACTATCGTGTCCATTTACACACATGTGGCCACGTGCGGCCTGCGATAAGCTGCGTTGGAGCCCGCGCCTGTGAACTGATCCAGTTCACAGGTACGGGCTCTGCAGCTTCGCTCGGGTCACGCGTCTTCGCCACGTGGTCTCCACAGCCGCGTCCGGTCATCTCAAAATGGACGGCTTCCGATCCTCTCGTATGAACGGCGGAAATATTCGCCGCTCGCCTCGTGTCCAAGACAGAGTCTTCAGATACCTTCCAGGAGGCACGTCGCAGCTTCCTAGCGGCTTCGTCTCGGGGCAAAATAGCGATCTGTACGGAGCTGTTCGGAGGCCAGCCATAAACCGGCGGCACCCCGGGAGGCGATATTTTAGATCCTCAGATCCAGAGCGCTGAACGAGCGAGGAGCGAGAGAGCGTCCTCAGCCTGGACAACAACATATCTCGGCCAATGCGCGGGGGAGGGGATAGCGACCCTTTTACCGCCCGCTAACGCCTGTTTAGAAGCGGGAAAAGAGGGGTTAGCATCGCCCGGCGCGCGGCACGCGCACAGCATTTTATAATATAACTAAATATATATTTAAAACTTTGCGCCGAAAATAATAAATGTAATACGTCATACATAAAATATGGCCGTAACAACATTCTTAACTTCCAATTTTAATACTTCATTTGATTTTTAAAAAATAGTTACCCCTGTAGAACACTGTAACAAGCCAGTATTCATTAAGAGCATAAGATTTTTGCAAACGGCTATTTTCATGTCTAGTTCGATTGCTTAGCTTAGTTTTCCAGCATATTATGCGAGAGTTTGGAACTCGGTTAACCGCCAGAGAGATTTATATTGTTATTTTATTTATTTAACTTAATTAATAAATATTTATCCAACCAGAAACACATTGTCATCATTGTATGCAGGAGAGACATGTAACGCATTTATTTTTTTGTTAAAGGTGAGGCTTGGGTAAGAGCCATAGGTAAGTGCTAAGTACTTACATATTTAAGTGACATTTATAGTTTATAAAAACTCTCGGTGAATAGGTAGGTACTTGTCCATGTGAGTCTTTTATATTTAGCCTTAAAAACAGCTGTCGATGAACGGCTTTGACAGGTTGCCATCATTGGAAACATTCGGAGAAGTCGCGAGAACGGTGGAAAGTATAGTACGATGACTGATGTTTCATATTCTTTCCTGGAATGTCATTTACGTACTATATTTTTTGATATGAACACAACATTTAATCTGTATAAAGTGGTTCGTTAAGCGTTTATGAATTTGTTTTCTCTGATGACAACGGAGAACAGACGTACTTTTTAAAACAAGTTAGTGTGGTTTTGTTTTATTCGATATTCAGTTGTCTATCTGTGTGGTTACCGCCTTCTGTCAGAAACTACTAAAAAGGATTTTCAATCTCGCTTTAGTTATTTTATTCTCGGTCATTGTGAGTTGTAAGTAACATAACCTTTTAATGGATGATGTGCATGAAAGCGAGGCGAACAAAAGAAATAACATAATTTTGACATCGCGAAGTGCTGATTCACCTTCTCTCTGTATTTTCTCAGTAAAGTATACAGTTTGTGAGTCATGGTTTGGGTTTTAACATTTTTCCTGTAGAGTACGACACTCGAACTTGTGGAACATTTATCAGATATACATATTTTAATAAGTAGTTCATGTGTTTTTATACTGCATGTATAACGTACGAACTTTTGAGCAGGTATGAAATTCTTTAACTAATTGTACCTTAAAGATGCATTAATTACTAATTTTGTTAAGGTGAATTAAAAACGTTTGCTCTGGGCAGGCAGCGGGTTTTAATAATATATAAAAAAAGACTGAATAACTATGTTTATTAATATATATATAATGTTTGTCTTTTACAATTTTTCAACCTAGTTTACTTGCTAACTAAAGACTTACAAGTCACGGATTTAAAAAGTATTTATTATTGATTATATTATATTATTATGCTATTTAGTGCATCTTTTAATTACAAAAGTTTGTTACATTAGAAATAACCTAGGCATTTTATATAATTTTTTATTGCTCTTAATGTATAAAAAAATACACATATTTGTATACGATACACAGAAATACAATAATATATATGTATGTACACAAATATGTGTATTTTTTTTTTACATTAAGAGCAATAAAAAATTATATAAAATGCCTAGGTTATTTCTAATTTATCAAACTTTTGTAATTAAAAGATGCATTATTCATAACGTTTTTCTGTGTGCTACATGTAGGGAAATTTGAAAAGATCCTTGCCATTATAAACAAATTGGATTTTTACCATTTATGACTTAGCTTTCATTTGAATAGACCAACATCCTGTCAGATTTAAAGTAAAAATATGTAAAACAATGTTGATTCGTTGGCTGTGATTATTTAATGACCGTTTCAACATTAAAAACATTGCTGACTTTTACAATATTGAAAGCATTGTGTCCACATGATTTCATATTACCCGATTTCCACTATGTATACGTATTAGGTGAATTTGTAACCTATTTTCTAAAAGTCCAAAAGTCTGCTGTACTATTAAAATGATTGTAATTTTTCACTGAAACCGTCCTGTATACGATTTTCACTACATGCAATATTAAATGATCATATCTTTTATATAATTAAAATATAGAGTAGATATGTAGGTAGAGGTAAGGGGACAATCTTTGGTTTTTTTATGATGTAAATTTTACAAACACGCACTACTGATATGCCTTGTTCTAATTATTAACTCTAACTTCTGTGTTATATTTAAATTCGCACGCTTCCTTTCAATTTTTTTATTACTCGATGTCGTATTGATATTTGAATTTTAAGGATTGTATAATTTTTAAATGAAATCACAATTCAAGTATCGACTGTACGATAGCTTGACGTAGAAGCGAGTCTACCAGCGCTGTCCAAAACAAGTGCAACATGAAATCCACTCGGTGCGGCGCTTAAGTATTTTCTTTTTAATCGTTTTTAAAAATTATTATTAAAAATACACTGTTTCATTATTTATCCGGTCCGTAAATCAGAAATCTGTTATATCAGAGTCTGCTAAACTAACAGTTCACAGTATATAGTTTGCGTAATTCTGCAGAGGGCTTGTGTATCAAAATATGTCCTTCCATATCAACTTTTGCAGGTCACACTTGTCAAAATCATAAATTTTGTTCATAAATGTCAGGTATAACAAATTTCAAAAACTCATGTATTATAAAAAAATTAGAACTGGGTTTTTTTAATGTACACAAGGCAACATTTGTAAAGCATGTCAATAAATAATGGTATTTTTATTTATTGAGTTTTGATTTTAATGTTCAAAATTATAAAAATATCTAATTTTTGTCATCACATTGTCATTAACCGATCAATGATATCATCATTGTCACATTAAACTTTACAAAATACAATACGTAATATTCAATTCACAAATAAAATTGACAATGTTCATTGTAAGTAATACCCTGTTGCAATAATATGCATTATTTAAAGTATTATATTTGATACCACTAATCTTATCATTGTTCATTATCTCTAATATAGATAAAACCACAAACCTTTTCCTTTGTCTAAATAGTTCACTGATCAAATAGAGATGTTAAATGTACCCTTAATTGTCTTTGATTAGAATGCATGATTGTGACGGACTATTTTTCAAGCTTGCCTCATCATTTTAAATTATTGTTTTCTGCGGTGAAGCAATACTCAATTCATAGAAATGATAGATTTGAGTTTTCAATTTTACAGATTATAAATCAACAGTGATTTGTTTTCAATAATAAAGTGTGTGGGTTAATTGTGGTTTTTCTATTGATAAAAATTGTTATGTCAACTGTAAAATCCATTCTTGTGAAGTAGTTTTGAGCGATTACAATTGTTGCTTTGTTCTTTTCATGTAAGTACATTATGCGATAACTTGTTTATGGAGCCTTATTTTTTTTGTGTTTAGGTCATCTATTTCATTATATTTATTTTGCCGTCCCTTTGAATTTGAATTTGAAGATGTTTACAATTTTTTTTTTTAAATTCTTGTATGAATATTTTAAAATAATTTGTTATATTCCTGGATACCCTGGATTAATTTAAATATAATAGGACAACCACATATTTTCCAGAGGCTGATTTCATTGTCATACTCTAATAAACATTACATTAAATTAAAATTAAATGATGCATAATTTTCCGAAAAGCCATTGGATTTACTAAAAGTGAAGATATATACTGCGTATAATTTTTAATTATTTAAATTGTTTTATTATTATCCAACTATATTTATTATTATTATACACGCCCTATTCAGGCATTATAATAATTGGTAAAATAATAGAAAATTTCATCAGAAGTGCAATACACAAAGAAAAAAATTATATAATGTCTGCATGTTTTTTCATAATCAAAATTTAAAATATATATAAAATGTGAAGTAAAGCAACTTATCAGTCACCATTGAGTTGAGGCACAAAAAATTGTAATAATATAGTCCTATAAAGAGTTAAATTTACAGTGAAAATGTCAACTACCTCCGCATGTTCATTCCCCAAAGAATACAATCTGCGGACTGCGGAGTTAGCATATGTTCTGACATACTCCTGTGTATTAGAATAATGAATTGTCTTGATGACCTCAATGGTGTGTGAAAGTCAAGCAGACCAACAATTTGGGGGCAGTCTATCATACCATTGATGATCCTGTATAGAAATATAAGGTCGGTCATCGTACGTCTCACAGATAATTTTAACAATTTCAGACAGCTAAGGAGATAATAATAATTGATATCCTCAGAGCGTATATTTAATTTAAAATTAATGAATCTTAAAAACTTTCTCTGGATTCTTTCAACCGCTGTCGAGTGAAAAATGTAGTGAGGCGACCATATGACCAAATTGTATTTTACGTGAGGTCTGACTAGAGAAGTTTAGAGGACTTTATAAGTGTGCAGGTCTGAAAAGTTTTTTTGCAGTCTGCAAAAAAAATCCCAACATTTTAAGACCTTTATTAGTTATCAAATCAATGTGGGGAATAAATGATAATTTACTGTTAAATATTACATACAGATAATTGATCTCCCTAACTGATACCAAGTCAACATCGCTGATAGAATACGAAAATTTCACAGGATATTTTTTTTTGTAAAACTAATAAGATACTTGGAGATATTGGTGATTATTGGAACACCATTTAAATAAGGAATTCAAATTTCTTAATTTATTATTACTATTCTAATTTTATTGGCTTACAAAAACTATTTACCCTCAGATTTTTAATCTTTGTGAAAACTGATCAAAATATTTTGTGTTTATAATTAACATTAATCCCAAATGTAATTTTTTAATGCTTCTTGTTAATTATATTTACTTTTACATGTTTAGCCATTGATTTAACGTCATGGAACCTAGATTTTATTCATTCATTTTAATCTGGCAAATCTAACATTTGTTAACAACTAATAACTAGTGTTCCTTACATTGAAGTTTCACTGTATAATTATTATTTTTATTTACATTCACATACTTATTCATTTAGATTACGAATACAATTTTTAATATGTGAATTATATATTTTTTATCATTTTTTTTATAATGCAGAAAAAATGGGTAAATTTACTGGAAAGAAATGTCGGCTGCTGTCCATGTTATGGCTCACGGCAATTTTCTTCATCGTGGAAATAGTGGTGGGGTACGTGACCAACTCCATGGCGCTGGTGGCTGATAGTTTTCATATGCTAAGTGATGTAGCGGCTTTAGTTGTTGCCTTTCTTTCTGTAAAGGTAAGCATGTTATTCAATTTTGTTCATACATAACCTATTTTGTCCTAATCTCTATATTGATTATTAACACTTAAAAAGAGTCTCTGAACTCTGTTATCAGTATATCATTGCAGTAATTCCACTTGATTTAGCAATCTTGTCGTTAGTGACCCATATAATAACACATCAATTATTTTTATTATGCATTACAATTTTTATGTTTACCTAGAAATTTATTACTGGTCACATTATGTACTGTCATATACATGTATGTGTTATGTTTTAGGGTAGTTTTCATGTAATAACAATGTAGTATTGATGTTAGTTTGTAGACAACCATAACTATATTGTGAGAATATATCCCTGAAGATGCCAGATATTTTAGTGAAACATTGGAAGAAAGGTCCGTTTCAGGATTATAAACTAATACATAATACTATCTTATTATATCCTAGCATCCATCAAAGTCTTCAACACAACACAAATATATTTTACAGGGTGTTACGGATCTAATCCACAATACTTAATTGGTGGATATTTGGATTTGAATCAAAAATATTCCTAGTGTACGCGCAAATATTCAACCATTTAGGTTGTAATCAGGGATTTTAATTGATTTCAAGATATACTGAATACAAAAAATAATAATAGTGACTGGAGAGTCTTTAGATTAATGCATCCGAACATCAAGTGTGAATCAGTTATGTTTTTGTTCAGACAATTTAATTGTGTTTTGGTAGATGTGTCTCACTAATAGTTACTAAACAATGTATTACCCATATCAGTAAAATATACTGATCTCATCAGAAATTGAATCTCATTTTTTTCAATAATGGTATGGATTTTTTACACATTGTCTGAACATTTTAAACTCAGAATATAGAGAAATCCACTCATAAATATTATTCCTTTGCTCTTTACGATTTTATTGGTGTCTTTTAAATATAAATTGATATTGTTTTAGTATCGTAATGTATGAAATATGCATTATATTTTAAATTGTAAAAAAAAAAAAGATAGTAAAATATTAAAATCAGTACTTTTAATGAATTCAACATGTAAAAAGGTTGAGTTGTTAGATTTTTTTGATGTGATTAAATTAACAATTTCCAGATCATTTGATAAGGCCATATTTATTAAAATTATTTTGACTGTCATATTATTTTTTACATAATAAATATATGCATAATTATATTATTTAAAGTTTTATCTTATGATTTTTATGTTTGATATAAGTATTCAATGTATTTTTTAAACATGGCCACAGGGGCTGGGACAATTCATCAAATAAAAATAACATTAATTTTCCTAAAATAATGTTAACAATGTTGTGTGTTCTGAATTGACTAATAATATTGTATAATTATGTATTTTAATGTTACAGATGTCACCAAAAAAATGGTCTAAAAATACATTCGGATGGGCTCGAGCTGAAGTTCTCGGTGCCTTAGTGAATGCTGTATTCCTCGTTGCTTTGTGCTTCAGTATCACCGTCGAAGCGTGCAAGAGGTTTATAGAAGTGGAGGAGATACACGAACCTAAGCTTCTTGTTGTTGTTGGAGTATTAGGTCTATTGGTTAATGTGATTGGACTTTTCCTCTTTCATGGTAAGACACAAGTTTTATAAAAACCAAAGTTTTTAAATTCTTATTTTTCTACTAAACAAATATTTTATATAAAATTATATCATACTTATCAAAAATTCAATCAAATATTAATATGTAAATTTGTATAGTTACTGAATTAAATTTATCTGTGCAGGTAACTGTTATCAATTGAGTAATAAGTATGGCAACGTTTATTGATAACATTTTTGATTGATATCGAATTGATGGCCTTTTGATTATGTAGGAAACACGTGTTATATATGTAATTTGTACCATTCTTCATTAGGATTACAACGGCATAAAGAACATTTGCCAAGTGAAAACTTTCACAAAAGTATGGTTAAATTTTTTTTAATAGAGATGCGTACACGGAATAAATGTCACATCAATTTTATTACTATTTTCAAACTAAGCTAAATGCCAGGGATGTACACTGAATACAAGCAAAAAAGCTGTGCATCATTAAAAATTCTGGGAAATAAAACTATGTAATCTTTATATTATGAAAAAACTATAAAATTCTAGCCATTATTACTCGGGTTAGGTGAGTTATTTGCGAACCATTTGTAACAACTTGATGTGCATTCTGCTCCGCGATTTTCTAGATCTTGAATGATTCTAACTGTTTTTTTCAATACTTATAATAATTGCAATGAACTAAATATTTTTTTACTGATTCTATGTTGGCATCTTGACGTTTGCGGATTTTCTGCATTTTTCAAATAATTTGTGCTTAAGGCTGCTGTTTTCGAAAAGGAATAATCCTTACTGAAAACGGCATAGAATGACATTTCTACGTTTTTTTTTTACTTGACAGACTAAACATTTTGTGTTCTTAGTGTATTCCAACTTATGATTCCATATTTCGGTTGTTTGCGTACATAACATTTGTATTATTATTATTTTTCAAATAAGTATACATATCTTGTTATGGTAAGAGCCGAACAATAGGCTTCGGTTAAAAACTGACCTTCGGTCGGACACTAGTCGTAATACGCAATGACGAATGTGGTAACTTCTAGAAGTTGCCTTATTTGCCATTGTGCCATTAGAAAAACAACTGTATTCGCCATTGCGAATTTGCTTCTACGGGAAAACATGTTTTTTGTAAAAATCCAAAATGTTACATATTTTCAATATACACCAAAAATGCTAATCGAAGCTCCCAATGGTATCTCTGAAAATGGAATATTATCAGATTTCGAACATCATAATATTTTTATAAATAATTTCATGAACTAAAACTGACTAATAATAATAAGAAATAAATTATTTTGCATAAAAATTGTTGATTAGTTGCGTATTGTTATGCATACAAAGTATTTTATAAAATCTATTCATACAATTAAAAAGTGTTGATAAAACAATACAATATATTAAATTCCCGAAACATATGGAAGGTTCAGTTAATGCAGAACAGTGTACAATTAGAGTAATACTTAAATAATAATTAAATAACACGACAACAGCATGAAAAAAACTGGCTACTTTAACACAGACTTTAGTCTAGCAAAGTAGTCAGGACAATGCTGTATATATCAGAGGTGGAGTCTACTCAATCCCACACAATAAACTACGAGTATGTACTATGTTTACCGTGTTTTATTAATATATTCACCTCTGTTACAACAAAAATATGTACATATGTCAAGTCAATAAAGTCTAAATAAAATAGAAGTCAATATATTATTTTGTTCTCTGAAAGGATAAGCTTGCCATAAAACGACCATTAATCTAAATTATTTTAAAAATTGGGTTTTTCAGTCAGGAGTGTTTGCATAGTTAAAGTTAAATATTAACAAAAATAAAACAAATTAGTATTACTAATGCTCTTGTACATATTATGAGGATTATCTGCGCATGCAAAAAATAATTTACAGCAGTGACAATTACTTGTTTCTTTGAAGCAAGGCAGGAAATTTGGATAGATCTTTTATGATGGGGGCAAAACCCTAATTTTATTTCATCCATTAAAAGAATACCAGTTTCATTTTTGAGAATGTCAAACAAAATTTCTTGTGCCAGAAACGTATTACAAAGGTATTTTTGTATGTTTAAATTAAGTTCTGTCATAAATATTTAAATTTCTTAGGCTAGGAAAACATATTAAGCCTAAAAAAAGGCATAATTTGTAATAAAGGACTTTTTCGAAACCGAAGAATGTTAACTTATTTGGCGGGAAAACTTATTAAAGGGAACTTATTAAGAGGGTTTCACTGTACTTTTTACTTCATTCTAAAATGAAATAAATTAATAAAATATAATAAAAATCGGCACCCAAATATCACTAAATACCTAATCAGCGTGATTATTTATGAAACATATTTAATTTCCATATTAAGTAAATTAATAAAAATAAAATCAGCATTGTGCAAATAAAATAGCATAAACGGAATGAATTTCATAATAAAATTAAGTATGTATATATTACGTGTTATCAGTAAAATGGCATTTTTCAGATTCTTGCAATTTCCTAGGTGGGAGCTGTGATTATAAATATTTCACCACATTTTGTGTATTAATTTCATCACAGTTCGGGATTGCGATTAGAATATTGTCAATTGATGTTCTTTAACAAACGTCTTTAGCGCAGTTTGTCTTGTGGTCGCGGCGGCATTTCGCACTCGCCTGTGACGTCTTAGTCTTTTTCTTCACTCTCCGCTTTCTAACTCCTTTTCCCGCAAGTTCATGTTTAATATTGTCAACAACGTCATTAATGGGATCGCGTATTCTGTTAATTTTGTTTTGGATAATATTTTTTGTCAATCTCTTGTATTAATTCGATTTTTTAGCAACTGTCGACGTCCAATTCTAGTTTCGCGTGCCATTTTCGAGAATATAAAATTATCAGTCAAAATCATAAAAATGTTTTAATTTAAATTTAATGAAATATGAAAAAGTCTGAGGAACACAAACCACCATTCGCAAATATCAAAATGTTTTACAAGTAAATGTTATAGAAATAATATTCTTCACATATAAAACAATGGCAATAAAATAATTAACAAGATACTGGAAAATCTGAGAAATGCAAACCACACATTCTTCAATATGCATTGATACTAAACTTGAATAAAAATAAATGACTTAAAATAAATACAAATTAAATCATTTATAAACACAGAAAAGTCTGAGGAACTCAACTGCATACTAGCGTTTGTACAACAAAATATACAAACGCTACGTGAACAAATATAATGATGGTAATAATATGGAATAGAAGATTGACAAGCAATGACATTCGCAGCCAGAGAGTCATGTTACCTATAAGGGCACAAAGATAATATTTGCTATCTTTTTCTAATGTAAAGAAAACGAGCGAGAGAAAAAAGCATGTGAGCTAAGTGAATGCGTCGCGGTAAGGGAGATAAAGATTTTAAAATTGAAGAAGCACAAGACGTATTTGTTATCTTTTTTAGTGTACTGAAAACGAATAAGAAAACAAACAATGCAAATTAACTTTATGCGTCGTGAATAGGTATAGGGGCGAATACTACCCATTTGGATGGACTTTGACATTTGACAAGCATATTGCGTAGCGCACATGTATTTTCCAGATTATGGACATTTAACAAAAAAAATCAAATTAGGTAAAAAATAGATAGACAAATTCATCTGATAGGGTCCAAAAATAGTTTCGGAATAACGATATTCGATTTATAAGTACAATTTAGTATGAAAACATTCTAGAGGGACCATATTCTGCTCCAGAACTTCGACATGCGGCAAATTTCAAATAAACGGAATTTTACTGTATTTATTTATCGCAAGATAAAAAGTTATTTTAATATATATGTACTATTTTATTTGTTTTACAACATATTATGAGTTCTTTTCTTTCTAATTTCTAATCTTACACATGACACATCTGTAGAATTTTTTTAATTAAGTAATGTTAAGATGTGACTGGTCTTTCACCGGAATTTTTGACTTTGACTCGTTTGGACAGTTTCTAATTTTTTGTAAGATAGTGCGGTAGATGTATAATTTGTAAAATATGTGAAGATGTATCACACAACAACAACAATTGACATTCAAAGGATGTGATACATGATGAATCCAAGATTTGCTTTGGTAGTGTACTTTAACATTCTTTGGCGACATGTCATTTTATCGTTTTTTAGTGGAACAAGTAGCACCGGATATTCTTATACATATTTATATACTTTCAGTGCAAATAAAATCTGTTACCTGCCTTTATAGATAAATCTGTATTTGCATTTGAATAATTATTTTTTATTTTTTATTGGGCTTTATAAATTTGATTACTTTGAATGTCTTATAGAGCATGGTGGTGGTCATGGGCATTCTCATGTGGCCGGTGGTTTATCAGAATTGGTTGGCTCCAATGTAACTGATGATAACGAGAATGACTCGATGTATCCGAAGGCGGGAAATCCCACAATCACCAGCAGTAAAAGTCATGGCCACAGTCACGATGCATCACAGATGAATATGAGAGGGGTATTCCTACATGTGTTGTCAGATGCCTTAGGTATGTAGGATTTGGAGATTTAACTTTAAACATTTTTTGAGCACTAAAGTAATTTATTAGAGGTACTAATAAATCATTAATTGAAACATAACCTTTTTTTTTTTTTCGCCTCGCTTATTTTCATATTTTCTTCTAGCTGTAAGTGCTGGGATGTTGGCAATATATTTATTAAAATGTTCTTAGGTTTTAACGGGCGTTCAGAATCTTCTGTGTATTGTTTTCTGGGCTAATCTGCCGTGCAATGGGATCCGAAACGTCAGCCAGAAAGGTCAGATATACACGGCAGATTATTCCAGAAAACTATACACAGAATATTTTTATAGTTTAATATACTTAATATACTTGTGTTTATTGCAAGTTTATCTCTTAACAGAATAATATTGTACTGAAGATTAGAGGAAAACATAGCAGCGGGAGAATTTGTTCTCTTTCCTCGATTCTCGGTTGATTTGTTGATCTTATTTACTTTCTAAAACCAAGCTTTATCAATGCATCAGAAAATGTTCCTTTTTATATGATTAAAATATTTATTTATTTTAAACGTATTTATATTTTACAATTATGCAATTTGCAGTGCAGCAATACATTTGTGCAATTTATTTTTATTAACTGAGAAGTTGTCTTATTTTTCCATTTCACTACAGAATCGTCAGTTGTAGGGTGCGTGTACATGAATGAATTTTTATAATCCCTCGAAACTCGCGTAAAGTGCAACACAGAATCAGTGCTGAACATGCTGAGACATTCATTGTGTATTGTATTTTGTATGCACAGCAATTCTTCCAACCCGAGACGACTCGAGGGCAAAATTTCATCCATGTATACATCTGCTTTTGTAATCTTCTCCGGAGACAAATTTTTGTTTCATACTTTGAGAGTCCTCTCCGAAGGCGATTATAATTTTTTTATTTGAAGGACAGAGTTAATTTATTTTTAGATATTAAAAGTAGATATGACAATTTGAATATTAATTTCTAGGATCGGTGATTGTAGTTTGTTCTGCTCTGGTGGTTTGGCTCACGGAATGGAAATACAAATACTACATAGATCCAGCACTGAGTGTTATTCTTGTTTTATTAATACTGCATTCAGTGTGGCCACTGTTGCGAGAGTCAGCTTTAATATTGTTGCAAACTGTACCCACCCATATACAGGTGAGTTTTTTTTTGTTGGTATTAATATTAACTTATTTTATTAAACCTCTTTTGCATTGAATTTAAAACACTTATTTCTACTAATGAAACAATAACAAACACATATCGACCCTTCCTACATAGAGTATCATAACTAACAAATAGGTTATTTCTAGTTATTCTAGTGTTTTACATGCATTGTATTTGATGCATTTAGTTGTTCTAGTATTTCGCGTGCATTTGATATATTTTATATAGTGTCAGTAACTTTTTTTATATATTGTGTTCAATATAACATAATATAATATATTTAAAATGTGTATCTATTTGTATCTGACTTCAATGATCTCGGGTCCATAATTATTGAAGACGATAGCTGCGAATCAAACAACGCATAGGTATGGCAAAAAGTTCTATGTCCAGACTTAAATATGAAAAGACTGTAGTATATTCAAAATAGTGATGGAATAGTCTCTGGTGCATTCTATATTTTTATATAGTGTGGAGTCATGGACCTCGGAGGCAAGAGAAGATAAATGGATGCTTTTGAGATGTGGTGCTGGAGATGCATGTTGCGCATGTTTCCATTCTTCAGGAATTGAATATCAAGGACAGACTCTCAACTATTTGCCTATGACGAATTCTTCAAGTTTTCTTGTTAGAAGGGATAGCTTGGAGAAACTTGTCATGGTGGGCCATGTTGAAGGACAGAGATGAATAAGATGTTCCCACACCTGTTGGACCGACCGAGGAAGAGACAATAGGTACTTCTCTGGTGGCAGCCCTAAGATCTGCAGGACACTGAGAAAAGTGGAGGAACATAGTCAAGAGGGCGGGAGTTCATTAAGATCACGATCCTTAGTTATGAGGGACCGACATGGATAATGAAAATGTGTTTCAAAAATGCCGATGTTCAGTGTTGTCTAAATAATTTCTCCGAAAATGCACTGCAAATGAGATTCAGTAAGGGTGAATATTACATGTTTAAACGGAATTCAATAGCCTTTATTGACATTGTGTGTAAAGATGATGTTTTTGGAAAGTTATATTGATCATTCAAGCGTTGAAGATATGTACATGTAAATTGTGTAAAAATCACCAAAAGGGATCAGTTTTAGGTATGAAGTCAAAACGGATAACTATTTACAAACAGTACTTTTTAAAAAATATGCATTCTTCAAGTTGATCAGCAGGAAACACATGTTTTCCAAGACAAATAAAAAAATCACACTTTGTAAAAAGAAATAAACTTAACACAAGATATTAAAATAGTGTCCGACTTACATGTGACTTGTTTGTCATATTTGATCTATTACGCATGACCTATCCTTGATTTTTAAAAACAATTTCACATTTTTGTCTTGTCGGTGATTCTACTTCCGATTTATTTTTCTTTTAATATTTATTTGATATTTTCTAGCACTTTTTGCAGTTTAGTTAGCTATTCTTTGAAAATAGTAAATATATTGATGTGACATGTATTCCATGTACGTGTCTATTTAAACAAAAAAAACATTCTTAAATAATCGTAATATTAATGTAACTTTATTTAAAATGCAAAATTAGATGTCAAATATAAATAATGTGAAATCCCTGCTAATAAGTTTTCATGATTAATAGGTTTGAGTGTGCTGGTCCCTCGGAAAATGTACTAAAAGGGGTTCACTGTATATGCAAAGTATTAGAATAAAAATATCCAGTTTATTAATTACAATAGGAACGTAGGAAGGGTCGATATATATATATATATAACCACATTCCAGCACATTCAAACCAATAATACTATAATCTAACTTAACGCTGAGTTTCATTATTATAAATCGTGAAAACTTATATAAATTACTGAGCACTCATAGACTGAGCTATGAGTAATTGATAATATTACATTTCATCAAACATAATATCCAACTTGTTATCTCTGTTTGCGAAAATTATACAGTATACAGATTTGTGGACGCTAAGTTTCATTATTAGGTTCAATTCTTCTTTCTGATATAGTGATTTGTATATGCAGCAAATAGATTCATAATGTGTGTTGAGAGTATAATGTATACAGTCATGATATTTGTTGAGTGTTTTGAAAACTTAATATAATATAGAAGAGAAATATGATCAGTTTACATGGCTTCACTTTTCCATATAGTGATTTTAATCGAAAAGTGTATGTATTTATTAAACTTCATACACTCAATTCGTCAAATATTCAAGAGATTGCTAAATTCATAGGTATAATAATATGCCTTCTTGTGATATATAGTCATGTTTGTATCTTCAAATACCAGGTGGATGCTATACAAAAACGTTTGCTTGAGAGAGTAGATGGAGTCATCGCTGTTCACGAGTTTCATGTCTGGCAATTAGCTGGTGATAGAATTATCGCTTCTGCACATATAAGGTATTAAAGTTTTTCTCATATGACTTATCTTATTAAATTTTATGTATTATATATCATATTTATATATATATTATAATGTAATATTGTGTTTTTTTAATATAAATAAATAATATTTTAATGTAAACATATTTTTATTGCAAAGCTGCAATTTCAAAACATAGTTCCGTGTAGGAACATGATCCGGGTTTGTTTCCCGGTGGTAACAAAATATTTTTTCTGAATATCTTTCAATTGCAACTAATGTTGATATTTCCATTTATATTATCATTTAATTTCCATTTCTGTGTTGTTCATTTATTAATACGTATATATTTCCCATTTATAGTTATATGTAATATAATGTATTCATATTTTTTATAATTTATAATTTCATATTAATATTTAATAATAAGATGTTATTATTTGACTAGGTGCCGAAATTTGTCCGAGTACATGAAAATAGCTGAGAAAGTTAAAGAGTTCTTCCACAATGAAGGAATTCATTCAACCACAATTCAGCCAGAATTTGTGGAAATACCTGCAGAAGGTTTAGAGGTTAGTGATTCTACATCTATGGAAATATTTCACATAAATTTAATTTCAATTTTTTAATTACTACAGTAAAATTACCTTAACTCAAATAACTATGTGTAATTTGGAAATCATAACTTATGTCAATTTTAATTGTTCAAATTGTACCTCTAATTTTAAAAAAAGTTAAAGAAATTTTTTTTTGATAAAGAGATATTCATTATAAAATCTTCCTATAATTCAATATTTTGCTGGTATGTATAATAATGGACACATTCAAACATCTCATTTTGTTACTTTTTTCTTTATCACTAAAATAATCAACACACCAAATGTTTTCTTTCTAATTCCTATTATTTACAAAATTATATCGCATTGTATGTGTGAGTTAGTATGCATCACGCATGCGAGTGAGCCCATATGTGTGAGTGAGACTGAAAGATCCACATGCACTTTGTAACAAAAAGACCCAGACTTTTAAGATAATGAAACGGTGTGAAATGGATAAATACTGACTGTGGCTGTGCACAAAGAATGGACTTTATATAATAGATTAGTTATTTTTTAAGAATTTTTAAGATGTTCTTAAAGTTGTTTAGTGATGTAAAAATATTATACTGTAAAATAATATTATTTATAATGTTATGTACATTATTTGATTGTGCCTCTGTAGCAGATTGAGGGCAATTAGTCTACTAAGCTTGGTTGGCAAACTATATGGAAGAATATTAACAGAAAGAGCAAGAACGGTGACGAAAGAAAAAGTATGGGACGTGCAAGGGGCCTTTGTGGGTGGAAGAGGATCCATGGATCAGATCTATTCTGTACGAGTGATGATGGAAAAGTTTTTGGCGAAGAACCAAAAACTTTTTTGTGCATTTGTAGATCTGTAAGGTTATGGAAGGTACTCTCTGAGTACAGGGTGAATAGTAACTTATACACGCAATCGCATCTTTATATGAAGAAAGTTCTGCATGTGTAAGGATCAATGGATCATTCACACCATGTTTTGACATTACAAAGGGTGTCAAGCAGGGTTGTGTAATGTCTCCATGGCTGTTCAACTTGTATATGGATAATTGTGCGAATGAACTGGAATGTATGAATGTGGGAGTGAAAATGAGCGATTTGATTGTATGCTGTTTATTGTACGCCGACGATGCAGTATAAATGGCGAATAATGAACAAGAATTACAGAGTCTAGTGAGTAGAATGTACGATGTATGCAAGGAAAGTGACCTTCAAGTGAATGTCGACAAGTCGAAAGTGATGGTATTCGAGAAGGAAGAAAGCAAGACAACGTGTAAAATATTTGTGGGTAATGAATGTTTGGAACAAATAGATGAGTTTGTGTATTTGGGAAATATTTTTATTAGAAACGGAAAGGCTGAGAAAGATATCGAAAGGAGGGTGACCGCAGGAAACAAAGTGAATGGCGCTTTGAGTGGAATTAAAGCTAATAGGAACATGTCAACCGAGGCAAAACTAGCGGTACACAATAGAGTCCTGGTACCGACACTGATGTATGGAAGTGAGGCCTGCAGCTGGCTAAGGAGGAATGAAAGTAGATTGAATGCAGTGGAAATGAGATTGCTTAGGCATATGTGTGGCAGATCCATTTACGACAGAGTAAAGAATGAAGAAATAAGGAAAGAATGTAAAGCTGATCTTAGTATAGTGAGTAAGATTAAAAAAGAATTACTAAGATGGTTTGGTCATATGGAATGGATGAATGAGGAGAGAATGGTAAGGAAGATATATGACGCAAGTGTTGATGGCACCAGAAATAGAAGACGTCTAAGGAAGACTTGGCACGACCAGGTAAACTAGAGGGTTCTGTTAAAAGCCTCAATAATCGGTGAGTTTATATGAGAAGATGTATGAATGTGGATGAGGTGAGAACTGTGTGTTAGGACAGAAGAGTGTGGCGCTCTATCCTATCTGCCTATCCCCGCAGAGAAACGGCGTGATGGTAAGTTAGTTAGTTCACAGATTGATCTGTGGCCAAGGGATTGATTGGTTGATAGGATGTGAATAAATCTGACAAACTAAGTTATGGGGCATTAGTTCACTGCTGAGGGCCAAAATATATCTGTATACCATAATAATACAAATTACGACAATTCAAAAGCTTAAATTGACATACATTACTCAATGTATTACGTCTGTTTCAGGGGATTACAGGCTCTAATGGCGCCCCAGAGCCTCCGTGCGCTCTGCATTGTCCCACCACAGACCCTCCTTGTCACAATGCCACATGTTGTGGGACTAATAAACAGGTAAATTTTAAACTGAATACATATGTAATTCATAGAATACATTTTATTTTTCATTTTTTTTGAAATACCAGTATAAAAAGTGCTGAATTCCTATTTACTCACTTGATATTATAAAGAGAGAAAAATAATGGCAAATTTTAAAGTTTTCATTTGACAGCAGAGCTAACTCTTCGTGTGAATCAAAATTTATCATATGAACTTGTACTGTACCTCTGTACCTGTACCTGTACCTCGTTATTGCGAAATCCAAGGGATCAAAAAATAAAAATACGTAATACCAAATTTCCACATATAGCAAAATAAAAATAAAATATATTCTAATATATATATATCGCGCCGTAGTAAAAAAAATGTAGCGCGGCTTTAAAAAAGTTTGTAAGTTCCGCAAACAAGATACCCATTGTCAGTTTAATATGGGATATGACATAACAAGGCATTCTGCAAACAAATGAGGATTTTCTGTATATAGAAAACTCTGAATAATCCCTTAGTTTTGTTATTTCAACAGACAAGCAAATGGATATAATAATTAAGAAATTTAACTAAAAATATTTTATGATACAATATAAGTAACCTAAAATTCTGCGATACTTTTGGAAATTTTAGAATGTCATGCAAATATAAAACAACTTTCAATTTTAATTGTAGAGCCGCTATAAGCATTGAGAGTTTTGCATCGGTCAAACACATCTTCGATCTTCATATTTTTTTAAATTGTAGAGAGTGACAAATTCTGAATTATGCGGGAATTATCACAACTCGGAGCCATTTTAGTGTTCCACAAAATATTAAAAAATGTACTTTAAAGAATAAATTACGCACGTACACATAAATGTTGATAAACAAGTGCACAAAAACAATTGTCTGATAAACACAATAATGAAAATGTCGTACACAATATTACTGTTCATTGGAATCAATGTAAATGTTCAGTTATAATGTAAAAAGTAACATAGGTTGATGATGATATTGAAAATTGAAGATAATAATGTGCAGAATTCAATGTTCAAAGCCGATCAGATATGAGTTTTGCGAGCAATACACACACAAAGCTGATGCGCGCGTGTCCTAAGTGTGACGTACCAATCGCAAATTCGGGAGTTTCCTCTTAATTTTATCTTCTGATCTGATCTAAAAATGGATTGTATCTATCTAGATACGATCCATTTTTATAGGCATGAACATGTGTACACTCCAGAGCGTGGGAAAGGTGTCATTTTAACAATCAGCAATAAAACCAAACTTGGACCACGTGGAGATAATGCCAAATGGCTTTACAAGGAACTATTATGATCCCAAGGAGAAGTTTTACAGGGGTGCAGCGAGCCGCCATCGAGGCAATAAAACAATTGACAAACATGACTATGAATGGCCGACAGCACTGCTTTCAAAATAACATTTTCATTGTGACAAAAAATTTACTTACAATCATATTACGCTCTCAATTTATGGTTTCTTCTATTTCCAATATTTTAGCTTAATATATGGGTTTAAAGTATGTAGTTGCCATTTTCATGTGAGGGCCAATGTAAAGATTGTTTTTCTTTTCAGGGCCGTGAGACTCCTACAACATCTCCGTCCGCTTCACCGTACCTGTGTCGTCTAAGGAATGTGTCAGCCTCGAATCAGCAGCCCGATGCCCTGGAGAGCGGAGCCCTCCTGCTTCCTCCCAGCGAGACTCCTGCCTCTGCACAAGCCAGAGAATCCTGCGTTTGACACAAGAACAAAGCTACTATGAAACTATTGCCTTATCTTAAAAACATTTTCACACCAAATGTCAAAATAGTTGACAGCGTATTGTATTGTTAATCTATTTCAATATTTCATTCAAAGTAATGAATATTTACTTTGTTTATTATTTTTTGTGTGGTGGTTTCCACTTGTTGGACATAAAAATGGTGAAGATGTGACGTTGGACATAGAATGTGGGCATGACATTGGTTTTGTTTCTTTGAAACTCTAATTTTGGATATTCTTAGAATAAAAAGCTGTGATGGCTACTTATGTAGTGATAGTCTTAAATATTGTAAGATGTGTACTTTAAATATTTTTTAGACTAATTAGCGATTGACAAATTGTAAAGATCTATGTATTATGACAAAGTCTCAATGTAGAATAATTTTCCTATTTGGATTTTTATTGCGCCTTGGCTGTGTAAGCTTTTATTTATATGATGAAATACTTACATAAGATTGTGTAAACATCGTGATTTATTGTAAAACGTGAACTTTTCTTCTAGTAGATAAATTTGAAATATGCTATTGATATTTTCTTTTTTTTTACTTTGTGCAATATTTAGCACATGTTAGTCCACAAAATATTAATTCTTGAACATATTTTAATAAATCAATAAGTATAAAAATTCCATTGACTGAATAATGTGTAGCCTAATCAATTTGATCAACTTATTAAGAAGTTCCTCCAAGAAATAATTCTAATACAGTAGGACCTCATTCATTTAAATCTCTTTACTTCAAAATTCACTGTAAATCATATAAGATATATGGGTGAACAAACATACCATATTGATCCGAATATAACGCGGCCTCGAATATAATGTGACCATTGAAATTTTAGCTTGATATTTTTGAGAAAAAAGATTTTTTCATATATTTTTAGAAAACAAAACAAAATGTACCGAAATATAAATTTAATTAGGTATTTGATCTTCAGTTTCATTAATGTTATTAAAATACAGCATTTTTTGAACCCCCCTCCCTGCTCGGTTCTGTTATTTTTAAACACCTTCTCGATTGAACCTTTGGATTAATTTTTAATGGTTAAAAATGTTAAAAACAATATTCGCAAAGAGCACAGCTCGCGAACCGAACATTTAGCAATATATTTACTGTACAGTTACTGCAATGTGTAAATTTAGGTCTCGAATATAACCCAAACGTCGCGTTATATTCCGCCCAATGTGGTATATATTTTTAATAATTTGTCTTAATGTATCGACCGTAGTGACGAGATGTTAATCCTTTCTTTTACTTGATCATTAATAAATCACTTTAAGGTAACTGTTTTTGGTGCTTTTCCGATTGTTTATTTTACATTTATTTTTATATTACATGAGTTTTAGTATTAACATCATTTTTAGATGACATTTTAAAATGAGGAAGAATTATTTTGTTCCTTTTATAAAACAGGTTTCTTCTGTTTAATGTTGCGCCAAAGGTTATTATAGTTTGACTAAAGTAGCTCGATCAGATGTTTAAATCTAGCGACATTAGTGAGCAGTCTATCAATCAATAATATTGTATTATTTTAAAAAAATTGATGTTTTCTTAAACTGGTCAAGATATTATTCATAATTTCTTCTCAATTACTACTACTATAAAACAAGGTTGCGATGAGAGGGGAGGTTTTTTGTTATAGGTTTTGCCAATAATCCGATTATACTGATCAAACTTTTATATGTACCTACTGTAATTTTATTTACCTTGAGTATTGGCTTTATATGATATCTGTATAGTATTATGTATATATTTGTTTCTTTTGATTTATTCCAATGAATCGCAGCCATTTAAAAAAAATAGGTTTAGTTAATAACTACAGAAATTACAGTTTTTACAGGTAACAAGTGTTGTTCTTGTTAAAAAATTATTACATATAGAAGAGAAATTAGCACATTACATATTAATATTTGAGTTTTAGAGATGCAAAATGATGATATTCTTCCTTTATCAATTGTAAAAAGGATTTTATGCACCAAAACATTAGTCTTTGTAATATATTAAACATTGTAGTAGATATTACGTAATATATAGATTTTTGTACACTTACCAAGTATGCTTTATGTGATCTGATCAAGTAATACATGTATGTATCTCTAAAGAAAATATGTATAGTATTAGCATATTTAATTAGTATTACTATTATTACAAGTGCTCAATCTTATACAATTACCGATAGTAACATTGTTGAATGAGAGGTACATATTATAAAAACATTATTGAAAGAAAATTGTACTATAAAAATATTATTTAGATCCTGTCATTTAACATTGAAAAAGTCAATAGACAATACTCTGAAGGAAATCTTTACATTATAGCCAATTTTCACAAAGTAAATTCTGAGATTTTTGTCACACTTTCACGGATAACATATTGTGAGGGTATAAGACGGCGTTCTTCCTTCTCACTGGCTAGTCAGTGGTGAACACGAGATCCGCGGGTTCTTCATCTTAGAAACGCATACCCACCATAGTTTGTCACATTCTACCTTCATCTTAAACTGGGAAAAATTTATTAATACCTGGAGGAGATATATGAAAAGGTGTTATTCGTTATAAATGGAATCTAATCATAAAAAAGAATATAAATGAAGTTAGAATTAAAATACAATTTACATTAACCTCTTGGCTGCTAAACAAATGTACTCCAGCTGAACACCACTTTTAAAATGACATTTAGACATCTATAAAGGCATCCTGTGTACTATTTATTACTTGATAGGGCTTCACAGATAATGTTGTTAATATAAACAATTACTTAAGATGTTCAAACCCTTAAGATAATGTAAATATTGACTGAACAAAATAATCAATCTCCGAAAAAGCTGCTGTCTTACAAATATTATCACATGGTCATTGGTTTATACAATAATACCTATGTTGTTCAACCCAATCTTCAATATGCACTTATGCTGTATATTTTAACATTTCTTATGGTTGTTTGAAAATAATGTTTAAAGTCTCATAAAGTTCTTTGGAATACATAAATAAACAAAAGAGCACTGATATGGCTATAATATGTAAACATTAAGATATCACAACAAGTCAAGTGCCTGCCTCAGAGATGTCTGCTCATGTAATAAATAATACAATAACGTGGTACTCACCCGCTATAATATTTTTATTCGTTATCCTTTTGTAAAGTAGTTGAGAGTTTGATATAATCAAATTAATTATATGGAAAGCCACTTGTACCACTTTATTCCGTTTATCGTTTTCCGTAAGCAATTTAAACTACTCGACATCATGTCCACTTTATCCACAGAATCCATACACTTGACACTTTTCGGTTTAATACTAGGTTGACCAATGTATTTCGGCTGTCGTTTCCATAGAATCATCATGCAAGGTTGTTGGATGTGAACAATTTTTATCGCGCCATTTTAATGCTAAAAGAGGTCCACGATATTTGGTGTCCATTTCACATTTTTTTATTTTACAAAATGTGGCCCTACCTTTCCACACGCATTAGTATTTTTCTTGTGCATAAAATC
Organism: Eubasilissa splendida; assembly: GCA_031772225.1. Classification (NCBI taxonomy): domain Eukaryota; kingdom Metazoa; phylum Arthropoda; class Insecta; order Trichoptera; family Phryganeidae; genus Eubasilissa; species Eubasilissa splendida. Next base: position 21,935,089 of record CM062847.1, read on the forward strand.
AAATAAGTGAGGGCTACTATCCCAACTGACGAAAAGAGTAGATTCACTTTAACTGACATCTTCATTAATTATTTCATCTTGCTCATCTTCACTTACATATTTCTAAATCGGAGTCCACAACTAAAATATTTCTAATATTTCTTTCTCCGCAAGTCTACGGCCCGCCATTTTAAAAGGTATACAATTATTAAACTTAAATAATTTTGGTAAATATACGTAGCACAATACAAGCTTCTGTTTTCTAAAGAAAATTAAAAGAATATTATCAGAAAATACAATCGTTCACCCTCAAAACACAAATGCAGTCAAAACAAAATCAATATTTTAAATGTAAACACAATTTTAAATAAGATCACGTTGTAATAATAAATGCATTTTCCGATGCAATATATTGATTCAATTGTCCACAAAATACAGATCGCAATGTCAATATTTCGTATTAACGCATAGTTCCGATAAATACTAGTGACCTCGAACATGTGACGAGAGGACGATAATTCAGCGCCGCGAAATTCAAATAACTGGATGGCGTTTCAAGATGTCTTCGTTTTTAAACTGATTTATATAAACAAATAACAATATTTCACGTGACTAACGCAAGATGTCAGCAACAGTATAGATCGAATTAATTTTTGGTATATTTTCCCGTTCGATTTTCCGCGCTGTCACGGAGTACACAACCAAATAAATTTAAAACATGATGCGTGTAGCGTCTGAAGAGCGAATTATTCGCGCATCATATGATGTTCGTAGCGGCGGTCGGGTTAACGTTGGGTGCGAGTTCGACGTTCTTCAAGGCAGGCTGGTGACAACGAGATCAAAATGTTACAACAGATGGCATAACCTCCAAACCATGCTCGTCCATGCAAATTCCATAATAGCATCCCATCTCCATGACCCATCATCGTAGTTGGGTTCTCAGTATCCAGGCCAATGCAATAGAATTCGTATGCAGAATTGAAGAAAATAAGATGTAATGTAGCCCGTGGTAATAATGACACCAAAACCATAGTAGTGAAACGGAAAACGGGAAACGTCTCGCTTCCTGTAAAGATTATTCACTATGCGATTAGATTAACAAATTATAGTAAATTATGCACTAGTGATTGAATAACAAAAGTATTTACCCTTTGGTTACGTTGGATGCTCACAGTCACATCTTAGATTCGCGGGCCGCAGGAGTTAACTGCGTAATTTTTGACAGGTCTAAGCGATGAATTGAAAAATAACCATTCATAACAGACTGCGTTACCAAACTGAGGGCGTTATTTGTGATTACGAAGTACTTGGCATTAAAACAAGTGACGGGGCAATTTTGAACGTGACATCAATTTGTAATGTCACAATATACAGATCGTTCAACGATCTGTTATACTATATTCATACGTAGCCAGATTTATACTATAATTTAAAAAATTGATTTATGCAGCATGATTTATACATAGAAATAATTTAACTCTTGGTCCAAACAAACAACACTCGACCAGAAATATATATTTTTCTATTGTACTGTGTATTTTATAATACCTCTCATTCAAACATTATTCTTGTTGATTATATATGACTGAACACCCAATTTATAAAGTTTAGTAACAATATTTTGACAAATCTTATACTTTGTGCTTAACACCACTGAAAATACAGGGTCTTAAAAAGAAAACTACCCGTTGAATAATGTGCACAGTTTAATTATTCTTTAACTTTATAAATTATTATCGACTATCGAGTAATTATTATCAAGTATAAAAAATGTAGTACAACTAAAAATTCTGCACTACAAAGGAATGCATTGCCATTTGAAAATATACAGGTATCCCTCTGCCACGGTAGACTTGTGCATCATTTTGACATAAACAAGATTGATCGAATTAAAGGTGGTGTGAGTCAAATTGATACTTATAATAAGGCATTGAGTAAATCTTTTTTTAATAAAGTATTCCAAAATTATATTTAATAACATTTTCTCCAGAAACGGTTAGTGTTAACCAATCATAGGGAATTCTCATTTGATTTACATTTCTTCCAATAAAGAGTGTTAATAATTGATGGTGGTTTTTTATTGAATTTAAAAAAATCTACAATAATTTTTCGTAGTATTGTCATTTAACCTTCTTAAAAATTTAGTTTCTTTAATATTTTTGATCAAGTTTTTTAGGTACTGATTTTTTAAATGGGTGCCACCCATATACAAATGGTTACTACATTTATGGATGCAATATGTATATTGACACCATTAATACATTGTTGTATTATTTTAGGTATTGGTATGATGAAAGTTAGATATTTTTCAATATGTGAATATTGAAGTTATAAAATTCAAACTTTTTAGCTTAGATTTATTTCCACCACAAATAATAAATGCCTAAATAAGCTCAACATTTGGTAACCACGTCCACAGACTACACCTCATACATTTTGAAGTGTTGGAATCGGTTGTTTTTATTTTTTTGCTGAAAATGATGCATCTGCCTTTTAAAAATTGATGCATTCGGAATCCTCATTATACTATACAGGACGTATTATTTGATAATTTAAAAGTCTGTTCGTGTGTACATTCTTATTAAAGATTCCTATATGAGGGATACCTGTCTGCACTTGAGGATGTACCGATAACGGTTTTGTGATTTTTAAATAGGTATGTAGTACATAGTTATATTAATTTATAGTATGTTCAAATAATCATACCAAGAACATATTACAAAATTGGTGGTTCAAGTGGAAATCACACAAGAGTATTAAGGCTGTGCATAAATTTGTTTTAATTATTATTTATTTTTTCTGTTGCGTAGGAGTAGTACCATATTGAATGCACTTTTAAAAACAAACTCCGGCAAAAATTTTAACTGAATATATTAAAATTACTATAGATTAGAGATGCATTAAAGCTGATGAACATTTTTTTTACTAGTTTCTAGTAATACATTATTTTCTATCATTAAATTGCTTTTTTAACCCTTTTAGTACCTGATCAGTTTCTATTTATCGCTCAGTAATACTTTAGGAAGTATACATTTTTTTATTTAAATTGATTGATAGTTTTGTATTTTTTAAAATTTTACTTTCAAAATATATTTGGTAGAAAAATAAACTTTAATATTGTTTCATAAATTTCAAATTATATATTTTAAAAAATAGTCATTAGAAAAAAAAAAATATTTTATCCTTTTGCAAATATTTTCATGTTTTAGGTATGATTAAACACTTAATGTTTTACTAAATTTAAATATATTTACACTTTTTGATAGAATTTTAAATAAGAATATAAAAATTATGACAAATAATGCTTTTATAATATGTTTTCAGAATGTGATATTTGGGAAACATGAAATGAAGCTTTTAAAGCTTTGTAATAAAAATTAAACAATACTCGGTAAAATATCCATATTCCTTTGCATTAGTAAGAAAATGTAAATTCACATTTTCCTACCGTAAAAATTAATTTTATAAGTAGGTATAGTACATTACGATTTTATTATAGAAGTTATATTTTGGAAAGTTGATATATCATGAAAATTGCAGAGCTGATATTTTAGGTACTAAGGGGGTTAATTATCTGCAAAATTATTTTCATTTATGCCTTGGAGTATAAAACTAATTTAGTATTTAATTTGTTTCATAACATATTCTCTTGCCTACTTGACTGGAAGGTCACCGTAAAGTCACTTATTTTGTATATTATTTGTTAGAATGTTCAGAGTCTATGATTTTTCTATCTAGTTCATATAATTTTGGTCACTAATTAAATCATTCATTAATAGTTATTTCTAACATTTAAAGCAATAACTTTATGGTTAGACATTTTAATAATTGTATAATTTTCTTGTTTAAAATTAACATTCATCCCAAAATTCCGGGTGTTAAAAAATAATTTTCAAGTGGTTACATACAACGTTATTTTATGTTCATCATTATTAGTGGCTCATACCACTCATGTTAATCATGTGTATACATATTCTTAGGAACTCACATTTAAATAGTTTCTTGCTTTTTACCAATACGATTACACAAACTATGATAATATATATTATATCCAATGACCTCTACCACCTTCAGGTATCCATGTTTTAGATCGACCTTCTATTGACTTACCAAATGTATAAATAGAATACCTCTTGGTTATTGTTTTTATATTTTTACCATCGTGTCTACATGATTAAAAAGTTATGTAGTTATTATTAAAATCCCTGGTTATAGTTAAAAATTTAGTGAGGTTTATTTTTATTTGTATTGTCAACTTCAATCACAAAATATTATGTACTGGTTGCTCCACACTTGTATAATATTATGTACTTTTTTTTTAAACGATTTAACATGATATGAATATGAACATGACATAAATATGATTTACCTTTCTATTATTACCTGTATATTCCTTAACTACCATTCTCAATCATATTTTTATAACGAATGTCATAAAAACATTTTAAATCTTATTTTGTATCATCATTTGTATGTAATTATTTATGAAATAATTTGTTTCTGTGAAATAATGTTCACAATCTTTGAAATTTTGATGAATTTAGTTTTTTCAATTATTTTTAATGTTGAACTTAAACAATATATGTAATATTATTCATTTGAATGGAGCAAAAAAACATTTTTATTGTCATTGGTCATTGGTCATTTGATTGCCTGATTGAAAAAACAGACTTTAACCAGCTAAATATTGCTGAGGGACAGTGAAAGTCACACTTGTTAAATAGAAAATAAAAATAATATTCTATTTTTTTCAACATCTGTATTGTAAAAAGCATCACATCTTGTGAAATTCCTATGAATGTGAAGTTAAATGGGTATAAATTAAAATAATCATTTTGGACATGCAGATTCTGGTGGTTCCCTGAGTTATTTCAACTTACATTCCTAAAAAGTAAACCTGTAAATTTTGACTTTTAAGATATCTTGGCTTCCAGGATATATGTATATCAGTATTCAACAAGTTTCTTGATCTATTTATGCTAATTTATAGGCGCGCGCAGTCGGTACATTGAAATACGTATATATATATAAGCGAAATCAAATATTTATCTGGCAAAATATTATGATACGTATATTAAAATCTGAATACATACATAATATGGTAATAATAGTGGTGGGAAATTATGAGATGTATATTTTATTTTGCAGAAATTCTAGTTAAGTACGGCTTATTTTAAAGTACTGACTGCATGCCGCTGCTAATTTGCTATCTAAGTCAAAAAGTCAGGTTTGTCATGCCAATAAATGTATATATTTTAGTCATTTTGAGGTACGTTTTTCAATTATTTACAATATCCTGATTTTTTTCATCCTAACCTGTGATTTTTTTAAAATATTATTCTTATATAGAAGACATCATATTATTATGTCAAGACATTATCTATTTCATCTGTTAAGATTCTGTGTGGGAGAAAATAAAAAAGTTTGAAAAATGTCACCATGAACATGTATGAAATGTTATGTATAACATAGAGATACATGAGTACATTAATTTTAACAATAAATAGTATTTTGGGCTAAGGCACTTCTATATTTTTGAGATAATATGTTTATTTTACGTTGCCTGCCCAGTACAAACTTTTTTAATTCACCCCAAAGATAAGACTTTTCAAAACAAAACAATTACGAAAATTATAAAATAAATAGTAAATAGATTTTTTTTTTATGTATGTTTACATCTGGGCAGTCAACCAGTTAAATGATTTTGAAAGAATTTATGAACTGAAAATTATAGTTTAGTAATATGATAAAAACATATATGGAAAGTATGTCAGTAAAATAATCTTATGAAGAAATTAAAATGTTTTGAGACACCTATGCCCTTTTTGCTTATGATGACAGAAGTTATTATTTTTATTTCTGCAATTTTTGTATGTCACATTTATGTATCATTTTTGTGCACATTAAAAAATGAAAAATATATTTTTACTTGTACTAATATTTTTATTTGTTATTCACCCGGATGAATTCATTATATTTTTTGTCAAGTTTTAAAATTTTCTTCATCTCTGAGCTCGGATCCTGAACATAGACAGGATCAATTGCCTTTCCACCAGTGTGAATATTAAACATCACCGTTATTGCTTAGATCAATTAATTTGAGATATTTTTTAATTATCAGGTAAATAAATACATTCATAGTTCTCTATATTTTTGATCTTTTGTCTATAAATATTTTTCAAATTGACATAACGAACTGCTCATATCTAATCACATGTATGTTTAGTGGCGCTTTGTAATTTTTTTTATGGAATATGTGTAACTGCTCTTGTCTCGTGTATTTCTGGCATTATTTGTGTTTTTGTTAGTACTGTTTGCGAGTAAAATTAACTTCTTTCTATAAACGATTAATTAAACATTCTTATTTTCATATTGTGTTAAGAATTATTATTTTATATTAATAATTTGAAAATGTGATGTATATTTACTCTTTTGGACGTAATTCTATTGTAATGCAATACTATTTAGTCTAAGGAAGTTGTAAATGGATTTGTATATGATACTCTTACCTCATTTAGTATATTATGTACATTCATTTCTTTTTTATGCAGGACATATCGATAAAAAAATAAAATTTAAATATTTTTTCAAATAAAGATTCCATCGCATCCATTGTTACTGCTTCTCTACAGAATATATATATTACACCTACGTGTAATATATATATATATATAAAGTCCCCAATAAGCTCTATGCTTGGCGAATTGAGCAGAGGGTGGGTAAGTGTTTTTTTTATTTTTATTACGTATTTGTTTCAATTTTCTTTATGGTTTATAGATATTGCATGAAACAAAATATTTAGAGAATATTTTATTTGTTTTGATGTTTATGTTATGCAAAATCAAATAATTATTGCTTTATAAGATTTTTAAAATTATTTTTTGACTATTGTTCTAAATTGTTTAATTATTTTATTGTGTATACATTTATTCATCTGAATATTCATAGAGCAGCTACTATAGTCACCTGCAGGACCTAGCAATAGCAATGAACCATAGTCAATTGTTTTGTACTAATCACAATACAATAATACAAATGTTACGAACGTGGATAACTATATTATCTGAGAATCCATGTACGTGCATCTACCTACAAACTAACAAATACATAATGCCTCATGTACAATGTTTTGTGTGCGCCGCATTTAACGGAAAAAAAGGACATCTGCCAGCCACACATGCAAATAATTTGCATGTTCTTTCGTATGTAAAAACATTTGTCCTTATTTTATTTCTATTTTATTCGGAGAACATACAGTTTATCAGTAAATACGAAAATCATAATAAAAACTAAACAATAATTAAACCGGTTACATGTTTTCTCATAAGCTACAATAACTTTATACAGTGAGTACAATTTAAAATTTAAAAAGGATTATAATGTAGAAAAATGTGAGAGAAAGAGTTGAAATATAAACAAAAAGAAAATATTAAAGGGGAACGGAAGGGTGAGGGGAAAGGAAAATGGAATAGGAAATAAAATCTATGTGATAAAACTAAAAAAAATAAAGGCCATTAAAGTTTATGTATTGAATATAAATTTAATTGAGGTAACTGGAATATTGAAAATGTCTTGTTCGTTTAGGTGTGAATTGAAAAGCTCAGTAGAAAAATGAGTTTTTTTTGGCATTGGTGTTGCAATGTGGAAGATTAAATGTAAGATTAGTTCTGGTTGACCTGGCTGGCACTCAAATGGATATGCATCTGAGTAAATCAGGAGTCTACTTTAGAGTTGGCTATTTTGTGTAGGAAAATGATATTGGCCATGTCTCTTCGAGTTTGTAGTGATGGATCTTTGAAAATGATAGATGACTCAGCAGTGCTGGTTAAGGTTCAATAACTATGAAAGTGAAGATATTTCAGGAAGCTGTTCTGTATTTTTTTGATTCTATTGATGTGTGTGGTATATCTTGGATTCCAGACATGGGAGGCATATTCAATGATACTTTGGACATATGAGAAGTACAGAGTTTTCATGGTGTTTATGTTATTGAATTGTTTACATACCCGAAGGATGAAACCTAACATTTTAGTTGCTTTGGGTGTAATATGGTTAATGTGCAAGTCGAAGAGTAATTTAGAATCCAATATAATCCCAAGATCTTTAGTTTCAGATTTCTTGGTCAAGAGTTAATTAGCAAAGACAGTAAGGGAAGTTAAAAGGATTCTTGTTCCTAGTAAACTATATCATGCAGCACTTGCTGGTGTTGATTTGTAGGTTATGTTGATTGCAATATACACCGAGGCAGTTTAAATGGCTTTGAAGTTTATGGCAATCGTCGTAAGCTTGGAGATAGGTCTGTAATTTTCGATTTCGGTTTTGATACCCTTTTTATAAGTTGGAGAAACGAATGCCTCCTTCCAGAGGATTGGCATTTCCCCTTCGTTTGATTACCGGCTAAATAGAATGGATAGGGGTAGAGATAGACTTTCAGAGCATTTAAGAATGAAGTAAGGTGGTATGTTATCAGGGCCTGCTTCTTTGTTGAGATCAAGTTGTCTAAGTATTTGAGAGCTACACCCTGATTTATTTCTACTCTGTTGATATATGTAGTGCAATCAGCTGGACTTTGTAATGAATTATAACTTAATATATTGTATAATGTAAGCAAAAATAAGAAATGAAAGAGACCAATCCTTATTCTTCTTCTTTCTTTCAAATAGGCAATCCACCCTTCAAGTGACTTGTAAATCCTTATTCCAGTATAGGAAAAAGACAGATGCCACTCTATACAATGTAACCTTATTTATCTGATCACTCAAGAGATATACTTGCATCAGTACCACGGCAAAAGCTCAGAACACGTCTCTTAAATCTCAGGGGACGATAGGTGAACAATTCATGGGTACCCTCTGTTCCGTACAGGAAACAAGAACTGTATTTGTAAGGGTGGTTCGCCGGTTCGCTCTGGTAGCTCGGATTAGATTGTCTGCAGCGTGGTGCAGCGGTCCAGGGGGGTCCAAAAATCTCGTCCAGTGTAGCAGCCAAGTCGTGTAGTAATTCCGGTTCCGTGTCCAAAGTCGATGCCAAGTCAGGAAGCCAGAAGATCCAATAGTCAAAGTAGTAGCAGGGTCGAAAGATGAGTTGAATAAAAAGTCGTAATTTTCTTTTTTCTAGTCCAGTGGTGCGAGAGACGAATGAGACGAGAGTGATCTTTGCAGCCACTGGACCATTATTTATTTCACATCTAAAAATACCACGAGCGCTACAGGCTCCAGGAGATCTCCTCCAATCAAAATGCCGGATCCGTCCCCCTGCCGCCCCGCTGCGGTCCAGCGCAGCCACCCCCTGGCGGCGAGATCTCGAAACTTGGTTCATTTTTCTCGCCGCACAGTGGGAGACGGCAGACTCTGAATTTCTCCGGCATTTCCTCTCTCCTCTTTACAATTTTACTTTTTCAGGCACCGCGAGTATTTTATCTTATAGTCTTTATTGCTCCTCGCGATGCCTGATAAGTCTTATCCGGGGCGATGGCCCGGGGAATTAATTATCGCACCTCAAACTTGGAAAACTCGTTTTCGATGCCTAAATGATTTTTGAGGTGCATAATATTATCGCCGGGCGATCGCCCCTTCCATTCTCGTTTTATTAATGTCATATATTCATTACAAATAATTTCCTAACTCTAATTATCAGTAAAAATAAGTGCGGCATAGTCTGCGCGCCGGCGGGGGCGGAGTCTCGCAGCGGCCCGCTACCCCCTCCACTCGGCGGTCCGTTGACGCAGTGGCGGGGAGAATCCAGTGGCGCGGGGTGCCGGGCGGAATGTTTTGTGACGCGGAAAAATGGCCCCTTTTGTTCATACATTTCTCGGGCCACTCTCTACCGCGTCCGTAGTTCGCAAAGCTGTGCGGAACACCCTCCATCAAATAACACAGAAAATTGTAGACAGACATATATTATAAATGTTTGTTTAATGGAATTAAATGCAAAAAAGTATGATTAGTAGTAAGATAAAGTTATAATATCTTGTGTTAATACCAAATACTCTTTACAACAATAATAAAATTACAATAACTATTATTATTTTATTATCAATTGCGACATACTTACAAGCATATAAAGATTTTTCCAAATAAGCATGTCAATAAATTGTCCAGCTATCAATTATGATTTTAAGATGGAATTCAAGTGCACAGTTACACAAGATATATTCAATAAATAAATTGTTAATAATGTCATGAAGATTCCTTTAATTGTAGTTTTACAATAAAATCTATAGAATGGAGATATAAAAATGTCAATGTTTATATGAAGAAATGCTTTTGTATGCTTACACCACATATTTTTAATGCAGAAATTATTAGAAATATCCTAGGAAGATCTTCTTGAATGTAATTTCACAGTAAATATATTTAGTAACATAATTTCAAAAGTTCAGATTAGTTTTCTTCAAGACAATTATGGTTGAAAAACTCCAAAAAAAAAAATAGTTCAAAAATAAAGTGTAGAAGTGTGTAGTGATAAAGACACTGAATAATATCACGTAGAAGTTCACAGTTTTGATATTGATACAAAATTTAGATGATTCCCTCTCAAGTAATGTCAAACAGGGGAATCATATGTAAAAGGTATATATATATACCTGTGTTATCGATGATTTTATAAAAGAATGAAATAGCTGACCTCATATATAGAATTTTCACTGGAGGTGGCGGCGTACGTTGGGATAATATCTCATTGAGGTGACTCATATCAAAAAGAGAAAGACATCAGCAGTTATATAACTTGGTGGAGAAAGCCTTTACACGGAATAGGCTATGACATCGGGTATGGCTGGTAAAGTAATGTAGACGATAGCTCCGCCTCCATCGGAGATTGAAATACGCCGGGGTCATCTGATATGAGCCCAAGATAAATATGAGAGAACACCTCTATATTTATTAAACTTTAATACAAGCATCTCTCTACAAATCATTATCAGTTTATTAAAATATCCAGAAGATTGAAAGAACCAGCACCTGAGAAATATGAAAACGAGGAAGTAAAGTCTTTATTCTGTGCATAATAACAAATGTTTATCTACTTTTAAAATTAGCAATATTATCTTTGTGGTTAAAATTCATATTTTTATTTATTATCTTTGTTTTATTAACCACTAAATTGAGTTTAAATACATCTACCGGTTTTGAAAAATACCATTTTCTTATTCAAGATGTCATAACTAACTAAAACATATATTATTGTTTCTTTGTCAGAATCTATTTTTAAAAAAAATTAACAATATCCAAAGAAACAAGTTTAACATTTTTGGGAAGATCCATGTCCTTTAACATATCCATTAATTGCAACGAATTTTTTTTTTTAGTGATATATTTACTGATAATACAGTATTATCAGATCTAATTTTAATGAATCCTAAACGTCAAAAACTGTATTCCGTATTAATGTTAAACTTGTTTCTTTTGATATTGTTAATTTCATAATAATTACAGATTTCATACATATGTACTTTAATTACTTTGAAAAGTCTGATTTTATTCTCATTTTCTATTTAAACTTGAGATATTTTTTGATTGTATTGTGTTTTCGACCTAAGAAAAGTCAGCATCAAGAGGGAGAAAATAACTACATATTTTTAAATATTTATATTTGACGTTTTAATGTTTATCCGGTGAATTTCATTACCTCCATTGTTATATAAAAGTTAAATTTTGAAATTCATGAAAGGCACATGCTCCTCTTCTCTTTATAATAACTCATAGCTAAGTTTGATTAACTTAATTATGTTACACTTATATTAATAAAATAGGATGGATGAAATTTTTGTTAAGGAACTGTATCGAATCTTTCATTTAAATTATGCTTATAGTTTTATTCTGAAAATCAGACAGAACAAAAAAATTGCAAAATCCACGACTTGTACCATAATAATGTAAGTATTCATATTTATGAATAACACTAAAAAAAATTGAATTATGAACTAAAAGTGATAAATTACGTCAAATAAAAATATTTAATATTTGACTTGTATCAGTATAGTTATGTAGTATGAGTTAAGGTTTACGATGGCGCATACATTTATTAAATGCTTTGGGTATAATGACAACACAATATAGTACAAAATATCATAAAAAAATGCTTGCTATGAATTTTAAAGTCTACAATAAAATACAAGTATGAAGAGTTCCGGGCAAAAAGTGCCAAATCTGGAATTTAAAATAAAACTTTAAATGCATTTCAAAGGATACCTCTTGCATAGTTGGTCAAATTATTTGTAGATATTCGAAAATTGGGCGTATTTTTTGTAATTTTGTTTGTGGAGAACGATTAAATTGCGATATAAATTCAACTGGAGTTTTATAGCAATTTTCGCTTTATTTAGTAGATGATTTAATTACTTTTCGATAGAATAGTACAAATATTAGAACGTACACGATATTTGATTCAATACAAGTCGAAAACTAAAAAAAACGAAAAATAAATTTCAATTATCTCTCAAATGGTTGAGAATAGGAATGGTAGCTTGAACATTTTCGACTCATATTTTTATGAGGTATAAAACCTAAAGTATTGTGGACTAGGTCTGTTATACCCTGTATATATCTTTGCTCATATTTTTACTGCCATAATGCAGGAGTCTTTAATTGGTAGCATAGACGTAACACAATAAGGCTGATGGTGTGACACAATTCACATAATATATATATAATTATGTAAAATAATGTAATGTTTTATTATTTTTTGCTTTTATGCAGTCATAGGGCGTAGCAAGCAACAATGTATACAGATTTCATAAATTTAAACAGCATTTTTTGGCAAGCAATTAACTTTACTAGCAGATAAGCAATCGGCTCCGCCTATTGCTAGGCTCTGCGGGCCGCTAGCCGGTCAATTGATGACTGCTACGCGGTCAGGGTCTTAGTAGAATCTGTAAGGGACAGGATTTCAAATTCACCGCCGTCTTAGCCGGAATCGATACTAGGGACATAAGCTCCGCTGGCTGCCGCTACAGGTCTAACCCGATCCCTCACCGACGATCTCTCTTTTGTTTCACCGCTCTGCAACGGCGGTCTTGGCGACCCATGCGCGCCGAGTGAGACCGCCGACTCACCTTTTGCATCTTTTCATTCTATCCGTAATTCTCTATTCTTTGTTTTATTATACTGTCACCATAAACATCAACATCACGCCATCATCACTCCTTCATTTAACCACTGACCTAACCCCCAAAAATCTATATTTCAATGCGGAAATCCCCTATTCAGGCCTATTCTCAAAATTGCAATATTGAAATGAAGGTGATTGTTACACCAACCCTCAAAAATAGTGTTATATTTGAATGAGAGAGAGTGAGGGAGATAAACGTACCATAATCTGTCAAAACTATCTGTCTATTTTTGAGGGTTGGTGTAACAATCACCTTCATTGCAATTTTGAGAATAGGCCTGATTATATTGCTTTAACTATTGTGCATTCTTATTATATTCAACATTCAAATGTTTGACAAATTTTTTAAATATATTAAATTCACATGCCCGCTAAGACATTAAACCTCATTCAGAAAGTGAGTGTTTCCATTAAATCCCCCCCCCCCCCCTCCTTTAAATAGAAGAAACGGACAAGATTTATGCTACCTCTATAAAATTTTATATTATATAACTTAGATAACTCGTCCTATTTATTAGAACAAATAACTTTAAACTGTTTCACACATCCAACACGTTCAAATAATATATTTTACTCAAATTTTGGCAGAACTAATTACTTTTTTTTTTTATGACCTGCTTATGTCAAAATATAATACTATAAATTATTCTAATAACTATTGACTTAAATTGTATGTACATACGTGTATGTGTATATATATATATATTTAAAAATCTATATTGCATCCCATTTCTCTCCCCTCCTCATCCTTTACACTTTATATGTTTAGTGTAAAAACACTCTTTTGTTTATAAGTATTTTTAATATATACTATTTTTTAGTTTATTACTATTCTTTCTGTACTATTTCTTAGTTTGTATAATACTCTTCTTTGTTTAATTCCGAAGAAACTTTACTGGTATTATTTTTATATATCATGTTTTATATCAGTTATTATTATTGTACTGTTTCTCTTAAAAATATAAGAAATAAATATTGCTTTAGATGAAATATAGATCCTACGGAAGCTCTGGCCGCCTAGCGGTCACCATGGGCCGCGTATCGTCCTAGCAGCAAAAAGCCTAGTGGCTGTCGCCGATTGCTTTAACTGCTTTCGCCGATTGCTTTTCTGTTAGTGCATTTTGTATTACTCTCCCTGGAATTGTACAAACGTGAAAAATACAATTAAATAATTTATGTCACATTTGACAGCGACATACTAAGAGTGCGACGCGATATGGCGATGGGAAATAGATGGGACGACAGGATGCTTTTTTTATCTGTGATAGGAGTCTTACAGACCTGGCCGTTTATCTACTTAACAGCGTACATCCATACATCCAATGCCGACCCACTGTGCGTTCACACAACTAGCGCCGACTCACTGTGCGCTCATCCATCCAAGCAACTGGAGCATCCACCACACTTCGTGCTAACGCTGGTTACGACTTCAGCCTCAACTCACAGGCGTTCAGACTATTCAGAAGCTATTTGTTAAGTTGCAAATGCCAGCTACATGATGTTACGGTTGCATCTCACATGTGATGTTCACGTATTACGATTATTTTCAGCGCAAATTTTAAATTAATGTGGCGGCTCGCGCGCATCGTCCAGATGTTCCTCGTTCTGTCAATTCTTGGGATTGCACCATCTCACGTATACAAAGCGGAAACGTTTGAGGAAGGCCGGACTGCGCCGCCCGGCGGGCATGACACATGTGCACCACAGATGTGCACCAACACATGCAGCGGAGGAAGCGGTTGGCCAAACGATCGGCGCTCAGTACCCAAACCGATCGGACTGCAGATGCGCATCCCGACTCTCACCTTTCACTAACCGTACATCGTTTTTCCATCTGTGTTGTTTCTTGCACTCGGTGGCTTCTCCCCGATGAGAACAAACATGTGCGAATAAAAATGGTTTTCACCAGAACACTAACCAACCTTCCCACATTAATATTTACCTTTATTCAAATATTGCTGTGTGGGCCGCGCGCTGGGCATCCACAGCGGACGAAGGGTCGCTACCCCCTCTCCCGAGCATTTGGCCGTGGTGGATTTCTGCCAAGCCGAAGCTACTTTCTCTCGCTCTACGTCTGTCGAACTCACTGGACCTGCTCCGGGGCGCTGCCGGCCTTACGGCCGGCCGCCGGGCAGCTCCATACCGAACGCCATTTTGCCTCGAGACGAAGCCGCCAGGAAGCTACGATGTGTTTCCTGGAGGGCATCAGAGGACCCCGTCTTGGACACGAGACAAGCGGCGGATATTCCCGCCGCTCACAACGGAGGACCGGAGACCACCCACTACGAGGCGATCAGACGCGGCCGCGGAGACCATATGGCGAGCAAAGCTGCGGAGCCCGAGTCCGTGAACTGGACCAGAGGCGGTCTCATAGATAAGGGCAGGCTTTAGATGCCGCTTGTCGCACGCAATTGGCCACAAATGTGAACACAGACAAAAGTGAGTAGGGAAAATAATTAAACAATTAGTGCGCCCGCGTTCAAATAAGGTTAGATATAAGTAGCAATAAGAATTTTTCATATTTCCTTGTATTGTAAATAAATGTGTGAATTTGTATATAGAAAGACACAAATGTTGATTGCACAACGATCAGACTTGCGTTTATGTATACCATCCGGCGTGATATATCGAGTTTTCTGTGGCCGCTTTCACTTCACTCGTAGACAAAATAAATTTCTTAGGAGACAATGCTGTCTTATGACAAAAGAAAAAATAACGACCCGTTTCTGTGGAACGCGGGTCCTTACGATTGTATTTCCAAGAATATTCCGCTGTTGCAAAATTATTCCTTCGCCATTGTCTTCATTTATTAGATATTACGTAACCTCAATTTGCCGGGTCCTGGAGCATTCATGTACGTCCTGGTAGTTTGTTTTATGTTAGAATTACAGACTTCTCTTAGCACGGGTCACATGGATCTTACGTATCCGCGATCATTAATTAATTAATAGGTCTAAATCTAAAATCTGAGATAGACGTTGGGGCATAACAGAATAAATTAGCTTTCATTTAAATTTTTTATTTTTTTAATATTATCTATGAGTAGAGCTTTTTAACTTATTGTCTATAAAATTAAATATTGCGTGTTTATGGTTAGAATTATTGTTTGACAGTTGATAACATACAATTTCATTAACATTTTTTCTATGGATTGGTATTTCGGCATGTGAACGGCTTTTCCATTTCCATTTATACATTTTCCATACCAAATTGATGGGTTATATGTGCATTGTCTATCTTAAATAACAATATTACGCTTTTCATCTCATATGTATCAAATATTGGAATGTGCTAGCCGTGCCTTTATATAATAATCCGCAGGAACGGCGACGAATGGTCCTTACAGCTTATATTATACTTCAGAAGATCTCCCGCTTTTTTTGATTTCCATGGAGAATTGAGGTACGCGAATATCTTTCCTTTCTATTATCATAATATTAAAGTATTTTTAATAATACTTACTCATAACTTGTTAGAGAATTACTTATATATTTGAGTTAGGCTATCATTACGACAATCGATACTGAAGGATTCGTGTACACGCCCCCTTTGCCTTATTAAAACCCTGATCCTTGTATCGAACTGTCCTTATCTGTCACTGAGAAGAAGTATTTACTATATCCGCGCTATTTATGATCCATGATTTTGAGCGAGATATTCATTTCACGTATTTTTTTATTGATGAATCATCTTTTTAGTACTTATCTTTTTCATGACGTTAGTCAAAAGCGACTAGTTCAAGATAAGCGTTTTCGAATAGGTAGATGATAATATCTGATAAGGTGAACTATGAGTTGCTTTAAAGGCATTTTTAGAATGCTTTTTATTAGTATTGGGATAGTGTGGGTGCAGTGAAGTGTTTGTGAAATTCAAAAGGCTAGCAACAAGTTGGAAATTTATTAAAAATGCTTATTTAACAATTAAATTTTCGCTTATGAATACCTATTTTAATATATATAATTATATTCTAATACATTTATTAGTCACATTGGTTGTAGGAATGCTAGTAAACAGGAAATATTTTAACAAATTTCATACTAAGGTTTGATTTTCCTCATAGTTGACGGGAGAAGGGCATTGCGCACTTGTCACTATTTGTCATGTGTTTAAATCTAGGGATTGGATTTACAAATAGTATTTTGTAAATCAGTATTGTTATTAGCGTAATGAATGTATTTATTAGTTCTATTTTAAAGTAAAATATATGTAGAAACGTGTCATTTTCTCTTATCTGAGAAACGGGTCGAGGTAACGAGGGGACGAGGTTTATAATAATATCTCTAAGACTTCCTGTATCATATTTTTTATTATATTACTGAAATGGTACATAGTTTTTTATGTGGCTTTTATGTATTTTTAAGAAAAATTGTTAACTTCTGTTGTAAATTGCTTTCCAATTCTGTGTGAGATTCTAATTGATTACAAAAGGAGATGGTTTTTAATTGTATGTAACTATCGCCTTCAAGTAAGGTTTGGCCCTTACCCATACTACCTTTACCTCAATCTTTACATCAATAACTATTTATTCCACTTGCTGTTTCTAACTTTTTAAGATTATTTTTTCAATTTATATTCATCTTTAAATCACTTTTTCTTTTTCTTTTACTGAGTAACATTACAATATTTCAACCTGATTACTGTTTACATATGACCAAATATAACCTAAGATACTCAAAACCAAAGAAATGATATTGAATAAGTGGGTGTACACAAAATCATCAAATATCTAACCATGTAGCGACTAGCCATTCACTCATATTAGGTACTTGTATTTTGATACAATGTAAATTTTTTCCTCCATTGGACAGTGACATTTCCGCATTAATATTATGCCGTGCACTCACGGGGGTAGGCAGAGGATACTTTGCAGTTCTAGGTTAACAAATTATTATAGGAGTGTTCATTATTCAAAAAATATTTTTTCAAAGTTGAAATTTTTAATTAAAAGGTTAATTTTTTCTCTGTTAACAAAATACTTTTTTCCGATACTAAAATGGAATAGAATATCAAGAGGGGTTTCACAGTTGATAATTTTTGTTATGGATAATGTATGTCTATTACAAATATTAAAGTTAATGGAAGTGTGTTAGTAAGAAATGCATGAAATTAGGATTAACATCACATCAATATTTTTAAACTAAGTTAATGGTAATGGCTTGAAAATAGGCCTAACTTGCTGGTCTTCCGGGATGAATTTTGAATCCCTGACCACTTGTTCATTAGGCGAGTACTGCTAGACCAAACAATCTCGTTGTATATATATATTTATTTTCCGGGAATAACTTCGATGTTTCTATTTTTTTTTAATAACATATTCGTCAGATGGTTATTGTGCATTTAACTTCTTTGTGTTACAATTAGCATTTGTTCCATGGTCTAGAATCTTTCACTCGTTTTCCTTCCAGTTATATTACACCTAATAGTTGAATCTTGTCTAAATCTACCCTCCTCCCCTGAAAACGACCTCTCATCAACACCATACATTTTTTTTTTACATATAATTAATTTGACTTACTTAATATGATTGTAATGACTTCTACTATATTTTCTTTTCGAACATTTCTTTATATGATATTTATTTCCTTTTCATCATTGGTTTAGTTTTTGTTGTTTATACTTTATATCCTACTTATGAGTTTGTATCATAATAATCAACCATGATACTATATTCAAAATTTACTGGCATTGCTGTCACATTCGGATGTACTGTGTTAAATGTTTATCTACAAAATTGAAAAATACTGTTAATCTCTACCGACGAGTGTGCAATGTCAGATAAATCACAGATTGTTAGAAAATTTTTTATTCAAATATTTTTACTATCACATGTTTTGGCAATTTATTAAAATAGTATTACACTAACTAACTTACTTACCATCATGCTTTTTCTCCATGGGGGTAGGCAGAGGATAGAGCGCCACACTCTGCTGTCCTGACATAATTCTCTCCTCATCCACATTCACATATTTTCTCATACAAGTTCGTTGATTATTGAGGCTTAATAAAAGTTTAATAAATTCTGGCAAATCAGTGCATCAATTTTTAAAGGAAGGAGTGATGTTTCATCATGTTCGCTTATTCTGATTGAGTTCATATTATATTACCATTTTATAGTAGATATTAGATCACTTATAAAATTAGAAATATATCTTTTAAGACTATAATTAAAACTCTGAAATAGGGGTTTGTGAACTATGGTATGTTACCACTAATGGTACTCTAGATGAAGTCATGTGGTATGTGAGCGGCCAAGCTCAATGAAGTTTAATAACTCTCTGTTTCTGACTCTCACAGCTGCGTGGGATGGTATTCTAATGTGTATGTAGTACGTTGTTGATATGGTTAAGTATTGTTACATAAATATCAGATATGTAAGGTATAAAATCAAAATCAGACATGTCTAATTTTTATGGATTTTGAGTTGGGTATGTACAAATATAAAGCAAATGAATATCTACCAGACTAGCCTATTGAAATTAGACAAATATTACCGAATTTCGTATAAAAACGCAATTAAAATTAGCTTGTTACTTCAATCGCAGACATGTCCAAAAGATAATTAATTCAAACTCAGACAAATATGTTATCAGCCAATAAAACGACAGTATTTAGTCATGTAACCTGTGGTTACTGGTTATTTTCAATATGATTCCAAATGTGACAGTTTTGGTACAATGGTTTTTTGCATTTTACTCCTAAACAGGTAAAGTGGACATGTCTGCTTTTGATTCTGGACCTCACATGTATGTGTCGCATAAGGCTTTAGCAAGTATATTTTTTGCATCATTTTAATGGTGCACGCGCGGTTATTTATACATTGAATTATGTAATTCAAATTTTTTTAAAGTTTGCAAACTCCTGCTCTAGAATGTAATACAATCTTCAAAACATGTTATTTGATAGAAATGGTTTATTTGATTAAAAAACATGAGGCCTTTATTTAATGTTTTATATAGTTGATTTTTATTTCAGACATACAAAAATGTGGAGCAGTCGCTTAAAGCATTGTCTGCACTGTATTGTACTACTCTCTGTAATATTCTTCATAGAGTATATTTCGGGAGCGCTCACACCTCAAGCGGAACCAATAATTGATCCATGGACGGAATACGGCACCATCGGGACAGTGATATTATATTTGCTGCGAGCCTTCACACTTTTAACACTACCTCAAGTTTTGTTCAACTTTTCAGGATTGTTCTTTTACAATGCCTTTCCAGATAAAGTACAGTTAAAAGGTTCTCCTTTGTTAGCTCCATTCATCTGCATACGAGTTGTTACTCGTGGAGATTTCCCTGACTTGGTGAAGATGAATGTGACACGCAATATGAACACTTGTATTAATGCTCATTTAAAGAACTTCATGATAGAAGTAGTAACAGATAAAGCACTGGGATTAGTGCAGCATGCTCGTGTTAGGGAAGTTGTGGTACCATCATCATATTCTACAAAGAGTGGAGCGTTATTTAAGGCGAGGGCTCTACAGTACTGCTTGGAAGATTCTGTTAGTGAAGATTTAGGAGACTTGGATTGGATAGTACATCTGGATGAAGAGACGCTGTTGACTGAGAACTCTGTAAGAGGAATATTAAACTTCGTAATGGATGGAAAATACCAATTCGGCCAAGGACTGATAACGTACGCTAACGAAGATGTAGTTAATTGGTTAACAACTCTCGCAGATAGTTTTAGAGTGGCTGATGATATGGGAAAATTAAGACTGCAGTTCAATCTATTCCATAAGCCCCTGTTCAGTTGGAAAGGATCATATGTTGTCACACAGGTAATTTAATTGATATTAATATTTCAACATTTTTCTTGCTATTTATAAAACAGTAAAAGTACAAGTAAAATATTTGTTATGATGTGCATTGTTTCAAATCATGTAAGCCCTGAGTTCATTGAAAATTGTATTAATTAAACAAAGTGCAGAATATGAATGCTAAGGTGCAAAGTGATATTCAACATTGTTTCTTATATTTTGTACAGGTTGGTGCAGAAAAAAAAGTGTCTTTTGATAATGGTCTGGATGGGTCAGTAGCCGAAGACTGTTTCTTCGCAATGAAGGCGTACGAACAAGGTTACTCATTTAATTTTGTGGAAGGAGAAATGTGGGAGAAGTCTCCATTTACAATGTGGGACTTCATTCAACAAAGGAAGAGGTGGCTTCAGGGCATTCTGCTGGTGGTGCATTCTAAAAGTATTTCCTTGCGCTATAAGATTCTGTTAGCTATATCGTGTTATTCTTGGGTCACCCTCCCCCTCTCTACGAGTAACGTAATTCTAGCAATAGTTAGCCCGATACCTTGTCCGCAAATATTTGATCTTGTTTGTGCTTTTATCGGCGCAGTCAACATGTATATGTACATCTTTGGTGTACTTAAATCATTTTCACTGTATCGCTTTGGGTTTTTAAAGTTTCTTCTCTGTATATGCGGTGCATTATCAACTATTCCGTTAAATGTTATTATTGAAAATGTGGCTGTGATATGGGGAGTGGTGGGGAAGAAACATAAGTTTTATATTGTTAATAAACATATTAGACCACCGGTTACAGTTTAGTTTATTTGAGATGTGCATATTTTAAGTATTTATCATTTTAATTATCTCTGTTGGTTGCACAACATATTGACAAAATGATTTCCTGTGATGTAAGAAATCGTTGTTTCCAGTTTAAATATTTGTTTTTATTTTATATAAATACCTTAAAAGTTTTTTAAATCCCTATAATATATTACTTTTCAATAGTATCTCAAAATTTGAACAAATTATTTTACGAGTAGAATCTTTTCATGTTATTATTTTTAAAGCGCGTTTCAAACTAAAGATATTAGTTATTCAAGCACTTAAATACAAGTCTGAAATTTTTATGTTAGAGCCAAAGATTTAAGTTCGGTTAAGTATTATTTTAATTAATTGTGAATATTATGCTAAACAAATAATGAATAGGTGGTTGATGGAAAAGGTTTAGTTTGAAACTAATTTGAAGGAATATTTCCGCCTCTTCCCATCATATCAAGTATTTTGTCGTGAGATGTACAAAGTGGCAGCAAATCCAAGTGCTTTGTTCTTCTTGTGTATCCATCAGCTTGCTTATATTGTTTATGTAGAACAAAACTAGGTTGTAATAGCACTGTATTATCATTACTAGCACCCATTTGTAATATGAATGTTTCAATAGTCTGCACCGCTTGTTTATGGTTTAATTTCTCTTTTGCACAAAAATTACTGTTAATTGCACGCCTTTAATTCTTTGTAAATATTCTCGATATTGTGCATGCAGTTTTCATCTCATGTTTAAATCCTTAATTTTACCAAATGTTGTAAATTATCTTTTTGTTCCTGGGAATGGCTATAAATGTGGAATACTATTCAGACCTTTGTATATACATTCATATTTCTTTTAAACTTGAGTATAACATGACAAATGCTAACTTGCTTATTATAGTTTTTCCTATTCAACTTTCAAATGATTGTTATATGTGATTTAACACACGCAATTTAAAGAGTAAATACTGTACAAGCCCGAATAAAAGGCAGTTAAATATTAGGCAACTCCCTATTTTTTCAATGAGGAAAAAGTTTTTTCTATAGCAAAATTTAATATTTCACATAGTTCCGAGAGATATGAATAAATTGAAGTAAAAGCTATCATTTAATATTATTAATTAAACAAGCTAGCTGACATGTGTAACAGTCAGTGTGGCCTTATCAAACCGCCCTCTGTATATAGAGTATTTATTGTATTAACAATTATGTTGTTTTCAGTTATTATAATATTTTGCTTGTGCAATATTTGAGATTATTTCAAGTGGCGGTACATTTTTTAAATATATTCTGTTCAACAGAACATAAGTAATATGTATTGATAAAACTACCACTTAAAATGTGTTTTAAATGTATGCGGAATGCTCTAGAACAACCAAAAAGGCTTATTTGTTGGTTATAATATTTTACATAGTACGAGGGGTCATAATATATTACATATTAATCTTTTAGCGAGTGACTTTGTATATGAGAACTCAGTTATGCTATTTTTTTTTGGAATTTCAAAAAATTATGTAATCTCCAAAAGCAGTACAATTTTTTATAAATGATAACTATAGCTCTTCAGGTATTCCCATATTCCTCTTGAACTAATATCCTTTAGCTGAATAAGGGCTAAGGTTTCTTTTTACCAGGTAACAATTTTTGAAAATACCTTATATTCTGGCTAGTACAATAATAATTTTGTGGTTTGTAAACCGCGAGACCTAAGTTTCTTTGCAGACAGAGTGGATTGTGGCATAAAAGAAAATAATTTGATTTAAGATATCACATTTTCATTTCTCACTGCATTTAAACTGAACTGCTTTATATAATGATAAAGTTATTACTAATTGTTAGGCAGTTGCTGGGGTTTAGTTCCCCGTCTTTTGGGTCTATATGCAAGTGTGTTATTGACTCATCTATCACAAGATCTCAGATGTATTTTATGTTGTATTAAATAATATTTTTTTGTGCATAATTTACATTTTTAATTAGAAAGAATTTAATATATTAGTGAAGTCATGTTTTATAGTTAAATTTTGTGTCGAAAATTGAAAAAATGTTGATTTTAATGTTATATAATAATAAATAACTACCTAGACCAGGGATGGCAAACTTTTTTCCACTTGAGCGTATAAGTATACATACACCTAATCTGATCAATAATATGATACAAAAATTAATCCACTAGTTTGATTTCATAAATGATTATAAAATAGTACATTTAGGATTATTTTCAACTTAATAAGCAAGACGAATTAAAAATCTGTATTGATACAATTCAATAGGGCCCTTGTTGTTTTTAATTATAAACATGCTGTAGCTAAATCATTATGGAGACTTCCTTTTGTTGATTTAATCAAATTCACTCACGATAATCGTATGTGTTCCATTCATTCAAAATCATGTTCAACACTTCAACAAAATGATTTTTTTTTTCCTTTTATATTTCCTTATTTAATAATAATTTATTTATCTTCAATTCAAACCTTGTTGGTGAGTCACCAGCAATGTTCCGTCATTTCGTGACACATGTGTCGTAGGCTTGCCATCGCTGATCTAGACTGTCCACAAAAACATACATTGTATATAGTGCAGAATTATTGTCATTCTGCAGTGTTTGTTTTTTTAGAAAACTGCTCTTTGTCAAATTTAAACATTATACCGGTGAATTTAGTACATTGTTTTTCATGTTATATGGTAGATTTTATAGGAAAAACAAGATATTAGAAGCCTGGTGATTTGTACAGGCGACAGACCAACTTGAATTTAAAATGAAACTACTTGAATCATTTAGTCATTAAAATTGGGCCCAGCGGTTTAGAGGTAAAGCATTAGCTGTCCTATCTAAGGAATGTGTTTAATTTCCGACAGATGGAATGTAAAAAATTTTTTCTACTTAACATTTTTTTACGTCTGCTTGGGTTTTGTGACCGTTTTTGTTATGTTCGAAAAGGCAAAAAAAATTGCTTCATGGCTGAAAGCGTTTCCAAAATTATATGTGTATTGCTAGATTAAACTGAGGATTGAAATTTATCACGGTTTAGTCTTATCTTAAATCCAAAGAAGTTAAATTAGCTAGATGTGAATTCAGGTCTTGTAAGCGGTAAAACATTGAAGCTGGGTGTGTAGCTCAGCGGGGAAGAGAATCAAGTTTACAATGTTTTACAGCACAAGTCACCATTTCGATTAATTTTACCACTTAAAATGCACATTTTTAAAAATAATAAAACGATAAGTGTCACCAACGAACATTAACGTATGCTAATCTGATATTCATTTGTCACCACTCGGGTGTCAAATTACTGCTCAGATGTCTACACTAGTTTATTTATTATTTCCCTTTGTTTAAAATCAAAACCATGACTTCTTCCGCATTAATTTCATTGAGTAATTTTGAAATATTAACAGTGTATTTTATTTGAGATTATAAATGCAATACAAATAATGTTGGTGTGTTTTCTCATAATTTTCTTTATATTTATTGAGTTGATTAATAAACTGTGAAGACTTAACATTCTTTCATGTGAATCAATTTGATATATATTGTCACCGTCAGCAGCAACACCACATATCTAAGAATTGTGTACTTTACGGGATAGAGACATAACTAGTTTTAAATGATTTTTGTAGAATTGAAGTATTACTTACCTTTCTAGAGTTGTAAAGAGGAGCAGATTCTTTCTAAACTGAAACTGAATTAAGCTTAGGTATGATTCCCTTGTGATTTGCACGCCCCTAGCGGACGCTATCGTGAAACTAGTGATATAGAACGATTCTCTGCGAAAATTCAAATCCAATGATAAAAATATCTTTGACAAAAAATTAAGATATGCGGTGTTGCTGCTTAGGTGACGATATGTAGCTTAACAATGTTCATTCCAAATAAGTCACTACTAAAATATTTTTGTGAATATGTTTTCCCGTTAGACTTTGGTCCTATGGTACCCGTGGTCTTTAAATTTTATCAATGCTCACTTAATGCTGTAATATCATAATTTATCTATATATGTTCTAATTTTTCTTCGGTGTTTTAGAATTTTTAGGCATGTTTTAAGAGTGTATCTATTGTAATTTCCCTTCATTTATGATATTTAAGTATTTATTTATTTATTTTGGCCATATTGGAACAGTATTTTAATTTTAATTTTCAGACATTTAATTTGATGTAAGTATTTATTAATTTATTTTAAACCTTTAATATTTCTTCTGTTTCGCAATGTTGCAACACCTAACTTAGTTTCAAATACAATTGGGATATATAAAGCCTTATTACCATACTTAAATTAATTTTAAAATCAATAAATCATTTAATGGAAAATATTTTTGCTATGTTATTTTTTCAATGTATGTTTGTACATATGGTGTTTTTTGTGTTCAATTACCCTCTTATGATATTCATTTTCCCTGTGATATACTGAAGTCAAGGTTTCACCAGCTCACACATTTCTGATTTTGCATGAGAACTCCATTAAAAAACGGAGTATAATTGAGGAATTAAGTGGAACACTGACATTAACATAAAGAAATCTGTAAAATCACCATTCTTTAATTCCAGTTTCAAGTTTTTCACTTCACTTATTCTACAGAGTCTAGCTCCTCAATTATGATAATTATTTAAAAATCCATAATAATTAAACAAAGTGCATCCTACATAGAAATGCAATACATATTTTAGAGATTTACATCGGCAAATTCAGTACCTGCTCAATAGACGCTGTCATGCAGTATTTAAGTATAGTTTTCATTAGTTACACGATTAAATGATATTATAAATGTTTTAGTACATTGCATTACCAACATAAAATAATTTAAAAATAGGTGACAAAAAACAGCAAAAGATAACATCGAGTCTTGTGGTCTTTAATCAGGCACGGAATGGCATTGGTCCCACACATTTTTTTTTACTATCATTGCACTTTTTGGAATGTGTATTATAGTTCAGCCGTGTGAGTACAGCCGTAACATTTTTTAAAAAAATTTGATAATCCTGGTTTGGTTATTACACACACAATTACAAATATTTAAACATGTTTGATTTTTTTCTACAGGTTCGATGTTGATTGTGTTTTTCATTTTCTTGTATGCAGTTTATTTCCACATGGTTATTGTTGCACGCACCTATTCTTTTTATGTCTGTCGCATATGTTTTGCTATTTGAATTGTATGTATTTGAAGATTTCTTGATTTGTTATTGTTGAACATTTGACCAATCAATTAGTTTACAGGGATAGATAATTAAATAAGGAGTGTTTAGAAAGGGTTTATTAAATATGTCCAACTGCACAAGTGATGAGATATCCGGCGGAAAATGAAGATGGAGTTTAGTTTTATAAATTCTGTATTAAAATATATTACTACTGATTTTTTTCCAATATTGATTATACTTTTTGCACACTAAACTAATGCACAGCCTTTTTGCACTCCTGGTAAGAACTATGATAAGAAAAATCTTATTCTGTGTTAACAATGTAGAATTTTTTAAAAGTCATTTTGTTTCCCATCATCATTATTGAAATTGAATACATCAGAACAGTGTAACTAAAGTTGACTATTTTGATATATAATAGTATTTTATTTTGTCATAAATTTAATTTACACAATCAACAATGTAGGTCTCATTGCACATTCAAAGGGAACATGTATTTTAGTAATCTCAAAATTTAATAATAAGAGCCAAAATATTATGCTCAGTTATCATAAACATTTTTTTGGTTTTAATAACTAGGGATGCATGAATTAATCACATATATTGGCCGGTGCCCACTCAGTGAGGTGGTGATAACCTCTAGTGACATAAAATAATTGAATAGCATGTCTAAACAGACAGCAACACTTAGTACTAATCAAATGATAAAAAAATTAAGGAAATTGCTTTACCTGCATTTTAAATTGCAGGCGTTTTACTTTGAACCAATTTTGGTTTAAAAGAGATTTTATATATGTATTATTAAAAATACATATTATTATACATTTAACAGTACGGTCTGTTTAGCACCTAGACTGGCCAGTACAATTGCTTCCAATTTGTTTTATAATAGATGTCCCATAGTATGCCATCGGTTGGTAGTAGCAGTCAAAAGTTCATTCATTCATTCCATTGTAGATTCATTAAAAATGGTTTTGTATTTCTATGTGTAATACTGACTAAGTATAATAGTTTTGATGGTGCGTTTTATGTGTCCAAAATGTTAGATTTTTCAGTGTTAAAAACATAAACTGGTGAGACTATTAAAGTAAAAGACAAGATAATGTAGATAATATTTTTTCTTGAATTTGGTTCAATTATGATGATGAACATTGTTGATGAATTACTTGACCACCATATTTTAAATTGAAAAAAACTAACAAACTTTGTGTAAAACCACTTTGATTTGTTTTATTTCTATTTAACATCGACTGGTTTTAGATAGTGTGCATCCGCCCTGACAAAGATACAGTAGTATCAAAGTAGTTTATACAAAGTTTGTTAGTTTTTTAAAGTTAATAATTATGTCCAAATACGAAGTTAACGCTATCAACATTAAAAACATATGATCACATTAGGTGGTAGTTTTGTGTCTGTTTTTATTTATTTTTTATTTCTTTATTTATAATATTATTTTTTAGTTTTTATTTACAATATTCTTCATGATCCATGATACTTTATAAAAATCCAGGGATTTGGACTCGTTGAAAGTTTTAACATGTTGAAGTGATCAAAATAATTTATAGTCTTAAGATCAAAATTTTACATCTTTTTTTTATGGTAGTTCTTGCCACACATGGCCGCCTTGTCTTCTGATTCAAGTCTTGGTTGTTTAAGTGAGATTGCCTATCGTAAATGTTTAATCACTTCACAATAAATACTGGCATTAAAAGCTTGGCCTTGTTTTCTTTCTTCCCTTCTTTATGAATGAATGTCATTATTAACATACGGTGACTTAATCAGACAAGACTCGGCTCGTAATGCACTCGCACAAGTCGCCCTCACAGCTGTCTCCAGGGTCTGTGGCACTTTCTCAGGTCTTCAGCTCAAAGTTGTGCCCAGAATAATCTCCTTTTCTAGGCTATCACTTTGACGCATAATGTGGTTGGAGAATTGGAAGAATCCTTTGTTCAGCGCTGTAGATAGATAGGGCTTGCAGTGATTGAATTTGTTGCAGGATTGAGGCATTTGTGTGTTGGTCTTGTTTTAATATCTGTGGATTCGCTGTTTGGCAGAAATGCGGCATCCATGTGATGGCGTAATTTGCTTTTCCTATATTTTTCAAATGTACAAAATGTCAAATGGGCTATATGTATTTGATTCTTATGCCAGTTTTCATCAAATTTAAATCAAATAAGTCTGTAATTTTTAAATATTTGCTTCTATTGGCTGTCTAGAATGTTCATCATTTGAATGGTGAATATTGCCACTACAAAATTTTGAGAATCAATCATAAAGTTTGTATTGGCGATTTTACATTTCTCCCCCTTTTTAAAAATACTTGATAACAATATGGACCATGAAGACATTTGTAACCACTAAGGTACTGAATCTAACAAGCGTGAAAAGGGACCGAAATGTAGTATTTTAGCACTCATAAAAATATCATGACCTATCAGTTTCACAGAGTGCAGACCTATACAGCACAGATGTGTTCGGATACTAATTGCACATATGGCTTTACATGCTACTTACATTCTTATAGTTTATGGGATAATTCAACACTTTCCCTCAAAAACATTAATCAACTTTCATTGTTTAGCTAATGTTCATCATTTCTGTAGAATGATGTGACTTAATTATAACTATATAAGTAGTCATTATTTTTGCACAGTGAAATCTGATGAAGATTACACCCAATCTTGGTTTACCCTCTTGATGAAATTTTGCCCTAATGGAATTGAAAATACATCAGTAAATTCAGTTTACTGAAATAAAATTCAATTTATGGAATTGCTAAGCGGAGGGGATAAATGCGTGGAAGGGGTGGAGCCGTGCGAATGATAGACTAGTATTGTTGATAAACTGTGTGATGTATAAACCATTCTAAGTATGGGCGAAATAGACCAAGGTCCAACCTTAAGGGTCTTGAAAGACAAAATAAAGATTTCTTGAGAATTGACTACAAAATTAGTTTTATTTACACTTTTTCATATTTGGAAAAGAGAATTCAAATCCTAATTGACAATGATCCCGACGAAGATAGGAGCTCAAAAATGAATATTGTTATAAGCAGAGAAAAAAAGAAAATATGTAAAGCAGAAAACTTTCCACCCAGTTCCTGCTTAACTTAAACTTCTAATTCTTCATGCTGCCATTCTTTATACTTTTATTACATATTTTGTGTATTTGTTATCTCTGTTCTGCACTTTCCAGAATAGATTCTAGGTATTTTCAAATATTTTTTTGATTTTTTTCTACTCATTTTATATATGGAAAAAGTTATTTCATATATGGAATTTCGATTTAAGGATAACTTTTCAGGATCTTTCGTAAAGCGAGGTACGAGTGTATAGATTTTGAAATTCTAATTTTTAATTATTTAAATATATTATAATGATAATTATATTATACACGTACATCAGACTATTTGGAGCCAAGTCTAATTTGATATAATTATTACAAAAATGATTTCATTGAGAGTGCAAAATATTTTTTTTCAATATCTACATTTTTTTTCCAATAAACTTTTTATCTATACAAGTCAGCCATTTTTACCCACCACAAGAAAACATATAAATAAAGATTTTATATAATATTGCCATACAAAACTCTACTGTGTCACTAATACAGAAAAACCAAAACCATTTTTGAAATTGCAATCCTATCTGACTACTCTGCATATGATTGAGAAAAATATAATTTTAACATTATTTTCAGAATTGTTTATAAAATGAAATAATTGTTTAGCGTGAGTGTATGTATTGTTTTGTTATCTGTAATTGCATATATTTATATAATATTAAACATATTTTATTTGATGTATTTCAAATGAATAGCTCAATATGGGTGTTTGATAAAATAATGATTTCCTTAATTGATTCAGTTTAAATGTTAACCATTGTGTGTATAATTAAAAACAATTTTCTCAAAACATTTAGATGTTTATTTTTCAAGAAGAATCCAAAGGGATCCAATACATATCAGATTTTTAGATCTCTTTTAAAACATTGTTCAAGTCCACTTATTTGTCTAATTATTGTATTATAGCTGATTTAATTACAATTATTGTTGAATGATAATTTTTTCTTTTTTCAGAGAGCACATAATAATTTGTCAGTTTTTTCAATTAACATTTTTTGTTTGCGGTGGATTAAAACATTTGTGATAATTTCTATTCCATCACTTTTGGAAATCTATTTAAAGCATACAATTTATAACTTAAAGTTTGCCTCAATGCAATGTTCACTGCGTAATGACAATTTAAAGAGCTGTGATTTTAATTGCGTATCAATTTGTACCAGTTGCATTGTACAGAGTTTGTTGCAAAGTATGAATAAATGTTTGTTGGGTATATTTCCAAGGCAAGCAGTGCGTGAATTGCCCTAAACATGTATTATTTATATTGATCTCAATCTTAGTTATAAATTAGGCAAAACAACAAAATTATTTTGAATATCAAATATTAGTATTATTTTTTAAATTGGGTGGTCGCCACTTGTTCGATGAGCTGCATCCAATGCTGAATTTAAATTTTTTCTAACAATCAGAGATTTTTACAAAATTATGAGTCATTTTTGAGATCTCCACGGTCTTTATTAATAATAAAGTAAAATAAAATAGCAAATGGAAGAAATTTGTTAGTGAATCAAAGTTAGGATGTAAAGTTGATATCCCTACATTAAACATTTAAAGTCGACTACTGACAAATGAAATCCTTTCAGATTCAGATTTCAATTAGAATTTCTAAAATCAGTATTTTTAAGAGTACATATTTCAAAAACTTATTTGGAATATCTAAGAATGCCTGTATATCTGAGAAAGAAACTATAAGTAATCAGTATTAAAAATTACACAGAACACTATTTCTTCTGTGCTCAAACATGGAGAAACGTTTCGTAGTCAATGCTGGATTAAATTTTAAAAAAAATGATTATGACACTTAACAAAGTTAAAGAGAGTTAATATTTATTTAATGTTATCTATGTAAATAAATAATTATAATTTGATATGATTTAATGACACATTCAAAGTGTTTTTCTTAATATTTCAAATTATTTCAAAGTGTTTTTTTTAATAGTTAAAATAATAATATATTACGTTGGTCTTAGATAAGATTCCTTAACCCATTTCTGCATAAAAGTATTTGGGGTTGCTCACATTATTGTATTTTGAATAAGTTCTTGTCTAGTAAAAAGTTTCTTGCGCATTTTAGAATTACCGAGACAGCGTGAAGAAGTTCCACATGTCCTTTAAGAACTTTCAAATCTGTAACTAATTGAGTTTAAAGGGTATACATTTCTGAGTACGGAAATTGTTTAAAATCTTTTCTTGTGGCATGTGTTATACACAACATATTTTAATATTAAATTTGAAATAAATATTTCATGCTTAATGTGAATTTCACGCAGCCTTATAAAATATTTACTCCTAATCCATAAGTTACACATATTAGTCCTTAATTATATTATAAATAATATTTTATGGGATCGAATCATTTTTGTATCCCAAACACCCAAATTAGTAAATGATATAAATGTTTTAAGATTAATTCAGTACAAATAATTTAAAAAATACGATTAAAGGCTGCGTATATATTGATTGTTAAAAATTATAATAAATTATTGATATTTTTCTGTGAAAAATATTAATGGATTGGACACTAAGTGTCTCAGAAAGTGTGAAAACACCCAAGTAATTTAGCTAATTTTGCATGTTCATGTTGTGCATTCTTTTTTCAATCCTGAAAATACTTTTTGTATGTTATACTTCTAAATATTTTATATCGGTCGGTATTAATTTTTGGTTTCAAATCTTATAGACAAATTATTCATAGCTTATCATTACTGAGTGAAAATGCTGAAAGTAATAAATTGAATGAGCGTCACAAACATTGTTATCCAGACACATTGTTTATGGATTTTATTTTGAAATATGACCAAAATGGTTATGGTTTTTATTTTAAAATATGACCAAATGTCTACCTTCCATTTAAAGTGAAATACAATGTTTTCATTGTATTCTCATATTGAGCAGAATAATATAAAATCACAGGTACTGTAGAAATTCATACCCATTTTCAGATATGTATTAGTGTGAGTGCCATTTAGCATAGTATTTAGCCAAAATAGAAAAGTACTGTTTTGTGTAAATTAGATTATATTTATTTTAGAGTTTCATTATTTTGCCAGTATAAAATATTAACATTTGTTTTATATCATCAGGTATTAGGTCTATCATTTTTATAAACATTGAAATTAAAAAAGTTTTCAGGATGTATAATATTAAAACTGTAAATACGTCTATAACAACTTTCAACTTATTTAAAAAATACTTTCAATTGTCTTGTGTAATTTTATTACTATAGAAATTTCTAACACGTGGAACTCATAATGCATTTCCAAATTAAGAATTTGTTGAATGCATTTATTTTTATTACATTAATTTAATTATCATCTGTAAAAGTGCAATAGTGAATTAAAACATTAAAAATAGGTTTTTTTTTTGCCGCTTGTTATATATTATATTAAAAGGTACACTGATTGGTATATTCAAAGTTTCCTGCACGATAGAATTCTTGCACTCGGCTTATCGACACTGCAAAATAACTATTCCCATTAGCAGCTAGAAAACAATTTTTTTTATCTTTATTTAATATTTTTATAAATGATTTATTTTCACTATTGCTCTTATACTGGCGATATATCCTCGTGGTGTAATATACTATTTCTTCATCATCATTTGTTATAGTATGATTAATAATATTTTCTGTTTTATTTTACTAACTTCTGATGAAAGAAAAACAATATTGAAAGCAAAAGTGGATTGATCCATAGTTCTATAAACCTTCAGTTTTCTGAAGCAAACCTCCCTAGTCACGGGGTGCTTTACATATAAACCGATCAATTTACATTATAAGAAACCCAACAAATCTAATATATAATAAGGATTATTTTCTCAAGACCAATAGTTGTATGGTGAAACTTAATTTTACATTTAATTTAATGTTAGTAAATTGCGGTGTTTTAAAACTGTGTTGCTAGTTTAAAGCTTGCCAAAGCATTTTATATACCATACTTAATGATTATTAATCTTCAATATGGATCATAATAATATGTACCTAATTTATAAGAATAAATCGCTTAAGATTTCTGGTACCTATATATATTTATTATAATGATATAATAATTATATAAAGGCACTAGTACAGATGTGATTACCATTTTGAGTGTAATTTAATCACAGCTTTTTGTCAATATTATATTAAATCAATTAAATAAATATATCTTTTTTTTTTACTCACCCAATATATTCATCCAATTCCCTTTTTTATCCTAAACTCCTAGTGCCAAATTAGGAAGAAACATCTTCATCGGTTGCATCTACGCAATGGCCAAAATCTCCATGTAAACAATCTGGATTGATTTAATTTTGTTTTATTTATCTATATAAAAACAATAATAAACAGTGAATGAAACAAATCAAACACTAAAATGGCTCAAGAAAGAAGTAGAGATACTTAATGAAGAAAATATTAAAAAGGATAAGCTGTTAATGAAACTGCAAGAAAACGTGGAAGAAATTAAAAATCTACATACAAAACTCTAGAAATTCGTGGAGTCATATATAAGGAGCATGAAGAAGATCTATGTGAAATTGTCAAAAAGATAAGAAAAATCATGAAAATCAAATACAGTAATGTAGAAAAACAAACTAAAAAAAAAGGAATTGATTATAAAAGAATCAAGACAAAAATATCTGGAAAAGGGCAATGTTCAGTTGACAAAAAAATAAAAATATACGTAAACGAACTCATTTCTACAGAAAAAAGGCTTTACTATGAAAAATGAAACAATAAGCAAAAGAAAAATTAGATATGGATTAAAAATGGAAAAATTCTAGTAAAAAAAACTCACCGGTAACTAGACCAATAACTATTAATATTGAGAGTGATCTTAAAAAACTAGAAAGTGAGAATTAAAAAATAAATAAATTGCTCTGATACAACACGATGAACAAATAGTGGTCAAAAATATTATTCACAGGTGACAATACCAATATATAATAAATTTAAATGAAGAAACGCGCCGAACACGTTTTGACAGACATTAAGGAATTGTTCTACACTACGGAAATTTTTAACAAATTCTATCAATATTCAATTTTAACATAAGATCCTTATGGAAGAATTTTGATGAATTTAGTGCATTCGTACATTCTATTCTCTTGATCTTGAGTATCTTGAGAAAATAGATATACATAGTAATTCTTACAGAGGTTAATATTAAGGAAGAGGAAGTAAATATGTATAAAATAAATGAATTTGAATACTACTATCTATGAAAAACACAAAGAGGAGGTGGGGTAATAATTTATTTAAAACGAAACTTCAAATACCACAATACAATTATAAATGACATGTCTATGGAAGCAATACTTTTAAAAATACTAATAGGCAATGAAGAAATTATTAACATTATTGCGGTATACAGATGTAGCGATCGGAATTCAAATCCACCGCCATCTCAGTCGGCATCGACGCTAGTGACAGCGCAGCCAGCTACTGCTACAAGCCTAGCTCGAGCATTCACTGCCAAGCAGTCTCTCCAGTTTCATCGTTTCACAACGGCGGTCTTGCCGGCTCGCGCTCGCCGAGCAAGACCGCCAACTCGCTTCATTTCATTTCATAAGACATGTGCACCTTCTACATCTTCACTCATTCATTCCTTTCATTATTATCTGTCATTGTTTTTACCATACTGTCATAATAAACCTTCAACACGCCAAACAACAATTATTTCATTTAACCACCGTCCTAACCCCCAAACAGACAACCAAAACTAAACAATAATAGATTTTTAGATAAATTAGAAAAGTCTGTAGCTGAAATACCAATTAAGCAAAATATATTCTGTGGAGATATAAATATAAAATTCGGTAACAAAAGATAACATAATAAATACCTATCTAGGAATACTAAGCCAGCATGGATTAATAAATTGCATAACCAAAGATACTAGAGAAAAAATAGTAACACAATCATGCATTAATCATATTTTTATTAGATTTCAAAAAAGGGGAATTATATCGGCCATTCTTACAGCAAAAATCTCAGACCACTATATAACATTTGCATCAGCCTTTATAACAAGGAAAAGAGAAAATGTCGTAAAGGAGAAAAAAGCAATTATCAATTTACAGGTTATTGAAAAACTAAAGAATGTTGACTGGGAAGCATTCATACAAAAATACCCCCACGTTCATTTATTGGTGGATGAACTTATAAGTATATTTAACAACACATATAAAAATCTACATACCTGGTTAAAGAACAAAAAAAGGAAAGAAGGCAAATGGATGAACAAAGAAATAATAAAAACTCATGGAAAAGAGAGAAGCTGCCCAAGTAACGCATGTTACAAAAAATAATATAGTTAGTGTTGAAATCAAGTAAATAAAAAAATATCTAAAGTCAAAAAAATATACTACGCAAATAAATTCGGCTCCTACTGCGATAGCACAACAATTTGGAAAACAATAAATGAAGTACATATTAGGGAAATTTTGTAAAATGTAATATAATTACATCAAAATTAGTTTAATTATATCAACACTAGCTTAAATAGTTTACTAATTTACTTACTTACCTATTTACCTATATTACGTTTTATTTCGATAATTTCCGGTCGCCATCTTTGATTATTAATTTTCCCATTGCTTATATTTGGTTTTTTCAAATTGTTGCTCAGAATAACAAAAATCACTGCAGCAGATCGTATTTTGATAAAAAATTAGCAAATTGAAAATGTCGGGGTGCTAGGAAAATGATCAAAGAGTTTCATAATTGAATAATTATCAGTTGCAATACAATGTCTCAAGAATCACAAGCACAGTCGAGCAGAATTATACCTCACTGACAGAGTATCTTGTATATATATATATATTCTTGTAAGAATTAATGTATTGTAGGTACTTTTAGCACTTTTTTGCTAATTTCATTACTGTTGGCTTATGTTGCACAAACTTACAAGAGATACAATGGAACAATATCACAGGCATAATTATTACAATTGACATTAGACGTGTCTATGTGGCAGCTTATTTTTACACTGACTATGATCGACTCAACTTAATAGATATTGGAGAATATTGACCAAATGAACCTGACCTGTCCCACTGTCACTAAAAAGAGATTGGATACACCTATCAACTGTACTGCGTTTTCTTGTTGCCTGAGCCAATTATGAGGTATGTCTAGTAGGCATTGTTCAAGAAACGTTTCGATTGTGATTTTTTTTTCATAGTTAGTCATATCTGGCTATGTTCACATCTATAAAACTTCTAAATAAAGACCCTACTAATTTATAATATAATAAATATTTGGGGGTTAGGACGGTGGTTAAATAAAATAAATGTGATAGATGTATGTTGAGGTGTTT
The DNA here is from genome assembly GCA_031772225.1 of Eubasilissa splendida. Classification (NCBI taxonomy): domain Eukaryota; kingdom Metazoa; phylum Arthropoda; class Insecta; order Trichoptera; family Phryganeidae; genus Eubasilissa; species Eubasilissa splendida. Next base: position 21,972,274 of record CM062847.1, read on the forward strand.
ATTGTCGGTATGATAAAAACAATGAAGACAGATAGAAATTAATACAGTGCTGAATGAATGAAGATGTAGAAGGTGTACGTGTCTTATGAAATTAAATGAAGTGAGTTGGCGATCTTGCTCGGAGAGCGCGAGCCGGCAAGACCGCCGTTGTGAAACGATAAAACTGCAGAGACTGCTTGGCGGTGAATGCTCGAGCCAGGCTTGTAGCAGCAGCCGGCAGCGCTGTCGCTAGCGTCGATGCCGACTGAGATGGCGGTGGATTTTAATTCCGATCGCTACAAATATAATTTATAATTTTATAATTATTCTTTCTAAACGATTGTCTCAGGTTATAAATGCACTTAACATACGTAAAATTTATATTTTGAAACAATATTACCATGTAGTAAACCAAAATAAAAAATACTGTATAATGAATGCAAGCCCCTAAAACAAAAATTTAAATTAAATCCATAAAAAGTTATAGAATACAAAATAATAACAATAATAAAAATATTAGCAATTTTCAGACACACAAAAAAAACTTTATGTTCATAAATAGTTATAAAAATGGTTAAATATCACTGTCACTAAAAAAGTTATTTGTTTAATTATAAAATACGAGTAGGATATATATTACCTAAAATAGGAAAAATAAATTTTTGCATCTGAGGTAAAATGTCTGTCGAACTGTCAAGACAATACCTGATGTTGGATAAATTCAATTTGTGCAATGGTGTTTCGAAATTTATGTATTTTCTTGAAAATTTTAGTTCCCAAAACGTCATGTCTTCGTTGCAGATTTAAAAAAGCTCTTACAATAGTTTAAAATGTATATGTGTTTTGTAATTGTTTGAAAATTTGTATGTATTTTGTGATTTCCTCTCCGATGATGTAAACTGAGTTAATATTGCCTCTAATTATGTGCATATCTCTGTAAATATATTAAATACAGAGTTCATATTTTATGCATTCCTCCGTAATATATTTACGTATTGGATAAAATAATTAAAATATGTAAGTATTTACCATATGTAACAATAAACAATGTTTTCTCGAAGAACCCGACGTGAATTTGTCAATACGTGTATGTGTACTAACGAAGTGATGTGACGGCGCAGTGCGCGGGACGCGGGGTGCCGGATGCCGATCGTCACTTAGTGACAGAGCTTGCGCTGGTCGAGTTAGACGTGTCTTATGCTGTCGTTCGTGATGATCAATGTTTTTCTCATTTTTAGCACTTTTACACAATAATTGATGTAAATATTCACTTATAATATAATAGTCAACTATTATATTAATGATTAATATAAGTAATAAATGTAAAATATTCATATTTATCCCACTTAAAAATAGTCTACATGTACACTGAGTTTACAGCACCGGAACGCGCGTTTCTATTTCAGCACCGTAAGGGATGGGTTAAAAACATAATATGCAATAAATAACTAACTAACCAATACCCGTTGCCACTCCCGTGACGTCAGTCAAGCCCAAGTGAAAGTATAAAAAACATGTTTTAGAATATCTCTTCGAATAATCGTTCTAATATAATTTCGATTTTAAGCCAATTTGCTTCAATTTTGAATGAAAATGACATAAAATTTGAACCTTTTTTCGTTAATTTTCATCAGAAATTTGCCGCCCTTCCGGAGCGCCGGCCTTAAGGCGTTGCGTTACTCGCTTAATGCTCAGGGACAGGCCTGCCTGCAAGCGGGGACGCTGAGAATTTACGGGCCCGAGAGCTACGGAAATTTACGATCTCTGTGATATTTAAATCGGAGGAGAGGGGGAGGTTAAAAATTTCGAGCATGGAATCAAGACCCAATGAATTTCATTGGTTCATTCAAACGAACAAACAACATTCATAATTATATTATATAGCCTCTTTTTGAAATATTAATTATATTTTTTAGGAGAACACATTCTTATTGTGAAGTTGTAATTATTCAGAACATAGGTCTGTGATATTTTAAATATGAATTAAATATATTAATTATAAAATCAATTCCCCCGGTTAAGGAAGAGATCCAGGTTCGAATCCCGGTGGCGCAACAACAATATTTTTCGATAAAATTGATTTTATATGTATATCTTTATAATTAATATATTTAATTCATATTTAAAATATCACAGACCTATGTTCTGAATAATTACAACTTCACAATAAGAATGTGTTCTCCTAAAAAATAATAAAGTTGTATCAATGTGTCCAAAAATTTAATAAAAATGAATTGATAATTCTGGCGTCTGCTATCAGATTTACTCAAAGGTATTTTGAGATTCTGTAAAAATAAGGTAGATGGCTCTGTCAAATGATGGAACGATTAAATGTATTAATATCAAAAAGGTAACATATAGGGTCGAAAAATTGTCGCTAAAAATAATGTCGCTGTAGCTTAGTTGGATAAAGCACCTCCCCCAGTAAGGGAAGAGATCCAGGTTCGAATCCCGGTGGCGCAACAACAATATTTTTCGATAAAATTGATTTTATATGTATATCTTTATAATTAATATATTTAATTCATATTTAAAATATCACAGACCTATGTTCTGAATAATTACAACTTCACAATAAGAATGTGTTCTCCTAAAAAATAATAAAGTTGTATCAATGTGTCCAAAAATTTAATAAAAATGAATTGATAATTCTGGCGTCTGCTATCAGATTTACTCAAAGGTATTTTGAGATTCTGTAAAAATAAGGTAGATGGCTCTGTCAAATGATGGAACGATTAAATGTATTAATATCAAAAAGGTAACATATAGGGTCGAAAAATTGTCGCTAAAAATAACGCCGCTGTAGCTTAGTTGGATAAAGCACCTCCCCCGGTTAGGGAAGAGATCCAGGTTCGAATCCCGGTGGCGCAACAACAATATTTTTCGATAAAATTGATTTTATATGTATATCTTTATAATTAATATATTTAATTCATATTTATTAATTATATGATTAATTTCTGTTTGCAGTCCCTTCAAGGTTATATTAACTAATTTGTATCGAATACTGTTGAATTATTTTCTAACGCTAAAAGTCCTATCGCTTGTTTATTTAATCAGATAATAATAATACCGATATAATAAGATACTAATCACAATCTTAATTAAAATAGAATTATGCTGATCCTCATGAGACCTCTTTGAAGCATTGTCAATAAGTTCTCGAACTGGATGCTGGCTAGATTTTTCCTGTGATCTCGTTGATTCTTTAAAAAAGTGTCTGAGCGTTTAGTATGTTTCAAATCTTTCTCACCGATTTTTTTTTTGTTTTCTTAAGAAATTATCTGACAGTTGATCGTTTCTTCTTTATTATACTATTATTTTTATTTATGTCGATCTATCAGGTTAATATTCCATATTTTCATTCTCTTTTTCAAACTCAAAATATTTTAACACACGGTAAATTAAAATATTGACTAATAAGTTATTTAACATTTTTTAAAAATAATATTTCGAGAGTAAATGTTTCATAACTTTGCAAAGTTTATATGACAATCGTCTGACCAACATAACTTTTGGCTAATAACTGAATCAAAATACTAATGGTGTATAATTTTGAATCATTTCAATTATAATAATAAATTACTATTACTAACTAATTACAATATATTTTTTCTATGTTTTTTTGGCGTTTCATGTGTAATATTTTGTTTTTGATTGTACATTATTATATTACGTATATGTGTATCGAGCATGGGAAGATAAATAAAGGTACACAGATGGTTACTATTTTCCTATTTCAATATATTTTTACAATAATTTATAAAATTTTCTTCTCTTTTTACTAACCCCATCGAGATTTATATTTTCTAGTGAAATACCCAATTTTTAGTTAATTACAATAAGTAGTGGAAAAAATGGTATATAGTTGGGGATTACGTGATGTAAATCTATTTACTGTCTTATAAATGTAAATTATATTTATAATGTTCTGGCTATTGATCGAATGTTCGTAAAAGTATAAATAATTTTTAATTGTGTGGTTGGAAGAAAAGGGTTCACTATAATTATATCCAAATATTTAATTTTTTACGCCTTTCGTAGAAGGAAGAGAAGAATCAGCATCTTGTGCACTGGCTAGAATTAATAGGGAAGTACCCACGTACTCGTAGTGATGGAAGTAATTGAGTTTTAAACCTAATTTTATTTGCTCAAGACGATGTTTACGGCGATAGAGAGTGTGGTGGCTCCACAGACGTGGCCGCGTAAGCATTTATCTGACTGGTACCCGTAGAAAACCAGACAACAATACGTCGCGCCGCAACCGGTCCTAGGACCGACCACTCTTCTCCTGGCCAGCTCCTCGGATACGTCTACTCACACGCACTTTGGCACCAGTATACTACGTTTATATTATACTTTTTATAATGTAACAAACAAGTGAAAATTTAATCTGTAGATAAACGCAACAATCGTAAGTACTGTCTCACTCACAATCCACCCACTGTACACGCAAACACAAATCACCATAATTGGTAATATTTTATATACATACGGGAGAAGCGAGGAAGTATAGGGCCCTCGATTCTCACCGCACACATCTTTCTGACACAAATAATCCCTATTGATGACCTTAACGAGTCAATATAATCCCCAAATACCAAAACCAGTAAAAGAGCATGTTAAGATAAAGAAAATTTGTCATAAAAAATGATGTCGCTGTAGCATAGTTAGATAATGCATAAGAAAGATATACAGATAAAATGAATTTATCGAAAAAATATTTTTGTTATCATCCGGATTCGAACCAGGAACCCTGTCTATCCGGGGAAGTGCGCTGACCTATTACGCAACGTCAACATTGTAATTTAACGACAAATTTTTGAACTTATATGTTCCACTTTCAAATTGATACATCTGTTATTCTATTATTTGAAAGCAATCTACTTATTAAGGAGAACACATTCTTATTGTGAAGTTGTAATTATTCAGAATATAGGTCTGTGATGTTTTAAATACTAATTTAATGTATTAATTATAAATATATACATATAAAATCAATTTTGTCGAAAAATATTGTTTTTACGCTACCGGGATTCGAACCTGGATCTCTATTTCCAATTCGGGGAAGTACACTACCAATTGTGTTATAACGGCAGTATTTTTCATGCTAATTTTTGAACCTATATATTACACTTTTAAAAAAAAAATATACCGGATTGGAAATAGAGATACAGGTTCGAATCCCGGTAGCGCAAAAACAATATTTTTCGACAAAATTGATTTTATATGTATATATTTATAATTAATACATTAAATTAGCAATCTACTTTATATTTCCGGTAAATCTCAAACGCCTTTGAGTAAAATCTAATAGGAGACGCCAGAATTAAATAAATAAATTTATTTTTAATAAGTTTTCGAAATATTAATACAACTTATATATTATAAAGGATAACATATTGTTATCGTGAAGTTGCAGTTTTTCAGAGTATAGTTCTGGGATATTATAATGAAATACATAATAATTCTTCACAATAATAATGTGTTCTCCTTAATAAAATATGTTATTTTTAATACAGTTAAACCTCTATCTATCGTTTTTGAAGGAACCTACTTATCTTATATAAGGGGATGAATGCGGGAATATAGAAAATAATCTTTCATATTTAAATGTTTAATACATATTTAAAAAAAGATACATATTTCACTTGTAAATGAATGAGTTTAAATAAAAATAAAATTAGAAAGCAGCACAGAAACAAAAAAATATTAATTACAGTTTGTATTGTATAATGTCAAGCAGCATTCTCTTTCTCTCTCTCTCTCGAAGTTCCGGTCATTGTTTACGAGTGCCGTAAATCGAAACCAAGCATTTAGCTACGAAGTATGCTGCGTAATTTAAACGATTAATGCGGAAAAATGATGCATAGAAAAACAATACATCCGATCTATTTTTGGGTGTTTTGTATGAAATTAATTCTAGACGATCGATCGAGATTTCACTATTTAATAATAGATGAGAGGGATTGCAATTTTGCTCCGTGATTTTAACGCGCATACTCCATTATGAATATTGTATTTTTACCAGTTTTTTCTATCTTCATCCTTACGATTCATGAACTCACCCTCCATTTGATCAATCTCTTTCCTTTTCTCGGCATCCCGCAGATCTGAACGCTACAGAGAAGTGCTTGGTATTTTTTCGCCCAAGGAAAATAGTTGAGAGTATTGTTGATGTGCAGTTCCTGTAGAATGGAAACATTTGTGCATAATGCTGACCATGGCACGCGCATATGTCTCAAACACCACATTTCAATGGTATTAGTCCACCTTTTTTATTTACGATACCATTAGTTTTATATTTGATTAGGACTATCATTTTTTCCGATTTAAACGAGTTAAAATAATATATTAATTTGGTGAATTATGAAGATTTTTTGCACAAAATTAATTCATAAATATACATTTTGTATTTTATGGAAACATTTGAGTACAGTTGGTTGAAATGGCGTCACTATAAAAAAATATTATAATAAATTACAAAAAAGTCTCTGAACCTTTTTACGATAATTTAAATTGTATTTTTAAAATATTCTTAAGAAGCATACACAAACATGAGAATGCGGGATAAAATAAAAATAAGTATATAAATAGAAAATGATAGTAATGCATGAGGTGAGAAGCACAGATATTGGTATTAATAAATTAAAGAGAACACATTTTTGTTGTGAAGTTGCATTTTCAAAACATAGTTCTGTGGTATTTTAATACAAATTAAATTAATCAACTAATCAACAAAGATATATAGAAAAAAATCTACCCATCGAAAAAATATTTAGTTACTACCGGAATTCGAACCTAGACCTTTTCATACCGGGGAAGTTGATTGATTTTAAAAATGGAATAGTAGATGTATCAATTGGAAATATTACAGAATATAAGTTCAAAATTTGTCGAAAATGTATTCGAGTGTTATAGGTTCCCCGGATCCGAATCCCGCTAGCAATTAAATATTTTTTCGATATATATATTTTCCTGTATATTTTTTTAGTTTATTAATTTAATTTGTAACAATACATTATAGATAGAAGCAAAGGTTTTACAATATTATTTGGTTTATTTCATTTTTATTCTCGGCACAATTAAAATATATAAAATTTGATTCTTATTATCGATAAGTGTTAAAATATAAATATTTTATGGAACGCATACCTTATTATGTCAATTGCGATAAAATGATTGAAAAGATTACTCAAGTTTATAAAAATTACACAATTGGGTATCGTGTCTCCTTGATGTTTTACATAACGTTTTCAATCAACTAGATGGATTCTCAACTTTCGTGTCGTGTGCCGTTATGGTTGAATTTAGTTGTTCTTGTGCAAGGAGTACACAGACAGCCTAATCATACATAATACAGTCATCGCAGGGCCGGGTTAAGATTTTCACTATGAGGAATGAATTCTAACTTTTACATACTACATTATTTAAAATATAGTTTATATTATAATATAAATAGAAAATATAACTTTTTCGTAATTTGAATCCTTTTTCATATTTATTCTTCAATTTTTGAACGATCTTAATGCTTATTTATTTGTCTTTCACTTATTTGAACAAAAACGATCGATACTGATTATTGATTTGGACAAAGAAAAAGTTTAAAAAGATGTTAAATTTTACATAGATCGTGATGTTAAGAAGTAAGAAAAGTATTATTCAATTGTAATATCAATGATCGAAAAAATAGTTGAATATTGATTTTTTAAACCTAGTTACACTAGATGAGAATTTTAGAATTATATATTTGTATTGAAATCTGAATAGTTCTTTATTTTTGTAGCGAGACTACAAATCGGTAGATATTTCAAGTTATCTTTTCTTACGGAAGTTTAAAGTTAAGTAGTGTTACGCAAGTTGCCTTAATTCAGGCGCAGAATACAACATGTCTGGTCTAATAATAGACGTCCGATTTGCGTCCAGGGGTGCGGTGCGTTCCACCAGACTCATCTCGACTTTTTCATCGTTAAAGTCGAAGGAAAGTGTGAAAGTCGCAGCTATGACATTTATATATCTATTTTCCAAGCGTTTCAACTGAACGTACCCCTGGAAAAGAATAACAAAACCGATTAATTATAATAATTGTCTATATTACATTTATATTTTTATTTATTATCTTTGTTTTATTAACCACTAAATTGAGTTTAAATACATCTACCGGTTTCAAAAAATACCATTTTCTTCTTCAGGATGTCATAACTAACTAAAACATGTATTATTGTTTCTTTACCAGAATCTATTTTTAAAAAAAATAAATTTTTTAGTACCTAACTCAAATCATTACTTAATACAAATTTACTCGAATAATTTTTAAGAAAAATTTTTAGAATGGGACTCGTAGTTAAATTTAGTTAGTTGTTTATAATTCTTTGATTAGTTTTACATGCTTTATTTATCTCCAACGATTCCAAATTATTTAATTTGTGACCAACATCGTTTGTATGCAAAATTGACAATCTCAATTTTTTATCAAAACCATGACCATTTTCTATCAAATGATTAGCAAATTGTGAAAACCCACTATTGTTCAAACATCTCAAATGCTCCCTTACTCTTATATTAAAATTTCTACCCGTTTTACCAATATAAAATGCAGCACAATCCTTGCAACTAAGTTTATAGACAACAGAATTGTTAAATTTATCATCTTTGTCTTTAGAATTTGTGAGTAAATTTCCTATACTATTATTTGTATAAAATGCTGGTCTAATGTTTCGTTGTAGGTGTTTAGATATTTGAATCGAAAAGTTATTTATGTATAAAACAAAGATAATAAGTAAAAATATGAATTTTAACCACAAAGTTAATATTGCTAATTTTAAAGGTATATAATACATTTGTTAATTTTTCAGTTTAGTGTTTTTAAGTTAATTTTTAAATGAATAATAAAATGAATAAATTCAATACCAGTAAATAGTTAGTCAACATCATTAACTGTTTAGGTTTTTGCACATCAAAGATCTCTTGGTTCGCACAATGACATACTTTGTCGTCCACGGTAACAGGATTAAATAAAATGTCTTCCATTCAAATCCTCAGCTTAAAGTTCAGAAGCCCTACACGAGCTCATACAGGCCGGAGTGCCGGAGTGCTGGAGTGCCCACCTGCAGACATCCGCTCCGGACTATTCTCTCGAGTTGCCTTTCAATACTCGGTGCTCATAGTGGATAGCTTAATTTAATAATATTTTTAATTCCCAGCGGAGGACATTCGCTACTCCGAAGCCAGTCGATCCGTACAGCCCGGTCGGAAGGGAAATAATCACTGTGAATTATTGTTACTCGGGGTCGGTTGCGGTTCGCTTGATTTCCTTACAATTTGGTGTGTTTTGTGGTGGTGAGTGTAATGATGGCCGCCCCGGATATAGTGGTCGATGGCGAGAAAGACGAGCCGCAACAGGAGATTGAGGAAGAACCGCAGCAGAACGACAGTCTATCCGTTCCGGAGGACGAACCAGATAAATCGTGAGTCAATAAGTTTAATTTCAAAACCGTTGGTGCGTTTCAAGTACCACAATTTTTATGGTTTCTATAGATAGAGGTCGTTTGAAATTTATTGAAACTGATCGAAGAATGTTGGTTTCTTAATTTTCAATAGTTACAGTTTCATTAAAAGCACCGTGGACAAGTGTATTATTTTTTAATTTATTTTATTTTAGGTGGATAGTGCATGCATAGGTAAGTGAATGAGATATGTTAACAGTTAGAAATTACGAAAAATAAATGCTATTTTTCAGTTTTATACCACTTGGAAATGTCAAAGCAAATAAACACATTGATGACACTTTTAAAATTAAATCACACAAAATATTACTACAATAGGTAGTGTCGTGAACAATCTAATTCAATATTTGAAGAATACGAACATAGATTTAATCGGCCAAAATAGAAATAAAAAAAGAAGAATTTTGTATAAAGTTTTAATTATGGTCGAAATGTATCTTACTTGTGCATCTTACTGGTGATATCTTAGTGGTGCAGTGGTGAGAGAACCGAAAGTACAGTGGAATTGATTCGAACAATGTAAGTAAATGAGTCAAGGACGCTACTGTGCTGATGATAAACAACAAACTGAAAACTTGAATGGGAGGACACACGCAGAAATCAGTATAAAAATGATACAGTTTTTGTATGGATGAAGAAGAATAACGTCAGCGAAGCGGATGCTGTATTTCTTTGTATCTTGGTATGATGTACATTTTTTAGTACAATATAGATGACAACATAAGCATTAACAAAACAAATATTTTATAAATGTAAATCTATTTATAAAGTAGATATACATTTATTTTACATTAAATATGCGGTAATAAGTATTTTTAGCATAGAGTGCGTTTTACCGGAGGCTCTCCTTCTACACTGTGCCTCGAAATACAACATTAGAAATAACGCATTAAAAAATTTCTTAAAATTTAATATCTTTATGAACATCAAAGCAAAAACCATATTCTATACAGGTGTGGTTATGATACGTGAGTCTGAGACATGTAACTTTTTTTAAATCCCTTAAAACCAAAGCTCTAATTGAAAATGTTAAACATGTATTACAAAGGATCAAAAAAATATTAATGCATCTGATAGTAATATATGAATAACAATAGCCTATCAGATCACATTTACATTTTATAGACATGTATATCTTTAAAAAATATATATTTTGAAAAATGTTTTTCGGTAACATACTCGTAGTGTTTATTTTTTGCGATTTTTTCAGTTGTCATAACAAGGTTTATCAATTGTTAATGTACGAAATTTTCCGATAGAGTCGAAGTATATGAATATAATATATAATTATACTAACATAGCAAAATTGATTGGCTAGCGCCTCCCCATGCTGGTACAGTATTACACTAGCGGAGAATATTACAGCGGCTTCATGATTGAATCACGTAAAAAAACTTTCTATTATAAAAAGCAACCTAAAAGATAAAATAAAATGTAGCATTTTATCATTAATGTCAACATATGATTATTTCGGTCGTCACGGGAATGTCATTCATTTGGCACTCCGTTATTAAAACACCTAGTGAATGGAAAAAAAAACTTGTTTAAAACCCGTACTAACCGGGTTTGAAACACAGAACATAGAACTATGTTTCGTAATAATAAAAATTCCAACATAGTTATTTACGTAATAGAATTATTTTTGAATCTCTTTATTCGTATGGTATGTAGACCTTTTCGTTGATGTGAGCGCCGAATTTGAGCAGCAATTTTTGTTTTTATGAAAAGCGTATTATCACCTTTCATTCAACTTCAGCCATAAATAAAGGAATTAACTTTAAAAAATGTTTGTTGAATAAGACACTTCTAAAAAACATTAAAAACTAGACTCAAAAGCATCTCACTAGACGCATGTACGCAGGTTCAATTTTTTCTATAGCTAATTATTAAATACAATTACATAATATTCGTATCTTAAGTATTCATCAACATCTCTGGCTCTACAATGCGGTACGGATCGTGGTCTCCTAAAGAATACATCTTCACTGGTCTCCACTGTATTGGGTTGCTTCCCATTAATTACTGATGCTAAGAATGCATAGGTCTTTACATATATTTACTGTTTTGCCGCATCAGTTTGGCTTTACTGATGCTACGTATTCCTTCAGAATAATCATTAAGCAGTCATTTCAGAGATTGCATTTCCATGAAAGGCTCCCTTATTTTATGAATTTTGTAACTTTCGGATAATCTTAAAGAATTGTAAATATTTCTATTTTCTAATAACAATTTTTATATTTTTGACAATATAAATTGAAAAATGTACTTTCAGAACATTTCCACCTGATTCGTATATTTCAAAGAAAATTCACTCCAATGTTATGTATTAGTTTCTTTTAAAATTATCTATACATGACAATCACTTTTTATACTATATATGTAATAATAATTATTTAATCTATGATCATACATAAAAAATATTTGTAAGTACTTCTGAAAACTTTAGCTAAAATATAATTTCGAACGGACGAAGTAGGATGCACTCTTAGTAACACAATTATGACCATGCATTAAGTAGTTTCGCTTGGTGAAGAGCTCTAATACGTTATTCTTGTGTTGCCCTTTAAACAACCTTCATTTCAACATTCTAATTAATTTATAAATCCAGTAACATTTTATTTTCACAGACCAGAAGTTAAAGGTGTAACTTTAAACATGGAAACACCATTAAAACTATAAAGTCACATTTAGCGGGAAGCTACTGTCTGGCTGATCTAAACTGCGTAAATATCTGCAATGTTTTTATATAGAACATAGCTATTTAGCGGGAACCCCAGTAAAATTTGTCAAGAAAAATGAGTTAAAAATAACGCAGTAACATTTTTATATACATTCTTTCATTTTTAAATTGTGTTTTATTTTCATTGTTACCGGTACCGGGATCAATACCAGGTGTCTCCGAAACCTTTTAGAAATTAAAAATATTTTGGTAGTGTCGATATCTCTTGCGTGTTGACCCTTCCCAAACCATGCAGTAATACAGGTCTACCATTATAATTAAACCTGTAATATTTGGGTAAATACATGCAACATAAAATTCATATTTTAGATAATCCTAAAGAAAATATTTGCGTTTAGGAATGACTAGTGAAAAACCAATTATGAAAAGGGAATCGTACAAAAATATTTTTTTTTTCATTCAATCCGTTGTAAAATTAATACGTTGGTAAAAATACCATTTATGATATAAAAGACAAAGATCATATCCTATTTTCACAGTGAAAAGAACAACAAATTTACAAATATAATTGTCTCTTTCTTACTAATTAAGCGAAGATAGATAAGAAGGAAGGATACACAGGATGTAATGAATGCTCTAAATTATGATATTAATCATTTTTTCAAATTTGAATGCTTAATATTTAGAGTTAATTCGTACCATTAAAGCCATTTTAGCTAATAAAAACATTTTTTATAACTGTTATTTACGGTAACACGAGTTGACAGCATGGCTGCGTTCGGGTATTTTATATAATTTTGTCTTCCAGTTGACTCCCGTGCTAAATTTTCATATATAAATATAATACTGATGATTTCTATGAATTCATTTCTTTCTATGAATTATTAAATGAATCAATTATATCAATTTAAAAAGACGTGGAAATAAAAATGTGTTTATCTTTTAGCATAGATATGTATTATCGTAGACTCTCTCAGAATGTTTAAAATGTAACGGTAAAAATACATACTACGTATGAAGTAGAATGAAAATATTTCGGAACATATTATAGGAGATTCGCTGTTGGACTGTAATATGTAAGAAAGTAAATGTTACGGATATTTAGTGTCTTCAAAACACTTTCTATTCAGGGATGATACTACATAAGTCTGAGACGTGTAATGCGTCATGCAAAATACTCATTGCTAATTTTTGAAAATATCTTATGTAATGTAAGTCATTTAGCTAAACAAATTAATGTATAAAGAATGATGCATTATGATAAATAATGTGAATGGATCTCAAGACAGTTAATTTTCTAGAAGAAAGTGAGTTTAATCGAGAAATCTTCGCGGCACCGGAATGTATTTCTCGCAACAAAGAAAAATAACCTTTTGATGCTAATGAGGCTCTCCCGCTGGATAATCTACAACAAATTAGATACGTTCAAGAGTACGTTCTCTTCTCTACAATACTTAATTAGGTCACTGTAATTGTGTATCTTTGTCTACCAATACTAATCTAAATACCAATATAAATGTCTGTCTGTCGATTCTCTACACAGTCCTACACCATAGTCCAAACAAAACCAGATTTTACATATTTATTATTTAGAACCCTGCGCAGAACAAAGATATTCATCTCCCTTACCATAGACACCCCACCGTCTCAATAATGTTGAATGCTATATATTTCAAATTTTGCTCAGTTCACTCTAGGAGCCTAAGAAAATTGTAATAACCCACCCCTCGCATCCTTCCCTTCCCTAGGTCAAATCTTGAATTCACACACGTTACGTAATGGTTTATTTTAAATTATAACTAAATCTGAATCCGCAACTTCCGGCACGGGCCATAAATAACAGTAAATACTTTCATCGAATGCCTTTGTAAAAATCAATTTATTGTTATGTTCATCGTTATTCTTGTTTCCAGTACTCTGTGTGTATGGTTCCTTTATTCTTTCTTAATTTATTGTCTTTGTCGCTATTTCTTTGCAGTCTTGGCATTTTTTTTTTCATTCTTTTGTTTCCAGTCTAAACTACAACATCATTTTTACTTTCATTATAGATTGGACATAGACACCAGGCTCGGCTGTCGTGTTCAGTTTTCCGGAATTGAAGAGTGAGTTGTTGTGACTGATTTAATAATATTTAGTAGAATAATTTAAGGTACCATCGTTACGTAATAAAAATTCCGATTTCGTATACTATAATAATCGTTTTTTTTTCTCATATTTCTAAAGAATGAAATGCCGAATAAATACTTCACTTACAATATTCACCTACTAAGATAACGAAATATGTTCTTACAATACATCTTGTAACTTACCAAATAATGAGGAGAATATTTTGAATACAAATGAAAACCTGATGATTTAAATATTTAGATGAAAATAAAAAGCCCACTTGGTGCCTTCCCAGGCAAAGAAGATGGAATTTAATCTCAACATTGTTTAGTGTTGAGTATTTATATTAAAAATGTTGAGTTTACGTAGTATCAACAGAAAATTGGATTTTTAGAAAGTATTTATCTACCTTCCTTTAAATTATACGCAGTTAGCCCTAAATGTTTTTAAGTATGCATAAAAAATCCTTATTTTTTTGAACATTTTTTATCAAAAATATTAATTGGCTCGCATACTCTAGTAATTAGGATGTTCGCCATTTATAACAGATCAGAGATTCGATTTCTACTGATGGCTGTATTAGTAATATTTTCATAAAACAAACGCTATGGTTCACACGGGTCACTGAAAATATTGATGTTATATGACTCCTTAGTTAGAAAATCATCTTTACTTCGACGTATTTGTATTTATTTTAGAAAATTTAGGAAACTATTTTTTTCTCTCAAATATAAAAATGAATGTTATCGATGAATTTAGTTACAATGCCCAAAAAATGATGCTCGGTAGTAGTCACCTGCAACACCCGGTACAAGGGTTCGCATTACTTACACTTTCTACTTAAGCTGTAGCACCACGAATAAACCACGTTACAAGTATTACAATACATTTTGGTAATCGCCCGACAGTATTTAAGTTGTTGGGAAAACAGTAATATTTTCCAAATACAACATTTACGTACAAAACTCCAAACTTTATCAATATTTTTCATTCATGTAATGTTTAAGAATGTTTAAAAACCGAGTACGTATGTTAAT
Source organism: Eubasilissa splendida (assembly GCA_031772225.1). Lineage (NCBI taxonomy): Eukaryota > Metazoa > Arthropoda > Insecta > Trichoptera > Phryganeidae > Eubasilissa > Eubasilissa splendida. Next base: position 21,987,582 of record CM062847.1, read on the forward strand.
TTTAATCATTGGGGTTTTCGGATTTATATAAACATACTATTTGTGTCTGAGGATCAGTGTATTTGGGGTAAAATATACAAAGTTAGAGATGACACCCAGATGTAAATAGATACTAAAAGTGTCCCAATAAGAGTTCCTTTTTAAATTTTTGAATTAAACACATTATTTATTAGAAAAGTGATTTTAATTTCATTGTGAAGTGCAAATATTTCGATTATGAATGGAATGAAATGTCAGACAAACGCGCACCACGGCTCTCCTTGCAAACTCTTTCTCTTTTGATGAAATTTAAGATAACATCGTTGAATAATTGAGGTGTTATTATGGCTATAACATGTTGGATCTCCGTTTTAAGCTCTCTGATTGTTTGTGGCTTATTGGCATACACACGTGATTTAAAAAATCCACAAAGAAAAAATCGCATGATGTCAATTCACACGATCTTGGTAAATTTTCATTCACTTGCCGATGTTCAATCAATCAAGTAACAAACTCTTTTCACTTAAAATAGTCCGCTGGTTTGAGTTCTTGAGTTAATTGGATCTTGCAGGCAAGCAGTTTTAGGTATTTTATGAGAATTCGCTGTAAGGTGCTTCTTGAAATGTCTAACTCTTGAGAACAATGACGAACTGATGTCCTTAGGTGGCAGTGATGTATTGTCTATAATCGAACCAGATCCCTCAAATTTTTAAATTAATCTTCTAATTGATGACTTATTTGGAACATAATTTCGACCGAAAATGAGTTTTAACAATACGTGGTTATTTCATGTATCTTTCCATATTTACTAATCGCAAGGTTGACAAATGAAAAATATTAAATATTTTGAATGACCTTCTTTGTAAAAAAAATGGCGCAAAATTTGAAAATGGCGCCTTTATTGGGACACCCGTTATTATGACTGCAAATATATACTATTATAGACTTCAAAAGCATAATAAATCTATCCGTAAATTTTGCAAAACTAAAGTTCGTTTATATAGGATATTTGGATTTGACAAACAGATCGGAGACTTCTCAGAGTAATCTAGTATTTGCTGTTGCCCAGTCTATGAGAACGAAATCTGGAGATGATCGGGAACTTTATAACCTCAGGGTGAGCTTGAGATCACTGAGATACAATATAGGTTAGACACATTGCCGAAAATACGAAGAACCTCTGAAGATTAGATCTTTTTCAAACTAAAGAGAAAACTGTAAGAAGTCTTTGACTTCGACAAGTAGATGGAGTTCAGAAGAATTTGTGAATTCTTGGTGTTCAAAATTGGCGGAATAGGTCACATAATATGAATGAGCTGGAAATAGTCGAGGCCCACGAGCTATAGAGCTATGATAATGGGGATGATGATTATTTTCATGCATTATCATAGTTAATAGATCTAAACTTCATAGATAAGTTTACACTTCATATTTGCGATAATCGGTTACATTGTCGAAGTGGAAATAAAATCGAAGATGTCTTAATAGACCCCTCTGAAAAATGCACTATTACTGAAATATTTGTAAAACTAATCATACTTTTAGTTCCTTAGTATTTAAAAAAAATTTTTTCTTTATAATATAAGTATAATAGAAGTAATCAAAACATTCATATATGTATAGTAAATTTAATATTTTCAGATAAAATTTTATCTTTGAAGGGGCTTTTGAACGAAACTGTGTTTTAAATTATTTCGCGGATAACAGCAAAGAACAAAAACTCATGAAAATTTCTTTCGCATACCACTTCTACTTATGATGAGTTTTGAACTTGTATTAGTAAGTTTTCAAGTCGACTTACCCATTTGTATGAAGTTATTATTTTATGAAATATTCTAAATCAATGAAAAAAAGATTCAGGTCAATATATCAGGTTATCTCATAAGTCTTTACGTTTGTAAAAATATATACAGAAAATGCAATCCTCTTCGAGGACATAAGATATTTTTAAAGTTTTTCGGTGTTTTGCCGGTAGTTTTAAATTTTTTTAATTTTTAACCATAAATTGATAATGGCATAGGGGATAAAAAAATCCTAGTTATGCTACAATTTGCTTTACGAGTATGAACTCGGGTATAATGTGACCTTGGCTATTGATAAGATCTGTATTGGAATGGCCAGGGATGTAATAAAATTAAGAAAGTTTCAAATGTGGTTCAAAAAATTATTTCGTTCCGGAAATTTTGATATTGAAGATTTGCCGAGGGCTGGTAGGTCTCAAGGAGAAGATTAGTGCTGTCATCAAAATCTGACTGCTGACTCGAAATGCATCCAGATGGTCCGCAGACAGAATCGGTGCCCTATTGTTTGAAGTAAATTCATCACTGCTGATTCAGAAGTAGTCTGAATCTTTTTGGAACGTGCTGTTCTCGGATATGAGAAGTGAATTCTTAAAGTCAATACGCAACGTTTAAGATAAGGAATCATAAAGCATAATAAACGTAACTCAGATAAATCAACACAATAAATCAATCACGATTTTTTTGGTTCTATTTTTTAAATAATTGGACGATTATTTCGGCTATCTTGGCCATTATCAACTGATAAACAGTGTGGTGAACTTATGTACAAATTTTGTTACAAAGTTGGGTATTACATATTAGGTGATTAACATTACAGTATTCCCTTAATGTTAAAATGGACAATATTGAAAATATCAAGGATAATATCTTTAGTTACATGTCATTTAGCACAAAATATTTTAAACATTATCTATTATACCTACGTCTTATACAAATTCAAGTGAAGACAAATAATAATTATTAAAATTAAATATAGAATAAAAAAAATTGTGTTTCATTTATTGTGTTGATTAACAATAGAGTTCTATAAAATGAACACCGTCTGTATTCAAAAAATAAAAGTAAGAGAGATTATTTATCTTTTATGCATTATTTATTTATTATTATTATACATGCCCTATTCAGGCATTAACATTTTTTTTTAAATAATAGAAAATCTCATCAGAAACGCCACACACAATGAAAAAAAAAAAAAATATCGGCATGTTTACTCATAATCAAAAATATAAAATAAAAAGTGTGAAGTAGAGCAATTGAGTTGAGACACAAAAAAAATAAATAATGTAATCCTATAAAGAGTTAAATTTATAGCAAAAATATCGACTACCTTCGCATATTTATTCCCCAAAGAATGCAATCTGGGGTTTACGGAGTTAGCTTATGCATGTGTTCTGACATTACCACTGTAATAGAGTGATGAATTGTGTCTCGATGACCTCAACGGTGTATGAAAGTCAAACAGACCAACGATCTGGGGGCAGTCTAACATACCAATGATGATCCTGTATAGCAATATAAGATCGGACATAATACGTCTCACTGATAATTTTAACAATTCCAGACGGCTAAGGAAACAACCATAATTGATATCCTCAGAGCGTATATTTAATTAAAAATAAATTAATCTTAAAAATTTTCTCCAGATTCTTTCAACCGTCGTCGAGTGAACAATGTAGTGAGGCGACCATATAACCGAATTATATTCTACTCGAGATTTGACTAGAGAAGTGTAGAGGACTTTATAAGTGTGCAGGTATGAAAGATTTTTTGCAGTCAGCAAAACAAATGCCAACATTTTGAGACCTTTATTTGTTATCGAATCAATGTGGGGTATGAATGATAATTTACTATCAAATATTACACCTTGATCATTGATCACCCTAACCGATGTATGGTTGAAAATAAATTTAAAAAGCATTGTCAAGATGACTACCGTTGTAAAATATTGAAAAAACTCTAAAAATATGTTTAGAACTGCATTTTGCGATAGAGAAAATGTTGTTTAATGCGAAAATCTATTGATTCTGGTCTTTCTCCTCGCACTCACTCAACTAAAAGAACTGCGTGTGTATGAGCATGTATATGTGCAAGAAGGAGTTCACAAAGAGTATGTACAATAGCAAGAAGAGGTAGTTAAGAAGTTTACTGCAAAATAACTCATGTAAACATTCAATCACATCGAGTGCACAAAGGGAATTTTATTTGAATCGAACATAGAAACAGAAACAGCGGCGAAATTTGTACAAAGCTACGGAAATTACATGATGAAATGAAAAGTCAAGCTGTGTTCAAACATCATTACTCCAATATTTTGCAAAAAAATATCATTTAATTACGTATTCATTCAGTAAATAAAAATTCAAGCATTGTTTTTTATTCTCTAATACATTATTCTGTAACATAACATGTATTCGATTTACGCAATTTCACTTGTAATATAATTACAGGGTAAATTAGTCGCGATAAACGAGATTTTCCCGAATATTAAAAATCCCAAAGACTTAAGAGCCAACCTAACATTTCGTATCACGTGAAGAAATGCCATTCTTTCGTAACTTTTGTAAAAGTACATAAATTTTGAAAATTTCATTCCCCTTAATTATTTATAAATGGGTAGTATTTATTAGGCGTAGACGGCACGGAAAGATTTTCCGCATTTCTTCCATAATTCAAATGGAAATATCCAGTTTCCCTTTTGTGCTGGCCTCCTCGTAGCTGGCGATGATTGGGGTGGAGGCGTTATTTACGCGCTAAGGTTTGAGAATATAGAGTTATTAAAGGGACAAATGATTCATTCGACCGCGAAGTGTTGAGGAATCTGTTTCCGTGTTTCGTTTTCATTATATTCTACTGGATAACATAAATTAGGTCAGCCAAATCAGAAAATTGATTTTTCTGTTTTATTTACATATATATTTTCATACGAGCCAATTTCGGAAAATTATTTGCACACTAATCATCATCATCAGCCGTTTTCTAGCCCCTGCTGGATGAAGGGTTTCCCAAGTGTCTCCAACTTTTCTCTGTACATTGTTATTTATTGTCACGTATTTCCGCATAGTTTAATGATTGCATTAGTCTAGCGAGTATTAGGGTGGCCTGCCGGCTTCGGGTACCAGTAGATGACTGCGTTTTTTAAACGATTGTCCATTCTCTGAGCGATACGGTCTGTCTGTAGCCATTTTCAGTTCTATTCTGTTATATTAACTACTGTTATCTTTCCAATCTTTTCGTGTATGATGATATAATTGATAAATATAAATTAAAACATTCGATACTTATTTGAGATTATTCGACGGCTGCCCCCGTAATACAATAGTAACACATTTACACAAAATTCTTATCGCAGTCGCCACAGATGGTTAGTTGAATTGGTTAAGTTAGTTTGTACTGTGGTAGACCAAATTCCTTTGTTTTATAATAAACTTTGTGTACAACTTTAAAAATAGGTTTTATTGATTATTGAAATTATACAATTTATTGGGATTAACGAAGATGGCCCAACAATCTCTAATAAATGTGTTATTTGAAGATTATTTTAGTTTATTATTAATTTTTTACTGGACTTTGCGTAAGGCATAAAACTGTTATTTATTCAATATTTGAATATATCCAAGAACACACAATTACAGGATTTTCACCTACAAAGGCACTGTTATTAAACAAATAATATATATCTCATATAACGTTATATATAAAGTGATCACTTAAGCCAGCCGAAGACAGGTCTTACGCCCTGTAATTACCCAAATTTCCAGAAAATATCCATTAAATATAATAAAAAATAGCTACGTCCCTATGAAATATCTATTATTAGTTTAACAGTGCTTTTGTAGGTGAAAATCCAGTAATTATGTGTTCTTGGACATATTCAAATATTGCTAATAATATACTGGTCAAAAATAAGAAAATATAGAAAATTGAAAAATATTGATTTTTCAGGCGTATTCCAGTATAATGTATTAAAAACATTTTACAGATAAATAACATTGCTTTAAATAATTAAAAAAAATAAAAATTCTAATTGTGACATATATGCTGTTTCAGGAAATGAATTATCAAATTTAGTCCATAGATGGCGATACTTCCATATATTTGGTCCATACTTCTATATATTTTCCATTAAATATAATAAAAAATAGCTTCGTCTCTATGAGATATCTATTATTTGTTATTTTTTCCTTTTTTTGTTTTATACATTTCTGAAACACTAACCATTGGCCACAAAGCGGCTAATATAGTCGCTCGCGGGGTCTAGTTTGAAATTAAATTAAACTCTAAATAAAATTATTTCATTCTTTCATCTAATAAATGAATATATAATATGTTGTAACAAAATATGATCTAAAATATATTTTTACGCAATCAATTTGAGATTCGAAGAAAATCTTGCTGTATTATAAAATATCCGTCACGAACATTGTAACGGATATTTTTGCTGTGCTCACTCGTGAAAGTTTGCTTTGTATTTCAGTTTTCTTTATAAGAACTTTGTTTTGTCTATGGTTTAAAATAAAATAAAATTTTCCATGAATACTAGCAAGAAACCACTCTTTGTTTTTGCCCTGCAGGGCCTAAAGTATCAGTATCTTCGGTTGCCTTTTTGTAACCCGGTAATATTTATTATATTAATTGGGCGATAACGTAGGTATACATAAATACATTGGACATGAAGTGAAATTATATTTCAGTAAAAAAAAATCGAGATGTAACATCCCACACGTAAAATATTCTTACCAAAGCCAAGACTACGAAGACAAAGACTCTACTAAATATATTAACAAAATGTAACATACAAATAGTTTTATACCGATGAATTTTGGATGAAATTCTGTCAGATTTTGATGTATTTTAAATGCTTCATAGTGGTATAAATAACACATATGTGATTATGGAGTTCTACAAAGTTACCTCGCAAAATTGGTATAAACATATTTTAATTCATATAATGTATTTTTACTCATTTGGGATAGCGCTTTTGAGTTTCAACGGCAATTTATAATATTTTATCTTTAAAACAATTTTTTTTTTTCAAAAATAACATTTTTATCAGTACATTAAAAATTTTATTTGGTTTTTTAGATCTACAGCTCGAGTGGTCATAGTACTATGTGGAATCTCCATGATTTCTTGGAAATGTAATATGTCGGAATAGAAAAATAAAAAAAATATATTTTCCCGCATATTTTGTCTATAATATGAATTAATATTGTATTTATTTTCCAATTTATAGAAAATATTTCATTTGCGTCATTTAGACAAACTGTCGCGGTTTAATATCCCGTGTATATTTAACAGGGTTGTCATTTAAAAAGAGCAAAATAGTAATTTTGAAAAAATCATATCACAAAACAGTAACGATGTATGATCGATATTACACTCCATCCACTAAAATTAATAACCCATAAGCTAGCTGTACATAGACACTTTATTATTTTTTTGTATTTTAAATTAGTTAAGAATGGAAATATACATATTATGGAGACAACAATATTTATATGATAAATCTTGAGAAATTAATATTTTCTGACAGCTTGTCTCGAACGTGAAAAAACTAACAATTTTATATTGAGTCTTTTGTTAGTTAATTTTCTCTCTGGTAATTTTTAAGTTAAATAAATTGCACTTATATATATCAACAATATATACATATATTTAAATTGTATTATTAACTATTTAACTCAAAAGTATGAAATATGAAAAGAATATCTCGAATTTCAAAACTGGTAAAGTAAAGAAATTAGTGATAAAAGTAATAATGCAAATTTTTAAATTAATTTACGATTTGAAGTTTTTCTCCGATCTGTAATAAAGAATTAATATTCTTTTGTCTGGTGACCTTGATTCATCACAGGTCACTTAGAACTGTTATTTTTAGACAAAACGTTCATAGCACATTTAAAAGTTAAGTGCTCTGCGGAATTTGTGTTTCAATTAACGGCTACTTTGCATCTTTACACCAGTAATATTAGAGTGGGCTCTATTATGGTTAAATATGTAAAGTTTTGATGGTAATTATGTATAGTGTATAAAATTTATTATAATAGCACAAGTAATTTAGTTTTAAAGAAAATAAGAGTAATTGATGTGTTATTTAAAAAAATATTTATATTACTTTAAATACTAATTTAATGTATTAATTATAAATATATACATATAAAATCAACTTTGTCGAAAAATATTGTTTTTATATGTATATATTTATAATTAATATATTAAATTAGTATTTAAAACATCACAGACCGTCTGTTCTGAATAATTACAACTTCACAATAAGAATGTGTTCTCCTTAATATATTACTTTAGTTTATCCATTGAAAAGAAAGCCCGCTAGATAACGGTATATAATTACTTTCGTAATATTCTGTAGACTAGACTGGTGCCATCCATATCTGATAACAGCAGCGTGGGTTTTCTTGAGTATCCTTTGTTTAAAATGAATATTTTCGATGAACATGAACATTACAAAGATCAAGTGCAGTATGTCTGACAACTCGTCTTGACAAGCTTCGGGCACCCACTTTTCCGATTTTATTAATCTTTTTGAGAATCATTTCATCATTTAAAGTGAAAGCTAAAGCTGTAATGTTTTACCCGCCCTAGGAAGGGTGTTGATCCTCATTTATATGCTGTAAAAGCACACACTCACTTTTTATTATTGAAACTTCCTCGCAATTTTTTCTTTGTACAATTCCTTCTGTCTTGCGCTTTGCTTCCAATTTTGCCCAACAACTCGTTTGATACTATCTAACCATCGCGTCTTGAGACGAGTAAAAATCTAGTTGTTTGATGTCTGTCGGTAATGCTTATTTTCTATTCAGTAAACGATCAAACTATAAGAGTATCGTTTTTATTTTCTTGACAGAATTATCATCACAAATTAGCTGTTTTTATGTTTTATTATACTGTAATGTTTAATATTATTTAATGTAAGCTGTCGGAATACAGACGTCTATCTAGTCCATTAGCAACCAGACTACATTGTCCAAAAACTTGCCTACCAACGCGGAAAAAGAAAAATATTTAATATAATGCTGTAAACATTGTTATTATTGCAGTATTATTTATAAAATTGGAAAAAATAAACAACTTAAATAAAAAAGTAATAATTTAACATAGGTATTTCTCTAGTCTATCCACATATTTATTATTATTTGCAACATACCTAATACAACTCTGATTAAAAATGTAACATGGGGCGACGTCGCACGGGGCGGAACCTCATATTGCATACTATAATATAAGTAATTGATAAATAAGCATAACAGATGTGTTCATATTATGCAGAGAAGAGTGTTTCGGGATAAGACTAGTGTATTTTTATAGTTTTTTTCATTCTAATATAATATTCTATATCCACTGAGCTTTACGGCAGTACATGATTGTTTACTCATAAAAATGTTTTTTTATTCCTAGAAGTTGAACGCGAATTGTTTTCGTAATAAAAAACGCCACCAGTAAAATTTAAGTCTTTCTATTTTCGTAGAAAGCAATCACTTTGCGGTTTGACATATTTGATTAAATAAAATAACAATCACTTTGTATGAAACCACTAAATTTATTATACGTCAACCGGTTTCGCTTATCTCAAGCGTCATAAGAACGTATATGAAACTAATCATAAATTCAAAAAGGGTGCACTTATATATTCATAAAGAGGGAGATAGAATATTAAATTACATGTGAAAGAGATAGGCTAAATATATATAGTTACATAGAACATCAAGGGAGATAGAATATAAAATTATATACGAAAAAGAGAGATATAATACATATACAGATAGATGGAACCTTAAGGGATTACATTAACATTATGTAAGTATGTTTCCTTAAAATCAATTAAATATCCATAAACAATGTATTTTCCCCTTCCTTAATGTTCCGTCTATCTGTATATGTATTCCGTTTCTTTCTTTCCCATATAATTTTATTTTATATCTTTTTTGATGTTCTATTTAACTATATATGTATTCTGTCTCTTTCTTTCACATGTAATTTTATATGCTATCTCCCTCTTTATGTATATATAAGTGCACTCTTTTTGTATTTATGATTAGTTTCAAATACGTCACGATGAAGCTTGAGATAAGCGAAACCGGTTGATGTATAATAAATTTTATGGTTTCATATAAAGTAATTATTATTGTTATTTTATTTAATTTAAGTCATTCTTTAATTTTTTTTCCCTGGTGTAAAAATGTTTTTTTTTATTTATTTTCAAAGGAATACGTGTTTATAAAGGGAGCCATCCAAAAAGTAAACTTTTATTGGAATAGAAAAACAAGAACTTCACTAATTACATAATTACAATAATAATGGTACTATTGACAATTCAAATAAAATTATAAACACCTGTAACAATAACACACTATATTATTTACTGTATTAACAAATGTTTTCACACCTCTGAAAGAATCAGCAAGGCAAATTTACATAAGGGTGAATGTTGAGAAAACCAAATAATCCAAACATCATAAGGATTACTAGGAAATATTCAAATAGGTGGATCATTATTTTACTTTTAAAACTAGCAATATTAACTTTGTGGTTAAAATTCATACTTTTATTAAATATCTTTGTTTTATTAACTACTTAATTGAGTTTAAATACATCTTCCGGTTTCGAAAAATACCATTTTCTTCTTCAGGATGTCATAACTAACTAAAACATATATTATTGTTTTTTACCAGAATCTATTTTTAAAAAAAATAAAATGTTTTAGTACTTAACACAAATCATTTAAATTTGTATTAAGTAATGATTTGAGTTAAGTACTACTTTACTTTACTTTAAAAATAGATTCTGGTAAAAAACGATAATATGTTTTAGTTAGTTATGACATCCTGAAGAAGAAAATGGTATTTTTCGAAACCGGTAGATGTATTTAAACTCAATTAATCAATAAAACAAAGATATTAAATAAAAATATGGATCATTATTTGATAATCTTCCTCTATTCAAGTATTTGGCAACCAACAAATCCGAAAAAATGACCTTTCTTCGGAGGAACTCGCCAAGAAGATTAAGACTGAAACGCCGTCTATTTCATACCATAGAACCTTTTCAGATCGAAATAACTATCCAGACGGACAATATTCCGAATCTACAGCGTGTCTATAAATCCGATAGTGCTTTATGAATGAGATATCTGGATTCGGGAGATACAAGAAAAGGCTACCCAAGTATTGGTTGGTGCATATGAAATGCAGTCTTTTTTATTCCGTGCTATATTCACTCTATATTGTGTAATTTTTTTTACAAAGAGCAAAATCTGTAATATAAACAAATGTGAAATACGTATGTGAAGTAGAGTATTGTGATCTTATATGAATTTAAATTTGAAAGTAGTATTCTTCTTCTTCTTCGGCAGTTCGTCGAGGGTGACGTTTGAATTGGGTTATCGATTATGATCAGAGTGTGGCTGAGGAGCCCAATCATCGAAACACACGCCTTTCCATATCTTGTTCATCCACTGAGCAGAGGAGGGGGTATCTGAAGGATGGATTTTTTTCATTTTCTCGGTTATTACGTCAATCCTCTTCGTGCGCATGTATCCCCGAGGCAATGATGCCTTTGTCCTCGATCGAGATCAGATTCAGAGCAGATATGGCATATTCAAGGTGTTTTTGAATCTTTCCCTCAGCCCACTCTGTCTTTTTTTGCCGTGAGATATCTGAGCAAACTAATGTATGGAAGAAGGATCCACCCTTTTCCAAAACTGTAGGAGTAAAAATAACTACCTTGTCGGTTCCACTCAACAATGTTAATGTAAATCGCGACTTAATGTATCTAAAAAATAAAATAATCATTGGAACAACTCAATATTAAAAAATAATTCATATGCAAGTATTAGCAAGATTCGAAGGAGTGCTAAACCTTCCAGCGTCCTTTAAGTGCTATCTTTAATAAACAGTAACAGAAACGAAAGTACACATAAATAAGAAAAGTACAAATGTGATATAAGAGGTACATAGTACAAGTGTGAAATCAGTAGAAAGGCATATACAACATAGGTAAAGACATGGTTAACAGTGATTCTATGAAAAAATATAATAAAACAATAAGATACAATTAAAGTATATAGATAAGATCAGATAATGAATAGTAGGTTTGTGAAAATAGTAAGACAACATAGACAATTCAGAGTGAAATGAATATAGATAATAGAGAGAACGACAGAAGTCGTCTCATCATTATCTTTCTCTCTCTCTCTCTCTCTCTCTCTATATATATGTTTAATTTGAGGTTTCCGCGACCATTAGTATATGCAATTGGCGTCTGGATTAGCTGGCGCTCATTGCGTATGGTTTCCCTAAGGAACATGCAAGACTTGCTCTAAAGCCTTCACATTATTCTTCAGCATCCACCATACTCACAAAACCTCCTATAGATAATATTTTTTTTAAACATCTAAACACCTTTTTACGGTCCGTGTCGATGGATGAGAATTCTCTCGGAGATTTAACTTAAGTGTGTGTAAATAATAGTTCAGCGCGAAGCAATCTATGAATTGTCACTTGTATTTGGCTCACGGATTAAAATGACACATCTAATGTACGCGACTCTCAGATATCAAAGTTTTATTGAGGCATCATCGTGAACACGTGCCCATAAAAGGAAATAGTAATCAAAAAATATGAGATTAAAGACGCCGGTAAGGCTTTCATCAAGTCTAAAAATTCAAATAAAAAAAAAGAAATGGTACAAAAATGTATTCAAGCAGATGTAAATTAGCTTAATAAAAATTTGTCTTCTAAAAGTGAAATGGTTTTTATTTTTCCTTATAAAATGCGACATTACATATGATCATCACTTATTATTTGAAAACAAAATACTTGGGCCATAATGACCGATGACATATTCGCAGAGCTCTATAAGATCTTTAAATATCCAGAATAGGGACTAGATTAGGGAGACTGAGGTGGGCTGGCCATGTCGTGAGAAGCGGGAACTCTATGAATTCATAAGGTTTACGAGAGAATCTACTGAAGAATATAGTGAGGAAAAATGAAGATAGGAAAATAATTAAGATGTGATCCACCCAGTACCAGAAACCATAACTGAACCGGTTTGAGTAATGCACATATTGATATCTGTGTATTTGCACACACTGTACTGTTCAATCTCTGGATGATTTGACTAAAATTTGTTACCACATGTGCAATATGTGAACTGAAACAGGACAAGCTATGTTTGTTTTATTACACAGGCAAATCTAAGTAATATTGCATAAGGTGATATGTTTTTATATTTATTTTATTTTACTGAAATAGAGTATCACCATGTCGTTAAAGATCCTAACAGATGGTTCTATAGAGAAATTAAAGTGCAATGATAAAATATAAATGTTATATTTGATAATTTTCATGAATAATAAAATTTAAAACATTTTTATACAGTTGAGAGAATGAAATATCATTAATTACAATTATTTGATGTTGAAAAGTTAATTACAAATGACAATTGAAGAGAATGTACAAGATATTTAAATTCTATCGTATAGTTAAAATGCTATACAATTTATGAAAAATAGTTATAAATATGAATTAAATTATATTTATGTATATATAAAATATTGTATTCAACCCAAACTGGAATGGTAGGTTTTCAGTCGTCAGGTACAGACACAACTTAATCCCATGTTATCTAATACTCACACTAATGTCATGAAGCTTTCATTGTATGAAAATACTAATGTAATCTAATAGCTAACGTCCGTTGAATGGATAGGGCACAAGAATAAGGAATAAAAAAAGGTAACCTAATTGAAATGCTTACAAAGTATGTAAACATTTCATAGTTAGACAATTACACTAGTGTCCAATCTGGAAATAAATGTTTTTTTGATAATATAATTATTTTCGGAATGTTGTCATTTTTTAACCTGCCATCATTTTTAATTTTAATCACATTTAATTTTTAATTAAATATTTAATTGTAGTATTAATAATTTGTAACATAATACTCATATATCTTAAAACGTTCTTTACAAGCAAGCATATCCACACCATCCATCATAGGTCACGCGCTTGCTCCCTCAACTATTATTTTTTTTATATTTCACGTACAGATTACTATTTACATTACGATTACAGATCATTAATGACTAGATAGATTATAATTACAGGTCATTAATGAATAGATAGATTATGATTACATGTCATTAATGACTAGATAGATTATGATTACAGGTCATTAATGACTAGATAGATTATGATTACAGGTCATTAATGACTAGATAGATTATAATTACAGGTCATTAATGACTAGATAGATTATGATTACAGGTCATTAATGACTAGATAGATTATGATTACAGGTCATTAATGACTAGATAGATTATGATTACAGGTCATTAATGACTAGATAGATTATGATTACAGGTCATTAATGACTATGATATGCCTTAGAACAGTATATTAATTCTATCATTGTGTAGGTTACTATGTAGTGTTAGGTTATTTCTTCTTTCTGCCTCGGCAGGAGGGAGGCATCTAGCCTAACTGGTTCTTTTTAAATATTGTCGGGTCAAATCAAATGGTTATGAAATGAAAGCATATTTTTATATAAGAAAATTTATTATCTATATTTTATGATACTTGCATGTGTTAAACGTGGAAAATGAGCAATTTGCTTGAACACTTATTAATAAGGCTATTCTAACATAATTATATTGAAATGAATATTAAATATTTGTGTTCATCATGCCAGCATTAAGTTCTCTACCAAATTGTCTATGTTGACGTTTGTCTGATGTAGATTATGCAGGTCCCTCACGTAAGGGGTTACCGCTTAGGATGGTCCTGGATCCTGGACGTGAAGTGCGGCCAACTGCTGGTGGTGCCAGCGTAAGGTGACGGAGTTCAGGCTTGTAGTTAATTAACCACAAGACGATGCCCAATTATCCGGGCAAACCGGGACGTTCTTATGCAATAGCGATAGTCTGTTCTCGCTACACCAAATTATATTGATCAACTTTTTATAGATCCAGCGGGACCCTTTTTGATACTTTCATATCAACGATTAAACGCAGAGTACATCACAGTCTAAGCTTAAACTCGAGGCGCATAGTTAAAATTTTCCCCGGGATTACAATCTATAAAGCGCTTGCTTGATACTTTAAGAGACGACATTGATTCTATTTTCTAATTGAAAATAAAATCTCGTCTTTGTAGAGTCAGTTCTCCCGGTCGAGATTCTGTCCATACTGGCCCGCCTAAGGTGATGCATCCCTTATGGTGCATTTGCCTACGTGACTTTTGTCACGTACGCCGCACTCCTTATTGCTGTGCCCACGCTGTATCCGTACACCTGCGTCTAACAATACTTGGTTTTATTAGCCTTTATCCCTTACTTCGACTAAGTGTTTTTGTATCCTTGAACAAAATATTATTTTGGGTAATTTCGCATTCTAACAGTAGGTACCTATTTCTTATTAAAACGTAGACTACAAAATCATAACCTTCTATCTCTATCTCCTCTTATCCTGTTCAAAATATTTTTTCATATGCCTCAATATAAATAATAGTAAAAAAAATAACGTAAAAATATTCAATTTAACTTTATAATTTGTAATTTTTTAAAACAAAATGAGTCGTCTTTCAGTATTGAAAACTTAGATAATAAAAGCTTTAACATGTTGACTGAATAGTGAGTGAAATATTTTTTTTTACTAGATTTTATTAGTTAGTATATGTATCATATAAATAAATATACTCTTCAATAACGTATTGTTGCTAATAGATTCTTAGCAAATGAATTTATGTAAAATCACGACATATTATGTAACAAACAAAAATAAAAATGATACTACAAAAATCAAATAAAATTAAACGATTTTATTATCCTATTGTATGAACGTACTTTCATCACATAATAATCTCCTCTAGGAGCGAACTTCTACGATGAACCACGTAATGCATTTCTTCTCATCAAACCCCCGAGAATAGATAGAATAAGTCAACGTTGAAATATTTTTATACGTCATGAAATAAATATGTGGCGATTTTTCTTCAACACTATGACGGGGTGGTGGTGTCTGTATCTGGTCGTGGCGGTGCAGGGGTCTGAATGCCAGCTAAAGAAACCGGGGGAAATGAAATGAAAAACTTGATAAAATGCAATATGCAGTATGATTGTCTTGAAGATGGCTTGCGATAGTAGAAACCGGTATGTGCATAGTTTTACGTAAAGAGATAAGAAAACAGCAATGAATGATCAAGAGAAAAATAGATTAACTATTAAATATCTTATTGTATATATTTGAATTTGAATAAAAACTAAAAAAAAAAATACCCCTCAATGGATGATGATGTATGAATGTGGATGAGGCGAAAATTGTGTGTGACATTCTATCCTCTCTGCCTACTCCTGCGGTGAAACGGCGTGATGGTAAGTAAGTAAGTAAGTAAAATAAATACATTACGTAAATATGTATATGTATAAAATGTATGATTAGTCATTGCGATTTATATGAGAAATCGTAGTAGATATTTTAGCAAGACAGTTTATATATCCGATCGACAAATTTATCAAAATATCAGGCGTGATCAACAACAACTATAATTGCTAGTGATCAACAACAACTATAGTTGATAGTAATCAACAACAACTGTAATTGATAGCGATCAACAATAACTGTTATTGACAGTAATAATAGGTAGGTAATAGTAATTTATAAAAGTTACCAATTGATAAGATTACTGAGTGAGATCTTAACTCAACTGG
This sequence comes from Eubasilissa splendida, assembly GCA_031772225.1. Classification (NCBI taxonomy): domain Eukaryota; kingdom Metazoa; phylum Arthropoda; class Insecta; order Trichoptera; family Phryganeidae; genus Eubasilissa; species Eubasilissa splendida. Next base: position 22,004,090 of record CM062847.1, read on the forward strand.
CACTGTTATGGCGTTTATGTCCTAAATCTCACTGAAAGTCTTTGACTTTTAAACATTTATTTCATATTATTTTTGAATTTTCGTTTGCTATATACAATACATATATACTATCGCGACATATCATTTTTATGGTAGGTAGAAAAATAGAATAAAATTCCTATCTCTATGCCCATATTTATCCTCATTCGCATCCGTACATCATTTTATACATATTTTAAGCTAGAGAGTTACACAATCTAATTCTGACAAAGTCTAACCCAGGTTCGTCATTTTTTTTGACTTCTGTCATTATTCTTTTTCAAAATGTGCTCTATTTAGTATTTATTCTTCTCAATGATCGATTTTCTACTGTGTCCACTTTTTGCTTTCCTTTATCATTTATTAGTTTCTCTAGCATATATCCTGCAAGATGGGAGCGAGAATGGGTCTGTACATAAACGAATACATGACTAAGATTATATATATATATATATATACATATATTGATGAGCAAATATTACATACAACGTGGTCCTGTGAAAATTGTTCTCAATAATTTTAAATGTGTTGGAACCACTTTAACTACAGAGAATGACATATCAAATGAAATTCATAGTGGAAATCGCTATTATTTCGCTCCTGAGAATATCTTCAAGTTGAAACTCCTATTCGTCAAATCAAAAATTGCAATCTACATGAGACATTAAATTTTACTAAAGCCTCGGCAAAAAAATTGAATGTTTCTGAAAAAAAATTTGTCTGAAAAATATATAATCCAGTGAGAGATAATCAGTCAGCTCAGTGGAGTACATGGAATAATTCAGAGTTTTAAGTTGTCTTAGTTGGTAAAATTTCAAAAAATAAAATTGGCAGGATGTACCATATACATACATAGAGTGCATGAATATAGAACATACAGTGAACCGTATTCATCGAGAGATCCTAAATGGGAGCGATAATGTGAGGAGAGAACTGGAGGTGCTCCGTGTTACTGTCTCCGCTCTTGGCTCCTGACGCGATCCTTTTTCTTTTAATGAATGAATGGCGTGTCATCTAGTACACAGGGCGTTATTGTCAAAAATCGAGTGCAACACTGCTAGTTTAATGCACACCGTATCTATAATGCACACTCACAGCTGATTCTCCTAGAACATGATAACACTAGTTTTTCTGAAACACTAGTAGTAGTGTTTTTTGAAACATATATATTAACATAATTATTAGTTAATACATACATTAGAGTTAAATGTGGAAACAAAAATAAATTAATTTAAGGAACAGGAATTCGTGTTGTTTGCTTTAACCCTTTCAGCCGCTTTTATTCACCAACTAAACCAAATCCATAAGCGTGTGATAATTTAATTCAATATTTATAAATCTAGTCGGTAAATATTAAATATGTTATGAAAAAAAATAAAGGCTTTGTTTTTAAGTATTATAAGGGTGGATAATATATTTATTAATATTCAATTAATTGTAGAGAGAAATAAGTTGGAAGCATTCGAGATATGGTGCTGGAGAAGGATGAAAAGAATAAGCTAGACCGGGAGAATTACGAATGAACGTTCTGAGAAAAAAGGTCTACAATAAACACCATCGAAAACCGAAAGGGACAATAGATAGAACACATTCTTAGGCACAATGCATACCTCAGAAATGGAATTAAGGGAAGGAGAGAGGAAGGTTAAGACAAAAATACATTCACTAAATAAATGGCGAATATAGACAACTGAGAGCATTGCACCAACAAGAACACAGAACTTTATTATAAAGTTAAGAAGCACAACGATGTCTAGAAGCGTAAAGTGAAAATAATATTACAACATTTTTTGAAACTGTAAACGGAATGAGATAATTTTAAAGTACTCTTTCTGAAAATCTATCAGATTTCAGCGGTTCCATCGCACAGAGTTAATTTATGGTAAAACTTATGTCAAAGAGACTGAAATTATTAATATTTAAATTAAGAAAAAGCGAAAGCGAAAGATAATTCTTCAAAATTTAATTTGAGTGCTCCTGTAAGATATTGGGTCCCGTTATTAATGTTAATGTGGATTAATTGTAAATAATTCCAACTCAATTTTGGAGATTACTTTCAGTTCTTTCGTATTTTAACTTATTTGTCATTTTCACTACATTGTACAGCGATTTTTCTAGTGAGACAGGTATTGTCCAATATCATATTTTTAATTGAGCTTGAACAAATAAAATAAACTCTTAAAAATAGTTGATTACCTATACAGTTAAGATAGATTTAAAAAAAAAGGTAAGATTAATACAGCATTTTGTAATACACGGAATATATATTTTTTAAATAAATCACCTTGCAGTAACCTCATAGTATATAAAAATGAACAAAACCACAAATTGTGGAATACACTCAAAATTTATGGCGGAATAAATTAACTTTCTTCAGTGATTTACGGCTTGTACACATTGTTTGGCAATTTCGCTCGTTAAATAAAATATTTTCCACGTGCAACTTTAATAAAGTAATTTCAAAGCTTAAATAAATACACATTTAGCGATAAAATTATGCTTCAGTGCTCTGCAATATGTTGGTTACCATATACATTTGCGGAATTTGTAGGTGAAAATAAAAATTCGTCATTTTCAATATTAAAAAATATATTTAATCAAAATATGCTCCACCCGCTTTTATGGTTTTCTCGAAATGAAAACTATGCTACTACAATGAGAAACTATGGTAAAAATACAATTTTTAAATAAATCTTCATTTTTGGACTCTATAATTACATCTGTCTGGATTCGAAACGTTTTATTCCTTAAATATAATTCCAAGTAGCAGAGAGGTGAAAATCTATTGGCGAGAGATTATTTCGAAACTTAAAGGATTTAATTTGTTTATGTTGATTTGTGATATATCGGTCAAGCATTGAAATACAGTATAATTGATATATATTTATTAGCTTATATGGACTGTTTTCTCACCAATTTTAGTTCCTAATATCAATTTCATGGCAATGTGAAATGACAGTAATTGATTCACCGGGTTTCAAACAGTTTCTGTACGCAATTCCTCTAAAAACACTTCTAAAGTTTCCGACTTTCGGTCAATTTGTGTGGTACCCACTTGTCTAGCTTTTTCACTTTTTCTATCGCAGCGAGGTGGCGAGAAATAGTCATAATGCTAACTCCTAGATCATACGCGAGCGCTTGACTTGTCGTATGTGGATTAGCTTCCACTATTGCCTTTATCTCTTCTTCGTTTACAATTCTCCTTGGTCTTCTTCGAGGCTTATTTTCGAGATTCATTTCGGTTAGCAGACCCTTCACCGCATGCCTTGTCTTTTCTACCTGCCTCAGCTGTATTGTATCCCAATTTGAATTCATACAAAAGATGACCCTTAATTCTTTAAACGACACCATTCGGTTTATGGATGTAATAAAAAATACACAATAGCAAAAATACCTTCGTTTTCTAAGACAATTGAAGGTACTTTTGTCAATTACAAATAGTCGGACGGGTAAAATACTGCATAGAACCTTTCTCAATCGCGGTCGATCTTAAACTAACTGAAAATTCGCAATTTCATGTGGTACAACCTAATAAAATGGCAATAAATTATTTTGGTAAAACGCACACCATTATTTTTGTTGTAGTAAGCATTGAATTAATTTTTTATCCTTCCTAAGACGCGAAAAAAAAGAGAAGAAAAAGAAGAAGATTAAAAATCAGAATAAATGCATTTTATTCATCTCAGGGCGGATACACGTCTACAGTTTGAGCTTTCAATTCAAATGATGTTTAAACAATAATTAAATCCACTTCAAATGATATTTAAAAACAGTTAAATAAATTCGAAAAGATACGTGCTCGAAGGTATTTAATTTTTTTATATTTATACCATATATATTTTTTCATTACTTTAATAAACTTTGAGCATCACACATTATCGGACATACAAAATTTGATCGTTTATAATGTTTGTATTATTAAAATAATTGGTACAGTAGTTGTAAGACACAAGATATGAAAAATACATAGATAAATTCTTGTTCTTAAAGATAAATTTTGACGTGTGAAACTTAAATTGTTTGTTGTTCTATTCACATAATCGTATTCATATAATTCGCATTTAAAATAATTAATTACTAATACTTTACTTCGATGTAATGTATCAGTTTCCTTTAAAATTTGCCTATAAAACTGGACTTTTATTTATATTAAATTAAATATGACATAGCGAATACTCTACTTTTTTTGAGCAGTACAACATTGAAGTATATTTGAAAAACACAGTGCTAGCCAGGGGCGTGCACTGCTTACAAACAAAAATTCTGTGCATTATTTAAGATTCTGGGGAAATTAAAAAAAAAAAATTTCCTCACCTTATGAAAAGACCTAACCTAACCCACGGGTCCATAATTTAATTGTTTAATTCATAAACCATAAATTGTTCATCAACAATATCAAAACAGCTAACCGATTTATCAAAAAAATGTTATTAAGAATTGAATTTAGAAAGTGTCATTTTTCGTGTTTGAGAAAAAATCAAGACAGATATTTGTATTTTCGTTTCCATGGTTCGGTGATCTAAAATACAAAGTCAGTCATGTAATGCATCTACATACTCGTAGTGATTTACGTATAAATGTTCTGCGTCTACATTATTTGTATTCGAAATTTGTAGAACATTCGCGTTAATGATTTGTCTTCTACAGGCGCTATGTCAATTTTGAAGTAGTACGTGGAAGCATGAAAGTGTTTAATATCTAATTGATAAAAAATGACGCTTTAAAAATTCTAATTCATTACGTGTTTTGATATCGTTGATTTATAGTTTATGAATTAAAAAATTAAATATGTGGACCCGAGGGGTCCACGAGTTAAGTTAAGTCTTTTCATACGGTAAGGATTATTTCGTTCATTTTTATTTCCCAGAATCTTAAACTTTTTTACTTGTATGCAGTGCACGCCATTGCTGATAACATAATAAGCAACACGTTCTCAGAACAGCTGAGTAAGTTATCTGTTGGAAAATACGTCTCGACATGATCAGATAAATGGCAAAAGCGCGTGAGCCGTTTCTTTCAATAATCTTTGGCTGTAGTAAATAGATAACGATATTTAACGGAACGGCAATCTCGAGTTCAATTAATTTTTTCCACCATTCTGGGAGAAGAACATTCATTCGCTATATTGCTTCAAATAAGACGTATCAGAATATTGTTACTGTTTTAATTAGATTTTCTTTAACGGATACTGCAAGTTCCAGTGGGATTAAATTCTTAATTCTATTCACCCATGATCCAACCACTATTACGAGTAAAACCAGAAATAACTCGTCAATAATGTTCGGAATTTATACTATTTATAACCGTAGTTTGTTTAAGATATTAACGAAAATACAATACAAAATATGTAATTTAAATTATTACATTTCTAGCATTAAATAGGTACCTACCTAGTCATATTATTGTTTAACAGTTTTTCTTTAATTATATATTTTTCTAATACAAATTAAATGTATTAATTAGAAAGATATACATATACAATTAATTTATCGAAAAAATGTTATTGTTGTTACCGGGATTCGAACCTGGATCTCTTCCTATCCAGGGAAATGCATTAATCGATTATGCTACACCAACACAGTGAGTTGACGACTAATTTTTAAATTTGTTGCACTTTCAAATTGATACATTATTTGAAAGCCATCTTCTTTATATTTACGGATTCTCAAACACCTTGATGATAATTTATTTTTATTAAATTTTGGAAACATTAATACAACTTATATAAATTTTAAGAAAAACACATTCTTATTGTGAAGTTGCAATTTTATAGAACATATTTCTGTGATATTTTTAATACAAATTAAATGTATTAATTACAAAGATATACATGTAAAATCAATTTATACAAAAAATATTGTTGTTGCTACCGGGATTCAAGTACCTACATAATTAATATATTTGTACATCAAATAAATATATGTACCAAGCTCTGATCGTTACTAACAATAACACTCTTGTGAAATTTAACACGATAATATATAATATTATATTATATGTACTTGCACCTGCGTGTGCAATATGCGTGTGGTATTTGCGTGTGTGTGTAAGTAATTCAAAATATGAACTTATTGGGAAAAATATAATATCGCCATTTTTACTCAGGAAAGGTACCGGATTTAAGAGCAATATAGGTAGGTACTACACTAAAATATTTCGACTCTGCTAGTACCAAACTGGCTTCATATTTTCTGCTTCCTGCTCCTTCGTCTCTCGGTCCACGATCTGACTAGTCAAATTAAAATTATTTATATTCCTTACGACACAAAAAATAAATGAAATTTGCTAAATCCATCATTTTTTTATTATTATATATAGCTAATAGTAATATTATATATATAATATTTACATATATAATTATATTACATAATAATTGTAAGAAATATTATAAATTAGTTAGGGGGGATTTTCCGTAGATTAACAAAATAAATAGGTACAAAATAAAATCTTTTTTTTTTTAGACCACATTCGTAATTGTACTAAAGTATGATGTCTCCTACAGAAATACCTGTTCTGACATGAACAAAAAGAATTCTAATTATATTGTTGATAATATACAATTACCTAATTATTGAATTTAATAAAAATATATTTTACTTATAAACATCGAATGAAGACGATAGCACCTTCCTTTCCGAAGAAAGAACAGGAAATAAAGTTTTATAAATAATAATAGGTATATATAAATCCAATCTCACGAAAATATCCCAAGACTCAGTGAAAGAAGCCATCAAAGACAGACAAAATTATTTGAACCAGATACTTTTCCAAATAAATCCGTAGTCGCCAAAATTGTATGGGCTCTTTAAGATACATAACAATTTTAGACCCATTAGCGCGTGTCTTTGTATTTTTGATCCCTTGGTGATACAATATAAATTATTATTTCATTACTTTCAGTAATAACCAATATAACACATAAAATTATCCCTTGAAGAAAATAATCATACAATTTACTAATTTTTTAAATCTTTAATTTAATTAAACTAAAAAAAAAATATATTTTATATTTTTAGAAACCTACAAAATGATATAATGATTCTACAAATAAAAATATTCTATGAAAAAACAAAACTTTCAACAGATCGCACCACATTCCAAATTTCAAGTTTGTAATTAGTATTACAATTTTACAAACTTGAAATTATCATATCGTGTACAAGAATGAAATTTCACCCTCAAAGATTTAACGGAAAATTTTACAAAATATAGTCAATATTTATCAGCTGGTCAGTCTGCTCTCCATACAGAATACAACAAACTATCTATTGTCGCTTGTAGAAAACGAATGAACTGTGCCGGTCTTTTAGATTTAGATTTTAGATACCATAATTTTATCCGTGGACACTAGTGATGAACTCAAAATCACGAACCGTGAGTCAATCACTGATATATTTGAGTCACACTCACTATCAGTGATTGAATATCGTGATTCATTTTTTTATTTTATTTATACATATTTGGTTGTGAACCGTTATTCGGCGCATGTGTATATGAAACAAAAATATGGAATTACGTTATAATTCAAAATAAGCGTCATCTCGTAGATTCTGCCAAGACGTTTTACGAGTTTGACCCGAAATGCTGAGAATTTGACTGAAAATAAACTCACATCTTTCAACGATTTTCAATCTCTTTGTGATGATATTAAATTAGATATATATTAATTATATACATTCAAATATGTTTTTTAAGCAATTAAAGTTTGAATAATATATGTACATATAAGTAAATACGGTATAAAATATGTTTTTTATTTATTTTGTGTATTGTGATATCGTGCGGTACACACATATTAGAAATGAAGCTGTAATCACAGTCACAGTTATCAATCACTGATATTGTCGAATATCAATCACAATCACACCAGTGAGTCTAGAGTAGTATTTTTTCTCATCACTGGTGGACACACAACATTGATACTGGCTAACTTTCAACATTCGCATTAAGATTTACACAATTCATTTTATATGAACATTTCATTTTCATCTGAATATATATTGAAAATATAAAATAATTCTCTCTAGCGCCCTCTTTAAGACCCTTATAAGCTATCTAATGATATTGTTTTCGTGTTACAGATTTTACCAAAGCGCATCCCCTATTTCCTAAATATTTTAAATTTGACTCGATCTTATTAGTAAAATAACATTTTGGTACCATAATTTCGCTTAGGGTTGTTATTAGCAGAGGTTTGTCGTGGTTTATGTTAACAGAGGAGCGTGCAAGGTTGGGATTGTTGTAAATCAGTTCGTAAGAATGCAATAATAATTTATCATCGTGTAACCTGTTGAAATAAAATAAATTAGAAATCGCGTTGAGGGAGAGGCTTGGTGCTACGAGCTCTACTCCAAGCACGCGATTGTCAGTTGCAATATGTTACAATAATAATTAAATAACTTCATAAAAAATTATTACTCTATACTACAGTAGCTACTTTCAAGTCCGAGACAGTATTCTGTAGACCCAACAAAAATAAATATACAGAAAATAAAAATGTGGAAGAGCAGGTTCTCTTGTCATACGTCCCGTTGTGTGAAATTTTTTGCATACATCGCAAAAATCTAACTAACTTACCATCACGTTGTTTCTCCGCGGGGGTAGGCAAATAGGATAGAGTACCACGCTCTTCTGTCTTGACACACAATTCTCGCCTTATTCATATTCATAAATCTTCTCATACAAGCTCGCCGATTATTGAGGCTTTTAACAGGATCATTCTTCAGTATCTGGTTTACCTGGTCATGCCAAGTCTTCCACAGACGTCCTCTATTTTTGGTGCCATCAACACTTGCGTCATATATCTTACTTACCATTCTCTCTTCATATATCCGTTCTATGTGACCAAACCACCTTAGTGATCCTTTCTTAATCTTACCCACTATACTATGATCAGCTTTACATTATTTTCTTATTTTTTCATTCTTTACTGTCATAAATTGATCTGCCACACATACGCCTATGCGATCTCATTTCCACTGTATTCAGTCTACTTTCGTTCCTCATCAGCCAGCTTCAGGCGTCACTTACATGCATCGGTGTCGGTACCAGGACTTCATTATATACCGCTAGTTTTGTTGACAAGTTTGCATTAGCTTTAATTCCATTCAAAGCGCCGTTCACATTGTTTCCTGCAGTCACCCTCTTTTCAATATCTTTCTATCTTTCCGTTTCTATCAAACATACTATGTGTAAAATAATATAAAATATAATGCCAGTCGATGTTCGATATTACTTTGTACCATTGTACTACCTCTATAAAATTTAAGTAACCAAATAATTTTTTGTACTTTTATTCCAAATTCTAGGAATAATATAATTGCTAGGAGAACACATTCTTATTGTGAAGTTGTAATTAATTACAACTTCACAATAAGAATTTGTTCTTCTAATAATAAAGTTGTATCAATGTGTCTAAAATTGAATAAAAATGAATTGATAATTCTGGCGTCTGCTATCAGTTTACTCAAAGGTATTTGAGATTCTGTAAAAATAAGGTAGATGGCTCTTTCAAATAATGGAACGATTAAATGTATTAATATCAAAAAGGTAATATATAGGTATCGAAAATTGTCGCTAAAAATATTGTCGCTGTAGCATAGTTGGATAATGCACCTTCTCCGGTTAGGAAAGAGATCCAGGTTCGAATCCTGGTGGCGCAAAAACAATATTTTTCGATAAAATTGATTTTATATGTATATCTTTCTAATTAATATATTTAATTCATATTTAATATAATTGCGTTTGATTTTTCAAAATAGCACTATTAGAAATTGCGAAATCGTTATGCAACGTTTCAAGAGTAAAGATTATACTGCGATAGAGGGCCGGTCCGTGTTAGTAATGAGTAACGTCAACGTAATGGAAGCAGATATCCATAGTAAGCAGTAGCTTTTTCTCTGGATAAAGGTTTATACCATTTTCATAACGTATTATTCGCGATGAATTACTAACATTTGGGGAATCGATATTAAGGATGATTCACATCAAAAGTTATATAATATGCATGAAATAAGCACGTTAATGCTAAAAGGGGTAAAAATATTTTTGATTATAATCTCCTCCTAATGTTACTTCTCAACTCCAACAGATCCTGTTTTAGTGATTGTAACCGATAAAGCGTAGACAAATTAATGTATTAAGTTTTGCAAACATTTGTACATTGGTCTATAAACAAAGTAGTCTTCTCATTGTTAAGTATGTTTTCTTGTGACTATTAATAGCAATACCGATGTCTATTATTCACACAGTTTTTCTGAAAGAAAAATGTATTCTTCGGTGGAAAGAATGGTTTTCAAACTTATGTACACAATTTGAGTACGCGTATGTTTACTAAAAATATAGCAGCCCAACAAATATTAGTTACCAATACTTGATTGGAGTGGGTACGATGTAAATCCACTGACGCGTAGGCTTTTCATTTATAATTCACATTAGACAACATTCAACATGTCTTCTAACGCGAGTGTCATTTCAATAAAGTAAATATAATGCGTGTCTCACTAAAATATACGTATTATCAACTACTGCGGTTCCTCTAGTGACAGGCACCAGGCGTATTATGGTAAGGGTAAATAAACGTCAAAGATGAATATGTTGAGTGATGCATGTAATAAAATAAAACTTTTTTTTCAAAACATGTATTTATATTATTATGGAGATCTACAAATTTACATGTGATACAATAAATTTGAGTGATACCAATTTCAATTTTTGTATTAAACTAAAATCGGTATCTGTTTTAATATATTTGAGATATTCTGCAGGTGCCAGGTGGCAGGTGTCAGCGGTGTCTGCCAAATAACTTAGGTTGATGAATATTCGTATTAAAGTAATACAAAGACCACTCCTCTTCTAAATTCGAGGATTCTCTTTTAGAAAAGAAGTACAATATGTCTGTTATTGTTTTGTATTTTTCTTTATCGTATTTAATTTGTAAAAGCTTTTTTTTAAAACTAAATAGATAATAGGAGTACTGTTTAAGTAATCTCATATCGTTAAGTCTAAATACTAATTGCTAGTTTTTCGAATGAAAATAGCAAAAAGAGAGAACAAATTGGAATTGCAAAAAATACGTTATTATTTAACAAAAACTAATTGATAATTCTGGCGTCTGCTATCAGTTTACTCAAAGGTATTTGAGATTCTGTAAAAATAAGATAGATGGCTCTTTCAAGTAATGGTATGATTAAATGTATTAATATCAAAAAGGTAACATATAGGTTCGAAAATTGTCGTTAAAAATATTGTAGCTGTGGCATAGTTGGATAATGCACCTTCCTCGGTTAGGAAAGAGATCCAGGTTCGAATCCCGGTGGCGCAACAACAATATTTTTCGAGAAAATTGATTATATATGTATATCTTTCTAATTAATATATTTAATTCATATTTAAAAATAAAATGATTTATGGGTTCGTTACCATCTAACTAACTCGTGGAAAAATGTTTATAAACTAAAAGCAATCATTACCAAACTGCGCGGTCAGGGGGCCATCGGCTGTCGCCGATTGCTTGCTTGCTTGCGGGCGGCAATCGGCTTTCTGTTTCGTATTTTCGTTACCGATCGCTCCGATTTTCTTCAGTCCGATTTTTTTAGATACCGTTATGGATGTTTATCAGCAAAATGCTTGAATTAATTTTGTGGAATTTTTATTATATTGGTTTATTCACGGCTATCGATAAATGGTAAGAATTTTTAACCGATAAATCGAATTGATTAAATCTTCATTTGTTGGGTGACAGTTGGGTTCCCATTGTCATTTATTAAAATTTAATATAAATAAATTCACGATAAAAAATATTTTCTTTATACGTTCATAACAACACAATATACTGGCGTACAAAAACTGTATCAGCCTCACCCAATTTATTTCTAAATTAATCTTCTTTAATTTATGAACGGATAGGCAGGTATACGCGCATAATTTACCATACGCCATCAGGAAATTATGAATAAATTGTGAAAAATATTTCTTGAATAAAAAAGTGAAAAATTATCTGCGTTAACTCTAAAATATTACATTTTTTTGTTTAGTATTTTATAACATCTTTAAGATTGAAAAGTTCAACGGGGCTGTATTCTCTGTCTAAAATAATTTTATTTACACCTAGAAAATATCATGAAGAAAATCCTGGAAAACTGGAGTGGTAGAAACAGAATCGTCGGCCGTATAACCATTTATATTAAGTATACTGAACAAACTACGCTGCTAACAAGAAGTTCAAATTCAGTATGAGTAATTCTTTCGTGTGATTTAACAAAATAATGAAGTTCTCAATTTCTTATCAATTATAGCGAAATACAAATTACGATTATAGATAAAACAGAATGACAATGGGTTTCATAATCTAGAAGTTGTAAACGAATTTGTTTTTTTTGGTGTGAATACAAAAGGCGCTAAGTGTAGTCTTACTCCAGCACAAACAGACCGTAAAATTGAAAATAACACTAAAGTTCATTGCCATAATCACGCCAAAGTAGCCAACGCTCACATCAGACAAGTCCAAAAGGCCCAAATCTCTGTGCCTCACAATACATTGGTACTGATGAATTTCTTAGTGCTAATATGGACTAAATATATATAAAAAAGTAAGAAATAGAATAAAAATAAAAATCTGTTAATGTACATAATAATTATCGATATGTGCAGTAGTACCCAGTAGTTATATCGGGTTAGGGATCAGATCACCGCCGTAAATCGAAAATCGCCATAAAGCAAAGCAAAGATATTTTTGCAGTTGCAAGCGCATACAAATGCCTAAAAATGCACTTTCTTATATTATGAAATAACATTGGACATAATAAACCAAAACTCGTATAATTCGTATGATTTTAAACTACATATATTAGTCATTTTGCACGTGGGCCCAATTTTTTCAGTTAGGCATTGCCAAAGTCTGTTTATTAAGAGTTAGATATTTTTTTATATCTCTGCCAGTGCAAAGTTTGACGCCATTGAAATGTGGTGTTGGAAATTTCTTCACAAATTTTGGACGGTATGATTAATATTTCCATCCTTACCGAATTGGAAATCAAGACGCGCCTCGGTGGAGTGAGCACGCTACTCAAGACACATTGCGCGAGGCCTGGAGGAAGGCTGAGGCAGTAAGTTCACAAGATTCCCAGGACTGAGGGAACGACCAGAAAGACGAACAATATAATCATAACGAACGAAAGAATAACGTCCATTTACGTATGTATACTTCTTACTTACTTCTATCATTTCCTTCGGGTGTGGATAGAACATGTGGATGACAAAAATATGTCATTTTTGCGCAGCAGGATATAAATATAACGAAGCGAGGACAAAATGTGTTGTGCCGGGGAGAGTTTCACTTAGTTTGATTTGTTTCATCTATAATTCAATATTGAATCCTAATTGGCAAATGTGTATCAATAAAACCCCACTCCGGGATGACACGTCATTAATATAGTTACAACACATCGGGAGCACAAGGGCGAAACTATATAAATCGCGGTTTTTACAGTTAAGTATTGAATTGGCATCTGAAAAATCAATTCTATTAGTGACACAAAGATGAAACTCATAAGATAATTGGTTTTAAAGATAAGCTCGGATGTAATCAAAATGAAATGAAACGTTTAAAGACACATGAACGAAACGTCTCTTTTGCCATCGTAATCTTTCTTCAGTGTAGAGCGATATAATGGTAATACTGACGGAAGGGTAGTTTTGCCTTTGTGACTCTGACACTATTTTTGTCTGTAGTAGATTTAAAATAAATGTTTTGTAAATAACCATTGTTTTGTAGTTTCGCCCCTGATAAAATATTAAATCGTGAGAAATAAAAAAATGAATATTTAATTAATACGCGGACATCAAAATATAAAAGACATTCGAAACTAGTATGTATTTGAATTCTTGCTGTAGACATAACGTGTGACGCCTACATTATATAGATATACAAAATATCAAAATACAGTCAGAACCTTGTCCAGTCAAGTGTTATTTGCCTCCAAATCTTTACCAATTGAATGTCTTTGTTGAATATGATAGTTTGACCGAGGTAGATGTAATCGTCAACGTATTAAAATTGATTTGTTCTAATTCTAATCGGTAATAGTTTCCTGATTTGTTCGTCTTATCAATACTCAGAGTCGCACTTTCTTACAAAGGAATTTTAAATGAAAGATCGTGGCTCGGAGTATCTCAGCAACTCCCGCAAACACAATAATGTCATCAGTAAATCAAATAATGTTTATTCTTAACTTTTTTCAAAATAGCAACTTAAATATATCTTAGATAGTGTTGATGAATAGTTTGGGCGAAATGATGTCTCTCTACCTGGTACTACGTTATTTTGGGATCGGTTTGAGTAATACATTTATATCGACAGAGAGTCGTGCATTGGCATGTACGATTTTTTATGACATCGATATATTTACAGTCAACCTGGTGTTGCTGAAGCGCCATCATATCCCATATCTTAACTGTGTCGAAGGCTTTTTCAAAGTCTATAAAAGCAATGTAGAACATCGTGTTGCACTCATTGTTTTTATAAATATATATATATACAAAATATTATAATCTATCGTAGTGCCTTTATTCTTTTCTCAATCACGCTTGTTCTCTTGTTGCTCTTGTTCAGGGAGTTCAAATCACTTTCGTATAGTTTGTGGGTGTGTTTAAGAGCGATCGAAAGTTCGTCAGTTCGTCTTTATATCCCTTTCTGTACATTATTCTCGCTACGGTTCCCCACTTCTCTGGTCTTCAACATTGTAAACAATCGACGCATAGACAGGCGTTTCAAATTTACCGAAATATTAAAACTAGCTTTTAAATAGTATTAGTAAAAACATGACGTCAGCATAAAATTTTGCTGAATTATCGTACACCTGTTAAATAATCAGGAATTTAAGTCATGAATATTTAAATGTCTAAGATAAAATACTAAATATCTATTTGAAAAAATCTTTGATGTTCTAATAAGATTTATTCTAGAGTATCTTATCTGTGGGGTAGGACTTTCATAGAAGGGGTAAAATTTATTAGTATGCGTATCTGTCGAGTTGTACTTTTTATAACTTTACGACTGGTTCTGAAATAGCCATTCAAACATTAAAAACTAAATTATTTAAAAATATTAACACTATTTAAGAGATCTTTGCTTTTGACTACCAATCACTTCAGAATGTAACACTTTAATTTCTAAATTATATATGTAAAATTATTAAAATTTTCTCAGTCCAACCTTTGGTGTACGTTAAGAGGAAAGGGCGTTGGCCGAATATTTCATTTTCGGTGTCTGACCTTGGGAGCTATTTCGAGGAGTATGCAGGTTCAATCTTTGTTGAAAGCCGCGGATATAAAATAAGCCTTATCCGTCGGTCTATAAAATATTTTTTTATATACAAAAGGTCCTATGAATATCAGTAAGACCCCTAGATATAGTAAGTATATATTGATTTCTCTATTATGTTTTTCTAAAGACCTCATAAAAAATGTAAGATATGGTTGAGTTTCTTTATTCTAAAATTCCGAAATTTAGTAAAGACTGACGAAATATATTATTAGATATATTTTCACAAGCTCAAGATTTCTTTGACGAAGAGAATTTGTTTCTCTTATTTTTCATATTACTATTTTCATGTTCTGTATTTGGCTGAAAGAAGAATTGTCTATTTTTTGTCATCTAGTTGGTTTTCTGTACTGTCTAAGACTTTGAACAGTGTTTTTCGAACGGTGTGCCGAGAGTTTTTTTCCTAGTGTGCCGCCTTCATTTCTAATTGTCGAGTATCTTGCTGATGCTCGGTGTGGCGTGCGAGTTTGGCAGAGGGCCGCTTTAATAAAATATTGAAAAACACTGATGTAGACAATATAAACAAAAACAACGTGAGTCAGCAGATTCTTAAGTGTTTCGTATGATGTATAGGTATAGTTATTTCCAATAATTGTTGATTTTATGTAGAATTTGGATTTGATATAGTTTATTCACGATTATTCAAATTTCTTTAATTTATTTTTTCTTTCTTTAAAGAGTTATTTGTAAGTTGATATTATATTGTATTTTAAGTGAGTTGCAAATGTGAAAGATTTTTGTAAAAGTTCTAGAGCTTTTTAGGTAATTTCTTCCTTCTGCCTCGGCTTCATGTTCAGGGGGGAGGCATCTAGCCTAACTGGTTCTTTTTTTAAATATTGAAAAGTCAAATGGTTATGAAATGAAAGAATATTTTTATGTAAGAAAATTTATAATCTATATTTTAAGATACTTGCATGTGTTGAAAGTGGAAAATGAGCAATTTACTTTAATACTTATAAATAAGGCTATTCAAAAATAATTACAATTAAATGAATATTAAATATTTGTGTTCATCATGCCAGCATTAATTTCTCTGCCAAATTGTCTATATTGACGCTTGTCTGATGTTGATTATTCAGGTCCCTCACGTAAGGGATTACCTCTTAGGATGGTTCTGGATCCTGGACGTGAAGTGTGGTCAGCTCATTGTGGTGCCAGCGTAGAGTGACAGAGTTCAGGCTTGTAAGACGATGACGAGATGATGGCCAATTATCCAGGCAAACCGGGACTCTGGACGCGATATTCTGATGCTATAGTGACAGTCTGTTCTCGCTACACCGATTATATTCATCAACTTTTTGATACTTTCTCATTTACGATTAAACGCAGAGAACATCACAGTCTAAGCTTAAACTCGAAGCGCACAGTTTAAACTTTCCCCAGAATTACAATCTATGAAGCGCTTACTTGATACTTTTAGAGACGATATTGATTTTATTTTCGAATTGAAAATGAAATCTCGCCTTAGACGGAGCCACTTCTCACGGCGGAGAATATCAGAGGACTGGTCGCCTATGGCGATGCATCCCTCAAGGCACATTTACCTACGTGACTCTAGTCATGTTTGCTGGATTACCGCCGCTGCACCCAAGCTGTGTCGGTCCAGCTGCGTTTAATAATACCGAGTTTTTATGACCGTCCGTCCCTTACTTTGGCTAAGTACTTTTGTAGCCTTGAACAAAATATTGTTTTGGGTAATTTTGCATTTTAACAAGCTTTATGATATTAATAGTAATTTTTAATCAGATAATTTTTCATTAACTATAGATATTGAGATATATTTTTAGTCATATTTTATGCGTTTTGTATGCATTTTTACATTTTAATACATTTGAAATTATAATTAAGTGAATTAATTTTTTTTTTTCACTTCTTGATGTCCTTTTATTTGAAAGGTTTAAGTTGTTTGTATTAAAAGTATCTACCATAAGTGGAAAATGATAGGTATTTTTATTTTCCAAACTTATAGAAATACAAATATGAGAGTACGATGGGATTTCTTGATAACATTATTAGTTTTATTTGTGTATTTGTATGGATATTATGCGAAAGCTGTCAGATAACCATTTTATATTTGAAAATTGAAAAGGCCATTAGAATTTTTTTTTTGATTTGTACCTTTATATCTTAAGTTATTTTTTAACTATCAGAATTAATATTAGTTACTAATAATTATTATAAAGGCACCGCAAAAGCTACTCACAGTAATGTTATATTTTGGAATAAATATTAGTTTCCTTGACGTGATGCTGGTTGCAGTTTTGGCAACGTAGAGATTTCGTCTATAACCTATTTTATACATGTCAACGTGCTCGTTCTCACGATTCCAACTGAACATATCCAATTTTAACGAAACCTTTTAGGGCAACCTTAGATTCAGATGGTCGTACTATTCATTCGTTTTGTAGACGATATTACCGTTAATTAATTTGCCATTTGCTGCATAAATATCTATTTCTGCTAAAATTATTGATAAAATTGTTTATTTTATTAAGATATTTTTTAATCAAAATATTTTAAATTTGCTTACTGAGAACTTTCGCGGTGTTGTGTTTAAACAAAAAACCAACATATGTTAAAGTATTTTTCTACTTCACAGTATTATTTACTCATTAAGGGTTAGCCCGTTCTAAGACATTGCATCTATCTCTTAAAATGTAATTTATTTTTAATGATATTATTTACCGGTGTTAGTCCGTCTTAGCTTTGTGATTAATAAATAAGTAAATGAATGAAATAAAAATAAAATTTAAACCTGGTTTCATTACTTTTCCTTGATAATTCTTGATTAATTTAGATGTACATTTCAAGCATCTCATTGAACACCGCATTAAATGTATATTGATGTATATTGTCACTGGGTTCCTTATTATTCGGACTTTTATTTAAATTTTAGCCTATGAAAATAGCATTGTCGTATAAGTTTTGTTCTCCATATTAGATTTTTAAAGTGTCAGAATTGGGCAAAGCAAAACAAACTTAAAAAAATATTTTTTAAAAGATTCCTATTAAAAATTCAGCACCGAAAGTTTACATATCAGTTTACTTTGAATATCAAAGAAAATTGACAATTCACTTAGATGAAATATATCAGATTTTTTTCAAATTTATCTACAATGTTTCCTTTTAAATTTACCTACACAGAAACGTTAGACAGAAAGCTGGTCTTCTATGATACGTTTTCGATAGATGAGTATCCATCCATCAATAATTACTCGAGGTAAATTACGTTTATTGTAACACGTGACTTTAGAGTCAAATAAAGAACAGACATTTTATAAAATTGAAAAAAATCCTGCTCGTAAAGAATGGCATTACTTTGTGTCAGACATTACTCAAGTGAAATTTAATATTTTTCGTTTTATTCACATTTTAGAGGTCTGTAAAATATTATTTCATTTTGGTGATGAAAAGACCAATTTATAGATATTTGAAAAACCAATCATTTCAAACGAAATGGCGGCCATAAAACGGAGGGCGGGTTACTGACATGGCTGATTATCGAAATATATTCCGGCTGACCGATGATGGGTCTCGCCGAGCGTGCCCGATGTGGGCCAAAGATGCCTGAAATATTCTACAATCAGATTTAACAAATGTGAAAATATTTATTTCATTAATAGTTATGATATTTCAATTAATTTATTACATTAAGTATTTAATCAATTCATATATGTTAAATATTTATTTTAAATATTATTATAAAGTATACATTTTTTTTTTCTTGAGGTTTTTAGTATTATGTAGGTAGTAAAGTTGAACCTGAAGATCTGCAATTGTCAGCGAAAAAACGAAGGCTGTTGATTAATTTCCTGTTTACTTTAATGACTTTTTGAATATCATCTATGGCATCTTTAATGGCAAATTCTGAGTAATAATTCAGTAAAAGAAATGCATCCTTGCTTTACGCCTTTTAAAATTCGAACTTAATCCGACATTAAATTAAGTTGATTATGATTTGAGTTGTTTGGTTCCCATATAGCTTTTATATTAATCTAATGACTGTTACAACTAGTTAATTTATTTTAAAGTGTTTATTATTAATTAACAATGTCGTATGTCTTATAATAATCTAAAAAACGGATAAACTAATTTTAATTTTAATTAAGTATTTTTGCTAGAAACTGCTTAGATAAGAGCTACTCGACTAGCAAAGTCATTTCTAAATTCGAATTTGGTAGCCAACGTATCCTTATATAATTAATTTTTCAAATGACTACCATATAAAATCTTAAAATACCTTAAAAATGTGACTGATTAGACTTATATGTCTAAAATCCTTCCACAATAATTTGCAAATATAATTTTAACCAATCTGTAGGAGGTGTCTAGTTTTGTATATTGGATACAATTAACGAAGACTGTATATTTCCATGTTTCTATACAGTATTCATCGAATTATCTCCATACAGTTTTCATCGAATTTTATAATTTTTGTACTGATGTTGTGAATTACTGGGATTTTTTTATTTCTATTCGATGGTTTTCTGTATTCTGACGTCAAGATTGACTTTTAGTTGACGTCAAGTTTAGTTTTTATCGGACCTCTTATTTCGTACCACATAATATGTATGTTATGTTACTCGTGCATGTTTATCCATTTCATTAGGCCTGTCTCTAAGTAGCTTGTGAATTAAAAATTGTGTAGTATTTTAAGCCGACATTTTTAGTTACTCTTTAACTCCTACGTTTTAACGGAATGTAAGTATTTTTTAAGATTGTATAAATATACTTAAGTTCTGTGTACGATTTATTGTGAAAAAAAGGTTTTAAAGTATATTATAATTATTTCTTATAAATATAATAACGTTTTACGACGTAACTGGCAATTTCTTGTGTATTATGAAATTAATTACATATCGTGCGGACGTTATTTAAAAAAAACAAATATCACCAATACATATCCAGATATTCCAAATAGTTTATCGTATATACATACATTTCTTAGTAATATATTAATATACACATTAAGATTTCAGCTATTTTTTAATAATTATTTAATCCAAGTCATGTCAGTCTTTATGAAATGTTTGTCAACCATTTAATTTGGGAACAATGAGTGAATAATTAAAAAAATATTCGTCACTTGTACGTTCGAGCTTAATATTCCTACCCCGAGGTTCCTCAGATACGCGGCCAGGTGTGCACGGGGTGCTCGGCGCGGGCGGGGAGGGCGAAGGGGAGGCGACGCCAGCCGCCAGTCAGTCGCGGGCCGTCGCAGCGTCGGGACGCCTCCGCTCGCCGCCGATCGAGTCGCTCGTAGGACGCATAGCCACTCAAAACAGTGGGCCCCACTTAAGTGGGGAAGCAGTCTCTAAAAACTGAAATACAAAATCTTCGAAAACGAAATAACTGACGCGGTGGAGAATTGAGCGCGGCGGGGCGGCCACGTTGCCCGAGAGTAACATGTGGTCGGCGCCGACACGACAGCGCGACTTTCAAACTTTCCAGGGGAAAGCGAATCCAAAAGTTTGAATCTTTAGCGGGGCTCGAGACAATAATCCGCCAAATGTTTTGATCAGAGAGAGAAGGAAAGTGAAATAAAAAATAAATAAAGTTTCACGCGAAGTACCTACTGAATGGTCGTGCATTTGTCGACAGTGAAGTGGTGAAGGGGGTAGTAATTGGTTTTGCAGTGGCGGAGCATGGCAGCCTTCGGCAGCCTCCGGGGTGTGTGCCCCCCTGCCGTACATACTCACTGAGAAACAGCCAAAATGGTGCAAATTCACATATCGGTATTTATGATTCATATTTATTCAATATTTTGTACTCGTTTCCAAAAAATTAACAGATTTTAAGCAATTTGGTTGTGATGCATATTGAAAATGACATTTCATAATATAATTAATGATTAAATGGTGAAAAAATGTTCACATAGTGAACACAGAGACACCAAATACTAGAATTTTGTGACTGATGGTCTTGATGATGCTCAAATGCACCTTATACATTTATTTCTTTTACCTAAACTAAAAGGTGTCACTAAAGAAATTATAATTTAATACTTATGTCAAAAGCGTTAATCATTGTGATTTTTGTGATTCAAATACCGTATTATTATCATGAAGGAAATTTAAATCAATGCCATAATTGAGATAAATTCAAAGAATTATTTATAAAAGTACCATAATTAAAACAAATGTATATTATATTATTAAATTATAAATATTGCGAATGATTATGCATCGAACTTTTAGTGTTACCTCTTATACTAATTAGTAACTTAAATGAATTTATTTAATATAAATGCTATTTCATAATTTCTATTGATTAGGAAACCATGTTTAATAATGTAACTCAAACATATGCATAATTTTTGTTTTGTGTATGAATCTTCAATAAAAAATATAAACAGCGTACACCTACATAGTGCATTTGATTGAATTATATTTAAATTTTATATTTTCAATATGTTTGATAATAATTATTACCTATAAATTGACAAAACAGCTCCATTTATTTGATTTCAACGCTACCAATATATAATATAAGCAACGGGTTATTGAGGCGTCTAAATTTTATTGTCGCTGAGCATGCCTTGATCAAGAATTACATTTTCATTAATTACCTATATAACGGATTATTTGATTGGTCTGCTCTGGTACAGTTATACATACATACATACATATTGTTATCATAACCCCAATCTAAATAGATATTATACTGTATATATTCAAATGTTACTTACTTACTTACTTACCATCATGCCGTAGGCAGAGAGGATAAAGCACCACACTCTTCCGTCCTGACACACAATTTTCGTCTCGTCCATATTCATACATCTCCTGATACAAGCTTGATGATTATTGAGGCTTCTAACAGGACCATTCTCTTCCAAGTCCAAGTCATCCGCGGACGTCCTCTACTTCTGGTGCCATCAACACTTGCGTCATATATCTTTCTTACCATTCTTTTCTCATTCATCCGTTCCATATGATCAAACCACATAAGTGATCCTGTCTAAAACTTACTCACTATACTAAGATCAGCTTTACATTCTTTCCTTATTTCTTCATTTTTTACATGAACACTCTGTCATAAATATGACAGTGTTCAAATGTTGATTATATTATTTTTTACTTGAGTAATATAGTTAATAAATATTTTTATATAACACAACCATACATCCAGTCAATATAATTTAGTAAGCATCTACTTAACCTGTGTTTTATAAAAAAAAAATAACATACATACGTATAGACAATGTGCTGGTAAGTGGGATGTAGTATATAGTATATAGTAAAGAATGAAGAAGAATATGATCATTTATTATTTATTTATTCACATATTATTCTAGCCCTACTGGACTTTACCTGTTCTGAAGTAAACATTAAGATATATGTTAGTTTTTAGTACACAACCTTAAAAATATACAAATTCGGTAATTTGACATATTAATTAAAACAATCAATAAGTTAAAAATACTAAAACAATAATTAACACACAAAATAAAATAATGACAAAAACTGTATAATTACATATTTTTGAAAACATTAGTTAGTAAATACTTAAAAATATTATACGAGAGAAATTGATTTAATTTGTCAATACAGGGAAGTCGGTCATTCATCATTTTCGAATTTTATGATTGAACGTTATCATTTCAATTAAAATATCAAAATATTGCAAAATATAAATGTTAGAATCATAAATATACTACTTATTAAAACAGTATCATTCATTGTAGATCGATCAACATAACACGGAACATATTTTAGTACAAGTCTGGTTTCACAGGTATGATATTGTAACCGATACAACCACGCTTGATATCAGATCATTCTGTATATGTTTGTTTGCATATAAAAATGATTTTGACGAATTACTCTACACAGCTATTGAATTCTCTTAGATAAAAAAATATACGTAAAAAATTGAAATTTAAAAAAATATTTATCGTAAATATTGTTGTATTGAATTTTCTGTATTAGAAAAACTAGTCCTATCCTAATTTTTTTTCCAAAAAGTCAATTTCCACATATTTCGTCATCGTAATAATTTATGTTAGGTACTAGATTTTTTTATAAAGTATAATTTAAAAAAATATATATATTTATTGTAAACTTTACGTTGTGGCTTTTATTTGTTTTAATATAAATTATTAAAAAAATAGTTTTTAACCAGATTAATGAGATTAAATTGAATACACCGTTACGGTTTCGAAAAATACCATAAAAGTGGTTAAAATCAATGTTTAAATAATAATTTATATATATATCTTTTATAATTGAACTTAGACAACATTAGAACAATTGGACATGTGGCTTTAGTTAGATTTATTGACATCCTGATGAAGGAAAAGGTATTTTGCGAATTCGGTTGGATTCTCATAAAAGTGGTTTAAAAACAAAGTTAATAAATAATTCAATAATTTATTAAATTATTAAGAAAAATACATTCTTATTGTGAAGTTGTAATTATTCAGAATGCAAGTCTGTGATATACATATACTTTCAAATAATGGATCGATAGATGTATTAATTAATATGAAAAGTGTAACATATGGTTTCGAAAATTTGTCGTTAAAAGTACTGTCGCTGTAGCATAGTTGGATAAATGCTTCTTTTGGATTGGATTGGAAAGAGATCCTGGTTCGATTCCCACTAGCAACAACAATATTTTTCGATAAAATTGATTTTATATGTATATATTTTTAATTAATACATTTAATTAGTTTTTAATTTATTAAATATTAAAATAAACCTCCAAAAGCTTCCAACTTGTTCTCAGAATGTTGTGACTCAAGTTCAATGCAACAGAGTGGCATTAATTTATTTCTAATTAATTATCTTACCCTCACACCGTTTCTCCGCATAGGAGATAAAGGGGATAGATTGCTACATATCTACTACTCTTGCCTCATTAACTTGCATTGAAGGCCGTCCTTTAGTATCTGGTGTATCTGAATGTACTTTCAACACTCGCCTCATATATTTTTATTACCATCGTGTCCACACTCACGCATTCCACCCCCAAACCATTTTAGCAAAATTCTCTGTATTCTGTTGACACTGTTACAAATAGATCTACACGTGTTTCTCATTCTATCACGTACATACATCTGAGAGACCGCATTTAGTCTACTTTTTATTTAGACAATTCCAAGCTTCACTTTCATAATATATTAGTGCTGGCACAGAATATCAGTAGCGGCAGATAGTCTCGCTTCCGATGACAAATTTCTGTTAGCGAACAAAGCATTATTCACTTTATATTTCGCAGTCCCTAGAAAACATATTTACTTCCCAAATACACAAACTCATTAAGTTGTTCTAAGCATTCATTATTTACCATTATGTCACATTTAGTCGCACTTTGATCTCTACGGAAAACTACTTGGCCAGGGGCCACCTGATAAAAAAATATTATTTAATCATTATAAAAATCTATTTCACTTGGTTTGTATCACCCGCTACTTATCACTTATTTCAGATGCGGAAATAAACCTCGGTCAAGATTCTATTTATTTCATTATCATAATTTACTTCCGTGTGAGTGCGATAAAATAACAAATCGCATAAATAATAATTATTGTTAGAGATATTCTTTTCCGTGGGAATTTTCATTTCGCATTATTATTTTTACTAGCTGATGTACCCGGCATTGCTCGGATATATATAATATTATCTTAAAAAACCCTCCAAGAATATGACATTTTCACGAAGCTTCTACCCTACTCCCTCTTTGCAAGCGTCTCAACAGAACCATCACGCTGCAATATTTTTAAAGTAGGACTAACTTTTGATGATGAAGGCTATAAAATTTTGTTGTCTTTTATCTTCACTAGTAGTCAGAGACCTATCTTATCCGTTGTGAAAAGAACTCCTAGATAGCCATTCACTATGCTCTTAGAATTTTTCATCGCGTCATATCATATGGAACTGGCGTCTCTTCTAGAATAGATCGCGTTTTTTATAAATGGTTTCCTGAGGAAACCAAGGTCGACGTTTCGGCACGGTAACACGTGCTATTGTTAATACGTTGCCTCAAAATTTATTTATATCTCCCGCAAAAAAGTACGGTTGTACCTACCGTAATTTTTTGAGGCAATGTAGGCAATGTAAAAAAACAAGATCAAGCCTAGAAGAGATGCCATTTCCATATACTAGTGCTCGCAGAAACATTAAATCAAATATAATACGAATATTCCATAATATAAATATAAGATTTTTACTGTTAATAGATTAAATAGAAAGTGTTTACTAAAAAATGTAAAAGCTTCCTGTAATTAATTAAAAATACATCGAATGGAACAGGAAAAAAAATATTTTCCGAAGCACCCGGATAGAGATTGGGTCAAATTTGTGTCGGTATTACAAAAAGTTTCCCAATATGATATCATAAAAGAGCAAAACAACCACACAAGGAACGGACAACGGAACATAAAAATGAGGTTCAAAGCATTTTATTAGGTAAAAAATATACGAAAAACTTCCACATAAAGAAGGGGTCGTTTCGAGACAAAAACTACGGAAATGTTTTGGAAGTGATATTGCTATCTATTTTTAGGGTAAACTTGATTCACTGTATAATAAATTACAATAAAATTATTTTTTGACTCCCAACAAGTCCGCGTCTCCTAATAATACAATCTACATATCTATTATATATGTACATACTTAACGATATTAATAAATAAAATATCCAGAACTTCGTCCGAAATGAAAATAAATATTTTAAAATCTCGAAAATCTAAAAACAGTAGCGCATTACTATCGAGAATAATTTAGATAGTTCTGATTTCTAAGAAAAACATATTTCGCATTATTTTCATAAATAAAGTAAGGCGCATCCTTTAATAATAAGATTTTAAAATTGAAAGCACTTCTTTTAAGCTACCTACGTCTCGATGTAGTGTTGAATAAATAATAGTTGTGTGAAGATTTTAAAGTGTTAACATTCTATTGTTGGGTTATGTTGGGGCGGACTTTTCTTTCATTTATAAGAATACATATAATTGAAATTTTTCTAGTGTGCTTTAAAATCAATGGATTTTAATGTTTTATATATACTTGGTCACATAGTTGAATAATTAGGTGAAATAGCGTTATAAAAAATAAATTTGCTCGATCAAACGGGTTACGTGAATACGGAATTGATATAATGCGTACTGCCCGTGTGCTCTGTTCCCTCAACAATCCGATTGAATCCGCACTTGGGCAGAAAATTTCATCATGTACCGTTTGATGTGGGCTATCTTTAATATATTATCTTGACGTCATCGTCCCAGCGATTGCAACGTACAAGGCTGTAGTACATCTAAAGCGCCATTTTTTCTCGTTTTTAAAATGCATCAAATAAAATGCAATGCATGCATGAAAATAAAAAAAATCGTTTAATTACTAAAGAAAATATCATTATTATTCAGATAGGGCATACAAATATCAGATATCTCATAGACAAAGATATTTTTTAATTATATTTAATGGAAAATACATATAGAAATATGGGATAATTACAGGGCTTTTGACCTGTCTTCGGTTGGCTTATATGATCACGTTATATATATAACGATTATCAATTCTCACCCCTCAATGGATATCCAGTAATTGTGTGTTCTTGGACATATTCAAACATTACTAAAAGAATATATTCTTAATTTGTGTATTACTGTTTGTTCGAGGAAAGATACTATGATAGCATCGAGACCCGTCGGTATTTAACTAATCAAAGTATTGTAGTTAATACAAAGATACTTGTTTAAATTAATAATTATATATAAACACAGAATTAACGCTATGAGCATTAAGAGTATATTAAATTATGTTAAAGATAAATAGACAAAGTATAAGTATACAACATGCTGTCAAATAGAAAACATAACATAATCATTTTCTTAATTAATCACATAATCTTCATCTATCGATCGCTAGAAGTAATTTTCCTAATAGGTACGTTTATAGTTTTCATTTTATGAATTATTAGCGGTCCGTGCTCGGCGATGTCCGGGATTCAGATTTAGTTATAATTTAAAATAGATGCATGAATGCTAGTTTTTAAACAAATGCATTTTTTTGTGTAAAAATGTGAAACGATTTTGTCAATCAATAATTGTTATCTAGAGCGCAACCGAGCAAAATTTGGAACGAACTGCATTCATTGCAATGCACATTTACAACAAATGGAGGAGTGAAGTAACCAGAAGGAGAGTGTCAATTATTTGCTTAGGAGGCCTAAAGAGTAATTATGCAAAATTTGATTTAGATTGCTCAAAGGTGTAGGATTGCACAGATATGTATATATGATATGATACATACATACTTATTTGTATCAAGATGCTAACTAAGGTTTATATTTATATATTATCGTGCCCTTGGAACAATAAAGTTAATTTGACATTTACACCAAACTGCGATATAGATGTCTCATAGAGACGAAGCTATTATTTTTACACGGGAAGTATGGAAGTCATGGGTATTACAGGGCTTACGACCAGTCCTCGGCTGGTTCACCAATTCTACCCAAAGTCGATTACAACACCTATCAAATTTTTTGAAAATTGTATACATGTTTTTACCATGCAGAAACCTTACAAGTATTTTTTTACAACTATGCTGCCGTCATCTATGGTTTGAAATTTGATATTCATTCCCTTGAAACAGCATAGATTTCTCTAATGAGAATCTCTTTGTTAGAGTATGAAAGTCCATACTTCCCATTTAAAAATAATAACTTCGTCTCTATGAGACATCTATAATACATATTAATGACAATACCTGTGCGGATAAAAATTCAGTAATTGTGTGTTCTTACAAAAATTTTGACATACTCAAAATATTGAGATACTGAGTTTTAGAATTTTTAATATAAAATTTTAGATTTCTTTGGCGGAGTTTGGTTTTGGTCATCGTTTATGTCTATACAAAAATATCGATATATAATTTAGAGGAATAAAGTAAACTGGAGGAATAAAGTAAAGTAAAATTTTGGGCACGTTAAATAATATAATATAACTCATATATTTTATTTGTATTTAAATGAAGAGTTCTTGTTTTAAAAATAAATTATAAGTGCTATGTTACTAAATATAAAATTGTTTTTTGTTATTTCCTAAACTACTAAGAATTGGACACATTATTATTATAATTTTGATACGAAAATGTCAAAGACACAACATATACAAATTTTACCTAACGACATTACATTAAAAATATTATAGAAAAATAAGTTAAGGTTTAAACGTTATCACTATCAGAAAGTTGCGTGTTCAAATCGAGATCATCAATTTTAGAGTTTACCACTTTAGAGGTAATTTTATGTGAGGTGTTGGGCAGGGGTGGAGTGCGTAGTTTACCGTATTGAGGATGTGCGAGAATTTTATGTTCCCAGGTTAGAAATAATTTGAAGGTTATGAAATGTATTGTGTCCTGTGATGAGGATGTTGCATATCAGAAGGTATATATCCAAGGGTACCGACCTCTGATCTCGGGTTCCCATTCGGTGATCGAAATCTAGGTATGTCGTTTGTATGCATGTTAGTACTTAGGATTTAGTGTGCAGTAAGTCAGGTAATATATAATGAACTGATAATACCTTCGATTCAGGTACACTAAATTTATTCAAGGTAAGGTTATAAAGGTTCAATTCTTTACTTAACTGACTCGATGATACAGAGTGCGGCACGATAGCTGTTGGCGTAATCGCGCCCAAGAGAAAATGGCGCAGTGCGCGAATTATATTTTTCATACTAGTGTAGTGTCGAATTTAAAGGAGATGTGTATCCTAAATTATTTATTTATTTGAGAAGAACATCCAATATGACCAATACTAAAAATACAGTGATGCACTATCTATGGCTTTGGGCCTTTTATTTATTGTTTTGGGGAATTAATGTTTGGATAAATTATTTTACGTATTAAGCTAGGAGAGGAATATAGAATATATAATTTATAGGATGTATCTTTCGCTAACTTCCATTAAAATATTATTAGGCTAATGATTTTAAACATTTATAATGGTTGGGTGTTTTTCCAATGCATCAAATATAGTTTCTACCGGGAATTTGTGGCTTTTTAAAATTACGTGTATATATATATTTGTTATATTATGGTTATGTGGTTCTTCTCATTTGTACTTGTACGTATATGTATTGTCTTTTATTCATCCGAAATGTTATTATGTCTAAGATTTCTTATGTGAACTTTTCGCCTCTTTACTCCGCTGTCTATTTCAGCTGTATTATAAACATTTAATTTAATGAGAGTATATGGGCCATTCTTTATTCGTTTTATATATTATCTTATTTCTACTGGTGATTTTTTAAAATACTTTTTGTAAATGTTTTATTCAGTTTATCTGGTGGTTTCCTCGCTTTAAGGATTTTAAAATTTTTGTTTGCTGTTTTTTTTCGAACTCGATCATATACCTGTACGTTTAGTTTTGTTTTTAGAGCCAATTAGGTATTTTTTATTGCGTGTAGCGTCATGTAGGCGTCGATTAATGGAGTGTTTAAATAATAGTTCTGTTGGCGTAAAATCTGTTGTATGTATCATGCATGGCATTATTATAAGTTGTTACAGCGTATTTCAATGACATATTTATATTATCTTTACAGTTTTTCTTTATTAATTTTGTTAGTTTGCTTGGTGAGATCTAATGTTCCCTCTAAGTTTGGATCACGGTGTGTGTATAAAAAATCTTTTATGCAATTTTAAGTACCAATGCTGTTATTTGTGCGCTGGGAAAAATAAGAAAAACATTACTCCAATACGGGATTTTATTGAGTTTTACTTTGAATACAGTCTATTATCGCATTATTTATTTTAAATTCTATATATGTGCTGTTTAAAGATCAGTTTTTTAATAATCTTGGTTATTTAAACATCTTCCGCTGTTTCTGCTGGGGTAGAGTCGTTTTAATAGAATTGTTCTTCTGCAGTGCAAGTTATTTTCGGGTTGTCGCATCGTTCTCATTGTTTGACTAGATGCGCTGTCTTTCATTGGTGCGATTCGTGAAATGTAGCGGTAAGTTTTGATTGAAAATTGATTTCTGCACGCTCAATTGTGCGCTTGGTGGGGAAAATTTTCTATACGGGTAATTTTTGTTTTTAAATTGCGGTTTCTGGTTCTGTATCGGCATATGTTGTTATTGCCATTGGTTTCGATGCCTGTTTTAATATTTAAATTGCCGGTTCACATTCTGATAGTTTGACTAATTGTAAGGCGGAAATGACGATTTACCTTGAAGCGTCCTCGCTATTCCCAGTGGCGCTCTCATACTGCTGGCTTCATACACTTGTACGAAGTTGGCATAATTGTTTTGCGAATAATAATATTTATTTTTCTTCTTCTAGTTTTTCAGTCTTACGGCCATGTTAGTTTGTCCCGTGAAGCCTTTTAAGAAGACTTGCCATACTGTAATAGAGGTTGCCTTTAAAAAAAATTCTTCAGTTGATATTTCTAATTGCTGCACCTTTACAATTGGCGAACTCCTGGCGTCTTGAATTTGTATACCAAATTGATAGGCAGGTTCGCCATTATTGGATTTTAGATATAGTAAGTCTTGAATGAGGCAGTTCTCATCTCTCTGGTCGCCAAAATAGTTTTGAAGAAGTGTTCTCACACCAGTTCAATTTTTTGTGTCTTCTCTATTTCCCAATAACAACAAGGCCTTTCCTTCTATTTTGCTGATTATTACTCTAAGGAGGTATCCGTTTACAGGATTCGCGCGGTTGGCGTTATCAGCATATAGTTTAATTAAATATTCGCAAGCGCTCAAGAAGGTTGCCCATTGAATCTCGGTATTAAGTTTATAACGTTTTAAGATACGCCGTTAATCGTAATAATTTTTATCTATATTTGATTTTCTTGAATAACTTTTATTATGATTAATAAGTATTATTATTATATTTTCTTCAACAAACTTTAATTATAATCTTGCTGTATATTTATTATTATTTTAGTTATTATACATATTTTTTTTTTTTATAAACTTATTGTAAACATGCTTTATATTTATTTTAATTTTAATTGGTATTTAGTTTTAACTATCTATTATAAACATGCTGTATACATATTATTATTTTAATTAATATTTAATTTTATGTGATGTATATTTATTTTAGTTCGTATTTCATTTACTTCAACTAATTCTTCAACTTATTTTATTTATATTTTTTTTATTTAACTTTTTTTTTCTTCACTTGGTTTAAATTGATTAATTTTTATTTTAAAATGATTTTTTCACATAATTTTCAATTTTATTTTAAAATGATTTTTTCACATAATTTTCAATTTTATTTTAAAATGATTTATTTAATAATAAATTTTTATTCACTTCATCTAATCTTCAATTTATTCATTTTTTAATTTAAACCGTTTTCTTCATATTCAACATATTTTATATTTTCATTAAATATTCAATTTATTTATTTAAAATTTTTGTATTTCAATATTTTTTTTATTTTCACTTTTTATTGAGTTGTGTCTTCCGATTAGCCAATTGTCTTCTTAGTTTGGTCCTCTTAGTACGTCCCGTGGATGACTGGTTCTGCGGTGCGAAGTCTTCAGTGGTTCGAATCCTCGATTAGAAATTGAAACATGAGAAGAGCTTTATCGAAGCTTCCTTCGAAGATCCTACAGAGCTGCGCCAATTATATTTCTCACACCCGCATAGTGTCGAATTTAAAGAAGTATATTTTATATACACCTTGTAAGATACATTTATTAATTTACTTGAGAAGAACCTGTGGCTTCGAATCTTTTATTGTCTATATCCTTAGTTCTCGGTTAATATAAACATTCTTTGTTTTAAGGGAATATTTTTTAGGCTACCAATAAATAGTTTTGATGAGTTCATTGAACAAGCTGGTTAACATAAACACCAACCCTTGGGATCTCAAGTGGGTTTAAATGTAAACGCGTTCGTTGACCTGACTACTCTAAAGCAAAGGATCACCATAAGAATTAGTATGATAATTAATTTGAATTAATTGTATATAATTTGATAAGCCGTAAAGTAAGTAGGTAGACGGATTATAATACAAGAACTCGAGCGCCTCTTTGAGAACGCGATATTACTGCTGGCTGTGTTCAGCATGTGATGGAAAGCATCACCGTAAAACCTTCAAATTCATTAAGTGGGTGTGCAACAATTTAATTATACTTTGTAATCTTTTCCTATCAAAATAATTAGATTTGATTCATCGATCTCGCGGGTCAAGCGGAAATACTACTGCACTTTGATGTATCGGTGTGTGTAGTAGGTACCTATTGCACTGTGAGTGCCATAAATTTTAATTATTGAACGTCATCATTGCCGAACTCAAAATATCCGTCAGAAGTTAGAGCTGAAATAGAAATGGCGAGGAGAACGGCCTGCAGTTTTCAGGTGTCGTGGCCGTAACGAGGTTCTACCTACAGTAAATTATGTATATGGTTCCAATGGAAAAATATTACAAGGGTGCAAATTATTAAATTATTAAATTAGGAAAAATATAATTTAGTAAGGCACTACGATTTGATTGCCTTATGCTGGTTTGAAACCCTTTTAGTACCCCCCGAATTGTTAATATCGTCAGATTTTTAAAATTGATTTTACTACAATTTTTTTCTAATCGATAATATTTTTTTGCGAAAAGATATCTGTGATTTATGTGTTAAATGTAACAAAATTAGATTTTTGTTAAATTTAAAAAAAAAATATTTACATATTATATGTAGTTTAATATTATATAATAAAAAAAACTTTATTCATAAGCAAAAAAATTAATAGGTAACTAACATTATATAATAAATAAAAATAATGATTGGGTATTGTTACAGTGTATGGAATATTTTTAGATTTGGGAGTGTCAGCTAATATATGTATCGATAAGTGGTAAAACAAACATTGGGAAATAAAAAAACTCTCTTTTATATTATTTAGGTTTTAAGTGGGAATTTTTGAAAAGCCGAAATATCGACAGTTTATTTTTCGCGAGTATTCGAGAGCTCATATATATTGGTCCAAGGGTAATAAGGTATTATAAGGGTTAAGCGTGATTACCATGTTTGCCGGAAATTGGTAGGGTGATTGGATATTACTCCGGTCGCCGGTATAATGTATATTTTGTGACTAAAAGATGTAAAATATGTAAAAGGTGAATAAACTTTCATCAATTTCGGATCGTTCATTTTTGAAACTAAGTAAAAACTAATGTTTTGATCAAATACCGAAGTATTTGATGTCGTTAGGGGCCGTCGAAGAAAACAAAATAAAGGATACATTATATTTACAACATGATCTAAAATCAGATAGATTTCTGTCAGAGCTCATCCCAGCATCGTTGTGCACAGCATCCGTACTCATTCGATATCATAAACAGCCATTTATCTGGAAGGATAAAGGAAATAATTTCTTAGGGCATAGTTACAAGATCACAAAATGCAGTAGAAATTTTTTCTCTCTTCTTACTTCTGTAATTTTCACGCCTTTATTGGAGGGAATATATGAAACAATACAGGGTGGTCCAAGTAGAATTTTTCTCTACCTCCCAACTCTTATAGTGTTTACGCCTTAATTGCTGGAAATATATGAGAAAATACGAAATAACTTAAAGTATTAATAATAGAAGAGAGTCTGGAAAGATACGAAGATATTTCTTTGAGCATAGTTGCAAGATCCCTAAGAGTAGTAAGACTTTCTTCTGTCTTAGACTTATTGGTTCATTCAATTGAATTAATTCATCTATCGATGAGCTCAAGTGGGTTTTCTACAGGGTTACATTATTCAGAAAAAATATGCAATGGCTGCTGTACGAAGAATGCAGTTTGTGCGGTATGTGTAATGAACTCTTTTTTGTTAAAATATGACTTAAAAAACGTGTCCACGAGATAACATTTTTGTTTCGAGAGAGTGTTTGAGACAACAAATACGCTCTCACAAACGTGAAAATTATTGCTGAGAGTAACTATAACTGTTAATTTTAATCATAATTTTTTTTTTTCAAAAACAAATCATTTAAAATAAAATAGTGTTAAGTACACGTACACGCTGTGTAATATTATCAACAAATGTATGTAGACACGTACAATAAGAAAATGACTCGCGAATTCTTTATTGTTGTAGTAAGGTGACCAAATCTGTATCTTATTATTTGAACCATAATATATTAAAAGAATAATATTTTTTAAATAGACGTTTTCAACTATCAAAACAAAAAAATGACAAACATTATTAATTTTGTCTGTATGTGTGCGTTTTTTTTTGTTTTTTAGCTTTAATATAAAAGGGGTTATTTACTAAGGAGTTAAAGATCTTGACAGCAGCCATTATGAAATTAAATATGGCAGATCAGGCTGGTGATATCTACTAGCTAAATTTTCCAGATTTAAAAAAAATTTTTGGTAAGAATTAAGGGAGTTATCGTTCCACAAAAACCCTTACACCCCCTTAAATCAAAATGTACCTAAAAGGAACAGAACCATTATATTAACATCAATCAAACTTGAATCTACAATTCCGTGATGTTGCCAATATTGTCAAGTTGATGTTGATTTGAAAGCTCGCATCTCGAGTGAAAACTTGTTTCAAATCTGTCTATTCCTACTAATTGAATAAATTTAATGTATGAATTATCATCTGAATAAAATATTAATATAAATAGTTTTTTGGTTTAAAAATAACATTTTTTACATTCAAATGATTATTATACAACTATGTCATTTCCGATAAAAGTGTCAAGTGCAAAATCATCTCGTTGCCTACTTGTGCGGTGGGCCCTTATTAGCCCAGGACTACTGCTTCGCCAGCGACTTCACATTAGTTTTGTAACATCCCCTACTAAAGTAAAACGCACACGAGCGATTCCAATTAATTCAGGGAAACAATAAAATTACTTTCCCTATGTTCGCGAGCGCTCGGATGTCTGTGTGAGAGCTTTCAACATTCATTAATACATGTTTCCGAGCCAAGAAAGTAAGTTCTTATTAATTGAATTGCTACGTGCATCATTACTTACATTATACACATTATTACTTTAGTTGCGTCAGTCACTCAGTCATCTATTTATTTTTATGTATTACCAGAATATTAATATTTTTTATGTTGATATATTTATGATTATAGAATAATGTAAATTAAATAAAACAATTTTGGGTTTATATAGTATCTGGCTAGGAAGTAACAACCCATTCCAAGGATGCCAGATCAATTTCAATTTGAATATGTGATATTGAAATGTTATTTTCATCATTTTTAAAATATAATAGGTATTCTAGCAATACATGCTCAGCATCGCTTGGGAATCAGATTTAGTTATAATTTAAAAAGGGGGTTAAGGGGTGCGGAAAGGAGGTGCCCTTATTTTTCGAAGGCTCAAAAGTGTAACGTTATATGCGAAATTTGGTTCGGGCGAGGAGCATTATATGATCCTCGGGGTCTTAGAGTGTAACTGGACAAAACTTGAATGATATTCAATATAAAACACATTTATATCGGTGGGAGAGGCGGGGTAGTCAGGTAGTTAGGAGGGATACAGACCCTACAGAGTAACGGTGTATGCGATGTTTAGTCTAGGCAGAGAAAGGTTTAGATGTCCGGGAGGATGAGGTGACTATATTTATTTCAAGGTCCTAGAGTACCACTGAGCAAACTGGTAGCAATCAATATAATACAAATGTATATTGCTATATATATATATATGCTATTTGTCATATATGCTTTGCGCAGGGTCCTAAAGAGTAACTATAAAATATTTCGTTTAGATCGATCTTATTGTTATTTCGTATTTCAAATAAAGATAAAATATTAAATATTGAGAAAATAATTCACTGCATTGATAAGTAATCTATCTACCCGTATATGTAACTATTAATGTGAATAAAAAAATATTGTTTGATTTATTTTAAGGCGTTTTTTTCTCGCGGAAATTAACATCCCCTGGACACCGAACGGTTTTCTCGTACTTTTGAAATTTCAACTACATCACAACATAACTACATAATTGTCCGGTTTTTTAGCTTTGGACCACATACCTATCCTAATGTGGTAATTATTAATATATAAATCTTATTCTTTGTACCGAAAATAGGTTATCGATTTAAGAGGCAGTAAAAATTCACCACATTGGGAATACACAAAGTATCTCAACGCAACTTTAAACAAAGTAAATAATACATAAAAAGCTATTTTAGCAGTAGATTGAGGTCGGTCGGGAATATTACGATATCCAAGTGAAACCACACCAACGACACAGCACCATTTCTCTCATCAATGAGCTATAACTATAACGCCCTTCCTAAAAATTTAAATGTGGAAGTGAATTATATATATATATAACTACCAAGTTAAGCTAAGTATAGAAACTAAAGATGAATAACTTATTATATAAATAACGCACTCTTCTTCTTTTTTCTGACTCTGACTTTTAAACACGAGAATTAATTAATTTATTAAATGGAGAGCGCGTTAGTGTCTCTATTATTAATAAATATTATTATACAATATTATACTAGATTTAAAAATTGCTTTTTATTATACTATTTTGCTTACTATAAAAAAATGATAAATAATAAGAAAAAGGTTTTTCTAGACATTTAGAAGAATTTTTCCGACTGGCCCACAAACGCAGAGTAGAGGCGAAGCTGGGTAAAAATAGAATGAATATGCGCTCTACAATATAAAATATATGAATATAAGTACACTTTGCTAATTTAGTATGCATAAAAAGTAGGTGTTACCAAAAATGAAACGAGCTGATTAAACGCGAAAACAAATAGATGGTCATAAACTCTATTAACTACTGTTGGCTTAGAGCAGTGATGGCGAACCTATGATACGCGTATCAAAGGTGACACGCCACAGCGTTTTGTGCGACACGCCAGTGTTCACTAATATTAAAGTTACCAAAGAACACATGTCCCACCACCAGATGTCTACCCGACGACAAAATTAGAATTTATCACTATATAAAGGTGTCCGGTGGAAAATTTTCAAGTTTAATATTAAATAAAATAAAAACTACAATGTTATTCTTATATTTTATTTATACAAAATGAAATTTAATGATGCGCATTTTACATTTTATAAACAATATCATCTAAATGTCGTCGATGTATCTCAAGACATTTGCAATCGGACTCTTAAAAAGCGTTGGTACAATGGCAGCAACTTAACGGCGGATATTTTCTTGTAGGGCCTGAATTGTTCGAGGATTATTGCTATAAACTCTTGAATTAAGGTATCCCCACAAAAAAAAGTCGCACGGTGTAAGGTCCGGTGACCGAGGTGTCCAGGATATGTCTCCGTACTTGCTGATTAATTTATTGGGAAAAATTCCCCTCAGCTTTTCCAATAAAACTCTAGCTGTATGTGGAGCGGCCACGTCTTATTAAAATTGTGTTTCAAATTGAAATTGTTGAACCCGGGAAATAGCTGCAGTTGCGGTATCAAAAACTCGTCGATCATTCAGCAATATACGTCAGCAGTGACTGTCTCTCGCTGGTTAAAAGAATAAGGACCAATTACCTCTCGATCAGAAATTGCACAAACACACTGTCGTTTTTGGACAATGCAAACGTTTTTGATGGCATTCCCTTGGGTTGTTGGGGAACCAGTATCTTATGTTCTGTTTATTAACATAGCCATCGGTATGAAAATGTGCTTCGTCAGTAAACAATATGTTTCCAAGTGTTCGTGCTGTTTCAAAACGTTCCAGCATATTCTCGCTAAGGTTTCACGTAAAGAATAGGCATTTTCGTTGAGAAACTGCACTATTTGCAGTTTGTAAGGGTGAAACTGTAGTTTATTTTTCAAAATAACGTGCTGATTAACTGTTGATTTTTTTATTCCAGTAAAGATTGCAATCTTCCTCATCGATTTATGCGAATTGCGCATAATTTCACGTCGAACTTGAACCATATGTTTCTGATCTCTTTTGGATATCAATTTATAAAAAAAAAGCAATTAATGAATTGACAACAAATCAAATGCTCTGTTAGTTATTTATATGTAATTAAACATGTAAAAAAAAACTTTTTTGGAGGGGGGGGTGACACCAGCAGAGTTAGGATATTTTTTCCGATTGCTGTCACTGGCTTAGAGTACGAGAGGTCATCAAAAATCAAAAATCAAAATGAGTTCATTTTGATTTCAAACTTGTGTTTAGTTTAATCTAGCAAACTTTCAAAATTTCTGATTTAATAAATAAAAATTAAACTTTTTATTGCTTTAAATTAAAGACTTATCGATAGGATATATTATTTTAGATTACACTGGTCGACAAAGTGTGTAGACTCGAAAGTGTTGATTTTGAATAAATGTCTTACTGACACACCATTTTGAAGAGATAGGGGGTTTAATACAAAAAATAACTATATTATATATTATAAATATATTATGTAATGTACTAACTTATTATCTGGCTATTTATATTTATGAAATGTTTGATTAGATTATTAGTATGATTTATAAAAAGGAGTATAATTAATAAAAGTATGCGCCTAAACTTTCGACACAGTTTTGTTATCTTAACTGTATTTCATTACAGAGTAGAACAGTAGTCTGCCAATATTATATCATTAAATTTCGTTTTTCCAGTATTACCTAAAGCCTGGTATGAAAAGAGCAGCTCTTTCTCATAATTGTCAGCACGTACATTTCCTAATAAAGTTCATGTGCACCTAGCCAAGCGCATCCCCTCTCTTCTTTCTGCAGGATTGAATTTTCTCTTGCAAACAGGAACTTTTTGAATGTCTGATTTGTGGGCCAATGATCCCCACAAATTTTTCATGAGGGCGAGCTTGATGGGGAAAAGGAGTTAAATAAATTTTCGCTTTGTTAACCAAAGTTGGAAGTTGGTGACTTTTACTCTGGTCATGGTGCGGTCGAGCCACTTCTTTACCGCACGGTGATTGCTCCTTGTTCGGCTATTCCATTAGCGTAAATAGCAGCGAAATTTAGTTTTCTCTCCCTAAAGTCCTGTGAGCGACGATACAACTTTCAGGTCAGTACACACATTCCACTTGTTGTATTTTATTTTATTTATTTTATCCATTAATAGCTTCATGTGTTCGTATGCTTCTTTTATATGGATTACGTAAGCAACTAAACTGCACTTTAACAATATCAATAAAAAGTCTCCACTGTATTGGATTTTGTGCAAGCTCAAGTTCTTCTAATATATATGGTTTGTAATGTGCACACAGTACACCGAATATAATTTAAAGCAATACGATACGTTTACTTCTTTTTTAAATATGGTACCACTATTGAAAACGTAATCCAAGAACCTCAGCTTTTGTTTTAAGATAGCTCCATACCGAGAATCAAATTTATTAATCTAAACTGTGATCGATTATCAGCTGACTCTTTAATCATGGCTTCTAAAATTAAACATAAATAAAACTATTAAAGAGGTTTAAAGATAATATCACATAATTGAAATAAACATTTATAATTAAAATATAATGAATGTCAATTTTTTTAAATATCTCAATTTGCTAAAAATCGTAATTTTTTCCTAAACATCCAGTTTTTTTGAAAAACTGTGTAATGGGGGATTTCGTACCTCTGATACGTATTCAGCACCCAACATACATAAAGTAATAACCTTTTTTTAACGAGAGGATTTTGGTGTTGTAAGTGCTATAGCGTCAATGAGTCAATATTATGTTTTTAGGAAGAATATGAAAATCTTTGTCACAACTGTTATTTTTTGTGAAATTGGTTTTAATACATACATAACCTAACTTGTATTTTTTTTAACACCACAGTAAAGAAACCATGACCAGTAAGTCAAGTTTTTTGTATTAGAAATTTCAAAATCTATATCATTTTTCTGGTAAAAGAAACATTTTTTAAATCACTTGATTTCCAGGTAAAATATCCTCATAATGATGTTGCCATCCCACTAATTTTCAATTAAATGTAGTTCATCTCGCTTCCATTCTAGATTCACCAAACTGTTATCTATCGACTTTGCTTGACAAAGGCGTCGATATAAGCTCTCAAAGCCTCTCATTCTGATGTTGAAACATCCGCCAAATCCAGTAAATCAGGTTATATTTCAAAGCCTTTGTTACCTCTCAGACGTCGCAACCCTGTGAACATTAATGGAGAAACTTCAATTAGAGGGAAGGTTATTGTGAGAATTGAGTAGTTAAATAGAGAGCCTTGGGCGCACTATGAAATAAACAAGAGATAATTGCAAAAGCACATTTCAACAATATTCGACCGCGTCATTAAAATAATAATAATTATATTAATTATGTTTCTCTCTATATATAGCAATAAGTCTGATCTTACTCTCTATAGAGTAAGCTATAAGTCTGATCTTAAAGAGTCATTTTCATTTCAAATAATTTCTTTACAAAATGTAATATCACTTTTTAAAATATTTTATAGATCATTAATACAATCATATTTTTCTTTTCATCGAGTAGATTTACGCTAAAATTTAGTGAAAAGAAAAATATTTTTCTCCCGGAGCAAAGACTGAATTCAGATAAGGTTTTAAAAATTATAAAAATTTTGACATTAAAGCATAAATCTAAAGCAATTATTTCCTCAAAAATAACTTATAAAAGTACATTAATATATTTTTAATGATTAAATTTGTTTCAAAAGAATATGTTTTCAAAATAACTTTGACTGGTGATTAATAAAGATATATCAGAGATGATGAAAAAATATTGGAAGACATATGTTACACTGAATGTGCATTACCAGTGAAGTTATATTTTCACTTGCGTTTCAGTGAAATTATATCGGAGTACATTTAAAATAGTGCTAGTGAAATTGTATCGGAATACGTTTAAAATAGTGCTTGTGAAATTATATCGGAATACATTTAAAATAGTGCTAGTGAAATTATATCGGAAAACATTTAAAATAGTGCTAGTGAAATTATATCGGAATACGTTTAAAATAGTGCTTGTGAAATTATATCGGAATACGTTTAAAATAGTGCTTGTGAAATTATATCGGAATACATTTAAAATAAGGCTAGTGAAATTATGTGCTGTTCTGAAGTGTTGGTGAAACTCAATTTGACAGTGTTTTTGTTTTCGCTTCAAATACGTGTCAATGTCGATTCAAATATGAAAAAAGTATTAAATAAGAGGTATTTTATAGTTATCAAAATAGTATGTACTTATTTTTGTTAAAAAATGTTTTTTTTATTTTATCGAACCAATACATGGACGATACAATTTGACCGATATGCTTTAAAATGAAAGTTCTAAAATTAACACTAACATAACATACTTTGTATAAAAATTTTGAACGTACATTGTAGATCTTAGTTTCACAAAACAGTTGTAGGTCGACACATCACCAACTAAGGCCAAAATGTTTCGACGTCAGGTGGAATCAGTAGCAAAAGCAACATACGTGGTATACTTACGTATACCAGATCATCCGTTTGTGAAAAAATGCAGTTTCAATTGTTTGATGCATTTTAACTGGCTAAGTTGGTGAAATTGTACGGATATTTATACTGGTAAAAATATAATTTCATTGATAATACACAATCACTGTAACATATACACACAATTAAATAAGACAAAGACTTTTGGGCCCTCAGACTTGACTGGGGGAGGCATTTTAAACCTTTCAAATCAGCTGGAAAGTCAGCCTATATGTAT
Source organism: Eubasilissa splendida (assembly GCA_031772225.1). NCBI lineage: Eukaryota > Metazoa > Arthropoda > Insecta > Trichoptera > Phryganeidae > Eubasilissa > Eubasilissa splendida. The sequence continues at coordinate 22,045,995 of CM062847.1, forward strand.
TAAAATATTTAATATTTTTATAATTTAAAAAACTAAGTAGAGATGCGTACACGGAATGCGTCACATCAATATTCTTACTATTTTCAAACTAAGCTAAACCCTTGTGCTATGAAGATAGGACTAACTTGCTGGTGTCCTGGAACGAGGTATGAACCCCGGACCACTAGATCATTAGGCCAACGTCTTGACCACTACACCAACACGCTACTCTTACAATGCATCTTAACAAGTTTCGTTAGATTATGTGAGACACCAAGTATTAAGTGTTATGGCCCGTGTTCACGGATGAGATTTAGATCTCGGCGACAGGGGTTATGTTTCCATGAGATTCTTTGGAAACAACTTTGGGCTTTCGTATCAAGATCTCAACACGCGTACATGGTACTGAAATTTATCTCAACTTAATCCTGATATTTATCTCATCGTGTCTCATTCTATGAACACGGGCCATTAAGCTGCAACTAATTCCATCCACGGTCCTTTAAATTCACTATCCGTGGTCGAACATCCTCGTAATGACCTCAATACTTGCTTGCTTGGAATCATTTAGAAGTAATTTGTGTTGAAGTCAAACACATCCAATATCAGAATGAACAAAGTTTTACGTAGCCCCCTTACAATATCCAGGGGTGACTTTTTATGTAATGGGTAAACATCCCATAAACACTTAACCACTTGGGGGTAGTTTTGTGACATACAATAGTGGTTGACCTTATTGTACAAGTACTGAGAAGGGATAACGTTAATCGGAAAAACTTTTTAAGCAGATATTTATGAATGCCTTCATTATTAGAACTTCGGTAGTAATTGTAAGTTAAACAATTATTAAAAAAAGTAAAGTGTAAGCACTATTACTTTTATATCACCAATGCTCATTCAATGTGTGGTATTTCCAATGTTACGGCTAACAGATTAATTTTTTTTTTCAAATTCAGACTAGGTTACAAATAATAAAATTTTCATTATTTTGTAATAAAATTTGATTAAATAGTTCGTACAATGCGAGCAAACACAAAAAAATATATTTCGCTATGGAAAAAAAATACAATAAATTAAAATACGTATACTCTTAAAATTAGTAATATTAACTTTGTGGTTAAAATTCTTATTTTTATTTATTATTTTTGTTTTATTAACCACTTAATTGAGTTTAAATACATCTATCGATTTCGAAAAATACAATTTTCTTCTTCAGGATGTCATAACTAACTAAAATATGTATTATTGTTTCTTTACCAGAATCTATTTTAAAAATAGATTTTTTTAAATAGATTCTGGTAAAGAAACAATAATACATGTTTTAGTTAGTTATGACATCCTGAAGAAGAAAATGGTATTTTTCGAAACCGGTAGATGTATTTAAACTCAATTTAGTGGTTAATAAAACAAAGATAATAAATAAAAATATTAAAATACGTATTGATTAAATTTTGAAGAATGTAAATGGACAGGAAATAATATTTATGAACCAAATGTTTCTGATAAATGTATTTTGTACTTAAATAATCTAGACAATTTTACGACACGGGGATGATACCATAAATCTTTATATTTTTATCTAAGGCCAATACAAACTATGATTGAAAAATGTTACCTCACATGTGAGATACGAAATGTTAGATGTGAGATCCTCGAATAAATTCGTTCCAACGAAAGAATAATATTGTTTTATTATAAACAGAACAGAACGAAGAACGAATGAAATTTTCATGAAAATATAAATATGTAAGTATTATAATGCAGGACGAATGTTGGAAAATTCATAATCATAATACACGAGTTTAGAAACATATTTTCATATATACCACTTTGGTACGTATTTTATTGTATTCTACCAGAAAGCAGTCGGCGTTAGCCGGTTGCTGTTGCTAAGCTCTGCGGGCAGCCATACTATGGTAACAATTGTCTTGGAAATTGATCGAACAATAAAATGGACTGTCTATTGTATATTGTGTCACGTGTTTGTTGTGTGATAGTCGGTGAAAAAAATGCAACATAGTAAACAAATGATATTGATTAATAAGTTTGACAAAAAAATAAGAGGCACGTGTTTAACCTTTACCATACCATGATATAAAATACCCGAACGCAGCTATGCTGTCAACTCGTGTTACCGTAAATAACAGTCAGAAGAATTGATTTTATTAGCTTAAATGGCTTTAATGGCACGAATTTACTCTAAATATTGAGCATTTAATTTTGAAAAAATTATTAATAACATAATTTAGAGCATTCATTGTGTCCTATATAATGTATCCTTCCTTCTTATCTCTCTTCGTTTAATTAGTAAGAAAGAGACAATTACATTTGTATGTTTGTTGTTCTCTTCACTATAAAAATAGTATGTGATCTCTGTCTTTCATATCACAAATTGTATTTTTACCAACGTATTAATTTTACAAAGGATTGAATGGAAAAAATATTTGTTTTTGTACCATTCCCTTTTTATAATTGGTTTTCACTAGTCATTCCTAAGAGCTAATATTTTCTTTAGAATTATCTAAATTATGAATTTTATGTTGCATGTATTTACCTAAATATTATAGGTTTAATTATGATGGTAGACCTGTGTTACTACATGGTTTGGGAAGGGTTAATTAATCGATATATGTAATTTGATATTTCTTGTACTAAGTGCATTTTATTTCCAGGGAGTCACAACTATATCTGCTCGTCTCATAGCGGGTGGAAAGATTGTTTACAAAGTTGGGAAAAGTTTATATATATATATAAAAACGTCGATATTTTATTTTTCCCGATGTACATCTCTACTTTGATAATAATCGGTTGTGCGTCGTGCATATGCGATGGCGCGTAATGTTTGATAAAGATCGATTGTTTTAATTCGTATTTAATGAATTTTTCATCAAAATAATAATACCCGTATATATCTTCAAATAATTATTATAGATTATTCTGTTCTTTGGAATCTGACTGAGAATGAGGGTATTGTATATTATATTATAGACTGACATTCGAACGACCTTATTATTTAGAAGAGTAAAAACATTATTATTTGAATGTAAAATAATCTATTCATGTTTTTTTCTGTTCTTCAGTTAGCTATAAGTTTTTACAAAGGAATAATTTATGGGATTAAGAATGTCTCATTACAATTCTCTGTACATTTTGATTATTTTTTGCCTGGATAAAGTGTGATTTTTAATCCTATGTAAATCATATTGGGAAAATTTTTTTCATCTCAAAACTTGCCTATTGGAGTTGAATATTTTTATTTGGTGGTGAAAGATGGTATTTCCATAGGAACAATAAGAAAAACAAGGAAATAAAAAATGTTTTGAAAAAATTTCCAGAAATAAAATTACAATTGAAAACCAACTTTTCACATTTTTTGTGTGTGTTTAAACTTGTTTTATCCTTACAGATCAAATAATGCATCATATTTTGTTACTTACCCTTTTAATTTTTTCTTCTTACTTATTCTAAGTTTATAGTTGATAATTATAAATAATATGATTATTGTTTAAAAATGAAAAATATTTGCCTCAGCACGGCAGATATTAAAATAAGAAAGCACTTACAACCTATGATGTGAAATAAATAAATAAAATGATGACTGAAGACTGAAGAATGGTGAAAGACGATCCGAAAATGTTGGAAGTACCTACGAACAAGGATTGAAGTGCTCCAGCCAACAATACGCGAATTAACCTCAAATATAGCACTTGGTTTAATACTCATAACATAACATATATGAAATATCTTGATACTCATAACATAACATACAAGAAATCTCAAAAAAATACGAAACATCATTTTGTATTGCGTGAAATATATACTAAAATATATTTTAGCTTACAATTATTTATTGACTCGTATATAAAGGCATTACCATAACTAAGGTTTAAAATACTGCTTTAGAAGACCCAATTAAAGTAAAGAGCTATTATATATATATAGCCTTGATAATAAAAATGAAGTATACTGACTCAAATGTGGAATTCTCGGAATAATTAACGAAACTTAATTTCATTTAAACCATTTAATAGTGACATATCTTTGTATTAAAGACTAATATATTTTATGGGGGTAAAGATAATAAGTAATGAATTATTTAAAAAGTATACCATGTATCCATAAACAAAGGATAATAATTATTGATGTATAATATAATTAGAAGCTTTTTCCTTCATCGCTAACTTAAAACCTGGCCATTTAGAAGTATTCGGTACTCTAAACATTTTTATACGAGAATTGAGGATATTAAGCTGAGCTTATCTTATAAAACAACAGGTTTTCAAAACCCAAAACCCTTTGTGGATTGTTTTACGGTTAACCCTTTGTTGGAAGACACAGGAATTTCAGAAAATATCGCAGGTCAAAAATGCTTACACTCGTGTATGTACCGTATCGAGGTCATAAATAAACAGATTTATGAAAATTATTTTATGAGATATAAAAAAAGCAATATGTAGCCGCCATTACTTATATTGTTGGAAAATAAATTCTGAAATATTTATATTAATATATAGTTTAGGATATTAAAGTTTCATGCGTCTTATGTTCCAGTAAGGTGTAAACTTAAATATTTTTTATTTATTAAAGCGATATAAATGTTGAAATTATCTATAGTACATTTACCACAATAAGAAACAGTTAAATTTTTAAAGTGTAATAAATAAAATTTAGATCTATAGATTGTGAACACCCTTTGATTAGCTCTTTGAAAAGTGAACTCCATTCAGATGACTCCCGAATCTCAGGGCTTCGATTGTTCCCTAAAATAGATTTTAATTAAGAATTCAACGTACCTGATTGTAATTAACGGATCAACTTGAAAACTTTGCAGATTTCAGGAATATCGATAAAAAATTAAGCTTTTAATTTTTTTTAAAAGGCTCACTTTAAAAAAACATAAGTTTTTATTTCAATATTAAAAAAATATTAACATATAGTGAATGAATTTTATAGCGAGAGTATCAACTTTGACAAATATAAAGTTTTAAAGTTAAGTAAAAACATAACTCAGGAAACGAAATATGTAAAAGTGTGATGTACCTGTGATATTCTGCAAAATTCCGTAATTCCTAAAGTCGGCAATGAAAGGGTTCTAAACGAGTGCACGTATTTGAGGCAGCACAGATAGTATACATTAATAAAGGTTGTTCTTTTTTGAATTGACAACACTTTTTTCAGCGACAGCCAATTTGACAGCTGACAGCTGAGTTCTGCTAAGTTCAGTTTGCTATTTCACCATGAATAGACTTACGCCAGAACAATGCTTGCAAATTGTGCAAATTTATTTCAAAAATCGTGGTTCAGTTCGTGAAACTTACCATACACTATGTCAATTTTACGGTCGACATAATCGTCCATCCGAGTAAGTAATTTGAATAACCATGGATCGTTTTCGTACCACGCATACTCTAATTGATAATACGCATCCGCAGAGACGTCATACAGTACGCATCGAAGAAGCTGTTGTTTCTTAAAAAATTATGCCGGCCAGAATGTTACAGTCAATGGAGAGCGCTATAGATCCGTGATTACCGACTGTCGTTCCCCAATTTAATAGCATTAATGTGAAATAGCTGTGGTTTCAACAAGACTGCAACATGCCACATAGCGCGTGCCACAATCAATTTATTGAAGGAAACTATTCGATGAGCGCATAATTTCGCGTAATGAACCTGCGAATTGACTTCCAAAATCTGTGATTTAACACCTTTGCATGGGTGGGAATGTGTGAAGTGGCTAGTTTACGCCGATGAACCAGAGACGATAGACGACTTGGAAGCCAACATTCGTCGCGCTATTGCTAATATACGGACCCCAGTTGCTCCAAAAAGTGGTCGAAAATTGAACTTATAGATTGCGTTTTCTTCGAGCTAGCCGCGGCACCTATATGCACGAAATCATATTTAAACACTAATGGCATAAAATTATTTTTCCAATAAGGCCATTACCATGGGCATTACCACGATTTTGATGTATTTTATTTCATTTTAAAGTTCTATACCTCTGAAAAAAAAACACCTTTTACAACACGCAAAGGAATGCAATTTCGTATTTTGGAAATATTAAAATCTATATATTTTTTATTCGCTTTATATCAAAACAAATTAACATAAAAATAATTTTCTGGAGAAGTATATTCAAGAAACATCAAGGTTACTGTTTTTTTCCATTATTTTTACCTTCCCATAATGCAGTACTTGGCAGGGGAAATATATCGAAGCAGAGAGGAATTAAAATGTACATTTTATAAGAAAGTAATTTTATAATAAAAGAGTTTTAAGTAAAAGTAAATATTAAAATTTTATTTAATTAACGCATTAATCTTATTACTGAACTCGCAATTGTGTTCAAACACATATAACTAATATAATTAAATTTGTATAACTATCCCCCAACGCACTTGTATCAAAATTATCTCAAATAATAAAATGCTTCCATTCGTCTGACCGCCCCTATTCAATACGGTGTGATGATATTATATGTAAGTGTGTGTGCGTTAGTGTATCAGATAAGCATTAGTATAGCTTTGAACCACATACATACACGACTGTTCGTACAATCGTAGGCACGACTGTGTTCTACGGACAAACTGAACAATTCAAAGTGAACGAAGTTAAGGAAGCTGGTCGACGAATTAACAGCAGCAAACTCCACCGACACAAGGAATTGAAAAACTTTGCTACTGAGCAGTAGTTACACCAAATGAATAAATAAACAGTTATTCTGCAGGTATTGAATCACAAACAATGTAGCTTTAGATCACGAAATAGAATGTGTATAAGTTTTGTACTCTGTGTACTATATAATGTGTGTAAGGTACTGTTAATGAGTAAAATATAAAACATAGGAAAACGATAAACTAAAAATATAATATTTAGAATTTGAGTGTAATCGAAACCTTTGTTAAAATATCTCGTTAATACTATAATTATTTTATTTATTTATTTATTTAGAACGACTGTTGATTTGAGTACAAATATAATGTATGTAAATATAAATATATATATATATATATAAATAACTCATACAATAGAGTTGTGCACCCCCAATTAAGAAAGATTTTGTAATATGGGGTGGCAAATTTACCACTTTTCCTAATAGCTTTTCTAGAATTAAATGTTGGATTTTAATATTTTTTTCAATGCATATTAAATATTTTCTCATTCGTAAATATTACACGCGAGCATATAAATAAAAATATTAGCACTGAAACTACTGTAAAACTAATAGTTGAACAGTCGTTTTAGGAATGAACCGTTAACTAGAGAATTTATGCCGAAGGCATGGCAAATTACCCCAATGCAAATATTTCGAACAGACAAGTGTGTATTTTCTCCGTCCAAAAGAACCCATTACCGGCGTAAAATCGATTCATGCAAAGGTAGAATTGTTCCGTACAAAGAAACCATTGAAATACTTAGTATCATAACATTCACCCGGTTCTAATACTGGGTTTCAATCGTAGACAGATTAGACATATTTTGAAAAAAGTTTGCAAGAATTTTAGTATTCTATTAATGAATGGTAAAAAATTGCATAGGTACATTTAGTTGTCAGTGGGCTGGTATCCCTAATATTTGGGCAATCTAATGGACTCGGTGCAATAAAAAGCGATTCAATCAGTTTTTTGATAATTAACACAATAAATTAAACTCGATATTTTTGGTTATATATTTAATTGGACGATTGTGTCGGCTGTCTAGGCCATTATCAACTGATAAACAGTGTGGCGAGCCTATATACAAATTTCGTTACAAAGTTGGGTATTACATATTAGGTAAATAACAATACAACATTCCTTTAATGCTAACATTGATAATGTTGGAAATACCAAGGGTAATATATTCAGTTACATGTTGTTATTATCATACATCATGTGAATGGAGCATTAATAAGGATAACTACATATTTTATATCTTTTCTTAGCACCATCTTCTATCGTCATAACACGGTAGACATGGACCCTTCCATTTATGTGTTTATACATTTAAAAAAACAGGTAATATCAAAGAAACGAAATATTTTATAAGTATGTATATTAAATTTATTTTAAAATTAAATGAAAGATTTTTTCCTATATACATTTATAAACATCTTTCAATAAAATTGTTATTAGGAGAACACATTCTTATTGTGAAATTGTAATTATTCAGAACATAGGTCTGTGATATTTTAAATATGAATTAAATATATTAATTAGAAAGATATACATATAAAATCAATTTTATCAAAAAATATTGTTGTTGTGCCACCGGGATTCGAAGCTGGATCTCTTTCCTAACCGGAAAATAGCATAGTTGGATAATGCACCTTTCCCGGTTAGGAAAGAGATCCAGGTTCGAATCCCGGTGGCGCAACAACAATATTTTTCGATAAAATTGATTTTATATGTATATCTTTCTAATTAATATATTTAATTCATATTTAAAATAAAATTGTTGTTGAATATTATATTGAACCTTTTTTGTTATTGCTTTGTTATATAATTAATTTATAATAAACGCTTACCACAAAACATTATAAATTACCTATAACATTTCTGTAATCAAAGTATCAAAAACGTACAATATCTGCATTGTTAAGCACATTTTTTTTTGTTCTATTTGCTCTTTCAGCGGTACAATAAAAATGTGATTCAACAAACGTATTTTTTCATGAAAGTAAAAAAATCGAATTTTCTTATATGTACAATCTGCCAAGTTTTCGAAGTCATTAGTCATCGTATATCTGAACTTCTTAACTATTTCACTTTCATATGTGTTAAAGTTTCTATTGATAATAATACGGTGCCAAACTTAATGTGTTCTTTGCTGGGAAGTGATTGTGTTTTGCCTTTTGTGTTTTTACAAAAGGACATACGAAGTTTATTTAAGTCGTGTAGATCGCATCTGCTTCCTGGAATCATGTGATTATTTCGCGAAACTTGATGTCATCAACACTTTTTGAAAATGTGCGCACCATTATGTGAACGAATAATCTCGTCAAAGCCGCGACAGACGAGCGTGCAGATCGCATATCTTTGTTTTCTTTGTCGTGACTAGGAAAACCATCGATGATCTTAAACAAAGTTGAAAATTATCTTAAGGTTAAGGCCCACCAGGCTTTATATCAATAATACATAGTGTTATTTTTAGATTAACTGGGTTTCCAAATTAGTTTAATGATAAAAATGTTCAGTATTTTCTGCGCTATTCTGTCATGAAGTATTTAATCTCTCGGATCTCATTGTAAGGTCCAACATCAGAGCTCTTATTGCTGCCCTCGGGATTCAAAATGAGATCCTGCAATGCCATCCGAAACGCCGGCCAGAGAGGTACGATACGCGACAAAATAGCTTAGAAAATTCTTCACAGAACAATCCGTTTAACGATATTTTGCACAAACATGTGAATAGAGTCGGTACTTATTTTTCCGAGTATATAAATAGATTGATTAAAAATTTCCTTTCATGGAAAAATTATGTTTGAAGCATCTCGGTTCCGACAATAATTCGTCTCTACATTCCGAGAATAAATTCTCGCTTCGGACAGAAATAGTTCTCAAGTGCCGGTCAGAAATAAGCATTAGAAGTTCACATTATGTTATAGATAAAAATATTTATGAGTTCGGAAATACGTCGATGATCCACGTCAGAAGATCGATATAGAAAGTTGTTTATACTGTACTTGGCTTGCATCGGAAGCATCGGCTCGGGACGGAAGACGGTTCACCGCTTGGTTCAGTTTCGTTTATTATTACTGAGAATATATTAGTTGGTTTCTAAAACGATTTGATTGTAAAACAAGTGATTAATAATTGGTGTCATATAGTGAAAAAAATATATCGAACATTTTTATGAGTGCGAAGTATGCATATAAAATGGTTTCATTAAATAAATGTATTAATTTATATAATTATTTACCTTCTTCTTTGGCGGTCCCTCGTTACGAGAATGAAATTTGCCATGGTTTATATGATATGTAGTGAGTCCGAGTGACAAAGGAGCCTCATTCTCGAACTGCACACCCTTCCATATGTTGTGCACGTACATACGCTGGGGGGAGTTCTGAGAGGCGGATCTTCCTATTTTTTTTCTCTTTCTTTCGTTCGCATATTTCCCTGGCGCAATATAATTTTCGACGCCATTTTTCTCGATCATGAGACGATTGCCTATTTACCAGCATTTCCGATTTTGAAATTTATATTATCTGTTTAAAAAATGTCCTTCAGAATAAAAAGGTCACTTCAAAATTTCATCTAATTCGTATATTTCAAAAGAAACTGCTTTACTTCGTTGTAGTGTAATAGTTAGTTAGCTTTCACATTTCTCTTCGCATGAAACGCAAAGAGATTATGTTTAATAATGACACATTATATATCGATTTTTTAAACTTTTATACTACGTATATTAATTGCACTTTATTTAAAATATCTCAATAATCTTACTCTTGTAAAAAATATTATTATTAAACATATCGTAATCTATTTATAACGAAATAAATAATTCAACTAGAGAACACCTTTATGTACATATGGTTGAAAAAAAAGAAGGCACTGGCAAATGATGTGCTGTTACCACCGATCGAATCATCATTATTGGACTAATAATGATAACGGCTTTTGAAAATGAATAATTAATTTATTACATTGTCGTTTAGGAAACTTAACGGTTGTCAAATAACACCCACATTCTTCTCTTATCTACAACGATTATAATATGATCTCAGTTTATAGTTGGACGAGCGTGTCTGGAGTAAAAAATGGACATTCTTTTATGTAAATTATCTATTGTTAATTCAAAGATATTAAATTGAATATATCTTTGTTTTAAAACCACCTATTAACCAATCTAGTGGAAGATTTCAACACAGCATTAGATGAATTGAAAATAGCCAAATTCTCTTTATAGAAACCGCGTACACATATATAAATAAACAATGCTCACAAAGTACAATACAATAACGCATTCTGAGAAGCAATTTTACCTTTCTACAGAGCTCTACATTTTAGGAGAAAGTCTAAGAAAATAGGAATAAAAGAATTAATAATTTATATAAATCCTTCCATCACTTTCTTGTCGTGCGATTGTGTCTTACAAACATATTTTATTACTAAAAGAATACCCGGCTGTCGAGTGTAGACAAACCATTTATATCAAATTGTGAGTTATTTATTGATCGAGAATATATGCCCTCGGAGACATTTTTGTAAAATTATTCAATTCGAAAAATATCATATTTTAAATATTGTTTCAATATAACTTTTATCTCTTATAAAGGTGATACAAACTCAACTGTTATTTTAAATATCGCTCTATTGTTTCAGGGTTAGAAACGTCACATGTGATATCGGATCTGTCAAATAAAAACAATATTATTAATGAAAATTAGTTGATATACGATCGAGCAGTTTGTGAAAAGTCATTACAATTTGTGAAAATTCACTTCAAAAATGGAAAAATATCGTGGAAACATTTCGTAAAGTTCGAAGTGATTTTGGCCGATATGACGCGCCTTTTTATTGAGATGTTGTTGATTTAATAAATTAATAAATTATTCCGGCAGTGTTGTTGATGTGGAAAGAGGAAACATTGCTCGCGCAGTCAGATCAACGGAAAATATTTCTGATGTGTGTTGCAAAAGTCTAGATGTGTTAATGAGAAGACGTGCACGGCAATAGATATATATAGGCACTTCATATGGCGCTTTGTACCGTATTTTGCATGAAGATCTTGGCATAAAGGCTTATAAATTTGAATTGGCCCAAGAATTAAAGTCTACACACCATAAAGGTGGTTGAGTTTAGGTCACCCTTTAGTTTAGCCGACATATCGCATTTAATGTGCGGCACGCACATTTTTTTCCCAACATCTGCATATCTTCACTGCTTAACCTTCTGATGTTAAAATCATGATGATATATAACTTGAAATTTACGTTTTCAAGTAATGTCTAATTAGATAACTACATGAAAATCGATTCAGCTTTTTTAGTAATTTACAATAATAGACAAAATAGACAAGTAGACCATAATTATTTTTCGAATAGAACAAATATTAACTAAAAGTTTTATAGTTAATGTTTTATACGCTGAAATAATTCATTAATATCATATTTTTTTAAATAAATTAAGCCTTTAGAAAATTATATGCACAATTAACTAATGAGGGTTATATGGATTGCAATGCACTGAATAGGTGACCTCATTGGCTGATATTTCAGCCCCTATTATAGGAATCAGGGTTGGCATTAGTAATATGCATAAATTCATATCAGCATTACAAACTCTAATGATGAACTGAACAGTGGGGTCAGATACACATAAAAGAATACCTCTAAAAATATATGAAAATGATTCTGAACCGCCGTAAACCGTGAGTGTTTATGCCTAGAACATTGGATATAACATGCGTTAGAGAACTATTTTTTTTTTATTAATTTGAAGCGAAGTTAACCAATAAGTTGTCCTAACATCGCGTTATATGTTTATTTTACAAAATATTTAAATTATTTGAAAATTTTCCAAACATATCGACAAAAAACCATATAATATTTATTATATGTCAGTAGCTTTTAATTAGTCTTCAATATATCGATTTAAAAAAATGTAACCAAAAATTTCGAATTGCATTTTTCAACAAAAGAAAAGTTATGCCCTACAATGAGTTTTATATTAAAATAGTCAACAAACCTTTGGTCTGTAAAATTTAAATTAAAATTATTTTATGAAATCGGTATGACTTGGTAAATGTTTGAAAACTAATTTGTTGGATTTTTTTTTTAAAATAAGGGTAGCATTAATACGTACATTAAAATTCCTTAGAACGAATTATTTGTGCAATAAAAATAATAAAACGCTTGCATGTTTAGGTTTGCTTTGGTTAGTTTAGTTATTTAATGTTATTTTTTTATTATTGCAGTGCACAGCCAATTCGTTTTATGAAACTAAGTATTTATTTTATTGCACACGTCTCTTAAAATGATTCCCCGTTGAATCGTACCCATACATTATTTGTAAGATTATTACTGAGAGATTTTAACAACATAAAGTTTTGAAACAATAGACCATATCGTGAAAAACGTAAACAATTAATAAATTCATAAATGTTTAAATATTAATATGATTTGATTGCTTTAATTAAGAAATAACAACAAAAAGTTATTTATTTATTTAACAACGTAATTGTGATTTTTTTAAATTTATTGATGGTGGCTGACATCTTATACGCACGTATAACGATGGCAGCAAGCCAATTCCACGATCACCATATATTATATTAACTTAACGTATGTCAGTGTACATTGCCAATAAAAAAAACACCAAAGTAGCGAGATCGTACCTCTTATATGTATATATGTATATATGTATGTCGAATGTGTTTTAAATATCTCTAGGTTAAGATTACGTAAAAATTTTCTCTTTTATATATTCAATAACATTAAATATATTATGCATTTACATTACAGTATGCAAATATATGTCAAATTATATATGTATAAACAATATATTGGCAAGTTTATTGACTATCTCTTATCTATGGTATTGACACAGAAAGAATAGTTGTCAAAATTGACATAAATCTGGCGTAAATGTAAGTCACCAAAATCAAGTCTAAATCTATCGTAATATCCTGGAGACTTTGCCTACACCTTTTATTCTTTTGAACTGCTTAACTCCTCAGAGATGACACGGTAGCCTAGAAAACACAAAAAAGAAACCAGTAGGGTAATCGTGAGGTGTCGGAAATGTTCGATAAAATTTTCTCGATTATTGCTATAGCTATTCGTACTTATTCATGAAAATCCGGCTCTAATGTGAAGATCGCAATGGGTAAAGTAAGACACCAACCGAGGCAGAAAATTATGCAGTTTTCTGCTTCATTGAAATCTTCGAACAATCTCTCTTTTTGTTTTTTTATGAAGTAGGTATACGGGTTTCATTGAGTTATTTAGCCTATCAGTGAATTATAATGTTTTTTGGCAATAAACCTACATTAGAAATGAAATGAGACTTTGTGCGTGATAAGAAGCAATCATAGGCGATTCAAGTCAGAAGTAATTTGGAGAAGAAAATAAACATAGTTGAATAGACAATGGTTCAGAACAAAAAATAAGAAAATAATTGTAAATATATATTTTTACAAGTGCCTAAATTATAATTTTCTGGAGTAAAAACTGCCGAGTATGTGTATATAGATATTTATGATAGCATAAATGATATTGAAAAATACAAAATTAATAATTAAAATTAAATATTAAGGTACGATTTACTCTTATCTATTTCCTGTTGAGTTCATTCAGGTTTTAAAATAGTCGATCTAAAACAATCTATGTATATATTTGTGTTTATTTCTTATAAAAATACAGAGTGGGCCAAAAGTATTTGAATCATTTAAAAAAATAAATCAAAATTTTTCTCAGTAAATTTCTAGAACCCTTAAAGAAATATAAACACCCCACCACGTCTCCCTGAACATCGTATCCTCCCGTGTATAAACCAAATTTTTCATACATCTTTACTCTTGTATAATAACTTCCCTCCACTTCCTAACCTCCTGTTTTAACTTGTAACTAATTCTGAATCCTGCGTTTGAAGGAATACTGTGTTTGAACCGCAAGTATTGTTATAAAGCTACGTTATGAAAGTATCAAATTTTCACATTGTTGTTAATTTTAAGAAGAAAACGTGCCCCTGTGAAGATTTATGATAATAAAAACGTTAAACCTTCAAATAAACATATCCCGGAGCAGCTGGCGTCCTACCCCGCGCTGAGTTCGCAAGCACAGAATATTAAAACTTTGGCCTTTTTTCATATAGGCGAGAAAAGCAAACCATGTGTAAAATAATACTTCAATTTTTGTGCGGCGATACCCGCTTTGGCAACAAACTTTCAGAGTTCGGACAAATTTTTTTTAAAAATTAAAAATAAATTCGCTACCGAATCCTCATAAGATATTGATGCGTTCACGTGATCGTGATTCGCGCGGTATCGTAAATTCAATGACTAAATTTATACATATTTAATATTCTGTAATTTTTTTAAATGTAATGTATGCATGCCTTAGAGGTCGTAAAGTTGTAATCACGGAGAAGGAACTTTGGAGACCATGACTGCATTTTTCCGGCTGCATTAAAACTATACATTAGGTATTCGAATTGTAATATTTATTAATACATTTTTTATGAACGGACTTTTCATAGTAATTGATATTTTATATTTATTCGTTAGGTGAAAGGTCTCCAGCGGAAAATTTTCAAGTTTAATATTATATAAAAATAAAAAAACTACAATGTTATACTCATATTTTATTTATAAAAAATGGAGTATAACGATGCTAATTTAACGTTTTATAAACATTATCGTCTAAATGTCGTCCATTTCTATTAAGGCACTCTTGCAATCAGACTCATAAATTTGCGAACACGCGAGAGCAAAGCATTGGTTCAATGGCAGCAACTTTATGGCGGATATTTTTTTGTAAGGCCTGAATTGTTCAAGGATTGTTGCTGCAAACTCTCGACTTAAGGTATCCCCAAAAAAAAATAAGGGCCAATTATCCCTCGGATAGAAATTGCACACCACACTGTCGTTTTTGGACAATTCAAACGTTTTTGATGGCGTTCCCTTGGGTTGTCGGGGCACAGTATCTCATGTTCTGTTTATTAACATAGCCATCGATATGAAAATATGCTTCGTCAGTAAACAATATGCTTCCAGGCGTTCGTGCTATTCCAAAACATTCCAGCATCGTTCTCGCTAAGGTTTCACGTAAAGGATAATCATTTTCGTTGAGAAACTGCACGATTTGCAGCGTGTATGGGTAAAACTGTAGTTTCTTTTTCAAAGTAACGTGCCCTGTTTTTTTATTCCAGTACAGGCTGTAATTTTCCTTATCAATTTACGCGGATTGCGCATAATTTCATGTTGAACTTGAGCCACATGTTCTGGCGTCGCTGCTGACGTTGATGGTCTCGGAGAAGTTTGGTTAACCATTGTCCCTTCTTGTTTGAACTTTTGAACCCAACACCAGATAAGTTGCGTGCTCGGCCCATCACTTACTCGTCGAATATTAAAGTGAGTCCAAAAAGCGCGACGAGCACGAGCCAATGAATCACCGCACTTTAAATATTGCTCAACCGCGAACGTGCGGTGTGCTCCCGACCAGTGACTCACTGCGACTGGCAAATTAGAAAATCACGCGCGTCGAACAATACCCCTCCCACTTACTTCACCCTGATGGTTTATGAGCAATTACAATTTAATCTTGAAATTTTTCCGCTGGACACCCTTTATTATTCGTACGCAGGCGTACACTTATAAATAGTCTAAATAAAGAACAGTTTATATTCCACATTGTTAATAAGACGAGATTAACAATAAAGATAGACAAAAAATTAAATAATTTAAGTCAAACACAGAACAGCTTAAATATCTTAATTAATTGTGCTATACCACAAAGCAACTGCAATATTAATATATGACATTGAAATAAAATAAAGTATTGAAACAAATTTTAAATCTGTTATTCATGAGAAAACTTTTACATGAATGATCGTAAACTATTTGTATATATATAATATTACATATAGGTATGTAATATATTTTTATGTGTTCTTATGAAATGTGTATTTAAAAAAAAAGTAATCAATGGTAAACAGTAAACAATCGAATGAATTTAGAAGAGTGACACCACTATCAATAACGATGGTTGGTTACTATTCTAGTCTACAAGTCTAAAATAATAAAAGAGTTCGTTCAGACATATTCTTATAAAACTCACTCAAGATTATGTGACATCATTTTCTGAACGCAGTACAGCGGCAGTTCGCTATTCTTGGCGGTGAATTTCATTTATATGTTGGTATGCAGAGGATACACTTTATTATTACAAAGACAAGGCATTAAGAATATCTAAAGAAGGACTTGTAGAAATGCTAAATACTAAAATGAGCCTCTTAATAAACCGAGATAATAGAAAAATGATGGTCGTTGATAGAAAGTATAATAACGGACATGAATTAGCAAGAATCGATAATTGCGAAGTCGTTAATAGTTACACATACCTAGGATCCTATAGTAACAAATGTAAGAGACTGACACGATAATGACACACAGTCTTCTATGGATAATCTCAAAAAGATATAACCGAAAAATGAAACTGGTTAGATCCCTCATCTTCCTGCCGAAACATGGACCCTGAGAGAACGAGAGCGCAAGAGGATAGATATTCTGAAAATATGGTACTCCTGAGCATGCTCCGCATACCGTGGAGAGTTTGCAGGACGAGTGATTAAACATTGATCGAACAGCGTCTATCCCCAATTATATGGCTCCGAATTCTCTAATATTTTGCCCATATTACCAGACATGAAGACACCGTGGAAAGGTTGGTAATCCAAGGGTAGATGGATGGAACCAGATCGCGTGGAAGATCACCAACACGGTGAACCGATCTGGAATAAACATCCACAAAGCGTCACACTCCTAGAATGCATAATAAATGCCACGGGCAGAAATAGTTGATGACAGATCATCCATGCCGTTATTACCTATACGCGCAGTTCCATGATTGCACGTAATTGTTTTACTCACATTGAGAGTAAAATAAAGAAGTTGTTGATAATAAAATAAGAACCATCCTTTCTTCCGCCTCAATATAATAACAGTTCAATAATCAAAGTACTCGTACTTACGTGTACGAGTTTTTAAAACGAATACATAAATTGAATGCTTGATTAGTTTTAGTCCAGGCTTTAGTGTAAACCAGCAAAAATAATAAGAATAGTTAAGCTGTCGAAGCTGGGAAGACGTCACTTATTTTTGTGTCTCGCTGGCAACTAAATTGTTAGAAGTTTTGTTCAGTCGAAGCAATTATAATATAATATTGTAAGGAGAGATGTAGGTAGTACGAGGCTAGGATTAAATATTCGCAGTCTTGAAAAAAAAACACTGGTCGGTCGCAATTTATTATTTTTATAAATAATTTGAATGTTTTTATTTCTACTAGCAACATCTGATATCACTTAAAATTTTCGTTTACTTTTGACAGCTGTTTGAATTTAGTATTTAACATTTTTGTGAAAATTGATAAAATTCAGCTGCGTTAAATATTTAACGTCAAAATAAATATTTAAACAAATATCGAAAACATTGTTGGATTCTGCTCAATCACATGCAATTATTAAATAGTGGGCAGCCGGGATAACACGTCGTCGGCAGTTAACACTTACAGCCCGGTGAGTCAAAACAAAACACGTACGGCGGTGGTGGGTCATTTTAGACCCACATCAAGTTTTTGGTTTTTCAACCATTTTGTGTGAGATTTTTTATAGATATATATAGAAATGGCATAATATGCCGTAATGTTTCTGCTTAAAAAATAAAGTTTAAAATTAAAAAAATATTCTGAATAATGTACATATTCTCACGCATCAACAGACGCCCTACACAGTCAAAATACAAACATCCACTGAGCATGTGATTTTCTAGTCGGAACCCGAGCAGGTAGTGTCATAAAACTTACAGGTAGGGCAACGCCCCTCAAATAATTATATTACTGGCATTGTTCAGAGGCTGCCAGACGAAAATAAGTCAAAACAAATACATGGACGCATACCTGGTATCCTTTGTCTACCTGCTCAAAATGTTGGCAATATATGTTTCGGCGTAAGGGCTGAGATTCAATCCGACTGTATTAGGTCAGTTTTTGAGCGTTTTTTCACATTTTTATCAATAACTCATTTGAATCTTGTCCGATAACATTTATTTGTATTTCAAATTATTTGAAAATATTTAATAAAAGATTAGAAGGAAAACAGCATCAAACGAATATTTATACAAACACCCGGGTCAAATCTGACCCATCACCGCAGAGTATGTGTTAAATGCTGAAGATGACTTTCGTAGTACATGGCTATTATCCGAATTTAATAATTCCATAAAACGTTAACAAATATAGGAATTTTGTTCTGAAATATTACCAAATTACTATTAAGGAGATAGCAGAGGTCCTAAAAATCGCATGTGAACGTATGTAATTCATTTCAACTTCGGAATTGCACTAGTAGAAGGTTTCTAATTGGTGGGCGCTAAGGCATCTGAGTCGGTATAACATATTGTTCGAATCACAACTTTACGGGAGAATAGGACTATATTTGAAGCTAATCCCGATCACTTAGCAAAATTTGTGATTATGAATGAATCAACCAATATGTACCAAAGTCCAATCGGTTCATTGTATCCAATAAAAGGTATGCCAGTTTTAGCAGCAGCCCGGAATTCTGAAAGATGTCATCTTTCACCATAAAAATGGGATACAGATTTTGAACCATTATTGGAAAAAGAGGACTCACTTTCAAGGATATTAGATCTATATTGAAAAACAATAATTTTTGCAACCATTCTCTAATATGTTTTTTTTCTAGATTTTGCAAATATTTCGGTAACTATCTGGTACTTCTAACTACTTTATATTCAGTGTCAGAGATATCTTTTTTCAAATTCATAACCAATCGGGATCAAGACTAGTAAAAATGTAGATTGGGAGACACTGGGGGCAGTAGCAGAAACACTTCATCCAGAAGTTGATACAGTTGATAATGATGATATTAATTATGTATTTACTTATATAGTGTGATAGATTACTCTACCGAAAATTTTGAAAGGCTTATTAAAGTGTTCAAGATGAGCATAACGTTTTGTATAAATGTTCGCAAAGCTACTATGAGAGTTATTAAAATTAAAAATAAATATTAAACGTTAAACATCGGAGAAGTTAAGGAATTTATTATTATAATTAATGTAATGACGCTTACAAATTTAGTGAAATGAGATGTTTTATTTCAAAATGAAATAATAGGTATATACATTTGTTATATAAAAA
Source organism: Eubasilissa splendida (assembly GCA_031772225.1). Taxonomy (NCBI): domain Eukaryota; kingdom Metazoa; phylum Arthropoda; class Insecta; order Trichoptera; family Phryganeidae; genus Eubasilissa; species Eubasilissa splendida. The sequence continues at coordinate 22,065,835 of CM062847.1, forward strand.
ATAATACAAATTTTGCGTGGTTTGTTTAAAAAAAGAGCTATAAACTCATTTCTCTTTCACATAAAGTTGAGTGTAATAAAAAAAAACCTTATAAATAAAGTCTTACTTTACTACTCGAAAAGTGTCGTAAAATTGCGATTAATAATTCACAATACACAAGACGTGCGTAAGAGAATAAGTGTAGCTATAAAAATTACACAGGTATAAAAAATGTAGGGTCATAAAAACATAATTTGATTAATTATGTTTAATTTATAGGTTTTTAGGGTGAATTAAGTCAGCTCAGTTTTTTTTTCATCAAATTTTTACACAGTCTGCATTGGTATTTTTAACTAAGTGAGTTAAGGAAATTAATAAAAAAAATCTTTGTGGATCTGCAAAAGGCGTAATCATAAAGTTATAAGAGAAAGGTTATGGAAGATACTATCTGAGTATAGGGTGGATAGTAAATTTATACACGCAATCGCATCCCTATATGAAGGAAGTTTTGCGTGTGTAAGGATCAATGGATCATTCACGTTACAAAGGGTGTCAAGCAGGGTTGCGTAATGTCTCCATTTGTATATGAATAACTGTGTGAAAGAACTGAAATGTATGAATGTGGGAGCGAAAATGTGCGATTTGATTGTATGCTGTTTATTGTACGTCGACTATGCAGTATTTATGGCCAATAATGAACAAGATTCACAGAATCAGTGAGTAGAATGTACGATGTATGTTAGGAAAGTGACCTTCAAGTGGATGTTAACAAGTCTAAAGTGATGGTATTCGAAAAGGAAGAAAGCAAGACAATGTGCAAAATACTTGTAGATAATGAATGTTTGAAACAAGTAGATGTGTTTGTATATTTGGGAAGTATCTATGTTTGATAGAAACGGAAAGATTGAGAAAGATGTCGAAAGGAGGGAAACAAAGTGTACCGCGCTTTAAATGCTATTATAGCTAATAGGAAATTATCAACGAGGCAAAACTAGTAGTACACAATGGAGTCCTGGTACCGACACATATGTATGGAAGTGAGGCCTGGAGCTGGCAGAAGAGGAACGAAAATAGACTGAATGCAATAGAATCGCTTAAGCGTATGTTTGGCAGATCCATTTATGACAGAGTAAAAAATGAAGAAATAAGGAAAGAATGTAAAGCTGATCTCAGTATAGTGAGTAAGATTAAGAAAGGATCACTAAGGTGGTTTAGTCATATGGAACGAATGAATTAGGAGAGAATGGTAAGGAAGATATATGACGCAAGTATTGATGGCACCAGAAATAGAGGACGACCAGGTAAATCAGATACTGTAGGGTGGTTCTGTTAGAAGCATTAATAATCAGCGTGCTTGTATGAGAAGATGTATGAATGTGGATGACAGAAGAGTGTGGCGCTCTATTCTCTCTGCCTACGGCATGATGGTAAGTTAGTTAGTTAAGTTAATAAAACAAATGATTTAATAAAATATTCTGTGTAAACACGGTATATTTTTATTGCAATAACTGTCAGTTAATCTTAATTTATAGACTTATACTGCTTTCTTCTTCTATCGGTGAAGCTGCCTACCTTGTGTGAAGTTTATAAAATTTAAAAAATAGCATTCAGAAGTTGTTACTTATCATAATAAGGTTCCGCCGATTTTGAAATCTTTTTTACATTTCCTTAATATCTTGGAGGAAACGTTCTTATTATAACTCGCTCGTCGCACCAATATTTTCTGGAAAAAAGTCTAGGTGCTCAATCAAGAAGTGACCTTTTTTGTTTATTGAGCAACTCAGCGCTTTTTTGTAGTATATTTTCAGCAATGGTTTACATGGTTAGGGTATTTGTTGTTTCCTAGAAACTTAGTAACTACACATTTAAAGGCAACCCAAGACACTCTTTCATCTTAAGTCACCGTAGATAGATATAAGTCTTAAGCTAACGTTTGTCTTCAAACAAAAGTAGTCTCATTTACTTTTAATATGTGATAGATATTCTTGCAGAGATGTTTTTGAAGTAGTTTTCAGTTTTTGGAAACAAACTATCTCGCGAGGTTTAATATTATATGTGGTGGTGGCAAAGTTTTTTTTTTGTTTTGCAACACTAAGAAGTAAAATTTGCGTAATTAAAATTTGAAATGGTCATAGCGCGCTTTTTGTATTATTACCAATTTTCTATATTAATTTTTAAAAAAATATTAATTTGACTATGTGAAAAAACACATGCGCGATATGACGACGGGTGACATTTTTGATTTCAGCACACCAAAATAAACTAAAATTTTCCAAAATGCTTTTTCATCGGAAATATTTTTATTGTACCGCATAAACTGCGCATCCGGTTACGTTATTACGTTTATGATAGCCACGTATAGATTTTGCAATCCAAACAACTTGATATCATATCGTAATCAGAGATTTCCTACCTACCGGCATGTTGAGAGATGCTCGGAACATCCTTCTCGATTCAATCATTCAACGCCCCTACTTTACGGCACCATAAAACGGAATTACTCTCAACGTATTGTCACCCTTGCGGCTCTCACTACCGGTACGAGGGCGTCATTAGTGGAACTCATGATATCGGGAGGACAAGTTCTCATTGATTTTCATGGCGGATTTTATAAATACGTACGTTAGTGGAGATGTAGCAGGAGAATGCATTATATAAAATAAAGAAAATTAAATCATTATTTTTTAAATGTTTTCAATATTGTATGTAAATCTGTAATTAATCGTTTTAATCTGATACGTTGCATTAAAATCGTCAAAATATTAATTAATTAATTTAATTTAGATAGTACTTTTAATAAAAAAGTATATATGTTAAAAAGTGTAACAAAATTAAAGTACTTTTGAAATTAGCAAAATTAACTTTGTGGTTAAAATTCATATATTTATTGACATCCTGAAGAAGAAAATGTTATTTTTCGAAACCGGTAAATGTATTTAAACTCAATTAATTGGCTAATAAAACAAAGTTAACAAATAAAAATATAAAATTAAAGTAGTAAATGTCTTTGCTTAATGTTCACGTTCCTATGTAATAATTGAGGAAACAATGGCGATTGTTTTATTTTGTTAAGTGCTATGAATAATGAAGAAAATTGATGAAAAGTGATCAAAAATGCCTATATTTAGAATTTTATTTTACTTTTAAAAATTGGCAAAATTAATTTTGTAATTAAAATTCATTATTTTTATTTGTTAACTTTGTTTTATTAACCACTTATTGAGTTTAAATATATCTATCGGTTTCGAAAAATATAATTTTCTTCTTCAGGATGTCAATACTAATCAAAAACATATGTTATTGTATCTTTAACATAATCTATTTTTATTTAAAAAATTACAATATTTAAAAAATTAATTTAGTACCTAACTCAAATTGTTACTTGATACAAAATTACTCAAATTATTTTTATAAAAAAATTATTTATTCGTTAACGTAAAAAAAAAAATGTTTTTGAAAGTAATATCTAAAAATTTTAAAAATGCACAAATATATTATACATGGATTATAAAGGAAACTCTATTTTATACAAACATGGAATCTATTAAAATGACATATGTTTTAACATAGATTATGTTTAATGGTTGGCATCAAGTGAAAATCTTTTATGAATGTGTTATTTTTGAAGTTAAATTCGGTCATAAAATTTGTTTACACATTACATACATGTCACATATTCATTGAATTAAATCCAACAATTAGCATGATATCATGAAGATTGTATATTATTAGTAGTATATAAAGTGTGAAATGGTATTTATGAAATTAAGTATATATCAATTGAATGTACGAGGGCGAGTCAAAAATTATCTACACCTTCAAGGTTGTCATACTGCCTTCTGTGTGCTTAGAGTTGGTACGACTGCGGCCACGTGTGCAAAATTAGATCCCTATTACGTCATTTGCCTTCCGGAGTGTGTAAACATGTCCGCTCCGCTAGCAGTTTGCACCAAGGAGGAACAACGAGCAGTGATCCGTTTTCTCTGGTCGGAGGATGTGAAGGGGCTGAAATTCATCGTAGGCTTTTATTACAATACGGGGACAGTGCTTTATCACGTAAGAGTGTTTTTTTGTGGATCGAGAAGTTTAAAAGTGGCCGGACGAGTGTGACGCATGAAGCAGGGAGCAGGATGCCCGTCAATCTCCAACACGGACGACGAGTTTCAATAAGCTCGAGAGATGGTTCGAGCGAATAGGCGAGTTACCATCGGTGAGGTAGCGTCTTATTTGAACATCAGTCATGGTTCTGCCCATTAAATCATCCACGACAATCTTGGCTTCAGTAAAGTCTGAGTAAATAAATTGTACGGGGTAAATATTATGTTCCAGACTGATTTTGTTTGGCCGCCATTTTGGTTTAACCTTCATTTGTAATTTGCATTTTGTAGTCGTAGAGGGTACTTAATTATAATTTATTATGAGGCATTTAATGCCTCAACAACGTGTTGAAGTCATTAAAACAAACACAAACCCGACTTTTGGAAAAAAAACATTAAGGGCGACGAAGCTCATTTCGACTTCGCGGGTTTCGTAAATAAACAAAACAGCAATTATTGGGGCACTGAAAATCCTTAATTGATACACCCACGCAGAGTTACTATATGGTGTGCCATAAGGGCCAGCGGAATCATTGGGCCTTATTTATTTCAGGATGCAAGAGGTAAAACTGTAAAAACTTATTGGTGGCCAAATTGGGTCGATTGGGCCTGCAACACACGTGGTTTCAACGGAACGGTGCCACCTTATACACAGCTAGAGTTACTCTTGAAATTTTGATGAATGAAACAACATCGGCCTGATACATAATATTCACCCTGTAGAATGAAAAATGTAAATAATTTATTTTATTACAAAATTTAAAAAAAGCGATTGAATATATTTTATGCAAAGGCGATATAACAAATGTGTTCTATACATGCTTAGATACGGCCACGTAACAAAGCAAATATATTCTCAAGCAAAGTTTCGATACCGAATGGTTTTCTCATGAGGGTATTTATTTACCAACTACCAAACAATCATAAAGCGAGACACGTACAAGATCAGGCAGTGTCAAGGGTTCAATCACAGACGAACCATTTTTGTTTTATTTTTTTTTCAAGTAAACAAACTTTCTGACATCGATTCAATTTAAAAGAAGAGAATTGGGAAAGCCTGCATTGGAACCGCTTCTGTAGGAATATTTGCCAGTTCTGAGTGGCAAGCAAACAATTGGCCATATACCGAAGAGCTGTTTCAACACAATCGAACTTCGGAGAATTTTACCTTCATGTGCAGATATATAATATATAGAAGTATACTCGTACAATTCGCCTCTACATGATGTGCCCACACGGAGTAGGAATATTAAAATACAAAGTTAGCCGCTCAACAAAGAGTTTCCTAATACTGGCGCAAAACTTTAAATGTGAACAATGTAAGGGAAAATAAACTGCTACAATTATACCAGATTTGTAAAGGAAATGATAAAATGTTTGTACAACGCGTAATAAATATAATTTATTCCATAATGTGAACTGTATAAACGCAAAAATTTAAATCACAGATAATGAATAATTGTGTGAAAAATTATGAGTCCGAGAATATGTTGCTTCCATTAAAAATAATCTATTTTATAAAGCGCTTATTGTATGTTAACAATGTAAAGATAGATGGCGCTTTACTTGATTTTTGGTTAGTATCCATGGGGAAAAAGGTTGGTTTATATATTTTAAATATGATACAGATTTGTCAATTCACTAATATAAATAAAAGATGGTGCCTTGAAATATTTACGTTGTTTTTATTACATTTCATATCAACGGGATAAAATTAATTTTCCTTCGTTATGTTGTAGAATAAAATATTTAAAAATTATATTTGATTTGGTAGGTATCTATGTACCTACCTATCTCTCTTTAATAATATTTTTGTTAAATAAAGGAAGGCAGGTGACAATATGTTGGACAAGTCATGTAAATAGCAATGTTGGACTTCTCTTGGAAAGGTGGGAGAGTGTGTGGAGATCGAGAGAGAGAAATACCAAGGTTACCGACATTGTTAGAACTATCACGAAACTGAAGTTGGACTATGACGGACATACGACAAGACTAACAGATAAAAGTTAAAATTATGAAATCCAGCACTGGCGTCCATGGCTGGGCAAGAAAGGCTAAGGTCGACCACAGACACCCTGGACATATGATATTAAAAGGACCGATGGCTTCTATTAGAGGAAAGCCACGAAGAATCGGGGATCGTAGGAAGCCGATGAAGGCCCGTTGTTCAAAAGTTGGCACATAAGGGCTAAAAAAGAAGAAGAGGTAATAATATAATTTGAAAATATTATTTTTAATATAAATGTCATTTTTTCCCAAATATTCGTCAGTTGATCCCGATAAAAATCTAGCTTAAATGTATCGCTTTGCAAAAAAGACTGTGGCAGCATAGCAGCTACCATAGGAGCCAATTCGGCCATCTGGAAGAAAGTAATAGTCATTTGGTATTTGTTAGTTTTATAATTGCACAACATTTAATGTATATTCTAAGAAAAAAATAAGGAATGGTTAAAAGTATATAATGAAGAAAATAATAACACTATTAAATAATCACGAAATTAGCACGATTGCGAAAATATATTTATATATATAATAGAAGTGATTGTGGTAGCGAGAAAAAATACGTATGTAAAACCAAAAAATCTTAATTTTATGTGTTTAAATAAATGATACACAGTAAAATAATTTTTAAAAACCATACTTCTAAAATAATGGTATTAAGATAGAATAAATATTTTGCAAATAAATCAAACGTTGATTGAAGCCTGGAATATAATAGATTTTTGATTTTTGCATATTCAATGTCACGAAATAATGTATTGTCACAATAAATCCAAAGTATTGTTAACTCATTTTTAGACATCTTTGGAAATATGCTCCATTTGTGGTTTCTGAATATAAATCAAAATAATAAAACAATTTCATAGAATATTTTATAGTGTCAAGAGGAAGGTTGTCTTATTATATAAAATACCTTATTCCGCGGAAATAAACGCCTATCGGCGTTTCAATATACGACGATTAAAAAGTGATCTACAGGAAGTGCCAAGTGTTTCATTGTCATTACGTATACATTTCCGCACAGCCAATAAGCTACTGACTGCTCGGCTTCAAATAAGGGGATGATTTCCCTCCTCGATCCGAGTGGCATTGCTTCCTGCCAGTCAGACGCGCGTAATGGGTGGTTCGCGAGCTGCCGCCGGTGCGGCGCTTCTAGTCATTTCCGCAACGGCTATCAGGTATTCTGTGACGTCATGCAGTCGGTTCGCCGTGTCTTGTGTCGTATTATCAACCGCACTACCGATACTGTATAAAGGTGCGAAGAGCGTCACGGTTCCGAACAAAGCAGATTCCCAGTCGGATACAGGGTAGTAGCTTGCTGACGACACAACGTTATAATATGTTTTCGACTAGATAGTGTCGTAATATTGAATGGTATTGGTTAAAGATTGCTCAAGTCATTTGCAAAATGGTCTTTGTAATTTACGTAAACAATATTTATTTGTTCCTGGAATCTCTATTCCCGATACCGTATTATCTATTCAAAACCCTTATGGCCCTCGTATACGGAATGATACGCGATGAGATCAATTTCAGGATTTTATTTGAGATAACGGTTCTCTCAAATTATGTTAAGTTTCAACATGACAGGCTATTTTTTTATTATTTTATTAATTTATTCTATTCATGTTCTTAATATACGTACATATTATACATTATAAACATCCTTATAAATATACAAAAAAGGAAATTCGGATGTAGCAAATCCCTTTCCGTCATCAATTAATATATATAATCTGCATTTCTAGGTAAGTAATAACACGGCTCTCTTCTTAACCTTAAATAATTAAATATGTATATCAAATGAATATTAACGTGATCGACTCTTAATAATTTCATGGTAAATATATAAATATTATTTTCCTTCCTTTTTTTATAGAATCTTCTATTTTATTCTCGATGGTTAGTATCGTTGTATCATTTTGAAATCGATTGAAGAGTTTTTTACTACCTATAAAATACTGCCTTTCCATTCAACGAACTCTTTGTTACACTTGCGTGGGTCAAATGGGACGTTCTTTACCCTGATGAGTGAAGTATTAAGTACTTGTAAGTTTTTTTGATAAAATTGTCGGCTGTAAAAGAACACTCATTACATATATAATATACTAACGAGACATTCAATTCGTATATTTCACGGAGTCAAATGTATTTTCTAGTCAATCAAACGTAATGGCATCTTTAAATTCTCAACTTTTTCCATTATCGGGATTTATTCTGTCGATTTCTTTCTCTTAACGAGTCCTGCCTGTACTGACCTTTGTGAGTAAAGATAGTATTTCAGTCGCTTTTTAATTATCATGACTGCGTATGGAAAAAAAACGATAAATTTCTATGGTTTTCGTACTTTCTGGTTGATATTTTTGTATGAACGAAAGAAACTAGATATAACCTATTTGTTTGGCTATTTGCGTATTTTTAGAAATAGGTTAGAGATATCAGGATAAGCATATAGTTATCTTTAAAGCTTATATTGTCTTTAGGAAATCAGATTTTATCCAATCCTTGTCTGAGCGTCATATCATTGACTTGGATCTTTTTAATAGTAAAATGCATAATTTAGAAATAATACCTTATTCACTTTGGTTATATTTTTATTTTTAAATTAGTTCAATATAGTACATACATACATACATGAGTTTAGTTTACTTAAGTATAATTACAATATCACGTACTAGTACCACATAATACCATAATGTCAAAGTAACATCTCAAAACGTAACACAATTATCAACATAAACATAACATAATGTATATTACTTAGCGACCTATCGTGAAGGTGAAACGTTGTACAATATGAGATGATATGATACTTAGCGACCTCTCGTGTAAGTGAAACGTTGTACAATATTGGATGCGGATTGAAGCAAAATATTCTTTTTGAACCGTAAGCAATAATTGTAAAAATAGATATATGTTTTTTTAAATATTTTATAAAACTATTTATGGCATTTTTTATGGTTTTATAATTATTTATGTGAAAAAGATGTGTGTTTAGAAAGACGAACAGGAGTATTAGAGGTTATTGCTTAAAGCTTATATAATATCGTTATATGTATTCAATGTTTATGGCGTTAACTTCTTGGTTAATAATAATTATTAATTAAAACAAATAACATTGTATTAATTTGAATACTTATATTGTTAAATATTTTATTTTATTTGATCTTTTTTATATCAGTTGTATACCTATTCGTATTATTTTGTTTACCGATCTTCCTTCTCTTTTTGTGATCCTCCGCTTCTATCTTACCTCTGTCACTTTGTTTTTATTTCTCTATAACTTTAGAAGTTTTTTTAGTATTTTTATTTACTCATTATAAGATTAGATATGTGGAATCTAAATTAACTTAACTTAAGTAGGTGTAATCGCAAATTTAAAATTAAAATATGCAATATATAATATTTGTTCGGTTAGTTTCTTTAATATATAAATAAATCATTTATACTTTTTGTTTCCTTCTACAAAAAAATAATTTGCCTTTCATAAATATTGATAAAACATTTCTAGGGAAAATTAAATCTTAACCGAAAATTTATTCTAACGTTCCAACTTTAAATATTAGAAGCACGGCGTGCAAGGGAGTTTGCATTTTTATCGAATTTATTTTTGTTTTGAATATCCGAACGGGCAAGCAAAACTTGATCGTAAAATCTGTCAGCTGTAATGAACATAAACTGTGTTAAAGCGATCGGTTCATCCGTACTTCAACCCGTATTTTGTGCTGGATAAATGAATCACAGTTGTATATTGATTTAATCTGGAGTAGCGGACAAGTCATGTTTACAAGTTTATCAATGTTGGGGAGCCGGCAGATTTGTTTGGTGTATTTTGTATAGTACTTGATTTATTTCTTCTCCACCGAAGGCATTTCTAGTTCAAGAAACACTGGTCAATACCAAAATTCTTCCGTTGAAAATTTTTCATTAATTTTAGCATGTTGAATACGAATCTATGGTCTAAAATCTTCCAGTACACACAGAAGAAAAACTGATTATTTAAAAAAAAAAAGTTAATTTTAAGTAATATTTGAAGTATTTAAAAAAAAAGATGTTCATACATACTTTAATGTCGTGATACAGGATCATATCTTTAAACTTTTCTATTAGCTTTTATTTCATGTTATTAAAATTAAGAAGCCCTAAGGCAATATAATTACTCCTCCAGTGTCACCAGCGCGCCTGGCGCATTCAAGTAGCCACATCTGATAAATCAGTCTAGATTGACCAGGAATTTTAAATTTATTTTCACTTGATGATTATTAATTTTTTTGTAACATACACATCCATCAAAATGATTGAAAATAATTAATAATGAATATAATTTTTTATTATGTTCTTAACTTGAACTTTTTGTAACTTTATATTTTATTTTGTAAATATTTTTATAATTTTCTATTGTTTAGTTATATTTATATTCTGAATTATTATTCTGGATAACAATCAAAAATAAACTTTGTAGTAGCGAGGATAATTGTCTTAATCAATTATATTAGTATTTTCGCTACAGAATGTCTATAGCATCATTTACAATGCCATCTTCCAGATTATCGTGATTAGGTCATTTATCTTTGGCTAATTGGTGTGTGCAGTGACAGTGACCATTGATGCGAGGGTGCGTCTTCCGGTTACATAATATATGTAATACAAATAATGTTTCTTAATACCGCAATAATAATATATACGTAAAATATATTATAACGATAAAATATTTATTATAGTTTTAAACATAAGCTTCAACATTATCTAAGTACACTATTAATACGATTACATCAGTCGAAAGAAATAGAGGTATTGTTAGTTAGTTCAAATCAGGAAGCAAAAGAACTAATACTATACAAAACATAATAAATACGTTAAGTTGTGCGATTGCTATCCGGATCACCTAGAAGTATTTAATTTTTAGATATTAATGACATCAAATATAATGTATGACCAATTTACGTTCAAATTATCATCCGTGTTTCACAAGTGTAAAAACAGAGGACATGCTAAAATATAGGTTTTATTTTTTTAATATTACAACAGGCCACGAGGCCCAACAAAAGACATCAAGTAAATACAAAAATACGTTGATATATCGGGAATCGAACCCGGAACTCCAGGTACGAGCCACCACTTACACATTTATATATCATTTTACACAAGTTTGTTGGGTATTTATACTGATAAGTATATTAATTTGTTTCACTTAGCCATATCAAGAGCCAACGGGTCATCACACTAGCGACACATTTCGTAAACGTGAACAGTCCAAATAATTCGAACGTAATAATTCTTTCAAGATCGTTTTAAACATTTAGTAAGGTCCTTACTCGTCTTAAACCTCACTAACTACCCTTCCATTTGTCTCGTGCTCTCGATGATTTTGTTATCTAAACCGTTCTTGTATTAAATTCATCTCTGATTTAGATTACTTGCTCAGATCTTCGTGTCTTATCCGATCATTCCGATCATAGTCAGTAGATACTGAGATCCATTAGGGATCGCCGGGCGTGATTCTCGTAATTTATTGTATACTTTGAAATTTAAAGCGATCCTCGTAAGAGTATATATACCTACTGGTCTACTGGTCGCACCATCACGGCGCATACACAAAAAAGACGGGCCAAGTATTTAAGATTAAGGCATTTTTTTTACATTTTTAAATTACCTTTATAATTTGTGACATTTTTGTGTTTTGTAAATGGATACAAATGTTATAAAAAATTGTATGAAAACATGAGCCTATTTTTTGGGTTTCAGAATACATTTACCGTGGTAGCGGGGATTTTGAAGTAATATAAAATAGGATGAATTAAACATTTAGTTATCCAAGTATTCCAAAACAAAATATCTGTAAAATACTTAGACTAGTTTAGAATAATTACCGACGGCGCAAACGCACAAACGTCGAGGCTTTCTAAGAGTAAAATATGTCAGCAATATTGAGGTCCAGAAAACTAACATGGGCGGGAAATGTCGTATGTGACGACTCCAGAACATTTCGTAAGGTCTATGAGCGAACGCTCATACTTGGGCCCTGGGAGGCCCAATAAGAGGCGAACAATGTTTGAAAGGCAAAACTCAAGATAGGGAGGTTTGAATGATGTTTGTGAGGTCGGTCATGGACCTGAAGGGACCCTAGAGTCAACTATAATAATGAGTAGATAAAACCAAATCCAATAAAATTTACAGTAAATAGTATTAGTTATGTTTTGAATCCAATTCTGGATTATAATTATACGGTTATGCTTCAATGTGTATTCAATTGTATCCTCAATTATGTGTAGCTTATAAAGGAATGGATTTTAAAAATTAGAAGAAGTCAGCTGAAAAAGTTCCTTAAATGATCAAAGTTACTCATTTCATGTACTTCTTTTTGTCCTTATATCATACTTCGTACTTATCATGTTTTGTTTGCTCCTTGCTTGTTTCTTTTATTTTACTCCTTACATATCTTTAGTCTGAATCAAAAATTAACTCTGTTCATTTTATTTATTAACTACTTATCTCCTTTTGATTTTTCTGTTTTTTACCATTTAATTTAATTTGTTACCTCACTTCTGAATTATATTATAACTAATGAAACATTATGACTACCTACCTCAGAACAGGTACTTTATATGTACCTAGCGAGATAGGAAGTGGCCAACAGACTTGCATGTAAATGAAATGTATTATTAATACTTGTACTAAGGATTTTTATATTGATACAAGCTATAAAAGGAATGTTGTTATAAAAATAAACGTCGATTTATCAACACTGAAAATAAAAAATGTCAGATCTCTGTTATCGTCGAGACGTGAGGTCGGCTTCATTTGCAAATGTCAATACGGATGTGCGGTCCACGCGGCCAGCGCGACCTATATACATATTTTTTCAGTTAGCTTGCGTTTCTGAGACTAGATCCCCAAATTACTTTTCAATGAATTTTCGGTGTCCCGAAGTATCACGTAAACGTATTATGTGTTTTTTGAGGCCATTCATTATATATCAGAAGGAAAATGAGTTATTCTATAATTGCCAAATATAATATAATATATTCATAATATACATGAGTGTAAATTCTTTTGAAAATATAATTTCATCCTTCAGATAACAATCCATAGAAGTCTTTCTCTCGTGTAATATACAAAAATATAAAATCATAAAATATACGTAAATCACATACAGGAAGGTGTAAACCCTTCTGTTATTAGATCAGAGGTATGCGCTTAAAGATTTTACCATTCCAGATCATTAAGATACTCCAAAAGACAAAATACTCTAGAACGATTACAGTGAAAATAAGGTCGCTTGAAGAACCACAAAATATTTTTGAGATATGGTGAAGTGAAGAATTAGCAAACCAGGACAAGCTTCCTTCATTGTTATATCGGTAACAAGATTAAAGTGATCACTTGGATGAAATGATATGACGCTAGTACTGTTTGCTAATAGAAGGAGAAATGAATGACATCCATTAAATATTTAATTTGAGAAAGTTCAAAAGATAGTAATATGTATTATAACAACAAAGACGCCTCATCCACATTAATATATATTAATGTGGATGAGGCACTAGGTGTTTGTACAGACATAATTGTTGCTTTTTGTCTTATCTGTTTGTCCCTAACTTAACCTTGAGAGTAGATGACAAAACATATCATCATCACTGGATTAAAATTTCGTAAAATCTCTCTTTTATTTTAAATTATATTATTTCATTTAAATGTTACTTAACAATGTCTTTTAATACAATAATAAAGTGTAAATATCAAAACATATTAACTGATTTTCCAATAGTACCTAACTTTAAAATACTCTTCTATTTCTCGAAATCATATTAATGCATATCGACATGAAATACCTACAGAGTTATGGAGCGAATATAAGGTACCAGGAATTTACCAACACGATAACCGTCTCCGAATTCAGTACAACAAAACGCCTACAGAATACTGTTCGGATTGGCGCGTTATTGCAGCGCATTTACAATGTTTACCGAAGGCCGTATACATGGATTCGTTCCGCTTTTGAGACATCGAGTTGCGGGCGTAAAGCTGCGGTTGGAGCTCAGCACCAACTCTCTGGTGCAAGCGGCGCTCTCATGGAAAGCTGGTTCCCTGACCAGACAATGGCAACGCCTTCAGAATAGTTATAGATGTAATAATGGCCGTGACTGAAGTATTTATATTTTGTTTAAATTTATATATATATATGTGTGAACTTTTTATTTTTATTTATTTATATTTTCTCGGGTTTTCTTTATCATAACATTATATTTATTTAGTAACTTTAATGTATTATATAATATGTATTATTTTTATGGAGAATCGGGTTAAAAAAAAACCTAATCACGTTGGAATAAATGCATTATTATTATTATTATTATCTTGCGTCTAGGTGCAAGATTGTAGGACTGTACTTGACTGATCCTAGGGTCATCAAGGCAGGGAAAATTATATGTGAATAAATCTAACTAGTTGGCGTTTGTTAATGGCAGTTATTTTGTGGGATTATATATTTTTTAAATAAAAAAAAACATTATAGGTACCTACTATATATACAACTGAGTATTATTTTTTATCGCAACTGTAGTTTTGAGACGTATAGTCCTTCTCGTCAATAGGTGTAAATAACAACCAATTACAGTCAATAACTATAGAAATTACAGTCGGATTTGATTGTATATAATTTTGGTTTATTTAAAATAAAAAAATGTCAAAATGTTTAAGAATAAAACAATGCTATGGTTTTTGACATCAAGAATAATAAATAAATTTCAAATATAATATTTATAAAATGAAATCACTACCGAACCTAACCTAATTACAAATTGTTTATTTAACTCAGATACCACACGATTTTGTTTTTAGAAAAAAATTATGCCCCCATAAATTTAAATTTTCTAATGTCACTTGTTGATTTTTAAATATTTCTGACGTCACAGCATGTCATACTGAAGCACTTATATAAATATTATCTAAATATAGAAAGCTATAGCAAATGGTTTGCATCAATGGGTTCGTTTACGCTCGTCAGACAGCCGATTGCACACTAAAGTGCATTGCCTGTGCAAACACAATACAGTGTATGTAAAAAATAATATTTCAAACAAAGAAAATTATTATTTTTAACTTCATATCATTTAATTTTCACGTTTTGAGGTTTTATATTAAGTTAATGAGGAATAATATTTTAATAGGTGATTCAATCACTACAAATTCGGGGGAAATAGTACGCTGGTTATGTGTTCCTCCAAGTTGAATATTGAGTTTTAAGAATGATGTCACATTTTATGAAACATTTTTATGATCAGCTGTTCGGTTTGAAAAATATGAAAAGTGCCAGAGAATATATAATACATAACATTCCTGTATATAAACGTTGGGTGATAAAATTAGAATCTACTACATAATGATATATGACGTAGAATTAGTGTCTACCACACAATGAAATGTCTGAATGGGAGGTGTCATTTTTAATTAAATTACATTTTTTTTTAGCAGACTTTTGACAGCTGTTATTGTGAAGTATTGACATTTTAGCTATAGAAAACTCATTACAAAAATGAGGAAAATGTCACAACAGCACTTTGCAAAATATCGACGTACATAATTATCCATCTCGTACTACAATTGTGAATTTAATCCAATATTTCTGACGTACCTGACGCTAATACATGTCGCTGACGTGTTTACCGATGGTCCAAACACCTCCGTACTTTGAACATGCTGCTGGAAATGGTAAACGCTGATAAATAACGTGTTTCGATTACGCTTTTGTGCAAAAAAAATCGTACAGAAAAGCTGTAAAAAGCACATTAAAAAATGTTAGTGGCTCAATATGGAAAAAAGTCGAAATTAATTTAACCAACTGCGGCAATTAAATCGGTAACCACCAGTGAGAGTGCTTCAACCCTGACATACAAAATGTATTGTTTATAGATAATAATAATTGTTTACATTTTATAATAAATCAAGTTGATTATATTAAAGTAGAAGAGAAAACTCATAGTAGCAAGAATGTAGTTTTAATAAATGTCAAAAAAGATAGAACAATCATTATTATAGAACTATCAAATTATGGCATTGAAAAGTAATACTTTGAAACCATTAACGTATCTCCGCCAAAAGTTATGTATTTGTTAAAAGAAATTTCTCAGAAAAGACATTCATCCAAAATTGTTAAATAATTATCAAAACGAATAGGAATAGTTAGATTTTCTGTCTAATTCTAAATCCTAAAAAATAATAGCTAATATCTTGGTAAAACAATCATCATCTTCAGCCATCATCGGTCATGCTGAATAAAGATCTCCCTATGAACTTGGTAATATATCATTTTATAGCAAATTAATATAAATGTTAGTTTTGAAAAAGCAACCAAAAGCTTTTTGATTATTGATTATTTTTCTAAAAAAATATATTATTTCTAAAATTGCTAATAATATACTGGACAAAATAAGAAAATATATAAAATTGAAAAATATTGATTCTTCAGGCGTATTCTAGTATAACGTGTTAAAAACATTTTACAGATAAATAACATTGCTTTAAATAATTTAAAAAAATTCCAATTGTGACATATATGCTGTTTCAGGGAAATGAATTATCAAATTGAGTCCATATATGGCGATAGTGGTGATATTCGAAGTGTTTTCACATATTAACATATATACAACTTTTAAAAATTTGATAGATATGGAGATTGATTAATGGGTAAGAATGGCGAACGTTATATTTATATAAAGTGATCACTTAAGCCAGCCGAAGACAGGTTGTAAGCTCTGTAATTACCCATACTTCCATATTTTTCTATTAAATATAATAAAAAATAGCTTCGTCTCTATGAGATACCTATTATTTGTTGAACAACAGTATCTTTGTAGGTGAAAATCTAGTAATTGTGTGTTCTTGAACATATTAAAAAAATGCTAATTATTTTTCTTCTTACAGTGAAGCATATATATTCATTGATCTGGCGCTATCAATCAGTAGTCAGTAGTTCTGTTTGTCAACTTTAAACGTATTATTGTTTCAATATTTGATATTGAATACAGAATTTGAGTGTAAATTTTTATAAATTTCTCAAGATATGATAAGATTAACTGATTGTATTATGTAATAACAATTGAACAAACTATATACAAATACAGATGATTACATGAATATACGTAAAAAAATTATATTCGATTTTAGAAAGAGTTTGACAATAATTCAGCTACTCTGTGACTAATGTCTCTCCACGTATTTGTGAGTGATTCCTAAAGGACGACCTCTGAAGTAGTTAATCCTTTTTGTACAACAAAATTAACTCTTGTGGATAGCCTAAAGCTGAATCTATTACACCAAAAATCATTTTTAGTTCAAAGGAAAGATCCAGCCGTCCGATTGCCTCCTGTGAATGCTTTAAACAAGTATTCAAGATTAGTTCTGTCACTTTGATAGTCAACACCAGACAAAGCAATTAATTTTGTAAAAATCCTGTAATTTTATTTATTTCAAAAAATTACGACCATATTTATTTGATGAAAACGTTACGTAAATCAAAAAAAAAACAGTACTTTAACGTCTCTATGGTAGAAGATAGAAGATCATTATATTGAATATAAATAATATTATAAGTGAAGGTGTGGGTGTCTGTGTCTGCGTCTGTTATATTGTCGGACAATAGCTAAAGAACATAGTTCCGAAATAATGTTTTCTCAGTATAAGCATGTTGATGTGTATTATGTTTTTTTTTTAAATAGATCAAACTAAGCTAAATTATATTATACTTGTTATAAATATAAATGAAGAAACATCACAAATTTGTCCAGGGAAATTTGGAAATGGTAGAGGAAGGATGACAGTAGACCAAACATATTTTTATTATTTAGTATCCTACGTAAAACATAGACATCCTTCTCCCAATATAAATGAGAATTAAACTGAAAGCCATCCATTTCAAATATTTCATAGTTACGCTCTAGGACCCTGTGAAAACATAGGAACCCCCCCTCCCTTAACTTGACCACCCTACCCCCTTCCCCAATCCAAGATATAAATGTTTATTATATTGAACATCATTCAAATTTTGTTTAGTTGCACTTTACGATCCTGAGGAACAATAAATATCCCACTCCACTCCCTAGACATCTCACTATCTCTCTGCCTGAACCAAATGTTACACACATTGTAATTAGATATTTAAGGCTTGCGCAAAACAATGACACTTTCCTTTCCCTTAATCCCCTATTTTAAATTATAACTGAATCTGAATCCCGGGCATTGTTAGGTACTAAAAAGTAGTGTGTTATATTATTTTACATCTATTTCAAAATATTGATACTATTTTTTTTAATAAAGGTGTGTACATGGCGTACGTGTCACATCTAAATTATCATTATTTTCAAATTAAGTTCTTAAGCTTATTCTATGAGAAAGGACTAACTTGGTGGTCTTCTGGAACGACGCTTAAACCGCCGACGACTAGATAAGTAGGCGAGTGACTTAACCACTAAATCAACAAGCCACTCCGATTTATACAAATTGGCTCTCTAATGGTTAATTCTAATACGTATTTAGTGAATATTTAAAAACTATACATCTCTACATATATAATGTATTACTGTCGTTCAAGAAACTTCTAGTCGGTAAATATTTAATAATGCAATGGCTTTGGTAAAGGCGTCTCCCGGGTATAGCGAATAGATCGCTCGGTTCGATCACCATTCTCCTTAAGCCCGTAAGGAGACTGTCTGCTTAGAACAAGAGTTAGGTAAGGCGAGAATAAAATACATTCCAGTGATTTAGAGAGTAACTAAGTTGTCGCAAAGCGGAAGCCGCTGGTTGGAGGTTTTCCGCTGTTTCGGTTGTTTACTGTCACCGAATAGAATACATAATGGGTTTCCTCAACCCCAGTCTGTTGTGGACTTAACTAAGATGTAAATTGAAGATTAAATTATTGAAAATACTTAATTGTCTTATTCACCGTCAATTAGTTTTGTTTTTGCTAATTAATACATATATTCAAATGATCTATTAGTTTAATTAAAACTAATGTAAATTTTTACACACTTATTTAATGTTGTGATATATAAATGGATATCATTTAAAAGGTAAGCATAATATTGTGGTTTTGGTCAGCTCTAAAATGTTTACTGCCGGCAAATATAGTCAGTTGAGCCGTCACGCGTGGTTAGCAAGTATAACAAGATTGATCAGCAAATAATGTTGTATTAGGCAGTTCTAAAATTATCCTAACCTAACCTAACCACGTATTGAGTCTGATAGTTTCTCACTGCTGACAAAAACATAGTACGACGTCAAAATGATTTAATAGCTATTATTCTTACTAACCCAATATTTAAATGGCGAACCATTTAATTATTCTTCTATATAAATGTTTAATAAATACTTTTTCTGTCGAATTTTTTAAGACTAGAGAAATAAAATTTAAATTTCACATTTAGAAAAAGTGATACCATACACATGTATTGCACTAAAATTTACTTTTGTATGTCATCACTAGGATACGGTATCGCTGTGGCAAAAACAGTGCTGTGGCGTAGCATAAATTAGTTAAATATAATTTTTAAATATTTTTATTTTTTATTCGTTGTAAAAATACTATTATATGCAAGTACCTATATACTTGATGAAAACGCTTCAAGACAAAAAAACAATTACAAATTATAATATATTGTGTCGTTATATTTGGTACCTACCGCGCACGAGATGTGCTGGGAGTTGACATTTACCAAATGGCAACACTGCACCGCGTAAGAAAAAAATTCTCGGTAGGATTCTTTTCTTTTGACAGTTTGCAAGCAGGAGGAAGTTGTCCCAATGCTAAAAACACGAAGATGTGATTTCGTATTGAATTAAGGAAGGGTGAGAATAATCAAATATATTGGGCATCTGTGTTATCCTGCACCATATTGTGAGATTTGTTTGCTATTTTGCTTGCATGCTTGCAGGATGGAAGAATCCCTTCATTACATGATAGCAGAGAGATCATGTAGATGATAATACATTTTTCTTCATGAAGGATTTCTCATGAAAAAAGCAGGACGGGGATACGATTTGGTCTCCTCAGCTTCTTTATTTCACAACTGAATTTGTTTTACCATGACGCGGCACTGGAAATAACAATTTTGCTACGAAAATTGTATCATCACAATATATGAAATCAAATAAGCATAATAAAATACGGAATCAGTCAGATATAATATTGGCAAGTTATTTGTGATATTGATTGATGATGATGAATAATTTAATAATCCAACTTCTATTCTTCTCTCGTATACTCGTATATAATATATTTCAATTTAATGTAGATATTAATATAATGTACGAGTAGACGACAAAAACCACCTTTTGTAAAATATTTTTTTATAAAATTATACGGATATAATTGACTACTCTATTCCGCCTAAACGAATTCAAAGGAGCGGATCGTTAAAAGTATGTTTAATGATTTTGGCTACGGTTCAATCATCTTAATTAGGGAATAAACCAAAATTCATGATAATAAATACTTATTTATTAGCGAATAAAATAAATTCCAGAGTTAAAAAATGTTAACTAATCCACAGTGTTAAAAATTCCTATCCTCATTATTAACTAACACCTTAGAGTTGTTCTTATTTCTGAACGTTGGTTATTTCATTTTTTTTTATTGGCAAGTTAACAATTAGGTATATGCGAGTATGTAGCATACTTTTTACATTTTGCGCTTTTATAATGAATTTTTATTTTGTATTTATTATAAATTGACAGAGCAGTATGTAAAAATATGTTGATTCTACCAACAAATAAACACCAAATCTGTCTTTAAAACTTTTGAATGCGCAAAACTTTAGAATGGTGTCCAATCGTGTCAAGAAATGAGTTACGAAAAATGTATTAAATTTGTGTCGCTCAGAAGCCGTGCTCTTTTTCATAGTATTTGAATTAATTTTTTTTTGATTAAGCTTATACAATATTTTATATCTCATTCTTTTATTATGTTAAAAAATTGATTGTTGGCAAAGATAGATAAATATTTTTTCAAATTAAATGAATGATTTTTTTCTATAAATATATGATGAACTAAACATATTCAATACGTAAGTAGCGGTAACACATATAGGGTGACTTAGTAGTGGTAATACAGGGTGCCAGGTTTTGCATTAGTTTAAAAATTGTGAGTACGTACATAATTAAAGATATGCATATTAATGTATTTGATCTCGTGTTACTTAAAGCTAGTTTTATAATAGTGTAAAGAAATATTTTAATTAAAATAGTGGTGAGAGTTACCGCCTTGGCGAGTAGGGGGTGACTTGCGTGACTAATTTTATTTGCAAGTTAAATGAATATCACTTCTTTTTCTAAAACAATTTTATTATTTATCAAAAGTAAAATAATTACTAATATACAATATATATGAGCTCGTATCGACACGTGTGTGCAGGATGTGTGTTTGTTCGGTTGAAGATTCAGTAGTATCGAAACCGGTCAACTAAATAAATAAATTAAAATAATTAGTTTAACTAAATTAATTCATTATATTAATCAAAGTGGTTCATAAAATATTTATTAGTTTTTATTATATTATGTTCAATATTTAATAATTATGTTAAACCACAAAGTTAGCGCTGTAAACATCAAAAATAGAAAAAATATATAATTGTAATATACTCCAAACAAAAATACCGTGATCAAAGTTAAAGGGTCTTCTTTCTATGAGTACTTAATGGAATCTTACACTTCTACTCAAAAGGAATCCATGATACTTTCGAAAGGATTATGCACTTACTTACTCATATATTAATGATGTTTGTTGTTTACATTTTAAATTTATTTCATTAAAAGATAAATCAAAAAAATCTAAAAAATGCTGAAAGTTGGAATCATAATTTGTCATATTAAAATTGAATTAATGTATAAAATTTTCGCAGAAATTTCTAAAAAAATTATTAATAATTTTTAAATTAAACGTAATCGATTTTCAGTAACCTGGTCTGCTGCAGTGTAAGTGAAAATCTCGCGAAATGCCGGAAATATGAATTCTCTATTGAGGCTAGCGAAAACCTTCCGGCAGCAGGAACAGCTCAGCGTTCCGCAGTTGAAACCAAATAGATTTACATATGTGTTCATATATCACATTATTTATTTGTATTTTATAAGGATAAGGTGATGTTTTATATGAATAGCAAGAAATTGTTGTTCACTAGCTCTGAAATCTTGCATGAATGATTAAATAAAAGGTTGTTAGTACGTGTGGATTTTCAATATAAAGTACATTATTACATATAATATATAGGTCTTTTTGGTTTTAACCTTATTTGTAATTTTTGTTGTATTTTGTAGTGTTTGTTTTCTTTTGGAAAAAATAGAGTTGTATACTTTATCTTTATTTTATTTGTTAACTTTGTTTTATTAACCACTTAATTGAGTTTAAATACATCTACCGGTTTCGAAAAATACCATTTTCTTCTCCAGGATGTCAATACTAACTAAAAACATATGTTATTGTTTCTTTACCAGAATCTTCTATTTAAAAAAAAAATCAACAATTATTTAAAAAATAAATTTAGTACCTAACTCAAATTGTTACTTAATACAAATTTAATCGAATAACCACACAGTTAATTTTGCTAATTTCAAAAGTAGTATACTTTATTGTTTCAAAATGTAGTACAGTCGAGTCTATCCATAGTTGAGAATATAAATTTTATAATTAACTAATAAATTTTGCCTACTAATTTATTGTACGTGTGTGGGAATTATTAATTAATTTTATGTTTAACGTGTATAAGTATATTATTTTATTTTTACTTTTGTATACATATTTTCAATTCTCTTTTTATTTCTGTCTATGATTTAAATAACACCACAACAGCACGAAAAAAAACTGGCTACTTTAACACAGACTTCAGTCTAGCAAAGTAGCCAGGACAACGCTGAACAGAGGTGAAGTATACTCCATCCCACATAATAAACTATGAGTATTATGCCTTATGTTTATTATGTATAATATATTCACCTCTGTTAGAACAAAAATATGTATCATCTAATAAATAAATAAATAAATATAAGTACTAGATAAAAAAAAATTGTTTCAATGAAATTACAGAATGCAAAAAATACAATGGAAATAGTGAAATGCGATTCGATAACATTTTCTGTATTTTAAAAATTCAGACATTTTCAGTTTAAAAACATTATATAAAATTGGTAAACTATCTGTGTCAGTTTTCAGTTGACAAAATCTGTCCATTTTCTCTATAGTGTCATTTTTTAAAGATATTTTAAAAGATAATTCACTAATTAAGAGTCTTCTAGGTTGTCGTTCTTCAAATAATTAAATTATCAATATGTTTTAATTAATGTTACTTGAGATATTATATGTTTGCAATGAAATATCGTTGATTCAGATGTGAACCAACCAATATTTAATGAATTTTAGGATAATTCTACTGCGCGCGTCTCACACCTAATATCACATGACATCAATGCTGAATATCTGTATCAGTGACACCAAGTAATGATGGGAATCCTGCAATGAAATTGGATGTAGGCGAATATTGAAAAGCGAAAAAACTCAATACACAGTGTTTATATTGAAATTTGTATTAAAGAGAGTAAAAAAATGGAAATCTTGTCAAATTATAGAACTAGTCTTATCTTTGCTTTAAAATGCTCTAATAGGCTTTTCGAAAATTAAACTTATTTTTAATAATTTTTAGTCATCGTTAGTATGAACAGTGAAGGTCTTTTCTTAACGCCTTGGTAAGTCTTACTTAATTTACTAAAAACTAGAGTGGTTTACTCCATAAAATGTACTAAATTCAAATGGGGTGGCTTAATTAAGAAAAATGATTACGGGTTACATCCATTTGAAAACAGCTAAGTAGCTAACGTTAATACTCTTAATGTTAAACCAATAAAACGTAATGGAAAAATAGCGTTTTCGTCGGTAAATACTCCCTAATTGATTGCCATAGGTAAACAGTTTTTCTTGATAATTGTTGTTCTTCCCCTTTCGATTTTCAATTATGAGAACATGACACATGGCAACATTGATGCTTTTATGAGGTTGTTTAATAAACTAATGGGGATAAATATTTAATATTTTATGCAATAACTTTGTGGTTAGACATTTTATATTAATTATGTAAATATTTAATCTCCTTTCTCATACATGGAAAGAAATACGCGTATTTAATATATACAGTTTGATAAACTTACACAAATATATAAAAGGGAGCGAGGAGACTTCTGTTGTATATAAATATTGAAAGAAAAATTTGTGGATACAAAATATTAATGCGGATACAGAATACCAAGAGCGCGTTCATATTTTTATGTAAAGATTTTATTAATAAAAAACCTTAAATTACTTGAAGGTTTTGGAGATGACGTGGTTATGAAAGGGCATTAAAAAAATTACTAAGGGAAAAGTTCTTTGAAATTATTAGGCTCTTATTATCTCTTAAGAGAAACCTCCCATTTTCTCCACTAAGGTACGCCGTAAGTCAGTTCTTTACACACGTACTTACACCGAAATACGTTGAAAATGAGGAAATATTAAGAAGAAAAAAGAATTGTTGAAAGATAATGTGTTTAATTTGAGAATTTTTCATTGAACTCCCTAAAAATACGAAGTATAAATAATAAAATATATGCTATTTCCAGAATTTAACGTAACTCAGCTCTTCTTCATTTTTTATCAAACGCTTCTGAGTGTACTTTAACATTGAATTGATATTATCCCTTTTTAATTATTTTTAACATATAATTAAAACTGTTTAAATCGTCATCATCCTTGGCCCTATAATCCGGTATGGATCTTATCAAGAATACACCTCCACCGCTCTTTGAAATGGCTGCTTCTCGTCTATTGGTGACGCCGTTAATGGATAGGTCTATATTTATATTGTATTACCATCTCATTTTGGGTCTACTGTTCTTCGATTTCCTTAGGTTATTATTGATCTACAAGATTTTGATATTTTCATGTACTAGAAACCATATTCCTATCATGAAGTTTAGAATTAAGAATTTTTTTTTTTAACGAAAATAGAAATGCGCACACGGAATACTGTTAGGTAATTTCTTCTTTCTGCCTCGGCTTCATGTTCAGGGGAGAGGCATCTAGCCTAACTGGTTCTTTTTTTAAATATTGACAAGTCAAATGGTTATGAAATGAAAGAATATTTTTTTATAAGTAATTTTTTAATCTATATCTTAAGATACTTGCATGTGTTAAAACTGGAAAATGAGCAATTTACTTTAATACTTATAAATAAGGCTATTCAAAAATAACTACAATAAAATTAACATTAAATATTTGTGTTCATCATGCCAGCATTAATTTCTCTGCCAAATTGTCTATGTTGACGCTTGTCTGATGTAAATTATTCAGGTCCCTCACGTAAGGGATCACTTCTTAGGATGGTCCTGGATCTTGGACGTGAAGTGTGGTCAGCTCCTTATGGTGCCAGCGTAGGGTGACGGAGTTCAGGCTTGTAGTTGATAACAAGACGATGCCCAATTATACAGGCAAACCAGGACTCTGGACGCGATATTCTTATGCTATAGCGACAGTCTGTTCTCGCTACACCAATTATATTTACCAACTTTTTATAGATCCAGTGGGACCCTTTTTGATACTTTCACATCAACGATTAAACGCAGAGTACATCACAGTCTAAGCTTAAACTCGAGGTGCACAGTTTAAATTTTCCCTGGAATTACAATCAATAAAGCGCTTGCTTGATACTTTTAGAGACGATATAGATTTTATTTTCTAATTTAAAATAAAATCTCGTCTTTTGTGGAGCCAGTTCTCCCGGCGGAGAATATGAAAAGATTGCTCGCCTATGATGATGCATCCCTTAAGGTGCATTTGTCTACGTGACTTTAGTCACGTTCGCCGCATTTTTTATTGCTGTACCCACGCTGCGTCGGTACACCTGCGTCTAACAATACCGAGTTTTTATCACCCTCCGTCCCTTACTTCGGTTAAGTGTTTTGTATCCTTGAACAAAATATTGTTTTGGGTAATTTCGCATACTAACAATACGTATCACATCAATATTCTTACTATTTTAATACTAAGCTTAATGCTTGTTCTATGAAAAATTGATGGCTTTCTGGAACGAGGCTCGAACCCTCGACTACTAGATCACTCAGTAGGTGAGTATCGTAACCACTAGACCACAAGCACGTAATTGCATTCTATCTTTATTACTAATTAAGATGATGTATAACTATTAGTAAAATGGTCTACCAGCCTTTGACGATTGCCCGATTGGTAGACGGTTAATACATTCAAATAACAGATCTTCAGATCATTGTCCATTTTTAGTTAGTTGGAAAGTCTTCAAGCTTTAGTAGTCGGTGTAGTAGTAGGTGTCTGAGATTCTTGAGGTTTCACAACGTTGTTAATTTTTTCCGTTGTGAGGTTGTCACTACGCCCTAGCAAGACATAAAACAATGCTACATTATCACGGTAGTATTAATTTAAACTTTTCACTGATTTAATTTAAATTATATTATAAAAAATAAAAATAATATTTGTCATCTCTTGGTAACATAAACATTTTTTTCGGTTTATATAGTGAAATGTAAACATTGTTCACTGCAATAATGGTTCAAGTTTATTATTATTAAAAAGTGAGATAATACGATTTAACATGAATAAATTCACTAACATGCAAAAATTTGTGAATACGAAATATCATAAAATCGTTAAGTTAATCTAAAATACATCAAAAATCGTGCTGAAGATTATTATTTTCTGACAAATACAAATTGTTTCTTATGAAGCATTTACTGTTCACATAAATTTATCCATTATTATCAAGTTAACAAATATTATTTACAGGTTTGAGATAGAAAAGTATTTTCTTTGGTACTTTTTAGTTATCCCAACGAAATTGTATTTTTAATGATATCGCACGTGCTAAAGAAAATGTTTTTTAATAATAAAAATCTTTTCGATGGTAAGCTTGTAATAAAAATAACGTATTTTTAAAAATATATAATATTATTTTACACACATGCTGAATTTGCGTCCGCAAAACCATCAATTACCTTTCCCTTTATTCAGAAAACAATGGTTATTAAAATGGTGTTACAAAAGAACCCGTCGAAAAAACCATTGAAGTGGGTATATGTGTATTTAACGATTAAACCGTTAATGTCTGAATTTTCGTAAAATAACTACTATATTAAAGGATAGAAACAGTTAAAATGTACAATGAAGGAAGATTTACCGGGAAGGAAGAGTAGGAGAGTAACGAATGCTCGTAGTATGTATAAATATTTTAATTATTCTGGAGTTAAATAAGTTAGTATGAGAACTGGTCATCTGACAATGTGCTTATCCTAGCTGCCATTCATTCTATCGTTGCAGTTTGGTTTTTACATTTTAAAGTAAGCAAAATCGTAGCTATACTTGTTTCAAGCAAAGTGAATTGTATTTAAGATAATTGATGAACCTGAAAACAAGTATCTAGATAGAGGTTTTATGGCTCTAACATTTAATAATTATGATTTAATAAATGATATAGAAAAAAAATTATCATAAAAAGTGATTTAAAAACTTTTGCATTTAGTTAAAAACTACTTGATGTGTGCATATTAAAGATTCTCAAGTTTTCATAGAATTATGCGTGTTTATTCAATTAGAGGACCAGTGATGTGAATATTTAACAACATGTTTAGTATTTCAAAAATTCTGCAATCGACAATTTTTTCAATTATTTATTACACGTACGTGAAAGTAATAACTATGTTCACGTTTCAATATTTATTTACACGTGGAATTGGCTAGCATCCTGTGTGCTATCAAATGTGTTTATGCCAATGGATTACATGTCAATATACATATTTATTGTTATTCGGTATTTTCACGTTGTGCGCAATGTTAAACAATTTATAAAATAATGGTTAAATAATAATACGAATAATTTAAAGAATGAAGGTTAAATAATTTCATGAATATTGTGTCATATAAATTTTTTGTGATGTTACCGCGAAAACGGTCCCCTTTCAGAGATGTCAAACTCCTCGTTACCATCTCACCGTGACCTCACACTCCCGCGTCACCCGCAGACAGGGAATATGATGTCAAATTTTCAATTTTGCCACTGCCATTCCTTTTTGAAAATGAACTTTCATGAACCAAAGCTAATATTTCAAATATAAACATTGTGTTCATAGAAAATATTCAAAATAAGAAATTATATTTAAAAAAATATATTAATTAAATAAATATCTTATTACACCTATTACTGATTCACTGATGGTAGCGGGCTCTAAGTGTAATGTGTATGTAAAATGAAACGCAGTCGATTTTTTTCCATTTAATATATACATATATCTGGATTAACATAATCTAGACACGTGTAAGAGCTATACACGCTGGATTTAAGTGTGGTACAATTAATTAAAATTAAGAGACTATAAGGTTTTTGGTGATCTATAGCGAATGGAGGATCAGGAATCAGAGAAGAAGGTGCCTAATTCAGAACGGTTATAAAGGTGCAAAAGGTCTAAACTGCGCTGTTAGGACGATCGTAGCACACCTCATTCATGCAGGCCGTGGCAGCCTGGTTTATCAGGTTCATGACAATGATGATGACAATGAAGACTATATAAATGTATAAATTTGTCATATAAATAGGTATATGTCATTCTAAGTCTACTTCCAAAATTACATGTACACGAACATATAAATTTATAGTCTTACAATATTGTAAAATGCTAATGTTTCTTCATTTTTTAAATCCTTTGCAAAATTATTTACTCGATCGAGCGATTAACCACTTCGAATTTTGGTCATTTCCGATGGTGTTTCAATCGGACAATTACTATTTCGATCACGTCGAAGGCTACAGCACTGGAAGGGTCTGAGTCTTTTTTTAATACCTACTAAACCTGAGCAGACGAGTTCCGTAAGGGGCAATCAAATTGGTTCGAGTAAATTGAAAAGGTTCAAGACTTCTTTTCACTGCGGGATACCATATATACACACGTTGTATGAAGACCTGGAGAGAACCACCCTTTGGAATATCCGCTTTCATCGGGACATTCAAGAACCTTGTACAGCGATGAAATGAATGCCCAAGTTTTAGAGATGTTCGCGCAGTTTAAGAAATGGAAAGATGCGCCGCACACGGCTATCAAAATAATTTTTAGTAGATTATAAAATGTCAATGTTAATACGTTTAATAAATTAATAATAGAGACTCTATTCGCTTTATAATGCTGTTTTGTTATTATAATTAAGAATCTATTCATATTAATCAAGTAATACTACGGTATATTAGATATATCCAAAAACTTTGTTAAGAAGATACTTCAGCCAGAACTGACACATTTACAAAAAGTCTGGGAGATTATTAAATTTGATAATAATATTGTAATTTTAACAGAAAATTTCATCAACAAAGTTCTTATTCTTTTTTATCGAGTATTTATTGATCTTATCGGCACGGTACTTATATTAATTAATTATAAATTATATTTAATTACTTTAAATTTATCTATTGCAATAATTTGATAAAGAATAAAATATATAAAAGAGTAGCGAATTGTAATTTAATATTAAAAAAATGTTTTTTGCTGTTTCCGAAATATATTTTTTAATGTAATCTTCTAAAAAGTTCATACATAAATCAAATACTTGAAAGCTATACATATTCAGTAAGTAGTTACTTTGAGTTTTTAAAAGGAAGTTAATATTTAAAGTGGTTCTGTATGTGAATTAATTACCATAAGTATTACATTAATGCCATATTATGCATGTATAAAACACACCTCCAACTAGAATTTTTTCATTTAGAATAGTTAATTCGCTTTAATTATATTTAAAAACCAATAAGTACCGACAGGTTAATTCATTTAACATATTTAATCATTCGCGCTACACTTATGAAGAAAAGTTGTTATTAATTTTATGGAGTAATAAATATTATTTGTGCTCTAACGAAAAATAACAATTATATTTATAAAAATTAATTATTTTATATTGTGAATTATATTTTTTTGCAGAACGTTCCTAAGCTGATGAAAGTAAGACTTTTGTATCTAATGAACTAAAATGGCTAGAGTCGTCTAACACTTAGTTAATCAAATATGTATTTATTACATGCTTGAGTTTTTAAATACTTATGTGTACAGACACGTATACTAGCTTAGAATAAATTAGTCACTAGTGAGATTTTAACCCCCAACTCTACAGTGTTGTATAAGCAGAGCTCTAGGATAGTCCACGTCTACAGAGGGAAGAACTTTTTTTTACTTGGTGGTTTTTTGGCTCGGTGAAACATGAAATAATTCAACAAATAAAAGAGCATATAGACAAAGCCGTCGAAGAACAACCACCTTTCTACACTATAGTTCTTCATTCTATTTAACACGCTGTCTTTGGCTTTCCATCTTTAATTTTTAATAGTTTTCGCACAAACCCTTCAAATGATCACACGTCTACAGTATTTAATTTTTTACATCCTATATTATAAATTTAAGCTTTTCAAGATACGATATTGACCGCTTATTATTTTAATAATAATTTAAAGAGCAATGGTTCTCAAAACTCCCAGAGTTTATGGCCTACACTAGATAGTTTATTTTAAGAAAACACAATGGAACTAGATATCTTTACATTATGTAAAACTATTTAGTAATGATTTAAAACCGTAAAAATATCTACGAACATGCTATCAAAATTTCTCCGTTTATATGTTTGGATGTGTATTTGTAAAGAAGGGTAAAGGTGTCCTTTTCTTTTTTTTTAATCTCGAAGGTTTAGAATAGAGAACATTTTCACCGCATTTCATGCACATCCCATTCAGCGCAGCCTACTTCTGTTTACTGGCTCATGCTAAACCTTGCTTATCAAGAGCTCCCGGGGACCGGGAGGCTCCCACCCTGCCACCTGTTTTCCACTTGAGCTAGGCTCTACCTAATATTACTTTTCATCGCGAGGTGGAAATATCGACTTTTCTCGGAACAAAATTGTTTTATGCGTTCGGAATATCAAGTGTACCTTAGTTCAGAACGACATACCCGATACAGATTTTAATGGTGATGGAATAATAATAATCCGTTTATAATTTATAAAAATAATTCCTTTAATTTTATGCTTAATTTCCCAAGTACCCCCCCCCACGTTTTTACATAATAATCACATCACGACATAATCCCTAATAACTGATAACCCTGATAACTAAAAAGATCGAACAAAAAAACGCAGAATACTTATTAAGGTCATTTTGTAATGATCATTAAAAACTAAGCATTTCTTTTACAAAAATATTCATTTCACAAAAATGATAGTTAATAAAATCAAAAAAATTACTTTCGGAGACAGCATAGGTATATTTTATATTGATGGGGGTAAGAATATATTTTCAAAATCTGATTCGGGTGTATTTTTAAGAATTTTAAAACATATTTTTGTTATACCGTAATAACATCCACGGAGTAATACAATTTGAATAAAAATAACATAAAAAACTTTTGTCGGAAGGACAGCCTTATTTACATTGAATTGGTTTTGTTCGAATATTACACAACGATATTTGAAAACTTTTGTACAATAAATGAAAGTGGTATAAATGTTTATGTTCTAGAGAATGAAACGTCATTTAAAATAAATATTTTAATAACAAATACACTTTGGCTGATTTAGATTCACCGGAATTAATTGCTAAAAATTATAAAGTTATTAAACTAATACAATTGCAAATACTTTTATTTTACTAATTGTGTTGTCAATTTAAGTTTATAGTTCAGAAAATAAAATAAAAAAGAAATAAATGTTTTTAGTAATAGAGAAAATTACAGTTTCATCAGCGTGAATGTTCGCGAACATCCGAGAATTATATAAAAGATTTAATCAAACTACTTGTGGCTGTACGAAAAATTGGTCTATATTATTATTGTGATGTCCTTGGAATAGTGGGATGGTGTGTATATGCGTATGTGTGCCGTACCGCCGGTGCGGGTATGTGTGGCTATAAAGTCGGCGCGCCGGAGTGCGCTCTTCTCGTTCATCTGCGGTTCATCGGCTTAATAGTTTGATCTATACTAAATCGTAGTTTATTGTAATAAAAGATTAATTGTTACAAAGTCTATTTCTTGGACCTTCACATTACGAGGTGTACACTAAAGACGTACTAAGAAGTCAAGTACGTAACGATTATGAAAGTGGTTTAAGTCAAGAAATTGTTTATCAATTATTTCGCGTCATATTGTTTAAAATTAATATAATATGATGCAAATTGTAATAAATGTGAAAAATTTGAAGCGTTATATTCAGTATATTGTTACAACGTTCAACGGTATTCCGCTAGTGTTTATTTTGATAATAGAGATAGTCATTGAAACCTTAAATTTTTTTATGTCCTTATAAGCTACATGCAAAATTTATATGTCGTAATAAATGATAAATCTTGTAGACCTAATAAATTTTGAAATATTGTGTTGTGTAATATTAAAATATTTTTTAATCAAATCAAACGCAAACCTTTAAATATCTCGAAACATGACTTAGACCACTTTCATAATAATGGGCACATTTATAAGTCATCCTGTCTCTTTTAATATCTTCTTCTGTAATAATAAAGATTTAAAATTAATTTGGACACTTCTGTATATTTTCTCTATCTAAGAAAACTTATTTAAGTAATGTTTATTATTTATTAAAATTGTAACAAGCTAGTTTTTAAGATTTTATATTTAATGCACTTCTACAGTCTAATAAGTTTTATTGTTAAATACAAATTTAATGTATTTAATTACAAAATTGATAGGTTCTGAAAAATTGCAACTTCACAATAAGAATGTTTTCTCCTTAAAAATATTTGTTTATTTTAAATTATCCCAAATTAATACTTTGTCATGGAATCAATGTCCAATACAATTATCTAACATTATACATATTTATTTTGTTTGGATTTTAATACAGAACTGTATAGAGAACAATAGTAAACATTTATTTGAAAAAAAAAAACGGTTTGGGAATTGTCGATGTGCGATCGGTAATGTGCCGACTGAAGTTTCGCTGCAAATGCTTTAAACAATAACCCACCTCGACAATAGGTTCATCCTAGTGAGGGAGCACTATATTTAATAACTAAAAATTATTATAAAAAGAAGAATAATAATAAAAAAGGAATCTTGTAAAGCGAAATCTTTTCTCGAAATTCGCCATGCAGCTAAGCCTCGCTGTGAATTGTGTTAATATTCTTGGATCCCCCCAGCCACACTTTCATGAACGAGGAAATATTTTCGGCTGATCAAATTAATCAAATCATATCATTAATCAAATCTTGTACTACACACATGTTTGGTTATTTCATCACTACTAATGTTTAAAACGGTGCAGTTCAAAGGAAGGGTGGGGGGAGGGGGAATTTCCCTTCTGAGCCTTCTCTGTCTATGTCCTTCTCATTTATCTGCCCGCTACTCTTCTGATACCATTGGTCCACCAAGCTTGCGGACGAACATACAGAATAATTTTTCTACCAGTACGAGTGTTCCCGTGAATGCCTTCGACAGCTGTTGATCCGGGTTCTCTATTAATAATAAGGTCATATATGCAATATGAACACTAACCAACCAACCTTTGGTTGACAGTGCCGGTTCTTTTGCGTCGTAGCTGGGTCGATGTTGTTGTTGTGTTCTTCTTCTGGGTAGATTCATACACGTAAACATTATCAATATCAACAACAAGAAATCCTAGGGGTGCCAAGACGCGTAAACAACGAGGGTTTCACTCCAGGATTTTCCTTCCATCATGTCTTCTGCAAAAATATCCAGCTCCATTTCATTTGAGCGGGCAGATATTTTGAGAAGCATTTATTATCTTGGTTATCTGGTAAATTCAGGTATTCCATATTTCATTTCATTCCAAGTATAGCCACTTCAATTGTTATTTTAGCTACATTTAATTTGTATATGACATTTACGGTGAGGATCCATGTTTTAACTCCACATATAAGAACTGGGAGTACGCACTAGTTGTAAATATTAATCTGTAGAGAATGTGGTATTGAAAATAATAGTGAAATACAGTGGTGCCTAGACTTACGAGTTTAATTCGTTCCGTGACGGAGCTCGCAACTCAAAATTACTAGTATATCAAATCAATTTCCCACATTGAAATGACATTAGTTCGTTCTGGGGCCCCAAAAAACACCGCAATTTTTTTTGTTACATGTTTTTAACGTAAATAGCTTCTTGCAGATTATAGCCTTCGTTGCGGTATCGCCTGGAAGCTGCTTCTCCGTCGACTACACTATCAGCAGCTTCTCCATATTTTCATGGATGTCCGCCGTTTAGAAATTATTTTAACGGCCTTGGCTGACGTTATAGCCTTTATCAATTCCTTCTGGTTCAGTATGCTGCAGATCGTAGAAGCGCTACGCTCGTACAGCTTCGCCAAATGCACATCATAGGCTTCTTCTTATCAGAAACTGTCCTTCGCGTTCACTTTCTTCGGAGCCATGGTTGGAAAAACGAAGTTTTGCAAAATAACTGCAAGCACAAATGTGAGCCCACCACTGATGCTTCCACTGCGTAACCGCTTGTAAAGTGAACAAGTGAGACTGATGTTGCGGTGTTTTCTGTGGCGTTCGCTGCGCCATCTAGCGGTGGGGTACCTGAAGCTGGCTCGTAACCCAAATTTTAGCTCTCAACTCAAAACAAAAAATCAGTTGAGAGACGGCTCGTATTTAGAAAAACTCGTTAGTAGGGACACTCGTAAGTAAGTCAAGGTACAACTATATTACATTTATTATCTACCTACCATTAAATGAATACTTTTTAGGTAGATAATAGCAAAGAAAAAAGAAAAAAGTTTAATTAACGAAGTTATTGAGAAAACTTTCTTGTAAATTAATTTTAGTAAAATTTCCAAATAACTTATATTAAAATTACATCAAATCTACTTTTTTTTATCAACGAATCAAACGTGAATAAAATTAATAAAAATACATTAATTTTGAAATATTTTTAAGGGATGACACGAATAAACTAATTTATTATGCGTTAAAGGATTTCACCTTGCTTGCTGTGATACTTCCTCACAAAGGTCTTCACCTGGCGGGAGCTTATTCTGTAATTGTACGAAGTGAGAAAATTCAAAAAGAGCTTTTGTGTATTTTATTTTATTAAAGGCAGACTAAATACGTCAGTTGGCGATTGTCCTGGTAACTGGCAGCCTTTCTGAGACAATAATTAAACTTTTACGTCAAATAGCAAAGTTGTCGGAAATTTTCACTTGAGGGTTTGGGGAGAAAAATATTATCTTTACACTTTAATAAACAAAATAGCTATGGATTTATATTTGGTGCTTGATTATTTAAAAAAAAATATATATATTTTGAGTGACACATATTTCGTTAGTTATAAACAGTCAAAGTCGGAACTTGTATTTCGACATATTTTTTTTCATTATTTGTTAGGGCGTTTTAAAAAGTAATAGCAAATTAAATAATTTAAGATATGTAATTGTGAAGTTGTAATTATTCAGAACATAGGTCTGTGATATTTTAAATATTAATTAGAAAGATAAACATATAAAATCAATTTTATCTAAAAATATTGTTGTTGCGCTACCGGGATTCTAACCTGGATCTCTATGTCCAATCTGGGGAAGTACACTACCAGTATTTTTCATGACAAATTTTTGAACCTATATTTTACACTTTTTCAAATTAATACATCTGTTGTTCTATTATTTTTGAAATGAAGATGTATTCATTTGAAAAAGTGTAACATATAGTTACAACACAATTGAATACAATACAATACAACATGAATTTATTGCTGGTGAAGCTGTTAAAATAATGATAAACTCAAAAACACAAAGGTAACATATAGGTTCGAAAATTGTCGCTAAAAATATTGTCGCTGTAGCATAGTTGGATAATGTACCTTACTCGGTTAGGAAAGAGATCCAGGTTCGAATCCCGGTAGCGCAACAACAATATTTTTCGATAAAATTGATTTTATATGTATATCTTTATAATTAATATATTTATAATTTTGCTTTAATTCTTAAAATGTATATTTAAGTTTAGCTTATTTTATTGTAACTTGTATTATTGGGTACCTACTAGTAATCCACTGTTCACCTGTGATACTTGAGAACCTCCGTGACTTTAGTGTGTGTGAATTCGATACTGAAATCCAATTCCCTGCTAGAACTTCTAAAGAAATGCAAATGTTTTGACGAATAAATGCACCAGCGCGACCCACCTTGTACGCGCAGTAAGAGTTTTGAACCCAATTTTCAAGTTTACACAAAGAAAAGCTAAAGCTTGCAATAGTAGGTATTTTCAGAAAGTACACCAAAAGCATCGGAATATGACGATTTTATTTATATTCTTATTTTATATTTTACAATGAATTATACAAATTTCGTTCATGTGGGTCAATTTTTGTTGTGAAAAATGTGTTCGTGACTGAAGTTAAGGTCTGTAGATTCTGTAGTGACTCTGGTTATAGAGCGCTATGATATATTCACTGATTTTGAGACATTATAAATTTTATGATTTATTTTTATTATTTATTGATTATTTATTGATTTATTTATTTTTAATTTTCATATGAGGGTCGATTTGAAATACTAAGAGTATTAATCAATAAGCAAACTCGATTGTGGTGTTAATACTGTTAGGTAATTTCTTCCTTCTGCCTCGGCTTCATGTTCAGGGGGGAGGCATCTAGCCTAACTGGTTCTTTTTTTAAATATTGACAAGTCAAATGGTTATGAAATGAAAGAATATTTTTTATAAGAAAATTTATAATCTATATCTTATGATACTTGCATGTGTTAAAAGTGGAAAATGAGCAATTTACTTGAATACTTATTAATAAGGTTATTCTAACATAATTACAATTAAATTAACATTAAATATTTGTGTTCATCATGCCAGCATAAAGTTCTCTATCGAATTGTCTATATTGACGCTTGTCTGATGTAGATTATGTAGGTCCCTCACGTAAGGGATTAATTACCTCTTAGGATGGTACTGGATCCTGGAAGTGAAGTGCGGCCAACTGCTGGTGGTGCCAGCGTAGGGTGACGGAGTTCAGGCTTGTAGTTGATAACAAGACGATGCCCAATTATACAGGCAAACCGGGCCTCTGGACGCAATATTCTTATGCTATAACGACAGTCTGTTCTCGCTACACTGATTATATTCATCAACTTTTTATAGATCCAGCGGGACCCTTTTTGATACTTTCACATCAACGATTAAACGCAGAGTACATCACAGTCTAAGCTTAAGCTCGAGGTGCACAGTTAAAATTTTCCCCGGAATTACAATCTATGAAACGCTTGCTTGATACTTTTAGAGACGACATTGATTCTATTTTCTAATTGAAAATAAAATCTCGTCTGAATGGAGCCAGTTCTCTCGGCCGAGAATATGGGAAGACTGGCCCGCCTAAGGTGATGCATCCCTTATGGTGGATTTTGCCGACGTGACTTTAGTCACGTACGCCGCTTTATTGCTGTACCCACGCTGCATCGGTTACACCTGCGTCTAACAATACTTGGTTTTATTACCCTCCGTCCCTTACTTCGACTAAGTGCTTTTGTATCCTTGAACAAAATATTATCTTGGGTAATTTCGCATTCTAACAATGTATTAGTAATATAAAAAGGAGTTAGTAATTGTTCTGATTACAGCTTTGTCGTGAGAACAAATAAAATGAACATTTTTTGTGACACTAAAATTATTTAGAAAATAGAAACGTATAGATTTTTTCTTCTTCCGAATTAATTGGACAGCAGATTTTATCAATTTATTTTTAATTCGTTACAGATAAATAAAATGAAAAATTTAAATTGGTGGATTGTACAGAACGTAAGGTTTCGGTCAAATTCAATATACATTATGAAAATAGATTCTAGCCAGCATTTTGTCAAAAAACCTCAGTCAGTCACAGAAGCTGTCCGAAAAGAAAATTACCATTCAAAATGGGTGCGAAACACGTGTGCTCGTGACATCTGTTTTAACAAAATGCCAACTGACCAAATGTTAGAATAGCACCATTTAACTTCACCTTTTTGGTAAATTTGTCAAAGGAGGCGAAGCAAAATATTTAAATTGTGTTCACAACGTTATTTAAAATACCTAAAGCTTTAATACATATGATATGTGTCCAACATGCTATCACCCCGTATTCTATGAGGGTAGGCGGTCTATTTAATACATATGATATGTGTTCAACATGCCATCACCCCGTTTTCTATGAGGGTAGGCGGTCTATTACATTAACATTTTGCTTTTCTTAAAAGTATACAGATGCGTACACACAATACTCAATATCATTTCTATTTTTAAACAATGCTTAACGTTTGTGCTATGAAAATAGGACTAACTTGCTGGTCTCCTGGAATGAGGCTCGAACCCCGACCACCGGATCGGATATACTAACAAGCACGTAAAATAAGATAATTAGATAGTTGGATAGTTGGATAGCATATAAGATCTCCAATAACGCCTTGTAATAACGATAACGATAACATAACGATAACGTAACAATAACGAATGTACCTAAAATATAGATTCCACAACACTTTCTTTTTCTCAAAATATTTCTTTTTGGTTTTTATTTCAGCTTATAATTTTTTTAATACAAATTAAATGTATAAATTATAAATATATACGTATAAAATAAATTTATCGAAAAAATATTTTCGTTGCTACCTGTATGTTGATCTTTTACTATCTGGGGAAATTTATCAACCGATTATGCTACACCAACATAGTAAGTTGACGACGAATTAATATATATTTTTTCTTTGATATGTTTATTTACCTTGTAATATATTATTACTTGTTATTTCAGTATTAAATCAACTTTTCAACATATTTATTATATTTTATATTACTCTACTATATACTCGTTGCTAACCCCTCCTCCCCCCTAACGATAGACATTAAGCCATTAAAGCATTAAGTACGAGTAAGTAGTTACTGATACGACAAAATTGGCTGCTCGCAACCAAATTACTGAAGCTACCTATTATTTATCATTTCTTCTTCCTCTTCATGTACCGTCTTCTATCGCAGGTTGTTGACCAAGCTGTAAGTATGCTGATTTATCTTATGCAAGATTTCTATCTATGCTTCTACTGCGTCATATCTTTTCCCGCGTAACGAGAATAAAATATCATATTTCTCATTGCGGAGTTGTTCGAAGTATGCAGCTTTTCTTCGTTTGATTTATTATGCTTTCCTTCGTCTCTTGACTTGTTCATGTATCTAAGTATCTGCTTATCGATATTGTGGTCAATTTAGAAGATCTTTGTCATCTTCGGTGGCTTCTTTTATCATTAATTTATTTATTAACCTTATTTTTTCACATCTTAATTTATTCCTACCCACACAATGCTTCCTTCGTTCGCCTGGCTTTCGTTTTTAGATATCTTTACGCTTTGCTAAATCAATACAATTGTGATAAACATCAGACAACACATCCTGAACGACAACTTTGCCTTTCCTGTGATTCATTCTAGCTCGTGTTTGATCAATCATGTCAGGGTACGTGGTGCGTCAGGGTGTATTTAGTTTGGTATTGTGCAGGCGTACCATTATTAATTTTCGCACGGGCTATTGTTTATGTTTATATTATAATTATACAATTATAGACATATACAAACATATTCTGAGTATAATAAAGATACAATATATATATTTTTTATAAATTGCAATATATACATAAGAGTACATACTATTTAATAACTATTTTTGTTTTCAAGTTTTAATAATAATACGAAAAATAATTAAATGATTGTTCATTTTTTATACTGAGAGCGACGTCTGGCCGACCGCGAAAACTAATTACACCGTATTTCTTCCAGATGTAAACAACCCATTAACTTTGTACATTTAAATTATTACAATATTTAATAAACACAATTTTAATTTAATAATTTTCAAGAAACCAAAACGCTTTAGGTACCAATTTTCTCTGAGAGCTTTTAACATTATATTCAAAACATTACTTTTCTAATTAATACGTTTTACTATGAAAATATTATTTGATAACTCGGTTGTATAAAGAAAATATATCTTCATACTTAATTAATTCATATTTCGAGCTCTTGTCGGAGCTTTTTTTATAATAATAGGTACTTTTTTTAAATGTTTGTTTAATACAAATTCATAAACAATTTAAACAACGTAATGTAAAAAATCTATAAATAATGATTAAATGTCTCCTATAAATAAATATAAAATAAAATAGCAATGTAAATAAGATATCTCCCGCCTGGAGCAAGCGGTAGGAGCTCACGTTATCGCTTGAAAAGCCATTAATTTTACAGAAACCATTTACCGCTCTCTGATCTACTGCACCCCATCCATCATCCGTGGTTGTTTCGAGAATTAACGGACAATTTTTAATTACTATTATAGTCGAGGCACAAATATAAATTTAAGATTTAAGAATTTAAGAATTTTTATGTATGTGGATGATTGAACGCTATTAGTTGAAATTCTTCAACAATTTCACTTTTTAGTTTCAAAATTTACTTAAAAACCAGCATTATTTAATTTAATTTTTGGACGACAAATAATATAAAAACCTGTGAAGTTATGTGATCAAACAATAAAAAGTATTCAAAATTTATAAATAAAAATAACGTCTCTTTCTATACGAGGTTTGACCGAAATGAAAGAACAAATTTCGAATTTCGCGGGCTGCACGTTACCGATTGAGTTTTGGTTTTTTTTTCAGGTTGGTCACTATGTGAGTGATGCACGTGTCAAGTTTCGACCTTATTAAATGCGTAGTTTCTGTTTGACTGCCCATTCACTAATACGACTTTTATGATGCTCTGCTATTTTTCGTTTTTAAAAATGACCGATCATAGAGTTTGTATTAAATTTTGCGTTAAAAATAAAATTACGTGCAGTGAAGTGAAGTGGTGATAGTGTTGCAGACGGCCTTCGGCGAAGAATCTATATCGGAAAGAAGAATTTATGAGTGGTATAAACGTTTTATAGTCATTCATATGTCATTCGGGTCATGTGATGCAAACTTATGCGGTAGTTTGGGCATGAGAAGAGTGACAAGCAAATTTGTTTCAAATTTCAAAATGCTTCACTGCTTATTCGTTCATTTTTGGCCATAAACATGACCACAGTGCTGATTTAGCTCTCTTTTGACACCATAGATACAAAAATTGCAGGAGCAGCTGAACTCTATCTCAAAAATCGAGAAGGTGTTTTGAATAATGGAAAAAACGGCGAAAAAATTTGAGTGCACTATATCCGACGGGAACTACTTTGAAGGAGACAAAATCGAAGTTGACATTAATAAATAAATATTAATTTTAATAAACAAAAATTGTCGTTTTTTTTTCAAATATATATAGTGAACGCAACAATTTTTATTACAATGATACATTGATTTTAATGACCAAACCAAAAACTTTTTTGTGCCTTTGTAGATCTACAAAAGGCATATGATAGAGTTATAAGAAAAAGGTTATGGAATATACTCTCTGATTAAATTTATATACGCAGTCGCATCCCTATATGAAGAAAGTTCTGGATCATTCACACCATGGTTTGACATTACAAAGGGTGTCAGGCAGGGTTGTGTAATGTATATGGATAATTGTGTGAAAGAAATATAATGTATGAATATAGGAGCAGAAATGGGCGATTTGATTGTATGATGTTTATTGTACGCCGATGATACAGTATTATTGGCGAATAATAAACAATAACTACAGAGTCTAGTAAGTAGAATGTACGATGTATGCAAGGAAAGCGACCTTATCATGAATGTTAACAAGTCGAAAGTGATGGTATTCGAGAAAGAGGAAAGCAATACACCGTGCAAAATACTTGTAGGTAATGAATGCTTGGAACAAGTAGATGAGTTTGCATATTTGGGAAGTATGTTTGATAGAAACAGAAAGGCTGAGAATGATATCGAAAGGAGGATGACTGCAGGGAATAAAGTGAACGGCGTTTTGAATGGAATTATAACTAACGGGAACACTAGCGGTACACAATGCAGTGCTGGTATCGACACTGATGTATGGAAGTGAGACCTGGAGCTGGCAGAAGAGAATTAAAAGTAAACTGAATGCAGTGAAAATAAGATCACTATCAGCGTATATGTGGCAAATCTATTTATGACAGAGTAAAGAATGAAAAAATAAGGAAATAATGTAAAGCCTATGTTAGTATAATGAGTAAGATTAAGAAAAGATCACTTAGGTGGTTTGGTTATATGGAACGGATGAATGAGCAAAGAATGGTAAGAAAGATATATGATCCAAGTGTCGATGATACCAGAAATAGAGGACGTCCGCGGAAGACTTGGCTCGACCAGGTAAACCAGATACTAGAAGATGGTCCTGTTAGAAGCCTCAATAATCGGCGAGTTTGTATGAGAAGATGTATGAATGTGAATGAGGCTAGAATTGTGTTTCAGGACAGAATAGTGTGTCTATCCTGTCCGCCTATCCCCGTGGGGAAACGGCGCGATGGTAAGTTAGTTCGAATAAACGCTGATTGTATAAATGTTAACTATCGTGATAATCATGGCTTAATATAATGCTTATATAATGAATCTATTGATCCATTAATATAATGATATAATAAAGCACTACGGTGGCCGTTGAATTGAGTTTAAATTACATTTTGAATAGTTTCAATGGATTAATTATAATTAATTGGTTTATATTATAGATTAGCTCCTCATATGATTGAACAACTGTATGATATGAGTCAAGTATATGAACTGTGCTGCCTGGGAAGTGCTGTCTACAGCAGAGAAGTGCGTTCGATCAACCGATTTGCCCCCCGGCTAATAATATCCGTATGACCTTAGTAAGAGAGCTTTGAAAGATAATCAGATATATCAGGAAATCTCTTAATATTGCTGTTTCGTGT
Source organism: Eubasilissa splendida (assembly GCA_031772225.1). NCBI lineage: Eukaryota > Metazoa > Arthropoda > Insecta > Trichoptera > Phryganeidae > Eubasilissa > Eubasilissa splendida. The sequence continues at coordinate 22,108,802 of CM062847.1, forward strand.
CCGTTTGATTTGATTTGATATTACAGGTTATACATCAATTACCCATTTCGTTAATGAAAGTTCTCTCAAGTCTGAGTACATTTATTATATAATCAAAAACATTTTATCATGGAAAAATTAAAAAATATATAAGAAAGATGTTCAACTCTAAGATCTAACCCTAACTTAAGATCTATGATGTTATGGTGTAAAATTTACTTGCCATGTTCTAATGATTACATTTTGAAAATCAATACATTTAGATCGTCACTGGCATTAAGGAATACACCTTCAACTATTTCTGCACGAATATATTTAAAAAAATCTAAATCCGTGTCCTATCAGAATTTTCTCAAAGGTTTTCTAATTTTTATATTTGTCATCTGAAAATTATTCACTGTCATTATTATTTGACAAAAAACTACATATTGCTATTTCTTAGAAATATATTCTAGTAAATGAACTACAAATCATACTTTTCCTAAATGCAATTAATGTGTTTTTCTCCGTTAACATGAAAATAAATGCGTACCAAGTTGAATTGTCGCTTAACCCATACGGACACAGAAAGTAATTCCAACAAGTAGAGAAATTTTAAATAAAACAACTTTTTTGTGCTTTAAAACAAAAAAAATATTTTCTTTGATTTCTTTAACTAAATAACGCGACGCCAGTGCCGTAATTTATTGTAGAAGTTTGTCGTTTGAATTTGGCTCCAAAAACATTTTTCACGTTATTTTCTACATAAAATTGGCTTTAGTTGTAAGCGATTTTAAAACGTCCACAAAAACGTATGTACTCGTACATTTATTATTATTAATTTCGAAAACTCACTCACCTACATTTATTTCCTGACCATAGTTAGTTTTAAATATAAATATACATTTAAAGATAGTACTAAATATGAAAAGAACCTTTGCTTGGTTATTCAAAATGAAGAATCAGTGATAAGATAGTTACATGTATTTTCACATACAAAGTTTTATATAGTAAAAATGATTAATTTACGACATATTCTATAGCCTTTTTTACTCAGGTATGTAGTATTTTTTTCGACGATAAGAATATTGTTCACCTCTCACTTCCACTCGATTAACCCTTTTCACTTTCTCCACGCCTTAAAATTTATTATTTACATAATGCGGAATTTTGGATGTTAGAAGGTTTAGTTTTTTACGTCGCGCATCTTCGCTTCTTAATTGTTGTGTCCTATGGCGCCAGCTATATTCCGTTGCGCCAGTAGTTGGATCTATCCCCCTTGAAGAATATAAGTTGAACTCGTGACGTGAATAATACGGAGTAGAACTGGTAACAATTTAGTATTTATTCTGATCACACTAGTACAGTTTACAATATGTTCTTAAATCTATCTGCGTTGGAAGACGTGGAGCGAAAGAGAGCGTTCTCTCGCGGTCCGTCATACTTGAACATTCTCCCTGACGTACCTCTCCATACATACAGACCCATTCATCCCGTACGCACGTGAGCCTGTCATTCGTCCTTATCCCATAGACATCACATTAATATATATAAGTGTTGTTAAATAATTGCAAGTATAGTTCCTTGAATAACTTTTGAGCTAAATATTAGTAATAAAAGAGAAGTAGAACGAAACTACGTATCTGACTGAATCATTAAAACTCTGCTCATAATATCAAAGCTATGATTTTTCCAGAACGTTTGTTCATTTCCCTACTACTTAGCGGTCATTTTCCTTAAAACAATTTTTGTAGTGAAATAACATTAATATCTTCTTGTAACTATTATACTAAGTGTATATTTGCGAAAACGTTTCAGTTTGGAGGAGTCTAAAAGTGGTATTTAATGGAATTTTATTTAGTAAATTGGCAATCAAAACTTTAAAGTGGAACCTCTTAACTTATACACTATTCCGAAAGTGGCAAAAGTTTTATATTTTAATATGAAGTTGCAAAGTATGCAGTTATTTGAATGGAGGGTTTTTATTTACAACGTGATTTGGATTTGCATTGAAATTTTTTATTATAACCAGGAACATAATTTAATTAAATTCTTTCTATTGTAGAGGGGAGAGGGGTGGTCTAAATATTAGCTACCATTTTTAATATTGAGTTTTTTCCTTCAAATATAGAGAAGTCAACACTTTTTGGTTCCTATTTAATAATTTCGTATTTCAAAAATTATATCTGAACTTTAGTTGCAATATAAGACTTTAAGTTTTAAAAAAAACTATAAAAAAATGTGGTCTAAATATTTGCTATTTATTGATAAAAATTCACTTATTTTATGACATATTAATACAAATTGATTGAAAATTTTAATGCAGAAATACACAGAAGAAAAACAAAATATTTACAAAAATCACAAATGTACACGTCTTTCCAGACACCAGCAGTCATTGTGTTCTCACATCGAAAACTGGAAACATTGAACCCAAATGCACACGGTAGCCCATATTTAGACCAACCGCCATGAAAACTTTTAATGACAAAAATATTGTTTTTATATTCATTAACTACTTTGTAATGATATTTAATAAATATAACATTTTTTAAATTGGAATAAATAACATACCTCTTCTAAAGTTTAGACATCACGATTGTTGGTTTAGTAGTCTGTCTCGCTCATGGTTATTAGCTATCTTCATGAGAACGAGTTACAAGTGTTCTACACAAGATACAAGTTAGTTTATTAACATAAAGTCCTAGTAACCCATAAATGAACCACTGCCCATATTTAGACCACTTCCTCTATCAATAAGAAAATATAGGGTTTTGTCTTTCAATGAAAGAAAACATATTTGAATATAATGAATGTAACTCTGTCGGTACGTCATACGCAATAATATTAACATAACCTAACCTAACATTTATCTTTCCTGAAGGAAGTTAGAATTGGTTACTAATAGGTTGACTTCGAATTAAATTTAACTCAACTGTGAGAGATTTATATTTCCTGCAAACAAGTACGATTGTACAGTAACTTTTTAAGGCAACGCCTTGACAATGGCACATGTTATCGTGCCGAAATGTTGGCCTAGGTTTCCTCAAGGAAACTTTCTACAAAAACGCGATATAACCCAGAAGAGACGCCAGTTCCATACATCAGTGCTCGCAAGGAATCTTACTATATAAATATATGTATAATTTAACCACCATCGAAATAGCACCACATGTCCTATTAAGGATATGTTATAGACGAAATTGCTCAGAGATTGTGAGAAACTGCAATCTAAATTTTTGTGAAAAGGTGGCCATTTGTCCGATATCATTTTTTATATTTAATGTGTGTACTTTAATAATTAATAAAAATCAATTCATAAAATCAATAAAAACGTCGATTCATTACCAATTTAAAACCAGCCTTTAATTTGGGCCACCCTTTACATTCTCTGAAATTGTAAAAAATATTATAGTTGTTAATTTTTAAAAGTGATGTCAATACGAATTTATATATATAATAAAATAAATATTTTCGAACTGAATGAGAGAAAAATCCTTTGAATTCTATATTTTTTATGAGTTCTTTTACGTTACGGAATAAGCTCTCACCTTTATAAAGGCCGTTTACATTTCTGCCGTCGGTACAAGATTTTACAATTTTTGTTATATTTAAATGGTAAAGGTGGAACTTATCGTTTTAGAAAAATCTATAATTTATAAAGTTACCTTGTTTAAAAATAAATATCAATTACGACAAATAAGAGTTAACGTTTATTTCTTATGAATTTTCTTTAAGGTACCATTGTGATTTTATAATTTATTTTTTTTCAGAATAATTTCTCTAATACAATAACTAAGATATAATAAAAATATAATCATCAAACCTCTTATAAATGATCATTATATACGCAGAATAAAATGAACGATAAAATACATGCATAATTGATATAAACTATAACAAAGTATAACCAAAATACACAAATTTAGTTTTAAGAAACAGCGTAGTGTAAATTTTTTTGTAGCTTAATAGTGAATTGGAGAATATTTACCGTGTTTTTATCATTATATAATGTACACATTCGTGATATCGGATTAAAGTGCACAATATTGCTTTGCTTGCCGCGAGTCTAAATGTGTCATGATTCCTTAACCTTTACCATACCATGGTATAAAACACTCGAACGCAGCCATGCTGTTAACTCGTGTTACCGTAAATAACTATTAATAAAAATGTTTTTATTAGCTTAAATGGCTTTAATGGCACGAATTTACTCTAAACATTGAGCATTCAATTTTGAAAAAATGATTAATTACATAATTTAGAGCATTCATTAAATCCTGTACAATGTGTGTCCTTCCTTCTTATCTCTCATCATTTAATTAGTGAGAAAGAAACAATTATATTTGTATGCTTGTTATTCTTTACGCTGTGAAAATAGTGTGTGATCTCTGTCTTTCATACCACAAATTGTATTTTTACCAACGTATTAATTTTACAACGGATTGAATAGAAAAAATAATTGTTTTTGTACGTTTCCCTTTTCATAATTGGGTTTTCCCTAGTCATTTCAAAGCGCTAATATTTTCTTCAGCATTATCTGAAATATAAATTTTATGTTGCATATATTTACAGAAATATTACAGGTTTAATTATGATGGTAGACCTGTGTTACTACATGGTTTGGGAAGGGTTAATGGTCTGATACTTGCATGACGCTTTACTCTAAGATCGGTGTGCTGTGAACTAGATTATTAACAATTTTGTACAGATACAAAATATCAGCAATATTGCGTCTCGTGTTGAGACTTTTAACCCGTTATTTTTTAACGATATACTATGTTTAGATTTCTGCTTAAATTTGCTGTGAATAATGATATATTTATAAAACTTATTTTATTAAGGACAACACATTCTTATTGTGAAGTTGTAATTATTCAGAACAGACGGTCTGTGATGTTTTAAATACTAATTTAATGTATTTATTATAAATATATACATATAAAATCAATTTTGTCGAAAAATATTGTTTTTGCGCTACCGGGATTCTAACCTGGATCTCTATTTCCAATCTGGGGAAGTACACTACCAATTGTGTTATAACGCCAGTATTTTTCATGACAAATTTTTGAACCTATATGTTACACTTTTTCAAATTAATACATCTGTTGTTCTATTATTTTTGAAATGAAGATGTATTCATTTGAAAAAGTGTAACATATAATTACAACACAATTGGTAGTGTACTTTCCGGATTGGAAATAGAGATCCAGATTCGAATCCCGGTAGCGCAAAAACAATATTTTTCGATAAAATTGATTTTATATGTATATATTTATAATTAATACATTCAATTAGTATTTGAAACTTATTTTGAACAGATTCCAACATATTATCGTATATTGCATAACGAGGGCACCAGATTGGAGAGCCGTACTCTAGTGTCCTGCGAATCAAGAACATCAATAGGAATCTAAAGTAAGGTAGTTTTGTAACCCTACGTTAGGGGTCGGCAGAACGCGTTTATTTCTATGTTTGGTGTATGGAATAGTTTGCCTGAAACATATGACACAATAAAAGAACCAGCATGTGCCATTCTAACAATCTTTGGCTTTACGAATTTATGCGAACAAATATTATCATCCATGAATCAAATAATCTCCACAATCTCTGAGAAATCTCTTTTAATACATATGCCGCTCTTTAAAATTGACTTGAAAACATCTTCACCTTCAAACCACCGGATATTTTCAGTTGTGTAATCGGAAAACTGACCGAATGTTGGGAGTCAATGATAAATAATGTAAGCTATATACAAGTATATATAAAAAAGAATGTATATGGATTTGTTTTTTATTATTTGTTTTATTTCGAGCCTGATGAAACATTGTACACTTGACCTTTAAATAAAGAGGAAGGTCACTATCTACATGAGATTTCTAAAAACCACCACCATCTTCCTTTTCCACCACATATAGCAGAGTTTTGGAACTTCTTGGTGCAATTTTGCATACTTGACGTCCAAAATAAGAGGAAAATTACTGTCTACACATGATTTCGAAAAAAACTACCACCATCTCTCTAAACGAAGCCTTTTCACTCCGCGTAAAGCCCGGGCAACGCCGGATACTTCAGCTAGTAGAATATATTATTGAATAGTTGATGTATTTTGTTTACATATTTAAAACGATATTATCTGGCCTTTATCCATATTTGAACGCCAGTACAATTAGCTTGCCTAGCAATCGCCACTTCAGTATTTCCATGAAATATATTTTTAAATGCTTTAAATTATTTAAAAACGCAAAGTACCGTGACACACAACTCCAACGCTACCTGGTGGCAGATTCGAGATTTCACTAAACAATGAAGTTGGTCTTGTTTAGTGAAAACAGTTTGTCTTGTCAAAACAGGTTGTCTTGCCAAAACAGTTACTTACCTACTTACTTACCATCACGCTGTTTCCCCGCGGGGTCTATCAGAGAGAATAGAGCGCTACACTCTACTGTCCTGATACACAATTCTCGCCTCATATAAGCTTGACGATTATTGAGGCTTCTAACATTACCATCATCCAGTATCTGGTTTACCTGGTTGTGCCAAGACTGCCGCGGACGTCCTCTACTTCTGGTGCCATCAACATTTGCGTCATATATCTTTCTTACCATTCTCTCCTCATTCATCCATTCAATATGACCAAACCACCTAAGTGATCCTTTCTTAATCTTACTCACTATACTAAGATCAGCTTTACATTATTTTCTTATTTCTTCATTCTTTACTCTGTTGTAAATGGATCTGCCACATATACGCCTAGGTGATGTCATTTCCACTGCATTCAGTCTACTTTCGTTCTTCTTCTGCCAGCTCCAGGCCTCACTTCCATACATCAGTGTCGGTACCAGGACTCTATTGTGAACCGCTAGTCTTGCCTCAGATGAAAAATTCCCATTAGCCAAAAACGCCGTTCACTTTATTCCCTGCAGTCACCCTTCTTGTCACGTTTGTCTTGTCAAAACACTTGTCTTGTCAAAACAGCTTGTCTTGTCAAAACAGCTTGTCTTGTCAAAAAAGTTTATCTGGTCTAAACAGCTTGTCTTGCCAAAACAGCTTGTCTTCTCAAAACAGTGTGTCTTGTCAAAACAGCTTGTCTTGTCAAAACAGTTTAACAAGGATGAATGAAAAAAACACTGGTCTGACGGGTATTTGAAACCGCGGTCCCAGATCTGTTTCTGATTTATGAATCCGGAATTTTACCACATAAAGTTATATTTATATTACCTTAACAGCTTATGTATAGTACATAATAAGCGTGAAGTGATTTATGAATCTTTGCCTTATATGTTTAAAAAAAATTATCTATAAAATATTTGGTATAAATATCCCAGTAGTAACCAAAATTTTTTTGGTAAATAGATTTTTTCTTATCAAGTAGATTAATTTAATTTGTATCAGTATAAAGATATTATGCTCATTTGCGTATGTTTCGCTAATTTGCATAAGTTTTCTTATTATTTTATAAATGGTGCCAATATAACTTTGTCTTAACCATGTCATAATTAATATGCTACGCCTATCGCTACAAATCAAGAAAGTAAGTAAATATCTTGGTTCTTAGAGATTTGAATCCTCAGATGTAAAATTGTGGTTGAATCATATTTAACTATATGTTTATGTATATCTGGTCTATAATAATTCCCTCAAAAAGTCTCGCCGATATAGTAGCTAGTAATATTGGTCAATAGTTTGATATATTAATTAATGCGGTGAGGACCAAAAGTTTCGAAGGTCATCGGCTGATAAAATTATACTGTTTTTTAATTTTAATGTAATCTATTTCAGCTTGAATGCACTTTTCACTGCATTTCATAAACTCTATTCTCATAAAAAATAGTCAGAATATTTGTCCTGAAAATGATCAATACTGCTGTTGTATTCACTTCTTCATTGTTGTTATTTTTTTTAATACAAGTTAGATTAATTATTATTTTTTAAATTATAGTGGCCAAGTAAGTTTCAGATCTTGGAAACTGCGTTTAGTAATGACGGCCTTTACATTAGCCGTTGAGTGCGCGGTAGCGTTGTTACGTAAAAGTCGGACACATCGACTGAGCTTTTCACGGCGTTTCTCTCTCTCCAGCTCCAAACAAAAATGCCAGCCTGGGGGTGAATTAGATGGACCGATAAGGGATTTTTTATTCATAAAACGGTCCTGGAAAGAGGTAAGAAGAGGATCATCATTCACAGCATTTCTTAATTGATGTATTACGTAGCTGCAATGCTCCCCGCATTCGTTTATTGCATTTCTTTATTTGATCAATAAAATCCGGTCAAACTTTCACAATTTTTTCTTGATTTTATGACTTTTGCCTTTCTGGGGGGTGCTCCACCAGGACAACCCATACCTTATCTTATTGAAAGAAAATCATTATAGAAAACTATCGTTTCATCTCTCGTAATAATGAACTCGATAAAATCTATTTCCTTTCTGTTACACAACTTTAAAATTTCTTCACAACACTCAGCTCATCGACATGCGGAAAGAAGTTTGCTCTAACTATATTCATATGAAGATGATCATGTAGAATCCTATGTACTGTGGATTTAGATACACTACATTTAGATGCATTTTTTTGCCTTCAGCTGCCTGTCACTCAAAATTTGCCGATTGCTTCGTGGCTCATCTTCGATTGAGTCTCTTCCCACGCGAAACTGTTTTACGAATTCTTTCAGTATGGAAAATGGAGAGAAAACATCACCGTAAAAACACCAGACCGACGATATTTGATGGATTGAGTCCGTCTTTGGAAAGAAATTTGATTACTGTACGGTACTCAAATGTTGAATATTAATATTAATATTAATATTAATATTGAATATTAATAATTACTCGTTGGGCTGCCAGAACTAATTGGGAAGGAATGCAAATATTTTACCCGTAAGTCACAAACGATCAAGATACCTATATAACGCAGGTAAATTTTTACAATTAACATTCTTAAAATCTTTATCGTCAAGGAAATTTTTTTTTTTTAAATCACGTATTGAAGTTCATTGTAAATATCTTGTTAATTATATTTGGTAAGTACTTATATTATTTAATAAAATTGTGTATTTTCCACGAAAGAGAGACAAGTTTATCGGAATAGATACATTTCGTGGAAAATTATATTTAGCCGTGTTTAGGTTAAATTGAGATTTGGCTGACGAAGCATTATTGGTCGTAAATATTATTTTAAAAATACTTTTCCATTTCGGTTATTAGACAATTATTTTCATAACACTTGGATTATCATTCTCTTTGTTCTCATGTTTTGATGATGTTGATGCTACATGAGTTATTGTTTGTACGAGTACATTAAAAAAACTAATTAATTTAATTCGACATTTGGTGTGTTAGTTATTTTTTATAATCGATTTCTTTCTACCTGAGAACATATTCTGCTTTCTATGAAACAATGTTTTAACTTGTTTAATGGCACAAATCATTCTTGAAGGGTGGATTGCCTGTTTGAAAGAAGACGAAGAAGAAGAGAATATGTACTTTACATGCACTCAGTGAGGTAGGAAGCGACTAACAGGCTTGCATATAAAAAAATATATATATTTAATACATATTGTGTTTGCTGGTGTATTAGTTATTTTAAATGTTTATATTTATGCAAGCTTCAAAAGAGAGTTATTTTGCTATAAATCAAATTATTTTCTGCGTTAAATCATTGTAAATACTCATAGAACACTAAAATTTTAAGAACCCTGTTTACAATAAAAAAATAAAATAATCCCTGTTTTAAAATAGCCTGAATATAAATGGTTGTGATTATTTTAATTTTTTAAAGAAATATGGTATTATATATTGATAAAATTATTAAAAATATATATTTTTGTATGCCGTGTTACATTGTTTTCAACTCAATCAAAGCTTCGTTATATATATGAATATATCTCTTACAAAGAAAGTATCACAAAATTATTAATAAAAATACTTATTAATTTAGTAATCTACTACAATTTTTCTTTAATAAATCAATTAAAGTCAGTATCTTATTTTTAAACTAAGTATTCAAATCTGTATACATTGTAATGATTTTATTATATTATTGCCAAGAAATTTGGAACCGACGTCTAATTTTATACCCGCTTTTTTTCCAAATTATAATATCTATTTACAATCATGTCAACTTCAGACAACTTCAGACATGAAAAAATATGATTTAAGATCAAATGAAAGATATCTGCGGTAACAACCTAACTATGAAAATATACATATTCTTGGAAAAAGTATCTGTATACGTAAATATTAATGTACAATAATACATGTAGATATACGTAAATATTAATGTACAATAATACATGTAGGTATACGTAAATATTAATGTACAATAATACACGTAGGTATACGTAAATATTAATGTACAATAATACATGTAGGTATACGTAAATATTAATGTACAATAATACATGTAGGTATACGTAAATATTAATTTACAATAATACATGTAGGTATACGTAAATATTAATTTTCAATAATACACGTAGGTATACGTAAATATTAATTTATAATAATACACTAGGTATACGTAAATATTTATTAACAATAATACACGTAGGTATACGTAAATATTAATTTACAATAGTACACCTAGGTATACGTAAATGTTAATTTAAAAATAATATTCGTAAAAAGTTCTCGGAGCTAAAATATGTTATATTCATTATTCATGTGTTAGTCATACAGAATAACGTTTTTCATAAATAATATAATGTATACCTGAAAATTTGGTGATATTTGAATCAAAAACTGTGATAGTAGATAGTTATAAGTCTATACTGTTTTATAGCGCAGTACGCGTAAATACAAATGTAATTCAAATTATCATATCATATCAAAATAAAGTTAAATTCTTGAAGGTGATGTATATGATAAGAGGGGTGTTTTAATGATAATATTTTCAAAAGGTCGATAAAGGTTCCACATCAGAAACTTTAATTGGATTATTTTTCAAAGTAACTGCAGTCCAGGATAGCATCGTTGATAGATGAGATCTTGCTGTAGTGATTAAGAATTATAAGCATGAGAGAGAAATAGCCCTGATAGGGTTAGAGATTTCAGACAGGTTTGTTTAGATCTATTTGTAAAGTATTTAGGACGTTTCCAGTTTATTATGTATAGACTATTAAAGACCTAAGTGTAATTTTTGATCGTTCTTTATAATTAAATCAAAACCCTTGATTTAATTATTATAACAACGAAATAATATCGGAATACTTCCACATCAATAAAAAATTGTAAAACCCTCGTCAGAAAAAATATGGAATTTCTCATTACATATTAAATTACGTAAAATCAGGTAATCTTTTTAAAATTATTTTAAATATGAATTAAATATACTAATTAGAAAGATATACATATAAAATCAATTGTATCGAAACATATTGTTGTTGCGCCACCGGGATTAGAACCTGGATCCCTTTCCAAACCGGGGAAGGTGCATTATCCAACTATGCTACAGCGACATTATTTTTAGCGACAAATTTTTGAACCTATATGTTACCTTTTTGATATTAATACATTTAATCGTTCCATTAAAATTGATTTTATATGTATATCGTTCTAATTAATATATTTAATTCACATTTAAAATATCACAGACCTATGTTCTGAATATTTACAACTTCACAATAAAAATGTATTCCTCTAATACAATTATTTTACATTGCAAACCATTGATGCGTTTTTAAATGTAATTTTAAATATATAGAATAAACGAAAAAATATTTTTAATTTACACAAATACAATTTCAGGACGTAACATAAGAGAGATTTCTCATATGTCGATTAGAGTATCGAATACGAGAATTTTATTACATTACGATTATTTCATAACTCTCATAAAAAACCTATCAATAATTGTGAATTTTTTATATATGTTCACTGAGAAGGTTAATAAAAAGTAATGAAATTAATAAAAATTAAACATTTACTAGAATTAGTATTTGATTTTAAAATTAATACAAGAATTGAGTAATTAACACTATTTTTGACACAATATTTTTATTTTGCATCACAGCAAAACTACAAACTATTGACATCGCATATAAAGTTTTAAAGACATAAGTTTTGTTTTCTAAACAAATTTGGATGAAAACTGTTTTAATATGTCGAAATGAAGTGTTGGTTTCTTTTAAAATACAAATTAGATAGATGTGCGACCTTTTTGAACTGAATGAATATTTTTAAATAATGGCTGTTAAACTTACTATCAGAAATTTCAAAATTTGAATTCGTTTCTGAAATTCAGAACTTCATAGTTTCTGTGAATAGAAATTCGTACGTGAATTTTTTGTAAGTACCGTTTTGTATATTTGATAAAGTATTAACGTTTTAATTTAGCACGTGTGATAATGTGTAACGCTGAAAGACTGTTAATCGAAATAAAACATTTTTTGGTAATAACCTTCGGCACGTTCCCTTCGGTGTTTCTTTCCCTGATTCCCTTTAATGATCGTTTGATAATTTAAAGTGAAGCCTCGAGCTTTAATCTTTCACCCATTCTAAGACGGGCATGCTGCATTAATTCTGGTTTTCTTATCACGTATTTAAAAACATTCTAAAAATACCTATACTTTTTTGTTATCCACAGCTGTCTCGTGCGGTTTTGGTCTATTTTTGTCTAATAATTTGCTTAATGTTAACTAACCATCACGTCATAGGCCGGGTAAAAGGTTAGTACAATATAAACATGGTTTATAAAAAAAACATTAATTCACTTGGAACTCTTGCTGAAAAATAAATTGTTTTATTTTATATTTAAAATATCTAATTATGAATCAAATTGTTTCGCATTTCTACGAGACAAAGTTATTTTTATCACTGAAGTCGTAGTCGTTATCATTCCGAATGGCATTTTCATCTGAATAAGTTCCCAGCCGAGCTTATTCAAAACCCACACAAGAAATTAAATATTTTATTCTGCTCTACTTCCGGCCGGAAGTCTGTGTCTAAAATCAATTTGTGCTGTAGATTTTTCTCGGAGCATGAATCTGGTTACATGTGTAAATGGAGCCTCGGAAATATTTTAAAATGTATGTTTTTCTTACACATTTTTGAAGGGAATTGTTTACTATGTACGCCGTCGAATATTCATATTAGAAAGCCGACAAGATAACACATTGCTTTTGTGATCAACTCATACTTTTAATATTTTATTTTTTATTTTTGAGAGAAACAAATAATATGCGATGTTCACGTATTTGAGAGAAACAAACAGCATATGATGTTCACGTATTACGAATATTATTTTCGGCGCGAATTTTAATTTAATATTTGGCTATATTCAAATATTGCTGTGCGGGCCGCGCGCCGGGCAATGCAAGCCCCTCCTCACCCCGCTCCTAGGGGGGATTTTATTACATATATACACTCGTATGTTGCAAATTGTTACATTATGAATTAATCAAAATGAGAGACCACGGTGTATTCAGTTGCTGAATTAATAAAAAGATAGCTCTTTGTAATCATTTAAAATTCCCCATAGAATTAACTTTTTTGTTTATTTGGTTTTGTCTTTTGTCTTTCAGAATTTTTAAAATTTTAAACACAGATCTTCAAGTGACCATTGGTGTTCAGTGTAATGAGATTACTAATTAAAAAGCTGAAACCGCTTAATTTTTTCTCAAAAGGAGATTAATTAATTTGTCTTCCATTATCTGTCACATCATCGCTCAGATACAAAGGTGAGACTAGTGACACATGTCAATGAAGATCGTCTGTTTGGTCAATGGATTAAATGGCAAAATTCGCTACGTGCCAAAATGCAGCGGACAATTTTAACTAATATGTTGTCACTTGTCACTTGTCACTATCACAACTAGTCTATCGAATGTATAACGATGAAGACAACTTTTTTATATTACGTGTGTAGTTTTTATGTAGGATTATTTTTTAAATACTTAAACAATTAAACATTGATTAAAATGTTCCAATAATACAATCAAAAGTACGCGAATAATACAATTTAAATTGAGTCATTAAGTATATTCGTATTCGCATATGTACTGTTGGATGACAATCACCGACTCAATTCCTGCCGAATTGTGTGCTATCAAAATAAATTATTTTTTATGGTAAAATTTTACACATTTTCTTAAAGTATCTAAAACACGTTAACAATTTTGACTTCAAATTTATAATCATGTTTTTAAAAAAATTAAAATGACTTATTATGTATCTGAATGTTCCGTACAGGAAACAAGAATGTAGACAGGGGTGGTTCGCCGATCTCAGGTTCTCTCAATCGGCGATGATGATGATGATGATTATGATTATGAATTTATTATAAATACCCAGTTTTTATTCACATATAAAACAACACATGTAGTCATATTTGCAATTTCCTACACGGCGACAGGCCGCCGGTGTAACGTTTTGTTAAGACGTCCTTGTTTTCCTGAAATCTATTTCACGGGTTTTTTGGCGCCACGCCGATAATTACATCTTTAAATTATTGACACGTGTCTAATCATCAATTATATGGTGCCTCCTTGGCGAGTAATTCTGTGCGAAACACTGAATTTGTTTTGAAGAATCTTTGTTTACCCCTCGCATATCAGAGTATTTTAATTTTTTTCCAGAGCGGAAGTCTAGAATTTTTTGCTTATCTTATTTATAATATTGAAACTGTATAATCATTTCGGGTAACATTGAGAAAAACCTGAAGAAGTGCATTTTTTTTCTATTGTTTTGTGATGGGAAGTATTCTGAAAATTGATGTTAATAATAAACCCGATTTAGCTGCTTTCTATAGTAAACATGAAAAAAACACGTTTGACCCATCAAACTATTTTTAAATGAACACAAAAAAGACAAGAGTAGCGTTTATGTATTTGAAAATTATTTCCAATTCATCATCTAGTATAATTTCAGTGCCCCGTGAAGGTAACTTTTGTTCAAAATTATAATTTTAAATTTTACACTTAACTTACAAGCAAAAATATCATTCAAATATGCTGTGCTTAAGCAAAAAAAAGTTTAATTGATACTAGATTATGATAAGACCACATTCAGGGTAACATTGGAAAACTTCAAACTTAAAGTTTTTGTTTTTTTGGGTATATTTGGATTTCACAATTATAACTATTTATCATTCAAGAACAAAATAAACTCTATTTTCCTTAAAAAACCGAATCTTATGTTAAAAATGTTGTTTCAAAGATTTCAATACCCCGAGAAAGTCTAGTTGTCTCTACCCGGAAAAAGAAAATATCATATAAAAAAAAACTATACTGAATAATAATTGCAAGAAGCCCTGAATAAAATTTAATTGAGGATATTTATTCACATTGCTCTGTTGTGATAATGGACTCAAACATTGTGGACATGAAATCTCTCCCAATTCCACGAATGAGATAAATCAAAATATGTCATTTATTTTACCTGAAGAATGGTTTGCCTACCTGAAATAGTTCAGGACTTTATTGTAGTCAGCAATGAAAACCTTGCTCAGACTCAAAATCTGTGTACGTCAATTCTGCATAGTAAATAGCGAAGGCGCAATTATTACCAGGGCAGATATCATAGGAAAAACCACCGTTAACATTGTTTGAAAGAATTATAAGAATGCTGGTTGGATATGAGTAGTTAAAAAAAACACCGTGACTTTAAATATCACCGATATTATAAAAGGTATTGATGTTGACCAAGTATGCAAGGATGGGACAGCAAATATCTTTTTTTTAAATAGAGATGCACACGGAATACATGTTACATCAACATCATTGAAGATCATTTCTTATTATGGTGTAACTGGAGTGATTTTTTTTACCTACATGTATGTTTTACAATAATATTAGATAGAGAATATGGCAAATAATTTTAATTTAGGTTTCAATGGCTGATTATTTTATCACATAATTAAAAAAAAAACAAAATAATCGAGTTTTTCATTTATTCGAACTAGGTGTCTGAATCTAGATCAGATAATTTAATACGGGAGAAAGGTACAAAGTGATGAATTTTTTAAATTTATCTATCAGAGGGGTCCTTTTTGACAAAAAAGTACATTTCGGAAGGATTATATAATTAAAAATCAAGGAATTTAGTTACCAAAAATATCACCAGTCCAAAATTACTTAACTATCAATATAACCTTGGATCACCCGTAAAAACAGGGTTTTTGTCATGTTTTCCGGTGTTTTCGTAGATTTTGTGGCCATGAATAATTAAATGAAGTTGTAAGAACACCTAATAATCTAAATAGTTGTAACTGACTATTTACAAAAACAAAAATATTACTTAAAATATCAAAGTGGTTCAATGTTACCAGGAATGACGTATTAACATCTATTACCATTTTTTATTGAACGCGAGATGTGATAATTTAACATAGATATGCGAGGATAGAAATGTTACAATTGATCATTTTTTATTATTAGAAAATTAAAATCACATTTGATAGGAGAATACAAAGACACAGATTGTAATTTTTTGTGGTTGAAATGTTAGAATAGTTAGTTATATTATGAGGTGTAGCCCGCCACGACTTGGAAGCGCCAATGTGAGGCGTGTTCTGGTGGACTATCCTCCACCGACTAGTAACAGGGGAGAACATGAATTTGTGAATACGTGAATCAGAAGCTACCTACTTACCATAATATCGAGATCCACTTTGCCATCTTCTATAATAAATTTTACTAAAAAAATACAGTAAAACATGAAAGGTGATATTTCATAATAAAAGAGTCAGCAAATATTACGTTAAATTTTATTACAAAAATTAAAAGAACAGAAAACTACTATAAGTATTATTTTTTTGAAATTAAAAATTTAATTTAATTTCGGAGCTACATAACAGGCGACGACAACAATAATAATTTTACAAATAATACGTCGACCTGGGGCAATTCATTTTGCTCCTGCGGTAAAAATTAACGTCTTCTTGCATCTGTCTCTCTTGGTGTCCTGGGAGCAGCATCCACCGCCGCTTTCGAGTGCCTGGCAATTGGTCAGAACACTCCTTCAACCGGCGGCTCATGCACGAATCTTCTTTTTCCAGGTGGACCATGATAATAAATTGTGTGATGGGATAAATAAACGGGTGATGGGAAAAAGACGTAATTTTAAGTAGTAAAGAGGTAAATAATGAAGAAAGAATGAAGGAGATGAAAGAAATAAATGAAAGAATGAATTAAAGAAAGAATAAAATAAAGAATAAGAAAGAAGGGAAATTTCATTATTTCCTGCAACAATAGAAACTTTTACGATGCAATTAGAATTCGTAATGTTAAAAATGAGTATGTTGTGAGATCGATTTTACCCTTCTATCATTATCCTTGGCGCGAAGTCTAAACGCCTCTCTGACATTGCCTCTGCGCCTGGATCCTGTATGGGCTCCATCTTCATTTTTTCTTATACTAAGAATTCGTAAAGTTATAATATATATACATATTTTTGTAAGCACATATAACGTATAACGAATGTAGAGTGCATTTTGGATAATTGCAATGATACTTTCGACAATCAACCATGTATTGATTGATACTGTATAATAACATTTTCGCCTTTCAACTGAGCCTGTGTTATTAAGAATGTATCTAGTGTTGATGGATATGAGATCTTGTACTAATTGAGTATTGTAGGTAGAGAAAAAAAATATCCCAGATAGGGTTTAAGATGTCACTAGGAGAGATATTCAGGTTTATTCAGGACGTCACGGAACAGGGATATTCAGGTCTATTTTTAAAAGTATTGAGTGAGTATCCAGTTTAATATGAAGTATTTAGTATTTGTATAATGTGATATTTGTCTTTATTCAGAAAGATTAAATAATATATTACTATATAGTCCATATTCTATTTGGGTCATAAAATTATATAGTTTAATATGCAAGCCACGTTGTTATTTAGTTATACCTTCATATGTGTGTACATGAGTGTGAAGGAATAATTCAAGTAAGTCATAATTTATAATGTCTAATGGAAGAATAAATAATAATATATTATTGGTACATATATACCGAAATAAATGAGGTATTTCCAGAGTGTTAAAAGGTTTCGTTTTGGAAAAAGACATTTACACGCACTTCACCTTTATATTGTATTAATTCAGCGAAAGAGCCGCTAATGAAATCTAAGCACGCGGGCGGGTTGAAAGTGATTGAGACTTTAAGTATCGCCGGTCTCGGTAGACCAAATCACATTTTCCGGAGTGGTTATTGGTTCCGAGAGCCTGACTTACTGATTCCCCTTTGCTCGCTCGTAAATAACTTTAAAAATGATTCTCAAGCATGGAAGCTCGCGGCTATTTGTGGAATTAATGTTTTAGTAGCCAGCGAAAGTGTCAAATTAAAAAATATATAATCAAATAATATAAAATAATTCTAATTAAATTTTGTCAATAAAATAAATGTATTCGAGTACATCTATCGCAATTGATTGAAATCACTTTGTGATAATCGTGAGATTTGAATTTTTATTACATACATTGAAATATTTGACTGACATGTTTTCTATTTTTGAACTACACTGAAGATATTTAATTATTATTGTTGACG
Organism: Eubasilissa splendida; assembly: GCA_031772225.1. NCBI lineage: Eukaryota > Metazoa > Arthropoda > Insecta > Trichoptera > Phryganeidae > Eubasilissa > Eubasilissa splendida. The sequence goes on from CM062847.1 coordinate 22,127,251, forward strand.
CAATATATGATACCATATGTCGCTCTTTTTGTCGTTTTAATCGATAATTATCTTTTGGTATTTCGAAAAGTACCAACAATTTCTGGTAAAGTTAAAACATTTCTGTACGAAAATATACATAGTTTTGTGGATGGGCCCAACAAGATTTACTGATATTTTACTTTTGTAAAAACAAAAAACACATTAGTAAAGGCTTTAAAGATCATTTAATGTGTAAATCGCTCCATACGTGGCTTTGTTCCCGTTTTCCGTGGTCAAAATACGTTATTATTTATTCAGAGATTTGTTTTATTTGGAAACTCTGTGCCCATTAAATATACGGTTATGTTTGTATTCAGCCATTCAAGATAATAATATTTACCGAGAGTTCAGCGCAAACTCGCGAAGCTAAATCCCTTGGTAATTGTTAATTACAGTAATGTTGTATTAATTGTCCAACATGCTCATTAATGTCAACCGGCAAAGGTTAAAGTTGAGTAGTGATAGATGAGGACACTGCTGTAATAGGTTCTAAACAAGAAATACTTTACAACATAATACCGTAATTCGAAAACTCATTTTTTGGTGAAACAATATTTTATTATCTTCTGTGTATAGTTTTATGGGCTAATCTGCCGTGTATATTTGACTTGACTAATACATGTCATACATCACATCAGCCCTGATGATGGACCCTGAAATGGAATCCGAAACGTCGTCCAGAAAGGTCAGATTAGCTCAGAAAACTATTCACAGAAGATTCTGAACGACCGTAAAAACCTAAGAACATTTAAAATATTTTATTAAATTAATTAGTTTATATAAACAAATAACTTTTTTAAAGATGCAAATATTACAACAACATACCATACTGGTGTTGTATTTAATCTTTATGTTTGAAAACAGGTGACAAAGTGAGATCAATAAGCTGTTACCGACGTGTTTAGAAGATATGTAATAGTAGACAAAATATACAGTAATCGTAAATAAAAAAAATTACATACAATACGCGAAATAAAAAAGTCCAATGTGAAGAGTGTTTGGAACAAAGCTCACTCCTGTTTCTGTTACGTAAAAACTATTATAATTTATTATTGTTCAATAGTAATATAATCATTTCGATAAAATATAGTTTTAACATTGTTACATTGCAAGTAAATACTTATCTGACTGTTTAGGTGATCTGGCAACAGAGCAAATGGACGAAGTCTATCCGGTTCAAAGTTAATTTACATGATTGTCTATGTTCGTATTTGTCAGTGCAATTCTTAATAATATTATAGAATAGGAAATAACAAAAAAGTTTAATCTGTCACTGCTATTAAAAAAATTCACTGTTGTGGCGATTCAAACCCCATGGCGCATACCGTCCCAAATTACGGTGTAAAGTTTCCAACGTTTATTCGTAGTCCGTTTTGAGCATTAAAATATCAATTATTATCCGCTTGTCCGAGCCATCAGATTTAAGCTAACCATTCGTGAACTTTGAATTGTTAAATTGGAAATGTTTGCGGAAGTCGCCTCTGTGTATGAATGAGGTGGTATCAGTAGAATATCGTACTTCACTTTTGGTGGATTTCCCAGAGTTTAAAATATGTATTAGATTGCGCTTCAAAGTGGTTCGAAATGCCGATGCTGTTTGCCTCTGATGATAAATCGAGCAACATGAATTATGCAAGCTGTAAACATGAAGTTTCCAATGCCGCCATCTTCTAAACAAGTTAACGATATTTTAGTTAATATACATGAAATTATCCCACAAGGAAAATATTCATAACAAGATAATGATTTTCGTGAGTTATTATAATTTTGCTGTTAATATTTCCAATGTCACAATGATAAAGATAAGTAAATAGATTTCCCTAAGAAAAAATATATTTATTCTAAGCTTTGAAATAACTGTCTATGAAAATCTATTGGTAGTCTATGAAAATACTTATATAATTATATATGAATTAAATATATTAATTAGAAAGGCATACATATAAAATCACTTCAATCGAAAAATTTTGTTGTTGCGCCAGTGGGATTCGAACTTGGAAGGTGCATTATACAACTATGCTACAGCGACAATGTTTTTAGCGACAAATTGTCGACCCTATATGTTACCTTTTTTGATATTAATACATTTAATCGTTCTATTATTTGAAAGAGCCATCTACCTTTCCCGGTTAGGAACGAGATCCATGTTCGAATCCATGATCGAATCCCACAACAATAATATTTTTCGATAGAAGTGATTTTATATGTATATCTTTCTAATTAACATATTTAATTAATATTTAAAATATCACAGCCCTGTGTTCTGAATAATTACAACTACACAATAAGAATGTGTTCTCCTGATACTTATATAATTATCTTTGCATTTAGCTTGAAACATAGACAGTTATTTATATATTTTTTTAATTTTTTTTTTTATTAAAATTTATTTTACACTTATACATATATTGTATATACTTAACATAATTAATTATATGTATATTTTTTTACATAAAGTTATCTAACTCAATTGAAAAATACATTCTCGTGTTTGAATAATGTAAATGTAGGCATAGAAGCATGATATAAATATAGAATTTAATTATTAAATACACGGAGTTTTCTAATATTTGTTTGATTTGCGATTTGAAGAATTTATACATTTTTTCTGTTTTGATTTTATATGGGAGGGCATTTAAAGAATTTATACCTTGATAGGTGTAAAGGTGTTGAGAAGCACTTGTTTTAAATTTGGGGATTTCTATGTTGCCACTAACTAGTTGAACTAACGCAAATTCCTTGTTTCAATATTTGAAATTTGATGATCACTTTGGTACCACTTACGCAATCAAATGGCTTCGCGACATTTTAAAATATATGACTCGATTGGAACGAATATTTAAACGCTGACAATACAATTATGCATTTATGTTAAAAATACGTTTTGTTAATACAAAGATTTAATTTTCGAAGGGTAAATACTTTTATTATTGCATAAATATGTCATGAACTATCGGATTTATGTTTCCACAAATAATGTGTATAGAATGCCCCTCGTCCCGCAACTAATGTTCCAAACCTCTCTCCTATGTGCGTGCATACTTTATTTCATGTATATTCATGTACTAGTCTGTGAGTATTTTACTAATTAGATTTTAATTTTTTTGTAGCATAAATAGTACATATGAAAAAAATAAAGGTGATTGTTTTACTAAACGTGGTCTGTTCTAAAGCAATTACCTGTACAGTTTTTAAAAGTTAAAAGTTGTAATTGTTTAGAGGTAAATAAGTATAATGTTAAGTAAGTTATAAAAAGTTATGTGAAAAAAGAACAATCTGAAATTATAAAATATTATTGAAAAAAAGTTGAAAAAGGGGTAGGCAGAGAGGATAGAGCGTCACACCCTTCTGTCCTGACACATAATTCTCACCTCATTCATATTCATACATCTTCTCATACAAGCTCGTCGATTATTGAAGCTTCTAAAAGGACCATCATTCAGTATCTGATTTACCTGGTCGTGCCAAGTATTCCGCAAAAGTTCTCTATTTATGGTGCCATCAATACTTGCGTTATATATCTTTCTTATAATTCAATTATTCAAGTATTTTATAATAATTGAAAATTGAAATTCCAAGGTTCATAAATCTATCGCGTTTTATCTTATTTTTACTTTAAAATAATTTTGGAAGCCGCGTGTGATGTGCAAAAGTGAGCAAATAGAGACAAAAAAAGTATATATGCGACCCGTGAATATTATACGTACTACAGAGAAATTGTATCGATTTCTAGATCTTTCTTAGTATGTTTATCTAAACCTACATATCTACCCATATCACTCGAAACGGCGAGCGGAGGCCGGTAAACGACTTGTCTCGCGAATTATTATATTATGGGACTATCTACATTAGAACACTAAGGGATAGTCGATATTAGAGCATTTTCGTTTAGTGATTCCGAGTTCTTAATTTAATTTGATGGATTCGGATTCCATGATGCGGGGTTGTGACTTTTGCAGATGTCAACGTTGTAATAAAGTCTGTTTTGTTACTTTTGTATATTTCTATCGTCACTTGTACTTTTTTTTTCCATGTACGTGCATAAAATTATTTACAGTTATTTTTAGAACAGAAATAAATATATTGAGTCGTGTATGTAATATTTTAAATACACACATAATAAATAAATTATTGTACATACTTACGAGATATTTTGTTTGTACCTATGAATATTGATATGATCATTATTTATTGTCATATTTTCAGCGGTGGGCTGTCAAACGTTAACAAGGGGCTCGTTTAATCTCAGAGCTATTTGCGGTTTTTCCGGGGAAGGAGCCGATTGTTTTATCACTCTTATATAATTACACGCAATAATTATTAAAGCAATCGAATGTTACCTAATATACTAATATTATGTAACAACTCGCAATATACCGTAAATTAATTAATATCAATAGCTGAAAAATGTACTTACCTACCTTAGATTGCAAGAGTGAAGAGTTCCAAGATTGACGCAGAAATAGGTAATAGGAAATAGGAATTTCGCTCCAATTCTGTTTCAAAACAGAATACTGGATTGAAACTGAATGATGATACAAATGATGATACAAAGTAATAAACATTAGAAAATGTTATTCTCAAAATTGTGCACAATTACGGTAAAGGGAAAAAATGTACACGTGTGAAGTATGAAGGATAATCGTTCACAAAAATGTTGCGTTGAATATCTAACATTTGGAAGCAATATACGAGTATATCAAATATTGGTATCTTTAAGCATTGTTTAGAAGAGTATATTATTTTTTATTAATTTCCTAGACCTTTCCAGCCAACACCTGCATATTTTGAACGGACTAGGTAGAAAAACTTTAGTTAATTTTACAGGAATGTCTTCAAACATATCTGATTAATAGATTTAATGACAAGTGACAAATATTAAGTACCTACCTATGTAAAATTTACAGATAAAAGTGGTTATTAAAATGTATTTAAGTAATTTGCTGTTGAACAAACACAATGATAATTATATTTTTATTTATTATCTTTGTTTTATTAACCACTTAATTGAGTTTAAATACATCTACTGGTTTCGAAAAATACCATTTTCTTCTTCAGGATGTCATAACTAATTCTATTTGTATTTAAACTCAATTAAGTGGTTAATAGAACAAAGATAATAAATAAAAATATGAATTTTAACCACAAAGTTAATATTGTTAATTTTAAAAGTACAATGATAATTATATAAATGTTGTCAACTTAATATGTAGTTATGTTTTTTTATTTAAACTTTATTACATATATATACATTATAATTTTAGTGTTTGCCGAACTGCCTACCAGTTTTATGGCAACCTACCTAGTCTACCTAAAACTATAGAATGATGATATTTTAATTTTTTAAATAAAATAATAAATATAATTTTAACATTACTTACATCAAACGTTCTTGATTTGTAAAAGAATAAACTATTCAATAATTTAAATGTTGTTGAACTCCATTTTAATTTCTGTCTGTTGTCTAAGAACTGGAATGTATGAATGTAGGAGCAACAATGGGCGATTTGATTGTATGCTGTTTATTGTACGCCGATGATGCAGTACTAATGGCGAATAACGAACAAGAACTACAGAATCTGGTGAGTAGAATGTACGATGTATGCAAGGAAAGCGACCTTATCATGAATGTCAGCAAGTCGAAAGTGATGGTATTCGAGAAGGAAGAAAGCAAGACACCGTGCAAAATACTTGTAAGTAATGAATGTTTGGAACAAGTAGATGAGTTTGTATATTTGGGAAGTATGTTTGATAGAAACGGAAAGGCTGAGAATGATATCGAAAGGAGGGTGACTGCAGGAAATAAAGTGAACGGCGCTTTGAATGGAATTGAATGGAATAACGGGAATTTGTCAACCGAGGCAAGACTAGCGGTGCACAATGGAATCCTGGTACCGACACTGATGTATTGAAGTGAGGCCTGGAGCTGGCAGAAAAGGAACGAAAGTAGACTGAATGCAGAATGAGATCACTTTAAGTATTTGTGGCAAATCTATTTATGACAGAGTAAAGAATTAAGAAATAAGGAAATAATGTCAAGCTGATGATAGTATAGTGAGTAAGATTAAGAAAGGATTACAAGGTGGTTTGGTCATATGGAACGTATGAATGAGAAGAGATTGGTAAGAAAGATATATGACGCAAGTGTTGATGGAACCAGAAATAGAGGACGTCTGCGGAAGACTTGACACGACCAGGTAAATCAGATAATGGAGGATGGTTCTGTTAGAAGCCTCTACAATCGACAAACTTGTATGAAAAGATGTATGAATGTGGATGAGGCGAGAAATGTGTATCAGGACAGAAGAGTGTGGCGCTCTATCCTCTCTGCCTATCCCCGCGGGGAAACGGCGTGATGGTAAATAAGTAAGTAAGTCTTTATTTAGACACAATGTTGCGAATAAGTGTATTTATTTTATTACTTTATGCTCGTGTTCACGAAAAATACGGCAGTTGATTTTATAATGATGTAGATTCCAGACATTTTAAAATGAATTTAGTTAACATAATATTTTCCCAGAAATAATTTTGTCAGGAATTAGCTACAAAAAAAAAACGGTCTTAACGCACGAAAAAAAGGTGAATAAGATTACTCAAGATAGGGATTTGAATGGAAAGCCTCATGCTCCAAGAGGCACACCGTACCTTCAGAAGACAAAAGGATTGTTGTTCCCAAATACTGTTGACCACGGGCGCCAAAACTCATCAATTCAAGTAGATTCCCAACTTTGTTCTACGTGCTCTAAATCAGAGATATTAAAAATATATTTTCAGCAAACTCTCTGCATTATTAATAAATAAAAAACACCACTATTTCCGTAAGAGTTTATATTGTCATTTTATTTTTAAATATGTGTTTTCGAGGTACAATTTTTAATCAGAACCACATTTAGACATGAATTAACGCAAATTTCTTGTTACAATATTTTGATTTTGGTGTCACCCACGAAATCAAATAGCTTCGCGACTTTTTTAAAAATATGACTCGATTGGAACGGCTGACAATGTAATACGCATTGATGTCAAAAATACGTCTTGTTTACACATAGATTTAATTTTCGACGAGTAAATACTTTTACTTACTGTTGCATAAATGTGTAATAAACTATCGGATTTATGTTTCCACCAAGAATGTGTGTAGAATGCCCCTCGTCTCGCAATTAATATTCCAAACCTCTCTCCTATGTATACACTTTATTTCATATCTATTTATTTACTGGTCTGAGATCAGAACGTTGGAATAGAAGTAAGGCCAAGCAAGTTAAAAAGTCTTACTGGTCATATCCAGAATAGAAAAAACCGTTACTAAAGAATGGCTTTTTGAATAGCTCAACAATGACAACTTATTTATTTGTACTCAGCTGCATAAATATATACAAATATAGATTTACTATGGTAATTATTAATATTTTTTATATTATTGCTTATAAAAGTGAGGCGAGCTGTAGGCATGTTGCGCATGCATGATGAAGTCTACTGCAATCTCCATTGTTATGCTGGGCTCTGAATTTTTGGGGCACTTTACTTTATCGCGAAAATGATTATGCTTATGTGAACAGCAACGCAATAAAGCTCATTGTTTTTTTCGCGGCAAGTATGACAAAATGATTAAGGAAATGAAAGTAAGGCGTAATAATTTTTTGTAATTTATAAAATATAATAAAGATTTTTTTTTTTTAAGCCCGTTTAAACAATTTTGTATTTTTGTAAAATATGTATCACAACTGCCTTGAATAACACCGATCTAGTGACTAGCAGCATTAACATTAAACATTAAAAATACATTATTTTCCAGAGGGGCTGTTTCAGTTTTCACTCTGTAGCTCGGGTGTTTATTTTAGGAGGAGCGCGTATCTGATTACGCAAGAAACAATCTTTCAACAGTTTCAAATTAACAGTGGATGGTAGTGCAGTTAATTATATATTTATAGTGTCAACGAGCTTAAGGTTTACGTGTACTAGGAAAATACATATTACAGGGTGAATATTATGTTCCAGGCCGTTGTTGTTTTTAAATAATTATGAAATAAAACACAATTTTTTAATTTGGTTTTTATTTCTTAATTACTTTGTTTATTACAATTATGTGTACAATATTATATTGGCCAAATAGCCACCTCTGGCAGCGTCACAATAGCGTGCTTTTTTAACCATATTTTTCATAACATTCTAGCACACTTCTCGTGTTATTTCAACAATTTAATTTCGAATATTATTCTGTAGCATCGGAATTGTTATTGGCTTATTAGCATAGATCTTTCCTTTCATGTATCCCGTAAGAAAATAGTCGGGAGCTGTCAAATCAGGTGATCGAAGAGGCCAGTCGATATCACCCCTTTTTGACATTATGCGGCCGAGAAAAATTTAAATTTCAAGCGTAGCTCGGGCTGTATGTGAGGTGGAACCATTCTGTTGAAACTACATGTGTCGACTCAATTCAGCCACCAAGAAGTGACGATAGCGATCACTATTAATGGTTACAGCATTGCAATTATCATTTGGATAAAATGTTTTAATGACTTCAACACGTTGTTAAGGCGCTAGATGCTCCATAATAAATTGTAATCAACTACTCTCTGCGAGTATCAAATGAGAACTGACAAATGGCGGCCAAACAAAATCAGTCTGGGACAAAATATCCACACCATCAGGTTTCTATTCAAATGTAAATAACTCCTTAGTGAAACACCTTTCATGGGAAGAGAATATCTTAACCCGGTTCTAAGGTTAACTATATAAATAGCAGAACTATAAAAATAAAAATAAAAAGATAAAAAAATGAAATTGAAGAATATAAAAAATAAATTTATGCGAAACAAATTTGATTTTAAATTGATATTTGTATTGATTTTGATCATAAGACTTTTTAGTTTTCTGGACATCTATTAAACATCAATTTGTATGAGATAGTAACTATATTACATTATGGATTAAGATGATATATAGTGATCACATCAGCAGTGACAAAACATAATACGAAAAGAATGATTAAATAAATAAACTGCAGTAATAATATAACAGCCACAATGGTGTCTCAAATCTTATTTCATCCTTAACCTATATTGATTGACCCGAGAAACAATGTGTCACTTAAATCTCTCAAGACACAAGAAACTCTTCTACGATTTATTTTCATTAGGAATTTTTTGTTGACCTCAGATAAAAGCATTCTTAAGATATACGCGTATTGATGAAAACTATTACAATAACATTTCCTCAGTATAGTGTGATATTTTTCTAATTAATCCTTCTAAACTACTAATATATTATATTTTTATTTATTATCTTTGTTTTATTAACCACTAAAATGAGTTTAAATACATCTACCGGGATCTAAAAATACCATTTTCTTCTTCAGGATGTCATAACTAACTAAAACATATATTGTTTCTTTGACAGAATCTATTTTAAAAAAATCTATTTTAAAAAAAAAAAAAATAAATAAAACCGAAACCGGTAGATGTATTTAAACTCATTTTAGTGGTTAATAAAACAAAGATAATAAATAAAAATATGAATCTTAACCACAAAGATAACATTGCTGATTTTAAAAGTATACTAATATATTATTTTTAATATTTTAAAATTCACCTTTGAGGTTTATTATGTTCTTTTTTTATAGATTATTTAATGATATACTGATAATACATACTTAATGTTGTAGTATTTTAAAATATATACGAAATTATTGCGGAAATAAAATATTGAACACATTATTATCGTGAGGTTGCAATATTTTCAAAACATAGGTCTGTGGTATTTTAATACAAATTAAATGGGTCAACATAATCAATTAATCGAAAAAATATTTTAGTTGCTATCGTAATTCGAACCTGGATCTTTTCAGTTACACCACGCTAACCGAGTAACATGACGATACATTTTCGAACTTATATGCTGCAGCTCTTTTAAATTTTGTAGATACCAAAAATACAGAATTACATAATTTTAGTTGACTTCTTTTTCTACAGTATCTACTTAGCAGTTTATAATAATCAAATCAAAGTATTATAATTTTCCACTCCCCTATTTGTCTTGTTCTCAGTATCTCATTCTCTGAGAGGATTCGTACTTTAAAATACATTTTCCGCTAAGTTAGGGGTCAAAAGGATACAGGTGAATGTTGTATATATTCAATTAGTAAAGTAGTTCAGCCAATGTTAGTCTTCTGCTATCAAAATAAATAAACACGTTTATTGTATTACTTAAACATGACCCAAGAACAAATGTTAGCACTAACAGTCTTCAAAGAATAAAATATGAATAATAATATTATTAAATATGAATTAAATATATTAATTAGAAAGATATACATATAAAATCAATTTTATCGAAAAATATTGTTGATGCGCCACCGGGATTCGAACCTGGATCTCTTTCCTAACCGGGGAAGGTGCATTATCCAACTACGCTACAGCGACAATATTTTTAGCGACAATTTTCGAACCTATATGTTACCTTTTTGATATTAATACATTTAATCGTTACCTACCTTAGAGCCATCTACCTTATTTTTACAGAATCTCAAATACCTTTGAGTAATCTGATAGCAGACGCCAGAATTATCAATTCATTTTTATTAAATTTTGGACACATTCATACAACTTTATTATTAGGAGAATACATTCTTATTTATATATTATATATTTTAAATATGATAGGAGACGCCATATTTTTCGATAAAATTGATTTTATATGTATATCTTTTAATTAATATATTTAATTAATATTTAAAATATCACACACCGTCTGTTCTGAATAATTACAACTTCACAATAAGAATGTGTTCTCCTAATAATAATATTATTGGATGTGATTTCACCCTTACGGCTATGTCAGAACAAATTAAACTAAATTGTAGTTTGAAGTATAGACCTGCAATGTTCTCCATAAAATAACCACAACAGTCAATATATTTTTATTTGAACCAATACGTTACGTCACGATGACGTTATTTATTTAATAGTTCCATTGTTTCGATAAAATAATTATATTATATATTACTTACCCGTATTTTCAACTATTTCTACCATAAATACTAATTTATCCGATATTCGTATACAAAAATAAGATCATTTTGATGTAAGAAATGGGTTTTAATGTTTACTTCTTTATGACGAAAACTAGTTAACTAGAGTCAATCAAAAATGCAATGTGCCAAAGATACATTTGGTAAACAGACACCCTTGATTGTGTATTCATTTGCATAATCATCAAAGATCTGCCGATTAAATTGAAATTGATTAAAAAATATTGTGCATTATTTTATGATTGAATTAATTATCCAATGTGACACAAAACTTTACTAAATACTTTTAAAAAGTCTAACATGACACAACATACTTCTATCGGAGTACCTGTCCAGTAAAAAATGTTTCATTGAAAAACGAACGTTAAAATTGGAATACCCACCCGTTGTACGGGTCTGACCTTATCCTAAACTCTGTCACGAGTAATAGCCCTCTGATGGCCTGATCGCTTGTTTACCCCGTATTTCTGACGCCTTCTTCCATATTTAATCGTCGATAATACAGTGAACCTAAAAAATTTATGCTACTAGTACTAATTAAACTATAGAAATTCTGTACTGATTACTATTTTAAGATACATTTTAAGCAATTTTTTTTAAAGTATACCAAGGTACTTAATAGATGGGTAATTTTCATGTATGACGGAATGGTACAATTTCTAAGATTGTCATAGATATCAACCTTCTTGATTTTCTCTAACTGGAATTTATAAAAATTCTCTATTATATTTAATGACATTAAATCCCTCCAATATCTAAAAAAATTAGATCAATCACTAAGAAATATACACAGAAAAAATCTACATATCGAAAAAGTGTGGTTATCGCTGGGACTCGAAAAATTTACCGGTAAACGCCTTTAACCAATTAAGCTGTAGTGACACTATACAATGTTATCAGATTCCATCTACATATGTTACCTTATAAGTGAGAAATATATTTTTTTCCGATGGTTACGGCAATCTTTTTAAATACAATCTTTCTCAAAAACTTTAGCTTCAGTAGACCTTGCTAGATGGCTACATTTTGTGATGGAAAGATTTTTTTGTGTGTCTTTATAAGTCATTCTCGTTCGATTTAATTATCAAAGAAAAAGATACATTCTTAAAAATCGTAATTTCACAAATAAAATGCGATTTCTCTAAAATTATTACTCGTATATATCTCTTAAAAATATTTCTAAAGAAAAATCATTTCCAATACCTATGCTTTTTAAACAAAAAAAACGTGCGTCACGAGCAAGCACGTATACTACTGCACGTTATGAATAGTATAAATTAACAAGGCGCGCCGTATCTGATGAAAAATTCAACAGGTTGAAATGTTTCATGGAGAGCTTAACCTTCATGGGCGCTGTTAAAACTTCATCCAATATCAAAAAGTTAAACATTTTTTCATGTAGCGAGTTTTTCAACATTTAAGTAAAGCGATCCATGTTTCTGTTATGTGCCGATAAGATTTGGAGGAAAATAAATTTATTGGTCTGTATAATATTAAGCAGCCTAGTGCCTCTTCGCTCCAAGGAGGTGAATATTTGAGGAAACCAGGACCCTTATCGGGTTGTAGAGCTAAGATGATGATGGTTGTATCATAAATCAAGTTCAAAATTGACTGTTAGATTCGACAAAAAACCTGACAATTTGTAGATACACTTGTAAATCGTGTCCAAAAATTGACTGTCAGACTGAATCTTGACAATTTTTTAGATGTATTTAAAAATTGTCAGTTAAAATGAAATAAAAATATGATTTTTTTTAATATTTCTGAATCTATTTTGATTAAAATGTGTAATGATAAAGGTAAACTAGTTATGGATGGTTCTGTAAGACGCATTGAATGTCGGAGAGCTTGTATAATAAGATATTAAAAGTGAACGAGATAAAAATGGCTCAAAAGCGTATTGCATTCTATCCTCTTTGCCTATCTCTCTAGAAAACAGCGTTATCATATATAAGTAGGTAAGGTATTATGAGAAATTATAAATTTCAAACTGAATGTACATTTACAGGAAAGTAAAGTAAACTTCTTTTTCAGCACTATTGACTGTAATTTAAGATGTACAAATGGTAAAAGTAATTTTGCTAATATTAAAGAAATTGTTATTTAATACATTGAAAATTAAGTTATTTATATTATACTTCTATAATTAATGATCCAATAGATAATTTGTAATTCTAAAATTAATTAAGATATTTTATAATAATTTTTAAATAAAATTTGGCTACTTCTTGAGTCATTAATCAAAAGGGGCAAAAGTTTATCCGTATTTAAGTTTCTCTAGTTTCTCACGATTGTTTATGCTTAATTTATAAACAATCGTGATACAAAAATCTCCTGGTAATTATTAGATTAGCGATTAAAAATGAAAAAAAAATGTTTTCGAATTTAACAACCAAGAAAACTATACCGAATCTGAAAAAAGTGAATTATGATATCACAGCTACAAACATAATTAATTTTTTCGCGTGTCGCGTGACATCATCATATTTTTTGATACAAATAAATCGCTTTTAGTGGAGTACGGTAATTTATTATCTTTCAACCCCCTCGAGGAGGCAGCATGATGATAGTAAATATTAAGAAGCTCATCCCTTATTATCAAAAGTCTGAAAGATCTGTAAAAAATACAACGTAATAATTTAGCAAATCATATATTAATTTATTTTAAGAATTTGGACCATAATTAAAATATTATACCAGTAAGGATGTATAAACTGTATATTTTCGTGTCAAGATTCGTTGAAAATCACACATACCTTATTGATAATTTTAAGAAAATTTATATTAACTATTAACACTTAAAAATTTTGGTTTGCTTTTTTCATTCACATATTTATTGCGATTTAATTAACAATGAACTATTTATTACTGCAACGTTTAAAAATAAAATATTATTTACTCAACAATACTTTGCTTTAATTTAATTTACAAGAACTGTAATTTTGAAGCGTCGAGTGCCGTATTTTTTTACCTACCATTACGTAGTCGTTTTAAGTATGAACGCTGGCTGAGTTTAAAAAAAAATTATCTTTACCTACATCTTACAAACACGGATGAGAAATATATAACTATTTCATGGTTCAAGTGAGTTTATAGCTTTTTTTTATGACGACCAAAAACATATATGGCAGTAAGACGTACGATGGTATAACTACAAAAGTACGTGAAACCCGTACATACAAACTAAGCAACTCTTACATTTTCTCTTTCAGGCTCGATCGTATTTAACTTCTAAGCAGGGACCTCCTCCAACTTGTTATTTGAATGACAGATTTCCGTTGGTAAAAGCACAATGTAAGCGGAACGGGCCGCGATGATTTATTAGGACATCTTGCTTACTTTGCGATGTATTCCGAGAAACTTCAAAGCTATGTGCACTCACTATATCTGATATATTTTGTATGTATGTATTATAAATTCATTCACGCTCTCCATTATTATACATATTAATACATATAATCAAAATATTATTTTAAAAAAAATATAGTTTTATTAGTATGTTACGTATTGATATAGCACGATTATTTATTAATATTAATCTCTAATCATTTTCTTTTAATACACTGAAATATTTATTATATCACAGTATTGAAAATCATAGTTATATCATAGCTGAAAATACATAATTTGTTATTTGTTTTTTTATATATTTAGTTGCCTTTATAATAACAAAATGTACATCAGTATATTTTAGGATCTGAGTTAAATAGGTTTCGCTGTAGGGGTTTTCAATTATATAAGCTTGACATAACTTTGAGACTATCAAGAATTTACACTGTGTGTACTTTTACTTCACCACAGTGGAAAATAAAAATATATTATTCCTAATATTTTTGTAGCGATAAATAATAAATTTAAAAAATACAAATTAAATGTATCAATTAGAAAGATATACATACAGATAAACTCAATTTATCGAGAACATATTTTACCTTTCATCTGGATTTTGAACCAGGATTTCTTCCTATCCGGGGAAGTGCGTTTATCCAATTACACTACGTCAGCTTTGTAAATAGTCGCCAAATTTTCGAACTCACATGTTGCAGTTATTTTAAACTGATACACCAAACGTTCCATTTATTTGAAAGCTATCACTCTTTTTATTGCGAATACCTACTTTGAGAAATAATCGCTAAAAGACGCCAGAAATTTTTCAATTTCATTTTATTAAATAAATTATTGGATATACATTAATACAACTTATAAGTTATTTCTCGAAGTAGGTATTCGCAATAAAAAAGATGATATTATAATTTAAATTTTAAAATTAAAATTTTGGTTATGTAAATAATTCATTTATTTCGGCATGGAAAACTCAGACCACTCAAACACTACTTGGATGATCCTTTTTGATCACGCGATCTCATTTAGTCATTAATGTATGAATCAATATTAATTATAAGGTATTAATTTAAAAATTGGTACTATTGTGAGATCGCTCAGTACATACTATTCGTAAGTAATAATTACCTAATACTTACTTAACTTCTACAATACTCACGAAATTTTTGTAATAAGTAATTTTCTACTTTTAAAATAAGCAATGTTATCTTTGTGGTTAAGATTCATATTTTTATTTTTTATCTTTGTTTGATTAACCACTAAAATGAGTTTAAATACATCTACCGGTTTCGAAAAATACCATTTTCTTCTTCAGGATGTCATAACTAACTAAAACATACATTGTTTCTTTGACAGAATCTATTTTTAAAAAATCTATTTTTAAAAAGAAAATTTTTTTTTTTTTTTTAGTATCTAACTCAAATCATTACTTAATACAAATTTACTCGAATAATTTTTAGGAAAAAATTTTAGAATGGGACTCGTAGTTAAATTTAGTTGGTTGTTTATAATTTTTTGATTAGTTTTACACGCTTTATTTATCTCCAACGATTCCAAATTATTTAATTTGTGACCAACACCGTTTATATGCAAAATTGATCAAATTGATTATTTATTAATATACTAAAAATTATTCGAGTAAATTTGTATTAAGTAATGATTTGAGTTAGGTACTAAAAAAAAAAAAAATTTCTTTTTAAAAATAGATTTTTTAAAAATAGATTCTGTCAAAGAAACAATGTATGTTTTAGTTAGTTATGACATCCTGAAGAAGAAAATGGTATTTTTCGAAACCGGTAGATGTATTTAAACTCATTTTAGTGGTTAATCAAACAAAGATATAAAATAAAAAAATTAAAAAAATAAAGTAATTTTCTATTCTATTTTATAGATACATCCCTTAATGTTTTTTTAATATTATTGTATCATATTATTTAACTGGATTTTATCTTTTTGTTATTTTATGTATATTTTGGTTTATATTTCAGTAGACTACATTACTCTTCCAAACACTTCAATGTTAATCTCTTAGAAAAAAACTATAATGTTTCATATTTAATTTCCTTTGTTCCTTGTACAACCTCTTGTTACATACACGAGTAATTAAAATTTAAAATAATAAGATCTCTGAAACAATGTAGTGTTAAAGTTTTCTAATCGTGATATATTATTTAAGTTTAACTACTAGTAAAATATGATAACAGTTAATTTCACTTCGTAGGATTAGTCATCTAGAATTTCGCTCTCTTGGCATTAGTTCAACTAGTCTACATATACTGCGGTTGAAAACTTTTGAATCTATTCATGTGCTTATGTATCTTGTATACCTGGATATTTAAATATATTTGGATATTTAATGTATAAACCTGAATATGAGAATATTATTAAATATATTTGTAAGTGGGCGAAAACAAAAACTTTTGGAAAATGTGACAGTTTGTGGGGCTTACTTTAACAAATATTATAGTAATTAATTCGTAAATAAAACTTACAGTAAGTACATGTAAAAAATAGAAACTACTTTTCCAGATACATTCGTAAATTTTATTTTAAACAAATCAATTGCAACCCTTGGTTCTTTATTGGTGTTACATTTGGACGATAGTAAAGTACTTAAGAATAATGCTTTTTTTTTCCGAATTCAGTTTCTAGTGCAAATTTAAAATGTTGGACACGTTTCTATGTGCTTGCTAACTTTTAGAATTGGCGCAGTCTGATTGGTTTACAAATAAAAAGACTACGTACGATCTGTATTAATTTAGTATGAAAAGAATAGATAATAAAAATCTATTCATTTTAATAAAGGGAACTATTAATACGTACTTTAAAACAAATACTTAGTTCCTTGGAACAAATTATTTCAGGTTCGAATCCCGGTAGTGCAAAAACAATATTTTTCGACAAAATTGATTTTATATATATATATACATATTTATAATTAATACATTAAATATATTAATTATAAAGATATACATATAAAATCAATTTTATCGAAAAACATTGTTGTTGCGCTACCGGGATTCGAACCTGGATCTCTTCCCTAACCGGGGGAGGTGCTTTATCCAACTAAGCTACAGCGGCACTATTTTTAGCGACAATTTTTCGACCCTATATGTTACCTTTTTGAAATCAATACATTTAATCGTTCCATCATTTGACAGAGCCATCTACCTTATTTTTACAGAATCTCAAAATACCTTTAAGTAAATCTGATAGTAGACGCCAGAATTATCAATTCATTTTTATTAAATTTTGGACACATTGATACAACTTTATTATTTATTTAGGAGAACACATTCTGAACATAGGTCTTTGATATTTTAAATATGAATTAAATATATTAATTATAAAGATATACATATAAAATCAATTTTATCGAAAAATATTGTTGTTGCGCTACCGGGATTCGAACCTGGATCTCTTCTCTAACCGGGGGAGGTGCTTTATCCAACTAAGCTACAGTGGCACTATTTTTAGCGAGAATTTTTGCGACAATGCGTAAAAAAATATTGTATGAAACAAATTACTTATTTTAATGCACTGTTAAATTGTACCCTTTAATAAAATGTTTAATGTGTATATTTATGATTAAACTCAGAGGCGTGCAATTTGTACATTTACATATAACTATAATATATATTTTGTGAAGTAAATCAATATTCTGTATTTTCCAGATATAAATAATGTTATTTAAAATGTGAATAATATGACTAACAATTGCACTAAAAATATTATGAGATTAATAAAAAATCCCTTAAATTCTACAATGCACGCCGCTGTGATATACATAATATATAACATACAAAAGGTTTTATGTAAACCTATACGTGTAAACTTCTCTTTCATGAATAAAACTTACAAGTGTATCTCATGATTTTTTAAGCCTGTGACATATAAAAGAAGAATAGCAATTTATTTTAGTGTTATTCCGAAGTATTGAACATATTTTTGTAAGCTGAAAACGTTGTACCGAACTTATTGTGCTAGATCTAGATGTAATCATTTTAGGTTCAAGTGGGAGGGAAAGGGAGGAAAGGGAAAATAACAAGAAGGGAGAATAAATGATGACAAATAATTGATTTCACGTGAAACGTAGAAAAATGCGGTGACATAAAAGTTTTCACGGCAGGATCGTGTTGTACCAAATATTTTGATACAACATTTTGCTCCAGACATTTCATAGAAAGTTCCTTAATTAAAGTTAGTCGCGACGGTCGTACACCGTACGTACCCAAAAAGTTGCAATTGCCGTATTAAATTTCAAAGAAAAACTGTTACTTTAGTGAGAAACTTTTTAAACATTTCTAGTCATGTTTTTATTCATTCGTTTGTTGCCTTGAAATTTAATACTGGTACAGCGATTATGATTCATTCGTGTTACACATGTTATACCTCTCGCCCCTGGCAAGTTTCTTATCAACGAATTGAACGAGACAGATTTTTTTAATTTTACAAAAAAACTCTAATATTAATAAAAATAAATTCATGAATTAGAATAATTTTAAATTAATTAAAATCCCGTTGATTTTTAACGCAAACGTATAATAATAACAGACGTACGTAATATTATCATTAGAAAACACTTCGATGTAATTCTTTGTTTCCTTACCGTAAAATGAATAAATTTGGACTTACAATCTTCCGGTTTGAAAAACATATGGTGAAATGAAAATATTCTGCCGTGCAGCCCTGGTTCGGTAAATTATTAACAGTATACCTGGCGAGAAGGCGTGTTATAGCGTAGGCCTTCTTCGAGACTAACAGATGCTCTATACACAGAAAAGCGTGCTTTCTAAATAAATTACTCTGTTGTTTCAACTGTTTATTTTTGAACCGTACAGAAATGAGAAATTAAGAATGCGTTAGATCGTTAAAATTATATAATATAATTTTGAATGAACTTATTTCGTTAATTTTATGAGAGTTATTTTATGAAATAGATTCCGTTAGTTCTGGGACTCGAAAGATGCGCTGAACGCATTCCCAGCATCTATTTCTAGATCTTTCTTAAGTTTAACTAGTCAATTTACGGCTGTAAAATGACTAGTCAGATAACTTTATCTCTTAATTATGATTTATACAATACGTAGGCTAATAATAGATCTATTTGTCTTTACGACCATTCTACTTAGTACTTTACCTGCAGATGTAATATATGCCTTAATTGCGTGGTTGTTTGTTTGGTTTTATCTTAATATGATCCCTTAGTAATCGAGAGGTCGGGATTCGATGTTTGTCCTTGGAGACCAGAAGGTACGTCCGACAGAATAAACTAAAGTTTATTTTGAAAAAGTGTAAAAATATTGTATTACACGTACATTGCACAGGCATCTATTTATTTTTTAATAATGAATAACCAAACAGCGATTATAATTTAGAGGTAAATAATAATATACTGAAAAAGTAAAGATAAATAATTAGCGTTTAATTTTGTCGCGAAGAATATATGGTCACAGTTCTTGTCGATTACGTCAGACCATATTTTGCCGCTTACAGCCGAACGAGTCTCATTTCGCCCAAATATAACGTGATATTATGACCAGTAATAAGTAAAGCTATTATATATTATTCCTTCTACAGTCCGACATCTTTCTAACACATGTCTTTTCTCTTCCTAAACAACATTTTAATAAACCTAGTTAAGTAAAGTAAAGAATAATAAATTTATATCTATTCGACGAATTTTATTTTCGTGTAAAAAAATGATTTTTATTAGATAATTTGTTCATCACTTCAACAAGTTCACGTCGCACAAAAAAAAAATATATATAAACGAGTTACAGGAAAACTTCGCTGAAGCTAAATTATACTATTATATTTCCCGCTTTAAGCGGCCGATAATCACTTAACGCAGTTATCGAACAGCGTGCATTTGAAGAAGAAAATAAAGAGTGTGACTAAAAATAAAATTGTTAAGAAGTTAACTGCAAAATAACTTGAGCAAGCACACGATCGCATCGATCGAGCGCACAAAGGAAAATTTTATTTGAAACAAACCTCAAAACTTAAAAAAAGTATCGAAATTCACCGAAATTTGGACAAAGCAATCAAAGAAAATTACATGATGTATCGACTCTGTTTAAATGTCGTCGCTCCAATATTTTGCAAAAATATAGTTGTTAATTTAATTATGTGTTTGTTTAGTAAATAAAAATTCATTCATTGTTTGATATTTTTATCTTATAAAATATCTTATACGTAGTGTATTTTTTCAAACTATGTCATTGTGAATAAGCCTGATTGATTATAATAGATATTCGATTTACGTGATTTCGCTTAGCGTGAGGTAATTACAGACCTAATTAAACGCGTCAAAGAGAAATTTCCCACATTATATTATGCATGTTTAGATAAATGATAGTATATACTTACTAATAATGTTATTGTTATCAATTCGTAATACTATACATTAATATTGTGAGAATATTATAAATATCTTGAGAAATGTGTATATATAGTAATAAATATGAATTAAATATATTAATTATAAAGATATACATATAAAATCAATTTTATCGAAAAATATTGTTGTTGCGCCACCGGGATTTGAACCTGGATCTCTTTCCCAACCGGGGAAGGTGCTTTATCTAACTAAGCTACAGCGACATTATTTTTAGCGACAATTTTCGACCCTATATGTTACCTTTTTGATATTAATACATTTAATCGTTCCATCATTTGACAGATTTCCCGGTTAGGAAAGAGATCCAGGTTCGAATCCCGGCGGCGCAACAACAATATTTTTCGATAAAATTGATTTTATATGTATATCTTTATAGTTAATATATTTAATTCATATTTAAAATATCACAGACCTATGTTCTGAATAATTACAACTTCACAATAAGAATGTGTTCTCCTAAATATATAGTAATAAAATACGTCTCGCGTTCATTCGACGTTACTTTTAGTGTCGATTTGGTTGTTTGGGAAATAGACTTGATCAATCAAGGGTTGTAAAAAATATTAAAATTATCATTCGTTTTATCAATCCAACATGCTTGCGATGTGGCTCGCCAGTGCAAATGTGTTGTTAGTAATCCGACATAATGCTATGTGGCTCGTCAGTCCTAACGTGTCGTTATGACCAATATCACTTTGATGTGGCTCGCCAGTCCTAACGTGATGTTATGGCCAGTATGATAGCGATGTGGCTCGCCAGTCCTAACGTGTTGTTATGATCAATATAACTGCGATGTGGCTCGCCAGTCCTAATGTGTTGTTATGGCCAGTATGACTGTGATGTGGCTCGCCAGTCCTAACGTGTTGTTATGGCCAGTATGACTGCGATGTGGCTCGCCAGTCCTAACGTATTGTTATGACCAATATAAACTCGCTCGTAAACTCTAATACCAATATTATCCAATATGACTACGATATGGTTGGCAAGCCCAAATTATTTTATTGTAATTGATTGCGTATTGATAATGTAACAAGATTATAAAATCTTAACGAGAAACTTTTTTGAATGAATATATCTTGTAGTATATGTTTTTATTACCAAGTGGCTAGGGGATTTCTGTTTCACTATAAAGACATTCGATCCATTCATTATTTCATATTGCTTTCTATTGGCTGAGATGGTATCTAAGCATCCATCTATACATATTATTCTAGTTGAATTAAATATTTCGTCGTATCCAATATCTGTTCTAATAATATTTGACACTGATATATATACTTGAATATAGCCTGAAATCCTGAGAACATTATTAACATTATTCGGAAGGTAATAAAAATTTAAAAAAATTAAATTTGAATTACAGAAGTCTTAATTTTTATTTTGACTGACAATTGATTTCTGATTTTACGAGAATTTTTCTTTAGAAGTGTGCTACGTAAAACGGCTGACACAATTATAATCAAATTACGAACAAATTTTCTATAAAAAAATAAAGAAAAATCGAGGTGTGACGTCATCTGCCTTACTCCAATCGCGTATTGTTGTCTGCGTAGGTTCAATATTGTAATATCTCTTTGTTGTCGCTGGTAGAATGATTTGTCTGGTTTTATCACTCCACACAAAGGCAAATTGTAATATTTTATGTTATAGTTCACTGGATGTTTAAATTTTTCAAAAGCCCGACGAAATTGCGTTTTGTATCTTCTGTAATCCAAAATAAAAGATTGGCAACAACATAGCAATATTTCTTTATGAAAGGATTAAAAATGGCTCGTTTTAATTAATTTGTTGAATTATTTAAATTGTGCATTTTTAAGACTAGCATCTACATATGAAAATGAGTGAAATATTTGCCTCATCACGGGCATGGCTCAATGAAGTGAGAAGGCTCATTAACAAACAAAAAAATACATCAAAAACATTTTATAGCTTTATTAGCAATTTTATTGCTGTACAGAACGAATGTGACTTTTTTCATTACATTGGATTTGCATTATTTGCATTGTTCTCTTTCGTAATTCTAAATGTTTTTATAAAAATGCAATGTATTGTGACGTTTGAATTTCGCGCGGCAGCATCACAGCTACCAGTTCAACCGACTTGAGCCTAAGCAGTCATTGACTAGGGGACGGACGAATGAGGGAACAGCAATTCGGACGTGGATGAGTGGAGAGATTTCCGGAAGGAGACCGTGAAGCTGGGTGGAGCGCCTGACTGGCGCTTTGCGAATGAGTTAGAAGCGAAGATCGATAAAATAATCTGTTGGATGCGGTGGATACGGAAGATTAGTGGTCCCCGATCCACCTCAATTTGTGGACTCATCCTCTGGGTGAATATGGGAGGAGATTTGCAGATGGTGGCTGTGCAAGTGACTTGTGGTCCCGCGACGTAGATGCGACATGATGGCGTGGCTTGGAAACATTTTTGGAGGCGAGTTAAAACTTCGGTCCGGGCTCCTGTCATTCTGACGGACGGTAGACATCTCACCCGGGCAGTAAATCAATGGATTGAGTAAGAAATAAACCTGGGAGTAATTCTTCGACGATCAGTGAAGTGGGCAAACCGAGTACGTGAGAATATGGTACCTAGTTTCAAACCGGAAGAATCGAACATTTATTTTTTGTCGGGTATTTTTTCTTGTCTTTACTGTCAATAATATGTTAAATCTAGTGTTTTTCTGCCTGAATCATTTCCATCCATCTAAGCCAGCCATTCTGAAATTATACATATACATCCACATATCACTGTCTAGCGAGTGGCGGTGCTCTGGCGTTAAATCCGCCGGAGTCAGGTATGTAAATATACATTTAAATACTTATTGCAGTTAGCTATATATTTTATGATTAAATTTAATGTTTCCACACAAGAGGCGCTGGTTAAGCAGGTGTAATTTATTTGTTAGGAAGGTATTTACTATGTGGAGGGTGGTGAAAACAATGTATTTTTCATCCAGCGGATTAGGCGAGAAACGGGCCATCATTTGAAAAGACACATGCTGATCTTGAATAGGACCTCCCGTACTCATGCTGTTTCAGGCTAGATATTCTTATTCACTTTTTTTTTAAATATAAGATAAATGTTAAAGATTAAATATTGTGCTGGTATAAAATATAAATATTCTTTTAATCAAATTTTAATTGAAATGTTATATTAAATTTTATTGGATAAATTTAAAATGTTATCGGAATACGTTACACAAGACGCACGATGGTGACGAGAAAACTACACAGCAACAATATGAAGCAAGTGGGTAAACATCACTACAACGTAGTTGAGAACTTCTCGAAGCGAATGTCAACTACTCGAACGCAAAGAAAACAGAGTTAAAAGCAAGATTGAACCAAGCTAACAAATGTTTGTATGCTCTGAAAAAAATATTTAATAATTAAAATGTAAGCCGCAAGTCCAAAACCATCATCCATAATATTTTTAGACTACGTTTAGTATTATGACGAAACCCTGGCAGAAAAAATATGCTAAATATCTGGCCAAGAAAAGTAAATGTTTGAATAATAGTGGGTTTTCAGAATTTTCTAATCATTTGATAGAAAGTGGTCATGGTTTTGATAAAAATTTGGGATTGTCTATTTTGCATGTAAACCGTGTTGGTCATAAATTAAATAATTTGGAATCGTTGGAGATAAATAAAGCGTGTAAAACTAATCAAAAAATGAACAACCAACGAAATTTAACCACAAGTCCCATTATAATTTTTTTTCCTAGTAATTTTGTATCATCAAGTAAAAATTTAAGTTAGGTACTAAGTTTATTTGTAAAATAATTATTGTTTTTTTTTTTAAAAAAATAGATTCTGTTAAAGAAACAATAACATATTATTTACTATTTTTGATTAGTTATTGACATTCTGAAGAAGAAAATTATATTTTTCGAAACCAGTAGATGTATTTTAATTCACTAAGTGGTTAATAAAACAAAATAATATGAAAAGACATTTTTTGTAACTAGGCGGGAAAATGGGCAGTGGAGAATTAGATGAAACCATGATCTGTAAGTCTTCTACGACTAACCAGAATTGTAACTACGTTAAAGATCATTTGACTAAGCCGAGTTGAACTTATCCAAATAGTATTTCCTCCGAGGTTAAGGAATGTGAAAGATGCGAAGCGTTTACGGTTGGAGGACTATCTGTGAAGATAGACAGCAGACGACGAACAACTACATGAGAAGTCAAAAATCCTCATATTCTCAATGGAATCGTAGGAATGGTGATGATAATGAAAAAAATATGTAAAAATTCTTAATGCGTATTTATAAAAACTGATCAAAGCGCGCTCGTGCAACCTTTATCCGCATGAAAAAGATGTTCTGCAGACGAATGCGATTGGTTCAATGCTACGTGTTCTCGATATTATTTTATGGAATGAAAGCAAGGGAAAGACATGGAGACTTGAAGTATGTGAGATGTGGATCTACAGAAAAATGCTCAAAATAAGCTGGATGGATAGAGTTATGAATGAATATAAATAATATGGTTCGGATGAATAAATATAAATAAGTATTTAAAACAATTAAAATCCGAAAACTTCTCGTAA
Source organism: Eubasilissa splendida (assembly GCA_031772225.1). Classification (NCBI taxonomy): domain Eukaryota; kingdom Metazoa; phylum Arthropoda; class Insecta; order Trichoptera; family Phryganeidae; genus Eubasilissa; species Eubasilissa splendida. Next base: position 22,152,599 of record CM062847.1, read on the forward strand.
ATGTGATGAGACATCCGGAAAAGTAAGAGATCTTGCATCTCATAATGCTGGGAAAGATTGCTGGAAGTCGGGGCTCTGGAAGAATGAGAAAATCATGACTATGAGGGCAGACTCACCGCTTACCCAGGGAAAAAACTTCTATATGGTCCTGCTCATTCGCCACCAGATTGGCATTTATTTAATGCTATGACAATTATGCAACAACGTCCCACACAACAGTGACAGGATGGTTCCGCATAACTGCCCTCAGTGACCCCACAACTTCCACTTCCTTAAAGTTTAAACAAAAACTTATTAATTTTTTTTAATACTATATAAAGAAGCAAAAGCACAAATAAATGATTAAAGTAACACTAAAATAAAGGTTAACGAAAATTATGACTGAAGAACCTGAGATAATTGTTTGGCCAGTCTACTGAAGAGCTTTTCCGGGCCGTAGTAAACAAAGTGACGAAATCCAACATGGCAGCCAATATCCGTTGACTGGATAAGTCACAAGAAGATATTAAAATAATTGTTTTGAAACGTGATTTTTTTCTAGGTAAGATATCTTGTAGATAGAAGAGGATTATCATATTTTAAATCAAAATAACATGGAAAACGAATAATTAAAAATATATTTTATAGAAGAACATTACACATGCTGATATGAAATGATACATCTATCTTCAAAATAAGAATATTATAAGTGAATCTAAGAATAAAAAAATTATTTCTAACAATAAATGTATTATATGATCTGAAGCAAAGGTGCTTTATTTTTAAATATACATGTACGTATACAATATATAAAACATATTTATATTAATGACGGAGAACGCTTACGTTTCCCGCATAAAGTTAAAGATAGATTACTGAAAATAACAACTGTTACTTTTAAGAGTGACTGTATTTAATGTAGTGGAAATGAGATCACTTAGGCGTATATGTAGCAAATCTATTAATGACCGAGATAAGAATGAAGAAATAAGGAAAGAATGTAAAGCTGATGTTAGTATTATGAGTAAGATTAAGAAGGATCACTTAGGTGGTTTGGTCATATGGAACGGATGCATGAAGAGAGAATGGTAAGAAAGATATATAACGCAAGTGTTGATGGCACCAGAAATAGACGACGTCCGCGGAAGACTTGGCACGACCAGGTAACTAAACCAGATAATAGAGTATGGTTCTGTTAGAAGCCTCAACAATCGGCGAGCTTGTATGAGAAGATGTATGAATGTGGACGAAGCGAAAATTGTGTCAGGACAGAGGAGTGTGGCGCTCTATCTTCTCTGCCTACCCCCGTGGAGAAACAATGGGATAGTAAGTTAGTAAGTTAGTGTTTAATAACAACGCAATTACAGTGCATAATATTAAAAGATAATCATTATTAGGAGAACACATTCTTATTGCGAAGTTGTAATTATTCAGAACATAGGTCTGTGATATTTGAAATATGAATTAACATTATTATTATTCACAGACCTATGTTCTGAATAATTACAACTTCACAATTTCAAAGTGTTTTCCTAATAATAAAGTTGTATCAATGTGTCCAAAATTTAATAAAAATGAATTGATAATTCGGGCGTCTGCTATCATATTACTCAAAGGTATTTAAGATTCCGTAAAAATAAGGTAGATGGCTCTTTCAAATAATGGAACGATTAAATGTATTAACATAAAAAAGGTAACATATAGGTTCGAAAATTTGTCGCTAAAAATATCGTCGCTGTAGCATAGTTGGATAATGCACCTTCCCCGGTTAGGAAAGAGATCTAGGTTTGAATCCCGGTGGCACAACAACAATATTTTTTGATAAAATTGATTTTATATGTATATCTTTCTAATTGATGACGAATAAGTGATACTTGGATTCTAACGAGTATAACAGGCTTCTGGAACGGACTTTCGCTATATTTCTGTACTACCATAAGGCAGTATCGGAGTATTGATTATTAGACGTGTAATATTTCTGTAAAAAAATTAACTTTCAAATAATGGAACGATAGATGTATCAATTTGAAAAGTGATGTAGCATTATTGGTTAATGCACGATCCCCGGATTGGAAGAGATCCAGGTTCGAATCTCGATAGCAACAACAATATTATTCGAAAAAATTGATTTTATATGTATATCTTTCTAATTAATACATTTAATTTGTATTTAAAATAACACAGAGAGTTTTGAATAATTACAACTTCAAAATAAGAATATGTTATCCTTAATAATTAATATTTTACTTGAAACTAAAGAAAATATTTACTATTAGGAAAATTTAATAAGAATGTGTTCTCCTAATAATAAAGTTGTATCAATGTGTCTAAAATGTAATAAAAATGAATTGATTATTCTGGCGTCTACTATCAGAATACTCAAAGGTATTTGAGATTCTGTAAAAATAAGGTAGATGGCTCTTTCAAATAATGGAACGATTAAATGTATTAATATCAAAAAGGTAGCATAGTTGGGTAATGCACCTTCCCCGGTTAGGAAAGAGATCCAGGTTCGAATTCCGGTGGCGCAATATCAATATTTTTCGATAAAATTGATTTTATATGTATATCTTTCTAATTAATATATTTAATTCATATTTGAAAATATTTACGTATAGATATGTCTAATGATTTGTAGAATTCACTTTACAACTAATTACATACGTAATGCGAATTCTAAAAGTAATTATTTTTCAATTCGATCCGTTGTTAGATTGATACGTAGGAAAAAATACTCTTTGTTATAAGACAGAAAGAGATCAAGCATTCATTTCACAGCGAATAGTATAACAAACAGACAATGATACATATAATGTTTCATTCTCACTAATTAAATGAAATGATAAGAAGGAACATCGTGTATATATATCGTAGGACTTTATAAATGCTCTGTTTATTTAGCGTACATGTACGACATTAACTATTTTAAAGCCATTTAAGCTAGTGAAAGCCATTTTTCTCATTTGACAAAAAAAACTCTAATTTCTTACGGTAACACGAGTTGACAGCATGGATGCCCACAGGTATTTTCTATCACGGTATGTTATGCATCAGTTGATCGTTCTGTTCTGTTCTGATTAACAGATCGCTTTACAAAAACTCTGTACTGCAGTTTTTTCTGATTTTTGAAACAAATGTACACGCACACATAAGGTTTTTATATAAACAAAGTATTTATATTTATAAAATATTTTAATAATGCAGCCTTTAATTTATTATTAAAAACGAAATAAAATTAAATGTTGTTGATGTTTGTAACATTAACTTTGTGATTAGACATAATTTTTAATTGTATTTATATTTAACTTTGTTTAAATCACTGTGTTGTTTTTACGTTAACCGGTTTCGATACTGACGTATCTTCTACAGGACTGGCGAAACAACAACTCGCAAAAACAACACAGTGGTTTAAACATATTTCAATATAAATACAATTTTAAAATGAAACGGCCCTTATATCCCAACCACCTTACTAGGCAACGTATCTGACCCCAAACATTTAAGACTATACATTTGACCATGACAAGGTATCTCCGCCCACCCTATTAAACTTAGCCCTTGCTAAGATGCTCACTCCTTTCCGGCTTTTCTTGCCTGTTAAAATAAAATTGAGAAGATGGAAAATAAAATAAAATAAAATATGGGTTTTTGACACACATTCCTTGCATTCCCATCGCCCTGCTAATGCTCACACCGCCTCTATGAGGTATTTTCTCCATGCAATTTAGTTTGTGCATATTGGGTGCCGCATTTAATTGCATATGAATAAAGTCTGGCTGTGTGTCTACCTATTCTTTCTTTATAGGTAAATATGGAAGAAAACTGATTCACAACGCTGCAGTGAAGTGTCAATTTCCTTTTGAAATACGAATTAAATTTTTCAAAAATAAAAACTCTTGTCTATTATTATATCTTCGTGAAATTTGTATATGTATTTTTTGCAAAGACTGTTAGAATAATTTTAATATATAAGTAATATAAACGATAAGTTGAATTTATCTGACAACGTGTAACAATAAGAGATCGTTAGTCATAACAAAACGTGATTTCTAAATCTTTTTTTCCATCAACGACGAGTGCGCTACGTTTATCATAATTTTTAAGCTATACTTTTTGTTATATTATTATTATATATATATATACATAAGTTTTTAATCTTCTTCTTCTTCTTATTCTACCGATCTATGTGTCCAGTATTCAATGTAAGCCTCCATTTTTTTAACTGTTTTCTTACAACTATTTATTTCTAGAGCTCACTCCTCTCTTGTGCTTTGCTTCAATTTTTCCCAACAAATCGACAGATATTATATGAGTTTTGCATCCTATGACGAATATAGGGTAGTTATAATAAAGGCTTTAATAAACCCCCCTTAGCTAAAACATAAAAGGCAATAAAATTATTCTACTTATCATTAGTATCAGATCAGTTTATAATTTGTCAACAATGTTCTGACGATAATGATACGATGAAGGTAACATTTTAAGAGTAAATTGTTATAATAATAATTAAAATACATAAATTATACATATAAAATTCTTTACGTAACTTTAAGTGAAGGATTGAAAATATTTTATAATATAAAATATTACCACGTTTAAACTTACGTATGGAACGCATACATTTAAGTTCGCTTCAAATACACATTTGCGATGTTTTGCAACACGTCTGTTCAAGCGAAGACGTGTATTCAGAACACAACGCAGCGCGAGCGATATAAGTAAGTGTGTATAGTTGGTATACGTTTGGGGCAGATTTTGCGAAAATTATGGGAAAGACAAGCGTAGCTTGATTTGTCTTTTCTAAATTCCGCTAGATGGTTCTAGTTAAAACATTAACACGTATACTATGTATGATTTGCGCGTGGACCTATAAACATACTGAAAACATTATATTATTTATCAAATAAATATATAATTTAGATTTAATTGTCATTCTTTTTAAAATTGTCGTTCGTGGTATTATATTTTCAGGAAATAAAACAAAATTATTAGTAAGCGGTTTGTTATGTCAGGGATATCAACGCGGCGATATTGATAAAATCAATTAACTAATAAGTTAGAAAATTGGTGAATGATTTTGTTTAATACTTGTTCACATTTCAAGAATTATAATGCATTTTTAAGTAGGTGTTAGTAGGTCTTAAGCAGCTGGTATGTGTTAGTGACATTAGTACACTCCATCACGGCTAGAGGGCAGGCTTTTAGCGCTCCTTCCCTTATCCGTTTGCCACTCCAAGCCTCCCGTAGATTAATACGTGAGTCGATTTAGACCACAATTTGCTCTTAATTTTCACGAGAAGCTTTGTTTTGAAAACGTGAGAGATTGCGTCATCGCGTGGTGAGAAGATACGAGAGATTCACATTTTGAGAAAACTGTTATGTTGTGTATACATAAATAATATTATTAGTCATCTTAATATTATCTTGTATTTTCCATTTCAAGTTTACAAATGTTTTAGAAAATATTTGTTAAAAATTATAAATATTTTTTTAATTACTTACTAATAAAATACAAACGTAATGACTGTGTAATTTTTTGTGAATATTAAACATTGATTTCATAGTAATTAAAAAAAATAGTTTTGTACCAATGTCCTGAGTTGACCGATAACGAATGGTGACGTTATCTATCCTACCTTACCTTTCTCCTTACCTCTCTTTTGTCTGCATCTACCTGTATATTTATATGTACGCCTTTATTTAAATCCCTATTCCTTTCCAAATCTACTCTCCCACGTGAATTAACTTCCATGTGCATCGACAGTCTCACACGAATAAACTGATCGTTACCAGCATAGTGCGTGTGGATTATATCACAACTTGGATTATTTATCCCTATTTTGGTTTGCAATCAATATAATAGAATCGATGTTACATCATCGTCACATATCCCGAAACTATATATGCATAAAATTAAATGTTTTTATTGTATGTATTTAACTCTTTGTGAGTCTGTCAATAATCCAATCCTTTTTTCTTTACAGTTACTGTTTAAATGTATCGAATTGAGGGTTCACGATTGTCGATTACCGAATCCAATTAGTTTTTAATTGAATATTCCTAAACCTGCTAGCTAATTGAATTTACTTAATGCCTGCCACATATTATGCATTTTAGTACATACACATAAATAGTCTCTCTCTTGTAACATACTATTAAAACTTCCCTTAAAGATCTTACATACTTTACTTCAATTACTAAATTAATAGATTTAGCCCATGCTGGGTAATATACTAAAAAAGTAGCATTTATTTATGTTAATGAAATAAGGTTATTAAGAAGAACACATTCTTATTGTGAAGTTATAATTATTAACATCCCAGAACATAGGTCTGGGATGTTTTTATGTTACTAGCGCTGTATCATAGTTGGTAATGCACCTTCCCCGGAATGGAAAAAGAGATGCAGGTTCGAATCCGCAATAAGAATATTTTTCTATAAAATTGATTTTATATGTACATCTTTATAATTAATATATTTAATTAGTATTTAATAAAATAAGAGTTTCCAAGTTCGTTTAATATTTTCCTGGAATTTTAAAGAACATTTTTACATTTGAATTGCAAAGTATTTTTAAGTGATCTTGATAAGTCATTATTTTAAATGGAAAATGTATCTTTCTCTCTCTCGATGTGTTCGTGACTGAGCATCGCGGTCCTTTATTCTGCTTCTACAGTGTTAGTGCTTATGAGAATAATAATAAAATTTTAACGACTATGTTGTTAACAATGGCATGGACGTGCTGACATAGCAGCCATTTTCTTCTTACTTTAAACATTAAAAAATGTATCATTTCCACATTGAAACCAGACGAAAAATCAAATAAAAATACACAATGAAGCACTTATTGAACTATAAAATACGAAATAAACTGAAGTTATCATAAACAGATACCTCAAATGGTATATACAAATAGACAATAATTGAATCAATGGCCAAAGTGACTGGCTCGCTCCATAAATACACAAATGTGCACCAAAAAATATAAACATTCTGATGTATGAGGCAAATGTCAAGGGTAAAATTGGATTCATGTTACCTTTGCGGGAAAAATAAAATACTAAATATGGTTGACAACTTGAACTACCTGACTGTAGCAAAAACCGTTCCACACCTTGTATATTTCACTGTTTTATATATATTTTTACTGTAGTCATCCCTGGTGTAAAGCCATAAATCATCTATATTTTACAATACGGTTTTAAAAATATTAAAATCATGTTCTGAATATGGCAATGAAACCATGTTTTGAAAACATTCATTTGGTTGTTTCGTATTATTGGAATTTAAAAGAGTTTTCGAAATAATTCAAAGGTTTTAAAATTGAGGATATTTAAAAGGTTTTTGTTAAGGCGATTGGTCAGAAATACAAGCGAAATTCAACGGCAACGAGTACTTTTTCTCACAACTTCACTTTCATTTCATTTCATATCATATTTTTTTATAGAAAGGTACCATATTAAAATGTATTCATTATGTTACATATAATTGGAATACACGTATATTTTTTACATCACACCAAATAAATCATTTAAGCAATAAATAAATTACCAAACCAAAATTGCTTTAGAACTAAAGAAAATTGCTTCACTTTGAAGCTTATGGCCCCCCCACCCTATACCCTGTACCTTAGAGCACAACTTTTTCATTATGTTGTCTATGAACTTTGAACTGTCAAGAAGTGAACGTTCCACTGATCTGGTTTTGTACAGTTATTGTTGCTATGTGTTTCGGTTTTCTCGCAGTGCGTGTCGAAGATTTACAATCACTATTGGGTAATACACAGTGCTTTGTTCTAATTATTAAATAATTTTTCTGAAATTCAGGAGAGCTATGAGTACATCATGAAAATCCAGGTAAGTCGTGCTTCCTGGTTGGTTCTTGAGCCCTTATTGTTTTGTCCCTATACCAAATTTCTATCACCCTTCCTATATACCGTTCCACCACTCCCTTGTGTAAACAACAACAGTTATATAATATACGATTAATAGATCTAGTTTGATTAATTTATCATCTTTCACCATTAAATAATAATAATAATAATAATAATGGGGTGCTTACATCATCGATGTGTTGATATTATTATCGCCCGTATTCAAGGTTGAGATTATCATCCCGAGACAATCCATGTCTCGTTCATGAGATTTTTTAGAGATAACTTTCGGCATTGGTAGTTCACCGTGTACCCACCAAGTTTTAGAGATTGACTTGTTTCGGGCCTCACTTCACGTTTGTTGTACACCAAATGTGAGTCCATTTACCATTGATATTGACTTGATTGAATTTCTTTAATGCAGCAATTAAAACACAATAAATATTTATAATTTAATGTCTTTATTTATTCAACTTTTCAGAATAAATATTTGTAGTTATCTTTGTTATTAGGTAATATTTGTGTTCACGTGTTGAGTCTTGCTGTCAAAACGAAAGCCGTGTACACTAAATTCAAGCCGCGATCTCTGAGTTTATCTTCTGATAAAAAAATTCAATGGGTGTAGACGGTATTGAGATTTATCACATCTAAATCTCTTGAGACTCATTGTACCTCGTTCCGTGATCAAGGGCTATTTCATATTTTTAATCAAAACACTCTAGTCTCCTGAAATATGGATTGAATCATCGACTTCTTAATGCCCAGACAGGTGATGATTTGATCACTGGATCAAATAATCTAGCCTTGTTAAACGATCATAAATATTTATTAAATTATAAAATCATGTTACTTGTGGATACATAATTTAATACAATTTAAATAAATTAAGTGCAATCATTTTACATAGGAGAACTGCGCTTAATCCACACATATACCTAAAGAGATGTATAATTTTTTAATGGATATTATTTATATAAGAATTAAAAAAATATTACAAAGAAACTTTTATTTAATCATTATTACATATCTGTATCAAAATAAAGAATAACTCCAAGTTTAAGTCTAATATTAACGTTTAAAGAAAAAATGAAAAAAATATAAATAAAAATTATCGCTCCTAATTCATACTCCAGTATTCTTAATTCGTATTTTGCACATTTCACAAACGAAATTTATAATTGACTTGTCCATTCTAGTACAGAGCCCATAAAGATGTAAATACGTAATCAGTATACTAATACCTACATATTTAGAGTTTTTCGAGGTACTTTTACCACACTTTTACGAGGTTTTCGGGAGCATAGATATTTTTGTGAAAAGTATTGAAATACAAACAAAGTTTCATGGTCGCAACGCTGCGAACAGTACCGCGTCAAAACGTCACCAAATATACTACATTGAAATGTACATTATTCAATTTGCACATTTATTTGTAGGAATGACTTTTATACCATATATAAAGATCAAAAATTTGAGTAAAAATTACTTGCAGTTACAATGGCGGTCTGTATAGTATAGTTTTTAATCACAAGCGACTCGTTGTGTCTTCTAGTTGTTGAAATTTCTCAGCGGTACGAATTAGACGAATCGAACACAGTTTTCCCTGATCATTCTCATTTCTATGTGAGAACAATTGCATTGTATCTAGCTAGATTCGTGAACAAGAAAGAAAAAAACTCTAAATCAGAGTAAAATGTTCTTTATTAAACTCATTTCATCATATTTACAATTTTCTATATTATATATTACACTTATACAGGACATGGCATAAAGTACTCCTAATGCAGTAATAATAAAGTAGTCCTAATGTTAAGTACACATAATGCAGTTTTTATTTTAAATAACTCGTTATTTTGGTGACGGCCACCATTCCTAACGCATTCGCCGAGTCTCTCTCGGAAGTTTTTCTTAACTCTGCGAGTCATTTCGGGCGGAATGGCAACAACTTCCTCAACTTCCCTTGTTACCTTGGATTTGAAGTAGCCCCACATTAAAAAATCACGGGGTGTCAAATCTAGCGAGCGTGGAGGCTAGCCGACATCACCATGCAAGGAGACAGCCTGTCCAGGAAACATTTCTTTGATGACTTCAAGAGAACGACGAGAAGTGTGAGGCGTTGCATCATCTTGTTGAAACCAAACATTTTGTGCACCATGTTCATTAATAATGGGTGCGCAAAGTGGATGCGAAATGCAAGCTGTGTTGCTATCGACGACTCACCATTTCTAATAAACTTCTCGATAACAAAAACGCGATGTTTATCATAAGTCATAACTGACACTAAAACGGTACGTATAAATCTGTTCAATATCATCACTCCCACCCCACTCTGCCTCCTCCCAACGCGTATATGTGCCTCTTCAAAATGAGGGAGTTCTTTACGCCGCAACCTGTATTAAACATATGTAAGTTTATAAATTATTGAGGATTTAATTCACGCGTAACCTCCGTGTAAGGCGAGATTTGCGGTTGCTACAAATTAAGAATGATTATTATGTACATACATACCGCTACAGCCCATTTAATTATCATAAATTAATTCAAATCACAACATTGTAATGAAATACTAATTAAATGTATTAATTATAAAGATATACATATAAAATCAATTTTATCGAAAAATATTGTTGTTGCGCTACTGAGATATATTTCTAATTAATACATTTAATTTGTATTTAAAATATCACAGACCTATGTTCTGAATAATTACATCTTCACAATAAGAATGTGTTCTCCTTAATAACATTATAATGGTTCAAGTGACTAATCAGCCGCTTATATTCCGACAGCTTTTAAATTATATATTAAATTATTAAAACGTAATATATATGAGCATTATAAAAAATACATTTTGTACAAAACTATTCATAAAAATAACGATGTGAAAAATAATATTATTACTTATTTTATAAAAGTTTTTCATTTGAATAAAGTAAAATTAGGTATCAATATTATCTCTAATGAATAAAACTTATCATTGAATATTCAAGCTCAGATGGGCATCGTTTTCTTCTTTTTCGTTGCGAAATTACGAAGAAGTTTATTATTGACACGATTTTTGAAATTATTTTTCCAAGTGGATGGAGTACTTTGTATCCGAGAAAGTGCAAGGAAAAAAAATGTCTACAATTAACTTTTAGATTTGAATGCATGGCGTTCTCTCGTGCGTGCGTGAGCGGAACAAGTCAAATATGCATGCGATCACATCGTTATTTTAACTTGAGCCGTATTATAAGTGCACCATACTTCATACAAAAAATAAATAGATATATATATATATATATACTAAATGCAGGTCACCCAAATCTGTATTTGCGATAGATTTTTTGTGAACATCTTTCTAGTTGATAAATTTAATTTGTATTAAAATACCATATAACTATGTTCTGAAAATGCAATTTTACTACAAAAATGGGTTCTCCTCAATATATAAGTCATATTTTACAGTTCTTACGCATTCATATATCTTCTTATAAATACAAGTTCAAAATTTATCTAAAATGTATTCGATTGCTACAACGCGCTTCCCCGGATAGGAAGAGGTAATGGTTCGAATCCCGGTAGCAACTAGATTTTTTTTCTGCACATCTTTTAGTTGATTAATTTAATTTGTATAAAATAATATAATACTGAATGGAAAGTGAATATAATATCTTAAAAACTAACGCACTAATAATCAAACAGAATCGACGTTTTAAAAGAAAGAATAATCCTTTGTGTTCGTAAAAATTGCAAAATATACTAATAACGTAAATTTTCTGCCTGTTGTTACAAAAGTGCGGCGTGCTGGTATGCACGCCTGCATGTATGTAAATTACAATATCGCAGTTGATTTTCTTGCCCATTAAAAATGGCGTGCATTCGTTCTCCGCTTATTATATAATATTCTCCTTCACCCGGGCCCTAACGCTCGCTATGAAAATATAATAAATGCCGAGGGGACTTGCGGGACCGACACCACCGCAAGCGATTACCCCTTCGAGAATAAAGGCCCCCGTTGCGGGGAAAAGTATGACTCTTTCATTTCATTCAGTCCGGGTAAGGAAAATGCACCACCGACCACCGACGCATTGCGGTGCGCGTCGAACGAAAATGAGACAATATGAAATTGGACGCTAAAAGCGAATGGGTAAACGATCTGCAGCTAAATACGAATACGCGATAACAATATCTCGGACTTTAACTAGTTTATATTAAAATGGTTCCAGATACACAGAGACTGTATACAGGGGTGGTCGGCCAATCTCCGCTTCTCTCGAAGCTGACGACGATGATTATGAGACTTTTGCTAATATCGCAATAATTGTATGAATGATTAAATTATGTTTTAGGGTTACTTGATAATATTTAGCAATTATAACGACAAAAATGATACATATCACCGCAATTCACAATATTTTGACATTATATCAGTATACAACAATTTGTATATTGATTTCAACATCACATCCGATCCTATCGCTCTTAGGAGCGCCGCACATGGCGCTCAAATCCTGTTCGGCACAACATTTTTATCCAATATCTACTCTAACCTAACCTAATCGGAGAATTAAAGAACCTGGAACTTTGGGAACGGTAAACCGTCCCATATATCCTGGGACGGTGAAATCAAGGAGGCTGCAGTGGGCGGGACATGTAGCGAAAGCAGATGAGTACCGTAATACGCACAAAGACCTCACAGCACAAGTCAAAAGGGTTGATATCGAGGGGAAGACTAAGAGGGATAATATCAAGATAGACCTGCAAGGGTGCGCGGTGATCACGGAGGCGATATTAAGGGATGATGACTGCGGTCATGGACTGCTGAGTCAAATGAGACCGTTAAAAAAGAGAATAAAACATTACAGCATCGACTCTTAAAAAATAACGTTTTGTGGTATCTTAATATTTAATTAACTTAAAAAACTGCCAGAAGCTCATTCTAATAAATAAAAATTTAATATCCTTTTGTTAGTCACAAATAAGATTGAATGAGGTATTCATAAATTTCGTCGAAAAAATGTATCAAATTGGTTTAAAAGTGTATAAATGAACTTTTATGCTGACGTTATATATTTTCAAAACTGTAAACAAATAAGAAGTGTCGAACATTTGAATATTGATTTAAATGTATATATAGCATTATATTATATGTAGCCACCTACATAATATAATAATTATTCCGATCGGATCGAAACCATCCTATGTAAGTATTTGATGCCCGTTCTTGGATGCGGTTTGAATACAAGCAGCAAAATAAGATTTTTTAGGAGAACACATTCTTATTGTGAAGTTGTAATTATTCAGAACAGACGGTCTGTGATATTTAATTCATAGCAAAATAAGATTTTAACACAAAAAATCTTAAATCACAAATAAACAGACAAAAATTTAATAAAACTTACATCTGCATCATAATACTATACATAAGTGAAATCTAGACCACTAAAAAAAGAGAGAGAAATGGGTTGCGAACATTCGAGATATGATGCTGGAGAAGGATAGAAAAAAATACAAATGAGGAGGTTTTGAGGACACCGCTTTAATAAAAACCGTCGAAAATCAAATGCCAATAGGGATACATTCTTAAATATAATGCATACCGCACAATTTCTGGATGGTGTCCAAAACAGCGACACGTGGCGAGCTTTGCATTGAAAAGAAATACCGTAAATATGGAAAAAGAAAGAATATTTAATTTGTTTATTCACTCCGTCACACCAAAATTATCACCGTTTGAGGCAATTGTTTCAAGAAATGAAAATTTAACCGAAAATCATAATAATCATTTAATAAGTGGCGCGCTTGTAAATCGAGTGAATTTGTTATGTACGAAACTATACAACATTCAAGTAGGGCGTCAAATTTAGATAAACATAAAGACAATGATAATACCTCCATAACGACGCCTAGAAGTATATAATGTTTACGTAAAGTAATGCTTAGATTCGTTTGCGATTAAGGGTTTTTACATCAACATTTTGTTCGATTAGTATGCTGAATGATCATATTTAGAAAACATTTTTCAGAATGTTTATTTACGAATACACATTCATGTTCAACGAATTAGGTACCTACATTGATTTGTATATGCAAATTTAAATGATTTAATTGGAGTAAATTTTAGTTACAAGCAATATTTTATTACTTATCTTTTTAATGAGACAGTTTGAGAATTTGTTATTATCGTTCAATATTGTAGACTCTATCTGCGTTTTTTTTTTGTGAAATCAATAACAGAATATTGAAATACTCAGATTCAATAATAATAATCTACATATAAAATACATTTCATATCAATAGTCCAATCAAAAGTCGTCGCTGCCCTCACTTTTATAAGTACATCCTATGCATACAGTAAAACACGAATATCCGATTCACTCACGCAATCAAATAATATGGTTCTGCCCTCAGAATCTATCAATCTAACTGTGCTTCATATGGGATCGTCTAATTACTTTAAGTATTAAGAGAACACATTCTTATTGTGTAGTTTAAATTATTCAGAACATAGGTCTGTGATATTTTAAATATGAATTAAATATATTAATTAGAAAGGTATACATATAAAATCAATTTTATCGAAAAATATTGTTGTTGCGCCTCCTGGATCTCTTTCCTAACCGAATAATGGAACGATTAAATGCATTAATAACAAAAAGGTAACATATAGGTTCGAAAATTTGTCGCTAAAAATATTGTCGCTGTAGCATAGTTGGATAGTGCACCTTCCCCAGTTAGGAAAGAGATCCAGGTTCGAATCTCGGTGGCGCAACAACAATATTTTTCGACAAAATTGATTTTATATGTATATCTTTCTAATTAATATATTTACTTTAAGTATTGATTCTAATTGCACTTTGTATGCTACATTTTTAAATGTATTCAGGTTTGTAATACTATCAGTAGGAGGTATGTACCTCTTGCTTTTTATTTTATAAGAGTAACCTTAAAGCTGCCTCGAATGTATTTATTTCTCATATAATCTTTATTTTCAACATCCAGCGACGTGCAACTTTTGTTCGTCTTAACTTCTCACAGCTCAGCTTTCTAAATTATACACCAAAGCGCACTCACGCCAATCTTGTATCCTTAATTTGTAAAGAAATCTTTTATCGCTCAACATAACAGACAATAAGATCTCCACTGTGCATCAAACTGTGTTGACTGATTTCTATGTGTTTGTTGTTTCGTTCCAAATTGGGTTTTTTCCAGATATATTTGGGCATGTTGCATTGGCGATTGTCTGACGAGAATCTTCAGTTCATAATATTTGATTTAACCTCTGCTGTTATTCTCATAGAGTTCTTTTCTATTATACGTTTTAATATTTTATAAACAATCATTTTGATTATTTCAAGAGTCACAATAAAATATAATGAGAAATCGATAAGACTCGGACACCCCCACAAGACTGGCGCCCCAGGGCTACAGCCTATTTGCATAGTTGGATACTTAAGGCGGCCACGCATGTTCATGAAGAAATTAATATCCATAGATTTCGAAACGTGTCGCCATGTCTACTGTGAATATCATAATCGTATAATTAAGCTGAGCACTGGAATTTAAAACGGTATTTAAAATTATTTGCGCGTATCCACATCGATATACAAAGTCATAGGACTCAGTGCTTAACATTTAAATCATCTGCAATGTTCAAAGCGGCGACATTTTTACTATAAGTGATGAATTATTTTACGACTAAATTCAGATGATGATATTTACCATTCTTTGTATATACTACCCACTATTCCACGGTTTCACTACCCGTTTAGAGCCATCGCTTGATGTATAACAACTATACACATTTGTGAATCAAAACGTAATGCAAATAATGACGTTAATAAAATAATCGTTATAATATCACGAACAAACATATCATAATATTAAAATATATTATTTTGATATCTTTTACGCCGGCTGCACCAATGTAATATCTTTCGGTGTTACTTTTTGTGTGCGGGATTGGAAAGCACAAGAATAACAATAGTCTTTATTATACAAAGCTATACAGTTATAAGTCAAATACAAGAGATGCGTTTCGAGTAACGGCTCAGATGCGAGAGAGCGCGCCCGACAGCCGGGCAGTCTTTTATCCCTTTCGCATACGTGTCATAGATACATCACAATGATTACTAAATTTATTTATTTTTAAAATAGAATTGAGCAAGAAAATTTTATTTACTCAGTATCCTAATAAATCAAACATTTAATTAAATTCTACAAACATGCCGTGTTTTAACGTGAATTGACTAAAATCCAATATTTAATCTGTTTTCACATTTAAGGTTGACTGGCAAGTGTGTAAGGTCATTGGCACGTGGACACTTTATTGATCGCTAAATCAACCAGCGTATAAAATTGTTCACTCGCAAATTTTTATCTAATTTTTGTTTATTTGCATTTTCATAAAATTGCATACCCACATATTATTTTAGATTTAAATGTCTTGTCTATAGCAGTTTTTCTTCTCAGGATTATCAGTATAAAAAAATTGGACTGAAGTATTTGTAACCTCCGGTGTTCGGATTCAGCGTGTCAATAGTTATCTACTTCAGCTCCAGCATAATCTAGTTTACCCCATTGTTTGACATATTTGTATCTAATAATATTTCGTATTAAGTTTCAAATAATTTGTGTGAAAGAGTGTCACTAAAGTTATAATTTACTAGTTATAATAACGGGATATCAATAATTTTTATAAACTAATAATATATTTAGAATATCGCCTAAAATATAATAGAATAATAATTTATTTAGTTTAACGCCATAACAGCATACTTACTCATGACAGCAAATCTTATTTGTTTATGTTACCATGCAATACAATATAATGTCTAGTATTAAGTATTCACTGTTTAGTTTGTTTATTAGATATTCAAACAATATTTTATTAATCGATAAAAAAATTGCTTTAACCAGAGGCTCCGTTAAAGTTTTCGCTAATTCACCCTATTCGATCTTTACGTAGTTAGTTATTATCTATCCTATATAATGCACGGTATACTACTATTAATTTAGAAAAAACAATTACATTAGTATGTGTAACAGCCTATTTCAAAAACATATAATCCTTTTTTTTAAATATTAAATAAATACATGGTTCTGAAAAACTCATAGGAAATAAAATACATAGCACATACGGAGCTCAAATTTTTATGTACATATATCATATATTTTATATATTTTCCATCGCCATGTATATGTGATAGAAATAGGGTTAAGTATATTAATGTATACAGAGAAAAAATGGTTCACTGAAACATATTGTATAATGCTTTTAGGAATATTTATTTTTAATATATGGCTTTTATAGTGTAAGTAGGGGAGCGAGGGGTAATGGAAGCCGGCGGGTAGTCGTTTCTTTTCAGTATGAGGTTGTTGAAACTATTATTATTTTAAAAAGTAACCAGCATGCATGTGACCAACTCAGATAGCTGCTATTATCTTGTATTATTATGTTGCTTACTTTGTGTTATTTTCTCCTCTTATTCATGTTTATTTCTGAAATATTTATGTACCGTTCCTTTCCGTTTATTTTATTTCATTAACTTCTTGGCCACCCATATCGCAAGTTTCCGACAGAGAAAGGGTTGGAATGATAACTGTCAGAATTTAAGTTGGCTATCGTGAGTACAGCAGACAACCACGTGGCATTCCGCGGAGTCTATTTCTCGACGGTAAATGACCATCAAATAACGCATGATATCACCGGCGCCGTGGATCGGATCTTTAAACAAATTATTATTTTCTGTAGTGATACCGTACGGTGTCTCATAGAAATCTGTTTCAACTCAAGAACACAACGAATTACGTCTGAAATTGAGTGTAAAAGTCGTCATTTTTCCTCCATACAAAATTGACAGTTGGCGTTTTCTTTTACATTGCCAGATCGCATTTTTTTTAAATTTTAAAATTTAACATTATAAACAAATATTAATAAAATCTGATGTCCTCCAAAAAACAAATATAAAATAAATAATAATGTTCTAAGTGTTATGGCCTGACAACACAATCAACTTTTATTTTTTATTTTTTTTCATCTCAAAACCATACGAAATCGCGGTCGATGGACGCTTATGGTGAAATAGTACCCACGTATTTTTTTTAGCTATGGTCCATGGTTTTTTCGTAAAAATAAAATTTGAAAAAGCTAACCTGTGAATTTTAAATATTAAGAATTTTGTCGCCAATTTGGTGGCATAATGCTATTTCACCTACGATTTTTCTGGGCAGCTAACAGGTTAATGTAATCAATTGTAATATAAATCTTAATAAATAGAAGTCGGGTCTGTGAGCGTTTTTGAGATGACAGCTCGGCTCTGTCTCGTCACATGTGCGAGACGAAGTTGTACAGCTGCCTATTAGCATTTAAAAAATGTCAACCAGGCGGCGAATGAGTAGGACCATATAGGAGTTTTTACTTATGAACAGTCCTGGGTAAGCGGCGGGTCCACCCTCACAGCTGCTGGTGATATTTGAATTCCAACAGTTATTGTCAAACATGACCTGTTGTATACTTAACCGGGTAATCTTTACATAATAATTAAGCTTTCAAAGATTCTAGATGGAGCTTTAGAGATTACAATTAAAAAATATGTTATTCTTATTATTCGTTGTTATTACATTTGTCGCCAAGTAAATTTAATAATTACTACTAACCATATTAAAATATGTACATTATATATATAGTCACATCATCATCCTCGTTGGTCCCTCTTGACTGAGGATCACTATCTCTATGATTTCCTCCTTTTTAACTATGCTTCTCCATTTTTCTCTGCTGTCACCAGAGACCTGTTGCCTTTTTCACTTGGTAGGTCTAATAGGTAGGGGATCTTCCTCTTCGTCATCCAAGGTATCTAAGCTTCTTGCAAGACGCCCAAAAAATGAATGGATTCATCTCAGGTAATGGTTGAGAGTGTGCCCTTGTTCTTCAGTTCCTGCAGAATGGAGAGATTCGTGCGTTCATGGTATGCGCAGCATGTGTCTACAGCACCACTTTTTCCCCTTATTTATCTCAAGGTTCAATTTTATTTTTTCTTCTTCAATGCATCCGAGTAGTGCAGTCAATTCTTCTTCTGATGTACCAATCAATTTGTATCGTCCGCTTATCTGAGATTGAAAATCTTTCCGCCTCCAATTTTGACTCCACCATTCCAGTTTTTGAGTGCATTTCTCATGATGCACTATCCACATATGTTAAGAAGGTCTGGAGAGAATATACGTACTTGTCTGACTTCTTTTCGTATTGTAAATATTTTAGAGGAGTGGAAATTGAATTAAACAGTGATGGTATTATTCAAATAATATTATAAATTCAAACAATAATATTACAGTGCTGCTGCTACTACGATAATTAATTGAAAAAAATATAGTATTAGTATTACGACATACCTCTCATTGTGTGTTGCGTCATCAAAACAATTAATGGTTTTTAACGGTATTTTTAGATGTAATGGTTGCTTTTAAAGGATTAACGCGATTTTAAGCTGTTATTTTTAAAGGGTTGACGTGAGTTGTCGACAAATTTTGTTAAAATTTAAAAAAACCTGTTGATCCCTCTAACTTTTAATTCCCCTCCCTTTGTCGAGCTTACTGAAATCTAAAGACCACGATGAATGCTTCCTGGCGATTTGTCGACTATTATACGGAAATATTAGTACAATGCATGTGGGAATTTCTTGTATCCATAGGGAGCAGTGGTTATTAAATTTTCAATTTCCTTCAAAACGCTGCATCACGTAAAAGTAATTCCATTTCAGATTTTATAAAAAATCTTCAATTATTTTTTGCTGCTGCAAGTTTTTCAGTTTGTAAAAATCTTTTTGCTATTTTTCAAATAATAAAGAATCTGGCAGAAATTTTCTGGTTGCAAGGCAAATATTTCCATAATGTCTATTTTTCAATACTGAAGAAACAGGGAAATGGTCTACCATAGCACAATCTAACAAAACTAATTAGTAATTAAATATTTTTCGGCGGTGAGACGTTCGCCATATTTCGTTGCCGAAAGACGACTGCTGTGTGACGTTGTGTTTCAGGGTCTAACCGCCATGCTTTTATCGGCAGCACTTGACGAAAATCTTGGCAAAATAAATAAAGTAGTGTTTATGTCATGGCTACGGAGTGTAAGTGTAAGATTTCGAATATACGTGATTACGTGAATTAGGTTAAAAAAATGATAGCGTGAAAATACAATTTGCCTGGTAGATTTCGAACATACGTTCCAGGAGGGAATCTGATATCTAGTCGGACGCCTTAAGCACTTTGCAACGGCTGCAAGTGGGAGGTGTGTGTATATTACCATATTTATAATAAAAGTGTACATCATAAAATTGTGTTTACATACATAGGGGCAAATTTAAATTTAGCATTTAATTATATATATAATACTTTTAAACATATTTATGGTTTTCACTCCGCTGTCGGAAATGTGTAGGAAGATTATGAATTATGTAGTTAGAACCGAAGATGGAAAGAATAAAAATACTTAGTAAAACAATAAAATTATTGTTATAAAAGGCAAGATGACAACGTAAGAAGAGTAATTAGAAACCATAACAAATAACATGGATTAATAGATGTATAAATATAAAAGACGTGTAAAATATATGAGAATAGTGTATGTGTTAATCTATCTAAATGACTGTATTTGTGTAATTTTTACTTATCTGTTAACGATATATTTTAAGAATAATTATAAATATATAATCTTTTCATGAACGTATTTACATAATATTCCAATGTCCTTCCGTGTGTCAAAATTTTAAAAGGTAACTGTTACATTACATAAAGTCATTACGTGAAGTGTCAATTTACTTTGAAATACACGAATTAGGTGAATATGTAACTTTTTTGTTCTGAAGGTATATTTTTCAACTAAAAAGTTCAATGTCAAACTTTTAAATTTGAATTGGAAAACAATTATCTTAATCAATTTTTATGTAGGCGGGTAGGTTAGGTTAGTTAATTGTTATTTAGCTAAGTGAACGCCCATTAATAATGACAGGAAAAATCAAATTTTCAAATTTACATACAATAGTTAGTAGGTACTTACATTTTGATATCGAATTAAACCAACCAATCTAGGCTGTATCAAAGCTCAGTTAATTCATTCGATAAATGATTTGACAAAGTGCCTGACGATTATAGGTTTATTTTATTAGAAATATAAGGGCATACAGTTAATATTTTTAAAAGTGTGATCGGCATGCAATCTAACTAAGTAACTTACCATCACGTCGTTTCCCCGTAGGAATAGGCAGAGAGGATAGAACGCCACAGTCTTCTGTCCTGGCAGATGACTAATTATTTTAATGTTGTTGTTGATACCTACACGATTATAGGTATCGTCTTTCTGTTCATAATGATTCCTTTTCAATGTCATAAAGTCAAACTATTTTTTTATCATTTTAAGATGGTTATTAAAAAGTGTTAGTAATGTGTTAGTACTTAATTATAAGAGAAGAAAATAAACTTAGAAAGGTGACTCTTAAACGACGTCTTCAGGGAAGTTTTAAACATTAGTTAATTAATAGGTGTTTACTTTAACATTCAGTAAATATATATTACAATATTAAAAATTAATATGTTAACCTAAGTTAGTTCTCTTATCGGTCGAATATGTAAGCTATAATTTATGAAAATACCATATCAGTCCATGTTGTATGAGGTACATGCCTAAGCACAGCACACTGTGCAAACGCGGGTTTAAGTTGCAACATAAGATTATATTCATAAATATCAAATTTAACTAAAGCATAATTTATACATGAAATACCTTATGGGACTCGGCAAAGGCGTACACACTAAAATGGAGGCAGAATAAATAGAAACTAATAATGAAGAGATAATACTTCAAAGCGAAATATGTCGAAATAAAACACTTGATGGAATTCTAATAAAAATAATAATATAATTTATGTTTTAAATACAAATTAAATGTATTAGAAAGATATACATAGTAAAAATAGACCCATTGTAAAAACTCACAGGGTGTCAAATCTGGTGAGCGTGGAGGCCACCCGACATCACCATGCAAAGAGACAGCGTGTCCAGGAAACATTTCTTGGATGACTTCGAGAGAACGACGAGAAGTGTGCGGCGTTGCACCATCTTGTTGAAACCAAACATTTTCTGCACCATGTTTGTTTGGGACTTATATTTATGCTTGAACGAAAATAATGTACTGTGCCTTCCACCTCCCCCCCTCCCCTTCCTCACCGGCCACCTAGTCAGTCGATCGGCGACCCTGAACCGGAACGGTAACAAAACAAATTTCGCAGTATAACAAACGAGTGAGACGTGTGTCTAAGTGTCTATCCTGTGCAATCTAAAGGACTCAAGACCCTGAACGGAGAAAGTGTTACAAAACCTAAAGTTACAGTCCACCTTGGAGGTGCCAGAAGAACGGGACTGTGGTGAGTGGAACTTCCTTCCGAATATCCTGTTTCTTCCGGCATCTATGCTTTTACGCAACAATGCTCATTGATAATGGGTGCGCAAAGTGGATGCGAAATGCAAGCTGTGTTGCTATCGGCGATTTAGTTGTCCCCCATTATATAACTACAAGTTCTTGAGTTAAATTGTTAGATTGATAATGCCCTTGCAAGGCGAAACGCGTCTCAAGTAAATTAAACGAGTTGAATAAAAAACAAGTATTTTATTTCCACATATGTGATTATGTAGTTCTAAAAACTTGTTAACAGTAAATATTACAAGAATAAATTATATAATATTTTTATTAGAATTAAAAAACAAACTTCTACAAAATAAATACCAAGTCAAATAACAATTTATGAAATATTTTTAATTAGGATAACATGTAATAATTTGATCTATAAATATCTAAATGTCTATCCAAAAGTCGAATTCCATCCAACTTGAAATCCTTTTAGAGTTTCTCAAACTTCTTAAGAAAGCAAGCCTCGAGCTATTCTGGTTCTAGATATCTTTGTAATAAAACAAAAATAAAATGGAAGGAATTCTTAATTAATTTGCTGTCTCTTTAAAATAAGTGTACGTGAAAGATACATTATATCCAATTACTTATTTTATGGCCTTGAACGACGTTGTCAGTTGTTAACGTAGTTCCAAACGATGACATAATTCGTAACATTTACTGTCTGTAAAAATAGATTATCCATTATGCCAAAATTATTTTAAACCAGTCAGTGTCTGAGAATGTTTCTCTGATCCATGGAAATATAATTACATGTATAACTCTTGTATTCATAATGAGTAAAAAAAAATATTATTACACTTCCATGTTCACCATTATCCGTCTCCTTCATCCTCCGTTAATTATACATGTGTTTTAATTGAAACAAAATTAATACACGTATTTATTTACCTTTCCTTAATTATCAAAAAAAAAAATGTTTAGAATATTCATAAATCAATAAGAAATAAATTTAATATGATTATTTAATACAGTATTATAGATACATACATCTATAATACTATTTACTTTATTACTTCTTTTTGTTTTATAATAATTTTATGTAGTGTATTTTATTAACTGAAAACAGTTTAATCATATTTCAATTGTATTCACATTGTATTATATTTAAATTTGATAACATATTATAGGTACACATACATATATGTGTGTATTATGAATACCTTTCTTGTTAATAATTAGTGTTAATAAATAATAATTAGTCATATAGTATGGCAACCTCTCAGCACGTGGATAATGACTGTAAGCAAGAAACAAATAGGTACGTTGTAGGGACAACAACTGATGAATTATTTATTTGGATTAATAATTAATATGCGTGGCTTATTAATACGGCGTAGCCATCATTTGATGAATAATTTACAATCAAAATCTATGTTGAGTTTTCGAAAACAATTCGTGAATTAGTACTTTATCATTAGCGGATAAGAAATGGTAATTTATTTTACATTATCGAATATAAAATAAGTACGTACATGACATGAATATCCAAGAATAGTAAATGAATTTGAAAAATTTATTGTTTTTAATATATAAAATAATAGCTAGTCTCAGTTACATTTGATTTCCAAAATGTTGGATTAGCGTGCATGAGCGAAACCAATAAGGTTATAAAGAATATTACCACGTAGATAATAGATTCCAAGATGTTTTGATATTAGTTTCAAAGCAATGACTAATAAATGTTGAATAATATTGAAAGACGCTTTAGAAGGGATGTTTAAGAGTAAAACCAACCCGTGTAAGGTTTTACACATTGTGCCGCTTGGAATAGAGTACAAAAGCGTAATCATAGTGGTCCGCGATACATGGCAGATAGCGATCAGCTGTTATAAAGTCGATTTCGTTATTAGAAGAGGAAAACATTTATTACTGATAGTAACATAAAATTATTACAATTATCGTACTACAATTACTTGATACTCTACAGCTAAAAAAAATACAAATACTCTACCGACGCATCATATTATAACGTACCATTACTAAACCTAACGTGACATCACGTCCCTAGAGGCAGGCAGAGAGGATAGAACGCCATGCTCTTCTGTTCTGACACATCATTCTTGTCTCATCCACTTTCATACATCTTCTTAGGTGCACTCTTTAGTTGTTGAAGTTTTCAACAGGGCCGTACTCCTGTATGCCAGGTTTTCGGCGAACGCCGTCTGTTCTTGATTCCTTCAAAACTCGCCTTATATATTTTCCATCCTATCGACCAAGCCACATGACTAAACCACCTCAGCGACCTTTTTTTTATACTATCGACTATGGTATATGGTAAAGTAGTCGATAGAATAAAAAAAGATTTGTAGAAAAATCTCTACATTCGCTTCAAATTTCTTCATTCTCCATTTTAACACTAAGTACGTAGATTAGATTAGATACGTCCTAAACGTCTAAGCGACCGCATTTAGTTACATGTTTACCAATTTTAGGCGTCACTTAGTACGGAGTCACATATATTAGAATTGATATTACGATATTACATTACCAGTTACAGTATTTGTGGAATATCTGAGTCGAGAACGTTTGGTGGAGAACTGTAATTGAATGCCACTGTGTACATAAAAACAAACTTAAGTATCATAGTATAGGGTGTACAGCGGAAAAATTTCGAAATTAAATTGTAATTGCTCGTAAACCACCAGGGTGAGGTAAGTGGGAGGGGTATTGTTCGACGCGCATGATTCGCGGGATTGCCAGTCACAATAAGTCACTGGTCGAGAGCGCACCGCGCGTTCGCGGTTGAGCAATATTTAAAGTGCAGTGATTCATTGGTTCGTGCGCGCCG
Organism: Eubasilissa splendida; assembly: GCA_031772225.1. Classification (NCBI taxonomy): domain Eukaryota; kingdom Metazoa; phylum Arthropoda; class Insecta; order Trichoptera; family Phryganeidae; genus Eubasilissa; species Eubasilissa splendida. The sequence continues at coordinate 22,177,685 of CM062847.1, forward strand.
CGCTTTTTGTACTCACTTTAATATTCGACGAGTAAGTGATGGGCCGAGCATGCAACTTATCTGGTATTGGGTTCAAAAGTTCAGACAAGAAGAGACAATGGTTAACCAAACTCCTCCGGGACCATCAACGTCAGCAGCGACGCCAGAACATGTGACTCAAGTTTGACGTGAAATTATGCACAATCCGCGTAAATCGATAAGGAAGATTGCAGCCTGTACTGGAATGATAAATCAACAGTGCACGTTATTTTGAAAAAAAAACTATAGTTTCACCCATACAAACAGCAAATCGTGCAGTTTCTCAACGAAAATGACTATTCTTTACGTGAATCCTTAGCGAGAACTATGCTGGAACGTTTTGGAACAGCATGAACGCTTGGAAACATATTGTTTACTGACAAAGCACATATTCATATCGATGGCTATGTTAATAAACAGAACATGAAATACTGGTGCTCCAACAACCCAAGGAAACGCCTTTATAAACGTTTGCATTGTCCAAAAACGAGTGTGGTGTGCAATTTCTGCCCGAGGGATAATTGACCCTTATTTTTTTAACCAGCGAGAGACAGTCACTGCTGACGTGTATTGCCAAATGATCGATAAGTTTTTGGTAATGCAAATGCAGCTGGTTCCCGTGTTTAACAAAATAACACAATTTTAGCAAGACGGGGCCACTCCACACACAGCTAGAGTTTCAAAGGAGAAGCTGAGGAGAATTTTTCCCCAATAAATTAATCAGCAAGTTCGGAGACATCACTTGGGCACCTCGGTCACTGGACCTTACACAGTGCGACTTTTTTTGTGGGGATACCTTAAGTCGAGAGTTTATAGTAACATTCCTTGAAAAATTCAGGCCCTACAAGAAAATATCCGCCTTGAAGTTGCTGTTATTGAACCAACGCTTTGCTCTCGCGTGTTCGCAAATTTAAGAGTCCGATTGCAAGAGTGACTTGAGAGAAATGGACGACATTTAGACGATGTTGTTTATTAAAGATAAAATAAGCATTTTTAAACTCCATTTCGTAAAAATAAAATATGAGAATAACATTGTAGTTTTTTTAATTTATTTAATATTAAACATGAAAGTTTTTCGCTGGACACCCGATATCTAATTTTCAACGCTAATGACAGTAACTACGCCGCCAACTTTGCCATTATGCCTATGGGCGCTTATCAATAAAATGATTTGGTTCATCATTAGGATAAGTGAATATAGAAGGATATGTGGCCGGAGGGAAAAATCACAAAATACATATTTTTAATTTGTTCAACTTGTGGTATACAAATATATTCACACGATATTATTATTGTTCTTCATCATACATAATGAATTGCTATATAAATGAGCGGAAAATAAACATGTAAGTCCGACTTATGTGATAGTAATGTCATAAATAAATACATTTATTAATAAAATAAGTAACCAGAGGTATCTAATTTATAAAATGTTTATTTATTACTATATAGTTCTAAAAATGGACCAAATGTATTTTGTTCGCCAATTTAATTTTTTTAAACTCAATTGTAAAGGTGCTTCAAGATACACTTATATATTATACATTGATGAAATATTGATCGAAAAATATTCTGTAATAATGTTTACATTAAATATTTATATCGAAAAAAAACGCCCGCAACATATATACATCTTACGTGTGGGAACGGAAGACGTTGTATTCTGGAGAAGTAAAAATAATCATTTTCAGCAAAATAATTTTTTGAAGTAATTCTCAGATTTGCGAGTAGAACTAGTCGTTTAGTAGAGAATGCACCATTGGTTTGTGAGAACATGACCTGAAAAATGTTTAAGATAACGTAATGAACAGTAAAATGCTATATTCGAAGCTTTTCACGGAAGCGGTTTTCCGCTATTGTAATTTTAGGAAATATAATGTAAGTCATGGATATGCCCATTGATTTACTTAAATTAATACAGAAGTTTTTAATTGTGTTAATAATTTTTTACAACCAAAATAGTAATAGAAATTTTTCACAGAAATTTCACATGAAAATATTTTATGTTAATGAAAATGGGAGAAAGAATCCCGCACGATTATCTGTTTTTAAACTGGTGTATACAACCATCGCTCCGCTCCACCTCAACTACAAGGGCTGATTGATAAGTTTTCAAAACGAGTTAGACAAAACAAAAAAATTCTTTCTATATCCACACATTTAACCCAATACTTCTCCAGGGACATTTTACAATTTTCGTATAAAGATTTCTCAAGGGCTTCAAAATAGCCATTCAGGGCGTATATTACATCACCATTGGTAGAAAATTTCTTTCCTCTTAACCACTCTTTGAGATTTAGGAACAAAGAAAAGTCAAGAAAACCAAGTCTGGCGAATAAGGTGGATGCAACCACAATTCGAAGAGAAATTCACAAATTTTAGCCACTGCAATCAATGCCATGAGACCTGGAGCATTGTTTTGATGAAATAAAATTTTCTTTTCAGTTAAAGGGATCATTTCACCTTGATTACATGGCTCAAATTGTAGTAAGCCCACATAGTATTCACAATTTATTATTCTTTCCTTTTCGAGATAATTCACGAAAACTACTTCTCGAACATCTCAGAAAATAGTCGCTATCACTTTGCCAGTCGAAAATTTCGCCTTCGCACTCTTCTCTAAAGAGTTTCAAATACTCCTCTGAAACATCCACTTGGCGATATTTTTGATCGACTTGGAGCCAACGCGATACCCAACGAGCACGAAGTTTCTTTGTACCCAAATGGTTATGCAAAATTTAAAAAACACATTCAAAGTTGATGCTTCCCATTTCTGCTAGCTTTTGCTTACCAGCTCGTAATTTTAAACGACGATCGTCCAATACGATTTTATGGATATTCCTAATCATTTCTGGAGTCGTCGCGTCTTTTGGTCGACCACTGCGGTGAGCGTCTTCAGAGCTCTGACGTCCCCGTTTAAAATCGGTTATCCACGTATAGACAGTACTCAGCAAAGGAGAAGAGTCACTCAAAATAGCATCCAGCATGGCTTTAATCTGAGTAGTGATCTTTCCTTTCAAAACGTATAACTTTACAACGTCACGAATTTCCGTTTTCTACATTTTTACAAAAATGAAATGAGAGATTCAATTAATTCAAATTAATCGTTGAAATGGGCTCTTAAAAAATTGGTGTGTATTCTAGTGAAATACAACAGCTGACAATGTAAACGTTTTAAATTTGTCATTTCGGATACTTATCAATCACCTTAAGTACTTCAGTACATTGATTCGGAAAAATCAGTAGCAGATTAAACTTTGCTCTTTATTATCTGTTTATACAGTAACTCTCCGCCTCACCTATTTCAGTTACTAACGTTGATTCGGTACAGAAAGTAACGACCGTGAGAAGATTAAAATTTGCTCGTACATAACATATATATTTTTAATAATTTTTATTTTCTATTGTGATAACTCATTTGATAATGTGTTATCACAATAATATAATAATTGATGTATATTCAGAAAGCCTTGCAACCAAATAAAATATGCGGCGCGTATCTTAACTAAAGCTTAACAAGCCGAGCTTTTGAAAGACATTAATATTTAAACAAATGTTTTCTATAGCTGGTTGCGCATTAAAAAATATATGAACATTTTATATTTATTAAGTTGCGTAGCTGAACAGTTGTGTCTTTGGCATGTTTGTTGATGAATATATCACAAAATTCTTTATTCATACTTGAACTAAATGAGATCCTTTCGAAGATACTGAAGCGTTATATTTATGCTCTCTTAAGTACTCTTATACATATATACATCTTATATACATATAAAATCAATTTTATCGAAAAATATTGTTATTGCGCCACCGGGATTCGAACCTGGATCTCTTACCTAACCGGGTAAGGTGCATTATACAACTATGCTACAGCGAAAATATTTTTAGCGACATATAATACTAATTAATATATTTAATTTATATTTAAAATATGACAGATCTATGTTCTGAATAATTACAACTTCACAATTAGAACAAATAATTTGTGACATATTAACAAAACAAAATTATTTATCTTTTGTAAAATATTCTTAAACAATATTTGACATAAGGAAACAAAATACGATGATCAGGTATCGATTAACCCATCAGCTGGTAAATTGGCATCCAAAATAGAGTTGCTCCAGTGAATTGCTTTATCGGTGAAGATATTTTACTTGAAATGATTTGCGAACCCCTCTGAATTCACGCATCGTGATTTCAATTCGAGATTTTGCATAATTAATTAATTTTTGAAGAATTCTCGATGTGATTAAAAAAGTTTCAATAATACTTTAAAGCAATTCCATTTGTGATAATTAAAATTTTAAAAATTAACATTCAAATTAATTATAAATATGAATGAAATATATTAATACATATAAAATCAATTTTATGGAAAAATATTGTTGTTGCGTCACCGGGATTCGAACTTGGATCTCTTTCCTTACCGGGGAAGGTGCATTATCCAACTATGCTACAGCGACAATATTTTTAGCGACAATTTTCGAACCTATATGTTACCTTTTTTATATTAATACATTTAATCGTTCTATTATTTGAAAAAGCCATCTAACTTATTTTTACAGAATCTCAAATACCTTTGAGTAAACTGATAGCAGACGCCAGAATTATCAATTCATTTTTATTCAATTTTGGACACATTGACACAACTTTATTATTATTTAAAATATCACAGACCGTCTGTTCTGAATAATTACAACTTCAAAATAAGAATGTGTTCTTCTAATAATTATAAATATGTTGATTAAAATTTCATATCGCGCATCGTTTAGAAAAAAGTATTTAAAAATACACATAATTAAGAATAAATAATAATGTTGGGAAACAATTTTCCTAATTAACAAAACATTACTATTTCCCTATTGTCGATTGTCTTAAACAATTAAACTTATTTTTTTAATGAAAATATGTATATCATATAATATTTCCTATTCACAATAATATACAAATTATTAAGATAATTGATAAGTTATTTAAGGCCGAATTAATTAAGCGGAGTAGATGTATAACAAATTAAAAGTATATTAATTAAAAAATAATAATTCACAAAATTACAGTAACCATGTATAGTGAATTTAGCGTAATATAAGTGAATTATTTACTATGCCGAGAGTTCGATATCCGCTTCTTCTTTGTGTATAAAATTAATTCAGTTTTCAAAGCAAATATCAATGCTATGATGTTTATTTTTAAAGTCCTCACTGAACAAATACTGAGAGAATTTGTAAAAAAAATTGGGCCTAATCAATATATCAATTTCATAGGAATATCATCACACAAGATAAAGAGATAGAATAAGAGTGGCATTCAGGAGGAAGGCTAAATCTCAGAAATGTATAGCAAAATGTTGATATTGTTTATATTATGGCATATATAATATATACTTATGCACGTACTAGTACTAACCTAAGAATAAATAAATAAAATTAACACAAATTCATTTTATTTTAGGTATCACCGACCGGTTTCAGAACCACCGTTTCTTGTTTAGGGTAAACTAGATACTAACTTTACAAAAAATGAGCAATTATAAATTAGTCATGTGTTAAAGTGGGGATGTGTGGGTGACGGGGGGATAGGTGTAATAAATGGTGGGGGGAGGGAAAGAGACAGATGATATGGTGAATAGGAACATATTTAAGATAAGATTAGATTAGATTTTTTTGGTTATTAATTATAAATTCATTATTAATAATAATTAATATATGTATGTATGAATTGTTCGAAAAAATACCGTTGCATTGGCAATGTACTCATATTTATATTGATAAATACGAGAACATTTAAAAAAAATCCTGGACTTCATTACAACTTCGAAACAATTTATTTATTTTTAATTTTACGAAACGAACCCAGACCGGATGTAATCGAGAAAAATCTCCAACTAGGAATAAAAGTTATTAATACAAATTAAATGTATTAATTAGAAAGATATACATATTAAATCAATTTTATCGAAAAATATTGTTCCTGCTACCGGGATTCGAACCTGGATCGGAATCTGGATTAATCGATTATGCTATAGCACCACAGTGCATTTTCGACAAATTTTCTAACCTATATGTTACACTTTTTTAAATTAATACATCTATCGTTTCATTATTTGAAAACCATCTTCTTTATTTTGATTATCCGGATTGGAAGATATCCAGGTCCGAATCACGGTAGCAACAACATATTTTTCGATAAAATTAATTTTATATGTATATCTTTCTAATTAATACATTTAATTTGTATTTAAAACATCACAGACCTGTGTTCTGAACAATTACAACTTCACAATAAGAATATGTTCTCCTTAATAATAAAAGTTTATTCAACGGTGAGCTTTCAAACAGTTTACATCGGATTCATTAAAAAATATCGTGATAAAATGAACTTAACAAAATACTTTACACCTTTAATTGAATCCTATCACAGTGTGGAGGTCTAATTCAGGATTCCCTTGTGAATGTACCGAGGATACTCACTGTATAAATATGCCAGTATCGCAGCATGAGATACTACCGATCCCTCGGGGACCAGAGTCCATTTACTAATCCATGAAACTTGTACAAACCATCCAATCATCGTAAATCGGTCTCTCCCGACACCGCCACCCTTCGGTGATATTTTAAAGCAAATGTTTACGAGGAGTATGCCTACCTCTACTGTACAAGTCTATCGTATAAATTAGCATTCGAGTTTCTTCTTCATGAAGTGCTGTGCGGAAATTTATAAAATATATATAACTGGACTTTCAATTAAGTAAAAAATTGACTAACCGATTTCGGTTTTTTATATTACTAATTTATAATATTAATTTGAATTTCTCATTTAAATGGTGTTCCAATAATCACTTAAATCTTAATATCTCCAAGTGCCAATCTATTAGTTTTACAAAAAAAAATTATCCTGTGAAATTTTCGTACTCTATCAGCTTGGTATCAGTTAGGGAGATCAATGATCTGGGTGTAATATTTGATAGTAAATTATCATTCATTCCCCACATTGATTCGATAACTAATAAAGGTCTCAAAATGTTGGGATTCTTTTCGGGACAAAAAACTTTTCAGACCTGCAGACTTATAAAGTCCCTACACTTCTCAAGTCAGACCTCAGATAGACTACAATTCGGTCATATTGTCGCCACACTTCATTGTTCACTCGACGGCGGTTTCTAAGATTCATTAATTTTAAATTAAATATACACTCTGAGAATATAAATTACGATTATCTCCTCAGCCGTCTGGAATTGTTAAAATTATTAGTGAAACGTACGATGACCGACCTTATATTTATGGTATGATAGATTGCCCCCAGATTGTTGGTATGCCTGAATTGAGGTCATCGAGACACAACTCATTATTCTATTACAGTGGTAATGTCGAAACTCATGCATTAGCTAACTCCACAGTCTCCAGAATGCATTCTTTAGGGAATGAATATGCGGAGGTAATCGATATTTTTGCTGTAAATTTAACTGCATTATTACAATTGTTTGTGTCTCAGTTCAGTGGTAACGGATAGATTGCTTTCCTTCACACCTTGTAAATATTTATTTTTAATTTTTATTGTGAAAGGACAAGCTGACGTTATATAATTTTTTTCTTTATGTATTGCACTTCTGTCATTTTACAAACAATGTCAATGCCTGAATAGGGCGTGTATATACTTAACCGATTGGACAATCATTGACCCTTTAAAATAAAAACATTTCTTAAATCAATTTATTGTGTATTTAAAAACAAATTAATATGTTGAGAAAAGTGATTTAAGTTAATATATTGTATAATGTATAATTAAATAGATAAAGTCTAAATATAACTAACTTGGTAATCCCCAACGACGTAGCTTAGATCACGTGTCTTATCTTTTCATCTTACCGGCTTAGTCGAGGGTTTTACCATTGGATTAAAAAAAAAACACCACCATTTAGTTTATTACTTTATTTTACGCTATTTACAAAAAGATTTTTTACAACATTTGAAAATATAAATTTTGAAGAATTATCAGCTGTACGATGTACTATATATAATATTTGCAAAAAGTGTTGTTAGGACATATAACTCTTATGAGAGGTACTTGTGTAAATAAGTTTATGATGAGAAACACTTATATAATATATTTTATTAATCATGTATTATATGTAAGAAATGTAAAACGAAATAAAAAAAATTAATTGAAATAGTTAAAAAGCGTTTTGATCGTATCAAGGATAATTAATGACTTCGTTATTCATAAATTGTATGTAATTCCTTAGTTACACATATTAATATGAAATTTTATTCTACACATACGTAGATCACAAGAAATAATATATCATATCTGATACTTGTATGCCAAATATTTTTCCATCCTTTAAGCTCCTTAAACAATAAAGTTCGCACAAAACACATAAAATTCGACAGAATAAAAAAAATTTCTACACCTTCGTCATGTTTTTTTATCACATACTTTCTTCTTTTATTTTATCACGATTCTCTGCTTTTTACACGAAAACGTTAGTATCCGATAAAAACGGTTTTTTCGAATATGAAATAAATACTTAAATTAAGAGTCAACCGATTGGAACGCTCTAGTCTTAGAAGAAACTGGTTTTAGTATGTGAATATTGTACCACAGTTCTAGTCAAACCGATAGCGGGGTAAATGTTTTATTATATATTGGCATTCAGTGAGTCTGCGTGCTCAATAAAATATATTTTGTAATTGCTTTTATTTGCAAGCAGAGCAAACGTAGAATAAAACACAACAATATTCCAGTTATAAGTTTTTTTCTTAAGATCTAGCTTTTTTACGATCTATTGTGGTACTCTTGTTTAGGTTTATGGAAACATTACTAGTTTACGTCACTTTATACTCTCTATTCACAATAAAATATATTATGTATACGATTGTTTAGTAATTATATATATATGTAACTGGTGTATCTTCTGGATTAGATCGTGTTCTTTGTATATGGTTTGCCTGGGGAAACCTAGGCCGACGTCTCGGCACGGTAACACGTGCCATTGTAAAAACGTTACCTCAAAAACGCAATCTAACCCAGAAAAAACACCAGTTACATACACTACTGTTCCCGGAAACCGTAAACTAAACATATATATAACTGATTAATTTCTGGTGGAACCCGCGTAAAATAGTCCTGAGAAGGACATTTATACTTTCGACATTTCCAGTAAATATTGTTAGTCATTCTCAAGGGCCTTTTTTCTTGAATCTTACTCTAAAGTGATGAGTCAACTCGACTCGACTCAAAAGGTGACTTGTGATTTAGTTATTTGTTTAATAGTCGGCTTTGTACACGCGTAATTACCTTGCTAAGCGGTTCATTGATTATTATATGGGGTTTTTGTTGGTTTTCAAAATCAGTTTTCTTTTACCCTCGAAATCCTTAAATATAGTATATTTATATATATATGGTTATCACCAGAACATTCAATGTACGGTTGTCAGCTTTACTAATTAAACTTCAATGACCTGTCAATAGCTACTATCAATAGAAAGATCCAGTGATATCTCAAATTAGTTTTAACTGAAAATATTTATTAATTTTTGTAAATTAACAAATTTTGTATAAGCCACATTAAGTGATTTCAAACATAATTTACCGTTCATTCGCTTCAAGTATAACTTACCGGTTTCCGAAAAATCATAATTTTACAAATAAATTGTGATTCTATCAAAATGAATAGTTATTTATTCGTCAAAGACATCAATAAAAAAATAATAAGGAAATTTTCTACTTGAATATCAAAGAAGAGGTATTTCTGGAATTCTGCACAAATAATATAAAACAGGATTCCAGAAATGCAGAATTTTTGTGGCCTTAAATTTTTCATCAGGTGTTTGAAAATAACCTTCGCCACTCGCATTTTTTTTGATATTCTGTGAAAATAAATTGGACTGTGTAATGTATATATAATAAAATTTGAATCATCAATAGTGGGAAGATATATTGGTTAATATGACTACCGTCCTTTGACGTTCTTTATTTTAAATATGATACCTTTGAAATCATGTTTTATTCAGACTGTCTGGGAAAATAAAATAAAAATAAATCGAACTCAAAATTTTCATTACAACGAAATATAGTTACATTTTTCCTGAGAGAAACATAAATTTTCAAACAGATTCAGTGACCAAAAGTGAGTGCTCCCCCGGAAAAATCGATTAAGGAGCATTTAAAGATTGCGTTACCTCTCAGTCATTAGTTCGATTCTTTGATTGGACTTCAAAGCTTAGAAAATAATTATTTCTTTGAACGGTTTATTTATTATATTTGTGAATTAGATAGCACGAAAGATTTCTGTATTTTTGCTACGACCACTGAATTGTGAGTTTGTCTTCAAGTGATACGAAGCCTTTGATGCTCTTCATTTTATCGAGATGATTATTGTCTGTAGAATCAAATGAATCATGAAATTACTTTAGAGTGTTTTGTGCACAGATTCTGCTTCTGAATGGAACCTTTTCCCAGATTATAAACCTTCCCTTCCCTTCTTTATCCACTTTCAGAAATTTTTGTTGCACCAGTTGTCAAGCGAATTCAGTTTATTTCATGTCTAGCAATTTCAATGGGTTACCGCTATAAGTTTATTAATTATCACAGATTTTATTATTGTAGGTTTTTCGCTATGATCAATGATTTCAAGTACATTTGTTTGCGCTTTTCAAAGTTCATAAGAGATTGTTATAAATGTTGTGTATACCGAAAATATTATATTAATATGGATTCCATAATAGAAAATAATCATCAAACAATAGCTGTTAACATATTGCATATATATCTACCGTATATGGAGTACCCCGATAATTTCTTCTAGTTAAAAATTATACTATTTATAGATGATAACATCTACAAAAAAAAAAAAATCCGTACAAGATAAATTTACAATTCATATGGTTTTTGTAAATAGTTTTTCCGAAGTATTAGTATTATAATTATCTATTCTTAAATAATAATATTATCTAAATAAATTACACATAGATTACATAAGGAAAAAAATAACGATTCCGTTCAATTACATGAATTTTAATTCTTCGAATAACTTAAAAACACGAAGGCGAGACAGGAATAATTTTTAAGGAACAATTTTAATTCACGCTTAATATAGATTGTATTACGCCAATCGAATTCAGAAACTTAAAACGTATAAAAAGTATAACAAAAACATATAATATAATTATGATATACGCTCAAGTTTTATTTTGACTTGTCTCGAATATAACAAAACTGATAATTTTATTTTCGTCTCTCTTTATTGAAACCTTTCTATCTATTAGAATTACTAAGCGTCTTGAAATATTATGAAATACGCACAGAAAACTTTAAAATTTTCACTGAAAAAGTAAAGGAATTCCGTTAACCGCATCTTTGCTTTCTTATAAAAGACAAGATTTTCGTCTACATGACAAGATACTTATTTTCACTGTTACAACAATTACGTTAAAGATTTCAATAATTATATTTCTATCTTCTTTGTCTGACTTTTTAAATAAACAATCATAAACACTACACATACGTGCTACTTTTTTATATGCATGGATATCTACCGCTTGAATGAATTACTAATATTTTATTTTATTTGGCGATATTCACGACGATACTTTTATTTTTGGATTTTTTTATATAATTATTATAAATATCGCCATTCAACCAGCCATAAGGCACGTTATTGAGTAACGTTATATTTTTTACTAGAAAATGTGTTCAGTTAATGTTATTAATGTATTAATAAAGAAAGGATAGCTTGAGTTCTGGAATCATTAGCGGTGGAGATATTATTGATATATTAAATATTAATTAGAAAAATATACATAAAAAATCAATTTTATCGAAAAATATTGTCACGCCACCGGAATTCTAACCTGGATCCCTTTCCAAACCGGAGAAGGTGTATTATCCAACTATGCTACAGCGACAATATTTTTAGCGACAAATTTTCGAACCTATATGTTACTTTTTTGATATTAATACATTAGATAGGTACTTATTTTTTATATCTAAACAACTGTTTATAGTTTATCACTAGAGTACAAAACCGCCCACAAATTTAAGTACAATATTGTACTCTCACAATTTATTAACGTATGACGGGACTGATATGGCTAGATATTGAATGCAGATGTCGCTGGTATCGATGCCGGCTGGGAACGGTGATGAATTTGAACCGCTGTATGCGGTGGTCCCCTACATGTATTAATATTACACAAAAATTGCAAATGGAGCTGTTTTGTCAATTAAAAAATAAATATGATTAAAATATATGTAGCAATGTATTATATAAGGGTGGGTAAATATTGCAGCGGCGCGTGCGCGTGATTGAATGAAGAGGGGAAGAAGAATGCAGGTGGGCGGGGCGGGCGGCTAGGGGTTGACGGGCCATGCGGCGCCTGAAGACCACCTTCCGGAGGTCCAGGACTCCTACCGGGGCAGACATGAAGACTCAGAGCAGCCTCGAGGTCCCTAAACAGGTATCGGCTAATGAGACATTCGGACTTCTCTCTCTCGCATGCCTATAGACATAATTACGTTTCCGATACTTCCCAAGCATGAGCGCGCGTGCCAACGCGATCTTTCTATCAAAATTTGAAATGGACTCCAACGATAGTGTGGATGATGAAGCGAGGCCGTTTGGTATCCCGCAGGTGCGCTCCGCCTCGTTCGACGAGATCCAGCTGGAGGCGCAGCGCCAGTCGTCTCGCCAGCCTCCGCGCCCCGCCGGCCCCGGAGCACCGCGGGGCTCCAGCCTGCTCAAGGTGCCGCAGCTGGACGGCCGCCGCTCGCGCAGCTTCGACTCCGCCGGCAGTGATGACTCTGCCACCCATCTGGAAGTTCCGCGGCGATTCCCACGCCGGCGCTCTTCCGGCGGCAAGACACCCCCGCCCTGCGTGCACTGCTATTACCTGGACCTCTGGCGTCGGCAGCGGGCTCAGGGCGGCCCCTTTGTCCCGCCGGAGCCGGTCTCCGGAGCCGACACCAGCTCCTCCGGTGACGACGGCGAGGACGAGGACGACGGCGTGTCTCCGCCCCCGCCATCTCCCTCCCCTAACATCACGGTCACTTTTTCTCCGACCTTTCGGGACTTCCCGTCCCCGCTGTTCGAAGGCCGCCCCCCGCCGGGGAGCCCCACGTCCCCCGGTCTGCCCGTGTTCCCGCCCTCTCCCACCATCGAGCTGCCCCCGGACGAGCACCCGCCCACTGCGCGCCGCCGGTCCATCTCGCGGCAGGAAGCTTTCTTCGTGGAGCCCACGGGCAGCTCCCTGGAGAATGTCTCCGGTTCGGAGGGAACCGGTTCGGGTGAGGTTCCCGAGGAAGTCGAGGTTCCGGGAGTGCCCGGACTGCTCGTGCGAGATATTTATCTGACCGTGCCCGACTTGAAGAGAGACCGCGCGGCCTCGGTGGATTCATGCTTCAGCAAAGTGCCCTCCGGAGGCAAGACTGAGGAGCTGCAGGCCGCGGAGGGCGGGCTCCTGGCCGTGCCCGGCAGCGGCCTGCGCTCCCGCTCCGTGGACATAGTGCTCCCCACCAGCGAGCAGGCCCGGTACAAGGCGCTGGCTCTTGCCGCCCCCGCCCCGGCCCCCGCGCCTGTGCCCGCCGTCACCGCCCCTGGGCCGCCCACCGTACTCACCATCAGAGGGTAGGAACAATTCGCATGATCTATTTATATATCTTTGCATGTTTTAATGTGAGTAATCTACAAAATGTAGTAGGTGCCGGCACCAAACTATTATTATAATGTGCATGTTAATTTTTTAATATTTGATTGTCTTTTTTTGTATAATGATAATTTATTGATTTATGATCCACTTTTAACATATATGTTTTATTTAAATCTGTTCGTTTTTTTCTTAGTATCTTAAATGGTTGGTACGTTGATTCAATTTCGTAAATACTCGTATATCTAAATTATATTGTTACATTATCTCAGTATCAGATTTTTTTAAAAAATTATTCCCTCTTGATGGGAATGTTTCGTTCCCTCTGTTTTGAATGGATGGAAGATGTAATATTATAGGTATGTACGAAAAAGGATAAGAAGCGAAATCGTCAAACAAAGTTTATTTTTTATTCAGAATTTTTTTCTTAGTTATTTTTTTGATGAATTTAGATATTTTTTCCATCAAATTAAAACAGAATATTACAGATTTTTTTGTAAAAATTTCATTCAATCTGACTGAGAATGAAGGAGAAATATAGGTATTAAAGACATAATAACTTATGTTGTTATTATAGCTGGAATCATAGCTAATGGGAACTTGTCAACCGAGGCAAGACGAGCGGTTCACAATGGAGTCCTGGTATCGATACTGGTGTATGAACGTTAAGCCGGGAGCTGAAAGAAGAGGAATGAAAGTAGACTGAATGGAGTGGAAATAAGATCACTTAGGCGTATATGTGGAAAATTAATTTACGACAGAGTAAAAAATGAAGAAATAAGGAAAGAGTGTAAAGCTAATGTTAGTATAATGAGTAAGATTAAGAAAGGATCACTTAGGTGGTTTGGTCATATGGAACGGATGAATGAGGAGATAATGGTAAGAAAGATATATGACGCATATATTGATGGCACCAGAAAAAGAGGACAGGTAAACCAGATACTGGAAGATGGTCCTGTTAGAAGCCACGCTAATCGGCGAGCTAGTATGGAAAGATGTATGAATGTGGTTCATTTTAGATATATCAAATTCTACCTTATCAACAGACATCTGACGGCTAAAAAATTTCCTCTCTATAATACAAATCTCCCGTCTCTTGCATATAAATTACCTTTATTAACTGGTGTATTATAAAAATTACACCAAAGTTAGCGATCATTTTATTAATTTTCTAGAACAGCCGCCATTTTAAAAGAAAATAGCAAATCAGGTATACTTTTTATTGTCTGGTTGTTTCGAGGACTCGTGATCATTATAGAATAAAACGCATTAAAATTGTCCATAAATTGCGTCAGGAGATCCTATGCATTAAATATTATTTTCATTGAAATCTATCTAAAACCATCATTTTATAAGCAATATGTACTCGTATAAAATCAATCTCATAAATCTTTTCTAGATTCCCATTTTATGGGTGCATAAAAATAAAACATTCTAGGTATTCTATATCTACTGCATTTAAAGTTCGATTTTTTAGAGTGTGTGCCCATGGATAAACTCTATAGCTAGAGTTTTGGTAGTAAATATCGGTAAACATTAATAGGTGCCAATGATTTCCATACAAAATCTAAATTTCTTAGATTTATTAATTACTATATTACAAATCAATTTAAGTATATATGAAATATTAATAATATAGACATATTAATGCGTACACTTTTTTAAATATAAAAAGAGGCATTGACGGTACAATATTAAAATGCAAAATAATATAACTAATGATTACGAATGACGTAGTTGTGGTCTAGTGGTTACGATACTCGCCTAGTGATTTTGTGGTCGGGGGTTCGAGTCCTATTTTCATAGTACAAGCATTTAGCTTAATTTGAAAATAGTAAGAGCGCACGTATTCCGCGTAAAGCACCTCAATTTAAAAAAGAAAAACTGTTTTGTCCTTTACAAGAGTTGTGAGAACAAAATTTCATACATTCATCAAATTGACATCAGCTGGTTGAAAGTCACCCCAAAAGAAAATCAGTTATCGCTATAAATTGATTCGTTTGCACCAAAAATGTTTTTTTATTAAGTAACTCGATAAGTATGAAAAATAAGCGACTCCCTATCTTTACTCGTAATTTGACTAATCTACTGTGTGGGGTAACTCCGTAAAACTTAATTCTATGATCCCCGAAGGAAAGCAAGAAATACTAACTTATTTAGATTAAACGGGGCTAAAAGCAAAGTTGCTTTTTCCATTTAGAATGGATAGAAATTTTCAAAATAACATTGACGTCGTTAATGCTTCTTCTGTGACCAACATCATTTTTAAGAGTAATTTTGATACAAAGTTGTATCAATGTGTCCAAAATTTAATGAAAATTAATTGATAATTCTGACGTCTGCTATCAGATTACTCAAAGGTATTTGAGATTTTGTAAAAATAAGGTAGATGGCTCTTTCAAATAATGAAACGATTAAATGTATTAATATCAAAAAGGTAACATAAAGGTTCGAAAATTTGTCGATAAAAATATTGTCACTGTAGCATAGATAGATAATACACCTTCCCCGGTTAGGAAAGAGATGCAGGTTTGAATCCCGATGGCGCAACAATAATACTTTTCAATAAAATTGATTTTATATGTATATTTTTCTAATTAATATATTTAATTCATATTTTAGTAATTTTGATGTATAAATAAGAGTTTAATAATATGGAAATAAAGAATATGATAGGGTTTCACTTTTCATTCTTGAAATTATGAAAATATAGTCTTTTGAATGCTTAAAAACATAATAAACAGTTGGTGTATGGGATACTAAAACTAAAAGTATATCGTTGTATTTAAAAATATGGGAACATATTTTTATCAGAAAAGAATTTCCTACGAAGGAAATTGAGGCAGTTCTGAAGTATGGCGAAAAATAAAAATGTACAAATATTTGGTTCTTATCACACAAAAGTTATACATCCATTTTTATAAGATTAAAAATATATAGTTGCTTGTTTTAAGATTATCTAAAACAGTAATTCAAACATAATTTTTAGTTAAGTGTTGAGAATAACAAATTGGTGTTTTATCTTTTCTAATAGAATAGTTCATTTGTTGATTATTTAATATAACTATAATACTTAAATGCCTACAAGAAGGCGCTTCCTCTCATATTTATTCTTAAATTAAAAGTTTTGGCATCCATAGAATATTATTTCTAACCTAACTTAACCTAACTCTATCTGACAGAATAACTATTAAGATTAAATCTCATGGTTTGTCTTATGTAAATCTCAACCACTAGTGTACTTCGGGAATATCATTTAGGACCCTTGCTTTCTTATTTTATAATGATAATTTTAAAAAAATATATATCTATTTTATTATACATAACTTAATTATTAAAAAAAAAAATTACACAAAATTACCCAACTCAATTGAGAAATCAATTCTCGTATTTGAATTGGGGAGTATTTAAGTTTTAAAGTAATGTAAATGTAGGTATAGAAGTAAGATATAAATATTGAATTAAATAATTAAACAGATATACATAAACATAATCAATTAGAACTTGTAATTACTATCGGAGTTTTCTAATATTTATTTTATTTGCGATTTGAAGGCTTTATATATTTTTTTGTGTTTTAATTTTACATGCGAGGGCATTAAAAAAAATTGTACCTTGATAGGCGTAATTGTGTTGAGAAGCACTAGTTTTAAATTTGAGGATTTCTAAGTTGCCACTCGATTTTGGTCTGTTACTTATTTTTGTGGAAATTGTTGAACTGTAGAACCCTTACCCTAACCTCTCAACCTAACTAATACAGGTAAAAGATTAGTCTTTAAAGCCCCCCCCTCCCCACTAACCGATTATACCGTATTGTTTATTGTACGTTGATGATGCAGTACTAATGGCGAATAATAAACAAGAACTACAGAGTCTAGTGAGTAGAATGTATGATGTATGTAAGGAAAGCGACCTCATGATGAATGTTAACTAGTCGAAAGTGATGGTATTCGAGAAGGAGGAAAGCAAGACACCGTGTAAAATACTTGTGGGTAATGAATGTTTGGAACAAGTAGATGAGTTTATGTATTTGAGAAGTATGTTTGATAAAAACGGAAAGGCTGAGAATGAAATCTAAAGGAGGGTGATGAATGTGGATGAGGCGAGTATTGTGAGTTAGGACAGACGAGTGTGGCGCTCTATCTTCTCTGCCTACCTCTGCGGGGAAACGGCGTGATGGTAAGTAAGTAAAATAGATTGGGCAAAAGAGTAATAAATTCTTTTAATCGTAATAGATGATAGAATATTTCTCAATCTAATGAATATGTAAATAAGTTTTCTTACTTTGATGACCCGATTTTGAACTTGTTCGTTTCATTTTAATTGTCTGTCTATTACGACACCCGGATACTTCATACTATTTTTTCTTTTTATGGATAAACATTTGGCATCGTTGTATTCTTTTTTATTTAAACACTGCGATAAATGTATATTGATCATAATATTGTTTGAAGAGAATGGGATATAATATGTATGTAATGTATAATATAATATTTAGTGACAGGCAATTTTGGTCGAACCATGTTTCAAGTATGTTTACATTGGTATTAGATATTCTCATAGTATCCGTCCACGATTTTCCATTTATGATCACTACTGTGTCATCTGCATAAGATATGTCTCCAACTATGACGATGGAGAACATTTTATTTACATAAATAATAAAGAGGATAGGACCAATGACAGTTCCTTGTGGTATACCGAATGATATGGTTTTGTAATTAGTACTTCTGTTTTATATTTAAATATTTACTTTTCCTGTGTGTATAGATTTACATGCCTGTCACTTTTTACAAGACTCCGGTCTAGTTTTTACATAACAACACAAAATAAACAATTGAACAATTGAATTACAAAAATATATTTTTGTACTCATTGTGGATGCGTTAAATAAATAAAAATTAAGAAATAAAGGTGATTGTTAAATTTTTTAGTATATTATTTATAAACTTAATGGCTGGTAACGACAATAAAAATAAGTAATTAACATATGTAAGTATTTATAAAGTTAAACATCCTATGTATTCTCTAAATAAATTTTGTCTAAATGGAGTAACATTTAATACCGTATTTTACTTATTGAATCTAAGAACGACACTAAAGATTTAATTTACATTAAATCCATAACTAGTAAGGTTTGTTTTATAACGAGAAGTTTCTAGAGATTTAACTTCACCCAAATTCTACTACTACTCTAATTTACTATTTAATTTACATCGTTTTTAAATGTTGTGAGAAAATAGAGAAATACTAATATACCCACTAAATAAATGCACTTTACATAAAATTTCCAACGTCAATTCAGAATTAACAATAATCATTAAGTGTTTGGACATTTAATTAATAAGGATCAGGGAAGATCGAATTAACTGTCGTATAAACAATTCACTTTATTACTGGTAGGAAGTATGAAAAGTCATTGAAAAGTTATTATATGGTGTCTATTCTAGCAAAATATTCATTTATTTCTATCTACATAAAATTTTGTGTTTAAATTTTTGAATCCAGACAAATACAAATTTACGGATTTTAATTTATACCTTATAAGCATTTTTACATCTCCAAAAAAAAGTTCAGTGAATTTAAAGGTTATTAAATAATCCAGTCAAGCCCGAGATTAATGACGTCTATTGTCATCCTTTTCAGCCTCCTCTAAACATAAAATCTGTCGCGCGGTAGCAGTACGCGGTGGCTTTTAACTTCCGGCCGGAACTACAGAACCTCTGCCAACCTCCAACACAGATCTGAACGATTCACGATCCGGATTTACTCGACAATGTTAAAAAATTAACATAAACCTATTGAAGAACGAACTGTTTTAAAATTAATGTGAATCTTCTGAAAATAATCATAAATTAACGGCTAACTAATGATTAAAAATTATCCGAAACAGCAATTATTCTTCATTATTGAAATCGGTCATTTTACGCACCTACCTCTTGATAGACAATCTTGTGTCGGACATGACACGTACTAAGAATTTGTTCAGGCAAGAATGTACCAATATTTGTTCTGGAAAAATACGAATGAACAATTGTCCGGGAAAAATACCAATAATTTGTTCAGGAAAAATACTTACCGACAAACGTGTTCGGAAAAAATGTGTACCATCAATTTACTCACGTAATATGAACATTCTCTGGGTAATATTTGTAGACGATATTGCGATAGTAGCAGATAATGAATAAGAACTACAATAAATTATAAATAAATTAACGCAGTATTCCTTACGCTACGCTTTAACGTGAAAATCAATAAAAGTATAACAAAAATATAACTCTATTCTGAGATAAAATTCGAGACTCTCTAAAGCTCTCTCGAACAAGCAAAAGTCTACATTAGATAGCATTAAAGATAAAAATTGTGAAGCATTCACTGAACATACATGATAGTAAAATAAATATAAACATTTAGATTTTTTTATACAGACTTGTATATAGATCACAACACTGTAAGAATGTAAAATACAAAATCTAACAGAAAAATAACAAAGGGAGACTGAACATTTGAAATATGATATTGAAAGAAAATGATAAAAAATAGTAGATCTGAAAGGAAACGACTTGATCACATTTTGGAAGAATTTGAGAAAAATAGATTCATAATCATTCAATTTCATGGGTCATGTCGGCACAACACATTTTTGACCACAGTGATAGAGGGAAAACTAGAAAGAAGATGAGGATGACTGAGGAGAACATTTATAAGTCAGTTGCTGTAGTGGAATGGATACTAAAATGTATTTGATAAAATATTTAAAAATAATTATTCCACTTACATTTTAGTTTAAGTTGGTTAGATGTTTGATGTAGCTTTAGTAATCAAAATGGAAATTCTAATTTTGTAACCAATTATTAAATTAATTTATTTTATCTATTGAATTGAATATTACATTAGAATGATTTTACTACCCCACTGAACGTGGCCCAGTGGAGCAGTTCAATTATATAACCTATGTATGTTTCGAGATGGTAGGTTTATCCTATCAAGATTTAGGAATAATTTGTATTAAAATTCCATACATTCTATGAGTAGGCATATGTATGCACGCTGTGTATTATATATGACTGTGTTAGTATTTCTGGCATTTTTAAAATCTCTTTCAATCCTTATCCTCAATACTAGTATCTTACTTACATACTTTTCAAATTGAACTTTGTGGTTTATTATAGAATACTTATCTATGTTTTATTTATTAAAAAAAACTGAACCATAAAAAAATTATTTAAAGTGTTTCGTTTCAAAAATATCAAAAATCGAATTACAATGGTTTTTGAATATTGTTTATATTTGTAGTTTATGTTCATTTTAACCCATTTTCTTATGAATAATAAATTTTGAATATATATATATTTAATAACAGAATAAATAAAAAATATTTTAATTATTTTATAAAATATGAGGTAAAAGAAGTGAATATAGAATATTCGGAGAAAAGAGAGGAGCAAACGTTAAGACACATAAAAGGCATATTTCGAAAATTTTATACAATTTTTGGTAGTGACTTTATTACGTTTTTTTAATCATTATGAATGAAATCAATTTTAAGCTTCGCTCTTTAAGAATATACGAAAATAATTAACGAATTTTGATCGAGTCGTCACAAATTTTCGTCCCGACGGTAAAATATTTCGACTGAAACACGTGATATTCTTAAGTAAGGAAATTTATTATTTATTTTGTTCATTATGCGCATAATTTCAGTACAATATAATTATGCGTAAACATGAACGTATATATATATATTAATATATAATAATGTAGTGTATTTTTCTGATTCTAAATATATAAACCGGCAATGAAACTCTAATCATCATTGATTTATGAATGTCACCTACTTACGGAACGATCAAACAAAAAAATGTTATGGAGAATAAGTGTTATGGAGATATACTCGAAGGTACAAGGAGATGCGATTAAGTATGGCCGTATCCAGGAAAGTATTTGAAAATTAAAAATAAATACGGTTGCGGTTTTGGTATGCTACACATATTATAGCCATCTATACAGGGACGATTTGCGACTGTAAGTATGCTATAATGATTATTTACCGCTATAATAATGTGGGGAATAATGTTTTTTATTTTGTGATAGCAACTAAAATTAGTTATTAATTTGCTGTCAAAACTTTCAGCACGTTGTTATTATATGGCCTCATTAAATACTATGTGCCCGTGAGTTAAAAGAGCCGGTTATTTCGTTGTCATATTTTTTTTTTTTTTCATTATTAATACGTTGAATAAAAATAGACTTCGTCGTCGTGTCAACAATTTGACATCATTTCATATTGATTGAAGATGTTTTGGATGCTCATAATATATAATATACGTACGTAATGGTGTAAATATTCAGTATACCTTTGACATTTTTGGGTTGTATTTTTTTAATAATTTGTTTAATATTTTTTTAAATACTAATTGAATGTATAAATTATAAATATATACATATAAAATCAATTTTGTCTAAAAATATTGTTTTTGTGCTACCGGAATCTCTATTTTCAATCCGGGGATGTACATTACCAATTGTGTCATAGCGCTAGTATTTTTCATGACAAATTTTCGAACCTATAGTTACACTTTTTCAAATTAATACATCTGTCGTTCCATTATTTGAAAGCCATCTACATTGTTTTTACGGAATCACAAATAGCTTTGAGTAAACCGACTGCAGACGTCAGAATTATTAATTAAAATAATATTTTTCGATAAAATTGATTTTATATGTATATATTTATAATTAATACATTCAATTAGTATTTAAAACATCACATACCTATGTTCTGAATAATTACAACTTCACAATAAGAATGTGTTCTCCTTAATAATATTTTTTTTAATTTCTGATCATTTTGATATAATTTTTGCATACAATAATGTCATTTAATTAAAAATAACTCTCATCGACATCAAAAGGATTCGAAGATTTTCTTATTCAGAAAATGTTAAAGTAAATATTATTAAAACATCAGTAATAAATACTTCAATGATAACGCACTGTGTTCTAAAGGATATATTCGATACGATAGTCTTTGGTAAGTTTATAACTACAAAAATTACAGAAGGTATACAATATTTATTAATTAATTTATAAATTAACCCAGCATATAAACTAGTTTATTTTAGCTATGTATAGAATAATACGCACGAAATAAATATTTGTATTAATAATAAACTTATGATGATAATGATAATTAGGTTTCGTGAAAATCAAATATATGTTCGTGACTGTTTTGTATGTAAAATCAGTTAAATGTTTTAATATTCAGGTGAGGTAGCCTACATTGTCACATTTACATCAAATTACCTCAGTAAACTTTGGACATGATAGGTAAGTGTTATTTCCTTTCATGTTAGGTCTCCTATTAATACATCTCGAAAAGTCGTATGTAAGGTCAGCGTTTGATAAAAATATTAATTTGAATTAGAAATCTTTTCACATATAATATTATAGCATTCTTAATAACAATTTTAATGTCATCAGGTATTGATCAAATACCACTAGATTAATTACTATAAATATGAAACTGGCGTCTCTTCTAGGTTAGATCAAGTTTTTGTAAATGGTTTCCGAGATTTAGGCACTTGAACACGTGCCATCGTCAAGGCGTTGCCTCAAAAAATTACGGTGCAACCGTACTTTTTCACAATAAATATAGTTCTCCCACGGTCGATTTAATTTTATTTCAAAATCAACCCATTACTAACCAACTCTGTACCTTATTTTATATGTTAGTTGCCAGTGACGTTACCGCCATCTATGGGATGATTTATTAAAGGATAATTTTTACTCATTTAACTGTATTGAAACTGGTGCCTTCTATGAATTGATTCATTAAGTGCGTTACTATTTTCTCGTATCTCATCTTAATAGTGTACGTATGTTAACTTAATTTAGAAATTATATTTATTTCCAGTGAAATTAGTGGGGAAAATGATATTTTTAGGAGAGCTCTATGAAAATACTACACGAAAACGAAGAATATGTATATTTACTATTAACTTCTTCTAAGAAATTCTATTAAATTTTTTAAATATGAATTAAATATATTAATTACAGAGATATACATATAAAATCAATTTTATTGAAAAATATTGTTGTTGTGCCACTGGGATTCGAACCTGGATCTCTTTTCAAACAGGGGAAGGTGCATTATCCAACTATGCTATAGCGACGATATTTTTAACGACAAATTTTCCTTTTTGATATCTTTCTAATTAATATATTTAATTCATGTTTAAAATATCACAGACCTATGTTCTGAATAATTACAACTTCACAGTAATAATGTATTCTCCTAATAATAAATTATATTATTATAAGGAAGTGAATAGAAGAACGCAAAGTCGTCGTAGGCTTAATATAATGAACGCGACTTAGAACTTCCGGTGTATTTTTATTGAGTTAATTACGTAAGTAACTTTTAAAACCTATTTGGTATTTTTATGATCTTAGTTACTTCCTAATGGGTGATCTGTGGTCATTAATTAGTTTTCTTAACGCGCAGAAATTTTCATTACATCGTTAAATTGTGAAAAGTTTTCCGAAATTTGGGAGAACCTTAATGTAATCATTTTTATAAAACTGCTTTGAACCTATGACTACACTATAAATTAAAGAGCTTTCCTGTAGATTCATTAAAAACTTGATAACAGGTGTCTGAAGCAAAAAAATGTTTGGTTCAAGCACTTCATATAAAATGTGAGTATAATTTATTTTTTTTCAATGTTAACATAATTACCTTAAATGAACGGAATATGACAAAACTTTTAATACCATGAAGCAAAAAAATTTTAACGTTGTTTTTTCGTTCTTTGACATTGCTGTCTAACCTCTAAAAATATGGTTTCTACCAGTGCCTGTTATTTAATCATATTCTGTAACATAACCCTCTTGCCTTTTATTTATATTCAACTCATTATTTTGTTTAATTTCGTTAAACTTTAACATTTTATATAAAGAACTTTTCTTTACAAAGATTATTCTATTCATCTCAAACGAACATTTTTTGACAGCGCTTCTTCAGCGGTCGCACAAATCTGCCATTCCGAAAATTCGTCATGTCGATCGCTCGTATAAATTATGTATTATTTGAAACAATTACATATATTGATGTGTAATATCATATATTTATATTATACCAGTCTACTATCTCCACAAGTTAGTAATGTAATATTTTAACAATGATAAAATATGAAATTATAATACATCGTTTATTTATTATTCCGTAAAAACAGATTGAAATCAGTTCGGTGCGGTGAAAAGTTAACGAAGCTGAATTAGCGGGAAATTGAATGGTGGTTTATAATTGAAGTGTCTGCTGATTGAAAACACACCCCTCTGTTTCGAGTAGCGCAGTCGTAATTAGTTAATCAGCTACTTCAAATATTCCAAAATGTAACATGTTGTGTTAATATTATTTTACGTTTCATATAATACACATAAGAGATTTTCTATAATTAATATGCGTGTTCTTCGCTCGATTTAAATTAATAATATGATAAATAATACAGTATGCGCAATTTTCTATTCCAATATTTGTTCGACGGTAACTTATGCGCCAGCTCTTATACGACAAATCGTATATAATTACAACTTCACAATAGTAATGTGTTCTCCTTAATAATATATAAGTTGTATCAATGTGTCCAACATTTAATAAAAAATAATTGTTAATTCTGGTGTCTCCTATCGGATTACTTAAAGGTATTTGAGATTCCGTAAAAATAAAGTAGATGGGTTTCAAATAATGGAGCGATATATATATCAATTTGAAAAGTGTAACATATAGGTTCGAAAATTTGTCGTCAATGCACTGTGTGCTGTAGCATAATCGGTTAATGCACGTTACCCTGATTGGAAGAGATCCAGGTTCGAATCCCGGTAGCAAAAACAATATTTTTCTATATCTAATTAATATATTTAATTTGTATTTAAAATATCACAGACCTATGTTTTGAATAATTACTTCACAATAATAATGTGTTTCGTGGATTGCCTATTTGAAAGAAAGAAGAATAATGTGTTTCCTTAACCTTTACCATACCATGATATAAAATACCCGAACGCAGCCATGTTGTCAACTTGTGTTACCGTAAACAACAGTTAGAAAAAATGTTTGTATTAGCTTAAATGGCTTTAATGGCTCGAATTTACTTTAAATATTAATTATAATTATATAATATATATATAGATAATTATATTTGTATGTTTGTTGTTCTTTTCACTGTGAAAATAATGTGTGATCTCTGTCTTTCATATCACAAATGGTATTTTTACCAACGTATTAATTTTACAACGGAGTGAACGGAAAAAATAATTGTTTTTGTACGATTCCCTTTTCATAATTGGTTTTTTACTGGTTATTCTTAAGCGCTAATATTTTCTTTAGGATTATCTATGAAGATCTATGAAATGTGAATTTTATGTTGGATATATTTACCGAAACATTACAGGTTTAATTATGATGGTAGACCTGTGTTACTGCATGGTTTGGGAAGGGTTAATAAGAGTGTTTATACGCCTGGCATTTTATACACTAAACATTAGTACAATGATTTACTTTATATGACAGTTCGTGTGCTGTAATAATCCATGAACCACTGTGAAGAAGATTTATATAGTAGATTTTATTCTCATAGTTATTTGAAAATAGTAATGTAGTATAATCACAGACCAGTAAATGAATAGACATGAAACAAATTGTACATATAGGAGAGGGGTTTGGAACATTATTTGCTACACATATTCTTTATGGAAAAACAAATCCGATAGTTTATGACACATTTATGCAACAGTAAAAGTATTTACTCTTCGAAAATTAAATCTTTGTGTAAACAAGACGTATTTTTGACATTAATGCATGACAAAATCAGCGTTTAAATTTTCATTCCAATCGAGTCATATATTTAAAAAATGTCGCTGAGCTATTTGATTGCGTAAGTGGTATCAAAGTGATCACGTTGGTGACACCAAGTTAATTATATTGAAACAAGGAATTTACGTTAGCTTATGTCTATATATTTGATAGTCTTTGAGTATAATGAAAGATTTTTTTCTAATGTTATTTATTGTTCTTTATGTTATATAAGGGTTTTGTCATATTAAGGTTTTTATTGTATAAATACTGACGAACAATATTCATATAATCAAATCATTGCTGCTCTATGGGATCATCTCGTCATGTAACAACCTCTATTATCGGTATAAACTTGTTGAGAGTCCGGAAGGTTGAAGTCAAAACATACCCACATGCCTAATTTTTGAGAATTAAAAAATCATCAAAATGTACGTATAAATAAAATAAAAATAAAATAAAACCGTATTCCCTACATTATCACAAGCTGTTTTAGACTGTGGTCTTCTGTGATTTTCAGATAAACAATTTGAAAAAATATTTTTTTTTTCGGTCGCTGATTGTGTTGTTATGTTACCATAAAAATATATTTTTAATGTTTTTTTTTAAATAATTATATTTGGACACATTTTTGACATTTTATTTGCGTAACACTAATTGTTTTATTCGTTTGATTCTTACAAATTCTCTTGTTTGGTATATTTCGTTGCGCGGCACTTCACCCAAGGGGACACCGCATCGCTTGCACATGTATCGCGATTCTATCCGAAGTTATCGCGCGACATACACAAATCCCATCAGATTTTAGTAATAATGAAGTAATGTTATAATTTTAGAAAAAATATAACAACATAAAAATAATATAAATAAAAAACAGATGGTTTGCACTAATAACAATCTGCAAAAACACATTTTTTTTAATAAACGCGACATAAATTACATACATGCATGCGCATTAATAATGAAACTGTGATCAGTCACAGTTTTAAATCACTAATATTATCGAATACCAATCACAATCACACCAGTGAGTCAAAATTAGCATTTTTTCTCATCACTACACTTAAGGCGTAATGGGTATTTTCCTACATACAATTTGAAACGCGTTAAGGCGTCCTGGGCAGGTTATAGAATAATCTTTGTTGGATATTCAATTATTATTTATTCAGAACACTAGCATGGCTATCTGACAATATATAAAAATAACGTGCTTCCGTTATAACGGGAAGAAATTATTCATAGCGGAGATAAATACAAAAAAGAACTACGAACAACCAGGGATTTCGATATGTATGTATATATATATTTAAATATTCATACTTTTTAACGTTAAAGGTTAATTGACATACTACAATTTTTCAATTTATGAACGGTAAATAGTTATATTAAAAAATATATAGGATTCGGCAGTGAGTTATTCTTTTGTATACATTATGTCTCGGTAAGTCAGTTGTTACTCTTAGCTCTTGAGAGACTATTTCTCTGATTTTTCGGCGAATGTTTCGGTGAGATATGTATCAAGAGACACAAAATAATAACTATTAGGAGAACACATTCTTATTGTGAAGTTGTAATTATTCAGAACTGACTATATTTAAAATATCACAGACATATGTTCTGAAAAATTACAACTTCACAATGAGAATGTGTTCTCCTAATAATAAAGTTGTATCAATGTATCCAAAATTTAATAAAAATAAATTGATAATTCTGGCGTCTGCTATCAGATTACTCAAAGGTATTTGAGATTCCGTAAAAATAAGGTAGATGGCTCTTTCAAATAATGGAACGATTAAATGTATTAATATCAAAAAGGAAACATATAGGTTCGAAAATTTGTCGCTAAAAATAAATTAGCATAGTTGTATAATGCACCTTCCTCGGTTTGGTAAGAGATCCAAGTTTGAATACCGGTGGCGCAACAATAATATATTTTGATAAAATTGATTGTATATATATATTTTTCTTATTAATATATTTAATTCATATTCGAAATAATTACGTTTAATATTTTAGCTTTCGCTAAAACGTAATGTTTAACTTAAATATAATATCGTAAACGCCTGCTATTCTTCCTTGTTTTATGTAGTTTATAAAATAGTATAATTTAAGATATGCTGTGTACATTGATACATTAATTATACGAACGTTCGTTACGCCTCGACACGGTCCCGCATCTCATAATTTTCAAATTATCTGTACACCACTGTATCTTGTTACCATTTTACCAAGTTATCCTACGATGAAGGGATGGTCACTAATTTTATTACTCGATACGAATTTTCTTTTTTCTCTAAGATAAACCAATTTATTATAATTTATCTTATTTATTTAAAAAACATTTAAATTGAGGCAAAATCTATAAATATTCTTCCGTAAATGTTCTTTCTGTACACGGGCTGTTTCTGTTTCTTTTAATAAAATGAAATTATAACAACGATGTTCTTAATAGGGTGGCCTCACACGGAAAAAATACAAGAGGTTGTAGAAAATGTTAATCTAACGATTCCTAAAATCACCAATAAGTATGGATCGATGACAATAGAATTTGTTTTTCTTATAATAAAAAATGAACTACCTGGGTTTTTACAAAAGAGCACGCTTTCTTCCAATTTAGAAGAAATTATTAAAAATAGGCTCTTACCTGTAAGAATGATATGAATTTTTTAAATGGTGACAGATTAATTGTTATGTTTTTGAATTTTTTAAATGTAACAAATGGATATAAATGTAGCTGCAGACAAACGTCTATCAAGACGTTTTGTGGGTCTGGTGTTAATTAAAAAAATAAAAATAAAATGAATGTAATAAAAAAAAATTAAACATCTTAACCAAATACAACAAAATGACATCAAAACAGAGTTCTAAAACCAATAACAGATTATACATTGATATATTTTACACGTAGATGTGTCTTTATTTACTTAGTGTAGATAGTCGAATGGCTATTATGTTTTTAAATGAGTATTTATTTATGTTTATATTAATACTATATTACTATACTAATGTTTATATTACATTTTTTTACATTAATTATATTTATATATTAAAATAATTACTAATGCAATTAGAAACCTTTTTATTTTAGGTTGTTTATAATGATATGGGTTAAAAAGAGTTAAAAAATCACTTGTTTTGGGAAGATACTACTTATATAATATATACGCATACTATATTATAATCATGATTCGAATAAAAGTTCTTTGGTGACACCTGGTTTATGACTCAAAATAAGACATGGCAGAATATTCAGGGATGTGTGTCTAATGTTTTAACCATGCCTGTCGTCTAATAAGCCACCGTGAGTCTAGATCCGAAAACCTAATGAGATCTTCGCTCTTAAAACCGAATCTGAGAGGAGTCTGCAAATAGTTTTGGGAAGCTTCTAGTTAAAAACAAAAATAGTTAATTAAAGTTAGGAAAAGAGTCAAATTTAAGTAATTATTATATGTTATATTATATTACATAATATAATATCAGGTGTACATATATCTGATTATTTAATTTCTTGTATTAATGAATTTGGGATAATTAAAATAGTGTGAAGGCTGTGTAAAGTAAAAGCTCGCCTTGAATTGAATCCGCGTGCAAATAACGGCATTTGTATACGATATTTCAGCACAATATTTATGTTGATTATAAATATGATTTATGTTAATTTTCAAAACAATTATTGACGTGTAATAGACGCCAAATTATGTCTGAGTGCCATGTTTATTTTCCGGTAGGGCGGCTTGTGGAAAAGTGAAGAAGAAATACCTCCTTTAATAATAATAAAATTAATGTATTGAGGAAGAATAGAAATAATTAACTTAGGGTATGAAATTAAAAATGGTACTGTAGAAGTACGACTTTTAATTTTTTTCGATTTCGATTTTCTACATTCTATTTTTGAAAAATGTTAATATTCTTCATGTTATTAAATTAAAAATATTGTTTTACGAAATAATATTATGTTAGTAACGTAAAAGAAGGCATAATTTAAAGTCCGCTTCAATATTAATTTAAAATTCAGATTTGCAAAATGTATCAGGGCAGGGGAGTCATCACGCGCGCATACAGAACCACCGCACGGCGCGAGCGAGATTAGTATTGCGTTTAGTTTGTATAAGCTTTAGATAAATTTTGAGAAAAATTGTGCCAAACACTTGCACAGTCTCATTTGTTATTTATAAATTATTCCCAAGCGAATTTTAAATTTATTTGTGCGTGGACTTAAATGCACATACTTTTGGGGTAAAATATGTAAAGTTTAATGCGTATATTTGTCAAAATATTGGTAGATCAGCAGGATATGTGTGAGCATCCAGCGCTCACGATACTTTTGAATTATAACGCGAAATGTGCGTGCATGTGTATGGCCAGAGCACGATAAACAATTATAGACAACTTACAATAGATTGATGTTTATTGATGCTTTAAACACAGTTACGTATACAAGTATAAGCAGTAAGAAGTCTACAACGTGAAGCGTTTATTAGTGAACTTGTCAGGAAGGCGGCTGCGAAAGAAGTGGCGCGCACAAGCCGGCTCTTTGAGCGGCTGCAGAGCGTTGTATTGTTGTCTGTTGAGGATCAGTACTAGGTGTGTTTTTGAGGTTGATGAGAGCCCCGTTTTGCACCCAGGTGATGCAGGGTGCATGCAGATTGTGGACGCGATAGACCTTCACATACTTAATATGTAATATATCAAATAAATATGTCATTTAGATTTTTTCGCAGATATTATAGTTATGCACAATTTTATTTATTGTATGGTGTCCATGACCCTGATATATTACCTTCAAAAAAATGTATTACTAAGGTCAAAACCAAATTGTAATCGTATTTTATAGCAATATGATTCCAAATATTTGTATGTAAGATACCTACATTAACCTTTCCTCTCCGATGATGTAAACTGAGTTGATCTTGCCCCTAATTATTTTAATATCTCTGTAAATATACCAAATACAGCGTTAATATTTTAGGTATTGCTCCGTAATATATTTATGTATAAGATACAATTATTACAATATATAATTATTTACCGTACGCAATAATAAAAAATGTTTTCTCCTATAAACTGATGTGATTTGTCAATACGAGTATGTGTACGTGCGGTGAGGTGCGACGGCCCAGTGCGCGGGTTTGGGGGTACCGGATGCCGGATGCCGATCCTCATTTTAGTGGCAGAGCGTGCGTTGCCGTAAAATTGCTATGCAGTATGGCAAACAAATAAAATTAAAATGAATATATATGTAAAAAAGAAGAAATAAAAAATAAAAATAAAAAGTTTGACGTGTTTTGTGCGTTTTTATGCTGTCGTGATGATTAATGTTTTTTCTCATTTTTAGCACTTTCACACAATACATGTAAATTATTCATATCTATCCGACTTGAAAATCGCAAAAGTCTTCGTGTACACTGAGTTTACAGCACCGGAACGCGCGTTTTTATTTTAGCAACGTATGGGAAAGGTTAATAGAATAACAATCAACTAATAAAATTCTTTTAAAAAATTTAAAAAGTAATCTATCGCTACTATTATATCTTACATAACTTATATTTTGTACACGCCGTATTCATTT
Source organism: Eubasilissa splendida (assembly GCA_031772225.1). Lineage (NCBI taxonomy): Eukaryota > Metazoa > Arthropoda > Insecta > Trichoptera > Phryganeidae > Eubasilissa > Eubasilissa splendida. The sequence continues at coordinate 22,209,774 of CM062847.1, forward strand.
ACATATTATAATACATATAAATTCAAGAACTGTACCGCAAAACTTTAATTGCATATTTACCTTCCGGCGCCAAAGTTTGTAGGCTTGTCAAGTTAAATTTTCTTACCTCGAAGTTTATTCGTTAATGGGTGATCGGGATATTTTGAAAAGATTATATTTTTCGGTATATTTTCACTTAAGATATAATCATTAATAAAGAAGTAAGACTCATTAGTATTAAGAGATTCTTTCGAATTCATGATGTGTAAGTATTTAGGCCTCGCTGAGAAAAGTGTGGAAAGCGAATAATGATCTACTCCATCTGGCATTCGTCCACAAAAAGAAAGCTTTCGTCACAGTTGAATGAGATGTGGTGGTGATTCTGGTAGAAGCAGCGGGACATCTTCAGGTACATTCATTTATTGACAAAATATCTACAAAAACGGAAATTTGAATATAAAAGTCAACGATCCCACGACAGTAACAACAGAGCAGAAAAAAAAAATCACCATGCTTACACGATATCACCAAAATTCTTCACATATGCCTTGGGAACTGTTTTTAAAGAACTGTAATGGGATGTAAAATGATTTAATATAAATAAAATCTACAATACAATAGGTCATAATATATGTATATATATATATATATTGTGACCATCGCATCCGGCATAGAATAACAATAATAGATGCTTGTTGACTTATACTCGATGTCATCGAGTGCAGGATAAATGTTTATTAAAAATAATTTGAAAACACTAGTCATAAGCAGTAACACCACACCTGTTACGACTGAGGATACTATCATAGAGGTTGTAAAATAATACAATTACTTTTTTTGTATTTTAAAATAAGGGAAAAGAAATAAGTTTCCAGCCGCATTAAACTAATTTAATAACTAAGTCCGATCTTTAATGGCCGAAACATGGGTGTTTAACGGATGTCTTTTGTCGGTGATGCCATACGGTGCTGAAACTCGAATAACGAAACAGAGGTCCGAAAACTCCAAGAGTCTTGCAAAGACGCATGGAAGATGGGCATTCAATGAAAAGACAGGAAAAGAAAAGTGTAGATAAGGGAACAGATAAGAGAAAACGATTTAATCGAACACTACAAAAATTTATTTGAAAAAAAAATTGACTTTGGTCGGGCGTTGGTCAACTGTTATTGAATCAAGACAGGCTGCCCTAAAATCCTCTGCACTGGTGAAATCATCGAACTGTGCGTGGCGGCGAATAACAAAGGACAAAATAGTGGGAAACAATTGGAAGGCTTTCATCTTTCAATGGATAGAAAACAGCTGATGATGAAGTGTAAATGATTTAATTTCTGCTGCATTCAGTCTACTTTAATTCCTCTGTTATTAGGTTTAGACTTCATTTCTATGCATCAGCGTTGGTACCGAGACTATTGTGAAATCGTCTATAATAGTTAATTACTCTATAAAATACGCTTAGTAGCAAAAAAGGGTCATGAAAATGATCATTTTTTTTATTTATTAAACAAATTATAGATATCTCATAGAGACGAAGATATTTATATTATATTATATGGGAAATATGGAAGTGTGGGATTACAGAGCTTACGACCTGTCTTCGGCTGCCTTAAGTGATTACTTTACACAATGTAACATTCACCATTCCACCCAATCAATCTCCATATCTATCAAAATTTTGAAAGTTGTATATATGTTACCGTATAGAAACACTTCAAGTATTAACCACAACTTCACTGTGGTCATCTATGGTCAGAAAATTTGATATTTATTTCCCTGAAAAACGACAGACTAATGAGAATCTTGTTCTTGAACATACTCAAACATTGTTGATTATTTATGTTTTGGAACTTCGCAAATTTCAAGTAAACGTATCCAGTCTTCCAAATCTTGGACAATGGTGTATGAATTTTTATTTTATTTAAACGATTCAAACGATTATAATTCACTTTTTTTTTTTATAAAATGAAGACAATATAATCAAATTATATCGTGAACTTCTTTTATTTTAAAGATTAACGAAGAAATAATTAATTTTTCGCGGATAGACCACCTGGTTCCCGTTGCGACTTAAAAATTTCTCTCATTTGATTTTTCATTAGGACTTACGAAGTGGAAGAAGGACAAGGGGGTATTCGAAGTCTTTGAATAATGTTTTTTTTGTGATGAATTTGAACATTTCCGATATGAATAGAAAATAATTCAAATGCATAGAAACTCATTTCAATGGGCTGGAGAAAAAACAACACATAGATTTGTTTAAGTTTCAGTCAGGTGATCGCATAAACTAGGCTCGCTCAGACATATAAGAATCCTCTTTAGACGAAATAAAAGAATTCCACCGTCACGATTTACGTACGAAAGCTCTGTCACGTGTTAAAGAATGAAAAATAAAGCCTAGGAAATTGTGCGGAAGAAAATATAGTACTGGATAAATGGTACTCCTGAGGAAGCTCGTTCGTGACGTTATTTCAAGAAAGGGAATCCTTTAAAAGCCGATCCGAGAATTTGTCAAGACGAGTCAAGCTTATTGGTAATAAAGAAAATTCATTCACCCTTTTCATTTCTATACTCAGGGTTGTTCATAATGCATTAAACTATTCTCAAAAATGTAAGTTTATTGCCAAGTACCGTCATCGTGTATTTAATAAATTAACTGAATTGTTGTTAATTCTTGTGTACAGCTCCATTTAACGAGAAACGTATCAAACTAGTATAGTTTAAGCTCTATTTAATGAGAAACAAATAAAACTAGTTAAGTTTAGTTTTTAGGCATTATTAATTTTTTAACAGGTGTCAAGCAATCAATTCAAACAAATAACTAACTTTGTAATAACCATGTTTATCAACTTTGTCGATACATAGTTAGTTAATTGTTTAAATTTATAGTTCAATAATTATGTTTAACCACAAAGTTAACCCTATAAATCATTAAAAATATTAAATGAATCAATTTAGAAAGATGTAAAAGAAAAATCTATCTTTGAAAAATATTTTGTTGTATCAGGATTCAAACCTGGACCTTTTCCTATTAGGCAAAATGCGTTACCAAGTTCACTATATCAACCGAACACGTTTTCGACAAGTCTTAATTAATCTTTTCAATTAATACACAAACAATTCAATTTTTAAAAGCAATCAACTTTATATTGTGATGAATTCCAGAAGCAACTAAATATTTTATAGATATATAATTTTTTTCTGTATGATCGATCTTATTGAAAATTCACAATACAAATGTGTTTTTATTAAAAATATGATATCGAAATATTGACAGTAGGATGGGTAGTTATTGAGAGGATATTAATGTTATTATTTTTTTACTACATTATTAATCCTAGTATACACAACCATTCATATTACCTATATCCGTGACCAGAGTCTGAGAAACTTTGATTTAGCTCGAAATTTTAGCCAGTGATTAGTGACCAGTCCCATAAAAAGTTATGAATTGTTTATGTTTTTAATACAAATTAAATGTATTAATTAGAAAGATCTACACATAAAATCAATTTTATCGAAAAATATTATTGTTGCTACCGGGATTCGATCCTGGATCTCTTCCAATCTGGGGAACGTGCATTAACCGATTATGCTATAGCACCACAGTGCATTGACGACATATATATATGTTACACTTTTCATATTAATAGATCTATCGTTCCATTATTTGAAAACAATCTTCTTTATTTTTACGGAAACTCAAATTGGAAGAGAGCTAGGTTGAAATCTTGGTAGCACCAACAATATTTATCGATAAAATTGATTTTATATGTATATCTTTCTAATAAATACATATAATTTGTATTAAAAACATCACAGACCTATATACCGAATAATTACGACTTCACAATAAGAATGTGTTCTCCTTAATAATGTTAATGTTTCTTCTATAATTATAGAGTAGGCTCATCAATTTAAACAACTTTTTCATTAAGTCAGGGGTAACTTATTAGTCTTTATTCCAGTGGTTTTCGAAATATGTCTGAACCACGACTCTACATGATTCAGGTCACGCATTTGTAAACAAATCATTTCCTTACGACTGAGGATCGTAAACTCTACGGGGCTCACCGTTGACTCTTATGACAGCATTTTTCAATTTTTCTTGGCGTCCTGCAGTTCTCAGCGCTGTTCAAGTAAAGAGTCTGTCGCGGTCTTCACTCGGTCGGTCTCTCCCTATGGATCTCACCACGTTGCCGACAACCACAAACTTCTCACGGCTATCGAGTCATCTGGTAAGATGCTCTAAGTATTGAAGAATTCATATAAGCTATAGTTGACAGTTTTATTTATTTTTAACTTCTACAGTATAAATTATGAGCCAAATTGCCTATGGTATTCTTGAGCACCATTTCTAAAAGTTGTTTTGTAATTCAAATTGTTTGTTTATTAGAACATAAAAATGATTTCCTCAATATCGAAATAAAATAGAGAGCCATATCACTTTAAAAAAATGGAGATTGCCGTTTCATCTTGATATCGAAATTACAAATATATGGTGTTGAAAATGTTCTTTTGTGAATTAGATTTTATGCTCATAGATTACTAAATCCATGATATTTGACAGGTGCTTAAACTAGCCATAAATAAATTAAAGTAATTCTGTTTACGCACACGTGGGATTACTTCGGATATTATTCGAAAAGAAACACGGTCAAAGGTGAAAACGAACCATTTAAAAGAAAAAGACATGTGTTATGTAATAGTAATATTTTTTGGTAAATTATTTATGCGAATGTCCGTTTTTGTGCGCAGAGTGTTAATTATATTTTCATGGCTCCGAGGCTGTGTAATGCTCTTAAGAGATATATTAAATATTCATGTGTATAAATGTAATTAAAAATTTAATTGAAATTTGTATCAGGATTATGAATCGAGTCACAATAAAAATTTGGTCGCTCCATAAAATTATTGAGAACATATAATCTCTTCGTATAATAATAATATTAATTGTGGAAAGATTCAGTAGGTCATTATAGGCTCGTTATAGGCTGCAGAACCATTGAAGAAAAATACACGCTCAAAACCTTATGCGGCAGATTTGTCACAACAGAGGTCCTCACATTTTGACATATATACATTTTTAATTGGTAAATTAATTAGTTAATATATGACAATAAATAATTAAAATTGTTAATATTATTTTTTAATGAAATCACATATTATTGTGAAGTTGCAATTTTAGAAAATAGTTCTTGGATTATTAAAACAAATTAATATATCACCTAGAAAGATACACAGAAACTTGGAAAGGTACTTAGAAAAATATACGTAAAAATCTAACTATCTAAAAATTGTATAGTTTCCAGCAGAACTTGAATCTGGAACATTCTACTGCCGGAAGAACGCGATTGTAAAGTGTTACCGTAGCGTAATTGGTAACGCATTCTACCGGTGACAGAACGTTTTGGGCTTAAGTACTGGTAGTAACTGTATATTTTTTCGGTTTCTAAGTGATTAATTTAATTTGTTTTAACATTGTTAATGATATAAAATTTTCTGTTTATTGAAGTGGCGATTCTTCAGTAACCTACTCGTATTTACTTTGGTTGGGATAAAATTAAGCTGCGGTACAATTTTAAGTTCCACCCAGAAATTACTTTATAAGTATAATATTTTAGAAAATAACATTTACAGTATTAATAGAAGAAAAAATAATGTTAAAAATTTGAAAATTTCTTCATTTCTTGTCCCAATTGTGAATAGTTTTTATAGTTTCCTCTTGTAATTTGATTATTGTTCTACATTAGATAAATTGAAGCAGCACACTAATGACCTATTTTGTATAATTAACAAGATCAGAAAACAATATTACGCTTTGAATTTCTTCATAAACATCCAGTTTGATTTCATTATTAAAAAACTTTTCTAAAAGATTACAAAATAGCATTAACTATAATGTAAATACAAAACAGCTAGACTAAAGTCGACAAACTCAAATATATCAGAGTGGAATTCTCTAGCGACGGGAGACAGGAAATAGACAGAAAAATCGGGTCTGCTAGTGATGTTTTACGTTCTCTTTATAGTGCTGTCATAAAGAAATCCTAATTGAGTGTCAAAACCAAACCGGCTGTTTTTAAAACGGTGTATAACTTTAATGTGTAGTCATCAAATATGAACTCTTACGGAGAAAGTTAAGTTAAGAATCCTGGCTGCCGAAATGTGTTGGCTAAGTAACATTATTGGGCCAAATGAGAAATACTGAAATAAGGGAGGTCCTGTGGGAGATGTATTTTCCCAGCAACTCCGGAGGAAAAGCGATTGGTGGGCACAATAGCAATAAAGACTGTAGATAGATTGGGTTTTGATTGGTCAATAAGCACCGATGCGGTGTAAAACAGAAGAAGATGGAAGCAGCGCTTTGGCAAAACTTTGGCTAGAATTAGAGGATGAAAAAAATGGGCTAATGACGATGATGACAAATACAAATATTTCAATTTCATTTCGGGAATGTTAAATTAAAATAAAATTTCCTAACATATCATTTTATTTTCTCCATCTTATTCGCATTTTATATGGTTTTGTAAAAAGTATCGCAAATTTAACGGTCGACTGTTTATTTTATTTTTACTGAGTAGTTAAAAACCTCGTATTCTAGAAAATATATTCATATACATGGTATAACGTATACTGTTATAAATAAAGCATATCTTTGACAATTTATTTGGTAAATCAGTTTGAAAATTCAGTCTTTCATTTCTTAAAATGCCTACTTAATTATAAGATTTAAATATTAAAATAAATTCCCTAAATGAGAAAACCAGCCACCCAGAGGACAATATTTAATTTATTTTGAAAAAATGACAAGAAAATAATCTTTGTTACTTTTATGTCCATGTTGACCTCTATTCTATACTGTTTATTAATATTTTTTAATATAATTTATGTTTCTTAGGATAAGTGTGCACGGATGGGATTTGTTTTAAAACTCCCGTAACGGACAATACAATATAGGTTGAATTTGTACTCTGGTTTCTGAGAACTCACTTTATAGCTAGCTGTTGTTCATTTTCTATTGTATTATATTCGCAAAGCAGAATAATCAACTGACGACATCGCCAAATCTTCACAACGCGAGAGAAAGTCCCGTCTGTGTACCAGACTTTTTGATTTATGAACATATTATTAAAGTGTCACTTCTTTTTGCTTGCTTTTAATAATTTTCCTAGAGTACCTAATTATTGCCGATAGTTTATAGACATATTTATATATGTCTGGTTATTACTCCAACCTAGAAACTTCACTTCTAATTTTGTAAATAATTATATTATATTATATAGGTTTTATTTTATTTTATTTATTTATGAGAAACAAACAATACAAATATATAATTAACTTATAAAGTGAAAACTTTTAAAGTAAAAATATAATATAAATTAGTAAACTAAAAAATAGTACCAACATACTAATAAAAAATAAACAAAAAGTGTTTTTACACTGTTTAATGAGGATGGTGACGGGATGGGAAAGAAAAGATAATTTGATTGTTGCATTATACATATGCCTAAACTCATATATATATACATATGCATACATACACACATACACATATACAATTTATGTCAATAGTTATAAAAAAGTTGGCGTAGTTTAATTTTAAAAGGAAGTAATTTATCGTTAAGGTTATTAGAAGAATTTACTATATTATATTTTAACATAGAGCGGGTCATGAACAATTTTTAAGTACAGTGAAACCTCGTTTTTACATTTTTGAAGGGACTGATAAAAAAAAACGTAATTAGAAGAAAAACGTAGGTTGGGGAATAGAAAAATATCTTTATTTAGATAATCACGCAAATCGGTTTAATACATATTTTTGTGCTGGTTTACAGCTCTTTCGATCTTATAAATTAATAAGAAAGTCTCGTCTTGTACATTTTTGTGCCAGTAAAGTAGCTTTTAAGGTCCTCAATATGCCTCATAGCATCTTCTTTTGTTGGAATTGGATGGAGAGATCTCCAAATCAACACTTCAAGATTCCACGCAAACTGATCTATACACCACAGAGTGCCTCTTCTTGAAATGAAATTCTTGAAATCCAGCCATTTGATGTAATAAAACCTTCAATATTTAATCGAGACCGTTAATGGACCGTTGGCTGGCGTATTGCTGTAACGCGAGTTGGCAATCATTCTTTAAGAATTTCTTCCATTTCATCGTATTTTGAAGATCGTATGTACATGCGTTTTTTCGTCGCACTTTTTTCAATTAATTCGTAATTTTTTATTATCATAGCCAAAGTTGTAATAGGTATGTATCCCCAAATCACGCGCGAGCGAAACACGTGAACCAACGTGTTTTTCACTTTTTCGAGAATGTTTCTTTTCTCTTGAATCGATAATGTTTTTCTTTGCTAAGACATTATTGGAAGGGATTTAACGAAAAATTAAAAGAAATAAATAACAATGTAAATTGAAGTTGTATGTACACGACCGACATGTTTAAAACACAAGCACAGATTAACTAAATATACAGTCTGCCTGCCTCTGATTCGCTGAATTTCCCACCAATTGCATCGTATTACACGACTCGTGTTACCTTGACCATAAATAGAAACAACATATTTCTGCTTCCTAATATTGATTTCAAATATATTATTGCGCATTTAATTAAATATGTTTTATAAATTTATTTGAATTTTAAATATATTTTGTTAATTGTGGGAAATAAAAATCTTAAAGCGGGTATTAAATGTACTAATAAAATGGGATTGTAAAAATTGAACGCAAATACCGGGAAAACGTGAATTCCGGGCACGTAAAAACGGGGTTTCACTGTAATTTGTTCTGCCAAAATTTTGATGTAATAGATTATTTGAGCGTGTTAGGTGTATGGGTCAGTTTAATGTTATATGTTCTAATAAATAGGGCCAGTCAACCAAGTTTTTTATAAAATTTTATTGAGGTACCGTTATAGGTTCTTGATTATTTCATTGTAGAAGGATATTAAAATAATGTATTTTGATTAAATGGAAATTTTGTTATTTTCCCTTCATTCCCTTCATATTTTTATTAAATGCATTATTATTTTAATTTAAAAAATAAATATTAAATATATTTTACATTGAAAATTTATAATTTTTGTTCTATATATCGTGTGTATCAGAAAAATATTTTATCATAATTTTTTTTCACGTAACATGATAAATCATAATTTGTGCTGTTCTTTTTTCAAAACACCTTATTAAGTACAATAGTTTGAAAAAATTAATATTATAAATAATATATAGGTATATTTCAATTCAAGTATTTCCTGTAGTGAACATATTTTGATTCACAAACAAAATAAAAAAATATTTATAACTCTTCAAAGGAAACGTACAGAAGAAGAAAATGTTTGGAAAAGTTTAATATTTCGCAATCAATTCACTATTCAGGCATCTTAAGACATATCTTATCTACAGATTTTGATTTCTGAGGCGCTTAATTAAGGCATCCCGGGATTTAAAAAAAATCAAGAAACATAGTTTTTATTCGTTTTTACAAATCAATACTATAAAGAAAAAAAGTAATAATAACAGATCTAAAGAAAAGATTTCTTGTGTTCAGAACTGGAGTAGCGTGTATCTACAAATTATATCATTAACAACCAAGGGCGTGCAGCGCATACAAGCAAAAAATTTGTGCATTACTAAAATTTCTGGAAAACAAATATAAATTAAATAATCTAAAATATGGATCGTGAACTTATATTAACGGATTTATTACAATTAGCGCTATCTGTGTACCAATGAAAACTTTAATGGCTTAGTTATAAAAACCGCTGTAGGCGTAGCGCTAGTAGCTACAATGCGGCAATTGTAGCTATTCACATTACTGTCTTCCATTTTTAAGCTAGTGTATTACTCATATAATTAGATATTAACTGAATTGAAAATTCCTTTCGGTTGATCCGTTTTTTATGGTGTCATTACTTATGCTGGTTTTTTTTAACAGAATAACATTTGAAAGGCTTACAACTGCGTGCAAATCATTGAAGTGTCTACTTCCTCTTTTACTAATTCGCGAAATCTACTATCTTACTGTTTTTAACGTGTTGATTTCATGATCGTTTTTCGCATTTGGTGCATGGATTTGTATTTGATTTGGGAAAAACAAAAAGCAATTGACAGAACGTTAACCTTTAATAAAAATAATTATTACGTGAAGGATTTTCAAACAATAAAATAATCATGTTCAGTCGTAGAAAGTGTTCTTAAAAACGTCCATACATTTTTTATATGAGTAAGAAGGTATTATTTGACATTAAAAACACTATTAATAGTACTCGTATAAACGACGGATTCATTTTGTCTAAAGACGTTGGTTAAATAAAAGTACATATATTATATTACATATTTTATATATGATTGTACAATATCATTGGTAATAGCATAAAGTAAATCTATACCTACTGCACGCCACCGCAAACAATATATATTTAAAATTTAAAAATATATATGCACAGTGTGCAATAAAGATAGACATTAAAAAATCGTTTTTCACGAAAGAGTAGAGAGAAATGGTATACAGTTTTGAAAAAACAACGTATTTTAAAAACATACGAAACAATAAGTTGTATTTAATATATGTTAAAAAAAACGTAACAAAAAGAGGAAATTTCAAAATTTAACACAATATTACAAAGAAGAAAGCAGAATGCTGTTAGGAAATTAAATTAGGGTTCTTAAATATTTAATTTTACTTTTGAAATCATTACAATTTTTATTATATGCTATGCTGTTTTTGTGTTTAGTTTCGTAATTTTAATATTTTTCGGATATCCTCGGTCTGATGGTTTTAGGAAGAACTTGTGTTGAAGTGTTTTAAAGGTACTCTTAGTGCATTAGAAGTAAATAAATTTCTTTGTAGAATTTATTAACATTTGGTACATTTAGTTCATGAATAATTGCGTTGATCGAGAAATTCCAGGCTTTTCTAAAATAACTTACTATTAATTTTTGTTCTAGCTCTTCGACGTGGATAATTATAAAATAAAATGACATATCATAGATTGAGTCAGAGCAAAACATCAATCGATAAAATGTTTCGAATTCTTAATAATAACATTAAATAATTTACATAGCGCCATTTTCACAAACAATTTCACCTCAACGGTACTTACGCATAAACTGTATAGCCCTACACTACCATTTTTAATTAAAAAATGTCATTTGAATTCATGTCTTTGATACACTGTTCATAATGAGGAGAACAAAGAGTTCCACGCTTTTGTGTCTGCCACCACAAATGCTAGTTCACTGAATTTAGACTTCTGGCAACGGCTGGACGGTTTTACCTGAGAGTTTAACGTCTACCATTCAAGTTGTCTGGGAAGCAGAACTCTTGAAGATACAGAGGCGTCACGTTGTGTTGCCGTGTACAACAACTAGCACAATTTAAATTCTATTATTTTAGGGAAACGTAACCAATGTAGTTCACTTAAAAGAGATGTTATGTAAGAGAATTTATAAGTTCCACGGGTGATGTTGAATTTAGAAATCGCATTAATAAAAAAACTAATATACAGACGTCACAACTCTACAGAAACAGGGTTGTTTCGAGTCTTGTCTTAAAATATAACACTCACTGACTCGGGGCATCTGATCCTGTTCGCTCTTATATGTATACGCTATACGTTTGTTCTTTCAATTTTAGACTATTATCAGTTACATCTCTAATTTTTTTTAATAAAACTGCAATTTAATGTTAGATATCATATATTAAATATTTTGGGTTTTGCTAGTAAACATCACCGATATCCCAGCTATCCCAGCTATCCCTGAGCAGAAACTCACATGAAGGTCAAAAAATATATAAAAATTTCCTGACCTTTAATAGGTTAACTTGAAAAGCGATATCTGGTAATAAAATGCGGAATAAGACCAACTGGAGGGCAAAGATATACAAGAAGAACAAAGAAGGTACAAATGTTTGCTCGCAGCAGTTGTCTTCCCACGAACAGGATGCCTCAGAACTTGTGAATCCACGGTTAAATTGTTCAGTTACCTGAGAACCCACATTCATAAAGGACTGTCTTCCTCGGATACGAGGGACCATATAATAACAGATATCCCAGTGTACATGTAGTAATTAAATGTATTCTGAGAAATTTTCAGCAGAAGGCATATATATATGTGTGTATGTATGTAACTATTTCTCACTACATACTGTAACATATTTGCTATTGTCTGAAATTTTCAGCAAAAGGCAAAAGGCATATATATGTTATTTTAGGAGAACACATTCTTATTGTGAAGTTTTATGTGTTCTCCTAAAATAATAAAGTTGTATCAATATGTCCAAAATTTAATAAAAATGAATTGATAATTCTGGCGTCTGCTATCAGTTTACTCAAAGGTATTTGAGATTCTGTAATAATAAGGTAGATGGCTCTGTCAAATGATGGAACGATTAAATGTATTAATATCAAAAAGGTAACATATAGGGTCGAAAATTGTCGCTAAAAATAATGTCGCTGTAGCTTAGTTGGATAAAGCACCTTCCCCGGTTAGGAAAGAGATCCAGGTTCGAATCCCGGTGGCGCAACAACAATATTTTTCGATAAAATTGATTTTATATGTATATCCTTATAATTAATATATTTAATTCATATTTATTTTATATATATGTGTGTATGTATGTAAGTATTTCCCACTACATACTGTAACATATTTGCTATTGTATGAAAAATAAATTTTATGATGGCGTAAGAATCCAACTGATAAATTTAATTTTAATTTCGAGCTTATTATCGTTTAATAAATATTTGTTCTCTTATGGATGGAAAATTATCATTTCTAGTTTACTAATTAATTTATCAATATTTTAGTCAAATAATGTTTTCTAGATAATCACTAATTTGGCATTAATTTTTCGAACTAGCCTCTACCATTTACTGCAATAGTGACTCGTTTATTGCAAATATAATAGTATATTTCCATAAATTTCAAAATTTTACCTCACCGAAGAAGTCGTAATCGATTTTCTAGTGAAACCCGAAAAACTGATATAATTTTTTTTAATACGCCAGCTATCACACGAAACTAATATTTAATTGTACATTGAGAAAATGCTGTTAATAGTATTTAACTGATTATACACAAAATAAAAATTATATAATGTAACTCCCGTATAGCCAGCTTAATCAAAAAATTTCATTTCGCATGAATTTAAATGTAACTCATATTGAAAGAGATTTATACAGGGTGAATATTATGTTCCAGGCCGATTTTATTTGACCGCCATATTGCTTTGGTAAATATTTGTTAGTTTGCGTTTAATAGTCGTACAGAGTAATTAATTACAATTTATAATAAAGTATTTAACGTCTCAAAAATGTGTTGAAGTCAATAAAATATTTTATCTAAATAATAACGGAAATTAAATAAATAATTCACGCCTCCTTCCTTCTATTTTCATAGTACAAGCGTTTAAAATTGTTTGAATATTATGACTTTATTTTTTTTTTAAATAAATAAATTACAGTGTGTATTACTTAGATAAATAAAGTGAAATAATCTAAAACGTATCTTATGAATTCAAAGTTAAACAATTAACTCAAATACGCATCACCTGATACATCGTTATATTTAGCCTATTAAAAATAATAAATACCATTTATACATCTATTAAAATTTGGTTTGCTAATTACTATTACTCAGCTAAAATTCAATTTTTAGTCTTCAAAAAATACTTGTTTTTCTTTCTCCTAAAAATGGGCAATTTGTAAATAGATGTTTGTGGCATTAGGCCATCGATGCAGGACTGTATTTTGAAATTATTTATTAAATAAATATATACTTTTACAATATATTACAGTGTGAATTACTTAGATCAATTTTTTAGGTTAAAATGTCTTTAATATTCAAAATGCATGAGAATTTAATTAATTTTTATTCTTTAGTACTACTAGTACAGTTACTAACTATTAATTTATTTTACTAATATTAATGTCTTTAAAACATTTTTTTTAATACAACACCCTCGATGTTTGTTACTTTGAATTTTCCGAGAGTTGTGTCCGCGCACGTGTTTTGAGTTTCCGTAAAATGACACACTGCAGCAGGCTACACTCAGCCAACCATTTACGACATTTATTTCCCAGATATAGGGGTGTAAAGTTTTCATTGCAAATTGAAGGAAATTGTCCCGTATCATATTATTAAGATATACGATGCGCTTTATGGCTGTTATTAGAGTCGGCTTTTCTCGTCGATTAAGTACGGTCGGCGTGTTGAAATATGTCCCTTACTTTCCACATATAACTATTTTTACTACGCATCAAACATGATTGGATGCACAATGTACATACACCTTATATTTTATTTGTAAAATGGTTCCATTCACCTTCACAATATACATTTTGATAGTAGAAAAGAGAAATATTTCTTGGTCGATACTCGGAAGAAAAATAATAACTAACAATTGTAAAAAAATCATTATATGCAAATAAATGATATAATTTTGTCATCGCTTATACATGTATTAAAAATGTAGTGCTGTTGTAACGATATAATAAATAATGGGTCGCTGATATGATTTAGTCACGCGGAACGTACGAACGAGGAGATGATGATAAAGATAATATATTATATAAGGCTATTGTTGAAAGCAACAGAAACAGAGGGCGCCTGCGGAAAACCTAACAAGACTACATAAACCCAGTATTGAAGGACGGACCTATTAAAAATTTCAAAAATCGAACAACGTGCATGAGAAAATATATGAAAGTGGACCAGGCTAGAAAGGTAGTGTGCCAGGACAGAAGAGTGTGGCGTTCTATCTTTTCTACCTATATCTGTGTCGTGATGACTAGTTAGTTAGTATTTTAGGAATCTTCGTGTTTGTGCCTGTTTTTGTTAAATTCAGGTCGATAATAATAATCACTAAAGCTTTTTTGGCGTAGACTATTGAACTTTGTATTGCATTGTGCATCTATAAATGTTCCTTTCTAAATACACGTATAGGTGTAGTATCATTAGATTCTAAAATATGGTTCATATTTCTGTTATCTTTAGTCTTACCTAGGCAACAAATTCCTTCTCGCGATTGAATAAAAATGATAATAAATATCCTATTCAAATTTGAAACATTTATTCCACTAGTTCATACATAAATAGCTTTCATCTTATATGAACGACTGTGGAGCTTATTTTCAATAGAATCTTATTATTTTCCTCTAAAATGTAAATAATTAGAATAGATTTATTTTGGTTCTGCAGCACTGAGTTTGTAGCGAGAGGATTCGAAGCGTATAGTAAGATGACTAATCAAATCTTTAATACTTTAAATAACAGTTTTAAACGAGTTACAGCCGGAATTGTCTCCAAAATATATATATTTTACTGATTAAATTATTTCTTGGTTTCGTTATATTAAATTGTAGATTTTGTGGATTTATGGACCATAGCTCTTTGAAAAGTCCAATGTTAAGTTTGCATTTATTCATATATTCTTAAATTTATTTATCATAAAGATATTGTGATATTTAAATTAAAACATTTAAGGTTTGATAACGATTGTTTTATGAGTCATTAATTTTTTATTTAAATATTAGTCATGAATTTATTTTATTTTTATTAATTCTACGATATAACTTAATAAATTATTAAATGCATTCCATAAATTTCCCTACGTGTCACCGTATACGTCAGTGCAAAGGGACCCACCCAAGCATCCCTTCAAAAAGCTCCATAGTGAACCGACTAGTGCCAGCTCAGTGCACATCGGTGACCGTTATTGTTTCACGAAAACTTTAAAATTTGCAATGTTTAATGCAAAAAGGTGCATTTTATTATCTCGTATAGCATAAAAATGAAATAAATCATTTTGATTCGTATTTTACTCCGTGACCAGATTTGATTGTGATCCAATTATTTATTTTTTTAAATAGAGAAGCAAACACGGAATACATGTCGCATAAATATTTTTATTATTTTCAAACTAAGCTAAACGCTTGTGCTATGAAAATAGGACTAACTTGCGGGCCTCCTGGAACGAGGCTCAAATTACCGACCGATGGATCAACCATAAATGATCAGATAAACCACAAGACTAACAAGCTACTCATAATTTTAGCCTATTTTAAAATCATAGTTCTAGCTTCAAAATTACGTCAAGAGTAATTTTGGAAGAATAAACATATAAGTATATTGCACAAATCTCTCTATTGTCTCGGTGCCTACCTTCATAAATCTTTTTGTTGCATGCAGCTATGAAATAAGCAAAAGTACGAAAACGTTTGTTGTACGTGCATCACCATTAGAGATTCCAACTATTCGAATGTCGAATAGTATAACTAAAAATATTCGAATAGCTTCTAAAGTATGAAATTAATTTTTAATATTTCAAATAAATTGGATTATACGTAAGTACATCAAAATTTATAAGAAAACGAGCTAATTTACCATAAACTGCTTATTTATTGTAGTTTTAAAAATACGTATTTAAAAAACAACAACGCATTTAAATTTGTTTTTAATTTTGTTTTTATCGTCGCTGCAGTTGAAAATTCTCGCTCAACGTTGACGTTGGCTTAACTGGTAAAAGTGTATTAAATAGTAGGTCTAACGTTTTTGTCCTATTTTTTAAATTGTACAAATGTCTATAATATTTTTTTAGATTATTTGCACAAACATTTGTAGTTTCTACGAGGGATAAAATGGTGCTTCTTAATTCAGTCTGAAATTCGGACGTCGATGAACTCTTTGAACAAGCGACAGGTATCTCTTCCACGTCCGAATCAGAATCCTGAGAATTGTTTAACATTCCATCCATAGAAATTAGTACGAGTACTATTCGATTATCTGCACAAATATTCGAGTATCGAATAGTAAAAAAAGGCTGAATATATTCATTATATTATATTATATCCCGGTGGCGCAACAACAATATTTTTCGATAAAATTGATTTTATATGTATATCTTTCTAATTAATATATGTAATTCATATTTAATATATTTAAATATCCATGTTGGAATCTCTAATTACCATACCTATATCTTATCTAATTCATTGATTTTCTTGAAATTCCATTTAAAAACGCTTTTCCCACTTTGCAGAATAACTTGAATCTTACCTAAATGAACTGACGAGAGCAAGCAAACTGCCGGATTAAAATTAATATACAGATATTCACATTATGAATTCAATTTAAAATGGTTTTACATGGTGTGAACCTAAAATTAGTTTTATCATATATATACATACTTCGATCATCGCTGCAGATGGAAGACTTCATATAAAATAACAAAACTATGCTAAATATTCAATTTAAAGACGTTTATTTGACATACAGATGAAGGAAAAATTATTTTCAGAAACCGATTGGTGTATTAAATTTAATTCATAAAAGTGGCTAAAAACAAAGTTATAAATAATTTATAATAAATATTATATTTAAATTCACACGCCACTGTCTCTTAAGAAAAGATTCTCTGGCCTGTGTATTCTTCCAATCCTTACAGATGATGATGTAAAACTTGGAAGAAAAGAGATAATAAGTTTAGAAGGGTAGACGAAATTATCGAAATATTGTCAAAAATTGAAACAAAGAGTTAGCCAGAGTTATGGGTAAACCTTCACCCAGGAGTGGATTAATTATGACAAGATGATAATGAATGCATTATCTTTAAATGATAATGACTGCTTGCTTGATAACCAATTCTTTCAAGAATATAAATATAACAAAAATCGTTTTATGTTTAATTTTAATTAGTTTTTTTTTTAAATTAAAATTATATATAATGTTAATAATCCTCATCTCAACTCATGATATTTTTATCCAATGATCTATGAGAAATTCATCAAAATTAATTGAACCTTTTTTTTCAATTGAATTTCGGTACAATATTTCTTCACAATATTTCTAAAAAAAATAATTACAAAAGAGAATAGTAATATTCCTGAACCCTCTGTTGTTATGAAACGATTTTATTAAATTAAAATTTATTTTTTTCTTTTGTAATTAAAACGACGAGATGTGGTCATTATATTTTTGCTAAAAGCCGTTGAAAATAATGATTTTGTTTTTCTTAAACATTTTTAAAGTTTCCATTGTTCTTATATTTACCTATTAGAAATTTTGTTTTATATTATACGAAATAGGTTTTAGAAAAATGTATCCGAATGAATGCAATATTATTGAGAGAAATCTTTTTAAATTTATGTATATTATTATTTCAATTCTATGGAGTATATACATAGAGTATATATAATACATCTTTAAACATAATCAGTAATTATATATTTATTTATTTTTTCTTCTCTATGAGAGTTGGAGACTCGTATATAGAGAAGGAGTATATAATTTATGTGTCTGTTAGTCTGTATACATATTTTTTGGTTTCGGATACAAATTTATAATAGTCTGTAATTTTTCTAATTGTAAGGGGGAAATTATTAAAGAATTTGATGCCTAGATAAATATATCCCTCGAAATTATTTGAACTCTTCACAGATCGTCGACGTAATCCTTAAAAAATTTCCCCAGCCCTTTTCGCACTCTTATAATATCTAATTATCCAATGATTCTTCCCACAGCGTCTCTTTAGCCTCCGTAATCCTAACCTAATCGATGTAATCCTTAAAAATTGCTGTTCCCTAATAACCATTCCTACATACTTAGGTATTTTATTAATTCGTTAAATATACAAGAAAATTAAAACTAGAATTAATTTTCAAAACATACTTTAATTTCTCTCTAAGTGTCTCATGATGTTAAGAAATAAGTATTCATGCAATATTGCAATTAAAATAAATCCATGTCATATATCCATTTTGCTCTTAAATTTAAATTTATTACGGAATTAGTGCACTTTGAATATACATTGGAAGCGTCAATGAAAGATGAACAAAAACATGAATACTTATGTGAAATTTATTTGTTTGTTATAAAAAATTATTTCTTCTCGGTGAACAAACTATAGTTACGCTTACATATTAATAAGAATAACGTGAACAAGCTGTAGATATCTGTGTTAATATTTTACATTTTTATATTAACAAGTGTGACATAGGCACGTGGTGCACTGTCTCGCCTGTATAATATAATAGTGTGTATCGACTTCCTCTACACATATGTGAAAATAAAACACATGTTTTTTTTATTCTACGCATTTTATTTACTTGAGACGCGTTATTACCTATATTAAAATATCATTAGTATTGAAACAGAATGGATACTTAGAATATTTAGAAGCATTCAAAAATTTATGGAAACTTCAGAATTTCAATGAATAATGTTGTGATTTTTAATCTCATGCAAATAAAATTGTATATAACTATCCTCCACTATAGATATAAATGCAAATAGTTGAGTTAAATTGTTAGATTGATAATGCCCTTACAAGGCAAAACGCGTTTCACATAAATTTAACGAGTAGAATAAAAAACAAGTATTTTATTTTCACATATGTGATTATGGAGTTCTTCAAACTTACCTTGGAAATAGTAAAAATTCTTCTTCGCCAGTTGATTCTAATAGTTGAACTTTTACCTCTGACTAGTTATTAGATACTTTTATATGGATTTTGTTATTAAAATTTGATTCTTATTTTTGTATTGTGGTATTTGTATTGAATTTACACGATAGAATAGAATATGAAATCAGTGTGTAGCTAAAAAAAGATTTCTAAAAGTTAGATACTTATAGGTGAATAAAATGACTATGCTTTCATATTTAAAATATCTTCGTTTGTTAATTTTCCCATTCTCTCATTTTCTTCTGGTTTATAAATTCATTTATTTTGATCTTAGTCGGCTTGTACAGATTTTATTTTGTGCGTGACTCCACACAATGGCAGATTCCGATTGTGACGGGAAACCAAACGGAATCAAATATGAATGACACCCACGGGGAAGGCTTCAGTATTGCTGAGATTTCAATCATTTCTCTAATTCAACTGTGTTAAATCGTAAATATTAAATCCATTCGTTCCAAATGCTGTCATTTATTGATATCTATTTTAGGTGCTTTACTCCTTGTCACCAGGTCTGGCCACTACCTAACCAAATACCTAATAAATCAATTATCATAGATTATGAATGCTTGTCATATTTAGAAAATCTATTTTATTTGTAATCTATTAATTATAATGTTTTGGAAGATTGTCATAAAAAATCAGATTTTTTAAATTCGTTCGTTAAATTAATTATTATTGTCTCTTATTTAATAATAAATTTCTTCAAATGTTAATTTGATTGTTTAATCAATCAAAGTACTTTTTAATTCTCTTAGACAGAGCGGGCCTGTCATGCGTTAGATTATTTGATCAATTGATTTTATAAACAAATCAACAAATTGTAATATAAGTATATGAAATATGAAATTAGCAGGTTATGTATACCTTTTAATTGTTTTTCTTTACCGGAGTTATTCTGTGAATACATTCATACTTCTCAGAGAAGATGATTGGACTAACAACATATTTTTATTATTTTAACGGAAACAAAGCAAAATAAGGATCCAACTTCAATTTCAATTTGTATACTTATTTCTGAAATAAATTAATAATTTATGTAATACAATAGTCTATATATATGTGTAATTAAAATTATCTTATTTATTAATAATTTTTTAAAAATTTCCAACATTTTTCATGCTTCCTTAATTGTTTGCTGCTCTATTAATTTTGTTTATTCGCAAAAATGTGATTATTATATGACCACAGACATAAAATCTACGCAAAAAAGTTATTTATTTATTTACCATATAGCGTAAAATGAGTGAGAGAAAAATATTATTGGTGAAATGTAATATATAATAATATGTATAATAAAATTATAATAGCAAAAGTTAATACCCATATAAAATATTTTATTTATTGTTATTGTGTTTAGTTTGTAGAACTCCATGTTTATTTTTATAAAATTTAAAAAATCTAATTTTAATAAATATTATTATTGAGTTCTGCTAGTTTGCGTAAAGCATTATGTAAATGTTACAGCTGTTTCGGCTTTTAAGGCAATTTTCAAACAGTGGATAAACCACGTACAATCGACTTATTTAAATGATTTTAGTTACCCCTTCCTCTATGGGTAGTTGGATGCTTTCGGTGAAGACGACGTATAATAACATTATTTTTCTCAGGGGCACTTATTACAAATTTTCCCCATTTATGCAATGCTTGCTAATGGCTTTATTGTTATAAAATTTTATACTAAGCTTAATTGTCAATTTTTCTCATTTAAATATTTTACTAGCAGTACTTTGTAATAATAATAATAAAAAAATCTTTAGATGCAAATAATATATCGAAAAAAATGTACGATTTCAGTGGTGAAGAGAAAATGGGTTAAAAATTGAAAGGTTTGTTTGACGTAATAATCCATTCTGACAGGAATAATTTAAAAATAACTAATATGTAATTGAGATTTGTGTGAATGGCAAAAAAAATAATATTTTGGGTTAAAGATGGTTTTATTATTGGAAATTAAAAATTAGTTGCTAATTAAAGGTATATCCGATGGTTTATAGCTACTGTCAGGTTAATTTGAGATTGATTTTAAACATTTGAAAAGTGTAAAAGTATAAATTATTTGAGATACTTAACGTTCATCTAGGACGATACAGCATTCAGTAAAAAAGTAAGGATGGACAAATAGTTGGACAATTTTTTTTTAAATATTTAAATTCTATCCATGTCGGTCCCTCACAACTGAGGATCACGATCTCTAAAACTCCTGCCTTCTTGACTATGCTTCTCCACTTTTTTCGACTTTCTGCAGATCTTAGGGCTGTCACCAGAGAAGTTCCTGTTGCCTTTTCCACTTGGTCGGTCCAACAGGTGAGGGATCTACGTCTTCCTCTTCATCCTTCGACGTGACCAAACAAGCTTCTCCAAGTTATTTCACTTTCTCGCGTGATGTCCAAAAAGTTTACGGATTCATCTCAGGTTGAGAGTCTGTCCTTTATCTTCAGTTCCTGCAGAATGGAGACATTCGTGCGCCTCACTATCCATGGTATGCGCAATATGTGTCTCCAGCACCACATCTCAAAGGTAGTCAATCCGTCTTCTCTTCTTTGGCTTCAAGGTTCATGATTCCATACCATATAAAAATTGAAAAAATATTTCAAATAACTTTCCAATACAAATATTAATAAATTATTTAAAAATCACAGAACAATTTTTGTTACAATGTTTGCCTGAAATCAAATAAATAGGCGCTATACCTAAATTGTCTGTATTCTGGCAGAAATCAATTATAAAAATATATTGGTGGAACAGTGGAACTATAATAAGACTTCTGCGCTTGTTTTGCATAATATAATACTAATACGGTTTTCGAGCGCTCGAGAAGTAGCTAACATCACTGCAATAACGTTTCTATGAAGCGTCTCGACATGGACTCACCAAAAATGTTATTGTGTTTATACTATATACTCCGTATACTTATATTATATACTCTGTAACCGACAAAGGTAACGAGCCACCCTGGGTAGATATGCCATGTAAGCCTTTCAGCTAGATCTGAGAGCAAATGAAGGGTACAGGCAAATAACAGGGTATGTCCTAATGAGTTAATCAAGATAAAAACGCAATTAAAAGCACAAGTTGAAAAGCATAAGTTTTTTTATTGAAATGAATGGATATAAAAACTTTTACTTAAGATAAATTGTTACTTAATATTAGGCATATTTTTGGAGGTTTCACTAGTTTAAAACAATCTCAGGCATATAATACGAGGAAAAAAATAAGAAATGTCCAATTATTCACAAAGATAAACAAGGAATATCCAATTTAGTCTTCAGAATCTCTGGCTTTAGAGTCACATTTTAATGTTTTATAAAATAATTGTGTCTCCTTAGCACAAAATGCCATTAAACATATCAAATCTTTATGTTTAGCTTGACTAATAGGCAGAAAATCTTTATCAGGTAGCATAAATTCGTTTTCAGTGGAATGGTTACCATTTTTATTGAGAATCTGTGTTTTTTCCCATGTCCATTGTAGTTTTGTCTGTGCAATATTACTAGACCATGATCTCTAAAATCTACCACTTATCTTTTTTTCTGTATAGTAACCATACTCTTCTTCATAAAATTTTCAGACAGAAACTTTGACCATTCTCGTGGACCAATTTCAATATGTTAAGACCTATATCCTGAATAATTACAACTTCACAATAAGAGTGTGTTCTTCTTAATATACTATATTTTAAAATATATTACCTTAATCTACCTTTAAATGAGATAATATGGTTGAAAACTTTTTCTTTTACCTCTGGCAGTATTTTTTTATGGTTTTCATGTTCCCCCTTTGATTCACATGAGCTTTTCTTGTTGTTTTTAAAGCCTTTTGTAGATATTCTACTTTTCCATTAGAAATGCCATGTAGTGAAGTTAATACTTTGAAACATACAGATACATCTTTCATGTCTTCTTCGCTTTTCACTCTCACTTTATAACTGTATGCAGCTGTGTGAAGACTTTCTTTATTTTCTACTTTTCTGCTTCTTCTACGTTGCGCATTTTGAACAGTCATAAGCTCGTATAAATAGAGGTTTTGCTCACTTACATTATTCAATGAATTGAAGTATTTAATGTTTCGCCGATCATCAACAGTCAAATTATCGAAGCACTTAAATCTTGAACAATTACATGTTGCCCCATGTTCGTGTGTAGCAAGCCGCAACATTTTCATGACATCTTCAGTTCTTCCAGACTTTTTTATTTTCGTTATAGTTTTAATAGTCAAATCATTTTCATCCTTATCTGAGTCAGAAAGCATTATTTAATCGATTTTAAAATTAAAATAAAGTGCACGCAAATAAAGCAAAAGCTAACCCCAAAATCGTAACTGTCAATTGGTTGGACAATCCATTTTTACAGGTGCGACATGAACATTCCCAGTTTTTATCCACTCGGGCATACACAATAACGTATTTTTGTGACACCTCTTGTTCTTTCCTTCAAACTAATGATTGAAAACGAAAATATCACAGATAACGTATTGGGATTAAATAAATTAAAACTAAAATAATGAGACATTCCCTGTTCTTTACCTGTACTCTTCAAATAGCCTTTAACCGGCATAGACACACTGGTGTAATTCTGATGAATCGGTCGAGAGATATTAAGACCATACGTGAACCTTTCACCCATTTAATATTTGATGTCCTCTTCCAACCGGTTGTGTAAATATTTCTGGGATATTTTGACTTTCGACAGTCACGTGCGGCCCGCAGTGCCTCATGAAATATTTAAGGGTTCTCGTGGTTGAGTACCTATCCTCGACGTGACACTGGGGCGCGCGGGAGTATTTAAATTAAAGGCTGATACATGCAGCGTTAATTAAATGAATCTCTTATTTTCTTAATACATAACAGACTTGTCAATTTGTGTCAATGTTTGAATTGATTTAAATTCAAAAGGTAAATATTAATTAATTATTATATTATTATATAATATAGGTATTATTTCATATAATTATCAAATAAACATGTTTCACAAATACCCAGTATAATAATATATTATACAATTCAACCGAATTCCTCAAATAATAAGTCTATCTCCGACGACGAACAAAGAGACTAAAAAGCATTACACTAAGAAAGTATATATAGTTAATTCGAAAACCTTTCGAAATTATTGTGATCGCTTGTCGCTTTTAATATACGAATATGTTCGTTTGCTTCAACACACTATTCATCGTGATCAGGACAATTAGACAGATCACTTAACATTTATCATCCTAATTGAACTAGTTTTAGTCTTAACGAAGATTTTATATTTTTGTCATTAATTCTCAAAATTTCATAAATCATATCATGAAATAAAAATGGTAATAAAACAAGAGCTCGCTGAAGTTTTATACTAAATTACCCGCCTTAGCACAGCGCAGCGCAAAGTACAGAGAAGCAAAAATTTTAAGGAGAACACATTCTTATTGCGAAGTTGTAATTTTTTTCAGAACATAGGTCTGTGATATTTTTAATACAAATTAAATGTATTAATTAGAAAGATATACATATAAAATAAATTTATCGAAAAAATATTGTTGTCACAATCGGGATTCAAACTCATTGTGTTGGTAAATCATAATCGGTAAATGCATTTCCCTGGATGGAAAGAGATCCAGATTCGAATCCCGGTAACAACAATAATATTTTTCGATAAATTGATTTTATTTGCATATCTTTCTAATGAATACATTTAGTTTGTATAAAAAATATCACAGACACATGTTCTGAAAAATTGTAACTTCACAATAAGAATGTGATCTCCTTAAAAATGTTTCAAAAATTTAATAAATTTAATTACCATTTCATTCTGGCGTCTCCTATCGGATTTTACTCAAAGGTGTAAATATAAATAAGATGGCTTTCAAATAATGGAACGACAGATGTATCAATTTGAAAGTGCAATGTGCAACATATGTTCGAAAATTTGTCGTCAACTTCCTGTTTTGTTGTAGCATAATCGGTTAATGCATTTTCCCTGATAGAAAGAGATCCAGGTTTCGAATCCCGGTAGCAACAACAATATTTTTTTCGATAAATTGATTTTATATATTTCTAATTAATACATTTAATTTGTATTTAAAATTATTTTTAGGATCTATTTATTTTAGTCATTCATAATTGATTAGTAATGATTCCTTGATATAAAATAAAAGTTAAAATTGATAATTTGATTGAATGAATGATTATGTCAGAAAGAAAATGTTAAATGTGGGCCGTGTTCAATAGAATCGTCAAATTCACCAAGAAGTTTTTTAAGTCGGCTTTATTCCAATCAATATTTTGGCTGTCTTAATATTAAATACATGATGTTTCCGCCAGCTTTCTGATTTGTTTGCCGATCAATAATTATTCTGACATTGAATGAAATAATCTTCGTTTTGTAAGCATTCAGATAAGTTCAGAAATGATTCTGCCGAAACAATGAAGACATTTGAATACACACCCATAAAGGTTTCGCACAAACCGGTGGGCGTGACCACGAGTCTGCACTCACAAATTAAAGTCGTTATATGTTTTGAATTCTCTCGATTGAATATTCGGGGAAAATTTTTAAAACAGACATCACATTACCGCACTCGCAATTTTTTAAATAGCTGAATATTTTCATTCGCTTACCTTTTTTGAAATTGGGAAATTGAAAAATGTAAAAACAAATATTAGAAATATTTCCGAGAAAATTGTTAAATTTTAAATTGAAGGTGAAATTTACCTAATGGATTGGAATATTTAAGAGAGACTAAAATGAGTTAAATTTCTCACGCAATGTTGCGACTGCATTCCGAGAACTTATTCTACATTTTGAAATAAGGAACCTCGTATTCATTAAAAATACGAATAAAGCAGAAGCCTTGGTATAAAACAAGTTTTACGATCGTCATAAATCAGAATACTTTATTCAAACCATTTATTTACTCTTGACGCTCTCGATACGTGCGCCCTCTGTTAAGGATTGATAATGCTTGTTTCCATGTTTTACATCACAAGAAAATAAACTAAAAATGATTAAGTTCTCTATTTTTAAAACTACCCTTCAATACAATTTGTTTGTTTACTACAAACGGTTACATTATCAAGCCGACATTAATCTTTTTTAACATAAAATAATAGTCTTGGCAGTAGGGAAGGGGTGAAACAAATGTAAAAAGTTTTTTTTTTTTATTAATCTCATACATAATTTCCATTATTTTTTATGCCAGTTCCACATACCGCACATATTATTTGGATACTCTGTCATATAGTGTCATTTTAGGATACATTTATGACCTAAAATATTATTTAGTTTCATAACTTTAGTAACAAATAATGGAGACAAATGATTTTATTTTTCTGTCTACTAAAAAATTACTTTTTAAGTTGTCTTAGTTTTGTTCTAGGTGTACGATATATGCTTGTAGAAAATTGAAATTTACTCAATATTCTACCCTGTGGAGGATTTCTTATGAAGTCGTAAAACAATAAGAATTTGTAGAAACTGAGATGATAAATAGAACCCTTAATTTACGATTAAGACTGTTTTAATATGTAGATATTGGTGACTCTTGTCAGTGGTTTATTAAAATAAATTCAGGCATTAAAATGGGGAAGAAACGCTTTTTTGTATTTTGATTATAAATATCATATATTATATAACATAATTTTTTTATTGGTCCTTGAGAAAAAATCAAATCGTTCCTCATTCTCTTCTCGTGCTTTATTTGAGCAAAAATTTTTTAATAGAATTTAATAATATGTGTATGTTTTTTAATTACAAATTCGTAATTCCATTTATAACGGAATATTTGTAATTAGACCTATATAAAAAATTAAAACATGCTTTCACACACAGATATCTACTTGCTCTTGCGGCTAATGCCGGAGGGAATTTTTCTGTGCGTTACTATGTAGTAATAGTAATGTAATTAATATTATAATTTTCCTTTTCTAGTTAATTGATTCATTACTGAGGGTTGTGCCGCCCGAGATGTGATAGAATGATGTCATTGACAATCGTTCTCTAGCTTTCTCTGCAGCTCACAGTTCGGACAGCCGTTGCAATAGAATAGCCGTTAGCGTCATTGGTCTGGTCGGCCCGTCGAATTTTTTTATTTTTAAATATCAATATTCTTACTATTCTCAAATTAAACTAAACGCTTGTACTATGAAAATAGGACTAACTTGCTGGTGTCCTGGAACGAGGCGCAAACCCCCGACCACTAGATCACTAGGCCAGCGTCTTGACCACTACACCAACAAGCTACCAATTACTAGCAATTGGGTATTCTCTTTCTCTGTGGCTTTTCACATTTTCAGTCACCACCAGCTTCTCCAGGTTCCCCCATCCTCTCTGCTAGCGATGTATCCGAAAAATTAGAGAATGAATCTCAGACAGCTCGTGGACAATCTACAAGTATATTGAATTCTTAATTGGAGGCATTCGTCGTGCTCATTGCTGGCTTTGGTGGGTGAGGGGGGGAGTTTGAAGTGTATTTATCTCACATGCTTTAATGTTCATATTTCTATTCCACAGAGACATATGAAAAAAAAAAACATTTCTGTGGTTATTTTTTTTAAATGTATTTATTTGCTTTCTTCTTCTAACTTTAGTTTTGCGGGTATTATTGAATTTGTCAGTATTAAGGATCTCCAAACCATGTCGCGCACTGTTTGTGGGTAGTTCTCCAGCTCGATCGGTAATCATGACTTCACATAACATTATTTTTAACATGTAGATAATATTTGTGATAGTAAAAAAATCACTTTGACGAAATAACAATTTAACATATTTTCTAAATTTATCAGATTTGTCGAAATGAAAATGATCAATATTTTTAAGTATAAATAGTTTGCGCTATGATATATTAATGCCCACTTTCAAAATTGAACTCACAATCTCTACGTTCACCGTTATTGCTTTTACATATTTACTACCCTTTTAAAATATCACTAAATTTTATTGTGTAAAAAAATACACTTAGTCATCTTTGCTGCTCATCTTACGCTATTTGAAGTAAAAACACTTTGAGCGTGTTGAAAGGCTTTCGGGGCTCGTGTTTTGGGGAGGGCGCCAGTCTTTACCGAAAATTATAATGGTATTCGAGCTAACGCTATGTTGAAGAGGAGCAGATCTCGCTTATTTATTTGTTTTAAGTTTTAATGAGGGATGTGGTCTTGGTGGGCTCGCCTTTTGTGACGAAATATCCTCTCGTCACTGGAGCGCTGGACGAAGCCTTTCCGTATGAATACAAATTTATAACGAATTCAAAAGTGTGTCATGAATGTTAGCATTTCATCATCGTTAAAAGATTTGTCTTCTCTTTTTATTTTATAAAACGCCATATTTTTAAAAATATTGTTATACGAAAGTTTTTGAGGTTAATTAGGAGATTAAAAATTGTATTTTTCTTTATTTTATGAATGAAAGTAATTGGCGAGGGCCGATTGCTATTGCTAGGCTCTGCGGATATTTATGCTATGAACCGTTTTGGAAAATAATAGATATTTCTCTAAAATATCAATGCAACGTAATTAGAATGAGGGCAATATCGATTTTACAGATGAAAATTTAAAATAGAGTATATACAGTATGTAATATTGCTATAAAAATACATTTTTCGAACATACATGAATCTACAGACAACCTGCAAAGAAGTTTTGTGGGAATATTGATATCATGTAAAAATAATAATAATAATAATAAAAAATATAAAATTTTGATTATACATAGTGTCTCAATAAGAACAGGTAGATTCAAATTGCCCGAAATATCTGAGGATTTTATTTCAACTAGAGATACGGCAAATTCATCATGGAAAGGTATATACATCAATAATAAAAACATAATATCTAAATCAATATTTAATTACGGTGACTCGGCGTAAATTACATGAAATTTTGCGATGTAGCGTGCAGGCACAGTTCAGCGTTTATTGGCGGTATTTCAAGAAACTAGTTCATTTATTAGAAAACATCGCTGTCCTGCATGAAAGTATTACTGAAATGCCGGGCATCTTCATCAGACATCGTTCACAAGTGCTGGGCTCATCTCAATCAACTCTGTACAGAATTTTGCAAAAGACAGTTAGACCAAGCTCTTTAACCTCTAGACGCGAGTGGCATTGTAATTACAGTATTTGGAAGTAGAACGCATTGAATTTTGGAAGAAAATCGTCAAAGTGATGAAGTATATTTGATCTCGGTAACTTCGTAAATAAGCATAACAGTTGTATTTGGGAAAGTAAAGATTCACGACATATATACAAGAACTCACTACACTACACCCTCGTCGAGTGGCAATTTGGGCTGGGATTGTTATTGACCCATGTTGTTACGATCACTGGCAAATGCTATCGTTGTTGATAGAAATACGATCAACAACTTTTTCGGCCCACAATCGGAGGATCTGGACTTATTTGACATGTGGTTTTAACAAGGTGGTGCTACATTACACACGGCATGCGATACAAGAAATTTAACTAATTTCGAAATTCGGCGACAACGACTGGCGTCCATTGTCGTCAAATTTAACTCCATTCAAAGTTTTTTGAAAGTGAGGAACTATACCAACAAGCCACAGACTATCAAGTAACTTAAAACCAGTATTCGAGAATATCATGCAAAATGTGGTCAGAAGGGAACCCATCTTTATGGCTAGCAAACTTGGCCATTTAAATGATATAGTATCCTATGCATAATTGTGAGGTCTAGATAAATTATAATTAACATAAAATTGGCAATTGTTTCATTTTTAGACTAGTTATTCAAAAACAAAATCTCGGTACACCCCGTACATGTGATACGATAATAAATAATAACTAAACATGTACCAATTATATTGTGTAATCGATGTTTATCTCTTCTGTTATTTGTATGCTGATTTAACGACGTTTAACATCATTGGAATTTTATTTATATGACATAAATTTTCAAACGAAGATTTACCTGTCATGTTAGTGGGTTTTATATATAACGATCTATTGCATTTTTATTTTATATGAACTTGTAAATAGACATGAAAAGGTTCATATGGAACTTGTACATACATACTTTAAACAAAAAAACATTGTATTGCAATAAGTATTTTGTATCTTTAATGACAAATCTTAATATTTTTCAATATTTTAATTACTTTATTGTTTGGAATTGAAACGAATCTTCACTTCAACTTCAATACTTTGCAACCAACATACTTAATAAGAAATGAAAACAAACTTCCACAATGTATTTATTTAAATATAGTCAACGATTTTCATTTCAATAAATACGAAGGCAATATGTATTTCAATAAGCTAGGTATATAAATTCTAAATAATGAATGAATATTTCGTTTGAAAATAAGATGGGCCTCCTGATGAATAATTTAGCATTCTCAAAAGATGAAAACTTACACAGCTTCCAATGTCAATTATTTACCCGATTACAAATCTATATTTAATGAAGAGCTGGAATTGCCTCGCCAGCTGAGTGGTTACATATTTGTCTTCCGATTCAATGCAGTTCGGCCCCCCACGTCGGTAGCAACATTACTCGTATATTTGATCGAGTTTATAAATTTACAAATTAATCTTGTAATAATATTGATATATAAACACGTGTTAAATATTTCATGTAATTTGAATATTCATATTTAAAAATAATAAAAACAACATTTTACGAAAGAATAGGTGAATGGTTTATGAAATTACAAACAGCAACTATTTCAGACCGTCCCGAATATTATATTAATTAAAAT
Source organism: Eubasilissa splendida (assembly GCA_031772225.1). Classification (NCBI taxonomy): domain Eukaryota; kingdom Metazoa; phylum Arthropoda; class Insecta; order Trichoptera; family Phryganeidae; genus Eubasilissa; species Eubasilissa splendida. The sequence continues at coordinate 22,240,906 of CM062847.1, forward strand.
GATTTTTCTTAATTTTATTTTTTAACAACATGTGATAAAAACATTTAATAAAATTGTGAATTTAAAAATCATATTATATGGGAGAAGTTATAATAAATTAAATATCATATAGACATCTTTTTTTTCCGAATAATATTAAAATTGAATTGTTTCCCCTTTCTGCATCGTTAGCTGTAGTACAGGGTCCGGACCAAGGGAGTGGGGGCGAATAACCTCTCGCGATCTTGAGTACACAAACATGTATGTATACTTTTCAGTTAGCATTTTTTTTGGCTCTCCAAATTGAAATATTAACATAGTCGGTACTTCATATATGTTTTTAGAAATAAATTATCATAATAATACATCAGATAAATTTTGAACATAAAATATATTATATTTTACATTATGTTAACAGCTATCGTAGTATTTTTTCTAAATTTGGCGTAAATTTTGACCACAAACTGCGGTCGCAGAAAAGTGAATTTAAATAATAATTATTCAAAAAGTAGAATGTATATAATTCAACAGCTAGAAATATTGTGGAGTGATTTTATTGTAACCATGAATAGTCATTTTTGATGGTAGTGTAAGTAAATTTTTATAAATTTTATGTGGAGCAACCCTTAATTAAGATATTGCGCCGCTATAGAAATATATATAATATTTTTTGAAACTCAAAAAATGGTCCTTATTCCGTTTAAGACAACTCCAGCGATTATTAAAGTGTTGGGTCTCGAGAGGCTAAAAAGGACCTTTATCTTTGATATTTATCCCGCATTTCTGTGATTGTCATTTCACAGTTACCGGGGTCATTTAGTTACATTTGATATAAGGCAGATTCATATAATATTACAAAAATGTATCAATTGAAAAACATAAAACATTCCGATCACTCCGTAATTGTACATTTTGTAGAACAATTTTTATACGACTGAGTAAATATGATATCCTTGTTTGGACTTGCGGCAAGATACTCGGCTAGTGAACAAATGGCGTTGTCTTTGAAAACATACTTTCATTGCTTGTCGTATTTTTCAAAGAAAAAATAATGGATTTGTGACCGGTTCTCTGTAGCGTCCTCTTAAAAGGAAACGTCAGTTTCTGTTGGCTTTTTCGGCTTCTCAAAACTTCAATACCTTATTGACAATTTTTCTAACGTCACCATGTACCGTAAATGTTTTTGACACTTCGATTTCAATTCGATTCTTCACTAAATTTTCGTAATTAAAATGTTTAATTAGAATGTTTCACCGCGCATAACAACCGTCAACTGAATCTAATAGTGAGGGGAACAGCCGCACGCGGGCGGAGGAAATGTTAGTTCGAAAAGTCACCGCTCGTCAATTTACGTTGGTCGAACTATAGTGAACTAGGCAGTTTCCCGTAATTCACCTGCTTCTATTATGAAGTAATTTATTTGTTTCCATTATGAAGTAATTTATTTGCTTCTATTATGGAACATTATCCGTATTCCGTGTACGCATCTCCATTTAAAAAATAAATATTGTGTACATTGCACGAGGAAAACTATTATTTATATGTATTTCGAGACGAGGAGATTTAAAAAACTAATAATATTTTTAGTACCTAGTCGGTACATGGAAAACAAACTTTGTTTTTGGATAGCTGTTTTAAATACCTTCAATTGACTTACAAACTTTTAGTAACTTTACCAAATTGTAAAATAATATAATGTCTCCCTTAAATGAAGTCATTATTATATAATATTTGTATAATAAAAACCGTTGTAGCCCGTATCCACGAATGAGATTTTCGACTCGAGGTAATCTATGGAAAAGAGATTATGCTCCCATGAAATTCTTTGCAATCTATTTTCGGCTTTCGCAGCTTAATGTAAAATGCTAGTCCATTGACTATTGATCTTTCTTTCGTCAGTTGGGTAAATTTGAATCTCCCCAGCAGCAGTTAAAATCAAATTTATGTTAGTAATTTATTGCCTCTGTTAATCTAACTTTCAGAATAAATATTTGTAGATATCGATGATTCTGGGTAACGTTTATGCACACGTGTCAACTTATGATATACAATTAAAGTTCGTGCACACGGAGTTGAGTTTTTGTTCCTTTTTCTTAATCAATCGACTAATCTCAGGCTTTTCGTTTATTTACAGATCAAAAACTCAACGCGTGTACATGGTACTGATATTTATCTCAACAAAATCTTAGAGATTTATCTTATCGTGGGTCAGAGAATAATTATTTGATTTTAGAAGGTTGCCAATATATTTAAATATAATAAAAATGATGTTTACCTACTCTAAGAACCTACCTTATATACCGGTCCATGGAAGTTTTCCAGAAGTCAGCTATTATTAATTTAAATAATGATTTAATAATTAGATTTTTTTTGGATACATAATTAATTACCTATACACCACCACAAAATTTCTCCGTAGCGGTAAAAAACACCAATACTAAAAGGCTTTATAATTGAAGATTTTGAATAGGTATATTTTTATATCTGGTTTATCTGATTATATCAGAAGTCCGTTATTTAAGTTTTTTTAAATACGTGGTATATCTACACCTTTCTATTCCTCCTCATGCTTAGATTCTGGTTACCCAATCCATTTAATTTAACTATACTGAATCTTATTCATTATGTATAAACAGTGTATATAATAAATTATTTTGAATTGCTTCACTTGAACCTGTTCTGAATAAATTACAAAATGTTAATTTAGACATTTTTGATAATATACTAGGAACCCTGCCCGTATTACATATACAAACATTTACAAGTCGAAAAATTATTTAAAAAGAAACGGGTTGTATGCAAACTTTTATCAACATCAAAAGTTTATAGTGTGTCTTGAAATTATTAAATTTTCAATAACTTTTCGTTATTCTTGACAGAATGATAAATTTCTGCTGCTAAAATGAAAATTCTTCTACAAAAATGAAAATTGTTTACATCCTCTTGCTTATCTCGATGAAATAAGTATGCTACCGTGGCTAGATAATCTGTGTGAGAGCGTTAAAAAAATACGCATTTCTCAAGATAGAAAAAGATCTAGGTTTGAATTCCGGTAACAACTAAAATATTTTTTCGATAAATTAACGTTTTTTATATATCTTTCTAGTTGATACATTTAATTTGTATTAAAAAAAAACTGTGTTTAAACAGTTATGCTCGTCGGTTTAATTTTTTTTAATAATATTATTTTTTAAGGTACATTGCTTAAAAATAGTTAACAGAATTAAAAATAAAAGTAGATAAATTATATTCATGTTTTAGGAGCACATACTTATTTATATATGTACTCAACAGCCGAATGTTTTATTTCCACATCTGGCAGATAAAAGAATTCATATCTCGTATGAAAATATTTGTTGTAACAACAGTCACAATGTATATCAGAAATCGAAATAGACTTCGAACATTTATCTTCAGATAAAATAAGCTAGATTTGCCTTGATGGAAAGTTTTAAGAGTGACTGAAGTAAATCTAAGTTGACGTGCTTTTGGAACATTCTTTGGGGATGTTTTGTCGTTGACAGCCGGAATTTAACTCTCTTTGTCGGGAATTTTCTATTTCCTTCACAGTTTAGTGACATGTTTGAAATTTAATATCAGCGATAAAATGTTGGGTAGAAAATAATAATAAATTTTAAATGTATTGATATTTGAAATAACTATGTATGTATACAACGATTCTAGTTTTATTCCTTAAAACACTTACCGGTTTCTCGGAATCTGCAAAACATGTATCTAACATAAATTAACAATAGATGTATTTCATATAAATTTGGGACTATAAGTCTTGCATATAAAAAAAGAAAGTGGATAAAACACCTAAATGTCAAATAATAATAATGTGTTTCCAACGTAATCGAATTTTTTTATTATGAAGACCCGATTCACCATAAAGATAATACATATTATATAATACATTTAAGTAACAAAATAATATTTATGTTATGGAAAGAAAAGCAAAAAAATATAAATATAAATAATATATTACAGTCAATGTATCTGTAGCTAGAATCCATGTATACGGCCATCGGCAAACATTGTAGATGCGCTATATAACGCGCCAAACCGGACAGTCTGTATGACGGTTGTACGTCGCTTGCTTGTATTTCGACCAGAGCTCGCAGGTATACATGCTGGTGAAGAACGATTTAAACAGGATCCTCTTCATCTCCTTACTGCATCATTAGAAACGCCGTGACAGCATATACTAAATAAACAACTTAATTAAACTAATTATTAAATTCATACTTAATTTATGATATATAAAAAAAAATTAAATGTCAAATAAATAAATAAAATATATATATATATATATCAAGTGCGTAAAAAAATACATTGATTTTGATTTGAAATGAGCTGTAGGCGGTTTTCTGATCAGCGTACGTTTACAAATTATCATTCCATTTTAACCCTCTGAAAAAAGTTTGGCTTTGATAAATGAATATACATTTTCATTTACCCATGTAAGAGAAAAATCTAGATTTAAATGAAAATACATAAGAAGATTGCACAAACTGGAGACAACTGTATAGCCTATAAAACATTATTTTATTGTGCCTTTTCCCTGCTACGCGTAAACTAATGTTAACGGTGTATGCAATTTTTTAGTCATTTCAACCAATATTCGTAGGTTTTTTGAATATTAATGCAGTGTTTCAAATAAATTAAATGATAACCATAAGATATTCAAAAACGATTTAGATTTTTTTATATAAGTACAACCTAAAAAGTTATTTTTTTAAAATGTCTTCGCAAAACTAAGTTAAGAAAGGTAAACTAGAATATATGCAATGTTTTATGACGTTCTGTCTCTCTATACAATATGCCTTAAGTAGTGTATGGAGAATGAGATTGTTTTTGGTATATACGTGACTGTTCTGTTTTAACAAAAAATTAAAATAAAGTAAATAACAATTCGTATAAATCCTGCATAAATAAGTATTTATAAATCGCCTTACAATTTTAATATCTGGAAAGCAGTCAACAATTATTATCATTTTGGACTTATAAGTACGTATAACCGTTTTTTATTTTATTTTTATATAAATGTTTGAATTGTAGGCTTCATCTTATTTTTGCAAGGAAGGACAATAAAATATATTACTCTTAAATAGGTGTAATGGTTATACTATTACAGTGATATACAATTTTTGATCTTCTTTCTGTATGCATCGGTTTAAATTATTAATATTTTTTTATAAATATCGTCTATTTTTCTTACTTACTTACTATTACGCCGTTTCCCCACGGGGGTAGGTAGAGAGGATAGAGTGCCACTTTCCTCTGTGCTGACACACAATTCTCGCCTCATCCACATTCATATATCATACAAGCTCGCCGATTGTTGAGGCATCAAACAGAACTATCCTCTATTATCTGATTTACCTGGTAGTGCCAAGTCTTCCGCGGACGTCCTCTATTTCTGATGCCATCAATACTTGCGTCATATATTTTTCTTATCATTCTCTCCTCATTCACCCGTTCCATATGATCAAACCACCTAGTTGATTCTTTCTTAATCTTATTCACTATACTAACATCAGCTTTACATTCTTTCCTTATTTCTTCATTCATTACTCTGTCATAAATAGATTTGCCACATGTACGCCTAAGTGATCTCATTTCCACTGCATTCAGTCTACTTTCGTTCCTCTTCTCCCAGCTCCAGGCCTCACTTCCATACATCAGTGTCGGTACCAGGACTCCATTGTGCACCGCTAATCTTGCCTCGGTTGGCAAATTCCCGTTAGATATAATTCCAATTTGAGCGCCGTTCACTTTATTTCCTGCAGTCACCCTCCTTTCGATATCATTCTCAGCCTTTCCGTTTCTGTCAAACATACTTCCCAAATACACAAAATCATCTACTTGTTCCAAACATTCATTACCTCCAAGTATTTTGCACGGTGTCTCGCTTTCCTCCTTCTCGAATACCATCACATTCGATTTGTTGACATTCATCATGAGGTCGCTTTCCTTGCTAGTACTGCATCATCGTCTATTTTGACCTAATTAATTCATTTTATCAGTAGGCAGTTCAAATAATCCGTGGGTTTTTAATGTTTAACCTTTATGACAAGCTTATACGCAATTTCAAGAGAAATTCGGTATGTTTTATACCACCCACCCCATCCAATACTACCATAACACTAAAAAATTGAGGAATTAATGTGTTTTTTTACTAGGCTTTCAAGTGATGTTATATTACATATATTTTATTAAAATATATAAAGTCTTCTTTCCATTATTTATTTTTTTCTTTTAATATTTTGATCGTCAAACAGTGTGGGTATTTTACTTCATTTTTTTCAGCCGATTTAATACATTTTTTTCTGTTTACAATTTTATTATTCCGTGTAATTATTTTCATGTATTTTTATTATTAGTTCTTTCTATGTAAATATAACTAATCCTGACTGGTATTTTATTTACTGAGAACGAAGTATCTTATTGTTTTTCATTCATTAATTAAAGTAAATTTGTTAGGAGAACACATTCTTATTGTGAAATTGTAATTATTCAGAACATAGGTCTGTGATATTTAAAATTATTTAGATGTGGAATGGAAACAACCATTCAGTTCAATATCTTTTACTCACTGTACTTTACTTACTATCTTTTACTTACTTGTATTATTAATTTTATTTTTTAGTCTACTGGCAACATCTGACATCATCTGAAATTTTCATTCACGTTTAACAGATATTTAGATTGTGTTTGACATTTTTTAGAATTTTTTCTAAAACATTGTTTGAGTTTTTTCTATCGCTTGTAATGGTTGAAAGGGGGACACCCGAGTTAAATAATAGAGATTGTATGAGAACGAGTGCAACTCATCGTAACTCAAAAATTACGTAAATTTGAATTTGTAAAAGTTTTCTATTCGATGGGTGCCGAGGCTTATACGCACGAAAAAAAAAATGGGAGGGTTTGGTTATATTTGACGCTGATTTCGACCATTTTCGAATCGATTTGTAACTATGAACAATACTTGGATCTACCACTCTCAACCACAAACAACAATTAAAACAGTGGTGAAATACCGGTTCGCCCCCTCGGGTGATAGCTTCTAGAATAATAAGGGCGGTATATGGTAGATTATTTGGATCAAGGAAAAACGATAAACAGATAGTACTACATTTAGTCTCATAACCCAATTGAGAGATGAAAAGACCCAGTTTGCTATCAAAATGCATCATTTTTCACCAGGTAAAAATGTTTTAAATCTTAAACCCGTGGTGGTGAAAACCGTAGTGCGTGAAAGCACTGTGGTAAACACAGTTTGTAGCCACAATCTACCAAACCGTGCACTCAACACGCACAGCAGTTTTAAAACGTGTGTTTTTGTTCAGTATAAAGTACACTGTGTTGATCTATGATGTTTTGCATTCAAAATTATTGTGACAAATTCAGGTTGTGCTTTTGATTAATATTATTTATATTACGGAAATATTTGTGTTGCAGTATGTCGTTGATATGCGGAGGGACGTAAAGTAATTAATCACATTTGTGTGAAGTTATTTTATTATTTTCAAATTCTAATAATTGTTATATATAATTACGTATTACAACAATAAATAGTTTTGTGTTTTTTCAATTGTAAATAGTTGAGATAAAATATTTTTTTATAAATATGTTTTAAAATATTTATATGCTTATATATTTTTTAATTTGAAATATTTTGATTTATGTACATTCATTAATACAAATACGTTTGCTATAAAACTTTTTAAATGTGTAAATCATTGGCTTTGGTATTAAAAATCTATGTGATTTTAAACAAATAATTAGTAGTAATTTATAATATTTGAAGGTAACCATAAAAAATATTCTGTGTGTAACCAACCACGTGGGTTTATATATTAACCATTTAAAAAATATTTTATATTAATAATTACAAAAACTTTTTATAATTTAAAATAATGTAAGTAGTATCAAAATTTACAAATAAAAATAAAAACGAATATTAAATTTGAAATAAATGGCAATCAGTGTCTAAAATATTTAATTAATGAATCACGTCAAAACCGGGCGTAAATCATTGTAAAATTATTTATATAACAGCATTAAGAGGATTTTTAGGAAGAATTTTGTAACATTTTTACTTTTTATTAATTAAGACATTCTTTATTTTACTTTCCATATTTAAACAGGTACAATTAAGAAATAATTATATAAACATCGGTACCATCTTCTTATTTTTTAGTTATAATATAATTTCTAATCTTACAAGTTTTCGGTAATTTTTAACAAAAATATTTTTCATATTAGATGATATCTAATATTTACAATTTAAAAAACAACTTTAATCAAAAACGAAAAGAAAAAAAATCACCTGGGGCAATAAGAAAATATCTATAAAGGAGGTAGATATTTGATTTCAGAGAACTTTTATTTTATGAAAATATTATTTTCTTTAACATTTTCACTTGTAAAACTCACACACACACAGGCTATTTAAAAAAATTTATATGTTAAAAATTTTCAAGAAGAAAAAAACTGTTATATTTTCATGAATCTGTTCATATTGTAAACAATTTGATTAAATTATTTATTGTATTCGAATACAACAAATGAAGTTTTATTTTTACTTTGTTACATTGAGGCAAAACATAATGGCGCACGTACACAGATGAGATTTCCCACGGAGAGACGTCGCGAGTGCGCGTAATGGACGGTGTAAGTTAAACGTGAACCGAGCAATTAATCATTTCCGTGTGTATTTTATGCGTAGAGTACATATCGAGCTTTACCAACTATCAGAGATCAAAGTCTCATCTGTGGAGATATCTCACGTAAATCTACGAATCATCACCTCGTGTGTTTTGTTCGCGGATTAGAATGACGCAATCTAGTACATACCCTTTACTGACACTTAGATCCATGTCTCATTGAGAGATTTTCGTGGGTAAGGACCAAAATACTTTGGTTAATTAAAATTTCAGTGAAGTAAACTAAACATGCATGTGTTCAGTAAAAATTTCACTTAAATATAAAATAGACGTCACGAACGCAGAAGATGAATGAAGTCATATATCGTGCTACCAGATATAAATGACGAAAAAGAAAAAAGAACGTAAAATAACTTTTGTGTTGCATGAATAAGTATCCTTAATAATAAATAAGCTATGATTAAAAACCACAGGACTCTCTGGGGTGTCGCTTGGTTCCGTGTATTAATTTATTATACTAGAGGCACAGTATATAAAATAAAGCAATCCACAATCTTGTAAGCTAACAATTTTGTTGAAAAGTTTGCTTATTTATTTGAAAGTCATTCACTGCTTAGTTACTGCCTGTTACATGAAATCAAAATGAAATTCATGAACAAGTAATTAAAGAGTATAATATCTCAACTAATAATTGTGTTCCTGCCTGGCAGCAGTTAAGTAACTGCAGAGCAAGATTTTCGGTATGACGCAGTCTGTTCCGTGCTTTGTCAGGCTAATGTGATTGCATGGACTAACTAATTCATGCAGTATATTATCGCTGACTAGAATAAAGTGTTATTAATCCTTTATTATTCAAACCTTCCATGGCTGCGGAATTTCCATGCTTTATGCATTATTTTGCTTAGTTATACTTAGAATACATATTAAAATTTCTACATTGGCAGTATTTAATTTATGTGTTATTTACATTCAGACCATCTTGCCAAATTCGTAGGACAAGGCAAATATGAATCAACGCCGCATTTTTTTACCCAGACACATATATTTTTTTTAGTATTACATATTTATCATCCACTATGGTCCCTCATGACTGAGGATCGCGGTGTCTATGAACTCCCGCCCTCTTGACTATGCTCCTACATTTTTCTCGGTATTCTTGCAGACCTTAGGGCTGTCCCCAGAGATGTGCCTGTTGCCTATTCCACTTGGTCGATGCAACAGGTGGAGGATCTTCCCCTTTCCCTTCTTCCTTCGATGTGACCCACCACTACAAGCTTCTCCAAGCTATCTTTCCTATTCGCAAGATGCCCAAAAAATTGAGTCAGTCCTTAATGTTAAGCTCCTGCAGAATGGATTCATACGTCTCGCCGTCCATGGTATACGCGACACGTGTTTTCACATCTCAAAGTCATCAATCCGTCTTCTTTCCCTTGCCTTCAAGGTCCATGATTCCACACCATATAAAAATAAAAAATGCACCAGAAACTGTACAAGCCTGACCTTCGTTATTTTGGAAATATTTATAAGTAATTTATAATCTTTTTAAATATGCTTATTTCTAAAGATAAATAAATATATTTATAATTAAAAATGTGATAAATAAAATATTCAATTTTTTTTTTTTTTTAAGAAATTTAAAATAAAATGTCTAAATATCTAATTTACCATAGTGCGTATCATTATTCGTGATCCCCTCGATACCACCACTATAGAAAAGTTTATCAAAATTTGTAACGGGGTCAAAAGCAACCAACCATAGAAAACTTTTGTGAATCTGAATATTCAGGTCTACACAAGAACTTAAATATTCTTTACCTTTAAAATTATATAATATAAACATATATGAACCAAATTCTATACGACTTTAAGAAGTTTTTAAGGGAATTTAAGAATAGATTTTAGAGGTGTTGGTGTTTTTACATATTAAGATTTTTTTTCAGATTATTTTAAAATGGGATTTATGAGATCAACAAAATTTTGAACAAGCGATTAATATGAATTTTTATACGCAAGCGGCCTGGCTGTTTCTTAGCATAATGTGCATTGACTTTACCGCATTCAACAAAAACAATATCCTATTTTTTATAACTAAGATCAATTAAAAGTTATAAAAGTATATAATAATGGATCAATTAGAATTATTTTATTGACCGAACTTTGTACTACCCGAAACTATAGCCGCGATTAAAATAATACTCAATTGCATACAAAGTTTGGTTTCAGTTACACTTAAAGTAATCTCCATATCAATTATAGATATAGCAATGATTTTAATTACTTAATAATTATTCTGAGATTGATTCATTATACCGTTAATAAATTAATCTTTGAAAGATTATTGGAATGATACAATCCGTAATAATTTTTATGTGCATATTTTAAACAAAGAATATCATTAACAGTCTCCATTTCGCAAAAAATTATAAATAATATAAAATACATAGAAAATTTAAATAGACTGTTAGCTAACAAGAGCCATCTGTTATAAAGGCATATTGATATAAAGTGCTGGAAACATTTTCCTGCATACTAAGTAAGTAAAGATTGTTAGCCAAGGTACAGAATATATTTCCAACTCAAAGACTTTTCTACACGTGTGAACGTGGGAAGAAGGGGAGGAATTTTTCTCGTTTTTGATTGCTTTTTTATATTAAATAAATGAGATTACAATCTCTCTCAATCGAAATGGTTCACTTTCCGTTATTTAAAAATCGTGAATCAATTTCAGCAAAATTAAAGTATATTATAGTATGCATACCTGTGAGCTCTGGTCGAAATACAAGCAAATTACGAACAACTGTGATCGGCGCGTTATTGTAGCGCATCTACAATCTTTGCCGAAGGCCGTATACATGGATTCGTTCCGGTTCTGAGACATAAGAGTTGCTGGCGGAAAGCTGCGACTGGAGCTCAGCACCAACTCTCTAGTGCAAGCGGCGCTCTCATGGAAAGCCGGTTCTCTGACCAAAGAATGGCAACGACTACAGAATAGCTACAGATACAATAATGACCGTGACTGAAATGTAGTATCTATATTTTGTTTATATTTATATATATGTGTGAACTTTTTTTTTATTTTTTATTTTTTTGCTTTTCATAACATAAATAATATTTTGTAACTTAAATGTATTATAAAAAAAAAACTATCACGCTGAAATAAACGCATTATTAATATAGTATTTAACATGTAGGTATGATGTTAAATATAATATAACATTTCCACTATTACTCATAGATTTTAATGTTCAATGATTATCAAAAGTGCGTTATTTTAATGGATCTAATAATGAGTTCTATTCTTCATTACTTTTTATCGATACAATTAAAATGTACAGAGCTGCATAATTTTTCCGTTCGTCTTTTTTACCTTATTTTTTTTTTCAAATATGATACAATATTCATAACACGTATAATTTTTTTTTCGTACTAAGCTTCTCTTGACTGCCTATGCTTGTGTAGAGAAGTGGAGTGCATATAAATAAATAAAAGTTGTTATACAATAAAAATGATAGCATTAGCGATATAAATAAGTTTTAGGGGTACATGTTTCTTTTTGAGCTAACCTTGAAATGTTTTTTAATAGCATTTGATAGTTCTTAGGATCACAAATTTTCCTAATGCTTTCAGGTAAGATATTAAAGATTTTTTCCGTAAGTGCGTATAGTGGTGTTGTGCAAATGATGTTTTTATTTTAGAGCATAAAAATACTAATTTAAAACTAGTACGATTTGCAGTAATAAATTGATATTTTTCTTTTTCTTTTAGTATTTGAAGAACAGAATTTCTTTTAAATATGCCACAAAATGTTCATACTTGCAATTCTTCAAAAAGTAATTTTGACGAATAATCTTTTGGTTTATTTTATATTATTTTTATGATAAGTTTTTGTACAATTTTTAATGGAATCAAGCCAGTATTATATGTTGATCCCCAACTAATGATGTCATATTGTAACCTTGGTATTGTCTTTGTGATCATTCCTATACATTTTAAACAGGTATTTTATTGAACATTCGACCATTTTAAATTATGTATCCCACTCTTGCAAGACAATTTCTTATAACGTGATAATAAATAGGGAAGAATGAATGTTTTAAACGCCCGCACTAAGAAGCGGACGCTCTGAAATTGGTCGTTGATAAGTAATAAAACGCAAATGGTTATATATTAATTATATATTAATGGTAAACGATATTTTTAAGTACAGGGCGTGCAATAAAATAAGCATTCACAATTCTTCTGTGCACCTATTCGTAGATATATGTAAAATATTATATGGCCTATGTATTATACTTTATACTGCCAGAAAAGATGTTCCTTTAAATGTCTAAATGTCTAAACATTCATTGAAATGTTCCAACATGGGTAAATAGGTGAACGTTACATTGTGTAAAGTGATCACGTATGCCAGCCGATGGCAGGTCGTAAGCCCTGTAATGCCCAAGACTTCCATATTTCGCATGTTAAAATAATATTTTTACATCCAATGTAGATATGAGGTAAATATATTGTTTACCATGAAATTGCTGTGTTTTTTAATAGTTTTTTATTAATTCAATCTTTTAAGGGTATAGATATTAAATAAAAATAACCGTACAAAATTTTCTTACCAGTTTCTACAGCGATATGGAAATGTTTTTTTTTCTACCTAGTGTGGCGATTGAATATTTTGTGTCTTCGTTTGTATAGCTAGCTGTAAACAAAATAGAAGAATTTCTTACGATTTTTATCTAGCCGACCGATATATTATCAAAAATGTCATTATTATTATCGCAAATGGTTATTATCAAATTGATTTTGGTCTAATTTTAAAGTTATTCCTTCAAATATTACACTAACTCTGTTTTTCTATAATTCAGGGACTATGGATTACATATATTTAAAAAAAAAACACTTCGTTACTTGTGGAAATTTTGATTTTCCTACCAGACTTTTGTACAGGGAACTGATGAAGGATTTCAGTTTCTATTAGTTCCTTGATGATATCTGCAGTGGTATTATTTCAATTACTTTTCGGGGCGGAGAACAAGACTTAAAAAGGGAATTGAGTTTACGCATTACTTTAGATGATATCATTTTAGAATCACATGAAATTAGCTGCTTATTGCTAATAAAAAAAAGAGTACTCAGGAAAAAATATTGTGTCAATTTTCAGGCACTTATAAAATTAAAAATTAATTTTAATTTTAATTTAATAAGTACACCATCTAAAAAATCCATTAACTCCTAAATAATAATAGTTTTTAATGAAATTAATGTCCGTTCTTTTAAGCATTTTTTTGAGACATCGATAACTTGCCCTACAATAAAGTATATATTACGTCATTTCAGTTTCATCATGCGAATATTAAAAACATAAATTCTTCTTGCAGAGGATCGATTTCCATTTCGGATGGTGTTGAAGCTTCGTTTTCAATTGGTAACTGAAATAAGAAAAAAAAATCAACATACAATTTTGGAAATTAATAAGATCAAACAAATCATAATCATTACGTTTTTTCTAGGATTTATAATTAATTTCTTTAAAAAAATTCATATTACGAGTGGACCTATTAAATAAAATTTTTGATTAAATAACTAACCAATATATTAAAAAATAATATTAGGTATAGAATTATGAATTCTAAATATTTTAAATTTTCTCGTTCGATTTTCACTCAAGTTGGGTTCTGACGCAAGATGGTCGATAAAACCAACGTAAATTTAATTATCGCTCCGATTTCATGTCTTTACATCTTAATAACGCAATGAAAATTAATGTTGGAATAGTATAAAATATTTGCATTGATAAATGAAACAGCTGTAGACAAATAAACAATGTGTTACAATAAAATAAGTATGTTGGAAATTTACTAAATACTTAAATTCAATTAAATTCATTAAAAATGCAGTCTATGGTAGATGTTATATGTTATAGTTCTATCATATATTAACATTTTAATATATTAAACGTAATCATTGTTAATACTTTTGTAGTATTTTGAAATAAATATTTAAATATTACAACAAATAAATAATATTGAAAGACAGCAACGTAATGACAAGACTAACAACGCGATACGAAGAAAAATCGAATTATGCTCCCTCTTGAAAAGTAAACTAAAGAATACCTCCATGATTTTATTCATAGGTGTCCAGTATTATTATTGTTTCTTTGCCAGAATCGATTTTTAAAAAATCTATTTTTTAAAAACAAAAAAAAAATTTTAGTACCTAACTCAAATCATTACTTAATACAAATTTACTCGAATAATTTTTACAAAGTTATAAATTTTTTAAATAATCATCAAATCCCTATAATACCAATAAAGAATAATCATGATATAATGCATGCCAAACACATACGAGAAACTTTAAATACTGAAAATTTAATCTTAACCAAAGCTGATAAAGGGCATACGTTAATAGTGATGAATAAAGTTGATTACATTTCGAAAACTGAAGATTTCCTCTAAAGTGACCAGTTTAAAATTATGACAAAGGATCCGACTCAAAAATATCAAATGAATATTAAAAGTGCTTTAAAAGATTCCATTAGTGATATATTAACTGATAATACAGTATTATCGGATCTAATTTTAATGAATCCTAAACCTCCAAAACTGTATTCCGTATTAAAGCTTCATAAGATTGATATTCTAATAAGACCGGTGGCTTCATACTGTAGTGCTCCAACTTTTAAATTATGTTCTTTTCTTACAAAAACTATAAATAGAGTTAATATTTTTAAACCAATTCGTTGCAATTAGTGGATATGTTAAAGGAAATGGATCTTCCCAAAAATGTTAAACTTGTTTCTTTTGATATTGTTAATTTGTTTACTAATGTACCTATTAATGAAAGTAAAATTTTAATTTCTGATTTACTAAATTCGTCTAATTTACTTAATAATTTGGTAAAAGATCTATGTCGTTTGTTAAACCTTTGTATGAACCAAAATTATTTTCAATTTAATAATATAATGTATAATCAAACAGAGGGTCTTCCTATGGGAGCACCCACAAGTCCACTAATAGCAGATATTTTTGTAGATAATTTGGAGAGGAATATTTTTGATTGTGATTCTCTTTTGTTAAAAAATGTTTTGTTGTGGAAAAGGTATGTGGATGATATATTATGTATTTGGTCAGATTCACAACGTCAACTAACTTTTTTTAAATTTAACTAATTTTTAAATTTCATTAATTCATTTAATAATAAAATGCAATTTACATTAGAAATGGAAAATAATTCGACCCTAATTTTTTTTGATCCAACATTGATTAAAAATAATAATAAAATTGAATACAAAATTTTTAGAAAACCAACTTTTACAGGTACTATCATACACAATGAATCTAATCATCCATTATCACACAAACATTCAGGGTTCCACTCCATGATACATCGTTAAATATTCCTATGTCAACATCCAATTTCAATATTGAATTGAATACAATTAAAAAAATAGAGTTAATAACGGGTATAATACAGGTTTGATAGACACTATTTAAAAAAAATAATTAAAATAATATAATAATCAATTATTATATAAATCACAGATAAAACATAATGATAATAATGATTATTGGGGTAGGATTTTATACATAAATAACTTTTCGTATCAAATATCTAAACACCTACGACGAAACATTAGACCGGCATTTTATACAAATAATAGTATAGAAAATTTACTCATAAATTCTAAAGACAAAGATAATAAATTTAACAATTCTGGTGTCTATAAACTTAGTTGCAAGGATTGTGCTGCATTTCATATTGGTAAAACGGGTAGAAATTTAGATATAAGAGTAAGGGAGCATTTGAGATGTTTGAACAATAGTGGGTTTTCAGAATTTACTAATCATTTGATAGAAAATGGTCATGCTTTTGATAAAAAATTGGGATTGTCAATTTTGCATATAAACAGTGTTGGTCATAAATTAAATGATTTGGAATTGTTGGAGATAAATAAAGCGTGTAAAACTAATCAAAAAATTATAAACAACCAACTAAATTTAACTACGAGTCCCATTCTAAATTTTTTTCCTAAACATTATTCGAGTAAATTTGTATTAAGTAATGATTTGAGTTAGGTACTAAAAAAAATATATTTTTTTTAAATATATTTTTTAAAAATAGATTCTGACAAAGAAACAATAATATATGTTTTAGTTAGTTATGACATCCTGAAGAAGAAAATGGTATTTTTCAAAACCGGTAGATTTTTTTACCATATGAAGTCTGTCATATATCGGAATATGGAATTGATGAGGGGAAACTCCGGAAAGAGCGGCGTTTTTGGCCAGTTTATCAACACATTCATTTCCATGAATTCCTTTATGTGCAGGAATCTAAACGAATGACACCTATTTATTGTTGCTGTCAAAATTAAATATACATCTTCTGATGGAACAGGTTTTCTCATTGTCTAGCCAAACTTTCATGTAAGCAGAAAGGGATTCAAGAGCTGCTTGCAAGTCGGAGAATATAACAGCCTCATTGACGTTCCGGAGTACGCGGATGTCTAAAGCCTCTTTAATTGTCCAATATTCTGCTGAAAGAACCGATGAACCCGAAGGAAGTCGTTGCTACATATTTATTTCTAACTGAGGCATGAAAACTGCAGCACCACAATAACCCTGTAAAGATGTAGATATAATTAAACCATTTCGAATCAAGTACACTATTAAACATCTTGTTTACATGATTTTCATTTAACTGGGTTAACCTGTCTAGTTTTGAGATTATATCAATGTTAGGAGAGAAAAATATAGCACGATTCTCTATATTATGGTATTCAGTCGTTGAATAAAATATATTTATACAGGGTGTAACAGACCTAGTCCACAATATTTAATTCGAATCGTAATTTAGTCAGGTATCCACTTATAAAATATTGTGGACTAGGTCTGTTACAGCCTGTATATATAAGGTTTCAAAAATTTTTTTTGTTGTTTTTCTGGTGTTGTTCAATATAAATATATGTTTTTAAATTATAAAAGATTCCATAGTTTTTTGATCCATTGCAATATTTTGTAGTCTGTAATAACTTTTGTAATCAGTTTTTACTGAATAAATAAAAATGAAGCCGAAATTAATGGAGAATATTGTAATATTATTTTGTTAAATAAGGCACTGGACTGTTCTTAATAGACGTTATTCTTCAAACGAAATTGAAATTGAAATTTTCTATGTAGTATCTCAATAATTTAAGTGCAGTGTATAGTTCTCCGCAATGCAGTGGGGAGATTACCGTGATACTATGGGAACATTGTTAATTGACAGTCAAAGGCTTTACTCGACTTGGCCTCGAAGTATCGTGTACAATTTCGAATTCATTTGGGATTTCCAAAGTACAGTTCCAGATTATATCTGTACACAATGTATACTTTCAAATCGAGCTACCTATATAAAGTATTTCCCAGTCAGATTTTGTCGATTTGGATTTATTTTAAGCAAACTACAAGAGGTCATGAGTCACGTTAAGTCAAGGTCTAAAAATGTTTTTTTGAAATCCTTCATTGAAACGGACGACACGAACGGATGTAGAGAAGTGTAGGTATTTAAAATCAAATTCATCATCAATTCATAAAATATTTTTATTGAAAAATAGAAATACATTAATATAATAATGTTAACGGTGAAAGATAAAATTTGAAAGCACCAGGGTGATATCGAAGTTAACTTCAATTTGGATAAATTCACATAGCATGGCGGCATTCTTCATCTTTTACAATTTATCACCAAAAACATATAAAACATTTTGAAGCAACGATTTTTACTGAATAGGTTTAGGTTTAAATATTTTTCTTCAGTTTTCTTTCAGTCGGTTTTATGAGAGCTTGATGGTTGGATGGTTAAATAATAAATAAGGGAAGATTTACAAATGATTGATATTTGCGATTTATAAATGATTATATTGCGATTTATAAGTGATTGCTAAGGACAGATTCATAAATGGTGTAGATTGCTCAAATAATATAGAAAGTTTAATATAATTCACTTTTCATATCTTCACCGTTCTTAAATATATCCAATCTAAGAAAGATAAGAAAGGTTCGCAGCAGACAACTGAGCAGCCCGATGGCGTTTAATATATTAATAATTAGAAAGTAAAAGAAAAATAAGAAATTCTTCATGTTTGAAAAACGAAAATTTTGTCTGTTCAAAAAAAACAATTTTACATAAATATAGATAAATTTGTTGTCGAGTTCACATGGATTTTTTTTATATGCATAGTCAAGTGTTGCTCGTGGATCATATAAACAGTATTTTCTTTAACATGGTTGTTGCGTAAAAGCATAGATGCCGGAAGAAACAGGATATTCGGAAGGAGGTTTGCACTCACCACAATCCAGTTCTTCTGGCACCTCCAAGGTGGACTGTAAATGTATTTTTATCACAATCTCCGTTCAGGGGTCCTGGTCCTTTAGATTGCACTTTATAGACGCGAATATTATACTCCGATTTACTAATTACCGTACCGGTTCAAGGTCGCCGTTAGACTGATTTATTTTATATGTATATCTTCCTAATTAATATATTTAATTCATATTTAAAATAATATAGTTACTAGTGACAAGCTATGCACGAGTTATTCATTGTGGTCCCTTGATATGTCTGGAACTCGATTTCTTCCGGTTCTGAAACATGTTTCATCTTATATAGAAGACCGTCCTCTTGCACGCTTTTCCTCTACTCTCGAGATTCAAATATATAAATACAACTATATATTCTGGCACAAACATATATTATAGGTTGAATTAGTCATATATAATTAATGTATTTCGAAATAGTGTTTTTTTAGCATAAAATAATATATTATTTTTATTTTTAACTTTGAAATGAATTTTAACCACAAAGTTAAGTTTGCCAATTTTAAAAATAAAATAATACATTTTAAATAAATATAATTACTTTACTAGATGTGGTTTGTTCTAAATCAATTACATGTATGGTTTTAATAAATTGTATATTGTTAAGGTACAATCAGAAGTTATTAAAAAAATGTTTGTCTATAATATAGTTGGAGACAAAATGAGTAGGTAGTTAGTTTAGCACAAATTAGTTTCATTTTGCTTTCTACTCACATAAAGCAACCACTTTGTAATTTTTAGTTCAAAATCGTTAATCACTTTAGACTCTTTAAGGTCTAGTGGCAATTTATTAAATATACGCGGTGCACAAAACAAGATAGTTCGTTGACTAAATTTGGTATCCATTTTGGCAGTAAAAAATATCCTAAGGTTTTGCTCCTAGCATTCTTTGAATCGGATCGTGGATATGAAGTTAAGTTTAAGATTTAAATACTTAGTAATATTAACGTAGGTAATTCAAACAAATTTTTTTCACCTTAAATCATTTTTAATTAATTACCACACGATTAAATTAATTAGGTTTTTTTTCTTGTAATAATGGCATATAAAATTAAATATATTAAAATGGTTGGAAATTTATAAAAAAAAAATTTTTTTTCAGTTTCACGATTATTGAGAAAAATCATTTATATAAAAAATAATAATTATAGTCGATTTACTGAAAAATCAGAATCTACTTGTAGATATACAGTTTTTTCTCTTGACAATGCTTTTAGGAGCTTGCATTGTAGATTCTTCCGCTTTGATTTACTCGCTTTATATATGATAGGAGTCTCAGGAGAAATAAAGTTTTCCATGAATTTTTCATGAATGCATACACTCAGATGTGCAACAATATCCGTACTGTACATAAAATACGAATCTTAAACACTATGAACTATTCTATCCCAATAACCTACCTCCCATTCTTCTATACGAAGACGTCACTATTATCCTTTCGTGGATGGGTGTAATATATAGAGAAAAAAATAATCTTTAATGATTTCGAAAAGCAATGTATGAAAACATGAACGTCTATTCAATCGATATTTCAATTTGGACAATGTACCAAATTGTTCTTGTGTACCAATCTATGAATGCTTTCAAACCTGACACGCGAGGTAATATACATAAGAAAATCTTTTAAGGAGGTATTTTACCCTTGTCTCGATGACTATTGTATTTGTAATTTCATTATGTGTGTAGGTAGGCTTCAGACAAGATACTCGCTAGTCCCACGGGGTAATTTGAAACTAGTCGAGCCATTTTCTTTCACAAGCTAGCGTTGGTTTTTCCAGGAAACTTCATTTGTTCAATTTATCAACATAACCACCTCACATTATCCATCTTTCAACCTTTTTCTTGAGATAATAGGCGAAGGGTCTAGTAGTGATGAAGAAAGACTTAGTTTCGTACAGGAAAAGGGCCTTAAGTTTTCTTTGACATTTTGATTTTTATTTATTTATAGACATGTCTCAATTGTTTGTAAATTCTCTTTTGTCAAGAATGTATTAAATGTGGTGAAAATAATGGAAGATAGGAGGCACTTACTTTTTCGGTCTGTCTGAAGCTGGATCAATTATTTCTTCTTTCCATCCACAAGACATGCGGCACAGAATATGTATCAAGCACTGTTGACACTCGCCTAAAGAACTTTTTGTATATATTAGCGAAATTAAATATATATTTATTAATTAAAAATAGCGGTAGTAAAGCGGATTGAAGCGACGGCAGATTAGCCCATATGCAGTTTTAAGTACACACTGGGCTCGTTGCAGTTCGAGGGTGTCATTGCAGCGACCTCTTTCCTTCTTCCTCGTGTTCAAGGAACAAATTAGTAAAATAAAGAGAAGGAGATACTTGGTTTAAATTTTGATAATCGCGCATAGATGATGTGCGTGTATGAGTGCGTTAAACGGTGCTAACACAATGAAAATCAGAAAAACATATTTCATTTTTTAAACGGATTTTATAAGGGTTCTCAAAAATATGACAATAAAAAGATTTTTAATGATTCACCATTAAACAAGATGTATTTAACTAAGCCATTTCGGCTAGAGTATCAAAATAATAAAATAAGAGCAAAGTATTCCTCTGTGATGCAAAATAACAGATTTATTTTTATAACCAAATGGATGTAGAAATTCAACATCCATTAACAAATTTTATTATTTAGTAAGGATTGCGTGACAGATATTTACTTTGGACTATATTTCACGAGAAGCTTTTTATATTGACGCTTTATGTATTTATGATATCTAAAACGGTAAAAAAAACCACACAAAAGGGTGTCATTTCATCCCTGTTTACTTACAAATATTTCTTGGTAATCTTTAAACCATTTATGTAGAGTTTTCTGGGCTGCTCTTCAATGCGACATTGAGAAGCAATTCCAGAGTCCAGTATCAGAGCTAGTGTCTCTATTGATAAAATTGACAATGGAAGGACGCAGAACACAAGGGCAGGATCTGGAAACTTTATCTTACTAACATATTTTTATTTATAATTGTAGTTTCACAATTTTTCGTCCTGTTATAATCTTGTTAAAAAAAACATTATCAAACAAGTTGTCTTTAATATTAATAATTAAATACGTTTTATAGGTATGGTCTGTTAAATTATCACAACCCCAGCCGTGACAATAAAGGTCGGGCGTTCGAATCCCAATAGTGACTTTCAAGTGAATCGCTTTTAAAAGATTAGATACTACAATAATTTCGAAATTATCTTAAACTTGTTATTATTGTATATATATATATTTATTGTCATTAAACATATTTCAATTTATTTAAATATAATAAAGTTATTCATGAAGTATCCGTAAACGGTTAAACCCATTTAATATTATTGAATGTTGTACCAATAATAAAACAACAATTCAAAAACAAATATATTTGAAACATAAACCTTTCGTAAGATAACACAATTTTATTTGCTATTTGATTCATGTATTTTGAAAGATTTCTCCAGAGAAATTTAGCCCTATAATGTAATGTTTATCGCCCATACTTTATGAAAGTTTTGTGCGGATTATTGTATGTATTTGCAAGGTCCAGCCCAACTTAAAATCGAAAAATATCACTGGAAATATATTGAAGAATAGTTAACAGACAATTGTTGATTTATTTTATTACCGACGACTTCAGTATAACTGTACGATTGTACAAGAAAGTGGAATTTTTAAAATCTCAAATGAACGCCGTATTCAACAACAGCCGTGTAATAAATAAATGTAGCACATACATGCAAACAAAAATTGATGAAAGTAAAAGTATTTTTGATTAGCCCAGAAAACTATACACAGAAGATTCTGAACGGCCGTGAAAACCTAAGAACATATTATTGAATTTTTATTCAACTACAAGATTGGTTTTGATACAGTATTCTTAAATACTAGTAAATAAACTACTCAGAATAAGGAATAAACCATTAAGTTTTCTAAAATGAATAAGATAATAAGGTAATAAATAACACTATGTAACTTAAAGTGGAAAGTGGAAGTGTATTATAATATTTGATATCTTTCAAGAATCAATACTTGAGACATTCCTATATATACGATACATAAATGATCTAGTGTAGTATTATAACATTGGATGAAAAATTATACTGCACGTGGAATTTATATACTCGTATATAAAGAAGAATGTCTGTTGGTTTGTTAGTTTTTTTATACAAATCTACAGTTTTATTTAGAGCTTGATGAAATTTTTCACACTTGACCTTCAAAACAAGAGGAAGGTCACTGTCTACGTGATATTTTGAAAAACCACCCCCCATCCCCCTTTCTCACCCTTTAAACCAGAATTTTGGTTCTTTTTGATGAAATTTTTCACACTTGACCTTCAATACAAGAAGAAGGTCACTGTCTATATGAGATTTCGAAAAACTAGCCTCCTCCCCTTTTCCCGCCTCACAAAGCAGATTTTTTCTACTTTTTGATGAAATTTTGCACACTTGACTTTCAATACAAGAAAAAAGTCACTCTACATGAGATTTAGAAAAACTAGCCCCCTCCCTTGAAATTTTTTAAAGCAGAATTTTGGTACTTCCTGATGAAATTTTGCATACTTGACGTTCAAATTAAGAGGAAAATTACTATCTACATCTAATTAGAAAACAACAACTACCCGCACCCCACTTCAGCTGGTATTTTATAAAAGCGTTAGTGACGATTCGTTTTCTTTAATGTTCATTACTCTTATTTACTATCAAACCAAATAAAAAACTATTCACTAAACTATAACACACAAAAAACTGGTACTAATCATAAATAGACATCCCAAATAGTCTACACATAAATATTAACAAAATATCTTAATTTGACGGGTTTATTCCAGTTCGTGCATGACTCCACACCAAAAATATGAAAAAAACATATAAATTTGTTATAATATAACAAATTTAAACGGAAATCAAAGACGACAAATTAAAATACTAAAAATAATTTGCAATTGTTTTACATCGACTGAAACAACACAGTGATCTACTATTGAATAACATAACAAAGTTAGAAGTACAAAAATGATAAAGACATTGAATTACATACACACACAGCGCATGAAAAATATCAACACGATACAAGAACATATCGAAACTATTATGTAAATAAGCGAGAACAAAAATACGATAATCGAGACTAAATTGTACCGGATTAAATTTTTATAATTAGGTACTTACTTACTTTAATAACACACAAGTTTTATAAATTGTAAAATCTAAAAAAATACGATGTAATGTAAATGTAATTTTTATGTTATTTTACAGTTCCGGGTTTCTTGTATTTTAAATAAATAAAAAATGTGCAATTTTGTCGGTTGCATAACATCGTAGGAATTGTGTTGGTTTATTTTTAACAGTATTATTGAAAGAAAAAATATTTCTTACAATATATTGATAGTACATAGCATTAAAAGCATATTGTACTCATGGTATAAAAGATGTTTAAGAATGGCTAACGGGGCATCCAAGATTTAACGTGTTTCACTTTTTGCCAACAGTCAAAACATTTTCATATTTTCCCCTTTCTAAACAGCTTGAATTTAAGCTTCGGCACTTCCTGCGTCAAAGTTTTCATGTTGATGACAAGGACTAAAAAGCCAACGAGAAAGAATTAAAGAGCGAATGCCAGCATATTTTAAATAACGATCATCTTGTTAAATATCGATGAATGCTGTAGTTTTACATTTTCACCAACGATTTTAATGGAAGATGAAAGGATTGAGTAATGTATTAAATTCCAGTCTCACTCATGATAAATTTGATATGTGTTAACTGTTAACGTTTCAAAGGAAAAGAAAAAAATAGATGTTCATATTTAATATAATTAGATTGTTCGTTTGTATGCATGTAATTATTGGGTCATCTCATAAACAATACGATTTTTTTCATATTTCATTTATTTTTCAAAATTAAGATAAACAATTTTTTTTTAAATCTTAAATATACTCACGTTAATTTTCTACAATGCTCTTCCATCTTTCTGTCTTCCAAAACTCACTTGTTTGTGACGAAAAATACTCCTCCAGCACTGTTCTGACCTCGTCTACAGAATTTATATTTTTTCCATCTAAATGATTTTAAAGATTGCGCAATAAATGAGAATCAGATGATGCAATGTCCAGCGAATATGGTGGGCAAGGCATCGTTGCAAAAAAGGTTAATTCCCGAGACGTGACAGCAAAGAAAAGTACGCATTCATTCTCTGCACGCGATTAGACGTTGACAGTTTGTGAGGAACCCATTGACTCAATTTTCTGACTTTTTGAATGGTTGAATGACCAAATCTAAACTATTCTGCTAGTTTCTCAACAGTTACGATATGATTTTGCTCCACCAGGGACCGCACTTTCCGTTACATTGTTGCCTTTATTAAACTCATAAAGTAAAATATGCCGAATACCCTCCTTTGTTACTTCCATTATAGTTTTGAAAAAATAACTGTTAAAATCGAAATGCACTCTTTAAAACTTGCACTAAGAATAACATGTATAAGCTATAAAAGCAGGTAGTAATTTCACCTGTTGTATGTTGTATATCCCGTCCCACTCCGACTTTTAGTTGTGATTTGAAAAAACCGCATTATTAATGGGATGACTTAATATAAACAGTATCAATAACGAATATCGCCCTGATCCTTAGTTAGATAGCAATAATATTTATTCAGAAAACCTGTAATTACCTGTAATGGCGCAAATCAAAATCTAAAGTTTTTATTTGTATTTATTAAATTTACTATGAAAATACACAATGAATTTCCCATGAAAATAATAATATATATATACGTCTATAGTACATTGGCGCCACTTGACATAGTCGCCACTTGGCCTTTGGCCATGAAATCAGATGCAAATTGAGTTGGCGTTCGTAAAGTACACTTTGTATCTTTCATTTAGATTTATTAGGTACTCGTCGGCACCCTTAAAATCATATTTTATTTTGAGAATAAAATGTGTTCGCCATAATTTGTTAAGTCAGGTTGTACTACAGACAGATAGCTACACTTTTACGATATTGAAAAATAAGTTTTATTAATTTTTAGATTCATAAAACGCATCACAGCAACCTTTGCCCAATTGTAGCTCATAAATGTATAATTTGATGGTTATTTGGTATATTTTATTATTGTTTATTTACTGGATTTTGCTTTGTTATTTATTCTGTTCTATCAATAATTCTGAAAACACTGACCGTCGCCGCGTAGCGGTCGCCAGTGGTCACAATGTGGCTACTAAAGCCAACCGTAGGCCTAGCAACAAGCAATCGGTAGTATTTAATCAGAATAAATATGTAATTTCTCTCTTCCGTCTCTCCATGTACTATTTCTATTTAAGTTACTTAACCTTGATCCATCCAATGAATTTAATATTAACCGACTTCGGAAACAGATAATTCATCACAATTTGTGACGACCAATTACATGTCAGATGTCATGCTTTAATGGAACGGGGAATACTTTATGATGATGGATAGATATTAGACAGCTCCATCATCTTTAGTTAGGAAACCAACATATTTGCTACAATTATTTCCAGGGAATAAAATAACAACTTACGTATGTATGATGAATGAAGACACATAATTAGTGTTTTAGTTCAATATTTTATTTAATACTTTTCGGTACATACTTATTTATGTAATAAGTATAAAAAATTAAAAATATTTATTTAAAAAAAAAACATTTTATTTGTTTGAAATTACGATTATTACGAAGACAAAAAGACACTTGTAAAACACAGTGAAAGAACTCGTCAAATAACAAATAGGCAACTCAATATGCCAATAGCCAAACAAAATAAGTCAATGGAGACGGAACAACAGAAATCACCATTCCACGACTCTTCAACAAAATGCCGGATTAGAGCAAGACCAGCACCCAACCGGCAAGGAGATTAGGAAGGAATTAAGGACTTTTCTACTAAATAACACAAGCTTTGGAATATAGGCACAAAATAGAGAAAATTAAATGATATTATTACTTTTATGATGTACTAATGTAAGAATAGAATAAGAAACATGCCGGCAAGCCATAACGGCTTGGCACGATCTAGCACAAGGAAAATTTGTAAAAAAAAAAAATATTTTTTTTTTTAATCCTCAATTAACAAATGTAAAATACAATTTTGCGACTTTCATATAGGACATCATAGGCTAATTTTTTCTACTGGCATACAAGGTTTCGGGTGTATCTTTTCAAGTGACTTACCTAATTTTATTTTTATCGAAAATACTTTTATTTCTTATACAAGCATTAAATGGTAAAAATTAACCCTATCAATACACCAAAAAGTATAGATATCAAATCATAGATTAAAACGAACACGTCGTTTGAAGATGCCAATGCAGACAGAAGTTCATTAAATCATGCTCAGTGCGACTTCGCCGTTGAAGTTGGTTAAAACACAAACGTTGTCGATATAATTTAGACGATTGCCATGTTCAAATTGGTCTATGTTGGCCAAGTATCGAGATCCGCTACAAGTGGTCAGGCGACCTGAAGAGAAATGTTGGCTGGCCTATCAGAGGTGAGAACTGGCCCGATGGCAGACTTGAGGGAGTACTGTACTCAAAGATAGGTGTTAAGGCTTCCCTTTCAAAAATAATGCATATTTTCGCGTTTTTTACGAAAATATGGGTTTTTATTATTCATTTATATCAAAAGTTATACAATATATTATGCTTTTTTTATACTACTATTTAGATAAAACCTTTACACTAATGTAAAACTAATAAACTAGATGTTATTTGGCGTAAATAAGAAAATACAAGCATTATAAGAAAAACCGCGACCATTAAATTTATTTTCCGCGTGCCACAAAATTATCTTAATATAGAAAATTCTTGCATGTACGAAATATGTTTTCTTATAATCTTGAAGCCAAGATTACGGAAACAAATCTGCATTGAACCAAATTACTAAAATGTTAAAAATGAAAAGAGTTATAAACCATCCAATTTGTAGTACATTAAAAACACAATAATTTCTTATAATATTTATATCGATCCTATTAATGTAGTTTTTTTAAAAATTTCAAATCGACGATTAAATAACAATAAAAACACACATTAATACGATCTCTATAGTGTAAATGTCCTATCTAAGTAATATTTAAAAAAAAGCTTAATCTAGTATATAACTTCTGATATAAATTAATAATGAAAACCCACATTTTCGTAAAAAACGCGAAAATATGAATTATTTTTGAAAGCGCGCCTTTAAATGACTCGAAAAAATTAAGTGAAGACGTCAAAATTTCTCTTCCTATTTTAGGTAGATTTAGATGAAAAACTAAATATTATTGATGGTTTTGTGACGCGACTTTCAAAAAAATTCAACGCTCTTTCTTCAATAATGACCAGGGGATCCCATGAAGACCTCTGTATGGATGAGGACACTATGATATCAGTAGTTGTTATCAGACATATTTGGGTCAAAGTTTTCTGAAAAATTGATCTTGTAGTTGCACATAATCAATGTAAATATCTCAGCTAAGCTAATATAGATATTTACGAAATCTACCTGATTCTTGCGACCAGTGTTGGAGGGATTTTTATATATTTTTATATTATATGAGCGAAATATATATATATATTTTTTTCATTTTTGGACAGTGTTGTCCACGTAAAATGATCCCAATACAGCCGCGAATGTAATGTACTTTCTTACACACATGTGGTGTGCGCTGTATATTGAATTAAATATGGATATTTATGTGCATACCAAGTACGCCAACCTTCACAAGTATACGAGAGAAGTTTTTTTAAACTGAAATGAACGGATTTTGTATTCCCGCAGCTTAAAAAACATGTTCACTGCAATCCTGAAAACAAAAAAGTTGAGCCGCGGCGCATCCAGTTCCAGAAAAACTTTTTAAAATACTGAAGTTATTCCGCAAAGTTTGCTCGGTACATAGTTAATTTATGATAGGTACTCTGCACTCTGATATCAGCAGGGGCAAAAAAGCTGTGCATTATTAAAAATTCTGGGAAACAAATATAAATTAAATAATTTGATTAACATAAACGAAAACATTATTTTGCAATTAGCGCCATCTATGTACCAGTAAAATTTAATTGCTTAGTTCTAAAAACTACCACGACAACTTACTGCTACACCCATGGCGCTCTTTTGTATTCGCCGCATCGAGCTATTCACATTGCTCTTCTAGCTAGTGAATTACTCGAGTCATATAATTGGTTATTTACTGAATTGAACATTTTTATCGGTTGATCCGTTTTGTATGGAGTCGTTACCTATGCTGTTTTTAACAGAATAACATTAGAAAGGCTTACAACTGCGTGCAAAATATTGAAGTGTATACTTCATTTTTTACTAATTCGCAAATTTTACTATCTTACTGTTTTTAACGTGTTGATTTCACGATTGTTTTTTATATTTGGTGCATGGATTAGTTTTTAATTTGGGAAAAACAAAAAGCAATTGGCAGAACTATTTCCTTTATGAGAAATAATTATTTCCTTTAGTTATTACATGAAAGATTTTCAAACATTAAAGGAATCATGTTCAGTCATATAAAGTGTACTTAAAGACTTTCATACATTTTTTATATGGGTAAGAAGGTATATTTTTCGTTAAAATAGTACTCTAAAATTACAAATAAATATATGGCAAGGTCGTATAAACGACGGATTTATTTTGTCTAAAGACGTTGGTTAAACGAAAGTACATATATTGTATTACATATATTATATATATATGAATAATATCATTGGTAACAGCACAACCAAAAACTATACCTACTGCACGTCACTGGATATCAGGTATGGTAGGATACTACCGTAGCCGCAAGTAAATGTGATACCGTTTTCAATAGAGTATAACGTATTAATGTCAAGTTGATTTTTAATTTTTTGTTAGAAAACCTATTTTTATTTATAAATATAATAATTTAGAATATTAAGATAATATCGAATCTCGAGATTCTGTAACATTACTCCGATGTAATGTGTAAGTTTCCTTACGTATATTTCAAAGGAAATTGACACTTCACTCCGATGTAATATGTAAAGAGGTATAGGTTACCTGTGTAATGCTCGGAAGGACATTGGAATATTCACATAAGTAAGAAAAATTAACGGCTCAATTGAGCTATGGACATTAGAGCGTATATTTTTTTTTAACTAACTTTTAAATAAGTTGCAACACACGAGTAAGAATAATATATGAGTCGTTTACTTCCAAAATATTTTTCGACATTATTGATTTTATATGTATATATTTATAATTAATACATTAAATTAGGTATAATGTGGCAATAAATTTTGTAATTTCTCAACAACATATTTGTAATTATTTTTTGAATTTCCTGTAGTATTGATACATACACCGTATCTTCAAAATATGTATTGAAGCATTTAGGCAAAAATTATATTTTTAAACGTATTTCGTGATTTCCAGGTTTTGTCATAATCCGCTATAGAGGGATTTGAAATTAAACGACGCATATGTTTATTTATAATAAATAAAGTAAAAGTAACACAATAAATTTTAAAAATTTAGATAGATAAACAATGTAAGAATTGTTCAAATGACTTCAGCAAACTTCTAAACGGTCGTTTGTCTTTGTTAATGGTTTCGGTTTATTACAGCTATAAACCGTGCACGTACGAGTGTGTTACTGTTGCACCCAAGTTACGAAAAATAATTTACAATCACGTGAATGCGTGACGGGGCATATTTCTTTAGAGAATTTCCATTTGACGAATTATATGACATTGATTATATTAGTACAAAAAGTGGCGAAGCGCCAACGTGCGCTCCGGCTCGACGACACCTCTGAGATGATGATAAAAACAATAAATACCAATTAAAATCTTTAAATATATGGTGATAAAAACAATAATATATGACATAAAAATATTTGAGATAAGTCTTATAAACATGTAAAACATAATGTGTTCTAGTTCTATAAACTGAATTTATTGTAAATCAACACAATAAATAAAAGTTGTTTTGTAATTTAATTTTTCCAAATAATTGACGATCGTTTCGGCTGTCTAGACCATTATCAACTGATAAAATATAGAACAGTGTGGTGAGCTTGTATACAAATTTTGTTACAAAGTTGGGTATTATAACACTCCCTTAATACAAAAATTGATAATGTTGGATATACCAAGGAAAATATCTTTATTAGGAGAAAACATTCTTATTGTGAAGTTGTAATTATTCAGAACATAAGTCTGTGATATTTAATTCATATTGAAAATATCTTTAGTTACATTAATGTAGGGAAAAACAAGTTTTTATATGCTTAACTTTCATTAACGCAAAATATCGTAACATTATATATTATAGTTATATCTAATAAAAATTCAAGTGAAGACAGATAATATAATATGGTTTATTATGTTGATTAACAATGCAGTTTTATAAAATGAATACCGTTTGTATTTAAAAAATAAAAGACTTGAATCTATTGTATTGACAAACAAAACTTTCGTTTGTAGAACATATATTTTAACCAGGTAGGTACGAGGACTGACAATTAAGGTCGTAGAAAAAAATTATCTTAATTACAAAACATACTTCGTTATCTGTTGTTTGTTGTCAAAACTGTCATTTTGTCCAACGTTTTTTTATATTACAGATATTAGTATTCAAAGTCATACTACATAAGGCTGTTTAGAGCACGCGTCGTAATCCATTCTACCTCCGCTCGTGACCGCCAATGATGATTATTCAAGTTTTCTTAATTTCCAGCACAATAATTCAACATATAAGATACTTGGCGTATTTAATACCATTATCCTTAATTATCCCATTTTTATAATAAAAATAAACCAAAAATGTGATACAACTGTATTATTATACTAAAAGTCACCAGCATTCTTCTAAGTAGGCCGAAGAGTACACCCAGTCATTTTCTAAACTTGAAACTAAGAGTAACAAGTAATTTTTGATCACCCGGTTTCAACCCTTATGTGAGCGATATGGTAGAAATGTATCTTCTACTCGCGAGCTTTTAATGTTTTTTATTGTTAAGGTTTGTATGAAGTGTACAAATATTGCAGTGAGCTTCCCGTTCTTTTTCTAAGTTGTCAAAAAAATGCATTAAAAGTAAAAATCGAAAAAACGATAAAAAAAATCTGTCAAATGTTTGTATGTGTATTATAGTGTCAAGTAATGATTTAAAAAAAATAACAATCACAAATTAGTACCGAAACGTCGGCAAAACAGGACATTATACGTAGCCAGACATAATGGTACACGAGAGTGCACCATAAAAACCAAAAAAATCTATTAATAAGCGTTACCTAAAATATTTATTATGAAAGGTAGTAAAAATATCTGTCGGTTTAATATTTTCTTAAGATTCTATTTAACAACGAATGGTAGCTGTAAATTACGATCATTGATCTTTACTTTCACGATATTCGACTTCAGCGATTTTGGCTGACCGCACGTACAAGTATTAAACTTTTGGTATTATTTGGAGATCAAATAATATCTTTCACTTGAAAGAATCCAGTGCTTCGCCTCATATTTATTGGTCTCACTCCTTGCTCCGCAAAGGTACACAGCAGGTTACCGTAAATAAATAATGTTGAGAAATAACTAAGGGATTTTTGTTTAATAAATATTATATGTTTTTTTATTTATTTAAACCCTATCCCGAATCGTTTCGATTCGTCATAATTACATATATTTTTATTATATTACATTCAGTTATCATTAACATTATCATCATAATACCATCATAGGTTGGCTCCGGTATCATCGTACCAGAGCTATACCTGCACAATTTGACGTGAGACTCGTTATCACATTCAATTCAGAAGCCAGCCAGAAAGAAGCTATATAAATCATACACCCCCAAAAAAGAAGGGTAGACGTCACATTTATGTGTTGCAATCGCAGAACTCGGTCACAGTCCGGCAGAAATTCACCCTGTCCAGGTCACAAGACGTGCGAGTGAAAGCCAGTAGAATGCTCCGTTAGGACTCTCTAGCTACTGTTCTTCCCTGCATCGCCCAGCGAGAGACCCACACCCTAATAAATACCCGGAAATGTCCGAGATTACTTTTATTTCCTAATAGGTCATCGTTCCGGGGGATCCGGCGACCTATTCCTTCTAATTCCGCAATCATAATTTAATAAATATTTTCGTTTGAGGGTTTTACCAAATGGTGCCGTTAAATTATCCTCCCTCTTGAATGTGGCTCAAAGTTAGTGTGGTGCGGGAAAAGGGTGAGTGCAGAACGTGACGTGCGGTGTGTGTCAGCAGACATTCCCCTGTAATTTTCGACATGCACGTATAAAATGGCTACCTGCTTTATCATGTATACATAGTTTTTTAATTATTCTGAGCTCATCTCTCAAAAGGGAGTCACATTACTTTTTTTGCAACAATACTTAGCTTCATTTTTAGGCTCTGTATCAACATATAAGTTTACACATCACAACCCAAGTTTTAACATGGGTTATCTACAGATTATTACAGTTAAAAAAAAACATTTTTTATATAATTAAGTTAGAGGTTTTCATTTTCACCAGTTCAGATAATTGCTCAATGCAAAAATATAATTCTATCATACCATTACATTAAAATTGAAAACTATTACTGGCCTAGTGATCAAGCCGTTGAGGATTCTAGCCTTGTTCCAGGGGTTTACCAACTTAGTCCTATTTTCATAGTACAAATACTTAACTTAATTTGATTGTCTTCTACGAAGCGTAAAATTTAATCTTTGTTAGGTACTAAAGTCTTAAATAAATTATTATTTTAAATTTACAAATCTTAATCAAAGTAACGTCTTTCATTGTATCACTAGTCTTTCGTTAACTTCGAGAAAATTGTAATTGGTTGAATTTATTTTGACCATTTTATTACTGTTATTATTATTATATTTGATTAACTATTTGTTTTCCAAATAAATAAAATATAATAGTAAGAATATTGGTGTGACACGTATTTTGTGTAGCCTATATTTTGCAAATATAATACATGCATATCGATACCGTTTTAGTAGAATTAATTCGATAAGCTACTAATATAACGCCACTTGCTCCTGTTTGAAAATCCAGCATACAGCATCACATTTGAAAAGTTTTCTTTTCTGAAGACAATAAAATCGTCCCCCATTTTTTAATTACCTACTAGAATGCACCATGACATTTGATCGAAACATACGAATGTGGAATTAGTGGGTAACTTTATTATGTATTATGTCACATGGTTGTTGTTCATTTATAATTCATTTCTGTAATCGTATATCGATCTATCTTGTTCTAAAAAAACGTATTGTTTTCATTTTACACTAGTCTGAATTCTTCGACACGGATATTAGTAGAAAAAGGTCGCGTTTGTCTTTATAATTATACCTTAGATTGTATTCAGAATTGTTTTAATTAATACTTTTTTAACTTAATTACCTACATCTACAATTTCTTCTAATTTTATTTTATTACATATTGATTTTTTATTTATTTTAGCAAACTAGTTACTAGTTAGGATTACTTACGCTTATAATTTTTCTTTCTAATATAATAAAAATCTCATATCATCTATTGTGGACCACGTGGTCAAATCTGTAGTTAAGTATAATAAATATTATATTGCAGCGTTATTCTGTGTCTCACGTAAATGAAAAATGAAAGTAAACTGATACAAAAGATTGGAATGAAGCGTGACCTTTTCTGATAGTACATTTTTCAAATAGTAAATTAAGAAAACATGTCCATTCTTTTGCCAGAATTAGAAAATTGGAAAAATGTAATGCTGTTGCACTGTAGATACGTAATTATTTAAATTATGTCATTAATACGTAGGTAGAAAATTATTTAAATATAACCTATGTATAATACGTTTTCCACGCTCGTACTGAGATGGATTATAAGCAAAAGTAATTGAATAAGATTCTTGCGTTGTTCACTTATT
Source organism: Eubasilissa splendida (assembly GCA_031772225.1). Lineage (NCBI taxonomy): Eukaryota > Metazoa > Arthropoda > Insecta > Trichoptera > Phryganeidae > Eubasilissa > Eubasilissa splendida. The sequence goes on from CM062847.1 coordinate 22,275,796, forward strand.
CATACCTTGTACTGTGTATTGTGGGTATATTTCATGCGTAAAAAAATGTCTCATTGTCGATAAAAGTTCTCTGAGGTTTGTCAAAACATTTACGCAATTTCCCGATTGACTGATTTTTTATCTCGGGGTAAACTTGTGGTACTTGACCAGTAAACAATTCGGAAGTAAAGGTATTCCCCAGCGGCCTCGTGTCACGATAGACACTCTAAATTAGTGACTATCCATTGTGGCGATATTCTGAAACAAAAAATAAAACACATTGTAATCTCATATGTGAAAATAAAACGTTTCACCTTGTAAGGGCATTAACAATCTAACAGATTAACACAACGATTTGTATTTATATCTATAGTGGGGGACAGCTAAATAATTTTATTTGCGTGAGATGAAAAGGGACAGCATTATTCATTGGAATTCTAAAGATTTCCATATATTTTTCAGTCAATTAAACGAATAGATTAAAAAAACAGGTGTTTTATTTTCACATATGTGATTATGGAGTTTTATAAACTTACCTTGGAGATAGTAAATTACCTTGAAATCTGTTAAAAACATTTAGTATCTTTACTAGTAAATGTTTAGTGATACTGAAACTACCAACAAAAATAATATTATATATTGTAAAAATTGTTTGAAGATGACATGTGAATTATTATAGATTTGTGAGCCAAGAAAGGATGGAAAAAATCATTAAGAGAGATTAAATAGGTACTATAAATGAGATAAAACAATGCATTTTGATAATTAATACATTATTTAAATGAAATTCACATTAACGTTTATAGTTCTTTGAAAAGTGCGCTATAATTTTCCCAACCTTTTCCGTTTGTTCTGAGCATAGTATTTTAACGTCTAAATGAAAAAATATAATAGCTCTAGGATGCTGAATAAAGATTAACTTAGATGCAAGTTATAAATTATACTCAGGAGAAAAATAAATATAATTTAAACTTAGCAGAGTTAATATTCATTTAATTAATAAGAGATCACATAAGGAATTCACCGTGGATCAAAAATAGTTTCATATTACTCCTTGGGTAAATATTTTGCGGAAGTATGGATTTCACCTCATATACTGGATTGAAAAGAAAGAGATCAAAATTTAAAACAAAATAATAATTAAGAGAAACTGTTCGTTGTTATAAGCATTGCAGTGAACATTTGAACAGTTTGAGCTGCACTTGATGTACTGGATTGAAAGGAAGATCAAAAATCTAAAAAAATTACCGATCAAGAGAAATATTTCGTTAGTTATTACTGTGAACGTTGTATTAACCGTTTCCACTCGAAATTGTTTGCCCTTTTCCATGCAGCCTACTCGGAATTATTTTTGTCTAATAATATACTTAAATTATTTGTATTCTACTTTTCCCGGAACGAGGGTATAGCTGAAGGGTGCATATTGTATTAACTGGGCGTGGGACACTTTACATATTACATTAATATTTATAGTTTAAAACTAGATTCATTATAACAAAACATTTCATTTAAAAAATATATATTCGTGTCTAAAATTTGTCATGATGTATTTCAAAACAATCACCAACATGCAGACCAGGGTTGCGTTCATAAGTTTCGCAAATATATTCAGTTGTTTCCGCCCGCCCTGAACACCTCGATTCGAACACACCGCACAGTCTTTGGAGCGTTCATTCAGGACTGGAATGTGTAGTTTGCCGTTCAACCGTTGCTCCTGATCCATGGTCCGCGATAATCACCGATCAATTGATTATAAAATATCCTCCAGAATCGTAGTAAATGAATAAATTCATCGGAATCTCATTTTTCTATTTCTTGTACAAAATATACGCATTTTCTACACTTACTTTTGAACTACCAATCAAGCATCTTTCGCAAGAAACAATATGAGGATGTAAATTTATTAGCGATATCCGCGCCTTCCATGTTCTTCGTGAAGTTTATTATGATTTCAGGTTTATCGATGTGTTCTTCCTGTTTCTCTCGTATTACTCTACGTACATTATTTGTTTCACGAGAATCCTAATGACGTACCGTAACTATGCGCTTATCTTTCCAAGCAAGAATCATTAAATTTTGTTCACGGTAAGCTAAAGCTTTATTTCATTATTTCGGATTTTTATGTTAATCGGATTATCCTTCCTATTTGGCATAAGCGTTCCAGTAGTATGACATTTCATTTTAAACAATTCTTTTGCTAGATCAATATTTGTACAATAATATATATCCGTAAATAAATGGTAACCTTGGGCATCGGGAACTGACAATAGAAATTTGTCCTATAAATGTAACATAACACAATATCTATTATTAGTAAAGCAGTTTTCTGGTCTAGTAACGGATTCTGAAGTGAGTTTACCGTAATATGGCACGAATAAATATATATATCCACAATCAGAATCATCCAAAGCGTAGATTCGAATTCCCTATTTTTAGGATTATGTTTTAAAGCATTTTCTCTCCCTAAAACTAACAACTCGTCTACAACTATATTTTTCCCTGGCACAAAACATTATTTTAATTTTCCGTCTATGTTAAAAAAATAATCAATTTTATTAACCCTTGTTCGTAAATCTTGTCGAGGAGCTTGGTTGTTCTTTACATAAAACATCCAAAAAATGTGAAAAAACTTATCCCGTCTGAACACATTTCTAAAAATACGAAAATTTCCATCTGAATCTCTGGACCCAGAATCTTTCATATCAACAATATTTCACTATTGTTACTGTCTTGATAATGACTCTAATCAAAATCGTCGTCTCTACTTTCCAGTTCGTAAATGGACTAACTATTACTATGGTTCAAATTTTGAGTCGTCGACATAGTTAGGTATTATAAATAATTAATTATGGATCTAAAAATATTTTTACAGTTCGACATATGTTTAGATTCAAAGTGAACATAAAATTATTTTAATACAAATTAAATGCATCATTTAGAAAGATGTACCGATAAACTTAATTTTTCGAAAAAATATTTTAGCTGCCACCAGGATTTCTTCCTATCCGGAGAAGTGCTATAACCAAGTACACTACGCCAACCTCATAAATTGACGACAAATTTTCGAACTCATATGTATGTTGCAGCTATTTCAAATTGATGCATCTTACATTTCATTTAGATGGATAGGAAGAGATCCCGCTTCAAATACCGATGGCAACTAAAATATTTTTTCGAAAAATTGAGTTTATCTGTATGTATATCTTTCTAATTGATGCATTTAATTTGCATTAAAATATCACAGAACTATGTTATGAAAAAATTACAGCTTCACAAATAATAATGTATTCTCTTTAAAAAAAATAATTATTTAATAAAGCAGATAAATAGCAGACTAGTCGGCCTGGCGGAACAACAATGACTTTTTGAAAATAAAAATTCGGATTGACGATCTTTATTGGATATAGCAGGCAAATGATTCCCTCTAAAAGCTTGTATAATTGCCGAAATTCACCATGTCAGCATTATTAACTTTAGAAATAAATGGAATTAGAACCCATACCGAAAAGCTTCATAGTTACTGGAATACTTAGTCCCTTTATTACTTAGTCTATTGTTGTAACGCCGAATAAAAGGCACAACAAATGAAATTTTGTTACTGGATGTTGGATTTTTAGACGATTTTGAAGGGAAGTAGAAATATTTAAGGTTATAAAAATAGTTAACGAATGTCAGAAGATCAATTTGAACAAATTATATGAAACTTTCCAAATAAGTTTTTTTGAGGTTGCCCAGCTTTGTCACGTCATTAAAATACCTTCGTAAGAACTGATAGTACCCATGCTAGGTAGGTACTTACTTCCTGTGTATTCCTAGGGAGCAAATGAAAAAAACATGTAATAATGAATGAATTAAATAAAAATAAAAAATTTCTCCTTATTTTAGTTAATAATTTATTAAGTTATATTTAAACATGTTCCTTATGGATCGCCGTTACATTTCATTGAACAAAGAAAAAAAATCTAGGATTCGTCTGTTTTTTGGCACATACTATGTACAATAAAAATAGAAAGGAAATTATTTTAGGAACAGACAACATATGCACAATAGTATATCACTTTTAAATTAAAATATATAAGCGTTTTAAATTGAAAGTATATAAAAGTATGTATACATATACCTACATTGAAATAAAAGGAAATTTTGAAGGCTTTCAAAGCATATTTTATTGTTCGCATATTTTGAAATACACAAACATCTATCTATCTTAAATAACTGGAGCGCCACAATAGCATTCCTGTATCAAAGGATAGGAGTTTTGCGATTGAAGATTGAAAAAAACCTTTTTGGAGGGTTTTATTGTACTTTAACAGGTTTTATTCTATTTATAAAGGTGAGGAATACCATGAATTATACTTTATACTTCTTAGAAATATGAATCATTTGATAGCGAGGGACTTGCGTTAACGTTTCATTTCGTGATATTTTTAGTATCAGGGTAATATGCCAAACAAAATTGCAATTAAGTGGGATTGGGCTTGTGGAAAAATTCTTCACCGAAAACACATTCCTTTTTATGTTTTAATTTTTTATCACAAGTTACAAGTTAAAGATCTCACCGTGCACATAAAAAAATGCGTTACATGTATCATACCACACCTGTATATAATGGTTTTCTGGAATAAAAACTAAATACAGTGGAATCCGCTTATTGTGATCACTATGAAACCTGTAACTTTTGATAATAATAGCTGGGTGATAAAATTAAGCAGAACATAAAAAATATCGTTATTGAACACAATTTATTAAAAAATAATCCTTTTTTTTTTAGGAGAACACATTCTTATTGTGAAGTTGTAATTATTCAGAACATAGGTGTGTGATATTTTAAATATGAATTAAATATATTCATTAGAAAAATACATTTAATTCATATTTAAAATATCACAGACCTTTGTTCTGAATAATTACAACTTCACAATAAGAATGTGTTCTCCTAAATAATAAAGTTGTATCAATGTGTCCAAAATTGATAATTCTGGCGTCTGCTATCAGTTTACTCAAAGGTATTTGAGATTCTGTAAAAATAAGGTAGATGGCTCTTTCAAATAATGGAACGATTAAATGTATTAATATCAAAAAGGTAACATATAGGTTCGAAAATTGTCGCTAAAAATATTGTCGCTGTAGCATAGTTGGATAATGCACCTTCCCCGGTTAGGAAAGAGATCCAGGTTCGAATCCCGGTGGTGCAACAACAATATTTTTCGATAGAATTGATTTTATATGTATATCTTTCTAATTAATATATTTAATTTATATTTAAAAAATAATACAACTAAAGTAGAGAAATCGCAACAGGATACACGCTGATCAGTTTGAAATCACCTATAAATTATTCATTGAACTTATTAATACTATGTGTTACGGTTATGCTTAAGGTAAGAATCTATGTACGTATCTACTTATTTTCTATAAATTATTGTCGGGCATTTATGTTTAGAAAGTTTCCAAAAAAAAAGATAATTTTGTATGAATTTCCTAAAAAAAATATTTTTTTGTATCTACATATTGATAACAAAAGCCGAAGTTTGATTATAATAGGCGCATTATTTAAATAAATTTTATATACAGGGTTTTGGGACCGATTGATTATGATAACAATGACCGACTCATAATATTACTATCCCGACACACCGCTGTACACCGATAGTCTCACCTCGGTGTGCCATCGGGCCCTGTGCGGCGATGTGGCCGGTGGGTCTCAAAACAAATTCAAATCAAACCAACAACACAACCAAACCAACCAATAATAACCAACAAAACGCTCCTGTAACGGTGGGGACAACCAAATTTAAGTGCCTTTGTTCACAAATAAAGCAATATTTGAATATGTCCAAGAACACACAACTACTACATGACATATATGCTGTTTAAAAAATGGAAGAATGGATTATCAAATTTGGTCCATAGATGGCGATGGTGTAGTGGTACTCGAAGAGAGTCCACATACTAACATATATACAACTTTCAAAAATTTGATAAATATGGAAATTGAGGAGTGAGAATTGGTGAACGTTATATGTATATATAAAGTAATCGCTCAAGTCAGCTAAAGACAGGTCGTAAGCCCTGCAATTAACCCATACTTCCATATATTTTCCATTAAATATAATAAAACCATTATTTATTTATTTTAATCACAAAGTTAATATTGCTAATTTAAAAAGTATAATAATTAATAGCTTTGTCTCCGTGAGATATCTCATATTTGTTTCACAAATAAAACTTGCTTATTTATTATTAATTAAGGGTAGACAGATTGAATAAAATGCCAGACTCTTCCACTTTCAAACATATTCTCATGCACGCTCTTTGCTTGTCAAAGCTTTTAATATGGCCGTTTTCCAATATATATTTGATCACGCTAGGTCTTTTGCGGACGTTTTGTTCCTGTTTTCTTCAACATTCGCCTCGTACATTTTCTATAGATACCATCTTCTCCTCTTTCATATGTTAGACATAACCAAACCATTTGAGCAACATTTCCCTTATTATATCGACTATGCTAAAAAACATAGATTCGCTCCTATTTGTTCATCTTTCACTCACATATCGTACTTAGATTTTCCACTTTTTCTTTTTTCCTTAGATGCGCCCAAGCCGCAGCATTTCCACCGCATTTAGTCTACTTTTGTTCTTTACTTGCTAATTCCTGCTTTCACTTGCATGGCATTAGAATAATAAATAATGCGCTCAAATGACATTAAGACAGTTAATTTCGTCTAATGTATAATAAATTATGTTTAAAGAAAATAAATAAACAGTACATAACTTACATAAAGATGTTGCGCAGGCGGGTGGTACTTTAAAATAATTCAAACACATTATTTAATATTGTCTCGGAGAGTCCTCGCAATAATATAATATGAAAATTACATCTATAATTCTCTTTTAACAATGGCGTTAAGTTCTTGAATCGCTTTGTATAAGTCTATGTCGGGAAAAAACTGACTTCGTGACGAATAAATATTCAAAACCATTCGAGAGCGTCTATGTCTATTTAGACTTTCACAAAAATAGAAAATTATCTACACAAAATGACATTTCGTTGAAATAAATATCCCAATACATTATCTACAGGATTATTTCACGATGGAATAATAATATTTATTGACCATAGCTTAAGCCGCGTTTATTTTTTAGTTTAATATATATTTTTTTAATACGCTTACCTTTTTTCACCACTATCTCTAGCTTTAGTTTAATTTAGCTGAAAATCTTTCTACACCCCCCCCCCCCCCCCACCCCCTCCCCATAGTGAACCGATGAATCTGATCAAATAAGATAAGTCTTGTCAGCAATGAAAGTAAAGTCCTATATTTGGAATAAGCTAATTAGAATCATTATTGTTTATTCAGTTAAACTATTCGTAAACTTTGTAGATTTCAAAAGTTTTTACGATAAATTAAAAGGAACTTAAGTATATTTAGGATGATTTAAATGTTAAAAGGTAAACTAAAACGCATTTTAACATTTTCATAGATTAACTTGGTTAACATCACGGTCTTTTGAATTCATTGATTGGTAATTCATTATTAATACGTTAAATAATTAAATGTGTTTCCATTTCTTTCGATTGTAAGTTTTTGTATTTATATTTCCTGACTAATTCTAAATATGTATCGACTAAATATAGAAGTTATTTGTGGAAGATTGTCGGAAGGCAAGATAAAGGATTTGTTATTTCTTGTAGCTAGACTCAAGAGTAATGTATGGTAGGCAATAAATAACTATAATATTTCAAAGAATAGTTATCCTTGACAGCAAAGATCAAATAAGGAACCCGGAATATTTTATCATCTAAATATAACAATTTAAAAAAAATAATTGTACAGAGTAGAATTTGCATTGTTATGTATACTTTCTAGTCGGTGTTCTAAGATTTCTAAGTACGATTGAACCTTCGGCTTTGAGAATGGATTGCATTTTATAATAATAAGGAAACTGAATAAACATTAAAGTTTAATAAAAAATTCAGTGACATTTTTTACACATTTTATCTTCTCTATACGCGGACATCATAAGATTCCTGTTTTTGTACCTGGGATTTTAAAAGTGAATAAATAAAACGCTTTAATTTTTTTTGATTACAGGTAAAGAAGGTAGCTTAAAAAATATATGTCAATTTCTTCAAATATCGTTTTTTCTTGCGGTAAAATAATAAAGTAAACGCTACGTCACTTGATTTTAAAATGAAGTACCTACAAGTAATGTGATTATTAATGTTTTTTTAATATTTTAAAAACGCGTAAAATTTTTTGAACGAGATATTGTCGGTTTATGGTAAATTTAGGGAAATTGTTTTAAATATTTAAAGAAGTGTGTGTATGTGCAAAATAACTTTACTTTACTTGGTACCATAATAATGAAAATAGTACTACCCAAATCTTGATTATCCGAAAATATATTAAAAAAGTAATAATCAATTCAGGTTTTCTCAATCTACAGAACTGTTATTTAGAATTTGCAATGCCTCATTTCGTTTTGAATTAAATCATTTTTATTTTGAAACAAAACACTTAGGTTCTTTGATCAGTAACAAAATTTGACCATAGTAAATTTTTACTTTAGTAACTTTTTAATGTCTCCGGTTGTAAAAAACCTTTGCTGGTTATTCGAACATCAAGTTAAAGTTAATCCCACCAAACACAGTGTGGCAAGGCGAATAAAATCATCAAATATCTGAGAATATCGTCAACTTCGATTTATTATAAATATTCGGCATTGGCAATACATACAATTTTACGCATTATCTATGGCTTTATTCACCACTGCGTTCGAAAATAAAACACTTTACTGGCGAAAAATGTTCGGTTTATGAGTATGCACTAACATAAATCCAACAGCGAGGTCATCATTAGACGAAGTCTCGTCATTAAAATAGAAGGATATTGAATGATTCATTATCGTATACTGCAACTTTCAAAGTATCAATGTGACAGATAACTTTTGGAACAGCTGTGAAGTGTCCGCCATTTATAAATAACGATTTACTGTTTTTACCATCCAATATTGGAAGGACCAATTAGTTTACCAACGGTCGAACAAACCGTTTTCGCAAAGTAACTTTTTTTACTATAGAAAAAATTTGCTACTGATCAAACAACTAGCCAATATTGTATTAAATTAAATTAATTTCGTTATCATGTCCCAATCTCTAAAATTATTTAATCAAAAAATTGAGATATGGATCAAAGAGCTTGACCGTAGAGGAATATTCTGCCATCGATAAGTACATGTTTCAGCAAGTCCAGCCTATTTATCTTGCGCGTAATGGCTCGGATGTGAAGTGATATATTGTTCTTTGTTTCTTTCTTCTTACAGTCCGACTATTTTTAAACCTCAGATTATCCGTTTCCACCCAAAGGATTACCCTGAACTTCCCACAGAAAGTGCGCTCCACGCCACCCTTGTGTGGGGTCGCATTAAAAAAGGTCGTTTCATTTCCAGGTCATCTTGGCTATTCCGTATTACGTTAAATAATTCAGCAAATTTGTTATAATTTTTTTTTTCATATTTCAACAGCTGTGGTATTCAAAGTTGGTCCTTTAAATTATTCACCTGACAGGGGGATAATATGCGGAAAATCTGAGAAACGGAAGAGATTTGAATAAATTATTTTGATACCAAAGGTGAATTCGCTTTTGAACACTAGCAACATATAAGAAAAAACTTTATTAATTAGTTTTTTTAACTCAGACCTATATTTAATTCGAATTTACAAAATGGAATGAAGAAATGTCGACAATTATAAAATTGAATGACGAAATGTCGCTTAGAATACGAAAGTTGAAGTGAAGTAAAAATAAAAGCGTGTTTTAACGAATAAATGTATTATTAATAATGTTTGAAGTAGAACGTTTGATTAGACCTTTTAACTAGAAAATACTATGTATACAACTACCACTGGTTTATATATTAACGCCGAGCAATTTCAGAACGTCCGTTCCATTATCAGGGCACTACAATTTTTTAAACAATTAAACAAATTCCTAAATTCTAGTAATATATTTAACATTGCGTATAGACTCGTTAACAGATGTTGCCTCATGAGATTGCATAATGTACCATACATCCTTAGGAAGCTACTAATCATTAGCTATCTAGTGTTAAGTGTCTTGGGTTATGTACTGGGGGTAAGAAAGCAATTTCAGATATAATTTTGTGAATCTATAGACCAATCTATAAACCAATCCATTTTAAAATTATATCTAAAATTGATGAAACTGTCTTTGTCTTCGGTGTTTAATTAGCGTTTCCTATATTATTAAGATTTTGCGTCACTGATTTGTATGATTTGGACCCTGATATTAAATAAAATGATAAGAGTTTTTGGTTTGCAATTTTATGAATTAATTTTGTTCTGTGACAATAATTATTGCTATTTTATCTTACTTTATTATGAAAACAGAACATTTAGTCTCAATTTGGAAGACAATTTACTTTTTTTTACCGTACGATAGTTGTAAAAAAATGTCAAAAATAAGACAAGGAAAAACTAGAAATTATATTTCTGCTAACTCAATTATCTCAGTTTTTTTAAATCTGTGGGCGATATTTGGCAAGAAATGATATCAATGACTCATTTTTTACAGGTCGTTTTAAAAATAATACAAATTATAAAGTAATTTAACAAATTTGAAACACTTCTTCAATATTAAAAAAAATACTTAGTGGTAACATAATATAATAAGGAAAAACACTTTGTTAAATCCACTATTTATTATTGATAAATCAACATGTTTCGATACCTATGATATCTTATTCAGGAAACAATGTATACTAAAATTAAAAATACAAGCATAGATAAAAACAAAACTATAATAGCAAAGTGATGGGTAACTAATTAGGAACTACTTACTGTGAAAATAAATTAAAATGTTAAGGTCTCTATTTATACTGGCTTTTTACAAAGTTTACCAAAGGTAAATATTTAACAAAAAAAAAAAGATTTGATGTTTAGAACGTATTGCAAAAAGGATTTGGTCATTTATAATATTTAATATGCTATTAACACTTAAAAAGTTCAATGTAAATTCAAAAATTGTTGTAAACCTATTTGGTTAATAACTCATTTCCCCGGATTGGAAAAGGTCCAGGATCGAATCCCGGATGCAAATAAAATATATAGATTTTTTTTGTGTATCATTCTAGTGCATTTATATTCATATCGATGTATAGGTACATTGTATTCTGAAGAAGGGACCATTGGCTCCGAAACATGCTCGTCTCGTCACAGAATTTCTCTAGTGAGTCGGGCGCAGTCCAAACACATTTTTACATTGTATTATATAGTTATAAATAAAAAAATAAATAAAAATGTTGAGTTATCAATAAACATTGGTAAAAACAAAGTGTTTTCTTATTATTAATATGCATTTATATTTAGATCGTACTTAGAACTTCACAAGCGTCAACCAATCGAGTAATCAGTACGTGGATTTGTTTAAAATGTTTTTAACATTTTTCATATCGATGCAAATCAAATGATGAACAAAAAATCAGAAACGGGTTGGTAAAATTATTTACATAACAAATCATGAAAAATAATTGAGTTAGATTGGAGACCGCTTGAAGCACGGTATCATTTGCGTAACGAAGGTAATTAGCTATTTTACATTTATTTGCTGTCCATAGATTTATAGAAAGACTTTTTTTTTTATCTAAAGGTTAAAAAGCACGAGCGAAAAAAGTCTTGAAAAAAATCCTGTCTGACGTATTTCTACATCGATTAAATAGTTTTCTACTTTTCACCTCTTCTCCTTTTACCTTCTCTGGCAGTATTTTAATTAATAAAGTACATAGATAGATTTTTGACATAACGTAGTGTCATTCAATAGGATTGTTTAAATATCTAATAATATAGTGACAGTAGTACATATTTGAACATTAAAGAACTACTGGACAAATTATTACGAGTATTTGTAGACTGCCCGGACTGCGACGGACGGATGAAATAATAAAACATTTACATGTATTAAGGAAAATACATTTTTTAACAATAATATTTGATTATTTTGTAAATTGAGTCAAACTCTGTAAACATCAAACGTCTTGAGTCAAATGTTATATATCATTTAACACAATGAAAAGTGTAGTGGAATAAAACAGAGTTTGACTCAATTTACAAAATAATCATGGAATTCCACAAAGTTTCACCAAAAACCTTTAAATAGTTATAATATTTGATATTATCCATGGATACGTCATTTTCAACCACTTTCTTACAAAATGCTATTTTATATATTAGATATTAAAAAAGATAAACTATATAGAATATATTTTTCTGGTTCGAAAAAAAATCAGTTAACAATGTAATTATAATTAAAATGTTAAGGTCTTTATTTATACTGGTTTTTTACAAAGTTCACTAAAGGTAAATATTTAAAAAAAAAGATTTGATATTATTAAGAATGCATAAATAATAAAGTAATCAAAAATGTAATTAATGTGTTAAAATCCAATATAAAAAAAATGTAACTGGAAAATATATTCTGAAATAATAATAGTGAGAATTAAACACTACGAGTAAAAATGTTGCGAAATTTTTTAACGCAGTTTTCGTGACCAATTTTACTGGGGGAGCCTCTAAAAAAACATATTCTGCGTTTAAAAACATTAACTTCTTGAAACCAATGATATATGTATTCCTTTGGTTAACATTTTTTTTAATTCCCTATGTTAAGATATATATATATTACACACATTACTTACTTAATATTATTCTAGATATACATCTAGAAGTATATACTTATTCAACAAAAGATGTTCACTGAAATATGTTTAATCAAGCAAATATTCATAAATCGTTACCGTGTAACTATTTTATTAAAAATCATAGATTTTAGCTTACAAACTGCGATAGCGAAAAAACAAATAGATAAAAATAAAATGATTTATTATTATTAAAATTTTATTGTAACCGTAAATGACAATTGTTCTGGGGAAAAAAATATGTAGGTACCACAATAAACTTATAAAATTCACTTTGGAATTAAATCTGTATTACGAAAAAAAATCCATTTTTAAGTTTATCGGTTAGTTTTTATCCGGTAAGTTTAAGACAGCTGCGGTGGATATTCAAGTCTCAGGTTGCAAAAGATTAAAATATATGCAAGATCGCTCGATATGTGTGATACGCTCGGGTACAATCTAGACACATTTACGAGAGAAGAAACATTCCAGCTTGCACACTTCTAAACAAGTAGTTGAGACTGGGTAGACATCACAACACTGGTGGGTGACCAAGAGCTGCGAGGTGCACATTACTAGGATTATTTATTACTTAGTGGTGTCAGCTAGAGACTGACAAATATTCAATTAGGATACGTTAGGCCATGAATTATAAAAGCTTCTTGATTCACGTAATTATAGAACGTCTTTTAATTATCAATTCAAATACATAATTTTTTAAAACACATATTTTAAAATTATTTCTTAATACCTACTATGGTGGAAATATGAGAAAGAAAAGGAAAGCACTTACATTTTTAGTCGGCTGGGTGTTGGTTCATTCATAGATTCCTTTCCACCAAGAGTACAAGCGTCGCGGCGTGTATAGTAACACTCGCGAAAAAAGAATTGTTATGTATAACATAATTAGTAAGGTTATTAATAATAAGCGGTAGCGGAATGAAGCGACGGTAGTGCTTCCATAGAAAGTTCAAAGCGCACTGATCAGTTGATAGATTTTTAATCACTGCGACATCTTCTTTCTTCCTTGTGCTTAGGGATAAGGATAGGTAAGAAAGATAAGGATATACGCAGATTAAAATTAGGTAAATAGCGAATTGAACGCATGCATGAGGCAACAAGTCAAACACCAAAAACTTAATAAAATTAAATTAATTTTAAACGACGCTAACGTACTACTTATTGCAAAAGTTAGTCCAACACTCATGTCTACAATGATTGGCGTAATATATCATATAATAATGTATACAATTTATATTTTAATTAAGTACAATAAAAAATAAACACAAGAATTCACATCGTTGATCATGGTAGTAATTTATGTCATAAGTATAAAGGAATTCTTTGATTAACCTAACCTTATCTATAATTCAATAACAAAGATAGGGGTTCGAATCCGATTATTGACCATCCAAGACAGTCAAATTTTCATACAAGCGTATAAGGTTAGTAAAAAATAATAAAAAACAATATTATATAAAAGCACATGTAATATTATTACAAATTGTTTTCATGAAAAAATTTGTTAAGTATAATGTTAATTTTACTAAAAATTGGCAAATCGGCTGTATTGTATTGTTGACGCATGGTAATTGTTTTCATAAATGACACTAAAATTGATTAAAAGATTTTAATTATCATTATTCTCACTAACCGATAGTTACATTCAATACATATTTTATATTGTACGAGTAATTCTCGATTCACACGGGTTTATAATTTAAATTAACATCATAATAAACAAATTTGGCCCCGGCTGCAGCAGGCGCACGCAAAAATAATAAAATACTTTTGTGTTTTATAGTTTTTACTCTCAGAGACAATTAATGGAATATTATGCACTCAAATATCTGCCCGTCTAATCGCGGACGAAAAGATAGATTACAATAATAGAAAAAATGGAATAGATCTGTACAAAAAAAACCTTATTATTTTTCCTGTCAAATCTTTGAGCTTGTTCGTTATTGGCTAAGTATAATGACAACGACCGTCTCTACTGACAAGACTATAGTTTTAAAAGGTTTCTTTTTTATATATCGTCATATTGTGAATTTTCTAGTAAAATAAAAATATGGGCGTCAATGAATAAAACATGGTTTAGTATTCAAAACTTTTTCGAGTAATAATATACATATTTTATAATACATTTATAATTGGAAAAGGGAATTCGTATACTTAATTAATACAATCGTATTATATTTTACCTTATGGTCGATTTATATCGACAAACATGTTGAAGAAGCAATTAAGTTCGCAAGTCAAATGGCAAACTTTCAAAGACACGTAGGAGTAGTTCAAGGAACGCTGTGAATAATTGATCCCACGCTGAGAGGATATTTCAAGGACAAAAGGATTCCGAATGACCCTAGTTAGTCCTCAACTCTCCAAATATCTATATTTGCACCACACATCATAAAATGATGTAAAGCTCTATTGCAATAAATTTAAAAATGAAAAGCAAATTTAAGTAGAATTAGGTATTCTATTAAAATAAAACTGACTTGATTGATGCGATTCGAAGTTTTGACCTTTATCGCCGTAGGCGGGTAAACTAACAATTCGACCACGCAAGTCATAAATAAAACTAATAATGCGCTTCCGTTCTAGTGCTTATCGTCATCAATATCGCGCACTATACCAAAATAATGAAAAACGATGATATGATAAAATAAATGTACCTAACATATAATAATACACAAGTACAAAAAATTTGAAAAGAGAGGAAAAATTCCACAAAAACAAATCTAACATTTAAAAAGAATACAAAACGATAGAATATAGATGTACAGATACATAAATAAAATAAATAACTTGGCTTGTTTAGTCCTCGGCGATGTTCATGGTCGCTGAGTAATTCTGTTTTCACACATTCTCGTATATTACGCGACCAGTAAGATTGTTATCGGAATAGATAAATCCTCTCAGATAGAGAGTAGACAAGCAGAATCTCCGAGCTTGATATTTTATTTTTCTAGAACGGCCTCATTTCTATCGACGGCAGAGAAAGGACCATTTTTATTGCCACCGGGCAATAATTTTTTCCGCGATATTTTATTAATTTAACAATTCACCAATGCAGTAAATTTTGTATTCCAAATGACCACAATAAACTCCAAGAGTTAGGAAGAAAGATGTGATTAGTCAGTAAAAGATAGGTTTTTGATATTTTTAATTTTTGAAATATTTTATTCACATTTTATTTTTAGTCACTCGGTCACATTGGTTGTTTGTTTTTCTTATCACAAGGCAATATATTTCTCTCTTTCCACAATTATTTTAAACATCATTTTCCTTTCCACAATATGAGATATTTCTACCACCACATTATTTTTTTCCTTGCAGATATTTATATTTCTATATAACTTATCCTTTTCCTTTTTTTAAAAAAAAAAATAGAGATTAGTACACGGAATACATGTTACATCAATATTCTTACTATTTTCAAACTAAGCCACATGCTAATGTTATGAAAATAGGACTAACTTGATGGCTTCCTGGAACGAAGCTCGAACCCTAGACCACTAACTGGATCACTAGGCGAGTATCTTAACCAATAGACCGCAAGCACGTCTGTAACTAATTTTTAATTTCATTATTTCGTGTAATGACATACAGTATTTCTACCGACACGTGGATTTGATAAATTCATATTCCCTCGAACGAAATTAAATATTTTCACCTCCTCGCAACTGTTTCTCAAAATATTTTTTTACAGCCATAAAGAAACGAATAACCGACTAAAGTCAAGAAAAACTTCTTAAAAGTCATCATGACGCTAAATAAAAGTGCGGAGACAACGCGCATCAACATGTGGAGGTGTGTCAGTCTGGAAGTATGGAGGAATCAAAAGAAGCGTTACTATCAAGACACAGTTTACCATATGGGAAACCTGTAAAACTCTTAACAGAATCCACACAGAAACCAGTGAGTATGGAGCCGTATAGGACGTGAACCATCTCCTAGTGAGCTCATTACATTAGTTTAGTGCATCCGGGAGCATATTATGAGAATGAACAATACAATCTGACATATGGAGAACTATTGAAATGTGTAAGATAATATATGAATGTATTGGAATGAATGGATAGACTCAAAAAGAAGAATAGTTTACATTAGTATGAATATGGCTTTATAAACATTATCTTTAAAACGCACCGGTATAACAAATGATGAATACACAATTACGATTAAATTAAGCGTTTTAAAAAAAACATAGAATAGGGATAATATGATTGTTTTTCCGTAGTTCATAAAAATAATGATATACCTAATTTAAGGTTAAATATTTTATGAAATAAATAATTTAAATAAGGAACAATAATATGAACGTTCAATAATATGAAGCTTCTCGAAGATTTGGCTGTAAAGGTCGGTATGCTTTAGTTGGTTAAAATACAATAGACAACGGACGATTTAAAAGTATGATCAGCACCGACTGTCCTTCATGCGAGTTTTGAGAGCGAAGTTTCATCCGTGTCCATGCAACCTTTATGAAAGAACCTGAAATAATATCTGTTGTTTGAACATTTCAGATAATCATAATCATTTTTCATGTATCCATTCATAAAATCAAATGAGCTGGCAGGTCTAGCGGTAAAGCATTGCTTAACTAGATTATTCACGAAGAGAACAAATTAAATGATTTTTGACGTAAAAAGAAGACTTATATAAGTTTCTTCCCATTTATGAGTTCCTTGAAGAATATAAAAACATTGTTAAATTGGTTTAAAACAGAACTGGTTCATCAAAATGCAGCATAATTTTTTTTTTGTGTTGGCCCAGCATAAGATAGGTAATTGTTACATCAAAAAAATGTGTTCACATAATAAAATGGCCGCCATTACAATATTCTCTGTATCTTTCATTCCAATTTGAAAAATCAATAAAACCATGAAAAACAAAATAAAGTAGTCTCCAGTGATGTAGATCAAATCTCTGTCCACCCCACTTGCTATGTTAATACGTAATCTTATCAGTATACGAGCCAGCGCGCCTAAATTGGTTTAAACTGTTTTAGCACCTATATAATAGTTTAATAAAACGCCTATAAATCATGAAAGAAAGTCCGCCAGTATAAGAGTTCAATAGACCCCTACTATATTAAAAGTTTTTTGAAAACTCTATTGTGCGTATCTTTTATATTCTTCTCCCATTGGATACCTCGAGCCGCCAGCCGTGACATTCCTTGGACCCCCCTCGCCCCTCGAGAGACTAGAGTCCCCTCCCTCGGCACACCCGGCAGTGCGTTGCATCGCCAAGCGACTGTGCCGAGTGCCCACATCACAAAAACATAGGATTCCGTCACCCAACACTGATCACCGTAGTACAAAAACGTTGTTCAACACATTCAAACGGAACGGCTGTTCTAATCGGTCCGAATATAGCCGCGCTTGCCCGCAGCAGTCATATTTTGTCTGCAGCCATCGTTGTTTCGCGCTTGTTTGTCGCGTTTTTTATTACGGTAAAGTAAACGCAATGTTATCGGAAGTGGCCACGTGCTCCGGTGAATCTAGTGATCGATAATAAACCGGTCGGCATGTGTGGTGATAACGGCCCGAGCTTTTGTTGACGGGCCATGCAGTGTCGATACACATACACATCTTCGCCCGGCGTGCGCGCTTTGACAGTTTGAGCAGTTGTCGCCGACGTTTTTGTGTGTTATTTTGACGCGATGTGCCGTTTTGCAATAGAAGTACGAAAAACGATAACTGTAATAACGTCGGATTACAGCGAGTGAGACAAGAAGTGCGCCCCATTTTATCTTGCGAGTAACATTGCTTTCTTTTAAGTTGGTTTTGTTACGAGCTGTGAATTATTAAAGGTGGCGATCTACGAAGCCACAAAGTGTTCAGTTTATTGTTGTTTTGTGTGAAATTGTTGACCTGGTATTCTCATGCGGCTGTTGAATCCCGATATTGTGTATGTGTAAAATGATCATTTTAAAATTAAATACATATTAAATGTTATGAAGTTACTAACCAACATGGTGAAGGCCTAATGAGTGCTCACATAATAAATACTACGATGTTGTCGGGGCGGGCTATTTTTCTATGTACGAGTGATTTAAGGAATTGTGTCACTGAAAATATAACGTTTTTCTTGCATGAGAGAATTGTAGAATTGATCCGCGTCAAATATTTAGGTGAACTTATCTCTAACAGTTCTGAAAGGTACTATTACAAAAGCATTGTCTTTTACTTTTCTTTATGATGTCATGTCCTGTGAAGAACCAAGTAGATTGTTTTATGCAAATTTTCTACGTTTTCTTCAGCAGTGAGTACCTACTTTTAGTACCCAGGTACTAAAAGAAAACAAACGAATCCAGAATATTTTTGTTTTCATTGTATGCCTCGCGGATTCACGGCCTGTAAGTACCTACCTACCGTTTGTTTTGACATGTCCGCATCAAGTAACATAACTTTTCACAAATTTCTCTTAAATTATTTACTGTTTTTCTGTGTACTATTTTACAAGGGAATGTACACTCTCCACCTCCTATCCTGCTGCTAGGAAGTAACCTGTTGAACGCCTGTGCGGAAGCCAACTAAAGTTCTTTATTTTCGTTGTCTTCACTTTAGGCAAACTTCAACATACTGATTGATTTTATTTGAATGAGCTCTTATGCACCCAACTTTATCCGATTAGATATTATAGGTTCATAAAATTAACTAGGCAGTAAAACCAGAGTGTAAAATATATTTTCAGGCAGCCGTCAGTTGTACCTTTTTGGTGCCTATACAATATTATGATTAATATACATACAACTTATATTCTATCTACATCACAGACGCTAATTAAATAATAAATAAAAAATCCCTTCCAGCACTGGCCGCAAGAATCAGATAGAATTTATCGGTGTGTTACGGTTTTTTAAAGTTTTAAAATAGTCATTTCGAAACAAGGTGGATGGTTAGGTCGGCTAATGAACTTAGCCGAGATAATTACGAGGTCAGTTTTTCAGATTTTTTTAATCGAAATCAAATAAAATCTACAGGAACTATGGTGCCGACAAAATCCGCCACATACGTCAATTATTACAATAATTTTACATCGTACTAAAACGAGCACTTTATTGCCTAGAAGGCATATCATACTGTCTATAGTTTTACTTTTCTTATATTGTTTTTGTCACTATCATCATCATTTTATTTCTTTATCCTAGAAGGGACGCTATGTCTCCAAAGGCGCTTCCATATTTCCTTGGTTAAATGAATTTATAGTGTAATACAATTTAAGAAAAACCATAATTAAAATGTTCGTGACTTAGTATGTTAACATGAATATTGATATTGAATTTATAAAATTATATTTTATTAAAATTTATATGCTCGTTTAAAATATGAGAATGTCATCACCATGTCGTATTTACTAATATCAGTATTTATTATGGATTATTTATTGATTACTATTGATTATTGATCACATAGTATTTTACATCAGATGGTTCAGTGAGTATATCCCGACCTCAAAACATCACATATTCTAACACCATAGTGTAACTAGTGCACTACATTCAAGCAAAATGACACATGATACCTTTTTGAAAATCGGAAATAAAAACAATTAAAATTTAAAACAAAATAAATTAAAAGAAGAAAAGAGAAATCAAAATGAAAGGATTTTTAATATGTTCTGCATAATTACTGTCAAAAGGTCAATATCATATGCATGATACTTTACTTTATTTAAGAGAAAAGTGTATTCTTGGAAACGCTCATTTTTCATCAGTCGGAGTGGAATGGAATTGCGATGTGACAACAGTACCTATGTATGTTCAGCTTTCTTGTACAGGCCACAACAATGTATTATTGTGGAAAGTACAAAAATATTTTTCAATATTTTCGATAAATAATATTAGTAAAATTATTCAATAACTTTGTATTTAACCACGTGAGTTTTATATATATATATACCAACCGGTTTCGAAAAAATCTTCAATCAGGATGATAAAAACTTAAACCGACGTCAAATTATTATTAAACTTAATTGAAAAGATTGTACTGCTTTTTATATTAGAAAAACAGGTCGAAGTTTTTACATAAGAGTCAAAGAGTTTTTGAAATGTTTAAATATCATGGTTTCTCAGAATTTTCAAATTATTTATTAGAAAATGATCACACTCATAATAAAAATATGGGATTATCTATTTTATGTTTGTCTTATATTGGATAATCGTTATAAAGCATCTAATATAAATTATAATATCATAAATAACCAACGAAATGTAACCACAAGTCCTAAACTAATTATAATTTCGGATCATTAGGACATTTTACACATATTTCATTATAATAATTTAAACATTTATTTTATGCATTCAGGTACTAGAATTGTTTTTTAAAATTATTTTCCTTGTATAAAAAGGGGAAATATTAATACGTACATTAAAACAAATACTTAGAATTATTTGTGCAATAAAATAATAAAAATAATTTGGCAAGCTTAGGTTAGGTTAGGTATTTTTATTGAACAAAGATATATTAATTAAATGTTCATTTTTTTTTATTATTATGCACAAACAATTAGTTTTATGGAACAAAGTATTTATTTTAATGCACACATCTCTTAAAATAATTCCCTGTTAAATCGACTCTGAAAAAAAAAGAATTTTTGAAACATTTAGACAACAATTTGATGTTTCGTTTTAGTTTTTATCACACTCATGAAGAAAAATGATTTTTTTCGAATCCGGTTTCTATATATATAAAACTCACATGATTAAAAATAATTACAATGTTTTTGCATGAAACATTAAGAATACCATAATATTAATCTGGTTTCACGAATTCCGAGGCAATCTACGTAACACTATATTTTAAAGAGTACTTAATGCTAATGTAATATTATTTTCTAAAGTTGATGGACACCATAGAGATGTTACGCTACATGATCTTGTGTGTTTGGAATGCACATTAGATACAATGTTTTCTTTGCTCCATTTCGTTCGTCACTCAACCCGGCCTGAAGTTCATTTTTGTTTTGCTATTAAAAAAAATTAATCGTTTTATATACACGAGTTTCGGTCGCACCGTTGAAATATTGATTGTTAATGTAAAAATGAATAAAATACGATTCAATTGTGATCCCTCAATTTATTGGATGATATATGCTTTCATTACATAAGGGCCTTTCGTGCTCTATGGTATTCAAGGAGGCAGATAATATATCAGTTTACTAAAGTTAAATTGAAGTTGACCGTATTCCCTTTGAAAGCCGAGCAAATCAGAATTCAATTTATGACATAGCTAGTCTTGCGTCACAAATGGTTTAATTAACTTTGAATCAAATAACTATTCATTAACTACCAGTCACTAATAACATAATCTCATAATAATCCATTTCCGCAATCCACAGATATGTTCTAAAATAATATACATATTTGGTTTACTAATATTTCTGTAATACCCTTTTTCAGATTAAGTTCTTATCCACGGGGTAAACGTAAAAGGTTATATTAAAGGAGGAGATGTTTTCATTTTTTATAATAATAAAAAAATTATTCGCATTCAATGTTATTTATGGTTATGATCAAATATATTTAATGGGCCATGTCCGGCTTACCATGCCCAAAAGTTTTTATCTATTGGTTTATTCTAAAGTTTTTG
The DNA here is from genome assembly GCA_031772225.1 of Eubasilissa splendida. Taxonomy (NCBI): domain Eukaryota; kingdom Metazoa; phylum Arthropoda; class Insecta; order Trichoptera; family Phryganeidae; genus Eubasilissa; species Eubasilissa splendida. Next base: position 22,298,076 of record CM062847.1, read on the forward strand.
TGTATATTTCTATTATACAAACAAAACTTTTTTCCTCCGAACTGTTCTGAATTAATTTAAATCACTTTATTAGATATAAGATCTACAATGTTCTCTTCCTGAGGATGAGTTGTATACTAATTCATGAATTATTAATTATGTCATAAAAAAGTAAAAACCTACCTTCAGAATAAATATTCTTTAAAAAAAATCTATAGAGGGAAGCTTCCTTTTCACTGTCTATGCAATTCCTTCATAGTACTTACTTCTAGAACTGTGAAGGGCCATTACATTTTTTAAGTGGGAGTGGATAGAGCGATGTTACAACCTTATAAATATTTGTGTCTGTATGGTAGTAATGCTATCAGAGTCCAATTAATCCAATGGTTTTTTTGATGTTACGATCGCAGGTTTTCCAACAATTATTGGAATCACGAACTGTCGGCGACTAACCTATTGAATTGGGTGTAATATGACGATGGTAACCCACCACAAACTGAGTTGAAATATAATTAACCACCCGCCATATTCTCCAGACCTTGTGCCATCCGACTTTCATCACTTAAAATAATTGTAACGTGCTGAATACGTTAAAAAAATGGTGTTAAAAAAATTCGGAGGTCAAAGCGGCACTTGATTTATTTTGTTCATAGAAATGGATATCTATGAATGTGAAAGAAAATGTGGAGACAATCATAAACGAAGAAAATTATATAAATAAAGATTTGGATAAACAAAAATCATTAAAAAACTATTAATTAAATGCAAAACTGACGATAAACATGTGAAACTGGAATCTCAGAAGTAAATATTCTACTCATGTTCATTATGTATGTTTTTTCTCATTTTATTTACTGACTGCATCAAAACACAAGAGCCGGAAATTCAGAGCACAGTAATTCAAGTTAAATTTATTAATGCGATAAAAATTACGGCCTGTGTGCAATTGTTTCGCTGTCTACGAAACTTTTAAGTTATGTGTAAAATTATTCAATAATTTTTCAGTCATATTTGGTTTAAAATGAATTAATTTTTATCATCCTCGTCTACGTATTTATAATCTTCTGCAGAATTTATAATATTTTTTACAGGAATTATTATTTTTTCAATTTTCTTCAGATTCGTGTTGTGGTAGTTTTCTTCAGGATTTTCTTCATCAGAATCATCTTTCAAAATCCCGTGTTTGAGCTACCAAGCTATTTATTCTGTAATTTTTGGTAGCTTAGTTTTGGGCCCAAAAGAAAGAACATTTAAAAAAAAACTATTTCATCATGCTTTCTTTCACATTATTCTATCTCATCTCATCTCATCTGTGTATATCTATTCTGATCAAACTCGTCACTTTCTCACACGTATTAGGTAAATGATTTTTTGTTGATGATATTATAGAATTAGCAGAAATTTTCATTATTTCTAAATGTACTCCGATTCTCCATCGGTCGCTTATTATGATCTTTTTTTCATAGAATTCAATTGAGATTAATATTGTATCTATTACATATATCTTCTATCTTTAAAATTTTATTAACATTTATTTTTGTAACAGCTTACAAATCAACGTGACTACTTGTCCAGTGTAAAACAGAATAATTAAAATTGTAATGTATGTAAACCTCAATAAAATTTACTGATAATAACAAACTATCTTACAATTTATCTAAAATAATGTTTTAAATATTAATATTTATAATTAGGGTTTTTTATTTTAGTTTAATTTGTATGGAGAGATTGTGGATTTCTAAAACTAAGAGATTGAGATCTAGCCAATTATTGTCCTTCGATATGAAGAGAGTAACCAAGTTTGATTGGAATTTTCTGTGTACAGTTTTCTGGGGTAATCTGTCGTGCATATCTGACCTTTCTGGCCGATGTTTCGGATCCTAATGCAGGGTCCTGCAATGGGATCCGAAACGTACATAAAAAACTGTACACAGAAAAATCTGAACGGCCGTGAAAAGCTAATAACATTTTTTAATGTGATTGGTCTTATTCTCACTGTAGGAGATGTATTTAAATATTTATGTTTTCGTGCTGAATGATAGTATGTTTTAAAAAATAATCTATTTTTCCCAATGCAATGCAGTAATGTGCTTTAAAAAAATTGGTATCACAGAATTCAATTATGCTATTAGGTACATTACATCTGCATATTTTAAAAATGTTGCTAATGTTGAATCAGGTAAAAAAAACAAGTTAATTTTTAAACAAGTTACAAGATGCAGCTATATACTATGTAACAATTTAATAAAGCGATACAATTTAATTATGTATAAATAATTTTCAGCAAAGTGCCTGTGACAGACAGTATATTAAGGCAAGTACAATAATAAATAATAGGCGAAGGCCATTTATAAGTAGATTATAAAATAATCTATATTACATGCCTACACTACATACCATTTGTATTTAAGATCATAGAACCGTGAGAACGAAAATTATATATTTAGATTTAGAGCATTGCTTATTTTTGATTTGCTAAACACTTAAAAATAAATATTACCTACGTGCACACTCTTGTTATTTGGTAGCCAACGTGGTAAAACTTTTGTTCAGGATAATATTTATTATCCAGCTTTTTAGATATTCATAAGTTCTCATATCGCATCGCATTCTTCTGGTTGGATCGGTCGGATACCGTATTCTTTGGGATGGATAAGGCAAGAAAGACTATTACCGTATAACGTAGGGTCGAATAGACGAGAATATTCGATGTATATTTAATATGAACAAATATTTTATACTTTTAAAATCAGCAATATTATCTTTGTGGTTAAGATTCATATTTTTATTTATTATCTTTGTTTTATTAACCACTAAAATGAGTTTAAATACATCTACCGGTTTCGAAAAATACCATTTTCTTCTTCAGGATGTCATAACTAACTAAAACATATATTGTTTCTTTGACAGAATCTATTTAAAAAAAAAAAAAAATTTAGTACCTAACTCAAATCATTACTTAATACTTACTCGAATAATTTTTAGGAAAAAATTTTAGAATGGGACTCGTAGTTAAATTTAGTTGGTTGTTTATAATTTTTTGATTAGTTTTACACGCTTTATTTATCTCCAACGATTCCAAATTATTTAATTTGTGACCAACACCGTTTATATGCAAAATTGATAATCACAAATTTTTATCAAAATCATGACCATTTTCTATCAAATGATTAGAAAATTCTGAAAACCAACTATTGTCCAAACATCTCAAATGTTCCCTTACTCTTATATTAAAATTTCTACCCGTTTTACCAATATAAAATGCAGCACAATCCTTGCAACTAAGTTTATAGACACCAGAATTGTTAAATTTATCATCTTTGTCTTTAGAATTTATGAGTAAATTTCTTATACTATTATTTGTATAAAATACCGGTCTAATGTTTCGTGGTAGGTGTTTTTCGAAACCGGTAGATGTATTTAAACTCATTTTAGTGGTTAATAAAACAAAGATAATAAATAAAAATATTTTATGTTTGCAATTAATTTAATTTACTCTGTGTATGCTCGTGAGACAAATTTCTCGATATGCATATTTTTAAATTTGTTTTTATCATGTGAAAGTGATATATAATTTAGCATTTCTATTATAACAAATTATTAAAATATATGAGTAAAGAAGTTTTTATGAAATAAATAAAATAAAATATATTAGTTGCTTTTCTTCTAACTTTTATTAATATTTTCAGTCAGTGTTGATCGGTGTGGATATTGCTAATAACATGCCGCCTATCAATCAACTGCCGTTTGATCTAAACGGGATGCTGGATTGAGGATTAAACAATACATAGCACATAACGATTTTATTTATTAATTATTACGAATATAATTCTTTTGATAACAAAACCTACAAAATGTATGTAATAATAAGAATGCTATAATTAAATCATTTATGAACGGTCATCGCCTTCTAGCCCACCGAAGTTTCGAATTAATAACAATGGTCGTCATAGGGCCATAGGGATGTATCATCTGTTGGGTTGTATTAGAGTCATTCCATGTGAAATCACCTACGTGTGGTTGCTTGACCATTTCAGATATATTTTTATTTTGTTTCCATATGTAGTAGTTCAAAACAATTTATATTTTATTTTTATCTGCCACCATCTTAGATCTAGGCTCAATTTTCTTCGCAGCGACAGGTATAAACGGTGTTATTCTCCTTCCATAAAATATTCTGGTTTTCACTAACATAAATAAATAAGACAATAGGGTTATAGAAAATGTATAGAAATATTTATGAACCATGACGTAAATTACCTTAAAATATGCCAAATTTGGAAGCTAATCACCAGTTTTAATGACTTTTTAAGGTGACTGGGGATTGGAACCACAAAATTATTTTTGTTATAACTATGGCTAGTAGAGTAACCTAGCTATGAAGAATTAAAGTTTTTTTTTGGCATCAAAGTTTCAAAATTTTCAATTGTTGCAATTTTAAAGTCAAATATCTCAAATGGGGACCAGATAAAATTTTTAATTCTTTATTTTATTTTAATTTTGAGCCAAAGTTTACGTGTACTGGTACTTTAGAAAACCTGTACGTTTCATTTTGTTGTTCAGGCTGGTTACAGTTACAGTTTACATACATTTGTAGGCTATAGTTACATGTACAATGTACACAAGTTGCTAAAAGTCAAATGCATTAACGAATGACATGGTGTTTTGTTTCTTAATATTTAATATTTAAAATGAAAACATTTTTTACATCTTTTAGTGCAATTTCGAATATCGGCATACTTCTAACTTCATAACGATATATATTTGAAATGACATTCATCGTACGAGCAATAATAATACTATGATAATTTATCGAAGCCATTTTGTGAAAAATTACGACCCAACAACGAAGGGCGCGATTTTCAGAAATAATCTTAATAATAAAGCATCGACGGTTTATAGTGACAACTTTTGTCCGATGTCATTTCATACGCAGAAGTAGGATTATTCGTGCCGACGGGCCCGTAACACTGCAACCACGCTTATCGAGCCACGCAGCCGCCTTTGCGCCGAAATAACATCAGTAATGACAGTAATAATAAAGATGAGATTCTTGTGTTGAAATCATACGCCGCATTGAACAAGCTCGTGCAATCTTTGTCTGCATCGAACAGATGTTCTGCATTCTGCAGTCGAGATTGGATTACGAATGCGAGTGGTCGGGTGCTACGTGTTCTCGATATATTTTATGGAATGAGAGCATGGACATTTACCGATGAAATTATATGAAATGACTTACAGTATTTGAGATGTGGATCTACAGAAGAATGTTCACACACAGCTGGATGGAGAGAGATATGAATAATTAGTCAAAAAATAACAATTCTTTAACTTCAATACTTCAACCGTGAATAGTAATGGGAGATACAGAGGAGTATTCAAATCGTGCATCTCATAATGCAGGAAGAAGGCACAACAGTAAACAAAATGATGAAGTAATAATAACAAAATTTATCCATTATATTATATAGTATTTTATAAATAGTTGTTAACCCAGGACTATCCGGCTTTGGTGTAATGAGAAGTTTTGAAAGATATTTCAATTCAAATTTGCCTAAAGCACAATATTGTATATTTATCTTTAATCTCAACATCTTCAACCCTATTTTCTGAGGGAAAAATATTTGTATTTTCCTAAAAATGTTCCTTCTATTTATTTCCTTCTCATTGGTTTTCAATACACATCGTTATTTTATAAGTTTTTTTATTTCTTTCTCTCTTTTATGTCAATTCAACATACATCGTTCTGTATGTTCGTCTCCACTATCATGGAAGTTTTCTCGCTTATAAATTCGTTTTATTTATACTACGATCATTAATTTTTATTATTGAAAACATTTTTGTTTGATTTTGTCGAATTATAGTTATCTACTGGAAGTAAAATTTTCAAGTATTATGTAAAGTAATTCTGCAGATGTCTCTTGATAATAATTGTATAAATAATCCTACCCTTATCATGTTTTTGGTTAACCTCGGTTCATCTAAATGCTAAACTTGTTATTTAAATATGTATATATACAGTTACGTCGCTTGTCGCTTGTCAAAGTAGAGGGGCACTAACTACCCTTTCAAATTCAAACTAGTCGTTTATGAGTTTTACGCCGAGTCATTTAAATAATGCATTAAGGGAATTAGTACCTAAACTTAAAAAAGATTAAATCCATAATTTAAAAAAAGAAACACAATTTTTCATACTTTTCATGAAATTTTTAACGGTTGTGATCTTGAGATTCCATAATGGAGATTTGCCAGGTTAAGCAAAAGTCTACGGCACCCGAGGGATGGATGTTGTGCGAGTCGGCTAAGGGGGTAGGAGGAGGGGAGAAGGGATGGTAAATCCAATCCTGGGAAAAAAGAAATCGTGAAAAGTGGGAAGTGTAAAACGGGAAAATTGCTTTTGATCACTTTATTAATTCAATTTATTGTTCACATTTTGAAATGAGAAAATATCTTATTAAAAAATAGATTATAATCACAAGTACATAATCTAAACCATGTCAGAGATATGGCATTTAAAAAAAAATCGTAATTATGCGATTATTTCGATTAATTGAAATATTTTATTGATTCCAAATTATATATTGATTACAAACATACGAATTACATCGAATTTCGAGTGGCGAGACTATTTTTGTTACATGATATAGAGCCTGAAGCAAAGACATAAATTAATGATGGATAAATTTTGTAAATATTTATTTCAATGTTCATTGACTAAAGCCTAACATGATTTTGTAAAAAAATTCTAATAATATTTTCCGTAACGTTGCATCTATTACACCCTGTGTAAATAATATTTTTTTATAACATAAAATTTGGAAAATATGTTCTATATATTAAAAACTACTGTCATAAAATGTGTAAACTATATCAGTTCGCTTTCTTAACTGATTGTGTTATTTTACATCACTTGGTTTAGTTTCATATTAACTTTTTGTCTATTCTGCCTTCATTTGTGTACTTTAATATGTTTTTGTAGGACTATCTATTAGGGTCATTGACGTCATGTTAATAATTTGTTTTATTAAAATAAAAATTATTAGAAAACCATTATTGCTTGCTATTTTTTACTGCGTACGTACGTAATTTGCCAGAACGAGGTTATTTCGACCTGCTGAAAATCGCACAATTACGGGTTTGAGAAATCAAATAATATTCTGCCTCTTTCAATACATAGGACATTTAAGGCAGATAATGAAAGTGTTTTATTCGAGAAACACGTGCGGAACGGAACAAGAAAACGTGCCGTGGAGGCGTAGTTTTGCCACTCTCGCGTATGGTGGTTGACGCGCGACGTGTCATGCGAGGGGTTGTGGCGCTGAGGAGGGAGGTGGAGGGAGGGGCGTGTGGGACGCAACAGGCTATAATAATAATAATAATAATAATACAGCGAGAGAAGCTCAAATAAGGGCTTAGGGAAGTTCAGGCAATTACTTCGTTTATGTAAAACACTGAAACGGCTTAACTTTCACTACTGATCGTTAACTAATGGCGATCAACTTGTTATGTGTCTATTATATAATATTCAAAACTGATATTTTATGATTCGAGATGTGTTCAAACAGTGTTTTTCTTATTTTTTTAAATTTTTATATTTTTTTTTACTTGGGTAACCATTTTGAACGTCTTATGTTTCATTAGACTGTTTTTTTTTTGTAATGCGACATACTAGTAAGTGTTTTTAATATAATACATACGCTGAATACATGTCGCATCTTTTTTTTTTTTAGCTAAGTGCTCTGAAAAACAGGCCTGATTGAATGGTTTCTCGGGACGAGGATCAAACCCCCGATCACTTGGCAAAGTGTTTCCGCTGGGTCGAGCGTGTGGAGAATCATCATCACAGTCATACATGGTTTAACGCGGTTAACTTTACGTTGTTTCAATATTTTTAAAAAAGGCAATTAAAGTCGCGAATCTCGTAAAATTGCCAAAGTTAATCTAACGTCGCGTCGTTTTCTACTGGGGAAAATGATTTTTTTTATTTTTCTTTTTTTATTAACATTAAAAATATAATACAATTTCAATAATCAGTGGATATATATATATTTTAATATTTGTTTCTTCTCTATGAGAGTAAGACTCATGTATAGAGAAGGAGTATATTCGAGTTAATTTATGTTTCAGTTAGTCTGTGTACATATTTTTTTAACTTCAGTTACAAATTTATGATAGTCCGTAATTTTTCTAATTGTGATGGGGAGATTGTTAAAAAATTTGATACCTCATTATCACCAAATAATGACGAACTACGGGATTATGCGGCCGAGTTAATGAAAATATCAATTTAAAGGAAATGTGATGTAAATTTTTAACCGAAATCTACAAAAAATGGACAGACACGTTTGCCTTTTTTAATAGTGAAGTTCATCTTTGGCATTTGGGGGATGTCTCTCGCAATAAACAAGTCATCTGGACAATAATCCCTATTTTTGTTGTAACTAGTTAAGTGTCTAATCCTTCTGCAACAATTCTTTCACAAATATACCTATACACCAATGAACAATTGAAAATTCATTGTTTTGTTGTCCTCAAAGTATCTACATGAAGTGCAAATTCGATATTCCCTTAGAATTTTCAGTTTTCTAATTAACCAAATGGATATTTTGGACCATTTTCCTGTATAGCGCTACGGGCGCATATCGTTAACTTAAGCGGTTTGAGCCTTGAGCGCGGTATCCATTATTGTGTTAGGTATGCGACGTTTGGATTGTTCCCGTTAACGATATGCGACGCTGGCGCGATATCCTGAATATAGCGGCTCAGTCGGAAAGCCGGTAGCCGGATACCCGGATATTAACGGTTGATTTCCTCTTTCGAAAAAATGAATTCTTTATTTTATTGCCATCCCTTAAGCAAAATATAAAAAACGGACGTAGTGTTCATAAAGTCACTCAACTGTTAATTTTTTCATCAAAGCTACGATGTGTCTTTTTGATTGAATTAAAATCGATTTTTTTTATATGTAGGTACTAGGTATTATGTTGACGCATGGCAATTAATTGCCTTTGAAATTAAAGTATAAAATAAAAATTTTACTCAAAGGTATTTGAGATTCACCGCAATATAAAGTTGATTGCTTTTAAAAATGGAATAATAGATGTATCAATTGGAAAGATTACAGAATTTATGTTAAAAATTTGTCGGAAATGTATTCGATTGCTATAGCGAAATGGTGAACGCGCTTCTCCAGATATGAAGAGGTACAGGTTCGAATTCTGGTAGCAATATATATTTTTTTCGATTAATAGATTTTTTCTGTATATCTTTCTAGTTGATTAATTTAATTGAGAAATAAGTGTCGGTGCTTGTCTTGCGTTGCATTGTGTCGATTATTATTTCAAAAAAAAAATAGCCGATTCCGCTGTTTCCGCATCTTTTCCGCAAGTTTTTTTTTTTTTTGATACATGGTAAAAACAGTATTTTTGAATGACACATATTTGTAAAACCTAATCCCCCCCATAATACATGTATCTCGTAACACATAAAACATATTTTTATACACGAGTTTGAATATATTCTTCACATTATTTGTCTGCATGACAATACTAGACATTTTCAGACAAAAACTTGGATGCTTTCACAATCCAACAAATAATAATCTGGGAATATAAAAACTAAGTCAGAAAATTTGATCAGACATGTACCCGGAAAAACATTTTCTTTAAAAAATGATGTCTCGAACGGTATGACATATTGCTCCATCTCGCTAAAACCATATTTGATTGTATTATATGTACTGGACTCTGAATCTTCCTGCTTCGGCGTGTCGATCCCTCAGAATAACAAGGTTCCACCTGATACTGATACTGTTTTGAGATAATGAGCCCAAAAGTGTTGATTGAATTTCAACATATATTCATGTATATTTTATTTTGAGTATGCAAATATGATCAGTTTTATGGTCTTAACTTATTTTCAGTATTATCAATGCAACTGTGAGATGAGCTAATATAACATTTTAACAAAACATTGTAAATTAACAATAGTGATCTATAAATTGAAATAAATAACTGTTGCAGTTGGAACTTTCAGCTCTTGCTGTTTCCTTTAATATTCGTTAAATAGAGTTGTTGTGTGTGGAAGAAATAAAAAATAGTGCATTTGGAACCCTTTTCACGCAATAACTCAAATTAACCCAAGATGTTAGTTGGAACCTTGTTATTCTAAGGGGTCGGTATATCACAACCCATAGCCGTTCTCTAAAAATATAACAACCTATATTTCATATTCCAGGAAATAAAGTTCTTGTTATGAATAAAAATGATTGTAAAAAAATCCAATACAATGTCTCAAAAAATAAATGATCAAAGTATCTGAAAAAATTTACTTTAGGGGAGTAATTCAGTTCATGTTCGATAACATTTAGATTGGTAAGAGAATCATGCAAGTTATTTTTGTGCTCACGAATAATATAGATACTATCCACATACACTCCTGTTTCAATATTGTATGTACAATGTACATATTATATAGTTATATTTAGCTTGGCGAAAATAGTCTAGCGGCACTCAGTCTGCGAAGGGAGTGTGGTGTGGAAGTTTCGTGCACTTTAATACTAGAAAATTTAACCATTAAAAAGGTCGCTATTACGGAAAATCATGTATTCACAATATTTGAGTATGTCCAAGAACACACAATTACTAGAATTTTACCTTCAAGGGCACTGTTATTAAACAAATTATAGATATCTCATAGAGATGAAGCTATTTATCTTAGTGACATCTATGCTGTTTTAGGGAAATTAATATAGATGGCGATAGCGAAGGTGTAGTTAAATACTCGTGTTTCTACATGGTAACATATATACAACTTCCAAAATTTGATGGAGGTTGATTGTGGGTGGAATGGTGAACGTTAAATTGTGTAAAGTGATCACTTAAGCCAGCCGAAGACAGGTCGTGTGCCCTGTAATTACCCATACATATTACTTACTTTTTAAAGATATAATAATCATCATCATCAACTCCAGCGTGTTTTTGTCCAGTACAGGACATATCCTTCCTCCAACCCGTTCCCAACATACTCCTGTTGCTGGTATTTTAGATCCACTATCCGCCCTGAACGTATTATCATCGGTCCAGCGTGCTTTTGGTATGTCCTTGGAAATGTTTCGCTATTACTAATTGCTTAGTACTTTCTTGTACATTAACGCAATTACGCAACATCACACATATTTGTATTGCTACAGTATGCCTTTCGACATCCGACCACCATCTTACGTGACCTCGTCGATTTTCTGTCGCCCTCGACGTTGTCTACCTTCCGAGTTTGTTCAAATCAAGTTTTAATTAACGGAATTATCAGAGTTAGTAGAATATAAGAATATACGCTGTATGCACACTGTATTTGTTAGGAAGCCAGTCTGTACATTAGCCAAATAAACGGATGTCTTTGGGAATAGGTATACGGCTCGGCCTCGACGGCTGGCGGCTAGCGGAGGTGGCTGCGGGCCACTTGCAGCAGCGGTAATGGACAGCACTACTTTTGACTTTATAAATACCCAAATACGTGTTTACATATTTGATTGGATCAATTAGCATGTTAGCATTAGTAATTATGCATTATTACGTGACAAACCGCGGGGCGTTACCTCTTTTTTTTCAATATTAATTCAGTAAAATACATTATTGGTAACAAGTTGAATTTCGTTGACCTTTTTGAATTGAATAAATATTTGTATTTGGAGTATACTTAGTTTTAAATTTATGCACTAATTATGTTATATCTAAATAAAATAAAAATTGTTATTTATGTAAAAGTCCACAAGAGCGTTCACGGTAATAAAATAAATAAATAAAATTATTATTCTACATGATTACTAAGTAATGGAACATACAACGATAACATAGTCTAATATACTAATAAAATGAATGAATTAGAAACATATACAGAAAAAAATTATTTATCGAAAAATACTTTGTCGCTACCGGGTTTCAAACCTGGACCTCTTCCTATCCGGGGAAGCGCGTTTACCATTTTGCTATAGTAATCAACTACATTTTGAACTTATATCAACAATTATTATTTAATATATCATCATCTCGAGCTCCTCCAATTTCGTGTCACTCATTATAATTAAACTCTTTCGAGTGAAAAGCAAATTCTGTGCACTTTTTCACTAGTACCTATTTTTTGCGTAAGAGATTTCAAGAAGTTTCTCTCATCGGTTTTAATAGCGAAACTTTGAATTTAATAAATATGGTTTCATTCAATATGGAATAAGTTTTCTTTAACTTTATACAACTTCATTCAATATGGAATAAGTTTTTTCTTTAACTTTATTCAGTTTCATTCTGCATCAACATTAATTTATAACCTTATTTACAATTCATGTCGTTATTGGAGAATTTCAACAGACGCCAGAATAAAATTAGATTTTTCTCCAGTTCATATTACGTTTGACCTTTTTTAAATTGCTTGACATGAAGTACCTACCACCATAAATGCTCTATAGATCTACGTTCAGTGAAACACCGGTTTTATTCGAATGCACTGAGAACGTTGCGGTATAAATAAATGTATGATTACAATACATGTAAACTATTAACAACAACTAACAGATAAATTAGATATGATTGGTGCTAGGCCCTGCGGGCGGCTATTGTGTCAGCTTCGCTGCTGATAGTGGCCGCGGTCAGGGACTCGACGGTCTCAAAACTTTCGAGTCGCTTGACGTACATATCAAGGAAATCGCTTGGGCCATGTCGATATGTCAGAAATTTAAGAAATAAGTCGTATTTTTAACAAAATCCATAAATCACGAAGAACGTTTAAAAATAGAATTGTCATCTAAATGCTTCAATAGATATTTTGAAGATACGGTGTATGTATCAATACTACAGGTAATGAAAAAAAAAACAAATATGTTGTCGATTTTTAGAAATTACAAAATTTATTGTCATTATATTGCGTATATTAGGTGTTTGTCGCTCACATCATTTGATCTTCTTTAGTACAAGCCAGTGGAATACGACTAAAAGCTAATGGTCAGTTTCATTATTGAGCCGTTTGGAGGTTAAGTATTTAATTATAGAGGGTTTTGACACGTAACTTAAACTAATTTTTGTTTGTTCTTCTATTACTTAAATTATTATTTGTGGTCAGTATTTGAACCGATTGCAAGTACAATTTTTTCCTAGTATAAATTCATTCAAATATACATTTTTTCATTTTTGATTATAGAGGGGTTTGGAAGTAAACGACTTCTCGATGAATTGACAACTCTACTGTGCTCCAAAATAGATTACTTAAAATGACAACCAGAACCGTGGTAGGTATCTAAGTACGCAACAGACTCGGTTGTTGTAATAATAAAGCTTTATTTGCGACTTGGCACTGTCAAGTTTTCTAATAAATATTGTATAATTTACAACCACAAGTATAAATTCGTACGATTTACGAGTTTTGATTGTAAACACCTTAATCGAGTCTAGTTTACCTGGAATATATTATGACGTCCAGCAAATGAAAAATTTCAATTCAGATAACAAAATTTGACTCGGTCACCTCATCAACCGTCCTGCTATTTGGTAATATTGTTACGTAGGTAGTTAGTTATAAATAATAATCAAACTAAATCCTTGGTCCACTGCGTTGAGATTTTTGAGCGGTCCAAGGTTGCTAATAATAATTGTGATTTAATGCAGTGGCTTGTATTGTAATGAAAAAATAGAGGAGGCAAACTCCGCTTCCAAAAATATTAATGCCAATTAAAATGTAAATATAACAAATATGCGGCATTCAATCAAAATGTTATATGACTTAAATAAAAAATATATATTCACTAAAATTTACGATTTATTGTGTTTTCTTTTCTTATTGCATTGAAAATGACATTATCAAATAGATAATTTATTATTTTATTACTTAACTAGTTAATAAATAATTTATTATTTATTAAAATAATTTATTATATTACCGCCAATAATGACGGGAAAGTAGTAGTTTTCAAAAATATTAATTTAATTATGAAATCAACGATATAATATACATTATTGTTACGTACTTGCGTGATAAGTACTTTTCCAAGTGTATACCTCGTAGAAGATTGTCGGTGATCCAATGAGAAATTCTTATGTGACAATTATAATCTTTATTACACGAATAATGCAGTTTTATGATACAAAGTATACAACTAGTCACGGAGCCAAACGGTAGCGAAAAGAGGTCGTGCCCCGCGCGCGTCATCTTTTTAAGCCCGTCACACACACACACACACCCGCATATATCTGGCGCACTGACACACATATACACACAAATTAAAATTTAATATTTAAATATATAATATATACAGTTAAAATGTTAGTAAGTACCTATACACTTATTTATTGAGCCGATCAATCATGTTCCACATTTAAAATTATTGTGACCGATTCAAAATCTGCTTTTGTTTAAAATTATTTATTGAAATAATGTTGTACAATTGACGCGGATGTGGACGTTAAGTCTTATTATATACTAGCGGAAAGTAATCAGCTAATTGCCGTTTTTTGTATTATTAATGTTTGTAGGATGACAATAAAGGTTTTCTGAACCCAAAACGTTTCGCAATAGATTTTATGAGTGTAGTTTAAAAAATACCGTTGACGTATGAATGCATGACATCGTCATTGGTAATACAAACCACAGTATTAAAATTATATTATTGTATTTGTTATTTGAATGATGTACACGTGTGAGAATTTCATTTTTTGTCTCAGAGATTTATCGGTAAAAGTCGTCATGTACCAGTTGCGTCATTCTATTCGAGGTACAAATCATGATGGACATCAAATTATAGCTCGTTCTGCGCTCACTGTAGGCAACTTTCAAGACAAGTCTCACCTGTCTCGCCTATATGCGCTATAATAGTGCTTTTCAACGTTGACATTAAACTTTTAAGCAATTCTGTGATATTGCAGTGTCGCGGACCAGTGTCCAATTATCCACTCGTAATTTTAGCCTACCTATTTTTGATAATGGCGAATTACTACCAATGTCCCCTCCCACCACCTCGGCACTCGGCACGCCGGGATGACGCGGGCACTTAAGCGATTTAACGCGTACAAGGCTCAAGTAGTGGCCCGCTGATGGCATTTCAATGTAACAACATATGGTCACTCGGAAATGTTTGGTTCCCATCGTCAAGTGTGTTATCGATTGTCGATGTACGCCGGATTGAGCAAAAAGTATTGACAAATACTTCATAATCGTCGTAAATTAACATTTTATCGATTGCCTCGTGGATAAATATTTTTTACGACGGCAAAAGTAAATATTGTTTGGTTACTACGTATTACGCGGCTATATTGACCTACAATGTTGACTTACTATTTTTTGCGTTGTTTTATAAAATGAAACTACACAAGACAGCAGGTCCGTATCGCCAGGGGGTGAGAGATGAGTTAGAGAATAGTAGAATAAGGTTGATAAGGAACTGCAAATCTACATAAAAATATTAGAGTTGTGGATGGAAAAAACCCAAAACTTTTATTTATTTTGTTATAAAAACAATGTTATATATCCTTATATAGGTATATCCATGTATTTTTGAGTTTATTCTATATTCATAGTGTACTTATATTATAGTTATAATACATTTTACACTGCGGTTTTTATTAATTTTGATATCAATTATTTTTATGAGTTCAATTTAATACACCAAAACCAGTCTTAGAAAATATCAGGATGTCAAATAAAAGAACAAAAAACCATTTGTTAAATTATTGTCATGTTTTTAAATTCAATTTAAAAAAATAAATCGCACCTAACATACATTGTTACGATGATTGACATAATGATACAAAATTACAAGAAATATTTTTAGGAAAACTTTCTAGGATAGGACTTGTGGTTAAATTTAGTTGGTTATTTATAATATTGTATTTTGGTTAATTTTACATTTACTTATTTCTAACGATTCTAAATTATTCATTTTGAGACTAACATTGTTCAGATGTAAAACAGACAATACCAAAGTTTTATCAAATGTATATCCATTTTCTAATAAATGATTACAAAATTATGAAAAACCATTAGTATCTAAACATCTTAAATGCTCTTTGACTCTTATGTTAAAATTTCGACCTGTTTAAGTGCACAATATTTTATGGATAGATAATAAATACATATTAAAAATATGAGTCGAAAATGTTCCAGCTACATGTACCTAATCTCAACCATATCAGCGAAATAAGCATTTTAAATAGCAGTAGTTTTTCGATTATTTTGATTATTCGAAATATTTTATTGTATCCAAATTATATATGGAATACAACAATTATAAAGTAACCGAACTTGGAGTGGCCGGACTATTGTTTGTTAGATGATTCGCCATTGCCTGAATCAGAAATATAAAATAATAATAATGGTCTTTTCGTAAATATTTTTTAAACTATGTATTGTACATAGACTTAAAGCTTAACACGGTTATGTAAAAATCTCATATAATAATATTTTCCGTAACGGTACAGAATTTGTACATGCTTCTTGAACATTTTAGACATATCCACACATAAAATATTGGGGACCAAGTCTATTATACCGTATATTATGTGAACTTGTTCGTATAAGTTTTTTTTATAGCCTAGGGTGGTATCGTCATAAATAAATTTTGTGGAAAATATTTTAACGATTTTATGTAGTGTTTTTATCGCTCTTGTGCGAAAAGAAACATCGTAAAGTCATTTAATGATCTCGAAAGTAAATTAACAGCTTCGCGAGACTCAATTTGTTTCACAGAAACATAAGATGAAGAATGAGGCTCTCGGGGTGTAGACTACTCGCGGTATGGATGTTGTGTGGGGCAATGATTAATTCGGGTTTTAAAAGTATCCATATTATGAAATGTTATAAACGACATAATTAAGTTCATTCCTGACGTAATCTCTTTTAATATTTCTATCCATTTCTTGTTACATTTTCGTACGTTTCTATTTTACTTTACTTTAACTGAACACTTTAAATAATAATAAAAAAGCAATTCACTCGCTATATCAGAAGTCGCACTTATGAAAACTAACGGCACCTTCATGATTGTTAGTTATGTTTTTGAATGTCCAGATATTTAACGTAACTTTTTTTATAAATTTAAATTAAATATGATTTTGAATATTTTTCACAACGTTCCTACGTTTTACTATATACCTAGATATAAACAAATAAAATAAAAAATGAATTTTATCCCTTTAAGACAGTTAATGATAATCCCATATTTTGAAAAGAAAAACCCGAAACTCTTTGTTTTTTAATAAAAACATCTTATTAAGAGCGTTAGTTCAGTTTGAAAATATGAAAGTAAAAGTATTGATGTGATATGTATTCTATGTAAACATCTCATTTTTTAATTTTTTTATCTATCTATTAATGATACAACAACTTTTATACTATTTTTAAGACATTATTTCTGTTTAAACAACTAAAAAATATTAATTTAAATGGTTATGAGTTAAATACATAAATTCATACGAGGACGCCTCAAATGACAGTCTATGAAAAATGGTGGGTGATGTGTTAAAAGTGCCGTAGAAGATTCTCGACGTAAAGAATATTCTCCGTGACATGACTAAGGACCGTCAATTGTCCGGTGTACAATTCAGTGTGCAGTTGTGTGCAGTTTAACGAGTGTTACGCCGTTCGCACGTCGCGTCTCCAGAGTGCAGTTCGCTTCTAGTTCATCTGGTTCAAATGTCCCTTAGCCGGCGATTCGTAAAGTACGCCGGTCATCTTTACGGTGACGTCACATGCCTTCGGACGCTTCCGGCGACGAGCCGAGCGGAACGGAAGTCAACAACAACATGTGTACCGTCGCTAGAAGGAGACACGCCATCCGCATCCGCCGGAAATCAAAAATACCATACAAATACAGGTTTGACGGTTGTTTTTCTATGAACATTGTTCGCTTTCGTTCATTGTGTTGTCATGTAAATGTGCGTCTGCTTTGTGTCCGATGTCGGCGCGCGGCGCCTCGCATAGACATACGCGTGTATGTAGGTCCTGTCGGGATTTATGTTGTTTGTCCTTTATTTAATCTAAGCCTCTGGAGTAAACAGCACGAAGGCCAAAGCCCGAAAGTGATTCGACGTGCCGAATATTCATTACAGCGTTTCCTCCATAATAGATCGACCACGTCCGGCGGCCGATACTTCGGTCCGGCTACCTAATGAAAGTCGTTTTTCAAGGAAACATCTGTTGTTTGTAATTGATTGCAACGGAATTACATTTATTTTCAAGCAATTCTAATATTTCACATTTAATTAGGTATCTATTATCCATTGATGGTAGCGATTTTTAGTATAGGTACCTATGTTTTATTTCTAACTCGATTGCCATAAATAGTTATACCGATTTTCTCCATATTTACAAAAAAACTAATATTACCTTTTTTTAAAGGAGAACACATTATTATTGTGAATTTTCAGTTTTTTAGAACCCGGTAGCAACTAAAATATTTTTTCGATAAATATATATTTTCCGTATAGCTTTCTAGTTGATTCGTTTAATTTGTATTTCTAATATTACCGCTTAATATATCTTAATATTTCGCCCCAGTTATTTTGGTGCTTAAGATTATTGACAAGTAGTGTTTAAAATCCGTTTTAGGACTGGCGCGAAAGACATACATAGATCATAATTTAAATGATTACTTACCCATATGAAAAAAAAACTGTAAACAATTAAAATTGACATGAACAGGTCAGAAAACAAAAGGTTACATATCCACCTACTTAAAATATTTCAAAGGAAATTATATTATTGATATCTTACGTCACTGTGATATATCAGCTTCCTTTCGAATTTCCCTTCGCGTGAATATTAATATTTCCCTACGCGAAATATTACATATAAGAAAAGAAAATGTAAATATATGTCGTCAATTTAAAATCGTTAGAAATAAGTAAAGCGTGTAAAAATAACCAAAATATCTTAGACAACCAACTAAACTTAACCACCAATTCTAATATAGGTACTATTCTAAAAATAATCAAAATATTATAGACAATCAACTAAATTTAACATATATTTTTTTAAATAGAAGTTTTGAAACATAAGATAATAATTTAATGTTAAGGTTTAGTTTTTTAAAACCCCGATGAAGGAAAAGTATTTTTACGGTGGATTTTTCATAAAATCTTACGAGGTTAAGGGCAACTTTCATTTTTCCAGTTTGAATTTCGAGATATTTTTGCATTTTGCATACCCTTTCAAGATGAGACTAATCGTTAATTCTTTTACAATATCAAGTAAACATAAGAGTGCATTATTTTTTACGTAAATATTGCTAGAGTGAAAGGTATCAATAGAAAAGGACAAGTATACAATTGTTGGTTCTCTTAAATTCCTAGGTAATACGCTATTAGAAAATAGCCATTTCTTCAGCATTCATAATACATATGTGTTGCCATTTGAAATTATCAAGCGAAAATTAAATAATTTGTTAAAGTTCTCACGTAAGAATTGTTATGTTTATACTATGAAGAATTATTATGTTTATGATAAAAACCATTGTTTGTGTCGATAAACATATGATTATAAAATATTTCAATTTTTCCCCGATTTATAAGAAAAAAATTAATGTAAATTTATACTGATAAATAATATTGATAACTTTTGAAGCAGCTGTATTTGTGAAGAGAAAACTATTTATGTTAACATTATATTAAATAATATTCATACTCCGGTTGTAATAAAAAAAAAAGTTTTTTTTAAATATTTATTTATTGTTTTAATACATTACATGTATATTTAATATTAGAATATAAATGAAAATATGACAAAAGTATTATTATTATTCACTGTTAAATAATTAGTTGTTCATCAAGCATATTATTGTTCTTCTTTTCATTCACACCCATACATATTACACTTTAAACTGAATTTAAAAATAAAACCTTACGTTCTTTCACATATTTAATATTCGTTCCTGTGCACCCAATCATCGATTTGTGGGAGTAAATTTGATTAATTTGAAAAAAGAATTGGTGTATGTCGACCACTTTTTTGCAATCCAATTTAGGAAGTTCACACGAGTCCACACATTCAATGCTCAGTTCGGGAACATTCTGAAAATAATTTATAATATTATTGTTATTAGTATTTAGTTATCAGTATTTTTATGACTAAAATATTAAAATACGTGTTTATTCATTTATATGACCATAACAAATACATTTGTATCTATCAGACAGGTCTGTCATGTATTATTGTTTTGATAAAATTATTTATCTTTAAGGATATGTATTTCCAATAGAAAATTGTAATAATTTATCTGCTCTACATAATATATGTCTATTGAACTATGTAATTTATATTGTTAAATCAAATTGATAATTGTTATAGGAATGGTAAAAATTATCAACTTACGTTGCGATTTTATTTCTAAGAAGTTTATGAACATTTAAAATGTTGGAACATTTCCTAGAGCGTGTCAATGGATACTTTTTGACCTTAGGCATCTTTATTCACAGGAGGCAGTAATTTCAGAACAATAATGTATATAATAATATATTATTGACTTTTAATGAGAACAAAAAAATCACGGTTTCGCATATTTCACGTCTTCGCATATTTCACGGCTACATTGCAATACAACGTTGTCTTCTTAAAACATACGCGCTAGCCGCGCATGCGCTGTCAGTTTCTAAAACGTTACGAATGGTGACATGAAGTTTGACGTATGTTTAATATTTAAATGTCAAAATTATAATCTGTTTTCATATAAAAACAGCTCAAAACCATACAATTTACAAAAATGAGCAATTGGTATAGAGATTAAGTATAATATTCATTCATATTGTAGTAAAAATTTGTATTAAAATGTGTTTTATAGGCAAATTTAATTAAAATCTATCGGAGAGCATATTTCAGGACCGCCTTAGCCGTGTCGAACGGCATACTAACACTGTGAGAGCTTCTTAATAATATCGTATTTCATAAGACTGGAAATATATTATTTAAAAAATGATTATTGTGTTTCTGATATTAAACTTAGTTTTAAATAGTAGTTGAAACCTCTAAGCATGTGAGTAAATATAATATATTATTTAAAAACGTATGTTTTTACTAAAACAAAGCATTTTAAAAACGTCAAAAATTGATCAAACTGCAAATTGAATGCTTTATAACACTATTCATTTTTAACATTTAGCTAATTTGGTTACCTATAGATTTGTCTCCGTAATCTTGGCTTCAAGATTATAAGAAAATATATTTCAATTAAGTGGTTAATAAAACAAAGATAACAAATAAAAATATGAATTTTAACCACAAAGTTAATATTGCTAATTTTAAAAGTAAATATATTTCGTTTATGCATTAATTTAGCGTATTAACTCAATTTCGTAGCACGTGGTAAATGCATCTAATGGTCGCGGTCTGTCTTATAATGTCTGTATCGTCTTAATTATGGCAAATAATATTTAGTTTATTAGTTTTATATTAATGTAAAGGTCCAATCTAAGTAATAGTTGAAAAAAATACTAATCTATTGAATAACTTCTGATATAAATGAATAATAAAAACCCACATTTTCGTAAAAAACACGAAAATTTGAATTATTATTGCTAGTCGCGCCTTAAATACAAGTTTATTGTATAATGTTATTAATTAGTATTTTCAATAATACACATGCTTTACTATTTATATGTAACTTCTTGATTCTCTAGATTTTATTTTGCCTATTGAATTTTTTTTTTTTATAAAATAATACTGTGATCTTCGTTATCGATTCTCATTTCTACTTCATATAAAGACACTACAGAGATTAATCTCGCCACAGGATTAATTAAAACCGTTCCTCCTAAACCATTTAAGGCGGGGTGATTAAGGTAATGACGAATGGATCTTTATCACTTAACACAGGGCTGGAAACTGACCTTAAGCAAGAACCAAATGTACTGGAAATATGGTTATAGTTGGCCGCACATCATTTCGGGGAACGCACAGTGACAGGGATTATTGCCAAAATGTAAACCCAAATATTTCACCTTAACCAAATCATTTGTGAAGTGAACTTAATAAAATCTCAAGTATTTCACGGGACGACTTTTGCAAATTCAATTTGGTCCATTAACTGGCGCTCTTCTTATCGTACTGCGTCTTTTATATTCTCTACTTTTCCAATGATTTGAATTTTACATTTATGGTAACTCAAACTGACGTGTCTCAGCGGTTTGGTGCAAATCATTACTATTTTTCAATATTTTGATAAATAATCTTATTTCGGAGTTTTTAAGGAAAATTGAGTGTGGTGTAGGCGTTATAACCCAGAACGTTACTTCCTGTGTAATGAACCGAAAGTCACAAAATTCATAAAATTATGGAGGCTTCGATGGCTAGGCCATTTAGAATATATGAATGAACCTTCGAAAAAGGTGCTGAGTAATAAACCTACAGAAGGACCCAAAATGGGGTGGCAAGATAGTGCCTTTCTAATCCAAGCATCAAAAATTAGAGGGAAGCAACCCAGTACAGAGACTGGTGGAGATAGTATAAACTCCTCGGGTGGAGAACTCTTGAGGAGACCAGGACCATATCCAGGTATATCTATCTATATATTAAATCGAAAATAAATTATTATCGTTTTAATACAAATTAAATGTATCAATTAGATAGATATATTTAATTATATAGAACTATGTTCTGAAAAAACTGAAAATTCACAATAATAATGTGTTTTCCTTAAAAATAAATATCATTTGCCCACGGAAAATATCTTAACAACACACCATAATATTAAGAGCCCTACGCATCTTTGAAATGTGATCCGAGGTATATCGTTATCCTATAGAAAAGACTTGTTAATGTGTATTGCATATTAAATGATTAAAATTAGTCGATGTATAAGATACTCGAAAGTTTATTAAACATGGCCAACTAGCAGAATACTACATATTTTTTTAACCAACTTCTCAATTCGACTTTTGAAGGACACTGAACAATGTCTGGCGTCCGCGCGCTGTAGAAACCTAATAATACACGATGGATTTGAAAAATTAAAAATAAAATGGATCGCAAAAATTTAAATGAATCAGTGATACAATCATCTAAGTCTGGCGGTTTTTCGTTCGGGCATTATGTTCGACTTTGCATATTACATTTAATAACGTTACGATTAAATAAAGAAAAGGGACCGCCGCACCTTGGCGATTTTGGACTTATGTTACATCGGTTCGATGCAAATAAAGTCAAAGAATAACGTTCTCGACAGCAACAATCGAAAATTGTTGCCATTGGTAACTTGCAATTTGTTGTGATAACTGGCTTGTGAAAATATATACATATCTATATACATTTTGCTTACTCATAGTAGCTCGCTCATACCAATAGTTGTACTCTCAAGACATATAAATACATAAATTATTATTATTAAATCTAAGAATTGGAACATGCATTACAAATAACATGTTTTGCTGTTCTGGAAAGGCTATTGCATTATGCGTGACGCCAATTCTCTCAAAGTTGGCATCTCGTTCATCATTCTTTAGCCCGTGAGTAACTATATAGCTCGAGACAATAAATATAAGTAGGATCTTGTTCTTCCTCTGTAATCCTCTATTTTATCTATCGAACAGTCTTTCTAAGGGCTTCAGCGCCCTTCTTAGCCTCTAATGATTTTAATTCATTCATATATGTTGTAGAATTCAATATTCCGAATTTTCCTCTTTTTCTATTTGATCGCTTTAACATTGGAGCCACTGGTAACGGAAACATATCGGCGACAGTTAGATTGATCATTGAGTCACTGGAAGTGGAAGGCATTGGTTCTTGGATGCTTGAAAGTCGCATGGGATCATTTATTTCTGCATATTGACCCAGTGAAATATCTCCGAAATGCGGAAGTGTCGCGATCGTGTCAAGTGCTGGTGCAGCTTCAAGTTGAAGTGTTGAGGTCATGTCACTTGTAGATGTTGCTTGGAGTTCAGTTGTTATTTCAAAAAAGATCCTAATTTTTTTTTCTTAGTGTGGATGAGATGGCATACTATATATGGTAAGATGACATACTATATATGACATATTACCATGTACATACTGTATTAACTATTTTGCATTTTTTTTTCAAATTATAATAACTCTAATTATAATAATAAAACTTACCCTGTTTCGTATAAGGTCTTTGGATGTCGACGATTTAAACTTAACAAAATACAATTTTAAAACGGCAATTTTACAACAATGGCAGGTGGCGTCCACGGCAGCACTGTAAACAAACTGAATCTCAGCTAAACTGACACACTGCTAGTGGTAACATATATTGTTTGTTTCTGGAGATATGATCACTATGCCATCTCAGCCGCTATGCCATCTCGCCGCTATGCCATCTCAGACACTTCTAATACTTGTTCCAAATTTGTCAGAAACTTAAACATATAGATTTTTTCTGTATAGGTATCTTTCTAATTGATTATTTTAATTTGTTTAGTTTCTAAGTTCGTGGCTTTGGCGACTTATATCTCAACTAAAAATGCTATTAAAATTGATTTACAGTAATTTAATTATTTGTTTAAAAGTAGATTGAAAAGAAAATAAAAAATTTAAGAAGTCGCCTTCTGATAACTTCGCAAATTACATTTATTGCGAAATGTGAGCGCGCGAGTGAGTTTTTCGAGGCTTGCTCGATATTGAGTCTATTTTATATAGTCACGTTTTAGGAACAGAAGAAACGGGTCTCTTAAATTTGTCGAAATGTCTATTAAATATTATTTCAGTAACATTAATATAATATTCTTTATTGTAATGAAACCTGCTAAAATAATGTTTTACCCAAATTATTGTTAGTGACGTATCACTTCAACAATATACCTATCTGTTACCTGTACAATGTGAATTTAATACAGTAAATATTATTATATTTCTACCATATATATGTAATACTTTACAACTATAAACAATGAGCAACAAAAGCTATAAACAGATGTAAATTGAGAATATTCAATTTAATAAAAACAATTTACCGTATAAAACAATAATAAGTTTGTTATCTGGACTTACTTGGCACATTCCAAACTAAATTATTAAACATCATTTACTGGGCTTCTTCGCCTAGTGAACATGTGACCGGGGATTCGATTCTCGTACCGCCAGATCAAATAAGGTTAATTAAAAAATGTGTTATTTCTTATATTTTTACTCAAGACAATTCGCACAAGGATCTTTCGATATTGCCACAATGTTTAGATCGTTAATTGAAGTTTAAATGCACACTTGATCTTTCAATAGATTTAACCTTCGTTCAATATAGAATGGAGTCTACCACTAGGGTCATTCGAGCGTTTCTTTCAAATCATTCTTAATTTTTTTTTATACCTGCATTTATTGTGTGTAGGTATGTGCACATCTATGCAGGTATGCTTTTAAATCCTTTAAAGTATACACATGTTCGTATTGTACCTTACTTAGATACATAATATGTGTAATATTTCAATTAATTAAATTCACTAATATTTCTCTCATTATTGGACTTGCGTCGTTAGATATACAGCATTCTATAATTTTTATTTTTTCTTCTATAACATTACAGTGGTTGTAATGATGCGTGTACACGGATGAGACTTGTCTCCGATACTCCTCCCGAATGTCGTGAAAGGACAGCACAGGGTTGGGCGCTTCTTATATCATATTTTCATGCAATGTATTTAATTGATTTCTGAGTTTTAGCCTTCTCTTCCTCTTGTATAATGTTTGTGCTCATTATTACGATATAATTAAATTAATACTGTGTATCTGTGAAAACAATTTTTATATCTTTATAATGTTTCCTAACTTAGGGCCGGTTGTGTGATCAGTAGTAACTTTTTACTATAGTAAATTTTTTTGCGAAACCGTGTTGTTCGATCGTTAGTAAAAAAATATTTACTTCTCGAAAGTGCATCCCATAATAAACTCATTTTATTCTCCGATATCCGATAGTAAAAACGAGAATCGATAGTTAAACATGGCGGACTTTTCACAGCTGACATCTGACACATTGATACTTTGAAAGTTGCAGTATCCGACAATTAATCATTCAATAGCCGATATTTTATTGATGAGAGTTCGTCCGCTGATGATCTCGCTGTTTAATATATATTAGCACATAATACGAAAAATAAATTGTTTGTAAAGCACCAATACATAATTTTGTATATTTATTTTAGTATAGTATTTCGAATGTTATTTATGAATAAATTTAATTACTATTAAGGAGAACACATTCTTATTGTGAAGTTGTAATTATTCAGAACAGACGGTCTGTGATATATTTTTTAAATACAACGTAATTTTATTAATTAGAATGATATACATACAAAATCAATTTGTATTTAGATTTAATTACGATTAATGAATAGATTTTATTCTTAATTACTGACGTACTACGATTGTTTCATAACTACTGACGTGCGGACAAAATATCCTCGACAATAAAGCGTTATTTGTATTATAAATCAATAGTTAGTTAGCATTTTGGTCAATGCCATTTTATTACGTCAATTTTTTAACGCAAACATAATTAAAATCATAATAGTAAATTATTGTTTTCATTTTGTTTATATTTTTCACGTGATGACAAACAAAATATGATAAAATTCACTAATGAAGGAATATTATTATTTAACTTACGTGTTAGGCAAATGATACTTCACATATAAAAATATAAGAAAAGTGACAAAAATAATTGTGCAGTGCTCCAACTAAGAGAATTTTTTTTTTTTAAAATTCGTATTATTCACGGAATATCTTTTTCGAGCAGTCTAATAAGATATGGGATTTTTACACAGTTTGCATCCGTATGATGTTTTCTTTATCTTTTGTTATTAAAATTTTTCTTTATTTGAAACCTCATTATCATCAGAAATTCCACTGTTCCTCAGTACTTTCTTTATGTTGGCTCGTAGTTTCTTTGGAATATTCTTTTTTTTTGTGTACTGTTTGTGCATAGTGATTCCACATATGTTCTTGGTGCGTTCTAATTTGGGACGTTGGCAAATTGTACCTCTGCAAGCATGAGTGATTGTCGGTCCGATGTTGGCTGTCTTTGTCCGTGTACTTATGCCTACCGAAGGTTGTGTACTTTGCTTTATTTGTATTGAGGGTAAGATTGTTCAAACTCAACCGACCCTTATGGACGGTAGTCCTTCTCTGACCATGTTTTGGAATTGAATATGAGTACCATATTATTGGCTAAGCTGAATAGGTGCCGAATATATTTATGTTATGGGCATTAACTCATTCTTCCCCGAAATCGAATTTTTTCGTGGTATGTTGACCCGGTTTCTAGAAAACTCGTTTCGAGGCAGTCGTCTCGAAAATATTTACTATGTTGCTGCCATCTACCAAATATTTGTGTAATCCGTTTATACGTAGCTACGATAGAAGATACTCGAAGCATTACAAATCTTGTTATCAATAAACGGTGTCAGTGAAACACAACATTAATTTTATTAAATTGTATCCAATGCATAGTAGAAAAAAGGCTGTGGCTCGCAATGCCAAATGGAAGTATATGTATTATATGTAAATAAGATATAATCATATTTAGTACTACGCAGTTTTATACATTATCAAATAGTAAAATTGTTCTCTTTTCTTCTAATATGAAAAATAAGTTTTTTTAGCAATGTATTCACTCACAGCTGAAAAAAATCCTCGCTTCGCTTTATGTCGATTTTCGCTTTGCGACAATGTTCTGGTCCCTTTCCCAATGTATTAGCGCAGCACTACTTTATAGGTCAATTATGGCGAACCTATGACACGCCACAGTGTTTTGGGCGACACGCCAGCGTTCACTAATATCAGAGTTATCAAAGAACGCGTGTCCCGCTACCAGACGTCTACCCGACAACGACGTTCGAATTTATCACTACGTACATATTACATATCGCACACCTAGATCAAAGCTAAGACAACTAAAAAAACAAGAATTTTGAATTATTATTGTATTCGGATACTCTATACACAATATATATACACAACTAACTTAGCCCCAGTTTTAGAATAGTGTCATTTTAGGATACATTTATGAACTAAAATGTTATTTAGTTTCATAACTTTAGTAACAAAAAGTTTGTTTTTTTTGTCTACTGAAAAATATTTTTTTGAGTTGTCTTAGTTTTGATCTAGGTGTGCGATATGTATTGTTTTTGGGTCCCACTTTGTAAAAAAAACAATTAATTGAATTAAGCAAAAGTAGAATTAATTAATTGACATAAAATCAAATACTATGGGTTCCATATTTTTTCCAGTTAAATTGAAATTAAAAATATATAAATTAGTATGTAAATTGTTTTTTTTTTGTGGCGAGGGGTGACACGCCAGCAAAGTTAAGTTCGATTTTCTTTTCTCGTGTTTGAATCATGTACGTAAGAAATTATTTAAAAAATATATATTTCAATGCTTGCTGTAGTGGAATTACAAAATTTATTAGTCCATATTAGTGCTGGAAAGTGTATCGATATTATGGGTATTGTAGAGCGCGGATCTTTTGGGCCCCTATCTAACGTGGACCCCAATGCGCGGTATTATCTGTATTGGCATTCTTCATTCGCCTTTATACTATATTGGATTTTTTTGTGAGAAACACACTGGTACATATATATTACAATAAGTAATTATGCAAATATTTTTTTTGTATAATTACCGTTCAATATCAATAGCTGTTTGACACATTTTTATTGCAAAGTATGGATCAATTAGAAAGATGTACAAAAAAATCTATTTAATTAATTTAATTTGTATTACTCCATTGCGTTCGCCACTACGCTACATTATATTGTATCAAATTTTGTAAGTGTAAATATGATTATTATTAAATATCGTGCTTAATCCGTTTAATACCATTAACCATTTGACACAACAACTTTTAGTTTTAGTTATAGTTTGCTTAAAATTAGATTAAGTTATTTTATTTGAATAATAAAACAACTGTCTCTCCAATAATAAGTGTGAAAAATTACCTCACTAAATATGGTACATTAAAACTATTTTACAAAGTTTTAATTTAATGTTCCATATTTTAAAAGAGATTTTACACTTTTTATAAATTTCCAACAAAACTTAAATTCATCAAGAAAATGGTCGTGTACGGAGAAAGTTTTTCATATTTTGGTTGGGACTCAAGTGTTAATGAAAACAGGGAATAAGCATATTACTCAGAATATTTCCTTTAAGTTCCCCCACGTCTTACTGACAGGGGTATACTTATAGATTAATTAAGTTAGGTCCATTATTTGCAACCTGTCATACAGTTAAGTTTTGTATCATCAAAATATATTTTTTAAAAGTGTTAAAAAGGAAAATATATTTTTTCTCGTAATCAATGTGTACAATTATTTCGTGATAAAACTACGTGATCAGTCTAAACCATATTGGTTAGATAAAAACAGTTAGCTGGTTTTAGGTAGTTGCTAATTTTGTGCTTGAAGACATTTTCTACTATTTTGTATACTAATTCAATTTTTTAACTATGATGAAAATGTTCCTTGGTTTAGGCTCAGAATGTTGATACATTTTTTTACTTGTTTATTTTAAATGAAATATTATTTAATACGCTGTTTTTAATTTCCTGAGGTTATTATTTTCAATAACTACTTCATATTTTCCACTTCTTTGAAGTCGGCTCTGCTTGAACGAAAGCACCTATACGCTATGGTTGCAGAAGATCTGACTTATTCTGCGTTTTCCTTTTCCTTCTCGATGTTTGTCCATCAGGTTCATACTTCTGTCGGTACTTTTACTCTTAACGCAATTTTGATCATATGGTCATTTGGTTTCCTCGGCCTGGCTTTTTCTCTCTTCTCTGTTGTCGGTGCAAGCTTAAAACTTCCTCTGTTATACTCATTCTAAACTCTATCCAGTATTGTCATCTGAAGGTTTTGAGTTCGTTAGTGGTAATTTTTTGTACGTGAGCCTTTCTCACCGTCCAGCACTCGGCACCCTACAGCGTCATGAACATCTTGTATACTCGACCTTTAGTTTTGATTAACATTTTTGTGTCGTGGGTGGGTGGGTGAACGCCACTTTTACCATGCGGTTTGTATTTTATGAGTGACATCGGTCGCGACTTCAGCCGTGGAGGTTATCATGGAGCCCGGGTATTTAAATATATGAACTATCGGTACAGGAATATTTTCTGCGCGTATTTATTGGGTTCGCTTTGTCGTGGCTAGAATGAATTCACAAGTATTCGGTGCTTTTGCTAATTTGAAGTCCATTGGATTCTAGGGATTGTCTCTGCCAATCTGCAGTATTCTGAAGATCTGCAGCAAATTCAGAGATTAAGGCTATGTTGTCGGCATTCTTTGAATATCTTGGGTTAGAGAAACCATTACCACAATAAACAATAATGTCATTGATGTTTGTAGCGTTAACTTTGTTGTTAGACATATTTTAAAATTGTATTTATATTTAACTTTGATTAAACCACAGTGTTGTTTTTGAGTCAACCGGTTTAAATTCAACCAATTAAATCTTACAAAGAATACACTATTTAAAATATTCCCTATTTCAATGCCCCCCCGTTAATCACTTTCCCACTATTACTAAGACTCCGTCTACACTCCGCAATGGATGTCGTTTAAATTTTATGGATTAGTTCAGTTGTACGCCAGTCCTGATGAAGATATGTCAGTATCGAAAGCAGTTGACGTAAAAACAACACAGTAGATTAAACAAAGATAAATATAAATACAATTTTAAATAATAATGGACTTAGGGCTACCACTACTTGAACCTTAAAATGTACAGTAATGCTGGCAGGACTTACTCATTATATATGTTCTGTAGTATTTTGGTGTTCGGGAATTTTTAAGACCTGTTTGCTTGCTATATATACGTGCCGTTGTTCATTTTTAAATATAATGTATTAAATCTTCAATACATTTTATTGTTTGACTATATGAAGGTATGGGTTTTATTTTTATTTTTGTCTGTTTATACTCTCTTATAACTCGTAGACCATTGGCCTAACAGCTGTTTTTATCTGATCATGTTATAAAAACTAATCGTTTTTTCGATTCGTTCTCACGTTGGACGGCTGCTCTGTGTAATGGACTCGTCAGCTCGTGTTTTTTTCTGTTTTTCCGCTTTTTTTTTCTTCAGGGTTCTGTTTTACCCTCACCCTGTCCTTACCCTTTGCAACAGAGTTTACGCGGTAAATAAATTAAATTCCCCCACTTCCGAATGTGTGGTGTTACTCCGAGTATCTTTGTATTTTTCTCGTTAAACGAGTAATTAATAACAAAATATTTATTAATAAAAATTAAATGAATCAACTAGAAAGATATACAGAAAAAGTATATTATTTGAAAAAATATTTTAGTTGCTGCCGATATATGAACCTGGACCTTTTCTTATCCGGGGAATTGTTTTAAAAATATTTTTTCGAAAAACAGATTTTTCTGTTTATTTTTCTAGTATATTTTTAAAAATACCACATAACTATGTTCTGATAAACTGCAACATCACAATAATCATATGTTAATATCTCCTTAAAAATATTTATTATTTGAAATTCAATAAAGCTATTGTTACGAAGGTTTTAATGATGTGTAAACGAAAATTCAAAAACCTTTTTTATCACGATCGTTTGATGGAGTAGAAATATACACGCAATGAAAGCGCATGGTACCGCATCCATTACTCTAGAATAATAAGGGAAGAGGTTTGCCCGCCTTACATTATGGGCCCCTTGTATTCTGGGTTTCCGTGTACAATACGTTACCACAACAAAATGTTGTCCCAGCCTGGATTAGGCTTTCAATGCTCCGCTGTGGCCTACTCGTAACAGTAGTATTTTTAATGCTTTTGTCTCATTATATCCAAATGGATTAAAATGAGAAACATGCGCAATTAGAGAGAGTCGAATAATTTACTAGATATTTTAAGCAACTGTAAGGAACAAAATGTTGGGAATCCCGCAGATGCAGTTGCGATAGTGCTAATAAATATTAAGGAAAACATTATTGTTGTTAAGTTGCATTTTCAGAATATAGTTCTGTTCTATTTTAATTCTAATACAATTAACCAATGATTAATATTTCAATTTAATTCCTGTAGCAACTAAATGTATTTTCGATACTATATGTTTTACGTAGTATATAATTCGTATTAATGTTTCCAAA
Organism: Eubasilissa splendida; assembly: GCA_031772225.1. NCBI lineage: Eukaryota > Metazoa > Arthropoda > Insecta > Trichoptera > Phryganeidae > Eubasilissa > Eubasilissa splendida. Next base: position 22,330,130 of record CM062847.1, read on the forward strand.
AATAATAAAATGAATGAATGAATTTAATTTTGGCATCACCTATCGGGTTTTACTCAACAGTATTTGAGATTCATCGTACTATAAAGTTGTTTGCTTTTAAAATTGGAATAGTAGATGTATCAATTTGATATATTATTACAGAATATAAGTTCAAAATTTCTCGAAAATGTATTCGAGTGCTATAGCGAAAGTGGACAACGCGCTTCCCCGAATAAGAAGAGGTCTTGGTTCGTATCCTGGTAGCAACTAAATATTTTATCGGTGGATAGATTTTTTCTGTTTACCTTTCGAGTTGATTAATTTAATTTGTACTAATACCTATTATTTTAATATAGTAAATTCACCATGAGATAGATTTTTTTCTACCTGTTTTAGGAAAAGACATACCGGCTGTATATTACGTTTTATTAATTGCTTCGAAATCATATATCGGTTGTTTTTCACTTGGCCGAGGGTAAATCTGTTTGATTTTTAGAGGTTTTCGGCCCAGTAAACTGTCGGCAGTAAATTTATATGTTCGTTCTAATGCACCGAGGCTGATCTGATAGGGGTTGAGACATTTTCCTGAATAATAAATGTCCAAAATTTAGTTTAGAGCGGTCAAAGGGTATATATAGGATTGTTCAGAGAACAGACAAGACATTCAGTTTTATATATATATATATATATATGAATATGTCATTTAGATACAATGTGTCTACTGATAACATCATAATACATATGTAAATAAAAATATGCCTAGGTACCCACACAAATTATGACTCAACTTCATTCAAACTTGACTATTATCTTATCAATCATATTTTGCTGTAATCTGTGTTTTGCTTTGACTAAGTAAATTTACCTTGTTTGATAAACATTATTTTACACTACGTTTTCTTTAATGTAAAAATAATAAGATTTTATTATGCACCTTGACTTTGTAATATATAATATTATTTAATTTATCTCGGTTAAAATATTTTTAGTGTCGTTTTATTTTGTTACTAGCGAAGAGCAAGATTCCTTTTTGCTAGTAGACCACGGCAAATCTTTCCGGAATTGAATAAATAGGAAAAAGCAGTTGTATATTATCTCGCATATGTGATAGAATGTTTTAATTTGCGTTTACCAAGTACATCAAATTAAAAACTACCATGACAACTCGCCGCTGTACCCACGGCGTTCTTTTATATTCGCCGCATCGAGCTATTCATAGTACTCTCTTCTGTCTTTACTCTTAAGTCATATAAATGACTATTTACTGAATTGAAAATTTCTTTCGGTTGATCCATTTTGCATGGAGTCGTTATCTGAATCAAATGCAAATCATTGAAGTGTCTACTTCATCTTTTACTAATTAGCCAATTTTACTATCTTACTAATTTTAACATTTCATGATTGTTCTTTAAATTGTGTGCATGGATTGGTTTTTGATTTAGGAAAAATAAAAAGAAACTGGTAGAATTATTTCCCACGTTATCCTTTAATATAAATAATTATTTCCTTTAGTTATTACGAGAAGCATTTTCAAACAATAAATGAATCATATTCAGTCATAAAAAGTGTTCTTAAAAACGTCCATAAACTTTAAAAACACTATTAATAGTACTCTAAAATTACAAATAAATACATGGTAGGGTCGTATAAACGACGGATTTATTTTGTCTGAAAACGTCGATTAAATTAAAGTACATATATTGTATTATATATGATTGTATAATGTCATTGGTAACAGCATAATCTAAATGTTAAGTGTTGTTATTTTGAATGCTTTTTAATTTTTTTTAATGTTTTAATGAAAATGAGTCCCGTGCAAAACCGGTTATACCTATTAGTTAATAATAATAATATTATTTGACTTAAGATATTCGGAGAAAATAAGAGATTCAATTCTACTATTTTTCGAATCGTCTCTCTTGCAAAATCATCAACTTTTACTTATCACAGCGTTATTCAATATTTGGAAAATTATGCTTACGTTTTCCCTTTCTTATCGAATTTATTATTTCACTTAAGTCGGTAACTTTCGTTCTCCTCACCGCGTCTTCATATTTTCATTCTTGCCCGTTTTGCGGAGGTTAACTAATAATCATTATGGTGGAACCACTGCGCGTCAAATATGATTAATTTCTGCGCAGGTTTCTGCTTAAACTCGATTCGTTTACTCGAAGACAGAAACGTAGTTATTTTAATTTTAAAGAGAACACACTTTTGTTGTGAAGTTGCATTCTCAGAACATAATTCTGTTGTATTTTGAATACAAAATATTTGATTAATTTAATGTGTATGCTTATTTTACCCAAAAAAAAACGTATTTTTTTATCAGTACTACTTATTAATACTTAGATTAGTACAATAAAAAGTTATTCATACTATTTCATACCTATAAAGTAGTTTGAAATTGTTGTATATGATGTAATGTAATATCTATATACAATGAAGCATGTGTAAATATATATATAAATGTTTTAATGCAATAAAATATACGAATTCATGTATTTTATTGTGCGTTAAGAATGTTAATTACACAGAACAATGTTATAACTACACGAACTCATTTAGAATCCAAATTTAATATTTTTTAATGATTGAACAATACTTAAGGATATTAAAATGATTATTTTGTCAATTTTTATAATATTTCCACTAATATGGTTACGCACATTCTAATATAATTAATTTTAAAAAAGGATTAGAATGGTTTCGTCCAATGCATAATTTGTAAAAACCATAAGTACAAATATTATATATGCATACTGATGTGATTAAATGTTTATGATATTAGAAAAAAGGCACGTGAATTAATATAATGAATAATTGTGTATTCATTATGATGAAATTGAATTAATTGATATGTCATGATATTAGGTATATGTCTTCTAGTTTCTTATATGATATTACGCGTTGCACTGTATTTAATAGAACACAGTCCAACGTCTAGCCAGGCCCTTAACCTTTTTCAAAATCCAAATATCGTAAGGCACGTAAATACTCCATACAAAAAATGACATTTCATCATATTTATTGTATCGTGTGTTTCATTGTATTTATTTTATTGAAATTAAAAGCATTACTGTATATTTCTGAGGGCGTGCAGCAGTCTGCGCAATACGGTAGCTATTACATTTCGACTCCCAGTAAAGGTAAAAAGAGCTAAATATTATCACCGTGCGAACAACTTTTTAAATGCCATCCTATTGTATGTTGATGGTAAAGAGTTAGTTTTTAAAAATTTTCACCTGTGTAAGTGTCGCCTTTTAAAAATTATCATTCATTATTATTAATATTACAATCGCCGTAAGTAAAATAATTCTAATATTGAATTAATTATTAGCTTTGTTTTTAAACCACTTTTATGAGTTAATTATACATTAACCGGGCTCAGAAAATATATTTTGCTTCATCATGTCAAAAAATAAAATAAAATGTCGATTTGTTATTTTAAAATTCAATTAACAAAATAAAAATTTTAAGGGCGTGCTTTCAAAAATAATTAATATTTTCGTGTTTTTATCGAAAATGTCGGTTTTTATTATTTATTTATTTCAGAAGTAATACACTAGATTTGACTTTTTTTAAAAAGGATTACTTAGATTGAACCTTTACACTAATATAACCCTAATAAACTGAATGTTATTTGTCATAATTAATAAAATACAACCAACAAAATGTTAAAAATTGTGGACATTCACCATTCAACTTGCAGGACATACCAATTTTTGACATTTTATTATCGACGAGCATATCTAATTCGTGTACAATTTCTCGAATTTCAAACTGGAAAAATGAAAGGTCGCCCTTAACTTAAATTGTTACGATGATGAAAGATCTGAAAATCGTTTTTTTTAAACATTGACATGACATAAAACATCGAAAACATTACAACAATTTAACATATGGTTTTAGTTAGTTTTTTTTGTGATATCTCGATGAAGGAAAGGGTTGGTGTACAATTAAATATTAAAATGAATAAATATTAAAAATAAACATAATTCTTACTTAAGAATGATATACTTGTATAGTAAAATGTGTTTGCATTTCACTTCAGTGACCCTGTATTATAAGACCCGGTCTTTACGGACGGGAAATAATTGATAAGAAGGTGAATTATCTTCCACTCGGGTCGCTTTTTGCCCCCGACCCATGTTGGTGTTTCCAACCAAAATACATTAATTTTAACCCCAGCCGATCGATCTATTATAATATTTTAATCAAGATTACTTAGTTCATATTTGACGTTGATTATCATAAAACACGATCGTGCTTCGGGTCGGATAATAAATATTCAATATTGAAAACAGTTTTTTAACGTCTCTGACGAATGTAAGATTTCAACATGCCAATACCAGATTGAAAGCGAAATAAAAAAAACATTTAAATTAATAAAGGTTTGTGGCAATAACACCGAACGTATAAACTCCAAACCTCTTGAAATATTTATGCAGTTTTAATAGAGCCCTTTTAATTTTTATATTTTAAAATTTGATACGTTTTCTTCTGGCATGATATCAAATAATTCTCTTTGTAGATCGAATCTACTACACGTTTGCACGTTGTGTATGTATTGTGTATATATCGATATTTTGTCAACAATCTGCCAACATCTAGGAGATTACATATTAATAAATCAATTTTTCTTTGGTATTTCAAAATTAGTAACCTTAATTTAACATGTAAATATATACGCATTTAAACAGAGTTTATTGGTATAAAATGCCGTGTATCGGAAAACTTTTTCCGATACAGTACGAATTCCAACCAAAATTCATAAAATACATACATATATTACGCATGAGAAGTGCAAACATGGACCAGAATGAGGAATAATAATTAAAAGAAATAAAAAACTAAAATAAATTATGATTTTAAAATTTGTTAATATTTAATTTGGAAAAAATATATGTGGTAACCTAGGGACAAGTACATATCGAGCATCCTACGTAAAGTATCGAGAGTAAAAAATTACATTTTTAATCATTCTAGTATTTTGCACGTATTTGATACATTTCTAAATGGGTGTAATTTTTAAAATATTATAGTTCATAGAATACAACATATTTTAAAAAAATCTACCACTTTAATAAGTGTCAAATACACGCGAAGTTCTACAATAATTAAAAATATCAATTTTACTTACCACACTTTACATAGGAGAGGTCGTTATTTTAATAACCCAGCTGCAAAATCACAATTTCCTAAAAAAAATGCACGAATTCTCAGTAGGGTGCAGAAAACAGTTGGGCAAAAAAAAAAATTTTCAGTATTCGATTAGTATTTTACACATCATATAATATTATAAACATTATTAAGGAAAACACATTCTTATTGTGAAGTTGCAATTTTTCAAAACATAGGTAAGATATTTTTAATACAAATTAAATGTATTAATTAGAATGATATACATATAAAATTAATTTATCGAAAAAATACAGATGTATCAATTTGAAAGTGCAAGATATAAGTTCGAAAATTTGTCGTCAACTTACTGTATTGGTGTAGCATAATAAGTTAATGCATTGCATGCAAAGAGATCCAGGTTAAAATCCCCGTAGCAACAACAATATTTTTCGATAAATAGATTATATATGTATATCTTTCTAATTTAATTTGTATTAAAAAAACTCGTTATTTTAAAATTAAAAATTTCCCAATCATTCCATTACAAATGTTTGTTTTAAAATGGTTTCGTGGTCAATAAAAAGGGTCAAATTAGTATTGTATTCGAATACCCCGGCTCCGAGTCGACCTGGATAAAGGCAAAACTAATTGAATACTTAGGGATATCGCTTGTTAGAATTGTTTTAGTTTAGTACAATGGTGAATTTTGTATTGGCGGTTTCCACTTCTCTAGCTTAATTCCGTAACATAAATTCCAATTTTTAACGGCATACAAAAAAGCTAGTAATTTCTCAAAAATGAAATCGACGAACAAGTTACATAAAGATTTCGCGTAAACTACTGATTTTCAACTAGATATTTTGGAAAACTTAACGATTAATTGTAACAAAAATGTAATCAATATTCAAACACCTTTTATTACGTCCCCTCTCCTGCACTTATTGACCACGCCTCTACACCCACCGAACTCTAAGCGCCCTCCCTTCACTCCTCAATCTTATGTAGCACGTAGTCCTTTAGTCTTAAGTTTAGTATTAGTAACATTACTGAAGATGGTGCGTCAGCATTGAAAATATTGAAAATAAATAACAAATTAGTGAAAGTAAGCAGTGTTTTTATTTTAAATATAATTGACTGATTTTTAATATCAATATTCTTCTTTTTCATTTTGTTCTACGGCAGTGGTTGTGATCATGGATTTTGTAGTTGGTATTGACATAACGTATAATGACGTGAACGATCGATCACCTATTCTATTCCAGTCCGTGGCATTTCTGCGCAATTCAGGAACGAACTCCGCATTAAAGTCCTTACTAGATTGTACGCCGTTGGCGACTTTCTATGAGATTTACAATAGTTCATTCTAACCTCCCTTGGGCTACCAATTTTTCACGGCGCCCTCGTATCTAGTGATATGGCTAAAATATCTGAGGATTCGAGGCCGTGTAGTTGAGCATGGACGATGCTTGACGTTTAATTATTTTACAATTGAGGCGTTCGTTCTCCGTGCTGTTCACGGTATGCGAAGCATGTCTAGCCAGCACTAATTTTCAGAGTATCTCCCCTTTCACGCTCAGCTAAAGATTGGGAAGGTAGGGTGTGACTAGTCTTGTTGTATGCGTATTAGTATTATTATATTTGCGTTGAAATCAAGTCGCTTTGCCGCCTTTCGCATTATTATTAATTACTTATGTACCAAAATACCCTCCATGAAGGTATAATACAGAGTATAGAACGCCACATTCTCCTCTCGCCTATCCACATTCATATCCCTCTCCTCTCCACGAGCGCGCGTTGACTATTGTGAATTAAATCTGAACTACTCTGTTGATCGTGCCTGTTCTCTATTTCTCGCACCTTTATTATTAATTAATTTCTGGATATTTGTAATAATCGGGCGCTATCAGGTTATCATTATTATAAATATCAGCGTGTCGGGTTATCATTATTATAAATATCAGCGTGTTATTATAGTATTATAAATATCACGATAACTAATACCACCGTCCAGAAAAATCCGTGTATCATGTAGAAAAAAAATCTCCATATAAATTAGTTCCTCAATACAATAGAAAATTTGGATTCAGTAAATTTTCTTTTTAAGCTTATAATATCTTCATCGCCCATATTGAGACGTTCAATATTTTTTTCCTTTGTTGTATATTTCATTTGCCTTGTATTACCAGCTTGATCTGTTGTATCTAAATTACGTTAAAATTTTAAATATATTGTTATTGTTACTGGGCGTGAAATAACAAGGAACCAGGAATAACCATAAATAATGTAAATTTTTGAAGTAAATATAAAAATTATATTCTGTATACTTTCTAAAATGGCCGCAAACAGTAGTGATACTATACAGCGTATAAATCTAACGTGGAACATATTTAAAATATTACAGACCTATGTTCTGAATAATTACAACTTCAAAATAAGAATGTGTTCTCGTAATAATATTTAATACATCAATATATATGTTTTATTTAAAAAAAAATCGTAAATTATGTACGAGTTCTATGGTAATGTAGGCCTACGACAAGGATACCTACCCGCCCGCTTTCACCGATCCTGTTCAATCTATTTATGGAGAGGATAAGCCGTAGAAGCCAAACAGCGAGGGCCGTGAGAGTGGGAGACGTGGCAATTGATTCCTTACTCTTCGCAGACGACGTGGCGGGGTTGGCGCCCACACAAGAAGAGCCTGTACGTAAGTAGGGATGAAGATTAGCCCTGCATAAACGGATATAATGATAATAGAGACCAGGCGCAGTGTACGATTATAATCTCAAGGGTGTCACCAAAGCAAGTATATACCTCGGAGTGGAATTCATTAGCGACGGGAGATAGGACGGTAAAATAGACAGGAGAATCAGGGCCGATAGGGTGTTTTATTTTCTCTCTATAGGGCGGCGATAAAGGAATACGCCTACTTTTATATGTTCACCAAATATGAATCTTCACGGAGAGAGTAAGATCAAGAATCCAGGAGGCTGAAAAGAGTTATATAAAGGAGTAGCAGGAGTATCATTATTGGACCAAATGAGAAGTACCAATATAAAGGAGACCCATGGCACGAATACACAACTTTTACGTACAGAAAAATCTCAATTCAGGTGGGGTGGACACGTTTTGAAAATGCCAGTGGAACTACTTCTAAAACGTATCTTTTTGTCAACTCTAGAGGAAAGGCGGCCATTAAGTCTGGTCAACAAGTACCGAAGCGGTGCACGACAGGGGAAGATGGAAGCACCACGAAGCACTCTGGGTCCCTGACTCCCAGGATTAGGGGACGAAAGTGATGATGAATTATTTCGCTCTTGTTAGTGTATTATTTATTTAGGATTTCTCCATAATGCATATACCTGACGATTAACATATTTACAATTTATGCTGATATATAATTTATTCAGCCAAATTATTAGATGTTCGCCTTACACCGCCAACGTTATTTTTTTAAGAATAACACGCTAGTCCGTTAAAACAGGAAAAATGGTTAGAGTTTTTCTTTTATGTGAAAATAGATGAGTATGAGGGTTATGCAAAAAAGCTTAAATTACGGAATAGAATATTAAGGAATAGTTTAGGATTATCAGTACCTAAATACATTATATTATAGGTGAGGTTTCATTTTTCCAGTTTGAAATTCTGGAAATTATATACAAATTAGATATGCTTTTAAGACGTGATTAATAGTTAAATTCTTAAAGTTCCAGAAAAATAATTAATAACGTTATTTGTTACGTAAATCATGCGAGAGAGGAAGGTTTGAATTGAATAGAAAGAGATGACAATTAAATTGTTGATTTTCTCGCATTCGATACAAGTGTCAAACATAACTCATGTCTTGTCTTGTCATGGCCTTATCCAAGTTTTTCATATTAGTAAATCAAAATGTGTATTGCCATTTGAATTAATCAATGAAAAATTAAATAGTTTTCTGGTGTACCTAACACATATATATGAATATGTTCTGAAATCAAAGTACCTACATGTATTTAGATGATCGCTTAAATCAATGTTCTAAATATAAAATTATTATGACAGCTTCAATTTATTATTTTGTTTAATTTTATCGTTGTAAAACGCTGTTGCCGTTTTGGTGATATGTCTGTTTCATAATTATATACTATTTATGAAACATACAACCTGTGTTTAAAATGCAACAGTGTTATATATAAACGAAATATTTAATTGCGACATACATAAAAATTACGGAAATAAAATGTTTACTTTGTTCATGAAAACGTCGTTTTTCCTTAAAATCAGTAAAAAAACATCTACTTTATGAAATTTGCTACTAATGTTGTGAATAAGTTCAAGTTTGTGGATAAAATATGCGTGAAAATATATATTTTCGGCATTTTTTAACGAAAATAATGACGCGGATTCGACGTCCGTCACGGCCAGATAGACCGGCGAATGTAGTTCGATGGACAATTAAAATTATCGTATTTTATAAGACTGAATATATTATATTATATAAAAACTGATTATTGTGTTTTTGATATAAAACTTAGTTTTAAATAGTAGGTGAAGCCTCAAAGCATGTGAGTAAATATAGTATATTATTTAAAAAACGAATGTTTTCACTAAAACAAAGTATTTTAAAAACGTCGAAAATTAGTAATATGTCCTGCAAGTTGAATGGTTTATAACATTATTAATTTTTAACATTTTGCTAATTTGGTACAATGCAGATTTGTGTCCGTAAAACTCCGGCTTCAAGATTATAAGAAAATATATTTTAAATATGAATTAAATATATTAATTAGAAAGATATACATATAAAATCAATTTTATTGAAAAATATTGTTGCGCCACCGGGATTCGAACCTGGATCTCTTTCCTAATATATTTCGTTTATGCAATAATTTTTTTTTCACATTTTTTTCAATTTTAATCGATGTCATTTTCGACAAAGTTCTGATCCCAGGGGTGATAGATGTATCAAAATTGTTTTTTTTTAAATTGATTGCGAATTTTCAATTACTTTTTAATTTCTTCTGCTTTCTGTCGGTATAAAATATATCTATGAAAGTCAGATTACCTATTCTATTATAACAGATCCCCTCACAATAACCATCTGGGCGGGTCCTCGCGTTAGTTCGTATATTGTATATTTAAGCGCTAATGACGCTCGATTTTTACCAAATTTAAAAAAAATTATTGTATATAATTATTGTATTGTTAATTTAAATAGTGTATAGGTTTTTATAATATTGCTTTAATTTTTACTATTTTAATGTTTGTTAATTGTACTAGCAGACAAGTTTGATCATTTATGGGTCTAGTTTTTTTCCTAAATTATGTAAAAAAAAAAGTGAAATTCATTATATGTAGTGACGTTATGATGCATGCGTCTATGTTTTTTATATTTGACGTTTTTGGTGGGCTCTTACACGTGGGCGCATGCATACTATCGTCACAATATATATATAATTCTAGATATAGTCAAGATAAATAAGTGCTCCCAACATTTATTATATTCTAGTACGTCGAGAGTATATGTATACAAGAAAGTTGGTTAGATGTCGGTTGATTGCTTTTGACTTTAAATGTTGCTGTAAAGTTTAAAACAACATTGAATAAATATTATTTATAACAATAATAGTAAACAATCGGCAGTGTTTTCATAGCGTGACTGCTATAGCTGAATTTGCGAGACTTCATTATTCATCGGGTTACGGTATTTTACTTGTTTGTTTTGCAAATAAAGTATTCTATTTTAATAATAACTGAACTAAATGTTATTGTGTTGGTTTTCTTGAAAAAATATGTATTACGATTGAGATGAACCCGTATAAAAAGTATGTTAACTTTTGCAAGGATGCTTTTACAAGGATCAAAAGAAAATTAACCGCTGGTGCCTGAGATTATTTAATCATTAATTATGTATTAGTCATTTATCTGTAAATAACTTTTAGGTACATTTTTTCAAATTTAAAATTTTAATTTTATTTTATTTTATTAAGAAATAATACAAATATTAATACAATCTGCAAGTTACACCCTAAAATAATATCTGATATATTTATATGTTATTTATTCATTTGCAATAATGCCAGATAAATTCATTCGACTGTTGAACACTAACTAAGGAATTTGATTATTTTTGCATTTTATATCACTATTTAGGTTGTAATCATTCTTACGGGATGAGGCGATGTGGCTCACACCCTCACCAGCTGCTTCATCGGATTTACATGAGAAGTGGATTTTCGACTTCAAGATTACCTACTTACCTTGTTTTATCATTTTCTTTCCATTACTCATGGAAAAAAAAGATATTTCAATAACAAAAATAGATTTTTACCATACAAATTTAGGATCTAAATTATTTCTATACGAGTACAAAGGTATCTATTGTATTTTTAGTTATGAAAATAATTTGCACACCGACGAATCAGTTAACCCTTAAAGGTAGCATGCTTGTGAAAATAATTGGCACACCGACGAACCAGATAACCCATAAAGATAGCATGCTTGTGAAAATAATTGGCACACCAACGAATCAGGTAACCCATAAAGATAGCATGCTTGTGAAAATAATTGGCACACCAACGAATCAGGTAACCCATAAATAAAGCATGCTTGTGAATAGAAATGGAACACCAACGAATCAGGTAACCCATAAAGATAACATGCTTGTGAAAATAATTGGCACACCAATGAATCAGATAACCCATAAAGATAGCACGCCTGTGAAAATAATTGGCACACCAAAGAATCAGGTAACCCGTAAAGATAGCATGCTTGTGAAAATAATTGACACACCAATGAATCAGGTAACCCATAAAGATAGCACGCCTGTGAAAATAATTGGCACACCAAAGAATCAGGTAACCCATAAAGATAACATGCCTGTGGAAATAATTGGCACACCAACGAATCAGGTAACCCATAAATATAGCATGCTTGTGTTAATAATTCGCGCACCAACGAATTGAATAACTGAAAACATACTTGTGAAAAATATTCGTTAAATTAATGTTTGGATTTGAACCGAGGAAAAATGCCGACTATGGCTAACTGATATCGTTAATACGAAGCATTTTCACGTGTTGTTGGTTTTATTGCCGCAGCTCCCGCGATAATCGTCTCATAAATTTCCTTGATGATCGGCTATTACGCTTTTCAATGAATAATGTTTTAAAAGTAAACCTTTTTCTTGTTGTATTTAGTACTGTATCGCTTACAGAATGGTTCAATTGGCCATATGATTCGGTGTATAGTTATACATCTTTGTTTATGGTTTTCTGCAAATGTATTATGATGTATTATTCTCTACACTGGAAGCCAGACAATCTTAAGTAGAATTGTGGAGTGCGAAAAACTTAACGCAAGTACATAGGAACGAAAAATCATTAGATGTCCGTCGGCGTAGAATCGCCACGGAAATGCAACACTGTCGGCTGAGAGCAGACAGCAGATTGAATGTGAGGGGGTTCTATTGTTAGGTCCACACTACGATTACTTCAAAATGATCTTTCAGGTGTGCAAAAGTTGGCTGTAGAAAATACTCTTAAATAAACATTTCAAAAATCCTTGGTGGGACACCCATTTGTCAGGCACGTGCAGTGCATACATTCAAATAACCTATGCGTAACTACAATTTATCTTTAAAATTAATATTTATCGGATGGAATTAAATGGTACATCCAAATAAATACACGCAATAATAATTGAATATTTAAGTTTGATTAATTTCCTATTAATTATAATTAGGCAAAGATTATTTTTAATTAAATTGGAAAACTATCCACCGCACATACCTAGAAAATTCTTTAAGTATCATAATCCACATATTTTTTTCCAAATTGATCATACTCAAACAATAACACGCTTTATTTGTAAAAAAAATATCGCTTTACCTCTTTGTTTGAGTTTTATTTAAATATTTCAATGGCAGTTGGTATTTCATTTTTCGTGCCATAAATCTAAATGAATTTTGCTATTGCGAATTGACATGTACTTCTTGCTTTCATGCTAATTGGGATTTATTAAATGGAAACCCCAGAATAAAAACATTTTCTGGTCTTTGTTATTTTTGAGAATTGAGAAAGCAAAATTGAAATACGGGGTTATTTGCATAATGACGTCACGCATTCTCTTGATAACGATCATTCAAATTTGTTGCATAGAATTATATACCCAAATGTAGACAAACGGTGAATAAATATAAATTTAAATGTTTTTCACAGTTTTCAATTCTATTCGGTAGATTTTTCAGGTGCTCAGTAGGAATATTAGCATATCAGCATCAACGAGCAAAGTAAACTTTAAAAAATGTGCTCACAATCAATTCTTGGCGGTTCATCTGATTTTGTTTTTACATATTATTTTATTTTTATTTATTATCTTTGTTTTATTAACCACTTAATTGAATTTAAATACATCTACCGGTTTCGAAAAATACCATTTCATTGTATTTTTGTATGAAGAAAATTGTATTTTTTGAAACCGGTAGATGTATTTAAACTCAATTAAGTGGTTAATAAAACAAAGATAATAAATAAAAATATGAATTTTAACCACAAAGTTAATATTGCTAATTTCAAAAGTACATATTATCTTAATTTTGGTTTGACCTCGACGCAAGATTTGATAATATAAAACAGTAGAATTAATACAATAATTGTGTATTAATTTAAAAAGTAGATACAAATATTTCATTGATCTTCAAGGGTTCGGAAATCAAAATATGTTAGATGGTCTCTGTGATTCTCCAAAGAACCAATTAAATCACACATTATATTTATAAAATTGTGATTTTGAATGTCATAATATATCATTAATGTTACATAGTGAACAATCCACAAATAATAAGTTTGTTATTCACGTATTCCGGATGCTACGAGCTAATGTTTTGATTATATTATATACATATTTCAAATTTACTTTATCCATTCATCGTATCGTGAAAATTACTACCACAAAATAAACAAGTTAAATCCAAAAGTTAAGATTCTTCAATATACGTCTGAGAGGCCATTGATGCGTACAGGATATTCAGTTTATAAAAATAACATAAAACACAAAATATGTTGATATATTATTTTGTTTATAATAAAATACAAATTAAATGTATTAATTAGAAAAATATACATACAAAATCAATTTTATCGAAAAATATTGTTGTTGCTACCGGGATAGATCTCTTCCTATTCGGGGAAAATGTATTAACCGATTATGCTACACGAACACAGTGCATTGACGACAAATTTTCGAACTTGTTTGTTACACTTTTCAAATTGATACATCTTACGTTCCATTATTTGAAAGCAACAACAATATTTTTCGATAAAATTGATTTTATATGTATAACTTTCTAATTAATACATTTAATTTGTATTTTAAAAAAATATCACAGACCGTCTGTTCTGAATAATTACAACTTCACAATAAGAATGTGTTCTCCTTAATAATGTTTATAATATTATATGATATGTAAAATGCTAATTGAATTCTAAAAATACGGGATCCGTGAGATATTAGCTTTTCGGGAAATGTATTGTTTTATCAATGATCAGATCTCTGGAGCGATCAGATCTGTGCGTTAATTTATTTTTTATCTATTCAATCAGACTACCGAAACCTTATTTCGATTCTCCGCCTATCTCTGAAATATACAACAAAAGGTCTTTATCAAAAATATTTTTAAACTCAATGTGAAAATTATTCGAAATTGATTCAAACTTACATTTCGAGAAGCGCGTGAAATTGTTTTTTAGTCTGCCCAATAATATAAAATATAAAATAAAATGACATTTGTATAATATTTATTGACTATTTATGTTATAAATAAATTACATATGTTGATAATATTTTTATGATATTTTTTGGAGTTCAATTAATTAATTTCTCATTTCATTAATTTCATTAATTCATTTCTCATTTCAACAAGTATCACCTCACATACATACGATTTCACATGAACATTTTAACAAACCGTATACAGTGATATCTGTCTATAGTTTTTGAAGGGACCTATTGAAAAAATTATGCATGCGGGAATATAGAAAAAGTAACATTTTTCATACTTAAATTTTTAATACATATTCTAAAAAAGATACACATTTCACATTTAAATGAATGTGTTTAAATAAAAATAAAATTAGAAAGCTGCACAGTATCAAAAAAATATATTTAACTTTGTATTGTAAGCAAGCGGCAGTCAGCGCACCATTTTCTCTCTCTTTCTCTCGAATGTTCCGCTCATTGTTTACGAGTGTCATTAATCGAAACGAAGCATTTTGCTACGAAGTATGCCGCGTAATTTAAACGATTAATGCAGTAAAATGACGCATAGAGAACGATCCATGCGATCTTTTTTTTTGTGTTTTGTTTGAAATTAATTCGTATATCATATACACTGCATGTATTTTGGTCGCCAAGTAATTAATGCTTTTTATGTTGTGATATATTACTAGGATATCATGTGATAATTAAATGTAAATATACATATCGTACTCCCTCGTATATAACCATATTTTATGCATATATCAATGACTTATGTTCCCGTAATCGATGACACGGGGCAAGGTTATTAAGGCGAAATCTTGCGGATGTGCTATGAGCATGTATTATACATAGATCCGGATTATGCTATCCCTAACTCGACTAGGAATTTTACCTCCATATATGTAAACGTATATACAATTTAAATTATTAGAATTAAATGTTTAAGAAGACAGATACACATTTATAAATATAAATTTATTATAACTGTTATAGATCTTTTTGTAAGTAATATAGTTTATTGGGATGTCCTTACCCAGTTTGAAAACGGATTTCTCATACTGGTGTATCGTACACAATAAAGTTATACACTATATTACATTCAGAAAATGTTTTAAAAACAGATTATATACTTACATAAATAATTACTCTTTTTGATACTATTACAAAATACAACATATATATATAATTTAGTTTTGTCATCCACTCGTACTGTATAATACTTTTATTATAAATAACGTTACGGTACAAATTCACACAGAGTGCAATTTATTTGAGAAACAGTCCAATTCGAGCCTGCACTTTGGAAGTTTTCTCACCCGCAGTAAATGGCTTTTGGATGGCATTAATCTTGGCGGATTAGCGGCCCAGGATAATTTAAATCAGGGGAGACCGACGATTTTGTAGCCAGCACCGAATCGCCACAAACAACAGATCACCGATTTTAAATGGATTCAAATCTCAATTTACTTATACACCGTGATGGATTTTACTGGGTAACACAATACTGGGTGGGGATCCAATGAAATAGTTGAATATTCCGAAAAGTCTCAGTGCTTTATGATTATACTTTGTCTTTGTCTTTGTCTTTGATCAATGTTTAATGACTGACATTTCTATGTGCAAACAGAGAACGGTCATGTATTTTTATGGCCCAAAATGGAACAAGAGTGTATACATAATACGATTTTTCGATATTATACTTTGTAATTTATATTATTTGATATCAAAAATTTTAATTAAACGATTATGTACTTGAAATAGCTATTTACATTCGCTCATTCTGATATTTTGTATATCATATGTGTAAATAATAAAAACTGTTCGACCGATATCTTGTTCCATTCTGTCGGATTGAAAAATTTACAGAAAAATCTCTCGTCTTCTGAAGACGATGCACCGCGTATTATTTTGATCGCAAGTGCGATGATAAATACAAATTGAAACTTTCGATTCTGATCGAAAATGTTATATATAATATTAGAAAAATTATATATTATGTATACACTAATAACGAAGATTATTTTATATTATACGTAAATAAATATATAGTTTTCTTTGTTGATTCTTTGCGACGATGCTGATAAAATGGACAGATTTAAAACATAAATCTACCCAATCTATAACGACCGCGTACAAGAGATACAGATGCAGATCCAACGTAGATTGCTCAAACTTAATAACATATTTTTAATCGTACTTTTTGATGGTATTGTTTTATTAATGGTAATATGTTTTTTTAACACAAAGTTTTTTTTTTTTTTTTGCTATTTATTGGGTTTAAATGCGGCCGCGGCTTTTTTATTTAGAGTTTATGTCTAGAGTCGGTAAAACGCAGTGATTAATACGATCTTAACAAAATTCGTACGCAAACTTTGGAGCATCAAAATATCCATGTTTTGTTCAAAAACTTGTTAAAGGGTGTTTTGTAATAGCGCTTTATATTTATATAATAATTTAGCGATGGCAAAGAAATAATACTCTTGACGCTTAAATATTTTAGAACTTTGATAATGTGTATTTTGTGGAATTTTCACAAATGGAGAAGTTTAATGTTTTGGTGGACCCACTCACTCGGTAACTTGTCACGAAGACGTGACAAATTGATTGTGACCGTGGATATTTCGAAAGTCATTTGACATGAAATATTTATACTTTACTGTACAGCATTTTCTGTGAAGACAATTCGTTTCAAATCTTACAATGGGTTATTTCGTGAAAAACCATGCATGTTTATATAAGAAACGTAAAATTAATACAAATCAAATGTAATAATTAGAAAGATATATGTACATATAATATCAATTTATCAAAAAAATATTGTTGTTGCTGTTAGATCTCTGCATTTACCGACATGCATGGAACGACATATATATCAATTTGAAAGTGCAATATATGTCTTCGAAAATTTGTCGTCAACTCGGTGTGTTGGTGTAGTGTAATCGGTTAATGCATTTCCCCGGATAGGAAGAGATCTAGATGCCGGTAGCAACAACGATAATTTTTTGATAAATTGATTTTATATGTATATCTTTCTAATTAATACGTTTAATTTTTATTAAAAATATCACAGACCTATGTTGTGTAAAATTGCAACTTCACATTGAGAACGTGTTCTTTTTAAAAACATAAAATTACGCTGCATACTGTGTATTATCTACTGCGAGACTCACATTCGTCTTGTACTTGTATTATTTACTATGCCATGTATTAATATTCATTATTCCTTATGTTCGTTGGGCTGTTAATTAAATAAACATTAATAATCATCCTATTTACTCGGAGAAAAGGCAATTGATCACATGTACGTGACTGATATGACTGATGCTGATGACATGGCTATGGATAGTCAATTGCCGTATCTAACATTTCTGCAGGGCGGTAATTTTCCAACTAGTTAATCAGTATGGTTATAGATTGTCATTGCTCGAATCGCATGAATACTGTATAGACATAAATTACTCCATACATAACGCACATTAGAGAAACATAAGTATAGCTAACGGGCATAACAATAGGTAATATATACAGCGAAGACACCTGTTATTCACTAGCATTGAATATAAATGAATGAGTTGTATAATAATATAAAATTAATTTTATTGAAAAATATTATTGTTGCTACCGGGATTTGAACCTGGATCTCTTCCTATCCGGGAAACATATCTTATCCGATTATGATATACCAACACACTGGATTAACGACAAATTGTCGAACCTATATGTTACACTTTTCAAATTAATACATTTATCGTTCCATTATTTGAAAGCCATCTACTTTGTTTTTACGGAATCTCAAATAGGATAAGAGACGCCAGAATTAATATTCCCGGTAATTTTTAGATACAATTGATTTTATATGTATATCCTTCTAATTAATACATTTAATTTGTATTTAAAATATCACAGTCCCATGTTCTGAATAATTATAACTTCACAATAAGAATGTGTTCTCCTTAATAATATAATTGTATAATATTAAATTAATATACTTTGTATTTTGAACGCAATTAAAAATAACGCGCTTGTTTCTATCATGCTATAATTACACGTTAATTACATTATAAATATTTAATTAGTCAAAGCATAAGCACATAAAACAATCCATGTTTTGATTAAATTAATTTGGTAGCAAGTTGTTTCAAAATACACTGTTACAGAGCTTAACGCAGTATTACTTCATTGTACATATTGCAGATCAATCTCACAATAAGCAAAAAGCCATATTAATGTGACCTTATTTCAGTCTGTCAAACTGGTGAAACTGGTTCAGCAACATTTGAATAATTGTGTACGTCGTATGTGCCTCTGTTGTACTGATATTTCTGTCCTCATATACTCGTACGTATATAATATCTCACCAAGTAATATAATGACCTTGCATATCTACTAAAGTTTTTTTTTTTATTAATATTTTCTATTTTTAAAATAACTGCCTATTTTCATTACAAATTGATATTTTTGTGGGTTTTTTATTTAGGAAAACATAGATTTTTATTTTTTTTAATTCTTTTTCAGAAGATAAAATAGTTAGATACTTAACCTTCATACTAATATAACAAAAAACTATAATCGTAGTTATCTAAATAACACTAATTATCACAAATTATATAATAATTAAAACAATATAAAAACATTTTTTTAAAGACCGCTTTTATTTACTAATTAACTAACTTACCATCACGCTTTTTTCCGCGGGTGTAGGCAGAGAGGATAGAGCGCCACACTCTTCTGTCCTAACACACAATTCTCGCTTCATATACATTCATACATCTTCTCATACAAACTCGCCAATTATTGAGGCTTCTAATAGGACCATCCTCCAGTGTCTGGTTTATTTGGTCGTGCCATGTCTTCCGTGGATGTCCTTTACTTCTGGTGCTTTCAACACTTACGCTATATATATTTTTTTACCATTCTCTCCACATTGTGACTGATCTTTTCTTAAACTTACCCATTATACTAAAATCCAATTTACATTCTATCCTTATTTCTTCATTATATCCTTATTTCATATACCCCTAAGTGATCTCATTTCCACTGCATTCAGTTTACTTTCGTTCCTCTTATGCCAGTTCCAGGCCTCACTTCCATACACCAGTGTCGGTACCAGGACTTCATTGTGTACCGCTAATCTTACCTCGGTTAACAAGTTTCCGTTAGATATAATTCCATTCAAAGCGCCGTTCACTTTGAATGCCTTATTTCCTGCCTCCCCTCTTTTCGATATCTTTTTCAGCCTTTTTGTTTCTATCAAACAAACTTCCCAAATACACACTCATCTAATTATTCCTAACATTCATTACCTACAATTAATTTGCACGGGTCTTGCTTTCGTCAGCATAGAATAAAAAGCATACTATTAAATCGCTCATTTTCGCTCCTACATTCCAGTTCTTTCACACAATTATCCATATACAAGTTGAACAGCCATGAAGACATTACACAACCCTGCTTGACACCCTTTGTAATGTCAAACCATGGTGTGAATGATCCATTGATCCTTACACACGCAGAACTTTATTCGTATAGAGATGCGATTGCGTGTATAAGTTTACTATTCACCCTGCTATCACAGAGTACCTTTCATAACCTTTCTCTTATAACTCTACCATACGCCTTTTGCAGATCTACAAAGGCACAAAAACGTACAAAACTGCTTTTATTAAATTTTAGTATACCAGGAAACTTCTTAACTATAATTAAATATTCACAAATACAGACATTTATAAAACATATTTAAAGGCAGCACTGTACGCGAAGACTTTAACATAAATAATTAAACATTTTTAAAAACCAATTGTATTTAATTTGCACAATGTTATTTTTTTCACACAATTATTGGATTTGTCTTCGGCTGGCTTAAGTGATCATTTTATACAAATATAACTTCACCATTCTCACCCATTAATCAATCTCCATATCTATCACACTTTTGGAAGTTGTATATATGTTAATATGTGGAAACTACACTACACTATCGCCATCTATGGAGTAAATTTGATATTATTTTCTCTGCATCCATAAACAGTATATATGTCACAATGAGAATATAATTATTCTGTATCCGTAAAAGGTTTTTAACACATTATACTAAAAATTATTAGCAATATTTGAATATGTCCAAGAACTCAATTACTGGATTTTCACCTACAAAGGAACTGCAGAAAAAATAGTTTTGTTTCTATGAGATATCTATTATTTGTTTAATTTTCAATTTAATTAATTTTACTTTTAAATTTATTATGTTAGAAAAAACTAAAAATCAATCGAGTTGTTTAATTTAACATTGTTATTGAAACAAAACAAGACAAGACAAACGAAATTGATGTTCTTAAATAGAAAAACAAAACTCAATGTCTCAAAAGACATACAAGGACAATTGTTTACGTTAAATGATGATGTAAAAAGATGCTGGAGGGAGTACTACAAAGATTTACTAAAGGAATAATTCCCCGAGGAACAAGGAAGTAGGACCCGACGAAATACATTTCGAACTAATATATTATGCAGGTATCGAATGGATAACAAAACGTTTTTATAACACCATTAGAAGCGGATGACTGCCACGGCTATCTATCTTATATTGTTTTACAAAAACAAGGGAGACAGATGCGATTGAAGAAGCTACCGGAATTAATAAGTGAAACTAGCGAAATCAATTAGTTAATCTCACTCTTTTAAAATATGGAAAAGGATACTTATCAATAGAATAATGAAGCTTATCACAATAACGGAAAATTAATTTAGTTTGACCTTCAGTAAGATAACCAAAGATCCCATTCAAACAATTAGAGTTTTAAATATGAATTATCCGGGCTTCATGATAACCTCCAAAGCTGAAATCGAGACTGATGTCACTAATGAAATATAAACCGCATGACAAAAGTGGCACTCACTCACTGTTGTTCTTTGCGATACAAAAATGCCAAGTTACAAGACTCCGCGATGCTATATGGTGCCGAGTGCTGGATAGTGAAGAAGGCCCACGAACAAAACATTATATGAACTCAAAATGCTCAGATAGGCTGGAGAAGTGACAGCATTGGATAGAGTTGGGAATGATTGTATTGATTGGAATGATTAACTACAGAGAGGACGGAAGGAACCAGGCTGAGATGGTATAGTCACGTAATGAGGAGACATATCGTCA
This sequence comes from Eubasilissa splendida, assembly GCA_031772225.1. Taxonomy (NCBI): domain Eukaryota; kingdom Metazoa; phylum Arthropoda; class Insecta; order Trichoptera; family Phryganeidae; genus Eubasilissa; species Eubasilissa splendida. Next base: position 22,352,121 of record CM062847.1, read on the forward strand.
AAACCGTGTGGTAAAAGTAAATACTGGCTGAAGATAACGAATATCTCAAGCAACCTGGCAGTCAAATATCGGGAAGGAATGAAGAATGCTCTTGTTATTCAGGAGACCGTCCGGAACAGAGGCGCTGGCCCTTTACAAAGAGAGCCAACTGCAAATAAATGGGAAAAAGAAAAGAAAATGATATGTATGTATGTCTAATAATGGGACGAAAATAATTTAGCGTTTGTTATTATAGAACTCAATTATAATTGAAATTTTATTTTATTTTGTTTATATTAGTATTGTAATTTTTTAATGTATTTTTCGGCTACGATAGTCGTAAATTGTCTTGTAGTATATATTCGAATCGATTATCTCATTTGTGGGAAGTTTTTTCCGATGAACGGTTATTAATTGAGTAGGTAAATATTTAAACTATGTTATTTGGTTTGTATTTGAATTAAATTTTATTGTTTATCTGTATATATAAAAATGAATGTTTGTTTGTTTGTTTGTCCGGTATGCGTTCCTATACCGTTCATCCGATTGCGATGAAACTTTGGTGAGTTGTTGTGCGCACGCCCGCTAAGGTTTCTGAATTAGTACAACCATTTTACAATGAGAAAGTTCGCCGAAGAAAGCGATCTGCGCGCCACGGCTATCAGTTTCATGGCAAACCATATGTCGTGAAATGTGAAATACGGACATGTTGATTGGCTATTTTTAGGATTCTCTGTGGCAAATTTTCCAAGAATTATCGCTTTTTCTGTCGACTTCTTCGTATATGCACCAGATGGAAAAACAAAAAATATTGTGTATCCAAAAGTACTTCAATAATTAGAATTAAAATACAAACATTTTCTTTCTTTGAGTGTCATTGCAACGCATGCCAAGTACTCGATAATATTTAAATAAATCTTAACATAACGCTGCACTTTTCATATTTAAAAAATATAAAATGTCGAACCGCCGACCACTTGATCTCTAGGTCTGTCTTACTACTGAACCAATACTTGTCAACTTCAATTCCCTCCGACAAAACTTCCCTTTGGCAACATTTCGTAAAAAATAACTCATTTCAAACATGCTTATTATATTGATTTTTAAATATTATTTATCAACCATTAGTCTTGCCGCGAAATATGCAGAGAATACCTCTTTCAAAATGGACACGTGATGGATGGGCCTCAAACTTCTAATGTATTATGTATATGTAAAATAACGTTTTTTCCGTTAATCCCACAAGCAAGAAATACTAGTACCTATTAAGTTGTCGTTAATCAAATAGCGTAGTTAGATTATAAATTAAACAGATAATCAATTGATAAATAATATATAATATTATATATTAATACAAATTAAATGTATCAATTAGAAAGATATAAAGAAAATATCAATTTATTGAAAAATATTTTGGTTGCTACCGGGATTTCAAAATACCACATGTTCTGAAAAAACTGCAACTTTACAATAATAATGTGTTCTCCTTTAATATATATAATAATATATTGTTATCAATGTGAGAAATTGATAGTACAATATACATCATATATATATATATATCAATAGCACTATTTAGACGGGAATGAGGGTAAAAAACAAACTAGATTGATAATATATTTATTTTATTTATTTATTTATTAGATGATATACGTATTTTTGTTCTAACAGAGGTATATATATTATAACATAATAAACATAAGACACAATTAATACTCGTAATTGTGTGGGATGGAGTAGACTTCACCTCTGATATATACAGCGCTGTCCTGGCTACTTAGCTAGATAGAAGTCTGTGTTAAAGTATTCAGTTTTTATTTTGTGCTGTGTGGTGTTATTTAAATCATCGACAGGAATAAAAAGCGAAATAAAAAAAATATGCATAAAAAAATAAAAAAATGTAGTGGGAGTGTTGTAGGACTAGTGAATTATTAGTGTAGGTATTGTATAAATTATGTTAGATTGTTGGAAAGGCATGCTTCTGATTCATCTCTACCTGATTGGATCATATATTGGGTCCATATTTGTATAATCTTATTGGAATTAAACGATTTCCAGTTGGTACTGAGTGTGTTGTATAGTTTCGGAGCTAAGAACATGTAGAATCTTTGATAAAATGTCGTTGTTGCTTTCGGAACTGGTGTGTAGATGTTCGTTGTTTGTCTTGTGTTGTGTCCATGATTTATTGTTTGGGGTGAGTTGTTGTTAGCATGGAAATATTGAACGAGTCTCAACATAAAGATTTGCCTTATATCTAGGACATTGTACTCTTTAAATATAAGATATGATGGATATCTAAAGGGACGACCAATTATTCACCTTAAGAATTGTCTTTTGTGCTTCTTTAGCCGACTCCAATATTGTTTTTGCTTTACTTATTATAAAGGATATTTTTTATAAAATCCAGAGATAATCCGACAACTCAATATTCAAAGTACTGTACCAAAAACTAACTACATTCGTAAAAAGTATCAAAAATATAAAATTATAAAAATATGAATGCATTATATGCTATTTTAATGGATACATTCCTAAGCTTTTGTGACCAGTCATACAGCTGTATTATCTAGGTCTCTGAGCCCGTGGCTTTAAACATGTTCTATTTGAAAAGGAATATAAGGTATTGCATGTAGTTGCCAAGTAACCAAACACCAATTGATTATAGTAATTTTCGAATCATATTGGACTCTATCCATTAGGGACAGCAATATTGTAATGTGCTCACTCTGAAACAATTTAATTGCAAATCTACTCAATATTACAATGTGTTCCATTTTATTGTTGCTACTATTATAATATCGTAAGTATGGTTATTTTAATTTTACGTAATTTTATTTGATAAAATAAATAGGTTGCCTGTTTTACGGAATTGTTGAAATTGACATTGAGTTAAATATGTACCATTTATTTCACGCCAACACTAATCAAATGATTTTTTTTTAAATACAAATTAAATGTATTAATTAGAAAGATATACATGTAAAATCAATTTTATCGAATAATATTCGGATTTCTTCCTATCCGGGGAAAATTCACTAACCGATTATACAACACCAACATGGTGCAATGACGACAAATTTTTGAACTTATATGTTACACTTTTCAAATTGATACTTTAATACGCTCATGGTAAAGGTTCACGATCCCTGGTATGTATAATCTGGTGTAGATCGAGAGAATAGGACGTCATATATTTCTGACACGTGAATGCTTTTACCTTTTCAACACTCTTAACATCGTCTTATACACCACGCTCGTTAATTTTAATGCTCATGTCATCGCTCAATCTATAATAATAATATTTTCCATTGTGTTAGGACAGTATTATTATTTTTTAAAAGAACAGTTTTGCGGTTAGACTTTTTAAACAAAACAGTATTGTTTTAAACCAATAATCAAAATAAAATCAGATGTTAAAGGCATTGTTTTTTATTTGAATACATATTGCATGACACTTCAAAATCTGTTACTCTTTGTACTCGCATTTATTATATTACATTTTTAAATATATTTACATTTATCAAATTTAATATGTTGCCGAGTGACGTTTCAGCTTTTTTAAATTGTTTATTATGAGGCCATTAAAAGGTCCAAATCCAATTTAACTAATTTATCGTGTCGTAATTTTCCACGATAAGGCAGTCAATAATTCCACAATTTTGTAATATGAAGTTTTTGTAACAAGTTATAGATACATGTTACCTTCGTCCGTTTTGTGCGGTAACAAAGGTGACTCCTATTTAACTTGTTGAGTGAATTTGTTGTTGAATGTTTGCCTCTTGACACTTGTGGTTTATCTTTTTATCTGCGTAACGTCTTCTTCTGAGTTTACAAAGACTAACTATTCAGGTGTTTGCAAATATCGTCTGACCTTCGCCATATATGAATTGTTTCTACAAACACGATACATTAATAACGATGTGTTATTCTGCTGACGAAATGTCTGAGCGACCCAAGAATCTCGCAACCGTAATCAACTATGCAATAAATAATAATGCATGTTATTTATATGTATATAGTGATATTTTTCTATTTTATTATTATTTTATTTTGATTCTCTTTTATTTATATTGGCAATAGTGTAACGCTGTTAGTTATTATTTATATGACGACACCGTGGGTAAACAAATAAAAAAAAACATGATTAAGAACAAGATAACGTAAACAAAAATATATATATTATAATTGGCTTTATTATTAAATACAGAATAGTAAAAGTCTTTGAATATTCTTTAACAGCTTGATATATTTTCTTTGATTATTTATTGCATTTATATAATTGATATTCTACGATCGACATATATTTCCCAGTCTTCTTGTAAGAAAAAAATTTCTACCACCCGGCGAAATAGTTCATGCTATTGCGCTTTGTTTTTACAAATATTTTTATCTTATATTACGGGCTAGCTCATAATTTTTACAGCTCGCTGGTGCAATTTGGCTTTGTAATTTGCAGCGACTTCCTAGTTCTTCCGCCGCTAATCGATAGACTCTGGCCCTCTGGATAATGATATGTATGGGTCTGTTCGTAAGACTACGTAGAGTACGGCCAATGTAAGTTTGCGCATGAGATTTCGGCTACGCGCATCTATTACGAAGACATTCGTTAAACTTCGGAAAAAGGGCACACATGCCGAATGCTTACAGTAGATAAACCAAAAAGCGATCTTCTGAATTTAATTGACTTTTAAATTTGAGCATTATTGAAAGATACACAAAATAAAAAGTCAGTTTCGTTTGATAATCAATTTATTTAATAAATATATAAGAAAATAACAGTTCACAAAAATTTGTAACTCTTTATTAATACTGGCTTACAAAATTTAACAGAGGTCACAATTTAAACAAATATTAATATAAAAATTTGATGTTAAGAATTTATAAATAATGAAGTATAATGTAAATAACAATGAAAATTAAATTTGTTACATTTAACCGCAACAATATCACAATAAAAAGATTTATGAAAATGAAGTCATTTACAATTAATCCCAACAGTATTAAAAAATAACATTAGAAATTAACTTATTAACATTTTAACACAATGGCACAATAAATAAAATGTAGTCATTTACATTTAACTGCGAAAATATTACTCGTCTTTGAACTTTTTTCAAATCATTAACCCCATTGGCAGCTTCATTAGACATGAACTTGTATACGTTGAATAATATTTCACGCACTTGCCGTCGTAGTGCTCATCCGCGTCCCAAAGAAGATGATGAAGACATTATGTAAATATTAAAAATTTCGTAACTATCGATTAGGTTGAGTGTACCTGCACTAAAAAGCAATCGGAAACGTCCAGAGCACACACACTCCTTGAAGGATAAGGGGTGACTAATTAAATGAGAGTTGATTGGTGATACACTGGATCAGGCCACACACCTTCCCCAAATGCATTTCTGCGCAGATTTTTTAAAGCGCAAACTTAGACTGGTCGTACCCTACCTATGTACATATTATGTGGAAAAGTGTGATTTATTATAATTTTAGTTTTTCACTTATATTATAATAAATTCTGTATTAGCATCACAATTACAACAAATTATTATTATATACTTATAGACATTGTTAAGTATGGAAAATACCATTAAAAATTCCTCTCCTGAAACACACTTCTCATTTCCAACAGGCAAACTTTAAGGTTTAGAAGCAACTTTTCCAATGCTAATAATCACTATTGTCTCTGGGAGTTTTAATATTCAACATTGTCAGACAATAGGGTTTTGCGTTCGGGAGTGTCGCGCTGCCTGCACTGTGACCGATGGGACCTTAACCGGAATCGTGGAATCAAGGCACACCAGTTTTACATCTCGCCGCGCCGCGACCGCCGAGGTACCTGCGGTGCACAGGGGCCAGTCATATAAAATACACCGCCGGGTACTCCACTGTACTGACGCTGCTTCGCTGTCCGCGCGTCGGATTCAACCACTCTCAGTTTCGCGTCCTAAGTATTAAAAATCATCCGCACAAGTTCGGTCGCGTAGGCCCTTGGGGCTATACAATATTAAGTCCTTATCCTAAATGGTCGCAATTCGCTTTAAATATTTTGTTCGAGAATCGAAACTGTATTTTCGAGCTTCAATTACGGCTAAATTAGCGAAATCACCTTCACTCCAACGTACACCTTATTAGCGTTAAATCCTATTACGGGGTCAACTTCTCTCGGAGTTGATACCTAACCCAGTTTAGCGTATCCAACTACGGTTTCCTGTCCTGACCTTAGCTCGGGTCAAGGATATCTGCACAGGCGTCACGTTGCGAACTTCATGATCCACATCGGACCGTGTTCTGCCCATACTTTGAATCGACCATTTGCTTGTCGCTTCGGGCTTCGTCCAGTGGTCGAGCATGCTCTGTCGGATGCGACGAGTTTAAGTTTTATTGGTAGCGTATCTTTCAATTACATAAATTGTGCTTCGCCGTGGACGATAAACCGCATCTGCGATCTCGATGTATTTAATTGCCTTTTCATATCTTCGCTTTGTTTATACAGTACATCGCCATTGTACCGCGGATCAACTGATGACAGTTTACGATCCCACCTGTACAAACGATACAAGAATAGAATTGAAGCGTGCACTCCAAACAGTCTAAAGTGTAAAATACTTTGTAATACATACGAAAGTGTCTTGTATATTTCGTTTAATGTCATTAAAATTCTGAATGTCGGGAATATAAAGGACAGTGAGGTTATGACGTACCAACTTTGACAAAAGTCATACAGGTCATCGAAAAAGTGTTGTGTGTAAATGAGCTAGTTGTGCAGTGTTTGTGGTGTAATAACAAGTGAAGTAGCTATTCACGACTACATTATGGGGTACATAGGAGCGATAACATCTCTGCCGCTCGCGCTGTTTCGCGGCTGCTCCAAACAATCTGGCTGCCGGAGAAGAAGGAAAACTACTAAGTAAATATTCCATTACCGTCCTCCTAAATCTCGCTCTAACTCGCGTGTATCCGAATCCCATTTGTCTTCTGTTTCTAGCTGGAGCTGCGGGTTGTGGGCGCTATCGTTCCGTAACATTAAGCTTAAGACAGAAGACTTCCAACAATCGACCGGAATAATATCATATTTTGAGATATTAGAGACCGTTAATAAATTTCCCGTCATGAGCTCCTACAGGAAGACAATATAACATATAGATACAAACCGTTATTCTTCCATATTCTTAAACGAGCTAATATATTTGTATGTGTTCAGCTGTAATAATTCACCTAAATCTCATCACTCTGCTCTGCATGTTTTTCTCCTAAATATTTTTAAATCCCTTTGCACTGACCCTCATATTTAATATGGGTGTCGGTGCATTTTACGATTGTCATATTATGTTAGGATGTTTATTATTCCCGATCAGAAGTCAGGTGTCATTAATATCACATGGCTACTTTAATTAATTTCTGCAAAATATTCCTTCCACAAATCTATTTACTTAGAAAACTTTTACATTTTCTCGGAATTATTTTGATATTTTTTGGTTTCTTTTTTCCTCGTATACACTGCGTATAATTTCTGAATATTAGCAAACTATCTCTCTCAGTATAATCATATCGTACTTATAAAATATTACAGTTTTCAGTCATCTGTGTATCGTAGGTTTTTTTATACGACACTCGTTCTTTTCTTAGTTCATTGAGTATTTTATTTTCACATTTTCTTTGTTGAGTGTGCGTTCCATGTAAGGAATGCGGCGCAACAGCACTGCGATGGTACGCGGGTGTGAGTGTGTTCGGGCAAATACTCTTATCAATATTATTTGCAATTTGATGTGATTTTTTATTTGCGGTCAGTAATCGTTTGCTTTTGTAAAATATCAACACTGCAAAAATATTTCACATTATACATATACTATTTTTAGTCAGATCACGCATAAATAAGAGGCCGTAAGATAAAATCATAAAAAGATTTGAGGAATATGCAACCATTGTACAGTATTTGTTGATAATGAAAGCATTTGATATAATCATCATCTTCAGTCATTATCGCTCGATCCACTACTGGGTGAAGGACTCCTCACGATTCTGCTGCTCTATTCAGTCTTCCGCCAATATTTAGCATCTCATTTCTTCTGTTCCGATAATTTTGTCTATCTATCGAAATTTTAATTTATCGGATTTTTTTCATTGTATGGATTTTATCACCGATTGTGATTGTTTTGGTAAAATATAAAGTTGGTTAAAAGTGATTTAAAAAATATTATTAAATTGAGCAAATAAATTATAAAGTTAACATTAGTAAAAATGGGTGTAAGATCGAGTACTCGAGCCATATTTATAAACGGAACGCAGTATAAGGATAATCTTTTTTTTATTTCAATGGGTAGATTATTTTTACGATCCGTAAAACGTCATTCCAAAAAACCTGTCCTCATTCAATTTAATAATCTGTATTTAATTTATACATTAGTATTCTACATATCATAATATATACAACAGACATACCAAACATCAGTCGTTTTCATTCGGTATGATTTTTTATGGATATCTTAACATTTGTGACGTAATTTAAATAAAATCATGTATATTGGCAAAAGCCGGTAAATTGTAATAAGAGCTAATCGCGGCCATATGATGGCAGATATGCGGTAACGATCAGTGTATTTTCAAATGATTTAACAATAAATAGGGCGATTTATATTGTGCCCTGTATCTCTTCCGAGGGTCAAGGTCCCGTGAAGAAATTTGATAAATAAACAAATATATAATACCAAAAGGGTATTGCAGATAAGATCAAATGTTTTAAATTAAAAATAATACAACGATTCACAATTTTGACGTATGATTACAGTATTCATTTTGTGAAGTTTACAATTTGATCAATGGATTTGAGTTGCTGTCAAATTTTTGTATTAATCTCACGTTTTTCTATTTGTCATATATATCCTACTGATTATTTAAAAAATGTATTATATCTACTAATATTAAAGTTAAAAATATGTAATTTTTTTCTCGTTTAGATTTGGCATTTACCTAACAGTATAGCAAATTTTTCAGAATTTTATAATCACCCAGATCTAATCCCAAAGTTAGAAAATGTAATTTCTCTTTTTACTATTCAGGCACTCAGTTTTACATAGGTATGTGATCCAAATATGTAAATTTAGGCGCATAGTTTCCTCGAAAGTCGCATAGCATATTCACACATGTAAAATTATTTTGTTCAGTAAGATTTGAAAGTACTTACAAATATATATTGTGAGACTTTATGACTTCAAAATGGATCTGAATTCTGGGTATTTAGTATTTAGTAAGGAAGGTGAAAATTCATTATTGGCTTGAGAATTTAAGATTTTAAGAAAGATATTTGGAGCCAAGAATAAAAATGGGGTGTTGCTTAAATACGCGGGTATATGATAAAACCGCGAATTTGACACAGAATTTGGTTAACCCAACATTGTCCAAGTTATTAAGATAGCGCCGCTAAGGAGGGGTTGTCACGTTAATCCCATGGATTCAGAACGACTTGCAAATTAAGTGTTTGATGCAAAATTCTGTGACCGAAGAAGTATTGATAGACCCAAGATGTGGTGATTGGATAGCGTTACTCAGGACGCGCACTGGAAAAGGACAGCGAAGGACAGATCAGAATGGCGAAAGTTGCTTGAGGAGGCCAAGGTCCACATCGGGCTGTTGCGCCATTGATGATGATATCACTTTTAAAAAAAGCAGTTTATTCAAGGCCACGTACGTAAGGCATTTTCGTAAAATTTATGTTACTACTATTTACAGATGATACGAATGAAATTTTTGATTTTTATGAATTTCTATCCATTAAGTTGCTACTAAATAACAGGTTGTCTTCAAGATTATTATGTAGTGAAGAAATTAAAATATTATTTTCGTATTGTATAATGCTATTAAGCTAATTGAAATAAGATGTACCTCTTGCCAACATATACAAACTATGACATGTGCCACGTTTGCGTTGTGATGAGCAAATACGTAGGGGAAAAATGGTATGTGCCAAATAATTTACGTTACTATACGAACAATTTTAACAACATTTCTCTTGATTTAAAATATTAAGTTTTATTTGTCTATTTTTTCCGTTCAACAAAACTTATTTTGTGTTTTTAATGATATTTGTTATGATTTTATTTACATATTTGTTCAGAAGAATATATCGAAGAAAAAATTGAAAACTGTATTAAGGGCGCGCTATCAAAAATAATTCACATTTTTGCGTTTTTTACGAAAATGTGGGTTTTTATTATTAATTTATGTCGGAAGTTATACAATATATTTGACTTTTTTAAAACTATTAGATAGGACCTTTACGCTAATTTAAAACTATTAAACTGAATGCTATTTGATATAATTAAAAAAATACAAGCATTATAAGAAAGACCGCGACAATTAAATTTATTTTACGAAATATATATTCTTGTTTGTATTTTTATTGTTTTTTTTAATTTCAAATTGCCGATTTAAAAACACACAATAATAGGATCAATATAAATATTATTTAGTAAGAAATTATTGTGTTTTTGATATAAAACTTGATTTTAAATAGTAGCTGAAGCTTCAAAGCATGTAAGTAAATATAATATATTATTTAAAATAATTCGTATTCTCTAACTCAAAGTGTTTTAAAAACGTCAGTAATTGATCATATGTACTACAAATTAAATGGTTTATAACTCTATTCATTTTTAACATTTTGCTAATATGGTTCAATGCAGATTTGTCTCCGTAATCTTGGCTTCAAGATTATAGGAAAATATATTTCATATATTCTATATTAAGACACTTTTGTATCACGCGTAAAATAAATTGAATGGTCGCGGTCTTTCTTATAATGCTTGTATTTTCTTAATTATGGCAAATAACATTCAGTTTATTAGTTTTATATTAGTATAAAGGTTTTATATAAGTAATAGTTAAAAAAAGTCTAATATATTGTATAATATCTGATATAAACGAATAATGAAAACCCACATTTTCTTAAAAAAACGCTGAAATATGAATTATCTTTGAAAGGTAAGCCTTAATTGATCGTTATATTTGTATTTTATCCATATTATTATATTTTATAAGTATCGTATTTTTTTTACGCTCACAACAGCTTCTAAACCTTTTTGTTATTCGTTCCATTAAGAAGTTTATTCACAGACAAAGGAGTCTGATCAAAAAAGGCAAAAGTTAAATAAAAGAAAACCTTAATTTCATGTTAGAGAAACAGAGTAAATATTCATGTTGATAAATTATTATTATTATTAAAGAGCCAAAACCTTATTTTCTATTATGATATTATTTCTTCGTTACAAAATGACACTCGTATATTGTGAACATTTATTTGATTCCGTGAAATGTTAAAGTGTACCCGTATTAAATTTCTCCTTATCATTTTGACTCTTCTATTTTCTGAAAAGGCAAATGAAATACACCACATCTTTTTAATTTATTCATCCAAAATTTGATTGAAATTCACCAAACCGAATCAATGAATAATGACAACATTGTATAATTTACAGTTCTCTTTGGATTCCTGGTAAAAAAAATGAATGGATGATGTTACATAAAATAATATAAATGGTTCAATTTAGTTAAATAAAACATTTAAATCAAACTTTTAATATATTTTTTAATAGAAATATTATAAAGCATTTAAATTACTTAATATTTATCGCGTCGTGGTTGCCACTATTTAAAATAATAATTTAAATAATCTTTTGAGTGAATTGGTATTAATGTTTCCTTCTTGGGTGACATCCCTCTTGTCCAGATCTGGTATTTTCTTACTTATCTTAAGGTATTACATTAAATTCTAGTTTCTCGTAACCCAATACACTTTATTATATTTTTCATCATTGGAGCGAGCGGGCAGCAACCGCGCTACATTTTTCTGAGCACTCGGGCGTGTATACACGCACACAATCGTAAAAAAAACTATTATGTCGGTTCCGAAGCGTAGATGAATGAACGGTTGATCGACCTTGACTAGTTAACAATATTTGGTCTTATTGCTTCAACACAGCTTCAAAAATATTATCAATTTATTTTGTTGACGGATTTAATACAGGTGTTCGGTGGGCGACTCAAATTCAGAATAAATTTGATCAATTCGTTTTTTCAATATCATTAATTTAGTTATTATGTTAGCATGATCAACGAAATATTATGTTTTATTTGTTTTTTAATACATACGCAATTACACTTATTTTCAAAATAAAGGGCCTTAAGTAATTTTGATTTGATCTCTGATCCCATGGATCACAGGTTTGATTCTCGAATGTAAAGCAGATCTTAGTATAGCATACAGAATGGGATTAAAAAATGGAACGAATGAATGAGAAGAGAATGGTTTAAAAGCTATATGACGCAAGTGTTGATGACAGAAATATAAACCACTTATTGAAAGATTGACTTGTTAGAAGACTCAAAAATCGACGAGCTTGTTTGATAAGATGTCACGAAATGTGGATGAGACGAGAGTTGCATGTCGGGACAGAAAAGTGTGACGCTTTATCCTCTCGGCCTACCCGGTCGGGAAAACTGTGTAATGGTACGTTAGCTAGTTAGTAAATTAAACAGATTTTTATTTTATTGGAATATCCTTATACAAATTATTACAAAAATAAGCTGTTTCAAAACTGTGACGAGTTCCCTGAGAAATAAATAATCAATACGATATGCAGGTTTTAAATATAATATGTGTATTCTGGTACCAGTTAAATTACTTTTACAAAAATTTTTGACTGACAAAAATACTTAAAATAAATAGGTAATACTTGTATGTATATCTTCTTACTTTTTTATTATTTATTTTATTCATAACATATTGTACACTAACATGTATATAAGTATTCCTTAAAACTGAATGATGCCACAGACATCAAAAATCAGAACGTACAATTATTATTGTCAATGTAGATAGCCTTGATTTACTTCTAATAAGTGTTATAAGGATGGATAGTTGCATGTTGCACGTAGAAGTACCTCCTGGGAGGATCGTATTCTGATCAAGTTATCAAAGAGCTTCCGGATACGTGAGAGGTACCTAGGTATTACCGAATTGAATTATTCAAGAACTACATAATCCTCTGATAGTGCAATAATGCTGGACATCAATAATTTGTTTATAAATAATATATTTTCAGTCTCATAAAATACGATAGTTTTAATTGTCCATCGAACTTATATTCGCCCGTCTATCTGGCCATGACGGACATCGAATCCGCACTGCCATTATTTTCGTTCAAAAATACCGAAAATGTATGATTTCACGCATATTTTATCCATAATATTAATGAATATTGAACTTATTCACAATATTAGTAGCAAATTTCATAAATTAGATGCTTTTTTTTTTACTAATTTTAAGGGAAAACAACCTTTTCATGAACAAAATAAACATTTTATGTACGTAATTTTTATGTATGTCACAATTAAATATTTCGTTTATATATAACACTGTTGCATTTTAAACACAAGATGATTGTTTCATAAATAGTATATAATTATGAATCAGACACCAAACAGGGCGTTTTAAATCGATAATGTTGAACAAAATAATAACCATAACCATAACCATTACACAAGCTCAGCATGCGAAATATAAAATGTAAAATCCTAAATCAATATTTTTATACATACGAGTATTTCGTCATTTTTTGTACATTTAAGGAAATAAAATTTGCAACAATATTTAAAACAGTTTTGCTTTAGTTAGTATAAAATATAATTATAAACCTCGTTGTATTTTATGATCTTCGATCTTCGTGTTCGTGGGCAAGTCTGCTACCAACTGATTAATTAAGAAATAATTCGGTCAAGTTAATGATGATTTAAATTTAAAATTTATGTATATACTTGTAAGATTGAGAAAAGCAGCCATTAGCCAGCTTTATTTCATTGACACATACACAAGGTGCTGAAGTATTTACCGTTAATATTATATTTATTTTAATAATATTGACTAACACTTTACTCAACTCGCCGTCATTTTAAATACTCGTTTAATTTTGCCCTAAAAATGTTATCACGTGGCATTACCCTAAGCCAGTGGTAGTCAACCTTTTTGGGGTCAAGGGTCACAATCCAACTTTTGAGTGGTTTGGGGACAGTGTCTGTCGCCGGGATCGAGGGATTAAATTATCTCTTCCCAACATTTCCCATACCTTCGGAAAGAGCGGGAGGGAAACCTAATTTGATATAATACTTAAAGGTAATTAAGAAACTTATACATACATTTATTTAAGAATTACTTAAAATAAATATGTCGAGTGATGAGGGGGGGGGGGGGGTATCAAATTTGACTATAATAATTTAATATTTATAATAACAATAATCGCGGGATTATTCTTATATGGAATATTGTATCGCACAGAATTGCGAGATCGCTGCGGTGACCTTAATGAAATGATATGATAAAACACGAGTTAGTAATTTAAAGGAATAATCATAGGCGTGGCGCCGGAAAGACGTGCGACAGATTTCGGTAAACAAAGACTATAATTTTTGATAAAACACGTTACGACGGCGCCCGTCGCTGTCTACTAGCTAATGCGGTGGGAAACATAAATAAATGGATGTACTGTTTGTAACTGAAATAAAACAAGGTAGTCTGCGGGCGAGAACGCATTCTCGTTTCTGTCACCATAGGTGTACATCTTTTGTGTTTCATTTCTTTCGACCTCAGAATCATCATCATCATTGCCAGTTGAGAGAAGCGGTGATCGGCGAACCACCCTAGTCTACATTTCTTGTTTCCTGTACGGAACATATATTATAAAGATATTGTAAAATTATGTTTTAAATTTGCTACAGAGATGACCGTCGATTATTACAATTTAAATATGAATAATATAACATACATACATATCTGAACAGAAATAAAGTAATATTTTTATTAATGTTTACACAGTGTACAGCAAATACAGACGGGTGTTCTAGCCATCATCTGGATGCAGGGAAATATTTTTTTTATTGACGTGCGATAAAGGGTGCAGTGCGATGTTATATGGTACAATATATATTTACCTATGCTTTCGTATAATCAATTCACTTTTTTTTAAAATTGAGATGCATAGGCGTATTCTGAATACATAAATTACTCATAAATGCTATTTGAAAAAAAATTGTAAGCTGGACTAGGGTTGAACACCTAATTTCTTGGTCACTTCTTAATTTACTCATTACTACACCAATAATCTTATTATTATTGATATAATATATTTATTATTACTTAGGATTTAAAAAAAAATATTATCACTGAAAGTTGGTAATTGCAAATATACTCATTAAAATTATTATATACAGATAGCACACCATATGTCAGTGTTAGATGTTACAGTGTGCAGATGTTACATATGACGTTTCTAACCCTGAAAAATACAAAAATAGAGCAACATTTAAAATAACGGTTGAGTTTGAACCATCCTTATACATAGATGTTTCATAAACTAATAAAACTAACATTTTTACACATCTATCAAAAACACGAAATGAAACTAAAAGAATTACAAGGTCTAATGATATATTTATATATATGTTCTGTGATATATTTAATATATATGTATTGCTTTCAAAAATGGAATAAAGGATGTATCAATATGATAATGAAATATGTAGTTTCGAAAATTTGTCGTTAATTTACTATGTTGACATGGCGTAATGGTCAGCGCACTTCCCCGGATAGGAAGGGTTCCTGATTCGAATCCCGGTGGCAACAAAATATATTTTCGATAAATTGATTTTATCCGTATATCTTTCATATATTCATGTAAAATGTATTTCGTGCACGCGTTTCTGTTAATTTTTTTCTTCTTAAATGATCAACTAAATATTAAACTTTTGAACCACGAGTCTTAGGTTACTAACCACTAATCCATGTTCAACTCAAAGTGTAAAAATTTCTTGAAAGAAAGATGAACTCAATGTGCGGTATGCAAGCTGGTTTCTTTCTTGTAAAGCATCGCTCACTAAATATGTTGTTTCAGACTTTTCTTTGCGCCGTTTTGACTTTTAATTACTTTCTACGTTGAGTGGTAAAGGTTTGCCCATGTTTTGATAATTCTCTTGTAAAACATTAGTATTTTTTGCCGCCTTTATTAAGGATATTTATTATAATTATAAACTATTAATTTAACACTTTTAATATATAACTCTACAACACTTACGGTGTCTTTCTTTTCAGAGACTCATTCGAAGATAATGAACAATTGAATGCCTCTTGAGCTTAGTGTAGCATCTTGATAATTATGATAAGTGGAGTAGGTAGGTAATTTTCAATTTCAAAGGTTACTTCGTGAGTTCAACGAACGATGACAAAATCAGTTTTAACATTTTTATTTTATAATACTGTGCATATGTTATTTTATAATACTATGTATTATTTACATACTTGGTAATACAATTGAGCCTATCCTAAATCTTTTCCGTCTCAGTTTCACCTGACAAGTGCTAGATGTACACTTATGTGTGATCTATATATAACTTAGCAAATATTATACATACATGTGCTATAATTTAGGGTCATGGTGTAAATCAGCTTTTAATTATATAATTATTACATAAAGTTGCAAAATTTTGTCAGCTTTGTAAGCTTTGGCAGCGTATCTCCTCACAAACTTTATTGATTCCCTCTCTGATTCGATTGTTAAAAGGGGGAGGGATAAGGGCTGAGCCCTCTTGTCTCCGACATATGAGGTAACAACAATGGCGTACACTTTTTTTGGGGGATCCTATGCGGGGAACGTGGTGAAATAGTTTTTATTTTAATATTAGGTAATTTTAACTTAGTATATAATTGTGTAAAATAATAGCAAAATGGGTAATGTTTTTTATATAATACATTTTAATTTATTTTATATTTTGTTAATTCTTTTTTAAAATACTAATTCAATGTATCAATTTGAAAGATATACATATAAAATTAATTTTATCGAAAAATATTGTTGTTGTGCTACCGGGATTCGAACCTGGATCTCTTTCCAAACCGGGGAAGGCGCATAAAATTGATTTTATATGTATATCTTTCTAATAAATACATTTAATTAGTATTTAAAATATCACTTAAAACGAACGAAAGAATGTGTTCTCTTTAATAATTTTTTTTTGTTTGATTTTGTTAAATTTTTTTACAAATTGTTATACTTTTAGTGAAAGTTTTTATAGAATATTTTAATAAATTTTATTCAATAGGGTCAAGAACAGGGTAACGGAGTGAAATGGGATGAAGATGATGGGGATCGGATGAGGGATCATATTGACCGAAGGAGTTTATGGAAGAGTTTGGGATGGAAATTAATTTAGAATAAAATTTAGACGATAAATCGTGTAAGCGTCATTATAGTGAGGGTATGTTTGAGTCTCTGTAAATGATTGTTTCTGACAAAACAGGATAAGTTTGTGATTCTCCTAAGGTTGTAGTTTTGTTTGGATTCTAAAATTTTTGTGTTACTTGAACCCCAACTTTATTAGATAAGTCCGACATTTGAATATTTGTTAACTTTTGCTTTCGATAGAAATGGATAGATAGAAATATGTTAAATAAAAGCATGGGATAACATAGTTCATTTCCATTTTTCAGATTTATAAATTTCTCATCTTGATGTAATCAAATTTAACGAGATATTGATTAATTGATTTTTGGTCTCCCGAGCCTCCCTGTAGCTGACTCATTTCAGACCACTTAATGTAAATATACGTCCCTAGCAGTCCACTTGAATATAAAATCAGCACACCTGAATGGAGAATAGATATGATGAAAAAAAACACAGAGATTCAGTAAAGAGATAGTTATTTTTTAATAAAATAATATATTTTTATTTTAATTTTAAAATTATTTCAAATAAATGTGATTTCATAATTAGATTTTTATTTTCTTATATTAATGTAATATATTTAAAATGCATGTTTCAATAAATCGCCAATTAATTATAAATTATTTTTAAGTCAATTGGTAAATAGCTTCAGGCATTGTTACTCTTACTAATTATTTTTTTAAATAGATAAAAGTATCGTCTTTAATTTGTATTATTTCTTCTAGTTTACCAAAATCATTAATATAATCCAACCATACCTTCTGATCCAACGCAAGATCTATTTTAAAAAATAATTTGATTATAAATCTTTGAATTATTTCTATAGATTAATGTGTGTTTTTAATCGCACAAAGAAAAGTTTTGACAGAATGGCCAAGAAAAATTTTGGTACAATATTTGATTAATTGTTTAAACCTGAAAAAAATGTATTCTCCCGAATAATGAATTTAGTCTAATCCGTGACTTAATCAAGTTACACACCATTCATTGGACATATTGTCAAATTGACGTGCTTGTGGTCCAGTGGTTACGATACTCGCCTAGTAATCTAGTGGTCGCGGATTCGAGCCTTGTTTCAGGAGGCCATCAAGTTAGTTCCATTTTTTTTACTGTTATAGCGCTAATCAATGCGCATGGTGAAATAACGAATTTAATGTTATATTTTATATAATTATATTTGTCGCGATTTACAAAAGCATTGTTTATTGCTGTTAAGCGATGAAGCAATAGCAGACACAGGCAATCTAAGAATGAATGAATTAATTAAAATAAAATAACGATTTAATAAAGCCTTGTTTCTAAACTACCTGTAAACATGCCATTATATATTGCTTATTATGAATGACAAGGTTAATATTTCCTTAAAAAGTAAAACTTTTTGTAAACATGCCATTACATAACGTTTATTGTGAATAACAAGGTTAAATAATTGATCAAATTTGCATTTTATATAGGTATTCTTAATTACAGTTGCCATAAAATATGTTGAGGATAACTTACATCAAAGGATTAAAAAGATAGAAAAGTAAAACTGTTAGAATACTCAGTACTGCATAGTACTCAGACATGAATGTTCCATCTTGCTTGTTATAAAGATTTTTAACGAAAAAATAAAATGCTAGTTTTTCGGTGAATCGCTAAATTATAAGACTTTGACGGATGGTAGATACTTTCTTTTAAGAAATAAAATTTTCTACGAAACCAAAAACAATCTTTATATTTTGTTTTATGTTGCCCTTGTGAGGGAACAGGCGTTGTTACGAATCCGGTTAGTTCTAAACAATATAAATTAATCTCAATTGGTTATATACACAATTATTTTGTATTAATTATTAATTACGATTCAATTTTCATTTAAGAATATAACGAGAGCTAATTCTTTGCATATATATACGTATAATGTTAAAATTAAATGATTATTTATATGAGTATAAATTTATTTTTAAATAGAGTACCTTTTGTATAATTTAGAATAATTTTAGTTGGATCACTTCTACTTCATGAAAGTGTTTTTAATGTCGTCCGCTCTGTCCGGTGTATTTTTAGTTTGCCGTTGTTAATAATAGCCACCGAATGTATTGAAGTTGCATAATATTTCGCCATCCGAGATTAAAATATAATAATAGTCTGGCCGAAAAGGCGAACCGCTACGTTTGGCCGGCCCGGCGAGTGACGAATGTCCTCAAGCGCCCACCTCCGGCATAATATGCACTCTGTTCGTATTTTGTATTTTTTTGTTTATCGTGACCATGTATTTTAGGTCACATTATGAGCGATCATATGACTACATTTGTTTATAAGAAGACATGACACTATCATAAACATTTAGTTAAAAATAATATAGGTATATAAAATCTTTTCACGTCGTGTTTTGATTTGAAAGCTTCCCTTTCAAAAATAATGAATATTTCCGCGTTTTTTACGACAATATGGGTTTTTATTATTCGTTTATATCAGAAATTATACAATATATTAGACTTATTTAAAACTATTACATAGATTGGATCTTTACACTAATGTAAAACTAATAAACTAAATGTTATTTACCATAATTAATAAAATACAGCTTTATAAAAAAAACCGCGACCATTAAATTTATTTTTCGCATGCCAAAAAATTGCCTTAATATAGAAGACTATTGCATATACGAAATATATTTTCTTATAATCTTGAATCCAAGATTACGGAGATAAATCTGCATTGAACCAAATTAGCAAAATGTTAAAAATTAATAGTTATAAATCACTCTGTGTTCGTAAAAACAAATTATTTTAAATAATATATTATTTTTACTTACATGCTTTGAGGCTTCAGCTGCTACTATTTATAATCAAGTTTTATATAAAAAACACAATCATTTCTTACTAAATAATATTTATATCGATTCTATAATGGGATTTTTTTATTTCAAATCGACGATTAAAAAACAATAAAAAATCTAATGTATAACTTCTGATATAAATGAATAATAAAAAATACACATTTTCGTAACAAACGCGAAAATATGTATTATTTTTGAAAGCACGCCTTTATGCATTCATGAATTAGACTTTGCTATATTTTAAAAAAATACAATATTCAAATTCATGTTACTACATCGTATTGATAAAAAAATTTTATTGACAATATCTTTCTACAAAACAGCTTTATTTTGGAATTAATAAAATTAAATAATATTAAACATTACTTAAAATCATCAACACGTATTACATAACTCATTTTTCTACTTTATACGAGAATATTGAAGTCAAGGCTCCATAACACGCTTAGTAATTTTTTTTTTTTTTTTGTGAAGTTGCATTTTCACCCTGCTGGCAACTAAATATTTTTTCGATAGATAAATTTTTTCTGTAGGTATATATTTTTATCTAATTGATTAATTTAATTTGTATTCATTAAATTTGGAACTTATATTTTGTAGTCTTTATAAATGATAAATATATTAATTCATTTTAAACGTTCCAACCAAATATATTTTTTTAGATAGCTTTTCTGCTTATCTTCAATTGAATAATTTAATTTGTTTTTAATATCACAGAACTATGTTCTGAAATTGAAACATTTCCATGGAAATATATAATGAAAAATTTTATTCAAAATATGATACATTACCAAAATCACATTTAAAAAAAAATGTTTCCAAACAATAGAGCTAATTTGATTGCGCTTCGATGGCAGGCAATTTAAAATTGTTTCGTAAATAAAGTAATTTAAAAATCATTATTGATATCCATGTTCCGATTTCTAATGACAGTACCCATTTATAAATAATTACGATCTGTTAGACGTTGGAATACAAGAAATAATAGCACTAAAATGACTGACTGTCTATATAATTTATTAACGATATTGCACTGGACATCTAAAAATGACTAATGAATTGATTATAAATCCGTAATTCCGTATTATTACATGTATACTACATATACGTGCAATTTACATACTATATATACGTATATGTAGTATATATGTAATATATATTGACTATAGATTTTATTATTTGAGTAATTTTTCATATGAAATAGTGTTTAAATATTCTGTAAAATTAAGACTCTACGTGAATCATTCATAATTCATTATTTTTGTGAATTAGTCAAAATGCATATTTAATTTCTTTTTGAAATAAAAAAAAAACATCTTATGCAGATAATACTTTAAAAAATTTGTTTTATTTTTAGTTATAAATATAGAATACAAATAACAAATCTTAAGCACATTCGAAATTTATTAAATGTAATATAATCTTATTTACAATAAAATAACGTTTTGGAATTATTGTTTGCATTGTCACAAATGTTTCACGGGATCTTGCACAAGGGCAAAAGATACAGCACAGATTGTCACCGTTTTATAATAATAATAAAAAAATATGTTTGTTATTTGTAATTCTCAAAATATAGGAAAAAACTGTAGAATTTTTTTTTCTAATTATTTGAGCGACAATACTACATTTTTTCTTGAACACGTGCACGTGCCCGTGCCTTTAATATTTTGACATACCTCCCACCTGTCAACAACGGATCTAAAAATGTTTCTAACCAGTGGCGGCGTAATATTTTCACTGTATGTAGAACAGGACCGTAATATTAAATCTTTACTATACAAAAGTTACCAGTATATTATTGTTTTCTTTTTTATAAATAAATTCGAGCGGTGAGTAAATTCTAAAATTTCAAATTTGTCTAACTGTAAACCCCTAGTATTTGTATGTATAATTTCTAATCCCCTTGTAAATATCAAAAGAATGGTTTGTTTCTAAAAGGTGATTGGAAAATTATGAATAGTTGTTATTTAGGCATCCCAAGTGCTCCTTAATTCTAATATCAAAATTCAAACCAAATTTTAGAAATAAGAAAAAATGTTAATAACAAGCTAAATATTATAAATAACAAATTCTTATAAATAAAAAAAAAATTAAAAAAAAAAAACAAATAAAAAAAAAAAAAAAACAAATTCCTCTTTGCAAATAGTTACATTTTAAATTTGTTTTCATATTAGTTCTTACTTATTCACCACTTTATAGTTTTGTTTTTATCTATGCTTGTATTTTTTAATTTCAGTGTACATTGTTTAATATTAAATACCCACATAAAACCGGCAGATATATATTTTGCATTTTTAAAACCCAGGACTGCCGACCGAAGCATGTATAACGCGCAAAGAATGGTTATTCTATAACATTTTTACTATATTATTATATTTGTAAAAATGTACATATGCAGCGAACAATTTTCCAGGCGAAAAATTATGGGACAACAATTATATGTTCTAAAACCCGCCATAATTTATTTGTATGTATCGATGTTGAAATGTTTGTGTGTGTCGTAAATTGTTTAACATCTTAACCTGGATCTCTTTCTATCCGGATGTATACGTACACATGTATCAATTTAAATGTGCAACATATAAGTTCGAAAATTTGTCATTAACTTACTATATTGGTGTAGCATAATCGGTTAATGCATTCCCTCTGATAAGAAAAGATACAGGTTCGAATCTCAGTAGCAACAAAAATATTTTTTCAATAAATTGATTATATATTTATATCTTTATAATTAATACATTTATTTAATTTGTATTAAAAATATCACAGACCGATGTTCTGAAAAATTACAACTTCACAATAAAAATGTGTTAAATAAAATTAATCTATATTTTAGACACTCTTATCTAGAAACTTGGATAGAAAACGTATTTGCTCAGTTGTCTATCGACAGTAGAAAGGTCCCACGTATAAATCTCGGCGGTGTTCCATTTTTGAATTTGGTGAAACATTATATTTTTTCGAAAGATTGCCATTCGGAATCGGTGCTCAAGTATCCCACATACCAAAAAAGGGCTGATTCTGACAATCAGAGTTCCGTATTTTATTATATATTTTGATTTATCAGCGGTTTTTTATTAATCAAATATTTTCCTCGTAGTAAAGCATATTTCAGTAGATTGGATGATTAGATGGTTTTACCCAAACTGTATACTGGTTTAACGATTTTCTTGTACATTCTCAGTATTAGTAATCTGTCTGAATGGGTGTTCAGTGAAAATTTTCAAGATTAAATTGTAATTACTCGTAAGCCATCAGAGTGAGGTAAGCGAGAGGGGCATTGTTTGACGCGCGTGATTTGCTGATTTGTCAGTCGCAATGAGTCACTGGTCGGGAGCGCACCGCGAGTTCGCGGTTGTGCAATATTTAAAGTGCGGTGATTCATTGGCGCGCGTCGCGCTTGTTGTACTCGCTTTAATATTCGACGAGTAAGTGATGGGCCGAGCACGCAACTTATTCGGTGTTGTGTTCAAAAGTTCAGACAAGAAGGGACAATGGTTAACCAAACTCCTAGGGGACCATCAACGTCAGCAGCGACGCCAGAACATGTGGCTCAAGTTCAACGTGAAATTATGCGCAATCCGCGTAAATCGATAAGGAAGATTGCAGCCCGCTGGACACCTTTTACGTGCAGATGCTTGCATTTTTTTGCGCATTTCATCGGTTGCAAAATAAGATAATAATACTTCAAAATTTTCGTGATTAACTTTGTGGAAGTCTATTGTAATTATTTTTTTTTAAAAATATTATAATAAAACATAACATTGTTTACTTCACACTACACTTTAATTAGAGGTTAAAACGTTCCTTCCCCCATGTAGTCGATTTTAGTTAGGTTTTAGTGATCAAGATTTTAGCTCAAGACACCGTGCAAAATATTTATGGGTAATGAATGTTTGGAACAAGTAAATGAGTTTGTGTATTTGGTAAGTATGTTCGATAGAAACGGAAAGGCTGAGAATGATATCGAAAGGAGGGTGAATGCAGAGAATAAAGTGAACGGCGCTTCGAATGGAATTATATCTAACGGGAACTTGTCAACCGAAGCAAGACTAGCGGTGCACAATGGAGTCTTGGTACCGACACTGATGTGTGGAAGTGAGTCCTGAAGCTGGCAGAAGAGTAAAGAAAGTAGACTGAATACAGTGGAAATGAGATCATTTAGGCGTATATGTGGCAGATCCATTTATGACAGAGTAAAGAATGAAGAAATAAAGACATAATGTAAAGCTGATCTTAATATAGTGAGTAAGGTTAAGAAAGGATCCCTTAGGTGGTTTGGTCATATGAAACGAATGAATGAGGAGAGAATGGTAAGAAATATATATGATGCAAGTGTTGATGGTACCAGAAGTAGAGGACGTCCGCGGAAGACTTGGCTCGACCAGGTAAACCAGATACTGGAGGATGGTTCTGTTAGAAGCCTCAATAATCGTCGAACTTGTATGAGAAGATGTATGAATAAGGATGAGGCGAGAATTGTGTGTCAGGACAGAAAAGTGTTAAGCTCTATCCTCTGCCTACCCCCGCAGAGAAACAGCGTGATGGTAAGTAAGATGATGCAGTAAGCGTCGAAAAAGTAATTTTTTTAAACTAAAGTGTAGTGTGAAGTAAACAACGTCGTGTTTAATAATAAATCCAGAAAGCTGGTGTGTTATCTTTCCTTAAATATGGGTATCTTCTAATCAGGGTCTCGCGAGCAAGCTCACTTCACGTGCCTGCCACTAATTCGTGGACGCGGTCCCTGCGCACTGATATTCACGGTCACGTGACGCGACTGGACGCTTGCCAACTATTCACGTGATAAAAATGTCATTACGCGCCATTTTCCCTGTGTTCTGTTACTACTCGGTGTTAACGTTCATTGTTTAAATTGATAGGCATGAACATACTTAAAAATAATCTATTTTATTTGTTACGATGCTATCGATAGACGAGAGGGGGTGGAATAATGCACGAATATGGGAGACGAGATCTGGTTCATTATCAAACAAGTCGATGTCCCTCGGCATTAAACACCATCATATAGAAGAATAAGGGTCGATTCGGAAATATTTTGATGTTTGGTTCGACCACACCATTGTGGTGCTACATATGACACTATTCCTTAAACTAGGCGCGATACATGACACTATACCCAACTCTAGGTGTAATGTACATATATCATTTTTAAGATAGGTGCAACACAAGTCAATATTCAAAACGATCAAATTGGAGTTATTAGAATCGTTGCAGGCACGCAACTTGGAGCTATCTATCCACCTATCTGCGACTATCGGGGGTAATACATTTAGAATTGAGAAATCAGCCGAAATTAGCGAGATTGGGTAAGTTGTACTAATAAATTATTTTTATTATGCTACTAAACACTAATTCGGATGGTTTTCGTACTTTTGGATATTGCATGGCATTAGAAAGATAACATATTAACGTTTAAATACATCCCCTGTCATTACCATACTCTGGGTGAATTGTTTCCTTTCGTTCTCTTTGTCAAGCGGGAGGTGGTGCTTATTAGACATTCATGTATTTTTTATGTTTTATCGCAGAACTTACTGATATGATTTTACCGGTGTGATTTCCCGAATATAATTTCGTAACCTCCGTGGAGCCACCCATTGATCTTTTTGACGGCGAGGGTGTTGTAGTTTTTCAATGTCTTTGTATAATTCGCCAGGAAGATTGTATCGACTGCGAAGCGTATATCTAATCGATATAGGGTAAAGTCGCTATGATTGGACCACTTAACTTTGTGATAGTGTTATTTACCACCCGTGATTGATAAAATAAGACCAATAACTTCTTTAATATATTTTTTATTTAGCATTATTAATTATAGCTTGTTGTAACAGTTTAATAAAATTAACCATCTTTGAAAATTAAGAGTAAAAATACATTTTTGGTCATTTCCATTGAACTACTAGGCGTCTCTCATTGGACTTATTTTTGCTCTAATACTAATATTTTGTACACATGGTCCAATCAAGGAGCTTTATAAAAATCATATTTGAATTAAGATATAAAAACACAATACATGTAGGTTTTTATGTGTTACATATAGTACATATATTTTGTGAACTATGGAGCCAGGGGCTCCATACCTACACCGGCTAGTTCAGTGGCAAACATGAGATGTGGATCTTAACGAGTTGCACCTATCAGAATTCCTTACCTTATTAACGATCTCCCAAATCTTCATTCGTCCCTCGAGGCAAAATAATAATAACATAATATCTTATTAAAACAATGTGAAGATGGGTTGAAGTACACGAATGAATCGAAAACTTACATCTACATGGGTTTTATATAAATTAACTCGAACAACAATATTGACAGATCAGTTGGCAGATTACATGTCGTCGTCCGATTTCGCATAGTCGAGGAGGTAGATCTTCCGTTCCACGACTCCAAGAGTGATTGTCTCATCATCTACATCGCGCCGAGATGTATAACTCAGCACGATGGCGTCATCTCCGTGGTTCATGGTAGTTAGTTTCAACGCAATGACATCAGTGTACAGTGCGTTCAACTCCAAATCTATGGCCAGGCAGGACCAATTCCTCTGCTCAGCCAGAAAATATTCAAATTGGGAGTATCAACACCCACTCCAATGTCTAAGACACCCTGGCAGACATTAATCCTCTGCCAAAACCCAATGATTACTTCCAACAATTATAAGTCTTGAGTATTGGACATTTTTACAGATGTTAATAATTCCTCGCCATAGCCGAGTGGTAGGCATAAATGCCACCACTCGCCTCGGTTACCAGCAGACGTCTGACGCGAGAGAAGTGCCCCCTCCTCCGCCTCCGCCCATCGCCTCACAGGCATTGACTCAAAAATCGTATCGGTGATGCCATACGCTAGAACAAAATTATTAATATTATATATTATTTAAATTATTAACAGAAAAATTTATTTATAAATTCTTCGTTTTTGGGGCAAGTGCCATAACGTAATGTTTCAATTTCTTTTACACATTTACTAATGCAAGGTCCTGGTGGACCCAGGTCTTACGCAGTGAGACCAGACAGACTTTTCAGCGCTAGAATGCGTTTGCACACGAACACGTTTGTTACGAAAACATGTTTCATAAAAAAACTAAATTATTTGCCTAAGAACTATTATCACAGATGCAAACAATTATATATTTAATCAAATAATAGATATCTCATAGAGACGATGCTATTTTTTATTATGTTTAATGGAAAATATATGGAAGTATGGGTAATTAATTAATAGTGTAGTGGTACTCGAAGTGAGTCCACATATTAACATATATACAACTATCAAAAATTTTATACATATGAATATTGATGGGTGAGAATGGTGAACGTTATATTTATATGAAGTGATCACCTAAGCCAGCTGAAGACACGTCGTAAGCCCTGTAATTATCTATACTTCCACATTGACCATTAAATATAATAAAAAATAGCTTCGTCTCTACGAGATATCTATTATTTGTTTAATAACAGTGAAAATCCAGTGATTGTGTGTTCTTTGACACATTAAAATATTGCTAATTATATATTTCCTTATATTATTGATAAGTACACGAAAATCTTGTAAATGGAATCATACTTACATTCGTTTTAGTTTGATGTAATTATTATACTGTAGTAAAATCAACACAGATGCACGTCTCTCGTTATCGTAGATACGTAAGACCGAGATAAAGCGAAGTCGCCCGGGGATTGCAATGCTTACATCCTAACCTCGCTAATGGTTTTAAACATATTTTGTTTCTGATATATTGAAGCGGTCCAATGGAAACGCTGGTCCAATAATGGCAGCTCTATCCTACCTGTTTTGCTTATATTATATATTAATTTACCCCTTTTCCAATATTACATGTCTCTTTTAAAGATGTATTTATACTAAATAGCAATGGAGACAACACGCATTCTTGTTGTCAAACGGAAACAATATTTTTTCATTTTTATTTTTAAAGTAGGATTCTATCAGGAAATGTATTCGCAATCTCATGATATAAACAAATTGTTTATCCTCGCACGGAAATAAGGATATTTATTTGACTTGAAGATCCCTCTAAAAATTATAGGTATTCTGTTATTTTAAAAATGTCAGCTGAATCGATTTATTTTATATTCACGTTTCGCGGGTATGCTCACACTTCGTAACAAGAGTAAAATTTTATGAATCCAAAAGTTATTATATTTTGATATACCGTATTTTTATACTGTTTCACATATTAGGTTTATATATTATTTGCTTTTTTGAATTCCGATAGTCAATACTTTAAAAAATTGATATTAAACTAATAATAATTTTTTATTTGTGTTTTGTAATTTAATTTTATCTAGCAAAACGTATATTGAGGATATCTTCTGTATTTTCTATTACTTTTTCTTAAAACTATAAATATTATATTAGACTTCCCTTGTGTCTTGTCAAATCTCGGAGAATTGCATTAAATAAATGAATTTTTCATGTAACTTTTTCAAATACGATTGTCACGTGATATTTTCCGATGTTAGGTTCCAATGTTACGTTCCAATTTTCAGTATTATAGAAATCGGGCGCCATCTGCTGAAATTCACTGAAAAAGTTGCGTTTTGTTCAGTGTAATTTCAGAGAAATTCTTCAACTTATTGGATTTCATGTCTATCTGCCTTGCTGTATTCGAATTTTTTATAAACTTCTGTGAGTTACAGACTACTATTATACAGACAAATAGTACGTATAATCTACAAAGTAAGTAGATATATTCATGTTTTAAATTCATGACATTTTAAAAATAAATATAATGAATTGATCATCTGAAATGTTTCAATCTACAGTAAACAACCCATTAAAAAATAAGTAAACGAAATTGAAAATCAATTATAAAAAGTTAACTCTTCATTCCTTATTCTAAAATAAAGTTTGCTTCATTAACGGTCGCCTTAAACCAAGGTAAAGTTTTAAGATTCATCTCATTTCTCAGTACGGTAAGCTAGAAGCTTTTCGTTTTGAGAATTAAATTAATCGAAATACGAAGAACTCAGTTTCTTTACATTAAATACATTTGAAAAAGTTTGGCATCTACAAGAGCGCCTTTCATGTTTCGCCGATTAGTGTCTCAACGTGATCGTTATCTGTACTGAAAGAGGTATAAATTCCTAGCAATATTTTTTTTACTAATATGAAGTGGAAGACAACTTGTATAATATACAATTTTAAATACTGTATATATTTAAATGTATAAGTTAATAATTTTCCCAATTTGTGATTGTACTCAGAAAGAATTAATTTTGCAAGGAAATATAAGGTGGATCGTATTAGAGATAGCATTTGTGTGAGAAAAAAAAACAGTTATACCCGACTATAAGAGTTTTTATCGAAAGTATTGTCTTGTTTTTAGTGAATAATTCTAATTAATAAAGTCTCCAAAAATATGTTGCACCAAAAATCTGCATTCAAAAATCGTATTTTAAAATAATGGTTTTGTCCTGTAGTATATTTACTTGCTACTTCATTTTTATATTTAAGCATGAAGTGAAGTTGAGAAAAATATTTTTTTATTATTTATTCTAGGGCTTCCAAATGTTACCGGTTAACCGAGCGTTTTAGAGAAAACCGGCTAATTTTATATATTTATTAATATTTTTTAATTTTGTACAAAACTGTGTTTGTTTTCATTGGATATAATTTTTACACGAATGTTTCATGTAGATGCGGTAGTAATTTTAAAATATTATTTCCCATATAGATTTTAGATATATGTATAATTTTTGTTTCTTTAAGATGTTTTGATTTTAAATGCATAGTGTTTATTTTGTACATAAAATTAATGCATTGTATTTTACTAATGTTTATATATTTTTATACATCTAATATATTGTATTAATTTTTTTTGTATTACAATATTGCTAACTGTATTATCTTATTCCTTAAATTTTCCTTGTAGTATAATATATTTTTGAACATATCACACACCTAGATCAAAACTAAGACAACTCAAAAAATCACTTTTCAGTGACAAAAAATAAAATAATTTTTCTCAATTTTTTGTTGCTAAAGTTATGAAACTAAATATAATTTAAGTTTAAATCCTAAAATGGCACTATTCGAGAACTGGGGGTATGTTAATTGCGAATATGACAGAGTATCTGAATACAATAATAACTCAAAAATCTTTTTTTTTAGTCGTCTTAGTTTTGATTTAGGTGTGCGATGTGAGGCGTTGAAATGAAAACCGAGCTAAGTGCCAAAACATCAACATTTTTTTTTGTTAAAATCCGTGGTAAATGCCATGCCAATACATGACCTGAAAATCAAGCTAAGTGCCATTGCCTCTGGAAGTAGTTGGCAGATGTATTAATTTCAGACTCAACATAAATGAATACCGTGCTAAGTGCAACTAAACAGTATGTTTGCTAAATCACAGGTGATGTTTTGGTTGTTTTGAAAGTGAGAAAGAGTATATAAGCCAAGATTTGAACATATAATAATAATAAACAGATTACACCGTGCTTTTATTGTTGCCCATCTGGATCCAATGGTTATAAACCTTTAAAAAAACATTTTCCTAAGCTGAGTGAGTACCCATCAAACAAGGACTGATACGTGCGAGACTTGCGATTTGTTGACAGCACAGGAAAACGAAGTTCAACTTGAAGTCCATCACAAAAAGGCAGAGGCGGCTCTGTTAACATTAAATAAAGATGATGCAGCATCCCAACTTCCAACAAGCGATACATGCACTATCTCTATGCCTGAAAAAGCCTACGCAGTATTAAAAGAATAAAATATCTCAGAATATCTGAAAAGGCGCTTAGCTCGGTTTCAATTTCAACTCTTCGTATGGTGTATTGGCTTTCTATTATTTGTATATTACAAAAGGTATTTTTAAATATATTAAAATAGTACTTTTCTCGTTCGTTTGATCATGAAATATATTGTATTTAAAAAATTTTGTGTTACTCAATTTTTGAATTAATTTATATATTTTATTATTTTTTTATAGGTTTCATTATTCTATCTTTTTATTGTACATATTTATCAAATAAACTAACCGTTTTCCCGGTTAATTGGAAGCCCTAATATATTATCTTAAATATATCTACGTCTTATTCATATTGTATTTGTATAGAAAATGATAATGTATTGAATGTAATCGAGATTTTTTGTATTACAAAGAACACCATTTATTCTTTATAGATTTGATCATATTAATACTCAATATATATATATATTACGTTTTCCCGTCTATTTCTATGACTTTTTGGATGTCTAGAACGTATTGGATCCGAATGGCTGTATAGCGCTCGGTTAAACGGTCAGGTATTTAATATCTCTAGGTTAAGGTTATTTAAATGTTCTCTCTTTTATATACTCAATAACAGTACATAAATATATATTCAATTTGAAATGAAGTGTACATTGTAAATCAAAACGGCGAATTCGTACGAATCTCATCTGGCATCTCTCTTATCTATGGTCATCTCGCGTCGTATCATAGAAGCCGTGAATGAAATTATATGATTTTTTTCTATGGTCGCACTTGCAATAAACGATGCAACGCTGACAGATTGTAATATTTACGTGTGTTTAATAATCATTTATGTAAACGTGATCTCAGTTTTTTCAAGAATGTCTTTAAATAGAATAATTTGATGCGTAATACTAATAATCTTACATTCATTTCAGGGAGGTTTTTTGTGTTTATTATTGTTTATCCGCGAACAAAGATGGGACAAAGGTGGAAGCGGCCACAATAGCCGCTCGCAGGTCCTGGCAGTGAGCAATCGGCTAATTGCTTTTAATATTATGGAGACGTGATAGATTAAGTATAATTAAAATAATGTGGAATCAACATATATAATATAAAAAATACGTTTTTCATGCTAGACCGCTATTTTTCGGCTTTCTATAGCGTTATTAAAATAAGACGATATATTTACTTTTTCTTGGTAGATTTTTAAGCTATAGCAATGAGGCTAAACGACTGATAAAATTTAGCAAAATTAAGAAGATATACATGTTTCTGGAAAATCCATTTGGAAACTGACGGAATGTTTCGGCTGGTTAGTAGTAAGCGTGAGCATTATAAGATTTTTTTACGTTTCCGATTTTTTCAAGCTCAGCTAGATACAATCGCAAGTGAGCGCTTAGATTAAGGCTTTAATATAATATAATATTATATTCCAGATCAAAATATAAATTACAATTTAATACGTGTATATTAATGGTTTGTATACATCCGGGAATTTCTACTAGTAATAAAAATGTTCATATCGATATTTTCGACGCATTGAATTGATTTGATCACACGGGTTATGAATCATTCATTGTCCGCTCTCCATCCTTCGTACCGAACTGTATTCAGTTTATATTTCGGACCTTGGGTTAGTTAATTTCACAACATGCGAATACATCAACGAGAATTTCATTACGTTTTGCGGTAAATCCTGAAATTGATTTTTTATATGAAAAAAGTGCGTACATTTCGACAGATTTGTGACATTTCCAAAATGCTCAACGACATTGATTGATGAGCGCCTCGCGAAATTTAAAATAAAGCACTGTTCAAAGTAATATTCTTTAGTGGAGAAACGCAATGGTTGACACACACACTATGTTGGTGAATGCGACTACATTCGAATCGGCAATCTTCATTTTTGAAAATCCTCATGTTATACATATAGGTATGTGTATCTGGCTGTATTTTCGTGGCTATGTGCGCATCAAAGCAAAAAAGTTAACTTTTTTATTATGTCCATTATACTCACATCAAGTGTACTCTTTCATAGTTTTTCCCCACAGTGTTCTTGACGATCGCACTTCTACCGCGAATTTGTATAATCAAAATGTTCAGGATGAATACGTAAGACCTGCTTTGATAGATGGAAAAAATCACAATGTCAATAACGTTAAAAGTTTTATGGATCGAAGAGCGTAAATCAGAATGTGTGTGGACAGGCAGCAAACGATATAATGTGCCGTGAATTAAATATATGGCGGTGAACCTGTCCTGTCCTCTCAGAAGAAACTCGTTATTATATTAGATATTCAGACTCGAATACTGATGGTGCGTATTTAAATAATTTTTTATAAATAATTATTTAAAATTAAATTCATACCCTTGTTGAATTCCAATAGACACGGTTGTTAAACTGACTTAACAACTTCAGGTAGGTTATTACCGTAGATTAATATTAAATAATGTTTTATGATTTTTCTGAATATCTGCTGTCTCCGTAACAGTAGGGTAGGAAATCTGATTTTTTAAGGAATCTTCTATTCTTCCTCTGATACCGGGAACTTGAATTGCCGGGATAAAGCGAGAATAGCAGAGAACCAACGGAAATGTTACTCCGTCATTTCTAAAAAAGGGAAGATTTTTTTTCAGAGAAAATGAAAGCGAACGAACCAACAAGATTATTAAGGAAATGAATCGCTTTCGGATGAACTATTGGAAGTACTGGTCTGGAAGATTAATAAGTTAATAACCATTAAAAAACAGTTAACGTCATTCATTATGCATTGCAAATGTAATAAAGGGTAGTCAATTTATGTTCCTTATCTTTAAAAATATATATTTATTCAAACTAATTGTATACATTTGTTGAAATTACAATATGGATTCATTCATATAACGCATGTTTACATTATTATTCAATACAAATTACATTTCTGTACATCAATCATCCATTAGGCACCACCTGTATTTTGTTGTCTTCATTGTACATATGATACTTATTATAACAATTAGTTACATTCTAATTAATGCATTGTGCAAGATTCCATCCTACTTCACTTTTATTATTTATTCTTAGTTCACGGATCATTTTTGTAGCTGTGAGTGATGAAATAGAAACGAAAATTGAAATTTAAGGATTTTTTCGTAGCGTGAGAATGAAGCTTCGTTTTTCTTATTAATAATAGCTAATGTCAGGAGTCACTTAAGACACATCGTATTTTACTATACTTCATTTAACTAAGTACATTTATCTGCGTACTGCTGAAATATTTTGTTTTGCTATTACATGCTGATGGTACAATAAAGCTTTGGCACAGAACAGGAATTTGCTATAATTTTAACGTAATATTTCTTGTAAGGCCCCGTACATATTCACAGTCACGTAAATATTTGGTATTTATGATGCAAATTTTGTTTAATTTGCACTCACTAGACGAGTAAACTAATCTGACATCCAAATTACGATATATGTTATATATAATGCAACTTCACAACAGAAATGTATTTTCATTTAAAAAATAAATAAATAACGTTTTCTATTCTTTTTGTGACACCTGAAACACAACTAACAATGAAGCCAAAATAGATTAGTAGATTTCTTCTTCCACTGCTCCCTTACACATTTCCCCCGACTCTTTCACAAATTACCATATCTGTCACAAATTCGATAATAATACAGCAGTTATCTGACTTATGCCGCGCACGGTATTATTAAAATAATTATATAACTTTTTTCAAGATACTTTAATTTAAAGTTTTTTTGTTATTACTCTAGTGTGATATCTCTGTCTATAGTTTTTGATATTTTTCGGAAGAGTGAAGGGAAAGTGAGAGGGAGTGAGTTTCTGATTTGAATGACCAACGGCGTTATTATTTTATTTTTGATTAGTCTAATTTTAGAATTTAATAATTTGAAATAGAAGATTATAAATGAACACATTAATTTTTAGTTGCATTTAATAACATATTAATAATTAATAACATTGTTCATGTGAAATACGTTAGGATGTACGTTATTTGTCACCGTTTATTTTTTCTATATCCAATGCCAATATTATACGTACATCTGTATTATTTTCATTAAATAAATAAATAAAATATTTTAATAAGGTTTACGTCAAAACTTCAATAAGATATATACCTCGCCCTCCGCAAAGATACCATTTTTGCACGTGATGAAATAAAAATATATACATATGTACACGTAACCTTCAGTTATTTGGTGATTACGGATAATATGCCTACAGTACGATGCACTGTCCGTCTCGGTATGTAGCTGTCGCTATTTTCATTGGTACTATTTTCACTGCCACTATTTTCAAGCAACACAAGAAAAGGTCACGGCTGAAGATTTTGTCAACACACTGGGGGGGGGGGGGGGGGTATCCCGTGCGTGCACGCCCATGATCACGCATGCAGAGAGCATCCAATATCGAGTGGAATAAACGTGAATGTATACATTATTTATATTCATTTATAAATTGCATTGTTTCAAAATTTACTTGGCAAACATATAAAATGCTGCACATTTTAATGTTATATTAAAATATTGTACGTTTTCATCAATTAGAAAGGGAAGAAGGATTATTTTAATATAAATAATTGATTTTAATTCCTGTTTTTTTAATATGGAAGTAATTTTAAAAATATTCGTTTTTATGACTGTTGATCTTGTGGTAAGACACTTGCATAGTGATCAAGTGGTCGGAGTTCAAGCCTCGTTCTAAAAGAAACCAAGTTTGTCCTATTTTCATAGTATAATACAAGCGATTAGCATATTTTTAAAATAGTCAGATTATTTATGTAGATACCTGTATTCCGTGTATGCATCTCCATTTAAAATAATAATATTTTTTAATTTAATAAAAGATCCATGTATGAGGACTAACATCCTTTTGCTTTTCCACCGTCGATATGTTAATCATCATATATGTACCTATTCAGATTTTTCAGTGGACCGCCCTTTCTTGACTTTGACTTTAAAATTTATCATTTTCTATTTTTTTAATGTTTTCTCGAAAGCAATGATAATACTATCTAGATGGAATTTACTTTCTTGTAGACCACGAGATCATCAACCCAAAATCTTATGGGTGTCATTAAGGGTGATTCCTCCTTCCGTTTTGAAAGCTTCTCTCACTATTTTCTTTAACGAGAATATGAAAAGGAAGGATGGCAGCTCATCATCTTGCTTCAGTCCCGCTCTCACTCGGAAGGATTCTGGAATGTCTCCCATCTGTTCTATTGCTGAACCGTTTTGT
This sequence comes from Eubasilissa splendida, assembly GCA_031772225.1. Taxonomy (NCBI): domain Eukaryota; kingdom Metazoa; phylum Arthropoda; class Insecta; order Trichoptera; family Phryganeidae; genus Eubasilissa; species Eubasilissa splendida. The sequence continues at coordinate 22,388,163 of CM062847.1, forward strand.
GCACTCTCTAGCTGTATTAATTAATCTTTCGATTCTCTGTGCACCGAGTCGTAAGGAGTTTTGAAATTCCAATATTTAAGGATGATAAAAGATGTCTAATATATTTTTATCATTAACAGTTTTTATTGATTTCGTTGACTTTCAGTATTCATTATTTTTTATTGCTAGTTTCCTATTTTGTTTGTACTTATTTGAATTTCGCCCAACTTTATAATAAAATATTTTATAAAGATAACTGATTAAAAAAGTTTTCTGTGTTGGTGCAACAACATTAGGTAAATTTTACGATTTTTTTTTTATAACTGTCGATATACTTGAATTTGTGATATACTCTCCTCCTTTCCTAAGCGATGTGATAGTAGTGATGAGCTCAAAATCACGAGCCGTTAGTCAATCACTGATATTTGCAAGTCACACTCACTATCAGTGATTAAATGTCTGGGAATATCGTGATTCGCGATTCATTTTATTATTTTATTTATATTTGGCTGTGAACCGTGATTCGGCGCATGTGCATATGAAATGAAAATATTCATAAAGGATGACGTTATAATTCATGATAGACGTCATGTGGTAGATTCTGCCAAAACATTTTACGCATTTGACCTGAAATGCTGAGAATTTGACCCGACAAATAAACTCACACTTTTTTACGGTATTCATTTTCTTTGTGATGATATTAAATTAGTTATATATGCTAGAATATGTTTTTTTACGCAAATGAAGTTTGAATAATATATAAGTAAATATGCTCAAATTTTTTTTTTTTCCTTTATTAATTTATTTCGTGTATTATAATACCGTGCTGCGCATGGGTATTAGCAATGAAACTGTGATCACAGTCACAGTTCAATCACTGATATTATCGAATATCAATCACAATCACACCAGTGAGTGAAAAGTAGCGTTTTTTCTCATCACTATGTGATAGTATTGGTTTAACGGATAGGCGCGCCAACGATTCACTACGAGAGGGTGAATGTATCCTCTTTTAATGATTATCCGCTGACCAGTATGATTATTTTATTCAACAATCCTTCGTACGTTTCGCGTACATGGTGAAAAATTGTGTTACATACGAGAATGTTTTTTATTGTGTTGAACGAGTTCGTAAAAGGCTAATGTTCGCAAAGAATTTAGCCCTATGTTTATTGGTGAACTGACTTGAGTGCTTTTCAATCGAGGCTTGCCTCATTACTAGACCGTTTGTGGACCGTATTTAAATTTAATGAAACTCTTTGAACGTCGGGAGAATTAATGCCTTTCAGAGATGAATTGCTTTTACCCATGTATAAAATATATACAATACATCTTATACATGTTTAGTTGTTAAACACATATCTATAATACATTCTACGCTAATAATCGTGAATGTTTATTTATTAATTAATTCATTACAAGTGGGGGTTATAAATCGTGCCTTATTTTTTATGCAAAGACCAATATTGTAACAATGCATCGTCAAACTTGATGGTTTACATTATCTAACTACTCCACTACGAAACGTTTTCATAAATATTCTGTTTTTGGACAATGAGGAACGTCGCATAACGGTTTATTTATTGGCATAAGATAGCTATTCTGTATGCATTTTCTTTCATTTTAGTAGGTTTATTCATCCCACAATTTTAGTATGTTCATTTAGTAGGTATATTCATTTCAGCGCACAAGCCTCTACTTCTATATTTGTGTTCCACGAATACTTTTAAATTAATTTTAGATTTTATGAGTTCCTGACGTCTCAAGATTAATCATGAACTTGACTGAAGAATTTGCTGATTTCTGGGTACATGTTCCTATTGTCTCTCAGTTTGTAATGTTCACATGAAACTTGGTGATTTGATGTGAGATTTCCTCATCTCGAGGGAACAGAAGGAGATAACTAGATTAAGTAAACAATCGCTTCTGCTTAGAAACGTTGAAACAAATTAGATGTATAGATGCATAAAGTTTTATTCCTCAGGCAAGATATTTTGTGAAGCGATAATTTTTATTTATTTGTATTAAATTTCGATCAGAGACGTTCTGAAGCTGTGACTTCATTGTTCATCGTAGAATCGTCTCATCTTGTACAGTACCTAATTTTATATCAGAGTTATTAAAACTCATAAAATGAAAACAGATAATGACAAAATAAATATTACATGACATTAATAATAATCAAGAATGATTCTGATACAATGGTATATAATACGGTATCATAAAAAATAACCGAAATTTTTTTTGATTTTTTGTATTCACTTCTCATTGTCTTATCTAGATATCAAATCATTGATTCACCAAAACTATACTAAACTATACTAACTATACTAAACCATACTTTTTTAATATTCTAATGTACCTACTCTTTTAAGTTTACTTTAACAAATATACTCCTAATGAGAGTAGTGAACCAGTTCAAATATCATAAAAAGCATACACCTAAATACAATACATAACACACATGTGTAAAATACATACATAGACTTATACTAAACTAGTTATTTATATCGGTTTTTTATATTTATCTCATAATTTATTTATTTATTCACTGCTGTCGCTTATAGACCGAAATGTTGTGAGAGGATGTATTAAATAATTTATAATTAAAATGTAATGATCAACCACATGATTAACCATTCAGATTTATCATTATATTCTATAGACTTAAAACAATTGTTTATATGAGGGCTTAATTTTCTAATTATAGTCTATTGCGTAGAGCTGGCAACTCTTATTTTGAGCTGCGTTGGCTCGATACAATAGATAGGGTAATTAGGTTATGTTAATGGGTATATTTTTAAGAACTTCGTGGTTCTCAATCTAATGTCTAAATCTGTTTTTGTAATATAATATTTCTTTATTATTTGTATTTATTATTTTCCATCTATATTACCATGTATCTTTTTTACTCTGTATATATTATTCTTTTCATATTTAACAAGTATAATCACTATTATTTATTGTGTCAAATTATTACTTATTGGTGGAAATATTAGGAAAGACAGGATGGCGCTTACTTTTTCGTCTGTCTGTTTGGATGCTGGTTCAGTTGTTTTCTCCTTTCCCACCACAAGCACAAGCGTTTAAACGGGATGTATAACAAACACTGTTAAGACTCTCGTATAAGGATTATTTTTTATGTATTAGCGGTATTAAATTAAAAATAGATTAATTAGCATTAGCACAGTAGAACGGATTGAAGCGACGGCAGATTAGCCCTTATACAGTTCCAAGCGCGCACTGAACTTGTTGCAGTTCGAGAGTGTTGATTACTGCGACCTCTTCTTTCTTCCTCCTGCTTAAGGACAGGTTAGGAAAGAAAGGGAAACATATACGCGGGTTAAGTTTTGGGTAGATCGCGAATATACGGTATGCATGTGTGAGTGCGTTAAACAGCGCTAACACTTATATACTATGTAGATTCTATTTGAAAAAACAAATATATATAGGGCTTAAATGGAGCATAACAAATTATTATTGATATTGATTATTATTTTCAGAATAAATGTATTTAGTATATATTGCATAAAAAATCAATGCAGCGTAAAAAATCAATGTGATGTGCATAAAAAATCAATACAAATAGAATTTTAATACGAAACGAAGATAAATCTATAATATTATGTCCATGACATAAATATGTTGCGCTCTATCCTTAGGAACACTGCCCAGTGTATGTGGATAGATTTAAAAAATATATATAAATGTAATTATATTTATAATTAAATGTTCTTTCGTACTTAAACAGACTTGAGCCCCTGGCAGGCCCGGGTCCACTGGCACCGTCCCAGGCTACTTGCGTCAGTGCTTGTGCTCAATATTTACACGTTTCATAGGTTCAAATCAATGTTTATTGAGACATTTATTTAAAACTATGTTCGTCAACGACGCAATACGTACGAAATAATTGTATTTCCGTAGTGATTATTTATCAATAAAATCTACATTCTTTTGTTATAATTTGTATTTGCTAATCATTTGTATAAGCGTGTAGGTTCTTCTTTATTGTGTATCTAAAATATAAATTACATTCGTTTTTTATAAAATTGTATATCTTGTTGCTCTTGGAACTCTTCCAAATATTATAATACTTCGTGTAATAGTTTATCAAAACTCTTCCAGTTGGATAACCACTGCGTAGTATAAATATGTTCTAAAATAATTTCTGACACATTTATAACAGCATGCCAAATTCATCTGCCAGGTGGATGCGGTGTGACATGGTTGTGTGAAGTAGGGGGCATCTATTAAGTTTTCCGAAGAGATTCGACGATTAAAACTAGTACTGGTAATGTTGGCCTTCCGCTAGACATGTACATTCTCGAGATATAGATAAATTTGAACATTTCCCTCAGAATAAAAAAAAAACGCGGAGAAAAAGCGTGTCGTGTTGGTATTCTATTGCATAACTATAAACGGGTGTTTTTTTTTTTTAACTAATCGGCGCTTTCTTCAGCTGGTGTTGAACGCCTCGACTGCGACGCCGGAGGGGTCGCCGCCCTGAGTGGCGGCGCCGCGCGCCAGGCCGACCCACGCGATTGTTCCTAAATAGATAACCGATCGGCGGACTGGCGCAAATATAGAAAATCTCATTTCGACATGTGAATGACTATTTTGGGCCGGTTTATTTACGAGTACTACCGAAATAAATTGATAACTAGCTCATTAAAAATACACCTCTCATTATTTATAAAAAATTTCAAGGGTATATATATTTTTTTTGTTTTTTTTTATTATACATCCACGTCGTCCTGGGCGTTAACATGGAATATTTATAAAATTATCGTGTACGTATACAATATATTTAACACAAATTAAAAAAAAATTAGTTATTTAATTATATACATGTAACATAATGGAAGTAAATACGAAAATAATACTGAATAGTTTTTACATTATTTGTATGGTTGAGAACAAATTATTTATCCCTATATATTTTGAACTAAATATTTTTAGAAAAAATCTAACAAATACATAATATTGAGCTTGTTATTCACTCTTTCCGGAGTTTTCCCCCATCAATTTCATATCCCGATGTATGACAGACTCAACATGATAAAAAAACGTATGAATTCTATCTGGACTACACAATGGATGGATCCAAATAATCATAAGAGTAATCGGCTTAAAATAATTCAAAGATCTATTCCCCGTACTCCCTGGTTCTCCAAAAGGAAAATCTCCAAAAGAACAATATCAAATATCTCTAGAATATGAATTGAACCCTTGATCATATCTTTTTTGCCTGTCCATTGCGAATCACAGGTTTTATTTTACAGTAATCTCATCCGTGGTAATTTTCCACTCCCGGTTAACTTGTGTCATCTTCTTTCCCTTAACTCGTTACATTTAATCTTTATAATAGCAAATTTTTTGAACGACAATGGTATTGACTTGTAATATAGTATTTCCCATTCTGTAATATTATAGTACATTTTTCTATAAAATAGAGTTTTAACTTGATAAATGACACAAATCACTCTTGAAAGGTGGATTGTCTATATAAGAGAAGAAGAAGAACTTGAAATTAAATGTACATATAAATGTATAAAACTGAAAAGGTAATAATCACATAAAACAATAACGAAGTGGATAAATATGTATATTTTTTAAATTTATTGTTATTGTGTTTAGTTTATGGAACTCCATGTTTGAAAATGTTTGAAACTGTTTAAAAATGGCCTTAACCGCCGGAACAGCTGTAACATTTAAATAATGGTTTACGCAAACTAGGAGAACTCAATAATAATATTTGTTAAAATTAGATTTTTTAAATTACATTAAAAAATAACGGATAAATATTGTTGATTTTAAACTCGTAATAATACAATTTATTAGAGTTTTTAATTATATGATACAGCTTTGCGTGCTACAACAAACGACGTTACAATGAATAGTTGTTTATAATCAATACAATGAAGATACTACAACAAACACAGATGCAAACGAACTGCGTGGGAAAATATCATTGGCCGACACAATACGCGCTTGCAAATGATACGACGACGTGCCGTGGATTTCTCGTGTTTATTATCGATACAAATAAAATTATACACGAATTCCAACATAGTAAAATAAGTAATAATATAATTTATAAATATTAATTATAAACAATAAATGACTATCGAAATAGATAAAATTTAACTTATAATTTAGGTGTTGCTTGATTTATACAATATATTTTTATTATCGTTTGTAAAGTTTAATGATCAGTAGCACACGAATGGGAATTTATAAATGACGTGTCGACATGTCGGGGACTTCCTGCTTTTATTATCGTTTGTAAAGTTTAGTGTTCTGTTATAATTGAGTTATTTTGTATTATATTCTCCCGTTAAAATGGTTGTCTTGATGGTGACTTTTCTCTGGGCTGTGGGGCTGGAACGAATTACCCTTAAAAACATGAATTTTAATATATGCTAGATAATCGATTTCGTACATTTTAGAATACCCAAATATATTTAAATGTATCAAAATAATAAATAATAATATATTTTAAATCATTTTATTTACAACAATCATTCTTTTCATTATATGTATTTATAATACATATTTTTCTTCTACTTCCTCAAAACATTAGTGAAATTAAATTGAGGCCATCTTGAATATAAATCATTCCATCATTGTATTGTATATTTGGTTGAAAACTCTCAGTTAAATGGCTTTAACAACAAACAACTAGATTTCACGTTGTTTGATCAAGAAAGTAGTCGGTAAACATCCGTTGCTCTAAGTGGGCACTAATCGCCACTTTAAAACCTGAGACATTTTCTTTTAAGCTCAAAATTATTCGTTAAAAACAAATGGGTTTGCTTATTCGTGATTTAAATTATTTTTATACAGAAAGTTTATGTGTACATCCTGTTACATTTGTATCTTTCAATTAGTATTTGATTAACATTTTAGAATTTTTTTTAGTAGCAACTATATCTTAAATTGTGCTTCATGAAAGTTCTAATTGAAATTGTTTTCCTAATCCTAAAATTATAATAATAAATAGTAATGGTGAGTTTGTCTAGCGGTTAAGACATTCGCTTAGTATTTAAAGTGGAATATATACGGAAAATATTATAGTAAGAATTCCGATGTGACGTGTAGGTAATCCACACACGCATCTCTATTTAATATACATATGTGTATGTAGAGGAGATATGATCATAAATAAAACTACAATCATCTTTTATTATAAGACAGATCATATTATATAATATATTAGTACACTATTATTTATAACATTTAAGAAAATATCTTTTCTCCTAAAATATTTGCAAGTCAGCAATACAATATGTTTTATTTAATACAATACTAATCAAATTATCGTGGTTAGAAAATTATTTTAGCAATATTTGAACAATTATATCCAAGAACACACAATTACTGGATTTTTACCTACAAGGCACTGTTATTAAAATTATTTGTTTTTTTTTTTTGAGAAAATCTTTAATGAACAATTGCGGTTAGTGCACCTTAAGTAAAGTTCTGATGTATAACATAGGTATTCTTTTTAATGTTGTTTTGTTATCATTATGTAGCACTTTTTTTCACAGAAGATTAGTAAAATATTATTAGTTAAGTAACCAACCATATTATTGTATAAGCGACGTCATGTCGACGAAGATTATATGAGGATGATTAATTGAGACGGGTATTGTGTTTCGAGTACATTATTATTCGAAGACTTATCCATTACTCGAATGGAAAATCTGCATAATTTTAACTTGAGTATTATATTTTCAGTCGTAAAAACATTTATTTTAAAGTGATTACGTTATTTTTAATATTTACATATTTTTGTCCCTACTACGTGGTGGAATTTGTGGGATTTTTGTAAATAATTATTTATTAAACAAGAATAATAATAAATATAAATGGTTTTGTGTAATCTTTGATTCTTAGTCTGCTGAAGTTATACGCATTAAAATCGCGCATTTTTATTCGTTTTTTTAAGATTTTTTTAATCCATTATTTTTTTATTAAGGCAATTCACCATTGAAGACTGATTTGTGCTACTTAACAAAATAAAACCATATTATGCAGAGAACAAAATTATTATAGAGAAAAGATTAAATTATTTTCTTAATAATAATAAGAAAACACATTGTTTATACTACTGTTTATTGATAAATCAACATGTCTCAGACCAATGGTCCCTTCTTCAGGATACAATGTATACTAAAATTAAAAAAGCAAGCATAAACAAAAACAAAACTATAAATATAAGTGGTGGGTAACTAATTAGGAACTAATGTGAAAACAAGTTTAAAAAGTGACTATTTTAAAAAGTATTTTGCTATTTATATTGTTTAATTTGCTTTTAATCCATTTTATTATTTATAATTTATCTAACTGTAAATCCTTAGTATTTGTATATAAAATTTCTAAACCATTATTAATGTCAAAATAATGGATTGTTTCCAAAAGCTAATTTGAGAATTCACAAGAGTTTTTGCTATTTAGACACCCACCACTTATATTTATAGTTTTGTTTTATCTGTACTTGCATTTTTAATTTTAGTATACATGTATCCAGAAGAGGGGACCATTGGTCTTGAAACATGTTGATTTATCAATAAACAGTGGTATAAACAAAGTGTTTTAATTTTTTTTTTAAAGTGAACACATTATTGTGAAGTTGTAGTTTTTTCAGAACATAGTTCTGTGATATTTTAATACAAATTAAATGCTTCAATTAGATATATATACTTACAGAAACAATAAATTTATCGTGTTATTTAGTGTTTTCTTATATATATACATATATGATGCCACAAAGTAAATTTGCAATTATTGAAGAAATATTATTTTCGTTAAAAATTTTTGATATTATAGACATCATATGTGATAAGTTAAGAGAAAGAGGTGACACTTGTTAGCCGGGAGTTAAAAATTACTATTGACCAGATCATTGTAAAAAGAATTGGGGATCGGCGATGGACGAGCGATGCAGACATTGTCTAGGGTCTCCTTCCCACACTCACACAACAGACTGTCTATTAAATTTTACTTGAACTAATCGGAGACTATTTGGCAATACCTAATTCTCATTCCACAGATGTTTGATATTCAATTGTTCTTTTGGAAGCTTCCTTTTCGAGCACCAGTGAGTCGGGAGTGCGGGGAATATATATTTAAATTAGTGATGAGCTCGAAATCACGAACCGTGAGTCAATCACTAATATCTTTGAGTCACACTCACTATCAGTGATTGATTATCTGGGAATATCATGATTCGTGATTCATTTATTAAAATTTTATGTTCGGCACATGTACTTATGAAATGAAAATATTCATGAAAGAATGACGTTATAATTTGTGATAAGTGCCATCTAGCAAATTCTTCCAAAACGTTTTACGCATTTGATCTGAAATGCTGAGAATTTGACCCGAAAAATAATCTCACATTTTTGAAGGATTTTCATTTTCTTTGTGATGATATTAAACGTTAGAAAATTAGAAAATAAAATAAAATTATATGTTAGAATATATTTTTTACGCAAAAGACATTTGAATAATATAAGTAAATACGCTCAGAATTATGTTTTTTAAAATTTATTTCGTATTAGTAATGAAACTGTGATCACAGTCACAGTTTTCAATCACTGATATTATCGAATATCAATCACAATTACACCAGTGAGTCAAGAGTAGCATTTTTTCTCATCACTAATTTGAATGTTTTTGGGTCAATTTCCCGTGTGATTATTTGAGTCGTTGCATTGCGAAATCAATGAAGTTGTTTGTATTCGTTCGCTTTTTAATAATATGCAGTCTGTCATTCATCGGGATATAGTAGTGTTGTGGGAAAACTTCGGAAATAGTGGCCTCCTTAGCCACTTGGTCAGCACATTTGCTCACCTGAATTCCCTAATGTGTATTCATACGAATGTCACATATTTATTATTGTTGTACAAATTGAATAAGCGGCTTCTTTTGGAACACATATTATATCATTATTGATACCTACTTTCATGTTAACAGAGAGGAACTCATTAGCGAGTCGGGGAATACTACGGCATTATCGACATTCTGGAGTTCACAGATGTCTAAGGCTTCTTTAATTGCTCAACATTATATGATTTAATCCGTTCTTCATTTTATGATTATAAGTTAATATATTTAGACACTAATTAAATGTATTAATTAGAAAGATATACATATAAAATAATAATAATATAGACCTATGTTCTGAAAAATTATTACTACACAATAAAAATGTGTTTTCCTAATAATATATTTAGGAATAAATGAGACTTGTTATCTGGTTCCAACGTTATCTTAAATATAGAAACCTGATATCATAAATATTAAATTATTATTTTTTTATGATTACCAAATTTAATTTGTGGTTAAAATCCATTATTTTAGATTGTTAACTTTGTTTTATTAACCACTTAATGAATTAAATACATCTACCGGTTTTGAAAAATATTATTTTCTTCTTTAGGATGTCATGTTACATCATCATGAAACATATGTTATAATGTTTCTTTAACAGAATCTATTAAAAAAAAACAATAGTTATATAAAAAATAAATTTAGTCCCTAACTTAAATTGTTACTTGATGATACAAAATTATATAAATAAAACGTGTAAGACTAACAAAAATATTATGAACGACCAACTAAATTTAACCACAAGTCCCTTTCTAAATTTTTTTCCTAAAAAATATTCTAATAATTTAGTATCATCAAATAACAATTTAAGTTAGGTACCTACTAAATTTATTTTTTAAATAATTATTGATTTTTTTTAAGATTCTGTTAAAGAAACACAATAATATATGTTTTTGATTAGTTATTAAATGGTTAACAAAATAAAGTTAACAATCTAAAATAATAAATTATTCAACTGTAGTAGAGCATATCAAGTGGTGTGGCTATTTGATGCACTTACCATAGGTTCAATGTCATTAATTATTTATATTAAATAATATAACCAAAGTAAAATATGTTAACAGGGATGAATCATTCTTCCTAAAAGCCTAGCTGCCACCTGAGATATTTCTATTACCAATATACTGTTTTGTCTAACTAAGCTATGTGTTTCATAGTAATCTTCGTCGGATGTTTGCTCTTTACTAAGTCACATCAAAACTTAGTCCGACGCAACTATTTTTAAAATGAATGTTACGAGTATATTATGTTAAATTAGGTACATTTAAGCAATCGCCATCAAAACACAGAAATACGGATAAGTAAACATTGTACAATCTTATACAACCTTAAATTTACGTTATTATCCAATATTCAAAATTTTACTTCTTTGATTCTTTTATCATACTTCTTATTTAGTCATGTATTCATACACAGAATGAATTACACTTTCTAATGCTGGAGTATAATTTTTTTAAAAGAATTAGCATTTCATTTTATGGTTTTAATATATACTGTACACATCAGTAAATGTAATAAAAAACAAAAATTATGCGGGTAAAATTTCTATGTAGGTCACATAATATTTCACTCCTCCAAGTTAGACAAGTTTTGTGACAGCGCTGCGTGTCAGCCCGAAGCATATTTCAGGATAAGACTTTACATAATGACACTTATAAACGATTCTTTCCAAAATATACAATTTATGCATTATAACTAACTTCACCCTTACCTATAAAAATGTTTCTGTATCTGCTATTCTAAAGTAATATAATGCTTCACACCAACAAATAATACCGTCAATATTTAAAAAATAAATATTAAAGCGTTATTCTATTACTTTTCTGTGCATTATTTTATTATTATAATTGATATATTTACTAGTAGATAAGCAATCGGGTATTATATCGCTTTAGATGAAATATAGATTCTATGGAAGCCTTGGCTGCCTAGTGGTCACCATGGGCCGCGTAATGCTTTTCTAGTTAGTGCATTATGTATCGCCCCCTCTGAAGTTGTACACACGGTGTTCTTACGTATTAACTTTGAAATATATATAGACATATTAAAGACATTCTTGAAAAATGCGAACAAAACATTCATATGTCACATTTGACAGTGCTACCATAGATAAGGAAAAAAACTGCAACCATAGAATGCGACGCGATATGACCATGAGACATAGATGAGATGACAGGATGCTTTTCTTATCTATGACGGAATGACAGATGTTCAATATATTTGCCAGCCGTAATACGATTTCGCGGATATATATTTACGTACTGTTATTGAATATATAAAAGAGAAAATATTTTAGTAATCTTAACCTAAATGTATTATAAACTACTCGCGTCTCACAAGCCTGGCCGTTTAAGCAAGAACTTTACAACCACAAATGACACTACCGAAGCCGCCACATCCAGAAAGTCATAGATATTGATGGGGAAGCGTAATATTATTATGGATTATTAAGATTATGTTGCTGTTTTATATATAATAATATTATGTAACTTGAATACAGCATGCAGTGTTTGACGGCAATTCTAATCATATTTGCTGGCACTTTGTAGTAGAAGATGGATCGTGTAAATGTAAATTACATTTCTTTTTGTAGATACTTTAAACATCGATCGACGTGCGTTGGTTAATACGGAACCCGGTGTAATAAGGCAATACTTGAATGACACATTTTATCTGACACCTGTTCCATCACCTTCGTTTTTTATTTTTAAAGGCTATTGTGTTTTAGAAATCCCAGAAATTACTGCAATAATTTTCTAGTAATATTTCATGTCTTATGGAATATATAATACATCAGCAATTTCATTTGTAAAATATACGAAAAATATTTAATTTAACGTAGTAGGTATTTTAAATGTTTTCAAACAATACATTTCTTTACTCTCATATTTGATTCAATATTAACAATGAACAAAAGTAAATGAAACGTTGCAAAAAAATAGTTACACGATAATATTCATTCCCACATTTGCACCTGCGAAAATTTTTAAATATTTTTTTACAAATTTTTGTTTTCAACGCTGTATTAGATATATAGATGTATAATTAAAGAATCGTGTCATTTTCAATTTAATTTATAACATTGACGGGAAACACTTCTCACCGATGCGCGTCACACCTTATTGAATATAATTAACTGTTTCCGAGGTAAGTTTGTAGAACTCCATGATCAACTCCATCAAATTGTTGAGTTAAAATTGTTCGATTGACAATGCCGTTGCAAGGCGAAACGTGTCTCAAAAATTAAACGAATATAATCAAAAAACAAGTGTTTTATTTTCACATATGTGAATATAATTAATTAACATGAAATATTGTGATATGGTGTTAATTATTTTTATGACACCGCTAAGGGTTTAAAATAAATAATTCTTTACTTTAGGAAGGACAATTAGTCCTGTTCCTTTACTCCTCCCGTCTGACGATCGAAACAATCTCTATTCTGCGAGTATTGTAGAGCAACATAAGAAATATAATAATTTAAGATTGTCGGCGTAATACAATGGCATTCAATTACTTTCGTTACAATCCTTATACAAGGCTACTTTGTCTCTTGGCGACAATCATTCCCAGAAATTAGACTAGGAAAATAAATGATCATTCTGTTAAGCCAACTGAACGCGAAGAGAGAGAATTCTTCTGAATACGGAAATGAAAATTCTTCCCAAAATGTCGAGATTCCAGTGAAATAAAAGATAAAACTTTTCCAATTATTCGTTTAAGGATTTTAATTTTGCAAGAAATATTTTGAAAACAACTTTACTAGTCGTCAGTTACAGAATATCGTATTTGGAATACTTTTTTACGTACGATTTTTAGAAACTCTTGTTTCATCCTAAGACGTGATGTTGACGCAAGTTGTTGAACATGACAAAATAAGAAAAAAAAGACGCCTCGGAATTTTATCCAACACCTGAATTTTTAAAAACAAATAACACGTTTAAGCTCACAGAGAAAAAAATAACAAAAAGGTGTAACAGAAGAAGACGCCGTGCATTTTTATCTATTAGCTGAATTTAGAAAAACGGAAAAGCTCATGTTATAAGCAATTCTACTGCAGTATCACTCTTAACTTATTATTGGGAAGTTCATTAATAACTTATGGGACCCATTGTAACGCTGGTGATTCATCGTCATTGCTGTATGAAAATACGAACACTTCATCCTAATTACTGTGAGAAAATACGTATACTTCATTTTAATTGCTATAAGAAAATACGAATACTTCATTATATAATAATGCTGTAGGAAAATACGAACACTGAAGTATCCACATTAAAGTACAGAATAATTCATGAACATGGAACTTAATACAACTACAATACAAACAAAATATATGCTCATTGGCAAATATAACACAGCTGACAATGAAAGTCTTTATATTGCTGGAACGAAATTGGAGAAGACACAAAGTTGCAATATAAACGAAAGATGGGATCCTTCTGTTGAAATCAAATACCGCATTAAGCAAGCTCGCGCAACTTTTATCAGAATGAAAGAGATGTTCTGCAGTCATGATCTCAATCGTAGATTACGAATGTGAATGGTAAGGTGCGATATGTTCTCAATATTATTTTATGGAATGGAAGCGTGTATATTTACCGAAGAAGTGATAAGGCAACTTAACAAAGCTCAATATAAGCTGAATGGATAAAATTACGAATGAAGATGTTATGGTTCGGATGAATAAAGAAAAATACATTATTAAAGCAATAAATATCCGAAAATTTCAATATACTCGGACATGTGATGAGATAATATTCTGAAAAGTATGAGATCTTGCACTTCATAAGTGGTGGCTGAATAACTTAAGATAATGGTTTGGATAGTCTACTGTAGAGCTTTTCCAGGCCATAGTGAACAAAGTGATGATATTCAATGTGATATCTAATGACTCTTGAAAGGAAATGGAATGAGAAGAAGAAGAAAAATAATAAATCAGTTATAGATCAACTCTCCGAGCACGTATGATTACCCATCGTATACATATATTGAATGGATTGACTATGTTACAGTATACATCTGACCAAATTACAAACACGGTAGCATATAGAAAAATAATTATTAAAAAATATTTTGTACGAACATAGTTTAAAAAAAATGTGTTGTGTAAAAGTTTTTCGTAGTTTAGGGCCGGTTGAGTGATCAGTATTAAATTTTGACCATAGTAATTTTTTTACCATCGCCCGTGGTAAAAAAACGTTTGCGGGTTATTCGCACGTCAAAATTTACTCCTATAAAAGTCAATCCCGCCTCGAAAGCAGTTTTTGAATCCCTCTCTGCTAATATGAAAGTTTGGCTAGACAATGAGATAATCTGTTCCATTGGAAGATGTCTATTTAATTTGTACAGCAACAATAAATAGATATCATTCGTTTGGATTCCTGCATATAAGTGAATTCATGGAAATGAATGTGCTGATAAATTTGCCAAGGATGCCACTCTTTCCGGAGTTTTCCCCCATCAATTCCATATCCCGATGTATGACAGACTTAATATGGTAAAAACACGTACAAATTCTATCTGGACTGCACAATGGATGGATACAAATAATTGCAAGGGTAATCGGCTTAAAATAATTCAAAGATCTATTCCCCGCACCCCCTGGTTCTCCAAAGAAAAATCTCCAAAAGAACAATATTAAATATCTCTAGAATGAGAATTGGACACATTTATTAAGATTGAACTTAATAGATTCCACAATGTGTGAGTGTGGTGCCGAGGAGGAAACCCTTGACTATATATTTTTTGCCTGACCATTGCGGATCACAGGTTTTTTTTACAGTAATCTCGCCAATGGTAATTTTCAACTCCCGGTTAACTTGTATCGTCTTCTTTCCCTTAACTCGCCGCATTTAATCTATATAATTTTTGAACGACAATGGTACTTGTAATATAATATTTCCTATTCTATAATATTATTGTACTTTTAACTTGATTAATGGTACAAATCACTCTTGAAGGATGGATTGCATAATTGTGTGGCAAAGCGAATAATCATCAAAAATCTCAGAATGACGTCAAATTTGATTTATTTTAAATATTCACCCCGGAGAAGATCCTGGTTCGAATACCGCTAGCAACCAGAATATTTTTTCGATAAATTTATTTTTTCTGTATATCTTTCACATTTGTATTAAAATGCCACAGAAAAACAGGCAATAAATCCTTAAAAATATTTAATACTTTTTGATGTTCAATTCCATTTTATTTTTTATTCACAACTGAATGAATGTTTCAAGATTTGTTTGTAACATGTACTCATATAGCATTCTTGGATACTTCTTATGGGGTGGAATATTTTAAGGTTACTGCGTATAAAAGAGATTCACACTCAAGCAACGGTATAAGATCGTTGATGAATTTACTATTTTGCAAAAGCAGGTTTCTTTCGCCATTGTAACATTACTTCACCCCATTATCTTACCCATTTTAGTATCTTAAGTAATGTTTTGAAAATATGAGATATAACACTTTTTCACTAAATGATTAAATTTATTTTTAAATACTAATTAAATGTATTAATTAGAAAGGTATACATATAAAATCAATTTTATCGAAAAATATTGTCGTTGCTACCGGGATTCGAACCTGGATCTCTTTCCAATCTGAGAAAGGTACATTAACCGACTATGCTACAGCACAGTACTTTTGACGACAAATTTTAGAATCTATATGTTACACTTTTAAAATGAATACATCTATCGTTCCATTATTTGAAAGCCATCTACTTTATTTTTAAGGAATCTCGAATACCTTTGAGTAGTCCGCCAGAATTAACAATTCATTTTTATTAAATTTTGGACACGTTGATACAACTTATATATTATTAATAAATTGATTTTTGACTAGTTCCGTTCGATTTGCTCAATGATAATAAATTCAATGAATTATCTTACCTCTTCTATCGCTATTGTTGTACGCTATTGTTATACGCTATACCTATCTTGTCCTTACTAATTGGCTACCTGACGTAACCACGTCATCTTCTTAAAATATAATTTTTTGCATTGAGAAAATCTTCTTTTTTGTCAATGGAAATGTGATCTGTTAGAATTTTTAATGGTTTTTACACTAATTAAGGCAGATCTAATATTTTTATCCGCGCGGGCGATTCTGTGGGGGTATATTATAGGGTTTTCAAAACAATATTTTTATATCTGCAATTGGATACCGTTTACTCGAGAAAGAAAGGGTTTTACTGATTTTCAACTAATTGGAATCTAAATATCGAGTTTCTTTTTTAATTATGTGAAAATGTAATAAAAGCAACATACAATATTTGTTTTGTTTTACTTTACAACAAAAAATTGGTTTAGTTATTTAAAATTAGCCCACGTGCGAGGAAATCCTTACGTTCGCGGATCTTTGGTATCTTTCTTTTAGTAACATTTTTTTATTACAAGCAAATCACATTATTAATGAAACAGTAAAGCAGTGTTTAAAACTGAAATTAAATTTAAAAAAATGCTATTATTACAATAGCCAAATAAACTTTAATTTAATTTGGTAATATATTTTTGAGTTGAAATATGTCGTAAAAAGTAAGCGATGAAGAATTATGAAATTTGGATAATCAACTACAATATTTTCATCTATAGAAGTGCATAACTTATCATTACGTAATATTTTTTAATTTAATATTTCTCTTTCATGATTTTGTAGCTGCCTGCCCATTACGGTATCGTGATGATTGGATGTAGTTTACTGAATAATAATTCTAGATAAAACGCGGTATTTGTAGATCAAAGTGAATTTAAATTAATATTTCAGCATAGTTTTCATTAATAGTTATGCCACCAGCGGTGTTTGCTTGCTCCAATAGCCGATACTGTCGATAATATTGGTTTTAAATGCATCCGTTTATTTGGAAATTCTCGACTTTGATGACAAATTAATTCAGGCGGATAGTTTGCCGTTGCTGCCATTTTCCAGGTCAGCTGCTACACGTGCCAGCTTTTATTTATTCAGTTGGAGGAATTACACGTTCACAGCCATGGGCGTCCTTTAACAATGAATGGATCATTTTCTGTGCTGTCGATGCCGATGCCGATGCCGATGCCTAAAAGAGTACATCCGGTGGTGCGTATAAAGTGGCAGTAGTCTGATGCGAAGTAGTCATTGTTTGCGAAGTCTTACGGCAGTGATTCGTCATATTCGTTATTTTTACTTCGTAAATGTTTACAGTATTACGGAATATATTTATAAATCATTGTAAGCTGATGCTACACACTGATTTACAATAATTTACCTACATTTTAGTTATTTTATTTTATGTTTTCAACAGATGTTGCTCTCACTAATGGTCGCGCGAATATTTTATACCTTTCGTAAATAGTATAAAGACTCAGATTGGTGATTTCATTCAGAGAATCAATAAAACAACACTGAGGGCGGGTATTGAAACTTTTGCTAAAAGCTAGGGTTATTAAACAACCTAATGATAGGAAACTTTTTTAATCAAATATAATATTTCTATTTAAAAGTACAGTATAAATAATGTACTACTTAACAACATAGTATTCATATATTATATATATATTAGATTTAAGGTTTCCGCGTGCACTAATGTACGGAGTTGTCGTTTCTTCAAGGTGAGTTCGACACGCGATGTAAGCCGAGAGCCACAGTACATTCTCGTGCTCGGCTCGTCTCGCCATGCCTCGGCGAGAGTGGACTGTTGGCATTAAACTGCGTGACCAAGTCGAAAAGTATAAATTAGGTTATTAAATACCTTTAGGCAGTACAATACTGGCAAATGGCATTAGGGTAAAAAAGTAACGAAAGCTGATTTTTTCCTCAGACAAAACTCATTAAATTTTCCTTTAGTGGGATTAGCGCGCAATCATTCTAGGGGTAGTGAATATGTTAAGTGATAAAGCGAGTGCGAATGTTGCTCTTTGTGCAATTATGTCGACGGGGGAATAATTAAGGTTATTTGATGTGCGATTGCTTCGTTCTTTGCCTTTGAGAAAATTTCAAAAATGATAAATTCGCAGAGATATTTGAAGTGTTTCTTGTATTTGAATTTCTCCCTGATTGTACACACGACCTGAGCGTTCAGAATTTATTCCAGTTCGGCGCGACAGGTTCTTATTACCGGTTATTGAAGACATTGTTACATATTTATGATGTATGTATGTTTGTATACGATTTTTTTTATCGCTGATTAGAATATAACGCCTGCTGATTTAACATTTCAAATTAATAACAGTACGCTGCATTTTTTAACTTTTAGAACGATGTTTTATTAAAATAAGGTGAACTTAATTGTAGGTACTTTCTATGTGAGGATGGCAAAACTAAAAGGAAAGAAGTAAAATTTCCGTTAAAAATTTATAGATTTTAATCATACTATGATACCATAGTATGAAAAAAACAAATATGTAAAACAGAAAAATTTAACAACAAATTATTTTTTCTCTATCTGACGCTAATTTAACTTTTTTATTTTCTTCACAGGTTGGTTAAAATTTATATTCCTTGATTTTCGCCTCACAAGTGCCGTCTCTCTTTAGTATAAAACAGTAGTCAGCCATCATGTTAGCATTCCACCTTCCCTGAGACCTCTTTTCCATGTCTTTGATGTCTGGATGGAAACGTTCTCCTTGCTCTTCGCTAACGTCTCCGAGGTTCTCAGGAAAAAAAATCGATGTGAATGTAGAAAATGAAGCTTTTACATTTATGTTACAGCCTAATTTCCTGAAATTCTGCAACATTGTTTTAACCTTGGATTTGTACTTTAGATCTTTCTTGTTGCCTAAAAAAAATGCCACAACTTCTATAAATGAACCCCAATCCTTTCTTTGTACTGGATTCATTGTACGTTCAAACGCACTGTCTTTCATTAAATTTCTGATCTGCGGCCCCACGAAGATCCCTTCTTTAAGTTTTACAGAGAATACTTTCGGAAACTTTGTTACGAAGTACTGGAAGCCCTTTCCCGCAAAAACGGATGCAAATTACGTTTTATGGAATAAAGTACATACTTAGCAAAAAAAAACGTACGTGATAGAAACAAACTAATACTAAATCTGAAATTAGCACAAAAAATAGTTTAGAATCACCTAAAATTATATCAAATTTCATATGACATTGTGTAATTTTTAATATTTAAATACGTTTAAAAAAGTTAAGGTTCTTTATTAACAAATGATAACATCCCATATGAATGAGAGAAACATACAATATTTTAAAAAATGAGTTTGAAACCGTGTTGTCACCACGGTTACATAAATAGTTGCAGTACAGCTTCTAAAAGATTATTGAAGGTAAGTTAATCACCGCCATTTTACCGCCGTACTAAGGATATTAATTGATTTTTAAAATAAATAAAAATTCCTCGCTAATAATATTACAAATTGTCACGTGGCCATCGTTGAGTCAAGATTAGAAAAGAAGATCGTTCGTAATTATTTTGTTTTTGTTTGGGTATTAGGTTTATCTCACTGTTATTATTCATATTTTGATAATTCCGCACTGATCAAAGCTTTAATTGTAACGGCCGCTGTGCAATGTGGGGTGGGTGGGATGAACTTTGCACGGCAGGTGCTGGTCGTATTTATGAAGCGCATAGCAGTGGGGAGGCCAAAGGTAATTTGCAAACTGTCCTACACCGGCTAAATAACACTAACGAATGTTTCCATTTCATTTTCATTTATAATGCATCGTTATAAATATCTCTGGGACGATGCAGTATGTTCTATATATTTCATATTTTTACTGATATGTTAAAATCAAAGAATTATTATTATGCCCCTAAATTTTTTAATACTTATACTCTCCCTATTGCACTGCAAAATATAAAAGTTTAATTGAACTTTACTGTAAAAATTTATGCATTTAATATAACTCATCTTGGCTCTTCTACCCAAATTGCTGGACTTTTATATTATATTTTTATTTATTTTATCTTTACATTGTACTCGTAAACATACTCCCTAAATACCACAGACCAGTAAATTAATATACATGAAATATAGTGTACATATAGGATAGGGGTTCGAAACATTGGTTGCGGGATGAGGGATATTATACACACATTATTTGTGTAAACATAAATCCGACAGTTTATGACATATTTATGCAACAGTAAAAGTATGTACTCTTCGAAAATTAAATCTTTGTGTAAACAGGGATTAAATTTTCGTTCCAATCGAGTCATAGATATTTAAATAAAAGTCTCGGAGCTATTTGATTACGTAAGTGGTACCAAAGTGGATGACACCAAAATTAAAATATTGAAACAAGGAAATTTGCATTAGTTTATGTCTATATATTTGGTAGTCTGTTTTATGACCGTAATTTTTTTAATACGTCCTCTCACTATTGCAAAAGATATTGATTACTGTCAAGATTTTTGCATTTGATATACTTTAATATGGCTCTTCTGCACAAATTGCTTAACGTTTATATAATAATTTTGTTTAATCTATCTTTATATTGTAATAGTAAACAAACTCCCCAAATATACAAACTTGATCATACGTTTTAAGCATTCATTATTTACCATAATGTCATTATTCCATTATTTGAAAGAACCATCTACTTTGTTTTTACGGAATCTCAAATACCTTTGAGTAAGCAGATAGCAAATAATAATTTATGAATATATATTCATTTGAAAAGTGGTACATACAGGTTCGAAACTTTGTCGTCAAAAATAGTGTCGCTGTAGCATAGTTGGATAATGCACCTACCCCAGTTTGGATAGAGATCCAAGTTCGAATCCCGGTAGCGCAACAACAATATTTTTCGATAAAATTGATTTTATATGTTTATATTTCTAATTAATTCATTTAATTACTATTACGATAATTTAATCGTAGGTATAGGACTCCATAAATCTGGAATATAAAAAAAAATGAGCGGTGGATTCGCAGGATAAAACGCAATAATGTTTGTGATGTATTTTTAATTCGTCTTTTACGATTAATCTGCATTCTATGAAGCTGTGACATTAATTACATATATTATTCGTATGTAATGCGCAATTTTAATATTCTCTGTATTTCAATATGCGCAAAGCCCTTATTGACATTGTAAGTAAGCATTTTTCCTCTACATTTTCACTGCCTGATGACCTTTTTTTTAACGAGCTATCGTGTATGCAGCTCTGCCATGTATAATACGTACAAGTGCGCTTTATTGCGCCTATTATTCCGGCTCACTGTGTTCTGACAAGGAAAATGTATTTTTACAAAGCCCCCGCAATCTACTCGCCACAACTGTGTAGCCCGCATTAAACAATGCAGTACGAATTACGATTTGTCGGGGGTCGTTTCATTTTTAAACAATGCCCAATCGATCTGTGGCAACACAATCATAAATGAATTGTTCCATTTGCGAAATTATTCGCGATGCCAATGTTCTTATTGTTTGTATTTTAACTCACCCAGTAGAATTTATCACGAAAACTGCGTTTGATTTTTTTTCCTCGCTTTTACTTTTTATCTTTATTTAAAAATTCTGTATGTGTGGAATCTGAAGGCAAGAGAGAAAATACGGATGCCTTATAGATTTTGGGGTACTGGAAATATATCATGAACACAAACAACTATTCTACAGGAACTACACATCAATGATAGATAATACTCAACTATTTGTTTAAGGTGTGTTTTCAAAAATAATGAATATTTTCGCGTTTTTTTACAAAAATGTGGGTTTTTATTATTCATTTATATCAGAAGTCACTAGATATGACTTTTTAAAACTTATAAACTGAATGTTATTTGACATGATTAAGAAAATACAAGCATTATAAGAAAGAGCGCGACCATTAAATTTATTTTCAGCGTGCCACTAAATTGCCTTAATATAGAAAATTCTTGCATGTACGAAGTATATTTTCTTATAATATTGAAGCCAAGATTACGGTGACAAATCTGCATTGAACCAAATTAGCAAAATTCGAAAATTGATTATATGTACTTATGATCAATTTTCGACGTTTTTAAAACACTTCGTGTTAATTAAAACAAATTATTTTAAATAATATATTATATTTACTTACATGCTTTGAGGCTTCAGCTACTATTTAAAATTAAGTATTATATCAAAAATACAATAAATTCTTACTAAATAATATTTATATCGATCCTATTTATGTGTTTTTTTTTTTAAATTTCAAATCCCCGATTAACATAGAATATATTTTATTGGAGGCTCCTCCAGAACATTAAATCTTTGTAGACACCGGTGAGGAAAAAATATGTATGAAAATATATATTCCGTGCAGGAGTGGTATGATACATGTGTCTAAAACGTATTTCATGAAGGGGTGGTAGAAAAAAACACTGTATGCAAGAGTGATACGGTACGTGTCTGAAATGGGTAACGCGTTTTTTATTTGAATTCTCTTTTCTAATAAACAGATAATTATGCATTTATTATTTTGTTTCTTGCATTACAAAATTTGTTTTGTTTCAGTCTAAGCCTAATCGACCGTCGTATGGCGAGTCGTCAAAATCCGTCTTTATCGCTTGATTTTGTTTTCGAGCATGCTTTTAATTTTATGAATTTATTTTTTAGGGCATGTTAGTAATTTATGCTATGTTCTTTGTACTGCTGAATGAGCTGAACACTCCAAGCATAGGAAAGTTAAATTGTGCGTATGGTTTAAGTCAGTTCTATGTTAGAGCTCGGTCAAGTATCCACATTGAGATTGTTGTAAATTTTGATTGAACATTAATTTAATTTTAAATATTCTCTATTTATTTAAAAATATGTTTTATGTTGTGATTGTGTTTTACAACAATTTAAATCTATTTGTTTTGCTTAAGTTTTTCGAATATTGAAAAATGGAACTATTATCTTTGTGATTTCATTTTTCATGACATCCATTGCTTAGCATCACCGGTAGCTTATTGTCAGTATTTTCATGTCGCTTAAATGTGTCGGTACTTAATGTTTTGTTTTTTTACCAAACCTGACAACATTGCGGGCTCGATCCATCAACCTCTCGCTTAACACCGGAAACCGCCGGCCAATTACATGATGGATGTGATTGATATATGTGAATAAACCAAAAAAGTGTCCCCCTCCCATCACGCACATAAATCACTTTTTTTTTAAAACGACGACAAATTTAGAGAATAAAGTATCGGTATTGGTCTGGCCTGGCATATTGCCTACATTGCTTGGGCTATAAATCTTTAAATATAAGATTTAGACGTACATTTAAGCTTTTATATTCAAAATTGCGATATGACTTTATCAATAAATGTAAAAACTAGTTGAAACAAAAATTAATTCAACATCGTGTAATTTTTTTCACATACATTCTACAAAATTGCTTGAAAAAAAATACACTGTTTTCATATGTAAAACTCAGATATTAACTATTCCTTTATTTGTTTATTATACATATCGATACCTTAATCTGCAAAGCAGCTTATTCCATTTTTCTAAAATGTTCAGAAGTAACAAAAAACTGTTTAATTTTGTAATTAAACGGATTACAAAAATTCCAAAACACGCTTTGGTAGATTGTTTGTGCAGAAATAGAATGGCTGAGAAATTTGTTTATTTTGATTTATCCAGTACTTAAAGGAAATATTTGAAGTTTTTCTGAATTTCTTTACCAAAATTGTAAAATATTATTGGGAGTTAGCTGATTTTCCATGATAATGTAATGTAACCATTACGATTTCCGTAGACGTCCTCTATTTCTGGTGCCATCAACACTTGTGTCAGGTAAATAATAGCATCGAAAACGGTTTTTTGGATCATGGGTGGAGTTAGCTGCTTTGCAAATTAAGGTATCGACATGTATATGTTACTTCCCTTTTGTCTGATATACACCTCAGCGTCAAGTGTTTGTCCTGAGCCAACCCACTCCACCCGGAGACAGGAACACTGAGCGCCTTCAGATCTCTCCTCGCACTGTCTCCTTTTTAATCTGCTAAGAGACTGCGGTTTATTTGGGCACAATACGTTTCGTATTCATGCACTCTATGTTTTCCTTATCTCGTTCTTATCCTACTCTTATCCTTTACGATTTTATTAACTAACTAAATCAGGATTTTGATAATCTTTTATTTCTAAATTATTGTAAATAAACCACTGACCCGACCGATTATCTCTCACCGGCGTTTGTGAAGAGTCCACGTCTCAGGAATATATAGGGTTATTCAAAATGATGGATTAAATTTCGTAACTCTATATTTCAAACTGCGAACGAGTGACAAATATGAAGTAAATTACATTTAATAATACTTACAATAAAGTTTGCAAATACAGCTTATAAATGTTCAATGTGACCCCCTTTGGCTGCACGGCAAACATCTAATCGGTAGCTGAATTCGTTCCACACCCGATGAAGCATGTCTTGTGTTATTGAGTTCACCGCAGCTGTGATACGGTTCCGCAGGTCGGCCAGAGTTGTTGGTAGAGGTGGTACATAAACTGCTTATTTTACGAACTCCCACAAGAAAAAGTCACAGGGCTCAGTTTTACCTTATGCTGCATAGTAGCCATAGTACTCACAACTGAAATGACTGCTTGGCGGCGCGAGTATTCTAGCGGTCGTTTGCACAGCTATGGGCAATCTAGCGGTGGGATTCTAAACTTTCGTACCTCCTCTATCAATGGCTATATAGATCATTCACACGCAGCGTATAATTCAGAAAATATAGCAATATAAAATTGAGTCCATCATTATGAATTACCTTGTACATTTGTTAAATATACGAAAATATGCTGACATAGTCTAAGTTCAGCGCCATATCTCCCGTGAGATATATATGTTTGTGTCATAAAGCTAATTTGTCTTTTTGTGTTTCATAGGAAGACGGGCCCGCGAGAGCTGCGCTGCACCCCCGACTGGAGCGAGGCAGCCCTCAGCGGAGACCATCTCTGGACCCCCACTTCCGTTTCCGGGGACTGCTGCTATGTCGGGGATCAAGACTGCACGGTGAGGAACACACATTATGTATGACACTATTTACTCAAATATTTTGTTTTCTTTCTGTTGGTATCCCGCTCTAAGCATGATTAACAGCACTTATTCATCGTGTTATTATGCCTTATAATTTAGTCATGTGCTTTGGACTTAAAAATAATAATATAATAAATAATAAAAATAATAAATAATAATATATATATATATGATAAAATGGAGAAAGAACAAAAAATTGTAATATCGACAATTTCTTACAAGGGTGCGTGTATACTGATGAATTTCTGCCCTTGCTTCTTCTCTCGGAGATTTTGCGGTAATGGTTGGTATTCATTACTTAGTTATTCTGCTTCGCGTACAAAATATAATACCTATATGTACTTAAATGATGCTCATTCCGCGCTCGAGACAGTTAAGATAAAAGTTTAATTCGTGTAGATGCCCCTTATATTAGTCTCTTACATCATATAACGTACTCATTGAAATAATTCAAGTATCAAAAATATATTTTGTTACGTAGGTATCTACTTGACAATATATTTTTCATTGCATGTAAATGTTAAAAAATGCCACCTAATTGATCTTTTAATTATAGAATGCCCTCAAATTATTCTTAAATGTTGATGTAGCAATAAAGTCTATCAAATATACTTGCTTAAGATTTGAAAAAATGTATAATTTTTCAGTTGATTCTGAAAATGTATAAATACCGACATTTTAGAAAAATCCTCATTCTCACGAGGGTTTTTCAATAATTATTTGTGAAAATTAGTACTACATATTCGTATAGTATAACTAAGTCCCGAGAGTCGATTTGTTTTATTCATTCATGGTTTATTTTATGTACGAGTAGGTACATTAAAATATGCTATTACGCATTTTTATTTTCAATTTATCAGTAATAAAATAAAAACTAAACATATTGTACCTATGTACTGTATTTCAGTATAATATTAATTTACAATTCTGATTTTTAAAAAAAAAAGTGCACACAACGCGAAATGAGGAAATAAATAATATTCAAGTTATCTTATTTTCTGTGACTGATGTTATTAAAAGTTTTGTTGTCTTGTCCTGATCGAAAATTTCCGACGGTTAAAGTACAAATTTTTTGTGGAGTTCTTAATTACACGCATTATAATTGCCGGGATTAATAATCTGCATTCGCATCCACCTACTATTTAATTTTTGAATTAGTCATTGTTTAATACTTTCAATTTAGTTATAGGAAATTAGCACTTTCCTAATTAATGTAATGCTCATACTTAAAAAAAATTACCTAATGTATTTTAAAAAATAAAAATGGTAGGTAATCTCAATAAAAACTCATTCGCCCGATTCAATTAGATATGTCGCTAAGTAATATTAATAATCGCTAATTTTCTTAGTGTATTGCCACTGGATAGCAAGTAATTCATCGCCTATTCCTGAATATCAATTTTAAATGGTTCAGCAGTTGAATTTTGGCAAAATTCGAGAAATATCGGAATTATCATAACTTCTAGAACATTCCAGATATTTATCATTATTTTTAATACAGAATGCTCGCACACTCCTTTCAATTGTTTCAATTTCAAATTGTTTTTCGTAAAGTAATAAATGAACACAGCGGTGTTATCATATTTTCTTTTTTTTCAAATGTATAGTTGTGTTTTTAATACCCACAAACCATCATAGTTTTTAGTAGTTTGTGGTAATTCTCGACGAGAAATTTTAAATTTGTTTTCTTCGTATCCATTCAAGAGCACAAAAATAATGACAATAACAACTTGGTCGAGCCGGCTCTGACTACCACCAACGTAGCGACCGAAAGCGCTGGCACGTCGCGGGGGGGAGGCGACATGGTACCGGCGATATAAATCACACACTGCTATTGTTATGAGATGAGTGATTTATGCTAAATTTCCATGCCATAAATAAATGTGTACATAAAATATGGTCCAGACCAATATCATTATTTGACTGTTCCGCCACATCTTCGATAAGGCTGAAACAATGATATTTTATTTCAACAATATTTCCCTCTCTCCAAAATCTACATTAGTATGGCGATGTGAGCCACTTCGAACAAAAAATGTATAAAATAAAATAGTGTAATATAAAATAAACATCACAGTAATATTAAAAATGAAAACATTATATGTATAATGAAAATAAAAATAAATAATATAATAGGAATGGATTTTTTTGGACTTACCAGTACACCGTATTCCCGTAGGCATTGGCAGAGCATTTGTCTATCTTACCAACCCTAGAGAACATATTTCCTAAATACACGTTATTTGCTATTGTATGACATTTAATCATATTTTCATTTCTATCGAACCATTAATTTAGATTTTCCAATACAACACTAATATTATAAAATTTTGTAGACTTTCAATTGAAAAAAAAAGGTTAACTTAAATCATTTTGACATATTCAATCAGCTACGGGAGTGAAATTATATATTCCGAAAAATGTGTAATGCGTGCACAACATATTAATATTTATACAATACCTACTGGTAAAAATGCGCTAAGAAATGAAATATTTTGTTAAGAAAATAAAAATCACTGAGTTTTATTTTTAATCGTGTTTCTTCTTTAGTGTAACATAAAACTCTTTGCCGTAATACATATTTACTACTGTAAATGTGAAAAATTATTGCAACACAAAATAAAGTTGTTTGCTTTCGCTAAATTGATGTAGTATGTCATTTACTATTTTTACATTGATAAATTTAAAAATGTATAAATCTTTCTCTTACCGATCACCGATACCAATACGTGAGCAGAATGTGAGAGTTTTTATTGTTATTATTCTTAGATTGTACCAAACCGACCGAAAAAATGAAGAGGCCGTTAGTGGTAAAATATTCCGTTTACTCATCTCATCATCTTTTGGTTCCAATTTTTTAAGATAACTTTTATCGATATTGTTATTGCATTGGATTTGAGCTTCACTACGCACTATGGGTTTTTTCGGGCCCCGAGGAAAAGCGATTTTGCGGTACACCTAAACCAATTTTGGGGTCTCACCTGCTCTCGCGATCGGCTATTACATATAATATATACATACATTTTCCCGCTGTATCAGCTTTAAATATTCATGAGTATTTCATTTTATTATTACATCAAAATATCGTTATGCATCCTCAGTTGTAGGAAAAATCTCTGTGAAGATTATTACTAGAAATTTCCCCGAGGTTCTTAATGGTAAACTGCTACATACTTTAGTTCTTATATTCAGAATGGGAGATTACTTTTTACAACTTTGTAACAGTGTTACTGTCTTCTTCACACAAAAAATAGATAATTTATATATGTCAAAGGCTGTAAAGCTGGCTTGATTGTATTTTTCCATGCTTATTGGGATTAGGGGTATGCTATAAAGTGCCTAACAGTAAGCTCTATTTCCGAGTGCCCACGTAGTGAGCCCCGGGCATAACTAATAGATGGAGAGCTTCGACATCTCATAACGAGAGGTTACCCGATAAGGGATGAATATCCTCGGCCAACAGAATACTTGACAGAAGATGGGCGTTGACAAATATTTTTTCGTTACGATCCATAAAAGAAGCCTCAAAAACCGAATACAACATTCAATAAAATCTCTAAAATAATTACGATCGTGAGCATGGAAAACCCTGCTCGGAGCGACTAGTCAAGTACTGCAGCGATGTGCTTGGCTAACCCAATACTGGGTCTAAGGAGCACAGTGGATGGTATCAGTGTTCCCCTGGGATATAATAAAAAGAATAAGGCCTATCTGAGAATGATATAAAAGAACAACTCCAAATTTAAAGATTACAGAAATTGCCGGAATGAAGGAAAGATGATATAAGTATAAAAAAAAAGTGGGTATATCGCCTTGTTGAGTGCAGGAGAGTATTTTCCACTGGAAGGTAAATAATATTAGGAGCAAGTTTAAGTCTTACACCTCAGTGAGCGGGAGAGTGACGGGAGTGGTACATTTCTCTGGCTTAACCATGCACAGTGAAGCAGATCTTGCTCTTCTGGGGAATGAAACTGTCAATCAGCCGCATTGAACGAGGTGGAAATTCATTTTGAAGGCACTCGTCGGGCTCACGATGATGACGAATGCAGCCTATTAATTTCGAACGTTACACAATATTTAAAAATATATTTTCTTTTCTACTTTATCTGAATTCTTTATTCGCAAACTGGTCACATTCACTTGAAACGTCAATAGTAATAGTATCGAGAAAATCAATTATTACACATTGGCTAAAGTAAGACAAAGACAAGGAAATCGGTACGGCATCGAAACGTGAACTGATCACAGACTTACCCGAGTCTGGTGATAGTGGAAGTAAATTGGGACTGTCCTTAAGTCGGTGGGTCGAATTCTCAATTAAATTATATTGCCATTAGCAAATTTTGGTTCTTGGAGGTTCGTAAGATTTCAATCACCCTAATCAATTGTAAATTTCTTCACTGGTATCATTTCATTTTAACGGGAATATTAAGTATTCATTTTATTTACGTGTTCTTTTGTTTTCTGTATTTTTTATTATAATATATATATACTCGTAGTACGTAAGCGTTGGCTTACGGATTTGAAAATCAATAGGCTCCCGTTCTTTAGGGTTATAGGTTATAGGTAGTCCCCGAAAATAGAGTTATCACTGGCTAACTGATTATAACTATTGAACTTTTCGAATATATCATCCGGATTTAATATTGTATATAATTCACGTTGAATTAAATTTGGTAGAAATTGACATATTTAGTCGGTTATTTATATCAAGAGCCTTAAATCGCACTTATAAATGTACCGAGATTGCAAAAATTTATACAGTTTTATGATTTATCACATTTATGTGAATAAAAAGGAGGGAATGAAATAATTCGGGAGAAATCTGCCATCAAAATATACTTTTTAATTATTATCATCGTCATCTTTAATGTATGTCCAGGTCTATTCACTGTTAAATAAAATTCACAACCACTGAAGGTCAACAATCCTATATTATGTGATACACACCTAACTGTTTCTTGCTGCCCCTTATATGGCATCAATACATTAAGTCAGAAGATGATCGCTGTTATTTGTCGCACTTTTATTTCGTTTCTTCGGTTAAGGTGTCAATCTTTTTACATAATTTTATATTATTATTATCGCGTTAATTAGGTATTCGACTGAGTAAATATATCTCCTACTTTGATTCCTCACAAATGTCTTCATTTTGGATCCTCTTCAGCAAGGATACTCCGAGCATAGTTAAAAAAATAGTGTTATGGAGAACACATTCTTATTGTGAAGGTGTATTTATTCAGAACAATAGATCTGTAATATTTTAAATACTAATTAAATACATTAATTAGAAAGATATACATACAAAATCAATTTTAAAGAAATATATTGTTGTTGCTACCGGGATTTGAACCTGGATATCTTTCCAATCCATGGAAAATTTATTATCCAACTATGCTACAGCGGAACGATAGATGTATTCATTTGAAAAGTGTAACATATGGGTTCGAAAATTTGTCCTCAAAAGTACTGTCTGCTGTAGCATAGTTGTATGATGTACCTACCCCGGATTGGTAGAAGATCCACATTCGAATCCCGGTAACAACAATAATATTTTTCGATAAAATTGATTTTATATGTATATCTTTCTAATTAATACATTTAATTAGTATTTAAAAAAATTGTATTTTTTTTATTTATGAATTTGTACAAATATTGGTACAGAAATATCAATAAAATTATTCTCTGTTGTAGTATTTCACACTTTTTGGTCGTCGTCTAGTAAACCCGATGCCTGTAACATCCCTTTAAATATTCACTGTAATAAATACGATTCCAGAACAGATGATAGGTTATGTTTTATGCTAAAAATATTTGATTGTATTATTAAAGGGTATATACTACGATACACACACATTGCAATATGTTATATGAATACTTTTAGTGTTTACAATTAAGTTAAACAGATTCAACTTGCAGGATGGTGATCGAATCTCAACTTGTCAATTTTCCGATAAGTGCATTATATCGAGATCGAATCGATCGATCGATTGGGAATCTATTGATGTTTAATTTCTGTTATAATAATATGTGAATATATTGTTTTTGTTAACTTATGATAGAATTTTCTGTTTGTTTTTCATCAAATGTGTGTTTTCGTTCGATTATGTAGTACGTTTTCCAATTCCGTGTTTCTGTTGTAGGTACTAATTAAATATATATTCTGTCTCAAATTGCTTGTATTTCCGTCGGCATAAAAGATATTGTATATCGAAATAATGTTATTTTCAACCCTCCTGAAAGATGAAAGCATAATAATTATCTTCGTACTGGTTACTTCGGTTCCGGTTCGGGGAAAAGTGTCTTGTGAAACATGTTTTTCCTTACATTTCATGTATTTGGTTTTTAAATGGCATTGCCTCATATTTTACTAAGTTTTCTCACATAATTCCTCTCATTACAGGATAATGTTTTTGTTGAATTATAATTATTATATGTTTTTATATCTGCGTTTACAACATGCTATAATATGTTCGTGGGTGGAAGAGGATGCATGGATCAGATATTTTCTCTACGAGTGATGGCGGAAAAGTTTTTGGCGAAAAACCAAAAACTATTTTGTACCTTCGTAGATCTTCAAAAGGCATATGATAGAGTTATAAGAGAAAGGTTATGGAATGTACTCTCTGATTACGGGGTGAATAATAAACTTATACACGCAATCGCATCCCTATATGAAGGAAGTTCTGCGTGTGTAAGAATCAATGGAACATTCACACTTTGGTTTGACATTACAAAGAGTGTTAAACACGGTTGTGTAATGTCTCCATGGCTGTAAATTGATAACTGTGTGAAAGAACTGGAATGTATGAATGTAGGAGCAAAATGGGCGATTTGATTGTATGCTGTTTATTGTACGCCGATGATGCGGTACTAATGGCGAATAATGAACAAGAACTAAAGAGTCTAGTTAATATAATGTACGATGTATGCAACGAAAGCGACCTCATGATAAATGTTAACAAGTCGAAAGTGATGGTATTCGAGAAGGAGGAAATCAAGACACCGTGCAAAATACTTGTAGGTAACGTTTGGAACAAGTAGTTGAGTTTGTAAATTTAGGAAGTATGTTCGATAGAAACGGTAAGGTTGAGAATGATATCGAAAGGAAGATGACTGCAGGGAATAAAGTGAACGGCGCTTTGAATGGAATTATATCTAGCGGAGATTTGACAACCGAGGCAAGACTAGCGGTGTACAATGGAGTCCTGGTACCGACACTGATGTATGGAAGTGAGGCCTGGAGCTGACAGAAGAGGAACGAAAGTAGACTGAATGCATGTAGTAGAGTGGAAATGAGATCACTTAGGCGTATATGTGGCAAATCTATTTATGACAGAGTAAAGAATGAAGAAATAAGGAAAGAATGTAAAGCTGATGTAAGTATAATGAGTAAGATTAAGAAAGGGTCACTTAGGTGGTTTGGTCACATGGAATGGATGAATGAGGAGAGAATGGTAAGAAATATATATGACGCAAGTGTTGATGGCACCAGAAATGGAGGACCAGGTAAACCAGATAATGGAGGATTGTTCTGTTCGAAGCCTCAACAATTGGCGAGCTTGTATGAGAAGATGTATGAAAGCGGATGAGGTGAGAATTGTGTGTTAGAACAGAGGAGTGTGGCGCTCTATCCTCTCTACCTACCTCCGCGGGGAAACGGCGTGATGGCAAGTAAGTAAGTAAGTAATAAACAGACAGTATCAAAAAATCTATCTATTGGTATTTATAGATACGCAATCAAAGAATAAACTAACTAAACAGTTTTCTTTTTAAACATATCATAGATATCTCATAGAGACGAAGCTATTTTTTTAAATATTTAATGGAAAATATATGGAAGTACAGGTAATTACAGGGCTCACAACCTGTGGCTTAAGTGATCACTATATATAAATATAACGTTCACCATTCTCACCCATCAATATCCATATTTATCAAATTTTTGAAAGTTGTTAATATGTTAATATGTGGACTCACTACA
This sequence comes from Eubasilissa splendida, assembly GCA_031772225.1. Classification (NCBI taxonomy): domain Eukaryota; kingdom Metazoa; phylum Arthropoda; class Insecta; order Trichoptera; family Phryganeidae; genus Eubasilissa; species Eubasilissa splendida. The sequence continues at coordinate 22,421,960 of CM062847.1, forward strand.
CCATCACCATCTATGGACTAAATTTGATAATTCATTTTCCTGAAACAGCATATACTATTTATATTTATATATTATTTTTTGAAATTATTATTAGTAATTGTGTGTTCTTGGATATATTCAAATATTTGTAGTTTTCTTCTTGTGCAGAGTCATGTGTTTGTTTGTAGGTATCTGGTTTTGGGTTTGGGCAGACTTTTGTGTTTGAATAATACCTGTATTGGTAGTTTTTTCTAAACATTTTAGGCAAACATATTAATTGTCACACTGTACTTAATTTTAATTATTTTTGTCTTATATTTTATTACTTAAAATCTTAAGGATGTGATCTTATTAGGGCTTGTCAATTATTATTCTCAGCCGCCTTGACAATTTGCACCGTACCCTCGGTTAAGTGCCACCCAATGTATATATTAGCTGTTATATATAAATGTTATTAATACACGTATATATGTATGTAGTTTAGTGATGAGCTCAAAATCACGAACCGTGAGTCAATCACAGATATATTTAAGTCACACTCACTATCAGTGATTGAATATCTGGGAATATCGTGATTCGTGATAATTTTTTTTATCATTTATATTTAGTCGTGAACCGTGATTCGACGCATGTGCATATGAATCGAAAGTATTCATGAAAAAATGACATTATAATTCGTTATAAGCGCCATCTAGTAGTTTCTGCCAAAACGTTGAAGCATTTGACCAGAAATACTGAGAATTTGACCCGAAAGATTTTCATTCTCTTCATGATGATATTAAATTAGATATATATTAGTTATACATGCTAGAATATGTTTTTTACGCAAATGAAGTATGAATAATATAAGTATATACGCTTAAAATTATGTTTTTACAACTTATTTCGTGTATTGTGATATCGTGCGGCGCACGCGTATTAGTAATGAAACTGTGATCACAGTCACAGTTTTCAATCATTGATATTATCGAATATCAATCACAATCACACCAGTGAGTCAAAAGTTACATTTTTTCTCATAACTAATGTAGTTACTTTCATTTTTATTACTAATCACTGAAGATAAGTCCTCTACTTCTGTTTTCTCGCCCCTAACATTTCGTTTGTAATACAATTCAACCCACCTTTGCGACTTTTTTTAAGCATGCTACAACCAACTTCACATTTACTGCTAATTTTTTAAGTAATTAATTTGTTTATAAGGTTAAATTTGAAATGCTATTGTCTATAACAGTAAGTCTTGAAGAATACCTACACATACATATAAATATTATGTAAGAAAAAATAAAATAAGTATATAATTTATAATACCATAATGTGTTGTTCGTGGATCATTAGGAAAAATAGTGAAATATTATATTTTTTTTATTTTGAAAATATATATTTTTTTTATATATTCTTAAACATCAAAACACTTTACCATCGATGTTCCAGTGGATTTCCGATGCCGTTTCTGATGACACTTTAATTCGTTCACTACAGGGGTCAACCACATTGGTAAGAGGCACAATTATCCAATACTTCTATAACTACTTGATTAATCGACATAATATTTGACAACTGTTTATAAAACGGGTGTAGCAGGCGCAATATAAGTTTAATATATATCTAAAGGTATTTTTTTAGAGGTTTGTTTTTCGAACTGGCAACATTTTTTCCAGTGACAGCCAATTTGACATCTGACAAGTGATTTGTGGTCAGTTTGGTTTGCCATTTCGCCATGAATAGACTTACGCCAGAACAACGCTTGCAAATTGTGCAAATTTATCTCGAATATCGTGGTTCAGTTCGCGAAACTTACCGTGCGCTACATCCATTTTACGGTCGACATAATCGTCTATCCGAGAAAGTAATTCGAATAAGCATACTCACTCACGTACACATATTCTAATTGATAATACGCATCCGTAGAGACGTCATACAGTGCGCACCGTAGAAGCTGTTGCTGCAGCGGAGCGTAGTATTGACGAGGACCCGAATGAGTCGATTTGCCATCGTGTACAGCAATCGAAGCTGTGTCCATCGACTTTATGGAAGATTTTTCGGAAATATCTTGGTCTTACAACTCGTGCAAGAATTGCACCCGCGAGACCATCATTGAACGAAACATTCGATGAGCGCATATTTTCGCGTAATGGACCTGTGAATTCGCCTCTAAGATCGTGTGATTTATTTGATTATTTTCTGTGGGGATATGTGAAGTCGCTAGTCTACGCCGATAAACCAGAGACGATAGACGACTTGGAAGCTAACATTCGTACCGTTCCTAGCGCAGCTGTTCCAAAAAGTGGTCGAAAATTGGACTTCCAAATTGCGCTTTATTCGAGCTAGCCGCGGCGCCCATATCCGCAAAATCATATTTAAACACTAATGCCGCATAAAATTATCTTTCCAATAAAGCCAATACCATGGCCATTACCACAATTTTTATGGGTTTTATTTCATTTTAAAGTTGTATATCTCTAAAAAACACCCTATACAACCGATATTTATACATCCGTTTGCGAACATTTCAAATGATTGGTATTATATTGTAAATCCATATCCGCCCTTCTACAACTGTCTCGGGGCAAATCTTGTGGTTTCTATATGTCTGCACGATTAATTCGCGGATGAGTATTTGGATTTACCAACTATCCTCATATGCCTGTCCATGGAAAAAATCGTACATGCATGTTAATTTTATCATCTTATAACCGAATCCAAGTTTTCAGTTACGTATGTCTATAAATAATATAACCACACTACATATACAGATGTACAGGAGGGCTTGTCCCTTGTTGCGAATGAATTATTCATGATTATGGAAAACGCCTCCACCACGCGTACCGAGTTACGGAACCTCACCTTGTTACGGATGATTGACTAGTTTCGAAACTAAATAATATAATAAGTATTTTTTAGGAGAACACATTCTTATTGTGAAGTTGTAATTATTCAGAACATAGGTCTGTGATATTTTAAATATGAATTAAATATATTAATTATAAAGATATACATATAAAATCAATTTTATCGAAAAATATTGTTGTTGCGCCACCGGGATTCGAACCTGGATCTCTTTCCTAATCGGGGAAGGTGCTTTATCCAACTAAGCTACAGCGACATTATTTTTAGCGACAATTTTCGACCATATATGTTACCTTTTTGATATTAATACATTTAATCGTTCCATCATTTGACAGAGCCATCTACCTTATTTTTACAGAATCTCAAATACCTTTGAGTAAACTGATAGCAGACGCCAGAATTATCAATTCATTTTTATTAAATTTTGGACACATTGATACAACTTTATTATTTAGGAGAACACATTCTTATTGTGAAGTTGTAATTATGCTTTAATAATTATAATTTATAATTTTTTTATGATTAAAAATCTAAATTTATCGTAAAATTTATAACTTTATCAAAGAATGCCCATGCTATTTTTAAATTTATTAAATTTATGGAATCAATCTATATTTATGCTCATTTACAAGTTAAAATAATGTATAAGTAGGTAAAAATATTATTTTTCAAATACTTTTATTGGGGGCGTATCTTAAAATAAAGCATTTTTAAACATAACCTTCGAATGTAAACAATTATTGTATTTGTTTTAAAGAGAACACATTATTATTTGTGAAGCTGTAATTTTTTCAGAACACAGTTCTGTGATATTTTAATACATATTAAATGTATCAATTAGAAAGATATGCATACCGATAAACTCAATTTATCGAAAAAATATTTTAGCTGCCACCGGGATTTGAACAAGGATCTCTTCCTATCCGGAAGAGATTATACTTCCCCGGAATTGATTTCGATTTCGAATTGATGCATTTAGTTTTTATTAAATTATTGTATTAATTTTTTTTTTTGGGTGGGTTGCATATTCGCATATTTTTTGGTAATAAATAACCTTTGGGCACCTACCTACCCACCTTTCCGAATATATTTTGATTTATAAACATCATTTCATCATTTATAGTGGATACTTAGTTCTCTTTTACCCGTCCAAAGACGGTCGTGCTGCGTTATTCCTGATTTTTAAGCTGAAAAAGTTTTATTAGTATGCATTTAAAAGGTATTTTTTTAGAGACAGCGAGCTGTGCAAAGCATGAAAGAAAAGCCTATATGCAACACTGGACGCGGATCGGCAAAATAAGAAGAAAATGTTTAAGGCGTGACACTTAATAATAATTCAAATTTTCGCGTTTTTTTTTACGAAAAATAATTTTTATTATTCATTTATATCAGAAGTTATACTCCAGATTTTACTTTTTTTAAAACTATTACTTAGATAAAACCTTTATACTCATTTAAAACTAATAAACTGAAGGTTATTTGCCATAATTAAGACAATACAAGCATTATAAGAAAGATCGTGAAGATTTTCTGTGTGCCACAAAATTGCCTAAATATGGAAAATTCTTGCATTAACGAAATATATTTTCTTATAATCTTGAAGCCAGATTATGGAGACAAATCACGATTGAAACAAATTAACAAAATATTAAAAATTAATAGAGTGATAACCATTTAATTTACGGGTTTATCAATTTTTTACGTTTTTAAAATACTTTGTTTTAGTGAAAGCATACGTTTTAAAATAATATAGTGTATTTAATCACATGCTTTGAGGCTTCAGCTACTATTAAAAACTAAGTTTTATATTAAAAACACAATAATAAGTTTATAAATAATGTTTTCCACAGCATTCAGTCTACTTTCGTTCCTCTTCTGCCAGCTCCGGGGCTCACTTTCATACACCAGTGTCGGTACCAGGACTCCATTGTCCACCGCTAGTCTTGCTTCGGTTGACAAGTTCCCGTTAGATATAATTCCATTCAAAGCGCCGTTCACCTTATTCTCTGCATTTACCCTCTTTTCGATATCATTCTCAGCCTTTCCGTTTCTATCAAAGATACTTCCCAAATACACAAGCTTATCTAATTGTTCCAAACATTAATTACCTTCAAGTATTTTTCACGGTGTCTTGCTTTCCTCCTTCTCAAATACTATCACTTTTGACTTGTTGACATTCATAATAAGGTCGCTTTCCTTGTATACATCGTATATTCTACTCACTAGACTGGAATTATGTACATATAATATAATATACCTATTGTATTTAAAACGTATTAAAATTAACCGTCCTACAGCAGACTAGTGAATAAATAATCCCACGTGTCTTGGTGATATTTAGGTGTTGTTGTATTCCCTCGGTGATATGTTTGCGCAAAGTTTCCTCAGTTGTTGCGAGTGGTGAGAAACCCGCCGACTGACTAAATACATCAAAGAAAAACAGTGTCGCCGATGGGAATAAATTTTTGATTTTATGAGGTGTTTTGAAGTTTCTTGCCAAGAGTTAGATTATTTGGCAATGTTTGAGACTGTAATACATTTTCACTTCCAACGGTTGATTCAGAATAAACTTTTGGACCCGTATTCAAAGTCTATGATGTCTCATACACGGTTCGCGCCTTGACGACGGAAACCACTTAAAGAAAAATTCGTGTATTCAAAAATGTCTGATCCGGGTAAAAAGTAACGTCGTTTAATCTAGCTATATTTTTTTAAGAGCTTAATTTTACGAATTCTCGTGTTTGGTGTCGGAAATATTATACTTCGGCGAAAAGCTTGCCGTGTACGTATCCCGTCATTCCAAGACTTGGATCTGATGTCGAGCATGATCTGAATTCATTTTATAAGTAGATCGGTGCACAATTCTCCGTACTAGAAATACTACTCGTATCCGTTTTTGTTATTGAAACCTAATATTCATATTTTTAATAATAAACAATTTATATTCACTTATGTTACAATATCTTCAAATCGGATTTGTTTGGTAACATTTGAATTTTTTATTTAATTAATTAACGCTCATATGGGACGTTCATGTACACTATTAAGGAGAACACATTCTTATATGTCTGTGACCTATGTTCGGAATAATTACAATTTCACAAAGAGAATGTGTTCTCCTTAATAATATAAATTGTATCAATGTGTCCAAAATTTAATAAAAATGAATTGATAATTCTGGTGTCTGCAGTCATTTACTCAAAGGTATTTGAGATTCCGTAAAAACAATGTATATGTCTTTCAAATAATGGAACGACAAATGTATTAATTTGAAAAAGTGTAACATATAGGTTCGAAAATTTGTCATGAAAAATACTGGCGCTATAACACAATTGGTAGTGTACTTCCCCGGATTGTAAATAGAGATCTGAGTTCGAATCCCGGTAGCGCAAAAACAATATTTTTCGACAAAGTTGATTTTATATGTATATATTTATAATGAATACGTTAAAAAGTAGTGTTTATGTACATATTTATTTTTTTATATACATCCACATACATATTTAGCATTTAGTTTTAACGATTGTGAGAATGAAATTACACGATTAAAAAGAAGATCACATTATAAAAGTTCACGACAAAAATGATTTAAAATGTTATTTATTGTTTTAATAATTAATTAATTAATTGTAACATATTTTGTTACATATCTGTTATAAATACTAACCGAAAATACTATTGTTTTAATATGGTATTGTTTCAAACAAAAATATTACATGTATTATTTAAGCATGGAATAATTTTTTTTTTTGACCAAAAATTATTTAAATATGAATTAAATATATTAATTATAAAGATATACATATAAAATCAATTTTATCGAAAAATATTGTTGTTGCGCTACCTAGCATAGCCATAGCACCTCCCCCGGTTAGGGAAGAGATCCAGGTTCGTATCCCGGTAGCGCAACAACAATATTTTTTGATAAAATTGATTTTATATGTATATCTTTATAATTAATATATTTAATTCATATTTAAAATATCACAGACCGTCTGTTCTGAATAATTACAACTTCACAATAAGAATGTGTTCTCCTAAAAAAAAAAAAAAATATTTAGTTGATAAGCATTACGGATCGCATTAAATTATTTAACATTCATTGTTGCGAACATAACATTCTATTTAATAAGCACAATCTTTTTGGATTGCTAAAACTCTGGTACAGCTATCATTTGATTCCCGCAATTGTCGTCTCAGTTTTTCCAATTGTGTAATTTAATTTATATCGGGTTTATTTCTCTATCAGATGATGATGTCTGCTTCTCACCACTATTTTCTATTTAAATTAAATTTCTGTGTGCCTACAATATTATGAACCGTTTCCTCATTTCAATTTTAAAATAACTTTATATTTAAATGCTGTACTAGCGGCACTCTGAATTCTCATAGGAATTTTTGTCCCGACACGTCCATCAGTTCTTACATGTACACACTTCTACACGGAATTTAAGTTCCTGACATTACCCGATTTCTAAACTTATTTTTATAGAAATTTTTTGGACAGATATTGGCTTTTCTCGATTTACGTATTTTTCTTTTTACAGTAATTGATGACTTATATAATATAACAATAATAAAAATTAACTTTTTTTTCTCTTTCGACTATGAAAATTAATGGTATTTTTAAAAATATATAGTAAAAATAATTTATATTATATATTCACTACCTACTTTATCTTTACATTCGCTGATGACGAACTTCATTTACATCGTATGTAAGTTCAGTGTTTTTATTTGAAATACGAAATTAGGTGAATATGTGACTTTTTGTTCTGACTTTATTTCTACTATCGGAAATCTCGAAACTAGAATTTGTATTAGCATTTTACAACATTATATTACTTAACCTTCGACTTATCTGAATCATACTTGTAATTAAGTAATTACCAATTTTCTATTAAGTTTTTGTTAGAGCTATTGAAATCATGTGTACCTGTGTATTTTGTATCTACTTAATATATATGTATATTGTAATTTATATGGCGTATCGGGTCGTACATATTCAATACTATTGCTGGAATAAACTAATTACATATTATTTCTTTGTATCTACTATGAATTGAATTTTGTACATATATATAAATATATTTTAATAATATCATGATTATTAGTAATAAACTTTTGGTATTAACCCTTCCCAAACCACGCAGTAACATAGGTCTACCGCTCTAATTAAATCTGTAATATTTCGGTAAATATATCCAACATACACTTCATATTTTAGTTAATTTGAAGGAAAATATTTACACTTAGAAATGACTAGTGAAAAATCAATTTTGTAAGGCGAAACCTACAAAAATAATTATTTTAATTTTATTCCGTTGAAAAAGTAATACGTTGACAAAAATACCATTTGTGTCAAGACAGAAATAAATCACACATTAATGTCACAGTGAAAACAATAACAAAATCTAATATAATGGTGTCTCTTATTAATTAAATGAAGATAGATAAAAATGAAGGTTGTATTATACAATGCAACCTCCTATACATAACTTCATGAATACTCCGAATTATAATAATACATATTATTTTTATATTTAATGCTCAATACTTAAAGTAAATTTATGGCATTAACCATTTTTTCACATTTTAAAGGCTAATAAAACTCTAATTTCTTACGGTAACACGAGTTGACAGCATGGCAGCGTACGAGTATTTTATATCACGGTATGGTAAAGGTTAACAACGTTTAAAGATTGTTAATAGTAATCAAACATAAAAAAAATAGCAATATTTAGTTTTATGAAAATTACTTGGTCGTTTAACATGGATGTTTAAGCCATATTACGTATGGCGAGAGATAATACAAACATTTTGTTAAGCTTTTAAAGTTATCTTCATGCACATATTCATTTTTAATGCTTTCTATAGCTTCCTGTCTGATGTTAACTGATCATTGCGTCAGATGGGTAGATAGATATACATTCTCTAAATTTACCTTTATATTTAGTACCATTATGTAACTAATATTCGATATATCATAATACGGTGCTATAATTTGTTGATCAATTTACACATTATTTGTATTTTGAGTCCGAACCCTGAGGCCTCCAAATTTCTGTTTTATTCACCGCAAATAAACAATAAAAGGTATCAAAAAAATAAAAAAAGTCTCTTCAGATCAGATCAAGTGAGAAAATTTAAAAATGCACTGTTTTTTCAAACAAATTTGTCAGAAAGCAGAAATAATATATGTCATAATAATCTCTATCTGAAATGGAGTGATTACAATCCCCTGTTGCCCGCTTTAAATAACAATACAGTTCTACTTAAAATATTCATATACATCAAAAAAGTTTTGGGGTGCTAGCGATACTTTTTAGAAGCTATTATTTCTTGAGCGATGTTCTACTTGGAAAGATTTCTGACTTTAAATCTTTAATCATCCGTGAACTTTGTCTTTAGAAATTTAAATAAATAAAACTAGTTATCTGGGTTGTATTCAAGCGAGACAAATTATATATCGGAGCAAGTATTAAGCCGTGTTCTTCGTCCGCGAAAAGTATGATCGGTACATTGTATCTGAATCTTGAACGTTATTGTATTCTGTATAGTTGTAATGATGACTGAATTTTTTACTTGCTCGTCAAATTGAAAACTGTCGCTATTTATCTTGACGAGTGTACTCCAAACATTGTCGATGGTACTTTACAATGTTGCTTTTTCTATCGCATTATCGGAAGCACTCTGAAATAAATATTCGTGATTTTTTGTCGAACGAAACATGAATTTTCATAAGAATTTCCATTAGCGTTTTTGAATATCTAATCATCCATTTATGCCGTGGGGTAGCTAGGCAAACATTTGTTCGAGGGCTACATTTTCAGGACTATTCTAATATTATATAAATGAATAAGGTATATTTTCGAAAATCGACTTTAAAGGTGCGGCCTTTGTAAAGGAAATCATTTCAATGCAGAGTTTCATCAACGTCACGCCTAACTTAGGTTTAACATCATACTTCAAGTATAATAAAACTTTTAACAAGATTATATTAAAAATTATTATTTGTTCATCTAGAATCGTTAAAATAATAAAACTCTTGATCTTTCATTTTGTTGCCGGGTATTTCTTAATAAACATTTTTGTATTTCCTTCCGTTGAACTTTAATTAATTACTATATATTTATAAAGTGAAACCTCTATCTGTCGTTTTTGAAAGGACCTACTGAAATAAACTATGAATATGGGAAAACAATGAATGCGGGAATATAGAAAAAAGTTACATTACGTACATCATATTCTAAAAAGATACATCTTTCACATGTAAATGAATGTGTTTAAATACAAATAAAATTAGAAAGCTGCACTGAAACAAACAAAATAAATTAAGCTTTGTATCTTATCATCATTTGTTTTTGGCTGTTGCGTTATTGCCGTAAGAAAACAGTATTTTTTCAGTGTTACAAATGAAATGCGCATAAAAAAAGATTTCAAATTTTCGAAGGCGTACATGTTTCTGAAAACAAAGGCACAGGTGAGGGATTCACTTCATTGACATCTTCAACATTTTCTGCTGTCTCCTTCTATTCAAGAATCACTTGGGCGAGCTGCACAGTTATCTAAAAACAATAAAATATTTGCAATATTTGAATATGTCCAAGAACACACAATCACAAATATTGCTAAATTAATATATTAGTCAAAATAAGGAAATATATAAAAAATTGAAAAATGTTGATTCTAGTATAATATTTTAAAAAACATTTTACAGATAAAGAATATTGCTTTAAAATAATTTCAAAAAAATCTGATTCTCATAGTGAAGACGTATATGCTGTTTAAAAAAGGAAAAAATGAATTATCTAATTTGGTCCATAGATGACGATGGTGTAATGGTATTCAAAGCGACTCCACATACTAACATGTATACAACTTTCAAAAAAATGATAAATATGGAGTCTGAGGGGTGAGAATTAATAACTTAAGCCAGCCTTATGTTTATGATGTAGTTACAGGTCGTAAGCTCTGCAATTACATCATATTTCTATTAAATATAAGAAAAAATAGAGTGTGAGATATCTGATATTTGTTTAATATAATATTTCGTTTTTTACGCGCATTTCTGAGTCAAGGTCCCTTAAAAACAAATTAAAATATTCGTAGTCATCCATGCCTTTTTGTTTTCCTAATATTTTACGGGTAAAGTTTTCGTACTCTTAAAACATCTAGGCTTCAGCGATTTGCCAATGATGATTGGCTCGCATATGTCAGAGTCATCACTGTTGCCGTAAAACAGAGATCATCTCTTTCGACCCTTTACCACCATTGCAGGGTGAAGGGACTCGCTCTTTAACCTCAATGCGCCGATTGGCAGGCAACAAGCCAGTGTAACGAAATATGCTGCGTAATTTAAACGATTAGTGCGGTTAAATGATGCGTAGAGGAATGTTTGCTTGTTTTGTATGAAATTAATTTGGGACTGGACGAAATAAACGACATATGCGGGAAAACGATTTTATTCGAGGAACGATCGATCGTAAAGAGTGTCTGTTGGTTTGTTTTTTATTCAAATCTATATTTTTATTTCGAGCTTGATGAAATTTTGCATACTTAACTTTCAAAACATGAAGAAGGTCACTATTTTCATGAGATTTCGAAAAACTACCCCCATCCCCCTTTCCCACCCCTTAAAGCAGAATTTTGGTACTTATTGTTGAAATTTTGCGCACTTAACGTTCAAAACAAGAGGAAAATTACTGTCCACTTCTGATTTCGAAAAGAAAACTACCCCCATCCTCCTAAATAAAGCCTGGTCACTTCAGATAGTTTGAAATATAAATAAAAAAAAATGAAATGAAATATTTGAATACACTTAAATCAGGAGTAAGTGCATTTATCTTATTCTATAGCCAAAAGGAGGAGGGTGTCTAGTTTCCTCAGGGTCCTACGGTTCAACTGGACAAAACAATTTTGAATTGCGTTCCTGTTAAACGGCCAATAGAACGAGCAGGGGGAGGGAAGTGAGAGGGGAGAGGGAGGGGAGCGGGAGGGGATTGAGTGGCGAGAGTGAGGGGAGCGGAAAAAGAGTGGAGTATGTCTTGCGTAGTGTTCTAAACTTGAGATTAATAAGAAGGTCATTGTCTACATGAGATTTCAAAAAATCACCCCCATCCCCCTTTCCCACCCCTTTAGTAGAATTTCGATACTTGATGAAATTTTGCACAATTGATGTTTAAAATAAGAGGAAAATTACTGTCTACATCTAATTTCGAAAAAAACTACCACCATCCCCCTAAATGAAGCCTATTCACTTAGCTTATACCTCATCTAGTTGTTAATATAATACATGTAAGCCTTATATAATCTGTATTAATCTGAATAATGTACAAAATTGGAAATACACCTACCTACCTATATTGAGAGAGATAGATTTTGAAGCGAATAAATTAGTTTAACTTTGCAACTTCACAACAAAAAGTGTTCTCCTTTAAGATTATATTGTATTACAATATAATTTTACTACTGTGGTCGTACAACACGCAAGATACGTAATCAGCGTAATAAAAATAAATCAGTTATTACTATTGGAAATATGAACAATTGATACCAAATAGTTAGTTATTTGTTCGACATGAGGAAAATATATCTACTAGTAAAATATAATAAAATTACGCGCTCAAAACATAGATATCTTTATACAGATTTAACGGGCACTACATCTTCACCGGGATCGGGAATTTATGACACTCGAACTTTGCTTGGTCGCGTACCTACTAACTCAGGGCATACACTGTGAATTTGGGAAAAATATTTGGGTATGGCCGACGTTGGACGTGATTATTTCAGTCAGCCTAAAATTCGTACTTTAGGCCGCGGCTTTATAACCCGATTCTGAATAGAGATTTTCTCTCAATTGCTGCGATGCAAACCCAATGACTTTTTGCGGCGATTTTCTATTATGTTCATAAATATATACATATATTACATAATTATTATTTAAATATCTGATTATTTCATAAAATATATGAATTATGATGGTCGTGCTCCGATCCATAAAATTTTCTGTAAGTGGTAACGAATTCTGTTATCGTAAATAGTACACATAATTATAATAAAATACACTTATTTAGTCGTATAACGTTAGAAATTACACAGTTATAATTCGATAGCCTTTTCGAAACAAATCTAAATATCTATTAGCAAATAAATAAAAAAGTGAGTACCAAAGTAATGTAATCTAAACTTACTATAGGTCGATTTTTTGGTCGTGATACTTCAATAATGAAAAATGTGTTGTGTACCGATTATTATTATCAAGATGTGATTAGTAATATTTAATTCCCTGTCCATAAAATAATTAAACGTTAAACAAATCTGTGTACTATATTATATTGTAATAATAAAAAAAAACATATAAAATCAGATTCGTCAGTGGCCGACTGTACAGTGCCATGAGTAAGAAATCTACCTCTAATAGTTATTATTCTTGTGGTAAAGATATTTTAGTATTTTAAAATGAATACATACTTTATAGAAAGAATACACGTTTCAAATAAACCACATTGACTCGCGATGAAACTTATTATTTTTAATTGAAAATATCTATCCGTACGAAGTGGCACGGAAAACTTGATTGTTGTATAACAATTGAATAATAGCCCCAGAGGTTTGCCTAGCCCTAGGACCTTATGATTAATAACACATGTGAGAATAGATTAATCAAATAAAATTGAAATGTACACCTCGTTTAATAACTTTTCCTTGATAAAATTAGATTTAGATTTCAAACAACATTGAACACTCGATCAGTTTGTTTTCATTAAATATAATTTTATTTCAAAACTCATTAACTTAATTATTTACGACATTGTTGAGACTTAGTGAAAATGGGTTGTTTTGTAAAATCTAATGCATTGAATATAAATACTCTGCGACGTAATATAATGGCCAAGTTAAGAAACACTTAGAAACTTGATGAGATGTCGGTCCTCTAACTTAAAGCTTTTACCTCGGAGTTCTTACAAAACTTTTAAATGGGGAGAAATTTTAACATTTTAATTTAAAGGATCGATTTAATATTCATCATTGACTCATCGTTGACTGAAAAAATAATTTTATTTTTGAGTATACTTATTGTACAATATATATATAAAAAAAAATATTCTACTAGAATGATATAGGTACAGAAAAACTATTTTCATTGCTACCGGAATTCGAACCTGGACCTTTTCCTATCCGGGGAAACGCGTTATCCAGTTTCGCCACACTAACTGAGTAGGTTGATGACAAAGTATTGAACTTATATGCTGCAGCTCTTTCAAACTGATACATCTTACTCAACTTTCATTATCCTAATCGTATGCGTATGAATTCGACACACGATTGATATTAAATATGATATAATATTTTAAATTGTAATGTTTGAAGCAGAATCTTTATGTATCGACAGGAAAACGTAATATTATTATGGATAAACATTTAACCAATTAAACTACATAACTTGGTGTGCAAACCATCTTAGTTTTGTCTTTAAATTCCAACTGGTTTAATAATATTTATACGACCCTCTTATAATAAATTTTTCTGTGCCCTGAAGAGGAAGCAGTTTACTTCAAATCCAGTAGAAGTCAAAATATAAAACACACCAGCGGTTAGTTCCACACCATTAACAACATCAGTTATAGATTCCTATAGTTTCACAAGGTTTGTAAAGAACTTCAATTATATCGGGTTCATAATTACTGATAATGGTAGCTGTTCAGATTTAACATAATATGAAAATACCGCGATATATCCAAAACAACCAAGGTCAGTCTTGTATAGTATTTGGTGCATTCTATATTTCTATATGGTGTGAAATCATCGACCCTAAGGGCAAGAAAGAGAAGACGGATTGATGCCTTTGTCCCGTTCTCTCTCTTCCTCTTGTGTGATGTTCGTGCTCATGCCGTTTTGCTTCATTTTTTCTTATAAATTTTGCTGATGTTTTTGTTAGGATTGAAAAATAAACTCCATAACATTGAAATATATTTCCTGTTTATAGGTCATCAAATTAATATCTTTCGGCATTGTACTGATCCGAGTATGTCTATTGTTTCTCAAAATTATTTTTAAAGCTTTATTTTGCAGTACTAATCGTGTAATTGATGAAAATTTTGCATTTCAATTAATATGTAAATACAGTTACCTAATAGCTCTAGGGAGGTTATCGTTCATACGTTCAAAAATAATATTGATATGATAATATTTTTTTTATTGAAATTATTATTGTATTTCACTTATTTTACTTAATCTTTATATCGGATAAATATTTAGTTTCTAGAACTAATTTCTAGAAAAGTTATGTACAATTTTTTAATGTACGTGGTTTGATTCTCTACCCAGGAGAGCAAGTTAACGCTGCTTTTATTACCTAGTTTGCTTTGAAAATACTTTGAATATTTACTATGACTTGACGGAAAAAATAGTTTCATAATTTTATTTCAATTAAATTGTTACTAAGCAATCCATATTATATTATTTCAGAAACACGGTCCGCGCATGAAGTGCTCCGCGTGCAAGATCATCGCGCACTCCAGCTGCATCGACATTCTGATGGAGCGAGTGCAGTTCCTGTGCAAGCCGACTTTCCGGGATGTGGGGGTGCGCCAGTACCGCGAGCAGGCTACCACGCACCACCACTGGGTGCATCGCCGCTCAGAGAAGGGCAAGTGCAAGCATTGCAGCAAGGTATAATCGCATTCTATTTGGATTTTAAAAAAACTGAAAAATCAACAGTAATTACATTTTTTTCATCACTTTTTGTTTTATATTACTTAGTGCAAAATTATTTACGATGTTTCATATAATAAATATTTTTTTTTTTCTGTTTGGCTTACCGCTTTACAGGCTCAACCCTGCTCTGGGGTGGAACGTTCTAGGCTAAAGCAGACACGGTGATAAACACTTTATGAAGTGTTTTATATTCATGTTAATATTATATAATTTGGGCTCTACCGGGTGGACATATTCTGGCGGGTTTCGTTTCCTGGTACATATTTGGGAATTATATTTTCCAAATCCGGGTACGAATCCGAATACTTTTTACCTAGTTATTTTTCTTAATAAATATCCCAATGCTTTTATGTTTTCTTACATCTGCATGCTAGCAATCAACCGATTAACTTCTTAACTTTAATTAATATCTTCGTTGGATTTGGTGAAACTATATACTATAAATATTCTTTGCGCTAAAATCGGCAATGTTTAATTGTTTATGACATGTTATTTTTAAACAATTGATATTTATTGCAAACTTTACATTGTGGTTTTTATTGATTTTAATATAAATTAGTATGTGTAAGGTGAATACTTTCCGAATACTAGGTATTTGGCCTGGACATGTGGGCGAGGCGAGGTTAGAGACCTTATCAAAATCCTTTGATGAGGGCTCTACCTCTCCTATTCTACCGCTCATTATTTAATCATTATATTTAGTCATATTTCCAATGGATAATATGTAGATGACAAACATTTCGATATTAATAAATGGGAATCATATCCGCGTGATGCTATCTATGAATATTTATGCAATTGTTTTGAATGGCTTGTTGGCAAAAAAAAATTGTTTGAATCCCCGCGTTAGTTTTATTATTATTTTAATATTTCTTAAAAACGCTCGAGGTATCAGATAATGGAAAATGAATGTAGGAGGTAACTGAAGCAGAGTAAAAGAGATAATGAGTTCTGAATTCCTTTGATTTTAATTTTTGACACGTGATGCATTTAAATAAAGTTTCATTACCGCAAACAATTTTTGCGTTTTATTACGACTTTTTTGCAAGATCGATTTTTATTGATCAATCTTATCGATTCAAGATTTTTATCGTGGTCTATGAAGGCGTTCTCTAAAGATGGTCTAACATGGTGTAACCGGCAAAAATGGGTCTCAATACAATGCCATTGTTAAATATCTCAATAATCGTTCGGGAAACACAGGGCGTTATCTCGCGTTCTATCGTCTTTGTTTACTATGGTAGTTAACGGCAGTATGGTATATACATAAGAATTGATTCGCAAAATACAACAAATATTAACACAAATATTAAATATCACGCGTCGAATCGTTGTGTATAAATACACGTTATAAATGATTATTTGTTTTTGTTGTTTGTGAATGTTTATAGTGAAGGAAGAAAGTTACTTATACTAATTTATATCCATTCTTTAAGGCTACATACAATTTTAACAGCGAATAAATCGTTTGTCGTATGCTCGTTAATACAATGTAATCTAAGATGTCACCTGTCGGATCAGTGTACTGTGTGGGGCGAGAAGAGACTGAGGGATGAACAAATGTGGGAAAACGGGAAATTTGTTCATTAAATACAGCAAACATACCAAAGTTATTCATGTCTTATCACTTAACATAGCATAGCTAACAAAAGGTTTAGTTTCAAAAGCTATGTATTCGCATGCGCCATATAACAATCTCCGAGGTCGTGTTCTTTGTTATTTTCCGTATAAGTAAATATGTATTCTTAATTTTTAAATAACATGAAAACGGTGTGCCGCTTCCACCGAAGGATTTATTTTACATATCACGAAGTGACTTTATCGCACTTGTACTCGAAACAATACCAAATAAGTGATTATTTTTTTCAATATTTTATGTCTATTTAATAATTAATATATTGTATTATGTATATATTTTACCTTATTAAAATAAGTTTCATTCAAGTTTTTTCTTTCTTTGTCCACTTTTACAGATTTTTTTTATCGACGTACCTAATGTTTAGTACGATTGAATTCATTACCCCGGCATAACAAATAACCCTTCAGTATAAAAATGAAGGTGTGGATTCTCCATTCTTTGGAATTAATCAACATGCCCGATAAACTTTTACAATCCATTCGGCTTTAGGTAGGTACTCATTTTTATCGAACAATCAAATTATATGACACAATAAAACATTTATCCAGAGCGCCATTACTATTTAACGTTAATATTTCTGTGTCAGGGTGTTAAAGAATTTATTTTAAAACTTAGTTGTCACATTTAAGCGCAAGCTTAGCGCCGTTTAATAGACCATAAACGTTATTCTTACATTTATCCTTTGAAGATGTCTTTATCATTCTTTTAGTAAACCGACGCGAGGAATCACGCTCATCTTTGCGGAGGAGTCTCCGGGAGTTTTATCTCCGGGAACATCTGCTTCATCCATCCCCCTTACACCCCACCCCGCTTTAGTTCTCAGCGATAGTCGGAGTCAAAGTTTATACATATACAATATATAGTAAAATGTAATTAAAAGCTCCGTGAGTGATAAGGCTCCGGTCTTAATACTTGTTTATTACGACGCCCTCTCGGGGTATTAATTGTTATTTGAGAATAAACCTATCGATGTGCACAGAACTTTAATGATTTATTTCGGATACGGACTTATCTAATCTGTCTGGAAAAATGTAAACAAAGGAAATCATTTAAATTTCAAATAATCGTAATGCGAAATTTTTATCTCGATGTAATTCCGTGGATGTATAATAAAAATACATATTACTTTTATTTTAAACCTAAGTACCCCTATATTTCTCGAACGACGAGGTACTTAGCTTCGGCTCTGAATCGCACGCTGTACGCTGGAGGCACAAAACGTGTGCCATGAAATTGCTTTAAAGAAATTCGATGTCAGTCTATTCATGGCTAATGGTTCTAATGCCAATTTGTAATGCACCATAGTCATGTGGAAGATGGCACCGCCTGCGAGTGGTATTTTTACACTTTTCTTAGTATATTACATTTCACTGGTTTCTGCATCTTTATAAAGCGACTGGTTTTTTTATTTAGGGCGTCCTAAATACAATATATTAGTATTTCCAAAGCTTTTATTTAAATTAATCCGAAAGTATTTTAATAAGTTGTATTTGTCCACTATACACAATGTACATAAAGTAGTAACATTGCCGTCCTGGCTTTTTAGATGTGAAATTTGAAATGCGTCGACAAACAATTCACCGATGAATCTCAATATGGTTGTGTCACCGCGGGATTAATGAGCTAGTTTCTGGCATAATTAAATGAATTTCCACTCCGGGTGAAAGCGATAAAATTGGTGAGTGACCCATCACCGCCTATAAAACCTGCTTCGTAATACGCATAATTTTCAGTTTGCATAATTTATTAATTAATTCTGCTAATAAAATTCGAGATATTCTTTCAGTTCAACACTACAGAAATTCTTAATAAATCTCTATCAATATTAAATTTTAACATGAGATCCTTACGGAAGAATTTTGATGAACTTAATTCATAGGTACACAGTTAGTTATCTTTATAAATGAATATATTTTTTTTTTTCAGATTAGCAAAATCAACTTTGGGATTTAATATCCATTATTATAAATTGTTAACTTTGTTTTATTAACCACTCAATGAATTAAAATACATCTACCGGTTTCGAAAAATATAATTTTCTTCTTCAATATGTCATTAACTAATCAAACATATGTTTTTGACATCCTGAAGAAGAAAATTATATTTTTCGAAACCGGTAGATGTATTTTAATTCATTAAGTGGTTAATAAAACAAAGTTAACATTTTAAAATAATGATATAATCATTTTTATAGGAAAATGAAGTAAATATGTATAAAATAAATTAATCTGAATACTATTATCACCCAAGAAAAAAACAAAGAAGAGGTGGGATAATATTTCATTTTAAACGAAACTTAAATGCCACAATATAATTATAAATACCATATTTATGAAAGCAATATTTTTATAGACAATTAATAAATTATTAACTTAATTGCGATATACAAACCACCGTAACTAAACAAAAATATATTTTTTTATGAATTCGAAAAATGTATAGCTGAAATACCAATTAGGCAAAATATTATATTCTATGGAGATATAAATATAAATATGAAAGACGAAAAGGATAATATAATTATTACGTACTTGTCTTCTTAGTACATCTTTAGTGTACACCTCGTAATGTGAAGATCCAAGAAATAGACATTGTAACAATTAATATTTTATTACAATAAGCTACAATTTAGTACAAGGTATATCATTAGTATACGTCAAACTATTAAGCCAATGAACCGAAGATAAAAGAGACGCGCGCACTCCTGCGCGCAGTCTTTATAGCCACACATAAACACACCGGCGGTGCGAAGCACATACACACATACACACACCATCCCACCATTCCAAGGACATCACAATAATAAATACCTATCTAGGAATACTTAGTCAGCATGGATTAATAAATTGCATAACCAAAAATACTAGAGAAGAAATAATGGGAGAAATAGTAAAAAAATCGTGTATTGATTTTATTTTTATTATATTTCAAAAAAGGGGAATTATATCGGGCATCGTTACAGCAAAAATCTCAGACCACTGAATAACAGTGACATCAGCCTTTACAAAAAGTAAAAGAGAAAAAGTCGTTAAGGAGAAAAAAGTAATTAACAATTTACAAGTTAGTGAAAAACTAAAGAATGTTGACTGGGAAGCATTCATACAAAAACACTCTCACCCTAATGAATTGATGTGATGAACTTATAAGTATATTTAACAACATATATAAAGAATCTATATATCTAGTTAAAGAACGGAAAAGAAAAGAAGTTAAATGAATAAACAAAGAAATTATAAAACTCATAGAAAAGAGAAGTAAACAATTCAGAAGATGGAAAAGCTTCCCAAGTAACGCATGTTAGAAAAAATAATATAGTCAGTGTCGAAATTAAGTAAACAAAGAAACATATAAAGCCAAAAAAATATACTACGCAAATAAATTCGGCTCCTACTGCCACATCACAACAATTTGGAAAACAATAATTTAAGTATTTGGAAAGAAAGAAAAAATATCCCGGTGGCGCAACAATAAAATTGATTTTATATGTATATCTGTCTAATTAATATACTTAATTCATACTTAAATTTTTCATTTTAATGTACATTCTTTCCCGAAGAAGAGACCATAGGTCTTGAAACATGTTGATGTATCAATAAATAGTGGTTTTAAACAAGTTTAAATTTAAAATATATAAATATTCGTACACGGAATACGTGTCATATTAGTATTCTTACTATTTTCAGAACTAAGCTATGTGCTTGTACTGTGAAAATGGGATTAACTTGTGGTCTCTTGGGATGAGGCTCGAAACCCCGACCACTATATCCATAGGCGAATGTCTAGTGTCTAGACTTACAAGTACGTCAATTAATAAAATAAAATAATGTTTTATTTTGAATTTATATGAAACAGATTATCAATAGCCCATTTATACCCGTATATGAATGAAAATTATAAGTACAACGCAAAGATAATTTGAAATAAGTTTTTATAATAAACATTTTTATTAATTCTTTATTTTAGGTCCGAATTTGTTATAGAAAATGGTGTCATTAACTATTTGTCTCTACTCTTTTTCACGTTACATACGAGTATTTACTGTTCCAAATATTTCATTTTTTAATGTTTTTTCTTTAACGTAATTATTAAAAAAAAAATACATGTATTTATCGATATCACAATAAACTGACAATGTATTATATTTAAGATGTGCTTGCAATAGAAGGCAGTTATTTACAGATTTTAATACACATTCTTAAAGTTTTTCAAAAATATTTTTTTCATTGAAGAATCTATTCGTACTATAATGGAATCTTAAAGTGCGAATTAATATGTTTTATGTATAATAAAAAGCAACGGTCCCAGGTGGTATCCTCGGGGAACACCAGAATAAATGGATAGGCAATCAATTAATGGCAAGCAATCAATCGTTAGTTCCTGACTAGTGATGTATGAAGTTATAAATCCACTTAAATAGATTTACAAGAATAATTATTAGTTTCTCTAAAAGTTTGGACTTACTTAATTGTAGATACCGTTCAAAAATCTAGGTTAATTTTAGGTCAATTTTAAAAGCATTGTGTAAATTGTAAAATATTCGATGTTTATTATTAAAGAATCGAGATATTACTTGACGGGAAAGATACAATTTCGTTAATTAATACTAATAGGGGATAGTTAAAAAACTTATTATTTTGCATTTATTTATTTCGGGTTTTTTCGGATGTTTGTAAATAACTTTGCTACAATATCTAAATATGACATTTAAGCAGTTTAATACAAATTAAAAATACTGATGGGGAATATTTGTAAATTTGGCAACCAAAATTTCTCGACTTGGAAAAAATCGTTTCCGAATTTTCCGCCAGAATAATTTGATTATCGTCTGATGGAAATTTTTATAGGGGGAAACATAACAACCCTTTCGATAACAACATTCTATGTACTATTTCAGCTGTTGTTTTCGATAATTATTTGATCGTGAAAAAAATATAGATAAACCACATATTTTTGAGTAATGTACGTCATGGAGTCCACGATGCGTCATTTCTGCGGAGATGAATCTGTAAACTGCTCATTTTTTATTTATATATGATTATTAATATTTTGATTATTTTCCCAGAAATTCTAGTGCAGCGCATGTCATTTATTGTATTGACTGCACGTGCATACCAGATATGAATAGCCAGCCGTGTTTTCCTTTTCCCATATCTATGCGCGCTTTTATTGCGACTGTGATCGTGTTCGATTGTAATGGTGATTGGTTACTGATTATTTGTAATTATTCAAGTAATCACTAGTACATTAGAAAGTAATCCTCCAACAGTTAAATCTTAATTACCAATCATCGTTAAATCTCAGTTAACCAATCATCGTCACGTAACTGTTTACCATCACTAGTAGATAGTTTATCAAGTGCACAAACCTCAACACCAAATCCACTGTCTTTATATTAAAATCTAGAATTGTAAACATTAAAATGTGATAAAACCGAAATATCTCAGACTGCGAAGGAGTGTACAGACGAGCAAGTAAAACATGGTAGTGAGGGAGAATGCTAAGTTTTTACATTATAATCCTACTAGGAAAAACATTTGTATTATATATATATAAGGTATGAGAATCTATATAATGAAAGTCTTTGATATTTATAAAGCAATGTATATGAATTATTTTTCTAAAAGGTACACTTTTAAAAAAGCTCTTTTAGAGAAAGTTTTTGTCGTGTTTAGACACCAGCTACAATACGCCAGCAGGAAATAAAATAATATACCTACGTAGGCTACATGCCATTTTCCTTGTTAAAGGAAGAGGGATAAATAGGTAATTGATCCTGTATGGAATATCTGATCAAGCTTCACTCAGGAACGGTTAATTAGGGATGAGAGTATCGGATAAATATGTTCATCTTATTTGCGCTCTTGATTAAAACAAAAGTTTTCTATGGCGTCTTATTTGCTTTCAATATTTAATAAAAAAATCATTATTCATTGAATAATAATTAGTTATGATGCATGAATAAAAACTTACGTCAGTCAAATCATTTTAGTGTGAATAGTTGATTAATTACTTAACAATTAATTGTTCGTGCATTATTTAAAATGGTTCGCTTTGCAATACTCACTACACTGGCCTCTCTTTTTACACGGTGGATACGTTCCTCGCAATACCGTATAAAAAAAGTATACTAAAATAAAAATAATCGTGGGTAGGTTTTCCTTGTATAAAAATCAATTCAGGATATTAAAAAATAAAATTCATTATTGTTTATTGTATCTTAATTTTTTTTTAAAATTACTTTAAAAAAATCGTAACAAAGATTATTCACTATCACTATCAGACAATAGACGAACTCATTTACGCACATTTGGTACGACATCGCTATTATCACTCGAGATATCCAGAGCCTGTGTAATATTTCTTTCCAAATTTTCGGGTTTACTGAGTTTAACAAAAATTCTGTTATCGATCGCAGCGACTATTTTGTTCCTTGTATAACTCTTGGTAAGGAGCCATGCAAGCGGTTAAATCAAAAATTGTGGAGCTCGTTGTACGTCGTGATCATTTGTTATAAAATGTTTTCCAATTTTATTAGTCAGTTGCAGGCCTTCAAGGGTTGATGAAGTAAATAATTATATATTTTTTTAGCATAAATATATTAAATTTAATAATAAAATATAAATGTTATTATGTTAATCGATACTTATTTCATTATAAGATGTACTTTTGAAGACGTCGGACACCTTAAAGGTTTTTTTTATTACGTTGAATCTAAAAAAAAACATACGGTAACGATTAATTTTTTTAAATATTTCAATTAGGTATGTTGTTGATTGCTGTAAACCAAATGGGTTTCAGCCGCGACGGTTTGTTTATGATGAGTAAAAAAAAATATTTTTAAAATATTTTTACACTTTTCCAAACAAAGCTTGTGCTTAAAAATAGGACTTGATTGGAGGTCCCCCCCAGAGGATGCTCAAATCCCCGACCACTTTACTAATAGATGAGCGCATCTTCGCTAAGTCAAATAAGTACGTTAATATATCAAAATTTGATAGTAAATATTAAGCATTGAAATAACTAAAAAAAATTCTCTCAAAGCGAAGTGATTGTGATTCTAGTACCTATATATATATACAGTGATAGGTAGAGAGTCACATTTTTCCATTCCGTCTTCATTTATGCTAGTCGATTATTGAAGTTTTTTGCAGGACTATCTTCCAGTGTCTTCCTTTTACCGGTCGTGACAGGTTTTTCGCAGACGTCTTCTATTTCTTGTGCCGGCACATTTTACCATCCTTTCCATTCATCGTTACGTCTCAGTTGACCTAACCACTTAATTCAATTATACATTGTTCTTTATTTTGTTCGCTATGCTACACGTTCACATTTATGTATTATTCTTATCATCTGTGTTTATGGATGTTATGGTGGAATATGTCGTCTCATTCTCATTTCCATTTCATTCGGTTTACTTTTGTTTCATTTTTATTAGGTGCTGGATTCACTTCCGTACTTCGGTGTGGGTATCAAGATATTACCCCCGCTAACAAATTTTCATTAGTAATTACAGCGTTAAAATCATCGTTTTTTCCCTGCAGTCACCCCCTTTTGATATGTTACGTAGACTTACACTAACTTTTCCACTTATTCCAAACATTCATTACCTACAATTATTTCAAACTTGGCCTTCTATTTCTCTCTCTTGAATATTCATCAATCAATCGCTTTACTTGATTTACGGTGAACTCACTTAAATCTAGTCATTGTGCGAATTTCATGATTTAAAAATTCGGTGATACGTGTGGGCTTTGGTTTTTTTTTTTTTTTTTTAGATATTTTTAGAAATCATTTATTTAATATCGTGCACATTTGAAAAGTTTCATAGAAATATTAATTTATCTTAGTAATGTAAATGTTTGTGTGATGATGAAAAATTTGATAAAATATGAATGTATTAATGAGAATTTCTCCGGTTTCAATTTAGAAAGTACATTATCTATGTAACGTACTCCGATGAAGGTGTGCTGCCGCTGCCCTCAGCGCCAGCGGTGAGGCTTTTAATATTAATTTGTCCGCCTAAATCATTTTGCATCAAGGAGGGCGTTTCTTTGTAAACATCACCATGAATTTTTTTCGACTCTTTATTAAATTTAATATTTACATTTACCTAAGTGTACAAATAATTTATTAACTTATACTGTTTATACGATTTTCTTGTAATAATGTTATATCTAAATAATATCTGATCATATTTTATTTATTAGTTATTTGCTTAATTTATGTACATATTGAGAACAGATTTTTATTTTATTATATGTGTAAAAATAATCCGGTTATGAATTCTTAGTAATTCTTAGGTTGGTTAGGTCTTAATTCTAACGTTCCAGTTTTCAGTGCGAACGCACACCGACGTCTTTGTGTCGTACCATAGTTCTATCTGTGGCAGTCTACAGTTCCGTCTAGTCTATGGCGGTGCGCTCATTAAACGACAAAATGTTCAAACGATAGAACAGTTGGTGGGGGACGGTCGTGCGACTGTTTAGTCATCAGTGTGCGCTCGCTTTAAATCTTATAATAATACCGTATAAATGTCTTGTATTTGTGAACGCGTCAATGTTACCGTTCGAGCGTAGAATCGCGATTCGTCGAGGATTATTTATTAATTTTGTCAATACATACATACATACAGGCCTTTAACATACATTAATTTTTTATTTATTTTACATACACACACACACATATATATGTATTATTATTTTTTTGGTGATAATTACAATATATTTTGACATTCTTTTTTTAAGAAAATGCTTTAAGATTGAATGGATCTTTCATAATAAAATTGATTGAAACCGCATGTTGGCGTAGTTTTTGCAAAAGATTCGAAAACTTTACACTAAATTGACTCTCCAAAAAAAAACATGTAGATCGTGTCCTGCCGCCTCTTGACAGTATGCAGAGAGAGCTCTGAAGAAGTGTGTCGTGGGTGCGAGTTAGGTCGTACTTATTTGAAGCATCTCCGTGCCGTGAACAGTTCTTCATTTTGAGATTATCGCGTGCATAGAGTTCAGACATATACTCATAAGTAGGTGTTTCACGACTTTAAATATTCGGGATATGGTAAACATCAATAAGCATATCGTGTATCCCCCTGTTCTATTTTGTTTTGGCTTCCGCGCAAATAAATGAGCTGTCAGCTGCTATCAGCATCTGTTTATTTCATTTGAATCGTACCGTATATATTGTATCTTATTACTGTAATTAGCTATCTAAGCTTTCCATTGATTTGACAATTGGTGGAAGATATCTTTAGATAGATTTTATGGGTTTCTGAATAAAATTTTCAATTAGTAATTTGGTTATCCATAAAAATACTGTGTATCCGGAGACCTAAGTGTTTTATCAAATTATTACTTTCTTTAACTTTATACATAATATTATGTACATGAATATTTAATATAATATACTTATTTTACTAACTTGTGTAGTACCTATTGTGCAGGAATCAAACTCCGTCTTTTGGACCTGGTAAGATGTATGGTGTGGGGATGGAAGTGCCACATTTTACAAATGACTGAATATGTATTTGAGACTCATTTAATATACCAAAAACAATTTAATGTCTTTGAGTTTTCTTTTTATTTAAAAATCAATCGGATTAGTCAGATTGAACTTTTAACCCCACTCGTGGGCTGATGGAAGTCTTCTCTCGCTCAGTTTTTCTCTTGTACGTCCTCGTTCTGCAAATAAGAAACGAATGTGATTGTGCACATTTTGTACAAATAGTACCGGGAGTGAGGTAAAAAATGCCACCGCGGCACTTTTAACCCCATACCGAAATATCTAAACAAATATCAAATTATAAAACAAAGACAACCTATATTGCTAAAAATGCACTCTACATTTATAAATACTTATATTTCTAAATAGCTTACTTGTCATACACAGTAAAAGAAAATGTAGTCACAAAACCAAAAATTGTGCAATTTTTAAATTAAACTCGCCAACCATAAAAACAAAGTATAGACGCGTGCACCTCCGACTAACACATTTACTCAACAGACGAAGTGCGAAGCGAGGCAGAGGGGATATCACCATATCATACGGTGTTCACATGCTCGTTTACATGTAACGTTTATGAGATATTTGCAATGGAACTTTCTTCTCGCGGCACTTTCATCCCCACCCAACGTTACGTAATTTTTACATTTTTTTTTCAGATAACTACATACCGATGCATATGTTTAGTTTATTCTTTCTTATTATCAAATTAATATTTTTAGTAATTTTTTAAAGTCCCACAAAAAATAGAACCAATTTGTCGTTATCTTGGGACAAGGACAAAACTCCAGACCCTCGGTCACTGGTTAAGCGTTTCACTGTTAAGTTAACAAGCCTAGAAATTTATTCATATTAATAGGAACTTAGTTTTTTCTACTAATCGCTAGTTATTAAAAACCACAAATAATCTGACTATAGACTGGTAGTGCATCCGATACAATTAAAAATAATACACACACACATATATATACATTAAATAATAGAAAAATACGTTAAATAGAAATAAAGGTAAAATAGAGAACTAAACAAAAAAATATTTTATTTTTATTTAGTCTCTTATTAACATTATTTTTATTGTATTTCTTATTATTTTTTCTACCATAATTTTTAATAGGGCGAAAGCGAAAAGATAAGCAAGGGACGGTTGTTCCAACTTTGTAATTAATTAATTAGTGGGTAAAGGTTTTGACAACGGAAAGCGGAAGCACTCTTAAATACTGACGTCTCTAAAATCTGAATAAAGTTTTATCCAAAGATGAAACAAGATGACAATTACTTTTATAAAAAATTATGGAATATTTTTCATGTAAAAATATTCAAACAATAATAATAATTATTTATTTATTTTACCATTTTTTTTATGGTTTTTTTTTTTGGTAAATTATTAAATCATTTTGGCCCAATTTCTTCCCTGCGGTAAATCGGTTGCCATGTTTTTTCCACTACACGTATCATATTATCGTACAAAATATATGTGATGTCTTTGGGATTACGATGATGTCTGTATATCATCGCGCGAGAACCACTTGTAGGGGATGTATGTGTGTGAAGACATGGCTTAAAAGGTAACGTGCTCGGGAGCGCGGTCTCTTTCTTTGCCGCTCGCATTTCCATAAATACGTGTATATTATTGTATCATAATAGTATTCTTGCAATAAAGATAGTAGATTTATTATTTGAACACCTAAAAATTTGAATGAAAACACATTTTTGTTGTGAAATTGCACTTTCAGAACATTGTATTTTAATACAAATATATAATTATATTACCACAGGTATATCGTTCCGGTAGCAACCAAATGTTTTTTCGATAAATTGATTTTTCTGTACTTATATCTGGAGGAGAGCAGTTATTATGCCTCTCTACAAAGGTAAAGGGTAGCGTATGGAATGCGGTAACTTTAGGGCAATTAGTCTACTAAGCTCGGTGGGTAAACTATATGGAAAATTTTCAATAGAAAAAGCAAGAACGGTGACAAAAGAAAAAGTATGTGATGAAGAGGATGCATGGATCAGATCTTTTCTCTACGAGTGATGACGGAAAAGTTTTTAGCAAAAAACTAAAAATTTTTTTGTGCCTTTGTAGATCTACAAAAGGCGTCTGATAGAGTTATAAGAGAGAGGTTATGGAAGGTACTCTATGAATACAGGGTGAATATCAAACTTATATACGTAATTGCATCCCTATATGAAGGAAGTTCTGCGTGTATAAGGATCAATGGATCTTTCACACCATGGTTTTGACATTACAAAGGGTGTTAAGTAGGGTTGTGCAATGTCTCCATGGCTGTTCAACTTGTATATGGATAATTGTGTGAACGAACTGGAATATATGAATGTAGAAGCGAAAATGGTCGATTTGATTATATGCTCTTTATTGTACGCCGATGATGCAATGTTAATGGCGAATAATAAACAAGAATTACAGAGGCTAGTGAGTAGTATGTACGATGTATGCAAGGAAAGTGACCTTATTATGAATGTCAACAAGTCGAAAGTGATAGTATTCGAGAAGGAGGTAATGAATGTTAGGTAAAGTAGATGAGTTTGTGTATATGGGAAGTATGTTCGATAGAAACGGAAAGACAGAAAAAGATATCGAAAGGAGGGTGACTGCAGGGAATAAAGTGAACGGCGTTTTGAATGGAATTATAGCTAATGGGTACTTGTCAACTGAGGCAAGACTAACGGTTCACATTGGAGTCCTGGTACCGATACTGATATATGAAAGTGAGTCCTGGAGCTGGCAGAAGCGGAACGAAAGTAGACTGAATGCAGTGGAAATGAGATTACTTAGGTGTATATGCGGCAGATCCATTTATGACAGAATAAAGAATTAAGAAATAAGGAAAGAATGTAAAGCTAATCTTAGTATAGTGAGTAAGATCAAGAAAGGATCACTTAGGTGGTTTAATCATATGGAACAAATGAATGAGGAGAGAATATTAAGAAAGATATGTGACACAAGTGTTGATGGCACCAGAAATAGAGGACGCCCGCGGAAGACTTGGCACGACCTGGTAAACCAGATAATGGAGGATGGTTTTGTTAGAAGCCTCAACAATCGGCGTGCTTGTATGAGAAGATGTATGAGGCGAGAATTGTGTGTCAGGACAGAGGAGTGTGGCGCTCTATCCTCTCTGCCTATCGCCGCGGGGAAACGACTTGATGATAAGTAAGTAAGTATTTTAATACAAATATATCATTATATCATCACAAGTATATCGTTCCGGTAGCAACCAAATATTTATTCGATAAATAAATCTTTCCAGTAGATTTATTTAATTAGTATAAAAGGTATTATGTAAATATTTCTCCGTTTAATATTTTCAGACATCGCTTTTGCCTTTGTGTTAACATTAAAGTTAAGTAGGTATTTTTTTTTTTAAAGTTCTTGTCTAAGAGCATTCTTAACATTTTTATAATTTATATCCTTTTAATTCAACACCGTCCGCTGTCCGGGAGCCCGTTGTGAAAACAATCTGGAACAATGGGCGTCCAGGTACTTGCAAGCAAGTACGCGGGTCAAAAAGAAAACATACGAGTATTTAATAAATCGTCCTCATTTTTCAAGTAGAAATATTTTTTTCCGTCGTTTCACACTTTAAAAGCTCAAATGTTTTTGCTTTCTCTGCCAAGCAAAAATCCTTGAATTTAACCGTCATAAACATTCCTAAATGATATTCAAGATTTTTTATGTGATTCATTGAAGAAATAAAATATTATATTGATTGGGCTAAGAAATGCGTATTTTTTGACAGAAATATTCCAGGAATCCAACATTTTTACCTTTTGGAACATGTTTGTTCATATTTATATGTAAGAAGTAGTCTCTAAGTATCTTTGTTTATGCTTCTAGAAATGTTTAATTGCTGCAAATGATGACGAATTAAGGTTCTTGGATTTCCGACGACATTTTCACTCATTCTATTAATATTTTCGTTTCAATTAACACTAAGATTACGCACTGATGTGTTTGTATCATGGACCGAACAATACGCCTCGAATTTGCTGATGGAGTAGCGAAATGCGGTGTCGTTTGAAAAATAATTTGTACAATCTACAATTGAATATATTTACAGCATTGATACATGCACGTTCTTCCTTTTTGAAACACTGCATGGTAATTTTTCATGGTTTCTAAAAGATAAATGTCTAATAAAACAATTTTATGTTAGACGGTTCGAAAATGGCGCGTAATTCAAATTCCCAAGTACACAATGTACTTATATAAATAAGGTAAATATTTGAATTTCTGCCATATGTATCATGAAATACACGTTAATTAAAAATAAATATAATTTTTACTTACAATTATTAATTCTGTTTATTAAAATATTCAACAGTGAATATTTTTACATTAAATTTTTCAGCACTTGTGAAAACATATTTCCAGCATTGATTTAACTGTCTTTCGTTCTTGCTCAGTCGCTAGCATCGGTCGAGGCGCAGATTACCGCCTTATATATATATGTGTACGAGACTTGCAGTGCATCGGGGGGGCAAACCAAAGAACAATGTTTCGATGTCGAGGAAGTTACTAGTTCTAGTAAGTTCTAGACAGATACTCGTATATTCATTTTTCGTCATTATGTTATGCATCAGTATAGCTTAATGTATGCAATAGCATGCTTAAGAAAGTTTATATATAACGATTACAGGCAAAATGCATGTATCAATTTAGGAATGCTCAGCATTTGTCTTCTTTGCCGATACTCACTTGAAAGTAATAACAGCATTGTCGGAAGGAGTATCCCTAGTGAATTTAAAATACTGGAAGGTGAGGCCATCCTGAAAGATTCAACAAACGATGAAGTTCTTCAGAGTCTTATTGAAGTATATCAAGGTCTTCCTGAACTGTGGAATTATTCACACTATTCGTTAATTAATAAAATAAGAAGAAGCATAACTATAGGTATGTTGTTAAATGTAACCTATATTAAAATATACAGGGTGGCCCAAAAAAGTGAGAACATTTCGTAAAATATGATATAATTACATCAAAATTAGTTTGACTATATCAACAATAGCTTAAATAAAGTACTAATTTACTTACTTACCTATTTACTTATATTACGTTTTATTTCGACAATTTCCGGTCGCCATCTTTGATTATTAATTTTCCCATTGTTTATTTTTGTTTTTTTTAAATTGTTGCCCAGAATGACAAAAATTACTGCAGAAGATCGTATTCTGATCAAAAATTTTCGAATTGAAAAACGTTGGGGTGCTAGAAAAATGATCAAAGAGTTTCAAAACAATGCCTGGAGTATAGCTATACATTATAGCATAGCTGGATGTTACAGCAGGACGGAGCTCCATCTCACACAGCCAGAAATATAATCAACTTTCTTCATCGTGAGAATGTTAATTTCATCGAGCCAGGCATGTGGCCACCGAACAGCCCAGATTTAAACCCAGTAGATTATACAATACGGGGTGTTTTGATGATTTCTGATTAGCTAAATATTGTGCAAAAAAAAATTAATTAAGAATTATAATTAATTATATTATGTTTTGAAATAACTCATGTGTAACGAGATGTTTTCACTTTTTTGGGCCACCCTGTATATGTAAAATGATACAGGGACTAATCTTAACAATAAATACTCTTAGGCAAACTGCTTCGCATAACAGTGTATTTTCTACTCTAAAACGGTTTAATATTTTCTAAATAGGTAACTTGACTGAGTAACTTATTAAATATCTGTTATTTTATTCTAAAATACGTAGTTCTTATAACATGCTCTTTCATACCACTTCAAAAAGTCGACACGTGAATACTTACCATGTTTTTTCAACCACTCCTTCATCCAAAAGCGGTGCTTAACGTGACATTTCAATTGCTTTTTTGCTAGTCATTACTATACTAGTCTATGCTAGTCATTACTATACTAGTCTATGCTAGTCATTACTATACTAGTCTATGCTAGTCATTACTATACTAGTCTATGCTAGTCATTACTATACTAGTCTATGCTAGTCATTACTATACTAGTCTATGCTAGTCATTACTATACTAGTCTATGCTAGTCATTACTATACTAGTCTATGCTAGTCATTACTATACTAGTCTATGCTAGTCATTACTATACTAGTCTATGCTAGTCATTACTATACTAGTCTATGCTAGTCATTACTATACTAGTCTATGCTAGTCATTACTATACTAGTCTATGCTAGTCATTACTATACTAGTCTATGCTAGTCATTACTATACTAGTCTATGCTAGTCATTACTATACTAGTCTATGCTAATCATTAACTATAGTCATTTATTTATTTTTTTGGCATAAAATAATACATTTCAAATAAAGGTAATTATTTTACTAGACGTGGTCTGTTCTAAAGCAATCATCTGTGTAGTTTTTATAAGTTGTATATTGTTAAGGTACATTCAGAAGTTATAAAAAATATGTTTGACTATAATATGGTTAGAGACAAAATGAGTAGGTAGTTAAGTTAGCACAAATGACAAATTAGTTTCATTTTGCTTTCTACCCACATCAATAGCAGGAAGCTGTCATCAATTGCTTGCTGCTAGGACCTACGGGCGACTATAATGGCCGCTTCGCGGCCGATAGTCGTGGTCGCTGTTATGCATTCTGTATTGCCCTCTCTGGAATTAATTGTACAAACGGTGAAAGAACTGAGATCATGTTTACATAAATGATTATTAAACACACGTAAACATTACAATCTGTCAGTGTCGCATTGTTTTTTGTATTTTTATTCTATCGTCGCATTTGACAGTGCTACTACAGACAATAATAATAATTCGTACGATTTTTCTAATGTATGTTTTTTTTTCTTACTCGTAACAAAGGCAATGTACACTTCATTTCATATTGAATATATATTAGGTAAAACGGAAAGAAATGACATTTTTTCTGGCGCGTCACTTTAAAATTAGTTTGTCAACGGTTGCCGTTGAGTTAGCACGTCGTGGTTGGTATCATTTTAAAGCTCTGTGTGTACTCTTTCCATTTCAAGATATTTTTTATTTTTTTTGCCGTTGTATTGTATTATCCCCGAAACATCCCACCAAATACACAACAAAACTTTTTTTAACGTCAATGTTGGCCGAGGGGTAGGCACAGGTACTTGATTTGGTGATAGCCATTGTTTTTTTCTCCTGGTATTACTGTAAAGGACCCATTTCTCGTCCCCGGTAATTATCCTTCTGAGAAATGGATCCGTTTCATGCCTGGACAATAGGGAAGCACAGATGGTGACGCGTTGCTCCAAGGCCGTTTGAGAGAGATCATGCGGCACCCAAATTCCTTGCCTGTGTTTTTTTCCCAACCTTTTCAGATGATCTTGCACAGTTTTTATTGGACAACCAAGGTCGTGTGACAATTCCTTCACTGTTTTACGAGGATCAGCTTCCACCAATGATTTTAGGACGTCATCATCGATTTTGAGGGGTCTTCCTGTTTTTGGTTTGTCCTTTAACTCCCTATCACCACTTTTGAACTTTTGAAACCATCTAAAGCACTTTCGAAGTTTCAAGACGTCACCGTAAATCTCACAAATGGTCTGCGTAGCTTCTTTTGGTTTTAAACCTTTATCGAATAAAAACAGCATAAAATAGCGCAAATGTGTTTCTTCAATCTCGGGCTTCTCCATTTTTCTACAACGGCAAAAAAAATAAAAAATATCTTGAAATGGAAAGAGTACACACAGAGCTTTAAAATGATACCAACCACGACGTGCTAACTCAACGGCAACCGTTGACAAACTAATTTTAAAGTGACGCGCCAGAAAAAATGACATTTCTTTCCGTTTTACCTAATATTTACGTACATATTTACGTTTATAAATATATAAAAGAGAAAATATTTAAGTAATCTTAATCTAGATACATTAAAAACACGTTCGACATGTTCGCTACTTTGGCGAACGTCGAATTTTTTTACTGGCGATGACACTACAGTCCAATATAGTTCAGCAAGTCATAGATAAAAGGTATAAGGTGTGAAAAGTAATGACGTATTAACAGCGGAGTAATGATGAAGTGCAGTGATGACATTAATATTGATCGTGTAAAGGTCCTTTATGGAAGCGCGGGGTATACTTCTGACGATAAATCATTTAATGTTTATCTTTTGTCTATAATATGTCCATATCTATTCTGTGTACTTTAATTAGCGCAGTTATAATATAAACGAATCTGCCTAATGTGTTGTGTTAAGTTGCAACGCATGAGCTTTCATTCTATTGTATTTACTATTTAATCAATAATCACAATGAAACAACTATGGAATTAGATTCGTGTATTATAATTTTTATAATCATATTTCTAATATGAATTAAATATATTAATTTGAAAGATATACATATAAAATCAATTTTATCGAAAAATATTGTTTTTGCGCCACCGGGACATGAACCTGGATCTCTTTCCTAACCGGGGAAGGTGCAATATCCAACTATGCTACAGCGATAATATTTTTAGCGACAATTTTCGAACCTATATGTTACCTTTTTTGATATTAATACATTTAATCGTTCCATAATTTGAAAGAGCCATTTACCTTATTTTTACAGAATCTCAAATACCGTTGAGTAAACTGATAGCAGACGCCAAAATTATCAATTAAGTTTTATTAAATTTTGGTCACATTGATATTACTTTATTATTAGGAGAACACATTCTTATTGTGAAGTTGTAATTATTCAGAACATGAATCCCGGTGGCGCAACAACAATATTTTTCGATAAAGTTGATTTTATATGTATATCTTTCTAATTAATTTATTTAATTCATATTTAAAATATCACAGACCTATGTTCTGAATAATTACAACTTCACAATAAGAATGTGTTCTCCTAATCATATTTCTCTTTATCGAAGTTACGTAACATGCATTTAATTTTGTAGATTCATATATGTTGACGATAAATTCGGGAATTGTTGAACGTATTTAACTATAATCGATGTTAGAGTTATTAATTTAAAAAAGTAACGAATATATTATAAACCACATTGATTAATTAACGTTGACCGGCTTCGATACTACTGTGTCTTCATCAGGAAGCACGTAACTACTTGATTCATAAAATAAAATGCGTGGCCGCATTCGCGATTTAAGTGGAAGGCGACATTGGAACAGAGAATATACATTTATTAAATTATTAAAATTAACAAAAAATATAATTTTTTTGTATTTCTTGGCCATTAATTGTGTAACAATTTCTAGACATTTTGTTTTGATGAGTTGGTTTAATGTTCATTTGTTACTAGTTTGGCATAAAATACGCAGCGGTATACGCATACGGTAGCGCATTTTACACCAAATAAGTAACAAATACACATTAAATAAACTCTTCAAAACAAAATGTCTAGAAATTTTTACATAATTAATGCCAAAGAAATACAAAAAGTGATGTTTTTTGTTAATTTTAATAAATTGACTACTCATTATATTAGATTTAGTATTACTTATGAGATTTTTTAATTTTTGCAAAGTTTGTTATTTTTATAAATTAATAATTATGTCCGACCACAAATTTAACGCTATAAACATGATGCAGATAATAAAATACACAGCCGTTTAGAATCTTCTATGTAGAGTTCCGACGTTTTAGAGGCTCCATTGTCATAGCTGATTTCGCTGATAAACGTGCCCGTTTTGTCTAGCGGTAAGATACTCGCCTAGTGATCAAGTAGTCAGGTGTTCGAGCCTCGTTACGGGAGACCACCGAGTTTGTCATATTTTCTATTTACCTATTTATTAAAAAAATATACATTGTTAAATTAGATAATACGTAATAAGAGATGAAGAACATTAAATTATACAGCACGTTGTACTCTTGTCTATGCATATACATATGTATCCAAGGGTACTCACTTTTCTGCAGACTTCTCAAGAGAGCAGAAAACTAGTACGTCATTTATAAAGTCCGCTACATTTTAAGAGCCTTCTGAAATCTTGAAAAGTGTTACCCGAGAATTGCGGAGTTTACCCGGGAATATGCCCAGGGGTTTTTCCTCCCGGGAGTGAGACCACTGCAGTACAGCCAAATACGTCTCGGCGTGGTTGACCTCACAAACGAGATACTTTCGACATGGATCGATTTTCCGCTTCTGTTGACTTCAAAGTCTATCTTTGACGCAGTTGATGTGGCGATATTTTCAAAGTGCTCTTAACAGTTTTATTGCGCCAGTTGAATGCAGTAGAACTTAGCCGACTCTTAGTTTTTCGAAGTTTCATGATTTTATTTTCGTTTTTTTTAATATTTCATTTTAATAGATGTTACATGTATATAAAACACATTATTGAACCAGTTGCTGCAGAATTAGACACTGAGCTGTTTCGACAGCTTCCATATAGTAAATATAATAATATAAATGGTTAATAAATTTAGATAAAACACTGATAAATAAAGAGTTGCTCAAGGGTAGTAAAACAAAATTAAATAGTGGTGAATATTAAAATACAGGATTAAGATAACTCAGAACACTATCAGAAGTATATATATTCAGGAGTAATAATATAAAAGAATACTTTACTAAGTTTGGTTGTCTTAACTATGTAATGGTTTGACTAGTGGGGCCTCGTACGGCGAACTTTTCATAACACGAACTTCGGGTTCACGAACGCTCTTTGGTTCACTTCGACTACCTTGTGGCCAAATCTGTAGCCAAATTGTGTTCAAGAAGAACAGCCTGATAATGGAGCTCAAGTTGGGAAGGACATTGTGGTAGCAGCTAAGGATCTAAACTTGGAAGTGCGAGAAGAAGATGTTGAAGAGTTAATAAAAGAGCATGAAGTGCAGCTAACTACAGAAGAATTGAAGGAGATGCATAGACATCAGGTTCAAATGGAAAAAAAAGGTTTCCTCGGAGAAGGAGAAAGAAGAAAGTACATCCAAAAGTGGTTCAATGTCTTCAGCTACAATCGAGAAGATTCTACAAGAATGGAAGACGTCTCACAACACAAGGTTTTGGAGTGGCACCTTAATAGCTGAAGTGAACAGTGGATGGGGGACTTTCTCGATGACGTTGCGCTTCACTACTTCAGGAGTTCCCTTAAAAAGGAGAATAGCAATCAACATTAGATGAATTCATCAGCGTTAAAAAAAAAAACAAAACAAAAGAAGTTGAAGAACCTAAAACTTCTAAATATGAAGAAGTATAAACCTGTAACTATACAAAAAATATACAATGTTTCTAAATAGTGGTCTTTTTTTGTCCAGGGTCCGATACCAATAAAATTTATTTCCCATGTGAAACTATAGAAAATCGCTTTCATACCATGAACCGGATCGTGGAACGAATTAAGTTCGTGGTACTAGGCTCCACGGTATATGATTATTTAGTAACGGTCTAAATATGATGTATTTATCATGTTAACATCGTTGATATTCGTTGTATAATAGATCGATGAAATATATTCTTAATTCAATTTATTTATATTCAATGTCTCACTTAATTCGACCCTTCATAAAAATACATTTTTTAAATTGATTTAGCATACATCGTGTTTTAATTATGTTTATAAATGAGTGGTAAAGAAATATAACAATGCCCCACTTCGAAATATATAAACTGCAATACAAATGGAATATATTAAAAATATTAAACTCAAATTAATAAACGGATAAATATAATAATTTTTTTGAAAACCTTATGAGAACTGAGAAGTTCATTATAAACCATTCTATATATTTGTAAGTGTAATGATATTACTCTGCTAGTGCGCAACAAAGGTGTTATTTATCAAGGTTTTATTAATTACAGAAAACGAGGCCAGTCAGCGTTTCTAAGACGTCTTAAATACGATTTAAATAGAATATAAATATCTTTTTTTTTGTGAGTCAACAGATGGGTGGAATTTTTATTTTTTCAGTTACACGATTAAATTATACAGGAAGAAATTACATGTGATAAAATTACACAGTAAAAAAATAAACGAGGATAAAATTACGCACAATCAAAATTTTTATACTCATTTCCATATTAGTAAAAAAATATATGAATAAAACACAAGTTCGAAATAAAGGATCATACCTAACTCAACTCAGCATGTGTTTTATTTCATTTGCTTATTTTGCTAAAGTGAAATATACTTTAAAAATGAAATGTTTTAAATTTAAAAAAAACATATTTTGTGTTATTTTTTCCTTGTGTATTTTTTAGCCGCGGAATTTTATCATGTGTAATTAATTTCATCCTGACACCGTTTTTTCGGAATTTTTTAACGCCGCCCTACAAAAGAATTCCTTATACAAGAATATATGACACGATTCCTAAAATCTTTAAAATAATACGACTCAATTTTATAAATACAAATACGTTTTCGCATTCTAACAATGCGCAGTTTGTAAGTTTCCATTAATTATTATTATTTTCAATTATTACACGCATAGTAGTAAAACATTGAAAAATAACACAAATAGTCAGTCAATTTATATTATTTACGAACTGATTCAAATTAAAGGCAAACCCGCCGTCACGCAATACTAACTAAAAATCTTGAGTCGCTGCAAATCATTTCTTACGTGTTTTTTTTTCACCTACAAATATAAAAAGTTATTCAATAACGTGTGAACTTCTGTCGAAAGTTTATTTATTCCTTAGAGAAATTTACATGAGTTGTTGTCCTTTAAAGTCAACACAAACCAAAATATAAATGAGTGAATTCGTAATTCTGACTCGTTGTACAATCTCACACGAAACAAGTGAGTACCTAATTTTTAAATTCCTAGCTGCGGAAGGCTGATGGATTAATGTCTCGATTGAAAGATTCCCCCGCTCCCTATATCGGCGACGTCAGCATGTTGACAAGTAATGATCGCCGACATCAAGAGCAGCTAATGTTATTAGCGAGCACTTTTCGTGACACGAGATTTATATGCTACTGAGCTACGTAGTTACCTTCGCCGGTTCTAAAATTGTTATCATTCCGGTGATTTAACATTTAAATGAACTCATTTATGTAATGTTCATAATATATTTAACAGTTCTAGGGAACAACATTTTTTAAAATTCTGACGTCACCCGGCTTCAAATTTTTTTTTCGTATTCGGTCCCATAGTTCTCTCACCCGTTAAATGACCTGCCGACCGCTCACGTTTGACTAATGCTTTGCTAGGAGTATTTTTATTTCGCCCCGGTGCGCGACCACGATCACAATTGTCAGATTACATCGTCTTTATACCTTTCTGCAGCCATGTATTTAGTCTTCTCTTTCACGGCATACGAACAGATGAGACATGTACATCGCGCGTTGACTTAAAAACTGTGTATTGGTTTTAAATTTTTTAAATGGCGCCAGGAAGGGAATAATCTTATATTATTTTTATTTATGATACACGCTCACAGATCACACAATATAATTTTAGTTGTTTTAATCATTAACAGAGGAAATAATAACACTATTATAAGCCTTTATAGTAGCGGTAACGAGCGAGTGATAGCGTCTTATACATATCTACTATTTATACATATATATTAGTTACCACTGGAACTCGAACCCAGAACATTTTATTGCCAATGGACTTAATCAATTACATCATAGGAGCCCTATACTCGTAGCTTATCTATCTATATACCTTAGTTTTTTAATGCGACATATTATGACGTGAATATTTCTCAAATACCTTTGAGTAGAACTCGCTAAATGACGTCAGGACTCTCGGTTTATTCATGATATAGAAAACATTAACATTAAGTTTAAAGCAATATAGGAGATAAAAAGTTTGATATATAAATCAAATTTAGTTGATAGTCTACATCTAGGGTTACTCTAGCGTTATGGGTAACTATGTGGTGAATCAATCTATTGGCAAGATAAAGTTCTGGGTTCGAGTTTCCCTGGTAGCTATATTTCTATAGATTTTTCTGTATATCTATCTGTATTTCTTTTTCTGTATATCTTTGTAAGTTATTTGCCTAATCTATTTTAATTTATCAAGGTATTTATGTTCTGAAAATTCGCGACTTCACAAATAAGATGTGATTATATAATTTTTTTTTGTGAATTTACAATTTCAAAACATAGTTCTGTAATTATGGTCATTGTAATTTTAATGCAGATACAGAAAAAATCCAGGAATCCAGAAATTCCCGGAACTTATCATGTTCGGTAGTTTTGAACTTAGATTCTGTAGTCTTTTTTTTTATAATTGATATATATATATATATACCTATTATTTCATCAAGTAATATACGTTAAGTGACGCCATGATTAAATCAATCAATTGTGTTAGATGATTTTTTCGATTAAAATAATTATTGTTTTATCTTGAAACACATGAGATGAGAATATAATTTCCTCAAATTTCACTACAATTTTTGAAATAAGAAGCTATCGTAATTCACAACAACAATTTGCAGTTGATGAATCGATTACTAGGCTAGCAGCTGTTTCCTCGCTTCCGGATAAAGTGATCTTTGTTTTTTTTTAAATATGTCGATTGATTTTCGAATACTCTGTTGTGAATTGTTAATCATGGGATGGGGTAATTAATGGTATAGCATTGATCATCGATCATCAAACCCATTATTAATT
Source organism: Eubasilissa splendida (assembly GCA_031772225.1). Lineage (NCBI taxonomy): Eukaryota > Metazoa > Arthropoda > Insecta > Trichoptera > Phryganeidae > Eubasilissa > Eubasilissa splendida. The sequence continues at coordinate 22,463,171 of CM062847.1, forward strand.
TAAACCCTCAAGTAACACTCATCGAAACTCAATAATAGTTTGTGAATTAGTCTCTACATGCCGCAAATTGTAAAATTATCTAAGGGAATATTCAAAATAAAAAATAGGTCTAATTTAAAATAAAAATGTCATAGTAAGTTTTACCAAAATACTTTAGAGATCTAGTAAGATCGTTTTAAAATCTTTTTTTTATATGGTAACTAGTAATGTACTATTACTTACTAAATACTAAGTAATGTTACATTATAAATACTAAGTAATGTTACATTATAAATACTACGTAATGTTACATTATAAATACTAAGTAATGTTACATATTTTCATTAAGTTGGCATTAAATGGTTCCATGTAATGACGGTACTTTATCGTGACCTGACACGGTGGCGCTATTTCTAAATCTGGTACTGAGCCTCCATTTATAAACTATGTAGTTTGTATTTTGTAATTTCAAACACCTTACAACGTTGTACAGAAATTTATCGAATTTAATCATTGAACAATATAAAAATTGAAAAAAGAAAAAGATTTTCTAAAATATTCAAATTAACTTATAGATGCACGTGTCATTTTTTATTTGACTAACTGAAATACTTCGGGGTTTTCAAAACGGACCCTTTCTATTACTTTACTATTACATATTGTAATTCAATAGATTAGCTTCAGTTCTATTATTTGTATGTTTCCTCAATGACACACTATGTTACTAGTCGAAAGAACGCGATATTTCTAAGAAAGAAGATATCTTTGCTTAACGTTGTTCTACATTATTCATATTTAATTTCATAAAGATATTGGTTCTTATTTATAACATTCAAAAAATATTATTAACTAATTAACTAACTAACTTACCATCACATCTTTTCCCCGCGAGGGTAGGCAGAGAGGATAGAGCGCCACACTCCTCTGTCCTGACATACAATTCTCGCCTCATCAACATTCATTCATTTTTTCATACGAGTTCGCCGATTATTGAGGCTTCTGACAGAACCACCCTCCATTATCTGGTTTATCTGGTCGTGCCAAGTCTTCCGTGGTCGTCCTTTGTTTCTGGTGCCATCAACACTTGCGTCATATATATTTCTTACCATTCTCTCCTCATTCATCGTTACATATGACCAAACCACCTAAGTAATCCATTCTTAATCTTGCTCATTATTCTAATATATTATTATATCATCAAATTGACCGTATAATAGAAAATTTACGAAAAACAAAGGATGCAATGGATAATATTACAAAAGCAGGTACCTACTTTCAAAAAATTATCGGGAACTTTTCTTATTCATACTTTTTTAAATCTTTTTTTTCCGACCTATTAAATCGCTTTACTGGTTTCACGGTGAAACTGATGGATGGGATTCTTTCTGTAGTGCGATTTCCGGAATCACTTCTTCAACCGTGAATTATCATTATGTGAATTATTACTGCAGACGTATTTCTCCGTTCTCCGGGAATCTGAATGGGAAATTTTCAACCATATTCAAATTCGCAGAACACAAAGGCGTCATAGAGACTGAGTTTAGGTTTAAATTTCTCACACAGCTGCGACCACGGTAAAAATGCGAGCCAGGTAAAAATGTTGGCTTATCGACAGAAAACTGGATTACACAACAATACTGCTTTACCTTTACACTAACTTTGCTGAATACGAGGGATGTTCATTTTTATAGCGAAACAATAAAACATAAAAGGGGTGTAAAATTTTAATCACTACTGATTTGCCGATAACATTCTTTGTAATAATAACTCAGTATGTCCTGGTAACAATATTAAATTTATTACAAGTATTACAGTAATTATAAATTATACACTTCATAGATAGACTAGTTATTCAGGTGGATCTGTGTGTTCCCCCAGAGACGGTCTAATATAATGTTTGTCCCCCACCACCCATCTACTCACTCTCCTGATATACACACACACATACATGTATAAGGTAACAGTTCTCACAATTATATATAAAAGTAGGAAATCATTAGATTAGGGGCGGTTTTCGGTATAGTATGTCGCTCGCCCTCAAATACTACTTGAAATGTAGCGATGGTGCGGTGGAGCGAATTACAAGTCATTTGCTGAAACACTTGTGAAATCTCGACGTGACAACTCGTACGTAATAGAGTTCTCATTAGAAAGTCTCAACGTAATAGAATCGCCCGTTCTCTCGACATCTAATTTCTGTCAATTTCAGGTTTGAAAAAGCATCCACGTAAAACCACGGATAAACAGTAACGAATGCTTGCTTTATTTGCAGCAGTGAATAATTATTTTATTTGTAACATTTCACAAAACTTTTCATTATGCACTGAATTTCTATTGTGTATTTTATTTAGTTTTTTTTTAAATTATGTACTTTATATATTATTAACTATTATTTATATTTTAGTGTCGTTTTCATAGATTCATATTGCTAAATTTAGCAAATTTTTGATTAGAATCAACATCAGTAAAAACTTCAACACTGTTTAACTTCGAAATGATAATTAATATAGAAAATTAATTAGTTAAAAAAATTGTTAAAACGAATGAAATATAAAGGATGAAAATTAATTCGAAATGATACTTAATTTACGTTAGAAATGTTTGTTTAAAATTAAACGAAACATAAAGCGTGGTAATAAACAGTTGTAAAATACACACGAATAAACTTTGAAACTATTGGTAAACATATCCACTGCTTTTGGATATACTGAAAATCTTTACAGCGTTCAAAATGCTGTTAATTCTCTCGTGAACTTATTCTTGCAAAGATTGGTTTTCAATTTTATGTTTATATATGCGACTAACAGTAGAAACCCTAATATATTTTTGTTCATTTAATTGTTCTTTATGAAATTATTAATTTGTAATAATTAATACATGCAATGGTCGCTGTTACCGCAAAAAATAAATGACAAAAATATCATATTAAAACAATATTTAATATACCTATGCATCCAGGTATCCATATATATATACATTTAAAAAATTTAATATATTTTAGTTTTCCTAATGATTAAGAAGTTAGATGATCTACAAGAACAGTGCCTTAGAGTATGATCTTTAAGTTCATAGGAATTGTATAACATTCTTATAAAAACTTGGTTGTTGGGATGTTTAAACATTTCAAAATTTTCAATTTATCTATTCAATTCAATCAATCTTGAATTATTTAAACCAGTCAAATCTAATACTATTAAAAACTGACACTGATTGGAAAGAAAGATTCAGATGGTTTATGCTTGACTAAAATTTTCGAGACCTTTTCCTGATAGCATGGTCTCTCATAGATCGCTACTAAAGATTAAATACACGTAAATATTAAAATTTTCAACGAGCCCTCCCTCATGCTTCGCTCCGTCCCTCCCGCCCCTGTTTGACATGTTAATATGTGTTTTGCATTCTGCACTGTAAAGTCTCTCAAAGTACCTAAGTTAGGAGACTGTACACAGTACGTAGACAGGTGTCTACCTTTATGCCAGAGGCATTCTAAATTATTTTGGTGAAAATTTAATCTCATTCCGCTTTTGCGCTGCAGCGGGGCTTGAAAAGGGTAACGGAAAAGAAGTGTAACAACAATATGAACAATTTTCAACTTCAAACGTTAGTAGAGTTACAAACGTAATGAAAAAGTGTAATATATGTAATGACAATTAAGTATGTATTTATTACACACGTATTTAAAAAACTTTGCATTTAATTTTATAAATTGAGTTGAAACACTTTTATTTCACTATATTTTATTATATTAAACGTCAGAATGTTTTTGGGAATATTTTCCTAAAATCAATAATACAATTCAACTAAAGTAGGAAAAAAATTAGAAAAGCATAAAAAAGAAATAAAAATCTTCAGTCTGAATTTCGAAATGGCTGAACTTGCAATAATGGAGGGCTATTCATTTGACAATAATAATTTAGAATTTTTACATAGTTGCGTCAAAGGACGAAAGTTAAACATCTTATAAAATTTAGTAATTTTTAATAATAAGAATAACAATAAGAAATAATTAACATCCAAATACCGCCCATTGCATCCCCTCTCTTATCCATTTTAACTCTACCCCCACCTTTCTTAACTCCAGACACACCCGTAATTACTGCCTGAAAATGTTTTTATTAGTTGAATTGTATTATTGATAATGGGAAGATGTTCCCGAAAACGTTCTAATGTTTAATATAATAAAATATAGTGGAATAAAACAGTGTTTCAACCCAAATTACAAAATAATCATGGAATTCCACAAAATTTCACCAAAAACAGTTATTTTGTATTTTAGTCCCCACATGACATCAGAGATATCTAATAAGAGATAAATACCTATTATCACCTCAGTGAAGATAATCACTTAGATATATGTTTAAATAAAATGAACAATGTAATGTATAATTCAATTAATTTCTCAGTTTAAAGAACACGATAACTGGTTAATGTTTAAAAATACATAATAATTTGCAATACTTTTTTTATATCCATTTGTTTACTGTATATATTTTACGGCATAATGAAAAAAACTCACGCTTGTTAATTTTTATTGTTGTTTTTACAAAAAAGCAACTATAAAATCAATCAATTTACCCTACTATCATATTATTCTATTCTAACAGTTCACCCTGTAAATCAACTTTTGGAATGGTTGCCTGTACTAATATTCACATTCTGTGACGACTATGATAAGGGTTTACGTCCGCTCACGTCCACGTCCAATTAGTTTCAAGGTGCTTCAACTTACCATTATGCTTTCACTAAATTATAATAGGTAGCAGTTTTCGACTTCGTAAACATTTTCACGCTCGTATGTTCACGCAGTAAAAAGCTCGTCAATTTTAGATATGCTGATGACAACGTTTTCTGTCAAATCAGAAGAAGGAACAGACGTGAAGGAGAGATACATATAATCAAAATCAAAGTCATAATTATCAATCGAGTTGGAGTACTATGCACAAACTGTGCTCAACTTGGAGCAGGATTAGCGAATATGAGAGCGGACCCACCGCATTCCCAGGACCGGATTAATAAGCTCAAAGCTTCTATTTCGGTCATATTCTTACGCCGCCTTGTTGGCATTTTTTTAATGCTACAAACGAGGCTGTTTGATAGCGCCCCGCACACAGTGATAGGGATACCTCCTATCGCAACCTCCTATACCAAATTTGCTCTCATTGTACCCGACCTTTGTTTTATTTTTATTATAATAACATATACAACGTATGAGTTACATTATACAAATAAGATCAGACAAATAATAATTAAATTATAGTAACCTACAAACCATAAGGCCGGGGAGCAGGAGAGACGTTAGGAGACACCCACTTTCGGAGAGAAAAGCGGTACAAAAAGAAATACAAGTATGGAAAGGGGACTCACCCCACGCATCATCGCCGGCAGATTTAACCCTCGGAAGCAGTACACCGTGTATCACAATTTTGATTTGTTAGACTATATAAGTTAACAGAATTAGGTTAGATTAGTGACAAAGATGGAACGTTATAGCAAAAACAAAATCATTTGTATTGTGAATTACTTCATTTATCTCAGATCTTGTTTTACTGATTGTGATGTACTGCACCAGCTATGCATCCTGGAGTGCAGTTCTTGTCGTATGACGCCAGTGGTTAGAACTCTTGAAGAATGTCGGTGGTGATGGTGACGTGAATAACACGCGACTTCAGGTGACAATTTATAATTTATTCACGTACACGATATAACTAATTACATGGTAAGAGAATGATCTTTATCTGAAGGCGACTTGAAGCAGAGAGAGCTATCTCCTGTGCGCGCACATATTTATTACCTTCACGTACACAGCCGACCCTTTGCACGTTCACCTGTCATCCATCAACCGTAGACACCACACTGATATTGGTGGAAGCTGAAGTTAAGAGAATAATCCAAATGACAAATATACGATATGAAAACCGTACACAATTTGAAACAATTGATCTATATCCTTCTTCTTCTTTTAAGTAGGCAATCCATCCTTCAAGAGTGATTTGTGCCATTAATCAGGTTAAAACTTTATTTTATAGAAATAAGTACAAAAATATTATAAAAAAGGCGATATGATCTATTTACATCTATAACCACAAAAAAGCGTTTAAGTTAAGTCGATGATAACCTGGCGAAGATAGTGGTGGCTGGAGAGGTGGAAGTCCAGAGAGGAAGGGGGCGATATCCAAGTCGATGGACCGGCCAGATCAGAGACGCTACAGACTATTCTATCGCAACGGTTATCCGAACTGCGGGCTGCGGAAAAAGGAGGAAGATAATCGTCGAGGACATCGACAGGAAACAACCCGGGGATCCGATTTTTCACGCATTGTACTAATCAAATACACGAAAAGTTGTTCGCAAATCGGAATTCCTTGTATCGATATTTTTCCCGTATAAATCAATTTTACACGTGAATGGCACATGTATTTCATAAAGAAAAATATTCGATGAAAATTTTTAGAAAATTGATTTTCAATTACGATTTGAATTCCCTTTTCAGAGTGTAATAGAGCATTGACTAATTTCGTCAGTGTAGTTTTGTTTTGTCTTCCATATCATGGATCTTGATCCATTTCGCTAAATCTTCATTTAAAAAACCTTATCCATAACTCTCATATAATAACGATATAATTGCGTAACATCTACTGTAAAGCTTAACTCATTTCCCATACGTACGATTCATCGTTAGCTGTTTAATTTATTTCTACGAATAATTTCCGTGAACATTATCCAATGCAGCCTAAATATTAAAATTCGTCCAAAATTATCTAATTATTTATGAGCAATTTCCCCTTTAATGTCGTCATTACACTAAATTATTCGCTTCAAACGTATAATTTTAGAATATATATTTTTAGAAGAATTATCATTTTCTCGAGACAAATCGAAGCGGATTTGTTTATTATTTTTTCAATGCCGAATTAGGTATATAGGTATAGTTTATTGCTCAGTTGCTGCACACATTTTCAGCCCCGCTTCCTCTAATTAATATTGTAAGAGCAGCTTAGAAGAATGGCAAATAAAGCTACATTAGCATTCTAAGATTTTTGGGGTCTGGATAATCTTATAATTCAATGTAACATTTTCCCAGCGTCATTAATGTTGTTTATAAAAAGGTACATTTTTTAAATGATGAAAAACGATTTTTAAATCATGTTTAACTTTATCTAATTCCCTATTCCCTTTATGCCATATTGTTTCTACATGAAGTCTTTATTATAGGTATGTAGGCAGGTAGGTACTAGCATGAGTTGAGAAATTGTTGCTCACATCAGTTCGACCTCTCATGCGGGTAATTGCTCCGCTGGGAGAGGGTTCGATCCGTTTATACTTGACCTTTTTTTTACAATAAAAAGAAACCCCCAATAAATATATAGTTTTTAGCTGAAAAGGTCTATTATGATTTTAACCCTATCGGCGCCGAACATTTTTATGTAGAGTTTTTGTTGGATTAGTTTTGTATTATTTTTAATTTTTAGTTTAATAGTAAAATAAAATTTATACCTCTTGATTGGCTTAAAACATGTTTGGATGGCATATTAAGACAAGGGAAAAAATCCCTACAAATTGTATTTATCGAAATAATAAATTTAATGATTATAAGACTTTTAATAAAAAATCACTAAATTTAATCAAATATTAAACATTCCAAAATGCTGTGGTGTCATTATTCTTTGACATTAAAAATATGTTTGTAATGTTGAAGTATGTATATTTTATTTAAATGTGTTTTATATTGAATGTAATTTATTCAAAATTTGATCAGTTGCTTTCTAGGGCCCTGAGGAAAATATGGTCACCCCACTCCATCTCCTCTCGTTACTCTTTATGCTAGCAGTCCACTCTCGTTGGGGCTCCACGGCCGAGGCGTTTGCCGAGGTACCGAGACCCGAGTGGTACAAAGTACACTCTCGCCGAGGGTTGTCACCTCGCTTCGCCTCGTTCACATTCCGATCGGAACGGAGTGTGGACGAGACGAAGCGAGATAAACCGATGGCTGTCTGTACACTCGCGGCGAGGGCAAATGGCACGAGACGACCCGAGAATAGGCGATGCAAGCCGAGAGCTGCAGTACTTTCTCGTGTTCGGCTCCTCTCGCCATGCCTCGGCGAGAGTGGACTGCTAGCAATACGATCTGCACAAAACTACATACCCTACATTTGATGTTAATTTGAATTCCGGGCAATGCCAAGTATTCGAGGTGGATATTCAATGATCGAATACCACGTTTTTGAGTTTCTCCTAACTTATCGACTGGATAAGTGTAGAGATCTTTAATCATACACCCTCTGGGTCTTGGGTATTGTACAACCCGAATAAACAGACCGAGAATAAAGACGTCCTTAGTGAATATATTCCGTGAAGCGTCCCGCACCATAACCCAGATTGTTGGAATGTATCTAATGAGATATACTCCAGAACGGCTACCGATCCGACGGTGCGTCGCCATTCATTGATTCGCTCAATCGTACTCAATGTGTTTTAATATGAAAGTAATGACTTAATACGAATGTTAAGATAAAAGATTCTTAAATTAATTAGTAAAGACATTAGAGAATTTTAGTATGCCAGTATTATGTTGTGAGAAAAAAAATACTACAGGGTCATAGTTTAATGGCGACATGGTTCCAAAACTTTTGCTTTTTTAGTAGGTATTTTGTAAATAAAATCCCAAAGTATCCTAAGTATAGTCCTAAAGTATTGTTTGCCACAAATAAAAATGGTGTTGGGAAATTAATACATTTCATGTCAATTGACAAATTCGTTTATATATATACTTAAGAGTTTTTTGTTCTAAAGGTGTATTTTTTCAAAATAGTAAACAAACAAATCAGTCAGATGTTTAAAAAAATAACAACATTGCAATGTTGCTGTAAGGTGATTTAATATTAATTAAAAATAATAAGGTGATTAAAATTTTTCGTAGGTAGCTAGGTAATAATAATTTAATTATGATCGGTTTTCAAAATTAAAACATCAAGATATTTTCTTGAGGTTTCATTCGTTTCATTTTACGTTCATTTGGCTATATGGCGTTAGATATAGAAAAATGTTTATGGTATTTAGTTTGTGTTGTTTCATTAATATGGAAGATGATCCAGTTCAGAAAAAGTGACGCTTAGATAGAGAAATTCAGCAAAAATGGTGAGCTCAATAAAGTAATGACATTAAACATACTGTATACAGAAAATGTTGATAGAATGGTAAATGTTCTCTACCACGCCAACCGTCTTATGTAAATTTAGACACCTGTCCCAGAACGGGGTTTAAAACACAAGTATTTTAAATATAAATAATTAACTTTAATTTTTTAACGTTAATTGTTATTAAAAAAAACGTATTATATCCACAACCGTCCACAAGGAAAGAGATTCCACGCGAAGAAAATATAGTCTCAGAATGTAAATTTGGGTGGTAGGGTAGGCTAGAACGAATTTCTATATACTTAAAATTCCCTATCTGTCTTCATCAAACTACTTACGGTTGGACGAGAGGGCTTCTCAGTTTAATTGAAGATTGATGTCCGAACAACCGGTGGAAGATTAGGTAACCCGCACGACGCGCTCCCGTTCCTCGGTAAAACTTTATCTTGTCATTTTAACTAAATTGTCACATGTCATATAATATAAGGGCATCTCCATATATAGGTACACTATGTTATAAAAATATTCATTCGGGCTTTTATCATTGTATGATTATAACGGCCTTCTTGTCGTGTTTTCGCTTCGAGCTTTTCTGATTCTATTAATGTTAATGCCATGACTCTTATTACGAATTAATTTAAAATTGACCTTTAAAGCCATATTTATTGTTACTTTCACGAAACAAATAATCACATGGGATTAAAAATTCTTTGTCATCTTTAAAAATCGCAAAACAGGGATTAAAGGGCATATAATTAATTTTACTATAATAATTATTCTTCTCAGTGCGCAACTTTGGACTGTTATTAGACTTTTATGTGTTTTTTAGCTACCCTCGTATAAATTGTAGGGACACGTTACCTAACATGCCTAATATCTCCAGCATATGGTGTATACTTTAATCCTCTTAACATTAGCATTTCATAAACCGATGTCTTAATTTTACGGCTGTGGCCTTAGTTTTTAAAACATGAAATGTTTAAGCTGTGTACAATACAAGTCTTCTTTTCACGATGAAAAAATGCAGAGAAAGTTTTTAAGATTCATTAATTTTAAATTAAATATATGCTCTGAGATTATCAATTATGATTATATTCTTAGCCGTCTGAAATTGTTAAAATTATCAGTGAGACGTGCTATGACCGACCTTATATTTCTATACAAGATCATCAATACCGGATTGTTGGTCTGCTTGACTTTCACGCACAATTGAGTTCATCGAGACACAATTCATTGTTCTATTACAGGGTAATGTCAGAACGAATATGCGGAGATAGTTGATATTTTTCCTGTAAATTTAACTGTTTATTATTAATTTATTATTATTATTAACAATTATATGTCTCAACCCAATGGTGACTGATAAATTGCTTTACTTCACATTTTTTTTATTTTAATTATGAAAAAACATGCTGATATTATATAATTTTTTTCTTTGCGTATTGCGCTTCTTATGAGATTTTCTATTATTTATAAAAAAAATATGTTAATGCCTGAATAGGGCGGGCGTGTATAATAATAATAAATAAATAATAAGTATTCAGTGTTTTCGATGTCATGATGGTCCAATATTTTTATTATATAAAATTAATTAACTGAAATTTTGTCAAAAAGCCCGCTTTGGCTTCTTAGGGGAGCCCTCGGGACTTGCCGCGTGAACCGCCATCTGTTTTCTGATTTTCAATCTCGCGTTGTCCAATTTTCGTGCCAAGCCTCTAGAGAAAATTGGTAAATCGTTTTAGGCTTCGTAACCATGGTCCAGACTGATAAATCGTAAGGAGACGGGAAATAGATTTGAAAACGTCGTTTAGTACCTTTTCACGCACGACTCGTCGGAAAAACAGAACTTATTTTGCTTACCCAATACACAAACAAGTTGTTTATGACAGTTCTTACCGGCAAACTCTGAAAGAGTGTCGGTTAGGCCATTTAAAAAAAAATCTACCTTTAGGTCTGTCTTGTTCTTTTACAGAGATACGATATTTCTCTGGAGAAGAAAACAAAAGTAATATTGTTTTATTTGTGAAAACAAATATGAAACTTTATATATCAATCATATCACTATTTTCAAAGCGATAAAAAGAATAATGGTCGTAGGTGGCTTATAATAAGGTTTTTTATTTATCGGGTTTATTTCGATAGTTGTAAATAAAATGATAACTGACAAGTTATTGCAACCTTTATAATAAAAATGTATGTGTGTGCATGCGCATGCTCGTGTGTGTATGATGATATGACAGTGTGCTGTGTGCTTTAGTGACAAAATAAAAGTGTTTTCATTAAGAATGTGGTGTCAATTTTTTTTTTTTTAAATTGTCTATCTTTATTATTATTAAACCGTCATCCGTACTAAAATCACTTTCGACCTGACATATGCACTAAATCGTTTTTAAATCATTCTCACCAGCATGTATACCTGCGAGCTCTAGTTGCCTGGTGAGTGACGTACAACCGTTTACAAGTACAATAATTTGTACATAATACTGTTCGGGATGGCGGGTTATTGTAGCGCTTCCAAAATGTTTGCGGAAAGCCGTGTCTCGATTCTTTCCGATCCTAAGACATCGTGTTGCTGGCGTCAAATTGCCGCTGGAGCGTAGCACCAACTCTCTAGTTCAAGGTCTGGATTCCTAATCAAAGAATGGCATCGACTTCAGAACAGATATACGTATGATAATAGCCGTACCTTAAAATCTGATTTATATATGTAATTATTACGTATTGTGTACTTTTTGGAGCTATTTAAATATGTGTGTATACTTAATTACACCCTCATTCTTCTCTTGTTTTGTATCTTCGGTTAAATTATTATTTGTTATTCAGTTGAACGTGTATTATTTTATATCCTTTATAATTAATATGGCGGATCAGGTCTTGCGCACTATTACGCTGGAATAAACTAATTATTATTACTCAATTACGCTGGAATGAACTAATTTATTATTATTACAACCTCGGCTGTTTTATAAACGGTATCATACGGCTTTCCGCCTAGACCGTGCGAACTTAACTTGCAGTGCCGGCACCAGTCCTTGAACAGCAAAGTGACGTTGGAAGAAAGAGTAATTTCAGAGATACTTCAATCACCAACTGCGGTGAATTTTGTTCCTTTTATTGTGTACAGCTAATACTCGCTGCTGTTTCATGTCACATGGAATTCAAAGTAATACTTAATAACTAAAAGTATAAACAAACACTCAGCTTTGAGTATAATGTTATTTTTTGTATTTAAAATTATTCGTATGTAAATTTTCACTTTTTAATCGTCTTCGTTTAATATGGACCTCCTTTTTCCACATCTTTTAAATATATGAATGTTTTATGAATATTTTATTTAACAATAATAATTTAGGACTTCTACATAGTTGCACCAATGGACGTAAGTTAGACATGTTAGAGAATTTATTAATTTTTAATAATAATAATAATAATAATACCAATAATAAAATAATAAACATTCAAATACCGCCCATTGCATCCCCTCTCTTATCCATTTTAACTACACCCCCACCTCCCTTAATTCCAGACACACCCTTAATTACTGTATGAAAATGTTTTTAACTTTAGTCGAATTATATTATTTACAATGGGAAGATGTTCCCGAAAACGTTCTAACGTTTAATATAATTAAATATGGTGGAATAAAATAGTGTTTCAATTCAATTTACAAAATAAAATAATATTATCTTTTAATTTAATCTATTCACAATAATAATATAGTTGTATCTTGTAAATGGCACAAATCACGCTTCATAGGCGGATTGCCTTCATGAAAGATGAAGACCAAATTAAATCATGAGGTAAATAATCTTCTGCGCGGAGTCCTGCGAGTTCGATTCCATCGAATTCATCGCATCCCTGTTGTCGTAAGCTTGCGGTGTTTACTTCCACCGTATAATGAGGCGATGCGTGTTTCTTCAGTGTGCGTGCCCCGCCCGGCGGTTCGATATTTTATCAATTACATTCTTGTAACAAGATGTTTTGTAATAAATCTTATCGTACTTGCGGGACCTAACCCGACCGACGGCGGACCAGTTTCATCCAACATTTGAGATTGCTCGTCGACCGAGGATACAAATAGAAAGAAGAAACCAATATGGCTAAGAGAACTGTCTGCCGAACTTATTTAACCTTTAATAGCGTCTGAATTCGATGTCAACTGATGCTGTCACATGCTCTGTAATCTCGTAGAAACTTCGCCAATTCTACGTCTTTGAAAGATGTTTTATCTCGGCACAGATTTTATATTACGATCACATAAAAATAACTTATTATTTGGATTATGAGTTACAAATAAATTTTTCCAATAATATTATTTTGTAAGTTTTCCATCTAATTTATGTGCATAATCATTGTGTATCCTAATTCACTGCTATTTCATGCAATGTACCGTGTCACAGTTGTTACGGACACGTAAATAACCAGAATCTGATTCCAGGTAGTCTTGTCATAATTAATTAATTAGAACAAGGTTTTATTAATTAATTAATTTTTTGAAAACTCATCAATCCTTTTTTTCTATTGAATTAAAAATAGAAGCGTACACGGTGAGCACGTTACATCAATATTTTTACTTTTCAAACTTAGCTAAGTGATTGTGCTATAAAAATAATAATGGCTCCCCCGGACCTCTCTCCTCAAACCTCTGGTATCTTAGTGTCTTACCACTAGATCTAACAAGCAATTTAAACAATTTATTCATTCAATTGAATAATTTAATTAATACAAATATAATAATGCATAAAAAATGCCATGGACCGTAATAGGTGGCGACAGATCATCCATGCCGTCATCCGCAATTAGCTGCTGTTCTATGAATAAGATTGCTCTCATTGAGAGCAACATGAAGAAGAATTGAATTCTAGTTTTTTATTTAAAGGACGTATCAAAGTATCTTCAGAAATGATCTGACGCCTGTCTCACATTATTTATCGCAGGAATTTCTTATATGACCCGTCCCACGATGATCTCAATGAGATTTTGATCCCCGAGAATTGATAAAGGTACGATGCATATTCTAGTCCGCGAGCAAAACACATGCGATGAAGATCGCTTCACGCCGAAGTATAGATACTTTTATTTACTCCTCGAGAGAAATCTCTAATCTCAGAGACAAACCTCGTCAGTCGACACGGGCCATTTATATTAAATTATATTGAATTATTATTTGTACTCAAAATTTTCATCGCCACATTAAATGAATATACTTTCTATCTATGTGTACATATTTTTTTTTTTTTTTTTACCTTGTTTTAACTTGTGCTCGGGGGTATTCACGGCCTGGTGGGAAATATAAGGTTTACAAGATTACCCTAGAAAACTTCGCTGCTAACAGAGGCGGATTCTGGACTTCTGGCAAAATCTTTATCCTTCTGTAAAGCTTACCTCTGGTGATACATAGGGTTGTGCGGGGCAAAAAAACTTTAGATAACAGACCCTAATGTATTATGCGCCTGCTATAAAAAACAGTTTTCGATATTCCACGTTGCTTTATACAGCCGCCTACCTATACACAATGTATGAGTACAAAGGCAGGGAGAGACAATGTTTTGCCGGAAACGGGTGGAATTTGTAATTTTCCCAAATTTTCATACAGGAAATGGTGTTCATTGATTGTAATGTAGGGCTTATTATTTCCTCTCTATGATGTGCCTATCATATTTTCTAGATCGGTGGGTGATTTTCTAAAACATAATGCCGCTTAATACAATTTACAAAGTATAATAAGTTTTATTTTTGCGTTAATCCACGTTTACTTATTATACGCTATTTTAAGTTTACATTGTTTTCTTCTAATAATGAAAATCTCCCACAGTTGAACTATATTAAGTACAGTTATACCGTTACTTCTGAAGCAATGCCTCGGCCCATGGCACTGTGCCTAGATTTCCTTAAGGAAACGCTCTACAATATATAAACAATATATTTACTGCAAATGGGGGTACTAATTACAAACTCAGCAACCTCCATATTTTTTATTTGGACAAAAATACGAAAAATTGATAGAAGCTTGAAGAATAATATATTTATAATGTACTTGTTATAATGAATGATAACCGCTATAATTTGGTTTAAAATATAAAATAAACGGAATACCTTCTTCAAAAAATAAGTAAGTTCATATATTGATATCGATCATATAAATATCAATTTACATAAAAAAGAGCTATGTTTGATAATTAATGAATTAATACAACGTGTAAAAACTATTTGAGAATACAACTGCATTAAAAGTTGTAAAAAAAAAACGACTTAACTCAACTGTGGGAGATTTATATCTTATGTGAAAAAGTACGGTTGTACCGTAATATTTTGAGGCAACGTCTTGACAATGGCACGTGTCAACGTACTGAAACGTTGGTCTAGGTTTCCCCAAGGAAACCATACACAAAGATCGCTATCTAATCCAGAAGAAACACCAGTATATATATACCGACGTATGTTGTTAACTGTACGTATACAATCTGTTACATATATTGATACAATATCGGTTTACATTAGAATATAAACATTAATGCTGACAAATAATTATATATGTTTTTGAATACGTTTTACGTTTTCTGTAGTTAAATCCCAAAAGGCATCATTCTATATCAAAATACCCAGACATTTAATGGAAGTCTGTAACTGATTTAATAAAGATAGATCTTGTGCCTAGAGGTAACAAAATGTTAATGATTTAAATCTTCATGTATAGAAAAGTTCAATGTTTTTTTGATCTGATTAAAATGACCATTGAATTATTAAAATAATAATGAATATGATTTTTGATATATATATATTTAATTACAAACCTGATCCATTTCATATGTTTATGAGAGCAGCATGAACATTAATATATATCATTTAAATCTTTTAAAATAAATTTTAGAAATCTAAAATTTATTTAATAATAATAATATGATACAATACAAAACTCTATTCGTTGTGAATGTTTTTATTTGAATTATAATAATTATTATTATGTTAATACCATCATCATAATAATACATCTTCGAATAACTCGTAAACCGTAGAATTTCGAATTATCATAATTGACGCTTAATTGTTGCTACTAATGTCCCCTAACCGTAAGCTCCGCTTACACTACTGTATACATTTAATAGATTGACGACAAATGTCATATATTTTTGACAATAAATTGATCGTAATTAATACTGCAGAATAACATAAATTGCGAAAATACTAAAAAAAAACGTAGATAGTACGAAAATTACTGTAGAATAACGTAAAATTGGCAAATTACTACAGAATAAAGTAGAGTACGAAATTACCATTAAGATGGGCTACTTGTGAGCACTAGCTGTTGATTTATTGTCATTACATTATAATATTTTAATAAACATTTAAGAATTAAGCACTTCCTTGATTTGGTTTTTTACGTTAAATCGAAATTTGTAAATTGTGTAAAACAAATAATTGCATTACTACATATTAATTTTAGTTGCGCGCTTGTCTAAGCTTAGAATGCTATTACGAGATTCGTAGAAATATTAAATGTGATTATTAACGAGATATATTATTTTATTCAAGTCATGCTGCGCATCGCAATTGATTTAATTTTTTAATACAATAGGTGGTAATGTGAGTAAATTTTGTTTATTTGTATAATATTTGTTACTCACTAATTAATATACTCAAATGGCGTCTGAGACATGTAACATACGGCAGTACGTACACTAATACAATATAATGTGGAGAATTGTGGAATAACGTTTATTAATTGCATGGATTGAATATGGTATGGGTAATGTTAGAAACAAGTCAAGGGTAGTCGTTATGTATGCATTTTGAAATCCACTGTGATAATACAAACAACCATTTTAGAATGTCTTTCCATTTGTATGATTATTAGGTTATTGCTTTATAAATCAAAAGTATTTAGTGTTTTTTATTTTCGCCTTGTTTTTATCCTACCTTACCCCATAAAAGACAATGGAACTATGTGTGTGCATTTTCCGCCTATTTGGCCTGTAATCCCTAATATATTTTTATTGATATTGTCTTTTTTTAAGCAGAAATACACAATTTAAATAAAATAAATAATCACTTTTCAGACTACAAAAAAAAATCTTCATTATTTTTATTTGTAATATTTATTTGATCTTCGTGATTTGTACGCTTTGTGGTGTAGTCATATAAATTTATAATATATTAAAGTAATATATTTGAATACAATAAACATTTAAATTTATATACGTATATTTTTCTTTATGTATGTTAACTAAGCTCATTGCCTGTAATCAAATAAAGGTTTACACAAAATCTTGCACGTATTATATCTATAATATTATAATTTAAAGAGATTATAAGATACAACTCCATCCATCCACTATGATCTCTCATGACTGAGGATCGCAATCTCCATGAACTCTCGCCCTCTTAACTATGCTCCTCCACTTTTCTCGGCATCCTGCAGACTTTAGGACTGTCATCAGAGAAGTACCTGTTGTCTTTTCCACGTGGTCGGTCTAACGGGTGGGGGATCTTCCTCTCCCTCTACGTGGTCTCGTGCTACAGGTTGAGAATCTGTCATTGATGTTTAATTCCTGCATTCAGGAGACATTCGTGCGTCTCACCGTCTACGGTATGCGCAACATGGTGTTTCCAGCATCACATCTCAAATGCATCGATCCGTCTTCTCTCCCTTGCTTTCAGGGTCCATGATTCCACATCAAAAAAAAAATATAGAAAAAAAAATACAAAAATACAAATCATTAATATTTTTTCTGTAAATACTTGAACAACACATTCATTGTTTTTAATTGCGTTTTGAAGTAGGTAGGTTTAGAAATATCTCTTCGATCGCGGTGTAGTTGGAGTATCTGTTTTATTAGTGTATTTATAGTTCTTATTTTAGGCTATTTACTAATATAAGAAACAGGATTTAGGTCTTAAATTGAAAATACCAAGATACGACAATTCACTATACCTACATAAATCTTACTTTGTACGCAATCCCAAGAGATTTAAGGTCCCGTTTTAATTATACACTGAACTGTGCCTACACTAGAGTAATTGAATGGGTTGGTGCTAGAATCAGTCACGCAATACACACTTTTATTATAAAAGCAAGAAAAAATATAATTTATAAAGAGCTCTGATTATTAAGAAATATATTTTTCAAGTCTTGAAATATCTTTGATTTTTATTTTTGATAACTTGTACCGAAATTATGTATCTTTAATTATTAAATATTGTAATTTAGTCGCACGAAAATTCTTTAAAAATGATCTTTGTTTTGACTTTTGATTATCTTATTCTATATTAAATGAATAACTTCGTATCTGTTCTGTAATTTTTCTTGCAGCATTGGAAGACATTATTATAAAATGTTTTTTTTTATTACATTATTACGTGTTTTACTTTAACGTTTATTATGCACAATTGAACCAATTTTTTCTAACTTACTTTTTTTAGTTTATCTTCATGTTGCATCTCTCCAGACGGATAAGAATCCGTCCGCCCCCGCCGAACTTTTCTGTCCTCTCAGACCGCTCTTATTGTATCCACATTTGTTCATTTCCCCACACACCCTAATCGATTGTTAGGTAAGACTTCTAACTGAGAGTCCTCATATAAAATAGTAGTTTAGTTTATTCTCCTCCTCTGTCCTCTTCTGCTATTGGTACTAAAATCCTTCGGTACACCAGCGTCCAATTGTTATTCTCTCAATTTTGTCACTCAGACGTTCTACTTTTGTTCCACTATAATACAGTAAGCTTCACGTTAATTTTAAATTCATTTATTTTTCTGTATTTCGAATATAAATTAACTTTATATACGCCTAAACTGAACATTAATTTTTCCAATTCAGGGATCTCACCCGTACATCAATAAATTGTCGCCATGTATGAAACTCATCAATAACTAGCAGATAAGTAATCGGGTATCGCCGATTGCTTAATGCTAGGCACTGCGGGCGGCCGATGTAATTAAAATTATTCCATCTTTGTAAGTTAGCTATCAAAACGAACAAAAATGACATAAGAATCGTAGATAGACAATTGCTACGGTAAGATTTCTCTCTTACAGACAGAATAAAAGATTTTACAGGCCTGGCTGTTTGACACTACCGAAGCCGGCATCCAAAAGTCACAGATAATATTAATATTGATGTACAATATATTGCAAAATCGGGCATATTTTCAAATTTATGCAGAATACTAGGTAGTTACCTACCTAGGTTGATTACGCAAACAAATCACATTGAATTTAATTTGAAAAGTGTTGAGCGAACAATATATTTTTCATAAGCGGTGTGAGTGACAAAGTGCCAGATATTTATTCGAAGAAGTGATGCGTGTCACATTGTACAAACGTGGGAAATTATTTTAATGTTGATCAAACTTGTGAAGTCGAGTGGCGCGGCCGTGTGTCTGAATGTATATTGTTTAGTTTTTTTGCATCAATTTGTTCACACAGTATTAAACCTGTATTTAAACGCTCACTATAACAATAAAGCAACCAAAATGTTGGATGTTTGGTCTCATCCTGGTATACCGACAACTTAAACCTGTATTTTATTACTTAAACTTAATCGCCTGTTAATTTTTACGGAATCACAAATACCTTTGAGTAAACCGACTGCAGACGCATAATAATAATGTAGATGGCTTTCAAAAATAATGGAACGACAGATATATTAATTTGAAAAAGTGTAACATATAGGTTCGGAAATTTGTCATGAATAATACTGGCGCTATAACACAATTGGTAGTGTACTTTCCCGGATTGGAAATAGAGATACAGGTTCGAATCCCGGTAACGCAAAAACAATATTTTTCGACAAAATTGATTTTATATGTATATATTTATAATTAATACATTAAATTAGTATTTAAAACATCACAGACCTATGTTCTGAATAATTACAACTTCACAATAAGAATGTGTTCTCCTGAATAATATAAATATTGACGTATTTTATTTAGAATTATTATTAATTAGACATATATTAATTAAAATAAATTACACGTTTTATTTGTATTTAAAATAATCTTTGTTATCGACCGATTTTTGCGTAGTACATATAATTTTTTGATGTCCATACCTTACGTAACTGTACTTTGCACGGAGCCTTTACATTTGGGCCGTGGCAACGATACATTGAAGAAGTAATGTGCTGTTAACATTTTACACAGCTGGTAGCTAACCAGGGTTAATAATTGGATTTATGATATTAGTTCGCCCCTTATTGTGTTAAGTCAACAAAGCTAGTAAGTAGCGCACAATCCCTGGTAAGGTGCTTTCACGTTTCATCAGTGCCGAGTGAAAAGTTAAATATGTGGCTTCAAATACAGGATTAACATTTTCATTGTCTTTTGTCTAATAAAAGTACGCCGAATAGGAATCCACAACGATAATACAACTTGAGAATTAATTAATTAGACATGATAAAATATTTGACATTTTCATTGTGAACAACAATTAATTGAGGAAAGCCCCGAAACGAGCGTACTTTGTTTTTTTTATTTTCCTTTGAAAGAATACAATGACTTGTCGAATTAGAGAAATAATAATTATATATGTACTTGGAATAATAATGGAAGCTAATTACTATAGATTCTACTTGAAATATAATTCATGTAATTATTATTGACAACGGTGCATGCAGTGACGTAACTTCGCTAATACGAAGCATCGAGGCCCACGTTAGATAGGGGGACCAAATGGTCCGCGCCCTACAAAACTGTTTTGCGAGTGTCGACACCTTTTCCACGTTAGTATGGACCAATAATTTTTCAAATCCAGGAGACGAGGTCGCAGCGACAGGCAAAAACGGGACAATATGTAGAGGTTTGAAAAAAAAATTGTTTTCAAATAAAAGATTATGGTTTTATGATTTTGTATAAAAATAAAATAAAAATTGTTTTAAGCTTCACACTTAGAGGTTACCTATGATAAAAAAATAAAAATATCTGAAATGGTCAAGCAATCACACCTAGGTGATTTCACGTGGAATGACCCTATAGGAAGATATGTAATTATAAAACTTAAAATTCGTTTTTCATGTTTATTATGAGAAACCGTTTATCGATGTGTACAGTGGTACCCCTCTGTAAAGTCGGTTAGAGACCAGAGAGTCCCCACAGAAAAAATCGTAAAGTATATATATGGTAAATGCTTAAAAATCTATTTATGCTATTGCATTAGGCATTAAAACTGCTGAAAATGAACACTGCACTACTGAACATATTAAAAATTCAAATATTTTATTTTTTTATAGGAAGCCAATATATATACATATATATATAAATGGAGCCGGCAAGTAAAAATATTACCCAATCTCCTGTTTCATTTTAAATACTCGCATTGGACGACCCGTGCCGATCTTAAGGCGTGTGTAGATTGTTTTGGAGAATTCTTTATGCTGATTTATTTCAAAATTTACCAGATCAATAATTCAATACAGCAGGAAAAAAAAGACATTTTCTTTGAAACAAAAGCGATAAGTCAATCTGTCGCGTAAAAGCATAGATGCCGGAAGAAACAGTTTACTTGTTACCGATCGACTGACTCTTCGGAAGGTGAGGAAGGGGGGGGGGGAGGTGGAAGGTACAGTACATTATCTTCGTTCAAGCATAAATGTATGTCCCAAACATCCTGCCCCCCGAGGATTGACTTACCTAAAAAGTCAATTCTCAACAAAATCTGATTTCTTTAATATAAATATATCTAGCTGTAAATTTTTTTGCTGTTTCTTAACTTTTCGTTTTATCCTAAAAATTCCGCTCTCGTCAATTTGATATTTTTGCTGTACAGTCGTTTCCCGATTCTTATTTGAACATTCTCACCTTCGATGATAATGAAGACTGATGCGGACAAATTGAAGCGATGAAATTAACGTCACCGCTATACGAAAATAGACGTCCGATATCGTGTTGCGAAATTCGATACGATAGAATATTTAAGAGTATTAAATATATACTATATTAATATGACAAAAATAACAGTATTATCCTTTGTGCAAAGTCTTGTATAAAATTGTTGATAAAGTAAACCAAAATAAACTTCATATTTCACATTTATATGATACTGTTGTATTTTATGAATTTAATAATTAACATGGCCTATTTTTCAGTATCACTGTGAAACCGAACTAAACCAATTGACGCAAGCGTTTACCGTTCTCAAAATAAAATAAAAATAAAACATACGTACCTAATGTACCGTTCGGGTGCTAACACATCATTGTGTCTCATTATAGTGTCAAGTAACTCCAATGCACTGCAGTAGCGGAATTTTGTGATACTATGTATTACTAGGGACCTGTCATCCGATAATAGTGCGAATCAAAATCAGTTTAAATCAATACCTACATCAAAAATTTCTCGTCAAATTCAGATTTTTCTGTACAGATGTTATTGCAGTCTGACTAAAGGCGAGGGCGATATTGGTATTACATGCAAAGGATTTTTTTTTTGTATTTATATATATATTGCTGTTACATCCTGCATATATATTACTGTTACGTCCTGTATATATATTACTGTTACATCCCGTATATATATATATATATATATATATATATATATATAGAGATATGAGCATTTTAATAAAATCATAATTATGCAATTATTTCGATTAATTTAAATATTTCACTGATTCCAAATTATATATCGAATACAAAAGATTACAAGTTATCGAAGTTCGAGCAGCCAGACTATATTTTGTTATATGATTTAGGGCCTGAAGCAATGATATTGATTAATAATGGATACATTTCGCAAATATTTATTTCGAAGTACGTAGACTTAAAGCTCTAACATGATTTTATAAAAATTTCAAACAATAATATTTTCCGTAACGGTGCAGTTTTTGCACATATTCCTTAAACATGTTAAACTCGTAATTTAGTCATGTATTCACCCATAAAATATTGTGGACTAGGTCTGTTACACACACATATATATATGTGTGTATGTGTACACTTAGTCGACATACTAGGCACAAGGGAAATAATATCGCACCTCGCTGCTAATTTCGTACGATCCCTAACGATGTCACCGACTATCATCCTTAGAATTAAGTTACGCCCACACAATATTATTTCACACGCATTATACGCCAGAGAAGCGCCTGTCTCCGTTATTTAATAGGGAATGTTGTAAGCCTACCTCTCTACCTTGAATGTAGCCGCATTTCAGGTTCACGTGCAAAGGAATGTTAAGGGGAGATGTAAGATATGCGACAGGATCTTAAGGTCCTCAACTTTGATGAGAATAGATGGACCTGCTGAAGTTTGTACGTAAGATTTCTTGGCAGCTGTGAACATATAATACATACTGTTTGGCACATATATTTATATGTGTAAATACATATTTATTATATTATTGAATGAAAATAATGCACTGTGCCTTCCGCCCCCCTTTCCCTTCCCCTCCTGATCACACTGCCGACCAGTCGATTGGCGACCATGAACCAGTGCGGTTATACGTGTATGGTACATTTTACAATATTATACTAATTTGAGACCACGTCTATACTGTGTCGGAACCTTTGACGAAATAGTGAGTTAAAATATACAGTCCACATTTTTAGAGATGCCAGCAGAATCCGGATTGTGGTGAGTGCCAAACTCCTTCCTGTCTGACATTCTTCCGGCCTCTATGCTTTGTACGCAACACATACATTAGGATATTATTTACTTATATGCTTATATTATATGTATAATAAATAAATAAATTTTCATTTTTATCACATAACTATCTGACTGACGTTACCAATCAATATACCATGAAACGGGGCTCCTTTGTTCAAATTTAAGAATTTATCTTGAACATCTATCTGTCTGTGCATTACAACGTTAGCGAATAATTTTACAAAAATTACGTCATTTTGAACGACAAAAAAATTCATTAGTCATTTTTTTATATTACACTAAATCAGAGATATTAATAAAATATCGATTGATCAAAGTTAAACTCACTTTGGGATTACTTTGATTATTTATGTAAGTTTTGTGTTGGAAGATTTCAATAAAGTTATCAATAAAACCCCATTTCTCATCATTCTGCGACTACTCCGTATATTATATTAGTACTTCGATAAGTAATCAGATACTAACTAGGGTATTTATATTATTTATAGCGTTAACTTTGTGATAAGATTTAGCTTTAACGTTAACGATACAGTGTTATTAAAAATTGTCGACGTCAAAAATGGTCGACGTCAAAATAATATACGAAGTAAATACAAAATTCGTTGTTTGTTTAAATTAATAAATAATTTTGGTCTCATCGGATTTTCTTTTCAAAGGCGTAGATTTACCTTCCACAACATATCCATTAATAAATTCATTAATACTTCGTATTTCTCTGATAGAGAATTAGACTTGAGTTTGTCTACAACCTAAGACAAATTCAAATGTCGACTATCAATAAACTATTCTCAGTGAATAGCTTGTCTGTAGCATTCTTCCAATAAATCGTATTAACAAATTTGCTTAAAATACTTAACTTATGTATTATACAACATAATGTGCTAACTGGATTAAACGGTATATACATGTTTTTTTTAGAGGTATAGAACTTTAAAATGAAGTAAGACATACAAATCGTGGTAATGTCCATGGTATTGGCTTTATTGAAAACATACTTTAATGCCGTTAGTGTATAAATATGGGTGCCACGGCTGGCTCAAATAAAGCGCAATCTGGAAGTCGTAATTTCGACCACTTTTTGGAGCAGCTGGGACCGTATATTGGCAATAACGCCACAAATGTTGGCTTCCAAGTCGTCTAATGTCTCGGTTTATTGGTGTAGACTAGCGACTTCACATATCCACACAGAGAATAATCTAAAGGTGTTAAATCACCCGATTTTGGTGGCCAATTCACAGGTCCATTACGCGAAATTATGCGCTCATCGAATGTTTCCTTCAATAAATTTATTGTGGCGCGCGCTGTGTGGCGTGTTGCCCCGTCTTGTTGAAACCACAGCTCTTCCACATTCAAGCCATTCAATTGAGGAACGAAAAAGTCAGTAATCATGGATCTGTAGCGCTCTCCATTGACGTAACGGGTCGGCATCATTTTGAATAAATATGGACCAATAATTCCACCAGTCAATAAGGTACACCAAAGAGTGACTTTTTGTGGGTGTAACGGCGTCTCAAAAATGGTTTGTAGATTTTCTTCACTCCAAATGCGACAAATTTTCTTTGTTGACGTAGCCATTCAACTAAAACTGAGCCTCATCGCTGAACAATATTTGTGTTGAAAATGAGGATCAAGAGCAATCTCGTTTTCGGCTCATTCACCGAACGTGCGACGCATACGATGTTCAAGTTGCTTCAATTTTTGCATGAGCTAAATCTTGTAAACTCGTAAACCAAGATCTTTCCCCTAAATCTTCTATAAAGTGGATGGACACAGCTCAATTGCTATGCACGATGGCGAATCGACTCATTCGGGTCCTCCTCAATACTACGCTCCACTGCAGCAACAGCTTCTTCGGTGCGCACTGTACGACGTCTCTACAAATGAGTATTGTCTATTAGAGTATGCGTGGTGCGAAAACGATCGATGGTTATCCGAATTACTTGCTCGGATGGACGATTATGTCGACGTAGCGTACGGTTAGTTTCGCGAATTGAACCACGATTTTCGAAATAAATTTGCACATTTTGCAAGCGTTGCTCTGGCGTAAGTCTATTCATGGTGAAATGCCAAACCAAAGTGAGCACAAATCAGCTGTCGTTGGATAAAGTGTTACCAATTCGAAAACAAACTTCTAAAAAACACCCTGTGTTTTTATATATAATGTAGAACCGATGAATGTATCAGAATATCGCTCTCTGTCTTCCCGTGATTATATATTTGGACATTATTACTTAGTGTTTACTACCTAATATAGGTATACAAATTTTTACTTTATTTTGAGTTATTTATTTTATATACAAAATATCAAAACTTTGAGACAGATATACCTAATTGTAAAACGAACACAACATAGGTATTATAAATTTATACGCGCATTGCCTACATGTTATTAAGCGTGGAATATTGCGGGTCCCAGGTGTAAAGATACACCTACACATTTTCCGAATACAAATATTTTTAACTTCAGAGACAACTTTAGAACGGTTAAGTACAGGGGACCAACAATTCGCTCGTTTTGCTAAACCGTTTCCAGATTTGGTGGGATAATGATTTTGCAGATGACTCGTGGCACTTCGTGAACGCGTATTTTACTTAAGTTTTCCCGCTACCCTGCATCCTTGCGGCTCAGTTAATTTAATGAATGTTTTTGTTTGTTTCAGTCTCTCCAAGCCAAGTTATCTTTCAGCTCCAAGGAAATAGTCGCCCTGAGTTGTTCATGGTGTAAAGCGGCTTATCACAACAAGGAAGCCTGCTTCAACATGCAGAGGATAGGCGAAGAGTGCCATCTAGGTAAGACCTTTCCATTTAACTCCATCAATATTTTAACACATGATGATAAATTATTAGATTATTCGTATTAAATTGTCGTTTCGAATATTGCTTTCTAAATTAGTTGTTTTAATAAATTAATGATTAGTTTGTGTATTAGAAATATTAATGAATAAATAATTAACAAACTAGGAGAACGTAAAGCTCATCTTAACCTAGTAAATAAAATTAAAAATGTGTTGCGTAGGTGGTTTGATCTCATGTAAATCCAATGAATGAGGGGTGATTGATAAAAAAATATATAACGGAAGTGTTGATAGTATCATAAATACAGGACGTCCGCGGAAGGTTTGGCGTGACCAGGTAAATGAGATACTGGAAGATGGTTGACTAGAAGCCTCAATAATCGAGGAGCTTGTATGAGAAGTTGTATTAATGTAGATGAAGCGAACATTGTATGCCAGGACAGAAGAGTGTGATGCTTCATTCTGTTTGCCTACCCCAGCGGGGAAATGACGTGTAAGATAGTACGTTAGAAATGCAAATACAATATGTAATAAAATTCTTAGTGAAATACTGAGTAAAATATACGTATCGTAAGATATTTAATGATAATTTGTGTAATGAAAAGTTAAATATTGAGTTAAATATATCGTAAAATACCTACGTCGAAAAATACTTATTAAAATATGTAGTATAATACTTAATAATGAGTCAAATATGTAGTGCAATACCTCCTTAGAAAAAAAATTCTTTGACAAACAATTCGTTTTTAAATTAAAACAGCCAATAAAAGAAAATACCATATAAAATTAAAACAGTCGTATTAGTAAAAATATTTTCTTTTTTATTTTTAAATATATGGCGAACAATTTTCCAGATGAAAAATTGTGAGGTAACAATTGTGGCCGCGAACAATTGTGGTCAGAAACAATCGTGGGCGAATTATGTTCCTAGATCCGTGTGACGAGAGTGTGTTTCGGGTGGTCGGTACTCTGTGATCAAATAATGTAAATGAGCCCCTGTAGCGCTGGGGTGTTTTGAGTTTGAGTATAAAAATGTAATTTACTCTACATCACAGTGAAGAATTCATGTTGGTCTATATTATTGTTGCTCTTAAGGATAAGGTTAACAGAAACAATACTTCACACACCAGTAGTATGAACAATAATTGAAGTGTGGAATAATAATTAAAAATTCCAATAATATTGAAAAATATTTATGTACATACATACCTCATATGCTAAGATAACTGGCAAGAAATATTGCGTCAGTCATCATAGAGTACGCAATACCATATACACTCAGCGCAACAAAAATAGTCGCACCCCTAATTAGGTACAAAAATTCCCATGAAGCATCAATAAAACTCAAAGTAGGTAACGGTAGAAAGCGGTCCGTTTCCAGGAAAGGCAATTCGCTTATCAGGTACCTGAAAAACCCTACATTTCTTAACAACTGTAGTGCCCGTTTTTGCAGTGAGTGGTCGTTTTAATAAAAGTGTGTTATTAGTTTTACCGAATCACAATGCCTACGAGACTTCAACTAAGTGAGCATATGCGTTCAGTATCAGTTTGAATGATTAAATAGTTCATAAATTCATTGTTATATTAATTTAAGTGAAAAGTTTAATATAAAAGTGTGTAATAATCTAATTAATTACAAATACCTCACGATTTAACAACAGATTGAATTACAATATAAACGACACATTGACTTCTCTGAATCAAAAATGAAATGAAGAGCAAAGAGAAATTAAATCAAAGAACTATCTTCGTGCAAGATATCTATCATCATAAATATTCTAAACATATCTCAATGGAAATTCCGTCCGAGGAAGCTTCCGTCACGAATGGTAAAAGAAAAATATTTTTAATGATTAATTATTTATATTTTTCATCGTAATACAGCACACGTCAAATCCCATAACACCCGGCACACCATCGCGTTGCTGACTTCTCACAACTTCTTAACAACGTTTATTATTAGGTACGACCGACGTACGAGTTTTGTTCGCAATGAATAACGTTTTACATATATATAATTTTTTAAATGAATATTGCTCTTTAGTGGAATAGTTCAGCCCGGAGGCAACAAAAATATTTTTTCGGTAAACTGTTTTTGTATTAAATATATATTTATTATTGAGAACACATTCTTATTGTGAAGTTGTAATTATTCAGAACAGATGGTTTGTGATATTTTAAATACTAATTAAATGTATTAATTAGAAAGATATACATATAAAATCAATTTCATCGAAAAATATTTTTGTTACTATCGGGATTCGAACCTAGATCTCTTATCCGGATCTCGGATCCGGGGAAGGTGCATTAACCAACTATCGAACTACTCATAGGTAAAATAAATTAATGGCTTTCAAATAATGGAACGATAGATGTATTCATTTGAAAAGTGTAACGTATGGGTTCGAAAATTTGTCGTCAAAAGTACTGTCTGCTGTAGCATAGTTGGTTAATGCACCTAACCCGGATTGGAAAGAGATTCAGGTTCGAATCCAGGTAGCAACAACAATATTTTTCGATAATTTTGATTTTTAATGTATATCTTCCTAATTAATACATTTAATTAGTATTTAAAAGATATATTCATTTAATGTTAATTTTTTATTATTGTAATGCACAAACAATTCGTTTTATGGAACAAAGTATTTATTTTAATGCACATATCTCTTAAAATAATTTCTTGTTAAATTATACGCCTTTACCTAGCACTAATGTGGACTAATATTTTTTTAAATCCACATAGCGTGAAAAGGAATTATAATATTTAAAAATTCATTGCTCACATGTGTGACGAAAACATTTTTGATGTAGGTATATAATAGTACTTCGCTGATGTAGAATTAATGTACCATCGCCTCAAAGCGAATTTTTTCAGTTGCAAGTTCATACTTATTACCTAAAAACTTATTGTTGTTTGTTTTTTATATGAGTAAATTTATGTGGAAATAAGAGACCAATTATTTTGTTATATTTCTATATGTTCAACTCTCCTATATAATTCTCGCATTACTAAATCTTATTTACAATACAGAGGACCCTTACATTTTGCATTGGGGCTCAACTTTTTCAGTTAAGCCAATGTGCTGATGTATACGTAAACCGCAGGATGCGAGGTGGATTTAATATATTTGGCGAGAAAAAAATAGCACTTCCCCTCTGGATGATGCAGTTTGGCAAAATAACCTGCAGGTTAATGAGGGAGGCACGGAAACGGTACGAGTAGGTAGATATATGGGTCGGACACGTGAGACCGCTACACCAGCACATTCCGGAAATAGCTCGCATTATGCACTGAACAAATTACCCCGAGGGTCCGCTCACCGCAAGCACTAATGTTCTGAATGTGTAAGTTTACAAAGCTTGAGAATTATACGGAAATAAAGCGTAAATAAAACTAACAACAAATAAACCTAAAACTTAAATCTTTGTAGAATACTCTTGACTCGTAAGGGTTGGTCCCCAGATTCAATTCTGCACTAGCCTCGACAAATATTAATTATCTTGATTTGAAATCACTAAATTCATTTCCTTGAGAAGTTACAGAAAGTAGATGATTCACCGTCATACATGACGGAAACCTCGGTTGACCGCGTTCTCTAGAGGAGTCTGGTTAAATCGATCCTAAATTTCCACGAACCATATATATGTAGTGCCGCAAGAAGTAAGAAGATGTATGTCTGGAGGAGTGAACTAGGGTTTCAAACAGTTAAATTATAAATTAAGAACGGATTCATTTTACGTTTCGTGCATAATTGACGTCTACTCAGATTGAAGAACGTCGTGCGGTATTATTACACTGTCAAAATTGAAGGAATAATGTATTTCGTGTTGGAACTGGGATTAAATCTACGTCATACCCGACACGAAGATACTCTGTGACGTTTATTTGTCCCAATTTACTGTCAGACCAAGGGTTTAAGTCAACATTACTAGGCAGCATAATTACTAACAAAATCTTCGGTTGGTTCTCAACTGTACAGGTTGCTCCGAGCACGGTTGACAATTATTTCACCTATTAAACTCAATGAATAAAATTGACCTTTCACGTGGAATTGAAGATGGAAAATGTGACCTAATTCAAAGGAATTATTGATCAAATATATACATTTAAAATTATGCAAAAAATCATTTACCCAAAAACTCTCGGTGGAAAGGGATCTGAAGAAGGAAAATACATAATTTTCTACATGATACTATCTTTTTTAATATACATGCACGATCCAATTTATTTTTATATATTATTTGTAGAGATTCAGGTGATCGTTATTTTTAGAATCTGCATAGAGTATGTGAAAGGACAGTTATTGTCATATTGTAAATTTACAAAAATATAGTTACGTTAATAAGTTATAAGAAATCGTGAAGTTCCATAATAGTATAATATTTATAATGAATTAGCTATCGAATTTGATTTTTTTTTTAATTTCCCTTTTCTGTGTAATGAAAATGGTACTTGAAGCAAAACAAAATTTAATCCAGAATACAGAATATAGAACTATAAAACGGATACTTTATTTGACATTTTTATTTAATTTCAACGGTATTAATAGAGTAGGTACTACGAGTTACATTCAGTTTTTTTTGTGACCATGTAAGTACCATGCGTGTGAAGTGAGAGAAGTACTACGCCAGTGCGGTGCATTGGGGGGCCCGCGTCCACCAGATTTGTGGTTCACTTTTCTCTGGATCACTTACCTATCTTTTATCAATAAAGTTTTACTTTCATCACTTGTGAAAATAAAATAAAAATAAATATAAAAATTTGTTTATTTTAAAATTAAAATTAATGAATTTATGATCACAAAAAAAGTTATCAATTTAGTATTCAAAATAAAGGCAAAGAATTCGCAATTCTTCGACGATGTGTAGATTTCCTTCGATCCAGCTTCCATGTAAATTGTAGCGTAATATTTGAGGTACATCCTTTACCTTGTGGGTTCCACGCGATCAAATTAATGGCTACGCAACATTGGTTCTGAGTTTTGTATCTCCATATTCTTGCTGGTTCACCTGCACGGGGATCTCACATTAGCTTACGCCATCCTGCTTGTATAATTAAATCGTCCTTGACACCACAGAACTGCCATCCAAATTATGACATATGTAAAAAATATCATCAATAAAAAAATGCTATAAGTAAAACAAACTGCAAAAAAGAAAGAACAGAAGAATTTCACAATGCCAATCAGGGATGCAAACACCACACAAGAATTTATACTACCAAGTACATATATTATATTACAAGGCCGGATGAAAAAAGATTTACATTTTAATACTAGAAACGGAGCGCTCAAATCACGGACACCATCCGTCTGTCAAAATCGGAACTCTGCTGGGGATATAGTACATGGAACGGATGGTGCTCACTAAAAAATACGTGACAGCACCTGTGTAACGTCACAAGGGTCCAAAAGATCTGCGCCCTACATTACATTTAGTGTCAATTCTTTTGCGAGTATAGACTTTTCCCAGCGTAATAATATAATAATACGGACTAATAATTTTTTTAAATTCGCCACAGAAAAAAATTGAATTATATATATTTTTTAAATTATTTCTTACATGTAATTATTGCTTACGTGTGAAAACATTATTGATGTATACAGTAATTCCCTATTAATTATTGTACTATTTTCTTAACGATGTATAAAATATAAAACCTGAAACCCTAATGGAGGCTGAAAGGCAGTAAATAGTTGAGTCAAAAAACGCAACTGTTTTTCGATTCTTTTAAAAGAAAATTATCTTGATAATTAAGCTTTAACATTCAATTAAATTGATTTCAATCAGTTATGATTATAAGTACATTCACAGAATGTCTTGCTGAGAGGAGTTCTAAGTAAGGATGGGTTCCTTTTAGTACCACACTAATATATGTCGGGTTAAGGATCAGACCATCATCGCAAATCGAAAATCGCCATAAAGCGAAGAAAGGATTTGTTTAGCTGCAAGTGCGTATAAATATTAGATGTTTAATAAAATAAAAGCACACTATTGCTTTTTTCATGAAAATTTGAATATTATCGAAGACGACAGGCAAATTTTGTTCATTTTATTTATTTAATAAAATCACTTAATATTCTTAAATCCTGTTTACAGTGAATGATGATGCACCGCTTACCCAGGACCGATTTATGAGCAATGCTATATATAGCTCCTATATCGATCCTTCATATTCACCGCAAGGTTGGAATTTTTTAACACTATTTGGCAACTATGCTATTCCGTAATGCCGTATAGCGGCAATGCAACACCGCATGGCTGCCAAACAAAGATCATTCACTGTCTGTACAGTGCAGTTGAAAACATTTATTCAATAAAATAACATAAATGCACACAACACAATAGATATAATATAGACATAAGAATAAAGGCACTGAAAGGGATAGCAAATTGTGGTTCTCAAGTTCCTTAAAGGAAAAAAAAATAAGACAATACACAAAAACAAAAAAGGTATCTTCCGGCAAAAGAAAGCCAGGACTTTAAAACTATGGTTTATTTTATTTTTTTGAGCGAGAATTTTTGAGTCAGATGGCCCTCACCCTCTTTCTAAACTCCTGACTGCCTCAAAATCTCCCAGCGAGTCACCCACACATCTACGAACTCCCAGAAAAGTCCGACATTCCTTTCGTCACATCCAATCCCGCGACGATATCCTCCCTCATAATCTCACCCACGCAGAGTATGTGCTCGGGCATCTGTCTCACACGGTCACAGACGCACCATAGTTTGGCCCGAAACTCGCCATGGCCTTATACAATATATAATCGGGGGCCCTACATTATAGCATTGAGATTTTGGGCCCAGTGCTTTTTTGCTATTTTGCATTGGAATTAAAATTGTTTGGTTATGCCACTGATTAGTAGCTGTGTATTCTTGAATTACGCTAGCAATACAAGCTTTGTTATAATTATGCGGTTGGTGTATTCCTTTGACAAACGTGATCTATATGGAGGTTGACGATTATGTCAAAACAATATATTACCCTTTCGTTTTCAGACCACACAACACCGGTGGCTGAATGGCGTAATTATGTAACATTTCCATATATCAATAAGGTACTCAAGTAATTGAATTCGTAACTGAATAGTTTATAGCAGTATCTTGAGTCGTCTGCTTAGTTCGAGTTTTGAAACTTATAACTAAAAAGAGATCAGCTTAGTTATATTATTATTATTCTTTAAGTGTAATAGGGGGACCAGAAAGAAATCAAAATTTTTAGACACTCTTTTTTAGTCAGTTTGCGTTGGGATACAGTGCAGGAAACACGTATTTTTTACTTCTAGTGGATTGTGAATTTATTGTTTTTGTTTGGAATATTTTTTATTATAAGTTATTTATAAACGATATCAAGGCCAACAATTGATTAAAAACTAGGACCAGGAAATTAATGCAAACGAAGTGACGAAAAAAAATATTGATACGTGCGGAAATGTTTTGAAACTGAATAAATGTCATATGTGGTAAAAAAAAATATTGCGATAGAAACCTCAGGGTGCTCCTAAAGAGGAAAGACCTTTAAAACTGGATGATGATGTGCTGACGTCATTAGTGAAGTCTAATCCTCGTCAAACTATCACAGAATTATCGATTGAGCATGGTTACCCATGATCAATAGTACAGGAGAGCCTTCACCGCATCAGTAAAATGATCAAACGAGGAATTTGGGTTCCCCATGTATTGTCATATGAAACCGACCCTTTTCAGCAGCGATCTATAACTTGCGATGAGAAGTGGATACTGTGCAATAATCCTACGCGAAAAGGGCGATGGCTTTCTTCGCTAATAGCTGTCCTTACACCTAAACCATCACTAACAGTAAAGAAGATGCGACTTTGTGTATGTATGGTGGAATATCACCGGAATGGTTAATTTTCAGCTATAAAAGCAAAATAAAAGCAAATATAAAAGCAAAATAAGAATACTCCAACAAGACAATGCGCGGCCTCATTCTGCAAGATTGACTCAGTAAAAGATAATGAAGCTTGGATTTGAACTTCTATCCCATCAACCCTATTCACTGGATATTGGCCCCTCCGATTATCATTTATTTAGATCTTTATAACACTCACTGCGGGATAATTTTTTTATTATCATTTCGTAAATAATCATATGCAGAATTTTTTTGATTAAAAACCTAAAAATTTCTGTAAAGGAGGAATTAAAAATTACTTGAAAGATGGAAATTATATTTTAAATTAGTTGTTTTTTATTTTTCCTTCTATAAATGTAAATCTCATATACATTTGAGTAATCTGATAGGAGACGCCAGAATTAATAATTATTTTTTATTAAATTTTGTTACATTCCGTAAAAATAAAGAAGATGGCTTTCAAATAATGGAACGATAGATTTGAAAAGTGTAACATATAGGTTCGAAAATTTGTCGTCAAAGCACTGTGTTGGTGTAGTATAATCGGTTAATGCATGTTCCTCGGATCGGAAGAGATCCAGGTTCGAATCACGGTAACAACAACAATATTTTTCGATAAAATTGATTTTATATGTATATCTTTCTAATTAATACATTTAATTTGTATTAAAAATATTGTTCAGTGTTATTCTTCGACAATATTATATATTCGTATATGGAATCTTGGGGTCCTATTGTCTCCGGTTCAGTCAGGGCGGTAAGTATGCGCTGTCCCCCTGTCACGATGAGTACGCGACTCTCGGACCGTCCAGATCCGCTCCATCCCGCTATCGCTGATTCGCACAAAGAGGCACCTGGTCATGTCAGTTGGTAATAATCAGACCTCGCTTGTCTCAGTTGGCAGAGTGGCTCTTGGTGCGCGAGCCCAGCTTTTGTCATGATAATGTCGTCTAAAATATTTCAAACGATATCACGATATATCAAACAGTTCTCAGTTTTTTATAAAACATTTATATATTATGAATATTTAATATAATCAGTTAAAAATTATCAATTTAATACAATATATTATCTCCGCCATTTTTATCACATCTTTCTTTACTAACGATTAATTATTACGGGTTTTAAAATTCAAATTAAAATAATTATAGCACCTTTACTAATACAGTTGTATTTTTTTTTTATTCGATAATTAAGTATTTCTGACTTTACCAGATTATTAACATACAAAGAGATTGAATTTGAAAAAAAACATTTTATTTCAAAAATGTAGTCAAAACGTATTATATTTTAAGATTAAAAATTTGCGTACGCTACAATTTTTTTATTTATGGTGATAATTTATTTTCGTATATAAAGTAGGTACATTAATTTTATGCAACTCTATAAAGTATTATCAAAAACCTAGAATAATACGTACAATATACATGGTATAATACATTTAATAACTAATTAATATTACATAAAGAAAGTGAAATAAAAATTTATCAAATTTGAACATTAGAATAAAAAGTATGTGCATTACACTTTTTTGTAGTAGATTTGTAGCCATTTTTAAAACTCTTTTTTTTATATACAGGGTAAAATAGACCTAGTCTACAATATTATATGGGTGGATACCTGACGAATCGAAAATGTTCAAGGAGTATGTGCAAATTCTGCACTGTTACGGAAAATATTATTATATGAATTTTTTACAAAATCGTGTTAAGCTTGAAGACTACGTATTTCGTAATTAAATTGTTCAATTATTAATTTATACCTTTGCTTTAGGCCCTAAATCATCTAACAAAGAATTGTTTAGTCGATCGAAATTTGATTATCTTTAATTTTTTTGTATTCAATATATAATATGGAATCAATAAAATATTTCAATTAATCGAAATAATCGCATTATTACGATTCTTTTGAAATGTTTATATCTCTGACATGGTTGAGATTAGGTACATATACCTTGAACATTTTCGACTAGTAATTTAGTCAGGTATCCACCCATAAAATATTGTGTACTAGGTCTGTTACACCTGTATGTTAACTTTTTTTTTGGCAGTTATTTGAATATTTCTTTTAATTGTTTAACACTTTACTAATATTGAGATTTACATACATTAATAATTGTTTCATACTGCTGGTATCGAAATTTACAGATCAAAATAATAATTTCACTACTGTACGTTATCCAGATTTCCAGACGCATAAATAGGTAAAAATAAGGTTTCGCCACTCATTCTCAGTGTCTAAGTTATGATAATAATTAATATAATAAATTATAAAACTACACTTCTCATAAGTTAATATAAATCTTTGTATTTTGCATATTCTAAAGCAAAAGTTGACAGAAAAGAGAAGAAGAATGGCCGGCCAGCGACCTCCACAAAGTTACTCTTTTATAAAAAATTCGCTTCTTTATTTTCAATTTTGTTTTATCTTGAAAATTCTGATCCGCAAATTTACGTCTTTTGACTAAAATTGAGAAAGAGTTCGGAAAGACTAACTGGTTTGAAAATGTACTTTATTTTTCGAATACCTAGGGAAAAAATAAAACTTTAAGAGAAGAAATTTATTAATCTAACATTCAAAAGTCGTCTGAGATCGCTCCAACACTTGTGAGCGACATTCCACAAAACAGCTTCCCTTACAGCTTATATCAAAGTTGTTGAATGTAAAATTGTTTCGTTTTGTTCACGAAATTAAATAAAAGATCAGAGGTTCATCACATCGCGCATTTGTAGAAAAGTGTCGTAATTCAATTCAATGAACAATTTTTAAGTTTAGTATTAGAAAATGTCGTAGGATCTTAATTTTTATTTATCGATAGATACTTACTTATTTAGCATCATGCTGTTTCTCCGCAGGGATAGGCAGATAGAATAGAACGCCACTCTTCTGCCTTGGCACACCACTTTTGCCGCGTCCACTTTCATACATC
Organism: Eubasilissa splendida; assembly: GCA_031772225.1. Classification (NCBI taxonomy): domain Eukaryota; kingdom Metazoa; phylum Arthropoda; class Insecta; order Trichoptera; family Phryganeidae; genus Eubasilissa; species Eubasilissa splendida. Next base: position 22,500,486 of record CM062847.1, read on the forward strand.
TTCTCATGTACGCTCTTCAGTTGTTGGGGCTTCTAACAGGGTCGTCCAGTATTTGGTTTATCTGATCTATTCCTGATACCTTCAACACTCGCCTCACACACCTTCTTTACAATGTTTTCCTTACTCATACGACCAAACCATATTAGATAGTAACCCGATACACAATGCAATAGTTGTAATATTTGAAGCAACGATTTTACTACTAAAATTTTCGTAGTATTCATTTTATTATTAAGCTAAATCTTGATGCAAATTCTCCTTTACTGAAAATTTTAACTACATTATGACCTAGGTGTGGTATCAGTGATATTATTACATTCTCGCCTGAAGTTTCTTGTCGGCAGAGGTGCCGTATCATATTTGTACCGCGCGTATATCGTGCAATATAATACCTACATACCAGTGTCTGCAATAAAGCGAATATATTGTGCATTTAATTATTAAAAATACTTTAATTTATTTATTTAATATTATAATTATTTTATCATTCACGTAAAATTTAAATTTTAAAACTCTTTTGTATTCGCGTATATATTTAAATAGAATACGTCATTTTCATAAAAAAATTATCATCTTATACGATTACTAGTAATGAATTGTGCAATCTCCGAGTCATACTTCTCGCGGAATGGATTACGATAATTCCGGTTGTAAATCGGAATCACCGCAAGGTGGGGGGGAATAATGAAACGTGGTACAGGGAGAGATCGGTGAGGGTAATGGAATTTAGTCGAAGGACCAGCGATCTTGGGGAACCGGGATTCAGGACTGCTCGCCTTACATTGAGTATGACGCCTCCGCAATCCATGCCGCTGCCGCCGAAGTCACACAATGATGGCATGCGGATGGTCAATCTCCGCTCCTGACTGAAGACGGCGATGTCAATGTTCATCCACCGTACAAACAAACAATAAACACTATGATCACACAAAAAACAGTGCTGGTGCACTGGCATTGAATTGGTCCATAACCACGAATGATATCGCGATGTCGAGATCAAACACAATATCACACTGAAGACACACATTAGGATGGGTAAATGGGAAGGAATTTGGACGCGGACATGTAATAATAAAATTATTTGCTGCCGATATTACAAACAAAAATATATTGTTTGCGAATACTGAACAAGTAAATACTAATTTAATATATTAATTATAAATATATACATATAAAACCAATTATGTCGAAAAATATTGTTTTTGCGCTACTGGGATAATACATGGCAATTAATATTTTTTATAATCTTTATCTATACGAGTATATCGCACATCCCGTAGAGAAGTGTGTTAAGTCGAAACAAGTAAATTTTACACTTTATACATTATTTGTTATAAGATAATATTTTTTATTTATAATTAGTCAATAGATGTACTTATGAATGGAATTGACGTGTGGTTACCATGTAAGAATCGCAAATTCCACTGATACTGCGATGAACGATAATAAGCGGTCCCGTTGAATAGATATACTAGGGGTCGTTCGCAAAGAAGAGGTCAACTACCTTTAACATGGTTTTCACAAGGTATAGAGAATCATGTTAACTTCACTTTTCCGAAATAAAACATAAATCGTAAAATTTGACTATTCTATGGAATGTCCGATATATAAAATTAAATGTCTGTCTATTTTCTATTCAGTTCTATACCGCACTAAACCAAAATTTGCACAGTTGTCCTTAGGTTATCCAGTTATCTTGCTCAAAAGACAGGCACCCTCCTCCTCCTTGACCACCCCAATCCCTTCCAATATATAAATCCTACCTGTTATATTCGATGCCATCCAAATTTTGTTTAGTTACACTTTAGGATCCTGAAGAAATATAACCACCCTACCCCATATCTCCGGACATTTTACCCTCCCCGTGTCTGGACAAAAATGTTCATTATTATTTCGAGCCTGCGCAAAATAAAGGCACCCCCTCTTTTTTAGCTTAGGCAATCTACTATTCAATAATGATTTGTAAGGCCCCCTCTCATTCGTAATTAAATCTGAATCTCGGGTAACGACGGGGTACGGACCGCTAGTTTTATATAAAAATCAACTGAAATAGTATACAATCGCAAAATAATGTACTCTGTGTCACGTGATAACCATGACATTCTACAGCTTCTTCATTATTTTTACGTAACGTTGCACTATATTTTTCTTTGATTAACGCGATAACCTACAATACTTTTACGTTACAGAATTGACAATATCTATTATATATCACACGGAAAGTCGTTAATATATTTTTGTTTTGCGGTACTATGCGAGACATTATTGATAGTGTTGAGAAAAATGTTACTCTTGACTCACTAGCGTGATTGTGATTGATATTAGATAATATCAGTGATTGAGAACTGTGACTGTGATCACTTTCATTACTAATATGCATGCGTCGCACGATATCTAATACAAGAAATAAATGAATAAATGAAATAACATAATTTTGAGCGCATATTTACTTATATTATTCAAACTTCATTTGCGTAAAAAACGTATTCTAGTAAGTATATAATTAATATATATCTAATTTAATATCATCAAAAAGAGAATGAAAACCATTTAAAAAATGTGAGTTTATTTTTCGGGTCAAATTTTCAGCGTTTCGGGTCAAATGCGTAAAACGTTTTGGAAAAATCTACTAGATGGCGCTTATCACGAATTATAACATCATTCCTTCATGAATATTTTCGTTTCATGTGCACATGCGCCGAATCGCGATTCATAACCAAATATAAATAAATAAAAAATGAATCACAAATCACAACATTCCCCAGATATTCAATCTCTGGTAGTGAGTGTGACTCAAAGATATCAGTGATTGACTCACGGTTCGTGATTATGAGCTCATTACTAATTATTGTAATAGTGATTATCCTGGGATCCAGTCAAAGATCACAGTACGGTTCACAAAGTATTACCAGAGATGACATTTCATATTTTTAACCTTAGTTGTGAAATTTGACATGTGACAAAGTTATGGTTAGTATTTTTTGGTCGAGATAATCAGCTGTGTCAACTGCAAAGCGGTCAAAGAGTAAGGCAATGCTGCTCGCACTGACATTAAATTAATAACAATTTAGTCGTTAATCGATCGATATGTTAATTAAAATCTCATAGCTCTTTATTTTTATGCTGTGATTTTAAATAGTTTGTTAATTTAATATAATGAAATTATCATTGGAGTATCATTTCCATCAATATCGTTGCCTTTCCTAAGTTTATTTTTCTTCAAAATTATTAAATAAACCATAAAACATCTGTCTTTCCTACCAATGAAGATTATAAAAACAAAAGTTTACTTGTTTAAAATTTCTTTGTTTTTCCATTCCTAGTGTAGATGAATGATAAAACGTATTTTAATAAAGGTTTCTTTATGTACAAACTGTTTTAAAAATACACAATTAAAGTATGTAATGTTTCAACAATGATGGATTATTATAATATTATCTTTGTAACCAATTCATTTCTATGTGTTCTCGTGAATTCCTTCGATAGCTTGCGTTGTCCCGGGATTTCTATTGATAATATGACCATCTATACAGTAAGATAGATCACCACTAATCTGGACTGATAGTTGCCTTGATCTTCCGCTGATGGTTGGAGGATCTCCGATGTTGGTTGTACTTAAATCTCCGATGTTTATTATATGTGCTCGGACCTGCCTCCACGTATTATTTTGACTAATTGAAATACTTAACTCCCGGAGCGCCGCTTGTTAAAAAATCATTTTCCGACAAGCTACTGACCGCAATTGGCGCCAGTCGCAAAATGCAGTTCCGGATAGACAGGCATAGCACAACAAAATAACCCAGTGGTGCCAGTCGAATGAATCAAAACGCGTGTAAACACTATGTTTGTTATCATTTGTATTTTAAAACTTTTTTGTATTATAAAGCTTAAGCATTTTAGGAATTATTATTTTAATTTTAATCGATATCATTTATGTTTTTACCTTTCTTTATTAGTTTTATATTTATTGTTTATATTTTATAATAATTATTATAATTATGAAACTGCACAGATTACGTGTAATCTCCGTAATGTATCCTGATCCCAGTCGGCGTTAGTGATATCCATTTTGTCTCAATACTCTTGAGCTAGACGCTCCGTCAATCTTTCTAATGCATGTATTTATTCATTTTACTTTTATTAAAATCGAATATATTAAATTAAATATGAATTCGTGAATTTACAAGATGCAGTTCCCCTGCTTCTTAGTCTAGATGTGTCATGTTACGATCATATCGCAATAAACGTTTAGATCTGATGAATATTCTAAAATATTAAATATATTTATGTAACTTATACAATTAAATGTTTGGAACGCATTAAGTTTTAAGTTAACCGATAAGGCGAACAGGGATTAAGCCGAACCTGGGGATTATTCGAGCACGAAAAAGGATCGGAGTATTTTTATATGTTTGAGTAGCATATTTTCAGTTAGGGTTGCTCAGATAAATCATTCCTCCGCTGTATCAGGGCGCGGTACCAGGGGAATAGAATAATAAACTCCGCAGCACTTTGCAAGTTCAGCGATCAGATACTGATTCGCAAGTTTATATTCTCGCAGAAATTGTTCATTTTATTATAAAATTTCAAATTGATTTTACGTTATTTTTCTTGTTTCGCTTATACAAATTGATTTTAATGAAGACAAGAAGAAATATTAAAGAACGATAGTTTTATAATATTAAAGAGGTAATTCAAGAACGATTAGTTTTATAATATAACAACGATAATAACTGGTACATATGAATATAAAATACCTAATTTAATGAGTTTATCAAATCCTTATTTATTTTAGTGAAATCTTTGAAAATCATGGTGGTGATAAAACAGCTAATCAAAAAATAGCCACGCATCACAGAAAGTAGAGAAATCTTTGAATAAAAATTTAACATGTCTAGACCTCTGGATACTCGGAAACCCATTTTAACTATCCCCAAAATCATAAAAAAAATAATGGACCGTATTATCATGATAAAGCAACCTTTCAAATGTATAGAAGATTAATCGTAATTAATAAGTCACATATCGAATAATGATTTTTCCAATGAACGAAACATATCTTTTCTGAAAATAAACATTTGGTCGGATATTTTATGTTTATTTTCTCTTTTTGTACATTGAAACTTAATGTAGGGACATAGTTGACATTTATGCAAATTGAACGTCATCACTAAAATAGAATTTTACAAATAAAATGTACATTTTTTAAATATGAAGAGGGGAATAGCTGTTAATATACCTCAACATTAATAAAACTGGTAAGATAGGCATTATGCTTCGTTTGTCTGTTGTCTTACCAAAAAAAAAACCTTAACACATTTACATGGTACTGAAATTCACTGCATCTTAATCTCTGAAATTAATCAAATATTGTTTCATTGCTTTGAAATGGACATTTACATTTTATAATACATATATTTAATACATATTCTACCTCATGTGTCAAAACCATTGTACGTTTTTGTTTTTATCGATCAACCAGAAATTATTAACATTAGTATAATAACATGACATGTCATGTACACTTCTGAATTCCTGTATTAATTTTACCTCACCCGATGGTGAATTGCGTTTTTGGTAATGTAGACCCAGGTTAATATTGATTCATTATTCGATTTAATTATGACGTATATTTCAGGTACTCAATCCAAGATCATAGTCCCCCCGTCGTGGATCGTGAAGCTCCCCCGGCGTGGCAGCTTCAAGTCCTCGCTGAGGAAGTCACCCAAAAAGAAGACTGGATCCAAGAAGAAGCCGCGGGACTCGAAGAGTGAACAGAAAGCGTTCGTGATCAAGCCGATACCGACCAGTAACGTCACTCCTGTGCTGGTCTTCATCAACCCCAAGAGCGGCGGCAACCAGGGTGCCAAGCTGCTGCAGAAGTTCCAGTGGCTGCTAAATCCGAGGCAGGTGTTCGATCTGACCCAAGGAGGACCGGGACCAGGGTAAATATTCTTTAAAATATTACAACTTTACATATTTTCTTACCGGAAGAAATCAACAACCTTCCATACTTTCTCACCTAAAGAAATCAACAACAATTAAACAACCTTCCATACTTTCTTACTTAAATAGTCTCAGAACTGATAGCACAGGTATGACTGATGCTAAAATAAGAGCAGTGGCGTGCAGCAGGTATAGATTTAGGTTATGCTGTTACCGATGGTATTATACAATAATATATGTACAAAACAAACAACGTTTTGTAACGACTCCATACAAAACGGATCAGCCGAAAGAAATTTTTGATTTAGTCAACAATTAATTATATGACTCAAGTAATTCACTAGCTTAAATATATAACAGAGTAATATGAATAAGCCAAGGCGGCGAATGCATAAGAGCGCCATGGGTACAGCGGTGAGTTGTCATGTTAGTGTTTAGAACTAAGCAATTTAAGTCTCTACTGGTACAGAGATGGCGCTAATTGTAAAATAATGTTTCCGTTTATGTTGATCCACATATTTAATTTATGTTTGTTTTTCATAATTTTTAGTAATGCACAGCATTTTTACTTGTATGCACTGCACGCCCCTGATTAAGAGGTATGCATCATTAAAACATGTTTTGCGACACATGATTTATTTTACGGAAACGTAGAAACGAGATTTTAAAGAAATATTTCAAAGTCGTAATAAGCTTGATAGTTGAAAAGGAAAATAATTTGGTATGGCATGGGTACTATTAATAAATGTAGATTTGCGACACATAATTTATTTTGCGGAAACATGGCGTAAGAGCTAGAAAGAAACGAGATTTTAATATCGAATTGGAACGGGTGTATCACACGGGCGTATGGAGAATATTTATAATTTATGACAGAGTATTAGAAAATAAATATGTAGATTTATCTGATTGTACGGATGGTAAATGTAATTTTTTTCGAGAATGTCAAGGTTTCGTAACGCTCTTACATCTCCTGTTGATGTGTTGCAGAATCGTCACGTTTTAAAGCACATATGTAACATTAAGTATCAAGGTGTGACATCCATTTTTAGACAAAATGAGTTGAGAATGTAGTTTTGTAGATTATAAAACTTCTGTCAAGTCTATGAAATCATAACATTTTATACAATTTAAAATGCTTTAAATTCATAAGGATATATAATGTTTTGACTTCATTGGCTTAACATGAGTTTTATAATCTACAAAACTACATTCATAACGCATTTTGTCTAAAAATGGAGATGTCACACTTTGATACTTAACGTCACATATGTACATTTATAGTGCACATTCGAAAATGATAATTAATATTGGTGCAGCAGTTCGTAAATAGCACTGCTTCAGAGGACGAGGGGTGACGAGGAAAAGTAATTATTTGCTAAAATAATTACACATCCCGTGTTTGAAAATTATCGGTTTATTACTTAATGGATTCTCAATGGATTATTAGCTAGTACGGGGTTTGGAACTTACCCAGCGCGTGCAATACACATCAAAAGGTGTTTGAGATTCCGTAAATATAAAGAAGATGGCTTTCAAATAATCGAACGATAGATGTATCAATTTGAAAGTGCAACATATAAGTTAGAAAATTTGTCGTCAACTCACCGTGTTGGTATAGCATAATTGGTTAATGCATTTCCCCTGATAGGATGAGATCCAGGTTCGAATCCCGGTAGCAACAACAATATTTTTTCGATAAATTGATTTTATATGTATATCTTTCTAATTAATACACTTAATTTGTATCGAAAATATCACAGACCTATGTTCTGAAAAAAAGCAATAAGAATATGTTATAGCAATAAGAATGTGAAAAAAAAACTAATGTATTTATCTGATCATTGAAATAACAATAATTCCGCAATAATTGTACAAAACAAATATGTAGTTTTGATTTATATTCCTGTTCTATTACACACTATTACGCATTATTATACTAGTTACGTACAGAATATTTGAATATATAAACCGCACACACATACACAGTATGCCCAGGCTTTTTTGGTAACATATGCTAAATTTTTCAATCTGATTACACCCATCCTTGTCTAATAATTGATATTAGCTTGAAAAATTATATTGTTTGAAATAAGGATACTTAGGATTAATTCCTGTATTTTTTTTAAGAAATTTTCATTATTAATGAACACGACATCGTTTCATATAAAAATTAATTTCGGTTCCAAAATAAAACATTTATCATAAATTAATGTTATCATCGACCATTAAAATTAAGTGAATAATAATTTCTTCACTTATAGTCAAATGTTTATTTAATTACTGTGACGGTATTTACCTATGCATATTCTGAGCCATTAATATAATAATAATTAATTATAGAGGTACAACATTAATTCAATAATTCTTAGGTCTGTATTCATATTTTAGTAAAGCAATACACATCCAAGTCAAGGTTTTTTTTTTTTTACATTAGTATTCGATCGGTCGGTCCTCTATTGTATTATCTGGGATGTAAAAATCCTTTGTGTTTAAAATTTCAACAGATACGGCGTAGGACATTTTTGAATTACATTATTTATGTGTCGTATTTGCGCCTTTTATAAACAAAAAATACTAATTCATCTTAAGTACCTAATGAATTCCTATAATTAATTTTTGCTACAGCACAAAGGAAATTCATTGACGCAAAACTGAAAAATACTTTCGTCCAACTGAATATTTTATAAGTTGAATACGCTTAGATGGCACTACGCCATTACTAGGTCCGGTTTCACTTTAAGATTTTCGAGAATTAAATGTCGTCTGGTGGCACCAACTGTGGAGTTTAAATAATGATATACGCATTGCTTTAATTGGGCGATGGGTCATTGTTAATAATTAGCACACAGAAAGACATTCTAAATGATTGAATATATATTCCATTAGACATATAACGACTATGTTTATTTTATAAAAGAAAATAATTATTTGTAAGGTAAATATTATATTTAATTATATAATATATCTACATTAATAAAATGAATTCAGCCCACGCTTTTAGAGAAATAATTATTAATTATCTAAGCTTGTTTATTCATAAACTTAATATAAACGTACTAAACGAAAATGTCTAAATATAAGTAACACGGGAACTTCAATTTTTGGTACGTATTTGAGTAGTAATTTATCTGAAATAAATTACTATAGAAAATGTGCACTCAAATGAGATAAGTTAAAATGCTGTCCCGCTGTATTTTTATCATGGTTCAATCATAATTCGTAAAGTGAAAGATGTGAGAATTATATTTTGGCACAACCCTAAAAGTTAAACGACATATCCATTACAGTTATCTTAATTGTTCATCTTTTGTGCTGGCTTTGCATGTCTTTATCTACATTCTAAACTTCAGTTCCGGAGGGAACATTCATGTTTCCAATCAAATTCCACGTTTATTACCGGCAATCATTCATCATTTTCATTTTCATGGCATATTCAATTATATCAATTACTTTTTTTTGTTCTCTTATCCACACATTTTTTTCCTGTCTCTTTTTCTCTTTCGCAGCCTTACGTGAGCACTGGAAGTATACCTACATTATTCTTAATAAATTCAATTATAGACACAATAATATAATTATTAGTAAATACAGTGCACAGAATACTTGTCAGGTTAGCAACTAAAAAATAAGGTGTTATTTGGTAGACTACTCGTTTTTGCTCAGACTTTTATCGTAGCACATTATTTGTACCTGCACGTAGGGAGACCAGAGACCAGTGGGAGGGAAGATTCCGATATCAGGATAGACTTAGCGGGAACAGTGTAGGTTTGAGTAATCAGTGTTGTGGAAAATAGATTTGCGAAAACGGTAGATTCAACCTACCATCGAAAATATTAGACACTGGCGCCATTCAGATATACGATGAATAGTTATCTAGTATCTAGTGATATAATACTGTCAATTTAATTAGAGAAGGTTTGAATCTATCTCGGTAATAGAAAAATACCCATTCAGCGTCAAAATACTAGTGAAACAAATGGTGGTAAATAGTAGCCACACCGCGATATAAACTTTTCAATGGACAGCCCGTTTTGTACAATTCTGAACATTTTCCATTATCAACATGTCACTTTACATTAATTAGTTTTAGCATTGTACTTATTGTTTGAATAAACTTTTTTCAATACGTATTTCAACGTATATATGTGTACTCGTATACGAGTTATATCAGATCTGTCTATTATATTGTGAATACATTTTCTGTTCCCTATTATGTGTATTTCTATTTGGTATTGTTTACGGTGGCCTCCTCCCTCTGTTCAGATATTATTGATTATTTACATCGCAACATCTACCGAATTTTTAACAAGTGACCTTAGGTATTGTTGTTATGTATTACCTCAACCATCGAGTGGCAGCCGTATTGGAGTAATTTTAAAGAATTTTCTGTGCAGGGCTATTCTTTGTCTTTGACCACTCTAGCCGACGTTTCAGATCTTATTATAGGCTTCATCATCAGGGCGGATGTCACTAATACAGTACGTTAGTGTTGGTGTTCATCCTTGTTTGTCAGGTTATAATAATAATTATTATTATTAAGAAGAACACATTCTTATTGTGAAGTTGAAATTATTCAGAACGGTAGATGTATTAATTTGAAAAGTGTAACATACTGATACTGTCTGCTGTAGCATAGTTGGATAATGCACCTTCCCCGGATTGGAAAGAGATCCAGGTTTGAATCACGGTAGCAACAATAATATATTTTTCGATAAAATTGATTATATATTTAATTATTATTTAAAAAAAATATATATTATAAAGAGCCATTTTCGTAAAACATTTATCATCACGACTTTCCATATTAAATATTTAGTCCTACGCTAGCATTGAAATTGTAATATAAACTTATGGATTTGACCTTCTGAAAAAGCGTGTTTTCAGTATTTTATGTCTCTAATGTAGGTACTATACTAAGTAGAAAAGAGCTTCACACTAGGCCTAATTTCGCAGCAAATTCCCGCTCTCTGAACTTAATGATGTTATTTTCTGGTAATCGCCAATTATTGATTCTACAACTATTGAAATAGAAGCTAACCTGAGAGTTCGACGTCAAACATTCAAGTTGTTTCTGGAATGCAGAGCTTTTAAAGATACAGAGGCGAAATATTATGTGTTACCTTGATTTATTTATTTAATTTAAAGCCTACTCTTTCAGAGAAACGGAAAAAAGGGATTATGTGCGAGAATTTTGATGTTCCACATATATGTATGTATTACTAGTGGTTTTTCAAAATAAGGTCATCCGGCTTGCACTGGGTGCCCCCAAATGGGCAAGGATCTCACAACTTCATCACGATTCGGGCATTCTCCCCGTAAAAGAGTTCATAAAACATCTCTCCTAGGGTTTTTATACTGGCCTCCCCGAGCACCAAAACCCCACGATCAACGTGTTATCGACTTATGATATGAACCGTCCTCTCGCGAATTAAACGCCCCAAAACCGTCTTTTAGAGGTTACAAATTACTGCGTCAGCTAGCAGTTCCCTGCCCTCTTTTGCAGAATATTTTAATAATATAAACTAATAATAATATTTAACAGGCCCATTAGGCATACTTCACGATGAAGGAGCAAGGGGTCCACGAGATCCGGTACTTTGTAAGCCACGAAACCAAAGTTCCAAAAACTTACTCGTGCTTCTGTATTCAGAACGGCAATCTGTCCAGCTGAAACATTGGCAGGCCACCACAAATACTATTATAGTAGTCCACACGTGATATCATAAATGCATTTATGCGTAGATTGGCTACCTCATAGGGAAGGTGAAATATGTAAACTTCGTGGCCGTTCAACATCGGTCGAATTAAAGGTTTTACAACACATGACATAGTACCTATTTTGCACCAACTCGGTGTATATATCGACACATTCTGTTTTAGACTAAGTTTGCAAGCCAGTACTTTAAATTAATATTGAAACATCACATCAGTGAGATCAGCCCTGATGATGCATACCGCAATGGGATTCGAAACGTCGGTCGGGGAGATCGGAGAAACAATACAGATTCGCCTAGAAAAGATAATCTATGTAGGACCATGAAAACCTGAAAACTTTTATAATTTAAAGACAATTTTCAGTAATATATTATATTATAGTTTTGTAGGCAAATTAATAATATTATCAATCCCCGCATTATATCATGTTCAAATCAAATGTCGTCTGTGGAATATGACCGAGTGAACAAGTATAATTGTCCCCAAGCCGAAGCTACGGGCTAAATCCCCTGGGAGCGATCTATTATATTACTATTATATGTCAGCAAACAGATGGAGGAGAGATGGAGACTATCCGCACTGCTCTTATTGGACAAAACATAATTTGATTTCTTCAATTATTTAGCGCTCATCTCATACTCCAACATCTCGTGATTGGGTGTTTTAGTTTATAGCTTTATTGTAAATGTGAGTATAGGTACTATTCTATTTTATGAAATTCAATCGAAGTCTGTCAACAAGTTTAATATATTTGAATTTCATCTGAAAATGTATTGCTTTCATTATTTCATGCGTGTGTTTTTCAATTTTATATTCAATTTAATAAAACTTAAAAGTTTCTGTAACAAAAGCTATAATAAATGTAATACGTAAAATATACCTGGTAACTCATACCTCGTACCGCCGCATATATCAAGCTTTTGCCGGAGAATTTCATTCCTCCGACAAATCCTATGGTTCGAGTATAACTAATATCTTCGCAGACCGTATCTTCCTAGTACCGTAGACGTTTACACAGGCAAACATATGATACATACCTGTCAGTGACGGTGGGATTTTTATTTTGCAAACTAGTGTTTAATACCTATCCTAGGACGTCGTTCAAGTGTCATTTTTTCTAAATTTGATCTGCTTCCATATTAATTAAACATCACAAACACTGTTTGGTTACTCTAGTACATATTTATTAAAATGTTGAGAAAAGTGGTTTGATATTTTACGATCGTTGTGACCGGGAAATTTTTTTAAAAAAAGGGGGTACTAAATAATAATTACCTACCACAGACCACCAAATAAATAAACATGAAATAAGGCAAATTCCTTGTCCCAACATTTTCATTTTGGTAGCACCCACGTGATCACTTTGGTACCACTCACGCGAAAATTGGAACGAAAATTTACACGCTTATAATATAATATGCATTTATTTAAAAAATACGTATTTTTTATACAAAGATTTAATTTTAAACGATTAAATAATTTTACTGTTGCATAAATGTGTCATAATCTATCGTATTTATATTTCGTTGAATAAATCGACCTACGTAATCCTACGTAAAGTATCGAGAGTAAAAAATGACATTTATAATCGTTCTAGTATTTTGCACATATTTGATACATTTTTAAATGGCTGTAATTTTTTTTTGTATTAAGAACGAAAATAAGTGTTAAATTTCAGTTTTCAGAACGATTAGTTATAGTGACTAGGAATCTAACTAAAGCTCAGGGTAATTAGATTAAATCAGGTTCACTAATTAATTTGATATCTACTGATGTCTACGATAGATACTGGTCCATACACACGCTTTTGACACTCTTCACTAATCAGTTCACTCACACTACATTCCATTTTTAAAACCTGCGATACACAGAACACACAAAGACCACCTTCCTCTTTTGCTACTAAATTAGACTGAAGCCGCCCAAGCTAGGAGGGAATACATAGCATACATGTCTGCTCAAACTAGCAAAGACTATTTATTCACTTACATTCGTGGCTAGTCTTTGCTGATTCTTAGCCAATCCCCCTTCGTCTCCTTAAAATATATAATATATTTATATATTAATTAGTATATTATTATAATATATATAAATAATATTCATTGGTTTAATACGTATATAACATATATACGCCCATTAACGTGTGTTTTTGTTGATATTTTGTGCTTGCAATCAAATTTACAACTCCAAATTTTTGTTGCATAATATCATATATAGTACAATTTTGTGCTGAATTTTCAGATTTTTATCTGGCCTCCCACCAGAAATATTTAGCCGTGAAAAGTGCAGTTTTTGTAAATTTACAAATTTTTAGAACAAAAGGGGTGTAAGTCTCAGGGTCCAAATTTTATGTGTGAGCACAACTAGTTCCCACCTCTTTGTAAAAAAAACTTTTGTTATGTAAACTCTAACCCTTCCTGCAAAAACATGTCCGTGGTGAAGGTGGGACTTTTTAAAACGAAAGTTAGAATTAAGATTGAAATTTCACATTGTGGGAATACATGTGGATGAAAATGTGTCAAATCAATCTTATAGTCCATTTATTTCTAAACAAATTGGTTTAACCCCAAGTTGATAGGACAAACAGAAGTTGAGATATTTCAGTTTCCTTTACATTGCAAAATATGCTACGGCCCCGTAAAACAAATATGGCTGTCGCGCAAAAACAATATTGTTATTGCGCCACCGGGTTTAGAACCTGAATCTCTTTCCAAACCGGGAAAGGTGCATTATCCAACTATGCTACAGCGATAATATTTTTAACGACAAATTTTCCTATATGTTACCTTTTTGATATTAATATATTTAATATATTATTCGATAAAATTGATTTTATATGTATATCTTTCTAATTAATATCACAGACCCATGTTCTGAATAATTACAACTTCACAATGAGAATGTGTTCTCCTCATAATAAAGTTGTATCAATGTGTCCAAAATTTAATAAAAATGAATTGATAATTCTGGCGTCTGCTATCAGATTACTCAAAGGTATTTGAGATTCTGTAAAAATAAGGTAGATGGCTCTTTCAAATAATGGAACGATTAAATATATTAATATCAAAAAGGTAACATATAGGTTCGAAAATTTGTCGCTAAAAATATTGTCGCTGTAGCATAGTTGAATAATTCACCTTTCCCGGATTGGAAAGAGATCCAGGTTCGAATTCCGGTGGCGCAACAACAATATTTTTCGATACAATTGATTTTATATGTATATCTTTCTAATTAATATATTTAATTCATATTTAAAATATCACAGACCTATGTTCTGGATAATTACAACTTTTAATACCCCATTTTAATAAAAACTTTTAATAAGAATGTGTTCTCCTAAAAATAATATAGTTGCATAACCTTAGTTTTATACCATTTATTCGGCATTTATAAATTATTATTAGTAATACATATTCGTTTATGATATGTTTTTTACATCTTTAAAATGTTCATCCCGCATAATCTTTTTTTCCGAATCATACTCGTATATCCAAAATTCATCTCCGGTTACCATCCTTAGCACGAAATTCGAACCCTCTCCATTCTCAAGTGTTGATAACAAGCAATTCGTCTTTTTTTCGCGTCTTGATTTTTGATCTCAGCTTCTGTGTGCTTGAATCTTCTTTCAAAAGTAAATACCTAGTTCAGCGGCAATCATTCAAGTGGTAATGTGATGGTCCGACAGCGCTAAATCGTGAACACGTTGAACGTTTTCATCAACACGTGATGTTGAAGGGCGGCCCTCTCGCGTGTCGTCATCCACGCTCTGACGCTCTTCCTTAAACAGG
This sequence comes from Eubasilissa splendida, assembly GCA_031772225.1. Taxonomy (NCBI): domain Eukaryota; kingdom Metazoa; phylum Arthropoda; class Insecta; order Trichoptera; family Phryganeidae; genus Eubasilissa; species Eubasilissa splendida. The sequence goes on from CM062847.1 coordinate 22,515,938, forward strand.
TTCACCCATTTATACACAGTAGTACGCTTCATGGCAGACTGACTACCCAAACATAATTTCTAACATTTCGAGAATTTCACGCCCGCTTTTGCAGGGTTTCACAAGAAATTTGTATGTTGTTAATGGATATAAATAAATATAATAAAGGCATGGGCAAATATTGATTACACCAGTAATGCTCTAGCTGTAAGTGGTGATTGATCAAAAAACGTCGAGGGTTCTTTCCGAAAGACCATCAAATTATTCATATTTCCATAACACTCAGCTTAGTATGAAAAGTATGTAATCTATGTACGTATATCTACATTTTGATTCCTTCGTTGTAAGTTCGAGAACAATAATACACGTGTACGGTGTGCGTGCCTATATTTTTTAATGAAAAAAACATAGATCGGTAAATATTAAATATTAATAAAATTAATTTAAAAATGACACTAAGAGAAATATTTATTAAGTTCAGTATTAGAGCATACTTTTAAGTATGGTCTACATGAATTAAATTTCAGCACATATAATAGAGCGTCCCGCATAAATGAAGCAGAATTTCGCACAAAAATATATTCTCACTTTGATTTTGATTCTCTGAGAGAGATGATACTTCGTAATCGAATTGTAAAGTCTTACCACTGTTAGAGCAGCCTTCCGCTCTTCGGTAAAATTACTTCACAATAAATACCTCACTTTTACAACTAAAGTATTTATTTATGAATTTTGAACACTTTTGTGGTCTAAAGTTTCTTCTGCGTTCGGATTCCGCGTATTTACATATTTTCAGTTAGTCATAACTCTTTTAATGCGCGTCTTGCTAATTTGGTAAGAGGCTCGCTCACTATTGAGCGTCACCGATAATACGCCAAGAAACATGGGATAGTCAGGGGTTGGTATGGGTTCATCAATGTAGGTACTTAGCATATACAATATATAAAGTTCCATTTATTTACATTTGATTCATCTAATACATTGGACTTCTCTTATCGAATCTCATATTTTTGTTTCGTATAAAATCTTTTTCAGTTTTTCTTTCTTTAATGCCAAGAGTCCACTCTCGCTGAGGCATGGCAAGAGGAGCCGAGCACGAGAATGTACTGCAGCTCTCGGTTTGCATCGACTATCTCGTGTCGACACTGCTCGTCTCGTGCCATCTCGCTTGGCCACGTACGCCTCGCCCCGTCCACGCTCCGTTCCGATCGGAGCGTAGACGAGGCGAGGCGAGAGTGAACTGCTGGCATTACAAATGGTACCGCCAGTGATAGTAGGTCGGTAATAGTGATGAGAAAAAATGTTACTCTTGACTCACTGGTGTGATTGTGATTGATATTCGATAATATCAGTGATTGGAAACTGTGTCTGTGATCACAGTTTTAGTACTAATACGCATGCCCCGTATAATATATCACAATACAAGAAATAAAATAAAAATAATCACAAATCACGATATTCTCAGATATTCAATCACTGATAGTGAGTGTGACTCAAAGATATCAGTGATTGACTCACGGTTCGTAATTTTGAGCTCATCACTAGATCTACAATTATATGTATACTTCATAATTAATAGATAGGTTCACAACTTCCTTTAGTTTGTTCAATTACACTGTTGTACGCAGGTAAAGGTCTGAATTATTCAAAACGTGAAAGTTCATTGAATATTATGTAATTTTCTATTTAAGGAGTTACGTATGTGTCGAAACAAATTGTATGTAAAACCTACTCATATATCTAATTAATTTCGTCTTGGCTTGTTTCTAAGTAAAGTCGATGTTTTCAAAAACATTGTAGAACCCCGCATAAAAATTAACGCAATATAAATCAATACAGTCAAATTTCATTAATGGAGAATTGAAGCGTTAATATTTAAGTATTATATATAGTATTAGTATTTAATTTCATTAATGGAGAATAAAACCATTCTCATTTAAGTGGTTATAAACTTTCAAATAATCGCTTTAAATTAAATCTAGGTAAGTATGTGTTTTTTAATATCTCACGTGAAACCTTTTAGCAAATGTTTTCGTGTATATTCCCTCTTTTATACATTTATTTATTTGTATATTGCTTCCGTCGGAAGCATATTTTCCACTTTTGAAATAATTTTTTTTACCTCTTAAATTAACACGCTACTGTCTCATAACTCTTCACGTTGTTTTAATATATGCGCAAAATGCAAACATCTTCGTAAACTAAACATATTTTCTGTGTTCTTTTGACATTTTGCAACGATGGTCGTATCTGCGGTGATTTTTTATTTTATTTCAACCTTAAATTGATAATGGAACAAGAGATAAAAGAATTTCTGTTACATTCAGTTAATTAGAACAGTTAACAGAAAGTTTCGAACGAAGTTCGGGAATTTTGACATTGAAGATTTACCGAAAGTTGATGATGATGATGACTGCTATCATCAAAGCTGAGTCAAAGTTCTCGGTACGAGAGTACATAAAAACATGTATCCGTTAACGCGGTCCGCAGACATTTTAAATATATAGGATTTGTGTCTAAGGCCGGTTGTGTGAATAGTAAATTTTTACCATGCTTACTTTTTACTATAGTAACTTTTTACTAACATTGGTACATCAAATTTACTACTGTCAAAAAAATCTCGCCTGTATATTTATTATTTATGTATTTATTCTTAATCTAGTGCATTAAAAAAAAACACGAGTATATTAAACAACGAGATCATCATCAGACGAACTCTCATCACTGAAATATCGGCATATTGAATGATTAATTGTCGGATACTATAACTTTCAAAGTATCAATGTGTCAGATGACTTTTGGAATAGCTGTGAAAAGTCCGCTATATTTAACTATCGATTCTCGATTTTACTATCGGATATCGGAGAGTAAAATGAGTTTACTACGGGATGTACTTTTGAGAAGCAAATATTTTTTTATTAACGATGAAACAACCCGTTTTCGCAAAAAAAAATGTACTTGAGTAACCTTTTTTACTACTGATCACACAAGATACCTTATAGTATTCTCAGATACCTCTACTCTAGCCAGCTATCAAAGTTACCCTCTTCCAACAGTTGGTCTTCCCTCTGGTTTGAATAAGGTTAGACTCTTCAGAGGTGCTAAGCCATCCTTGCTTACATAACGTTTATAAAAAAATTATGCATATGCACAATTTACAACATTTATTTAATTAAGGTATTTTAACTGTATAAAGTTTCATAATACACTAGCATGGCGTACAACATATCGGACAAATTATAAAAATCCACATATTTAAGCACATTGGTTGTTTGAGACATATATTTATGCTTGAACAAAACTAGTGTACTGTGCCTTCCACCTCCCCTCCCTTCCTCACCTGCCACCGCGTCATTCGATCGGCGACCCTGAACCGGTACGGTAACGAGTAAATTTCGCAGTATAACATTGGAGTGAGACGTTGTGTCTAATTCAGTGCAATCTGAAGGACTAGGACCCTGAACGGAGATTGTGTTACAAACCGTAAATTTACAGTCCACCTTGGAGGTGCCAGAAGATCGGGATTGTGGTGAGTGCGAACTTCCTTCCGAATATCCTGTTTCTTCCGGCATATATGCTTTTACGCAACATTCGTATTGAAGTAATGTCACAGTTTTCATTATAAAGTAACATAACATTATCAAACAAAAGTGCATTCATTTTATATTTACAGGTATACGTGTAATAAAATAACATAAAAACTGGAGAGAGAAAGGGTGGGGTTGTTGAAATTGGGATTCACATAGAGGGAGAGCATTTATTTTGCATTGACAAGATTAAAAAAAACATTACTTCTTACTACCTTTACCTTTGTTTGTGTTCCATATTATGTGTAGAATATATATGCATTAACATATGGTCCATACTACGAATATTTTGATTTTCCTTTAATGTCTTGTTTATATCGTTGCAAATTATTTCACACGATTTTCTCGCCTTAAGGGGGAGTAAAAAATAAATATATATATATATAAAGGTAAAGTCTTTACTTTTCCCGATGCCCGCGCTATCTCCATTCTGTTTTGTTCTTACCATTGTTAAGTTAATTTTAATATAATCAAATTAATGCTTTCGGGATATTTTATAGAACTTTGATGGAAAGAAAAGGAGCTAATTACATTAAAGAATGTCTTCGTTATTATATTATCTACCTTTTTGATACAAAATTCAAATTCTTGCCTTACATTATTATTTTATAATTTTATTTGCGTTCTTTCCGGACCGTTTTTTTTTATATTCACAATGTTTATCGCGCTGTACTTTACCCTCTTATCCGTAAGTTACTCCTATCCGCCACTCGCCCCCCCAGTCGCTACATGGTCCCACCCTCGTCGGTCGCTTCGTCCTGCAGTGCATCACTCATGGGCGAATAACTATCATATTTCCTTTAATCAACGTGAAACGTTTTCAATTTGTACGAATTTAATGATGTATGAGTTCGACCAATGAAATCCGTGCGCCGGCCCGTGTGTGTTTTTCTACTTTGCCGAATTCGTTTCGAATTATCCAATGTTTATTCAGTTGGCAAGATTATTGCAATTAGCACAAATGATGACGTGGTAGTTAACCCTTAACTACTAGTAGCATCAGGAATATAAAATGATATGTAAATACCACATTACATTACCTTTAGCATACAATATTTTTTTAATTTTAAAAAAAATCTGGTTTCAACATAATAATTTACATAAACGTGCTCTATTACGAAAAACAGATGATCAATTATTCACATATTTGTGGGTATTTCGCGCACACAAGCCATGCATGTGTTGTATCCAAAAGTACATAAATTGCTTCAAAGACAATTTGCATCTCGTTCTTGAACTTTCCACATTTATGGGATCTATTGTTTTTTTCTATATCTTACGTACTTGTATCTTAAGTACATCTTTAGTGTACACCTCATAATGTGAAGGTCCAAGAAATTGTATTCGTAACAATTACACGTTTATTACATTAAGATACAATTTAGTTACAAGGTATGTCACAATGTAGTACAAGTCAAACGATAAAGTCGATGGACACGCAGAGAGAGAGAGAGAGCGCGCTTTTTTTTTTTTCCAATTCCTTAGAGTCTACGATACTCTGAGTACTCTACATGCGGCTAGACCGCCAAATCTACTTCTACAAGTGCATCAGCGCTAATCGCTTTGACACTTTTACTAACTAACTTATTGTAATAAACATCATATGTGTTTTATATTAATACATGAATTGGAAGGGTAAAAAATTCTGATAAAAAACCCTCTAAACAATTTACTGGAAGTAAGAGAGCGCGCTCTGACGCGCGTCGCCCTTTATAACCTCGCACACACGCGTCAGCGGCGCGTCATTCACACACACACTCACACACGCAACTATCTAATCCCAAGGACATCACACTATAGAATCATTTAGAAGAATATCCTTCATACAGAATATTTTGTCCTTTTTTTTATTTCTTTGTCGCGAATTTTTGTATGAGCTGGCAACCAATAATGCTTAATGGACATTCATTACGACTTGACATTCGTTCCAGCCACCTCAAATTATGGGTAATTAATTCGAGGTGCCAATATTTACCCCGTACAACAATTCTAAGAATTAAGTAAACTTGTAAGATAAGACAGATGTTGAAGTTCCTATAAGTAATAATACTTTTTTTAATATTAAAAAATTACAATTAATTAGTAGTTTTGTAAGTACATATATACTTTTCATAAAAATTTGGAATTAAAATATTTTAAAATTGACATTCTATAATCATTTTTCATGTCATTGGTCTTAGGTTAAGCGTAAACATTCGTCTAGGAGGAGGACACACTGTGTAGACGGATAACTGGAAATCTTTATGAGAATTTTTAAATATAAATGCCAAATGCCGAAGTGTGTCAAGGGTTAATGCTGTTTCCCATCGCAGTTATTGGATTTAATCCTCGCCTAATTGTATTCAACGGCCGTTCGCAACTTGCCGAGTTGCATATTCCATTATTCTCTAAAGTATCGGTTTCGCTAACACATACTCTGCGGTGGTGGGTCAGATTTGACCCGGGTGTTTGTAAAAATATGAATTACTCTACAAATATTCGTTTAATACTGTTTTCCTTCTAGCTAATCTTTTATTCAATATTTTCAAATAATTTGAGATACAAATAAATGTTATCGGACGAGATAAAAACGCTCAAAAACTAACCTAAGATAGTCGAATTGAATCTCAGCGCTTACGCCGAAACATATATTGTCAACGTTTTCAGCGGGTAGACAAAAAATATCAGTTATGCGTCCATGTATTTGTTTTGACTTATTTTCGTCTGGCGGCCCCTAGACAATGCTATTAATATAATTATTTGAGGGGCGTTGCGCCTACCTGTAAGTTTTATGACACTACCTGCTCAGGTTCCGACGAGAAGATCACATGTTCAGTGGATGTTTGTATTTTGTCTGTTGATGCGTGAGAATATGTAATATTTTTTTTATTTTTTAGCAGAAACATTACGGCACATCATGTCATTTCATTAAATCATATTTAAAATGAAATATTTATAAAAAATCTCCCACAAAACAGTTGAAAACCGAAAACTTAAGGTGGGTCTAAAATGACCCACCACCGCCGGATGTGTTTTGTTTTGCCCACCGGACTGTAAGTGTTAATGATAATTGGTTAATTTCCCCGGCAATCAATGGAACTGAAGTTACATTTCACTGTTGTGAAATGAAACTTCAGTTTGTTGTATGCTGAAAATGTCAGGTTGTTCCACAAGTATTTTTGGATGCAGGTTAAAAGGTTCAAAAATAAAACATGTAGGTACCTAATAATTTTATCAAGCATAGGGTGGGCCATAAGTTTTTGCATGTTTTTGCAATTTAATGTGCAAAAATGCATTTAAAAGTGCAAAAGCCCACAACAATATATATTCTCTCCAACTTTTTCTACAACCATTCTCCACCTGTCAATCAATTTATTAATACCTGATTCAAAAAATAATGGACTTTTAGAAGCAATAAATGGTTCTATATCTTTATATATATATATGTATCTTATTGTGTTCTATCTTCAAAATGTTGTAGGGATTTAAATATATGAAAATCGCTTGAGGCAATGTCCAGAGAATACGGTGGATGATGAAGAAGTTCTTAAGAAAATCCATTGATTATTTTCTATTGTCTTCTTCGAAACTTACTGGCGAACGTTGGCCTGGTGTAAAATTACCCTCCCTCGATTTACAAAGGCAGTTCTTTTTACGGTCAGATTCTCTTTTCAACGATCTAGCTGAGCGCAATACAAATCGGTCGTAATTGTCTGCCCGTACTCCAATATTTCACGATGAATTATGCCCTCATATCCCACCAAATATATAACATTATCTTTTTGGGATGTAATCCTATTTTTGATGCAGGAATTGAGAGTTGACTGGTGTCCAACCACTGCCTGTTACGTTGTGTGTGACATAAATGATTCATTTCTCATATTCATTAACAACACGTTTCAAAAATGATTCACACTGTTCTTGAATCATTCATGATTGGCATATTGAGACAGGCTTTTAAATTCATATTACACAAGTTGACACCTTTCTCAATTTTTTTAAAAGTCTGTAAACTGATGTCGGCATATTGAGCTTTTATGCTAGCTCCCATACTGTTAATTTTGGATCTGCTTCGACGGTAAATCTTGGTAAATCTACAATTTCAAAATTCCCGGAACAAAATTTTTTGAACCACCCTTTTTTTTGCATCTACGCTCGTTGCATCACAAATGTATTTTACTACGGTTGTCGCATTATGTTGTTATGAGTTGAAACTCATAAAGCATAATGTAACCTAATTGGGGTTCTTTCATTTCCACTGCCATTGTTAACTTAGAGTTGTAAATATTGAAATGAAAATTATTCCTTTACTAATGAGCACGTTCGGCACTGTAGATAAACACCGAAAGAATACCCAAAATTTATTAAGTTTACAAAAAGTTATGTATTTGACCAAATGTAGGAAAATAACGCAAAGACTCATGGAACAACCTGTTGTGTTCATTGAATATGATTCTGTTTTAATTTTTAACCGGGTGTTGGTATTACATGAATTTCTCAATAATGTTTCTGCATAGTACCGAGACGGAAAGGCGAGTTCCATTGCAGGGTTCTTTTTTCGATTTTAGATTTCTTTATTATTTATTTATTTATTTATACATACATTGTTATTTACAGTTGTATTCATAATGTTAGCCTCACTAGGCTATGCTCGTACTTAGGTAAACATTTAACATTTTTTATATGTAGATGCTAGTTTATTAAGTAATAATTACACATAAACATCAAACGTACAATTTAAATAAATGAAATTAACTAAAACAGCAAAATGTTCAATATAATAGTTTTAATATCATTTAAACTTGTTGACATAAATGATGGAGAAGATGTATGAATGTGGATGATGCGAGAGTTGTATTTCAGGACAGAAGAATATGGCGCTCTATCCTTTCTGCTTACCCTGCAAGTCAGTTAGTGATGGCCTAAACGCTTCGTATGTTGAACACGAAATAGTCATTATTATTTTCACATTCAATGAAGCTCTAGTTCTGCGCCCTAATCTGGACTGCGCCCAGGGCTACGCCCAGCCCTAGTTCGACCTTTCTGACATCAGCTGTAACATCACGTCGATGACAATACGATGAGAATACTCACAACATACAATAATCTTATCGTGAAATTCTTTTGAGAACATTTTTTTACAAATTCCATCCTCCATGCAGAAGGTATTCTTAATGCCACATGGACCACGTACCATATAAGCGCGAACATTCGTTGATGTTAAGAATTTTAGCGTTGATAATTTAATCAATTCATTCAGCATTTCTGAATTTATCGTCTGCTTCTAATATAATTCAATTGTGGCAATCCACGCTTCTGAAATTCGATCATATACACACAAGCGAGTGATTTTCCAAAATCTTCATGCACTGTCGAATCTGCTATGGGCGATTTCAATATCTATTTGAACACTTGGTGTTCAGCTACTTTTGTCCGGATGCAAGTTTTCACTCATTTCTAGCGGGATTTACTTTGTAAGTTACAAAAATAATTTTAGCTTGATGAATTTCAAAAATGGTGATTATTCGACATCAACGTCTTGAAAGTGTATGTTTCCATCGAGAGTTATAGTATTAATTTCAAAAGCAATCGGCCAATCCGATTTCCTTCTGCTAGTATTTTCATAATTCACGGAAAATGGTTTGAGCTGATCTTAAAATTCCCTGTTGAAACTATTACGATGAAAAGACACTAAGAGTAGCTATTGAAAATAACCGTAAATGCATTATCTCCTGAAATAAAAACCTCAACAAATTTGAGACGAAAAAAATATTTTTAAAATATAGAATAATGTATTTTATTTTATTGAGGTATTTTGACAGTGTAAACATATTATTAAAAACATAATAACTATTTAACATATGATATTAATAATGAAAATCCACAAAAATATAGGAAAGAGTGCGTATGAGAAAAAAGTGTAAAAAGAAGGATAATGTATGTAGGAAAACTTACAACAGATTTATTAAATTCCTGTAAAGATAAAAAATGTAACCCTGCCTTCTATGCAAAAAACAGTATTAAAAAATATATCTTGAATAATAAATCAAAAATACCCCAAGAAGAAAAAAGCGCAGTCCACAAGTTGAGTTGCAAGGATTGTGACATATTTTATTTTACAGAGCGGAAGAAGAATAAGAAAAATATTGGAAGAACATAAGAAAGCGATAAAAAACTTCAGTCTCAACTTCGAAATGGCTGAGCACGCAAGAATGGGGGGCCATTCATTTGATAATAGTAATTTACAACTTATACAAAATTGCGCCAAAGGATGAAAGTTAGACATCCTAGAAAATTTCGAAATATTTAATAATAAAAATAACAATAAAAACATAATAAATATTTAAATACCACCCATTACATCCCCTCTCTTATCCATTTTAACTCCACCCCCACCCCTACCTCCGTTAACTCCAAACGCACCATATATTAAAGTGTTTTTAATTTTAGTTGAATTATAATATTGATAATGGGAAGATGTTCCCGAAAACGTTATATTGTTTAACACAATAAAAAATATAGAATAATATAAAACAGTGTTTTAACTCAAATTACAAAATTAAAAAATGTTAGAAAAAAAATGTAATTTATATTCAGAATTGCTTTTAACTCACAGTTATTATTATTTAGAAATGTAAAAGAATCCTGCTGGTAACTAATAATAGTAATACAGTCAGTGGGATCTTTCTAAATATCATATTTTTAAAAATAAATTATTAAAAAAAAAAGACACCGATCGATGAAGTTCCCAGTTAAGATTATTTTTGCACATCTCGCTCGTGGAAAAGTATGCTCGCGTGCTGCGCGTGTATCCCGAGACTCCGCGCGTCGCAGTTCATTTTAAGAGAACATTAAATGGAACCTTCTCCACCATAATGAATAAATAATATATTCTCGGCAATAAACAACCCGCGATCCCTTTGTGTATGAAAACTTTATTAGAAGTGGAATTAAAGTGCGTTGAATTTTTACGTAATTGATTATTACGACTCTTCCACTCTATCGTAAGAAAGATGCTCTAAAAGTGTAACACTGTAAAAACTATATATTTTAAATAATGACAAGCAATTTCATGATAATCGCAATAATTTCCATATAGATATCGAATGATAAATTATTTATTGAATCTATCATTTTGACAAGCATTTTTTAACCTTTGATATTTTTCTCAGCAACGTCTGAACTTTGTGGTTATTATTATTGGTCACGCTATTCGTAAATTTTAAAAATAATGGCGGGATAATGATTTGCACTCTCACGACGTTACTCCTGCGGTGGTCAAGAAGTGAACAATATTCTTCAACTTCCGAGTTGATGACAAGCTTTATTACGTAATAAACGATAAAAAGTTTTCATAAAAATTGAAGGAATGTTTTTCTTTTACCAAATTAATATATTATGTGAGAATATGATAAATAATATGATTTCTTCTTCTCTATTATAATTATGATAATTTTTAAATAGGTAGATATTTATTTATTTTCAAATTATTTGATTAATAATAAAGCTTATATAATACCAATCATGTTATATATCATTTTGACTAAGAAATATGTAGTTCATTTCAAAAACAGTACATTGCATGTAGAGTTCAATCTTTGCCCGGGATTAAGAAAATTTGACTTGTGTCTTCATATATTATATATTTTAGGAAAACATTAAGGGGCTACTTTCAATGATAGTCCAAATTTTCACGTTGTTTACGAAAATGTGGGTTTTTTTAAAACTATTACTTAGATAGGACCTTTATACTCATTTAAAACTAATAAACTGAATGTCGTTTTCCATAATTAAGACAATAAAAGGATTATAAGAAAGACCGCGATCATTAGATGCGTTTCCGGCGTGCTACAAAATTGTGTTAATATACTAAATTATTACATAAACGAAATATATATATTTATCTTGAAGCCAAAATTACGGAGACAAATCTGTCTGTCTTAAACCAATTTTCGACGTTTTTAAAATACTTTGTTTTAGTGAAAACATACGTTTTAAAATAATGTATTGTATTTACTCACTTGCTTTGAGGCTTCAGCTACTATTTAAAACTAATTTTTATATCAAAAACGCAATACTCAGTTTTTAAATAATATATTTTCAGTCTTAATTAAATACGATAATTTTAATCGTCCGTCGAACTTTCAATACGCTGCTTGATCCGGCCATGACGGTTGTGGAATCCGCGCTGCCATTATTTTCGTTTAAAAATGCAGAAAATATATGTTTTCACGCATATTTTACCCGCGGTATGAATTAATATTGAACTTATTCACAACATTAGTAGCAAATTTCATAAATTAGATGTTTTTTAATGATTTTAAGGGAAAACAACGTTTTCTTGAAAAAAGTAAACATTTTATATACGTTATTTTTATGTTAGTCGGAATTAAATATTTCGTTTATATATAACACTGTTCCATTTTAAACAAAGCGTATATAATTATGAAACAGACATATCGCCAGAATGGCAACGGGGCATTTTAAATCGATAATATTAAACAAAATAATAAATTGAAGCTGTCATAATTTTTTTAAATTTAGAACATTAATTTAAGCGACCATCTAAATATATGTAGGTACTTTATCTGATTTCAAAACATATTCATACATATGAATTAAGTACCCAATAAATGATTTAATTTTAGATTGATTAATTCAAATGACAACACACATTTTTATTTCATTCCATATGATTCCAATATATCAATATGAAAAAAAGAGGAAAATACTCCCCACACGAGTTATGTTTAAAACTTGTATCGAATGCGAGAAAATCAACAATTTTATTGTCGTCTTTTTCTATTCACACCTTCCTTTCTCGTATGATTTACATAACAAATAAAGTAATTAATTATTTATCTGATACTTGATAATAATTGAACGTAAACGTGTAAACTTTCTCGAATATCAAACTGGAAAAATAAAAACTCGCCCAAGGGCGTATTGTTACTTTTCCAATTTCTAATCGAAAGGTTTAAGTGTAAACTGAATTAAGATTTGTTCGACTAATGTGAGAATGTTGCGAGTGCTTTGTTATGTTGCGTTGTATTGTTGTATATATGACAGAATAATTCATCAGGTCGCGGATGGAGAATCGAGCGATCTGTTGTAAACGAGGCGAATTAATTATATCATTGAATATTTTATTCAACAACCGTTCGATGTCGTCGAAGAGAAGACACGAGGAAAATTTTATCGGTTGAGCAAATCTGAATCAATGCGAGTCGAAAATTATGGATGCGGTATCTTTTCGATTCGATTTACGTCTGTTATAATATGACTGTTTTTTTATTACATTATCGAAATACAGAATCGCATATTTTACCACGAATGAGTTAAGGGTCATGTTATATAATCCAGTCGCTTGAAAGCTTTATTAATAATTTATCACTTTGTTCTTGAATAAACATTTTCCGTGTGTTTTAACCATCTATGGACGCCTTTCTCCGATTCTATACTAGGTCGACCATGCGCCACTCGTCTAGACCATCCGCGTGCAATCGCTGTATGGTTGCCTACTTCTATTCGGCATCTGCTGCCATTTGAAGTTGATCATCAAGTGATTGGATATTTTGTAAATGTCATTACTGTTACAGACTGGAGCTGTTCCGCAAGGTGCCCAACATGCGCGTGCTAGCGTGCGGAGGGGACGGCACGGTGGGCTGGGTGCTCAGCGTGCTGGACAGAATCGGTCTGCACCCATCTCCCGCGGTGGGCGTACTGCCGCTGGGCACGGGAAATGACTTGGCGCGCGCGCTCGGTTGGGGAGGGGTAAGAAAATCTTTGCACTAGATTAAGAATTCGTAAACTGTGGGTTGATTTTTTCTATCGGCTAATTCCTGAATCCTTTTCTTTTTCTGCGGAGCTACATTTCAGGACAGGATTTAACCTAATTTTTCGACTCCATCTCTTCCTTGGTCTGCCTCTGAACAGTTTCTGCCGGAGTCTGGACCTGATCCCCTGGATCCACATGGGTGTGATCTTGGTCGGATTCTCAATTCTTGAGTCATTCATTATATTGTGGATGAAAAATTTGGAGATTATTTTAGTATGCGAAGAGAATTGTTATCAACATTATTGATTGGTTAATTAAATTGGATAGTGTGTTGAATGAAAAATGAAAATATATTTTATATAGATGTGCAATTATGATTCCGTAAACACATATGTTAATTATTGTATGTATATTTATTATAATTAAGATATAGTAAAATAAAACCTGATAAAATCCTCCATCAATCCATGAAGGACATTTTGACGATAATCCCAGACAAACTACCACCAATATAGACCATACTTTGAAATCATTGCCATTGAAGGCCAGCTACAAAATTTGTTTAATTAATGTTTTGCGCCTGGAGGAAAATAACGATCTTCAAAAAATATTTACTCTATGCACTAGACCAGTGGTGACGAACCTATGACACGCGTGTCAAAGGTGATAGATATGTCACAACGTTTTGGGTGACACCTCAGCATTCACCTATACCAGAATTATATATTAAGAAATTGTTTATTTTTATTTTTTTTATAAATAAATATTTTTAAAAGATTAGCCATTTTTGGGAGGAAGGAGAAGATGACTAAGACTGTCAAATATCACATAACTAAATGGATATTTGATTGAACGGTGAACCAGCCATGATTGTTAGCATCCGGTTAGTAATTAACAATCGAAAGGTCTAGGTGCGACACGCCAGCAGAGTTAAAGTTTTGATATGCCGAGCCCGATGGCTTCGCCATCATTGCACTAGACTGATTACCAGTATTGAATCAATACGCCATCAGTTGTGAATATCACTAATTTTATCTTGATTCATTCAAGTGTGGAAACAAACAAAATTGGAATGACAGTAGAATCCCAAATAAAATTATAGGTTTTTTCATTTTCAGTGCGAATTTAGTTCCTTTAGTTCCATTAAATTTGCTATTTGGTAATAATAATTTTTCTTAATAAAACTACAGGGCTATGAAGATGAACCAATATCAAAAATATTAGCCAACATAGGAGATAGTGACACGGTATTATTGGATCGCTGGGAACTGAAGGTAGAACCCAACACCGGAGCTACGGACACAGAACAACCGGGAAAACCAAATTTACCATTGAACGTAGTCAATAATTACTTCTCATTTGGTGTTGACGCTCATATAGCATTGGAGTTTCACGAGGCTAGAGGTACAAATACTTTGATTGAGTTTAATTTAAAAATTGATTTGTTTGCTGTTTTGTTTAGCCCATTAATAACTTATTTAAATGCAAAATTTTAACAGTACATTGTTTAGGTTGTCAATAATGTTGTAGTTTTTTCACATGATATTTATAACGGTACTCAAAATTTTTCTGGAAACAAAATATTGTTTATAATTTTTTCAACTGACATGTTTTTTAGTATTATGGTTGAGTTGATTATTATTTTTCTATGATTTTTCAGAGGCACATCCCGAAAAATTCAATTCACGAATACGAAACAAACTCTTCTACGGGACTGCCGGTGGTAAAGATCTGATGCAAAGGAAGTGGAAAGGTTTAGCGGAACTTGTAACACTCGAGTGTGATGGAAGAGATCTCACTCCAAAACTGAAGGAACACAGGGTGCACGCAATAGTTTTCTTAAATATTCCAAGGTGATTATTGCTCGCTGTCTGAAATATAATATTTGTACTTGTAGCAATATTTGAATATGTCCAAGAACACACAATTACTGGATTTTCACCTACAAAGGCACTGTTATTTAACAAATAATAGCTATCTCATAGAGACAAACTTATTTTTTATTATATTTAATGGAGAGATATGAAAGTATGGGTAATTACAGGGCTTACAACCTATCTTCGGCTGGTTTAAATGATCACTTTATACAAATATAATGTTCACCATTCTCACCCATTAATCAATCTCCATATCTATCAAATTTTTAGAAGTTGTGTGTATGTTACTATGTGGAAACACTTCGAGTACAAATACACTATAGATGGCGATCCATTAAATATAATAAAAAATAGCTTCATTGTTTAATATTTATATTTGTATCTACTTGAATGTTTTCAGAGTTGACAGTACAAATTTAGTATAATTTAGATTAGTACTTTATTTATTTTACAGTTATGGTGGTGGTACACATCCCTGGAACAAGTCTGGTGGGACATCTGAACCATCAACAGAGGATGGGCTGATAGAAGTAGTAGGATTAACAACGTACCAGTTGGTATGTATCTACCATCATATTGGTGAAATGCTCTATTTGTTATTAATAGTTCTCTGTTCTCTTCTATTTTTCTAATATTACTAGTGCTTGTTCGTATAAAACAAATTACCACTACACAGCACTATATTCTTTCTTTCTGTAATTAAAAAGTTATTAAAGAGAACACATTTTTATTGTGAAGTTGTAATTATTCAGAACATAGGTCTGTGATATTTTAAATACTAATTAAATATATTAATTAGAAAGATATACATATAAAATCAATTTTATCGAAAAATATTGTTGTTGCTACCAGGATTCGAACCTGGATCTCTTCCAATCCGGGGAACGTGCATTAACCGATTATGCTACAACGATAGATGTATAAATTTGAAAAGTGTAACATATAGGTTCGAAAATTTGTCATCAATGCACTGTGTGCTGTAGTATAATTGGTTAATGCACGTTCCCCAGATTGGAAGAGGTCCAAGTTCGAATTTTGGTAGTAACAACAATATTTTTTGATAAAATTGATTTTATATGTATATCTTTCTAATTAATACAATTAATTTGTTTTTAAAATTAAAAAGTGATGAATTATTATACATATGCATATAAAATGTCACATTTCGAAATATTTGTTTTGAAACTTTACAGGAATCCTTGACTCTTAATTATTTAATGATAAATTTAGGAAAGAACTCTAGGTTTGTTTAAAGCAGTGGTTCTAAACCTTTTTGGTATTTCAGCACACTGTTCAAATTTAAAAATTCTCATGGCACACTAAAGAATAGGTACTTATGTACCTTTTTACTTTTTCAAACTTTTAAATGAACATGCGTATTTCACCTGAAAAAAATAACAAGATGCTTTTTTTTTATAAGTCTTTTGTTATTATAGCATTGTATGATACATTATAGAAAAAAATATGAAAATTGCATTTCGACAGGCATGTACCATAAAAATTAATAGTGTTGTTGGAAGACTGCTTATTTTCAGTTTATTTCGAAGTAAAGAAAAACATAATCACCAGTCTAAGTGATATGAATCTTGAAATTGTTTTGAGTTGTGTAGAAGAATAATTTTCATTAATTCAATTTTGTTTTGAACACATTTGCACAAGTGTGTATAAAAATTATTTTGAATACATAAATTAAATAACATTTTCAGCCATTACTTCAAGCAGGAGGTCATGGAACATGCATTACTCAATGTAAAACAGCAAAGATTATTACTTCTAAAACCATTCCCATGCAAGTTGATGGTGAAGCATGTAAACTGGCTCCATCTATCATTACGCTATCGAGGCTTAACCAAGCAACCATGTTAGCTAAGAGAAAACCCGGAAGAATCAATGTTCAGTAAGTGAAATTTGTAAAATAGCACATCAGTAATCTTTTATGTGACTATTTAGGTGTGAATATTTTTTTGATACTAATGACGCTTATGTTTTCTTTATAGACAAACAACATTAGATCAACTTAAATTCTCTATTCATTTGATTACAATGTTAGACTATGAGCAACATCATTATGACAAAGATCTTTTGAAACAAGCAGGTAAGAATGTTGATTTTTTGCATCGTGTGGATATATAATAATTTTGTACTGAATAAAAAATTAAAGAAAAATGGTTTAATTAAAATTGCATTCCAATTAATATTCCCTACATGCTGTGATTTTTCACATGATTAATATTGCACACACAATTTTTAACACAAAACTAATTTCTTCTTAATATAAGTGTAAAAACAAACTATTCTTCTCCAGCATATAAATTGTACCTTAAAATTGCACAATACATTTTTTTGTGTACATAGTGATCCAAAATTTTTGATTGAACATTGATTCTAATATAAATGTATTGAAATACATATACATACTCGGAAATGCTGTTCTAAAATTCTCCGAAATCTTTTACTTACCTACTTACAAATTACTTCTTTAATAATTAATTATTATAACTTTATTCCCGTGTAATCGGGTTGTTTGTGCAAAATACGATTCGCCATATAAATAATACATTTTATAATGTAATATAGTTACAAAATAATATTTAAAAAAAGAAAAAGAAAGAACCTCAATAAGAGCACTCCTTGTACTAGAGAGTTGGTGATGAGCTCCTTGATGCCTCAGAAGCGGAACGAATCCATGCACATGGCCGTCGACAAACATTGTTGATGCGCTACAATAACACACAAAACTATTCTAATCGGCCTAATTTCATTCACCATGATTGCTTTTATCTTTTCAATACTTCTTTGCACTTTGAAGATTCTGAATGGGGTTAGGCTTGATTTGGTTAAGTATCTCTATTTCGACCAACTGTTATTTTTGTTAAATTATGGTGAATTTGACTCTGTGATATGTCTGATTTTTATTCTGCCCAAATTAACATTATGCATTCTTCTTCTCACAACAGATTCTCTTGTAAATGTGGCATTCTTCATTTTATATTCTCCGCCAGGTCTTTTATAATATTTCTTTGCATTATATTTTTGTTTTGAATTTACAAACAGTGATTAATATTAATAATATTTCGGAAATACTAATTTTAGGTTCACTGATCAAATTTTGTTTTTCAATAATGTCTTATTGCATTTGTATGTTTTCTTTCACGAATCAATTGATTATTTTAGGTAAACTAGACAGGCAAATAAACTACTTAATTAGATTTAAATTGTGGTATATGGCTTCCATGTTTTATTCCTCGCTAGTGTGAGCTAAATATTTATTACATATGTATACTCACTGAGTGGTGTTGAATTTTCAGCAGAGTGTATTGGTAATATTGAAGTGAACCAAGTTGCAGATTTGGAACAAGTGCGAGGAATTATCAATAATCTTGTGAAGGATAATCCTAACTTACCTTCATTAACAGCAGACTGGTGCTTTGTTGACTGTGAGTACTTTCTAATTAACTAATTAAGCTGTTTTATGAATTTATGCAAATTCCTTCAATCTGGGTTACCTTTCCGAATACCACTTTTAGTACTTTTTATTTGTTATTATAATTATATTTAACAATTATATTTTAATTACCAACTACATTTAATGAATCATTGAGTGTTTCAGAATACAATAGATTTTAAATTCCCCCTCTCTAGCTGTACCATAAATATACTTGATTTGCATAATTAGCAGAATTTTGAGATGTAATTCTTTTCAAAATTATTTGTTTATTAACTTGATTTTTAAATATTAGATCAGTGTACGTTGCCTTGAGGCATTCTCCTGTATCTATTTAATACCTCCCTAACTGCTTATTTCTCTCTATTTCTTCACATAGATGAGTTTGATCAAAGTCAAATTATTAGTATTAGATTACTAGATAGATAGTATAGATTTTAGTTATAATATAATGAAGATTCTTCATTATTGAATAAATGTTTATATATGATAATTAATTTAATTTTCTTTCTGTATATTAATATCTTATTGTAATATATATATATAGTTTTTACTTTTTTCTATACATATTTGTTTTCTTTTTTTATTTAAAAAAAATATAGTAATTATTTTCTCTATATGTATCTACGTACGATCCTGATTGTTGTGCTGTAATAATTCCATGTTTGATATAATTTGTTAACTGGGGGAGATACAAACATGTGCCTAGTCTGTCAGCAACCAGTGACTAATCTCTTATAAATTTGTAACAAGTATTTTATTTTATAATTTACAGAGCATTAACAGTTGAATGATACAATACAAAAATATTATGGTTTATAATATTATTAAAAATATAATTATTTACCCATTTCAAAATGCTCAATACGTGAGTTTACTATAATGCAACTAAAAATATTATAGTGGTTAGGTAAGCAGTTTGATTGTGCCAGTGGACATCCAAGTTGGCCCCATGTTTCATAGTACTTTGCCTTTAAATATTGACATGACTCATACCCGTGTTTCCAGATTATTCATTTTAAAAAAAACATCATTATATGTACCTATATAATATATTATGATTATTTCAGCGTGCACTGCGGAGCGCTTCTTCCGTGTGGACCGTGCTCAGGAGAATCTCCACTATGTGTCCGACATTGGGCATGAGTGTCTTTTCATCCTAGACACCGGTATAGCCCCCTTGACTCCAGACACTGAGACCACCACCACGGGTCCCTCGGAATCCTCTGCAGGCCCTATGTCCTTTGACACCACCACTGGACACTCTATCTCCCTGGATATCTCGCACAGCATGGACACACCTAGTGCTGGGGTATCTCTGGATGTACCGGATCAATCACATAACAGGTTCATAATTTTGTTAAATTTTGGTGTTAGTAAACACTCCTACAGTGCACTCATTGAAATATCACTACATTATATATGTATATAAATTTGAATCATCATCTAAGTGGCTTAACCCACAAAAAGCACATTTTACATGAGCTATTTTAAAATTCTGCCATAAACAATAGTAGCATATTATTTTGGCCAGCTACTGTTTGTAGTTTGTCTTGTCAAATGTTAAGTTATAATTTAGAATGGTTGTTCAGTAGAGCATCAGAATTTGTTTAGTCATTACATCACATTATGAGTAATATACTTGATGCAAGGGTATGAATATAGTGAATCAAAATTTTGTGACACTATTAAACTCTTTAAATTTACATATTTTATTTTCGATTTCCAGTGAATCTGGGTTCGGAAGCCCCGCAAAGAGCTTGGAGATCCTGTCCCCCAGCACACCGCAATCCCCAATGGCCCTCAGTCTACCGGTCCTCCCCGAGGGGGATGTCACCTCCCCCACTAGCCCCTCCACTCCTTCCACACCATCCCCTAAGATCCCACCCAGCCCCCATGTCAGAAATGCCAAGGATGATTTCCTCCTGAGAGACACAATTACTAACTTCAAATCGTAAGTAAAGCTATGGATTTATATACATATTATTTAATGTTAGAAAACATTTATTTTATTTGCACATTTTGTTTTTATTGAAAATATTAACACGGATTCATGTACTGCTATCCTTTATCACCAATTCTGTATTTATTTCACTGGGACCAATGATAGATAGCAACAATATGAAAATCATATCTCTGCACCAGATCGCTTGTTATTTTATTTCATTTAAAAATAATCTAGACAGACAAAAGCACTAGCATGTTATGGGCTGAATCCCAGCCATAATATGTTTTTATAAAATTGAACAAATTCATATGCAAAAGGAATGGCCCGAGAAAAGCCAAAACGAAATAACAGCATCTTAGAATTTTATTAAAAACTCAATAATATTATATGTATTTCTTCAAATTGATCTAAATCTATTTATTTTAGAGTCATCTCATTTTTCTTTGCCAGATATTATAATTATGGTTCATTTCCGCATGCTTCACTCGAAACTGTTATTTATGTTTGACTCATGCTTTTGCATGCAGAAAAACATTATTATGTATATAATATAACACAGATGATCAAGCTATCTTGAATATTGTGCTCTCAATTGTGTGCGCATAATTTTCACAAAATGTCCATAATTGCGTAAGTAAAGAAATATTACAGTTACACCCTACAAAGAAGTATATATTTAATTGAAAAAATACATACATTTATACTTCAAACCAATCTGTGATTTGCATAAAAAAGATTGTGTTGAAGTCTACACGAGATCTTGTGAACAACTATGTACTTATTTAGTTATTTTGCACTCTTTCAATGTTATTGCTTGAAGCATTACACTGTATTAGAATTCATTGCACTTTTGTGTCGCTTGGTTGCATGCAGCATTCATGAAAGATTATTTGGAATTGAGCACGACGTTTTTGGATATAGGTGAGATACTATGTACATTATAAAACATTTTTTATAAGGTTTTCACTTTGAATGTAATCATACCTAAAAATAATAATAAAGATGTACAACAATAATATGAAAACAATTCTATTGAAACCAACACATACATTATTCAACTGTACAATGATAAGGACTCTTGATACATATATTGATGACAAATTAGATATTCCTTACCAACCATGTAAAATGTACATATTTTTATTTTCTTTATTGAAAATCATATTGCCATAGAATAATTGTATACAAAGTTAATAAATATTCAGGGTGGCCCAAAAACAGTGAGAACATTTCGTAAAATGTAATATAATTACATAGAAAAAATTAGTTTAACTATATCAACAATAGCTTAAATAGTTTACTAATTTACTTACTTACCTATATTATGTTTTATTTCGACAATTTCCGGTCGCCATCTTTGATTATTAATTCTCCCATTGTTTATATTTGTTTATATTTCAAATTGTTGCCCAGAATGACAAAAATCACTACAGAAGGCCGTATTCTGATCAAAAATTTGCGAATTGAAAAACGTTGGGATGCTAGGAAAATGATTAAAAAGTTTCAAAACAATTCCTGGAGTATAGCTAGACATTACAGCATAACTGGACATTTCAGCAGGACTGTTAATTTCATCGAGCCAGGCATGTGGCCACCGAACAGTCCAGATTTAAACCCAGTAGATTATGCAATATGGTGTTTTGATGATTTCTGATTAGCTAAATATTGTGCAAAAAAAATTACATTTAGAATTATAATGAATTATATTATGTTTTGAAATAACTCATGTGTTACGAGATGTTCTCACTTTTTTTGGGCCACCCTGTAAATATGCAGTGGAACCTCAACTTACAAGTAACTTGATTTGCAAGTATTTCAAGATTCAAGCAAATTCAAAAAAAAAATTGACTCAACATACTACCAATGTCTCAATATGCGAGCAAAAAACTTATTGTGTAACTTAAAAAAAACTTTATCATTAATTTATATAGTATCTACTGGATGTTACTAATAAAATATTTTTTTCAAACACAACTTTTATTGTGAGCCACAGTCCACGCATAGGATGCATAAACATGAGAATTCTCATTACACTACTTGAGCCAATGATTTTCTGGCAGTGCAAAAGAAAGAGAGATTGTTAGTAGTGGTGGATAGTGAGCTATACACCCTATTCGAGCCAATAGGATATGACATTTTCATAAAATCCTCAAAAAGAGACAAAGGTCAATGGATAGGTTCCTGGATAAAGGTTCCACGAAAAGAAAAAGATTTTATTGAGCGATCAAGTGATTCCGATATGGATAATTAATAAATGATTATATATTTTATTATAATTTTAAATAAATAATCAAAAAATATCGAAAATGTATGTATATTTTGTGTTAATTATTTTGATATGAATAATTTTATATGTTGGAACGAATTAATTTTTTATTTATTTATTTGACATTTGTTTGACAAATTTGTTATGGATCGGAAGTGAACATACAATGATATAATACACATATTATATTTACTTCGCTAGACTACCATTTATGTTAAAGTAAATAGTTTTTTTTTTCCCTCGATTTCTACTCGTCTAAACTGTTTAGTTGTTGAAAGTGCACATATAGTCAATCAGTTGCCAATGAGATCTCCCAATATTCGTGTGCGTGCTCCATAAAACTGAACGGTCGCGGATCGACTATTTAGTTGAGTGTATACGCACACCAATACAAGACAATGTACGTAAGCTATCGACTGATAGTTGTTCAACTGTTTTGTCAAAAGACGATCAATGAAGTTTTATGATTTTTTTTGTCCAGCAACTATCATGTCGATAATATGTGCACTCCCATATGATACAATAGTCTTTTGATATACAACTAAATAGTTGAGGAATTAAAAATTGTATGTGTGCGCCTGCCTATTTTAAGATTTAACAGAGATATCTAATAAAAAAAATAGAGACAATAAAAATGTATTGTAAATATAGAGTAAATCATTAGTGTGTTCTATTGTGATTAAGCTGGAATGTTGAACAATGATGCTTCTGACTGATCTCTACCCAATTGAATCATGTATTGAGTCCATATTTGTGTAATTTTTTTGTAAGTGAACGATTTCCAGTCAGTGTTAAGTGTGTTGTACAGTTTAGGGGATAAAAACATATAGAAACATTGAAAGAATGTCATTGTTGTATTTGTTGTCTTGTGTTGTGACCATAATTTATTGCTAAAGGTGAGTTATTGTTTGAATGGAAATATTGTATGAGTCTCAACATATAAATCATCTTACGTCTAGAACACTACTCCTTAAATAGAAGATCTGATGGATATCTAAAAGGACGACCATTTATTACCCTAAGAATCGTCTTTTGTGCTCTTTTAACTGACTAATATTGTTTTTGCTGCTCCTTCCCAAACTAAAATCGCATAGTTAATTAATAAGTAGCAGAGTGCATAGTACACCAATCTTAAGAGTTTATAGTCAATTATACATTGTATTTCTTTAAAAAAGGTGAATTAGTTTTCTTAAGCATTTAGCTAGGTTCAATATATGTTCTTTCCAATTAAGATGATCATCAATCAGTACTCCCAATCAGTACGATTAGTGTGGGATTTTGAGTTGATTGAGTTTCCATTATTTACTATGGGGAAATTTGCTTTGACATACGAGTGTTTTGAGATACTAGCACATTTACAGAACGAATTATGCTCACAAGTCAAGGTTCCATTGTATTTAAATTTCGATCCACCTTGACACCATACAGTCTAGTCATTATTTAGGATGCATTTTTTTTTAACTTTTCAAACTTGCGTTAATGACAAAAATGTGATAATGATATAAATATCTAACCCTTTTTTTTCTTTCTAATACTGCAATTATAATAGATAAGGATGCCTAGCACAACTTAATTTATTATGTTTTTTTATTGAATATTTATTTACTAACATTTTTTTCTATTAATAAACTATTTTTATGATCTAAAATCTAACTAAAGATCTGTGTTTTAAAAATAATTGCCGTGACTGATGTATTTTATCAAAACAAATTATTTTCAGATCTCTTTTGGAAAAGACTACGGATGCTGTTTTAAAAGCAGCCAAGATCGGTGATTTGAAAATGGTATAATAAAAATATATTAATCTTCTTGGTTTACTCAAATATAGAATCATCTACTTCATAGTTTTATTGTTTATAATCAAGCTAACCTTTTATTTCTATATTTTATATTATTGAAATAATACATTATATATCTGTTTTATTGATGTTTTTGCATAACTAATGACATTTTTTGTCTTGTTTTATTTTAATAATTATTTTATGTTCAATTTGATGAATAAGTTGCCATTTTTATTTCCAGCTGAAAGAGTTGCATGCAGCTGGTTACTCCCTGCTGTCAATAGATGCCACTGGACAAACAGCCCTTCACATTGGGGCTAGATACGGACACAAGGATATTGTCAAATATCTCATTAGCTGTGCGCCATCAGCCATCCTTAATATGCAGGATAATGATAAGTGAGTGGTTATTTTAATATGTATAAATATAACAATTCAATGATCCATTGCATTGTATTGCATTGCGTGTGGGAACCCCAGATATACCGTTAAAAATTTATTCACAAACATATGTAAGCTGATTAGTTCTTAGTGAATGTGAATGTCTTGTTGGTGAATGATTATTTTATACATCATACATATTATCATCGTCGAGATGTTGAGCTAGTCACATATATGAAAATAAAACAATTATTTTTTGATTCTACTCATTTAATTTACTTGAGATGCGTTTCGACTTGCAAGGGCATTATCAATCTAACAATTTAACTCAACAACTTGTATTTATGACTATAATGGGGGACAGCTATACAATTTTATTTACATGAGGTGTAAAAGGACAACAATATTCATTGGAATTCTGAGGATTTCCATACATTTTGAATGCTTTTGATTATTCTAAGTAACCATTCAGTTTCAACACTATTGGTATTTTAATGTCACGGATAATTTCTATAAAAGGACAGCTATATAATTTTACAATCTAAGAAGACAATACGGCAAGAGATACATTTTTGATATTCTGAAATTTGTATAGCTGTCCCCAATTATAGTTATAAATTAAATTGTTAGATTGATAATGCCCTTGCAAGGTGAAACCCATCTCAAGTAAATTAAATGAGTAGAATAAAAAAACAAGTGTTTTATTTTCATATATGTGATAATGGAAGTTCTACAAACTTATTTCGGAAATAGTAAATATGTTGAGTCAGATAATTTTGAATGCATGTCAATTATTGCCGCTAAAAGTGGTTTAATTTTTGTTTATTTGTTCTTACTCCTTTTTCTTTCACTCTTTTCATTGTCTTATTATATCTTTGTTACTAAACTTCACTGTATCTATTGTCTATTGCTAATTCATTGAAAATATATAGTTCATTGAATTTACTATTATATTTTTATTACTATTTTACCCATTGATAATTAATTGTGTAAAAATAAAAATAACTCAATTTTCTAAGACGCTTCAAAAAATTATGTCATTTTATTTTGAATTTTTTTTAGTTTTGGCATATGAAACTCGTTTTCGAATATACAGTAGACTCCCGATTATCCAAGAACGGATCAACCAGGATGCGGATTAACCGTGACTTATTTTCGACAACTGAAAGAATTCTCTTTTTATTCATAACAGTTACTAAACACGTGTTTTAGAGTCGAGCATGTCAGCTGTCCGAAGAGTCATCTCTCAAAACATTTTTTTTTTGTAATTTATTGTTTTATGAGGATTAGTTGCATCTAGTAAGTTGTCATTGTCTCTTGTATACAATAGATCGCAGCGCGGTAAATTATGAATGTGGCGGGGTTTGCTGTCAGGGTGCCACAGTTTATTTTTACTTGTGCAGCCAAAGCAAAATATTTTTACAGCGAATTAAAGTTACAGGGCAATTTTAATGCATCTTCTGGATGATTAACATGGTTTAAATAGAGGCACGGCATCTGAGAAATTACCATTCAAGGCAAAAAATTAAACAATAATAGTCAATCTGCATGAGAATTCACCTCTAAATTTCAAGCATTAATAGAAACTGAAGATCTTATGCCGGAGAAAATTTTAATCCCTGGTTAAACCAGATTGGACATGACGTAGAATTTCTCGATTTTAATGAAAATCACGAAGAATAAGTGTCATAAATTTTTTTACCATCTATCCCGGATAATCGGGAGTCTACTGTATTTACATATATTCAGGTTGCAAAAATATTGTGATGCATCAAGATACGCGTAAAAACTTAAGATATATGTAACTACGCATTTATTTTTTATACTACTATTATTTTATTTATAATGATTTCTTTACCCTTTGACACACTTTTTTGATGCTTGGCATTGCACACTATTGAACTAAATAATAAATATTTTATACACAACAATTCATACAAGTTAATTTTTAATTTTATAAAATGAAAATACTGGTTGTGGATCATGCTAATGCATCACAATAAACTTCCTAAATTGCAGTATGTGAGGTAGTACATGAGGCAATTTATTTGGGTGCGATGATCATAAACACTGGTGATATTGGGCAGGAAATACGAAGACGCATACAACTAATTAATGTTACTGTGAACCAACTTACGAAAATATGGAACAGTGACATCAAGCGACTAAAATTATATCGGTTCACACTTATGAATTTCCAATCTTCATGTATGCAGTGGAGACTTGAATAGTCTGCAGTAGCAACAAGCATAAAATATACACCTTCAAAATATATTGCTGGAGAAGGATGTTACGTATCCTATGGACAGTATGACGTACGAATGCCTCAATCCTGCAATAAATCTAACCACAGCAAGCCCTGTCTACAGTAGTGGGCAAAATATTTTTCCAATTCTTTGGCTAGATTATGCATCAAAGTGACAGCCTCAAATACATCACTAAATAATCAGTGAACAATATCTAAAGGCACTGTTTTTACATTAGTGAGAGAAGCTCACCCAAGTGCGTCTTAAAACCTATCAAATTCTTGTTAAATATATCCATTTCTACTTAGAAGTCATTTACTATTCGTTGGTTCTGAGAAATGTTGCAATGGAGAATGTGTGTGGTAGGTAGTAGCCGACTGGCAACAAAAAGCTGCATATTCCTACTAGGTACTCATAGATAGATTAATTGCAGGAGTTCGGAACAGTCGGAGGTAGAATTTATTATTTTAAATAAAAAGATTAAGTTATTTATTTTTGTTCTATTCAACATTTTATGTAGTTTAACACAATCAGTAGTTTAACCGTAGATACGATTTATATTATAATATGAAGTTTAATGTTGACAAAATTGAGAAATTTACATTGTACATTTATATTTACACTCTTGTGTATTATAATGATTTTATAATGAGGGAACCATATATCAGTTAAATTTTTTTTATGAAATCATACTTGTCAGTTTAATTTTATAAAAAGAGAACCAGTTGCACTCAAGCTGGCTTTGTACAAGTGACACATATAAAAGCTTAATTGCTTGTATGGAATCAAAGTGTGATTGATAATATGTTTTCACTGATCAAATAAATAAATAAGAAAACAATTATGAACAATAGTAAGCTTTTTGTTGACTAATACGCCCTAATCTCTGGTTGATAGAATTTTTTTTAATAGTTTTTCAAATGTCATATTTGGTTAATGGGTATTTTTTATTTATTATATTAGTTCACGAAAAAATCCACAAAGAGGTCAGCAGTAGCGGTTAAGCTACTAAATGTTTTTTCACTAACCACATACATGAGTCACTCTCTAGTTTGTTTAAATTATTTGTATTGTATATATGTATTTAATAGTTTTTATATGATTTTTAAAACTGATTTTAGCAAATAAATTTCATTTGTTTCTTACATTGCAATATTTCTCATAGTCTGTAATATATGACTTTTTTGGTTTACAGCTAATTGTTGTAGTTCAGTAGAAAACTATATATTTTATTTTCCATTCTGATATTCAGACCACATATTAATCGATTTTTTTAATGTAAACATATGTTCTGTCGACCAAACATGCTGTGTTACGACTATAGAAATAAGATGCTCGGTTTAGTGACCATGAGGTTGGATATTCATGTTTTGTCTAAGGAGACCGACATGTTAATCCTAATTTTTCCAGCAGATTTAGAGTGGTTTGGAAATTAGTATGATTACAGTTGTGGCTTGACATGTATTCCATGTATGGATGTCTACATTTCTTTAGATTTTTTTTAAATGTGTACAAATAATTTGGTAGTTTGTTACTGTAAGCTCCCAATCGCCATTGCCAAGGGCAGCTGTCCTGACAAATACACAAGTCAGAAGAAGGTTAATTAATTTTGTTTCCATTATCTTTAAACCAATATTGAAATGATTTCTTATTTGGCATTTATAATTACAAAATTATAAAATGAATGGACTCCTGAAATATTTAAGATTTTACATTCATTAGTGAATATGTATTGCAGGGGCCAGACTGCACTGCACAAGGCGGCGGCTCACAAGCGTCGTGCCGTTTGCTGCCTCCTGGTGGCAGGTGGAGCCTCCCCATTGAGGCAGGATTTGAGGGGACATACTCCCCGACACCTGGCTCTGCTCGCCAATGATCAGCATCTTGCCGCTTATCTCGAGAGTAAGGCTCAGCTTATAATCAATCAGTTTCACTTAATTACTTATTTTTTATTTCAGTTTTAAAATACTAATCTAGATTTATTTCATTTTAATATCAATTTTATTGATTTATAAAATCACCTTATTCATTTTCATCCATTTATTATATTACTCAAACATAGCAATTAAATAATACTATGAGTGAAATGCTTGTATATACATATTTGGGGGTTAGGACGGTGGTTAAATGAAATACAGGTGATTGGCGCGTGTGTTGAGGTTTATTGTGACAAATGATAAATGCGATGAAGACAGATAGAAATTAATACAGTGAATGAAGATGTAGGAAATTATGAAATGAAATAAATTGGCAGTCTTGCTCGGCAAAGGCGAGCCGACAAGACCGCCATTGTGAAACGCTGAAACTGGAGAGACTGTCTGGTGGTGAATTGAGCCAGACTTGTGGCAGCAGCCGGCAGCGCTGTCGCTAGCGTCGATGCCGACTGAGATGGCGGTAGATTTGAATTATGGTCGCTACACATATATCACAACCAACATGAGAAACTGGAGGATGGTTCTGTTAGAAGCCTCAACAATCGGCAAACTTATATGAGAAGATGTATGAATGTGGATGAGGTGAGAATTGTGTGTCAGAACAGAAGAGTGTGGCACTCTATTCTCTTTGCCTACCCTCGCAGAGAAACGACGTGATGATAAGTTAGTTAACATGAAATAGGAAAATAGAGAGTAACATGTTTGATACAATATATTGTAAAGGGGTGAAATGGGGTCTCCTTCCTTCACCGCAACTTCAATCAGTAAACATGAGAATGTGGATTACATACAATCAGCATCTTTTATTTACCTTTACATAAAATACTATGGTATGGAATAAAATAAAACAAATTAAATGTTATAAAAATATTCAGAAAGGAAATAGATATGAGTCATTGAGAGAATTAAGTTTTATCTAAATTTGTTTAATAGCGAATTTAACCCATTATTTTTACTTTTATTATTTTGTGTTTGTTTATAAGATGGCTAATAATTCTTGACAAATATCGACAGATGTCAGTAGGATAAAGATTCCAAATATTTTGGTACGATTTTCACCGCTCCTCAGCGCGTATGTACGCACTAACGACGGGCGAAATACGGCGACTCTTATTTGAGTCATCCGTGCTGTGGGAATGTAAGACGCGACTCACATATGAGTTGCCCGGGGGGAATGGGTTAAGAAAGCATTTAAATATAAAAGTTACATGATCCAATATTCAATTTTAAATAAAAAGTTCAAAATGTGAAGTAACAAAATTACCTCAAATAAAAATGATATAATAATGTCAGTATAGAATTTATCGCCGAACAATTCAACTAATTAAGACATAATATGCTAAATAAAATAATATTTTAAATTAAAATAAGAGAAATCACTCCTTAATTAATGAAAAAAATCTTATAAAATAATCTAAATTTAACAGTGATCACGCTGATGGAAAATATGATATTATGTTAATTCCTACAGCTAGTTCAAGATAAATTTTCTCGACAACAATAACTTAAATTTTATTTTTTTATTATAACCTTGAAATTGCTTGTTTACTAAAATACCATCCTCTTGGCTCGCTCAAATATAATAATTACTCATGCGTCACATAACACTATTGTCAGATAATCATTTTCAAACATGTCACTCTTTATTTTCCCCAATTGCAAAGTAACAGTTTTGCTATTGAATCCCTCTATTATTGTATGAAGAAAAACAGAACTTAGTAAAATACAACACAAACCTGTCTATTTTATAAACTTTTATTCCATGAAACATTATGTGCACTTTATGATTCATGATTACATATTTATAGGAATATTTTCCCAACACGTTTTATTAATTCATTATAGTTTAAAATATTCAGACTTACTTTTATCCTTTGATTTCTGCAGGTCAAGAGAATTTTCAAGTGGCCTCCGAGGACTTAGAGACTGTTGTTTGAACTAATCCGGCTGACGCAGCCCAATGGAGATCTCATCATCATTAATATTTACTATTACATAAGATGTACTCATAAGAGTGATATTTTAAGATTACCCCCAATATCAATGATAATTTTAATATGTAAATTTAACATTTTAAAAGTTACCGTGTACTCATTATGAAAATGAATCTATGATAAATGTATTGTTCACTGATAGAGTTAATTTCAATAATTACATATGTACTTAGTATAACTTTGGATTGTCAGATTGAAGACGAGCTGGAAAGTCAGCAACGAAATTAGACTTTGAGGATCTGTTATTGTAAATTCCACTATCTATCAATTGTAAGTATACTGTATAAAAATCATAAATTTGACATTATAAATTAGATTAATAATTTATTGAATTTCTCCAAATGGATCTAAATATTACTATTGCGAATTATAAGTATTCAATAATAATTATAGTATAAGATACTAATTTTAAATAAAGCCCACATAACCTTGTGCGGTATAAGAAAGACAATGCTGTGAGAATATTGTCATTAGTTTTGAAGCGACTATAAGAGTCCATTTCATTTAATAGTATTTTTGTCACCTAGTTGTGCATGATAATTTATATTTTCTTAATAGCACGCTTGTAATATAAATATTAAAGTACGCTCAAGTAAGCTTACAGAATATCTGCTATTTCGTTGTTGTTCTGATGACTAATTGTTCGGTCATTTTTTTAGTATCATTTTATATTCTGTAATAACACTGCTTAAAAAATATTATTATTATTTTCAGTGAAATAATAATGTTGTTATTTTACTGAATTATATTCTTAATTACATATTTTCATGTTTTTATGTATATAAATATTATTTCTATCAGTGTACACAAATTGTTATCCTTTTTAATAAACATATGACTGAATTCAATTTTAACACTATGTGAACTTTAAAATGACTTGAATGAGCGAATTTATTATTGAATTAATGCTATAGATGTTCAAGAAAAATAATTGCTACAAATACTTCATTATAGGTCTGGCTGTAGACATTGATTTATACACCTCTACTGGTTCATTGACACAGTAATTACTACAAATATTAAAAAATATTACATACATTATTGCTTTGGCTTGTTTTTTTCTATATAAAAAGGAACCTCTCATGTCATATTTCAAAAATTTGTAGTTTGCATGTTTATGTAAATTTGTATCAAATATACATACATAGACCAATGTTTAAGTGAAATTATGAACCATTATAAGTATGTAATTGATCTTATTGAAGTGAAAATTTTAGATTTTATATTTCACATCGACTTTATAATTGTAAATATACTTCTTTCAATTATATACATTAAGCATCTGACAATCACAACTGTTATTAATACTTTTGTAAATAAATAACTGTGCAATACAATTTTTAACTAGTTGTGGACAGATTTGTATAAACAAACTATATTCACATATGGCTATATTTTGAACTCAGGTGATAATTTATAGTACAGTCGTAGATGACTCTAGTGGCTCAGACTAATTCTGCGGCTGCATTTTCTCTTTATTTACATGGATATGGTCACCTAGCAGTCTTTCGAAGAGACTTCTTTGATTGCTAATTTTGTGGCATTTAAGGGTGCTCTTAAAATATGTATTGAGACCTGACTTGGAAATAATTTGTTACAGAATTTCGAGGAGAAAATCTGTGTTTTAATCATAAAGCGATACAGGACACCCATTTGTTTTTCTCCTACGTCTATTAGGCATAATTATAGAACTTAACATCTCAAAATACCAATTTATTTACTCTACTTTCTATCTCAATACATAATATGCTTTAATTATTTTATGTGTGTGCATCCTTGTGAAAATAATATTGGTAATATATATTGCACATGTAGCATGTCTATTGACCTGGTGTTTGTCTTTTAAAATCAAGTGGATATGGCAACACGGGCACAAGACCGCACCAATATTTTTTGAGTTTTTGAGGATTTATGTAATACCATGCCAATGCTATATATAACATATGTAGATTTTGGTATTTTAAAAGAATTCTGCATTATTTTTGCTAAGGTACATAGATAATTTCGATAGTTTGAAATTTGTGCGAAAATGACACAATTTCAAATCAAAATAAATCAGCAATGTGTATGTGTTTGTAAGAGTACTATTGCCATTACAAAAATCTATGAAAATTAAAGTGAATTATTTCTCAATCCTTAATTTCTTTAACATAATAATAATTATTGTTCTTTGGTTTTATCCCAGTTTATTTTAAAATACTTTTTATACAATATTGGAGTAATATGCGCAAGCTTTCTCACAGATGTAATATATTTATTGTGTAGATAATACATTGCAATGAATTTAAAAATATATACATGTATTGTAAACATAATTCAATTTACTTTTAATAAAATAATATCATTTTTATTTATAATTTAGATCTAGAATTAGAAGGCGGTCTGTCCCCTATTAAGTGTTGACATTGCTTTTCGTTAATTTTTAAAAACATTGTTATTGTTTTTTGTGCAATTCATATTTGTAGTACTAAAAGTACACCCACTTTGCTTATAACCAATAAGACAAACTCATGACTATCAAAAGAGTACTATCAGCATTTATAAACAAATTTGATCAAATTTTAGTTTCCTCATTAAAATATTTTATATTTAATTACCTACTCATACCGTGTACCATATCAGTTTGAATAGTGATATAAAAGTTTTTGATTATTGTTGTGCTTACCTTTAAAATTGACAATTTACCTTTTTGGAGGAGCATTTTTGTAATCTCAACCTCTCATAGTATCAGGGATGTTTGCAGATGACAATACTAAGCAGGATTTTGGAAAGTACCTTTGAAATACTAAAGTGTTGCTTTTAGAATATACATATATGTATAAGTAAATAAATTCAGCAGAAATTTGAATGTATTGAAATCAATGATTTGAAAGCTTTATTTTCACCCCTGAAAACTGTAATTGTTACTAACAGACACCTCTAACTCTAAGTTCTTCAGTTTTTTGCGGGTATTCTCTCTGATGTATGCAATAATTAGTGTAAGTATGATGAGTTTTATAATTTTTAGATGACGAGTTAAGCCTGAGTTCAGTGTTAGTGATGTTACATATAAAATGATTAATAATATGAGAAACCTAATTATCACTGAAAATTTCTATGTGACATAAATAAAAATGTATTGAAATTATAGTAAAAACAATTATGTACTATGGTAATCTGTGCAAAATTAAATGTAGTTTCACCTGTACCCGAATTCCGTACTGAAGGCTGTCTGGAAGTATATTGTCTTGGAGTACAGTACAATGCAGTGTACATTTTTTGCAGTATTCAGAAAATGTATTGAAATTATTCTTTAAAAAATATTTTTTAATTTACGAGGATGTTGTAAATGTCAGTTAGTTTAAAAATAAAATAAAAATTGTGTCACCAGTAAGAAAATCATATCCACGATACATATATGACGCTGCTATTATAGCTCCTACTTTTTGTTAATGTTTTTTCACTTTATACGTACACATGAAAGAAAAATGAAAACCATCCCAATGTCTCAATGAAAGCAATTTTCAAAAATGTAATATTAAAATTGTGAACTTCTGTTACTGAGTGGATATTTTGAAATCTGAATAATTTTACTGGTGGGTGAGATTTGCTTTGCTGAAATAAAATGTAGACAAAGTATTTTGTTTGAAACTTTTATTTCCGATATGATTTATCATACAGATGACACAAACATTACATGTTTTGTATAAAAATAATTTTTTTGTCATTTTTAATCGAGAAGAATAATAAAAATATGAAAACATAACTATATTTTAAAGAATATTATTGAAATATATGTGTTGATTAATAATCAAATCTGTGTAACTATTAACATAGACACTGCAAGCACTGGTGCATTTCCTGAATCTGGTTGATGGTATTAAAAGCACTCGCACTTAGATAATCACCTCAGTATAGCTGTCTCATATACTTGACTTAAGTATCATCGAAGCCTTATAAGATATATTTATAGCTAAAGAAAATCAAATTA
Source organism: Eubasilissa splendida (assembly GCA_031772225.1). NCBI lineage: Eukaryota > Metazoa > Arthropoda > Insecta > Trichoptera > Phryganeidae > Eubasilissa > Eubasilissa splendida. The sequence continues at coordinate 22,551,103 of CM062847.1, forward strand.
TGTAAATTACTGTAATCTTAAGTTCTATCATAGATCATTGCAAATGTTTTTAGAGTGTGCTTTGTCTGCTCACAATCTTAACATTCCATTCCACTTGTTATAAATTATTGTGTAATATTGTGAACTTCTTGCTGGTTGCCGATAAGGTAACGCAAATGATTATTGTAAATTTGCGGCAAGAAAATCTCTTATAAAGTTATAGGTACATCCCATGTTTAGAGTGTTAAAATGATACTTTATTCTAGAATGAAAGACAAATGCCTTATGATAAGTAAATGTACCTAAATGTCGGCATTGGGAACATCCCATTGCTGAGTCCGAGAACCATGCCTCCCGTGCTGCGACTCAGTCATGGGAAGTTCTGCGACCAAATATCTTATGTTAGAGATACACGGGAAATATTCTCGATAACTTCTGTAGCATTATCCTTAAATAAATAAAGAAATATTTTCGATAATATTTGAACCTGATACTTGTAAAATTGTAATCACTAAAATTTATTACCTTATAGCACCAATTTTTGTCTTGAATTAAGGGTCCAAACCGTGCACCACTTCCTCATTATATTTGTCACCACATTTGTACTTCAATATCCTCACTAGAAACAGCACATTAGAAGTGCCAGTCGAGTTAATTAGATGACTGCATTGTTTGATTTAAAAAATTGAACATTTGTATTCTAGTCAAGATGTGTGTTGTAAACAGTGAAACACTTACAAAATATTTGCTTATTATAGAACACTCGTAAAAACTTTGGTCTTAAATAATGAGGTTTTTTTTAAATAACCCTGCTTTCAGTTTCTGGCAGTAAAGCCTTTCCAAAAATAATATAAATTTTTATTTTGTAGTGAAATTTGGAATCAGCCTTTTCAAATGAGAATGGTGATGGGGTAAAAGCTGCATTAACATGTATACAGGAAATACGAGTATCTCATTACATAATTATCTATTTGCTATTACAAATAAGAACATCTCATATGTATGTGAGATGTAACTGTTGTCAATACAGCAAATAATATACTCTGAAAACAAAACCCAAAAAATGAAATGTAAAGCTGCACAATTCAATTCCATGATAAACTTCACTTGTATTGAGTATTAATTTTATTGTATGTAACAGGATTTAGTTAAAATATGTATTTTTAATTTTCACTGTTAAATTTTAAATCTCAAACAGACAAAAAATATAAAATCGATATAAAATTAAACACATAAAATTTACATCAAGGCTTTCTAATTATAATACAATGAGAGCTTTTCTTACTTGAGAATTTAATTTTCCCAGTCATTTTATTTTTAATAATCCTGAAAACAATATTGTCTGTCTATAGTAAATAAGTTTGATCTAATATAAGTATGTATTTAACACTTAATAAAAATAGTAATTTTCTTACAAAACTCCTTTTATATTACTTTTAAAATCATTTTTATATTTGAAGTGTGTCTTTCAATTACACAATAGTGTCATTCTTTCACAGTATTTTTTAAATCAACGCAATGTTGTAAAACTATATGATATATTAATTTAATTGTAAAACAAGCACTATTGATAATTATTTTTTGCATATGTATGTGTACTGAAAATGCTGGTGATGACATTATTTTATATATCTCATTACTTTTTTCTGTCTTTTATAATCTTGACAGTGAAATGTGAACTATTATTACTTTTTTCTTTATTTCTAATTTTTAAGAGTTAAAATATAATAAAACCCTGTTATTTAAATCATATCTAAATTAATCTTTTATTTCTCTCATCAATAATTATTTATACTATTATTGTGAATAAAAAATTACCTATATGGATGTAAACACATATTAGTAGAAAACATATTTTGGTGCAAAATATATATATGGTGCAGGTTTATGGTGCCACTTTCATAAAAGGAGGCTGTGACTATAGATTTCAGTGTAGTTGAAAATAACACATGAATTCAAATTGAGAGTTGTGTGCAAAACAGTGTAGCAAATATTAGCAACAAATAAAATTTATACCACGAGACTTCAATCGTATATGCATATTTATATTCCACATATTGTGACTTTGGAACAATGATGTATCACCTGCCCATTACATCAAACTGAGATATTGAGCGTCAAAGTTTTGAATATTAAAGATGGAAAATACATAAATTAAAGTAATTATTTTGTATGGGTTCAAACAGGTGGTAAAGCAGCAGAAACTACTCATAAAGTAAACAATATTTTTGATATGGATACAGTTATAGAACAGAAGGTACGGTGCAATAGTGGTTCCAAAAAATTTGTGCTGGGGACGAGCTTTGAAGATAAAGGAAGGTCATGGGCATCGTTCTCCAGTCGATAACAACCAATGTAATCGGAATACGCACAACAATTTGAAAGCTTACACACATGTTGGGCGTTAGTGATCCAACTGTTCTGGATCACTTAAAAAAAAGCTAGAAAAATCAAAATGCTTGAAAAACTTAATGAAATTTGTTCTACTGTATGAAACATTGTCGCATCCACTGTACTCACCAGACATCTGAAATTTTTTAAATATCAGACTTATGTTTTGAATAATTACAACTTCACAATAAGAATATGTTCTTCTAATAATCTCACCAACAGATTATCACTCCCAGTGCCAAATATATATGTCACAAAAAACTTTCCATCATGGCCAATGACGTAATTTATTTAATACAAATTAAATTAATAATTTAGAAAGATATACAGAAAAACAATCAAAAAATATTTGGTTGCTACCGGGATACGAACCTGGACCTCTTCCTGTCTGGGGAAGCGCGTTCCCCACTTTCACTACAACACTCAAATACATATTCAACAAATTTTGAACTTATATTCTGTAATATTTCAGATTGATACATCTACTATTCCAATTTATATCCGGTAGCAACAAAATATTTTTTTGATAAGATAGAATTTTTCTGTATATCTTTCTAGTTGATTAATTTGATTAGTATTAAAATAGCACAGAACTATGTTATGAAAATGCAACTTCACAATAACAATGCATGGGCGTACTTTCAAAAATAATTAATATTTTCACATTTTTTAAGAAAATTTTGGTTTTTATTATTCATTTATATCAGAAGTTATACACTAGATTTGACTTAGCTTAACTATTACTTAGATAGGACCTTTACACTCATTTAAAACTAATAAACTGAATGTTATTTGCCATAATTAAGGCAATCACTTACTAAAGCGGCAGATGTATTTCGCTTTACGGAATGCGGGAATTTAGTTCCATTTATATCAATAGCGCTGCCGGTCGGCTGAGACACCTGGCAGAACAATCCGTTCAACGGGCGGTGCGTGAAAACGACAAAAATATAGTATGTATATTATAAATTTTTATTACATCCTTACAAATTTAATTACATTTTTCATTTCCTGTTTTGCTATATTAAACTTATGTAGAGTTGAAAAACGTAAAACATTCTACAGGTTAATCAATTTTTATAAATTGGCTTAATATTGATCAAAAAAATTAAGACAAATTAATAAGAAAATGCATAAATATAGTTTCTTGAATATATATTAAAAAAAACAGTAGAAGGTTAAGAAACATTTGAAAACATGAAATAAGAGATAATATAAACTAGTAGAGATATTAAATCAAAAATTGTGTGTGTAGTACAAAGTCAATATAAAAATTATAATTTTTAATATACATATGCCAAACTGCATAACAGTTTTACGGCAAACATTGCCACTTGGATCAACAATTTCTTTTAGTTCTCCATTCCCTAGATATCGTGATGACTGATTGCTCATCTATCATATTTATAATTGTTTGCAAATCCATTACAATCGGAAAAATGTGAGTAAATATTATTCACTGCGTACTTTGGAAAATTTAAAGAATCAGTACAAAAATCTTTAAAACATGTTCAATATGACAATATAAGTTTATAATAATAATTTTATTTATTTATTACTTTGTAGAATGTACTGCACTGGATACGCAAATAAAATGTATGAAATTAAAAATGCACAAGCATTAAATAGCTGAAATCAAAAGATCGGAATAATTTTTAGATTTTTTATGTTACTTTTTAAAGAACATCGTAAAAAGTGTTGAACATGCAAAAAAGTATAATATTTTTAAAAACAGTCTCTTTTAGAGTATAAATTGTAAGAAAACTGCTTAACCGATTTATATAATTTATATATATATATATATATATATATAAATAAAGACAATAGTTTACTTCATAATATTAATGAAAAAAAAATCATCCTACACGTTCATATAGCTAAATGAAGCCTACAAAGTGGACAAATTTTCTTCGGTTCTAAAACTGTTGGTTTGGTAATATATTTTTTGGATAAATAATTGTTTGTGTAGTTCTAAAAATATATATGTATTAAAAATATATGGAACTTATTGATTGAATTATAATTTGGTAATTTTCCATAGAAAAATATGATATAAAATGCAAGAGAAGTTGCGAAAAAAATGGCTGTCGCAGCTGAATTTCCGACCAATCGCCTTAAGAAAATACAAGCATTATAAGAAAGACCGCGACCATTAAATTTATTGTCAGAGTGCCACGAAATTGCCTTAATATAGAAAATTCTTGGATATACAAAATAGTTTTAAAAAAAGTCTAATCTATTGTATAACTTCTGATATAAGTGAATAATGAAAACACACATTTTTGTAAAAAAATGCGAAAATATGAATTATTATTGAAAATAATTCATATTTTTCACTTTTCGCGCCTTAAACATTTTCACTTTTTATTCTTCTTATTTTGCCGATCTGCGCCCAGTGTTGAATCCTTCCAGTTTTTCTTTCTTGCTCAGCACAGCTCCCCGTCTCTAAAAAATACCTTTTAAATGTATACTAAAAAAACTTTCGCAGCTTAAAATATGATGGAATATATATGGAAATATGAATTATTTTTGAAAGGGAAGCCTTCATAATTTATTTATTCACACATCTTGTATTTTTGCCTTGTGTAGCGATACCTACCGGAGACCTCACTTCAGCCTCTAAATACAAATACCCTTTTTTTTCTGGCAGGCTCGGGGAAAAGCATGTTGACTTCTTTCAGGGAAAATTCCTTAACAACCAAGCTGCTGCCGGAAGTGAATTTAGAGATTTTATCGACTCGGGAATTTTACATCACCAGAATATGTACATAATCTTGTAATTACATAATTGGCAAAACTGTATCGATTCTAATGGTGCTAATTTCAATGAATAATATTAATTATTAGCTGAGAAAAATATGTTTGAATATGACCATAAGTATTTTACACTAATCTAATAGATGTAAGAATCAGATATACAGTGCATAATTTTTTGAGTAAAACATTATAATTTTTTTCTATGGTGTTATTTTTGCATCTTGTTTAGTCAACAGAAAGTTACTACTGTGCCATAAACAGTAAATAGTTTGGTGACAACATGGCAGACAGTACTTTGAATTGTTCTTTTGAAATATTAAATTGTTTAATGTTAAGAGTTTCTTGATTAGCATACATGAAATTATAGTTTTTTGTCAGAACTGAAATATTTTTTTATGTGAAAAATTTTCCACTGTGCATTTATGTGAAAAATGACACTCTAAATGTTATCGATAACATTTGTTCCATCTTTGATGAAATATGGAAAGAATGCTAAATTGGAATGGTAAAATTTAAAAGTAATTTTTACCATAAAAGTGAAATATTAAGGATGTAGGTAAAAAATAACATATTTTAAATTACAAAATATATTTTTATCGTTTCCGATACTTCAATTTCATTAAAAGAAATATTATTAAAAAAGTGAATAAAGTTATTTGGTACATAATTAAAATAATAATCTCTAAATTTTGCCTGTATCTTCTTTCAGAGTTACTGTGCGATTGAAAATAATCTGAAAAAAAAAGAATGGTTTTATAACAGTTTTATTAATTAACATTATATATTTTTTGACTGTTAAAATATAAAGCGATAAATTTAGTTCATGTAACTAACCTTCTTAGAACTGCTATCAGGATCCACAGAGAAGAAACCTATTCTCTCAAATTGGAATTTATCATACACCTTGGCTGATTTAAGAGAAGCATCAGCTATTCCATTTACTATTCGCAAAGAATTATTGTTACAATCTGATAGAAAGCCAGCGGGCACTTCCACAGAATCTTCAGGGTTCTTATGATGGAATCTGTAAAAATAAACTTTATTAACCTTGACAATTAAAACTTACTTTGCTTGAGTTTGTTAACAAAATGTTAGTGCAAGAGCTCTTTCTTAGTGATGTAGAAGATTTATCATACTTACAATGGTTCATAAAGCCTAACTTCAATGTCCTGCGGGGCAGATACCCATTGAATAAAAGCTTTGGGCTTAGTTTTGACATCATTTGCATTTTCACATGTACATTTCAATTCAATAACTTTTCCGTCTTCATAAATGACATCTGATATCTGAAACGATATACCTAAACTTTAAAAATATACATATGTACACGAGTTTGGGGGGGCGTGTCTTTCACCACCAGGAAGAATGTATTTTTTGAAAAATAATGAAAGTACAGAAAAATCCCGTTTATTCAAAGTTGAGGGGACCGAAAATCAAAATAAAAGTTTGAATAACGATTTACGATAATGAATATAAAAATTTCAAATATTGGATTTTTTTTACATACTAACTTTTTTCATAGCAACAAGTAATTATATAAACCTATATTCACACATTTAAAAATAACAAACAAGTTGTCAAAATACAGTATTACTGTATACAATATTATTTTTAAAAAAACACGATTATAGTGGATTATCTTTTCGCGCCATTTTTAATAACACAATAGTCGAACTTGTCAACCCGCCATTTTTCTGCTGAAGCAACAAAAGTTTCCAGCGCTTTTAAAACTTTTGTTTAGTGGTGGTCGCGGCAATATTTGGTACTCGTCTGTGACGTCTTGTTGTTTATCTTCTTCACTCTCCACTTCCTTACTCCTTTCCCCTCCGTGACATTTCTCGCCATTCAATGCTTAAGTTATTTCTGTCATCATGTTTAGTATTGTCGACAACCTCATTAACATTGACATCGCCTATTTTTCTGATAATTTCATTTTGGATATTTTTTATCAATATCTTGTATTAATTCAATTTTTTAGCAAACTGTTGGCCTTTCGTACGAGTTTCTCATTGCTGCTATTTTTGAGAAAATAAAGTTATCATAAAAATGTTTCAATTTAAATTGAATGAAATACAGAAAAGTCTGAAGAATGCAAACCACGCATTTGTACATTTCAAAATGTCTAGCACGTAAATATTAGAGAAATACAAATATGTAATTGTCTTTACATATAAACAAAGGCAATAAAATAATTAACTAGATATGAGAAAATCTGAGAAACGCCAACTACGCATTTTTCAAAATGCCTTGACACTAAACTTAACTAGAAAGAGAAATGTCTATTAAAATTATTACAAATTAAATAATTTATAAAATAACGAAAGTCTGAGGAACTCAACAGTGTGTTAGTGTTTGTACAACAAAATATACAAATGCTACGTAAACATATATATGTTAATAATATGGGAGCAACTGAGAAAATTGTTACCTATAAGGCTGCAAAGATAATATTTAATATATTTTTTTGAATGTTAAGAAAATGAGCGAGAGAAAAAAGCATGCGAGCTAAGTTAATGCGTTGCGGTAAGAAAGATAAAGATTTAAAAATTGAGGACGCACAAGATATATTTGTCATCTTTTTTTAGTATACTGAAAAGGAGTGAGAAAACAAACAATGCAAATTAACTTTATGCGTCGTGAATCTAGCTGCTAACTTTTTCTTGTTAATTTGGAATCCGTATTATTCAGATTACGGACATTTGACAAAAAACAATCAAATTAGGCGAAAAATAGATCGACAAATTCATCTGATAAGGTCAAAATATAACTTTGAATAACGATATTCGATTTGTAAGTACAATTTAGTACGAAAACTTTCCAGAGGGACCTCATTCTGCTCCAAAACTTTTGACTTGCGGTGAATTTTTAGTAAATGTTCTTTGAAAAAAGAGATTTTACTATAAGTCAGATTAGTAAGAATAAACATTATTTGTCTAGGAAATCAAAGTACACTTGAATTACAAAATGTTGAGATTCTTCTTCTTTAATGAGAGCAGTTACGATCATGGATACTGCGGTTGGATATTAAGAACGGCATTGTAGTCAGTGGAGATATCAAATTCAACAGTTTTCATTAAAAAAGAGTATGTGATAGTAATAAACACATTCAGTGTAGTCCAGTCCAAACAAAACAATAAAAGAAAATAAATTGATATTACCCTAATAACATATCCAGAGTGCCGCAGCCCGACACTCTGTTCTAGGGACAATCTCTTATAGCCTTTCTCTGGCTTCTCTTTAAAGTCACTTTGTTCAATGTAAACTACTCTATCGAATAATATTGATCGAGAACCTCTTTCTGGTTCGTTCGGGAAATCTGGTGCTAACACTTCAATGGGTTTTGCGCTTGGAAAGTTGGTGATGGTTACCTTCAGAGGTTCCAAAACTACCAATATTCTGTAAAAAATAAAATTTTAATAACACATTAGCATCCATCAACAAAAAAATATCTTCTGTGTGATACTTTGCAAATGTATATGTATTATAATTAAATTTCATTATACCATAAAGGAAAGTGAGAATTTGTGAAGTGTAAATGTACAAAATAAATAAAACAAAGCTACCAGAATAAAGCCAAGGGATCTATAATAAGATCAAATACATAAGTCACTTTTAAAATCAATGTGAGGCATTGAAGATCTAAATGTTTATAGAATGACATTATTTTACAAAGTGAATGTGTAAATTGTAATTTATTTTTAATATAAATTAAATGTATAAATTAGAAAGACATATACGTACATATATAAAATCAATTTATGAAAAAAATATTTTTGTTGCAACTGGGATTCGAACCTGGATCTTTTCCTATCCGGGGAAATACATTAACCGATTATGCTACACCAACATAGTAAGTTGACACATCTGTCGTTCCATTATTTGAAAGCCATCTTCTTTATATTTACGGAATCTCAAACACCTTTGAGTAAAATCCGATAGAAGAGCCAGAATTAATTAATAATTAATTTTTTATTAAATTTTGAAAACATTAATACAACTTATATATTTTTAAAGAGAACATATTCTTATTGTGAAATTGCAATTTTTCAGAACTTTATTTCTAATTTATACATTTAATTTGCATTAAAAATATCACAGATCTATGTTCTGAAAGATTCCACGAGATATTTAATGATACCTTTTATGTCACATAATTCAAATTATTAATAATTCCGTGCCCACCTGTGTGGAACCTCCTCCATCGGTCTCCACCACCGGTAATTATCAAACAGATAGATATTAGCAGCCATCACACACCAATAATTGTCTAATAGATCTAATACAAATTAGAAAGATATACAAGAAAATACAATATATCGAAAAAATATTTTTGTTGCTTCTGGGATTCGAATCTGGATCCTTCCTAATTTCCCGTATATCTTTCTAATTGATTATTTAATTTGTATTAAAATACCACAGAACTATGTTCTGAAAAACTGTAACTTCACAGTAATAATGTATAATTTTCAAATAGATCGATACTACATAGCTATCGCCTGCGCGTAGGAAATTGTCATAAAAATTAATTCTAGAAGTTATCGCCTCGACTAAATACAGTAAAACCCCGTTAAAACGAACCCCGTTATACCGAAAAATGACGTATATCGAAATTTTTTTCAAAATTAATTCCCTACAATCAAGTTTTCATACAAAAATGAATTTATATAATGAAATTTCATTAATATGTACAACAAAATTATTTTTGTCCCGTACGAAAAAATACCGATCATTTACGTAAATATATAACGAAAAAAAAAAAATTCTAAATTTATTTCGGCCGTCTACGGTCATGTTTGTCAATTGTTTTATTGCTTTCGATCGGCGCGGGCGGCCCGCTGAGCCCTTGTATAACTTCTTGGGCTCATTTGGCATAATCTCCACTTGTCCATTGTTAAAATAGGTTAGAATGGCACCCTTCCCACGCTCTGAAGCGTAAACGTATTCACGCCTCAATAAACGGGTCTTACCCCCTAAATCGAAACCGAAGTCACACTTAGGGCACGCGCGCGTCAGCCTTGTGTATGGTATCGCCAGCAATGCTCGAGATGCCTAGCCTACAATTCTGCGCATTATTATCTTTGATCTTCATTATCATCAACTTATGTCACATTTCACACTATAACTGAACATTTACATCGATTCAAAGAATGGTAATATTGACAATTGTTTTCGTGTATTTGTTTACCGACATTTATATGTACTAGTATTCCGTAATTTATTATTTAAAGTACATTTTTTAATATTTTGTGGACCCTTCAGGTCGTGATAATTCCCGCAAAATTTTAACCTTTGACAAAAAACTATGATTCCGAATTAGTCTCTACAATTTAAAGAAATATGAAGATTGATTGACCGATGCGAAACTCTCAATGCTAAAATTAAAATTTAATGTTGTTTTTTATTTAAATTACATTTTGGAATATCCAAAAATATCGCCGAATTTTAGGTTATCTTTATTGTTTTGTAAAATGTTTTTAATTTAATTTCTTAATTATTATCAATTTGCTTATCTGTTGAAACAAAACTAAATAGATTATTCAGAGTTTTCTTTATACAGAAAATCCTCCTTTGTTTGCAGAATGCCTTATTATGTTATATCCCATATTAATCTGACAATGGGTGTCTAGTTTGCGGAACTTACAAACATTTTTAAAGCCGCGCACTTTTATTTATACGTCGCGTGCGGAATATTCATATATTAGGGAAAAAATTTTTTTTTTCGCTATATGTGGGAATTCGTTATTACGAAATTTAAATTTTTGGTCCCTTGGATTTCGCAATAACGAGGTTTTACTGTACTTGTAATGGTATATTCATAAATTAATTTTATTAACAAAATCAGCGTCTTTGTTCAAATTTTTTTCTAATTTTACATTGTTCATTTCGAGAATTACAAATCCATTAATTATATTGCGCGCAGTAACATTTTTTGGTCCCTTGAATTTCAAGTTAACAGGGTTTCCCGTAGATCGAATTATATGTTTTTGGTCCCTTGAATTTCAAGACTTTACTGTAATGGTAAGATACATTAAATATGTATTTCTTTTAGAATTTTTACATATCATGTGTATTTTTATATCTGTTATAGTAAATGATTACATCATTCAATGTCCATTAATATAAATTTTGTTGAAAAACAAATTTACATGCTGGATAAAGACATTGTCACAACAAGTATAGAAAATGACTAAAGTACCACCCACCAGTTGAGAGGAATATGAACAAATTTGAATGCAATGGAAATCACAACTTATTTTATTTTTGTTATACAAAATCTTTAACAAACCTAGGAGCCGTTTTATTCAGAACATCTCTAACAGAAGCCTCCAAAGCTGATGGATCTACAGTACCCTGGGCTCCAGTTACCCCGAGTCTAGCGCAGAAAGAGTTGATGGCCTCTGACGGATAACCTCTACGGCGCAGAGCACTCAAGGTGTACAACCTTGGGTCATCCCAATCTAAAATAAATTAATATAGTTATTAATTATAAATAATAATTGTTAGAAAATTAGAAATAAAAACATTGCTAGCTTTCTACCGGTAACAATAGGTGTTAATGAAAAAAGATGTAAAAATTTGATAAAAAAAGGGGAGTTAATCATAGCTTTGCGAAGAGAGCATCCAGTAAAACCGCGATATAACGAAATCCAAGAACCAAAAAAATAAAAATTCGTAATAACAATTCCACATATAACGAAATAAATAAAAAAAATCCTACTCCTATATGTTACTCGCCGTCGCAAAAAAATGTTGGCGCGCTTCAAAAAAGATCGCAAATTCTGCAAACAAAGGAGGAAGAAGGCCAAAGGGAACTGACTACCTCATATTTTTAGTAGAATTTGTTATTAAAACAGATAACAAATGGAAAATCAAAGAATTAATGTAAGGAACAGAACCTATTCAACACCCAATTGGAGATATTTTTTGTAAATCCATAATATTCAAACACAAAAACAATTATTAAATTGGTTTAAATGTAGAGCCGCTTCAAACATATTTTGGGCATGAAACAACAAAAATAATTCAAAAATAAAAAATTTAACAGTTGAATCGCGGCATTTTTATAAAATAGTTCGTATATAAATAACGAAAGTACTTACCGGCAACGCGCAACCACTTCAAAATATAATCGTTAACATTGTTCACTTAAAATAATCGTTTATTTTCCGCTAGTTTAGTTTTAACATTTCTTTCACAGTCCTCGTATAATTATTTTAGCCAATGCATCGCACTCAACGAAGCAGAGAGATTTCATTGCTTTTCCTCATTCAATGTGTCATTTTTTAACGATTTGCGGGAATTATCACGTACTGAAGCCATTTTTAAGTTTCACAAATATTAGAATTGTACTTTAAAATAATAAATTACGCTACACTAGTATCGATATCACGCAGATTTCATAACACATCAAAAACAATAATTAATAAAACACAAATGCAGTACAAAAATAGTCATAATTATTTTAACGAATTATTTAATTAAAGACGATTCACACAAAACAATTGTCAAACGTAAAGTGAAATTATGTAAATACTTCCCGTTCGTCCCGTCGCAAAATATCGCGTAGAAACGAGCCGGAACAAACTTAACTCTACAGACGTTACACTGAGACTGACATTCCCAATAAGTAACATACTGCAACGTTCGGGGGTTCCTTGTTAATTTTTGTATATTTCCTGCTGTTGTCTGGGATGCAATACAGAGCGTATGCGTACGTAAAACTGTCCCGAGTGAACGTCCGCAAGAATAAAGTCAAATGTTTTTATGGGCTACTATAACCCAAGAAAAGTTTTTTGAATTGTTTTTAACTACCTTGTCGGCAGACCGCCGCGCACCGCCGAAAAGGCCATTAAACCGTTCGCATACGGCAGATGCAGCGGCGCGGCTTTGTAAGTGCGAAATAATATTTTCATCTTTTAACATTTTTTTATTTCGTTATAAATTTACGTAAATGTATTGGCATTTTTTCGTACGGGACAAAAATGATTTTGTTATAAATATTAACGGGATTTCGTTATATAAATGCATTTTTGTATGAAAAATTGGTTTTAGGGACTAAGTTTCGATTTTTTTTTCGATATACGTCATTTTTCGCTATATCGGGTTTCGTTATATCGCGTTTTTACTGTATCAGACCAATACAAGAGAAGATCTAGGTTAACCAAGTGGCTTATTGTTTGATTTTGGGAAAATATCTATACTCGGCATTTTTCAATAAACATTGTCTTTTTTGATTTGACCATTATGTTTCTGAAAGTCACAATATGCATATTTAGTATAATTTGCTTGAAGAGTATAATTTTAAATGTACGTGTATTAATTAATTTAATGAATAACAAAATTATTGGCGAATTATACCATTGACAATGCCTTCAGTTATGAGTTTGGCGATCTTTCTCTTGGAGACTACAGTGTAATTGACATTCAACCGCCCGTACTCCCACTGCACGGGACAGTATATGCTCAAGGCATTACACAACCAGTAGTAAGATGACCTCCGCGATTGGAATTCTTTGGTGCACAAAGAGTGGGTGATGTTTTCTATGCTGTCACAGAGGCAATGGCAATAATCGTATGTAGGGTAGATGCACCATTTGCTACCAGTGCGGTGGTGAGGAGAGTACTTGATCCTGTAGCAAACTGGATCTACTTTGCCTTCTTCTAAAGTATGTTTCATTCGTAAAACAGCTTGTCCTTCTTCTAATTTTCCATTCTTCATGTCCTGAAAGGAAAATTTAAATTATGTTTATTTTTGTGTAAAACTTCTTATAGAACAGTTTTTACAATACTATTTTATCAAGTTAAAAATAATTTAATACAATTCCTAAATCGTTAATTCAAAAATCATCCAGATTGTACAACAGGAATATGGTTTAAATATTTGTAAATTTATTTACATGTACAAAACCAACCTCAAATAACTGTAGACTTTCTTCTATTGGTCTACTTTTCCACGGTGATGGCTCGGGATTAAAACCTCTCATCTGTTCCACAGTTTGATGACAAACATATGCCAAATCCTTCCTGATCAACTCCACAGCCCATTCATACATTTGTTGGAAATTGTCAGAGGAATGGGTGACGTTGTGGGGTTTGTAACCTAATAATATGAATTGATCCCAAATCTGATAAATCCAGATTAATGTTTTTATAAAATATTCAAGAATATGGCTCTATCTTCTAGAATCTTTTTGCTTTTATTCTGATATAAATATATTACGTTCCGTATGCAATCTGATAAATATGTTAGTGTGGAAGAAAGGTAATCTTTGAAAATGCCACAACAATGTAAAAAAAGTATATCTCAATTAAATTGCATTATTTTTCCATTAAAAACACTCGGAAACAGGTTTACAACATCAAATAATTCAGATGAAAATTAATCATTTTGCTAAAGGCCAATCTTTGCTAAAGTTAACCCTTGAAATATCTAAGGTCTGCAGAATACACAAAAAAATTACCAAACTAAAATCAACTTAGTTTGGTAATCTTCACGGCATCTACATTTGATATTCTCAAACAGATGGTACTGCAAGTGAAAAATGTTACTTTTGGTGTAGACATTTCTATTAAGCTTTCAAAATATTTGTTAGTAAAATCGCGTATGGCATGTGGGTCAAATGACTTATGGTTAATGAAAATCAAATAATAATCTTTTCTAAAAAACCTTTACATATTTAATAATTTTTAAGACTTCAAAATAAATTTAAATCATAGTCACCTAACCACTCCACCATATCCCGAATACCAGTAAAAAACTTTTCTTCTTCTTTCTCTGGATTAGTGTCATCGTATCTAAGATAACAAAGGCCTTCTTTAGCTGCTGCATACCCAAAATTAATATTAATGGCCTTCGCATGTCCAATGTGCAGGATGCCGTTGGGTTCAGGTGGAAAACGGGTTCTAACTTTCCCACCGGTGGCCTTCAAATGTTCCGCCAGTAATCTCTTTGTATTTGCCGTAACAACATACCCATCAGTTTTGTAATTCTCTCCCGGATCGTGGAACTTGACAGACTTCATAAGTTCACTGATTGTTGGTGCACCATCTTCTGATTCTCCATTTAAATCGGCCATATTATTTTTGACATCTAAAAAAGTGATTTTCATTAATTTAGAAAAATTTATTTAGATTAATTTAGAAAAAGTAATTTTGTAAAGGGACGCGCTGTTTTACTTTAATTAATAACACTCATTATTCAGATTTGAATCTTTTCACGAAAGACCGCCATGATGATATGTACAGTAAAATCTTGTTTATTCGAAGTTGAGGGGACTAAAAATCAAGAAAAAAAATTGAATAACGATTTACGATAATGAAAATATTTTTTTTTTACATACGTATTAACTTTTTTAAAGTAATTATATATACCTATTATATACACACATTATTTAAGAATAACAAACAAGTTGTCAAAATACAGCGTAAACAAATCACAACATTATTTTAAAAAACCCGACTACAATGGACTATCTTTTCACGCCATTTTTAATAACGACATAATTGTCGAACTTGTCAATACCGCCATTTCTCCGATGTATTGAAGTTAGCAACAAAAGATTCCAGTGCTTTTAAAACCTTGTTTTGTGGTGGTCGCAGCGGTATTTCGCACTCGCCTGTGACGTCTTGTTATTTTTCTTCTTCAATCTCCGCTTCCTTACTCCTTTTCTGTCATCATGTTTAATATTGTCGACAATGTCATTAATGGAGTCGTGTATTCTTCTGTTAATTTTATTATGGATAGTATTTTTTGACAATCTCTTGTATTCATTTGATTTTTAATTTAAATTTAAAATGTTTTAATTCAAATTTAATGAAATACGGAAAAGTCTGAGGAACGCAAACCACGCATTCGCGAATTTCAAAATATCTAACAGGTAAATATTAGAAAAATACAAATAATTGTCTTTACATATAAAACAATGGCAATAAAATAATTAACAAGATATGAGAAAATCTGAGAAATGCCAATTTTAAAACACGGAAAAGTCTGAGGAACTCAACCCGGTACAGTAAAAAACCGGATATAAGAAATCCAAGGGCCCAAAAAATAAAAATTCGTAATAACGAATTCCCACATATAAGAAATCAAATAAAAAAATCCTACTTTCTATTCGCGCCGTCGCAAAAAAATGTTGCGCGGCTTCAAAAAAGATCGCAAATTCTGCAAACAAAGGAGGAGAAGCCTAGGGAACTGAATACCTACATGATTTTTAGTTGTTTTGTTATTTAAACAGATAAAGCAAATGGTATAATCAAAGGAATTAAAGTAAGAACAGAACTATTCAAACACATTGGAAGATATTTTGTAAAATTCCCAGAATATTGCAAACACAAAACAATATTTTAATTGTGTGTAAATGTAGATCCGCCTTCGAACATAGTTTGGGCATGAAACATAAAAAATAATTCAAAAATAAAAATTTGGACTATGAATCGCGGCATTTTTATAAAGAGTCGTATAGTTATATTTACGAAGTAGTTACGTAACGGCGGCAACCACTTAAAATATGATACTATGAACCAAGTAAGACGTTTGATATTGTTTTACTACCTTGTCGGCGAACGCCGCGCACCGCGAAAAGGCCGTGCGCCGGCGTTTCCGTTCGCATACGGCAGATGCAGCTCGGCGCGGCTTTGTAAGTGCGAATAATATTTTATATTTTAAATTTTTTTTTATTTCGTTATAAATTTACGTATGTATTGGAATTTTTTGTACGGAGACAAAAATGATTTTGTTATAAATATTACGGGATTTCGTATATATAATCCATTTTTGTATGAAAATTGGTTTTAGGACTAAAATTTCGATTTTTTTTTCGATATTACGTCATTTTTCGCTTTATCGGGTTTCGTGTATATCGCGGTTTTACTGTATGTAGCTTTGTCAACAAAACATAAAAACGCTATATAAACAAAAATAATTATGGTAATAATTCGGAAAAGAAGATTGGCAGGCACTAATATTCACAGAAACTAGGAGAATTACGTTACCTATAAGGGGGCAAAGATTATATTTGTTATCTTTTTCTAATGTAATGAAAACGAGTGAGAAAAAAAAGCATGAGCATTAATGTGTTGCAGTAAGGAAGATAACAATTTAAAAATCGAGGACGCATTAAATGTTTGTCATCTTCTTTTAGTATACTGAAAATGAGTGAGAAAACAAACAATGCGAATTAACTTTACGCGTCGTGAATCGGTATAGGGGTGGATACTATCCATTTGGATGGACTTTGACATTTGATAGGTACACCGCGTAGCGTACGTGTATTTTGCAGATTATGGACATTTGACATAAAAAATTGAATTGGCGAAAAATAGATCGACACACTTATCTGATAAGAGTCCAAAAATAGCTTTGAATTATAACAATATTCGATTTATAAGTACAATTTAGTAGGAAAACTTTCCAGAGGGACCACATTCTGCTCTCGACTTGTGTTGAATTTCGAATAAACGGGATTTTACTGTATTTTGTTTAATTGTATGTAATAATGTATGCATCTCAATTTTTTTATATGTATATTCTAAATCACTTTCAGAAAGAGAAGAGAAAAATTTTGAGCAAAACATCATCACATCCTCCTCTTTCAATTGACTTGATGGTTCATAATCATTTGAAAATCAATTATGTATAATACAGTTAAAAACCGCGATATAAACGAAATCCAAGGGCCCAAAAAAGAAAATTGTAATAACGAATTCCACATATAACAAAAAAATTTTAAAAAAATCCTACTATATATTACGCGCTGTCGCAAAAAAATGTTGCGCGGCTTCAAAAAAGATCGCAAATTCTGCAAAACAAGGCGGAAAAGGCGTAAGGGAACTGATTACCTACATATTTTTTAGTAGTTTTGTTATTTTACAGATAATCAAAGAAATAAATTAAGAAAAGGACTATTCAACACCAATTGGAAGAATTTTGTAAATTCCAGAATATTGCAAACACAAAAACAATATTTTATTTGTGTTTAATGTAAAGCCGCTTCAAACATAGTTTTGGGCATGAAATAAGAATTAATTCAAAATTAAAAATGTTGACAGTTGAATCGCGGCATTTTTATAAAATGAGTTCGTATAAATTACGAAGGGTACTTACCGGTAACGGCGGCAACCACTCAAAAATATGATACTATTGAAAACCCCATGAGAAGTTTGATTTGTTTTACTACCTGTCGGCAGACCGCCGCGCACCGCCGGAAAAGGCCGTGCGCGGCGTTTCGTTCGCATACGGCAGATGCAGCGCGCGGCTTTGTAAGTGCGAAATATATTTTCATCTTTTAACTTTTTTTTATTTCGTTATAAATTTACGTTATTCTCTTGGCATTTTTTCGGACGGGACAAACATGATTTTGTTATAAATATTAACGGGATTTCGTTCTATCAATGCATTTTTGTCTGAAAAATTGGTTATAGAGACTAAATTTCGATTTTTGTTCGATAGACATCATTTTTCGCTCTCTCGGGTTTCGTTATATCGCGGTTGTACTGTAGTTAGATTTTCAAAATTCTCAAAAATATGGAAACATGGAATTTTTTTTATTATAAAACCTATTTTTTTTTAGGGAAGTAGTAGGAATGTGGTATGGCAGACAAATTAAAATCTAGCTATTCAGAACCAGTTACTAAATTGTATAAAAATCGTACCAGGGTAATTTAGAAGCATCACACTAAAATTGTCTATATTAAATTTTGTCATTAAGTAGATACAGGAAACTTTCTCTGATTTTATTTTATATGATAAAAATGTAAAAATCGTTCTAATTATTTTTCTTACCCAGGAACTAATTAATTACTTTTTAATTAATTTACCAAATTCAGTTGCACTTAATGCACAAAGCTATTAAGCTAAACTGAATATTGACAGTTTACCTTAAAATAATTATGTGAATATGAGGAAATTATACTTCTAACATTCTAGCTAAACCTAAGCATAACTACATATTTATTTAAAACCTTATATTTCCGCAACTGCTACGATCTAGAATCTAAAAATAGTTTTTATCGGTAAAATGTGCATGGAGGAGTTTCCCATTTTAGTTGTGACTATTTTATTTCAAACAATATAAATCCTTCAGATATACATACACACCGCAAGGCGATACTTATTTAGAGACCAATTGGTCAAGCTAGGAAAACTTCAATTCAAGAATATAATCAATCGCATTATTATTGTAAAAAGGTGATAAACTTTCAAATAGAACGTAAGATGTATCAATTTGAAAAAACTGCAACATATAAGTTCGAAAATTTGTTGACTATTTACGAGGCTAACGTAGTGTAATTGGATATCGCACTTTCCCAGATAGGAAGAGATCCTGGTTCATATCCCGGTGGCAGCTTAAATATATTTTCGATAAATTGAGTTCATCTGTGTATATCTTTGTAATTGATGCATATAATTTGTATTTATATAAAGAACTGTGGAAATGATAATTAATAATATAAATTAATAGGATTAGCATAATTTTAAATATAAATATGTGTTAAAAGTACTAATACATCAAACAACCTTTTTTAACTTCAGTCTTTTCTTTTTTGCCAGCGGTTACTGTTGGGGTCTTTGTTTTCTTGTCTATTTTAGGAATGGGTGCTAAATCAGCTTCTGTTTTTGGGCCAAGAAGGTCAAGTACCTAAGAAAAAAAAAACTGCATATTAATCATTCATCAGACCTACAAGAGGTAGGCAGAGTGGACCACGGAGGCAATGTTAAGGGATATAGGCTCCGTCGTCGTAGACTGCGGTCATAGACTTCCAAGTCCCATGAGACAGATGAATAAGAAGTAAATGAATTATTCATTCATTTAAAAAAAAAAATTAGAGTCCGAAAGTTAACTCATATTTTATCGTAACTTTACTAGGAGTTAAAAATGTTAATGCATTTATTATGTAGTTGAAAAATACCATTGATAATACTACAACTACCATTACTTTTAAAATATTATCACTAGAGAGGAATCACCCTTTGATGCATTGATAATACCAAAATGTTTACTATTAATACTGACTATATTTTCATTAATTCCAACATTATTCATAATTAGTACATATAACACAACCAGGGCTGAGAGCATGCCGGGTGACTAATCAAACATATGCAATACGCGCATGACACACTGGGCTAGTGTTCTACCGATATATGTTTATAGCTTCACAAAAATATTAAGTATAAGTTATTTATATAGATTTTACTACAAAAATTGGATATAGAAAATAAAAAAAATATTAGGTTTAAATGGAAGAACATTTTAACTTCCAAAAGACAAAGAATAGTATATGTAATAAATGATAATGAGTGTAAAGAAATTCACCTGAACATCAACTTCATTTTTCACCGCTTTTCCATCTGCCCATGGTTGAGTTACTCTCACAGCCTGCATTATTAAACCGGTGTTAAATCTGTATCGCTTTTCCAATAATTCATTTCGTACTTTTGATATCTGTAAAAAATAAAGTGACTGATAAGAAATTTATTTATAACCTCTTATAAATTTAATAAACTTTTTTTTTGTAACCTTCCCTTTCATGCCCCTTCTCCTTAAATATAATCGAATAATAACCTATTCAGGCGGAGGGGCATGAAAGGGCTGAATAGGTTGTTATCCGATTATATTTAATTTAGTTGTTATTTACATTTGTTGATGAAAGGGAATGCACCTGTTGAAACTAATCATGATAAAAATATTATTTAATTGTGTGTGTAGTATAAAAATTGAATACATATTGATGTAATATGATACTTTTGTATGTTAATTGTAATGAGTTAATCCATGAACCTCATGTGTCCATAAATTCGATTGTTTAGATATCTTCAATAACAATAAAAAATTCTAAAGCAACTAGTTTCAGTTGAACCTAACATTCTTCAGGATAATATAGTACATATATAGAATTGTCCTGAAGAAGGTTGGGTCCAACTGAAACTAGTTGACTTTGGTATATGTAAAGTGATTTAAAACTAAACATTCACAATGTATTTACTTTCTTTGAAAATTTAAAAAAATAATAATTCATCAACAATATGAAACGTATGCAGATATCCAAATTGTACAAAAAGCCAGAATTTAATTTTGAAAGCGTCACATTTAGTGTTTGACTTTTACAATTTTTTAAAGCAAGCAAAAAAATATATTTTCACTTCCGTGGTTCCATGATCTTACATACAATGTCTGTATGGGTGTGATATACAGGATAACCTTGCTTTAGACAAACTCGATTTGCGCGAAAATAAAACTATTTCCTGCTTTGTATACATAGTTGATTAATTAGTAAACAGTTATCTTTTGCCCCACTCTTCTGCATAGAAAATATTTATTCAGTATGGGAAAAAGTCATTGTCGGTTATATTTGAGCTGTAGGACAGAAAATATTATCTCACTGCGAAAAAGATTTTACTGACTTCAATAAGTAAGTAAATAAAATCGTTGAAAGAAATTTGCAGTTTGCAAATAAATTAAAATCATCGCTGATAATGTGGGAAATTTGCTTGACTCTCATTCAAAAGAGCTAAGCAAGAATGATCTCCTTCAACAAATAACAGCCTGTGTATGAAAAAGATAAGGAGTGTAAGCAAAAACAATAAGTGATTGTTAAGAAATTAACTGCAAAAAAATTCAAGCGAGCATCAGACCACATTGATCAAGCAAAGGAAATTTTATTGTAAATATGAATTAAATATCTTTCTAATTAATATATTTAATTCATATTTAAAATATCACAGACCTCTGTTCTGAATAATTACAACTTCACAATAAGAATGTGTTCTCCGAAATTTTATTGATTTGTTGCTGACATGAATACAGAAGTGCCGAAATTTGGACAAAGTAATAACCAGCTATGAAGAAATGAAGAGTTCCAGCTGTAAATTATTTTATATTTTAGTAACTTATATGTAGTGTATTAATTAAACTTAATCCTATTGTATTTGATTTATGTGATTTTGTTTAGCAGCAAGGTAAGGCATACAGGCTGAATTAATTGTACTAAACAAGGTTTTTCTATACAATTATTATTCATATTTGTAATCTGTCAATAACACTTGCGTTAGTGATTTGTTTTCCACAGACGCTTTTTGTATTTTAGACGTGAAAGTATTTAAGTGTTAAAATTTATATGTACATATAGATATATTTTAGCGCTTTATATAGATGATAAAAACAGTGTAATTCACAAATTATGACACCATGAGCCTGCAGCTGAAGAGAGAAACCAAGCAGAAAAATAGATTCCATAATTCAGCTGTACGCCTTTTTCAAGAACAGTGAGATTATTTCTTATCAAGTACATCATTCAAAAAACACTATTATTTCACACAAAAAATACTATTCTTGACATCTGGTATCAAACAATATATACTGATACCAAATCTGAAAAAAAAATTGGTAACATTTAAGTTTATCGACCTGTTCTTCAACGGACTGTTCGATTTGTTCTGGTGTTACAATCACTCCAACACCGCAGGCCGCTTCAAAATCAGATATTTTGATATCCTTTTCGTTTACATGATGCAACAAATAGTCAAGAGCGGCGTCAACCCTGGTCGTGCTGTCTAACTTTCCATTGACAATGTATTGCACAAGAAATGGTAAATGGTGAGCAATTTGCGCTTTCAATTTAGTGGCCAAATGGTACATCAAAATTCCGCCGCCGGCTGGAAGAACGACATCCTTAACCTAAAATAAAAATATATAAGTAGTAAAATGTGTTGAATTCGTATTATAGTTTTAATGTATAATCGATGAAAGAATATAAGTCACGAAGACGACTCACCTCTTGGGCAGCTGAAGTTAAGTATTTCGTAACACTAACATTTTTCAAAGTTTCTTTCGCTTTTTGTTCACTTAACCCTAAACTTTGAAATAACGTCACAGCTTGGTCTTCTTCTTTGCCCATTGTTAAATACTGACCTGAGATCTAATAATTGCCACGTTGTACTACTACGGAACTGTTCACGTCTGAAGCCTGAATTCAGTGACTGTATAAAGACTACAGATGCAAAAATCACCGATCTGTTAAATCCCGGAACAACCGTGAAGATCGTGACAGCAGTCAAATAGCCCGCGCCCCGCAACCCGTCTCTTCTACGTTCGCCAACGCTACTCTTTTTTCTCTTTCACTATAAAGGTCGCGTTCATATTATACTGATCCACTTTATTGTATAATTCCATGCACCTACCGTATAAATAAAAAGGCGCTTGGGTATTTATTGAACGAATAATCGCGTTCAACTATAATGGCCCGCGTCTATGGTGATTCTCATAATCATAATTCTCAGTGAGACTTGATCTCTGATACGTATCTACTGGATGTGTCATTCTAATTCCTGAGCGAAATACATGCGATGGTAATTCACAGAAATACGCTACCCTATAATATTGTATCCCTATATAATTATTGGTAGTGGTAGCTGTAATTGCCTAATACCAACTTCATTCAAATATTAAATTTTACAGATTTTCAGAATTTTACAGGAACGCAGGTGACACCTAATTATATGGAATACATATTTGGTGCGATAATGATGCAATGAACAAATAATGAATTGATAATCTAGTAGAGAACATAGATAAGATAAGATATAGAAAGAGAAATGCGTTTTCTTGCACATAAGGCACGTCAACTTAAATTGCTGAGCGATTACTCAGCGATGTGCGTAAAACAATTATTGTAAAACCAAAATGATGTAAGAACATACATTATTACATATTTATAAAAAATATAGGTCTAAGTTTGATGGCAGGTGATTAGATATTTGATCATTAAAGTCATTTTCCAACACCTTCCATCTTAATAATAAAATATATTTTATGCATTCAGGTATTAGAATTATTTTAATAATTTATTAATAATAATTTAAAAAAAGAATTTTCAAAACAAATGACAACAATTTGACGTTTGATTTTATCTTTTTTTTATCACTCTAAAGGATTTTTTCTAGACTGGTTGGTTTATTTTTAAAACTCTCGGTATTAAATACAATTTGCTGTATAATTTTATTATTAAATATGAACTATTTATCTGGCATATCGATTGAAGATTTCTTAATGATTTCACGTGCTTGTATAAATTAAATTATTTTTTTAAATTTTTATTAATTTCAATTATTAACCATTGATACTGAACAATATGAGAATTTTCATTACGTAGCTTAAAATTTTATTCTATTTGGATAGCCAATTTCTAATTACAGTTTTCATTGACATGCCCTGATGGCTCGATTGAATAAAGTTGTAAACTATTTTCCTGAGATGATTGTTTTCATCTATATACATATTCGGTTGCCCGCTGACTAGACAAATTATTGGTGGCGTAGAATTTTGTACTTAAAGTGGTCCTCAATACAATGCTTCTATATTTTGCGAGTGTTGTATTATTTTACTTTTTACCACGTTATTTTTTTTTCTTTCTTCCTTTATATCAGCGTTGAAACGCAGTGGCCTCAATCAAATGAGATACGCCTCGTAATGCACCTCCACGAATCTTGGTACTGGGTCGCCCTCGCAGCTGACTCCAGGGTCTCTTCAACTAGATACAACGCATCTATCGACCGTTGTGTTCCAGATCTTCTTCATCCTAAAGGTATGTTCAGGATAATTTCATTATTTCGGCTGGTTAATTCATACATAATATGGCCTAAAAATTGAAGATCCGTAACAGTGGCGTAATTACAAAAATTTGGTCCCAATGCAAAAATAGTCGTAATAGCAAATAAACAAGTAATAGCAAAAAAAAAATATAGCTCCCCCCTCCCCTATATGTGTATTTGTTGGCTTCCTATAAAAACGACAACTTATTATTTATAGTGTGTACAGTAATGTAGTATTCATTTACTGATTACCCTTTACCATACCATACTAAAAAATACCCTACGCAGACATGCTGTCAACTCGTGTTACTGTAAGAAATTTGAGTTTTGTAAGCACTTTAAATGGGGGCAAAATAGTTTTAATGACTTTAAAATAGTTAATGTCATAGTTTCTATAAATATAATAAAAATGATAAATATAATAATTTAATACGTTCATTTTGTTCTCAAACGTTATTCTTATAACGCATTCGTCAAAAGACCCATCTAACATGATCTTCATCATTATCTCTCTTCATTTAAATTAATGTGTGTTAACGCAGATAGCATGCAACGCATTAATTTTATATAGCATCGAATTCAAAAATTATTATTTTTATTATGATTCGCTTTACATAATTGATTTTACACTAATCATTTCTAAGCGCAAATGTTTTTTTTTTGGACTAGGTAAAATGTAAGTTTTACATTGTGCATATTTATAGAAATACGATTTAATTATGTTACTGCATGGCTAAGGAATGGTTAACTAAATAATTGTACTTTACAGAGCGTAGGGGTTATGGTTGTTGAAGATTATTGATTGACTTGTGATTGTATCTGAAAGTTTTGTGAATGTGAGGCTGAAGCCCCCAACTATCTCCTAGTCTCACGCGTATTAGTGTATGTCGCAGTGTATATGGTGTGCGTGTGTGAGTATTTATTTTTTGTCTAGAGCAAGGTTTAGAAATGAAAGAGCATTTACAAAGGTAGGTAGTATACAGTTAAATGCGTGTATGTGGTTGAACATTGGAGTGGCTCGCTCGAGATGCCGATGAAAGGAAGGTCTGCGGAGAAGTGGTTGCTAGATCCTAGGGCAGTGTCCGTTACGATGTATGGTGTATACCGATTGGTTGGTTTGGTTTCGGCTCTATATGGTTGTTAAGTGAGTCCCAACACAGCCATGTCAAAAAAATTATTTCACCGTTTTAGTAATTTTGACGTTTTTACCTATGCATATTTTCGCTTTGCGGCGATGCTTTGGTTCCTAATCCGACGTATTAACAGGTGCCACTGTATAAGAAAATGTTTTCATGTTTTTCGTAATATATACGAGAAATGTTTTCCAAATTTTATAATTCTATTTCGTGTTGCAATGGATTTTATAGCCCATATAGAAAATAATCGATGACAAATGTTTTATAGAGCGCATACCTTTTGGGTCCCTGTCTAGTGTGGGCCCCAATGCACACCATTGGCTGAACACGATACATTACAACTTGCCATAACCAAATTTGTTTCAGTATTGAGTTGTTGTACTGTGCGCGGAATACCTAACATTATTTTCCAGCTGTATGTAAATTTCCAAGGCTTTTATTTTACTGCATACATAAAAATTGAAAAGACACCGAGTGTGAACCACATTATTTTGGTTGTTTGTTCGTCTTTTCATATTATCATAAGTTTTACTGTTTTTAAAATTATATAGCTTTTATTTTTAATATTTGCCAAACTTTGTGCATACAATTAATTTTTAGATTATTTAACTATGTTTTTTAACCACTTAATTAATTAATTAATACACCAACCGGTTTCAGAAAATACCATTTCCTTTTTCAGGATGTCAAATTAATAGACAGGATATTATATATAAATAAATACATATGAATAAATAACACAATTATCATTGTTTTGGCCAATTATATACATATTCTGAATTAACCAGCGCTATGAGAAATTATTGTTATATTATATCCATTTAAGTATTAAGAAAAAAAAACTACCGACTATTTTTATTGTTCGGTCTAACAGAGTGTTCGGGGATTCAGACTCCTCACGGAAGTTCAGAAAGTCAGTCCTTTCATAGCACAAGCGTTAGCTTAATTTGAAAATTCTGCATCGATTTGGGATATCTAATATCTGCTTGCGGTCTTTAGTATATGCAGTATCATACTTTATTATACAGAGCATACAATTATAAGTACAATGCAAGAGATGTGTCTCTAGCCACGGCTTCGATACGAGAGAGCGCGCCCAAGAGCCCGGCGATCTTTTATCCCATTCGCTTCAATTAGATACATTACATAATGTATTAAGGATATTGAAGTGACGAGTATTCCTCACTCTATGCTCTACGTTCTTAATTAAATGAAAATAAAATGTTATGGCTGCTCAAAACATTCATAATAACACTGAAGAAGGCACGTTTTTAAAATGTAATAATATATAAATATACAGTTAATTATTTAACGATAAAAAAAAACACGAAAATAGAAACAATATTTTATTTTCAGGGAACAAGGAGTCACATTAAGAATAAGATACTTATTATAATTTTTTTGCTAAAGTTAAGTCGGACTCGGAATCAAACGCCAGTGTCGACGATACGGAAGTGTTTTTTCTCCAAATGAAATAAACTATTTTATTCACAACCTATCAATCCATCGGCATCCCCTTTATTCTGATTAAAAACACTCGTGTATATTAATACATTTCTATAATACTTTCCGTTTCGTTGGCGAGGGCGTTGGTTGATCGTGAAACCGCCTTTGTTATAAATAGGATTACACACGAAAGATATAAAAATGTTGACATATTAATCAATAATAAACATGATAGGTTTAAATCACGCATTTATAAACGTAATAATTCACATGTTTTACATTTCGTATAATATACTCGAAAAGCTTGCGTGATATAATATTTGCAGCAAGGAATGTAAAATACTTTGGTAAAACAGATATATCAAAAAGCATGAAGAATAAATAATATTTTCAAATTATTTTTTTTTTAATCCCAAGAATCAAGTATAATATTAGGTTTATTGATGTACCCAAACATATGTTGAAACAGTTGAGTATGTCCACACTATTTGACTAATTTGATTTATATAAAGTGGATTTCCTACGAGTGTGAAAATTCCGTACCGCTGCGGAGATAATTGAAATTCAGTTCTTACAATAGCGGAGATGTCGGCATACTTCCACAGTAATGTACAATTCATTTGGTTATTACCTCGGAATAGTTATGTGTTAGATCTTTGTATAAATTCGATTATGTTATTAGTTTAATGAAATTTGAGTAGTTTTAGGAAAAATAGATGTAGGTGATATATTTGTATAAATAAAAACACATATTAATGAAATTATCAATGTTACGTACTTTCATAAAAAATAAGAGTAAAGTTTTTTAGAATAGTAGGGAGGTAAAAGAAATTAATTTTGCAATCCCAAGCATGAGGTTGATTCCATTATAGTATAAAAAATAAATCCTTGATTAACTTATATAAAATGCACTAAAAATATAGAATTTTGCTACCGATTCGGGCACAACCATTAATATTTTAAAACAAGCCTTAATTT
This sequence comes from Eubasilissa splendida, assembly GCA_031772225.1. Lineage (NCBI taxonomy): Eukaryota > Metazoa > Arthropoda > Insecta > Trichoptera > Phryganeidae > Eubasilissa > Eubasilissa splendida. The sequence continues at coordinate 22,579,381 of CM062847.1, forward strand.
ACTAAAAACATTATTTTGCACAGGGTATGTTTAACTTAGATACTCGTACAATCCATACGGCTTCTGCTTTTACTTAAAACCTGGCGAATTATCCGAAAACCAGTAGTTTTGGCGCTTGCCATTATTTTTGGAACAATATTTCTCAACTGCACATTATTAATTTGTATTTTTTCTGATATTATGAGCCGACAATCCGTTATAACTACGTCATCTGGAAAAATATATTTATTTCTAGGAAAGATAAAAAATCTACGCGGATTTGCTATGTCAAAATGAACATTAATTTTACATGCTTAAATTTTTTTTAGGAATATCAAAGATATTACAAATGTATATCAGTTGGTCCATTTCATGTATTGAGGGTAAACTTTATAGTTTTTTGGATGATCTTTGCTTTTTTATGCAAATCAACAGGTTGCTATCACCCAGCCTGTGTATTACTGATTACAGTAACAGCAGAGACAAACGATAATCCAATGCTAACCGAGGGAGATGAACAGAACAGGTGTTATAGACAGACAAAATAAAACAATGTATATTGAGAGGGAAATTATCACACACACGTATTAAGTTACTGTTTACGAGCCTTGTTAATTCGATTGGCACCAGTGGGTTTCCTGGTGTATAATAATGAACATGTGTGTGTGTGTGTGTGTGTGAAAGAGTATTGCCGTCCTTTTTCGCAAGCTAAGAAGATGGTAACCGACAGACATCATTATTATTACATTCCGCACTTCGATCAGTCCAGCGGTCCAAATAAGCCATCAGTGCGCGCTTCGGTCGGTCGAAACCTAAAGAACAACAACATCGGACCAGAAAGACAGCAAAATTAAAGAGGTTAGTGCAGTTCATATATCATATGTGTGCTTATTGTTAATCGGAAACCTGGGAACCAGCTATCGAAGGCATTAACATAAACAGTTACTGTATACAGTTTTACAGAAAATGGAAAACAAATCGCATCACTTTTTTGATGCCACAAATTAATTATGATTTACACAAACAGATTTGGTTAAACATAATGAATAAAATGATAAATAGAACATGATATTTATTTAACTTGATTTATTTTGTCAATTGATCTACAGAAAATATTTACACTTATTTCTGTGATTATTTAACATAAAAATATATGACCGCGAAGCAATGGAATCTCAACCTCCTGGGTGGGCTGGCATCAACAATTCGGTATAGCTAACTAAATTTCCAACTAACTTGTACTGATTTAAGTACATCCAATTTCATCAGGTGTAGTCTTTTCGCACATAGTGTACGCTTAACCTGCTATTTAATTTTTTTTTTGATCGTGCTTTTTAAGAAAAACTGAGAAAAAATATCAGTATATACATTATTTAATTAATATTTTCTTAATTGGTAAAAAAAAAAATACACGAATGTCACAATTTAAAAAAATATGTCATTACAAACGCTAGATTTGTGTTCGTCTAATTCACTTATCCGAATGATATACTGTAAAAAATATAAATAGTATAATATGCATATTAACGATAGTAGAAGAATAAAAATGTAAAATGTGAGGACCTGTAAATTATTTATTTATTTATTGATTGTGCTGATAAAATAATACGAGGTTTATTTGGTTCCAATCCAAAGCTAATACAAATTAATAGATTGATAAGCATTTAAATATTTCAACTATATTTTTTAATATCTTTGTATACATTCTTTATCAGTTCGAAGGTATTATCTTCGGGAAGACTTTATATAAAATGCATTATTTTTTCAAATGTCTCGTATTATTTGCCTAGATCCGCAAATTTCAAAACATAATCACGAATTTAATAATACCTACATATAATAATATGTCACTCTAGTAGGCAGGTAAAAAAGACTAGTACAGCCCCAGAAAACTATATCGTGAAAATCTGAGACATCTTTGTCCTCTCTGCTCTGTTATTTTTCGATAGAAAGATGTGTGTAAAATTAAATAACTTATTGTATTTTTATTATTTATCTTTTACATAATATTCTACGTACTGATTTTTTAAAAGTATACATGAAGCTCACATTTATGTTGATGAAAATTGGGATTATTTACAACATATTATTTTTAATTTATATAGTTAAAAAAATAACTTGCTAGGTAAAAAATGATGTAAAAGATAAATAAAAACTTGTACCGTTTTTATCCCTTAAACATATATAATGAGTTTCACTTCTTATAAAAATACACTGAATACATTGTTATATCAAGCCTTCATAACACACAATGGTAGATGAAGATACATAGATTTTTTTTATTAAGCTCTTAATAATTTACAATTTTACATTTAAGCAACGAAAGCAAATATATATCAGGTCCATTCATCTTGTTTAATTGAGCGAATCTGTAACTAAAAGTAGGTAATTAAACTGGCAAAAATTTTAAAAATAATATCTTTACTAATCAAATTGATCCCATTAAGTGTTTATATCAATCTTACATTTGAATCGGAAAAGTGATTTATTTATTTTAAATTAAAACATTTTGAATCAATACATATTTTGAAAACATTGAAATAACAGTTGTATAGAAATTTATTTAGTTTCTTAGTGATCCATAAACGAAGTTGATTATTCTTATTTGGATGGTGCACGCCGTTCGTGTTTTTAATATAATTGTGTTTGGATCGATAATATATTTTTCGATTAACTTAGTTGAATTTCTCTATTGTGTCAAATTTAAAGAGTTTTTTTTTTGGCATCGTTATATAATCATTATGTTTTGGTACACAAATAATATGTAAGCTTCTTAAAGTATACTTAAAATTACAGATTTTAGGTAATACACAAAAGGTTAAAATTTACTTTTTCATAATATATCTACTGATCAGTCATCAATTTATAACAATTTTCAAACAGTCTTTTTATAATATATAAATTAACCATTGGTTTGAGATAAAAAAAGACTTAATATTGAAGTAGATAATAATAATAATTTTATCACTATTTATGGATATTAGAGACGACATGAAGCAATCAATATATTTATCTATACATACATTTATTTCATTCAATTATACAATTTTATAATATAACTAGAAATAGCCCGTCTGTAATGTTGGGAAAACTATTGTTATGATTTTAATTAATTTAATAAATTAAAAATTCAATAGCCAAATAATTTACTTTTTTTCGTACTTATCCTCACAATTTCGCGTGATAGAATTGACAGGGGATCCTATTTTTTTATGTCACTGTGCAGACGGACGGACCGAAGGACACAAGGAAATTATGTTTGTAAGACATGATAATATGAAAACAAATTAAAAGTTAAAACAGACCACAATTTTTTTGGATTTCATTAGTGTATTTATATATCAATTGTACATGAAAGTAACAACTAGATATAAAGGTGTTAATTTTGGCTCAAAGTGTTATTTTTTTTTTTTGACGGGAAGCAAGAGCAACTTTGTTATCTATGTAAAAGGTTTTTAAAAGTTTGTTCATAATTGACTAGTCGATTTTAAATATTAACGATTCTCGTTCAGAATGTTATCAGAATACAAAATATTACAAGCATCGGTAGGTTTAGGGACCGACCCACTACAAATATTTCTTATTTTAGTTAAACTCTGAAAATATTGTTCAAATCCTAAAAAGACATGCATGATGAGAACAATATAAAAAACCAGTGACTGGTGAAAAAGTTTAAGATTTTATTCGAAATGCCAGCATATTTTTGCAGATACGTTTGTTTTATGTTGCTGTGCGATATGGAAATTACTGCCTTCAGCCAGTATTAAAAAAAAGCCTGTTGTACTTATTTACAAATACTCGTAAATCACGTTAAATTAATTAGCAACAAAAATAATACGAATATACGTAATAGATATATAATAAAGATAACAAATAATATTAAAAATTAAGAAGCTTTCGATTGACGTGACGAGATTTTGGCGAGAAATACGAAAAGAAGATCAAAGGAATATAGTAATTTAAAACGTAAGACGGTGGAAACGGGAAGTTATGTAAAGAAGAAAGAAATTATTTAAGCCTCTTAAATGTCCTGCGTAATCATAAATAATAATCATCAATTATCATTAAAACCTATTTTATTAAATACATAAACAAGTATATAAAATAATACATAGGCTTAAACTGTAAAAATTCAAACATCGTTTAAAAATCTCATAATTATATATTATTCGATTCATTTTTGCGGCATTACTAAACTGAAATGCGATAAATTCATTCAGGGCCGGTTCACGGATGTGTGATCAGTAGAAAATTTTTACTATGGCAACTTTTTACTATAGTAACTTTTTACTAACGCCCGTAGTAAAAATCCTTTGGGGGTTGTTGATACATCAAACTTACTACTGTCAAAGCATAGATGGAGAAGTCTATAGGAGCCCCAAATAATCAAGAAATATGCTTTATTTTATACATTATCTATGGATTTTTTCGCCTAGATGTTAGAAATTTGTCACTTTGGTGGTGAACTTTTTCGTATTATGTGCTAATGTATAGTATACAATGAGATCATCATCGGACGACGATTAATTGTCATTATCGAATTAATGTGTCAGTTGACTTTTGGAACAGCTGTGAAATGTCTGCAATGTAACTATCGATTCTCGTTTTTACTAAGAGAAATCGGGGAATAAAATGAGTTTACTACGGGATGTACTTTCGAGAAGTGAATATTTTTTTTTACCAACGATTAAACAACCCGTTTTAGCAAAAAAAAAAAATTATATGCACCCAGCGGACCAAACAAACAAGGAAACCATAACGGATCAAATCAGAAGGAAACATTGGCTACCGTACAACCACTTGAAAGTGTTTGAACGATGCGACAATTTCACAAAGCATGGCAAAGAAAACCAACGGGAACTAAGTCTAACAACTTGAATGTTTAAAATTTAGACAAAGTTAATATTTATTATTATTATTATTATTTTGAGAAAGTTAATATTTATTAAAAAAAAAACATTAATTAAGGATCAATTTTAAATTGACTATGTAAAATTAATTAATTATGTAGGCATAACAAAATTATATTATATTTCAAGCTACTATTAATATTGGTACAAAACATTGGTAAATACCGCTAGCAAAAACATTTCTTTGACAACTTTATGAAGTTTTTATTGATGAATAAAAAACTTTAATGTATTACAAGTACTTATTTAACTCGATTATAACAGGTGTCCTTTAAAATGCAATTATTTTTATAATTGTTATACTTTCTGGCTCAGAATATTCACCACGCCATCCTACATATATACATATTTTCCTAATATCAGTCCGTTCGTCTGTGGCGCCTAGCAACATAAAACAAACAAATCTTGACAGCTTATTGCAAAACAAAATTTATTATCATTTTTATCACGTTAATGTTTATCGCATCAAACAAAGTAAATTATTTTGGGATTGTTATTTCGATGATTTCTATGAGCCAATAAATGCCACGTATCATGCAGATGTACACTCTTGGTATAGTCAGAGTAGGGCACAAATTCACCAATTGATTCTAACTTATAATAATTAGTATTTTAAAATTAGAATTTAATGATATATATTATAATTATGTATTTTATATTTGTCATGAAATTTTCCGAATTGTTAATAAAATAATTGTAATACAAATTAAATGTATTAATTAGAAAGATGTACAGGAAAATTCAATTAATCGAAAAAATATTTTTATTATCCCGGCAACAATTAAAATATTTTTTCGATAAATTGAATTTTCCTGTATATTTTTTTAATTGATACTTTCATTTGTATTAAAATTATTTTGTTAACGATCTGCAAAATTGACAGAACTATGTCTGAAAAAACTGCAACTTCACAAAAATAATGTGTTCTCGTTAATAAAATAATTGATTATACAATATATCATATGACACTTTTGAGAAGACTGTGTGGAAATATAGAGAGTGAATTTAAAGGAACATTTTTTACTCAGTAGAAAGTATCAGGCCAATAATTGGTTGGTAGGGATTTCTGTGGCGAATAAGAATGAGAAGGCAAAGGGAAATTTTAGATGCGAGAATTTAATAGGATTTTACAGAAGGGGGAAGGGGATCATTTTGCGAATTTAAGGCTCGTGTAATTTATTTAAATACTGGTAAAGCAATATCTTTGTGGTAAGACATTTTATATATGTTAAGAACATTTATTTGTATGACTGTAATATCGATTTTGCTCTCATTAATAATTAATCGGTTATAATTACATTTGTACAAAAAAAAAAATCATTTTTTATAGACATTATTATTTTGAAGGCAGATTAAAATATGTTATCCTTAATGAAGAATTTGATTTACCCTCTCACTTATACATCATTAACAAGTCAAAGATGTTACATTACCTCAAGCACAGCGCCAGCCAATCGCGACAAGTTAGAGGTACACATGTACACAATATATAGGTAAAAAAATATCGATTTAAAAATAAATTAAAGTGACACAAGAAATAATGAACATAACACAGACTGTTATTCTTCCGTTTTATCCATTCTGTAAATAATGCAGGTGGCACGCAGCAGCCACCACTGGTCATTATGCACACCCGCAGGATCCAGCGAGCAAGGGCTTAACAGAATGCAATCGGCGATAGAAGATTGCTTTCTGTTAAACTAAAATAACTTTATTTTATTAATTAAGGAGAACACTTTCTTATTGTGAAGTTGTAATTATTCAGAACATAGGTTTGCGATATTACTAAGGTATTTGAGATTCCGTAAAAACAATGTAGATGGCATTCAAATAATGGAACGATATATGTATTCATTTGAAAAAGTGTAGTTCGAAAATTTGTCGTTAAAAATATTGTCGCTGTAGCATAGTTGGTAATACACCTTCTCCGGATTGGAAAACAGATCCAGGTTCTAATCCCGGTAGCTCAACAATATTTTTCGATAAAATAGATTTTATATGTATATATTTATAAGTAATACATTTAATTAGTATTTAACTTTATTTTATTTAGCTTTGCTTGAGTTTTTTTATGCGCATCGGTTTTGGAGTGACCAGAATCAGGGCCCGCTCTAGCTTTTACATACTGATAAGTCCTCCGGACAAAAAGATAAATTGCCGCCCCGTGATATGTATTGCCCATAGAAAAGTAGATGCCAAAAAAGAAATATATTTTTTGGACCATATTGAAGAAATTAGTGGCTTCCAAGGATGCTTTTGCCATATCATTAATTATGGTACTAGAGCCAACTTATATTAGTTAATGACTGAATGTAATAGAAAAAATGTAATAAGGACCAAATTTAATAATTGTGACGGTTTCCTGAAGAATGATCCCGCTATATATACATGTTTTTAGTTATGGAATTAATATAAAATAATATTTTTAATCGTCTAATTTAAATAAATAATGGTTTAATTATTTTTTACGCCATATTTTTAAGTTAATTATATTAAAATGCAAATAAAATTAAAATTAAGAACTGAACTAAAATGTTAACATAATAAATTAAAAATGGTTCATCACAATCCGTAAAAGTAATAATATTTAACATAAAAATGATTTATTGTAAATGTGAAAACATAATTATCTTGAATTATATGTCATTTCATACAAGTGCTATATTTTTATAAATTTACTCCCACCATATTTATAACATTCACGGATGCTGGATTTACGATTATAAATAAGTACTTGAAGAAGCTTTGGAGGATCAATTGTACGGGGAACAATTGGCAGAGGGATCAACTGTCAGAGGGATCAACTGTCCGAGGGATGAACTGTCCGAGGGATCAACTGACGGAGGAATAACTGTCGGAGGATTAATATTCGGTGCACTAATTGTGCCATATAATAAAGGAAAAGAATAAAGTTAACTATGAAGGAAAACCATAAGGTTTTAGTTACTAACTGCCGGATAATAACTAACTGTTCTAGCTATAAATATATATCACAAAACAGCTCCGAAGATTTTGTAAAATATTGTATGCGTTGCTTTGTTGAGCGGGATCGAAGCTAGAGTAAACAACTCTCAAAACGATTCCGGGATAGAGTGGGAGCCTTTGCGGTTTCCTTCACACTATTAACAACTAGATTGAGAGTTAACTGCGTATTTTATTTATCAATATTTTGTCACATTCACTCAGCCGCACTTTAGATTTGTCGCCTCGGACAAATGTCCGGGTTGTCCGCCCCTAGAGCGGACCCTGCCAGAATTCTCCGTCAAGACATAATAAAGCTAAACATAAATATCTCGGCCCCTTCTACCTAAGGTATACTAACCAACAAATAAATCATTTTTAGCTCTAGTATTTCGCGAAAATTTGATGCGTATTTTAAAGTGCCAGTAATTTAATTTATACATTGTATAGTATTATTAATGATGTTATGTTTGATAGAATTGGACAGGAAAAGAAAAAAAATGACAGAAATAATAATAATAATAATATGCATCCTGGGATTAGCTTTTTCTGACATGACAAATGAAGTTAAATACAAAGTAACTTTCGTTCAATTGATGGTTGTTTGAATTAAGTTTACAGAATAATATAATATACATCGAAACAAATCTTTGTGTTCTAAATTGAACGCTTTTTAGTTAAATTATCATATCTCTACAAATCTTCTTCGAATTTCCACATATTGATGACATTATCCGAATAAGATTCTGAGTACTAACGGATAAACGTGTTCATTGGAATTAGATCTTCAAATCTAATAACTGGCGTTGTTTCCGCGCATGCTGATGCTCATTCGGCGGTCAGCGTTGGGCGGGTAGGCGGGCGCAGAGGGCGGGGGGTAGCGCCAGCGGCGGGGCCGGGACAGCAGGTGCCCGTCCGTGGAGGCACGCTCCCTGAAGGGGGTGCCCGCGCCGCTCCCGCCGATCCCGCCGCCCGCGCCGCCCTCGCCGCCCCCGGCGCCCAGGCTGGTGCCGCTGCTCTCAGAAGTCTCATCTTCCTCGTCTAGCTCGACTTCGGTCCACCGGCGACCTACAGTTGATACAAAAAGAGGACCAATAATTTTCTTTAAATAATTTTAAATTACATGAATAATTTTATTTTTGCTTGTGCCCCATCTAGTGATGCAATTTTTTTCAGAATTCTAAGGTGAATATTATTATCTACTCTCTAAAGTAAGTTTTATTTAAAAACCTTATAAGATAATAAGAATTTGATTAAAAAAATATTAATATTTATGACATTCAGCAATGATGATTAGACGAGTCCGAAACTGGGATTATGCTCCCATATGATTCATTGGAGACAACTCTCGACTTTCATAGTTCACCGTGTGACAAAGATTCGACGTCTCGCGTCTCTCTTCACGTTTATTGTACATCAATCCATTGACTATTGATGTTCCGAACGTCAGTTGGATGAATTTGAATTTCCCCAGCAACAATAAAAATGGAATAAACATTTTTGTAATTTAATTCCCGCGTTGTGCGCTCGCAAAATCTGACAAATAATCGAACCTCATGTACACGCGTTTCAGTTTTTGTCTCTTTCTACCAATCTCAAGTTAATGTCTGAGTTAATCTCCAGATCAAAGTTTAAACTTTTAGATTAACTCGAGATTTATCCCATCGTGTCTCATTAGTAACATTGCTTTATTAAGTGCTATGTCGTAATTAATCGTTGAATGTTTGTATGGATCTTTAGATTTTTAAGTTTTATTTAAATTTCCCCGGAAACCAGGTATTAAAACATGATGATCTACTATATTATATATCAGCTGTTTTATGTTAGATTAGGTTATTTGCTTGAAATAATTTAACGATGATTATATTATGTTATAAAAAGCTTCTAAATGTGCATATGTACAATATATATATATATATCAAATTATGTTGACACTTTTTAGACAAAGTTTATTAGTTAGTACAAGTTTAAACATTGCACCTTATGTTATTAATTTTTATAAATCAGGAAAATTCCCTCAATTCGCTTAATTCTCAATATCTCATAATTAATAAAATTAATAAAGCAACTTCATTCATAAGTTCAATTATTATTATTATTGAGAAAAATATAAATTTTATGATTGAGGCTTGAAATAAAATTATTATGAATGAATTCAATGAAAATACTTAGTTAAACAGTAACTTTAGTGATTAATTTTAAAGTACGTATCATCATCAAGTCTCTAAGGCAAGTAAAAAAACCCACCAAGAAGCGTTCCTATCAAATTGAATGAAACTGTATTGATTATAAATACGATAATATAGAGACTTTTTGAATTATAGCTCAAAGCAGAGTGGTCTAAGACCTGGATTCAGAATTCATAATTGGATCTGGTGAGCGCCGTTTCAGAACTCAGGCCAGCCATTTCATATTTACATTTGTTTACATTACAGCAGAGTTTAATTTTATTATATTACTTTTAAATAATTTATAACAATTAATTATATGATATGTTGCTATATGGCGCGTGTATGTGCACATCACCGTGCAAAATAGGTCCGAATGAGTTTTTATTTGTGTTAATTTAAAAATTTTAATTTTACCGATTTAACCACAAAATTTAAAAACAGATTTTATGTAGCCGAGAAGTGACCATTACCTAGATAAAGCGATCAGCGAAAATTCGCACTGAAAAATATAACAGATTTCGCCGAAACCTTGGCCATGGTTGTAAATTGGTCGCGTAGGGGCCATTAGTGGCCGCGACGCGGATATGACTAATGGACCCTGCGCCCGCAGGGCCTAGGCGTCGGACCCAGGGCCTGTTTAATTTAATTTTATGATTTAACACGGCTAACGTGTTTACATAATACAATATAAATATTAAACACACTTATAATATTGGCTTTAAAATAATTATATAGTTTATTTATATACAATATTGTTTATCGTATCAATGACAATTTCACATTTTAACACCTCCACATGATGTATTTCAAGCTAAGATATGGATGAACTGAATTGAAAACTTTATATTAAAATAGAAAAGTTTGAGCACAGCGAAAAAAAAAACAATGATGTATATCTCAATCCTATATTTTCCCATTTTATAAATGCTTAAAATTAGAATGTAATATATTTGATTGTCTCGCTTATAACATTCAGTATTTACCAATAATGATTTGTATTCTGCCGGCAACGTTAATATTCTTATTCTTTTTTTTGTATTTTTTTAGAAATGTCTAGAAAAATACGTATTGTATTTTGTTCACGTTGACAACTTATTCACAGTAATACAGGCAAACATCGAGATCTGTAGGTATGAAATTATTACCATTTTGTGGATTTAATTAGTTAGAGATATTGAATATTCCTGAAATTAATAAAATTAATCCTAAGTAATTATTATTGTTACTTCGGTGTAATTGTTCGCGTTAGTTTAGGTACTCTAAATTTGGCCGTTTTGGAAATGTTTAATTTACATACACATATATCAGCCAACAGATAAAATAACAAAGCGAGAAACGCATAAAACGACAAACAAAATCAAGATAACAAAGCTACAAACAACATATCAAAAATATCAAACATCTAATAAATCGATATAATTCAAAGAAATCAATCAACTCAAGCCAAAAATATTATTGTAATAAAACAATAAGCCGACATGCAATAAATATAAATTGAGATGGACAGCCAAAAGTAGGAAACGATATCCGACATTGTTTATTTAATGTACAATACACAATAAGTAGAAACAGTGGTCTATTATTTTTTAGAATGATTCCTGTCCAAATCCACCTACAATGTACGGTTATTGTCAGAGTGCCAGAAAGCTAACAATTATTATAAGAATTTCACTGTGCAGTTATTGGCAGTCAGTGAGTGCCAATAACTTTCTGTAGAATTTAAAATTATTTTCTAAAATAATTGGCGTACTCCCTTCGCGAGTGTTTTTTTTCGGTGGAATGACGAAAGTTTGAGGATTTGCAATGAAATAACGAAAGTTTGAGGATTTGTAAAGTTTACGAAGAACGTATTGGATTTAAACGAAAAAAATCCAATATTTTTACCATCTCTCGATCAGTGGCGGCTGGCATTTAACAAGTATACTCATACACTTATAGCAATTAACTATTGTCAGTGTATGTAAGAAAATATTGATTTAAATAGTTATACTAAGATAATTGTGAGAACTATCACTTTGTAAATGTATGTGTGTGTGTGTCATGAAAGTGAGAAGATAAGTGGTGGGGAATGAACCTTATAAGAGGCCGTCTCTGGGGGAACAGCTCTCTTTCATCACAGCTTCTTCTGAATAACAAGTCTTATCTCTGAAGTGTATAATTTATATTCACTGCATAACGTGATAAACTTATAATTGTTACCCGGACATACTGAGTTTTTTATTACAAAGAATTGAGACCTAAGTAATTAGACAGTAATCAGTGGATAGAACCCCAAGGGAATCTGGTGGTAATATAAGAATTATCACAATAATACAATTATTATTATCGCGACACGAGAATTAATAACTAATGTTTTGTGTATTGTTTGACAATCTGTTCTCTTCTTCTTTCCTCTTTCATATCAGTATTGATAAACAGTGGCTTTACATTAGATGAGACTCGGCTTGTAATGTACCTCCGTAAGTCTCGGTCCTGGGTCGCATTCACATCTCACTCCATGGTCTCTTCAGCTAGATGAAACGCACCTATTCACCTGTTATCCTATTGAAGATGCTCAATTAGATATTCCCTAGCTATTGATCATTGTCTATAGGGATTTTGATACGCGCGAATGTGTATTTTCTTCACTTGAAATGGATTTCTGACTTTTAATCGATTGTCGAAGCTAATCCGACTACGGATGATTTAAAAAAAAGATTACATTTTAAAATATTGGCGATTCAGCGGAGGAGCGTATGCTCGCGTGTTGTTAAATATCCGCCACTGACTTCTCGACTCACTGTAGCAGTCTAATTTAGGCATTGGAGAAAAAACGTATAAATGTCAGTTCCCACTGCCCACTCCCACGTTTAATGCTTGCCACAGTTCATTTACAGAGAAGTACTAATTTTACCAACCATTTTGCATTTAATAACACGGAAAATAATCATTTCGTTCGCAAGTCGGATGTGAAGTTTGCTGCGATCGATGAAATTAACTTTAGTAAATATATTTTTTTTAATATGGTGTAGTTAAACATATTAGATGTAGGTAATCACAAAATCTTTTTCTAATATCCATCGTTAAATAAAATATTTTTTACTATTTTCAGAAATAATGTCATTTAATTTTAGACGAAACTAGTAAACACAGTACGCAGGTTACGAGTAATTTCATAATTCATTTTTAAAATGTACAATTATGATATTTTTTTACGGCCTTTCGTATTGCTCACATTTTTGTTTAGATTGAATTTTTACAAAATGGATGTGCTTACGTTTGAATGCCGTTTAGTTTATTTTATACAGAGAGAAGATTGAAAGAACCCTCGCACTGTGGACTCGTGAAACAGATTTTTTTCATAATATTTCGGAAAAATTGGATTACTTTTTAAAATTGTTGCTTCATGGATATCTGATATCTAATAAGTTACAAAAACAAATCAAAGTTTCAATAAACCGTTGATTATTTTTCCCATAGCGAGTTTCAATATCTGTCGCTGACACTTTCGGCAAGTTTTGTGATTCAGAACTCGCATCTGTTAACATAGCCGGGAGCGCTTTACGATATACGAGTATTGCACGCCCAAGTGTACCGAAGAGTTGTGCAAACTCAATGAACATGAATCATTTCAGATTCTATTTATGAAATACACGGGATTATTATTTACACGTGATATTTCTGATCCAACAGGAAAACTGATCAAGATGACTGAATTGATGTGCGGCTATTGAAGAAGATAATCGGTACTTAAAATTTTTCTTTTAATGTAAGCTTACCCATCACGCCATTTCCCTGCAGGGAGAAACAAACACTCTTCATCCTCTCCTCATTCATACGCTCCATACATCTTTAATTTCATCAGGCCATTTTTAATTCTATCGGTTATGATAACGATTACAAACTGATCTATTCATTTTATAAAGTTTGCTTTGTTCACAATCTGTTCATTCTTCACTCTATTATATCTACGTAGATATTCACACACGCGCCTGAGAAACGATTTTCTTACACGTAAAATACCTATAATATCATGAAAATTTACAACATTTGTATTATCCCACTACCTAACATAATTAAGCGTTTATAGAATTAGAACATTTCAAAGAACCTTCATTAAGTAGTTTCAAATTATCAAAATGAAATAGCGCGGTACATCAAAAGATACCTTAAGTATTTTTGCTTAATTTTTCCCAGCGGAATTAGTTATATCCTACAAACGGGCTTTATTAATTTTAGCGGAAGGTTCAATTACAGCTAAAACATCGGATAAATTGAAATGAATGTGTAAATATTTCCAACGGTATAAAATATAATAGATTACATTTTAATTAAAATTGATAGCGATTTTAGCGTATTATATAATATTGTTCGCCAATAGCTTTATAATAAAATTTTGTCGTACGTGTCTAGTGCCCAATAATACTCGGAATAATAATACAATTTATACGTGGCCGATAACACTAAAAATAAAAATACGATTTATACAATAATAATTGCAGGATTTTAGCCAAGTTCACCAGTTGGACAGTTCCAGTCTAGATGCGGTATAAAACTTTCATGTGTGGCTATAACGAGTGGGCACGATGCTATACCTTAGGTATTTCGTATATTTGTTTGTAAATAAATCCCTCAACTCGAAATATAAATAGAATAAGATTTACTATTTTTTATGTTTTTTTGGATAAAAAAACAAATATCCCGATTATAACTCCACTCGATTTTAATAGACAATGTTGACATTTATGTTAAAATAAAAATTATGCATGAATATCTACAAACTATAATATATCAACCTGTTATATTATATTGTAAAATTATAAAATTCGGACTCGGTCGGCCTTGTTGTCCGAGAGCTTGTACGGGACCCATCCGGCCAATTTCCACACCTTGCCGAGTTTTCCGAGATGACGAACAATCGTGGACTGATCGATGTTGAAATTCTCAGCCAGTGTCCTGGTGGTGCAACGTTCGTCTTCTTCCACAGCCGCCAGAAGGGCCTGGTCATCAAAAATAGAAAATCGACCCTTTCCTGACTTGTCGTCTTAAGTTGGTATCACTAGCTTTGAACCACTCTCCACCACCACTAAACCACTCTCGGTATGCCCTTTCGCTAATCGTTCCTTCGCCGAAAAGATCGCGAAATGACTCAGCAGCTATCAACCCTTTCTCCAAGTGTTACAGCATATGGTAATCAATGCGCATATTAATTTCCTAACCCTGTTAAAGAATTATATTATGACTAATGTCAATTAAACGTCAAATTCGATACACAAAACGTCGTGAATAAGACAGCGGTTAATTATGCATCATGTTTGATAGCTTAATGTCTACTTCAACCTACTAAATATGTTTGATAGTACTTATGTATGTACATGTATTTTTATGTGAAGCTGCTCATCCGAATCCTTTTCTTTTTTCTGCTGTCGCGGTTTGATTTAGATGAACATATTTTGATTTAGGTCTGCGTGTTTTGTGTGTGTGTGTGTGTGTGTAATTGTTACGTTCGTCTCAAAAATAATGAGGAATTGTTATAATATAATTATTTTGTATTATACAGTGATTTTTAATAATCCCGCGTCAGCGCAGCGCCAGCGGCTCGAGATGAGTCGAATAGATTATTTTGTATTTAAAATGCAATTAAAATAGTGAGTGTTGGAGAGTGCTCTGGAATAAATATTAAGTGTTTATTATATTTAAAATGATGCAGTATTTGTGTTGGATATTACAGAGACTAGTTTATACGTAAAGTTTGAGAAGCTGCTGAGATGTACGGTTTTACAAAAATATAAGATCAGTACATGTTCAGAGCATATGGAGGATCATCTTAAGTGAAATTGAGTATATGATAAGGATCTATTCGGGAGGAAATATTTGCTTAAAAAATATGTAAGCATAGTCAATTCTAACGACGTATGTACAGGGTGGCGCAAAATTAATCATCCAATTTTGTTTTTGAATAACTTTTTTACTAAATAAAAAAAATATATTTTGAGTGATGCAAATCTTTATTTGCACCTTCAAATTTTTTTCTGTTAAGTGGAAAAGAGCTCTGGCGGCAGCCACTTGACGAATATCATCTTTTTCACTTAACAGAAAAAAATTTAAAGGTCCAAATAAAGATTTCCATCTATCAAAATATTATTTTTTTATTTAGTAAAAAAGTTATTCAAAAACAAAATTGGATGATTAATTTTGCGTCACCCTGTATGTGATGTACGAGCCAAATAAATAATATGACATCATGCATAGTGTGCGAGCATTATTCATATTTGGGTAGATGTAATTATTATGTGTTACTTTTTTGCATATAGTTACATACTCTCCAAGCAATCTGAATAAACACAAAATACCGTTCTAGCCATCGGAGATCATAATTTTTATAAATTTGGCAAAAAGCAAGGCGAATTAAACCAATTTACCAATTGTGAAGAAAATTTTATTACCACAAAAACTTCACCAGATTAATAAATATTGCTAAGACAATGTGGAAGAATATCGTCGATTTTTGAAGGCTAAGCTTAGTTAGGTTAGGTTTGATCACGTAAGATTACAATAAACAATATAAAACATACAGATTTTAAATTGAAAAACTTTATTGCCCGGAGCACTAAACATAATGGCGTATAACAAAAAACAAATAATTTTAATACATTTGCTAGATGTTTTCAACCTGTCAATTTTTTCATAAATATCATATCAACATTTATAAAAATATAAATCATTTTAAAAATATGCCTTTCAGTATGCCGTACTCATTCTGAAACAAGCGTTACAGTATTTTTTTTAATTCTCGAGTTTTTACTTCACCCCCTCTCTCAGAGAATAAATATAAATAATGTCGGTAGCTTGTTTTTAACACCTTAGTAACTTTGCTTTCATTTGATTAGAGGCCCAATAATTGCCGGAATAGAATTTTAAGGAAAACAAAATTAAAATAAATAAATTTTCACTGAGAGTGGAAAGTAATTTTTGTAAACAAAAAGTGGTATTTGATTATTATTTCATGAAATACAAATATTTCAAGATATATTTAAAGAATGTCTAGTTTTTACTCCAAACCAAAAGTAAAAAATATATTCACGACTGTCTAATTTAGATATGATCGAAAATAAAATATCGATCATTCGATACACTCGCCTACGTAAGTTGTGAGTATTTTTATTTGTGGTAATTTTTGTTTTATTTTTAGTAAGACATTTTTCGGTTAATATAAAATTGATTTGTACATAACCAATAATATATTTATACGTAATCAAAATAGTATTATAATTACATAAATCTCTTATTAGGAGAACACATTTTTATTATTAATTATTATTAATATATTTAATTCATATTTAAAATATCACAGACCTATGTTCTGAATAATTACAACTTCACAATAAGAATGTGTTCTCCCAATAATAAAGTTGTATCAATGTGTCCAAAAATTTAATAAAAATTAATTGATAATTCTGGCGTCTGCTATCAGTTTACTCAAAGGTATTTGAGATTCTGTAAAAATAAGGTAGATGGCTCTTTCAAATAATGGAACAATTAAATGTATAAGTATCAAAAAGGTAACATATAGGTTCGAAAATTTCAATCACCGTTGGCGACGTCATTGCGAAAACTATTTGTTCGTTGAGTCGGGAGGAGTGTCCTGCTATTTTTATTAAGATTTATTCAAACAAAACAATCTGCTATGAGGACTGATAGTGAAGGAAGACATAATAGCTGTGCGGAAGAAATTGCATAAAACTTATACCACCGTTTAAATGGGAGAATACTCATGCAACGCCATAAGTAATATCTATTTCTTTTAACATAATTTGACTGATCCGGAGACGCTAGATTTGAAATTGGACCTTGTGATTTCGACCTGCGATCGCTCCAACATAACTTCAACTGTCAAGATATATCAGAACGATTTGTGAATATCATTATTTTTCTGTTAACTTGAACATAGATTGATGAGATGTAGTTTTAATCACCGATTTAATTAAGACCAACTCGTATTTCTATGACAGGCTTTCTAAGCCAAGATTCTATTTAGTTTATCAGTTCTCACGTCTGATCTCTACCATAATGATTTTGTTTGTTTCTTTTGTTAATAATAATAATACTTTGAACCATTTTCGCTCTTTTTACTTACCTATATTTTCCCTGGAATAACTGTTCAAGGCAGGTGGTGAAGAAGTAGTCAATTCTGATCATAGTACTCACGAAAACTAATACACTACCATGAAGCTATCTGGTGGACGTACCGACATAGGTCGCGTACTTCACAAAATATATATATAAATCCCGCTACATTCGGACGGACGCATTCTTAAAAATGAAATGAATCGTGATATACGTACGATATACGCGATTTACAAAAAAGCGGTAATACGAAAGGAGTTCGAAAAGACTTCAAAATATATGTACCATGTAAAAAATTGAATACTCCTAAAACACGATTTCTGGCTAATTCTGTTACTATCACTTTGTTTTATAATTAAAGATACGTGAACATTCACAATGCTTTTGTTTCTAAGCCTACCATAAGTAGTGGTAGTTAAAAGGATGCGAAAAGAAAGGTTGTCAAAAGTGTAACAGATTTATACATATATATAACATTTTTCTGTCATATTATTTATATATTTATTATGCTTTTGCCTGTGAGATAGTTAGTACATAATAATAGATAACATTTCGACGCATCTTTTTCTTTAGCGATACATACATAGGCATATGTAACATTTTACTGCCACATTTATTTTAGTGCTTCATCAGTTCATTTAAAAATTTTGGTGGTAGATACAATTCCACAGCATCTTATTTTTCTTATATTATCATACCAAACATCTAATCATTAATTTACTTACTTTAACTTTACTTTAAATTATTTTAATCTGGAACCTAATTAAGTTGGTAATAGTTTATTTAATAAGAGTTAATTTAACACTCAAAAAAAATCGGCACATTTAATTAATATTTAACTAATTTTTGAATATTCTGAATTATAACTACTTAAAACAGTGGTTCCCCAACGGTGTGCCACTAGCTATTGGAAAGTGTGCCACAAAATATTGTTGCATGTACAAGTAAAATTCTAGCATCTACTGTATGGACTCTACTCTACTTAATTCAAATTGTTTTTTAATATTTTAGTTTTTTTCTAATAAGCATTATCAGTTTATTTTAGAAATTATAATTAAATCACTTTTAATTGTTATGCAAAATGGCTGTCAACATGCAATACATACGTTTTCTTTTTTTAAATATTATAGGTATATATATATTATATTATGGTATTACGAAATTTTTTTTTTTTTACAAATAACTGTATCTGATTATCTTTACAAGTAAAAACGCAAAATATGTTAATTTAAGAGGTTGATAAAAGTGATAACTACTTAAATATGTGCTGTGACAATTTTATATTTTGAATATCGTTCCGCGACGCCAAAATATTTAAGAGCCACTGACATATAACATTATACATAATAATGTAGTGTAGGCTTAAACACATATGATAAATTTACATTATTGTCAGTAAAATGATGATTTTACGGCACATGTCGTTCCTCGATAACTAAAACAAGTAAATATGTCACTGAAAAAATACAAAGGACAAATCACTCTTTCAAAAGAGCAGGCTTGCCGCCAGGACTTGAACCCGAGATCTTTCTACCAAAATAATAATTATACGCGTATAAAATCCAAATAAATAGTTTAATTTAATGTGTACGTTCCAGCAAATAGTTAATGGTTGTATTAAGTTAATTTTCAATAAATTGATATGTTTAACCATCTGACGATTGTTCAACATTTTAAATTTCTATTCGTGCTTATTAGTAGTATTTGTTTCTATTTGATATTAATTTTCAAAATTATTAGTGTGTTACGTAATATTATAATTTAAAAAAAAAGTATAATAGTGATTTACTTATTCTAGAAAGTTGAACATCACTGGTATGGATCTGCAAAAGATATATTTTTACTTTATTATTATTTAAGGATTTAAAAAATTATGAATATTATTTTTGTTTTTAAATAAATCCTTAATTAATTTTTACATAATCTTAGAATATAATTAATGTGTCTGGTGTCCATGGTGAGATTTTTGTGAGTTTTACATCTTGAGATGTGAGATTTACATCTCCCGTTGAGACTTTTTAGAGATAACTCTCGGTTTTCGTAGTCCACGAGCACACGCTAAGTTTCAAAAGTTCGAGCACCGCCACTCGTCTCGCACATATCAAACGACAAATGTAACGTCAGTTCATGTTCCGTTCGTTGGGTGATTTTTTTTTATATAATTTCAAAATAATATCGTTTTCTCGATGTCTCTAAAACCATAGATGGTCTCGAGAGCTTTTTACGAACTTTAGCACTATCACTATAGAACGTTTTACACAAGGTGCTTAATGCGTCCACCTTAAAATTGTGTCGCGGGCGTGGTGTGTTTTGGAAAAATTAAAAAAAAAATCAAATATTAACAAATAAAAAAGTAAGGAAAAAATGCAAGTATTCATTTTTATGTTACTTGTAGTCATGAATTTACTGTGCATGAATTTAAATACCGTCACATATGACTTAAATATGTTTAATGAATATAATAAAATAAGTCCATTATTTAATGACCTCTTTTCTGTGCTGGTCACCATGCTTATAATTGTGCCTCTATTTGTCTAACTTTTTCAAAATAAATAGTTGTAGGTATCTATGATTCTATGTGATGTTTGTGTCCACGTATCAAGTATCACTGTCTAATTTAACGCTCTGTATACAGGTTAGGCTTATCAATGTCAAGCGGTGATCTCTGAGTTTATATCTAGATAAAAATCTCAGCATATATACCTACCTACACGACACTGAGTACTCATCCATGGGCCATTAAGCTTACCAGGATTACGTTAAATTATAAAGATAACCATGATTGAAGCTATTTTTTATTATATTTAATGGAAAACTATGGAAGTATGGGCAATTACAGGGCTTAGTCTCTATGATATATCTATTATTTGTTTAATAACAGTACCTTTGTAGATGAAAATACTATATAGTTATTTAATTCGCGGGTCAAAACTAATCATAGAAAACTACACCAAATAATATATTTTTTAATCAGGTAGCACAACTTTTTTATACATCCACGAGCAGTCAACCGGTTAAGTCTAAGTCTTATTTTATTTTATCTTTGTTGTTATTGTTTTGAAATTATATTCAAACGATGTTTATAAAATATTTTTTTCAACCGTAGGTACTAAAATTGTTTAATAAAATCCTCGATATTCTGAAGATTATACAAATTTATTAACGAAAAACATTTCAGCTTGAAATTTAGGAAGCCAGTAAGACATAGAAAACTCGAATGTTCGAATAAAAATGACATTGATTATATTTTTAATTACTGCACCTTACTTTCAACCCTCGAACTATTTTTGGTTTTTGTTTGAAAAACTTATATATTCTTATATTACATATTCCTTATTTATCTTTTCTCTGGAGAACTTATTATTATAAAATCATTCCTAATTTTTTTTTATCAATCCTTTTCTATATTTCATTACGCGTGTTTGCTATATTATGTGTTGTTTTAATAATGCATAGATTTAAATTATGTATAATAAGTATCAATAATACATAAATAGAATATCCTTAAATTCTATAACTTCTGTGAACTGAAATATTAGTTTCAATTGAAGACAGATATTTCGAGATGGGCCAGTTGATCAGTGAATTTATTGTTTTATCTAGAAAAGGATTCATGTAACAAAATATTTCGGTAACCAATCGTTAAATATTAAAATATTTTATTAATTTTCTAAATATTTATATGTTTTACTCATCTATACAGAACTAGACTCTAATTTGAAGTACACATTGCCATCTTTAATTTCTTTTATATATCTCTGCATTAGCTAATAAATGGCTGAAAAAAGTTCATTTTTGTAAACAAACAGCAAAGGATACTCAAAACATGGTTTTTGAAGAAGTTTCTGGTCCACAATATTTTATGGGGGAATATCTGACTAAATTACTAGTCAAAAATGTTCAAGGAGTATGTATAAAACTGCATCTTTACGAAAATATAATTGTACGAGATTTTTAGAAAATCATGTTAAGTTTTTAGTCCATATACTTCGAAATAAATATTTAGAAAATTTACCCATTATTATTATATATCTTTGATTTAGGCCCTATATCATCTAACAAATATCAGTCTGGTTGCTATAAGTTATTTTATTTTTAAATAAATATAATAACTTACAGCATATATATTATAAAATATTAAAATTAATCGAAATAACGCATAACTACGATCTTTTTAAGTGTTTATATTTCTGACATGGTTGAGATTAGGTGCATGCAACTTGTATATTTTCGGCTAATTTTTTTAATGTGTACATGTGTAACGTGTAACATGTAACGTGTAAATTCTGAGCACTATTTCTGTACAGCTTTAACATATGATAACTATTATCGAAATCAGTGGCGTAACTACGTCAACACGTTGAAGTTCATGTTACATAGAACCTCAAATGGTCTGCACCCATAGTGGTGTCCACACTTTTGCAAGTATTAATATTTTTACTACGGCTAATAAATATGCTATTAAATTCACTACAGCGAGAAAAGAAATTATAAAATTAAAAAAATAATTTTTCGCATATTTTATGAAAACACGTGAGAACATTTCGATTAGTAGTCATCATCACCATTATCAGTCATTTTCAATCCACTGCTGTATGAAATACTTCCAAGTATCTCTCATTTTGTACCCATGTAGCCCATTAATATCTCGGGTTAGGGACTAGACAATCTCTGCAAAGCAAAGCAAAGATTTTTTCAGTTGTGAATTCATAAAATATGTCTAAACACGGAATTTTATTTTATTATATAAAAATGTGAACATCACAGTATTCAAAAGACTATTCTTGTTTTTACAATTTAATAGATGTAGGCCCGTTTTTCATTTTGCACTGGGGGTCAACTTTTTAGTTACGCCACTGATTGAAACATTCATTTTGATGCAGAAAGTGTGTAATGTAAAGTGTGAATGGTGACGCAACTCACCTAGCAACAATATCGGGGAAATGACGGGGCGCGTGGTGGAGTGGGGCAGGCTGAGAGGCCCATTGGGGACCAGGTCCGGGGACACGCCGGACTCCCCGGGCGTGTCGCTGCCGGAGCGCTTTAGCCGGGGGCACTTGGCGTGCACCCGCCAGAACCGGCACACGTCCCGAAACACTGACCACACCTGGAAAATATAGGCAATGGAGCACAGATCAGTAAATGAATAGACATAAAATAAAGTGTATATATATATATACAGGAGAAGGGTTTGGAACATTAGTTACGGGACAAAAGGCATTCTACTTGGTCGAAATATAAATCAGACTGTTTATAACATATTTATTTAAACAAGAGGTATTTTTTACATTAATGCGTATTATATGGTCAGCGTTTAAATTTTCGTTCCAGTCGAGTCATATATTTAAAGAAAAGTCGCGTAGCTATTTGATTGCGTAAGTGCTACCAAAATGATCACGTGGGTGACACTAAATTGAAAATATTGAAACGAAGAATTTGCGTTAGTTCATATCCATATACTTGGTAGTCTGCGATGAAGTGAACACGAAAATCTAGCTTTAAAAATATTACAGACTTCAATCTAGTTAAGGAGACATCTCTTACATTATGTACTTATATAATTGTATCAGAAAGGCAAAATATATATTTTTTAAATACGAGAAGCGTTTTTTATCTAAGTACCGTTGCCGGATATTCCAGGTGTAGCGCTGCAATTGTGATGTTGCACATGCGCAATGGTTTCCTTCAACTGTTGACTCAACACATGCAACGTTTGATACATTCACATAGTGTGGCCATCTTGCAGTGAGTGGTTGAAATGTTCAAGACAATAGATCAGCCCGCCGACTGTGAGAGACGGTCCGTGATTCGTTTCTTAAATGCACGAAACATGAAACCAGCTGACATTCATCGCCAAGTGTGCCTTGATTTGGCACCAAGTGATTTTCCTTCATCTGAGGCAGTTCCTTAGTGGCAAGCGTTTTGATGACGATGATGAACTCAAATATGGAGTACAGACATGATTTTCATATCAAGCGACGTCGTTCTATAACGAAGGTATACAAAAATTGGTGTCTCATTATGACAAGTTCTTTAATAATGGTAACGACTATCTTGAGAAGTAGTTTAATGTGTGTAGTGTAGCATCCGAAGAAAGTAAAGTGTTGTATAAATGATGTTACGTTTCTTCAAAAAAAAAATTCCTATACTTGCTTAAAAAACGCGCCTCGTATTCGTACGAACTAACAGTCATAATATAACAGCAATACAGAATGGTTAAGCAAATAGCATGGACCAAATATACTCCCAGTTTAGATTTTAAAACGGTATTACGATATACAGTATTTTAAATGAAGAAACAAAAACTGTCATAATACTGTATTCAATTTAATATTTAAAAGTAAACCTCATCATTTATTATACGCCAATTCTTTACTTTCGTCTTAAAATTTGCATGCAAATGCATTAGAATACCGTAAAAATTATAGTGCATTTCATTCACGTTAAACCAACATATTCAATGTTTATTATTTATTTAGTTTTTATTAAAATAAGCTATAGCAACCCATGAACAGGGAGATCGTGTACATTTTTAGATTGTGCCGTTATTCAAATGCCTTCGGGCTAACAATTTTTTGTTACAATAGTCGTTATTGTTTTGCTTTATATTTGTTGTACATGAGCGATCGTACGACCTTTATAGTTATATGCAGGGGCGTGCACTGCACACAAGCAAAAAAGCTGTGCATCACTAAAAATTCTGGGAAACAAATATAAATTAAATAATCCGTTAGCGCCCACCGTGTATCAGTAGAATCATTAGTTGACGCGACGCCACCGGAGTGCTGTAATCCTTTACTGGGTTATTATTCATTTATTATAAATTGTTAACTTTGTTTTATTAACCACTTAATGAATTAAAATACATCTACCGATTTCGAAAAATATCATATTGACATCCTGAAGAAGAAAATGATATTTTTCGACATCCTGAAGAAGAAAATGATATTTTTCGAAAACGGTAGATGTATTTTAATTCATTAAGTGGTTAATAAAACCAAGTTAACAATGTAAAATAATGGATTTTAACCACAAAGTTAATTTTGCCAATCTTAAAAATATTATTCTTCATCTATTGCTACTACAATTGCTAGCCACTAATTTAATCTATCGTTCTATACAAGCCATACAATTGCGGCCTACTGAATTGAAAATTCTACTAGGCAGTCAGAAATGGATCAGCTGATCCATGTTATACGGAGTCCTTATTTATGCCGTTTCCTAACAGAATGGCATTTAAAGATTTTGAACTTGGTTTAGAGCTGATCGAAGCATGTACTTCTTCATTTACTAATTCGCAAATTTTACTACCTTACTTGTTATTTGCGTTCGAAGATAATGCATTTTTATTATGATGGATTTATTTTGCTTAAAGACGTCGGTTAAACGAAAATTCATAAACCTATGTACAATGTAGCATATAATATATTATATAATATTATGGTAACAGCATAACCTAAGTCTATATATACCTACTGCACGCCACTGGTTATATGTATGCACATACTCGTATATATGGGTAATACCAGATTTTGTTTCGTGAAAAAAAAGAACAAGTTTTCGTTAACCCATGAATTTATTTCCCTGTGGGTTCTCTTAAGAATAAAAGGTAAAATAGAAAAGTCATATTCATCTTCGGTATTCTTGGAAGGTTTTGATAACGATTTATTACTACTATCATAATAAGAACCCACCGATTTTTTAGATGGTTTAGATTTGCATATTAATTATACCTAAACAAGATGTTAAGGGTATTATTAATTTACGTAAATTAGATGGAAAGTGTTATGAAATTCGATAACTTGATTTTTATTTATAATTTTGTAAAATGTTACGAGTGAATTTGAACATAACGATAAATCAAATAAGAAAATTGCAAAGCTGTGGAGTCGGACTCGTTGATCTATGGTGTTTTAAGACGTCAAAAATAGGCCGATAATGACTTTCGTTTTAAAACTATGTTTTATTATAATTCAACAATATTGCTTGTGTCATGGTTACTTTATAAAATAACGAATTTATGTGCTTTAGAAGTCTAGAGCGAGTGCGAATCATTAATATCGAATGCATACACACACCGGATACATTTATGCGGGCGGTCATTCTTTCGCGAATTATCTAGTGCATGCAGCTGAGCTGATCTGTGAACTGTGTGTAAAGAGTATTACTTTCTTTGGCTTTTCACTCACATAAATTGCTCCGAATCGGAGTCGGCAGATTTTTAAATGACTCCCAAGAAATTGTATGAATTTTGGAAACAGTGCGCTGTGACAGTGAGTACGAATTTATACGAGCGATATCAAATATAGATATATATTTCAAAAGCAAAACGAATGGGCAAACGTCGGTATGCATTTTTATCTGCGTACAAAACATTATATACCACGAAAGATAGTTCGCTCCGCACTATGTAATGTCTTTTACGCAAGTTTTAAGGCAGAAGTTTCATCCGTGCATCCTAATGGCCCATGTCCACAATATAGATTTTGCTTCCATGAGATTCTTCGGGGACAACTTTTGGCTTTTAAAGTCTCCACCATGTCTCAGAAATTCACCGTCTGTTGTACGTACTTCGGGCTTGTTGTAGGTCAAATGCCAGTCCATTGACCATTTACGTTCAGTTCGTCGGTTCAGTGAATTTGAATCTCTCCAGCAGCAGTTAAAACGGAATAGATGTTTATAATTTATTTTGTTTGTCTAACATTCGTGCGCATGTTTCGAATCTTGCTGACAAATCAAATGCCGTGTAAACGGGATTGAGTTATCGTCTCTTATTATTCTCAAGCTGATCTCTGAGTTTATTTACAGATCAAAATATCAACACGTGTACATTGTACAGAGCAGGGGCGTGCAGTGTATATAAGCAAAAAAGCTATGCATTACTAAAAATTCTGGGAAACAAATATAAATTAAATTATTAGATTAACGTAAACGAAAACATTAGTTTACAATTAGCGCCATCCGTGTACCAGTAAAGACTTTAATTGGTTAGTTCTAAAAACTCACCGCTGTAACCATGGTGCTCTTTTGTATTCGCCACATCGAGCTATTTACATTACTCTGTTCTGTCTTTAAGCTAGTGAATTACTCAAGTCATATAAATGGCTATTTACTGAATTGAAAATTCCTTTTGGTTGATCAGTTTTGTATGGAGCCGTCACCTATGCTGTTTTTTAACAGAATAACATTAGAAAGGGTTACAACTACCTGAAAATCATTGAAGTGTTTACTTCCTCTTTACTAATTCGCGAATTTTACTATTTTACTGTTTTTATTGTGTTGATCCCATGATTGTTCTTTAAATTTGGTGCATGGATTGGTTTTTGATTTGAGAAAAACAAAAAGCAATTGGCAGAACTATTTCCTACGTTAACCTTTAATAAAAATAATTATTTCCTTTAGTTATTACGTGAAGGATTTGACAATAAATGAATCATGTTCAGTCATAAAATATGTTTTTAAAAACGTCCATACATTTCTTATGTGGGTAAGAAGGTATTATTTTATGTTAAAACTTAAATTTTAAAACACTATTAATAGTACTCTAAAATTATAAATAAATTCATGATAGGGTTGTATAATCGACGGATGTATTTTGTCTAAAGACGTTGGTTAAACGAAAGTACATTTATTGTATTACATATATTATATATGATTGTATAAATATCATTGGTAACAGCATAACCTAAATCTATACCTACTGCACGCTACTGGTACTGAGATATATCTCACTATGTCTCATTCTGTGAGTGCGGGCCACAACACCCGGAGCAATTAGTGAGCTCAACTGTAACTATCCTTGTCATTCAGGATTTTACTTTGCTTTCAGGTGGCTTTCTCTTGAAATGGAATGCGTCGGAGTTAGCAATAGAAATACCTGAAATGTTTCTCTGAAGTCACATGAAGTGTAAATTGTAGACATTTAATATAATATATAGAGAAGGGAATCTTGCGAATATTCTGTTCCCCGAATTTTACCCTGATCTCCGACTTGAATAGAATTTACTGTCATGTCGTCGCGCAAATATCTTTTATTGTATATATTTTAGGAAGTTTGTTATCTGTTTACATACGAGTATATACAGGATGTAACAGTCCTGGTCAACAATATTTTATTATTGCCTAAATTACGAGCCGAAGATGTTCAAGGAGTATGTACAAACTCTGTACCGTTACGGAAATTTTATTGAATGAGTTTTTTTACAAAATCATACTTCGAAATAAATGTTTACGAAATTGACGTATTCTTATTCTATATCTTTGCTTTCGGCCGTAAATTATTTAACAAAAAACTTTTAGAAGTTTGATAACCTTTTACTTTGTTCTTTTAAAATGTGATTTGGAATCAATAAAATATTTCAATTAATCGAACTAATTGCATAACTACATTTAAAATATATATATATCTCTGACATGGTTGAAATTAGCACACGCAGCTTGGACATTTTTGACTCAAATTATTAATATGTATCTATCTAAAATATTGTGCACCGCGTATATTAAATCCAGTCATGCGAATGATCCGAATAGTGTCGGACATCGGAACTGTAGTCCTATGTTGATTGTGTTTAAGATATCTTAGACAGAGACAATCTATTGTTGCATTAAGCTGGATTCTCCACGTTCTCAAATAAATTTAAAAAATGGTTTCCCAATTTACACAAAATTTAATCTTCTTAAAATCCTCAGTAATAGTTAAAAAAAAATCGTTACATGTCTCAGACATATGGAATCACACCACCCCTGTATAAAAAATGTTTTACTGGTTCGAAAAAAATTCTGCTACACAAATAAAATTAAAATCCCCCCGGCGCGATTGTTAAATCCCGATCCCCACAGGTGAGTACACTTGACGCTTACCACTACGCTACCGAGAAATCAAGTGGGACGTGCAAATTGAAGTTTACAAATATATAAAGATCTTCATTAATACAGTCTTGTTACAAAGGCCCACTGGGATAATTATTGTTTTTTAATAAAATTAATTTGATGTTAAGAATATCAAATATATTATTAGTCATTAAAAATGTATAAGTACCAAAAATATTATTAAAGTACACAAAAATAACATTTAACATTATTATTATTAATGTTTGAATTGTAAAGCACATCAAAAATATAAATCAATTAGAACACAAACAAGTCTGCATAATATACAATCAGAAGCATGGCTATCCAACATTCTAACTTAATCATTATACAGTGCCTACACTAATAATTCACTAGTTCTTCAACACTTTTTTATCTCTATTTTTAATCCTGTCGAATATTTATCTTTCTTGAATTAAATAACACCACAACAGCACAACAAAAACTGACTACTTTAACACAGACTTCAGTCAGGCAAAGTAGCCAGGACAACCCTGTATGTATCAGATGTGGAGTCTACTCTACCCCACACAATAAACTACGAGTATATACAATATTTACCATGTTATATTATAATATATTCACCTCTGTTACAACAAAAATATGTATGTTAATAAAGACTAAATAAATACATATGTGAGAATTTGGCGCTGCAGTTTACTAGGGGAGCAGCTAATATGGCAGAGCACTGGCTTGGTGTTGTATCGAAATTGATCCTCGGTGCCTTATTGATTCCGGTACAGGTAAAAAATTAAAACTCGCAATTTTTAACGTTTTCGCGACAAATTTTACTGCGGGTTCCACAGAATAAACATATTCTACGTTATTAATATGTTTGTGCTTCATTTGGAGCAACGTCATAAAATACAGCATTCATGATATTACTGTCTGTTGACTCTGAGCCATTAAAATCGCCTATTATTAACATTTTTTGCCAGCAAAAAGATCATGATGACTGATAATAATTTTTTGGCAGGGGAGACCGGGAGCATGACATCCACAATGATATTCCATTCATAACTTACGGCTACGTGTCTCCGCGTTCAGTCTACAAATGCGACAGCCTTTTCGCATGCGTGATTTTGTTTTGCATCGTCAGATAAGCTTTTCTAGTTTGTTTAGTCAAAAATATATTATTTTTTAAATTTTTAATACATGTCTGTCAGTCATATTTACAATAGATATTTTTCATAGTTTCAGAGATATTATTTTAATTCAGAGCGTTGTTGAGATATTCGTTGTACAATTCGTTTACTCGATACTATCGACATTGCTAATTATTGTGAAGTTGTAATTATTCAGAACATAGGTCTGTGATATTTTTAATATAAATTAAATGTATATTGTTGTTACTATCGGGATTCGAACCTAGATCTCTTCCAATCCGGTGAACGTGCATCAACCTACAGCTCACAGTACATTAACGATAAATTTTCGAACCTATATGTTACACTTTTATATATTTGAATATATAAATTGAATATTTGAAAGCTCCTATCGGATGACTCAAAGATATTTGAGATTCCGTAAAAATAAAATAGATGGCTTTCAAATAATGGAACGATAGATGTATCAATCTGAAAAGTGGTTATAGTGAACATATAGGATAGAAAATTTATCGTCAATGTACTGCGTGCTGTAGCATAATCGGTTAATGCACATTACCCGGATTGGAAGAGATCCAGGTTCGAATACCAGTAGCAACAATAATATTTTTGATAAAATTGATTTACATGTATATCTATCATTAAGGTTTAAAAATAACTTTAAAATCCCTAAATGTAACACCAAACACTATCAGCAAAATTTTATATACTTAGGGATAAAAATTTCAATAGCCTCCCTACATAAATTAAAGAAATAAAAGATAATAAATGGTTTCGAAAGAAATTAAATGAACACTTCAGAAGCACATAATTAGAAAATAAATAATATTATAGAATACTTCAGAAGCACATAAATAGACAATAAATAATTATAGACTGTAAATGTATTACTCTCTATATAAAATTATTGTAGTGTAACTTTCTCTACAAGCACAAGAACTAGTCTATTTTTTGAAGAGGTAAGCGAAAAAAAAACATGTAAATTTAATAATGTAAAATACTTAATTCATGTTATAAAAAAATTGTAAAAATGTCAAATAAAATAAAAAATCTTTCTAATTAATACATTAAATTTATATTTAAAACAAATTTTGTTAACTGTATGTTATCTATACAGGGTGTAACAGACCTAGTCCAAAATTTTATGGGTGGATTTTTGATTAAATTACGAGTCGAAAATATTCAAGTAATGTATGCTAATTCTGCACAGTTATGGAAAATATTTTTATTTTTATTTTTTAACAATTACAGTCCAGTGGGTCAAAACAAAACACGTCCGGCGGTGTGAGTCATTTTAGACCCATCTATAGTATTTAGTTTCTCAACCGTTTTGTGGGAGATTTTTTATAAATATTTCATTTTAAATACGATTTAATGAAACGCCATGTTGTGCCCTAATGTTTCTAATAAAAAAATAAAGTTAAATATTAAAAACTATTACGAATAATGTACTTATTCTCGCACAGACGCCCTGTACAGCCAAAATACAAACATCCACTGAGCATGTGATCTTCTCGTCGGAACCCGAGCAGGTAATGTCATAAAACTTACAGGTAGGCGCAACGCCCCTCAAATAGTTATATTACTGTATTGAAATTAAGTCAAAACAAATACATGGACGCATACCTGTGTATCCTTTGTCTATACGCTCAAAATATTGACAATATATGTTTTGGCGTAAGCGCTGAGATTCAATCCGATTGTCTTAGGTCAGTTTTTGAGCGTTTTTTCACATTTTTATCAATAACTCATTTGAATCTCGTCCGATAACATTTATTTGTATCTCAAATTATTTGAAAATATTTAATAAAATATTAGCTA
Organism: Eubasilissa splendida; assembly: GCA_031772225.1. NCBI lineage: Eukaryota > Metazoa > Arthropoda > Insecta > Trichoptera > Phryganeidae > Eubasilissa > Eubasilissa splendida. The sequence goes on from CM062847.1 coordinate 22,611,304, forward strand.
GAAGACAAACAGCATTAAACGAATATTTGTAGCGTAATTCATATTTTTACAAACACCCGGGTATGTGTTAACTTTGATTCATTAACCACTTATTGAGTTTAAATACATCTACCGGTTTTGAAAAATACCATTTTCTTCTTCAGGATGTCAATACTAACTAAAATCATATGTTGTTGTTTCTTTACCAGAATATATTTTTAAAAAACAACAATTATTTAAAAAATATACAAATTTACTCGAATAATCTTTAGGAAAATTTTTTAGAATGGAACTCGTAGTTAAATTAAATTGGTCGTTTATTGTTTGTAATTTTTACAAAGTCATGTAAGGTTTTAAGTCTACTACGTACTTCGAAATAATATTAGCGAAATTTATCCATACTTTTGCTTCAGGCCCTAAATTATCTAACAAGAAATAGTCTGGCCGCTGGAAATTCGATAACCTTTAATGTTTTGTATTCTATATATAATTTGGAATCAATAAAATACTTCAATTAATCTAAATAATCGCATAATTACGATTTTTTTGAAATGCTTATAACATTGACATGGTTGTAATTAGGCACATATTCCTTGAACATTTTCGACTCGTAATTTAGTCTATAAGATATTATGAACTAGGTCTGTTACACCTTATACAATCCTACATAATATCCTATATATCCTTTGTCCAATCTAAACCAAATTTTTCATCGTAGTCTTTAGTTAATCCTGCGAAAAACATAGGCGCCCCCCTCCTTTCTCTGACCACCCACCTCCACCGATATATATGAATGCTACCCATTCTAAATTTTGTATGGTAACTCTTTAGAACCCTGACGAAAATATAGTCACCTCCCCATTCTTATAACACCTCACCGTCCTTCTACCTGGCAATATTTTACTAGAAACCAAATTATGCATATATCGTTATCATTTAGGGACTGCGCAAAATAAAAACACCTTTATTGTAAAACACTTAAAATAATTCAATAAAATAGTTTATTCATACAAATGTTTGATATTTTTCGAAAATACAATACATTTGTAATATGAGAATTATTAAATAAATATATTGTCCATGAATATCAGAGAACGAACATGTGTGTATATATTTTTAAACTTTGTGTGTAACTCCACTACCGCCTGTTGCTTAAATCCTAAAATAGCACAACACACTGCGACAGAAGGAAACCGATCATGACCCTCAGGCCTTGATATTCTCAGCGTGTAGGCACATAAGTGTATACAGAGAACAATGTATAAAATTATGTTTTAGAGACAGGAAATGAATTCTGAATTTAGATTCAATTGAATTAACCAACACATCGTTGTTTGATATTCAGACGTTTTAAACTTTTGTACGGTTCGTTATTTCCGTCTGCAAACTAAATTCAGAAGGAAATAAAGAAATGCAAATAGCTAATATAAGGATGGTAGAAAAATAATTGCGATATTTATTTTCTGAATATCTATATTTTAATTATGTATAATTTCAAAGTATATTTTTCAGTCTATATTAAGACAAATCTTAAAGACATCGAAACAATTTAGAGAATTTTTTTGTACGAGTTCAAAATGGGTGGTAAAACGCTTTTTGTTTGGTTACTGTTAAGGAACTAATGATGCAGTGGTGGTTCTGAAAATTTCTTGGGACGAGAGCAATGAAGCTGAAAAATGTCATAGGCGTCTTTTTTCAGTTGATAACAACCAACTGAAGGTGTTTATTGAATCAAAACAATCGAGAGCTTACATAAAAGTTAGGCCACTTAATTTAGCTAGGGAAATAAATTAAAGTTGACAAATGGGTGCCGCACAAACTCAACGAAAAAAATAATCGCTGTTATGAAGTTTGTTCTATGCTGTGGGCACTTGTGGGGCTATGAAACATTGACTCATCGTGTGTCGTTTCTAATGGTGCTTATTTCGATTAATAAAGTTAATTATTAGCTAAGAATGTGATGATTGTAAACTGCAACTATTTTCTTACCAACCTATCAATATCAGTCTTATACATTTCATAATATACTTGACAATTGAATTGATTCTTCTCGGTTTGTTATTTATTATTAGAAACCTGTTTCACTACAAACTGTACGTATTTATTACAAATTTTGCGAGCGCCAGATAGTCTCGGCGAAGATAGAAAGATTAAAAGCCTCTTATTAGAATATGATGAAATAATAACCGCTGTGAACATTAGAATACTGGAAGACTAAGACATTCCGACACAAGTTAACATAATTATTTTGAATATAGCATTTGATCATAATATTTTCAAGATTTAATGTTAAAAAGTTTGCGGAGGTCTGTCGTCTCCACTGTCATCATCACCGTTGACGACCCTCAATGCACCTTGAATTTACTGGTGCGTGAAGCAGGGCTTCAAACCGTCGTAAAAACGCACCCAGTACCGACGTCTGGTGCCAATACGAATGCGTCCGCAACTGTCTAGAAAGCTGGCTCTCGGTCTTCACTCTTTTCGCCGCCGTCTTCCAGACAGCATCTTCGAGAACCACCTGTGTAACTCTTCGCGTATTTCATTGTACAGCCTAACTACTTCTCTAAATCTATAAACTGTGCTAAACAATGCATGTAGTGACAAATGTAAGTTTAATTCGTTTTCTAACCTGCTCCGGCCACACAACATACGCCGCTCATTCATAATCATTACTCCAGAAATATTTATATGACTGGGTCATTAAAACCATACATATCTATTAATTATATGAAAACGTTAATTATATATATATATATAATTTTTTTTGGTAAAATTTCATGGCCGCACAATTTTTTTTCGGTCAACTAAAACCGATTGCTAATAAATATATGAGACGGAAACGCCTGCGTCACTTCCATCAGTCTCTGACCTTGAAGTGACTTATTAATTCAGTCTGTCTCGTTTCTCTCACCTTATTTGATGGCAGTGAAGATTGAGCCATTGTGAGAGTTGGTCCAGCCCACATATGAGGCTGGACGTTCTCCATCGACTAGTCAAAAGAGAGCATGAAATAAAGTGAATTCGTCTCAAGATTCAGATCACCTACTCACCTCGTACTTCACCTGATGATCATTACCGGAGGAATGTGTTTTCGTGTAAATCTAGAAGATTTATATCGTGCATGTGTTGGTATGAAGTGAGGGTAGTTCCAGAATTAAATCAAATTGTAACTAACAAAAGAAATTATGTATTCAAAAATAAAATTATAAATTAGTTATATCTGGAAGAGATTCATAAAAAATCTTGCTTTACAAATAAAAAAAATCATAAACCAAAATTTACCCAAATTCTATGTCAATAAAAGTCAATCCATACGAGATCGTAGAAGAAAATCACTAAAGTATTGTTCACACATAGCTTGTATTGCACTGTCATCAAGTCCACAATCAGATCCTGGTATCCGAGATAAGAACTGATATGATATGATTCGGTAGAGTAAGCTTGCGTCGGTATACAGCGTTATATATCTTTGGTTTTATTCGTTCTCCGTATTAGTTAATAATCAGATTATTAACAGAATCGAAAATTTCATCAACTTGAGGCATTTTATAATATGCGACACTGAAATGACGATCTCTTCGGTAATGCAACGATTGATGTAAAGTACTTCAAAGTCAGATTATCAAGTAGGCAATTTTAAATGATAGACTCTAACATATTTATGTTCTCAAAAAGATCCAGTTGTTGGAAGACAGTTGAGGCAGTAATAGTAGGATGAAATCACTTCTGTTCACTTCTCTAAAAAATTTTCTTTCTGTAAATTACTAGTTATATCCACAGCAGCCGAGTTTCTAGGTGCTTAATTAAATAAGTTTCAAGTAGATTTAATTTAATAAGGCCTTTGTGCTCACTTAAGCATAAAGTAGAATTATTTAATTACAATTCCGTGATAAACCATAGTTAAGCCACAAACAATGAAATAATCTGACCGTCCGCGTGGTCTGGCATTCGGTTTTTAGCCAGTTGCCAGGTAACACGGATATTACATGCTAGATATTGATGAAAATTTCTGTTCAGTCGATCAGTCCTCTATTCACAAAACTTATTGACATTCTGAACATGAAATTTCGTTTTAATGTTGTAATTCTTATTAGTTGAAATTTTAATTCTTTTAACTTTGTTGTTAAAATTCATATTTTTATTTATTATCTATAAATTATTGTCTATAAACTTAGTTGCAAGGATTGTGCTGCATTTTATATTGGTAAAACGGGTAAAAATTTTAATATAAGAGTAAGGGTGCATTTGAGATGTTTGAACAATAGTGGGTTTTCAGAATTTACTAATCATTTGATAGAAAATGGTCATGGTTTTGATAAAAAATTGGGATTGTCAATTTTGCATATAGACGGTGTTGGTCACAAATTAAATAAATAGGAATCGTTGGAGATAAATAAAGCGTGTAAAACTAATCAAAAAATTATAAACAACAAAATTATAAATTTAACTACGAGTCCCATTCTAAATTTTTTCCTAAAAAAAATTATTCGCGTAAATTTGTATTAAGTAACAATTTGAGTTAGGTACTAAATTTATTTTTTAAATAATTGTTTTTTTTTTAAATAGATTCTAGTAAAGAAACTGTAATGTATGTTTTTAGTTAGTTATGACATCCTGAAGAAGAAAATGGTATTTTTCGAAACCGGTAGATGTATTTATACTCAAATAAGTGGTTAATAAAACAAAGATAATAAATAAAAAATAAATAAATAAAGTTTTAATTGTTGTTTAATCGTTTTCATGCTATATCGATGCTGTGTTCATATAGAGTTATGACAGTTATATACAAAATACGCTTTATTTTAAATAGTTAATATTGTTTTATTAACCACTTAACAAATTAAAATACATCTACCGGTTTCGAAACATATGATTTTCTTCTTCAGGATGTCATTAACTAATCAAAAACACATGTTATTGTGTCTTTAACAGAATCTATTTTTAAAAAACAATAATTATTTAAAATAATAAATTTAGTACCTAACTTAAATTGTTACCTGATGATACAAAATTACTAGAATAATTTTTAGGAAAATATTTTAGAATGGTTAAATTTAGTTGGTTATCTATAAACTTAGTTTCTTAATTTTCTAAAAAATCAATAATATATATTTTATAAATTATTTTTAAGATTTGAATCGTATCACAGAATATTTCACGGGTACTGAAAAGCTGTTATGTTGCTGTGCGATTGAAAGTACCTTCTCTCTCAATTTCATTTAAAATTGCATTGTTAAGAATTGTATTGTACCTTTTTGCAAATGAAAGTATTATATAAAAAAAAATGTAAGATATACACTCATTTAAATTTTATATATTTTACACTATTCTGATCTATTTCGGATATCTAATTAAATACCTTTATTTTTATGCATGAATTCAAATTTATGTCTTGAATAATATCATAAAAACCCACACATACATATGAATGTGTAGAATTAGATTAGGTATCATACATTTAACTTTCCGAATTAAAATTTAAAATAACTATCGGAAATTTATCGTCAATGCAATGTGGTGCTATAGCATAATCGGTTAATGCACGTTCCCCGGATTGGAAGAGATCTAGGTTCAAATCCCGGTAGCACCAACAATATTTTTCGATAAAATTGATTTCATATGTATATCTTTCTAATGAATACATTTAATTTTTATTAAATACATATTTTTAATAATATATAATATATAGAAATATTTGACGGATAATTCTTCTTCCTATGCGATTTGGTTAAGAAAAATTATTACTTACTTCCAAGAAAGTTTGAGTATCTAATATTTGATATTTGTTTATATATTTATGTTATGTTGAGAAGAAAAGGCCAATAATATAAATAGATGTTTTAATATTTTAATAAAAATCAATGAATGATTAGTGTGCTTACCTGGTCAATACTTTCTCTAACTGAGATTTCGTGAAAGCACACGCAGCCTATTTCTTTACTCCTACGCTGTCCTTCCTCCGCCGTCACCATCCTGTCTCCTCCTTGATCCGTCTTGTTTCCTACCAGTACCACTGGAACATCTAAGGCACTTTCCTAAAAAAAAGAACACAATATTGAAACAAAAATTTTATAAGTCCTTCATAAAAATCAAATAATACAAATTATTACACTTTTACAGTTCTCTGTCCGACATTCTCCTCTTTAGCAAATGAGCATTTTATTATTCTCCTAGTAATTTTTTAAGTAGACTTATTTTTTCAAATATATTTAAAAGTTCTCATAAACAATGAAACATTATTTTTAACGATCATACCCGTCCTTTTATTGCAAATAAACTTTTTGTATTTCTCAATCAACGAAAAATATGATTTTTTTACAGTCACGTTAAATGTTCCCTTGATTCCATGCAAACATTTCATAAATATTAATGTATTTTTAATAAAGTAAGAAAATGTTTTTTACCGTCATTATTGTAACAGCTATTGCGTTGCACGTGTTTTGGGGACTGCTTCTGCCCAGCCCAAAGAAAAATATTTTACAAGTGTTTATGATTGTGGTATACCTTTTTAATATATAATATTTAATGTAATAAGTATTCTGGTTTACCCTATTTACGTTCGGTTGTCATGGCATCTCGGTTCGAGACATATTTTTTCAACACCCGTGGAATCAGGATTTCTCCAAATAATTACTCGAATTTTTTTAACATTCAGGAATCGGGAGCGGTAAATTACATTATTTAAATTAAATATTTAGAATTTTAAATATTATGTTAATTTAAACTTTACAGTACACATGTAAAAATAATAATATTAGATATTAATTAAAATATGAGACACCGATATTGATAATTGTTAACAAAAAACATTTATTATATAACGCAGTAAGGTAACATTTAATAAAGATTATTTGAGATTAAACAAAACATATTTTAATTAATCAAATTAATACTGAATACTAAATATTGCAAAAGATAAAAGTAATATTAAATTTTTAATATTTTATATAAAGCAATCATTGCTTAGTTAGAAAATCTTGACAAGTATTTTCGAATTTGAAAAAAAATTGAATCGATGTGGGCTTATTGTTAATAGTGCCATTAAGTAATTTTTAGTTTCATTATTAGTAAACATGTAGTCCTATTTAAGCTCATTTCACATTCAGAAATAAAAGAATCTTATTTTTTTCTTCTTATTCTTATTTATTGAAATAAATATATCTTTCTATAATTTCGTTTTAGATCTGTTTTTAATTCACCAGATTCAAAATTTTTAAATTTTTCGTGTTATTTTCTGTTTTAAACTCGGCTAAAGTGTACATTTATTTGTAATTGATTTCATAAAATGTGTAATTTAATTTGAATTTGCCTTATCAAAAAATCATTAGCTTCGTTTAAATGAGTCGCTCAGAGATGTTTTGACACTCTAAAATGTTAACTCTACGCTTTAAAATGTGTTGATTAATTTCCTTCGATAGCTTATTAGGTATATAAAATTATGCTTAAGTTTTTTTATAAATCCAAAATAATTCAAAAAATTCCTTTACGTTTTATCAATTTGTTTTATAATTAAGAGGTTATCAATGTAATTCCAATGAATTTGTCTTTTATTTCTTTCATGTTGAGTTCTCCAAGTCCTTTATAGCACTTCTTCGATCTTGTTATGACTTATTCTATTCTTATTTGTTTTACAGCGACTCGTTTTCCCCCCATCAAACCTTTCCGGGTTTATTAATGTCAGGGAGTCCTTTGAATGATATTAAAACTATCTTCAATGATTTTAAACGCCCAGATTTTTTTTATTTTAAATTTGTTAGAACATTTCAATATTCTGAATTCTTTTTAGCGTTTTTTAACAAGATATAAATATAAATAGGTGCATATGATATTTTTTTTACTGAGAAAACGAAAATATCGAATTTCCAAAATCGCATGTTAGAATAAATTACATAAAACAAACACATTGCTGCCAACATTTTGAGAGGAGAAATGACATGCATTTCGGCTTTACTATCACAAACTGGCATTTTACATATTTATCAGAATAAATCACATTACCTAGCATATCTATTAAAAATGGTCTATTTTGAAAATGTATTGAAATTACCATAAAGAATTAAACAAGTTACATAGTATTTAGTTTAATAAAGAATAATCTTAATTTAATGTATTAATTATAAATATATACATATAAAATCAATTGTGTCGAAAAATATTGTTCTTGCGCTACCGGGATTCGAACCTGGATCTCTATTTCCAATTAAATTAGTATTTAAAACATCACAGACCGTCTGTTCTGAATAATTACAACTTCACAATAAGAATGTGTTCTTCTTAATAAAGAATAAGCATTTGTATTAAAATATTTTTACAGAATTTAAATTGTAAAAAAAATAATCCGTATTAATAAAAAAAAACCTTTGATTTAAAATGTCGTGATAGTGTCCTCGTCAGTCGCCGGTTGGGTGGAGCTTTATCGCGGCTGTGTAATTCGCACATTTCCACTGGAAATTTTATTCGCATCTTAGGTACGTAGAATAAAAGTCTGGCGATATTTTCTCCATTGTTGTTTTCTTTTGAAATTTTAAATACCATCTGTTCTTGAATAAGATTTTTACCGTAAGTAGAAGAAATAAACCGTCCATTTGTGGTACAAGAGTCGGAGTTATAGCCACTTTATTTTTACCATCTTACTTTTATGAAATAATGAAAAAATTAAGATTCTTCGTTTTCGTCTTAAATAGCACAACGTCGTGAATCGAGTGGCATTCTAATGTAGTACGGAAATTGCTGAATGGTGAGAAACGAGTGATGGCCGAGAGTTGACGTATTTTACAAAGCAGGTTAGTTAAATTCATAATATTTATAGCCGAATTACGTAGGAGTTTACAGTTTATTATCGAGATTTCGAATGTAATTAATTATTCATTATCCTTGTCATACAGTTGTGAACCAAACGGATATTCCACAGAACGAATACATCGACTACAGAAGAATTATACATCGGGCAGCATCTACCCTCAAAAATACAGCTTCCAATCCTAAGGTATTTTGGCAATATCACTAGACGCGAGGACACCACGGATAAAAAAGTATTTATTTTAGATTTTCGTTTTTCGAATTGGCAACACTTTTTCCAGCGACAGCCAATTTAATATCTGACAGCTGATTTGTGTTAGTTTGGTTTGCCATTACACTAAAGCAACGATTGCAAATTGTACAAATTTATTTCGAAAATCGTGGTTCAGTTTGCGAAACTTACCGTGCGCTACGTCCATTTTATGGTTGACATAATCGTGTATCGCTAAAATCATATTTAAATACTAATCCCATCAAATTATCTTTTCAATAAAGCAAATACCCTGGTCATTACCACCATTTTTATGTGTTTTATTTCATTTTAAAGTTCTATACCTTTAAAAAAACACCCTTTATCAGCGGTCAAAGAGAGAAACAAGGAACCAGATGTCGTCGAAGGTCCGCTAACGCGATAGATTGACCTGGTTATGATCTGCGGAGCCCGCTTCCGGATTCTTGGGCTATACTAGAAATGCCAGGAACCGAAGCAGCTGGCAACATATCATAAAAGCCTTCATCTTCAATATCACAGGACCGACGATCATGTCTACTTTCACTGAGAGAAAAATGAAGAAGAAGAATATTGAAGTTAAACCGCGGTGTGGTACGTGTGTCTGGATTTCAACTGTTTGCAGTAAAACCATTCGATGTCCAGAGTGCAAGATATCTTTCTGATGTAATAAAACTGCCGTTCTTTATTAATTTAGTGTTTGATAATCAGATTATTTTGGAATGTACGAATTACTAAACCTCTTATCATTTCTCATTGCTATACAAATATTAAAGGTGTAAATTTATATATTTATACAAATGTTTTTATATCTCGTTATGGATTCTCTTAAAATAATCATCTTATATCGAAATCAATTTGTTTTGACTGAGTTCGTTTCTGTATTTTTTTTCTTTGTCTTCTCATTCTTAGCTTGGGTTATTTAAGGAATATTTTTGATGTAATGTGAAAAGAAAACGTAGATCCCGCGCCGAATAGGATCTACCGAACGAATTGCGCGATCTTCGAGTTGCGCGTCCCGCGGATTGGATTACGACGATTCCGGTCGTAAATCGGAATGGGGGGGGGGGGTAAAAGAAAGAAGGAAGGAAGGGGACCTGGAATATAAGGATAAGGGTCGATGATGGGTAGGGCCCAGTCGAAAAACCAATATCGGATCTCGGGAAATCGTACCTTATCTCACATATGACGCCTCCGTTTCTCCTGCAATCGCAGCCGAGATTACACAAACGGCACGCGGGCGGGCAGATCTCCACTTCCAAATGAAGATGGTGATTTCACTCACTTTACCCGCGGCTCACACAAATAATCACTATGCACAAATTACAGGATCACAATACAGTACTGATGCACCGGAGTTGAACAAATCCACACCGCTAATGCAATCGCGGCGTCGCAACCGAGGAAGTATCGCGTCACGTTAACGTCTGCTGACGTCAAGGTCACTATTAACACCGAAGTCAAGCAGTAGGGAAAAAAGATGGGTGGGAATTTGAACGCGAAAGGTGTCAATAATATGTGTCGCGGCCGATTCCCAAGATGCGCCAAAAATGTGTTCTATGAATACGGAACATAATGAATGAAGTTCATATTCATTTCATTGGAAATTATTGTCTGGTCGGATATAAAAATTCTTTGGATAGCATAAATGATCAATTTTATTTTGAAATTGAATGATTGGATAACGCCAGAATAATAAATAATATAAATATTAAATACGCATAACATTTAGAATATTTATTTAAGATTATTATTTAAGAGAATTTATCTAAGAATGGTTCTAATAATTCATTTTAGTATTATTTATTCCATCTGTATTAAATTAACGGGGAAAATTTACGGTATTGTCTTTTAAGCCTGTCGGTCGTTAACGAATATTTATTTACACTCTATCCCGGAATCGTTTTGAGAGTTGTTTACTCTCATTTCGATTCGTCAATATTTTTTTATTTTTATTCATTCAGTTATCTTAATACCATCATTGGTTGGCTCCGGTACCATCATACCAGGGTTAGGCCTGTATAATTTGACGTGAGACTTGTTATCACATTCAATTCAGAGGGCAGCCAGGGTGGAGCTATAGAAATCATGCACCCCCAAAAGGGGAGGGTAAACGTCACATTTATGTAACAGAACTCAATTACAGTCCAGGAGAAATTCATCCTGTCCAGGTCACAAGAAGTGCGAGGGACAGCCAGTAAAATACTCCGTTAGATCTCTCTAGCCACTGATCTTCCCGGCATCGTCCATCCCAGCAACCCCCGACGGGAGACCCATACCCTAATAAATCCCGAAAATGTCCGAGATTGTCCCGCAATAATGATCTCACGTTCATCATTCATAATCGCACAGTCCCAGAGGATGTTTTGCTTTCCACGTTTCACATTAACAACGATACGATAACTTGAATGAATGAACAAGACATTGTATGTATAATCTAACATCTTTTGTAAACGTCAAGACATTATTTTAATAATAAGAAATTGAATAGAAAAATAATGCTAAATCAACTATGGAGAGATTTTTTAGGTGGGAAAAGTGTTCAAAGCTAAATTCATTATTCATGTAAACACGGTAACATTTTTAAATTACTACAAATGTAAAATTCTTCAAGAATACTTGTTTCTATTTCTGTTAATTTACAATGGTATTGAGAATCGACCATTATGCGTTTAGGAAAGCTTAACGATTCGCTGTGAGTAATAAGAAAATAGCTTTCTTTTCAAAGACTTTCTTAACAAGAACCTGCTTTTTGTGTATAGCGGCCTTCGTTGGTGCTATTGGGTCATTAGAATGAATATTTGTAATTATTTACTATTTTAACGCAGACTGTAAGGTCTGTTATGCGTGTTGATAGATAATTTATCAATTTATCAAGCAATTTTGAAAATACCATTCAGATTAGATACTTATCAGAGCATTATTGGTTATTACAATACGATTTCAGGTATGTGTTGGTTATAATATCGATGGAAAATATTAATCACGTTCTCCATTAGGAACAAAAAAATACCTACATATGATATATTTATTTATATCGAAACAGCGTATATACATATTTTTTTGTTCTTTGTCTATTTCATGTTTGTTATTTTGTGTATTATAATTGATAAATTCATTTTGTATTTAAATTTATTCAGACCTTCGCGGTTTTATTTTAATATGTAATTTTTAATGTAATATAATATTATATATAAATCTGTACGCACGATATGATATGATTAAGACATTTTTAAGCGGTTTGATGACTACATTTTTATTTCACAAATTCAGTATGTTCTATGCAATAAATATATAATTAAGCCTTCTATGCTATAAATGTATAATTAAGCCTTCTATGCTATAAATGTATAATTAAGCCTTCCGATATCATGTTAGGGAAGTTACGTACATTTACAACTTTTTAATATATTTATTTGTTTAGTCAAAAAAGTTACATCACAAAATTAAAATTTTATATATTTTCGTATATTTCTATGGTATTAATTAAAAATTCCCTCATTCTATACAGGCAAAACTACTAGTAATGTCAATATTCGTGTCAAAGAACATCTTAAATATTTAAACAGTAATGGTTTCTCAGTATTTTCCAACCATATTATTGAAAAAGACCATTCTTTTAATAATACCACAGTGGTTAATATCCTCCATAAAAACGGGTTTGGCATCCGGTTGAACAATTTAAAAGACCTTGAAATAAAAAAGACAATAAATAGTGGTACGCCAATTCTTAATAACCAAATAAATTTTTTCATTAATCCCATATTATGTATTAAATTGATTTTAAAGGAAACTATTATTCCATCCTTTGATGTTCCGTTTATCTGTATATGTATTCTGTCTCTCTTTCGCTTATAATTTTATATTCTGTCTCTCTTGATGTTCTATTTAACTATATATGTATTCTGTCTCTCTCTTTCGCATATAATTTTATATTCTATCTCCCTTGATGTTGTATTTAACTATATATGTATTCTCTCTCTCTCTCTCTCTCTTTCACATGTTATTTTTTATTCTATCTCCCTCTTTATGTATATATAAGTACACTCTTTTTGTATTTATGATCAGTTTTAAATACGTTCTGATGAAGCATAAGTTAAGCGTTAATTCACGTTGAGATAAGCGAAACCGGTTGACGTATAATAAATTTCGTGGTTTCATACAAAGTTATTGTTATTTTATCTAATATAAAATTTAATAATATTTAGACGCAAGTCCGTACACTGTTCTAGTAGAATCACATCTTTATGAGTTATAGGTAGTAGTTAAATAAGTTATTATTAATCGTCGGGGACCCTGTTTTAAGCACTGTTCATCACAGTCCCATATTTATTTATTTTAAAATATTACTTTACTACACTTACAATAATTAATATGTATAAAATGTTCGTAATATATTATTAACATGGGAGTAATACGAGCTGTAATATTATGTCGTAAGACAATGTATCATAGCATTCATAAAATATTTCATATCTCATTTCTATTATATCTAATTATTGTGTCTAGGTTATTTAACCTTTATAATATAGTAATAACAATAATATTAAAAATGGTAGCGGAAAAGACTTCACTGCGTACGATTTTTTAATTAAAAAACGCCAGTGAGATTTTCAACTGCTAATACTACACGAGCTCCCGGACAATATGTACACAGATTTTTCTCTACTATTTATTTATAGAATGAACGGTTTAAAACGAGCAAACAAGATAAATTTATTTTATTTTTAAATATCAATGCTACAAAGCGGGCGAAATTTCTTTAAATACACAATTTCTATCCGATTGATAAATAATAATACTATTTGATTCATACGGCGACTGTAAATATAATATATGTTTATTTTATGTTATGGAAAATATGTACATATGTATGATAAAGACAAAATGAAATGTTGCCAGTTTCGTGAATACATTTCTTACCTTGCCACTATTGGACCCCAGTCTGCGTCTGCGCTTGTTGTAGTTTATGAGAAACTTGAGTCTGTTGCATTCGTCAAATGAGCATTTGTCTGTCACAGAGTAGACGAGTATGAATGCCTCCGCCCATCTGATGTTTGCTTCCAGTGTTAGGCACTCGCTTTCCTGTATAAAATTAAAAATACATATATGTATATATCCAATTTATCCTATATATATGTATATATCCAATTTATCCCTGTGAACCAATTTCAACGCTTTGCGATATGGTGCTATAAAAAGTTCAGCATTGTTCTGAAATTCATATGAATATTTTTTCATTTTTTTAAAATATGAATACAAAAAAGCAAAGCAACTTTAATGACAGAGCTGTGATGTCTTATACAGGATGATTATATTTAAAACACATTATCAATGAAAAAGCACTAAGACGCACGAATGAGTCAAGAGAATAATAACAATTATCAAACGATGCTGAAATACGTCGGTCACATTCGCCACAATAAGAAATATGATCTCATACAACTTACGGGCATGCTTTCATTATTCCAGTTTAAAATTCGAGAAATTCTACATATATCGTATATGCTTTCAAGATGAGGCTAATAGTTCAATTCTTATAAGTATCAGACAAATAATTAATGACGTTATTTGTTTACGTAAATCATGCGAAAGAGTAAGGTTTGAATAGAAAGAAACGATAATATAATTGTTGATTTTCTCGCATTCGATACAAATGTCAAAAATTACTTGTATCTGGAGTCTCTTCCACGTACTTTCATATTGATATATGGAATGAAATAAAAATGTGTGTTGTCATTTGAATTAATCCATCGAAAATTAAATAATTTATTTATAAATTTATAATTATTATGTCAGATGCATTTTCTGGTTTTGTTTAATATTATCGATTTAACATAATTTCTTTATATTCATGGGATAGCGAGAGTATTTTACTTATTTATTATGCTACTATAATTATTTTAAAACCATATTCCTAATATTTTTGGTTTAGATAAAACAAATATTTATTAATAATAATAATAATAATGATTTTCATATTTGTATGATAGACAACGGATGAACCTGTCTCCTTTAGTACAAACTTCGGTGTAGTTAAGGAAACAGTGAATATCTCTTACATTATGAAGCTTGTTCGCCTTTTTATATATTTATAAGAATGTTTATAATGTATAATATGTACGTATATTAAGAACATGAACAGAATAAATAAATAAAATACCATGTTTCCGTTTTGCGAGTTGTTAGTTTCATCCATACGTATTATTTATGAAACAACAGCTAGTGTTTAAAAGACAACAGTGTTATATATAAACGAAATATTTAATTGCGATTTACATAAAAATAACGTATATAAAATGTTTGCTTTGTTAAAGAAAACGTTGTTTTCTCTTAAAATAAGTAACAAATACATCTGATTTATGAAATTTTCTACTAATGTTGTTAATAAGCTCAATATTAATTCATATTGTGGGTAAAATATTCGTGAAAACTTATATATGAATTATTATTGAAAGAAAGATAGGCAACAAAACCATAGCAGAAAGTGGCTATCCTGGCTGCGTAACCTCAAAAAGTGGCTTAATATTAAAATTTTATTCATCTTGCTCAAGATAAATCAATATACTGCAACACAGTCTTCAATCTTCGATGAAGAAAAATTTGTAAGCGGTTTAATGATTATATTTTTATTGTCACAGTTTATGAGTTGTTTTATATTTTATCATTAAATAATAATAATGTGTTTATTCCAGCGTGATCAGATTTTTTTATCAACCTGGATTCGCCATAAAAATAATACATATTATGTGATACATTAAAGTTACGAAAAGGTCTGTACAAATAATACAACTGAGAAGTACGTTTGTTTGCAATATTATTTGAAAATAAATGTAATATTTACAATTTATTTAAGAATTATTTTATATTCAACTAGCGCGTAATAATCGGCCTTGTCGGTTATTACCTTTTGTCCTGTGGAGTAATTGCTGCTTTGCAGTCAAGAGTTTATCGATTCGCGTTCAAGAGTTTTACCCGCTTACTGAATAATATAGTATTACCGCTATAGCGTTTTTATCTATTAACCGTACTGTTTTCAAATATTGTACTTGTGTGACTTAGAATCTGCGTTGATAAAATTATTAATATTAATATAAGCTCTATAACGTAGGTATTGAGTTTTTGGAACAAGTTGATGAGTTTGTGGATTTGGGAAGTACGTTTGATAAAAATGGAAAGGCTGAGAAAGATATTGAAAGGAGGGTGACTGCAGGGAATAAAGTGAACGAAAGAATGAAGAAGTAAGGAAAAAAATTTATCTAAAGCTGATATTAATATAGTGAGTAAGATGAATAAAGAATCACTTAGGTGATTTAGTCGTATGGAACGGATGAATGAGAAGAGAATGGTACAAAAGATACATGACACAAGTGTTGATGGTACCAGAAGTAGAGGACGCCCGTGGAAGACTTGACCAGGTAAACCAGATACTGGAGGATGGTCCTGTTAGAAGCCTCAATAATCGGCGAGTTTATATGAGAAGATGTAAGAATGTGGATGAAGCGAGAATTGTGTGTCAGGACAGAAGAGTGTGGCGCCCTATCATCTTTGCCTACCCCCGCGGAGAAACGGCGTGAAGGTAAGTTAGTTAGTTAACTAAATAATAAAAAGTTCATAGAAACTTTCACTTTTTGTATATATTTTTTTCAAACAACAAATTATTGATTGTGATGTGATTATGATCTGTATAAATCTACTTAAACGTTATACCTGAAATTATTTTATTTTATTTATTATCGTTGTTTGATGATTTTATATTTGAATATTGTAAACAAGAATTATTGCCTAACAGACAGAAACAACTTCCTGGAAAAACATTAAATATATAATTTAAGTGCTTAGTATTACGATATTTAACCCACCATACAGGATTGCTTGAAAAACAAACAAACCCATTGAAATGCTTCGTGTAGCAATTTCAAGCACTGGGAATTTATTAAAAGCTCTAGAATCTAGAAATTGGCTTCAAAAACGGTAGATATATTTTTATTTTAAATAGCACAATGTTTACAATTTAGGGTGCCTTAACATCATTATATTTAGTAGAACCAAATAATGATTATTTATTAGTGGTTGTGATAAAGAGCTATATAAGTGCAATAATTGCATTCACTCTCGGTCATCCTTTACTGGCTAATAACTGCAACCTGTATGTTATTTACGTTGAGCAATTTATATTAAATCGACAAGCAATAAATCAACATATTAGGATTCGTAAAAAATAGCGATTATTTAGGCATTTTGAAATGTTATACGAATCACCAACAGAACGCATGTTTACTGTACCAGAATATCACTGTAAGTGAATTGTGTAATGATATCTATGGCAGGGAAACTTTTTAAACACACGCTAAGGATGATTAAAATGAGAATGAGTACATATGAAGGGTACGGATCCTTCACATGTACTGCTGCTCGGATACGGAATAACTTGCCAACGTGGTGTATTCCATCCATCTTACAGTTCGGATCTTTTTGACCTAGGCACCACTCTCACCTCCCACTTAATATCAACTAGTGATGAGCACAAAATCACGAACCGTGAGTCAATCACTGATATCTCTGAGTCACACTCACTATCAGAGATTGAATATCTGGGAATATCGTGATTCGTGATTTATTTTTTTATTTCTTGATACTTCGGCGCATGTGCAAATAAAATGAAAATATTAATGAAAGAATGATATTATAATTCGTGAAAAGCGCCATCTAGTAGACTCTGCCAAAACGTTTTACGCATTTGACACGAAATGCTGAGAATTTGACCCGAAAAATAAACTCAAATTGTTTAAAGATTTTCGTATTAATTATACATGTTAGAATATGTTTTTTTTTACGTAAATGAAGTTTGAATAATATAAGTAAATACCCTCAAACTTATGTTTTTTTTTTTATTTATTTCGTGTTTTGTGATATCGTGCGGCGCACGCGTATTAGTAATGAAACTGTGATCACAGACACAGTTTCCAATCACTGATATTATCGAATATCAATCACAATCACACCAGCCAAGTCGAGTCAAGAGTAGCATCTTTTCTCATCATTAATATCAACCCCAAGCGTTTGGAAGTACTTACGTGTGTTTCCGCTTATAAATGACTAATGGTCTCTACGTCGTCTTATAAAGAATGTCCAGTGAAAAATTTTCAAGATTAATATTAACTAAAAAAAAAAACTACAATGTTATTCTCATATTTCATTAATATAAAATGGAGTTTAACGATGCTAATTTAACGTTTTATAAACAATATCGTCTAAATACCATCCATTTCTCTCAAGACACTTGCAATCGGACTCTTAAATTTGCGAACACGCGAGCGCAAAACGTTGGTTCAATGGCAGCAACATCACGGCGGATATTTTCTTGTAGGGCCTGAATTGTTCAAGGATTGTTGCTGTAAACTCTCGACTTAAGGCATCCCCACAAAATAGGTGCACGGTGTAAGGTCCGGTGACCGAGGTGCCCAGGGTATGTTTCCGTAATTGCTGATTAACTTATTGAAAAAAATTCCCCTCAGCTTCCCCATTGGAACTCTAGGTGGCCCCGTCTTGCTGAAATTGTGTTCTGTTGTTGAACCCGGGAAACAGCTGCAGTTGCGGTACCAAAAACTCGTCGAACATTCTGCAATACACGTCAGCAGTGACTGTCTCTCGCTGGTTAAAAAAATAAGGACCAATTATCCCTCGGGCAGAAATTGCACACCACACTGTCATTTTTGGACAATGCAAACGTTTTTGATGGCGTTCCCTTGGGTTGTCGGGGCACTAGTATCTCATGTTCTGTTTATTAATATAGCCATCGATATGAAAATGTGCTTCGTCAGTAAACAATATGTTTTCAAGCGTTCGTACTGTTCCAAAACGTTGATGCATCGTTCTCGCTAAGGTTTCATATAAATAATAGTCATTTTCGTTGAGAAACTGCACAATTTGCAGTTAGTATGGGTGAAACTGTTGTTTCTTTTTCAAAATAACCTGCACTGTTTTATTTTTTTATTCCAGAACAGGCTGCAATCTTCCTTATCGATTTACGTGGATTGCGTATAATTTCACGTCGAACTTAAGAGTACAAAAAGCGCGACGCGTACAAATCAACGAATCGCCGCACTTTAAATATTGCTCAACCGCGAACGCGCATTGCGCTCTCGACCAGTGATTCATTGTGACTGGCAAATCCGCATATCACGTTCGTCGAACAATACCTTTCCAACTTACCTCAACCTAATGGTTTACGACAATTACAATTTAATCTTGAAATTTTTCCGCTGGTCACCCTTTATATGCACATATTACTCGATTTATGAATATAATATGTAATTTATTTAATGTATTTTATGTAACGATTAAACATATTTATAATAAATAAAAAAATCGTGTTCAATTTGACGAAAAAATATAATTTTTCTGGTTAATGAAAATAGTGCAAATCATTAATTTAAATATCATGTATATAGTTAGTTACTGTCTGGTACTAGAAGTTTGGCTTTTAATTAAATAGAGCAGATCTAAATGTATTCATTCACTCTCCATAATATTATTGATACGGAGTGAAAGCAGTGAGGGGATTAATTACTCGATCTTTCATCTCAGCGAGGTCAATTCCTTCTTCACTAATTGCGTAAATAATGAATGTATATAGGTGTATGTATATATTACGATAGAAGCTTTAAATTTATGTAAACATACACTTAGTATGCCCTTTGCCTAAATTTTTACAATATTTTATTTAAGTCATGCAAATATGTAACAATGTACGCGGGCACAAAAATAAAAATTATTATAATAAACATTTAGAGAATTACCTTTGTATTGACTATGTTGTATACTTAAATGTCGACCGGTTCCGATACCACTGTATCCTTGTCAGGAGAAATGTATATGACACAGTGATATAGAAACCGGTAATAACCGATATTTAACTAATGAACGCTGTTAATACAAAGTCACATATTAAATTAATAAGTATATCTAACCACGAAGTTAAACTATATTATAAACATTAAAAATTAAAAATATTATTATCATAGTTCAAACCATTCAAACTGTTATATTCTCTGATTCGCAAACAGCTCTTGAATCCCTCTCTGCTAATATGAAAGTTTGGCTAGACGAGATAATCTGTTACATCAGAAGAGTTCTATTTAATTAAGACAGAAACAATAAACAGGTGTCATTGGTTTGGATTCCTATACATACGGGAATTCATGGAAATGAATGTGCTGATAAACTGGCCAAGGAGGCCACTCTTTCCGGAGTTTATCCTCATCAATTCCATATCCCTATATATGACAACATTAATTTGGTAAAAAAGCATACGAATTCTATTTGGACTGCACAATGGATGGATCCAAATAATCATAAGGGAAATCAGCTTAAAATAATTAAAAGATCTATTCCCCACACTCCCTGGTTCTCCAAAAGGAAAGTCTCCAAAAGAACAATATCAAATATCTCTAGAATGAGAATTGGACATTGCCAGGTAGCCTCATATTTATTCAGATTGAACTTAATATTCTCCAATATGTGAGTGTGGTGCCGAGGAGGAAGCCCTTAACCATATCTTTATTGCCTGTTAATTGCGGATCATAGGTTTTTTATACAATAATCTCGTCAATGGTAATTTTCAACTCCCAGTCAACTTGTATCATTTTCTTTCGCTTATCTCGCTACATTTAATCTATATAATAGCAAATTTTTTTAATAACAACGGTATTGACTTGTAATATAATATTTCCTATTCTATAATATTATTGTAATTTTTCTATAAAATAAAGTTTTAACTTGATTAATGGTACAAATCACTCTTGAAGGTAAAAGAAGAAGAAGAAACCACTCGAACATTAAATGTAACTTTAAGAACTGTTTTATTGTGTTCAAACGTAAATGTTCGTTTATTGATTTTAAATTTAACCGACTCAATGATGTTTTTTATCGAACTGATGGCCTGAGTCAACAAGATGAATGTACTATTTATATTTGTAATAAAATTATCTTAAAGTACATGTAATGAAGGAAAATATGACATTTTTACGGTATACTTACATGAAATCACTTAAACCGAGATCATTGCCATGTAAAGAATATCATGTTTTAGTACGGTTCAAAATTTATTTTCAGTGCGTCAGAAATTACATTTGAAACCATTAGAGCTCACCCTCGAATTAGTTGCTCCCTTGAACTTGCGGTTGGCAACCCAAAATGTCACGTAGCAGGATCGATAGATGATTATTTTCAATCATTCCACGAGGAAAACAGATAAAGAAGCGTTACTGGAATTGGGAAGTTGGAATTACAGTGTCATTGGAGTTAAGAGTCTGTCGTGAGGGGAGTTCAAATTGACGCGTAAAGTATAAAACGTCTTACGTGTGGTTGTCCCGCGGTGTCCAGTATGTCGAAGTAGACCATCTCATTATCCATGACCGTGTGGAACGCGTACACTTTTTCCAAACTCGGGTCGTATTCTCCGATGAAACGGCGGGTGATAAATCGAACCACCATAGCTGAAACATGGAAAATATTGAAAATGATACTTGTACATATAATAGGGAAATACAGACATCGTCGAAATTTTACGAATCAGTTCAAAATAATATTTTTAATGAAAACACATTTTTGTTGTGAAGTTGCAATTCAGAACAGTTCTGTGATATTTTTGATTAGAAATTAAATTAATACTTTTTTTTAAATACAAATTAAATGTATTAATTAGAAAGATATACATATAAAGTCATTTTTTTCGAAAAATATTGTTGTTGTTACCGGGATTCGAACCTGGATCTTTTCCTATCCGAGGAAAATACATTAAACAATTATGCTACACCAACACAGTGCATTGACGACAAATTTTCAAACTTATTTGTTATACTTTTCAAATTGATACATCTTTCATTCCATTATAATTTTTCATTTAATGCATTTTCCCCGGATACGAAGAGATCCAGGTTCAAATCCCGATAGCAATAACAATATTTTTCAATAAAATTGATTTTATATGAATATCTTTGTAATTAATACATTTAATTTGTATTTTAAAAAATATCACAGACCTACGTTCTGAATAATTATAATTTCGCAATAAGAATGTATTTAAAAAGGTATACAGAAAAATTCTATCCGAAAAAACATGTAAACATTTCGCCATAACAACCAATTATGTTTTAGTCAAATTTTGAATATATATACTGTAGTTTTTTTTTATAATTGATACATCTATTATTCAATTTTATAAAATATTTTTATACATTCAAAATAATGTTTAAATATGCCTACATCCCATCAAGCACCATTCTTCCTCACAAAAATGCACATCTACTGTTATGTCGAAGAATGTTACGTGAATGTAATATGAAATGAAATATGTAAAGTTATAAGTGGTCCAATAATTTTTTTTCCGATATTTTCTATCCTAAGTCTACTTAAAATAATTTTATCGCAAAATAATTGTTAACACAATTTTTTTTATGAAATAATTTTCAAATGTTTATTTTATTACAGTAATAAAATAATACAATTAACACTGAAAATAAAATTATTGAGATTATGAACGTGGTTCCCCTCAAAATACGTAGAAACTTGTACACTGTATGAAAAACTTAATAATGTTTCCTATATGAAAACACGGATAACAATTATATTACACCACTTAATAAAAGTAAAAGTAATCCTGGATTCATTCTGTTATATTTCAACTTTTACATTCTCTAAATTATAAAAAGGTGTAAACGTCAACTGAGAATGGTGACATATGTATGTCGGTGTAGTGTTTTCATTTCACTAAAAGGTTTGATCTAATCGTACGAAAGAGATAATTTTCCAAATGTGTTTTTTTCATCAAATCATTTAGATATAACTAAAAATTTCAACTTTTTACGTGGGCAGAAAAAAAAATAAAAAAAGAAGACGAAAAATAATACTACAATTTATACTGAAAATAAAATTCTCTACAGAAGTATACAATTATTTATTTGGTCAATTAAATAAATTTTTTTCATTAAAATTGTACAGAAAAATAATTAATACAATATTTATATCCCCCAAATTCTTCTCTGGGGAAAAGACGACATTGGAATACATTTATGTGAAAATTTTTATAGAGGGAAAATTTCCACCAACTATATTTCCTGATTTTTTATGATCTAGCTCAGGTAAATATCATTTAACAAAAATGTTTTTTGCATATAATTTTATCTAGTAGATATATCGAAATACTCGATTTTCACCCATAATACAAAATTATGTAGTTTATTTAAATGATAAATGTAGTCAGTGCTTTGAAGTCTAATAATATGAAGCTATGGAGGCAGATATGGATTACCAGTTTTCCCCACCCCTCCCTGGCCTAGGACCATGACCTTGATGGTCTTGGGGCGCGCTCCCAAGCCGAGTTTCGCCAATGATGACTTCGGCGACGTTGTATTCATATCACGTCGTTTCACAGGCAACTTAGCCTATGCGATCTGAAATAAGAAAACATTGTTAAAAACCAATATCTCTTTCTTAAATATCTTTCATTTTGCATTTTTCTATTTATTTTTATTATAATAATTTATTATTAATATTTCATTACTTTGAATTGCATTTTGATTCAATCATCATCAAACTCCATTGTAAGTAAAAAAATTAAAATCACGTATTTGCTTTTGATGCGTCTGTTTGGTATTCTGTGCCAAGTTATCGATTTTATAATTAAACAAATATTAGATATCTCATAGAGACAAAGCTATTTTTTATTATATTTAATGAAAAATATATGGAAGTATGGGGTAATTGCAGGGCTTACGACCACCTGTCTTCGGCTGGTTTAAGTGATCACTATATATATATATATATAACGTTCACCAATTCTCACCCCCCCTCATCTCCACATTTATAAATTTATGTAAAGTTGTATATATGTTAGTATGTGGACTCGCTTCGAGTACCACTACACCATCGCCATATATGGATCAAATTTAGTAATTCATTTTTCCTTTTTTTTTAAACAGCATATATGTCACCACTGTGAGAATCTGATTTTTTTAAAATTATTTTAAAGCAAAATGTTTTTTAACATAATTATACTAGAATACGTCTGAAAATCTATATTTTTTATATATTCTCTTATTTTGACAAGTATATTTTATTAGCAAACAAAGGCACTGTTATTTAAACAAATATCATATATATCATAGAGACAAAGCTAATGTAATTAATTTTTGTGTCTATGAGATATCTGATATTTGTTTGATAACAGTGGGTAAAGTAGGTAAAAATCCATTAATTGTGTGTTCTTGGACATATTCAAATATAGCTGATTTTATAATTGCCCTATATATTATTGTAACATTCAATAAATATCGTATCTTCATCAAAATGTTAATGTTGTGATTAATTAATTAATCAATACAAATATCATACATAATTTTGTTTCACAACTATTAAAATGATTTTTTAGGAAGTAATCTAATCTGTTTCTGGGAAGAATCCCTTTCGACGCTGGCCATAGAATCGGGTTTCTTTCGTCTGTGCGTGAATATTTTTTTTATTTAGATAATATTTTATGAATACTTGACTAAATTATGAGTAGAAAGAGTTCAAGGAGTATGTAAAATTTCTGTACTGTCACGAAAAATATTATTGTATGAAATTTGTACATAATTACTAAATTGACCCATTATTCTATATTTTTGCTTCAGTCATAAATTATCGAACAAAAAATAGTCTTACTGCTCGAAGTTCGATGACATTTTACTTTTGATTTTTGATATATAATTTGGAATAAATAAAATATTTAAATTAATCGACATAATCGCCTAACTACGACTTTAAAAAAATTCTTATATCTCTAACATGGTTGAATTTGAGCAAACGCTGCTGGAATACTTTCTACTTATATTTTTAATATGTATCTACAAAATATTGTGCACTAAGATGTGTTACATTCTACACTATATATATAGTGTATAGTGTACACCTTATTATTATATATAATTTAAATAATAATACCGAAATAAAGAATGAGGAACGTTTTAACTTTTTTCTCTAGGCCAAAATTACGAATTGACCATCAGAGATATAAATTTTAAAAATTTTGAACAGCTGCCATTTTAAGCAAAGTGACTACATAATTAACTTAGCCGAGATATATTTTTCGGAAAAATTTGAATAAAATTAGAACTGCGGAAGTTATCGTGGCGTGGGAGTATAGTGGTTTTGATGTATCTCGGTCGTGATCGAAGAATGTGCATTGAATTCTATTTGCAATTTCCGAAAGCTGCGTCATGGGACCCTTTGCAATTAGATAATACTTACATCGATATCAACCTAATTACTAGACATTACATACACCCGCCACTCACAATAGATTAATTGCCTATTCTATACAGCACGTTAAAAACGAAATACAATGCGTTAGGTAAACCAATACTTGTGAAGTGGCAACTATAGATACTAATTTTGTTGATATCATTAATTTTAAACAAGTTGAGTTAATTATCGGCGAGCAGTGCATGTATAAGTAAACCTATATAAAAAAATGAAAGTTTCCAATTCTTATCCAACTACTAGCAATGCGAAATACTAATAGGTACATGGTAAAGATTTACATTAAGGAGAAATATGTCCTCAGATATTTACGGCTAACAAAAAAAAATCTGAAGGAAATGGTTTGTTTAAACAGGGGATTATGTTGTCTTATAAAATGTGATATTTTATTATTAAGATAAGACCATGTCATCTCTTGACAGAATTTGGATTGAAAAACGTTATTAGGGGACTTTATTTGAATTTGGCCAAATACATACTTACGTTATTGTCATTTGATTTGTTTCTTTATTAAATGGTTATTTTTCGTATGTTTTTTTAATTATTTGTATTTTGAAATTCTTACAGATGTACCTATTTGTTTTTGTAATTTTAATTTGCTTAATTTCCTCTAAAAAAAACCACTACCACATTAGGAATTAATAATTTGTTTAAATAACTTAATAATAACGTATGTTTTTTTTTGCACAGATATTATCTTTAATACAATTGTTCATAATAACGCATGTTCATACATTTAGCAAAATGGACTTATGAATGACACATTTTTCTATCAGAATAGAGCCACAAATTGTATGTGAAATAACTTTTGTCCCAAAACTAGTATGGATTTTCTATACCCTTCAAAATTACGTCAATTTGAAAAACGACACTTATCCTGGACAAGTGTTGTTTCTCAAATTAACTATTGATGGTGACAATTTTGTTTAAAGAACTGTCAAAATACAAATCATGATTGCATTGATACTAGTTCAATTAAACCCAAAAAAGCATTAAGAATACATAATTCAAGTGTGAGAGAATTAAACGATGCAAAACAAAGGGTCTGGTGTATATAAATAGTCCTGGAGAAAATAAAAAAGATACAGTTGCAGGCTTAGCTTTTGACTTTATGCATAATTTAAGCTTGCCACGGATCCCAGTGTAATAATTTTTTTACCTTCGCCAATTAACAGTGAATGTTTTCAATATTCATGATATCAAGTCTGCATCTAACAAATTGTATGTGTTCCATGAAGGTGAAGTTAGAAAGGGCCCAAATGAAGGACAAATACTAATTCATTTTGGATTATATCAATATGAGCATCCAATACAATGTAAAACATCTGCGTTTGTTTTCTGATCCTGGTCAAAACAAAAATCATACCATGGTTCGATTTTCATTGGCTTTGACTTCAACGGGAAAATTCAATACATTGACGCATTATTTTCCCATTCGGGGATACTTATTTTTACAATACGATAGAAAATTTACAGTAGTAAAGAGAAAACTGAAAACAATAGATAGGGTCTACACGGTTGATGGATATACATACATGATTGTAAGCACTAGTATAGTAGTATTTCAAAAAAGTCTACAGTGAAAAGAATTGACAGAAAAGACATTTTGATTTTTTTTAAATGGTAGTCATCAATGTATAAAAAAGTAAGTCTTTCATTTGAGTATATTGGGAAAGAAGTACCCAGAAATATGAAGTTTGGAGTGGCATAGTTTACCCATTTTTAGTACAATACCTGCTCTCTAGAATGTTTAACAGCCCATTAATTTGTTGATGGACTGGTATTATCTACCTTTTAGTTGGCCATAAAAAACGATATTTTATTACCTAGTGAATAAGCGAATGAAAATGATTGTAAAGTTCCAATAAATAAATAAAAAATTAATGACATGAGGCAGGTAAATCCCCATATCCCGGATGAATATAAGGAATTTTATGATAAATTGTTTCAGTGGCCAACATCATCTGAAAATATTGATGATATTATTGTATACAATTGTTGAAGATAATATATTTTTATTACTTTATTTGGACATATTTCTTTCTTTATTTGTAATAATGACAATATATTGATAAGTAAATCTTCATACACTATAAACACGACTTTTTTATATTTTATCAAAGTTCAATATTAGTTAACAAATAATAGATAGAGACGAAGCTATTTTTTATTAATTTAATGGAAATATATGAAAGTATGCGTAATTACAGAATATATATTTTCATTAAATATAATAAGAAATAGCTTCGTCTCTATCTATTATTTGTTTAATAACAGTGCCGTTGTAGTTAAAAATCCAGTAATTGTTAGTATTTTCATCATAAAATTTGTTCACTTTTATTACATATATTTGAGAAACAACACTTGTCCAAATTTATTTAAAAAACAACTATAAAAAAAATTGTAAATAAAATTCTTGGTCTAGATTCCTGGGAATTTCCGGTACTTGAACATTTTACTCGAGTCCCGGGAATTGAAAAAAGTCGAAAACTCAGAATCCCTAGCCACTGTGGAGCAATGTCCAAAGTTTACATACAACCTATTTTTCTATGTTGAACATATTATTTATTATCAAACAAAGGAAAGTTGTACACCACATTACAGTCTTACTTAAACTAACTCTCACCGATTTGGGCAAACAAAGGACTCAATCAGACATTACCGTACCATAATATACCAGATGGTTACATAACGTTGGTACATCATGTTTGATGGTTAATGGTCGGCTGCGGCGTTGCTGACTGGCTGGATGCCAGTCGCCATAAATTATAGCTGCGAAATTAAGTAGAACTTGTGTTAGCGCTTGCCGTCGGAAATGGCGCGAATCAAAACTCGAATGAATGTCAAAAGTTTTAATCAGTATTTATCAATATATATATATATGTTGATATATATATATATATATATCAACATAATGACATGCGCGCACGCCTTCAGTTAATTACAGATTTTTCCGTTTAAATGATGATAAGGATGATACGATATCAGTATTGCGGATCACAAATTAACGATCTCATTAGTATATATAATGATCAGGGGCGTGCATTGTATACAAGTAAAAAAGCTGTGCATTACAAAAAATTCTGGGAAACAAATATAAATTAAATAATTCATATGTTATAATTACACTAGCGCCCAACGTGTATCAGTAGAATCATTAGTTGCGTAGTTCCGGATGGTACCGCGCAACGCTACTGGAACCTTGCTGTTTTAATCTATCGTTCTGTTCTAGTCATACCATTGCTACCTACTGAATTGAAAATTCCACTCGGCAGAGTCTGAAATGGATCAGCTGATCCATGTTGTACAGAGTCCTTACTTATGTTGTTTCCTAACAGAATGACATTTGAAAGGTTTGGAACTTGGCTTAAAGCTGATCTTAGCATCTACATAATTCCTAATTTACTAATTTGCAAATTTGACTACTTTAATTTTGAATAACATTAAAAAGGCTTACAACTGCGTGCAAATCATTGAAGCGTCTACTTCTTATTTTACTAATTCGCGAATTTTATTATCTACCTGTATTTAACGTGTTGAATTCATGACCGTTCATGACGTTGAATTCATGCACCAAATACGTTAGAAGTGCATTTCGTGCATGAATTTGTTTTTGATTTGGAAAAAAAACAAAAAGCAATTGGCAGAACTATTTCCTACGTTAACTTTTAATAAAAATAATTATTTCGTTTAGTCATTACGTGAAAGATTTTCAAACAATAAAATAATCATGTACAGTCATAAAAAGTGTTCTTAAAAACGTCCATACATTATTATATTGATTTTTATATTATTTTACGTTAAAACATAAACTTTAAAAACACTATTAATAGTACTCTAAAATTACAAATAAATACATACATTCGTATAAACGACTTATTCATTTTGTCTAAAGACGTTGGTTAAATGAAAATTCATAATCCTACATTTATCGTATATTGTAAAACATATATTATAAATGATCGTATTATATCATTGGTAACAGCATAACCTAGATTTATACCTACTGCGCGCCACTGATAATGATATATTAGTGATATATATATATTTCGATTCTCATTTTATCAAGGCACCATCACCAATTTTTGAACAACGAAACGATAAATTATTTGAAATATCTGAATTCAGATTTTATGAATTGTAATAATATTGGAATGATACATTTTCTCCTTTATTTCAACCACAAATCAAATTGATGCGATTATGTATCAAAAATTAAATCTTTTGTAACGCTTGATTCTTCAAGAAATTGAATTAAAGCACATATATGTACATGTAGTGATTTATAAAAATTGTATATCATCTTTTTTTAAATTTTTAAATATATGTTTTTTTGTTTTTCACATCAGTACAATAAATACAAATGCATTTCATAAAAATTTCAAATTTTCACACAATATTAAAATACTAGTTAGAAAACAGAATGTTGTATAAACTTACTAATTAACTATCCTTTCATCACACCGTTTACCCTCGGGGGTAGGCAGAGAATATAGAGCGCCGCTCTTCTGTCTTGACACACAATTTTCGCCTCATTCCCATTCATACATCTTCTCATACAAGCTCGCCGATTATTAAGGCTTCTAACAGGACCATCATCCAGTATCTGATTTACCTGGTCGTGCCAAGTGGGTATTTCGCGGACGTCCTCTACTTCTGGTGCCATCAACACTTACGTCATATATCTTTCTTACCATTCTCTCCTCATTCATCCGTTCAATATGACCAATGCACCTAAGTGATTCTTTCTTAATCTTACTCACTATATTAATATCAGCTTTACATTATTTCCTTATTTCTTCATTCTTTACTCTGTCATATATAAATGTTGTATAAATTGATTACAATATGAGTACTTGAATAAATAATTAGAGATTTTGTTTATAAATTATTATGTATACTTTTCCTTACATTTTACAGGGATGTGTTTAAGGGCAGTTTATTAATTTAAACTTAGATAATTAATATTAAAACAACGTAAAGCAACACCGATACATTTCGTCTCCGATTAATGCCGCATTGTACTGCAACAATTTCAATTTTATCGCGTTTGTTTCATTAGCGCGTTTCTTTATTTTTTTCCCTTTGTTCTATCTCTTTCGTTCCTCATGGTTTCCTCACGTAAAACGTAAAATTTAATCCAGCCCTTTAGGTTTAATGAAGAATTATATTTCATTTAATTTCCCTCACTCAAAAAGTAACAATGTGACTTTGAACGAAAACTTTAAATTCATATTTACCTCACTTATTTTTAATAAATTATAACGCAATTTTTAAAAACGGTCAACCCTTAATAGGAACCTTTAATGATTTCTAAAGAAATAACTTATTTGTAGTCGAATAATATGAAATTCTTTTCAATGGGTTCCTTTTAATATATTTATTCCAGTTATTTCATTTTCATTCAAAAATATAATACGTTTGATGGATAATATTAGATCAATGAAATAATAAAATATCATATAATATAATATCGGTACCGTACCTGCTACACTAGTATTTTACTGTATTATAGCAGACAGTGCTTTTCCGGTATAAAGTGTAATGTTCAATGTACAAAAAAATACTATAAACCGTTAAACAATGTACAATTAGATAATTTAATATATAGGTACTGTTGTAGCAGTTTTAATCTCAAGTTTGGACTTTTAAAAGTTCTTGGGCGTAATTTCTCCCCATTTCGTGGAGCCAGAACTGCACTTTTCTAAAAACATGCAAGGCTATGGTTGCAATTTTTACGTTTGCATTTAGAGCGTTGTACATTTTTGGTGCTAGAAACAAATGGAATCTTTGTGCAAAAGTTTTGTTTAATTTTCGCACAAGATGCTTGTTAAGTGAGGGTGTGTAATTTGCTGGTGATAATGTTTATGCCGGTAAAAGTGTTTTAGTATACCAAGAGTATACATTTTACGGATGTCTAGGACGTGACATTCTTTGAAGAATTCAATTGAATAAGTTTAAAAATAGTTTTTTGGACTTTACTTACAGAGTTTAAACTACTAGCTTTACTACCTCAACTGACAATCGCGCAGTTAAGTAGCAAGTGGTACAATACAAAGTATACAATTCTTCTCAGGGATGTATCGAGTACTTCTTTGACTTGTCTAAAAAAATAGACGAGCTTTCTTATTCGGCTCGTGAGATACTGAATATGTTTTCTCCAGTTTAGATATTGGTTAATTTTTACTCCTAAATATCGTATTCTTTCTGTTGTCTGTAGTTGAGTACAGCCACAAGGTTTATTTTTTGATTGACATGTGTGAACCACCAACTTTTCGTGAGAAGTTATTTTTACTTTTTTATTAATAGAAAAATACATATTTTGTCTTTAGAGCGTTTAGCGTTAGTAGATTTTTATCAAGCCATGTTGTAGCTTGATTTAATTCATTTTGAGCTCTTTTCTCAGGATTCATCTTGAAAGAGTAGTATCGTGTCAATTGCAATATAAATTATTTTACCATTTTCTTTGTTGGAGTTACACATTTCATTAACATATATTATAAAGAATATAGGACCCAAAATAATTCCTTGAGGTTCTCCGTAAGATATTTTGTGTGCGTTACTACAATATTCGCCTGATTTGACTACCTGGATCCTGTTACGCAAGTTATCTTCAAACCATGCCAATATCGTTCGCCTAATTTTCAAAACTGATAATTTGTGTTGCAGAAGTGCATGCGACACAGTATCGAAAGCTTTAGCTAGGTCCAGACCTATACATCGTTTTTTCTTGTCTAGTTGTATCACTAGGATTTCTGTTAGTTGGCATATTGCATATTCTGTTGAACTATTGGTTTGAAATCCGTATTGGTTTTTTTAAATAATTTTATGGTATTTTAGAAGTCGTACTATTACTATTGTTTCAAAAATTTTAGAAAAAATACTTAAAAGCCATATCGGTCTATACTGTCCTGGATTATGTGGGTCACCACTCAAATTATAGCCAATTTGAGTGCATTTGGAAATTTTCTTGTTGTACGACTTTGGTTGTAAATATAGCACAGAGGTTTGCTTAATTCTTCTTTGTTACATTTTACTATTTTTTCTGTCACCTCATCGTTTCCAGAAGCGCTGTGGGATTATAAGTTATTTATAATAGCATTGATTTCTTGATCAGATGTTGGAGCTAGGAAGAATGATGACGAACTTGAAATATTGCTATTGAACTCAATTTTAAGTAAATTGTAGATAACCGGAGCAGGAAAGACTGGTGTAAAGAAAACGTAAATCCTGCGCCGATAGGATCTACCGAACGAGTTGTGCGATCTCCGGGCCGCGCGTCCTGCGAATTGGATTACGACGATTCCGGTCGTAGATCGAAATAGCCGAAAGGGATGGGGGAAGGAAGTAAGGAAATAAGGGAACCTGGATATAAGGGTAGGGGTTCCAGTCGAAGGACCAGTGATCTCGGAGAATCGAGAATCTGAAGGACTGCTCGCTTTACCTCGTGTATGACACCTCCGTCACCCTGCAGTCGGACCTGAGATCACACAAACGGCACGCAGTGGGCAGATCTCCGCTTCCGATTGAAGACGGCGATATCACAGCTTCACCCGCGGCACACAAAACATTAAATGACAATCACTGTGCATACAAATCACAGGATCATAAACAATACAGTACTGATGCATTGGAGCTGAATAAATCCACACCGTTAATGCTCTTGCGAAGTCGACATCGAACAAATATCGAGATGAGGAAAGGTTATGGGAAAGGAATTAGGACGCGGAAAGGTGTCAATAATATGGGTCGCGGCCAATTCGCAAGACCCGCCAAAAATGTGGTTTACGAATCTGGAACAGCTGGTATTAGTGTATTCCTTAAGGCACGTGTCCACTAAAGGAGATACAATGAGATAATCTCAGAGATTTAGGTGAGATACATCTCAATATATTACGCGTGTTGAGATTTTGATCTTGAGATAATCAACTTGAGATTGGTTGAAAAAGATAAAAATTCAAATCAGTGTATACGACGTTCAAACTAACAGCGAGATTTGAAATCTGCACTTAAACCTAACACTTTAGACTGTATTGTCCTGAAGAAGGTTCGGTCCAACAGAAACTAGTTTATTTTACTGTATGTACATAATAAAGTTGTTTAAAACTAAACATTATATTATTTAATAAATTTATTGTTATTTGTATTCAGTTCGGACAAAGCTCTGAGCGTTCCGGACACATCTGGGTGTTTATTTCACTATGTGATGTACACTGAGTGAAGAAAAGTGTGTATATGTGTGTGACATATGGGACAGTAACACGTGCCATTGTCAAGGCTATGCTTCAAAAGCTACGGTGTAACTATACATGTATATGCAAACAATTTATTTTTTACTTGACAACTTTTTCTTCGTGTTATAGTTATAGTTTAGGTAAATTACATATAATATTTTATTTTATTATTATAGTTTATATTATTATTTACTTGTGTCATTATATTATTCCGAGGGAGATAATTGTATTTTAAATTCATCAACAGACATTAATTACCTAGTCCATTCACAACCCGTTGTTCTAAATTGCAAGATGTATTAATTAAAAATAAAACTAAAATAAAATAACAATAAATATATCATAAATATAAATGATCAATTTAGAAATATAAATAAACATTTGAATACCATTCAAACAATAGCCCACCTCGACACAGGATCATCCTAGAGAGGGAGTATTATTTTTAATAACTGCAAAAAAATATTATAAAAAAGTAGAGTATTATATATATACTTAGTTTTTTCTGTATATCTTTCTAGTTGATTCATTTAATTAGTAGTAAAAATACCTCAGAACTGTGTTCTGAAAAACTGCAACTTCACAACAAAAATGTATACTCCTTAAAAAAAACTAATACTTATTATTTGTTACAATTTTAATACCTAGACGAGTCTTCAAATTATACTCAATGGGATTACGTAATAAATTTATCTTAATTTCGTAGGTAAAGTACATCATTTCTATATTTTATGTTGTATGATATTATATAATATTTACAACACTTCAATGTAAATTATTTCCTACATCCCGAAACATTAAGCTGACCGCTGGGAAATATAGAGTGGCGAATAAATGCTACGCAAAAATATTTAATGTTGATTTGTTTATCGGAAATGAGCACACAAGAAATATGAACGGACAACAGATTAATTTTATAAAATACGTCAATTCTTAGTAAAAAAATACTACAGATTATTTTATCAGTTCAATCATTAGTTTCTTGTGTAAAAATATAATAAGTTAAATATTTCTTTAGTGCCTAGTACTTATGTTTTAAGGTATCTAAACGAGTTTGTATTTTTAGTTCTAAACACAAACCAGTAAATTAATTGACATAAAATAAAGTATACATATAGAAGAGGGGTTTGGAACATTAGTTAACGAGGGACGAGGGGCATTCTACACACATTATTTGTGGAACATAAATCCAATAGTTTATGACACATTTATGCAACAGTAAAAGTATTTACTCTTCGAAAATTAAAAGTTTGTGTAAATATGACTTATTTTTTACATTAATGCATATTATATTGTCATATTTAAAAAAAAATCACGGAGCTATTTGATCGCGTAAGTGGTATCAAAGTGATCACGTGGGTGACACCAACATTAAAATATTGGGACAAGAAATTTACGTTAGTTCATGTCTATATATTTGGTGATCTGTGATTCTAAATGTGAATTAAAATCAATAAAATAATTTGTTTTGTTTAAGTGCACACAGACATGCCACTAAAAATAAAAATAATATTATATATTCTTATTTTTTTCTTTCTCCAAACAATTTTTTTATTTAATTTTATACTTTATGTGTGAAACAAAGAAATAACATAAAGTTAAATGGATCCTATCCTGCAAAATATATTTTTCAAAACCTTTGAGTCCATGTTTCTGTATACCTACATAAGTGTAAAGTACAAAATTGCAAATTTTAATTATGCATGATTAGGAAACAAGATGAAACTATCTTTAGCTTATGTTCTAAAAATACGATGTTGTGATGCATGTACTCGGATCTTGGGAAATTTAGATCTCTCGATAAAGGTATGCCAGTTACGTTATTCTATTATACGTACAAAATACATACTGCAATGAATCATAGCTCGTTTTACGCTCAACTCTGTTATGTTATTTCTCTGTTATATCTCTGCGACATCTGTGTAGAAAATTTCAACATTTTAGATATAATATTTGTTTAAGCGTTATAGCCCGTGTACACGTATGAGATTTCTCTCGGCGTACCTTTATCAAATCATAGAAATCAAAGTTTCATTGAAAAGTCACCGTAGACATGGGGCATAATACAATCAATAGGCAATTTTTAAGGTGGTTTAATATTATACCGACTTTAATTCTAATATCCTCAACAGGAAATTTTTTGTGACAATGGAAATAAATTCAATTAAATACTAATTAAATGTATTAATTAGAAAGATATAGATATAAAATCAATTTTATCAAAAATATCGTTGTTGCGCTGCCGGGAATCGAACCTGGATCTCTTTCCAAACCGGCGAAGGTTGTATCAATGTGTCCAAATTTTAATAAAAATGAATTTTAATTCTGGCGTCTGCTATCGATTTACTCAAAGGTATTTGAGATTCCGTAAAAATAAATTAGATGGGTTTCAAATAATGGAACGATAGATGTATTAATTTGAAAAGTGTAACATATGAGTTCGAAAATTTGTCGTCAAAAGTACTGTCGCTGTAGCATAGTTAAATAATGGATCCAGGTTCGAATCCCGGTAGCGCAACAACAATATATATGATAAAATTGATTTTATATGTATATCTTTCTAAGTAATACATTTAATTAGTATTTAAAATATCACAGACCTATGTTCTGAACAGCTTCACAATAATAATATGTTCTCCTTAATAATAAATTCAATTGTCTGAAATGATCGATTTAATCTAGCAGTTTATTTTTACCATTATATATAGTAGAGTTTTATATAAATATAATTAAAAATATATTCATAAGGTATTTATATTATCTCGATGGAATTTATTGAATGAACTATCTATCTACAGTGTGCCTTCAAAAATATCAAGTTCTGAAAGGAATTTCAGGAATTTGAGACAGGCAATAAGCAGTCATTGTTTCTTGTATGGTGGCGTGTTCGATACTGATAAAGTGTTCCGGTCAGATCTACTGGAATATTTTTAGCTTTCACGATAGATAAAAAATATTGTGTGTTCACATACTTATTTATATTGCATATAAAATGTTTTTACCATGCCTACCCTTTTATGTAAAAAAAAACCACAAAGACAAATGTTTTAAATTTAACATTTTTAAGGGTATTCAATTACCTAAACAGGTCGATGCAAATATGAGAGCAGAACAATTTATTTTAATGAATTTAAAAACAAGGATAAATAAGAAACTGCTGTTTATAAATTTAGATCATGGATTAAATGGCACAAATTGTTTTTCTTTTTTTTTTCACACAATAATATTAAAATGATTTAATTTCTATAAAAGTTAACAAAGTTAATGATTTTAAATTAAATTATAATTTAACCAATTTTATTTTATTCCGTACCTAATTACCCTATACTTGCAAGGCACTATACAACTTATATCACGCAGGCCAAGTAATAATTTCGTTTTTAAATTTATATATTAGTTGAGTGGAAACTGGTTTAATCAAAATTAAATCTGAATAAGTTAAAAAAAATGACAGAAGAATGAAGGGTGCATTTGAGAAATGTAACTGGAAAATAATGTAAGATAATCTGGATAGAGAGGATTACAAATGAGGAAATACTATAAAATAAGATAAAAGGTAAAAGAACAGTTATTATTAATATTTAAAAATAAAATAATTAAATGGATCGGATACATAATCAGGAGTAAAAGTAATCTGAAGGTATCAAAACAGCAGTGGTATGCAGTAGGTATAGATTTATATTATGCTATTACCAATGATATTATACGATCATATATAATATATGTTTTACAATATACGTTACATGTAGGATTATGAATTTTCGTTTAACCAACGTTAAAATGAATCCGTTGTTTATACGATCCTACCATGTATTTATTTGTAATTTTAGAGTACTATTAATAGTGTTATTGAAGATTTAGTTTTAACGTAAAATAATAACTTCTTAACCATATAAAAATCAATATAAAAATGTATGGACGTTTTTAAGAACACTTTTTATGACTGTACATGATTATTTTATTGTTTGAAAATTCTTCACGTAATGACTAAACGAAATAATTATTTTTATTAAAAGTTAACGTAGGAAATAGTTCTGCACAATTGCTTTTTGTTTTTTCCAAATCAAAAACAAATTCATGCACCAAATGCACTTTGAACGCAAAGAACGGTCATGAATTCTACACTTTAAAAACAGTAAGATAGTAAAATTAGCGAATTAGTAAAAGAGGAAGTAGACACTTGACAATGATTTGTGTAAGCCTTTCTAATGTTATTCTGTTAAAAACAGCATATGTAACGACTGCATACAAAACGGTTCAACCGAAAGGAATTTTCAATTCAGTCAATAGCGAATTATATGACTTGAGTAATTCACTAGCTTAAAGTTAGATTAGAGTAATATGAATAGCTCGATACGGCGAATGCATAAAAGTGCCATGACTACAGCGGTGAGTTGTCGTGGTAGTTTTTAGAACTAAGCAATTAAAATATCTACTGGTACACAGATGGTGCTAATTGTAAAAAATGTTTCCGTGTTTAAGTTAATCCAATTATTTAATTTATATTTGTTTTCCAGAATTTTTAGTAATGCACAGCATTTTTGCTTGTATGCACTGCACGTCCCTGTTAAACAGATGGGGAACAGAAGATAATGTAAGTTACACCGACAACAAATACTTTGAAAGCAAATTTGTAGGTTATTAACGTTACTTTTTTGTTTTAACATATAGATACCAATATCTAAATCTAGAATTATGCAAAATTTAATATAATTTATATTTTAATCTACGTATATAAACTTCTTGTTAGATGTTCGACGAGAATAGATTTTGCAATCCAGTGATCAGGATGAAGCCAGAATTATAGGGATGGACTATCTCTAAAAAGTTTACATTATATTTGGACTTGAATATTTGCATTTTTATTATTTTTCCGACTAAATGAAATGGTGTTAACTGACTAGAAGTAAACATTGTTTTTGAATTTTATGAAAAGTGTGAAGAGAAAAATGTATGTAGTCTAATTTAAACATAATATTGTAAACAACTTACAGTGATAATTTTTTGAAAATGATGAGATTGAAATACATCCTAGATCCTTCTAACATAGCGTCGCGCGAAAACCAAATATCGGGAGCTAGTGTTTCGGTTCCAGAACAAATTTATTTATCTTTAGAGTACAAATGTACTTTTATTTACATATGGACGATGAAATTAATGATTCACTATCCAACAAGTAATATAAAAGTCATATAATAATGTATAACTGATAATATAAACTGCGAGTGAAAATATAAAATCATTATTCGTTATCAAATAACTTTTTTAAAAATTGTTTCACCCTTCACATACCGTGTAATGTAAACGAAGTTTCCTCGGCGAGTACACATACACACACACACACTGACTTGACGAAGAATGGTGCCCAGGGAGTTTTCTGAAAAATGTGAGCGCGAGACCTAAGTGCAAAAAAAAACAAACTTGGAGAAAATAAACGACAACATAGACACTATTTACAAACACCGCGAATAAAAAAGAATTGGGAAAAGGAAATGAGGGAGACTACAATTTAAAAATATTCTTAAAGTCAAGTATCGCAATAAAAAACAAAATATCTCTGTAGATTTTTAAAAATTAATCATTCTATGAAATATTACTCGGTCCTTTTTGGATAAAATATTAAGCCGTATTTAAAAAAAAG
Organism: Eubasilissa splendida; assembly: GCA_031772225.1. Taxonomy (NCBI): domain Eukaryota; kingdom Metazoa; phylum Arthropoda; class Insecta; order Trichoptera; family Phryganeidae; genus Eubasilissa; species Eubasilissa splendida. The sequence goes on from CM062847.1 coordinate 22,650,488, forward strand.
ATATTGTCACTCAACCACTCTTGAGACACGTTTATGACTATCAGTTTTACCTTGGCCCTTAATGAAAATATTAAATATCAATACAAATTAATTAGACCTATATTCTGAAAAATTGCAACTTCACAATAAGAATGTGTTCTTCTTAAAAAATATTAAACATCATATTCATATTCTTATTTAACGTGGGTTATTTGAAAAGTTCGCGGCTGATAATCAAATGATGTATTTTCCTTTTGTCAATAGTTTTCTCATACTTAATTATTTGGTGAGAATACGAAACATTAACTCATATGAATTGCCTATAGTCTTATGAATTTCATGAAATGCTGTAAAACGACTTTTAGGGCGTACACTACAGGAGTCATCTTCTAAGCTTGTATTACCACGTTAAATTCTGCAGCCCATTTTATACACTTTTGACACATGGCCAAAAAAATAGGTTTTTTTAGCAGAATAAGAAAAAAACTTAACCTAAAAACATCGCAATCAGTGTATGGGTTACTCCGCATATAAATTATTGTTCAACAGTACTATTTTTGGGAAATGAACCTGATATGAAAAAAAGTCTAATAATTCAACAGAGTAATGAGGACTATTTTAAGATGTAACAGATATACAAGTTATATGTTAAAACAACTAAAATTAATGACGGTTAAACAATAAATTATACAAAATATTTTTGTATTGATATACAAAATTAAATATCAATTATTGAGTTCATACATGAATAAAAATATAAAATATAATTCTGAGGTCTATACGTATCCTACGAGAAGTCGGTGGAATTTTAGACTTCCACAAACAAATCTGGAAATAGGAAATAGTTTATACTATAAAGGTTTCAAATTGTTCAATGAATTGCTAGCAAACGTGAAGGAAGCTACTAGTTTCGCTACTTTTCGTAGGTTAAGTGCAAAATATGTAGTATCTAAGTTTAACAACTGATCATTTATAACGTGTTTATTTTATTTTGTAGTTGTAATCCCTGTACCTAATGCTAATTGATATATGATATAATTTTAAAAAAAAAATTACGTTGATGTTGCATTCTAGATGTAAGCAAATTATAATTTTTACAACTAAATAAATATATATACATACATACTTTTAAACAAACTTGCACAATCACCCAATACATTATTCTTTTCATTAAAAATCTCCGTTCGCATTACATATTTTTTAACGAGAAACTTTACGCGTAATGTGCATGATGCAATTAATTAACGATTAACAGCATGATGTTAAATTTTATCCATTTTCAAACTACACCAAGACCACTTTTTTAAACAACTTCTTCACCATAAACTGCTTAATTAATTGACTTGACATTTATCAGATATTTATAAGAAAAGTGTAACAAAACAGCGCCATAAACGTATTATATATACCTACTACCTATATTTATACATCACGTTGTGAACTTTTCAAATGATACTGGTACATAAAGAATGTCCAGCGGAAAATTTTCATGTTTAATATTAAATAAATAAAAAAAAACTACAATGTTATTCTCATATTTTATTTTTACAAACTGAAGTTTAAATCGTTAAATTAGCATATACGTTTGTAATTAATCATACATTATGTATAATGTAATATATGTATATCAGAGCGCTTTAGCGATTCTAAATTAGGCGAGGGTCTTATTGAATATACTAAATAGACTAAACAATAATCTCACAATATTTCTTAAAAATTACTGGAATCAAATGAACAAAGCTCAACTCCCAATCTCAGCTTATTTCCTTAATATGATTTAGATAAATGTTCTGTGATTTAACATTGTGTTTGGTAATATACCCGCAGGTAGAGAATATAATCAATTTAAGCTCCAAGATTTTGAAAAATAGATTTACCTGAATAGGATAAAAAAATAGGCTTACTTTATTCGAATAAATTGAAATACGTATACCATTTTTTTTACATAATTCGCTAAAATTTAAGTATTGTCACAGGTCCTAGTTCAGATTTGTACCACCAACCAAATGAGAAAACGTCTGTTTTATAAATTGTTCTAAAATGTGTTTATGTTAAAAAACGGAATAACAGAAGTATCGATTTGAAAGAGCTGCAGTATATAAGTTCAAAAAATATGTTGTCAACTTACTCGGTTGGCGTGGTGTAACGGTAACGCATTTCCCCGGATAGGAAAAGATCCAGGTTCGAATTCCGGTAGGAACTAAATATTTTTTTCGATAATTTTTCTTTTTCTGTTTGTCTTTCTAGTTGATACATTTAATTTGTATTAAAAGTATCAACAGTCACATAATACATTCATATTATGTAATGTATATTCTGTAACATATTGTTTTTAAAATGTTTTTAAATTATACTGTAATGTCATACCTAGTATTATTTATGAAGGTCATTAACGCCATATTGTTAATCTGGACACGAAAAATATAACAAAAACTTTTTTTTGAAACTAAATTTTACTGTGCTTAAATGATACGCGGTTCAGCGTATAATACATGCTTATCATAAAACCAGGTACGCACTATTGCGAAAATACACGTTGTTGTGAACGTGTCATGTGTTAGAAATGGAAACCGTACGTTTTTACGTATAAGTTTTTTTATGTTTTTTATATTTCATTGTAATACTTCATTTTCTTTACAGATTTAATTAGTTTTTTGACGTTTTTGACGTTCGTCTTGGTTCTTCTAGAGCAATGATATGACCTTTCAGTTCAATGGAATGACCTTGAATCGTTTGTTCTACTTTTACTTTGTAATTTAATATGGTTTTGCGTGATAATTTATCACACAAGCGTCATTTAGGGAACTGTTGATAATCATTTTATTTTTCATTAAAATAAAATTTTAAAAATGGAGTGTGGCATATGAAACTTATGGAGCCACCAGGAACCTTACGATCTGGGTGATAAGCAAAAAGTCACAAAATTCATAAAATTAGGGAGTCTTTGATGGTTAGGTCATGTAGCGCATATGGATAATAAATACACCCAAAATGAGGTAGCAAGATAATGTTAATAGAGACTTGAGCATTTTTAACGTCAGCAATTGGCGAGAAGCAGCCCGGTGGAAGTGTATTCTTTAAGAGACCAGGAAACATATCTTATTGTAGGGTCAGAGATGATGATGATGATGATAAAATTACTACCAATAGTTTCTTAGCTTAAAGCTGGATAGATTTTAGGTTTTTGTGTAAAAATAGATGTTTATGACAAAATATCTCGAGGTACTGAAAGCTTTCTACGGGATTTACTTTAAGATATTATCGTTTTTTCATGATTTTATACACCAACTCCCACGCGCAGTTTCGAGCGACAAAATGATGGACTTACCAAGAATGTTCCAACTGAGAGCGGTCTATTTGGCGAGAGAAAAGATTTTATAAGTTATGTCTGTCGCAAACGGCTTAGCTCCGCAGTTTCTTTTACCCACATTTACTTAATTTTTTTTTACGGACGTGCTTTCGGCTAATTTTGTCGGTTTTCGTCAACAGCTTGGTGCGCTTCGCACCATCCCTCATGATGGCCACTATGATGAGGTATCCAACTAGACTATTACTAAAGACGATAAGTGTTCGTGTCGAGAACATAAGACTATAACTATATTTTAATCGTATTCATTTAAAATTTATTTAAATTATATTTTATTTTTTATTTTTTTATTAATATTAAAAATATAATACAATTTGATATATATATATTAACATATGTTTCTTCTCCATGAGAGTAAGACTCGTGTATAGAGAAGGAGTATATACGTGTTAATTAATGTTTCAGTTAGTCTGTGTACATATTTTTTTTAGTTCAGTTACAAATTTATGATAGTCCGTAATTTTTCTAATTGTGACGGGGAGATTGTTCAAAAATTGTATGCCTTGATAAATATATTGATTTTGAGTTGCGGTATATTTTAGTTTTGGAATATCAATTTGATCTCTATATCTGTAGATCGGAATTCGCTTCTAAAATTTTATTGATTTTTAATTTTGAAATTTTTGAAATTTTTTTTGTATATGTCTACTATTTTTGGTATTTTAAAATCTGTAAACAGTTGTATATATATATATGTATCAATAACATGATTAGGTATTTATAAATATAACTATAACAGTTGGATATAGGTTATGTGAAAAAATCTTCCTTTCCACGTGTACTCCCGTCTAATATTTTTCATTTTATTTATTTATTTAAAACAAGGGGTTTTGTAACAAATAACATTTACGTGGCATAATGAATATTTAAAAACATAAAATAAATTTTACAAATTATTATTTGTATACAAATTAAATGTATTAATTAGAAATATATATAGAAAAATTCAATTTATCGAAAAAATATTTTAGTTGCTACCGGATTTCGAACCTGGATCCTTTCCTTACCGGGTGATAGCTTTTAAATTTAGAACAATAGATGTATCAATTTGAAAGAACTATAGCATATAAGTCAAAAATTTATTCAACTTACTATGTCGGTGTAGTGTAAACGGTTAATGCATTTCCCTGAATAGGAAAGGATCCAGGTCCCGGTAGCAACAAAAATATTTTTTCGATAAATGAAATTTTCTCGTATATCTTTAATAATCTCTGCCACATCACTCTCCCGTTCGACCCACTTTCAGTGCTAAATCAGAAAAATTAAGATCGTACCTACCTACATACAAGCTTGCCGATTATTGAGGCGTCTAAGTGAATCATCCTCCAGTATCTGGTTTACCTGGTCGTGCCGAGTCTTTCACGGACGTCCTCTATTTCTGGTGCCATCAACATTTGCGTCATATATCTTCTTACCATTCTCTCCTCATTCATCCATTCCATACGACTAAATCACCTAAGTGATCCTTTCTTAATCTTACTCACTATACTAAGATCAGTTTTACATTCTTTCCTTATTTCTTAATTCTTTACTCATTGAATGGATCTGCCAAATATACGCCAAAGTGATACTTTCATTTTTCTTCTGCCAGCTCCAGGTCTCACTTCCATACATCAGTAGTAAATTATTAATCTTTTAAGAGAACTATCTAAATATCCTTAACTTGAATAACAAAAAATGTGCAAATCTCCTAAACTTAAATTGTACATTATATATATAATTTCAAGATCAAGATGCAAGCTTCCGTGTTGCTATGAAAATGGACGAAGTACACCTACATAAATATCTACTAACAACATCCGTTAAGACTTTTATAGTTGAAAATAAATAAATATTTAGATTGACTTCTTTTAACGTGTTAGTACATTCATATGCTCAGTGAACTTTTAAATGTTTAATTATAGAATTACTTAAATAGCGCACAGCTTCAACCTTAACATGAGTTTGCGTGAGATGAAAAATAATTTGTTTAGTTTTACCCAACTCAACTTTCTAAATGTGAATATTTTCAGACAAACTGGAATAATCGAAGTTTTCTGCGTACAGTTTTCTAGGCTAATCCGCCGTGTATATCTGACCTTTCTGTCCGACGGATCCCATTGCTATGTCCATCATCAGAGTTGATGGTATTAAAGTTTATCAAAATATAAAAAAAAAAAAATTATCTCTGGCGTCTATTATGTTTGAGATTTGTCGCAATAAAAGGTGATAGCTTTTAAAAATGGAAGAACAGATGTATCAATTTGAAAGAGGTATAGCATATAGGTTGTCGTGTTATCATACATTTGTCGCTAACTTACTAGGTTGACGTGGTGTAATGGTTATCGAATTTCCCCGGGTAGGAAAAGTTCCTGGTTCGAGTCCCAGTGGCGACCAAAATATGTTTTCGATAAATTGAGTTTATTTGTATATCCTTCTAGTTGTTACATTTAATTTGTATTATATTTATATTGTTTATTGTAATGAAATTCACGAATCACAATTTATTAAATTTAAATTCGCTAATTATTATTAAATGTAAAAATCATGACTTCGAGTAGTCGACCAATACCAAAGATTTGGATTTACCGTGTGTTCTTTTCTTTATCTATTAAATGCTGCTTATTGGTCCTGTGGTTAAGACGCTCGCCCAGTGATTCAGTGGTCGGGGGTTCGATCCTCATTCAGGAGACTAGCAAGATGGGGTCCTATTTTAATAACGCAAGAATTTAAAAAAAATATATGATTTTTTATTCTTTAATCTAGAGGTATGAATGTAACTCCTTAATTTGTATGATTATAATAAAATATAATGAAATGGATATTTTATTTTCGTAAAAATTCAATAGATACAATTTTTTTATTCCAGGACTAGTATTAAAAAAAAATATTGTCGTGCGAAGTCACCGATATGATTGTGTAAAAATGTTTTGATTCCTGTAATTTTTAAAACCGTTTTTTATTACGAGTATATTTTTTTACATTTAAAAAATGTTTATATATATGTACACCAACATTGATAAATAAGTTGGTGATGAGACCGTCACCATTGATTCATAGATATGAAATTTATAAAAATGTTGTCTTGTTGACGCATGAGATTTATCTTAAGAGTTAAACTCGAATGTAGCGGAAAGAATGGCACAAAATTCAGCGTGAAGTAATCTATGTATCAACATTGCACGTATTTTACTTGTGGATTAAATAACGCAATCACTACACACGTACTTTTAGACTCTCAAGATTTATTGAGAGATTGTCCTTAAGAACTGAAATCGGGCTGGCCCTGAATGGCCTCGTAATACAGGGTGAATATTATGTTCCAGACCGATATTTTTTTTAAATAACTAAAAAATAAAACACATTTTTTTTAAGTAATTTTTAATTATAAATTATTTGATTTATTACCATTATGTATGTAATATAACATTGGCCAATTGGCTGCCTCTGGCAGTGGCACAAATGCATGCTTTTTTAACCATATTTTCATAACATTCTCGCATACTTCGCGTGTTATTTTAACAATTTCATTTTGAATATTGTCTTGTAGCCTCGCAATTGATGTTGGATTATTAGCGAAGAAAATAGTCGGGAGCCGTCAAATCAGGTGATCAAGGAGGCCGGTCGATATCATAACTTTTTGACATTAAGCGGCCGGAAAAAATTTCACGCAAAATTTTAAGAGTAGCTCGGGCTGTGTGTGAGGTAGCATCATCATGTTGAAACCATATTTATTGCAGGCTAAATCAACCCAATTCGGTTACCAAGAAGTTTTCCAACATGTGAGGATACCGGTCATCATTAATGGTCCAAAAATCTGGCTTATTAATATTAAGCTGCAAAACATGTACAGGCGTTAAATACAACATAATAAATTGTAATGAACTACTCTCTACGACTATTAAATTTGAACTGACAAATATCTGCCAAACTAAAATAGCAGCCCAATAAAATTGGCTTGGAACATAATATTTACCCTGCGGTTTTGGTGCTAAGGAGGGGGAAGGTTAGGGGCTAAATTAAACATTTGAAACATTATCTGCAAAATGCCAATCAATTAAAAAATGGCTTACAAACTTTTGAAAGGTTCTGAATTTTTTGGATTAACTGACAATCAAAAAAGTTCTTAATTTTCCACCAATCATACAGCTGAAGAAAATATACCGAAGAAGTTACCCGTGAAATGTAAAAGAAATCAATTCCACAAAAATAGTAATGTCATCATTTAACAGATTTTATTTCGCATAGCCTAATTTTTTATAACACTCTACCCAAGAAAAATTATAATTTTCTTTTAATCTTCATCATTAAAATTATGATAACTGTTTACAATTTTAAATTATCGTAAAAATAAAAAAACTTTTTACATATAAACCGTATTTATTTAATTTTATCTAATAATATTATATTTTAATGAATACATATTTTATTGCAACTTCGCACCCCGTGGTAACGATGTATTTTTTGATATGTACATTTTTACTATATAACTTTCTAATTGATTAATTCAATTTATTTTAATAACATTTAATCTCTTATTTATTAATTCATGAATTAATTTAGTAATATTAGACGAAGTATTGTATTGAAATATACATTTAAGGTTGATTTAAAAATCAACTCTTCAGTTATTTAAAAATTAAACTCTGCAGCGGAAACGGACTGCATTGGATAAAGGACCTGATGTAGGATTCATTATATCAAACAATGCTTGTCGTTTTGAACCCGACCTGTCCTTCTTTCATAGCACGATGTTTAGCTTAATTAGAAAAATATATATTTTTAATATAGTGCATATATAAGTTTTTTTTATATATACTCTAATATAAATGAGATTAAAATCGTTCCTTTTTACTACAACTTATCTTTCACATATTTGCTTAGTTTCATTATCAATCTATTTTCTCCCTTCTTATGTTTTCTGGCATTTCATTAAAAATCTTCATCGCACTGTACATTATTGATTTTTTATATTTAGCTTTTTTCTTGAATGGCAGTCGCAGTCTATTTTTTCTCTTGTATCATGTTTGGGCGAATGTTGATTTGCATCAATTCTTATAAATTCTGCCGATATTTTCTTAGTGAGGATAAATAAATACCATTAGATTGAAATATATTTTCTGCTTAAAGGTCATCATATTCAGATCTTTCAGCATTGCACTGATTCGAGTATATTTATTTTTTCTGAGTATTATTCTCAAAGCTTTATTTTGCAACACTGACCATTGTTGCATTTCTTCTTTATTGGCCAAAAATAAAATGCTACTGCAGTAGTTGATGTGAGGAATAATGACAGAATTGTATACTATTTACAAGACTCAGTACTAATGAATCTTCTGATACTTCCTAGAATTGAGATTTTTTTAACAATATTTTTAGTCATCTGTTTTGTAATTTACGATAAATTCAATTTTGAATCTATGTTGACTCCCTAATATTTTATTTCAGACTTTCACCATCTATGATAATTGCTGGTGTGATTAGTATTCTTTTATTTACAATTTAGTTTTGTTTACATTTAGTTTTAGTTTACTTTTCTTTAGCCATATTGCTATATTATTTAAGTCATAGTTTAATTCATTCAGTATAGTTGCAATAATTGTCTCCCGCGATGTATATAAGTGCATCGTCTGCTAATTTTGCAAGTTATGTAACATGTAGTCGATGTACGCATCTCTGTTTTTTTTTTTAAATGTTTGTCTTATCAAAAGATTTTAGCTTTCCATCCTCTCTGACTGCCAACAGCATGCATCGGTAGGGATACTATGCTTCAAATTTCAACATGAATTCTGTACTCCAGCACCATTTTAGCGTAATTGTGCGTCTACACGCATGCATCAATTAGTTATTATGGTCTGGATGCATAAATAAGACAAATGATAGATCGCTCCATTCTAAATTTGTACTGTCTCACTTTAAATCGAGTTTCGAGACGACACTTTTGTAAACGTATGCGAACTGTACACAAGTGTCTCGAAGATTCATCTCTAAAGCGCCTAAAGTACAGTACGCAGTTGAGAACGAAGTGAGCTACGATTCATTGCTATACACGCACTATCTCGGTTGTCACTTCTTGTATTAATATGCTCAGTCCATTGCTATTTTAATTTTATATTAGGGCATATCATAAATAATGCGGTTTTTTCAATTACTTGAAGTAAAATTCGGTGGAGGTTAGCTTTAATCGGCGATTTTAAATTAAAAAAACACATTAATAGGATCGACATTAATAAATATTTAGTAAGAAATTATTATGTTTTTGAGATAGAAATTTATTTTAAATGGTAGCTGAAGCCTCAAAGCATTAAATTAACTGGAAAAATTATATCATACGCCGACGACACTGCTATCATTGTTGACGGACAAGACTGGAATACTTCAAACGAACAAGCAAATAACGTCATGAACACACTCAAATTCTGGTTCGATAGTAATTTATTTTCTTTAAACTCTGAAAAAACCTATTACATTCCCTTTTCAATAAAAAGTCTTAAAACACCGCCCCATATAAAAATTACTATTCATAATGACAACTGTAACAAAATTACCTGTAACGACTTTTGTACAAATTTAAGCCCAAAAAAAGAAATCAAATATCTCGGTGTAATTATTGATCAAAATTTAAAATGGCAGTCACATTAACGAATTAGTGAAAAGAATAAGAAAATGTATTTATATATTCATAAGATTAAGGAACATTCTAAGTATAAATAATTTTTAAAATGTATATTTTGCTATTGTTTACTCACTACTCCAGTATGGAATAATTGGATGCGGAGGAGCATACAATAATAAAATGAACTCGGTAAAAATAATACAGAGAACAATTATTAAAGTGATATTAAATAAAACATTAAATTAAAACACAAACACTTTTTGCAAAATTCCCAGTTCCCAAAATAGAAAACATTTACAAAAAAATCTCAATTAAACAATTAAGTAAAAAAAATAAAAAAATTAAAGAAAATGACACTATAATATTTGAAACAAGCACATCATTAAGGTTTAAAAATAACTTTAAAATCCCTAAATGTAACACCAAACACTATCAGCAAAATTCTATATATTTAGGGATACAAAATTTCAATAGCCTCCCTACACAAATTAAAGAACTAAAGTATATAAAAGAGTTTAAAAAGAAACTAAATGAACACTTCAAAAACACATAATTGGACAATAAACAATATTACAGAATACTTCAGAAGCACACAAATGGACAATGAATAGAATATGTAAGGTATTATATAAAATTATTGTAGTGTAACTCCCTCTCCAAGCAGAAGATCTGGTCTCTTTTTTGGAAAGGTAAGCGAAAGAAAAACCATGTAATTTAAAAAAAATGTAAAATACTTTATTCACGCTATAAAAAAATTGTAAAAAAATTTCAAATAAATAAAAAAAATATAATATATTATTTAAAACGTCGAAAATTGATATGACTGCAAATTTAATAGTTTATAACTGCATTCATTTTTAATATTTTGCTAATTTAGTTCAATGGAGATTTGTTTCCGTAATCTTGGCTTCAAGATTATAAGAAAATATATTTGGTATATGCAAGAACTTTATCTATTTAAGGCAATTTTGTGGCACGCTGATAATAAATTGAATGGACGCTGTCTTTCTTATAATGCTTGTATTTTATTAATTATGGCAAATAATCTTCAGTTTATTAGTTTTACATAAGTATAAAGATCTTATCTAAATAATAATTTTAAAAAGTCAAATCTGGTGTATATAACTTCTGAAATGAATAATAAAAACCTACATTTTCGTAAAAACCGCGAAAATATTAATTGTTTTTGAAAGCGCGTCCTTAAATGAACCTGTCAATCAAAAATAAATACAAAGGTAAATTTTACATAATTTTCCAAGCCACCTCTGAAGCACTAATACATTTATAATCTAATTTCATCGAAGGTGTACTAATAAATTATTGATATGATACAACCTTTAAACATTCTGAATAATCTCCATTTCAGAACGATAATTTCCCTTAGATACATATTATTCGCATCTATTATTTATTAATACATTTGATCAATTTTTTCAAGCAGTACGGACATTTAAATCAACGTCTTAATACTAACAAACAATACAGGTGAATATTATGTTCCAAGCCGGTGTTATTTTTGAATAATTAAGAAATAAAATACAATTTTTTAGTTTATTTTTTATTTAACAATTATTTGGTTTATTACAATTATGTATGGAATATGATATCCGCCAAGTGGCGATCTCTAGTAGCGACACAAATTCGTGCTCTTTTAAGGATGTGTTTTCATTTTTCCAGTTAAAATTTCGAGAAATACATATGCCTTCAAAACGAGATTCATTTATATCGAGATAATTAACAGAGAAATATTTACTTATTTTACGTAAGTCATGCGAAAGAGGAAGGTTTCAATAAAAAAAATGATTTTCTCGCATTCGATACAAGTGTTAAAAATAACTAGTATCTGAAGTTTCTTATGTTAAGCGGGCGCGGCTCAAGGGCTTGAGGTGAAAGTTTTTACGAAAATGGCGCTATATAAATTATCCATTATTATTTATCTGGACTCTTCTATACATTTTTTCAAATTGATGTATGGAATTAAATAAAAATGTGTGTTGTCATTTGAATTAATCCATCGAAAATTATATAATTTATAGGAGTACCTAATTCAAATATACGAATATGTTTTGAAATCAGACAAAATACCTAGATACTATTTTTATATCGTTATTGGTATTAATTTATTATATTTTATTATAAGTTAGTTATTGTAAACAATAATTATTAATATGTAATCCTCTTCTCTGCACAAGAAAGTGCAGAGAAGCAGATGCGATCTCTGCTCTGTTTTTAGAGAAGTGTAGAACAAAAACAAATTGTATTGTATCATTGTACCTAGGTCAATAAATAAACATTAAAATATATATATTGTGACATTACAAACAGGTGTCCAGTTAACTACCCCGTCACTTATTTTAATGCCAAGTACCTCGTAATCACAAATCACAATCAACTATGATGATGGGTCATGAAGATGGGATGCTACGGTGGAATGTGCACGGACGAACATGGACCGGAGTGATGCCATTTGTTGTAACATCTTATTGTCACCAGCCTACATGAAGAACGTCGAACTCGCGCCCAACCCGACGAAATTAGTATTTGTTAATGTGAATTGTATTTGACTCTAACATTATTTATGTTTTTTTTATGACTAGATTCCAATATATAACGAATAACACCTTTTCATTTATCTCCTCCAGGCATTATTAAAAATGTATTCCCAGTTTAGGATGAAGGCAGAATATGACAAACTAAGGTGGGTATGCGTTTCTGAGGTGAAGAACCCGCGGATGACTAGCCGGTGAGAGGGTAGAACGCCGACCATCACCCTCACAATATATATTTAGATGGTCGCTTAAATCAATGTTTTAAATTTAAAACTACTATGTCACATACATTTTCTGGTTTTGTTTAATATAATATTATCGATTTAAACCATCACGTTGCCGTTTTGGTGATATTCTGTTTCATATTCACCTGTATAATATTTAACGGAAATAATGTTTTAAATGCAACTTAAAAGCAACGTACTGTGTATAATTTATTTTTTCTGTACCATGATTAATTTTAGAGCGTTGATATAATTTAATGACGTACTTGATAATATTGCGGTAACACACTCACCTAGTGTTCAAGTGGCTTGTCGGGTATTTGAACCTCGTCCCGGGCGACTAACAAGTTAGTCCTATTTTATAACGTAAACAAGTGCTTAGCTTAGTTTGAAAATATAAAACAATACTGATGCGACACATTCTGTGGACGCACCTGTTTTAATAAAAAAACGCGTGTTTTGCTGGCGGCTCTTCTCACAGACTTGAATTTTGACGTAAAACAACTTCACGCATAGTTGTATTCGTGTATGTAATACCTTAATGCTTCCATGATAACAATCTGTAGACATTTGTGTTGATATGAGCATCGTATTTGAGCGGTATATTTTTTTGTTAAAAAAGTCTTGTTTGAAAATTCTCGCTTCTAACCTCAGCCGTAGACAATCTTGAAATGTTAAGAAAAATTGTTTGACTTCAACTTCAACTGAAAAAATGATAGCCACGAACAGAAAAACATATCTAAAAATTAAGCTTAAAATCATTTATGCAGGTAGTATTACTAATATTCAGTGTACGTCTATAACGTTTTCTTCTTTAAATGTAAATTTATTACAGTGATGTAAAGTAAATATATGTACGTGTTTTTACATGAAGCTATTTTTTTAAATAGAAAATCTAACGACGTCATAATGTTAATTCTGACAAAAAAATAATTCTATCAATTAATTGGAGCACCTCGAAATTAGCTTTATGAAAACAATCATGTAAAGTAGAAGCTTAAACTATTCTCGTTTTACTAGTCCTGAATTGGACGTGGTAAGTTAATGATAATATTTCATCTAAAAAGATTTTGGTTTTGCGTATTTAAAGTCATCCTGAAGTACTATTTTTTTCGTTTTCCAAGCTTTCACACCTTTCAAGTTTCTTGCGCTACTTTACAATTTTTGATAACTCGCCTGATGTTATATGATCAACGCTATTCTTTTATGGTTTTCATAGCTTCTCTCTTTCTCCTCCCTCCTTTCCGTATCCTGCGCTAAGCTTTCAATTGTGTTAGAAATTATTTTTTTTAAGCAACTGTCGTAGAACAAGTTTACAAATCAGTTGTAAGATAAAATGACATGCAATTATAATACATTTCAAAATTCCAATCAATTTTCTGACAATCGAAATTGAAAAATATACTATCAGAACAAAAAGGTCACATACCCAGCTAATACATATATTTCAAAGGATATTTACACTTCACCCCAGTGTAATGTATCAGTTTCCCTTCAAATTTGCCAAAGCGTGACACACAGAAGAATATTGGCATATCATGTATAAGATGTTAGGGTCAGAAATTATTAGCGAGGGCGCCAAGGTTGCCCCTTCACTCAACTGTGAACACGAGAGCAAATAAAACCTCTGGAACAGCCGACTATGAGTGGAGGAAATGGGTATTATTTACGATTTTCACCTTTTGCCAATTTATTAATATTGATAGTACTTTTTTTAATTTATCGGATATGAAGTATTTATTAATATGTAATATTATTAAATGACAGCGCGTAATGATTCACGTCAATTTAATAAAATTTGTTCAATCAGATTTAGTTTTCATTTATTATACAATAATGACTAGTCATGAGAAAATATGCTACTCTTTGACTCACTGGTGCGATTGTGATTGATATTCGATAATTCGGGTTGTCGGGGCACCATTATCTCATGTTCTGTTTATTAACATAGCCATCGATATGAAAATTTGCTTCGTCAGTGAACAATACGTTTCCAAGCGTTTGAGGTGTTCCAAAATGTTCCAGCATCGTTCTCGCTAAGGTTTCACGTAAAGAATAGTTATTTTCGCCGAAAAACTGCACGCTTTTCAGCTTGTATGGGTGAAACTGTAGTTTATTTTTCAAAATAACGTGCACTGTTGTTTTTTATATTTCAGTACAGGCTGCAATCTCTGCTCATAATTTCACGTCGAACTTGAGTGACATGTTCTGACGTCGCTGCTGACGTTGATGGTCCCGGAGGAGATTGGATAACCATTGTCCCTTCTTGTCTGAACTTTTCAACCTATCACCAGATAAGTTGCCTGCTAGGCCCTTCACTTACTCGTCGAATATTAAAGTGAGTACAAAAAGCGCGACGCGTACGAACCAATTAATCACCGCACTTTAAATATTGCTCAACCGCGTACGCGCGGTGCGCTCCCGACCAGTGACTCATTGCGACTGGCAATAACAATACCCCTTCCACTTACCTCAACCTGATGATTTACGAGCAATTACAATTTAATCTCGAAATCTTTCCGCTGAACACCCTATATTACTTATTTTATAAGAAATTCATACGTAGTAAATATAATAAGGCTGAATTTAATTTTGCAGGAAATAGATCCTATTCAATATTTTAACGTATAAACGGCATCAGACTAATGCCGTATTTGTATAGTGGATATTCCAGTTACGATGGTTCTCTAATGTAATATTTATTTAATATATTTAGAAATTAAATCAACATACATCTGAATACTTTATAGAAAACGTTTGAAGATGGAGCAACATAACATAGCTATAAAATATTTCAAACCCATTTCATTTTCACTTTGAAATATTATTTGACAGTGATATTGTTAACTCAATTATTATCAGCTAACTAACTACTTTATCATCAGATATGCTCAGTAGAATAACCAGAAATATTAAACAGATTAGCCAAAAAGGTCAGATTACTCGGCAAATTAGCCCAGAAAACTATACACAGAAGATACTTTATCATCAATCCGTTCCCTCTTGGGGGTAAGTAGAGAAGATACTAAATTCTTCTGTCTAATTCTAACACATAATTCTCGCCTTGTCCACATCCATATATATCTCATGGATACTTGTCCTCATCCATACACATCTCATGCACACTTGTCCATATCCATACACATCTCATGCACACTTATCCACATCCCCATACACATCTCATGCACACTTGTCTACATCCATACACATCTCATCTACACTTGTCTATATCCATGCACATCTCATGCACACTTGTACAAATTCATACGCATCTCATTCTAAAGCTTTGAACAAGCCCATCTTTCAATTTATGGTTTACTTTTAAGTAGCTTGTTGGTGTAGTGGTCAAGATGTTGGCCTGGTGATCTAGTGGTCGGGGGTTCGCGCCTCGTTCCAGGACACCAGCAAGTTAGTCCTTTGTTCATAGCACAAGTTTAAAAATACTAAGAATATTGATGTGACATGTATTCCGTGTACGCATCTCTATTTAAAAAAAATGTAATTATTGTCCTATATTTCTGATATAATTATCATAAACTCAATGAAATTGGGTAGACTACACTATAAACTGCTTAAAAGAAACATATACCAATCATTAAAAAAAAATTTAGCAATCAATTATTCTGAGAATTTGTAATAAAAAATGTGAAAAATGCGGTACACTGCATGCTTGCTTCGCATTTGCATTCTACGGTGCTTCATTTTTTTCATTATTTACAATAGTACACATTAATAACTTTTTTGATAAGCCATTCTAAGCTATCAGCTTTTAAATAAAATATTTAACACCAATACTTGTTTTATAAATAAAGTCATTTTTATATTTACGAAAGCTTATTATTAAAATAAATTAGCGCATTTAATCGAGTTTCTCTTAGGTGAAATAAACAGAGGTAAATCTATTCTGATAAATATAGATTGAATGAAGCCAACAAGTTTAAACGGAACCACAAATTAATTTTCAACTTTGACGTCTATGAAAGTGATAAGGGACCTGACTGTTCGGACCAAGAATCAATTCAATTTCGGTCAACTATTCAGTGAATTCAAAAATTAATTTAATTTCGTTTAGTCGATCTTCATGTTTCATAATTTTGCTAACAATTATGAAACATGAAGAAGGATTGTGCTGCATTTTATATTGGTAAAACGGGTAGAAATTTTAATATAAGAGTAAAGAAGCATAGTGGGTTTTCAGAATTTCCTAATCATTTGTAGAAAATGGTCATGGTTTTGATAAAAAAATGGGATTGTCAATTTTGCATATAAACGATATTAGTCACAAATTAAATAATTTGGAATCGTTGGAGATAAATAAAGGGTATAAAACTAATCAAAAAATCATAAACAACCAACTAAATTTAACTACGAGTCCCATTCTAAATTTTTTTCCTAATAATTGTTCGAGTAAATTTGTATTAAGTAACAATTTGAGTTAGGTACTAAATTTATTTTTTAAATAATTGTTGTTTTTTAAAAAAATGATTAAAAAAATAGATTCTGGTAAAGAAACAATAATGTATGTTTTTAGTTAGTATTAACATCCTGAAGAAGAAAATGGTATTTTTCGAAACTGGTAGTAAAATTAAGTAAAACAAAGGTAACAAATAAAAATATGAATTTTAACCACAAAGTTAATTTTGCTAATTTCAAAAGAATAATTATGTTTTACCTTAAAAAAAATAGCACGTGCAAAGCTACACATTTATGTGCTAAATATATTATATTTTATTTGACTTAATTGTATGTGAAAAAATCAAAATTTCGAGCTGAGTCTAGCCAATCTATAAGCATTTTTGAAAACATTAAGCTATCAGGTGTGGTAGTATTTGGAGAGATTTCTGAGAGGTAATACCAACTTGAGGCAGTTTGTAGGTTTATTAATAGAATTATACAAAAAATAGAAACCATCTCAGTAAGATCAGGAGCATGAAAGACTTTTTAGGCTATTCAGAAAAGACTTTTCCGAGTACAAACAAAAAACAATGATCCTTTTTTGCCAGAATTTTTTGAATAACATTTTTGATTCTACATATTGCGTTTGTTATATAAACCTAATCCTCAAAATAAATAAATATATAAGTATTTGTTCTAAAAAGAGTAAATACAAAATTGTTGATGGAAGATATTGTATTAAATACTTTTCTACAAAATTATACATTTTTCTTCCATCAAATACAAAAAAAAATTCAAAAACTTTAAAAAAATCTAATAAAAAGTAAAATTAAAGATATCAAAAAGAAAGCCTCGAAAATAATTACACTTCAAACAAATTAGGTAGCGGAAAAGAGTGAACAGGAGCAAAGTGTATTTTCACCTCAGTTAAAGGTTATCCGGTGAGGGAGCCAAACAAAATAAATTCATATAGGTACATTTAAAACAAAACACCATAACGTATAAAAATCAAATAATATTTTTGGGATATATTTTTCACAGTTTCACATTTTTGTTCACAAAATAGTATAATAGATTATTCTGTCATATGTTGGCGACGTTAAAAATCGACCCCGAATGTCCTAGAACATATTACAACAAAAATTAATGTTGTCGTATCTCCTTTTCAAGTTCTACCATAAAATGGAGAATGCGATTTCGTGATGATTTCATAAAACCTCGTCCGGTCACACGATCGTGTAATGTACATATTATCGGATTAACTCCACGGATTGAAAATTTTCCCTAGTGGGTATTTTTCGAACTAGTTAGAGGTGTTACGATTAATATTTATTTATTCCATTAGTAATAAAGTATTTTTATTTTATTACTAATGGAATATTATTTATATTTTTACAAATTAAATTCACCAATAAGAAGAATATGTTCTCCTAATAATAAAGTTGTATCGATGTATCCAAAATTTAATAAAAATGATTTGATAATTCCGCTTTCTGCTATCAGATTACTCAAAGATATTTGAGATTTCGTAATAATAAAGGTCGAAGCAGCGAATCCACAAGAGCGCCATGACTTCAGCGGTGAGTTATCGTAGTAGTTTTTAGAACTAAACAATTAAAGTCTTTACTGGTACGCAGATGGCGCTAATTGTAAAAAAAAGTTAATTCAATTATTTAATTTATATTTGTTTCCCAGAATTTAATAATGCACAGCTTTTTGCTCGCATGCACTGCACGCTCTTGACTTTTATCTAACATCTACTCTTGTATTTCTATAGCCTAATTTTTAATAAAATAGATACTTATACCTTTTATATTATTATTGCCAACAGCACAAGAGACCAAAGCTTAGGTGGAGTAACAATGTCCTCAAAGACATGCTTTGCTATACTCTTATCCTCCCTATCTATGTTAGTATTTAAATCTTAACTCACAGAAATTTTAATAAATTTGCATTATACCTTATAAAATATATTAGTTTGGATAAGCAATAAGTAAAATTATGAAATTAAGCTGGATGTACAATCATTAAAGACTCTTTAAAATAATTATTTGACGAGAATCGGATGAAAGTTCACTAGGTGACACTATTTTATATATATATATATATATACACATTAAACAACATAATAATAACAATAGAGATGTGCACCCCCAAATAAGAAAGATCTGGAATTATATTTTTTTATATTTTTGTGGTCATATGATCTTTATTGATAAATTTCACAATACAGTTTGTCAATGTATCACAAGTAATAAATAATGGTACGAGTGGTACACGCGCTTAACCTTTGCAAGGTGAGTGGCTCGACCTCACCTCATTTGACAAAGAGTTCCGCGTGGATCATTCATGCAAGTAGCTTGATTAGGGTCTGAGATGATCCTTCATCACTTCATCACAATTCATTATGTCGATGAAATATCCAAACATCAGAAAAGGGTTATGTTATTTTTCAATTACGTTTTACGTATCAAGCTATGATTCATTTTATATTTCGTACGAATATATTTAAAAAGCGAATGAATAGACACATACAAATCACTTGATTACAGTTAAGGCTTAAACCATTCCGTTATCAGGGGTATGCACTGTATACAAGCAAAAAATCTGAGCATTACTAAAAATTCAGGGAAATAAAAATAAATAAATAAAATTATTATCCGGATTATGGTAACCCATGGCTAGATTTTTGTCTACCCGTGAGTTATTCCGAAAGATCGCGAATTATTTGTGTACAACTTCATGGTCATTCTGGTATGCAATTTGCCAGGACGTATGCGTTTGTTCAATCCATATGAGAAACATTATGAACTAAATATTTTCTTACTCAAGCTATGTGGGCATCTTTATGTCTGCATATTTTATGCATTTTTCAAACAATTTGTGCTTAATTCCGTTGACTTCGAAAGGGATTAATCCTACCGATAATTGCGTAAATATGTACACCTTCTACATATTTGTTTTGCTTGGCAGACTAAATGTTTTGTTTTCATAGTGTATTCTAACCTGTTTTTCCCAGTCATTCCGTATTTCGGTGTATCTGCGTAGATAAAATTTGTATGTCGTAATCTATCAAGCGTTTTCAGCAGTTTGCATTTTTCATTTTGCAATATTAAATTAAATGTTAAAATAAAAAAAAATCTGTTGAGTTTCGGCTATGCAAATTTGTTAAGCTAGTTATTTAAATAAATGTTTTTGAACAATGATAATGAAACATTTAAATCCATTGTCCGAAGGAAAAGTCGTAGAAAATATTTAATGCGAAATCGATAACAGAGTATGGTACCGAACAATAAAATAACTTTCCTTTTTTAAAGTAATAAATTTACAATTATATTCTAAATTTATATCGATAGAATTGTTTTCAAAATTAGTTTTTTTTTTTTGATACCTAGTATACCTATTATATACCTACTAAGTAAGCATTGTCGATAATAGCATAACTTATGTTTATGCCTAGTGCATTCTACTACCCGTAACTCATCTCATCACGAGGAACAAACATAATGTGTAATGTATATTTACATTATATGAAAAAAAGTGATTTAGCTGCAAATTTTATCAATTTATAAATTAATGTCTTAATATTGAATATTATTCATTTTGTACATTTGTAGGGTTTGATCAATATATTTTTTTAAAATTAAAAGTAGTGATTTATTTAAAAATATACTAAGGTAAAGATTTTTAGAGAATATTTATATAATATTTATATTATAGATAAGATTTATATTACTTAGATTTAAATTTGACATAAACATTTTGTGTCGACAACTGTAATTATTTAAAAGGCAACTCTTAAATAAAGCTATTCGAAGCAACCGGTTAATTTATTTTCCGAAAATAAATTGTGATTTCGGTAACCAGAAATTTTAATAATATTATATATACTCGCTACTTACCGATGCGATTGTTAGTTGGGGTGGTGCAGCTTGTAGTATTCTAGAGTCTGTAAGTAAAGTCCAAAAAATAATTTTGAGATGAACTCTTCAAAGAATGTCACGTCCTAGACATCCGCCAAATGTATATTCTTGGTACACTAAGACACTTTTACAGGCAAAAAAAATATTACCAGCAAATTACGCACCCTCACTTAACAAGGACACAGGCTAACTGTCACTATATTGTGCCAAAACTAAACAAAACTTTTGCACAAAGATTCCATTTATTTCGAGCACCAAAAATATACAACGGCCTAAATGCAAAAATGAAAGATTGCATCCATAGTCTTGCATATTTTTCAAGAAAATTGCAGTTCTGGCTCTACGAAACTGCTACAACAGTATATTGAATTACCTAATTGCATCTCTTGATTAACTGTTTATGTTTTATTTTTTTGTACATTGATAAATGCATTTTGCTTACTGTTATACCGGAAGAACACTGTCTGCTACAATACAGTAAATTACTAGTGTAGCAGGCAGGGTACCCAAATATATGTCTTACTTTCTTACTGATATATTGTATTTACTTTGCTAAATTTTATATGCATACCCTCGGTACATTTGTCTGATATTTGAAATATTACGCAACACTCATAGTAATTAACTAGGTAAAAATGTATACATAATGAATTTTAATTTGGATGACCGTTAGACATTATTTATCAATGTAAGTACATAAATACATGTAAAAAGTCAACCAAATGAATGTATTATTATTATTATTATTATTATTACTATTATTATTATATAAAACAACGGGTGTTTGAGAAAATCGGTAAAAAAGAAAGAGCTTCTAACTGGCCGCGTCAAAAGTAAAGATTTTAGAAAAATTATTAGACAGACATTTCTACATTAAAAATGAACTCCACCTTTTTATCATCTGCTGAAGCAATATTTATTGCACAAAATTTTGGGAAAAAGAAAGATTTGACATGAACTAATTATCTCAATATTGATTTTCTGCATAGCGGTATGATAGCGCAATAGGGTTTATTTACAGGGGTCTGGACTTGCAAATCATTGGTGTATGCAATGGCGTGCAGTAGGTATAGATTTAGGTTATGCTGTTAATAATGATATTATACAATCATATATAATATACCTACTACCTACTTTATGCTGTACATAGGATTATAAACTTTTCGCTTAACCAACGTTATTAAGAAAAGTTAATCCGTCGTTTATGCAATCCTACCATTTATTTATTTGTAATTTTTTAGTATTATTTACTACTTTTTAAATATACTTTTATACTACTAATAATATAATTTCTACGTTTTAATGTAAAATAATACCGTCGTACCTACATAAAATTCAATATAAAAAAATTACAAGCGTTTTTATGACACTTTATGGCTGAACATGATTATTTTACTGTTTGAAAATCCATCACGTAATACTTAAGGCAAATTATTATTTTTATTAAAGATTAACGTAAGCAATTGTTCTGCTGGTTTGAGTTTTGTTTTTTCCAAATCCATATCTCTCACGCATCTCGAACACAAAGAACGATCATGAAAACAACAGTAAGATAGTAAAATTAGCGAATTAGTACAATAGGAAGTAGATACTTCAATGATTTGCACGAAGCTGTAAGCCAAACTAAAAACCTTTCAAGTGTTATTTTTTAAGAAACAGCATGAGTAAGGACTCCGCACAAAATAGATTAGCTAAATGTGTTTTCAATTCAGTAGATTGACAATTGTATGACTTGAGTACAACGATAGTTTAACAATAGAGGATAGCAATTTTAGTACTGATAGATGAATAATAATATGATTACAGCACCGCCCGCTGCGGCGGGGTAGTCATGGTAGTTTTTAGAACTAATCAATTAAAGATTCTATTGGTACACAGATAACTCGACCATTTACCACTTATAGATTATTTTCAAAATTTCAGTAATGCACAGTTTTTTTGCTTATATGCACTGCATGCCCCTGAGTGCACGTTTCAGTCAGTAAGCCGTAGTTACATATCATACAACTGCCAACATAGAAACCAAAAAGTGTTTATTTATTTATTTATGTTTTTCCTCAGAATTTCAACTCTTCTTCTAAAGTTAATCATAAGTATCGTAATATATTATTGAATATTTTAATATTTAATTTATAATATTATTGAATTTGTAATCCATATATTTGTGAAATAACTAATAAAATAATAATATGTATCTTATTTCAATATTCTTGGAATAATATAAATTATTAAGTTTGTCTCAAAGTTCCCGAAACATTTGAACATGTCTCACAATATTCATGAATATATAAACTTCGACGAATATTTACCACGTTATATACATTATTACAGTTTCAAGAAATAGTTGTAAATTCTAAAACGATCTACTTAATATCAAATAAATAAAAAATTCTAGAAGGTACGTAGTAACATATATTATATTTGAAAAGGAATTCAGCTTCAATTATAATTGAAAAATAATAGAAAAGTCCACCGAGAATATATGAATAGATTTATTGATAGATTTGTATATATGTAATAAAAATATATTTTATATATACATTATATGGAAGTAATAGATAGTAATAGTAATAGTTTTTTCAGAATATGAAATAGGAAACAATTATTTTAATTAGAATCGTTCACCGCAAACCGCGCATAAAGTTATACAAATATCCTCTTCAGAATAAGTATTCGCCTCAGATATAAGAAATGGAAGGGCATAAAATATTAACTTTTTAATGAATAAAGGGTGTCCAGCGGAAAATTTTCAAGTTTAATATTAAATAATAAAAAAAAACTATAATGTTATTCTCATATTTTATTTATACAAAATTGAGTTTAACTATGCTAATTTAACGTTTTATAAACAATATCATCTAAATGCCGTTCATTTCTCCCAAGACATTCTTGCAATCAGAGTCTTAAATTTGCGAACACGCGACAGCAAAGCTTTGGTTCAACTTTACGGCGGATATTTTCTTGTAGGGCCTGAATTGTTCGAGGATTGTTACAACCAATGAATCACCGCACTTTAAATATTGCTCAACCGCGAACGCACAGTGCGCTCCCGACCAGTGACTCATTGCGATTAGAAAACCCGCAAATCACGCGCGTCGTACAATACCTCTCCTACTTACCTCACCCGGATGGTTTACGAGCAATTACAATTTAATCTTGAAATTTTTCCGCTGAAGACCCTATACTATATACCACAAACCTTAGAAGTGCAATGATAAAAAATATTTACTACTGTGTTATTATTGGAGCGGAACGATATAAAGTACCCATTTTTGAATTAATATCATTCGCCGGCAATCTCACAAAAAAACAGAAAAATAACGACCATTTCGTTAAAAAGGTTATAAAATTGCTTTATGGCTTTCCATGTGATAAAAGGCGTAACCGTGTAAAGCGCGAGAAGAAAAAATATTATATTTTCTCAAACGAAAAATCTTCCAACGCTGATCTGTCTAACCATGAGTTACAACGGTGGGATTATTTAAAAATATATATTATTTCATTATCGAACATACTTAAATAAAAAAACTCTTAATATTTGGATATAATAACTTCGTGGTAAATTTTATTACTTGTATCTATATATTATTATATCTACCACGGAAATATATCACACTATTATTAGATTTCATGAATGTGTTTCATATAATATTATATTCTCCAATACATCCATTTTTACATTTTTTGACTGTGAATAAATATGTTGGTACCATGTACGAGTAAATTTTCATAAGTATTCCACGTATTTTTATTTGTATTGATCGTTTAGTTTTGTATTAAAATTTTTAGACGATTACCATAAATGTTTGTTTTATATCTAATTGACATCAATGTACAAATCATACCTGCTGCAGGAGAATACTGATGGGTTGACAAATTGCGATAACCATATTCTAATTATAGTATTTTATGAAAATTTCTACTGTCATCAAAATTTGTTGTATATTTTGTATAATTAATAAATAAAAATAAATAAAACCTCTAATTGTGGAGATTAGCATTTTAGCAGTGAATTAAATTTACTATTTTCTTTATACCAAATCAGTGTGACTTGTAAATAGTGCTCGATTGTTTACTTCGAAGTTAAGCGTGCATGGTATCAATCCAACTAATTTTCTCACTGTAATTTAAAATTTATTTTAGCTGTACTACATACCAATAAATCACAAATACAGAATTTTGCGGAAATAGAAAAATCAGACATAGTCTTTCAGCGCTGTAATTTTTTAGTGTAGTGTGTTATGAGTTACTTACTGTCTTATCTATAAGCAGCTTTGATCAGAGAAATGAGTCCATTCTCACCCATCCTCTTGAAGTATCTCAATTAACGTACTTGTTTAGTCTGGTTATAGGGTGTCCAGTGGAAAATTTCAAGATTAAATTGTAATTGTTCGTAAACCATACGGGTGAGGTAAGTGGGAAGGGTATTGTTCGACGCGCGTAATTTGTGGGTTTTCCAGTCGCAATGAGTCACTGGTCGGGAGTGCACCGCGCGTTCGCGGTTAAGCAATATTTAAAGTGCGGTGATTCATTGGTTCGTGTAACTAAACTCCTCCGGGACCATCAACGTCAACAGCGACGCCAGAACATGTGGCTCAAGTTCGACGTGAAATTATGTGCAATCTGTGTAAATAGATAAGGAAGATTGCAGGCTGTACTGGAATAAAAAAAACAACAATGCAGGTTATTTTGAAAAAGAAACTACAGTTTTATCCATGCAAACTGCAAATCGTGCAGTTTTTCAACGAAAATGACTGTTCTTTACGTGAAATCATAGCGAGAACGATGCTGGAACGTTTTGGAACAGCACGAACGCTTGGAAATATATTGTTTACTGACGAAGTACATATTCATATCGATGACTATGTTAATAAATAGAACATGAGTTACTGGTGCCCTGATAATCCAACGGAATGCCATAAAAAACTTTTGTATTGTCCAAAAACGACAGTGTGGTGTGCAATTTCTGCACGAGGAATAATTGACCCTTATTTTTTTAACCAGCGAGAGACAATCACTGCTGACGTGTATTGCCGAATGAACGACGAATTTTTGGTACCGCAACTGCAGCTGTTTCCCGAGTTTAACAACAGAATACAATTTCAACAAGATGGGGCAACTCCACATATAGTTAGAGTTTCAATGGGGAAGCTGAGGGGAATTTTTCCCAATAAATTAATCAGCAAGTACGGAGACATACCTTGGGCATCTCGGTCACCGGACCTTACACCGTGCGCCTTTTTTTGTGGGAATATCTTAAGTTCAGCAATAATTCTCGAACAATTCAGGCTCTACAAGAAAATATGCGTTATGAAGTTGCTGCCATTGAACCAATGCTTTGCTCTCGCGTGGTCGCAAATTTAAAAGTCCGATTGCAAGAGTGTATTGCGAGAATTGGACGGCATTTAGACGATATTGTTTATAAAACGTAAATCCGCATCGTTAAACTCAATTTTCTATAAATAAAATATGAGAATAACATTGTAGTTTTTTATTTTTATTTAATATTTAATTGAAAATTTTCCGCTGGACACCTTTATTTCTGGCGGCACTAGTTAATCAGGGAAGTTACCAAGTTAGTTTTAATTCTCATAAAAATAACACTTTTGATGTAGAATGTATTCCACATATGCATCCCTGATATATTAAATTGTACTGAGTAATTCTTTTTTAGACCTTTTGGCTTTTAATTTTCCTTAAAAAATATTAAAAAAGCATTTAATATTAAATTAGTTATTACTACAATGTTCCTTCTCATCTCATAAAATCAAATAATTTCATAAAATCATTTAAAGCTACTCCACAGAATTCTGTATAATAAACTCACTACAAAGCTCTTCTGAGCAATAAATGTCTCCTTAAACAGTGTTCTCTAGAGCCTAAATACAAAGAACTTTTAGTTTCAGACGTTTTGTTTCTAGCTACATTGAAATTTACTTTCTTCGTTAGCCACAAAATTTTTGCAAATTTAATAAAAATTATTTTGATTTGAATCATTTTTATTATCATTATACTACAAATATATTTACTAACGTAATTTTGTTATCTACAAATTATTATACATTTAATTGTCTATAAAACATTATTTTCTGTTATTTTGACATTTTATATGTCAAATACGAGTTGCCGCAGAACTTATTCTGATTACTGATTTGCGTATCGGAGAATTACTCAAATAATGTTGAAAGTTAAAAGTGAATATGTTGTTATGAAATTTATGGTAATGCTGACAGGTATACTGAATGGCGTTGCTTCCTATGTGATATAGGATAGCCGAGCAAAAAATAGTAATAATTGTTATTTTTGGTATAAAACTAATTTTCTATTGAGAGGATGATAGAGAAACTGTGCAGTCAAATTTAGGATCAACACCCTTGAATTTATGAAGATTAAATAAAATTTCCCAAAAGAGAGAGAGAAAAAAAAATGATGACCCGAGTTGTTTTAGGTGTATAATAAAACATCTTTGCCAGCACCCACATAAAATCCTGACTCAAACCTTTGAGTCGGGGTCATATACTACTCATCTATCATATAGTCTGTTCCAAAACTGATAACGTTACACGTCATTATCTCTAGTAGGTATATCGATTTGATTTTGAAAAATCAAGCATTGTTTCAAGAGTAATAAAAAAGAAAAGAGCATTTTTTTATTGTTCAGTAATAAAAATTCAGTATGAGAATACACAGAAAACGCAAAAAAAAATTAATTTAGCACGCGCGTGCTCGGCACGCGTCCCGCTTCTTTATTATTGACCCAAAACGTCGGCTACGATAAAAAACCGACCCAGAGCAGAGTTTAAACTAAATTATTGAACAGATCGGTTTAGCTAGGCAACATAATACACGCGTGCAAAATGTTGTTATACATACTATAATAATAATAATGAATATTATAAAATACTATCTCTGTCATGTTTTACGCATGTTGGCATAAAATACAAAATATTAACGGATTTTTAAAAAATTAACAAAAGGAATGTTTGAAAAGAGATTTTTTATACATGACTTGGAAATTTATTTCATTAATGAATTATAAATTAAATAATTAAGAATGTTTTTACGCTCGTTCAGAATATTCCATGTAGAGTTTTCTGGGTTATTCTGTCGCATGTATCCAACCTATCTGGCTGACGTTTCGGATGGCACCAGCGACCATAAACCACCCAAAATGTTGACCAAAGAGGTCGAATATATCCGGCAAATTGTACAAATAAAATAATTAAGAAATACAATTAATTGAGATAATGAAAGTGTAATTTTTAATGTTGAAATATTTTATTAGTTACGTAATTACGCGATTTACTATCATCATCAGTAAGTAATATTAACATAATAAAAGCCCAGGAGTGTCTGTTATGTGACGCTGTACCTGGAGAAATCTTATTTCCTCATTACATACATATTTAATATTTTACTGTCACCTGTTCTCTACGATTTTCTTTGTGAAATGAACTATTTTTTCTGTTTTTAAATATTCCAGTGATATATAAAATTCCTCTGTGTTTTCTTTTGCTTCTTCTTCTTTTACCCTACCTGTTTTTTTATGCTTTTTTCTGTGATATTAAGCGCTCATTCTGTTTTTAAAGGTTCTGTCTGATGATGGATAAAATTCTACCGCATAAATTTCTTCTACTTCTAGTGTCATATTCTACAATTTGCATGACCGTCACGTCTTAAGATGTTTAAGATGCTAGTTTGTAATATTTGAAAAAATAACTTTGTTGTTGATATTATTATAAATAATTTAAAATTACTACAATTAAAACAAGATTTATTATTTTTCACTGTCGAAGTTATCTCAAAGCCGACTGGTATTAAACATGAAAAATGGTTGGGCGGACAATTTTATTGATTATTCTGAGATATCACATTTCATTTTATTTTTCTATTTATCTTATTTTATATTTTTTTTAACAATTTAATGCATATTTTGTATTTTTATGAGCGAAATTCGGTTAATTAGTATTATCAAAACTAAACAGTAATGGTAGTACACGTGTTGCGCGTAACTTCATTTTTAAACCGAATGCTTATTTGAGAATTATTTTTTTAAACATACCATACGTTTAACTGTGAGCTTTCATTGTTTGAACATACCATATGTTTATTTGTGAGCTTTCGAACGTATGAAGTTTTAACATTGTTATTAGCACTCTTATTGGATCTCACGTCCCGTTCTGTAAACCAACAATTATCCGAGATGAACAATCTAAAACTCTTGGCTTAATTAAAAACTTTGTTGGTTGGCGGTATCATTAAACGAACTTGTACAAATTTTCCATTTCAGCTGGTCACAAAAGGAAATTTTCATTATTTATGGTAAATTTTTTAGATATATTAATCACGTGCAAATATTTTTGTCTTGATTAATACCACAAAATAATTCACTACATACTCGGTTGTATCTTCCATAAATTAATTTTACGATTTTTTAAAGTTTTTAACCTTTCCTCTCCCATGATGTAAACTGAGTTGACATTGCCTCTAATTATGTGAATATCTCTGTAAATATACTAAATACAGAGTTAATATTCACGGTATTTCTCTGTAATATATTTATGTGTTGGATAAAATTATTAAAATACATAAGTATTTACCATACGTAACAATAAAATATGTTTTCTCTTAGAACTTGACGTAA
The DNA here is from genome assembly GCA_031772225.1 of Eubasilissa splendida. Lineage (NCBI taxonomy): Eukaryota > Metazoa > Arthropoda > Insecta > Trichoptera > Phryganeidae > Eubasilissa > Eubasilissa splendida. Next base: position 22,680,164 of record CM062847.1, read on the forward strand.
ATTTGTCAATACGTGCGGAGAGGTGCGGAAGGCGCGGGGCGCGGGGTGCCGGATGCCGACCGTCACTTTAGTGGCAGATCATGCGCTGGCCGAGTTAGACGTTAGTTATGTTGTCGTTCGTGATCACCAATGTTTTTCTCATTTTAAGCATTTTAATGATTAATGTAAGTAAAAAATGTAAAATATTAATATTAATCCGACTTTAAAATCGTAAAAGTCTACATGTACACTGAGTTTAGAGCACCGGAACGTGCGTTTTTATTTTAGCACCGTAAAGGAAAGATTAAATAACGTCTATTTTGATCAGGCCTGTTAACGAGCTTAGCTGAGATATTTAATAAGATAATTCTGATAAGAACTGTGAGGGTTATTATCATAAAACGTATTTTATTAATAAATTACCGTGAGAACATTTAGAGTGAATGTACATGGATGAAACTTAACTTTCGCGTCTTAGAAAGTTGAAGGTGAAGATTGGTATGCATCAGTTGATCAGCCAGCTTCGCGTACAAAATACAGTAGATAATGAACAACCGCTCGTTTTACGCTCAACTCTGCCCTACCCTTTACACGGGTTTTGTGTGAGATTTCATAAATATTGTCACTTATGATTAGAACCAAGTTAATATTTGAATGTATGGGAGATGTCATTTTAATATAAAATATCGTAAATTAAAACAAATTTTTAGTACAATATAACGAATCGGCATTAGTATTTAAATAGTATACCTATTTTAAATTGTATTCATCATAGTGAAATTATCTAATTTCCAAGTGGCCTGACGCGAATATCGAGGAGTCTGACTTAGTAATATTTTTGCAAAATAAATAAAAATAATGTTACAATTTTTTTGGATACGCCCTTTCTTATAATCGCGTCACAGAATTGATATATTAAATAATACGTTTTAAGTTTGCACCAAGTATTAAATTTAAACTTTTTCAACTCGAAACCCAGTAAATTCAAATGCTCATTATTTTTGATCTTTCTAAAATGAGCTCCCTTCAAGTAACTCCAAGATGCTGGCGATTATTAATACACTTAGTGCGACGACAAACGTGCTATATTTGTCCAACTTGTATATTTAGAAATAGATGCTGAAATGCAACACAGTATTTTGGAACACAACAACGGACTGAAAATTTCTGCGATGGCGAAATAATTTTTCATTTTTGTATGAAACCATTTTAGTATCGTTTATGGTTATCCAACAAATATGTACTAAATGTTTTTAAAGAAAATAACTGCACAATGTTCCGACATGGTAGCGTACATCATTTTCGTTAAATGGTCAAGAGGAAAATGCAGTGAAATACTATAGTACAGTGATAAAAAATAAGAGAAAGATATATAACGTAAGTAGAATCTTTTTCCCCAGTGTTATTTTTCATCATCAGATAAAAAAAAATTAACGCATCGTTTTAAAAATGTCATATTTAAAACAAGGCATATAGAATCAATATCGTTACCATATGTTTAAAAATGTGAATTAGTATTGGTATTTCCTTGAGTCCTTCATCCCCCCCCGTCCGTGTAGCAATACAACGTAAATCGAACATCTGCTGTCAATTTGACATCGTTGTCTTTTAAATGGAATTAAATATTATGTAATTGTGAAACATATATATATCAGAAAACGATAAGCTTGTGTATCAATCATTTTAAACAAAAGCAGACTTCGAATCTATCAAAATAATTTTGAATGCGGAACATTATTGATTGACATCGGACTAAATAATAAGTGTGTTTGCGTACTTTTTACTATCAAAATTCATTTGGATTTCATTTCATTTGGATTTATTTGGGAAGTTTAGAGAGTTAGATACAACGATGAGTTATGTAACATTTATGAGACTTCCAAACTCTCCATCCACATGAAACTTCAGCGACTCAGATGAGCGGGTCAGGACCCGAGGATGGAAAATAAAGTAGATTGCTTTCAAATGGAACGATAGATGTTTTAATAAAGCAGTACATTGACGATAAATTTTCTAACCTATATGTTCACTATAACCACTTTTCAAATTGATACATCTACCGTTCCATTATTTGAAAGCCATTTACTTTAATTTTACGGAATCTCAAATATTTTTGAGTAATCCGATAGGAGCTTTCAAATAATGGAATAGTAAATGTATCAATTTGAAAAGTGTAACAAATAGGTTCGAAAATTTGTCATCAATTGTACTGTGTGCTGTAGAATAGTCGGTTAATGAACCTTCCCCGGATTGGAAAGAAATCTAGGTTCGAATCCGGTAGCAACAACAATATTTTTCGATTCATTTTATTTTATATGTTTATCTTTCTAATTAATACATTTAATTAGTATTTAAAATATCGCACACCTCTGTTCTGAATAATTACAACTTCACAATAAGAATGTCTTCTCCTTAATAAAATATATTTTCAATAAATAGATTTTTTCTACACATCTTTCAAATTGATTAGTTTAATTTGTATTGACTTTCATTTAGTTATTCTTCGAAATGTATTCCCAATATTTACTTGCAACGTCAGAATCTGCTCAGATTGTGCAACATCGTTTAGATAAGTAATTTCTTTTGGTAACTGTGCTAGTAACCATATAGATATTGGAAATTGATTTACTTATAAGAACCTTAACAGCTTAAGCTGAATGGAAAATGTATTGTATTTCAGTACAAAAGGATGTGGCGTATATTCAATAGTCTTGTCTATCCCTGAAGAGAATGGCGTGATAGCATGTACATTTATAACACTTTGTAACCAATGACAAGTTGCTGATATTGCTATTATTGCACACTTTAATTTCGTAAAATTCTTCCCCATAACTTTATATTAATGTATCCAGTTGGATCAATAATAACATTCAAAGTACAAGACACATATATATGTACAACATTCTCAGTTTTTCATTTATTATGGATATTTATTATAGCTGTTAACAATGTAATCATACATATAACATTATTATTGCTTAAACGGCGTTGGTCAGTTTAAAAAAACTTTAATTTAAATCCTGCTTAAACTAAGCAAAGCGATCCGGTTTTTTTTAGAATCTTATACATACTTAGATGTGTATTTATGTATTAATTTCGAGTCATCCGTCCATATTTCGAATAAAATAAGAACTGAATAAGCCCATAAATTATTTTTTCCACATTCAAAATTGCTTTTAGTGAAATACCGTGGCTCGTAATGAACAAATTTTATTTCTTTGATTTTTTTCTGTAATTATACCTGATACTTGTAGGTAAAGTAAATTTCTATAAAAAAAATCTCATTTATTGTGTCTGTATATTTTGCGTCAAACGATTTAACGTGAAACGTTCTCTCTGATTATATTCTCAGCTTAATCATGTGTACCGGCAGCACACAATCAAATCCAAATCCACTCGGAAAACACATTTATATGCTTCGCTTTTCTCTTACCCAAATCAATCCTAACATTCGATATGGTTTAATTTATAAGCCTTTTTTTTAAATACTAACACATTTTTATAATATTTTGTATCCAATTTCCTACACGCGCAATACTAATTTTCACATATTTATAGATATCCTATTAATACAGGAATATATGTCGATACAGATTAATGAATTAACTAAAAAGATATACAGAAAAAATCTAACTATCGAAAAAATATTTTGTTGCTATCGGGATTCGAACTTAGACCACTTCCGGGAAAGCAAATTTTGAACTTATATTCCGTAATATTTCTAATTAATACATCCTTTATTCCATTATTAAAAAACAATCAACATTATATTTTGATTAATCTCAAACACCTTTGAGTAAAACCGGATAGGAGAAAATGTATCTGTATATGTAGAAAATCGATTGCTATAGCAAAATGGTGAACGCGCTTTCTCGGATAGGAAGAGGTTCAGGTTGGAATCTCGGTAGCAACTAAATATTTTTTCGATAGACAGATTTTTTCTGTACATCTTTCTAGTTGATTCATTAATTTGTGTTAGAATACCATAGAAATATGTTCTGAAAATGAAACATCACAACAATAATGTACCTTTAAAAAAAATTAAAATAATATGTCATGCTATCAACTCGTGTTACCGATAAGTATTTAGAATTTTTTTAGCATTTTTATTAATAAAAAATACTTTTACGAGCTTAAATGGCTTTAAAATACTTAATGTCATACATTTCCTCTAAATATCGAGCATTAAAAGTGAAAAAAAAAATCGTAATACATCAATATTATGTATTCAAGTTCTATGCAATACGACATTCCTTCTTATTATTCTTCATTTAATTAGTGAGAAAGATACATTATTACCTTCGTATATTTGTTATTCTTTTCACAGTGAAACTAATGTTTGATCTTTTTCTGTCTTACTGCAAATTCTATTTTTTCCAACGTAGCAATTTTAATTTAATTTTAAAAAATTACTTTTACATAATTGGTTATAATGTGAATCCTACAAATCACTAGTCTATTCTAAGCGTAAATGATTTTTAGGGCAAGTTGAAATATTAATTTTGTATGTATTTACGGAAATATACAGGTTTATTTGGGGCGGTAGACTTGTGTTGCAGCATGGCTAAGGAAGGGTTAATAATACTCTTAATATAACTCAAACAATATTACTAAGTACATTGAAAAATATAACGAATTTGCTACTGATGTCTTATGATCTTCCAGGAGAAAGTTGAGTAAAGAGGACCGTTGGCTTCTGTTGGAGTTGAGCCACACAGGACCAAAAGTAGTGATAGGTAAAAAGGAAGGCGTTTGTCCAGAAATGGATTTGATGACACCTGTGTCAGATCACGTCAAAAATTGTCAACAGGTACGTTAAAACCTTAAGGCAAATTATTTTGTGATAGTGATTCTAGAAAAAGCCTTTATTTATTTCGAATTGCATAATTAAATATATTCAATACATTTTTGAAATATATTAATTGACAGATTAATAACAGAATTGATAATCATTCTTATTATTGATTAATTGAGAATTTGTTATTCTAGTAGAACACTATGTAGATCTATGATAGATACTTATATTAGGATTTATTAAACACATAAATCCGTTATCCGTGCGTGTAGAGGGTGGGTTCCATTGAAATTTCCTCCATTGTCTTTCCAAAGGATAAACCACGCCTTTATATTTATCTCACCTTTCAACTGAGAATTGAGCACATACGAATATAGATTTTAAGATCTAACAACTATTTAAAACATATTAACTAACTAACTATTTTACCATAGCACCGTTTCCAGCGAGGGTAGGCAGAGAGGTTAGAGCGTCACACTCTTTTGACCTGATACACAATTTTCGCCTCAACCACATTTATATGTACATTTCTCATACAAGCTCGCCGATTATTACGGCTTATAACAGGATCATCCTCCAGTATCAGATTTACCTGGTTGTGTCAAGTCTTCTACTTCTGGTTCCATCAACACTTGCGTCAGTTATCTTTCGTATCATTCTCTCCTCATTCATTCGTTCTATATGACCAAACCACATTAGTGATCCTTTCTTAATCTTACTATACTAAGATCGGCATTCTACATTTACATTCTTTCCTTATTTCTTCATTCTTTACTTTGTCATAAATGGATATGTCACATATACGTTTTGTTCCTCTTCTGCCAGCTCTAGGCTTCATATCCATACATCAGTGTCGGTACCAGGACTCCATTGTGTACCGCTAGTCTTGCCCCAGTTGACAAGTTCCCATTAGATATAATTCCATTCAAAGCTCCATTCAAGCTATTCCTTGCAGTCATCCTCTTTTCAATATCTTTCTTAGCCTTTCCGTTTCTATCAAACATACTTATAAACTCATCTACTTGTTCCAAACATTCATTACCTACAAGTATTTTGCACGGTCTCTTGCTTTCCTCACTTTCGACTTGTTGACATTCATAATAAGATTGCTTCCCTTGTATACATCGTACGTTCTAATTACTAGACTGTAATTCTTGTTCATTATTCGCTATTAGTACTGCATCATCGGCGTACAATAAACAGCATATATTCAAATCACTAATTTTCGCTCCGAGATTCACACACAATATACATATTGAATCATTATTATTCCATTTAAATTTAAAAATCAGATAATTGGTCAATATGAATTGACAAATTTGTTCTTTCGTATCTGCAAACGATCAAAAAAATAAAATACTTCAATTCTATATATATTTAATATTATTACATTACACTGACCTTCTCCACTACAGCTGAAAATAATAAATGGAGTTTAACTTACACAAAATATATTTTCTTATTGTTTCTCGAACAATTTCCCGTTACTTTTTTATTGGCCTTTTAATTATATTCTATTAATAAAGATTAAAATATAATTAGTCATTCCAATGAGACGTTATATTATTAATAGAGGTATTTGTTGAAGATGGACTTTTGAGTGCGTCGTAAACTAGCTTCAGCGACAATTATGGCCACAAAGAATTTGAAGTGTTTTAGTGTATTGATTAATCGATTTTGTCTCATAGGAAAACAAAATGACACTACAGGCATCTGCCTGCGACTAAAAGTATTATACTTACATTTAATTAACAAAAATTTCGGAAGTTATTTATGACTCAACCTAATATATACCTTAACGTTCAACATTGGAATATATCAACAAATATTTTAGATACTGTATTAAGATAATGGTATATTTTATATGTTTATTTATTTTTAATAAATATATAACAAATAAAAATATATATATATATTTTTACACAAATTTTAATTATTCGTAATAAAGATAGATACTCGTGTGAGATATGAAAATTTTATTTTCCGTTACTTGGAAGATTCTCATCATCTCATTTACCGAGTTATCTTGATTAAGTGTCTGCCACCCCCATCGCCGCAGAGCCTGAAAACTCCACCCTAATCGCGAGGTGCGTCATCAATTCGTTATTCAAGCGAACAAATTGCTCTCGTTATTAGCAAAATTTTAATGATATATAAAAGTAGTAAATAAAAGTATGTACTCGGGAAAATAAAAGAAACAGATTAAATTCTGCCAATATACAGAAATCACTTCAATCAAGAAGATTTCGTCTGAGTGTATTATTTGCTCTTTTATCCAGATTAAGATTTTTTTAAAGTTTTTAACATGCACTAGTTAATGAGCCGAGATAACTACCAAATAAAATTTTCAGACAAAAAGTATTGAAATCAGATAAGAACTACGGGGGTTGTGTCTACAAAATTAGTTATAGGCAACGTAGGTTCAATGGATGCGATTTCATTATAATGCGGGGCCATACGGGCCACCTATGAAATGCAGGTGCCGCACTAAAATACGGTTTTGGGGGCTTCCCTCGACCAACTCAACTTGGCATCTTGAAGAACTGTCACCAGAGAAGTGTATGTTGCGTTTTCCACTTGGCGATCCAATGGGTTGGGGTTCTTCCTCTTCCTCTTCGTCCTTCAACGTAGCCCGCCATAACAAGCTTCTCAAAATATATCTCAAAAGCATCAATTTGTCTTATCTGTCTTGCCTTTAGGGTTCAGATTTCAGATCATATAAAAACATAGAATGAACCGGTGACTGTATATTACGAAGTCGATAATTCTCTCGTGATACGAGGAACGATTATTTATGCTAGAATAAATTTATACAGCAGTTGGCACATTTCGTTGCGATCCGTGTAGGTTTTTAATAAAAAGTACATAGTATATTTTATTATCGTATGACGCCAATGCCAAAAAAAACTACAAAAGCATTTAACACTCTCAACTATACAAAATTAATTATAGCAAAATAAAGAATCAAGTCAAATAAAATAAAAATTTATATAATTAATTTTGTCAAATTATTTTTAACGCAATGTAAGAGAGAATACGTGTCACATCAATATTCTTATTATTTTCAAGACTAACTTGCTGGTCTCGTGGGATGAGCAACGAACCCTCGACCCCTGGATAACTCTAGATGAGTGTCTTAACTACCTGACCACATCAAATGATGCATCGGATTTCATTCTAAAGGTTCTCAGTTTGATGTAAATGATTAAGTAGCAAAGCGAATATGATGAAAAACGTACTAGAATCATATGAATAAAATAATATTTAAAAATTGTCAGAAAAAGCAGAAATAAAAATAATTTCAAGAAGCAGATATCTCGAATTAATTAACCATTTAAAGATGAAAGATAATTCTTGGTAAATAAATTTTAAAACTTCCTTTTGATTGGATAAAAAATAATAGAATATCTTATTAATTATACGATTTTTGAAGAGTAGGTAAATAAAAAATCTTAATAGGATATATGAAAATAATGAGAAAGATAATTTATTATATAATTATCATGGAAAATTAATTAGTTTGTATTAAGTTAATGATATTTACAAGCCTAAGGCATCAACCAAGCTTGCGAATGAGATTTGCTGTAGAAAATATAAAAAAATACAGGTAAAATATATTCGGTGGTTACCACACTAGATATAAATATTGTACTCGATGAATAAAATAAATATATAAAATATCCTTTGATTGAGATGTGTAAAGATGAAACATAACGCGAGATTAATTTATATGACATTTTTCTGTCTAACCAAAGTGTACTAGAATAACTTGTAGTAAGCAATAAATATTTTAGTAATTTCGTAATAAAAATAAGTAATTAAACCTAAATAATAATAACCGCAATATGTTCTAAACCCTTGTTAATATCTAAAGAATGGTTTGATTCCAAAAGGTGATTGAAAAATTCTGAATACCTGTTGCTACTTAGGCATCTCAAGTGCTCCTTAATTCTAAAATCAAAATTTCTGCAAGTTTACCTGTATAAAAATATTGTAATCATTGCAAATTAATTTGTAGACCCCCGATTTTTTTTTAATATCGTCATCATCCTTGCATTTAATTTGTTATTAGTGTAAAAAGCTGGTTGTATAGAATTTGGGATAATTTTTATAATTGAATTTGAAGTAAGATTATTTAAAAATACGATTTTTTTCGATTGTTTTCCACTATCAATATTAAGTGGGTAAACATATGATCTGATAAACTTTATCTTGTACCTTATGTTTAACAAACATAATTTTAATTTGCTTGTTTAATATCACTGTCTTTCCATATTCTATAATTTCCATTATCATAGCAACTGTAGCTAACTGTATGCGTTTTTGAATTTCTTGCCCACTGTCACTAGTGTTCTCCATCCAAATAAATTCACTCTTGAACTACCTCGCATCATACTATGTAGTATGTTGTGATGCATTAGCACGATCCACAATCAGCATTTTCATTTTAGACCGATATATTTCTAAATCAAACTGTTCGCTCACGAATTCTATTTTTTGTGAAATGGTTTTTGTATATTCATACATAATGTGTATCTTATTTCAGGAGTGGGAAGTCTAAATTCGGCTGATAAAAAAGAGGAATTAGATTTGAGAATTAATGATTGAAGAGTTGCAATTATTCGGAATAATAGATTATCGCAGATTATGAAAATAAGATGCAGAAGTAGATGCGAGAGAGAATGGATATTGGGTCGAGGGTAAATTTGGACGAATCGCGAATTCAGACAAATAAACGGAAAACTGAAGAATTTATCCCGGTAAATATTGATTGTGGCCTCGACGGTACATTTGATAAGGGGTGTGAAATTGGATTAATAAATAAGGATTTAATAACGAGTAAATTTGAGATTGAAGATACAGCCTGCCGGGATTGTAATGCCTTTTAATAATTATGTAATAAATAATAATTCTCTTTTTAATGTAGGAGATCATTTAAAACATCAGGACATTTTTTTGACATCATAATAAATGGATTTCATGAATACAATAATTAAAATGAATATAGGTACGTTCTAATGCTTTCAGTACATAACGCAATGCATTTTTAAAGTAAGCATTATGTGATTTCTATTGCCTTTATCATTATCAGCTTATTGAACGTTGCGATTAAGATTTCGATTATCATTATCAGGTTTGAAGCCGCAATTAAGAGAACATGAATCGCAACATGTTAATTATAATCCACTGGCCTGTTGTCTGATGAACACGTGTATGTTATCACTGATTAAATATTATTGTTGTGTTGCATCGGAATACATTTAAATATGTTCTTATGTTTCTGACACTAATGTACGATTGCTCATTATTCTGTAACACTAAGTTAGTATTTTGTACACCCTGAAGAAGGAAAAGTGGTTCCAAAACCAGTTGGCGATAGCAAAAATAAAATGATGTTTAAATAAAGTGAATTATTGAGTGAGTAAATATATTAATTAGACAGATATACACATAAAATCAATTTTATCGAAAAATATTGTTGTTGCGCCACCGGGATTCGAAACTGGATCTCTTTCCTAACCGGGGAAGGTCCATTATCCAACTATGCTACAGCGACAATATTTTTAGCGACAATTTTCGAACCTATATGTTACATTTTTGATATTAATACATTTAATCGTTCCATTATTTGAAAGAACCATCTACCTTATTTTTACAGAATCTCAAATACCTTTGAGTAATCTGATAGCAGACGCCAGAATTATTAATTCATTTTTATTAAATTTTGGACACGTTGATACAACTTTATTATTAGAAGAACACATTCTTATTGTAAAGTTGTAATTATTCAGAACATAGGTCTGTGATATTTTAAATATGAATTAAATATATTAATTAGAAAGATATACATAAAAAATCAATTTTATTCCCCGGTTAGGAAAGAGATCTAGGTTCGAATCCTGGTGGCGCAACAACAATATTTTTCGATAAAATTGATTTTATATGTATATCTTTCTAATGAATATATTTAAAATATCACAGACCTATGTTCTGAATAATTACAACTTCACAATAAGAATATGTTCTAATAATGAATTATTTTTTATGAATTACCACAAATTTGTAGCGGAATACAACACTTTAAAATATTAATGTTTAAAATGGGTATTTTAAAGATATGATTTATAAATGATTAAAGAACATATCACTCTACTAAAGTAAGAACCGAAATTCTTGTTAAGATATATTTAATACTAGCATAAAACAATTGAGTATTGTCGATTACCGCTGCTAGGCTCAAACCATGCATTAAATTAAATTCATTGATTACTCAGCGAAAGCCTCTCTTCTTCCCGGATATTAAGAACACTATGGAAAATTCGTACACAGAAGACTTGTACGAAGAGTCGTGACCTGAAGACCCCATGGCGTTGCGTAACTAAAAAAAATTGGCCCCAATATAAAATGGAGCTTGAACGCATAATGAAAGAACCTCTTGTACCGTATTTACAGACACCTCCAAGACGAAATTGTGAAAAACCCCACTTTGCAGAGGACCCCTTAATCACTGAAAACATGAAAGTAAAACAAGGAGCAATAAAGAAAGCGAAAATAAAAAAGTCCTAAAACACTGTTTAGTTTAAAAATATATAGGAGATCTGATTGCGCACGGTTGCGGTTCATCACTTCATGTACGCTCGGTCTTTGTCGGGTCGCTCCAGGTCTGTTATTATTTATTGTTTAACCTGAAATATCATATCTATACCTGTATTGCTATTCGTAGTGTCGTGTTGTGAGATTATCATTTTAGGGCCCCATTATCTCAAGACAACGGTTCCTAAAATTATTCAGTGAGACAGGCCCCTGCACCATAAATTCGCCTCTGCCTGTATATGCGCTGTATATGAAATTGTATTATTATAAAATATCGTACAAAAACTTCGTTGTTACGTAACGTTATTATTATATTATTCTAAGGACCTTTAAGGTCCATGGCCGATCTTACGAGTGTCCTCCAGGTCTCTTAGTCTTGAGTCTCCTAATAGCAGTGGCGTGCAGTAGGCATAGATTTAGGTAATACTGTTACCAATGATATTATACAATCATATGTAATACAATATATGTACTTTCGTTTAACCAACGTCTTTAGACAAAATAAATCCGTCGTTTATACGATCCTACCATGTATTTATTTATAATTTTAGAGCACTAACTGAACATGATTATTTTATTGTTTGAAAATCCTTAACGTAATAACTATAGGAAATAATTATTTTTTTGTTTGTTTTTCTCAAATCAAAAACCAATCCATGCACCAAATTTAAAGAATGATCATGAAATCAACAGGTTAAAAACAGTAAGATAGTAAAATTCGCAAATTAGTAAAAGAGGAAGTAGACACTTCAATGATTTACACACAGTTGTAACCCTTTCTAATGTTATTCTGTTAAAAAGCAGCATAGTAATATGGGTAGAGCCAGTATTGGTGCACTCACACAAACATATTGACTCATACCTATATTAATTATTGCTACAAAGTGATTAAAAAATTAAGTCCACTTTAAAATTGTTCTTCATATACACCTTTTATATAGTAATAAATGTAATTCTATCTACTACTTGTAATTCTAATTAATTGAACAATTGCTTGTAAACTATGCCCGTCTCGACACAGAATTTCTCTAGTGAGACGGGCAAACAGATTTTAGATTGTATTAAATACAATAAAAATAAAAATAGGTAACGACTCCATACAAAACGGATCAACCGAAAGGAATTTTCAATTCAGAAAATACCAATTTATATGACTTTAATAATTTACTAGCTTAAAGACAGAACAGAGTAATGTGAATAGCTCGATGCGGCGAATACAAAAGAGCGCCATGGGTACATACGTGATTTAATTATGATACCCCAAAAATAATCTCTAACATTAAATACGGAGCAGATAAATACTATAAATTAGGCCGGGACCTCGGAGTGGGATTCTCTCGGCACAATGCATAAATCATGAATTTGAATGAATATAGATAATTGAATTATTTTGAAATATTTAATAATTAAGGAATAAATTAACGTCACCCTATCACATCAACTTTTCAACTAAGGCAGGCGTATTTATCTTAAATTTGGACTTAACCCTCCAATATAACCTGTTATATGTAAATTAATAACACTATATTAGTAACAAATAGCATAATAAATATACAAGAAAACCTACATTATTATATAAACCTATTTACTTAAATCTTATAGTATTATATAAACCTTAACATTATACCTAGGATTATCTATCAGGGTCCTCACCTATAAGGATAGTGTGTATATGAAAAAATAAAATAAAATTAACAACAATACTTAAATTGTTACATGCCTACAAACTTATTAAAATTTTAATATTATGGTGCGTATCCAAGGAATGAGACATAATGAGATATATCTCAGAGATTTAGTTGATATTTATTTCAGTAAAATGTTCACAGTATTAAAATTTGATCTGGAGATTAACTCGGAGATCAATTTCAGATTGATAGAAAGAGACAAACACTCAAATCCGTGTATAGGATGTTCTGTGGTGTCGATTGTCCTATAAAAAAAGTAATTAAAACACACTACACAGTCGTCACTTCATTATCTATACATGAAATCAATATCTTCGCTTGTGTACTTTGAATATGAAAACGATCCTGCTTAAAAGAAAACAAAGACATTCTGGAATAAGCGGATTGTGTTCGTCGGAACAATTAGTTAGCCACTATTATTATTAAGTTTACATTTTTAATTACTATTGAAAAGGATGTCTGAGTAAATATATCAACACTATTAAAATCGAAAGGCCTTAATTTCTTGAAAGATACAACTATATTGAGATATCACGGTATCAAAACAATTCAATCATTTATTTGAACGAACGTTTTGCTATTAGTTTTGAAGTAAATGGAAACAGTGGTGGTTTTTATTTGTAATACTCGAAGAAAAAATATTCGATGTGTGTAAATAAGCAAAATGGTATCAGTGGTAGGGTAGGATAATAGATCGGACAAGATAAGATGAGGAAAATTTTAATACGGCGTGGGAAGGAATTCGAAAGGAAATCTGATCTATACGAACATAAGCTGCTCAAAAGGCCTAGCGGTAACAGAACACAATAATCATATATTTCCCAGAAATGGCTAAAGTTCAATCTCCACTAATTCTTTACCAGCTACAAAGCAACTCATGTTTGAACTAATTTATTGTAGATAATAAAAACCAATTATTATTTACATTTGTATTGTATTATATTTCAGTTTTACTTTTATATTATGTGTATATTCAATACTCACCAATGAAACAAAAATTAACTACGCACATGAAAATAAAAAGTTTTTTAGTTCTACTCGTTTAATTTCCGCGTTTCGCCTTATGAGGGCGTTATCAATATAACCATTTCAAATTCAAAAACTTATTTTTATATGAAATCAATTGAAAAAGGGACAGCTATATAATTTTAAGTACCTAAGGGAATTTTGGCACGATTCTAAAAAAACAATTTTGTACAAACACTAATGATATTTTAATGAAAGGTAATATATGAAAGAGGGGCATTAAATAAAAACTAACCAAAAATATTGCACATATATTACGTCACTATAAGTTTCATCATTATATGTTCTATAATATAATACAAATATTTTTTTTGTAAAAATATTTTCTTATATTTAATTTTATTATCGTTGTGTACAAGCATCACTTGGGTTTTGAGACACTTTTGGAATCATTACCAGCCATGTATAACGATATGCCTGATGTTCTGTTTCCTTATTCTTCTTAGTCCTCTTCCGCCGAGATAATAGTCACACGCGTAACATGGATCCCGAGCTATCGAGAGACAGTCGCCTTTGCAAGATTTCATTACTGAAATATTAAATTTCTTAAAAACATGAGTCTGTATCCTTTGTAGGCACCCGTCTACAAAGCACTGTTCGACTGAAGTGTGTGCCGTTCCTTTACTCACTGTACAGCATACCTCAGCGAATTTGCGATTTGAAAGGAAACTGATATATAACAATTTTCTTTGAAATTAACAAAGTAACTCCTGAGTAATAAATAATGTAAATCGTTCGTTGCTTTACAAGTTGAAAGTGCGGAATTTTCAAGACACTTTACAATCATAAGTTAAATATTTTTTTATCGTCCATTAATCTACGGATGTCATTAAAAAAATTTATTCATTATATCTGTTAATCTTTGACAGGATGGAAGAATTTTAAAGAAGGTGGTTGTCAAAAACATACTGAGCTTCTATTGAGATTGCGGTCTATAGATATGTATATGTGTGTATAAAAGCCATTGTACATGTATAATTACAATATACAGGTAATTATGATTATTTGAAATCAGCTTATCATGTTTTTTCTATTATACCAAATTAATGTAATTGTTCCGAATATGTAAACAGACTTTTGGTGCGTCTTTTCGAATCAACCGCGACTAATATTATTGACACATTCCGCGTCCAAATTTTCATTCGTACATTTTCTCATACTCGTCTTTCAGTGTGAAATGTGACCTTGACGCCAGCAGACGTTAATTTGACCGATATTATGTGCCATCTAGACGTCGTGATAGCATTCGTGGTGTGGACCTTTCAGCTTCAGTGCACTAGCACTGTATTGTTTGTGATCCTGTGATTTGTGTGCACAGTGATATTGTTTGTGACATCGCCGTCTTTAATTGGGAGTGGAGATCGGCTCATCCGCGTGCAATTTATTGTGTGATCATGGCGGTGCGGGGATTACGGAGGCATCATATATAAGGTAAGACGAGCAGTCTTTTCGAATCCTGGTTCCCGAGATTACTGGTCCTTCGACTAGAACCCCTATCCCCTCACCGACCTCATCCTGTACCACATTTTCCTACTTCCCTCCCCTACCCTACGGTGATTCCGATTTACGACCGGAATTGTCGTAATCCATTCCGACTCATTGCTCAATGCAGCCATTATGTAATTTATTTTGTATAAATTATCGTAATTTGCATCAGCCATCCTTACATACGTATAATATAAAGATAAATAATTGTACCTTTATATTATACGTACGTGTAAGGATTAGTTATCTTAATTTTGTAAGTACATCTGATCAATAAGTTTCCATAACTATTACAAAAACTCGAAATTTTGTACCAAACTACATAGCAAAAAACGAATCCATATTCGGAACTACTGCAAACTTTCTCATAAATCATTTTAATATAATTAGTAGTGAAATAAGTGTTAACTAGTTATCTTATATTTAAATATATGATTTGGTTTAGTAGTAAGTAAGATGTTTTTCTAATAGCCCAAACATTGAGGACTCGAAAGATTTACCCTGTTGGAATTAACATTTGAAAAGTAATTTAACCCGTAATCAAAACTCAGGCTCAAATTGTTCCTTTCCGACCCAGATACGAGTCTCACAAAACTTGTACCGCTGTTATTTATCTTAACGGACGTGGATTATTTCCGAAAAGCACTAAACTACTTACCCTTTTCACAAAATAATCTGTGCCGTCGGAAGAAAATTTACAGATTACATTTTTACTACTCGAGCCTATTTATACGGAATAAAATCTTGTGCGGAATTTTTTCTTAGGTACACAGATAAATGATTTTTTACTGGATACATGTAGTAGGTACCTACATAGACGACGGATTTTTTGCTGACGGGCGTGATTCGCCTGTGTTTCCGTAATTTGAATTTAGAATTCGACCGCACATATTCACATTTAATGAAATAACAACCTTCAACAAAATCTTGTCCACAATTGAACATGTAATGCAAACGTATTTTAACATTGTTCGTAAGTATTACATAGATAAAAATATGATTCTTTTTTTTTTAATACAAACGGTATTCATTTTATAGAACTCGATTGTTAATTTAATTTTTTGATTCTACATAAAATTTTTCCAAATAATTGAATAATTGTTTCAGCTGTCTAGGTCAGGGATCGGCAGAAGCGGCTCGCGAGCAACATGCGGTTCTTTTCGTGGACGTTTGCGGCACTTCAAACATAAACTCCAATTTCACCTCATCTCAAGCAGCCTTATAACTTATGAGTTTATGAGATAGAGCCGCCGAACAAACTTAGACTTGTAAGGAATACTCTTTACTACAATTTAGCCTAGCCGCACATGACCACAAAATATGAGCTGAATGCGTGACGAATAAAAAGCACTCATTTTGATGCGATTTATTTCAGCAGCGTATTAGGAAAAATGAAAAATATTTTTGATGAACGTTTTCAACAATTAAGAACAAATAAGACTACACTAGCTTTCATCGTACGTCCTCTCGAAACAAATGTCAATGAACTTAACCTAACATCGTTCTATGCAGATGCTGGTTTACACCAGATGCAGTTAATTGATTTGAAAAGTGACGAACTGTGGAGCAACAAGTTTACAGATCTAACCAGCCGCTTGGAAGAACTCGAAAGAGAGAGATCCAATTTGATTTCTCAGACACAAGTAGACAGTTATAAAACAACTACCTGAAATACAAACAATAATATTTGATACATCGAATAGTTTGCCTGAAACATATAACACATCAAAAAAACTAGCTCTTGGTATTCTCACAATCTTCGGCTCTTTATATATATGCGAACAAACATTCTCAACTTCGAACCAAATAAAAAATTAACTTAAAAGCAGAATATCAGATGAAAATTTACAATCATGTTTTAAATTAAAAATAAGTAGCTATTTGCCAGAAATAGTGAAGCAATCAAAAGCAATGCATGGACGTCGTTCTAATTCAATTTTTAAATGAAAAATCTCGAACTTTTTTTACTAAAATCCACATCCATATACATATGTATATTCCATATATGCGGCTCTCTGGTACCTTTGTTATCCTGTTTCCTCGACAATTTGGCTCTTCTCACTTGACAAACTGCCGACCCCTGGTCTAGGTAATTATCAACTGATAAAACATAGAACAGTATGATGAGCTTATATACAAATTTTGTTACATAGTTGGGTATTACATATTAGGTGATTAACAATACAATATTGATAATGTTGTAAATACCAAGAATAATATCTTTAGTTACCTGTCATTATCATACATTAATGTTGGGAAAAAATAATTTTTTACCGTAATTAAATTGGTTTATTGTTAAAGATAAATTTAGTAACTCTACATAAGCAGGTTAATGTCTACGTACACAAAAAAAAAACATATTATATTATTTATCTTCACTTGAATTTATATTAGATGTAGGGTATTAAAGATAATGTTAAGATATTTTGTGCTAATGACAGTTAAACATGTAAAATTTTGTTTTTTTCCAACATTAATGTACGTATGGCCTAGATGGCCGTAACGATCGTACAATTATTTGAAAAAATTAAATGTAGAACCAAAAAAAACTGTACTTGCGTGTAATTATGTGTGTGTGTCCGCCATGTGAGTGTGAGTGTGTGAGACGAACCTTTATAAGTCACTGCGCCTTTGGGAAGCGCTCTCTTATCTCCGCTACTTCCAATTGTAAATATTAATTCTGAGTGTAAATCTTGTATTAATCCTTGTACTTAAAAGTATTGTAATAAACTATAATTGTTGTAAGAAAGGGAGAGTTTATGTATCAATATCACCTACCAAGATACGGCAAGAAACTATACAGAGGATAGAACACCAAGAGTTACCACAATTATTAAAAATATGATAAATATTTAGATAAATTATTGTTGTAAAAATAAATTATTCAAAAATAAAATACAGAAAATCCTTGATTAGCCCAGTCCCGATTATCCGAGTCTCCGTATTATCCGAGCCAAATGTAATTTTCAATTTGCAAAATATCGCGGCGAGTCGAGTAACAACTATGAAACAAAATATAATATTACTAAGGAGTTACATTCTTATTGTCACGTTGTAATTATTCAGAACATAGGTCTGTGATATTCTTAATACTAATTAAATGTATTCATTAGAAAGATACACATATAACATAATCCCGGGAGCGCAACAACAATATGGTTCGTTAAAATTGATTTTATGTGTATATCTTTCTAATTAATACATTTAATTAGTATTTAAAATAGAATATATTCAAATAAAATTATTTTTAATGGAATGAATTTTAGTATGCCTGTAATATTAAATTCCAGTGAAACAGTGATTCTAAAATAAATTGGCTTAATCTATGGCGACGGCGAGGAGAAAATTGTAGAATTAAGAATGATTAACGGATCCTTAAAGTGAATTAATGAACTTTTCTATCTGTGACGTAAGTTGATTCTGGATGGAAGAACTGGGTAAAGGGTGATTAAGGGAAAGATTTACGAAAATAAAATTAATGATTCACCTTATACCCAATGTTCCCTCTAAGGTGTGCGCGTGTGCGACCGCACATCTTTTAAAAATTGTTCGCACATATGTTTCCATTTTACGCACATAGAATACACAAAAATTAGCGATATTTTATGATAGTTGTGATATTCGCAGGGTTTGCACCATACCTATGTATTCATAAAGTATTTTTAACAAACGCTTTATGAATTATCCTTTGTTTGAAGGTCTTAACTACAAACTACACTATTATTCTCATATTTTATTTATACAAAATGCAGTTTAACAATGCTAATTTAACGTTTTATAAACAATATCATCTATATGCCGTCCATTTCTCTCAAGACACTCTTGCAATTGGACTCTTAAATTTGCGAACACGCGAGAGAAAATCGTTGGTTCAATGTCAGCAACTTCACGGCGGATATTTTCTTGTAGAGCCTAAATTGTTCGAGGATTGTCGCTGTAAACTCTCTACTTAAGGTATCCTCACAAAAAAAGATGCACGGGGTAAGGTTCGTTGACCGAGGTGCCCAGGATATTTCTCCGTAATTGCTGATTAATTTATTGGGAAAAATTTCTCTTAGCTTCTCCACTGAAACTATAGCTTATAACTATAAACTTGCTGAAATTGTATTCTGTTATTGATCCTGAGAAATAGCTGCAGTTGTGGTACCAAAAACTCGTCAATCATCCAGCAGTACACGTCAGCAGTGACTGTTTCTCTTCTGGTTAAAAAAATAAGGGCCAATTATCCTTCGGGCAAAAAATGCACACCGTACTGTCGTTTTTAGACAATGCAAACGTTTTTGATGGCGTTCCCTTGGGTTGTCGGGGCACCGCTATCTCATTTTCGTTGAGAAACTGCACGATTTTCAGTTTGTATGGGTGAAACTGTAGTTTCTTTTTCACAAAACGTGCACTGTTGACTTTTTTATTCTAGTACAGGCTGAAATCTTCCTTATCGATTTACGCGGATTGCGCATTATTTCACGTCGAACTTGAATCACATGTTCTGATGTCGCTGCTGACGTTAATGGTCCCGGAGGAGATTGAATAACCATTATCTTTTCTTGTCTGAACTTTTGAATCCAACACCAGATAAGTTGCGTGCTAGGCTCATCACTTACTTGTCGAATATTAAAGTGAGAACCAATGAATCACCGCACACTAAATATTGCTCAACCACGAACGCGAGGTGCGCTCCCGACCAGTGACTCATTGCGACTGGCAAATCCGCAAATCACGCGCGTCTTACAATACCCCTTTCACTTACCTCATCCTAATGGTTTACGAGCAATTACAATTTAATCTTGAAATTTCTCCACCGAACACTCTATTATATTATTTGTGTTTTTGAAATTTTTTGCTTGTATAGAAGAAGTATGAACAGAGACATTTATTTTTGTTTGTGACTGTTTCATTATTGTGTAACTGAGAAACAGTACATATCCTTCCGAGGCGATACATAATTTAAAAAAAAAATTGTCAGTACAAGTTTGTTACCCTTAATGTGAAAACATTATTTGTTATAGGATAGATTCGTCGATAGATATAGATAAACATTAATAAAAGTGTGTATATTGTGTTTCAAAGATAATTATATATTTTGTAACAATAGCTACACTAATGATCGTTGTTAACTAGTACCGATATATTTAATACACCAATTATTAACCTACTGGACTCCAATAGGAAGGAACATTATCAGGTAAGAATTTTTTTTTTTATAACCTACGCATTTTAAAAACGTAATATATTATTTCGTAGTACATTAGGTTGATTACTTAATTTTATCTACGCATGAAATTTGAGGAAACATTACTTTTACCTTTATCATGAATGTGGAGAATCCTCTACAACCAGAGAATCCCGTTTAGCGGTAATCTTAGGATTTTAACCCAGCCTTACCGAAGCGGGGGATTCTTAATAGCCCTAATCGACACATTTATTCGGATAACTTGGTAATTAATGGAGCAATTTAACTCATACTTGGTGTAATCTTAAATAGATAGATATAGAAGTATTGACGACAAAAATATATATACTACAATTAATTACTGTATCGGAACGTGTATGGTGTATATGTATCAGGTGTTATGTTTTGTTTCACTCGTGCAAATACATTCATGGCCCTCGTATCAATGCGTGCGAGCGAAAAAACAATACTCATCCTATTCCTCAAAATCGAGCAATACGTATATATTTATGCGTATAATAATTATAATCATGCACCTAACACATTTTTGTTTAAAAAAAATCTTTATGAAAGAAAACATTCTTGGGATCTTTTCGTCCTTCATAGTGCTAGTAATTTTTTTGTACTTTGTACAGGAAAGGTTAATATCGACGCTCATGTTTGGTAAGGAAATATGTAAATTTAAAAAAAAAATCAACGATTAAATCACAACGATATGTAAAAAGGAAAATAATTTATGTCACAGTAGACACAATGACAAGAAAAAAGTGCGATCGTAATAGATTAAACGGTTCAGGCACATAAGTTAGTAAGAATAGATAGAGAACGGTACGTGAATTTGAGGCTTACATATTAATATATAAATATATTAAATTCTGCAGAAGAGATATCTGATAAACAACAATTCATAAAAATATTGATTCTGAAAATTGGGAATGCGTAGGTTATATATGATTAATGTGAACGTTCGCCAGAAAAGGATCCATTTGATAAATAATAATAGATTATGAGCAAATGATACTGTCAAAAATTGTACATAATTTGAAATAAGTATGTTAATTTTTAAATTTACATTTCACAAATTCTTGTTTTTGAATTTAATTAACACACATTTGAAAATGCCAAAAAAAAAAATAAGAGCTCGAGATTTCATATAAATTTCGATACGAAATAAATTGATAAAATCTTCATTATGTTATAGATTATTTAAAATGAACCTACTTCGACAATACAGAAGAATAATTAAATTAATAGTTTTAAAGTTAAATTTATTTAAAGGATTGATTTCACTACTACAAAATGAGATAGATTATTAGGTTTAAACATTTGAAGGCTCTCAGAAATACCGCTCTCACTGTACGTACTAAATTATGATAAAAAATCTATAATACTATTAAATACTAATTAAATGTATTCATTATAAAGATATACATATAAAATCAATTTTATCGAAAAATATTGTTTTTGCGCTACCGGGATTCGAACCAAATATGCTACAGTGGCAGTATCTTTCGTGACATATTTTCGAACCTACATGTTACACTTTTTCAAATGAATACATTTGTTGTTCCATTACTTGAAAGCCATCTATATTGTTTTTACTGAATCTCAAATACCTTTGAGTAAACCGATAGCAGACGCCAGAATTAAATTTGTCACGAAAGATACTGGCGCTGTAGCATATTTGATAATGCATCTCTTCCGGATTGGAAATAGAGATCCAGGTTCGAATCCCGGTAGCGCAAAAACAATATTTTTTGATAAAATTGATTTTATATGTATATCTTTATACTTACTTACCATCACGCTGTTTCTCCGCGGAGGTAGGCAGAGAGGATAGAGCGCCACACTTTTCTGTTCTGACACACAATTCTCGCCTCATCCACATTCATACGTCTTCTAATACAAGATCGCCAATTGTTGAGGCTTCTAACAGAACCATCCTCCATTATCTGGTTTACCTGGTCGTGCCAAGTCTTCCGCGGACGTCCTCTATTTCTGGTGCCATCAACACTTGCGTCATATATCTTTCTTACCATTCTCTCCTCATTCATCCGTTCCATATGACCAAACTACCTAAGTGATCCTTTCTTAATCTTACTCACTATTTTAACATCAGCTTTACATTATTTCCTTATTAATTCATTATCTACTATGTCATAAATAGATTTGCCACATATACGTCTAAGTGATCTCATTTCCACTGCATTCAGTCTACTTTCGTTCCTTTTATGCCCGCTCCAGGCCTCACTTCCATACATCAGTGTCGGTACCAGGATTCCATTGTGCACCGCTAGTCTTGCCTCAGTTGACAAATTCCCGTTAGATATAATTCCATCCAAAGCGCCGTTCACTTTATTTCCTGCAGTCACCCTCCTTTCGATATCATTCTCGGCCTTTCCGTTTCTATCAAACATACTTCCCAAATACACAAACTCATCTACTTGTTCCAAACATTCATTACCTACAAGTATTTTGCACGGTGTCGTGCTTTCCTCCTTCTCGAATACCATCACTTTCGACTTTTAACATTCATCATGAGGTAGCTTTCCTTGCATACATCGTACATTCTACTCACTAGATTCTGTAGTTCTTGTTCATTATTCTCATACTGCATACGTACTGCATCATCGGCGTACAATAAACAGCATACAATCAAATCGCCCATTTTTGCTTAATTAGTATTTAAAACATCACAGGCCTATGTTCTAAATAATTACAACTTCACAATATGAATGTGTTCTCCTTAATAATATAATACTATTCAAATCTGTTAATTCTTTTTTCTTCCGGTAATACCTGCATCTTTTTTTTTGGTTAATTTGGGCTTAAATCTCTCTCTGGTTTTAATACTATAATGAGCAGTAACGAAAACAAAAAACATGTTTTATGTAGTTTACTTCAACGTAGAAACACAATTGTAAAGAACAAAGTTTTTGATTTGGTAAAAATCTGAAACGAGTTAATTTTTATAAATATTCACCAAAGCATTTGTATTTCCATATATATTAAATAAATATCCACGTATATTGTAGATGTAATAAAATTAATATCATTTAATGAACAGATTGGCATGTACCTAGAACCCTTTCATTTATAACTTTTCAAAATCCTTGAATAATTTAATTCTAAGCGATAATTAAAATGCAAATTGCGCGTCTGCAATAAAGCAAAGTACCAACACAGCGCCGGAATACAGGACGCAGTACATAGTAGACAGTGCGGACTACAACCGAGGGAACGGTGTTACGTCAGATACAGGCCAGGGGTAAAAACTGATTTAATCTAGAACACGACGCTTGACAAATGAAATCAGATAGGTGAAACACGAGGCCTTGATGCAATGTAAATAATAGATTTCGTAACTCATAATATTGACCTGACTGAGGGGATTAAGTGTCTGTGTAACTTGGCCAGTATCAATTGTCGCCAAACACAGGACCACAAGTGGATAATTTATCGGTCAGTCGGATCGCACGATGTTGCCAAGACTCATACTTAGGCAGTGCACTTAGCTGAGAGTGATAAAGCGTGTACCTAAATGTGGCTCTAAGAAATACACACATAATGTTGAACGTATAATGTTCTACGCCATCTCGAAATACACAATGTTACAGATTAAGAGATTATTAAATTGACAATTAAATAATTAATAAAAATAACACGTTAATGAAATTATAATTTAAGGATAAAACAGTGAAATTGACGATCATATTATTGTCATGACCTGTTCCGGCATTCTCAGAAAGTTCTGGAATGTGAAATTTGTTTCTGCGTTCTTATTTGTTCCTAAGTCTTCGACATAGTGGTGTAACTATGCCAATGCGGAATAGTGGAGCTTTAGTCATCAGATAGAGCCCCCAAATGTGAGCGATGTACAAAACATTTGGTATCGAACGAAAATATCGATAATTTTCCGATATTATCGATAGATATACGTACACGGGGAGGCCTTTTTAAAATGTTACATTGTGCCCCAATTTCTTTATTTAGTCCATTATTTTGACATCTGATAAAACACCACAACAATTGTGGCCAAATTCTAACGACTTATGTATTACTAGTTGAGAGCACTTACAAAGAAAACTCTAATTTTTTACTAGCAGAAAACAGTGTTGCTAGACCCTGCGGGCTACCACGATGTTCTGTGCTGCACGGTCACGTCTATTATCTTGGAGATTAATAGCGATAAAAAGGGCAATCTATGCTGTGTATAATTTACAGAGAAAACATTGCATAAAGAAACTAAAAAATTGTTATAAATAAAATTAGATTAGATTTATTAAATTTCAAATCCGCAGATTCTATTATAATTGTTAAAAAGAATTATAACTGGAAATTTCTGCCTAAAACAAAACGTATAATTAACACGATAATTTTAATATCAAAATACAAAAGTTCACCATAAATAAAATGTGAAGGTTGCAACTGTTATAGGGAAGTATGATCGATATCTTCAGTTTATATGATTGTATTACAATCATTAGAATATTATGTCTCATTGCGGAAGAAGCGTGGAAAAGGTTAAAAAAAGTAATATTTTCCCTAATGGAATATATCTAACTTGTTATGATTGGCTGACGCCACGGATGTGCTAAAATTTAATCGCTAGCTTGTTAGTGATTGGCTGTACGTCGCGCAAGTGTGATGGTGCGAATCAAACTCCTTCGAAAAATCGAATGTTTTAATTTGTCAAAGTTTTATTGGCGTTGAGAGTGATATCAGTAATACAAACATATAAATTATTCATTTCATTACTCAGGGTAGCGAAAACTTCCTACGCGTGTATTGAAGAAGTATTGTTATGTGAACTAAGTGACAGCATGGTGTTCGCAGATCATGTATAATTATTATATTTGTCAATTGTTTACACGATTGCTTTCAAGACAATAATAAATTCAAGTAAGTAATATGAAAAACAAAATGTCTTCCGATAAAAGATTTCCTTAGTTATATATAAATTGAATTTAAACATATGCAAGGTTTAAACAGCTCTTATTTTCGTCTAGTACGACTTATTATTTTACATGATGAGTCATAAATGTTTTAGATACATACACATGCGCATCTAAAATATTATTGATTAAATAATATTTTTAAACAAATTGACCTCATTGTGTTGGGAATATATTTAATATTTAAATATGTTTTAATATGAATATTTTTATAAATAAAACTATCAAATACCATAAAATTACTTTAAGAACTTTCAAATATATTAAGAACTCTAAAACGACGGACATCAAATTGGAAATTGTTAGTTAATTAATTTCAACTTTTTAGGCAGGAGCTGGAAAATTATGTTTAATCATCTCTAATTAAATTTTTAAATAATTCTAAGATTCTCCCGGATAAGCAGATACCTTGATATATTAGACTACGCGTATTAATATTTTACATATTTTATAAGGTTTGAAACCCTTCTTAACCCTTGACATGCCTGGTAGGGTCTGCCAGACCCACCACTTTGAAGAACTTTTTACTATTTTTTGAAATTTGAAACTTACCACGTCGCGATTCTGGTTGGTTTTGCGACATAGACTAGCGGTCACTTTGTCTCTCCTACCGCAGTCCGCGTCCGAGTAGCACGTGCGTAAAGTGTGTGCGGGCCGAAAATTATCGCTCTAATGATGACTGAATAATCATTGTTATCCAAAGATTATAGCATATTTATGATATACTTGAGATTGAATATATGTTTGTGTATCAGGGCGCCCGCACTGCCGGGGCGAGATGTATATGTGTGTGTATGAGCGAGGATAAAAGGGTGACGCGCGCGAGACGCGGTCTCTTTTGCGTTACCGTTTGGATCCGAGACTAGTTATATACCTTGTACCTTAACTGTATTATTCGTGTAATAAAGATTATAATTGTCACACAAGAGTTTATTTTGGACCACCAACTATCTACTACGAGGTGTACAACTCGAGACGTACTTCTTACGCAAGTACGTAATAATATTATAGAAGATTCATCAGTGCCTTCAATTAATCTAAGTCTGATTTTGATCTCTTGAGCGTAAGATTTTTAATTACAAAACGAGAGTCTATTTTTATTATTATCATTTAAATAATACAAATTAATATTAAATCATTAGTTTTATATAATATTAAAAATAATAGAAAATGTGATATCTAACATTCCAAGCAGATTACTTCACATAAAAAAATGATATTCAATCACGGGTCCATCAGACCCATCAGGCGTATGGTGTGATTTCAATCCACCAGGTATGCCAAGGGTTAGTTAATGGACGAATCATGGATACGATGCTAACGAAGATTCTATCTCAAAGACCAAACTTTTTACAAAATTACGTGTGCCAATTATATTTCTTACACCGGCGTAATGTCGAATTTAAAGGAAAAGTATATCCTTTATATACTTTGCAAGAGAAAAATATTTCTCTATTTGAGTAGAACATCCTATGACCTGTACCTATGGCTTCGGCCCTTTTATTATTATATCTATATCCTTTGTTCTCGGCTAATATAAACATTATTTGGTATAAGGGAAATTTTAAAAATATCTTTAAGGAGAACACATTCTTATTGTGAAGTTATAATATTTCAGAACATAGGTCTGTCATATTTTTAATACAAATTAAATGTATTAATTAAAAATATATAAATATAAAATATGATACATCTGTCGTACCATTAATTTGAAAGCGCAACATATAAGTTTAAAAATTTGTCGTCAACTCACTGAGCTGGTGTAGCATAATCGGTTAATGCATTTCCCCGAATAGGTTCAAATATCGGTAGCAACAATAATATTTTTATGATAAATTGATTATATATATATATATATCTTTCTAATTAATACATTTAATTTGTATTAAAAAATATCTATATATATTTAACCACTTATAATAATAATATTTACGTGTTGTCGTTCTTGACACAAACGCAAGATAAATGTACATACAACGATATCGTGTTTATAAGATAAATTTATTTATATTTTATGGAAGAATTTGCAAAGAGAATTTCTCATTAAACAGATTCTTCAAGTAGAAAATCTTTAAAAATTATTCAATCTGAACGAAAAACAAATTTAATATCATTCATTATCTGATAAAAACGAAAACGGAAGATGAAATACAGCGATGTTCGGTGTCTCGAGAGAAGACAGCTCCCCCAACTTTGCGGGCTAAACGTTGGAAAAATGTGAATTTCTGCCTCGTATGAAGGAAGGAAAGCGAGCAAGAAGACAAAATAGATAGACCAAACAAAATAGTTAACAATCGCTAAACGATGCGATCAACGTAGCTTAAGACCGGGAGAAATGGAAATATATCATGCATCAGGTTTACGACATATCAGGTTATCACGACGCTCAGCATTGAGCATCATATAAAAAGAAGAGACTATTCCTTACCGTATTTTTACTTAGCAATGCATACATTTTAATATTTTTAAAATACATTTTTGTTGTGAAGTTGCAATTTTACAATATAAGTAGTTATGTGATATATTTTAATACAAATTAAATTAATCAATCCGAAAGATATTCATATATTATTCATATATCAACCGATTACGTTTTTTACCAATTTTGTACTTATATATTTTATAATTTATACCTTTATGATTCCACATTTAAAACCAATCTACTTTATATTGCTATCAATCTCAAACGTTTTTGAGTTATACACGCTAGGAGACACCAGAATAAAATAAATCAATTTTATTAAATTTGGATAATCTTTGATACATCTCATATGTTTATAAAACACATTTTTGTTGTGAATTTAGTGCAATTTCAGAACATAGTTCTGTGATATTCTATAGATGTTTCAATTATAAAAAAGATGCACGTCTATCAGCAAAATTATTATCTCAAATTCATACATTTTTGGTTGTACACACTTTTTAAGATATCAATTTATGGTATTTATTTTTTACATACAAAATTATTATTAATGTTTATTTTGAATCTTCAATTGAACTACACATAAAAAAATTCAATCACTCTATGTATGCAATTACTATGCAAAGATTACCCATTTTAATATATTCTCGCTTATTCCCGAGCATTCCAATTTGTTGAGAAATAATGCGACACTTGATCGAATGTCTGCATAGTAAGACCTGTATAATTAGAATTGTTCAATTAAATATTTTTAACATACAGCAGATTACATTTTTTACCAGAGCAGTTGATCTAACTTTAACAAACCCGTGATATTTGTAGTCTATGACTCGTTTTCAATAAAATGTATGTAAATGTGACGTGCTTAATAATATCGATGTCTGTAGCAAATAACTGTGTTCACAAATACGGAGACACTTTGGTTCTGACCACCAAACAAGACCGAAAACATGGTGACTGGCAGGTGAGGCAACATCAAAGCGCACTTCCAATGTCAGTTCTGCCACTTTTACCGTTCAATTATTTCCAGCTTATATAAAACTCTTTGTTGGGTGTTCTCGTGTACTGCGAGATAATATACTTTTGCCGAGAGTTAATACATTTGAGATATTTCCGTTGCAGGTAACGCGCAACAGGCAACATAAAAAAAACCATTGCATGTTACATATATGAGATTATATAATATTTACTCAGAAAAAAGCGTACACTGGTTGTCTTTCTGATAGTACAAAGACTAGTTGATTAATTTAGGACTATAAGAGATTATTAATAGAGATACAAGTTTTAGGTTTTTATTTTTGCATTGGTAGTCAAACATTTTTTAAACTAAACTAAATATTACCGTATTAATAATAAATATATGATCACGATAAATAAATCAACGGAATACATATACATAGTATATTCATAATTATTTTTTGTTGTAATTATTCACTTACCTATTGAAAAATAGCATCCTTTTAGTCCACAAAATAATTATCAATGATTTTACAAGATTTTTTTTGTTAAGTGTATGACAAGCATGGCTTTTATTTGAAACAGCAAGTTATGTTATACGTATATACAAATTAAGTCATAGTTTTCCCTTAAAAATGATATTATTAATTAGTTAATTTTTAAGTATTTTTTTATCTCGTCTTATGTGTCTAAATTTAAACACGTGTACAAAAATTTTTGTTGGCATTTTGACCAGAAACTCCAAGAAATGTGGATTGTTACTTTATTTATTTTTTAATTTATTTGGGGTGTTTTTAGCATTTCTCATTCTACGAGCAGGTACTTGTTAGATAATATCGTCATTTTTAAGTAGACTTTAATCACTATATTACAAGTCTTAAAGTATTGAATATTATTTATTATACGCATTAACTATTATTCCACACAAGAAAAATATTCCAATAAAAAATAGATTATTATTAGGAGAAAACATTCAAATTGTGAAGTTGTAATTATTCAGAACATAGGTCTGTGATATTTTAAATACTAATTTAATGCATTAATTAGAAAGATATACATATAAAATTAATTGAATCGAAAAATATTATTGTTGCGCCACCGGGATTCGACCCTGGATCTTTTTCCAAACCGTCTTATTTAACTAAGCTGCAGCGACATTATTTTTGACGAAAAATTTTTGAACCTACATGTTACACCTTTTTCAAATTAATTAATTTATTGTTCCATTATTTGAAAGAGCCATCTACTTTGTTTGTTTATTTGTTTGGATAATACACCTTCCCCGGTTTGGAAAGAGATCCAGGTTCGTATCCCGGTGGCGCAACAACAATATTTTTCTATAAAATTGATTTTATATCTATATCTTTCTAATTAATATATTTAATTAGTATTTAATAGATTATTAATATAACGATGAAATTTCTAAATTTAGGCAAGATATCAATCCTTAGTATATATTTCGGACTAAGTCCTTGCATATCAAATATTCCTTTTTTAATATACATTAGCTTACCAGATGATTTTATAGGTTTATATCTGCAGATTTATGAGGCTGGCTTTGTTTTTTTATTAATTACTACAATATTAATTTTAACGTTCGTTATGTTTCGCTGTTATTACATATTAGTGTCGATACTAAAACACCATTATGAATATCAATTCAAGATTATTGAAATAATGATTCCACTAAATAAGACTCGGTCTCGCATGTTACCTTTAGCAATTGATTTATTTTCTCTAAGGTGAGAATCTCCGCGAAATTTCAAACATCATTTTGAGACAAACATTATTTATGCTTTCGTGAAATAGTCCTTGAAAGCTATTAGTTCCACTTTCAGCCGCACAAAAGCTTATAATATCGTACAGTGTATACCAAAATCCTTTTATATATTATTACATTATATGTGTTAGCGAACTGTGTAGGGCAGAGGAGAGCATAGTGGGGCATCTAACTAAGCAGCGCGTAATTGAGCAAAATATTGTTATATAACTGCCTTTTTGATTTAAGCAGTCACCCAATACGTCATGGATCATTTGAAGTAATAATAATAATTATTTCATTACTAGACCAGCGAGGAAAATAAAATATTGCTGAGACTCATTTAACCCGATTTGTCCCGTATGGTGGGGCAAAGTGGGGCAATATACGGTTATTTTAAAATTTGTCAAACAAAGTCAGATTATTTAATATACAAATTTATATGTTAAAGGAGAAATACAACAATCTGAAACGTGCACGTGAAGCTGACGTGCTAGGTAAAATTCGATAGCAATGCCTCAGCACGATTGCTCTTTTACCATTTTCACAGGCTGTGGCCCGCTGCCCCACACTGACCCCTTTTCATTATATAGAAAAACTAGGGTAACTGAATTTAGCTGAAGCAGGTATGGAAGATTGAAAATGGTACTTGAGTGTGACACGCCACTGTGTCTTAAGAGAAGTGTTTTTGATCAGTGTTTTCTTTCAATCCTTACATACAGGGGCGTGCACTGCGTTGCGTAGTTCCGGATGCTACCGCGTGACACTACTGGAGCCTTGCTGTTTTAAACTATCGTTCTATTCTAGCCATACCATTGCTACCTACTGAATTGAAAAGTCCTTACTTATGTTGTTTCCTAACAGAATGACATTTGAAAGGTTTGGAACTTGGCTTAAAGCTGATCTAAGCATCTACATAATTCCTAGTTTACTAATTCGCAAATTTGACTACCTTACTAAACGTGTTGTTTTCACGATTGTTCTTTGCGTTCGAGAATAATACATTTTGATTATGATGGATTCATTTTGCTTAAAGACGTCGGTTAAACGAAAGTTCATAAACCTATGTACAATGCAGCATATAGTAAATTATATAGTATTATATAATACCATGGTAACTGCACAACCTAAGTCTATACCTACTGCACGCCACTGCTTACATATCGCACATTGACACTATGCGAAGTTCATACAAAATTACGTATCATGCAAAAACTCTCACTGCTCTGATATACTGATTTTTCACACGATCACGATTTTATAAAACATGCTCATAACGAAACTCGGACTCTGCATAATAGGCTCACAAGCTCTTAATGACTCAACTTATGATAAGAAATGTGATGGAAAAGAAATGTGACTAGAAAAGACAGGAAAAGAAACAAGTGGGTTAGACTACAGACCAAGGTGAAGGATGTCATTGCCACTGTTAAAAAGCGTGAATCTAAATGGGCACGCCCCATTTAAAAACAACGACATATTTGATTGTCAAAGGATATTCTTGCGTGTTAAGCTTAAAACGACCTGGCGGACGCCCAAAGTCTCGACAGCCAGAGATAGTGGTAAAGAACCGAAGGCGACCTTCATCAATAAAATCAATATTATTTAGTAGTTGAAAGGGTTGAAAAAAGTAATATGCAATATTACCCCGTAATTGTAAAATTTATAAACATACTGTATCGTGTTTTATTGATCTAGGTAAATTATACTAGGTATACATATATTATAGAAATCTATATTTAAAGGATCTTGATAGAACCATTATTTATTTATTAATTTTAGCAGTGTATTCTTTGTTTCGCAGGTAGAAATGTATAATAGATTGACACGTTTGTCAAATAATAAATAAGATTATTAGAAGAACACATTCTTATTGTGAAGTTGTTCATTCAGAACTGATTTTATATGTATATCTTTCTAATTAATACATTTAATTTAGTAAATAATAATCCGCTAAGCTATTGTGTGTCGAATTTATTGTAGCTGATTTTTAGTACATCTTAGTGTCTTATCACCGTTATAAATATAAATATATAATAACACATAAATTAAACTAATACTAACTAAATTAAAAGTCAAAATATCAACATTCATCGTTTCAAACAGTGAATTGTTAATATCAGGAACGTAAACACATCAGATCTGACGCAAACGTCAAATGTCAAATGAAGTGTCCTATACGTGTTGCCGTAAACAAAATTACTCGCGCGGGCATTTGCCTGTAAAAATGAGATTTTATAAGGCCTATGTAATTACTTTGTTCACCCAACGCGATTCTATCAAATTATTTGAATCTCGATTACAAAGTAAACGAGTTTCATTTGAAACAAGTTTACATCTCTGGTTTAAGGTTAAGGTAAACCAACTTGACTCAACCGGACCTTACCAGGACCACACTACCACACACTTAGGGTCGATTGTGTGATCAGTAGTAAATTTAAACAATAGAAAATTTTTACTTTAGTAACTTTTTTCCATCGCCCGTGGTAAAAAAAACGTTTGCGGGTTGTTCGAACGTCCAATTTACTATAGCCAAAGTAGTATAGCCTAATAATATTTAAATATTTACCATTGGCAATACATACAGTCGTATGATTTACCTATGGTTTTATTCGAAATCTGTTACATTGCTGGCGAAAAATCTTCAGTAATATAAATTATACAGTGAGATTCCGTTTTCACTAAAATAGCGAAATATTAAAAGATTCACTGTCGTATAATGCAATTTTCAAAGAATCAATGTGACGAATGGCTTTTGAAAATGATTGGAAGAGTCCGCCATTTTTAATTAACGATGCACTGTTTTTACCATCCAATGTTGGAGGGTAAAATTAGTTTACTATTGATGTACTTTTGACAAGTGAATATTCTTTACGATCTGATGATCGCTAATAATTTACCAATGTAACTTTTAGTAAAAATTTACCACTGATTAAACAACCGGGCCTTACAGGTACAATTTATTATTTATTTATAAATCGATTAAAAAAATAACATTTTAAAAACATAATTAATAAAATCATCGCCCTCATCATCATCCTCAGCATCTTTGCGTTTAGTACTGGCCTTCCCCAACTCTATTGCTTTCAATTGCTGGTACTGTTGGTCGACTGCCTATCTGTTGCATTACTGCTCGAATGTGATCGATCCAGCGGGTCTTTAGCTTGCCCACATTTAGCAATTCAGTCCGAGGTCTCCACTCAGACACTACGACTTGTTTTGCGTCAACTCTAGTCGATAGAAGGCTTTACTGGTATATTATTGGTCTCATCAATATTCACATGTATGCACAGACCACCAAATATATAGACATGAACTAACGCAAATTCCTTACTCCAATATTTTCATTTTAGTGTCATCCACGTGATGATTTTGGTAAATAACTCCGCAACTTTTAAAAAAAATATGATTCGATTTGAATGAAAATTTAAACGCTGACAATATAATATGCCTTAATGTAAAAAATACGTCTTGTTTACACAAGATTTAATTTTCGAAGAGTAAATACTTTTATTGTTGCAAAAATGTGTAAAACCTATCGGATTTATATTTCCACAAATAATGTGTGTAGAATGCCCCTCGTCCCGCAACTAATTTTCCAAACCCTTTTCCTATACTTAATATCATGTCTATTCATTTACTAGTCTGCATGTATGCCTCGTTATTGATATAAACGGGTTAACCCTTTATTTACTGGCGGGACTCTGAAGTCCCAATGAATATAAACCTCATAGAAACGAAAACCATCAATTAATACAGACACTTTTATATTATTATTTTTATTTTACCAACAGATAGCAACCTACCCAAGTCATATTTTTCTTTAAATCCCTTTTCAAAATATGTGCACATATTTCAATAAAAAAAATGCAGTAGTTATTTTGATTTTTTCAAAATTCGGTAAATAAGGGATTAAACAAATCGATCACAATACAACGTGGTATCAGCCAGAGAGACACAATTTTGACCAAACTATTCAACGATATACTCGAAAATATTTAAAAATCAAAAAATAGTAATTAAACTAAAGATTACCATTACTCTCCTACAGCGGGTACAAATTGTATATTGATATACATGCTTAATATTAAATATCGCCTATTTTTTGTGAAACCGTAACAGCCATGATCTGATTGCTATTATATAAAATTGACTTCTTAATTGTGACGTGTTCAGATTTAATAGTGTTGGAACTAATCATGCCACCATAACGTTAGCTAGATTAAGTAAATAATTGTCATGGTGATAGTCAAAATAAATAAAATGTTTCATCAATAAATACACCCAGAACATTTATAAAACATAGATAGAATCACTTTAATGGTGCGTGAATACGGATGTGACAGCTCTCTTGTCTCGGAGATTTAGCGGTAAAGGTCGGACAGCATCAGTTGCTCATTCTGTACTGCATTCAAAATACAATAAATGATGAATGACGGCTCGTAAGTGCTCTCAATTATATACTATCCTTTAGGCGAGTCTCGAGGCAAGTCTTGCACCATAAAACTTACACTTACCGTCAGATACATATATACATCATATACGTTTACATAACTTTACGAAAAATGTGTATAATATTATTTATTATAAAAAAAGGTTCATAAAAAATGTGATATAACTGCAGTTTGGGTACTAAAATTAATTTTCATTGTACATTGTGCATGCAAAAAGTTCAAGTATGAAATAATACAAATTATATTTTTTTTCATTTAAAAAAACCTAACCTAACCAAACAAAATTATGCCTACGCAGATGCGAATATACATTTTTAACTTCTCTTCGTTGTTACATTGGGTCCCGTAATATATGTTACGCTGTTACATACATTGCAGCATTAAAAAAAAAAAATTGTTGATGCTTTCTTATTGAAATGCCACTAATCTCGGGGCTACTAGTTTCATTATACACAGTTAATTATTTTTATATAATTAACTATTTAGAATGGTTTCTATAAAAATTTTGCATTGAATCAATGAAAATTAATTAAAGAATTATCCATTAAATTCATCATATCATTAAACAAATTATGTAAATGAACGTTCATACTTACAAAATACTTTATATTTATTTAATCATTCTCGGCGTTAGTCAAGTTGCAACGTACATTATTTACGATATATGTTTACTGTTCACTCACAAACACAGATTAATAATTATAAAACTTCATATTTTTTCAAGATAACTTATTTTTGAATAGACATCAATACATGGTAATTGTATAACCTTAATGTTTAAGCGTATAACTTCCCCTCATACATATGTATGAATAAGAAAACAAAGATGCACAATAACAACACTCCAATTAACGAAAAACTCCAACTCAGGATTTTAAACTAATTTAAGATGTGGAAAGTATGTAACTTTCGGATAAGTTTAAAACTTTAATCGAGTTCTTTCGTGTCATATATGTCGCAGTGTCGTGCTCTTTTCGATCATGAACGACCGCACCGCTCCGACTCGCGTTCCTTTTTGCACTAACGGTCGGGAGGCGCCTCGACGCCCGTCACCAGAGGGCACGTTTCTGTATCGTAGTTACCTTTCTAAAAATCATTCATTTTACTTTATTAGACAAATAATTTTTCTATTTCTTTTTTTTTGACAACATGCACTTATATGTAACAAGAAATGTATAATAACTTAGTTGATTAATTTAAACACTGAGGATTCTGAATGACTAATATTTATAGTGACATACCAATGAAAACACCATCATTATCAGCAGCGCTACTATCCAGAGTGAGTCTTAGCTGTTTGCAGAATTTGTGGCATCTCTCTTTCAGTTTACCACATCTAGAGCATGCAAATCTATAACCTATCTCAACTTTGGTCTACCCATACCCCTGCGTTCTTGCGAATCACCGAACAAAACCTTTTTATGTGTATTCAAATGTTGACGAATAAGGCCAAAGTAGTATTTGTATACTAACAGTATCTTTTAATTTATTTTTTAATTCACACTGTAGATAGTATTTAACCGTTATTTGTGATTTAAAAAATTGGCGTATATTAGTACACAGTTAATAAATATATATTAGAATTATTCCAGCAAATTAATTCTCATAAAGTCTGTCTTGAAAGAACTGTTATAGTAGGTGTGTTATGAGATATATGTTGTAATACATTTTGATACAACATATATTATATACTACGCTGATAATGT
This sequence comes from Eubasilissa splendida, assembly GCA_031772225.1. Taxonomy (NCBI): domain Eukaryota; kingdom Metazoa; phylum Arthropoda; class Insecta; order Trichoptera; family Phryganeidae; genus Eubasilissa; species Eubasilissa splendida. The sequence goes on from CM062847.1 coordinate 22,717,154, forward strand.
TGTAAAACCGTAAGACCCATACACAGATACTGTACGATTTATTTAGTCAAATTAAATTCCGAGTAGATTCTCTGAATTAGTATATCAAAAATATAATTGGTATGCAAGCATAAAAACTGGTACATCGATGCAGGTTGATGAATAAGTAGATATGAAAGATCTATTAAAAAGAGAGTGCGACCACAATTGGATAGAAGTGATGTTGTACTAAAAAAAAAGTGCCGGAACGTTATTATCCTAAATGGGGAGCATTCAGGTTCTTCCGCTACTAAATAAAAATAATGTGTTTTAACAAACGAAATAACTTTTCTCTGATTAGGTATTTTTTTGTAAATTAATTAATATACCAGAAACAATAACGAAAAAGTTCTTACTTCTTAGTGAAATAAAATGATTTAACACAAACAAATAGTAGTAACTAAAAAACGTAGTTTAAAACTTTGAAATGAAAAATAAAAACACACAAAACTGAAAAAAAAACTATGTAGGTGATGACAAATGAACTTCGCAAATTCAACTGAGTTTTAAAGTTTTCAATTTTAGCTCGTTCAAGTTCGACACAGAGTAGAATGTGAAAGTATATTTCGAACGAAATATACCTGTTGTTATTTGTTGTCATATAAAGTGTATTCAGTTTCAGCTTAGCATTTAAGCTTTCTTGGAAAAACGATGTAAAAAGAACTGGCACGGCGACACCACTATTCATGAAATTCGTATTGTTGCTAATGTTTTGTTCTAACAAATTGTACCGGAACGACGTTCCGGCGCATTTCGTCTCCACTACACCACTAGACGAAGCCGTTTCATATAGAGAATTCGTTGTAAGAGCTAAATATTATCTTCAATAAGATGGTGACTTATCTTAAATCCGTGTTACTGAAAATATGCATAACCTTCATTGAGAAAAATATTATCTCCGGGTAAAATTCTACATCTCAATTATCAGACAACAATGACATTTGCGTCCACAGAAGACTTCTAATGATATTATTTGATAAAGAATAAATGTAATGTATTGTATAATGTAACGAGACTTATGCCAATTTAAATCAAGGTTCTGCCTATGTTATTTGTTAGAAAGCAATAAAAAAAATTGTAAATAATTTAAAAAAATGAAATACATAAATATAGTAAAAACGATTTTTTAAAGACATCACAATAAATGAAATTTATCAAAAATATTGATTTATTTATAAAATTATTAATATAACCTAATGATAAACTTAGACAGAAAAACCACATCTCTGCCGAATACGGCGCATGTCCAAAACGTCACGACAACAAGGATGCTGTGGAAAATATGCTGTTCTTATTGGTTGGATGCGTATTTATAAAGAAAAACAATAAAAATTGATTTGAAAGCCGAAATTTACATCAACAAAATAAAATATTTTTTTGCTCTCATGGGAAATAATGACTAAACTTTACACATGGTACTGATTTTGAATCTGACTGCAGAATTTTACTATCAGACACCATTTTAAGGAGAAAATAGATTTTCACCAAAAAATACAGTTTTAGCTGCTCTTTGCTCTTCTGCCCTATGCACATCGGAAGCAGCAAAATTTCGTAAATTACATATTTCCCCTGAGTATTGCGGGCATTGCTATCTACAGCTTTCTAGTTACACTCCACTTATGTTTGCTGTATCTTATTTTATCCACCAATAGCTTTAGATGTTTATTTTTTCTACATATATTTATTTCACGCACATTGCATGAGCAACTAAACTGAACTTCAACAAGTTAATTAAAAGATGAATGTGCTGATAAACTAGCCAAGAAGGCCACTCTATCCGGAGTTTTCCCCAACAATTCCATATCTCGATGTATGACAGACTCAATATGGTAAAAAAAACGAACGAATTCTGTCTGGACTGCACAATGGATGGATCCAAATAATCATAAGGGTGATCGACTTAAAATAATTCAAAGATCTATTCCCCGCACCCCCTGGTTCTCCAAAACGAAACTCTCCAAAAGAACAATATCAAATATCTCTAGAATGAGAATTTTGTTCAGATTGAACTTGATAGATTCCCCAATGTGTGTGTGTGGTGCCGAGGAGGAGACCCTTGACCGCATCTTTTTTGCCTGTTCATTTTTACAGTAATCTCGTCAATGGTAATTTTCAACTCTCAGTTGACTTGTGTCATCTTCTTTCTCTTAACTCGACATATTTAATCTATATAATAGCAAACTTTTTGAACGACAATGGTATTGACTTGTAATATAATATTTCCTATTCTATAATATTATTGTACTTTTTTCTATAAAATAAAGTTTTAACTTGATTAATGACACAAATCACTCTTGAAGGGTGGATTGCATATTTAAAAGAAGATGAAAAAGAATTAGAAGTTATTGAAAAGGGTTATCACTATATCGAAGTAAGCATTTATAAATAAATTTAAATGTTAATTTACATACCTATTAACTATAATTTTTGCTAAAAATTTTAATTTTTCCCTATAACTACTATTTTGAACTCTAAATTCTTATTCCTCTAATACATAATATAGTTTTAAAAATTACAGCATGAAGTTTTTGGTGTTAACCAGTGTAACGATATTTCCTTTATAACAAACCACATTCTCGAATACTGATAAAACCCTGTGTTTCTCCGACCGCCAAGATATTATCCCTCTGTCCCTCATTAGCAGATGTTTTTGATAAATGAAAGAAATAAAACAATTCTACTAGCCTGTTAAAAAAAATAAGGGGCCTAAATATATATATCTTACATATGTAATTTTCTTATGTACGTCACCCGTCCATCTATGTCACATGGCAATCAAAAAATATATATTTTGAGTCACATGACATGATAATACAAACAAGACGTGCTATTAATTATATCACATAAAGGTGTGTGCTTATTGCGTTAAAAAGGGGAAATTATTTTTCTTTTGTATTTTCGCCAATTATTTAATAAAACAATGTTATTAAAATAAATATATTATTATTGACGAGTTATTTCTATTATAAAAAAATATATATATATTAGGTCTAAAATAAAATCAAAATTGTTATAGTTACATAGTGAACCAATTATTAAATTTATATGGTTAATGATAGTTAATATGTCAAAATAATAAATTGTATTCCTATTCTTGTAAATATATTTTTATAATAATGATCTCTCGTAGTACCTAGCCACATAAAGATACGTATATACTGATAAAACTTTGCTCTTGAATCTTGGAGATTTATCGCTGAAGTCTCATGAGTCAGTTGGCTATTCTGCTCTTCCACATGATTGATAAGAACGAATGAACTAAGCATGCACCGCACTAATTCCGTGTTGTCTTTTATCCAGAATTTTGAACACAAAGTTTCATCCGTATATGTGTATATTGATATTTGTAATAATATATATTATTTTGTGTTTATTTATGATATTTTTCAGCATTGTATAATTTTATTTTCTGCATGTATTTTTAAGAATTTACCTTTCTATTTAATATCGTAACATTATATTCTGTATTTGTTGTTTATACTACTTTTAAAAAAAAAATAGAGATGCGTACACGGAATACGTGTCACATCAATATTCTTACTAAAGGGTGTTTTAATTAGGGGTATAGAACTTTAAAATGTAATAAAACGCATAAAAATCTAGGTTTTGGCCGTGGTATTGTCTTTATTGGAAAGATAATTTTATGCCATTACTGTTTATATATGATTTCGCTCATATGGGTGCAGCGGTTGGCTCAAATAAAGCGCAATCCGGAAGTCTAATTTTCGACCACTTTTTTGAGCAGCCAGGGCCGTATATCGGAAATAACGCGACGTTGGCTTCCAAGTCGTCTTATCGTTTCTGGTTTATCGGCGTAGACTAGCGACTTCACATATCTCTACGGAAAATAATTCAAATAAATTGAATGTGGCGCGCGCTGTGCGCGCTTGAAACCACAGTTCTTCCACATCAATGCTATTCAATTGGGGAATGAAAAAGTCAGTAATCATGGATCTATTGCTGTGCACGATGGCGAATCGACTCAATCGGGTCCTCCTCAATACTACGCTCCACTGCTGCAACAGCTTCTTCGGTGCGCACTGTACGACGTCTCTGCGGATGCGTATTATCAATTAGAGTATGCATGGTGTGAACACAATCCATGGTTATTCGAATTACTTGCTCTGATGGACGATTATGTCGACCGTAAAATGGACGTAGCGCACGGTATGTTTCGCGAACTGAACCACGATTTTCGAAATAAATTTTAACAATTTGTAAGCGTTATTATATGAGATAATAATTATAAATATTATGACATAATATTTCGTGTACAATACTCAATTTAGCCGTTTATTGTTAAATAAATAAGTTAGATTATAAATACTTCATTCTTAATAATATACTATTTCTACAGCAAGAAGAAAAGATTTAAAAATATTTCGTTTACTTAACGAGAGCAATAAACTCATAGCCATACAAGTTGAGTTTAATTTTCTAAAGTTTTGTATACCTCCGCTTATCCTGGCTTCTACAGTTAACCGCTAAAAGGAAATATTGTATTATACAACCATTTGTATGTAAAAATATAATCCATCATAATGTACACCCACTTATTATATTTAGGTAAATTTTTAAATTTCGTTCGAATTATATTTTATTTTATTTCTATTGAGTGTTGCCGCCAATACATGCAGATTATTAATCTTCGTAAAACCACCAAATCGTATACGTTATTAAATAGAATAATGCTGTAACTCGTATACAGTCCAAAATATGAAGATAATTAACTAATTTGCCAATTATGACCCTACGTACCGCGGCACTTATGAAAGGCTCGCGGGAAGAACTTGTTTATCGTCCTACACCCATATTTGCATTTATTATCAACAATTATAATACTTTATATAAATTAAAAATATATTTTTAAATATCTTGCATTTCTTAAATTGATGTTTTTTAAACACAGCCTCGTGTTGTGTGTTAACATGTCAAGTCTTCTGCTTAAATGTGAAAACGATGCCAAGAGGCGTGTTGGTAACATAATATTTTACAAATTTTACGTGATCCGAAATGTGTTTTTACTAGCCAGCATTATGTTAAATGTTTATTATAATATCTCATTTTTATCACAGTAATTTAAAAAAATATATATAATAGTAAATAAAAAACATCAAATGAATTGTAAATATTGATTTTTGACAAATAATGTCAATGAAACGGATACTGTGTTTGCTTATATTACAATCTTTATTTTTTATACAATCGTTTGAGTGAATTATAGGTTCTACTTCTTTTTTTTTGGTTATGATCTTGGCAGAGCAGTTGTGATCGCTATAACAATGACGACACATGTCATTGGTCCATGACCTGCATCATTCCTGGCGGCTTCTTGTCATTGGTTGTAGACTTCACCAACCCCATCCATCATTCGATGATCTTCCATGGGTTATTAAAATTAAACAATTTTTTATTTAGTTTTAAGAACACATTTTTATTGTGATTTTGCATTTTCAGAACACAGCAACAAAATATTTTTTCATGCATTATCCAACTATGCTACAGCGACAATATTTTTAGCGACAAATTTTCGAACCTATATGTTACCTTTTTAATATTCCTACCAAATGAATTACCTTATTATTTTTCTTATAATTATAAATAATTATTTATCAATCATAAAACGCTACGGTCAGGCAAGTTATTGGATACGGCGATAGAAATAAAAGAAGCCGAGGCGGAATTTTTTAAAAAATAATTTCTAAGCATACGCTTACAATACATACTAATTAAAGTAAAAATTTATTAACATATTATGCATGCACTAATAAGGATAATAATTATAATTTTGACAAAATTCGCAGATAGGTATAAGTATACTGCTTTTCGGATATTCAGAATTCTGTATTTGTATTTAGATCAAATTAATTTAACTTATTCCACCTTTAAAGCATAATTTACTTTCTTCAATATTTGTGTATTCTTCTAAAAATGTAGAAACCCGGAATCATTTCCCGTTTTGATTTTGCGTCAAATTTATTTAAGTGAATTTCTCAGTATAAATGGAATACCGAAAATTCATTATTATTTGTAAAAGTTCATTGACATAACAATTTTTAGTTGTATTTACCGCTCTGTACTTTTTATTCTCAGAGCAGCTTCAGATTTCACATAAAATAATCAAAAACAAATTTCAGGTACAATAAAATATAATTATTTTATAAATTCTTTCAGAAGTGAATATTAAAGCCATTGAAAAGTAACTAAAAACCTTCCGATTTACGGCCACCCATTAAACTCACATGAGACACACCATTTTTTCACCACGCTTTTCCAATTTATTTGCTTTGAACATTTGTCTACATTCACACGCTATATTCCAACAAGCACTCAAAGGCATTAAGTACCTGTTGAGATACCGGCCTAGTTTCAGCGATTTCTAAGTTAGTTGAAAATTCGATCGGTGGAAGAACCCAAACTACACGGATGTGTACATTAATAATTCAACATCCCAACTAAAACTGACATTATTAATGGTAATATTCTGAATGTTTTACATACGTGTATACCTAATACTTAGATATTATACCACCTTGAGAGTAAGAAATACGATATTTCTGATTTATAATTCAATGGCGTGTGTCCGTGGCGGAAAATATATAGAAACCGACGTTTGTTAGTGATGAGCTTATACATCATTATTGTGAGCATGATTGTGTAGTTTGTGTTCTATTTTAACAACAATTGATAACTAACATTTAATTGTTGGAGTCTTAGTTTCTGTGTAATATTGAATGCTCGCCGAATTAGAAATATCAGTTACAGTCAGATTACAGTTAAAATAATAATTTAGCTCATTATTTAACAGTTACCATTGAGTAGTTCATTTAAACATGAGTAATTGTATTTTATATGGAAAGTAGGTATAACTAGCCGATCTTTAGTTTTACTGTTGGTGTGTTTCGCTCACCATGGATACACGTCCCGGTAGTGAAGATTAATTCGCACAGTATGTCAAGCTAAATTATCCTAGAAATTTATGTGTCTTGGGTAAATCATACGGTCTATACTTGGGTAACATAATTTAATATTATGTCTGATTATGTATACGAAAAAAAAAATTAAAAATAATTCCGTAAAAAAAACATAAAGCTAAAAAAACACGCAACCGATAACCGCTCCCAGAAGGAATTTGATTTCTAGTCAGACACCTTAACCGCTCTACCAAATGCGAGGTATAGATTATTACCGTATCTGCAGAAAAATATGAACACGTATATGTATATACTCGTATACATGCGTAACCTTTCTATATATTATCGATATTGTTCATTAACTCGATACTGTTGTGTATTTTCTTTTATTTATGGAATTCAAAGAATTTCAAATAAATTATATGGAATATTCTATAAAACTAAGGCTCAAATAGGGTTTGTTACAATGTAGATACTTATTTATTTGTATATCTATGAATCTCGTGACACAGTAATAATAAAATACATAATGTTAGCAATTTTTGAATATGTCCAAGAACACACAATTACTGGATTTTTATCTACAATGGCATTGTTATTTAACAAATATCAGATATCTCATTGAGAAAAATTGTAACCGTGTGTTCTTGGACATTTTCAAATATTAAAAAACTATATTTTAATCAAAATTTGTCAAAAATAATATATTTTTTTTAATTAAATTTTTAATTAATGTTGTTTTATCGTTATTTTTTTTATATATTCATTTCTAAATAATATCAACGGATATATTTTTGTAAATTTTCTTTCGCTTTTAACTTCTATATCATAAAAGCAACACTCGTTGGACACGTGGACATGCGACATCTTATAAACAAGATTGAAACTATTCATGACTATCTAACACGAACTTGTTATATGAAATCGATGTTTCACTATCTGTTTTAGAAAATCCATCGACAAAATCGAGAAATAAGCTGGGCATCCGAACAATGAAAAATGGCGTCGATTCGGTATTTCATCCGAAGGAGGAGAAACAGCTCCAAATAAAACTACAAAATTAATATTTTAAATGTATAATTAATATTATATTAAAGACTTCAAAGCCCTTCAACTTCGTCAAAACCATTTGATCAAAAAGATGAGCATGTATCTTATCTTATTAAAAATATGTTTTAATTTTTTTATATAAAGTATTAACTTCACGACTACGTACAATCAGAGCATTCCGTGGAGGAATGATTTGACGTCACATATCACTATCCTAACATAAATCCGCATCTTTTAAATATATTCTTAAAGTTTCCTTTCAATACAGTTTTATTTCATCTTTTCAGATTTCACACGAATATTCTCAATTTTGGAACCTTCAATACCTACGTTATTTATTTATATGTATTATTTATTTACCTTAACCGGCAATAATTCTTATAATATTATTTTATCTTTACATGTATTAAACTATTCCATTCTATTTTCCTTTAGTTAATATTTTTAATTTTATTTTTCAAGAATTTTCTTTACAACGAAAAAAATTCACTGAAGCAAGCCCAAAAAACTTGAAAAAAAGTATTTTATATTTTACGACAGTATCAAATATAATGAAGTGCCTGATGTATCGTATGTTGTATTTTTAAAGAATATTTTCCACGAATGTAAAACAATAATATTTTCCTTTGATGTTTATTCCCAGAAATAATGTATCTACATCAGTTTTGTGCATGATCAAAAATTATTTTTATAAAATACAATTTTATAAAATAAATTTCTTTTTATACAGTTTCTTAGTCTTTATTTACTCTCATCATAACTTTGATATCAAACAGAAACTCAAAGAACTAAACATAGATACAAGATTAATTATTAATACCTTTTTTGGAATGTAAAATACGTGCCTATTTGAAGTCTACATTAAACGGGCAATCATTTAACATCGGATAAGAGTAAACATAAAAATATATTTGTTACTGCAAAATAAGAAAAAAGTTTCAATGTGAATTAATCTAATGCTATTGAAAAGATGAAACGTGTGTACTCTTAATACGGTTTTAAGATAGTTCGGATGGGTAATAAAATGACGATTCTTTAACTCAATACGCTACTGATTACTATAAAGTTTATGGAAAAATCATTTTTACAAGAGCAATATCGAAAATATTTTCTTTGAATCGCCTTTTTGATGAAATTATAAAAAAAAGTATATAAATAAAATATCAAATTACAAAATATTTGTACCTACTAGCAACGCAAAAGCGGGCGGTTGAGCAGGACAAAACACCAAATGCGCGAACGTACATAATTTTTACACTTGTACAAATTTCAATGTCATATTTGAATATCTATTATAAAAATTAGTATTTTAATTTACTCTGCAAAAATATAATGACCATTTTACTCAATTTTAATTTTGGGTCCATATATAAATATGATATAAGAAAAATGGTTGTCTAATATTTTTTTATCCAATACCTATTATCGAAAATTGAACAATAGCGAAAATGAGAAGCAAAATAATTTATAAACGGTTTACACAGATAAAAAAGAAAGTGCTATACTTGGGTATGTAAATATGAAACAGAAATTTTTGTATAGAAAATACACGTTCACTGTATGAAAATGAAACAAAATATTTTATTCAAAGTATTGCCCATCGCTAGCTATACATTTTCCCCATCTCTCTGACAATTTGTGGATGCCATGCCAAAAAAACTGTTGCTCTTTTGAGCCATTTTCGTAAGAAGTGAAGCGCTGCTCAGCAAGTGCGTGTCCCATCGATGCAAATAAGTATTAATCGGACGGAACCAAGTTTGGTGAGTAAATCACATGCGAAAGTATTTTTCAACTAAACGCCTCAATCGTTTCATTGACCGGTTTTGCTGTGTATGATGGTGCATTATCATGAAACAAAATCACTTTATGTTGCCTTTTTTGATATTCTGGTCGTTTTTCACGCAAAGCTTGATTTAAATCGATCATTTGTTGTCGGTAGCGTTCAGTATTAACGGTTTCGCCAGGTTTTAGCAGCTCATAATAGATCACACAATTCTGATCCCATCAAACACAGAGCATTGTTTCTCACGTCAAAATCGCTACATTTAAATTTTTGAAAACTACTCATAAGCACTGTGATTTACCAAGAGCATACTCACGGTAAGCTTCTACAAGCATTCGGTGCAGCAGTTTTCTTCAAATGGTAACAGAAAATCAATGTTGTCCGCAAATCGTAGTTTTCAGGCACAAAATTCGACATGTTCAACGCCATTAAAAACTATGCTGTTGTATGAAACTTGCATTGTTATGAGTTGAAAATCTTTATCAGATGTCAAATGGCGTCAATGACGCGGTTTGACAGTTACTACATTGACAGCTAGAGCCATCTATGGGCAAATTCCGGTTTCATATTTACATACCTGGTATTTTTAAATAATTCAAACAATAAAGTCTTGTATTATTTAAAAAATATGAAAACAAAACTCATTTATAATTCTCTTTTTAATTTTTTTTTTTTGCAATATATAAGATGTAATTGTCTTAATGTTCAATATTTAGTTTGTAGCGTATTTTATATTTGATAGCGTTCATTAAGCTAAATCCACGTTCACAGTCCACACTTGATGATTCTTGAAATGTTCCACAAATATCGTAAAGAACCGAAAGTTCCTTAAATTCTTCGTATTTCAGAGCATACATTATTAAATCATTGAATGTTTCTATACAGCCAGTTTTGTATAATTACGTAAGTGCATGCGAGCAGGATTCAAGGGCGTGTAATTGTCTCACTCGCTCTCGACACCTTTTATACTAATAAGCAAATAGAATGGTTAGTCAGCATTGATGACTCAACATTCGCTGTTGATGTTATTACAATTTTTTTTTTGTTTTTTTTTTTTAAATTTTGTAAAATTTTTGTTTGGTCTGATGATTTTTGGAGGGCGCGCTAGCTTGTGATCACTGCGCAGCTTAGAGGGAACGTTGCCTACTTAGGTCATAATATTATGTGAGTGAATTATATAATTATTAATATTTTTTTGTCATATATGTATAATAGTATTTATATTTATTCTAGCGTTATAGCCTATGTCCACGGAATGAGACACGATGAGATATGACTCAGAAATTTAGTTGAGATAAATCTCAGTACTACAGCATTAGCAGAAATAAAAACATTAACCTTTTGTGTCTATAAACTTATAATTTGTTTTATCTTCGAACGCTGGGTATAATATATTCGAAATATGTTTTCATCGATATTTGAATAATTCTATATTATCACTACTGGTTCAGTTTGGGTAAAACCACAATAATAAAAAAAGTACTCCACACTCCATATTAAGTGCTATATTGATATGTTCCATAAAAAATATTTAACCACCATCGGTAAAAACATCGGTTCAACACAAATGCTTAAAAGTTTTAAATTCTCAATATGATTATATTCAAATTACGATTACGAGTAAATTATTAATGTTTTTACTTTGGGAGGTCTTAGATAATTGATTTAAATTCCAAAAAATATTTAATGATTAATTTCTATAGTTGTATAATAGAAAAATATTTACATATGGGAGGATTAATATGTTATGAAATTAGGCAGCAACTGGTAAAATGATATTATTAATTTTAATAGCTTTTATTTATCTGTATACAGATCGAGAAGAGGTATTCATGTATTGAATAAAATATGTAATTTATAGTAATTCTAAACTTTTGGTAGGGAAAATATGGATCGAGTTTTCTTAATATATGTATGAATTATTATATTTAAAAATTACGAGTGTTAATAAATAGTTATATGTAAATCAGTATTTGATAAATTACTCATTGATAAATTAAAAGATTTTTTATTTAATTTTTGGGATGGTAAAATGAAGGCTTTATTAAGTAGGCAGTTTTTAAATTAGTTTAATACAGAGTTTAGTAAAGGGAGGGTATTTGTTACTGAAAATTTTACAATGAGATTTAATGAAACGCTATTGAAAAGATCAAACGTGTGTATTATTGGTGTATGGGAACATCTATTGATTTTAACGAGAAACTTTTCATATTCTGAGCACGATATAATTTTTTGTTGCTCTTGTCGTCTAGAGTAGAAACTTTACGCTTTCATGAATGTTCAACAGTTTTTCTCCTCGGTGTCGTACAACTGAAAAAGTTTTACAGCATTTTTTTATAAAAATTGCTTTTACAGAGATTAAAACAATATTTTTTTGTATTTATTAAACTGTTAAAAAAATATTACGTTCTTAACTATACATTAAGTAGATTTTCAAAAATTTTAGGCTATATTCCTAGCCAAATCAATGCTTTTTTTATTCAACACTAAAATATTTAATATTTTCATTTTTTTTTATAAATTTGGCCGGATTTTTTTTGTAAAGTTAAAAATTACATATTTCATCTGTAAAAATATACTAGAACCTTTTAGAGATGTACATCATTTTTTGTGTAATAGTTGTTTCTGAACATAATTATAGTTTAATTTAATCTAATTTAATATTAAATAATATCAACAACAGTATCAATATGTAAATAAATATCTACTTCGTTCTATAAAATAACACTTTAATAGGGATTGAATGTGGTATTGAAAAATTATAAATAATTTTGAATGTATAGGCATTTTTTATTTCAGTCCATGATTAGCATCATAATAGTCAATGAGAAATAATAAAAAATATACAATATGATCCTTATTTTCCAGCCAGAATTGTGCTCATGATATCCAAGAAAATCTTTTTACCAGTTCCTAGTATATTCCAAATAGTTATCTAAGATACAAAGTGATTTTTTAATTAGATTTTTACTGTTTTTACAATTCATATTTTTTAAATCTTTGATGACCACTAGGACGAAAAAGTGTTTTATTTATTTTGACTTCAGAAATATTATACGCAATACGTAATACGTAAAAGTGGTTTCTCACATGATGGATAACTTGATAAAAAAATTAAGATCATCTTCCTTCTGGAACGAAACGTCTGAAATAGTGAGCAGTGGTCTGCTGTTTGGTAGATAGATCGACTATAACTTATTTTATAATATTAAATCGTCGTTTAGCTGTAATTTATCCCTAAAAGAGCAATGGGTCAAGGCTATACTGAAACGAACACATCTGGCTGGTTCGCACGGCAGAGTATTCTTTTAATAATAAATCAGAAGCTCAGTACATACTCCTAGCGGCAATTCAAACTAATTATATTTACATAACACAAGCGCACAGCTCAGCTTGAAAATATTTTTAAAAAAAATTCATTCTCATATCACTATTTATAAAGGAGTAAAATTTCATCAACACTATCATCATCATCGGCCGTTTTCTATCCATTAGCTTGGTTTTATTGCGCTCTCTTGTCCTGGTACTGGATAGCAGGGTTTGTCCAACAATTGACCGTCCTCCGAGCGATTTAATTGCCATTTCATTTTCTTGATGAATACTATTATATCAACTACCATTGTCTGTTTTCTTACCCGTACGTTTCTTTTCCCGTACTTCGAGTGATGCCCAACATACATCTTTCCATAATCCTTCCCTGCGTTACTCTCGCCGCTCTTCCAGTATAGCCAATGCAGAATGGGAAAAAGCCCCCCTTAATAAGTATTTTATATAAAATATACGAATATTACTATAACATACTTATATTTATGTACCCAAAAAAAAGAGTTGATGTTATTAAGTTATTTTTTAATATGAGCACTCAAAACGCAATTGCAAAATAAAACTCTAACTAACTAACTATATTTAAGTTTGTGAAAGTTTTTACGAAAATGGCGCTATACAAATTATCCAATATTTAGGAGAACATATTCGTATTGTGAAGTTGTAATTATTCAGAACATAGGTCTGTGATATTTTAAATATGAATTAAATATATTAATACAATACAAACTAAGCTTCCTAAATAATAAAGTTGTATCAATGTGTCCAAAATTTAATAAAAATGAATTGATAATTCTGGCGTCTGCTATCAGTTTACTCAAAGGTATTTGAGATTCTGTAAAAATAAGGTAGATGGCTCTGTCAAATTATGGAAAGATTAAATGTATTAATATCAAAAAGGTAACATATAGGTTCGAAAATTGTCGCTGTAGCTTAGTTGGATAAAGCACCTTCCCCGGTTAGGAAAGAGATCCAGGTTCGAATCCCGGTGGCGCAACAATAATATTTTTCGATTAAATTGATTTTATATGTATATCTTTCTAATTAATATATTTAATTCATATTTAAAATTATCCAATATTATTATACAACTCTTGCGATAAGAGAAACAAATGAATATGTATATTCTTTGATTTAACAAGGCGTCGTACTGTACATCATACACATACACACCAAAAAATATTTTTATTAAAAAACTATACATAGTTTTAATAAACGAAATGGTGAAATCGTGGCTGTAAATTTATATATACAATTACAACAATTTGTAAAAATAAAAAGTAGATCAAGTAATACCCCAACATCGTATTTCAGAATTCCTTAAGGAACAATATCAGGACCTTATTCCTCCATCATATATGTAAATAAAATGGTAACATTTCCATTCATAAGAAGTATAATGTCCTACGCTGACAAAATAGTTCTTATAACTATTAAGAAAAAATAAGAAGCAACTCTAATGTTTATGTACCTACCTGTTTATGTGTCTACCTTCGATAGCTGGTTCTCAGGTTTTCGATTAACAATAAGCACACACATGATATATAAATTATACTAACCTTTTTATTTTTGCTGTCTTTCTGGTCCGATGTAATGGTTCTTTTAGCTGGGTTATCTTCTTTTGATTTAGACCGACTGAAGCGCGCACTGGTGGTTTATTTGGACCTCTGGACTGGTTGAAGCACGGAATCTAATTAATCTGCCTGTCGTTTACCGCATTCTCAGCTTTACGAAAAATACACATGTACATTATTATAAACCAGGAAACCCGGTGGTGTCAATCGAAGTAACAAGGTGCGTAAACACCTAACGCATAGCGAACAAGGATTTGCAGTTATCAAAAAGATACCTATGTAAAATACATTTTGAAAATATTTTGTCAAATTCATAATTTATCATCTTTACACATAGATTTACTTTGTACCTACCTATTTTCTTGTTAGAGAATTATAAGTCACGATCCATCCAAGACCATCCGCATAGTCACTTTTACGAGTAATCTATAATGTAAAATATATCATTTGAAATGTATCAGCATGTCTAAATAAAATGTATTGAATAGGTTATGGACCAAGTGAATAATAGGACATTACGTCTAGTATGCGAGTATTAATCATAATGCCCATAAAAGTCTGACGGAGTGTTAAATATATGTTAATTTATTTCTCTGACCGATCATTATGCTACAGACTCTCAGGATAATGTAATTATTCAATAAAAAAAAATATGTTTTTTATTACATTTACCCCAACCTAACCTAACCTGACCTCCAGAAATCAACGATATTCTATACGCATTGTTTTAGCGAAATTTCAGTATCTGATACACTTTTAGCAGTAATAAAATTTTCTTTACAATTGGTTAATTGATTTCTTGAATATAATTGGCTTAATTCGCTTTGTTTAGTGCCTAATATAACATTTTTTGATCTTCGATGACCAGAACTGTAGCTGCATTGTGGGGTTAATTACATTGCCATATTACACGTTAAATAAGCATGAATAGTAAATTGTACAAAGATAAGCCAATGTCTACACTGTAAAGATAACAAAAAAAGACATGAAGATATTTTAAATAGACACCCACAAGCATGGAATTCAATTTTGAAAGACGAAAAAAACTTACGATAATGAATGACTGAACCACCCGTAGATGAACACGTGGCAATCGAAGCAGAAATCTCCATCTCACTCTGGTACAAGAAGACTTTACATGATATTCTTGATATTTGTATCGTTAACTTTGTGGTTAGACATAATTAAAATTGTATCTATCTATAGATACAATTTTATGACTACAACCACCAGAAGAATATCTACCCGCTTCAGCTACTGTTACAAAACCAATTTCTGCACCTCCATTGTATCCCGCGATGTACAGACAGAAGTAGATTTCTTTCAGAAATTTGTCTTGAAAGTGCGTAAAGGATAGTATAAAGTTGAGTGTGAAGCGAGCTATAACTCCTTGCCTCATGACATGAGGCAATAAGTTATAGCTAGCTTCACAAAATTCGCAAAATCGTCAGAATGGTTTGGCCACTTGGGCGATTGAGCGTGAAATTGCTGATAAAAAAGTTTGCAGAGCTAAAAATGAGAATAAAAAGTTTCTTGTGATTTTATGTTGTAATTGATGTTACTTTTGAATACAAATTAAATGCATGAATTAGAAAGATATACATACAGATAAACTGAATTTATCTGTATGTACCCATGACTTTCTAATTGATGCATTTAATTTGCATTAAAATATCACAGAACTATGTTCTAAAAAAATTACAACTTAACAAATAATAATGTGTTCTCTTTAAAATAGATGTTAGTTTCGTTTGTTTGATTTTGCAGTAATACATGTTTGTTTTAGCATTACAAATGCATTTGGTTAACAATTTGTAATTAGGTACAGGTATTTTTTAATTGTTACTGTTTTGTATTACTTGACTGTTAATGTATCTGTTACATCTATATTTCTAAATATACGTTTTTATTATAATTTAAAACCATTTGATTTTTATTACAAATAAAAAATGTATATATTTATAAAGTACATATATGTTTAACGGGGTGGCAATTTGTCCTTTTGTCCGGAGCGACGTAAATGCTTGAGCGGGCCCTGCTCGTGTATTTTGACCGCAGAATATAATAACGCAACCGTTGTACTGTATATATATCGTACTTTTAATATAAACCTCTAAGATGAGAGGTCAAAGTCTCATCCGTGGACACACACCATAACATGAAATAATTATAAAATACTGAAAACATAAAAAAATATTAACAGTTTTAAAATATAACAATTACATTCAAACAGTTTTAAGACAATTAAAATCAGTGTCGTAAGCCGATACAAGTGTGTAACTGGATACTATTGGCGCCAGTGCTAGCCTGCGGTTGGCGTTGGTTAAAGAAACGTGATATTTTTGATAATCTTCCAGCAAAATCTTGCTCACATTATCCCCACATTATCTTGTATAAACTTCCCCGTAACTTTAAAGTAATGTTAAAGGCGTAGTAACCCAGGGAGATCTATTAATATTCATAAGACAAAAGCTCCCGTCCAATGAAAACATCTCAGAAGTAATTCACTCGCGTAATTGCTATTGAAGCAGCCCCTATTTAAAATTAGATGATAAGTCTCTTCTAATCTATTTCATAACAACATGGTTAAACTCTGAGCCTTGACAAGCTTTCCATTATAAAGGTAAATTTTTCTGATGCTTAATCAGGTTATATTATTGTCTTTTTACCATTTAATTATTGTACATTTTTTGATTTAATTATTAAACCTGCTAAATGGTGACACGACTTCCAGTCCAATTAATTTTACAAATAAATTATTTAAAATTATCATTTTATTGGTGATATTGCCATTCTGTAGAATAAATATTGTATTTGTTTGATTATTAAATCAATGTAAATATAATACATCACTTAAAAAAATTAATGGACAAATGATTATTTCCCTTTAATTTGTGACATAAGTATAATATATTAGGTTGAGTCGTAAGATCCATCGAATTTTTACATAGGTAATGTTTTCTTTTCTAAATTAACTCTGTTAACGTCTGTATTAAATTTTTATTTTGTATTATATAAAGGAGGATTTCTTCTGACAAATTCTTCAGTTGATAGGCAATGGTCGGACTAAACGGAGTCCTTGTGAATTTTTAAAATGTCGAAAAAAAGTGTGCATATACGACACTTGTGATGTGTACGGTAGAGGTGCTATCGATGCTAAGTTCAGATCTGGTAATTTATCAGTAGGTCGCTGATGAAGAACAGACGGGGTGCCCTTTAACCATCCAGGGACATCGCATTGGCCTGATTTCCAAGTACAACGTATAGGTGCCTTAAAACATCCAGCCTATTCTCCTGACCTTGCTCCATCAGATTTTCATATTTTTTTATTTCTACAAAATTATTTGGATGAAAAAAACTTAAAACTACACAGGGGGTGAAAACGCATTTGGACATGTTCTTTGAGTCAAAACCGGCGAGTTATTATTCCGACGGGATAAACAAATTCATTGACAGGCGGGAGACAGTTATTAGCAATAGTGGAAATTATACAATATAATTATTTAATAAATTTAAAAAAAAAAACAACTCTAGTTTCGTTAAAAAATACAACAGTACTTATGACTCAACCTAAATAGATACAAATAATCACAAAATCATTAAATAATATTTTTATTTTTAATATAACATTATTTAATATTAATTGAATACCCCATCCCACTCATATTAAAAAAGTATTTATTTAATTAATACTCTTACAATACAACTATTTTTAATTAATACAAATACTTGTATAATACATACTGCACGTATTATAAAAATATATGTTTAATTGATACATATAAGCTATTTAATTGTTTGAAAATCATATGGGTACACTCATAAATGTCTTTAAATTTGTGATAAAATAAATACCAACGTGTATGTAGTGTAACTAACTAACTTGTCATCATATTGTTTCTCCGCGACGGTAGGCAGAGAGGATAGAACGCCACACTCTTTTGTCATGACACACAATTCTCACCTTACATTCATATATCTTCTCATACAAACTCGTCGTTATTGATGCTTCTAACAGACCATCTTCAAGTATCTGGTTTACCCGATCGTGCCAAGGCTTTCGCGAACATCTTCTCTTTTTGGTGCCATTATCACGTGCGCCATATATCCTTTTTTTATTCTCTTATCATTCATCCGTTCCATATGACAAAACAACCTAAGCGATCCTCATCACCTCTCAATTTATTTATTATTTACTCAGTCAAAATGGATCTGCCAAATATACGCCTAAGTGATCTTATATTCTCTGCATTTAGTCTACTTTTGTTCCTTTTTTGCCAGTTCCAAGCCTTACTTCCATACGTCAGTGTCGGTAGCAGAACTTCATTGTGTACCGCTAGTCTTGCCTTGGTTGACAAGTTCGTATTAGATATTAGTCAATTCGAAGCGCCGTTCACTTTGCTCCCTCCAGTCACCATCCTTTCGATATCATTCTAAGCCTTGACGTTTTTATCAAACACACTTCCCAAACATATAATCTCATTTATTTGTTCCAAACATTCATTGTCTAAATATTATGCAAGTTATCTTACTTTCTTACTTCTCGAATACCATCACTTTTGACTCATTAGCATTCATTACAAAATCGCTTTCCTTGTATACATCGTACATTCTATTCATTATTCGCCATCGGCATACAATAAACAACATTCAATTAACCACCCATTTTTGGACCTACATTAATACATTCCAGTTCTTTCACACCATTATCCATATACAAGTTGAACAGCCATGGAGACATTACACAATATTGCTCAACACCTTTGTAATATCAAACCATGGTGTAAATGATCCATTGATTCTTACACACGCAGAACTCTTTTCATGTAGGGATATGATTACATGTATAAGTTTACTATTCACCTAGTAATAAGAGGTATCTTCTAGAACCTTTCTCTTATTACTTTATTATACACCTTTGCAGATCTACAAAGGCACAAAAAAGTATTTGGTTTTTGCCAAAAACTTTTTCGTCAAATAGTTTCCGCATTCCATTTGCGACCCTTTACCTTCGTAAAGCGGCATAATGACAGCCGAACTCCAATCTAACGAGATGCAGTTTTCCTCCAAACATTTATTGAAGAATATAGTGTACATACTCGTAGATTTAGACTTCAAATAAGTAATTTATTAAGTAACATATAATTATTATTATTATTATAATTATGTAATTTAATTTATCTCGCCAATATGTTAGATTTATATAAAATGAATATATTTGGGGATATAAAATAGAATATGGAAACACTAAGAATAAAATAATTGTTTGATCCCAGATTCACTCACTGTACTCATTAAAACCGATATCATTTCATAGAGTGATAATACAAAACAAAGTACTAATTGTAAGATATGGGAATACAAATAATACAGATTTTTAAAGTATTTTAACTACTGGGCTTTTCAGAATCTGACCTCGTTCGCCGATTCTTCGAATTCCATTTAAGGTGCATTGTCAGGACTACCTATAATTATGGATACGGATTACTAGATCTACAACTAAGCGGTGATTGGTACGACTATATTTAATATATGAACTCGACATTTCACAGTATAATGTCAGATAAAAATACATTAATTAAGTAAATCTATCTATGATTTCAGTATTATGTGTGTGCTTCATTTTTTATCTTCAATTTTTAAACATTTCGTAATTAAAATCTTTTAGAAGTTAACATAATTGATCAATTCAATATTAAAGATACAAAAAATGAACGATAAATTTGTAAATACTCTTAACACTCCAAAACATATTTGTAAATTCCACGTAATTTTTCACTTTAAAAGATATTTAAGTAAACAAATATCGCAATTAAATAAAAATGTTAGGCTTCGCT
Organism: Eubasilissa splendida; assembly: GCA_031772225.1. Taxonomy (NCBI): domain Eukaryota; kingdom Metazoa; phylum Arthropoda; class Insecta; order Trichoptera; family Phryganeidae; genus Eubasilissa; species Eubasilissa splendida. The sequence goes on from CM062847.1 coordinate 22,737,654, forward strand.
GAAATAAACATGTTGAAATATTTTTTTGGGATCGTATTAAAGCGCTTCTTAAATTTTAATTGTGAATTGGGTTGTAAATACGTATATTAGACGTGACAGTCTAGATAGGTAAAGTAACAATTTTCCACCCCAGCGATGATGGGGAAAGACAACGGAATCCATAAATAATCTCAATGTTTATTGCCTTCATTCAGTTTATCAAATATGCCGACAAAATAATAATTTTATTGGAGTTTCATGATTTTTCAGTCATGAAATAATATCAAATATGTGCACCTACTTTTAAAAACCTTCGAAGAAAGACTTATTGAAATCACCGTAATTAAATCATGAATCAAGTAATAAATTAAACTCATGTGAGAAATAAAAACAGACCATTATATAACATTTATGTAAGAAAAAACATTCTTCTTCTTATTTTAAACAGGCAATCCACCCTCCTAGAGTGATTTGTGCCATTAAACAAATTAAAACATTATTTCATAGAAAGCAGTACAACAATATTATACAATAAGGAATATTACGTTACAAGTTTATACCATTGACGTTCAAGAAATTTGCTATTATATAGCTTAAATGTGGCGAGTTAAGGGAAAGAAGATGACACAAGTTAACCGGGAGTTGAAAATTACCATTGACAAGATTATTGTAAAAAAAACCTGTGATCCGCAATGGACAGGCAAAAAAGACATGGTCAAGGGTTTCCTCCTCGGCACCACGCTCACACATTGGGGAGTCTATTATGTTCAATCTGAATAAATGTGAGGCTACCTGGCAATGCCTAATTCTCATTCTAGAGATATTTGACACTGTTTTTTTAAAGACTTTCCTGTTGGAGAACCAAGGGGTGCGGGGAATAGATCTTTGGATTATTTTAAGCCGATTACCCTTGTGATTGTTTTGATCCATCCATTGTGCAGACCAGATAGAATTCGTACGTTTTTTTACCATATTAAGTCTGTCATACATCGGGATATGGAATTGATGGGGGAAAACTCCGGAAAGAGTCCTTCTTGGCCCAGAATAAACATTCAAATAACAAAACAAAAATTTAATGGATTTTTTAATATTAATAATATTTAGAAATAATATCTATGTTCAAATAACGGGATTACTTTGACCACTTGAATCTCTCCCACTTTCTCATTTTAATTTAAGCAATCTACATATTTATATAAGCTAACAGTCCGGTCAAAATAAATAATTAAATCAATTAAATTATTAACCAATAAGCAAGTGAGGCAAGGCATTGAAGGGACATTTTTAAGGGGCGGCAAATTTAAGATAGAAAAAACAAAAAATCTATAACACTTTTTTACTTTTTATATAAATATGAATAATTTCTGACTTAAATAGCATGGTGGGGAAAATTTAAAAAATGAAACATATGTTAGAACTCAATATAATGAGCTTAACCCTTCCCAAACCATGCAGTCACATAGGTCTACCTTTCTAATTAAACCTGTAATATTTCGGTAAATATACGCAACATGTAATTCGTATTTTAGTTAATTTGAAGGAACATATTTACGCTTAGAAACGACTAGTGAAAAATCAAGTATGTAAAGTGAATCCTACAAAAACCATTATCTTTCAATTCAATCCGTAGTAAAATGAATACACTGACAAAAATACAATTTGTGACAAGACAGAAAGAAACCACACAAAATAATTTCACAGTAAAAAGAATAACAAATATACAAATATAATGGTGTCTCTTTCTCACTAATTAAAAAAAGATAGATTAAAAAAAGCTTGTATTATTCAATACAGGATCCTATACAGGACTTGATGAATGCTCCGAATTATAATTTTATATATTTAATGCTCAATATTTATAATAAATTTATGGCCTTAAATATTTTTTAAAAAGCATTTTTTCACATTTCAAAGACTAATAGTACACTAATTTCTTACGGTAAGACGAGTTGACAGCATGGCTGCGTACGAGTATTTTATATCACGGTATAAGAATCATATTGTTATTTTGGCGAAGAGCCCTCTATCTAAATTTGTATTAACAACGTACAAAAATTCAATATTTTATGTCAATTATTGTGATTATAGAAATTAAGGGAGGTATTTACTAGATCGCCAAGTGCGGTACAATGTCTAGGGGCAGCTCTGATTCTACCGTACTTATTTCTTTATTTAAATTGATCATCTATATATTTTAATGTTTTGCACCATAATTATAATCATACATAAATAGGTATCTAAATTTTTGGGATGTTTTATTAATTTATGTAAACATATTTCATATACTTTTTATGGCCAATTACCGTTACCGTTGCACTGAAAAAAAACAGCAAAATGAATTATTAATGGTATTCAATTGGTTTTGAAAAATTAAAACGGCTTTTAAGTATCTCGGAACAATAACTTGAGTAATTATCCCCACACTCGCAACTCACGCCCTCCTAAGCTTTTCTACTATGGATCGATCCGAATGAAAGGCGAAGGTCCACCCTTGCTCGACCATTCTCATTCGAGTGCGTCGACCATAATGCAACCCACTGCACTAAAACTTTTAGTTTTAACCGACAGATGGCAACCTTATTCATAGGTGATACCACTATGTTAGCTGGTGATTGAAATATCAATAAATCGTTCTCCAAATATCACTGCAATGCTGACAAATACGATTGAGTTATGATATTACAAAATCGAGTAACTATTTTCCAAATATTAAATTAGATATTAACAATGTATAGATATTAAAATATTTATATCGAAATATAAATCAATGCTTCAAATTCTAGCACAAAAATCAGCATCATTATCTTATATGATAATTTTGAGAGAATGAAAGAAGGAAGAAATAGCAGGATGACTCGACACATCCGAAATCTTTTTGATTGCAAAATTGTAAAAATCAATTCCTGTACCGGTAACGGTGAAAATAAAACACATGTGAGAATAAATTTCTTAAAGTACTAAAAAAAAATGGATGGATATAAATAAAACAATGTTATAACTCTACTTGAGTTTATTTGCACTACTCGAGTAGAGTTTTAACATTGTTTTATTTTTTGATGATGAAACTATACAAAGTTAACGCCGATTCTATCAATAATATTGCTAACGTACTATTTATAACGCAGTTTTTGTTACAATTTTTTCTAGGGTAATGGAGATATATGTATTTTATGTTAACATTTTAGGAATTTTCTTAAATATGAATTAATTGTAATATTACAAACAATTGTCATAATTTATTTTCATATTTTTTTGTGGGTCCTGTATTCAGTTACATCATACTTTTTACGGTTTAATAACAGTTTTCATAAACTCATTTTATTTAACGTGTTTAAATGCAACCTCGATACAAAAAAAATTTCGAGAGATTCCATTAAATGCATAAATCCATTTTTTTTTACTATAAACGTTATTTATTTACATTTAACTCAGTGTTTTTAAGTGTGGTTCAAATATACGTAATTAAAATTATCGTAAAATGTTCAAGTCTTAAAAGATATTTTTTTTATGATTCGTTTATAATTTATAACCCACTCGATTATGCAATGGTTTTATTTACATGTTTTTTAGAGCTTTGTGCCGGACGTACATCGTTTGGTTCTTTTCCCGTTAGATAATGTGATAATATGAATACATGATTGTTGGAACCTCCTCCCCGGTCTGTCTAAAATAAACATGAACTTCTAACCCAAAGATATAAAGATCCGCCAGGAAGGTAGTTATCGGCATGTTGTTTACTACATTTTGACAGCTGTCGGTCGGCCCCGTAGTGGCGCTTCATTCAAAATGGGGTGAAGAAAACATGTCAAATCTGAAGAGTGGTTAATCATTAAAACGGTTGCATATGCCCCCGTTTCCTCAGTCATGGTGCCCCAGATTAGATAATTAGTATTTTTGGAATAATTATTAAAAAGAAAAACAAGATAGGCCCAAAATAAATAACAGTTATCTTGTTTATGGAGAAATTGAAAGGCCATTTTTAAATGATCTTTTGTAAAAAATTGTTTGTAAGGTTGAGGGCAAAAGTGTTAAGATCCTTTATGAGAATAACAACTAAAAAAAAATATTTAGGGCATTAATTGGAGTTCAAATTAAATTATTAGGAAAAAATTAATTTATTCTATGGCATAGAAACTTTGATTTACAATATTATATTTTTAATAAATTAAATTTAAAAGCAATAATAAGGAATCAATAAATATTAAATGTGTATGTTAATGTACCTATATTTCTAAATCTATATATGGGTACATACATTAGAAATATTTTCCTTAATACGTGTATAAATTAATCAGTCATAATATATAATATAATGGAAAATCCAACTCATCAAAAATAAAGTTAAGCAGAACACATTATAGTTGTGAAGTATAAAGAGCTCCAGGTTTGAATCCCGGTAGCAACTAAATATTGTTTCGATAGATAGATTTTTTCTGTATGGTTCATTCAATTTGTATTTATTTATTTTTGTGCTTTTTGAATCATTTAATTTGTATTAAAATAAAGTTGATTGGAATAGTACCACGGTGCTCTTAATGCTGTTAGCTCAGATTACAATACAGTAGAATCCCGATTATTCGAGGATCACCTCACCTCGAATAATCCACATTAGTGGACCGAGTCTGCCACGGATAACACGGACAACTACAATCGTTACATACTCGTAATTTCTGATACGATTAGAAACAACTCATTTGAAATCAGTGTATGACCAATTAGTTACTTATGTATATAAAATATGAAAAAAAAAAAATAATAACATTACGTTTCTAAAAAAATTATTTATATATTTTTGCTTCATAGTTGTTTCTCGCTTCCCTGACATGATTTTCCGCAACCGCTCCAACGTCAAACTATCGACAGATGTGGTGTCGTAAAATCTCTGCTGTTCGATATACAGTAAACATTTTTCAGAAGCTCTGAGATCATCCCTCTGATAAATCACCTGTTAATTTTCTGTGCCATACTCTCATTGTCGTCATCTCTATCATATTTTTCTTTCGTTACTAGATTAACGATAGCGTTGTCAGTCATTTCATTTTACTCGCTATCATTAATTCATGTATATGTTTCTCTTGTCCATTTTTATAAAGATCAGATTTTTTTTTTAAAATGGACGAGCTCGCGTTCATATATTTATAAAACATTTTGAAAAATACATTCGGCTCGAAAAAACGTTCCACTTTATATCAAATTGTATTGACCAAAATAAAAGGCAATACGTAGTTCTTCTGGGGCGCAAACACCATCTTCTTCAAATTCATCTATTCATAAATCTTCGCAGATAGAATCTCATGCAGAATACGAATTTTCCAGGTTAGATAAGGCAGGTTTTCCATTGTCGTATCTTATATCATCCAAACTAGTATTTTATATATATATATTTTTATTATTTTAATATTAGAAAATATAATGTATTTTAGAATTATCAGTTGGAGATATATTTCATTTAACATTTATTTCTTCTCTATGAGAGTTGGATTCGTGTATAGAGAAGTAGTATGTACGAGATAATTTATGTTTCAGTTAGTCTGTGTATATATTTTTTTACTTCAGATACAAATTGGCAGTAGTCTATTATATAGATTTATATAGATATTATAGAGAATTTTTTTTGTATATTTTTTTATTATCTTAAAGTAATTGCACAATCATCCCAAAACCTGAAATATTATCACGTACCCAGCATTAATTAATAATTATAAATTAATATTTTCGTCTTTTGCCGTTAATTTCGAAACCCCCTCCTGTCAAAAGAATGGTGATTAACTGTAAAATGTCCCACCAGATTCTCGGTTAACTAATTGGAACTTTGTCTAATGATGTTGATTAATTATTATTAGGTGATTTATTTTTTAAGAAACTATTAGTAATTTGTACACAAATAAATTTGGTAGATAGTCGGTACCTACATATAAATATTGACTGATTGTAATAATTTTTTAACACATTTATGTCAGAATACAGATATGGTAGCTAATTTAAATATGTGTTATATGCCCGCTTGTATCCCAACACTCATAGATCAGTGCATTGTTTTGAGTGACAAATATTTGAAGTACATAATAGCTTTGCTATTTAAAATAGCTTTGTAATGTTTAGTGACTAAATATGAACAGCCAAGTAACATTTCTGTCCACACAATCCTCTGGAGTAGATGATCGCAGAACATACGTGTCAAAAACAAAACAACGTGGGAAAGGCGATATCTTAGTATAAATAATGTAAATAATATAAATAATAAAAATTATCGTTTGTTAACATAAAATAGCTGCTGAGTTATTAAGAAAAAAAATTATAAGCCAAAGGCGCACGTCCACGGAAGGAGACACGATGAGATAATCTCAGAGATTTAGTTGAGATATATCTCAATACACTCAGTATTCATGTTGAGATTTTGATCTGGAGATAAACTTAGATATCTGCTTGAGATTGGTAAAAAGAGATAAAAACTCAAACCAGTGTACACAAACGTCATATAAAACTACCAGAGATCCGTATAGTTATCTGTCTAAACGAAACTAATATTATCAATATTATTTATAATTATTGCTTTTAATAGTTATTATGACAATGGTTTACATATTTTTGTTCATTTACTTTCATGGATCTTTAATTAATACACGTTGTAATTAATACATTACAAAACATCATTGTTAAACTTCAGTATCTGCTCAATCGCTTATGGACCAATCACATATTTGGCAGATATGAATCTAATTTTTGTGTCGTTCATTTTTTAAATATTTATTGTCATATTCTCATATATGGTAGCTTCCATTACTGGCAATGCATGTCTCATTTAATGATTTCATTATTGATTCCAATTGAATTATGGATTAGGTCGTTTCTCTGTAATGTATGCGTTTTACCTTATCAAATACAGCTTTATTATAAAATAGTTCTATCAAAAGTTGGAATACTGTTTCATTTCAATTTATTGCATTTCACGCGAATATTGACATGTGACGTGATAATCTTTGCCAAAAGGTATTTTTCATAAGTATGATTTTTTATATTTATAATGACACTATTACATATTTTTGCTGTTTTCATTTAGAATAGGTTATTTTACATTTGTAAAATGTTTTTCCATGTAAATTTTATTTTATTACTTATTTTTATAATGGTTAGGTTAGGTTAATTCATTTTAACTTTCTATTATTTATAGGTATTTTGTTTCATATACCATACTGTTGTGATACTATTTTTATATAAATTCATATCTACATAGATATAGAAGTAATAATTATATTTTAAAGTGTACACGTTTATTTAAAATATTTTTTATCAATATACCTATGCGCCGAAAAATTGCCCAACGTAACAATTGTGGCCGGAAGAATCGTGAGCGAACAATGTTCCTAGATCTGACATGTACAAGTGTCAGCACTAAGTATCCATTATGGACCGCCAAATACGCTAGTTAACGACCCATTGTAATTTGTAATTTTTTCTTTTTCTTTTTTTAAAACTGGTATTCAATTTGCGACAGTAAAATACATGAATCTACTGTAAAGGGCTTTTTCAGATCACCCAGCGATATCGATATATTATACCTATATCATAGAAAACAAATTGGCAAAACACCGAATGCTTGAATTTTTTTGACTATGGTTTGTACGTTCAGGTTAATAAGTACGTATACCTCTTTGGTACTTTTAAATTTTTATTAAAACCGGCAAGAGGTCAACGAGACACTCTAGTTTTTCATAGCACGAACTTTGCATTTTTTTAAAACTGTTTTTTACAAAGAAAAACTACAAATTAAAAATATTTACAATGCAACTAATAATAGTATATTATAAAATAAACATTGAACGTGGAATGAACTTGGGTGACAGATTCAAATCTGCAAAATTAAAAGAAAATTTTACGAACATTCTTGACATTAGTGAAATAATAGAACATTTTCAAATATTGGCGTTAATCTTATTATTTCCTTTAGGAGAACACATTCTTATTGTGAAGTTATAATTATTCAGAACATAGGTTTGTGATATTTTAAATATGAAATAAACATATTAATTAGAAATATATACATATAAAATCAATTTTATCGAAAAATATTGTTTTTACGCCACCGGGATTCGAACCTGGATCTCTTTCCTAACCGAGGAAGGTGCAAAAATTTAATAAAAATTAATTGATAATTCTGGCGTCTGCTATCAGTTTACTCAAAGGTATTTGAGATTCTGTAAAAATAAGGTAGATGGCTCTTTCAAATAATGGAACGATTAAATGTATTAATATCAAAAAGGTAACAAATAGGTTCGAAAATTGTCGCTAAAAATATTGTCGCTGTAGCATAGTTGGATAATACACCTTCTTCGGTTAGTAAAGAGATCCAGGTTCGAATCCTGGTGGCGCAACAACAATATTTTTCGATAAAATTGATTTTATATGTATATCTTTCTAATTAATATATTTATTTCATATTTAACTTATTATTTCCATTTAATTATTCTTTATTTAGCACTCACATTATTTCTATAAATTTGTTTTATAGATAAATACTTCTTTTGATTTTGACAACAAAATAAATATTTTATTTATCATATCTCTGAATTTTTGAAGTTTATTCATTTGATGTTTTAATTACGTATAATATTCTAGGAAGAATTGTAAATCTGACGAGCAATTAATAATTATCACATGGTAAACGTAATCTGTTGCGTGTACAGAAAACAATTTGAAAAACTAAAACATTATAAATAATATATAAAAGCTAAACTAAAACGTATAAGAAGCACGTATAATGGACAGATTAAAAATATAATATTTCAAAGGAGTATATAAACACATGTTTTCAAAAGTTTAATACGACACCATTACACCCATTCAGGTACGAAAACACATCAAAGATCTTCCTTTTGAATTATATTAGATAAATGAGAATTTTTCATACAGCCATGTACGATGTTTACATTATACAGAGTGTAACAGACCTAGTCCACAGTACTTTATGGTGGACACCTGACTAAATTACGAGTCGTAAATGTTCAAGGGATATGTGCCTAATCTCAACTATGCCAGAGATATAAGCAATTCATTAAAAATCGTAATAATGCGATTATTTCGATTAATTGAAATATTTTATTGATTCCAATTAATATATTGTATACAAAAAATTTAATGTCTTCGAATTAGGAGCGGCCAGATTATTTTGTTGTTGGATGATTTTGGGTCTGAAGCAAAGTTATAGATTAATAATTGAACAATTTCGCAAACATTTATTTCAAAGTGCGTAGATATCAAGCTTAATATAATTTCGTAAAAATTGTATACAGTAATATTTTCAGAAACAGTGTAGAATTTAAACATATTCCTTGAACATTTTAGACTCGTAACATAGTCAGGTAATAAAATATTGTGGACTAGGTCTGTTACACCCTGTATATGTAAATAACAAAACAAAAAAAAACGTTTGTATTGTTTGAATCATAATATATTATGTAGCAGGTTCGAATAATACGCTAAAAATTTTTGAAACTTAAATGATGTTCAGTGTACCATTAATAACAATGTATAAAAATAATAATAGCCGTAACCTAAAAGTAAATAAAATAAAATAAAGAAAACAGAGATGAAAAATAAAAAATATAGTAAATGCCTTACATTATACTAAAATATTTATGAAAAAATAACAGAGTATCATCGTGCAACTTGTGTTGGGCTCAAATGAGTTATTTTGATCTGCCAGTTATAAAGAAATATGTAAAAAATAATTACATATATATATATTTAAAAATGTATTAAAGTGTTGGAGTGGCAAGAGCCTACTTTGTTGTTAAGAGGGTGCAAGTTCCGTTAAATTGAAAATCCCGAACCAAAGGAAAACATCACCACATCGAATGAAGTCCATTAAGTAAACACGTACACGTGTCAGTTAGAACGGAAAGTAAACAGAGATCCAATACATCGATTATTATTTAATAAACTGTTCACAAATCGCACACCATGATTCATGATTGCGTTATTTTCAAAACTAAATAATCAACTTTCATGGATTTAAATTGTCTACTCGATTCTCTCAGGTATTTATTATACTTGGAGGCCTCCTCGATAAGAATAAATGAACTTTAATACTCCATCATGTTTACTATTTATTACACCGAGTATAAATATAGTACATAGCAGTTAAACCTTGATTAAATATTAAAAATTAAATTAAAATTATTAAAAAAGGTTGAAATTGATTTTTAGAAAATATGACAATGTTTGGTTATAAATAGGGAATGTGTAAGTGACATATTCATGAAATGATAAATAATCAGATAGATATAGAAGATGGTTGTAAATAATGATCGCTTATTTATACCCACTGAGGACCGGTAGGGAGATATGAAGATGCAACTATTTAATCTCGTTTTCGAGAATTTGATCTCAAAAGCTGAAAAAAAACATACTTTTAATAATTTTAATTAAAAAATAATTAAGATGCGATCACGAAATTAAACGATCAAATGTAATTATATGATACATTGCTCCACCAACAAGGTCTATGAAAGACTCTCACAATAATTTGTGGCAAATATTTAATTTTATTTAACAGAATATGTTCTCGAAGCTTCCATCAACTATATTCATCCATTGGGTGCATGTGGGTAAACGTAATTCATAAATGAAAATATAAACGTCGGGGATTCGATCATCGTCTCGGAAAGCTAGCAAACAATTTTCATAGCGCAAACGCTTAATTTAGTTAAAAAAATTAAGTATGTAAATTTAATAGAAAAGTAAGTAAGTAAAAAAATTAAGTACTCCAAATCGATTAATTGATCAAATCATAATTCTAGGATTAATTTACCACGAATGAGACATAAATCTCTCGTCTCAAAGATTTGTCGGTAAAGGTCGATTTGTATTATGTACTTAAGTCATTCTGGTTTGCGTACAAAATACATGCGGTAATGAATTAATTTCGTATTCAATTTCTTTACATACTTTGAGACAAATCGTATCCATGTACGCGCGCTGTTATTAAATAAATGTTGTAGGTTGCGCTCATCAGATATGTCATAATAAGCGGATCGTGCATAATAAAATTCTTGCAATTTCAATTACGAGAATAATTCTGAATAGATTCACTTCATCTTCACTTCACTTGATTATTAGAAATATTTGAAAATCTACAATATTTAAATGCCGTAAAATATGTAACCATGCTTGTCATTTATACAAATCAATAGCATCCTGTATTTATTTACAATGTTGTCTATAGAAAATGTAAATTCTAAAGCGATCTTTAAGTAATCGATAACAATTAAGATACCTTGTATTTTAAATTAATATCACTTTAACCCAATTTCTGACTTATTTCGTGGCTGTATAATAATTTTAATAAACACCTTTATCTAAAGCTCCACTATTACTTTTAACATAAAAAGTAGCTGCCATTATCTCCTGCGTTCTTGCTTCGTTTGCTGATATTGGTTTTTGTTGTTTGCACATCCATATGATCCAATTGGCAATGTTTTCCTGTTTATATAAAATTTGAAACGCTTAGTTAATTATACATATTACATAGCTCATTATTGTAGCATCTATGCCTAAATCTATTTTCTAAAACAGCCCAAAGGTACGCCTTAAAATTTTGCTAAAATTAAAAAACGGTCGTTGTTTTTAGTCAGTATCCATGTCACAGACTCATATCGCACACCTAGATAAGGCAACTCAAAAAAACAAGAATTTTGAGTTATTATTGTATTCGGATACTCTGTCATATACGCAACTAACTTAGCCCCAGTTCACGAATAGTGTTATTTTAGGATACATTTATGACCTAAAATGTTATTTATTTTTATAACTTTAGTAACAAAAAATGGTTTTTATGTACTTAGATTTCTGGACAGTAGTCAGAATTTTATTTGATTTTGGAGTCAGAAATAATAACGTTTCGTACTTACTAATTGTTTTTTTTTTAAATATTAGGGAGCCAAAGTAAAGTACATGAATATTTGCAAAGTTACGACGTTCTGGTTTCCACATGAGTGTATGGACATTTGTTTTTTAGACGCAGCCAAACATCAAATATTTGATTAAAATGATATTGCCATCCGCATGGGCGTTCACCATTACACGGAATTGTCGGATATCGTTCCTATTATCTCAATCGAGTCCCTGATAATTTTTTTCTAATGTTGTAGATAATAATCCCCCAATTCATCTCCTTTTCTCATCCCATGGAGAGCTCCAAATTTTGCATATTACTGGGAACATTGTCAGCTTAACTAAATTAATAAGTATACTTTTAAAATCAGCAATGTTATCTTTGTTATGTTATGTTATGTTTGAACAATAGTGGGTTTTCAGAATTTGCTAATCATTTGATAGAAAACGGTCATGATTTTGATAAAAAATTGGGATTGTCAATTTTGAATATAAACGGTGTTGGTCACAAATTAAATAATTTGGAATCGTTGGAGATAAACAAAGCGTGTAAAACTAATCAAAAAATTATAAACAACCAACTAAATTTAACTACGAGTCCCATTCTAAAAATTTTTTCCTAAAAATTATTCGAGTAAATTTGTATTAAGTAATGATTTGAGTTAGGTACTACAAAAAAAAAAAAAAATTTTTTTTTTTTTTTTAAAATAGATTCTGTCAAAGAAACAATATATGTTTTAGTTAGTTATGACATCCTGAAGAAGAAAATGGTATTTTTCGAAACCGGTAGATGTATTTAAACTCATTTTAGTGGTTAATAAAACAAAGATAAAAAATAAAAATATAAATTAATAAGCTTGTGTGATATTCTCAACTCATGTATTGTATTTACAGTATTTTCCTAGTCACACTATCTATATGCAACATTAAAGCCTTTAAAGAGGTGAGTTTCAACATTGAACTCCACTGTTTTTCCCAGATTATTTCTTATGGAAACTATTTGATAAATATATGATTTACTCGGCCTAAAACCACACTGATAGTTGCCAATAATTTTTTTGGTCGAATAAAGCAGATAATTTTGTACAATGTTCAATAGCGTTATTTCCCTGTATTTGCACCCTACTCACCCTTCTTGTGAAGTGAACGCACGATCCTAATCTCCAATCTTTAGGCACCTCTTCCTTTCACATTTTTATATTGATTTTATTTCGTTTTTTAAATGCATATGATAAATTCACATAGAATCTATTATTATTTTCTTTAAAAATATTTTTTAACAAAACTACTATATATTAATAATAACTGAAACATTGTTATTTTCACGGTCCGCTGGTTGGGCTCTACTGCAACATATTACTTCACGTGGCATTTTAAAATACGAAAACATGTCATAGCATAGCGACAAACTATTTTTCATATTCATCAAATAGGGACTTTAAAACGTTCGGATCAAATGTCGTTCAAAGAATTAATCAACACGGTCGCCTCTGTTTGCATAACATCTGATTAATTAATATTTTGTTACTATATCATTGAGTGATTTTCAATATTTTTAATTGCCACAACATCTGCAAATTGCTGTGAAAATAAGTCAAGGATTTCTAGGAAAATAATTAATAATTATGCCAGCTTGCTTATACCTATCTTCTAATCGCGCATATTTCATAAAAAATAGTAATTCATCAATCAACAGGTCGTTAAAGTCCCTGATATATATAGTCTTAGGGCAACATTTAAGTGCAATGTAAATACAGTTGACAATTAGAGAAATATCAATAGTAAAAGTTATGTTAAAAATTGACAATTGAAGTGAATGAACATTAAAACTACTGCACAATTACAGAAGCGCGCATGTTTAACCACGTGACGCGCAACAGTCCTCGGTTAAATATTTTTAGCCAAACTGCAAAATAGTTTTACGGCAAGTATAGCCCTCCAATTAAAGTAATTAACATAGTAAATAAAAGTTAAAGTACGTACAAAAAAAACATTAGTCAATTAGATCATAATGTATTTGACTTTATATTTTAGTGTATTCACTGATGTCTCTTTATTTTCCATAATGTTTAATAATTCTTTACTGATTTTATTTAAAATTCTTGGCACAACATATTCTCTCGTTCTCTCACCATACACATTGTTCGCGATCGGTACTCTCACGGTTCGTCCCGAGGATCTGGTGAGGTTCAGTATTCATGTTTATGTTGTTTATCACCTATTCTAAAATTATAATATTTTTTTTTTCAACTGGTAAGATTTTGCATATTGTAAACAATTTGTTATAATCATCCTTGTACAAACACTTTTTTTAAAATCTTAATTGTAACTGTTTCATTTTATCAGTATATGTTTTATAAGTTAGCCCATAGCTCCTCACTCCATAACGGATAACCGAGTCGACCATCGCAAACCATTGCACGCCGGTAGAAGAGTTAATTCGAATATTTCAAATTAATTAATTATTATGAATATTTCATAAAACAAAACACTTGTTAGGAAAAGAAATATGGTTTAAAAATTGTACATTTTAATAACATTAATAGACATATGAAAGCCAGAATGAAGTACCGACGAAAATATGTCACATTCTCAAACTAAGCTAAACTTAAAACAAATCAGATCAATCGGTTAGAAAAATATATATCTTTGGAATGAATATTGCGTTAAGCTAAAGTTATTCTACGAAAATTAGACTAACTTGGCCGCCGTGGGATTCCTCCATGGAGTGACGATACTATATAAAATGTTTCATCCAAACTTATGTTTGACAAATTTATTACATTGGAAGTAAATAGAATTCGGGAAAACTTCGCAAAAATGGCATCACTTTAACAGAACATGTATGGTTGTAATAGTTGCAACGTAATGCTGTCTAGTAAGAGCAGTATTAAATAAAGGGTGTCCAGAGGAAAAATTTCAAGGTTAAATTGTAATTGCTCGTAAACCATCAAGGTAAGGTAAGTGGGAGGGGTATTGTACGACGCGCGTGATTTGCGGATTTGCCAGTCACAATGAGTCATTGGTCGGGAGCGCACCGCGTGTTCGCGGTTGAGCAATATTTAAAGTGCGGTGATCCATTGGTTCGTGCGCGTCGCGCTTTTTGTACTCACTTTGATATTCGACGATTAAGTGAGTATAGTTCTAAAAACTACCACGACAACTCACCGCTGTACCCGTGGCGCTCTTGTGTATTCGCCACATCGAGCTACTCACATTAATCTGTTCTGTCTTTAATCTAATAAATTACTCAAGTCATGTAATTGGCTATTTACTGAATTGAAAAATCCTTTTGGTTGATCCGTTTTGTATGGAGTTATTACCTATGCTGTTTTTTTAACAGAATAACATTAGAAAGGCTTACAACTACGTGCAAATCATTGAAGTATCTACTTCCTCTTTTACTAATTCGCGAATTTTACTATCTTACTATTTTTAATGTGTTGATTTTATGATTGTTCTTTAAATTTGGTGCATGGATTGGTTTTTGATTTGGGAAAAATAAAAAGCAATTGGCAGAACTATTTCCTACCTTTAATAAAAATAATGTTCTCTTTTTGTTATTTCGTGAAGGATTTTCATACAATAAATCATTTTCCGTCATAGAAAGTGTCCTTAAAAACGTCCATTCATTTGTATATGGATAAGAGGGTATTATTTTATGTTAAAACTCAAACTTTAAAAACACTATTAATAGTCCTCTAAACTTACAAATAAATACATAGTAGGGTCGTATAAACGACGGATGCATTTTGTCTAAAGACGTTGGTTAAACGAAAGTACATATATTATGTATGATTGTATAATATCATTGGTAACAGTATAACCTATATCTATACCTACTGCACGCCACTGGTAGTTATATACGTTTGCTCAGCTCGGGCGAATTATTAAAATTCTTATATGTACAAACAACATTATAAATGAATAAATAAATAATAATAAAAATTTCAAATTTAAAGTGAAAATTGCATTAAAAAATTTACAACAATTAAATATTGATATTACACATACGTATGTATGATTACCACTAATACACATAATAATGAACTCCGTAGTTCTGTATGGAATCGAACATAGACCGCGTGAAGGAAAGAAAGAAATATGCTTGACGCCTTCGAGCTATACGCAATATACCATGAACTGCGATATTAACGAATTTCTCTCTTCTCCGGGAACTCCGTGCTAAGGATAGACACTCCACATCTTGCAGAAAAATTATTCTTTCATACTTTGGTATGTTACTAGAAAAGATGAAGATGGTCTGTACAAGGACGAAGGGCGCGTGGTCAATCTACAACACGAAGGACCTCGCTACATGGTGTACTAAACAAGACCCAGGATTGCAAAGAGTGAAGGCAAGCAGCTTGCACTATTGAACCAGTCTAGAGTCTAGAAGACCACGATGTTCAGTAATGAGCACATTGACTTGAGAGAAATAGTTTATTTTCTATCTCACGCTTTTTTGCCCTGTAATATTGCAATGACAATGTCCCTTTTTTTAAACACGAGCAAAAATGTCTATTTTTAAACGGATTTATTATTTAAATGTTATGTTGGAGAATAAAATATATTATTATATAATACAAATATGCATTTGTTGACTTGTTTTGATAATACAGCAAATATATGGACACCATATACCTTTGTAACTAAACATGTACCTAAACAATTATACATAAACAAATAAAATATGTTTCAAATGGGATAATAATAGAAATATTATGTATGTTAGTTCATTATCAACGATGGACCCAAATAAAAATATTTGCATTATTTGTACGTTTTATTTATTTTCACTAAATAAAGCGTCTTTAATAACTTTCGCAGTGTTGTGTGATGGCGTTTCAAAAATTTGCTTATTGGTCGAATTTTAATAATAATAATAATAATAATAATATGTTTATTACAACGTGATCAGGTTTATTTTTTTTTAACCCGATTTGCCATACAGATAATACATATTATATTATACATTAAGGTTATGAAATAAATGTAATGCAATGAAAAAGAAAACCAAGGAAAATATTAATAAATAATAAAAAATTATAAAAAGTTAAAAGTTAACACATATATACATACAAAATATAAATATTACATATATAACCACTTCAGTCACGGCCATTGTATATGTAGCTATTCTGTAGGCGTTGCCATTCTCTGGTCAGGGAACCAGCTTTCCATGACAGCGCCACTTGCACCAGAGAGTTGGTGCTGAGCTCCAGCCGCAGCTTTACGCCAGCAACTCGATGTCTCAGAAGCGGAACGAATCCATGTATACGGCCTTCGGTAAACATTGTAGATGCGCTGCAATAACGCGCCAATCCGAGTTGAACATACGAATATTGTTAATAAATACTTAAATTTAAGTTATTCAATAATATACTTCTTCAATATTTTAAAAATTACTTGGTGGCATCATATTATATAAATAATAATAAAAACGCTTTTTTTAAAATCCATTATTTTAAATTATATTACCACTTTAATTTTAATTTTTGTAGTTTTGTTTTTGTCTGCGATTGCATTTTTAATTTTAGTACTCATTGTTTTCTGACCAATGGACCGTAGGTCTTGAAACATATTAATGAATCAATACTAATGGCGAATCATGAACAAGAACTACAGTCTAGTGAGTAGAATGTACGATGTATGCAAGGAAAGTGACCTCATCATGAATGTCAACAAGTCGAAAGTGATGGTATTCGAGAAGGAGGAAAGGAAGACACCGTGCTAAATACTTGTAGGTAATGAATGTTTGGAACAAGTAGAGGAGTTTGTGTATTTGGGAAGTATATTTGATAGAAACGGAAAGGCTGAGAATGATATCGAAAGGAGGGTGACTGCAGGGAATAAAGTGAACAGCGCTTGAAATGGAATTATATCTAACGGGAATTTGTCAATCGAGGCAAGACTAGCGTTGCACAATGGAGTCAAGAGTGGAACAATACTGATGTATGGAAGTGAGGCCTGGAGCTGGCAGAAGAGGAACGAAAGTAGACTGAAAACAGTGTAAATGAGATCACTTAGGCGTATACGTGGCAAATCTATTTATGACAGAGTAAATATTGAAGAAATAAGGAAATAATGTAAACCTGATGTTAGTATAGTGAGTAAGATTAAGAAAGGATCACTTAGGTGGTTTGGTCATATGGAACGGATGAATGAGGAGAGAATGGTAAGAAAGATATATGACGCAAGTGTTGATGGCACCAGAAATAAACGACATCCGCGGAAGACTTGGCACGACCAGGTAAACCAGATAATGGAGGATGGTTCTGTTAGAAGCCTCAACAAACGAGCTTATATGTTGATGAGGCGAGAATTGTGTGTCAGGACAGATGAGTGTGGCGCTAAGTAAGTTACTAAGTAAGTAAATAGTGGTTTTAAATAAAATGCTTTTCTTTTTATTTATATTCAATAATAGTTAATGTTCAGGAATGTCTAATAATTGTATAATAGAACACTAAGGAAATGAGCAACTCAATATTTTCTATATGTTTTACATTTCATAACACATTATGTAATAAGTACTCCATATAACAACAACAAAAAATTGTTGTGAAAGAAAGTGTGTGCCCCGTAGTTTCCAAAAAGTACGGTGGATGATTAAACGACAAAGGTCATAGATTCGAAATCAACTGCATCCGGGAGGGATTATCTTAAAGTTTAGGCTGTAGTTGTTGAAAATAAAATTTAAAAATAATAATAAATTCTTAAATCCTATCGTTCGAAATAATTTAGATTACATTTTACACTTAATTAAATAATGCTTAATTATGACATTACCACGTTTATGGAAACCTCGTTACGAATGTGTGATCTATAGTATTCAAAATGATCTAAATTCTAATCGTTAGTCGTGATTTTGTAAGACTGGAATATTGTCTAGTACGGCTTACTTGTACAACACGATACGTATTCATATGTAACTGAAATAACAAAATATTGTGAAATTATATTTTTAGAAGTTCTTTCCTTATTTATAATCATACTATTTAAATAATTTGACATGGATTGAGAAATACAAATGATATTAGTCAGTAAAATGATTGACGGGCGACGAAGAATAATAAACGACAACCCGATCAATCGCCAGTACAGTTGTCCTTACGTACTGGTTTTTGTTAGAAAGAAAACAATATTGTATAATTTAATACATATAATATTACAATGTACACTTAATTGATATATATACATATATATATATATATAATACAATACTTGTGTCATTGACACTGGGATAAAGTATATGTTATTATTATTAGTGCAGTTGACATAGAAATTATTTCTATTTATATGATGAAATGAAATGCCAAGTCTGACAGCTTGTCTCGACAGAGAGGTGATAAGTTAGCAATCGCTGGACTTTAAATACACAATATGTACACAATCAGTGATAGAAATGGTCAATTGTAGCTGAAAATGAAGGGAGGGGGATCCATTATAAGGTATTATGTAACCAACTATTACTGGAAAAAAAATATTTACTCACAAAAAATGGTATCATATCTATTTTTAAGTAAACATACGCGTAAATGATTATACTTATTTTACTGCTAGTAATTCACTCTTTATTATAACTTTGAAAGTTTGTTGTGTATTTTCGCGTTATACCAAGTTGAATCCACAGGTACTCCAAAACTTTCTACCTGTGTGACGTAACCGTGTTGAAATATAATAGTATTCTTAGAGTGTTAGTATGTTTGACTCCGAACATCAGTTTCCTTTCAAATTTGTAATATATACACACAACTGTAAGAGACTATACCATAAGTTACCATAGATACTGGCTCAATATTTTTGCTTTCACATCACAAATGAAACGATCGCATGTAAATTCGGTTCCGAGATATTTTTTAATACAAAATAAAGAAATTATTATTATTTTATTTCACGGCTTTTACTGTCTGTAGTTTTCTTGATTTTCATACGTTTTACATAAAATTGGTCAGTATTCTGTAAAGATTTTTTTTTTGAAGGATGATACTAGTCTCATAACTCGCGTAAAGGACAGTACAGAGATGATCACGGCACGGACTGTAATTCTTTGTCTATTGTATTTTTACATATAACAGAATCGTCAACTAATACATGATAAACTTTAATGCCATATCTCTGCGACGCAAGAGCAAAATCTAATCGGTGTACACGCACCCTAATAGTATAAATATATTTTTGTTTCCAAAATGAACCAAAAATAACGTCGTTTTATTCAGTCATATACTATATATATATATATACTATTAATGTGAGCTGTACGACTAAACTGACCCATAAGATGCCAGTTTTGTGTATTTTTGCATTTAACCCATTTAATGACATGATACGCAATATATCAATGACTCGCGCGTTTATTCTTATATCAATATATTATTTCTTAATCATTTACAACATTTATCCGGCTATTTAACATTAATACGTGTATATTAGAATATAACAATACCACACCCTCTTACAGGTTGATTTTTTGGTCATAGCACTTCAAGAATTTGTTCAAGAGTCATTATTATTATTAATATTATTTTATAAATTTTCAATATAATAATACATAGTTTTGTTTAATATTTTATTATTTTATGAATAGAGAATCATATAATGTTAATCACATCTTAATAATAATAATGACTCTTGAACACGTTCAAGAAGTGCCATGACCAAAAAATCGATCTATGACAGCTAAGTTAGCTAAGATTTTGCACCGCACCGAGCACTGCACCTTATACATTACTTCTCACTTCCACCTCTGTACGTATCTACCTACTGTGTCTAACATATCACATTCATTTGAGACATTTCGTCGTAAATATGGCTTTTGAAACCCTGCTGTCTGTCTCTCCAATATCAATTGACACATGACTTAGTCAATTACTGACGGATATAAACAGATAGTTACTGTCATTAGCGGTGATAAAAATCTTAAAAACTGTTTGTCAAATAAATACCTACTGAATTTATTTATTTATATGTTATGTATATATGTTTAAACTAATTGTTTTGAAAAACACAATTGAACACATTGGATCGTTGAGATTTTTAAGAATAACGCCGAACCCTTCAGTTACCTGTTGCTAACATTAAAAAATACCAATGGAGTTTTTTGTTATTTAAAAAAAATAGAGATGCATACATGGAATACGTGAAATATCAATATTCTTACAAAGCTAAATGAAAATAGAACTAAATTACTGGTATCATGGGATGAGGCTCGAAACCCCGACCACTATATCACTTGGTGAATATCTTAACCACTAAGCCCTTCAATTAAAATAAGGTCTTATTTCTGATACAAAATCTCTTCTATAAATTAATCACTTAGATTAAGTAAGTATTTTGTTAATTTTTGAAAACTTTAGATTTTTGAAAATTACTCTTGCAGTTGAGTAGCGCAGACAGGCGGGACTCGAATAACGACAACTTTGTTAACGGCAACTCGCTATAACGACCCTCTTACATTACATTATCACCATGCACTCCCATTACTGCCCTTATATTCTCTATGGTGGCTCCCTAGCAGCCGGCTTCGGAGAACATCGGGGAAAATAATTGGTGAGTAGCCACATAGGACTGGTGGAGACGAGTTTTACTACCAACCCTGGGTGGTTGGACTTAATGATGAGGAGATATGTAATCAAATAATACATTATTTTGTAGCCAAACACATCTCATTCTCAAGATTGTCAGTTGGGTAGATATACCTACTATGTAAAATGATTAAATGTCAATGAAAAAAATATAAGAGTCACGTTTTATTAGTGAAGTTACGATTCTTTAGAAAATTTCTTCCCTTGATAAGGAAAGAAATATTCTAAAGAACCTTCGTCTTTTTTTAAAATTAACAAAATAAAATTGTCACTCATATCCGGTGGCAACTCTGTTTTTTTACGAAAGAAAAATTTGTCCATTGCGATTTCCAGTGACATATTTACTTTGGTTTAAATAGTCTCAGTGTAGTCTAGTGAAAAATGCATCTCACAAATATTTTAATTAATTATAGTTGCTGTCATTCATTAAGAAAATTATCGTGAGTCTCTATTTGTTTGACGGATTTTACAATGTGAAAAATACATATGATAGATTTCAAACCATGTCCACTTTGTGGTTTTTATATCTACCGCCAGAGGAACTTCGGGCCTCTCCGCTAGGCGGGCACAACCGCAAAAAGTATCTTTCTCCTCACTCTGTTCAAACGGCCGCCGTTCTAAGATCCGCAGACATGATAAGTTTAGTAAGGACACAGTTCTTCGAATTTTAATTTAGGACAACATTTTTTTGAAGAAATATATTGAAGTCACCACACCACACTTATGTAAAAAATTTAATTCCAAACCTATCACTGCTCCAAGACAAAGATGGCAAAGATCATTACCGAACAATAGGTTTAATAAGTTTAGAATTCTCAAACATAATAAAACACCTCTGCACCCCACATGACTTCTGAATTATTACAGATATTTTTTTAAATTCCTATCAGGAATTTAATTAATTTACTGTAGTGGTTCCTAATAATTATGATATCATTCTCGTACATGAGGAGAAAATTTATTAAGTCGTACATATATACAAATGCTTTCTGTAGTAAGAAAGGATAGAAAACCTCGCAGTGAAAGTCCGGTAAAATTGTTAGGCAATGATTAGATTGAAGTTATTTATGCACGTGCATTTTTTAATAATACAAACCATTTTATGTCATTAATTTTGCTAGTTTATTTGTCGCCGATTCCGAAATATCAAAATAATTCTTACTCCATTTGGAATATTTTTAAACTATAAATCATCACAAAGTATTATTACAAAAAAATGACAGCGAAGAGTCGATATATATTTAAAAATATTTTCACACACATACATATATTATATACCTACTTATATACTATAATACTAATATGGTATTAGAAATGATAATATACAAAATAATTTTAATTATAAATTCCTTACTTAGATAATATATTAATATTAAGTTATCCAGGTCACAGGGTGATTTTTTTTTTCAATTTAAAGGTAGGTATTAATCTAATTCAGCAGCCATGATTAGTTAATTGCTTACAATTTTCAATTAGTTTAATTTATAGTTGGAGTTTCCGATTAAAATTGAGTACTAGTATACATACTGTATGCAAGCCGCACTTCTAAAGAACTTATTGATATGAAATCTTTTCACATAGTAAATATCTTTATTAAATTTACGAAAATGAAATTAAAAAGTAGTTCGTATTAAATTACGAATAAACAAGATAATATATATATATATATAATTATTTCCTCATATTATACGATGATATAAGAGTACCATTCATACCTGCAGCCATATAGTCTAAAGATGGTTTATTTGTGAACGTTATAATAATATTGACACAAAATTCTCGTCGACATTTATATGATAATGTATTTACGGTAAAAATAATATTTACATAACATTATGATAAACAATAAGTTTTACCGAAATTTACATTTGTAATCATACCATTTTTCATTAATATCTAGAATGAAATCAAAGTAACCAACATCATTTAATCATCTTAATTTCACCCGCATTATTAACAATATTTGATAGAATATTCGTTTCAAAATTTAACCAAATATTAGGAAAATAATAATGTACATTACTAACCTTTAAAAAATGCACCTTTTGCTGGACATTATTTTGTCTAAAATTGCGTTATTAAAGAACTTTTAAAGCTTTGAGAAATTCTTAACCTTTACCATACCATGATATAAAATATCCGAACGCAGCCATGCTGTCAACTCGTGTTACCATAAATAACAGTTAGAAAAAAAAAATTATTAGCTTAAATCGCACGAATTTATTCTAAATATTGAGCATTCAATTTTGAAAAAATAATTAATAACTTAATTTAGAGCATTCCTTAAGTCCTATAAAATGTGTCTTTTCTTCTTATCTCTCTTATTTAATTAGTGAGAAAGAGACAACTATACTTGAATGTTTGTTGTTCTTTTCACTGTGAAAATAGTGTGTGTTCTCTGTCTTTCATATCACAAATTGTATATTTACTAACGTATTCATTTTACAACGGATTGAATGGAAAAAAATAATTGTTTTTGTACGATTCCCTTTTCATAATTAGGTTTTTACTAGTCATACCTAAGCGCTAATATTTTCTTTAAGATTATCTAAAATGTGAATTTTATATTGCATGTATTTACCGAAATATTACTGGTTTAATTATGATGGTAAACCTGTGTTATTGCATGGTTCGGGAAGGGTTAACGTAACTAAATTATGAAATTCTTCGGTTTAACAGAGAGAACATAATATACCTTCACATTTCTTAAATACGCTTGCCATGCTTGCTATTCTTCTCAATTGGGCATTGCCAAGCCATGTTTAGTCCTCTATCATCTTTGACTTCTTGCAAGCATAACTCTTTATATCTATGACAAGACGCTAGAAACAAGTATTCGTTAGTTTTCTAACCACGGCTTTATATATCTACAACTACAATAATATTTCATCGTTGTTAATACTTTATATATATATTTAAATCAGATCGTAAAAAAACTACAGCAATAAAAGCAATGACACCTACTCTTAAATTATGTAGTACCTACACTATTAAAAAAAATATATTCAATTGATGTACATTTTACAAATAGCGTTTTTTTAATACACAACGGTCTAATATATGTTGTGTTGCTGGGCACTATAACTCAGCTGGCCGGGCTATAGAGTGTCTGCAGGTATATAATGTAAAAAGTCGTTAAATTTTACAAACAATTTAGAAATAATGTAAATTAAAATTTGCATGTAAAGGTTATAAAATAATAATGGGAATGAAACAGATACTGATGTTTTGATATACCGTTTATTGTATTTGTTTATATAATTAAATTCATGGAGAGCTGTCACAGTTCCTAACGTTATTAGCTAACTAACGCATGCCCCCTGTCATATTTTCAATCCAACACATTTTCGAAAAATCGGATATAAAGATAGATTTCTCAGTATTTTAAAGAACATATTTTATCACAATCAATAGATCGAAAACATCCGGGAACATGACGGCATCCGGGAACAAATTCAGCATCCCGGGTGCAACATGAGGGCATCCTGGGTGCAACATGCGGGGGGAAGAGCAATAATCGTAATAGGTTCGTTAGGGTCACCCCGAGATGCGCGCGATGAGTGAGTAGTCAACTGATGGCCATTTAAATATTATATACACATATATGTAGGTCTTCCCTTTTTCTCTAAGCTTTCATATTACTCTACTTTTGATGAGCAGAAGAACTTTAACATACACAATCAAATTTCTCGCACTCTGGTGTTTGTCTGCATTTCTCTACAAGGCTCGTATTATGTGGAACCAGAAAGCCAGGCAAAGTATGCGAGTAGATACTTTAAATGCTGAATAACAAGAGACGTTGGAGAATTCGTCAAATTTAAAAATAGCACTTTTCCTTAATGACGCATCTATTATATTTTTACCAATAGGAATCTAGACTTCTTAATAAGAATGCTCCTGGGTTAAAGTTCTATTGGTGGTCTATTTTATGCTCAAACAAATGTTTATTTTGCACTTTTATTATCTATGAATGGATCGATTTAACCATGAAAAAAAAAAGTTTAAAAATAGCAATATCGTTAGTACAATTAAATCTGAAAGTTCGACGTAAATTATATAACAGATTTTTTTATAAATTTTTGTCCTACGGACGATTTGAATCTTTCTATTAGTGGCATTTATTACTTCATTTTAATCTGAGAAACGCAGACGGGGCTCTTGCACTCATAAGACCTACCCGGCCAATATTAGACCCAATTCGAGCTTATGCACACTTAGTAAAACAGAATAAGTCATTATTACTCGTGTGAAAAACGGACAATTAAAATCCAAGATTCCTGCCACTTGTGAGCTTAGCAACGCGAATGACGCGGGGCGTCCGGTGAAGACGACAGTAGCCTATTTCAACCGTCTGACATTAAATTGCCTTCAGTCCCGCCACTGCCGGCATCGTCTGACAGTTGACAGTCGAAAAGCGCGCCAATTTTTTCCCGCTCTCTCGTCATTCGGAGTGCATTTAAACATCGAACGCGTAATTCCACGCTCAAACCCGGATCGTAGGCTACCGCGAGTGCTTCGTTTGTGGTCACGGACGTCGTGGTATACAAATCCGCGGTTGTTACTAGTGTAAATATTTTAAGTAGGAAATAATTAACATTAATTATTTTAATTTTTCGTATTAAAGTTTTTTTAATAGTGTTTGGGTTTATATGTTTGTTAATTATATATTAGTTTTATCAGTTTCACCAACCAGGATACGGAAAAAATTGAAGAAATTACATTTAAAGGTGGGTGAGTCATATATAGTTAAACTGAGCAATATCATCAAACTGTGTTTAATCTACCTATAATAACATTTTATATTTATTATTTTAAGTTTATGTATATAATAGGTATATATTTTTAAACATTCATTCAAATTATAATCCTTTATTTTTATAAATACGTTTAAGAGAATAAAATATTTTTAGTATCTAAATACTCATGATATTTTTGATACAAGTTTTCACATTAATGTTAATCAAAAATTTAAGAAACTAAAATAAGAGATATTAAATTATGGAACACGTAAAATCGTGAACGTTTTTTAATTTGTCAATTGTTTTATTTATTTATTTTTTACATAAAAAACTTTTTTTAAACCCACGTATTTATATATTTGACTTGCCGTACACACTGATGGACGTATTTACCTAATACGAAGGTTTTTTTTTCATTTAATTTTAATGCGATATTTTTATATACAACTCCCTTCAAACTCAATATAAGCATATATTTGTATTTACAACTACCTTCAAACTCAGTATAAGCGTCCACGAAAGTACCAAGGTGTCCGTCCGGGCTCAAGGTCCCCTTTGGTCTATTATTATGCTCTATTAATTTGACTCTTTTACTCTAAGCTCATGCAACATGTTTTAAACATCATTCTTTATATTGTCTTCTTCATTTTAAACTTTCTCTTTCTACGCACTTGGTACCTAATTTGACGTTTTTCTCACAGAGACGATGCCATCTTACATCAAGACGCGACCTATTTTATCAGTAAAGGTGCTATGGAGATGAGAGAAAGTCATTCGATAGGAAATAATATATATAGCTTACTCATGATAAGACGGTAATGAATGGCGATACTTTAACATTTATATACAAGATATAATTATATACAAGATGCTCCGTTAATTACATGGACTTGACTAAGCAGAAACCGCCCAAACCACAATTTTACACAAATTCTTTTTTTTTTAACCTTACATTAAAATTCTAATCTTATAGTCCATCCCATCTTATGGTCCCAGGTTCGATTCTCGATGAAGGCATAATTCATCTGTGTTCATTTGTAATGTGTTTTTGTGGAGTTAATTTTATTTTTAAAGTTAATTATTTGAAAATAGCTAACCCTACTTTTTTGTCATGTTTGTTATACAAAATTAAATAAGTATCTATGTATCTATTTATTTTGCTTTGTAAGTTATTATTATTTTATTCTCTGTGCATTTGTAAGGAGTAGTGAAGCACAACTTTTGTTTGTTATAATTATGACTGTTTTATTATGTTCTGAACACCACTTTTGAACACCATCTTTGATTTCCCACAAATTTTAAAACATCAATTTTTTTTATCCCGTTCGATAGTTTGTGCGTTGAAGTTTCATCTTAATATAATTATCAAACTGCACTGAGTCCATTACATTTTTAAACCATTTCCATTCAATTGTATTACGTATAAAACATGTGAAATATATAAAACATATAAAACATGTGAAACATATAAAACATGTAAAACATATAAAACATGTGTGTTATATTACGTCTGTTAACCAACGAATATGGCATACCACATGGAACAGTCATTTACCTAGTTATATCCTTTATGTTTTTATTATTAGGAAATTCAACTTATGTAGCTATATATCTATTTATGGAAACTATGCAATTAAATACGCTTTGCGCGACTGACGTTTCAAACTTCATCATCAAGTCGATGACGCCATAAATAATGAATGTAGTCCAAACTTAGGCCACTACCGAAACGTGTGCACGGCATAATCCCATTAGAATCTTAAATATTATAGGACGGACACGAAAACCTACACATCTCACAAAATGACGTCCGTAAGACGTCTCTTAATGCGTTAGGGCAACGATGGCGTTCTTAAATAAATATGTCTCACCCTGTCTTGAAAGAGTATCATATTTCATCCTGTACATATACGTACCCATCTTTAGTTTCTTTCTTTTATGCAAATGATATATTATTTGTTTCACCTCTTATGTACGACTAATAACATATGTCACCCAATATTGCATCTTGACAGATTTGAGTTCTGGAGTAGAGTTGCTTACATATTTCTTTGTGCAAATAAACCATAAATGTTTGGACAAAGGAGTTAGATTTACCTCGCTTTTACTCATTCACTATCACTATTGCTCTGATCCTAAGATGCTTTTGACTGGTTGATAGGCGAAATCTACATACCATAACGCCAATTCAAATCAAGTCAATTATTATGTAAGTGCAGAAATATGTATTCACCAGTGTTTAACAAATCATTTTTTATTGTTTATAAATAGGAATATGTTCTAAAGTCACCATATCTAGATTTAGATCATACTCGTTAATAATTTCAACACATAAATGAAATGCCTGATATATACAAATTATGTTGGTATTAATAAAATAAGATAGACGATCTTGACTTAAAGAGGTGACTTTAACATGAATACAAAAAAAGCATTAATATTTCTAAAACATAAAAAACTTAATTAATTAAATTTAAACATTAGAATATTTTTTAGTGTAGATCTTTCAGTCATGATTGCTAAAAAATGTTAAAGGATTTTATTTTTTTGTAAAGCAAATTTAAACAGTGAATATTTCTTGAAGGTTAACTTACTAAACTTGTATTAATTTATATTATATTTGTGGAGCATCTTTAAATCTTATTTCAAAATAAATGGAGAATACAAATTTATATTTTCTTCCTTCCCATGCCAACAACACTGGCAATGAATGAATGAAATATTGAACAGTTAATTATTTTTTATGTTTATTGCGTCAGATAGATATACCGTATTAGCCCGAATATAACGCGATATTTAAAAAAAAAAACCTTCGCGTTATATGTGGTGTTTAGACCGTGTCCAGATGAGTGCAGCGCACATAGCCAAGTTCAGTTGCAAGTTTTAGATGTAGCTGTGTAGCTGACAATTTACGAAAGGAGTACAGCTATTGGCTCTTAGCTGGAAATCATTCTCTGACCCCTACAGGGAAAATAAAGAAACCATCAATTCTAGTATTAGGGGAATGGGAGGGGGATCATGACCGCCTGGCAGGAGATTAGTGACACGTCTATTGAAAAAGGTTTTAAGAAATGTTGCATTTCCAACAACCTGGATGGGAAAAGGAAGATGCCATTTTTCCATTTTTCCTTTCATTTCTGCTCCAAATATACAGGTCGCGTTACATTCGAGGCCGCGTTATATTCGGGCTAAAACGGTAATTATATATTTTTAAAATTACAATTTCTGTATTAACCACTTTACGATACCAATGTTCTTTGTCAGGACAGACTTACATTGACTCTTAACTCTGAGTTAATAATGTACGTCCGTCCTGATTAAGACACAGTGGTATTGAAACCGGTCGACGTTAGATTAAATGTAGTAATTTTTACAAAGTTTGTTATTTTTTTAAATTAACAATAGTTAATCGTGCATTTTATAGTACCTGCAGAAATTAGCTGAGATAAAGATCAAAATGTAACTTTATTTTAGTTTAACAAATCAACTGTGAGTCACCATCACTAAACGATGGGTGAGTACCAGTCCGCCGTACTAGTACGCGCACCGTCACAAATAAACGACCGGTAGCCATACATAAGTCATTAGCAGAACGTCTATAACATGGACTTGGACAATTATTACTTCCAGACAGTTATTCTTTACGGAAATTGTAAACCTTTCGCAGAAATATGGCTCTCAGACAATTTTAATGCTTCCCTGGAACTAAAATCGTAAAACTCTGCCAGAGATACCCAACGCTGCATGTGCTCGCCGACCACATACATTGTTGTGGGGTTTATAAAGCGAGAGCTGGACACAAGAGCTAAAATACGTTGACAATTAAAATTAGTTTAAAACATCTCAATGACGAAAAGTTTATTTCAAAGATTACAACGTAGTTGTACGTATTTAGCAGTCGCGTGCAGTGGGCACAAACATAGGTTATACTGTTAACGATCATGCTAACAAAGTTTACAATAGGAATGCTTGGTAACAAAGAATAATTCTATCAATTTAAATTTAGAATATAATTGTGAATTTATTACTTTAAAAAGGCAAGTTCTTTTATTGCTCGGCACTGTAAATATGTAGAAATGTCATTGCACACAGTTTTCAGTAAAGATTATTCCCTTTCGAAGACAACAGATTATTTAAAAACCTTTACAATCTTTTGTAACTCTTCCTGTCATTATATTGATCTTACTTTTCTTTTTTACCTTTTTCTACCCTTATTCAACTCCCACGTGAATAACTTAGCGCCATCCCTGTCTACATCAATAAAATATAACTCATTATTAGGATTTTTATAGTATATATTTATAATTTACTTATATTATATAACACTACAAAGTATTTTTGACCTTAAGAAATCTTATGTTAATTTTAATAAATCAACAGGAAAAATATTTTAGGCACATATTTAAAATATTTTTTAAAACTGTGTATAGAGTCAACAGATTGTATAAATAAATCCATCTCACATAAAAAAGTGATGTACAATTTTTTTGTTTTGTTTTTTCAGATGAATAAGTATATTGTAATTATCTTCATATATATTTTTTAATGTTTTTTAATGATAGGTTACTGACATGCTCCGATAAGTTTTGACATTTGGAACACTACCTAATTAGACTTTTTAGAGACCGTGAATTTATTTAAATACATAAAACTAAAAATATAAACAGTTTGGCCTTCTGGGACGTTGTGCCGTGTATTAGTTGCGAGTGCCGCTATTTCAGGATATTCATCATCTCAGATAATTAATTCACTGTTAAAAATTTGGTTTATACATTCATTTAAACTTGAAATTCATATTACCAAAATAGATCTTTTTTTCTTTTTCAAAAAATCTTCTAAGTTTGCTTTGAATATATTTCGTTTTAATTTTATTTCACACGGATCAATTCTACATATGACGTAACTTCTACAACTTACTATTCGAGGTAAAAAGTTTTAGAATTTATTTAATATTATTTGAACTAAACTTAATATTAATTGTATTTATTTCGTGTCGACACCTAACGAGTACTTGATATGTAATCAATTTATCATTACGGTGTCAGTCGAAACCTGTAGACGTAGAACGTGTCCGAAACTTTTTACCCTTCCAATTCAAGTATTAATTATTTAAGATATTCGAACATATAAAGTAGTTCGTAAAAGTATCAAAAGAGAGTAGCGCTGAAACACTTGTGGTAGTACATTAGACGGTTTAGCAGCATGAAGAGCATCGTAGACCCGTAGAGAAGGAATTAGAAAGAAAATCCACTTGAAATGAATTGCCAGATTGTGACATCGTTTCATGTTTTTATCAGATCAGCAATGAAAAATGTAGGCTACGACTAAAACGGACCCACGGTAGAATAATCCATAAATAATTATATTAATATCTGACAACAGTCAAAACCTGCGGTTGTAACAATGCAAATCCCCTGCTCTTTGTATTGATTCAAAGCAATTCTTAATAATAATATTAACTTTTTAGCAAACTAATATTATAATAACAATAATACCAATCTTAAATTTTTCCCATGTAACATTTCAATGATATTTCAAATTCTTCAAAAATAATTTTGAGCGTATATGCAGATATGTGTGTGTTATATATATAATGTACACTCATTTCTGTGATTCATGAAGTGCATGCATGGTTCGAGGGGTAGATTAAGTGAGAGATAAATCGAGGTTCACGAGGCAGCAAATCAGCAACTAAAGAAACTCCCTGGCGCCACGTGACTTAATTGATTTGATTTATGATTAATTAAATTTAGCTAATAAATCAACAAATATAATCGCCCTGAATGTTTATGACATAGAACGATAACTTTGAAGCAATCAAATATTTTAACCAATGCAATTAGAATTGCTAAGTATAATACAACGAAAATACTTTTCTGTGTACATTCTGGGCTAATCCGCAATGTATATCTGATCTTGACCAATGCAGGGTCCATCATCAGGGCAGATGTGATGTGATGTGATTAAGTACTAGCTTGTAGTACCGTGTCGAAAGCAGAGTGTGTCGTTATTAGCAGGTACTAGCTTGCAATACAGTGTCGTGAAATGAATAGTGTTATGCGTATGTTCCATTTACTGTCGGATCACTATCTGTGCGGACTCTTCGAATTCTATGGTTTTGAAACGCTGGATACCATAAGGTTTTCCGGTTATCCGGCGGTTAACGGCCGTGAAACCTTAGAACATTTTTAGACAAAATAGAGTTTAATTCTACAATCGTCCTGAATGTTATTTTTTATCGTTGCATTCATCACTGAACGCGGGCCTTCCTCCTTATTCTTCATGTTACTCAGTTTTCAGTTCAGTGCGTTTGCCTATTTATTTTGCCCAACCACGGACGCCACTGTAGGTTCTCACCATTACAACGTTCATCAGTTAGTCTCGCCACGTGTCCGGCATAGTTCCACTATAGTTTCGCGACAGTTTGTACAATATCGGCTTCCTTGGATTTTGTTCTCATTACTCGTTGCTCTCAAAAATTTACCAAGCATCGCTCATTCTATGACTTGCGTGTTCTCAATGTTGGTTAATAAAATAATCATATTTACATACACATTCGCGTAAAAATATTGCTGATTCTGGCGCTTGTATACAGATTAGATCTTTCGTCTTTGAAATGTATCCTTTGGTATCAAAATACAAAAGGCAATTAATCATAGCTCGCTCCGCTGTTAACTCTGTACCTGTGACATCTGAGACACATCTCATCATACGTTCCATTAGAAATTATTCCGAGAAAACAACTGTTTTTTTATATGCTAAACTTTATTGCTCAGAAGAAAAAGACTAATAGTGTTCACAGACGTAAAAAAATATATATTAAATAATTGGTACACTACTAAAAATCTAATCATTTCCGGATAAGTATTTTTTATTTAAATACAGCACATACAAATCAATGAAATGCAATATGATATATAGTAACTCCGAGACAGATTTAAACTTTTCAAATAAATAAGTTTCTTGTAAACTTGAGCTGAAGTGGTAAAGTTCACGTACCACTGTAGTAGATATTGAATATGTCCAGTTTAGAAGCTTGTCTTCAGACGTGCTAGGGTGTCGGTGACCGTGAATCGAGCTTGTGACTCTCTTTCTTATTAAAAACTTTCAAATTAAAATAATAAAGACTTGTGTATCTGCGACAGCCAAAACTTTTAATATGAATACCGAAACATTTAAATTACACAGTTTGGATATTTGAGCGTGCGACAATGAAGACAATGTGTTTTTTTATTGAAGCACTGAAATTCTGTAATTGTTGCTTTTGACATTGCAGTTGCAGTAAATAAATACTTACAAGATGACGCATTAGTAAGAAACGATTCCTATGGGGTAACAGTATTTGCCGATTAGTTGAATATGAAATACCGTATTTTCTCCATTATAAAACGCATATTTTTTTCTGTTTTGGTGCGCGTCTTATAATCGATGGCGTCTTACAATCGATGGCGTCTTACAATCGATGGCGTCTTACAATCGATGGCATCTTATAATCGATGGCATCTTACAATCGATGGCGTCTTACAATCGATGGCGTCTTACAATCGCTGTCAAATTCCGCAGTCGTGATGAATCATCACTGATTTCAAATAGAACCGAGTCTAAAAGTGATTCAGAAAAATTTGACACAAAATCTGAAGAAATATCTGACTCTGATGGTGATGGTGCATAATTAATATGCCTATTTTTAAATCCTTTTCATTGCGATTGTATCACTTTGTTGCATACAATAAAGTTTTTATTTTATTTTTTATTATTGTTATATAAAAATATTATAATCGAGGAAATACGGTATATATGCATATATAGGTACATACGTACGTATATAAGAATAAAAATTTGGAGTAGGCAAAAAAAATGGATTTGGGTCTTCAGACAGGAGTTAGTTTTCAGTATAGTATGTGCTGGCAGAGCTGGATTTGATCAGAACACTTTATGAATAGACCAGAAGGTAGAATAAGGCAGGCCCTGCGGTAACAACCAGCAATCCCATTTGTCGCTAGAAAATAAACGTTCTTAGTAACGGTTGATATCTTTTAGATTCTCGACAGAAACTTATTTCACCCGAGGTCAAACAACATCACTAAACTTCTTATTCTCGTGTAGATAACATGTTATCTTAGAAAAATTTGAATATTCTATTCATCGCGTGTCAAAAATAAAGACATTAACTCTGCAAGCTGCTTTCAAAGGTTAGGTTGCTTTTAATGGTGTTTTATCTGTGTATATCAATTATAATTAATTGGACGCCATGATTTTATTAGACGCCCTGATGCATGGCGTTACTGCTCCGCCCCAGTTTTGCTGACGTTCTTTCCGGATGTACTCTCCCATGTTGCCCTTAATAAACCTTCCAAATCTGCTTTTTTATTTAAGTACGCTATCTGCCAAAACATCGATTGATTTAAAGAAATTCAGCTTCTTACCTGAATTGCCTCACTAAGTTCTCGCTCCAGTCACGCTGAATTCACTCTCTCGTCAATTCTTCGCTTGAATTCCCTAATTTTGTCTTCCATTTAATTTACCTATCAGTCAGAATTATCTCTCTCGTTTAAAAATTCTCTTCCCCCATCTAAATTTTTACAGTAATCAAAGTATCAACATTAATACTGTCTAGGTTTGAGTTTTTGTCTATTTTCAATCCAATTTCAATTCAATCGCAAGCTAACCTTTTAATTTATCTTCCGATCAAAATCTCAACACTTATTGATATTGAGATCTCTCTCAACTAAATCTCGGAGATTTATCTTATCGTGTCTCATTCTGTAGACGCAAACCATAACAAATAACTTCTCAACATTCTGAAACTGTCTCTTGTTTACAAGAATCGCTCTTGAACTCAGTCATAAAATTATGGCCTCAGGAGGAGTTATATTATATGTCTTGCTTTTTGAACACTTGACAGTTGGGAACTAGGGAATTTAATATGGTAAAAACTATATTATAAAATACAAAATACATATCATTATGAAATGAAACCGCCAAAATTAATTTACTGAAAACTTCTTGGGTTTTTATGGTGAACAGAATTTTAATTTATATGCAATCCAATATACAACATGGAAGTTGTTGTTATATAGCTTTAGAACAATACACACCTTTATAAATATAAAGTTTTATAGAGCAAGAAAGATAATATGCAGGAATCTGGTAAGAATTATTTCGATGCTAATTCAGAGAACGTCAATCTAATTCTATTTAATATTACACTCCACCACGTCATAAACCAAAATGCTTTGTTAAGGAGAACATATTATTATTGTGAAGTTGTAATTATTCAAAACAGACGGTCTGTGATGTTTTAAATAATGGAACGACAGATGTATTAATTTGAAAAAGTGTAACATATAGGTTCTAAAATTTGTCATGAAAAATACTGGCAGTGTACTTCCCCGGATTAGAAATAGAGATCCAGGTTCGAATCCCGGTAGCGCAAAAATAATATTTTTCGTCAAAATTGATTTTATATGTATATATTTATAATTAATACATTAAATTAGTATTCAAAATGCTTTGAATGACTCGTAAATTAGATCAATAAATTTTATCACTTAACTTTAACTATTTTGCCAAGTATCAACCAACTTAGCTAGGACTAAAACTGAGAGGTCTATAAACGCCAATAATTGTGCATAAATTAAATCTATAATTACAGACAGAAGTTTGGAGACTTTAGAAGATGAGATAAAATATTTGCAGATGATCTGTTGGGTATCATCAGCAAAATCTCTAAAGTAGAATACCATGATATCATTGAATAAATTATAGTTAAAAACACTAGACATATAAACAACGACCAAAAATAATTCTAAAACAATTTCTCGAGATTATATTATTAATATTATTCGACCACTGTGTACACGTGTCACTATCAGCAATCCACGTTTGAAAGATTTTGATATATTTACGTTTTATATAACGTTATTTATTCGTACGTATATACCACGTGACGAATTTCAGGAGAATTATTGCGGCATTGTTCCTTAAACATTCAACTCACTTGTGGCAGCTTCGCAGTTGATTCAACAAGTATTAAATTACTCTCCACGCTACTGAGAATCCGAATAATGCGATTAATTTATAAAAGAACATCAGCATTGCGGTTGCGGTGAGATTCTTGCAAATTGTAAAAGCACAATTTGACGTTTAATTAAATTTATTTTTGTAATATTACATATTTTGACATGTGAGATCAGAGTCCAAGTTGATTATATTTACTGTGATACCTAGGAACACACCCCAGGACTAATCGGTTGGCTAACCAGTACGAATAATAAACAAGTAATAAACAGAACGATGTAATTCTTTTCCACGCGATGAAATTAAATCATTGTATTTACAACAACAAAAAATTTTTTTTTTTTATTGCATTATGATTTTTAATTTATATTTTAAAAGAAGATAAATTATGATCAGAACCCAGGACCGTCGTTCCATAAGATTAAAAAGTATTTTTTATTATATATGTATGTTTTTATGGACACACATAATTAAATAAATTGTGTCAGGGAATATTCAAATAAATTGTGTCACGGAACAATTTTTGTAAACAAAAACGCCATTGTTTCGGGTTTCCGTCAAGCTCTACTTGTCTGAGGTAATTCTTGTACAAATACAATCGCGCTTATCTATTTTTTCAATCGGCTATCATTATAATTGCATTATTGTTATGAATTTGTAGGTGCCGTATGTCACAAAAATGACAGAAAATAACTTTACCCTGCATTTCTTCAGTTTTTTTATACTTCAGATTTTTTTATTTATTTAATAGTTTACCTGATCGCAAGTAGTATACAATATAATGCATTTATGTGCATGTGTTAAAATCTTAAAATGTAATTTCAAACTACATTATATTACATTTAAAGGACGTTAGTAAAATCGTAGATCAAATCTAATCTCGCTTGTACTATACTAAATATTTATCGTAATACAGATCATGAAAGTGGTTATCTGCTCAAAAATTCGGGATCTTAGAAATGATAGTTATTTTTTATTTAAAAAAAACTGATGTTGATTTGTGATATATTTGATTGTCACTACTTACATTATTAAAAGTGAGTTTTAATAATGTAAGTAGTGACATTAATTATATCCGCTTATTATAATCGATTTTTCAAAGTCACATAAATCTTTTTCTTTAAACTAAATATTCATTTTATTATTCCCAAGTCCTCTTAAAAAATACTTTGTAATAGAGATTTTTTTTTAAATTAATATAAATGATAGCTTAAAAAATAATATGTTAATAAGAAATTGTAGTTTTTTAATTATTTTTTCAGTGAGTGTGTAAATTCATCATTACATCATTTTAAAGTTCATTTTTTGGTCTGTATTTAGGTAATTTTGATGTTTGTTTTTATATTAATTTTGCTTATTGAATTAAAAACAGAAAAAAGCAAATAAGAGCATGTTTTG
The DNA here is from genome assembly GCA_031772225.1 of Eubasilissa splendida. Lineage (NCBI taxonomy): Eukaryota > Metazoa > Arthropoda > Insecta > Trichoptera > Phryganeidae > Eubasilissa > Eubasilissa splendida. Next base: position 22,775,266 of record CM062847.1, read on the forward strand.
TACGACTTTAAAACGGGTGCTTTTAGTATTAGTTAAGTTAAGGAAGATACGGCTGAAGATCGTAGGCGTCCTTCTCCAGTTGATAATGATTAACTAAAGGCGTTAATTCAATCAGAATTATGCATAATACGATAGCTTGCCCAAAAGCTAAACGTTAGTCATCCAACAGTTCTGGATCACTTAAAACAACTAGAAAAATCAAGAAACTTGACAAATGGGTGCCGCACGAACTGGCGACCGATAACCAAAAAAATCGCCGTTATAAAGTATAATCTGCGCTGTGGACATTTGTTAGGCTATTAAACATTGTCTCATCCACCATACTCGTCAGGAATCTCGTCAACAGATATCCGACTGCTGCCGAAACTGCATTTCAAGATTTTATTATCTTCAGAATGAGGAATTTCAGGCCGCAATAAATAAGCTTGTAATTGGCAAAAATGTGTCAATTCTAATGGTGCTTATTTTGATTATTTAAATTAATTATTTGCTAAGAAAATTGTACTTGAAGGTAATAAATCACAATTGTTTTTCTAACAAAAAGAATGGAGATTATTTCTTTGATCGCAAATTATTTATGATTAAATGATTTCGTAACGTCTATCTAGGTAAATTAATATATATATTGTTTCAAATATCAAATGTAACAATATACATTATAGCATAAACTTTTTTTATCGAAAATATTTTTTAAATCACAGATCACTACATGTATAACAAAAAGAAACATTAAACGTGAGTAAATTATTTTAGTTACTTTTCACAATTGAATTTTTTGCCACACGGTACCTACATTTATTTTAAAATGTTGAATGTCAAGGTTCCTTTTTTATATTTTTTCTGACATTCCTAATCGTACACACAATTCTCAAAAAAAAAAAATTATTACTGGTATTCATAAATTTAAGCAAAAGGTTCAAGGCTATTTTTGTAAACTAAGTCGATTTTTTTTTGTAATTATCACTATTTAAATCTATCTTACAAATAAAGCTTTAATGTCCTTCTATTTGCCATAAATGAAAATTGAACGGGAAATTCGTACATTTTTTTGAAGAGAAGTCAAATCAATTTCAAAGTGACCTTTTGGTTCAGAATGTACCTTTTTTTTCAAAAGAGTACCTAAACAAAGAAATCTACTGTCAATTGTTTCATTTGATGTTGGGTATATGCCGTTGGATATTGTTGGATGTTTCAGTAATATGGAAGACCATCCAGTTCAGAAAAATCTACGCTTCGATAGAGATAGATAGATAAATGACGAGAACTATTAAGTAACGACATTAAACAGACTGCGTTGGGAAAATATTGATAGAATTGTATGTAAATCGTCACACGTAAGACAGGCGGTAACAAAATAACCTAGAACTGAGTTTAAACACTATTTCTTTAACATTCAACATGCGTTATATCGTCATTTTTTCAACTTCTTGAGTCATTACCTCGAAGACAAACCTTCTTGGTCATTTTAAATACGATGTTACATCGTGTTCCCCTACCATATCATTTAATTTGTGTTCATAAAAATGTAGGTCAATAATATGAATAAAATCGCGTAAGAATATTACTTGAGAATATAAATTAATTTTATATTACAATCCAGGAGTGTTAGAATTGTCCAAAAAACGTTGATAGTAGTCGTCTACTGTTGACGTTCAGAAACTAATTAGGACAATCATTCGAATAGTGGCAATACATTTGTTTGAGTTATTTTTACAGAATATTCCAAAATCAGAGGTCACGGTTATTAAAAGAGCACCGGTTCCGATAAGGAAAACGTAAAAATAATTTTTGTTTTTCATTTTAGCAGGGCTCCCCCCACCGGCCTAAGGTCATGGAATATTTTCATCTTCACGGGACAAGTATTGCACATTGAATATAAAACCGATATCAGATATCAGTGTCCGCTGTTGAGTAATGACAGTTGGTAAACATTATAGCATTACGCCACCACGTGTTACACCAGTGGATGATTTTACTAATAAATATTAGTTTGCATACGAAAGAAGTGTTCTGTGTTTTTTTTTGTTTTTTATAGACATCCAGAAAATTTTAATGCCATTTTTTCGACCAGAAACCACCCTTCGTTTGAATGATACGACAACTCCGTTAACATTGATACTAGTGAATAAATAACAACGTTCCTCATTCTTCGTCTTGTAATTTATCTGGTCCAAAAAAATTTTATTCGTAACGCCTTTAATATTGGATCAAGAGAAAAAAATAACTATAAATTTTTATACACTGATTTTTGCGGCCAATGCTGTAAGGGTTTTTTTGAATTTGCCAAGTATATTCCTATACAATTTTATAATTTGTCAAGTATATTCCTACACAATTTTATAATTTGCCAAGTATATTCCTACACAATTTTATAATTTGTCAAGTATATTCCTACACAATTTTATAATTTGTCAAATATATTCCTACACTTATAATTTGCCAAGTATATTCCTACACAATTTTATGTTTTTCGGTTCTTCCATCCCGATCATTCTTTCTTACGCATGGTCGTCGGTTCTAGAAGCATCTGACATGTCCCTCTTTCTGATTTTTTGGTAATTATACGTAAGATGTAAGATAATATGTAAGATAAAGTGTTGAAATTGTGAAAGGAACATTGTAAGCTTATTAATTGTAGGTAATAAATGTTTGGAACAAGTAGATGAGTTTGTGTATTTGGGAAGTATGTTCGATAGAAACGGAAAGATATCGAAAGGAGGGTGATTGAAGGAAATAAAATGAACGGCGCTATGAATGAAATTATAGCTAATGAGAACTTGTCAATTGAGTTAGACTAGCGGTTCACAATGGAGTCCTGTTACCGACACTGATGTATGGAAGTGAGGCCTGGAGCTGGCAGAAGAGGAGCGAAAGTAGGCTGAATGCAGTGGAAATGAGATCACTTAGACGTATATGTGGCAGATCCATTTATGACAGAGTAAAGAATGTAAACCTGATCTTAGTATAGTGAGTAAGATTAAGAAAGGATCACTTAGGTGGTTTGTTCATATGGAACGGATGAATGAGGAGAGAATGGTAAGAAAGATACGACGCAAGTGTTGATGGCACCAGAAGTAGAGAACGTCCGCGGAAGACTTGGTACAACCAGGTAAACCAGATAATGGAGGATGGTTCTGTTAGAAGCCTCAACAAGCGAGCTTATATAAGAAGATGTATGAATGTGGATGAGGCGAGAATTTTGTGTCAGGACAGAAGAGTGTGGCGCTCAATCCTCTCTGCCTACCTCCGTGGGAAAACGGCTTGATGGTAAGTAAGTGAGTAAACTATGCGATGATCACACCAAAAGCACTAATATAAATATTGTATATGGGCATGACTGTTAATAATGGCTTTTGTCACCTTAGAGGTATTCAGTCAGAGCGTGTGTCGAGTCGTGCTGCTGATTGTCTTTGTCTGAAGACGATAACCCACGGCTGTCGCTTCGCTGATAACCCGACCAGGATACGCGATTTATTTCAATTGTTATCACCCACAATAACGAGTAAATCAGTTTACACGGACACCGATGCAATCACGCGCCGCGGCCGGTGGACGAGTGGGTCGAAGGAGATTTAGGACAGATTCAGACGTAAAACCTCGATTATTCGTGCCGAAATTTGGAGCGATAAAATACCTGTACGGATAATTGAAGAAATCTCCATAATTATTGTATTAATCAATTTGACATACCAAGAGTTATTCAGATTATTAATAGAATCGGCGTAAAGTTTCATCGTAATGGATGGATATAAATGAAACAATGTTATTACTCTACTTGAGTTTATTATCACTACTCGAGTTTCGAGAGAAATAGTAACTCTCATTGACAAGTATTAAACTGACTGCATATAAATATAGGAGACAGGGCTTAGGTGGTAGACATACAAGTAATTAGGTACCGACAGATGGAGGGGGAGGGGGCGAAGTTACTGGTGGATGGTAATAAACTCAAGTAGAGTAATAACATGTTTCATTTATATCCATTCAATTGTTCAGATGTTTTACAACTTGTACGTTTTGCACTCGTGTTTGGAATTATATTGTTTGTTGAATGTTTTTGAATAATATTGTTACGTACCATGTTAATACTGGTATTTTCAAATAATATTGTAACCACAGACCAGTAAATGAATAGACATAAAATAAAGTGTACATACAGGAGAGGGGTTTGGAACATTAGTTGCGGGATGAGGGGCATTCTACACACATTTATCGAACGAAACATAAATTCGATAGTTTATGACACATGTGTGCAACAGTAAAAGTATTTGCTCTTCGATAATTAAATCTTTGTGTAAACAAGACGTATTTTTTACATAAATGCATATTATATTGTCAGCGTTTAAATATTAGTACCAATCGAGTCATATTTTTTTTTTAAGTCGCGGAGCTATTTGAGTGGTACCAAAGTGATTATGTAAGTGACACCTAAATGAAAATATTGAAACAAGAAATTTGCGTTAGTTCATGTCTATATATTTGGTGATCTGTGATTAGAGAAGAATTAATATGCACTGGACGTTTTTGAAAGAAAAGTTATGAGGCGTATCTTTGGCCCGGTTTTAAAAAATGAATTTTGGCGTAGACGCAACCACAATCAGCTCTATACTCTATTTGATCTGATAAGCGTTTCAAGATTTATTAAAATAGAAAGACTTCGGCAGTCGGGCCATGTGGATATGATGACTGAACAACGATCACCGAAGCCATTGCTGAGCACGTGACCATCATGGAGCGCACCTCGATAGGTACTGCCAAAGAAAACAATCTGTAATAGCCCGTTGTTTACGGAGTGAGACATAGTCGAGATAAATTTCAGTACCGTGTACATTTGTTGAGATTTTCGTCTGGAAAAATCTCAACAATCTCAGAGATCACCGCTTGAGAATGATAGATAGATACCTATTTATTCTGAAAATGTGTACAAACAGAGGCATTCAAATACAAGCATTTATTATCTTTTAATCACTGCGAGAAGGATTCGCCCAACGGAAGAACGGAACATCAACGAACTGAAATTTGAATTTTGACATACAACGCTTGAAGTGAAGCGCGAGGCAAGAAGTGATGCTAGAATCTCAGTGTGTGTACACGGTGGTCTACGAAAGCCGAAAGTTGTGTCCAAAGAACCTCATGGGTAATTCGAGCCACCAAACGTAATCCCTGTCTAAAATATTATCTCGAGGCGAAAATCTCACGGATCACAAAACCATTACAAACAATTTGTCATTTTCATTAGTTGAAGGGTTTTCGACCCTATTTCACATTACCACTTCATCATTTTTCTTGAAATAGCCAGTAAGAATGAAATAGTCCGATCCTTGAAAGGATTACACTTGCTGTGTATTGTAGAATAATAATATTTACATGTAACATGTATTTTTATCGGTAAGTCTGCGTCTGCGGAAGTGATATCCTAAAGAAACTTCTTTAACAAAATACACGTCCACGTATCGGAACAAAACAAAATTTGAATGGAGATATTGTTTTTTTATCTTAAACACGGCACACGTTGTTTTTAAATATAGAAAAAGCAACTCTGATAAAAAACGGTGAATCTTCATTCATCAATGTTTATGATTGATGTATTTTTAAATTTTATTTATATATGTATGTATATTAAAGAATAAAACTAATCTGGATAACATATGTAAGATTAAATATGGTATTCAAAAGCAATATTCCGCTGTCATACGAAAAGAGTCTGACTAACAACCTGGACTGAATATTAAGTTAAATCAGAAGCTGCAGACGACAGTATAGATAAAAAGTATACTGAGAATCTATAGAGGAGGCAAACAAGAAACGCGTGGGTTAGAACGCAGACCAAAGTTATGGATGTTGGTGTTATTGCTAAAAAGGCCGACAGATAATTGATAAATAAATATTTTGAATCTTCGAGACTTTTATACGATATCTTAGAGACAAAAAATGGCATGAAGAATTTTTAAATTTTCAATAAAGCTCGTTTATTATTGAATTTTACGGGTTATGAATTAATTTAAAATCCACGCTCATCTGCGTGATCAGAAATTCATCAGTCATTCTACACCTCACGCCAAAACCATCTGATGTTTTTTTTTCCATAAATAATGATGCGAGTATAAAAAACGTGTCAATTTTTTATACCGCGTTTTTTGTCCGAGAAAGTTCGACTATCTATCTATTCGAACTCCCGACGACTTGTGTTTCTAAGAACGGAACACCTAATCGCTCAACCACACTTTATATTACATTATATTTTACACACCCAGTAGCATACGTCCACCCGTCCCACATTGCTATATTATATGCAATTTTAGACTTAAAATCAACACATTTACATTTGTTCGTTCAAACACAGATCATAACCCATTTCGTTACTTATCACTACACGTGTCGCGTTTTCCTCTGCTCACATTCCTCGCATTGCTTAGCCGCCATTGTGTTGTGTAAATGTAACAGAAATAAAACAATTAAAATCGGCCTATGTTAAAGTAACAAAAATCCTTAATTGACTATAAATTAAATGTATTAAAACCAAACCGGTATTAAAAAAATAAAACATATTTCAACTATTTTTGAAGTCGGTGTTTTTCATTTACTTACATAATGACATTTGTAATAAATTCATTACTTAAATATCGAATTTCCTAACTAATTAATAACTTAAATGTCAACTTTCATAATTAATTAATTTCTTAAAAGTGTTTTAATAAATTTGTATGCATCATATCATTTGTGGTGGATATACCAATATTGCAATATATAGAGGATGGCTTTACAAATAATCAAAGAATATTCATAAATATTTTAGATATAATGTAGTAATGTATCCGTTTTAAGTTACACAATAAAGATATAATACAAAAAAAGATAAATTAAATTAACCAATTTGATTGATATGTTATACAGGAAAAAACTGTCAAACAAAAAAATATATTATTAGGAGAACACATTCTTATTGTGAAGTAGTAATTATTCAGAACATAGGTCTGTGATATATTAAATATGAATTAAATATATTAATTAGAAAGGTATATATATAAAATCAATTCTATCGAAAAATATTGTTGTTGCGCCACCGGGATTCGAACCTGGATCTCTTTCCTAACTGGAGAAGGTGTATTATCCAACTACGCTACAGCGACAATATTTTTAGCGACAATTTTCGAACCTATATGTTACCTTTTTGATATTAATAGATTTAATCTTTCCATTATTTGAAGCAACAATATTTTTCGATAGAATTGATTTTATAAGTATATCTTTCTAATTAATATATTTAATTCATTTTTTTTTTTAAATATATTCAAACATATTTAATATAAATTAGATGAATAAAGTGTGTCATTCAAAAATATTTATTTAATACATATTTACGTTAAAAACCGAACGTCCTTGCTACACAACTTAATATTTTATCCTATAAATATAATATTATGACCACAGTCAATATTTTATGTTTTTTTTTTTATGAATTAGGTTTATGTATAAAATATTATAAAATCTGTATTATGATCGTATAAACGCTCTAGCTAAAAACGTGGTCACCATCCACCTTTTCCAATATGTTTCCTTGCTTTAATCATTTAAGTGCGACGTCTGCTTTTAATATCCCGCGAACTCGCCCCTTCAAAGAAAATCTATTTAACGAGATTGTTCCCTTCTTCCCCGAATGTGCCCTGCGTACGGCGGTTTGCCGTTGTTACCCGCGAAAGGTGCCAAATCATCGGAGCCACTCAAAAATAATTTGAAGATAAAAAAACCTAGCCTATAAATGGAAACCCCGCCACGTCGCCGTGCTTTCATCCGAATTGAAAAACCGCTTGATTGATGGAACGATTGAGATCTAAAGGTGTCGAATTACACCACCGTGGCCTATAAATAAAGGGACATCGAGAACTTGGCAACACTATCTCTTCAGAAACACGTATTACTCATTTTCTGTTATTATTCCAATTTTGTCCAAATCACATTATTGTTTCAGCGTGGTAAGTTTTTATTGTATGTAAAGTAAATTTACAAAATATTTTATATATATTATACATACCACCAATAAATTTAATAATAGCAAAAAAATAACAAACGTGAAAGAAAAATTAATTAACAAATTGAATGTACTTTTTTTATTTATTTTTAACTAAAATAATATATTATACAGGTCTTATTAAATATTATTTTTATAAAATGATCAATACACACATATACAGCTTTATAATTATTGGTGTACAATAAAATATTTTATTTTACCGTTTCATATTGTACAAATTGTATATTTACTTGACACATTTTTTTAATTAATTTCATTAAAAAGTCAATGAAAATACAAATGCTCAATAAATTGAATATTAAAATATGAATATATTCATATTGTATATAAATCTCTCCATAATTCACACGTTTTTCTATGAACTTTGATAGTTAAAAAGTATGCAAGTAGTACATTAATCAACAATGTTCCACATCATTTAAAATCATTGTGCTTGATTCAAACACTTATTTTATTTTAAATTATTTATGGAAATATTGCTATCGTATAATTTCGTTGCTACGCAAACTAGCGGAATCATAAATGCGGATGGACATTAGGCCGTTTATAAATTGTGTTACAGTGCCAAATATTAATAAAGTTACATCTTGTTACAGGTCTTTGTCTAAAAGTACAGGAAATTAACAGCGTAATTTATAAACGTTTTATATAATTAAAATTAATTAAAATTGATAGAACCACAAGCATTATTTTTTACTTACGACCCGTTTGACCTAATAATCTCTGAATACAATTTGTAAACATTTCTCTTAAATATTTTACATCTTTTTAAATAATTCTGGTTAGTCAAAGATAAATAAAAATATAATAAAAATTCATAATTCTTAGTAATATATATTTTTATTATTCGCATAAAATCATCACACGCTCCAGGACTAAAATCATTACATATTGTGGCTATTCAAAAACACCTCTGTGCTTTATTTCAAAATGTATTATATTTAACAAGCAATCTCTCAACTTCTTGGATACCTATCCTTTCGTATCTCTTATACCTAAGTGATATCTAATAAGAAAGTGATTGTGACGAGGTTTTTGACTCGAGACTATCTCTGATACATGAATCATGCTCCCACGAGATTATTTAAATAATCTCCGTCATCTCCGCCGCGTACACACCAAGTCTCAAGAATCGCCGTCTCGCGCCTCACTTCACTCTTGTTGTGCGTCACACGTCAAATATCAGTCCATCGACCGTCGATATTCTTTTCGTCAGTCGGATGAATTCTAATCTCCTAGCATCAGTTGAAACGGAATAAATGTAATAATTTATTCCCATCGTTTGTCTAACTTTTAGAATATTTTATTAAAATTAAAATTCGTTTATACACAGATTTGAGTTTTTGTCTCTTTCTTCCAATGTCAAACTGATCTCTGAGTTTATCTTCAAATCAAAATCTCAACATGTGTACATAATTCTAAGATTAATCTCAACTAAATCTCTGAGGGTTATATTATCGCGTCTCATTCCGTAGACACGGGCTGTTATGCTCAATTTATATTTGTTTCTTGCTAAAATATTCAGTGTCTTACCGTTGATTTGTCTTCGTGATCTCATTTCAGCATTGTTTAGTTTTCCTCGAGCGTTTCCAAGTTTCACTGGTATTAATGCATGTTCCATAATATTAGTTTCTAGTTGTCATATTCCCTATAAAATAAAACATAATGGGTACCTATATACTAAGTAATTGATTGTTTTCTCGGTTTTATTGTAATCTATCAACATTTTAGTATTTGTTTTCTACATTTCTAAATTTGCATTTATATACCATACCTATTCTTAATATTTTGTGAAAGTATTACAGTACTTACGTTTTATGATCATCTTTAATATAACTATCTACATACATATATATCTCACAAACACATAAGTTATAGGTATAATTTGTATTATTAATCCAGATACAAATTAATATCAGCATGCCAAAAAGTATTTTCACCAATATTTTACATTATATTCGAAATATGACAAATAATTATTTAAACGAATTATTTAATGTTTTTATGTATTATTAGTATTAATGTTTTTATGTATTTATATATTGTTTTAAACTGCATAGAATGCGAAACACAGAGAAATTGGCGGATATAGGACAATATGTACATTTTCTGCCGAGTCATTAATTTGAACGGTATACATATATGGCATTTTTCAAAGAGTAGATTAAAGCTACATATATATATTGTCTTCAAGACCGCTAGTCTTAGCTTATTTCGAGGGCGGTAGCTGTATACTCATATAGTATTTATATAGGAATGAAAACTTTCCTTCAAACTCTTTTATTATTTATAAACTAATTAAGTATCTTTCAATAATCAAAAAATATTACAATGTTGTATTTTAACCTCAAACTTTTTATTATCTATAAGCTACGTGCAACATTTATATGTCGAAATAAATTATAAATCTAGTAGACTTAATAAATTGTGAAATATAAAAATATATTTTAATCATTACAAACACAAACCTTTAAACATCTCGAAACGAAAGAAACATGACAAGATCACAGTAATGGGCACAATTCATGACATTCATTCCAATAAATAATTTTAAATGATCTTATGTATACTATATTTTGTTTTTTTTCTATCTTTCCAGATTCACGGTAATAGCAAATATAACCGAATAATATTAATTCTACATAAATAAATAAAAACCTAACGAAACATTTATTTATCAAGTACTCGCTTAGACCACTTATTTGATTTAGTTATCTGACTAATATATTTATTTATTGAATAAATTATTTAAAAATACCATAATTAAATTCCTGTGTTCGTAACAAGAATACAGTAAAAGTAGAGTGTTTTAAATTTATTTCACTGAGCGGAAAGACTTAACCCTTCAAAATGCATTCCGAACAACTGATGATGGCAACCCTCGCTCTCTGCGTCCTGCTCGCTGGATCCCGAGCCCAGCCCATTCGCTCCAGATACTGTGGGACGCACTTGGCGGATGCTCTGAAACTTGCGTGCGGACCGAATGGATATAACCAACCCGCCTGGGCTGGTAAGTGTCATTTTGTTACATTTTCCGTGAAATTCAATTTTAATAATATGGACGTCAGCAGACAATAGATCATATAAATCAGACAATGTAGATTTATTTTCCATAAAACATTAAGTAATACTTAAATAGGATACTGTTATGTTACATTTTCAGAACGTAGTTCTGTGATATTTTTAATATAATTTAAATTAATCAATCTGAAAGACATACAGAAAAAATCTATCTATCGAAAAAATATTCAAACCTGGACCACTTCCTATCCGGGAATGAACGTTCTCCGATTTCGCTATAGCAATCGAATACGTTTCCGACAAATGTTGAATTTATTTTCTGTAATATTTCCAATTGATACATCACTATTCCATTTTTACCATTATTTAATATTTTAACAACACGATCAGAAAAATGGATCACAATAAATACTACAAAACTTATTTACGTTATTATTATATGGAAAACTGTCATTTTTAAATATTATTTATGTCTTCTAATTTATTTCGTATTTTTCTTAATTATTTTATAATAATTATGTTTGTTTTACTCCACTTCATCTTTACTTTTTCTATAAATTTATCACAGTATTGTCTGTTTTTAAATTATTTCCTCATATAATTTTTGTAAAGAAATACAAAAATCAGCAGTCGCTATGTCTTACCCTTTGATCTAGAATAGAATTCGGGGCATAACTTTCGCGTTAAGACGGACAATGTTAGGTACACCAAATTCAATTACACTAAATCGTAGTTGGAGCATATACTTCACACCCCGTTTTCTTAACTCTAAATATTCTTACGTTCGAAGACTAGTAACGAATTTTCGTCTTTCTTACTAAGTACTTAGCATTTAGATCCATAAGTAAACACCGGTTTCAGGAGTGACTGAATCTTAGTTTTCCGGGTCGGCGAGTGGGTCGTCAGATGCTTTATTTCATCAATCAAATATTTCCGAAAAATTGACCCCGAACAAGTTTATTTTTCATGTTAGCCATCTTGATCTGCTATCTTATTTCAAAATGGCGGCTATCCAATAACTGTAAAAATTCGTAACTTCATTAATATTGTACTCAGAGAAAATAATAAAAAATATGCTTTCACAGACGAAATCTACCGAATTCATACAGTTAGTAACGAAAGATATTTTTTAACATTAAATAATATTTATTTTACTCAGACAGCAATGAAACTTCAATCGGTTCAATTTTAATCAGCTGTCTCTTATATTCATATTAAAATATTTTTTAATGGTAGATTTGAGGTAGGTATACGAATATTAGACAAAATTCGGGAGCACTTGTATCTACTATAGGATCGGTCCTGGCGAAGAGCGAAATAGCTATATTTATTTTGCTATTTAGTTAAAAATATTTTGAAAGATGTAAAGATTATTTTTTCTAGTGAAGTTTCTGTACGAAGTATGAGTATTTCTATATTTCCCAAAAATTAGATTTTAACGGAGTAACGGAGCAATGAAAAGTGGGGTTGTACACGGGCGGTCAAGTTCACAGGGTTGTGTTAGACCTATCAGTTTCTTGTCATATTTAAAGCACTATTCAAATTAATAGAATAGATCTGTAAATACTTATAATCCAAATGACTTGGTGGATGATTATGTATCTATAATGCAGTGGTTTAGAAAATGGTCCCTGAAAGCATTTGTAATATTATAAAACATTAAAACAGCATATGTTATGATGTTAACTAATACAGTAATTACATAATAACTCTGCACGCGTTTTATAATTATACAATTACTCCGTCGTATAATTACATAATAACTCCAAATACATTATTTGATAAAAACCAATTGATAAAAGATTTTTGAATAGAACTTTATGATATTTAATCGCATAATTAAAGTAGTTTTTACAACGAATTATGTTTTTTTCAGATGATGAAAATAGCAATCCAAGCGGCAAAAGAACCCAATATATTGTAGGCGTCGGGGTTGCCACTGAGTGCTGCTATATCGGTTGTTCTTGGCGTACCATCTCCAGTTACTGTGCAGAACCTCATAACCATAAATCCAAAAAAAGGTAAAAGATATATAAATTAAATAAACTGCAAAGTGAAGGGAAAAAAATTTAAATGAGACAAAATTTCTAAAAATTGTTAAAAAATTAAATTCAAACAGTAGGTATTTACCTACCTTTCCTACCATATATAGATATGTGTAGATAATATAATGTTTAGTGTAGATACTTTTTATATTTACAAAAGAATGATATAATAAAAATATGACGATACCCAAAAATGTTTACAGCCTACCACCATTTCAGGGTTAAACTTTTAATACCCTTACCAAATATTCAAAAGGTAAATTATATAAATTTCAAATCTAAAGTAAAAATTTTATTAAAAAAATCAACAAAAATTAGTTAGGTATTGAAATTATACATACATATTACTACTAAAGCATAGCTAAGTACCTATACATATTGAATAATTTACTTATTATATTATAACCAACTTTCTCTGTTTTTTATTATATATTTTCTATCTAACCCTTTTTTTCACTGTAATATTGTAACGAAACTCCATTTTTAAACATGATTAATAATTTCCCTCACACAAAATGTATGTCTTAATACGTCTATCAATAATAGGATTATGTAGGTAATGTTTTATTATTAAATTGTACATCTATTATACAATCTACAATGTAAGAAAAAGATTGTAAAATATTTAATTATGTACCCATATGTAGCTACCAAAGGAAACATTTTTCATGGATTGTGATAGTTACGTATAGAAAACAAATATATTTTTGAAATATTCATTGAAACATATACCATTAGACTATGTAGATTAAGATTATTAAACTAGACCATTAAGCGCGCCAATATCTAGTCTGTAATTTTTAAGATTATGTAAAAAAATGTAATTAAAAATATAATCAAGTTATAAGTTGAACCGACAATTTTTACAGAAGATGCTGGATATGCCTAGTAGGACGTGATGATTACAAATGAATACAAAATACAAAATAAAAATTTTGAATTTTAAAAAAATGTATGTGATATAAAATTAAAGGTTATTCAAATAAAGAAAATATTAATTCATTATTTATTTAACGTACTATAACTATACAGTGGCGTACACCAAGTAGGAATAATAACGGTATCGTAAAAGTAGATATGATGGACTTTTATTCTGGCCAATAGGTTATGATGATTAATGACTAATATTATGGCACATATTATATTCTCATTCTTGCATCCATCTAGCTTTCTTTATCTCCCACAATGCACGGATAAAGTTCGTCTCCGGTGTGCTTATTATTACTTAGGTACTTTGAAAACTCATCGTACCTTTTGACATTTTATCTTATTTATTCCAGTTCTGGAGATGAAGAATTCGGACTCGCCGCATTGGACAGTCTCTCCAGGATGGCTGAGGAGTCGCAGAGAGCTGACTTGCTGGCCTCGGCACCCGAGGTGGGGGCGGTGGCTCGCAGGAGGGGTCGCATGGGTCGCAAGGGGCGCAAAGGGCGCAAGGGCCGGAAGGGGCGCAGGCGAAGGCCCCAGGGCCGCGGCAAACGCAGGCCGCGCTGCCGCTGCGCCCCACGCCGCAGGCGCCCTAAGAAGGTGCCTCGTGTGGGTGGTTTGAAATCTGAGACAGTCATAATTATACCCATACAATGATAGTTATCCATGTACAATTATCAGTAGTATTATACCAAAATGGAATCTACCCGTTTTCCATTTTCTGATTGGATATCTTATAAGTCATTCGCAGATATTTTGAACGCGAAGCGTGTTATGTTTTGGCTATTTTTTAAAAACGTTTTGTCAGACAAATTCCGTTACTCGTATTTCCTAGTACAAAAATATAATTTCGTCCAAAATCATAAGAACTAAATAGTCTCTCTCGGTCAATGTGCTCATGGTTGAGCATCGCGATCCTGCCACAACTTGCATCCACTCTTCGTGATATTTGCTTCTATTTAGTGCGACGTATGAAGAGGCTCCGGTCATTTCTCGGACTTGGTCTGTTATTGAAAGTCGACTTCTCTGTCTCCGTCCTTGTACATTGCCAGTGATCACCAATTTCAAAACATGAAAGGATTATTTTCCTGCATAATGTAAAAAGTCTTTCACGTATTTCGACAGCTAATTGATTTTTGTTAATGGTAGCAGAAAGATTTCCACAATTAATTTAATTTAATTAACACAATTTAATACAGTTTTTGGGTAGACATTTTGAGCATACAGCATCGAAGAATTACGTCAATAGCAATATTTGAATATGTCTAAGAACATATTCAAATATTTCTAATAATATACTGGTCAAAATAAGAAAATATATCAAAATTAATAAATTGATTTTTCAGACGTATTCTAGTATAATATGTTAAAAAACATTTAACAAATAAAGAATATTGCTTTAAATAATTTTTAAAATAATTAGATTCTCATTGTGACATCTATGTGGTTTCGGGGAAATTAATATCTAATTTAGTCCATAGATGGCGATAGTGTAGTTTGTAAACATAATAACATATGTACAACTTCCAAAAATTTGATATATATGAAAATTGATTAATGGGTGAGAATGGTGAACGTCATATTTATATAAAGTGATCACTTAAACTAGCCGAAGACAGATCGTAAGCCCTGTAATTACCCATACTCCATATATTTCCATTAAATATAATAAAAATAGCTTCGTCTCTATGAGATATCTATTATTTGTTAAATTACATTAATTTCTCGTATAACGCGGCCATTGTGATATGGTTTTGTATGTATAAATCTCTTTTTTAAATTTTAATATAATCCGTAATAACATTTTATCTAAGAATCATGTTACGAAGATTATATATGTGTCAAAACCGGACGCTTTTGAATAAAATATAATTGGAAAATTAATAACTAAAATCCGTAGCAAATTCTGTTAGCTGTTGAAATTTCAGTAAAGCTTAAAAGAGATATTTAATTTAAACCTGCACCGAAATCGAAATTCGTTACACGGTACAATAAAATTCTGTTCAGTGATCAAAATAATTAATAAATCGATTTTATGAACTACCAGCTCTTCGTATAGTGAACTGCAGTAACTAAAATTTTAATGACGGTGTATGATTTCAAATGATTTTAAAAATTGTGATTAAACCCATCTCTGCATGACTGAAAAGTGCATGCAATCACGCTTATGGCTTGCGTGGCATACACATTTTTGCGTGTTAACTGGCTCAAGGCATTTAATTAGAATTCGTCTCTTATAAATAATAAAATATAGGTACTAAGCGCCGTATTTGTTTATATTTCCGTTAGTGTATTTTTCATTTCAATTGACCCTTATGAAAGAGATAACGTAAACATGTTATCACTTTTTATCGTCCAAATTTACGAATCGTTATTAGTTGATAATAATGTAACGATAGAAATTAATATCAATAGTATCGATAACTGAATAGCCGTAGATACATTAGGCACAGACTGTTATTTCATCGGTACGATATTTCTGTCTCAGATTCCAAGCTCTACTAACCTTTAGCTTTTTTGTCCATGTGTCGTCTGATAATTACATCACAATATGAGATAATATACGAGTATGATTGATGTTTGTTATTTAAACATTTTTGATTTAGCTTATGGCATGGATTATTTATTATATTTGTCTGTTTTATACGTAAGTCGGATCACACACTAGAGCATTACGAGGCAACTGTCAACTGGCAATAAGCAATAAGTGACTAACGCTCATCATAATGTAATGTTATATAACCTTCTGGTGAGCGACCCGACTATTGTACATATTTAATAACTTTGACAAACGATGTATGTAAAACAAAAATAAATGGCATGCAGGTACGATGTAGGTACTATGTAAGATACTTGGTATATACTTAAAAATCTCTACGTTTATCAATTTTAATTATTTTTAAAAACAGAAAGATATTGAGTATACAGTGTTTTTGATGAATACTTAAGCCAGAGATACAATAGGGAATTTATTAATGCATTTTGATCAATATCAATAGGAAATTGAAATGAAACTAGAAGTGGAATGAAGGTATGTGATTTATTATGGCGTATAGTTTTTATAACCAAGCATGTTCTGAACTGAACACTAGATAGACATGTAACAGATATTTTATTAACATACATATTATGTAGGCGCATATTTTGAGAAGAAAATATTCTAGTTACGATATTTAGTTCAAATTTCAAGAATAAAATATTATAGGTGTGGTAGGATATTTAGACATTTCATTTATATATCGCACTAGTGTCTAGAAATCTTTTAATTTTATTATTTTATTTGATTATCATATTTACAGCAATAATAATATAATATTTACATATTCTATTTATTTATTTTGGTCTATAAATAAAACAATTAATATTAAAAAACATATACATATTTTTTATTCTTTTAAATAGGCAATCCGCCCTTCAAGAGTGATTTGTGTCATCAATCAAGTTAAAACTTTATTTTATAGAAAAAAGTATAATAATATTACGGAATAGGAAACATTATATTACTAAGATGACACAAGTTAACCGGGAGTTTAAAATTACCATAGAGGAGATTACTGTAAAAAAAACCTGTGAAAAAAGATATGGTCAAGGGTTTTCCTCCTCGGTACCGCACTCAAACAATGGGGAATCTATTAAGTTCAATTTGAATAAATGTGAGGCTACCTGGCAATGCTAAATTCTCATTCTATAGATATTTGATATTGTTCTTTTGGAGAACTGGGGGAGCGGAGAATAGATCTTTGAATTATTTTAAGCCGATTACCCTTATGATTATTTGAACTCATCCATTGCGCAGTCCAAATAGAATTCGTACGTTTTTTACTATATTAAGTCTGTCAAACATCGGGATATGGAATTGATGAGGGAAAACTCCGGAAAGAGTGGCCTCCTTGGCCAGTATGTACATATTTACAACTCATATAATTTTGATAGGTACCTACGTATATTCAACATAATAATTGTGATATTTGTGAGTGGCAAGTTTTTTTTATATTATTTATTAAATACATAATAATATAAGTACTTGGAATAATTTTGCATGCATAATCGCACTGTATCTCACTAGGTAGGACATATATTAATTAATTTTTTGTGTAAGTATATGTGCATGTGCGTGTATGTGTTTGTGCATGCGAGCACGTACTTTATGTATATATGTACGTTAATGAAGATATATTTTTCTGATATTTATATATACTTCAAAAATATTTCAATAATACTATAATTATTAGATATCTGTATTTGATTGTTAATTGATTAATAATAATGGGTGCGAATTGGAGTCCCGGGGCGCAAGATGGGGCGGTCCTCTATGATTTTAGAATAAGCGCGAATGGAATGGAAATAATTGAAAATAATAATAAATTAACACTATTCTTTTCCTTCAAATTAATTTGATTAATTACATTTAAATTTTAAAAATATATGTAATATGGTACACTTTCCACATTACTGTTTACAAATAATTGTATATCTTATGTTTAAATTTATATGTGTTTTAAACATTTTTAATGATTTGATTTATTTTATTAATGATTGCAATTGTGTATTCGTGATAATATTTTTTATTAAAATTTTTGTGTGTAATTTTTAATTGCAATGTAGAATCTACAAACTCAGGTATTAAATATCTCTTCTTCTTTCATATTTATGAACTGTGTTCTCGGCGCAATATTCGCTGTGTCTGTCCTGGACACCATCCGGAAGGTGTCTGCATTCACCATTGGTGGATGTATTTTTATCTAGGCTTTCGTCTATACCTTCTTCCCTTAATATTTTCTACAATTAAATTTCCGAGAAATACGTATCTAAGATATTCTATACTATCCATTAGTTGTATTTTTACGCGGTCCTTAACTTTCCTGAGATTTTTTTTTTTTATTTTTAGATTTTTTCTTTATAGCTGTAAATTTAATATTACATTTACATAGTAATAAATTGTGGTCGATATCCAAACCAACTCTGGTTAGTTTATCTCAGCATAGGCCAATGTAAATAATAATATTAAACAAAATATTAGTATTAAAAATAATATTCACAATTGTATGGAACTTCCAAATATTAATTTAATCTATAATATTATTTTTGTATTCTAGTATTCACACGCAAACTTATCGATAAGGTCCGATAAAAAAATATTATTTTGTTATAAATTGTTTTACCATTTAAAATTTGAGCATACTGTACCAATTAGAATACGATAAAATACATACTTTATTTTTTTGTAAAATTATTGCTCGTCTATTTTTTCCATTTAAGATAATAAATATCTATTATATTTGCCGCATAATTATTTAACATTTAATTAGTTGATCATTTCTGACTAGAAGAAAATAAATAACATTCAAGAGGATAATTATGTTATTAGGTACACATTTCAATCATCAATTTATATTTAATACTTCATTATCAAACTCACACATGTAAATTAATTTCAAACTTGATAACACCCAACGTAATAAAATAATAAATAAATGTAGTATGTTTACCTTCTACTCCACATGGAAATAATTTATATTAGAATTTCGCATTTAGAATTTCGCTTTGTCGGAAAAACAAGTTGATTTAATAAAAATATCATTATCATTAGGTATTGACCTTACCTAGGAATAAAATGTTTTATTTCACGGTTTTACCAATGAATTTGTTTGAAGTATAAATATAAGTATTAGAAGTAGCTTACAGTAACCGTAAATGTTTTGGAGAGCCGTTGTAATAAAAAAACTAGTAACGTCTTTACTCTGGTCGGTCCATCGAGTTGGAGATTGTCCTCTTCCTCGTCGGCTCTCCACATTTCCATTCACCAACAGCTTCTGAGGGTTACCCTTCCCGTGTGTCCAAAAAATTAAAGAATGTATCTTAGATAGACCGTTGACAGTCTATCTTGGATTTTAAATTATTTTTAATTTAAAATGATATTTTCGATCAACGAATTTTTGTCAGTCAGTTAGTCAGCGACCAGACGCAATAGAAGACATATTGTAATTATTTATTCTGAATATAGTGACATATGTACATATATATATATGTTCTAATATCAAAATGTTCCTTTTTACAAAAACTTATCTTGCACGTATCTGCTTAGTTTGATTTTTAATCTATGTAGTTTTTCCTCCTTTCTTATATTATCTGGTATTTCATTGAAGATCTTAATCGTACTATACATCATCGATTTCTGAGATTTAGCCTTCTTCAGAATAGCAGTCTCAGTCTATCTTTTATTCTTGTATGATGTTCGTGCTCATGTTGATTTGCATCATTTTTTTTTATAAGTTCTGCCGATATTTTTTTAGTGAGGATTTAAAAAATTAATACCATAATATTGAAATAAATTTTCTACTTAAAGGTCCATCATATTAAGATCTTTCAGCATTGCGCTGATCCGTATTATTCTCAAAGCTTTATTTTGCAGGAGATCTTCTTCATTAGTCAGAAATACAATAAAATACTACTGCAGTAGTTAATGTGAGGAATAATAACAGAGTTGTATACTATTTTACAAGACTCAGTACTAATGAATCTTCTGATCCTTTCCAGAAGTGAGATTTTTTCAGCAATATTTTTAGTCACATGTCTTGTATTTTGTGAAAAGTTTAATTTTGAATGTATTATGACTCCCAACTATTTTATTTCATTCGCTTACTTCAGACTTGTAGGTACTCATATCACATTTTAATTTTGCAGATTGATTTAGACAGCATTCGTCGAAGCGCCCCGCTGTTCGGAACCGTCTCCCCGGAATATCTGCGGCTGCCTCGCACTCTGGACGAAGTGCCTCCCTTGTACCAGGGTATGCACATGCAGGGCTACTGAGCCCTCTCCCCGCCCGGCTCGCGGGAGAGCCCTACTCTAGCGGTGGCAGCCCTGTCGCGGGCGACATTCCTCCTCCTGCTGCCGGAGATCTCTATACTGACTGTGATACACGTTGTTTATTAAACGTGAGAGGAGCCAATCCTCGCGGCGATGGTGGTGATGAAAGTGTGCTTATGGTGCAGTGAAGAACTTCACAATTGATGCTTTGTGGAAACTCCCGATACAGTTTTTGTACGTAGTATTTAACCACGGTCGGTCTGCCGGAACACTAGTTCCAAATTAATAACGAATCATTTGTTCAAACTTACGAAATACACGATCGACTTTTTTAATATTGCTCAGATTTAATTATCGGCTGGGGGGAATGAAATCATCGTGATCATCAATTCAGTTGGAGACAATCTTTAGAGAAGTTTTAGATCATCATCTACATTTAGAATTTCGTAGCATACCTCCCCCCCCTCCCCCCACTCCCCCCCCCCCCTCATAGATATTCATCATCAAATATTACAGAATATTTTTTGCTTCCTACGTTACTCGATCGATTCTGTGGAACCGGCTATTATGATATCGCGTAACTGGGTGTCCCTGTGACTTGATGGTAACCGGTTAAAAACCACCGGGATACAATGTCAATTTATTGGATCGTAGTCCAGCGATGTCCCTCAAAAAAATATACGATCGGTTCGCTAAACTAATTGTGGTAACCACTCGTGTGGTGAACTCAATGCATATTATACTTAAAACATTTATATTCCCAACTGTGTTAAGTATATCACGTATTCTGATAAGGTTTACGAAAAATAACTCTTTCAAAACCAACGGTCAATATTTGAATGATTTGGCGTTGAACGTATAAAAATAAACAGCAATTTTACAGGAAACAGGAAGATATCTGGTATTTTAAAACTTTTTTTTAAAATATATTTTGCAACAAAAGTTTAGATTAGTTTCCAATTTTTAAAACCGGTACGCGCGAACCGTTGCGAACTCGTAGGAGGACAACATCAAACTAATTAAACATTTATTAAAAAATGTTTTCAATATTTTATTTTGTATTCTGAATGGCGCTTTTGAAATTATTTAAAAAAATTAAAATTAAGTTAAATTATAAAGGTACACGTGGAATCATTTACCTCGAGATTGGCTTCGAAACTTAGTACACAGCACACTGAGTCATTTACCTCGTAATTGGCTTCGAAACTCAGTACACAGCACCTGAGTCATTTATTTTAATCTTGTGTCTTGTCTCTTGTATTTTAGAAAAGAAACAAGATTGAGCCAATCAATGTGTATCGACCTTCCGTCACTCTCGGCGTGTCTCTTTAGTTTCTCACTTAGTCACACCGAAGAAACGACACCAAACTAAAATGTTAAGGAGAAAAAACATAAATTTGCGGTTCTTTTTGAAAATAGGACGATTATTGATAAATATGTTACTGTTTAATGTTAGTTATTCAAAAGGACTGAAGTGATGATAATCCTAGCGTGAAGAATTTTTCCGGGCATTATAAGTACGTAAGTGTAATTTTAATGTTTGTCACTTTTATTGGTCACGTTTTCTTGTATTTATAAAGTATTTTTTCGTTCATTTTTCGTGGTTGGAAAATTTTAATTTTGTTTATTTTTTCTAAATATCTATCAACCTTTTCCGATTTCTCCCAAAATCATTAAGGCCTTAAGGTTTGTCATAAAGATATAAGGAAATCTACTTGTTGAATCATTAAAGACAAAATTATACTTGAGACATGCAACGTTAGAGACAAAAATAATATTTGAAACCTCGAGATATGTTTAGTTTTAAATGTGTAATATTATATTTATAATATAACATTAAATAATATATTAAAAACACATTTTTTCTAAACTGCGGTAATCATTCATCGTTTACATTTAATAGTTACATTAATTATTAATAATTTGAAGCCTTAAATAAATAGACAAAATGTACAATACAGGTGCCTAATGATACTATAATAATGCATCGCTCTATCAGTACTTTTGTGAAACGCCAAATTTCTAGGCATATAATTAAAATTTGCTGGTTATATAAATTACATGTCAATTAGTATCTACATGAATATTGTATCGTTAAAATAAATAATTTATGTTTCGTTAGATATATATTTAATTTTTTCATATGTCCCGGGGCACCGAGGGCTTCGCAACGGTAATGAAGATAATAATGATATTTCCTTAGCAATTGATCAATTGTATGGCTTTTCATAGTAAAAAGTCATAAAAATCTTATAATGAAAGCCATAAAAACCAATAAAAATGTTATGATAATAGAATAAATCACATTTTTTATAAATAGAGCGAGACGTTAACTGCAACGTAACGTATCTATCACCAATTTAAACATTTAATTATTATTGGTGACCATAATTTACCCTGGTAGATATACTGCTTAATTTTATTGAAATCATGGGTGAAATTGCATTTAAAAACTACGATAATTTTGTTATGTTTACAATTAATGTTGAACGTATTTATAAGATTTATTGTTTAATAACGTATTCGTTTGTTGTTATTTATTTAAATTGTAATTATAATCGTGTGTTCTGTTGTGTAATAATTTATTATTCACAAATCACAAAAAAAAAACAATTTTTTACCGATTTTAGACATTCATCCTCAATATTTTTAAGAATTAGTTATTTTTTCATTGTGTTATACAGTTTTTAATAATGCATACTTCACGTACGATTTATGCAATTTTCCATAGAGCAACGGTTAATTCATGACACTTAGGGCTGGTTGTGTGATCAGTAGTAACTTATTACAATAGTAAAAAAAATTACTAAACTAGTACATCCCGTAGTAAACTCATTTTACTCTCCTACATCCGATAGTAAAAACGAGAATCGATATTTAAATATGGCGGACTTTTCACAGCTGTTCCAAAAATCGTGATATGATCTCGTTGTTTAATATATTAATGTATACATTAGCACATAATAAAAAATAAAAAATTACCACCAAAGTGACAGATATCGAACACCTAGGCGAAAAAATTCATAGATAATGCATCAAATTAAGCATATTTCATGATTATTTGTCGCGCCTATAGACATCTCTATCTATGCTTTGACATTAGTAAATTTAATGAATCAACAACTACTGATTTTTACTACGGGCGTTCGTTAAAAATTACTAAAGTAAAAAATTATCATAGAAAAAAGATTTACATAACCAGCCCTTAGTAAATTGATAGAATTTCTATAAAAATCACCAAATCCACATTAACGTTTGTAAATTTAAACCTATGTATCTTATTCAACTAACGAAGCATTAACGCACGGTATGAAAATATTTCAAATTGAATTTTTTGTTTTTAATTTGAAAAATGCAAAAAAAAGCTTTTTAATCAAAATATTTTTATGTGTTTTTTATTCTCAACGGTTTGATTTTGGATGTAATAAATAATGTCTTGGGCTATGTAAAAAAATTGTTCTTTTTTAATTAAGTTTGAATTGCGCAATAGATTTTTCCGGTGTGTAGATATATATAAAATAAAATAAATTGAATAATACAATTTAAATAAACCGCACGGGTCCAGCAATAAAATTAAATCCAGTCTATGTATATATATAAAATATAATATTTTAAGGGTTCATGCACACGGATGAAACTTTTCTCGATTCGACAGTGGACAGTGCACAGTTAGTATGAAGTGAGGTGCTATTCATTGTTTATTGTATTTTATATGCATGTTAGAATGACCAACTGATGCATTCCGACCTTTATCGCTAAATATACGAGAGGAAAGATTCATCCTAAGAGTGCTGCAAGGAATTAATATATTTATACACTATTACGGAAAATATGCAAGACGTTTTTGGTTTTAGCATTCCAATAAATGGCCGATTTCATTTCATTTCACGATCCGCGCTAAGCTCCTTACTTACTGTGCAGTTTTGTGTTTCAATTGAAAACTTTCCTTCCTAGAAAATTGTGAATTAAACTTAAATATAAATATTGCCATTCCATCTTACATTTCCGAGTTAGAGTATCTTTTTCATGTTAATTTGTGTATTTACATGTAAATACTTTTACTATTTTATCATGTCAATACCTACATATAATATTACTCGAGTACTGCGATCATTATGTTAAAATAATAATTTGGGTATTTTATTATTTTCTTCATCTCCATAATACTTTAATATAATAAGCTTGACTGTTTATTTATTTTGTAATCCTGAATTATTTGGATTATATAGATAAATAGGAGGTAATAAGTAACATTCCTATATACTTATTACCAAATATAACATTATTTCAAAGCAAGACCAAAGACTAGTTTTAATAGTTTTATGAATGCAATGGGGAATAATGTAGTGCCTAGATCTAATGATAAGTATCAATTGGTAAATAATGTTTACTCTATAATCATTTGTTATTGTTCATTAGTTAATATTACTCTCATGTAAGTGTCGTATCATCATACTGTGCCGTCTAGTCTTGTGTTCATTAAATTTATATACTATGCCATTAATTATTATAACATAGGTTTCTATATATTTATTTGGGTGATTTTTAACATGAGTTTTATAAATAAAAAATAAATCATGTCTATGCAAAAGTTTTTGTGTTTATTTTTCTAAAACAGCGTTAAAAAAATTGTTACCATTCGTTTTTAATTGATTAAGTACTGGATTACTGGACTACAAAGCCCTTCCGATTCACGGTTATCCAACAAACCCAATAACAGCATAGCACAATACTCTCGAACGACATCCTGTTACTTTTTAATGTCATCCATCCCCGCTGAATTAAAATAATTGAACATCGAAATGAATTTATCTTGCCACTTTTTGATTTAATAAATAATAACTACATTAGATCATTTTTATAGCGCCATTTTCGTAAAACGGTTCACCTGAAAGGGCGCTTTAAATATAAACTGTTTAGTCCCACACTATATTTGTATTTAAAATAAAAAATGGTTATTTGAACTTAAGGAAATGATTTTTTGAAAAGTCTCTGATGCACTGTGTTAGGGCGACATCTAACAAGTCTCGTCCAAAGTATATTTTTGTTGATAAAGGGCGACATCTGTCGCCCTATGTATATGTATAGAATCAGAAGCGATAAAGGTTTGACAGGAGAAACATCTCTTTTAATTCCTCGTAATTCTGTGGACAAAGGGAAGAAATATCTTCCTTCAATAAGACGGATTCAGACCAGATCATACATGATTAAACACACTGTTTCTTATGACGGAGGGCAAAGAGTTCCACGCTCCGCCGCAAATGCCTGTCCACTAAACTTAGACTTCTGGCAACGGCTGCTAGGTTCTACAAACCTTTTTCTGCGGCTGAAGTAGAGGCTGATCTGAGAGTTTGAGGTCTAATATTCAAGTTGTCTGGGATGCAGAGCTCTTGAAGATACAGAGATGCCATGTTATGTGTCTCCTTGACCATCAACCAGCTATGCCAATACAATGCATTGGGGCCCACGTTTTAAAAGGGCCCTAAATATTCGCATCTTACGATCCATTATAAATCCATATTTTTACCTTTCACAACGTTAATAGCAATCCGCAGCAATAAAATGTATTGTATTGTGTATTGCAAAAACAGGTGAAAACAATATTGACGTATATAGCAGCAGTACCTCACTGGATGTCTGTAAAGCGACGCAAGTATTTTTGAAAGTGGATGTGCATATAAATCCCTTTAAGAGTATAAATATTATAAGAGACTAATTTTGTTCTTATTATTTAATGGATAAACCACCCAATACTAATATTCATTATATCATTATATACAATACTTATTTCGGGGGCCCTTTTTCCATTCTGCATTGGGACCCAATTTTTGTAGTTACGCCACTATGCAAAAGAGATCTTGTGTGAGAGAATTCTATAAGTTTTGTACACTGCATCAATATTTTTAGCCCGCGTAGATACACTGATGGTTAAAAGTATTTCCTAATGTTCACTTTTCTTCTCTATCTCCGTCCTATAGGTCTATCCTGTCATCCTATTAATATTTTTCAGTCAAATAATTAGGGGAGCGACACATGATTCGGCATCCACTATGGAGCCTCCACCCTGTGCACATTTTGTACTTTATCATCACTCCTATCAAGTTGATCCTATTTTCATAGCACAAGCGTTTAGCTTACTTTGAAAATACTGACAACATCTGCTGTCCCGTTGTCAATCGCAGTTTCATAGCCATACTTTTGTTCCAACTCCGCCTATGGACAAAGGATATGGTTTGTTTTAGCCCCATGTCAGTACTGATGATCGCTACTGTCCTGCACCAGGAAATTAGTTTCGGACATCCCAGATCATGAAGCTTTCCCCTTTTCCCTCCTATACTCCAAATCTAGTGAGCAATTCATTTAAATATGAAACATAGCACTACCTACACCAAATTGAAATTAGGATAATTAACAAGAAAAGTTAGAAATATTCGATATGTGGTGCTGGAGAAGAATGGAGAGAATATACTCAACTGAAAGAATTTTAAAGGAGGATGTTCTGAAAGTGAAATAAAAGAAGTCCAAAATAAACACCATCGAAAATTGATAGGGCTAACGGACAGGATATAACACATACCTCAGAAATGTAAAAGAAAAAAACACAGAGAGGAAGGCCTAAATAAAAATACATTCACCAAGTAATGAGGAAAGCGAATGCAGCCACCTCCTTGATGGTGTACATGACAGAGACGCATAGCAAGTATTGCACCGACAAAAATACAGTTCTTAAATATTGATAAAGATATTTTCTTATGACACTACTTTAAGAAATATTATTATTATATGGAGTGAATAGATTTCAGTTTATGTAAACCCTGAGATTGTTCGTGAGTAAAAAAACGCGAAGTTATTGAGAATTGCTATTGAGCTATTGAGAATTGAATTCAGATAGAAAAAGAGACCGACTTACTAACCGAATTAATTTTAAACAAAATTAGCGTATAATTATAGCAGAATAATTACCTAAAAACTGGTTATAATAAATATTTTATACGTCTCTGTTATTACAACCAAACCACCTAAGCAAGCCTTTGAAAATATATTCACTGGAATTCTTCATCTTTATTCGATCATGAATAAATCTACCACTAATATGCTTAGGCTATCTCATTTCCACCGCATCCAGTCGGCGTTCGTTCCTTTTTTGCTAGTTCCAGGCTAAAAAAAACAATACACCAAAGTAGGTTGCAGCCAGTCGGCGCCCAGTAAATGCAAATAACATAAATCAGAATTAAAATAGACAGTAAAAATTGCAATGATGATTAAACAATAATAACATGTATTATAGTAATAAATGGGCAGGTTACCGTCATAGCAGAAATACTTTTATGTTTTACTTAACTATATACAATGTAATAAACGCAAGTATGTAGAGAAAATTCATAGGTGTAAATTTTATTGTAAATAAATTCAAGTGTCAATTAAATGAATAATGTCATCAAATGAATATGTATGTAAAATTACGTAATAAATGATCAACCCGCGTAACAACACCTATATGTGACTAAATATAAGATTTTGATTAACAATGTAATTAATATAACATAAGTGTGAATAACATATAAGTGTTGAAATAAATCAATCTTAATTAAATAAAAGAAAGAGGCGGGATCAAAAAGAAAAAAAATTGGGCTAGGAAAAGGGCGTGGCCTCTCACCGTCGAGAAAAGACCAATGACATCGATTGTCGATCCCACACCGAGAACACACCCTCGCTACAAGCCTTTAAAACGAACCTAACGCCATTTTACAAAAGAGTTCATCTCAAAATTTGAAAGAATCCGTCAGGATAGCCATTCGAGGAGAGCCCATCAGCTAGCTTTGGACAGGAGTTCGTCACAAAATTTGGGAGAGCCCAGAAGAGTCCATTAGCTAGTCTCAGATTGCGGTCTGTCACGGAACTTGAAAGCAGTCCGCCACAGGAGTTGAGAGCGAATCCACTAACCGTGTGAGAAATATGAACAAGTGAGTCAACCTGTAAGGGAGAAAATTGACCAAAAGTAGTAGTCAAGTAGCCGCCCAGTCAATCGCCGAGCAGTGGAGCAGTGGCCAATTCGATCTGGAAGTATTCGCCAACGACGCCACTTCGCCCGGTCAAAGGCCAGACTCTCGGAAGAAGACTCCAGCGAAGCAATGCGGATTAATATAAGGTAGAAATTAATTTAAGATTAAAATAGCATAGGAATGTGCACATGTCCATGACGTGAATATTAAAATAGATAAATTGTTTTGTCGTGTCCTTCCTCAGTGACCTCCACCAACCGTAGGTTTGATTGCGCATCCCTCGTATAACAACTACACATGTGCATATTAATTGATACCCCAATATACCGACATGTAAATCAATCTTGATACTTCAATACTATAATGTTGTATTTTTAGTAAAACAAATATCTTAAAATCAGTCTGCTAAGGGGTGACATCAAAAACAATATTAGCGTGTAGCGACTACTGTCAATTTTCGTAACCCTTTCACTTTGCTTAACTCCTTCATAGAAAGCGGTTGTCATGGAAAATGCGAGAACTTTCGACCATAACTTTAGTAGAATTCTAAATACAGTTATTTATTATATACTATTGCCACACAATAACTTGATTTAAACATAATGGCTACGTCTTCTATATTAATAGTTCTGTAGCGATCAGAATTTATATTCACCGCCATCTCAGTCGGCATCGACGCTAGCGACAGTGCTGCCGGCTGCCGCTAATAGTCTGGCTCAAGCAGTCTCTCCAGTTTCATCGTTTCACAATGGTGGTCTTGCCGGCCCACGCGCACCGAGCAAAACCACCAACTCGCTTCATTTCAGTTCATAATACACGTGCACCTTCTACATTTTCATTTATTCCTTTCATTATATCTATCCTCATTGTTATATCCATCACAATAAACACCTCAACACGCAAACGACATTTCTTTCATTTAACCACCGTCCTAACCCCCAAAGTTCAATCACTTGTTGAGTCTTTCTCTTCACATTCACATTTTACGTGCAGTCAGCAGATTGGAGCCCACTCCTGGTCCAGGTCATGCGATGGGAAGAGGAGGCGGTGGTGTCACCCCAAATGGTGTGCGGTATTCATTCGTTTAATATATTTGTGTCATTCATTTCGATAAAATTATCTTCAACTAACTTACAATGAAAACCTAATTCAAACCTTTTCATAATTTACATTAATTACTTAATAATGATAATTACTTAATCTAATGACATTTAATCAACTTTACACTTATCCCGAGTCCTATTATCTAAGAATCTTTATCTCTAAGTCATTTCTTAATCATCCAACTTTATTTATATTCGGACTTATTGCTGCTCATAGTTAAAATATTTAAATCGAGCACTCGGCCGGTTCAGACTAGGTGCGCGGCTTTTCCGGATCTTTGCTCATGTGTCTCGTCATAATTCTCTAGTCGGTTAACGATCGGATTATTGACGCCATGGTCAAAAAATATTGGGAAGACATTATAATGTCCCACATCTTGGTGTGTACACGTGTGCATGCCCTAATAACAAATTATGCCTAAGGTTCCAACGGCCGTGGGAAACAAAATTCATTTTAAAAAATCCGCCAAAACGTCACACACTTGAGTATATCAAATCGTCATACCATAGATCAAATTTGAAAATAAAAACTTTTTTCCTACTGGTTAATTAAGTTTAGATTGTAAACATTACCTCTTGTCTATGGGTCGAGAAGTTGTCATATTCATAGATAAGAGATATACTGTCATATTGGCAGTATTGTATTTTGACAACCCGACACGTCCACGTAGTTCGTTTGATGTGGGATAAGTAGATTTATCGAATTTTGCAAAAATTGCACCATTCCCCACTAATTATAATCAGTAAGTTTGCTATTTAATTATATCCAAGCTGCAATGATTTTTTTAAAGATGTGTTGCTCAGATATTTTCACCAAAAACTTACGCCGGAACATTACCTTAAATTATTGTGAATCACTCAGCATTATTGTTTTCATAGCATACATATCCAAACTTATTAATATCACTCTTCAAACCGGCTTAAATTTATTTGCTTTTCTATTCAACAATATTTTATTCTGATGGAATTCTTGCTTCTCATTTTTTTACTGTGTGTAAATAATGTTTCCCATTTAACTATGATATACTCTGATCTGAAATTGTGTTTGCGCGACATTCATTTCACAATTTGAATTGCGTTTTTATTCGATGTTACGAAAGTATTGACAAGCTAAGATAAAAATATATCATAACAATGAATATTTATTATTCAGTTTAAATTGCATTACATATGTGATTGAATACTAATTTGTCTGTTAGCATGACTTCACTTAGGTCTCTTACATGTGATATGGCTCCCTGGCGCATTGCGTATAATATTACAATGGTCACCAGAACTCGGCCCAAAGTTCTTGGATCTTTTCACACTCATTTTCTGATTCTCTGCTTATATCGTTTTTGGCCAAATCTGAATTATGAATGCTCATGCGTTGTATATATTCTTGGGCATTGAATTGTATATTAAACAACTATATAAAATAAATAAAAATATAATTGCACACAAAGTGATATTATCTACCACAACACTGTATATCATCCAAGATGGCCGACGCTCCTATCTATCAACATTTGTAAAAACCGATATACATTGTTGTTGCAGGAGGGGTCTCAATTAATACATTTTATATCTTTTTTGCTTTTTTAATAATACAATTATTAAAAATTACAATAAAGCAATTAAGCGGTACAAATGTACCTTATTGATATGCAAGACGGTTGGCACTTATTAAGTTTTATTTCTAACCATAAATAAGTACACTATAATTTTTAAATAAATAAATATATATTTTGAAAATTAAGTATATGTACATAGAATAAATGCACATGAATTTATTTTCTTTTTTTATCAATTGTACAAATTGTTGCAGTAATCATGGGTTCTGTGGAGCAACCTTGCTACACTATAATCAACGTACCAACAGATTCGGAACCTTTTAATGAGATGCAACTGAAGATGGACTTGGGTATGTATTGATTTAGTTAAAAAAAAGAGTAAATACAAATTAAATGTATATCTTTCTAATTAATGCATTTAATTCATATTTAAAATATCACAGACCTGTTTCAGAATAATTACAACTTCACAATAAGAATGTGTTCTTCTTAATAAAAATCATTCTTTTGGCTAAACAAAACCAAAATATTTTTTGTTGATATTTCCATTAACTGATTGTCAACCTTTGTTGTGACTACAGATGGTGATGTAGTATAATGTCAAAGAAATTATTAGGTATTGTCAGTGCATTGAGAAGATGTAATCTACCAATACCAACGAAAAACTGCATGTATAGCTGTTCACACTGCATAAGAGAGATAATCAAATTTATGCAACAATTATTAACCAAAACACTTAGGCCCGGTTGTACGATCAGTGGTAAAGTTTTACTATAGTTAAAAAAATCTTTTCCGAAAACGAGTTGTTTGATCGTTGGTAAAAAATATTTTCTCATCAAAAATATATTTAATAGTAAACTAATTTTACTCTTCGTCAATCGTTAGTTAAAAATGGCGAACTCTTCACATCTGTTTCAAAAGTCATATTTTGAAAGTTGCAGTATGCGGCAATGAATCATTCAATATCCCGCTATTTTAGTGATGAGAGTTCGTCCAATGATCTTGTTGTTGAATTTACATTATTACACATAGACTGAAAAAAAATTGCCAGCATAGTAACAGATTTCGAACGCAGGGGTGAAAAATGCCATAGATAAAGGATACAATTATATGTATTGCCAATGGTGTATATTTAATATAAATTAAATTCTCAGATATTTGATGATTGCTTTGCCACACTATTATGTGAGATTATCTTTCACTATAGTAAATTTGACATCCGAACAACCCGCAAACGTTTTTTACCACGGGCGATGGTAAAACATTACTATGGTCAAAATTTACTACTGATCACACAAGGGACCCATAAAGTTACTTGCAACTTCTGATAGAGTACCTAGTCCAATTAAATTGTATACGAACTTTGACAAGATTATGCAGAATGCAAGTCAAAAAATAACTTACTGAATTTTTTTTTAACTGTAAACTTTACTCATAATCTACAATAGACCAGACTAATGAAAAAATCTGAAAAACATCTTTAACCTTTACCATACCATGATAAAATATACCCGAACGCAGCCATGCTGTTAACTTGTGTTACCGTAAATAACAGTTATGATGGTAAACCCGTGTTACTGCATGGTTTGGGAAGGATTAACTGAAAGAATACACTAAACAATGGCCCACAATCAGTATAAATTTATACAATAAACTATCAGAACACATAAAACAGGCCCATAACATGGCCTTATTTTAAAAACAAATTATATACTGAAATTCTCAAGACTTGAAAAGCAGAAAGCTGTATGCACATTTTTTAACTTTCTAAATCATCTTTAATGAAAAGTAAAAATCGTTAAACACATCCTCGTTTTGAACAAATCAGTTTGAAACATGTGCACAACAAAAATGAAATCACATGTCAGTTCGAACTTCAAAGAAATTTATTGCTTTTTATGGTCTAATGCGTTCAACACTACTTGTTGTTTCTTTCGTATTCTCCAAGATTAAAAAATGATGGTAAAAAAATTCATAACATTATATTCATAGGTATTATGTGGGAGTACAGACCAGCGTTCTGCCCTCTCACCGGCTAATCAGTGGTGAACACAAGATCCACGGGTTCTTCACCTCAGAAACACAATACTGACCTTAGTTTGTCACATTCTGCCTTCATCCTAAACTGGGAAAAATTTAGAAGTAATACCGGGAGGTGATAAATAAAAAGGTGTTATTCGTTATAAAAATGGCATCTAATCATAAAAATAAAAATGAACAAAGGACATAAAATCAAGATACATTCCACTTTAACTAATCCTCATTTCATCGGGTTGGGTGCGATTTAAACGTCCTTCAGGCAGGCAGGTGACAAACAGATATTCCATTAGATGGTGTCCCTCCAGTCCATGCCATCCGAGCATCCCATCTCCTTGGCCTATCATCATAGATGATCCTTAGCAATCAGGCCGACGCGATAGAATCCGTAAGCGGAATTGTAGAAGATCACATCACATCAAAAAATGTAGCCTTCAGTGAGAATATCTAAGGCGAAAAAACCAAAGGGAAACATCGCGTTTCCTGTAAAAATTATTCACCATGTGATTAGATTAACAAATTATAGTAAATTATGCACTAGTGATTAATAACATAAAAATATTTATCCTTTGGTTATATCGGATCGTTCTCATTTACATGTTAGAAACGCTGGTCGTGGCAATCCACCGCGCAAATCTGACAGCTCTGCTCGATGATTTGAAAAAGAACCATAGACGGCGACCATTTTTATAACTTTCAAAACAGATTGCAATATCAACATAAAGGCAATTACTTGTAATTTCAAGGTGCTTGGCAATATAACAAGTGACAGGGCAATTTCGAACGTGACCTTAATTTGTAATATCACAAGATACATTATACATTCCTACGTAAATACGTGTTCAATAAAAAAATTGCTATCAATGATACAAGTTTTGTATTACGTAAGAGGCGCATTATTTTTTATACTACACTGGGCGCTAGTTCCCCTAGTTCCGCCTCTGATAACATCATGAATTATCTGATAACAAATATAGCAATCGAAAAGCTGTTAACGTGAAAAGAAAATAATAAAACATTTTTTCATTTCAGAAAAGGGTGACATTAAAACTAAAATAGAGGCTCTGAAGAAAACCATAAATATGATTTTAGCTGGTGAAAAGTTGCCTAATCTTTTAATGATTATCATCAGATTTGTTCTGCCGCTCCAGGATCATACAGTCAAGAAATTGCTTCTTATATTTTGGGAAATTGTTCCCAAGACTACACCTGATGGAAAACTTTTGCAAGAAATGATTCTTGTGTGTGATGCCTACAGGAAGGTTTGTAATATTTTCTAGAACATTCTGTATTTTTTTTATTGTACTGTAAAATCCCATTTATTCAAAGTTGAGGGGACAGAAAATCAAGAAAAAAGTTTGAATAACGACTTGCGGTAATGAAAATAATTTTTTTTTAAATTATAACTCAAAGTAATTATACCAGGTATGTAAGTATGAAACCGGAATTTGCCCATAGATGGCCCTAGCTGTCAATATAGTTACCATCAAACCGCGTCATTTTCTTCGTTCATTTTCTTTGACATCTGACAAAGATTTTCAACTCAACAATACTAGTTTCATACAACAGCATAGTTTTTAATAGCGAATTTTGTGCCTGGAAACTACGATTTGCGGACAGCATTGATTTTCTGTTACCATTTGAAGAAAACTGCTGCAGAATTGCATTGAATGCTTGTAGAATCTTACGGTGAGTATGTTCTTGGTAAATCACAGTGCTTTGAGTGGTTTGAAAAATTCAAAAGTGGCGATTCTGACGTGAGAAACAAAGAACGTGGGAGACCACTGAAAAAATTTGAAGACAGCGAATTGCAAGTACTGTTGGATGAGGATGACGCTCAAACGCAACAACAACTTGCGGATCAATTAAATGTGACACGAGAATCCATCTCCATATGTTTGAAAGCCATGGGAAAGATTCAGAAGGTGAGAAAATGAGTTCCACATGAACTGAATGAAAGACAGCAAAAAAACTGAAAAATCATTTGCGAAATGCTGCTCACCAGGTACAAAAGAAAGTCATTTCTCCATCGAATTGTGACTGGCGATGAAAAGTGGGTATATTTCTGGAATCCTAAACGTAAAAGATCTTGGATAACTCCAGGCGAACCATCTACATCAACTGTAAGGCCAAATCGCTATGGACGGAAGACAATGCTCTGTGTTTGGTGAGGTCAGAAGGGTGTGATCTATTATGAGCTGCTAAACCTGGCAAAACCATTAATACTGAACGCTACCGACAACAAATGACTGATTTAAATCAAGTTTTGCGTGAAAGACGACCATAATATCAAAAAAGGCAACACAAAATGATTTTGCTTCATGATAATGCACCATCACACAGCAAAACCGGTCAAGGAAACGATTGAGGTGTTTAGTTGGGAAATACTTTCGCATGCGGCTTACTCACCAGACTTGGCTCTGTTTGATTACTACTTATTTGCATCGATGGGGCACGCACTTGATGAGCAGCGCTTCACTTCTTTCGAAAATGACTCGATGATTGGTTTGCCTTAAAAGAGCAACAGTTTTATTGGTGTGGCATCCACAAATTGTCAGAGA
Organism: Eubasilissa splendida; assembly: GCA_031772225.1. Lineage (NCBI taxonomy): Eukaryota > Metazoa > Arthropoda > Insecta > Trichoptera > Phryganeidae > Eubasilissa > Eubasilissa splendida. Next base: position 22,811,358 of record CM062847.1, read on the forward strand.
GATGGGAAATATGTATAGCTAGCGATGGGCAATACTTCAAATAAAATATTTTGTTTCATTTTCATACAATTAATGTGTATTTTCTATACAAAAATTCCAGTTTCATATTTACATACCTTTATCCGAACATTTTAAAATAACAAACAAGTTGTCAAAATACAGTATGTATAAACAAATCAATAAAATTAGAAAATTACGTCAGTTTTTAACCTTATTTTCACTTGGTCACATGGATTGTTTCCACTTAATCATGATTACAGCACAAATTTAAGCAAATAACTTATTTAAAAAAAAAAAAACATTACAATGGCCTATCTTTTCGCACCATTTTTAATAACATAATTGTCAAAATTGTCAACACCGTCATTTCTCCGCTGTATTGAAGTTAGCAACAAAAGTTTCCAGTGCTTTTAAAACATTTTGTGGTGGTCGCGGTGGTATTTCGCACTCGCCTGTGATGTCTTATTTTTTATCTTCACTCGCCGCTCCCTTACTTCTTTTATTCTGTAATCATGATTAATATTGTCGACGACATCATTAATGGAGTCGCATATTCTTCTATTCATTTTGTTTAAGATAATATTTTTTGTCAATCTCTTGTATCACTTAATTTCAGTTTTTAGCCACTGTTGGCGTTGTGCACGAATTTTGCATTGAAGCTATTTTCGAGGATATAGAATTATCAGTCAAAATCATTTAAATGTTTAAATTTAATGAAATATGGAAAAGTCTGAGGAATGCAAACCATGCATTCGCAAATTTCAAAATGTCTAACATGTAAATATTAGAGAAATACAAATAATTGTCTTTACATAATAAGTTAATTAACAAGATGCGAGAAGATCTAAGTAACGCCAACCACGCATTCTTCAAAATGCCTCGACACTAAACTTAAATAGAAAGAGATATGTATGTATTAAAATGAATACAAATTAAATCATTTATAAAACACGGAAAAGTCTGAGAAACTCAACCGTGTACATAGCGTTTGTATATTTTAATGTACAAACAAATTGTAAACAAAAATAATTATGGTAATAATACTGAACAGAAGATTGGCAAGCACTGATATTCGCAGACCAGCAACTGTGAAAATTACGTTACCTATTAGGGTGCAAAGATAATATTTGCTATCTTTTTCTAAAGTAAAGAAAACGAGCGAAAGAAAAAAACATGCGAGCTAAGTTAATGCGTCGCAGTAAGGAAGATTTTAAATTTTATATAAAAATATATTTGTTATCTTATTTTTGTGTACTGAAAATGAGTGAGAAAACAAACAACTTTATGTGTTGTGAATGGGTATAGGGGCGGGTACAACCTATTTGAAAGGACTTTGACAGGTACATCGCGTAGCGCACGAGTACGTACTTTCGTCAGTCAGCTGCCAATCTTTTCTTGTTAATTTGTAATGCATATTTTGCAGATCACGGGCATTTGACAAAAAATCAAATTAAGTGAAAAATAAATCGATAAATTCATCTGATAGGATCCAAAAATAGCTTTGAATAACGATATTCGACTTAGAGTACAAGTACAATTTAGTATGAAAACTTTCCAGACGGACCACATTCTCCTCCAAAGTTTGACTTGCGGCGAATTTCAAATAAATGGGATTTTACTATACTATTCCAAAATTCTAATATATTAGGTGTACCTAAAAATATAATGTAATTTTTTAAATGAATCATGTAAATTTCACATAATTTTGTATTTATTAATTATGAATTTAAAATATAATTTATTTCATTAGTTGTAACCTTTCACCACTTTTCTGTTAATTTTTTAATGCCTCTTTCATAAAAATTATGAGGCTTTGAATTAAAATCTCCAGTTAGTTGTTTTAATCTCTTAAAATTGTTAAAAAAATTTACCAACTAAAAAAATCTTGCATTTGTCAGCAAAGATGGAAATCTGGAGAGTACAGTGGATGCTGAATTTTTATCTGTCCCATGCTCTTGATTGCAATTAGTAAGGGAGGTTTTTATAATTGCTTCATTCATGTGATCCAGCTCAATTAATTATTGTCAAAATGAATTATTGTACCCTTTCAGTCCCAATATACAAACAATAAAACCTTTTTGGCATTAAAGCTGGTTTAGAGATCAGTTTTGCTACCTGCTCTCTCAAAAATCATGATCTTTTACGTTCTCAGTTCGAGTACAAAATATTTTTATTTATTTATTTAATTCTTAACATAGTGCATACATAAGCACCCCTATATATGGTCTTTTCTTTTACTAAAACTTATCTTTTACATATCTGGTCAGTTTCACTTTAAATCTATTAAGTTTCTCCTCCTTTCTTATGTTTTCTGGCATTTCATTGAAAATCTCGCACTATACATCATCAATTTCTGAGATTTGAGATTTCCTGAATGGCAGTCTCAGTCTATCCCTTCCTCTTGTACGATGCTCGTGCTCATGTTGATTTTCCTATAAATTCTGCCAATATTTTCTTATTGAGGATTTTATAAATTAATACAAATACCAATATATTAAAATATATTTTCTGCTTAAAAGTCATCATATTCAAAACTGATCCGAGTATATCTATTTTTTCTGAGTTTTATTCTCGAAGCTTTATTTTGCAACACTGACTATTGTTGCATTTCTTCTTCATTAGCCAAAAACAAAATGCTGCTGCAGTTGTTGATGTGAGGAATAATAACAGGGTTGTATACTATTTTACAAGACTCGGTACTAATGAATCTTCTGATCCTTCCCAGAAGTGAGATTTTTTTAGCAATCTTTTTAGTCACGTGTCTTGTATTTTTCGATAGATTCAATTTTGAATCTATTAAGACTCCCAAATATTTTATTTCAGACTTTCACCATCTATGATAATTGCTGGTGTGATTGATATTCTTTTATTTCCAATGTTCTTGAATTTTACATATCATAATATGATACTACTTCTACTCCTGTTCTCTCTGTTCTTTTACTTGCTGTAATATGTTTATTAAACATTACATTGTAGGATCTTCAGCACCCAAATGAGTTCCTGCGCGGAGCCACCTTGAGGTTTTTGTGCAAACTTAAGGAGCCTGAACTGCTTGAACCCCTAATGCCGGCTATCCGCGCTTGCCTCGAGCATAGACATTCCTATGTACGGAGGAACGCTGTGTTGGCGATTTTCACCATTTTCAAGTACGTATTTTCATGTTGTGTTCATTCTATGTATTCAAAATCAGTTTATAATTGAATAGATTGTTCCAAAAAAAAACCTTTATTTGGTGTAACGTGTACTGTAAGACACTTGCCTGGTGGTTGGGAGTTATATCTTCATTCTGAAAGAATCACATTTGTTGTTCCATGATTCATGTCTTCATGTATACTTCTATTTAAAAATGAATTATCTTATTATATAAATCTAAATTGTTAACCTACAAATGAGATCAGATTACGGGTATATGACAAACGGAAATCATACACCAGTGTCCACTACTCGGAACCACTAAGAGCTACGTCAGCCAAATGTAGTATAATCAAATGTCTCCAGCTTTTCCAATTCAGTGCCTTTTCGAGGAATTATATTTTTGGGCACATCATTCAACAAATAGTTTGGCTACAAAGCCAAACCAAAGGAAAAAGCTATAGTTTATTCACCCCACCAACTGTTTTTAACTTTTGTTTTTTAAAAAAAATAGGGATGCAAAATCCAGATATAAAATCAATAGAACTGTTGTACACAATTAATTTATTAATTACTAGATTCAATGAAAATTGTTCAAATCATTTTACTAGATTTAGATTAGATTTACTAGATACTAATACATTTGACAGTCATTATCGAAATAACAACAAATCTTATAAAACGCACTGCAGAATTTGGTATACATATAGTCTCACTCAGTTCAGCTGCGGTCTTGCGAGTTCTAAGCGTGCCAATCTATTGCGATAAGGAACAGCGCCATGATTTGCTAAGGGGTGGAGCTAATTACAGATGTTTATGAAGAGATGATGAATGCGTAGTCGCATGAGTTTGGGTTTATAAACACCTGAATATGCGAATTACGTGAACAAATTATTTACTTTGGGTATAAAAAATGCATACGAACTACGAATAATATGGTTTTACGAATTATCGATAGAAATTAGTATGAGGGGCTAAAATTCTTGAAAAAAGTGTGAATTATGTGAAAATACGAAATATGGGTACACAAATTAACAGAATTTTACTGTACTAACATATAATAAATCAACCAATTGCCTGCCTGATACAAACTTAATCTTATAAGAATAGATATATTTGGGTAACTTTTCTTTAATTTCAGGAACTTTGAATTCCTTATTCCTGATGCACCAGAGCTAATTGCTACATTCCTCGAAAATGAACAGGATATGTCCTGCAAGCGTAATGCTTTCCTGATGCTTCTTCATGCTAATCAGGAACGAGCTTTATCATATCTCGCATCTTGTCTTGATCAAGTTCACACATTTGGAGATATTCTCCAACTTGTGATAGTAGAGTTGATATACAAGGTAATATTAATTGTTCTATATCTATGTTTTCTAGCGATAAGTTTATATTTTAAGGCTGTGTTGATGATAAATTGGTATTATACATAATCAGGCCAATTATTAATGCAATAATCGTAATCGGTATTAAAAATTGGTGTCCATAGATTTTTTGATAAATTAAATTAAAATATGAAAATATGCAAATAAAAATTATAACTTGAAATTTAAACTTTTGAATGCCAGCTTTATTTATTATGGGAGACACCTGTAGGCCAACCATTTTTCCATGACATAAATTTATTAAAAATAAACATAATATGGTAGAAAAGTTTTTAACTTACCAAAGAATTAGGTTATCTAAATTTATGATGAAGTTTTATAAATTAAAATCTTTTAAGAAAATATACAATAGGGTTATCACAATTTCACTTTTTTTTTGTTTTTTAAACTTATTTTTTAATGTTAAGTCACCAAAAAAATATGAAAAAACTTGTATAGAAAATACAGTGAACTCCTTTTAATACGTTTTCCGAGGGACCAGCACATTCAAACCTATTATGCGTGAAACCTTATTAGCAGGGATTTTGCATTATTTATATTTGACATCTAATTTTAAATAAAGTAACATTAATATTACGATTATGTAAGAATGTTTTTACAAAGAAATAAAGTCAGACACAGAAAGTCAGTCAAATATCCCTAACATAAAGATAAAATGTGGATTTTATAGACACACTAGATAGATATATTCACTCACAATACACTAAAAATACAATTTTGCAAAAAAACTGACATATCGCACACCTAGATCAAAACTAAGACAACTCAAAAAGTCATTTTTTAGTTGACAAAAAAATAAATACATTTTTCTCCATTTTTTGTTGCTAATCTAATAAAAATAAATGATATTTTAGGTCATAAATATATTCTAAAATTGCACTATTCGAGAGCTGGGGCTAAGTTAGCTGTGTATATGACAGTATCCGAACACAATAATAACTAAATATTCTTGGTTTTTTGAGTCGTCTTAGTTTTGATCTAGGTGTGCGATATATTGAATATAGTCCGAAATAAATTCAAGCAAAAAATCATGCTAACGAAAACAAAGCAAACTAAATTGAACGATTCACGAAATCCCCTTTAAAAAGACTTCTTAGGGGCCAACCCTAGCGTCCTCTGGCTGTTAAATGAAGCGCATTGACAAATTACAGATTTTACGATATTTAAAGGTTTCAGAAATATTGTGAGAGCATAGGGTCGTTGTCCATAGATGTCGGTATAATAGGTGACGTTTTGAAAATCTTGATTCTTCACGCGTATTTAAGATCGAACAGTGCATCGCAACATGAAAAGTTTTGCGCGTTCATGGCCCTGAATATGGTAATGAAGATATATTGTATCAGAACATAAATAACTTCATGTTTTCAAAATTAATTGTACCTATTTTAGGTTTGCCATACTAATCCACTGGAACGTTCACGGTTTATCCGTTGCATATATAACCTGGTGAACTCTTCTAGTGCTGCTGTGAGGTACGAAGCTGCAGGAACACTTGTTACTCTCTCATCTGCTCCCACTGCAATTAAGGTATTTTATTAATCTCTATCCTTTACAAGCATATGGTGTATTTTATTTATGCTATAGTCCTAAATCAATACATAAATCAACCATTCCAACGTAGTAAAGTGTCGTAAGTACAAATAACATTTTTAATCATTCTAATATTTCACATGTATTATTATAAATATTTACGTGGCAGATTTAAAAAATATATATATTGTATTCTATGATGTAGGTACTAATAAACATAATATTTTAAATATTACAGCCATTTAAAAATGTATCAAATATGTACATTTACATTCATTTTTTACTTACAATACTTTATGTAGGAGGGGTCGGTGTATCTACATCATAAAAATTAAAGTATTTGAATAACAAAGTTATAAAAATTTAATGCGTGTCGTTTTTTAGCATAATTATGCGTTTTTGAGATGTTTTCTTGGAATGCGGCAGTTTCTGTATTCACAAATTTTGCAATTTTTTTATGAATTTAGCAATTTTAAGTTTTGGTCACCTGAATTTGGAATTTTTTTCTCTTGGTCATTAAGTACATTACTTCATACAATGGTCATTTATTAATTCAAAATCTTTTGTAAAATATTGTGAATAATACATAATTCTGACATGTGTCATAAACCAATAAAATGTTTGAAAATTCTGAACAGTAATTGAAATGCAAAATTAAAACAACTCCAGATTTACCACAAAGTAATACATATAATCTATTATTTTCATTCTGAAAAATGTATATGTATTATGGAATAGGATAATTAACCCTTTTAATAACTCTTAAAATAACCTACACATTTTTCAAGAAAAACCAGTTAAATTTAATAAAATTTAATTACACAACAAAGTACATATCAGTTTATTAACTAATTCTCCATTCACTATGCTGGTACCTAGACGCTTGTAGCCAAAATGCAACTATTTAAAAAAAAACATTGGCATAAATGTATTGAGAGTGTTGCTTAGTTTACTTACAAAACTCTGTTTTTCTTGTTTTAACCGTTTTATAGCTACCACCATTTTCATACATCAAAGAGGTGCCGACAAATCGGCACTTTTGGATTATAAAGGTTAAATCCTAGAATGTTTCTTTGTTCACAATTTTAATAAAAAATAACATATTTAACTTATCCCTGTGTATGATTTGATTACCTAGGCGGCAGCATCGTGCTACATTGAGTTGATTGTTAAGGAGAGTGACAACAATGTGAAGCTGATCGTGTTAGACCGACTACAAGCCTTGAGGGGCGGTGCTGTGGCCGGAGCCGGGGCGGACCCTAATGCCAGCGGGGCGGCTAGAGTCCTTCAAGATTTGGTCATGGATGTATTGAGGGTGCTAGCCAGCCCCGACCTGGAAGTACGCAAAAAGACTCTGGCACTTGGTAAAAAATTTGTCTTCATACAATGGTTTTTATTTCTGAATAATTTTTATTTATTTTCTACATAAATATAATTTTTGTCATTTATATGTCTTCCCTAATGGCCTGCGATCGTAAACCATATGCCTGCAAATTTTGAATAAAATAATTATATAATCATCTAACACTTCGTTACTTGACTGTATAGAAAGAATATTGCTGTCGAATGTTACATTTTTTTCAAATTAATCAGCTGAGTTTTGCGTATCTAACCTAGGTAATGTCTAACCTAACCAACTATTCGGGGTAAATTTTTATTATCTATATTTTCATTTATTTAAATAACCATATCCACATATACGGATTTTATTGTTGAAATAGGTGAAATCACATCATGTTAAAATAATTATATTACCATAATTTGTATCTATCTTTTGGATTGGACCCTATCATGCTTCCAAGTATTTAATTTGTTATTTCCCAATAGGTTTTTGTATACAGTCAGACATGTATTCAGTGTACTATTAAAACAATGCATAGGTTTCGTTCCATCGACCTAGTCATAAAGTGAATTGGTTGGTAAACAAATTCCTCACTATTTTATATGGTGGTTTATAGTTTGTGCACGGCATATGATCGATCGCAATTGCTCAGTAGGCAATGTGCACTGTAAATTATGTAAAAGGGATGGGGTACTCCCTAACATCAATAATATGGATCGACGGCGCTCATACAAAATAAATTATTCAACTAGAAAGATATAGGAAAAGATCCAGGTTCAAATCCCGGTAGCAACTACATATTCTTTTGATAAATATTTTTTTTTTGTGTATTTTTCTAATTGAATAATTTAGTCTGCATTAATACAAATTAACAATGGAATAATATATGTATCAATTGGAAAGATAACAGAATATAAATTCAAAATTTGTCAAAAATGTATTCAATTGCTATAGCGAAATGGTGAATGTACTTTTCCAGATAGGAAGAGGTTCAGGTTCATATACCACTAGCAACTAAATATTTTTTCTGTATATCTTTCTAGTTGATTTGTTAATTTGTATTAAAATGCTGCAGAACTATGTTCTGAAAATGCAATTTTACAGCAAAAAAGTGTTCTCCTTAAAAAAAAATTTATTTGTGTTAAAATAAACTTATGTTCAATATTTTGCTTTCCAGCTATGGATCTTGTCTCGTCTCGCAACATTGAAGAGATGGTACTTTTGTTGAAGAAAGAGGTTTCAAAAACTCACAATGTGGAACACGAAGACACCGGGAAATACAGACAACTGCTTGTGAGAACACTGCATACTGCTTGTATAAAGGTTAGTAGTCTTCAAACTAAATCTATATGAAGAATTTTGTATGTATTAAATAAGCCTCTTACATTTCACAATTTATTTGTTTGCTGCTAGTTTCCCGATGTTGCCGGAACTGTAATCCCTGTACTGATGGAGTTCCTGTCTGACACCAATGAATTAGCGGCTTCAGATGTTCTTGTGTTTGTGAGGGAAGCCATTCACAAGTTTGAGAATCTCAAATTACTGATTTTAGAGGTAACATAGAAACAGTTTATAAACCTGTAAACAATTAATTATTTTATACACCTCTGCTCTACATTAAATAGTCAGCGCTTTAGGGTAAATTACATTTTTTTTCTTTCTAAAATCTGCTATAAATTATTTTCAGCAAGTTCTTTTTAGTTAGTATTAATTCAAAATAAGTAGGGATTGCTTTGTAATGCTTACTAAATATTCATCAGAAACTACTGGATTGGTTCCCGATGATGCGCTCCTTGCGTGTGCTACGATCAGCTCTGTGGCTCTTGGCAGAATTCTGTGAGGGCTTGGAAGGGGCGCAAGCAGTACTTGAGGTGATCAAAACTTGTCTCGGTGACCTGCCGCTAGTGGCTGAGGAGAACAAGGCTACCAAGGATAACCCGGTCAAGGTTAACACCACGGTCACCAGGCAGCTAGTTACGTCAGATGGAACATACGCCACTCAGTCAGCTTTCAGCGTAGCTCAGTATGTACATTTGTTATCTTGTTTGAATTTTAATTACTTCCTTTTAATTACCTACACCCTCTACAGTGTACCTATTGCGTACAAGCATAGATCCAGGAAGAATTCAGGACAGTAAGGAGTTTGGCACTTGCCATTATTTGGATCCTGCAGACATCTCCAAAATGTGGACTGTATATTTGAATCACTATCTATATATGTATATATATATAGTATATAGGCGAAGTCTCAGATTAGTATAATAGTGTAATCCTTTCCGTAAACATATACTCGCACTGGCTCAAGATCTCCAATCGACTGGCTTGGCGGTGAGGCCGAGAAGGGACAGGAAGGAGGGAAGACACAGTGCATTATTTTTGTTCAATAATAAATGCGTATTTACACAAATAAATATATGTCCCAAACACTACTACTACTACTACGTACCTATTACTAAATTTATTCAAAATTGCATATTTATGAGATTATTAAAACATCTTCAAGTAATATAGTGCAGTGCACATAATTAAAAATATACTTGACTTTTGTATCATTTCATTCAGAATACCGGGTCCATTTGTACCCCTTGCTCTTCCATCGTGATGTATGCCTTATGGGCGTATTAGCAAAATTGGGTGTGTATATTATTATTATAGATTATTATTATTACTGCAATGATGCAGGGGCTGCTAGCTGGGGCAGGAGATAACCTCTAAAGGAGGACGGTTTTTGGACGTTTAATACGCGAGAGGGCCGTTATGTCATAGGCTGAGAGAACTTTTATTGCGGGGTTCCAGTGCTGTGGAAGTTCAGCATAAAAACGCTTGGAGAGGTGTTTTATGAATTCTTTTACTGGAGGAATACTTGGGTTGTGATGGAGTAGCGTAATCCTGGTCCATTTAGGTGCACGCAGCGCTAGTCTGATTAGATTAGAATTAGATTTGCTCTCAAGACGATATTAATAGTTAAATTCGTATAAGTTCCAGAGAAATAATTAATGACGCTATTTGTTACGTAAATCATGCGAGCGAGGAAGGTTTGAATAGAAAGAGACGACAATAAAATTATTGATTTTCTCGCATTTGATACAAGTGTCAAACATAACACATGTCTAGAGGCTTATCCAAGTATTTCATATTAATATTTGTTGTCGTTTGAATTAATCTTTTGATAACTAAACAATTTTTCAAAGTACCTAATTAATATATATGAATATGTTTTCAAATCAGACAAAGTACCTACATATATTTAGATGATCGCTTAAATCAATGTTCTAAATTTAAAATTATTATGATAGCTTCAATTTATTATTTTGTTTAACCTTCGAGTACCGGAAGATTGAAAATAGGATTGAGGGCCGGAGCGGGGCACAAAGTGCCCCTATTCAAATTTTAGTTTTAATGAAGTATAATGGTTTGAGCATGTTCTATCATTTTTTTAATTAAATTTCTTATACAATGTGAACAAGATACATACTACTAAATTTGTTGTCTTTTTATAAGAAATTATTTTGAAGTGTCATCACTCACAAGCATCCAGCTGATGCGAGCTATGCCAGCAAAATGACTTAACTGAATGTGCTGCGCGATCGCGAACATACCGCACACGTACAGGGCGTGTATGAGCATGTGTTCCGAAAGTTACGGTCCAATGTTATAATATTTATTTCAAAATACATATAAGTAGAAATGGGATTATTTTTAAATACATCCAAGTACAAATGGGATAGAATTGTAATATTTTACATTCATCACAAAGTAAAATGACTTATAAATGTCAAATTAAAATCTTTACATTTATTTAATCAAAAATAAACAATCTTAATAGCACATAGCTTAGGATAATAAATATAAATATTTTCATTAAAATTACAAACATAAACAAGAAAAAAGTCACAATATATAGGAAAAAAGTAAAAAGGTTAATACAGGAATTAATTATTTAAATAAAGTGTAAGGTGTAAAGTGGAAAACAAGGATAATAAATATTATATGATAGCTAAAGAAAATATATAATTTTTTGGAGAATAAGTATAGGAATAATAGTACCAGTAAGTACTGAATATAATAGAGATAACTTAAAGTTTTTAAATAAAAATTTCAATAATATTACATAAAATTATGTAGCGCGCACTGACAACATTAAAGAGAGGTAAAACGCGACTGAAACACACCTAAAGTGAAGACCAAAAGGCCTATAGCGAAGAGATCTCAGACGCGACTCATCCAAATACGCGCGTAATATCTGGCATTACCTAATAAGAGGAATTACCTTATAAAATGGTCCCGATTGTCTATGAAAAAAAATCATTTTCTCTACTTTTTACTGTTTTACTATACATTATTGTTATATATTTTTTGCTCGTTGCATTCTTTGGGATATTTAAGAGGATTATAATGAATACCAGCTTAATATCATTAATATTTTATAAATAGTTTTAAAAATAAGATTTTTAGGGTTATGTTGTACCCTGTTCCGGAATGGGAGTGTTAATATTATCGATTTAAAATGCCACGTTGGGGTTTTGGTAATATGTCTGTTTCATAATTACATATTATTTATGAAACAGACAATTTGTGTTTAAAATGCAACAGTGTTATATATAAACAAAATATTTAATTGCGACATACATAAAATGTTTACTTTGTTCAAGAAAACGTCATTTTCCCTTAAAATCAGTAAAAAAACATCTAATTTATGAAATTTGCTATTAATGTAGAAATAAGTTCAATATTAATTCATACCGTGGGTAAAATCTGCATGAAAACATATATTTTCGGCATTTTTAAAGAAAAATAATGACAACACGGATTCCACGACCGTCTTGGCCGGATCGAGCGGCGTATTGAAGTTCGATGGACAATTAAAATTATCGTATTTTATAAGACTGAAAATATATTATTAAAAACTGATTATTGTATTTTTAATATAAAACTTATTTTTAAATAGTAGCTGAAGCCTCAAACCATATGAGTAAATATAATATATTATTTAAAAACATGTTTTCACTAAAACATAAAATCGTCGAAAATCGGTAATGTATCCAGCAAATTGAATAGTTTATAACAATATTAATTTTTAACATTTTGCTAATTTGGTTTAATGCCGATTTGTCTCCGTAATCTTGGCTTCAAGATTATAAGAAAATATATTTCGTTTATGCAATAATTTACCATATTAACACAATTTTGTAGCATGCGGAAAATGCATCTAATGGTTGCGGTCTTTCTTAAAATGCTTGTATTGTCTTAATTATGGAAAATAACATTCAGTTAATTATTTTTAAATGAGTATAAAGGTCCTACCTAAGTAATAGTTTAAAAAAACGTCAAATCTAGTCTATTACTTTTGATATAAGTAATAAAAACCCACATTTTCGTAAAAAACACGAAATATTAATTAATTTTGAAAGTGCGCCCTTAATGATTAATTCAAATTAATAAAGTTTGAGATATCCATGTTCTACTTTATTAATTAAAAAATGCATGTATACGCAGCCTAAATCAAATAAAAATAAATGTATCATTATGTATTTTTTTCAGGCCTGAGGGTACTGAAAGTGCGTCAGGTTCTTCAAAACTACTCCGTTCGGGAATTCTCGGAGGAGACATGTTCCTGGGGGCCTGTTTAGCTTCTGCCCTTGTCAAGTTGGCCCTGCGTTATCAGAATGTGGCTCTTACTAATGAAGCTATGCTTATTATGGCTGCAATTCTGAACTACGGGAAATCTGGTAAGCCACATTGTCGCCTCTTTTTAAAAAATTTTGTTAATATACTATGAATAACATTATATTGTAGGTATTACAATGTCCAATAATGTTTTTTTGGTTTTCAGGAATCCCGTCAAAGCCGATAACCAATGATGATACAGAACATATTCTTCTTTGCCTACGCGTTTTAAGTGAAAGGCCGCCTCTTCTCGTGCAAATTTATACTTCAGAATGCAGACTCGCCCTCTCCAACATGCTGCAAGCGAGCCAGAATGCTTTGGAGCTGGCCAATAAGGTAAATTTATCAAAAATACTATTTAAAACAAACTAAACACTATATATTGTTTCTGTGTGCACCTTTTCATTTTGTTTACAAATTACTACAATAAAACACCGATAATTCGAACCCTGTTTATTCAAAATACGACAAATCAAAAATTTTATAACACAGTCAAAAAATGACAATTTTTTAGTTATTTCATTAATTTCATCAATTTTATAGTAATAACCCCGTTATTTCGAAAATCCCAGTAATTCGTAGTGCGAAATAATTTTGGAACCCTTGCGCTGTAAATCAATATCTTTTTACGTAATATAATTAATATATTTATAAATGTTACGTACTTGTCTTCTAAGTACGTCTTCAGTGTACACCTCGTAATGTGAAGGTTCAAGAAATAGACTTTGTAACAATTATACATTTATTACAATGCGATACAATTTAGTACAAGGTATATCACTAGTATAGGTCAAACAATTAAGCTCATGAACACACAGAGAAAGAGGCCACGCCCTACCACGCACCACCCTTTATAGCCTCACAGGCACGCACGCCGGCGGTGGGGCACTCACACACACAACCATACAATCCCAAGGGCATCACAATAAACTTATAATAATTTATTTTGCGCGACTTTTTGCTTATGCCCGCTTGTGTGGGGTGCTTACGCGTCCAATCCTGCTCATATGGGACCTTCTTTATGTCTCCGCCACCGCTGCACGCTGCCAATTGTCAAATAGATCAATATTAGCAATCGTACTGCGCGTATAATTTTTAAATAGATCGATACTAGTCATCACCGCATGCCAATAATTGTCAAATAGATCATTATGCATGCTGATAATTGTCAAATAGATCATTATGCATGCTGATAGTTGTCAAATAGATCATTATGCATTCTGATAGTTGTCAAATAGATCGATTTTATTAGCCTCCGCACGCTGATAATTTTTAAATAGATCTAGAAGCTCTCACCTTGACCCATGTGAATAGTTTACACTAATTACTCCTACTAATACAGCATTTTCGAGTTGTTTCCCGGAACAGCCCAAACACAAATAAACATATGTATTATATAGATAATTAAATAAGTAATTAAAAATTATTATGCATAAATATATATATTTTTAACGAAATCAGCGCATTTACGATTACTTTGTTTATGATTTTTTTTACTTATTTCGCAAATTTCGAATCTATAATTTGATTGACTCAATCGGTTCTGCCCAATAATTCTTTTTTGGTCTCTTGAATTTCGAGTTAACGGGGTTTCGCATAATTTGATTATTATATTTTTTGATCCCTTGAATTTCGAATTAATGAGGTATTACTGTAATATAAAGTGTTGTAGGTAACAGTCATTATTGCCAGTTCAATTTATGCATTTTTAATTTAATACCATTTTTCTGACAATATCAAGAGTCTGAAGTAGCTGTCAATCAAAATACATTATGTGTTCCATCATATGTATATGAGCGAGACATTAAAATAAAAACATTTTAGGAGAAAGAGAAAGCCCTGGCTGGTGCAGCTGGTATTGCTGGAGTTGAACAGACTGTCAATTTCTCCCTGTTGGCGGGATCCAGAGAAGCGGGTGGACATGATGTATTTGAAGTGTCACTCAACAAAGCTGTATGTTTAATTTTATTTTTCATTAAATATTAATTCACATAGTTTCGAAATAAATGTATAACTTGGGTTGTTAAAAATTTAATGGTATGTACATATATGTATATGTTGTATCTTTTTTTACAATTATTTTTGTGTCTTTCTCTGAGAAATATTTTTATATCTTTTTTTTGCCAAATAACACTTAAATTATTTTTAATATTATGTTTATTATTCCATTAGGTGGTTGGCCGTCCTGGACAAGGTGAGGAGGAAGATGCTCCTTCACGTCTCGCCAAGGTCACCCAGCTTACTGGATTCTCTGATCCAGTTTATTCTGAAGCCATTGTTACAGTGAACCAATATGATATTGTACTTGATGTTTTGATTGTTAACCAAACAGGTGACTATAATAATAAATTTTTATAGATGTTTGACTGTGATATTAACAAATGCAATTATTTTTTTACAGTTTATATACATGACCGATTCGAAGAATTGAAATCGCATTTTTAATAGTGTAATTTTAGATTTTAATATGTGCCTGTAATATAATGATAATAAAAAAATAATGATATATAGTAGAATCCTGAAATTGCGCATCCCTGCAAATGCATTTCATGTTCTAATGTTTCATACATATCAAAACCCGCTTATATGCCGCTTACTTCCATTAGTAAATGTCAAAAATGTTGTCACTATCTGTGTAATCACAAATGTAACGTAATATGTATCTCAAGACTAGGTCCTCCAAATTACATTTTCTCATCATCAACATATTTTTAACAGCCCCTGTGTGTAATCAGAATTTTCAAATGCCGTTATTTACTTCATTAAAAAAACATTGCTCGCCACTGCCATAATGTGCATGTGTCATGAGAGCTTTCATCTCTGATTCTTTATATTTTTATTATATTTATCTCTTTCAATCACTTGACTCTTGCTAGTATATACGTTTTTTTTATTTAAGTTAACTATTATACGATTTCTAATTTTGCTTTTTGATAAATTCATGTTTTTTAAGCCACATTGACGCAAAAAGTTTTTGATTTAGATCTATCTTTTTGAAATTTACAGCGAATATTTTATTTTGAGTACAATCATAAACAGTTTATTTTTTCACATTTTTAAATTTAAACTTGTTATTTGCTAGAAAAAAGTAAGATTTTTACATGTATGCAGGAAACCATCGCCACTTTTTCAAAAGTATTTGGGACTGTGAAATATTTCATTCTTCTATGATATATTATATGTACTTAAATTTTACAGGTGATACTCTTCAAAATTGTACATTGGAAATGGCAACATTGGGTGACCTCAGCCTCGTTGAGAGGCCACCACCAGTTGTGCTCGCTCCGCATGATTTCTGTACCATAAAAGCACACGTAAAAGTCGCTTCAACAGAAAATGGAATTATATTTGGTAACATAGGTTAGTATTCCTATTAAAAAAATGTATTTTTTATTAGGCTAAATCTACAAATGATTTAATTAATAAATCTTTCTGTTTTCTCAGTTTACGATGTAACTGGTGCAGCATCGGACAGAAATGTTGTGGTGCTTAACGACATACACGTGGACATAATGGATTACATAGAACCAGCTTCTTGCAGCGACACGGACTTCCGACAGATGTGGGCCAACTTTGAATGGGAAAATAAAGTTTCAGTCAACACAAATCTAACTGATTTGCATGAATATTTGCAGCACTTGCTCAGTTCCACAAACATGAAATGTCTTACTCCCGATATGGTAAATGTTCGTCATAATTCTATTATAGGGCTCAATTATTATCATTATCAATGACCATGATCCTACATCCAACCATCTACAATATTGTCAAAATTACTCTAATAACCATATTCTCTTCTACAAATTATGTTTTACTTTTTAAAGTGCATTCTAAATGTAAAACCTCAAAAATTTGAAATTTTATATAATTCAACATTGTTCAAATACTAACTGATGTACCCAGTGATGCATAGGCAGAACATTTTAACAACCCCCCCTCTTATCCGCCATGAAAAATACCTCTAAATCTAAAAAGATACCTGATAAACAGTTCTGATAGTTGCGTGTCGCATGGAATTTTAGTACTGGAATTTAATATGATACCGAAACGAGTTAAATTAATTTTCTATTGTTTATGTGCCAAACTGAAATACGTTTACAGTAAAACCGCGATATAACGAAATCCAAGGGCCCAAAAAATAAAAATTCGTAATAATGAATTCCCACATATAACGAAATAAATAAAAAAAATCCTACTATATATTACGCGCCGTCGCAAAAAAATGTTGCGCGGCTTCAAAAAAGATCGCAAATTCTGCAAACAAAGGAGGAAGAAGGCCATAGGGAACTGAATACCTACATATTTTTAGTAGTTTTGTTATTAAAACAGATAAGCAAATGGATAATCAAAGGAATTAAATTAAGAACAGAACCTATTCAACACCAATTGGAAGATATTTTTGTAAATTCCAGAATATTGCAAACACAAAACAATATTTTAATTGTGTTTAAATGTAGAACCGCTTCAAACATAGTTTTGGGTATGAAACATAAAAAATAATTCAAAAATAAAAATTTGACAGTTGAATCGCGGCATTTTTATAAAATGAGTCGTATATAAATTACGAAGGTACTTACCGGTAACGGCGCCAACCACTTCAAAATATGATACTATGAACCCAAGAAAAAGTTTGAATTGTTTTACTACCTTGTCGGCAGACCGCCGCGCACCGCCGAAAAGGCCGTGCGCGGCGTTTCCGTTCGCATACGGCAGATGCAGCGGCGCGGCTTTGTAAGTGCGAAATAATATTTTCATATTTTAAATTTTTTTTATTTCGTTATAAATTTACGTAAATGTATTGGAATTTTTTGTACGGGACAAAAATGATTTTGTTATAAATATTAACGGGATTTCGTTATATAAATGCATTTTTGTATGAAAAATTGGTTTTAGGGACTAAATTTCGATTTTTTTTTCGATATACGTCATTTTTCGCTATATCGGGTTTCGTTATATCGCGGTTTTACTGTATTATATTTTTAGCTACATTTATTCCTGGACTTGGAATTTTAATATTTTGTCAAAATTGTAGGCTCTTTCCGGCCAATGTGGCTTCATGGCAGCAAACATGTATGCCCGCTCTATTTTTGGTGAAGACGCCCTGGCTAATCTCAGTATAGAAAAACCTTTTAATAAGCCAGATGCGCCCGTAGTAGGACACATTAGAATAAGGGCCAAGAGTCAGGTTGGTAATTTCTTTAAATTTTCATTTCAACTGTGATTTTTTTTTACCAATTTCCATTTTTATATACATACACATTTCAATATTTTATTATGCCATTGTAATCAAGTAAGTTCTACGTAAATAATTCACCAATCGGCATGTACTGTCGAGCAATGGCGTTGTTTGCCGAATACCTAATGCGTTTCTCACTGAATTTGTTTTGGATTGATAAAACAAAAATGTTAGATAAACTATGAAAACATCCCTGTTTATTTGTTGTAAAAAGTTTGCAATTACAGTAAAACCTCATTATTGCAAAAAAAAATTCGTAATAACGAATTTCCAAATATGTATAGCGAAATACATAAAAAATTAATAATCTTATAATGTTTGAGAACTGTTCAAAGTTTATATTGATGATTTATATGTCGTACTTACCCTGATTCACCTTATATAAAAAAGAATTGCTGTTATTTTGGGGATTTTTACGCAATATAAAATTATATTTTTTTAAGAACACATTTTTGTTGAGCAGATGCATTTTTAGAACATAGTTTTGTGGTATTTTAATACAAATTAAATTTATCAACTATAAAGATATACAGAAAGAAATCTATTTATGGAAAAAATATTACAAAGTTGGTACCAGATAGGAAGAGCTCCAGGTTCGAATCCCGGTAGCAACTAATATTTTTTCGATAAATAGATTTTTTCTGTACAGTAAAATCCCGTTTATTCGAAGTTGAGGGGACCGAAAATCAAGAAAAAAGTTTGAATAATGATTTAGGATAATGAATATAAAAATTTCAAAAATTCAATTCTTTTTATACATACTAACTTTTTTCATAGCAACTCGAAGTAATTATTTACATCTATATCCATACATTTAAAATTAACAAGCAAGTTGTCAAAATACAGTGTAAACAAATCACAATATTTTTAAACACACTTATAATGGATTATCTTTTTGCGCCATTTTTAATAACGACATAATAGTCGAACTTGTCAACCAGCCATTTCTCCGCTGAAGTTAGCTACAAAAGTTTCCAGCGCTTTTAAAATTTGTTTTGTGGTGGTCGCGGCGACATTTGGCACTCGCCTTTCAACGCTGAAGTTCTTTCTGTCATCATGTTTAATATTGTCGACAACCTCATTAATGGGGTAGCGTATTTTTCTGTTAATTTTGTTTTGGATAATATTTTTTGTCAATCTCTTGTATTAATTCGATTTTTAGCAACTGTCGGCGTTTTGTATGAGTTTCGCATTAATGCTATTATCGAGAATATAAAATTATCAGTCAAAATTATAAAAATGTTTTAATTAAAATTTAATGAAATACGGAAAAGTCTAAGGAACGCAAATCACGCATTCGCGAATTTCAAAATGTCTAACACGTAAATATTAGAGAAAAACAAATAATGTTCTTTATATATAAAACAATGGCAATAAAATAATTAACAAGATACGAGAAAATCTGAGAAACGCTAACTACATATTCTTTAAAATGCCTTGACACTAAACTTAAATAGAAAGAGAAATGTCTGTATTAAAATTAATACAAATTAAATAATTTATAAAACACGAAAAAGTCCGAGGAACTCAACCGCGTACTAACGTTTGTACAACAAAATATACAAACGCTACGTAAACAAAAATAATGATGGTAATAATACGGAACAGAAGATTGGCAAGCACTGACATTCGCAGCTAGCAGCTGGGAGAACTAGAGAACTGCGTTACCTATAAGGGCGCAATGATAATATTTGCTATCTTTTTCTAATGTAAAGAAAACGAGCGAGAGAAAATAGCATGTGAGGTTAAGTTAAAGCGTCGCGGTAAAAAATAAATATTTCAAATGAAGGACGCGCAAGATATATTTGTTATATTTTCTAGTATACTGAGAGTGAGTGATGATCAACAAATTCATCTGATAGTTTCCAAAAATAGCTTCGAATAATGATATTCAATTTATAAGTACAATTTAATATGAAAACTTTCCAGGGAGACGACATTCTGCTCTAAAACTTCGACTTGCGGCGAATTTCGAATAAATGGGGTTTTACTGTATATCTTTCTAGTTGATTAATTTTATTTGTATTTTTTAATCATTTTTTTAAGTAATAAAAACATAAAGATATATTTTTCAGATATCAGGTTTATAAGGATGACTCTTAGATACGCCACATTGACTTCATCTTTGAACATTAACATTTCAGAAAATACAATATTTTTTATTGTGACTAAAATTACAAATTTTTCTTATAATTATGTTTTTTTTTGTTCACAGGGAATGGCTCTGAGTTTGGGTGACAAGATTAATATTTCACAAAAGGCTAGCCATAAACTTGTTTGTTCTTCTTAATAGTATTATCTCATTGTCCACATTATTATTTTATCAAGTTGCCACATATTAATTAATGTAATTACTGCAAAAAAAAATAAAAATTATAAATAATTATTAAATTTTTTCATTACTTGTTTTATATTCATGTTGTGGGTACGTAAGTATTTTATATATTTTTTCTTAAAACTTTTGAAAAATACGCAGTATTATCTATAGTTCAATGGCATTTTTCTTTTCTCCTTTTTTATAATTCCACTCTCCTGTTGGAAATCATCACTGCTTTGAACAACAACTGAGACTGTTCTTCAACCAGAAGATGCGTCTTCTTCCTGCATTTTTCTTTAGACAGTATTTATTTTGTGGACATACATTTCCAGGAGCCAAAAATTATAATTAGATTTTTTAAATTAAAATATTACAAACAAAATATAATTAGATTTTTTAAATTAAAATATCACAAACAAAATTAATTTGATTCCATTTTATTGACTTATATGGTATAATCATAAGGTTTTAACATAAAAAATGGTTAATTCACAATTGAATGGTTTTAGACACCATAATCAAGGAGTATAGTAACTGAGAAGAACTTCATTTTTTATATGAGAACTGCACTTATAGAACATTTTTTATGCAGAAGGATATACATAAACAGTAAAATTCCATTAATTCGTAAATCACAGGACCGAAGTTTTAAAAAATAATCCGAATTACGAATAATGAGAACAATTTTATTTGTAGGCAACATTGGAAAGAAATTTTAGTTTATGCGTCTGCAATTTGCGCGCGCTGCTGCTGTTGATATTGTGATTTTTATATTAAAATGTGGTTTTTTATGTTTCAAAATGTTTATCAAATAATCAATTTCTCCTAAATAAGGAAGGTGTGTAGCGATATGGTCCAATTTTAAAAACAGTCTTCAAGCGATTCACCAGTGCTTGATGCAACAAAATTATGGATATTTTAATTGGATTAGCAGGCAAACTCACAAGAAATTGGAATATTACAGCCCATGAAAAACTTTTAAATCTTCATGTTTCGTTGAAGCTTATTATTTTCCTGCGATTTTTCATGTTTGAACTCGGAGAGGTATTCGGGATACACATTTTTCTGATAATTTTATCGTTGTCATCAATTTTTGCCAGTTTTTAAAATAAGCTCCATTTTTAATGGTCAAGGATTTATATGAATTACAAGATGTTCGTACCATTTTAGGGAACGAAATATAAAAAAAATTAAGTATAAAATATGTATGTATGTATTTAAATACAAAGGTTTCAGTTTCTTAAACAAATCGCAAGATTTATAAACAACAAACCGGATATAAAATCAATAGAACTCTTATGCACAATTAATTTATAAATTATGAGATTCAATGATAATTGTTCAAATTATTTTTACCCTTTATAGGGTAAAGGCCAAAATTGGTCAATATATTAAGCAGTCGTGTTAACCTAAATTTCTAATACCACCCATAGTAAAGTTAACCTTAGTATCTCAATACATTGTCGAAAATGTTCTTTGGTTAATAAATTGATACAACAGCATGAAGTTTACGTTGTTCCCTGAAAATCAATGTGTTTTTTAAAATATGATAGTTCAAATTCAAATTCCAAAATAATTAATTTGCCCTATAAAGGGTTAATAAGGGGTTACAAGGGTGAGTAGAAATACATAATTCGCAACGTGCCAACAATGACTTTCAAAAAAACAACAAATCTTATAAAACGCACTGTGGAATTTGGTATACTTATGGTATCACTCAGTTCAGCTGCAGTTCTGTGAGCTCTAAGTGCGTTGTTATTGTGATAAGGCACAGCGCCGTGATTGTGATAAGGTACAGCGCCGTGATTGGCTAGGTGGCGGAGCTAGCTACAGGTGATGAATGTGTTGTTCTTGTTGAAGTCCTTAGTAAATGATGATCTATGTAATGAATATTAGAAGCTGTCCTATTCAAAACTGTACACAATTACGGTAAAGGGAAAAAAATGTGCACATGTGAAGAATGAAGAATAATCGTTCAAAGCATTGTTCACAAAAAATCTAATTTAACAATGGGCTTGCGCGACCCCCCCCCCCCCCATCTCACCCCTGGCTACATACATTATTTTCTTTACGAAAAGTACACATCATGTGAGTTTAATAAGTCTACACAGAGGTCAGATGTTATATTTTCTTTTTTTTACATTTTAAAATTAAAGAGTAGCGAAAAACTGTTGAGTGAAATACTACAACTAAAAATAACCTATTTGTTACTTACGATACTTTACATAGGAGTCTATTTATGTATTTTATTTAGATGCACATTGTCTATAGAAGAAGAGTCTTTGACCAGAACATTCTTCCAATCCTTGTATAATGCTAGTGAGACCTAGACTCTGAATACTAAGCTAACTATGAAGCTCCAAAAAAAAAGTATCCTGGGAATCACTAAAAAGGCAGAAAACAATATGTGGGTATGAGTGCAGATCAAGGATATCATTTTCACTGCTAAATGGTATTAAAGGTAATGGACAACCGAAGAGTGACAGAATCATGGATCCGGCAATGGATCGATAATGGCAGAAGATGATGTATACTATTATTTTTAAATCATTTTATTTCACTTCTTATGAATCTTAGGATCTTTCAATGTGCAACGTAAAGTATGTCCTCTGAATTATGTAGAATTATCGAAAAATTGTAAAGTAACAGATTTTGAAAACTTTTAGATGTAATGAATTTCCTAGCGTAGCTTTGAAACTTTTTTTATCTAAACAAACTCTTTACGCAGAGCTACTAATACATACATATTACAAATTTAATGTTTATATTTGATTGAATCACTAGCTTAAGTAACGTTTGTGTAGTCTAGTGGTTATGATACTTTCCTAATGATCTAGTGGTCGGGGGTTCGAGCCTCGCTCCATTAGGCCATCAAGTTAGTCCTATTTTCATAGCACCAGCGTTTAGCTTAGTTTGAAAATAGTGAGAATATGGATGTGACATGTATTCCGTGTACGCATCTCTATTTTAAAAGAAAATCTTAACTCTTATTTACTCAGATCTGGAATTTCTCTATATGCATATTTGGAAAAATGCGAGACACTCGCCTATTCATCATCCTGGAAAACCAACAAGTCAGTCCTATTTTCATAGCACAAACGCTTAATTTTTAGTAAGAATATTGATGTATGTATTAATGTTTTTGTGTGCGTGTGCTTTGTGAATATTAATAATTACACTCAAAATATTATGCTGATAGTATGTTATATTTATTCCACATTCAACTCTTTACAGACTAGAATTTACTCATCCTAAAATAATTTATATACAACAAAATAAAAAGAAAAAAAACATTCTTAAAAATAAACATAAATAAATATTCAAAGTAAAAGAAAGATATTAAGGTAAGGTGATTTAGGTTGGCTTACACTTTAGACTATTTTAAAGATACTATTTCATATTACAAAAGTACAAAAATAACCAATTGGGCTTTACTTACTTGAGGAAAACAATTGTTTTTAATGGATGAAAAGTTTCTATGGTGTTAAAAACTATTTCAACAGTTAAAGGGATATTATTATTTTTTTACATTAAATTTTGATCCTTTTATTATCATCCAATATATAGCATGAAACTACATATACTGTATAATATTGTATCGTCGTTAAATATATTCATCATCTTTATTTAAATTAGAACTTAATAAATACCTAATTGAAAAATTTCATTCAAAATTACTTCAGCATTTTAGTAAAAATTTATTAAATTAAGAGACAAAATGTTTTTGGTGAAAATGTTTTATTGTTCCTTGCCAACTCGTGTTACCAAACTAGTAACAAAAGTCATAGATTGTATTACAAATGATTCAAAATTAAATGTTTACAAATAAATTATCAATAAATAAATGTTATATAAATTTCTTTATCTTTGTACAAATGGAACTCGGTTACGCGGAGTAAGAGAAGACTTGTCCCGTAACAGCTGTTCCACTTGATGTAAATAGATGGTATATTTTCTGAAACAAAAAGTATGTGTAAGAAATTTTATACATTTTGAATACTTTTTAATATATACTGCCATATTAGAGAAAACCCATTTATGCCACATTCTCTGGGAATAATAGAGAAGATTGTGACATTATTTTATTAAACTAAGAGATCTAGCCAATGAGACATTAGTTGCATAAATGTGTCAACATGTACCATGATCTGAAATGACCCAAGAGATCCCTACACGTATTAATATAATTTTTGAAGTTTAATTTTCAATGTGAATGTATGTATGTATGTACGTGTGAATTTTTATATTATCTTTATGACAATTATTGATTTCATTCATCTAAAGGTGGATCCATATGGTAAATATTAAATAACTAGTCTGACTTATAGTTACCATGAATCGAGTAGTGCTTATTCCTCCTCTTCTTCCTCCTCCTCTTCTTCCTCTTCTTCCTCCTCTTCCTCCTCTTCCACCTCCTCTTCTTCCTCCACGGGTTCAGGCTCGAAGATGGGTTCCTCATCATCCTCGATCAACCCCTCGGCCTTAACGTCCTCCTCGCCTTCGGGTGACTCGGGGTCTCCCGATTTCTTGCCTGGTCGCTCACCAAACCATTTGGGTAGCTTAGCTACACACACGTAATTAAGAAATATTAAATAAGTTATTTATTTAATGTTTAAATTATGTCACCATAAAATATTAATGTCTAATAATGGAGTATGCTTTATGAACATTTATCTCCAAACTGAGGTTCTTATATATCAACCTCTCTTACAAAAAATATTATAACTAACAAATAAGTCATTTTTACTTCCAGTATATTGGAATAATTATTCTAGACTTGTTTCAACAACTAATTGAGGTGTTTCAGGGATCACTCAAAAATGCTGTGTTGTCACGCCAATCTGTTCTTGAATCATGTTTTAATAAAAATTCTTTTGAAGAAAATTTCAGACTCATGGTGATCAAAATATAATGTACATTATTTATTTTATTTTAACTTACTTTTTGTGAACATTAAATCCCAAAAGTGTACTGATAAAAAATGTATTAACAAGTACGCAATTACTATTATAATGTACATTATTATTTTGACACAAGTCAAAATCTAGTTCTTTCATTAAATAAATAAATGGTCTTGAAACTTTTAAATGAAAATAGCAATCGATCTGTAAATTCATGCATGAGACAAGCTTAATTGGTTTGAAATCCCAGTGCTGGAAGCTATCATCTTAGTTCTGCATTTTTTTTTTGTGCGGGTTAAATCTTTAGTAAAAAAATACATATACACATTTAATGAAGTCCTCAAAATCAAAGTACTCACTCTTCTGGCGTCCGCCAAATTGTTCAATCTTGTCATGCCATTGGCGTTCCATGGTTTCCTTGTTGAATGTTTCTAGTCCCTATGGAGAATGTTAATAACAGGTGAAATAACAATAAACACACCAAATTCAAGGCAAGGATTATCTTTGTAAAGATGTATTTTATGAAATGTTGGACAGTCTCAATTGTCAAACGACAGTGATGGAAAGATTATATAGGAACAACACATTTGTGAGCCAAAAAGAGTGTGTGAATACATAAGGATAAAAGTGGTGTATGAGTAACAAATATCAACATGGAAGACAAAGACGTTTGGAAAAAATTCAAATTACATTCAAATGATTATTACATATAGATAAGAGATCATTTTCATTAACACAAGTTAAACATTCAATTATGAATGACAGGGGGTTGTTCACATTCTCTGCCGCAATTTATAGTTGCTTACTTCTATTGCGTTTCATGAATCGTGTCATTCGGTCATTCCAAACTTTGTTACTACTCTCTGCGTATGACGTGGAGTAACCCTGTACCAGACAGATTAAAAATATCATAATTGCTTCCCCTTAAAAAGGGTTCCTAATTATAAAAAAATTAATACGAAATATGTTATCCCCATAAACTTATCTTGTATATTTGAGTAAAAACACATAGTAAAAATATGCACAATTCTAACATTTCATTTTCCAGGATGGCACATTTTTAAAATGTTGAACATTTAAATTCTGTTTCCTAAATTTGATATAATTCACCCAGATGTAATTCTTACATATTTTTATTTCAGACAATATTCTGCAGGACATTGTAATATTATAAGGACAATTGGTACTTACGCCTTCAAACAATTTCTTTTTGTCATCGTACGATCTGGTATCCACACGCCTTTCATATTTGGAGGCGACTTGGATTTTAGGCTGGAAATAAAATGTTTCAATTTATAAATTAAATGGAATGCATTATGGAATAAGTATTTGTTTTTTTAGGATAGTTATATGAATTTGGTGTTATAATTTATCAATGAGTGATTGGTAAAATAACAACGGACTTACGGGGTGCTTGCCAGTGAGGGCTTCAGGGTCCAAACCCTTCTTCTGGGCTTTATGCCTCAGCTGCTGCTTTTGTCTTTCCTTCAACTCTTTCAACTGAAATAAATCAAAATGACAGTTTATTCAAAGTGAACATGTTAACTTGTACTAATAAAGTAAACCTTTTTCATAAAATCTTACAAGTCTAATGATCATAATCCAAGATTAAAATATTTATAAAGTCTTTTTTTAGACTTTATATTTTGTTTTATTTATAAATTTACATTATTGAAATATTTTTATTGTAATAAATGTAGACATATTTATAAATAAAAGTATCCTTACGTCGTAGTCCTGTCTCTTCTGGCGTTCCTCAAGATCGTATTTCTCTGTCTCGAGTTTTACAATGAGGTCCCACAATTCTTGAGCCTTGAAACGGAGCTTGTCAACGTTAAAGTTCTCAATGTTCAGGGGCTTAATACGGAAAGAGAGGGAGATCTTCTTTTCTTCTTCTAGTTGTTCCTTGGTCTTATTTCTCTCAATTTGGGCAGATGAAAGGTTGAACTGTAAGATATAATCATTGTTAATATAATACATTTGATTTAAAAAGCAACCATATACAATCCAACCATTGCTCTATAATGTATTTCTTTTTTTAAAGACTGATATTCTGCAACTACTAAATAATTTATTGGTAATCTGTGTCAATCATTGAATATTTTGTACTTAAATAAAGCATTTATCTATATTTTCAATATTAAAATTCTAATAAATTTTAATTAAGGCTAATTGATAATTTGGAAAAAACATTAATCATTTTTATCCTCTTAACACCAGGTTATGAATAGGACAATGTTTACGATAAATATTCATGCGAAATAAGTTCACAAACTAAAAAAAAGAGTCTAAAACTTGGAAGGTTGTCATCATATTTAAAATTAGAACAATTACAATTTATTTTCTTACGTTGTTGTCCTTCTTTGTGATGGTGAAGTTGGGTCCAGTCTTGTTGGCATCCTTCATGGCTTGCAACATAGCTTGACGCTTCTTTTCAGCCTCCTCAAGGCGCATTCTTTTCTCTTCAATTTCACGCTGTTTCTTCTCTTCAACCTCACGCTGTCTCCTCTCTTCTTCCTCCTTCTTCCTCTGGGCCATGCGCTTCTCTTCCTCAGCGCGAGACACCTTGCGCTTGGCTTGCTTCTCCTTCAACCTCTTGAGGTCATCCTCTTCCTTTGCGCGCTGTTTGCGCCACTCGTTGATGTACTCCTTCAGCTGCTCATCCAAGTCTGACCTCTTCTGGTCTTGACGCTGAACAATACAATTAATACATCATACATTTTATCTTTATGTTAATTCATCATTCCCACTCATAAAGGAGAAGTAAACATAATGTTAAATGTTTGGGCATTCCAAAATAAATAAAATATTATAAATTTTAATCTTTCATTAATAATTAGTTTCATTATTTTGGGAATAATTTTCTGGAATCCTTAAATAATCTTGATAATTCGTCTCGTAGATCAATATATCCGACAAAGTGATACATTCTCACCCAAAATATTTACGGCTACTCTCAAAAATCTGTTCAGGCAACTAGAGTGGAAGGAGAAAGGCATTTGTGTAAATGTTGAGTATTTAAACAATCTACGTTTTTCAGATGAAATTGTGGTCCCAGATGACCTGCAAAACAGAATGTAGAAACTATTGGAAGTCAATAGGAGAGAAGGATTGAAGATAAATATCTCAAAGACTTTAGATTTTAATAATGATGAATTGCTCTGTCGGCTCAATGATGGATTATCTTTAAACTATACTATTTACATATTTGATTAATTAACATAGTATGTATATTTTAATAATCTTCTTACCTTGATGAATTCTGGGTCTCCCGCAGCGACATCTCCTCTGTAAAGTTAACGATAAAATATTAATTATTTGATCATTATACTTAGCACAGTTATTAGTGAAGTACGAGTTTCTTTATTAGGAAAAAATCAACCAGAGAGACTCAAATGTGTTGTTAAAGTTTTATGCACATTGACTTCTTAAGAAAAAGATTAACTCAAATTAAGTAATGTTTAAACATATATAGCACGAAAAACATTTAAGACAAAGGCAAGGGAATGATTCGGTAATATTATTCATGCAAACACATCTAGGGAAACATAATTAATAACTTGTTTGGGTGACAGCATGAGTGAAATCATGGTTTCGTCTTATTCACATCATCTGAAATATTGAGGCTGTTTCAAGATATGCATTTTGTCCAATTTTTGGGAAAAGGTAACACAAAACTTCAAATAATAAAAAGTACATACTTTTTGATTGGAATACCAACGATTTCATGCTTCATGAATTTTTTCCATGAAATGTGAATAAAATTAAAGTATTATAATGAATTATATGCAATGTCATTATTACACCATCCCATTAAACGTTTAAGTGAAATAAAAACAGAAATTAATAGATTAAGAATAAAATAAAGTATGTAAACGCAACATCACTCTGTGAGCAGACTTACACGATAGATGGTCTACTCCTATAAAAAAGAAAAAAAAAACGTGTTAACTTGTTTGTTGATGAAGTTTATCAGTCATAAGTTATTTCTAGATGAAGATTTTACTGCTTTTATAATATTTAAATTACACAGATTCATACGCCTTATGTTATATACAAATCTATTTGTAAAACATTTTTTAATGTATTCAGTACTCTTAATGCTAATTAAAAATACATAAATCATTATTCTTAAAATGACAAGATTTACATACTAACTAAAGCATTAAGTAGCGAGTAACTTTAAAGCAATTTCAACACCATTTGTCTAAAAAATCAAACATTCCAAATCAAATTGTGTGGTTGCAGTGAAAATGTGTGAGTAAAAAATGTAAGCCATTAGAAAGAAGCATCAGTGTTTTTGACTTCGATATTTTTGTTTGTTATGTTACAGTGTTGCCCTGTTAATATAAATCATTACGTGAATTTCTTCACCGACCAGCTTTTTATTTATTTGATTAGCAGAACGACTTGGTACGACAGAGACTTACTCTTGTTTGGGGGCAGGCCTGCATCAGAAGGCACGTCATATGGAAGGGGGGGACCGACGGAATTATGGTAGAAAGAAAGGGACAGAAAAACATTGTATTAATTATCTATTTTCTTATTATTTATTCAGCATTACAAGTATTACATTATCACTTGATTACACACTTTATGTAATCATTTGTTTTTCTGATAAAATATGTCAACTTTTTAATATCTTAAATATATTCAATACTTAAACCGTCAAACCCTTTTTTATAATTTTGTTTCTTTAAAATAATTTTGATCAGTGGTCTTTCCAATTCGAATTTTTTATAAACTGGTAAATTCACAAGGGCTTTTTCAATTATGGCCATCACATCTTCAATATGCAGTTGGAATATTATGTCAAGTATTATCACAAGATATGTATTTATTGCAAATCTTTCCAGAACTAGTTCCTTGGGGTGCTATATGGGAATGTATCTCGGAACTCGGTGTGTAGTGTAACTCGGTATGTGATTAATATTTTTCTAAAATACTTATTTACAATACAGTCTTATTCCATCGAATAGTAACATTTTAGACATATTATAAGATCTGCATTCTGAAGATGAGAAGTTTATCACACAGAAATGCTCAGAAATACTCATAAAAACTAGAAAATATCACATCTTTTAGTGGTTTAATATAAGAAAACTATTTTATACAGTAGGTATCACGTTCATTTGGTGCATTAATATTTTTGTTAATGTCTTTTATCTCTCAAAAAACTAAAACCTCTTCTCATTAGCTTTTTCCAGACTCAAATAAAACAGTAGTATCCAGTTTCTACAATCTAGAAAACTTTCCAAAAAATAATCAAAATAAAATTGTGGAATTAATTATCCAAACAATTTTTTTTGTTTTTAATTATCATTCACAGCTTATTCCATACAACTTCAAGTATAAAGTTTGGTTAATGAAGCAAAAGCAGTTATTATCTTGCAGTTTTAGTAGCGCCATTTCTTAATGAACCTACTTCAGTGTTAGAAATTGTTCAACTATTACCGTATCTGGAAATGCAACACTTACTTTCTGTAACAAAAAAATTATCCCATTATAATTGCGTTATTTATTTACAAATATTTGTACATTAATAGTATAATTTATTTACAAATATTTGTACATTAATAATATAAAATTTAAGATATTAATTAAAATAAATGTACTAAATTATTTTTCTCTTGAATTTTATATAAATCATACCTTGAAAATAAGATAATTAATAAATAAAAAGTAGTAGTAATAAAAATATTTTTACTTACGTCTCAACGACTTCTTCCACCTCCTCCTCAGAGCCACTATAGAATAGAAATAAAAATTGAAATATGTGTTGTTCGTATAATGCTGCAATTACGCCAGCGGTAACATACAAAACAACAATTAGTTACATAGGTACACATAAAGAGATAACAAAAGGATCTATTTTCTATGGGGATTTTTTATTTAAATATGATTAACTATAAGAGGGGACATCTCAAACTTCAATTATTCAAAATGTGAGTACTGTACCTTTATATTTATTTTGTTTAAAATTTTTGTTGAAATTATAAAACATAATATTATACTTACGAATATTCTTCTTCGTCAGACATGGCTGTGGCTGGTTATATCTGTAAAATAATTACTTATTGTAAATGTGTTGTTTATTAGACATAATCACAATTTTAAATACAGTTTAAACAGTTTTTGTTCGATCAACATATTTGAGTTTTTCAATACAAAGCTAAGAATTGAAATATGAAACCTGTTTTTATTTTTTACCATTCTTTCAAGCGTATTACAAAATTAGTTTACAAAAAATTAACTACATTTCTTTTTGTAAACCCATACATAGACTAGCAGCATGTATTCTATAATTTGGTTTCATTGGGGATCAGGTCAATCATAAATATACCCAAATTGTACAGAACCCTCTTTCTTACAATCTGGGTCTTGTAACTAATTTTCTACATTTATCCATTTTTTAATTGTTTTTTTGCTTACTTCTGTTCTAAGCATGTAAAATTTCATAACTAGAAGAGGAGAACCACATTATATTAAAAAATAAAGTATATATATATACAGAATGTAACAGACCTAGTCCACAATATTTTATGGATGGATATCAATATATATTAGGCACATATTCCTTGAACATTTTCGACTCGTAATTTAGTCAAATACCCATCCATAACATAAAATATCGTGGACTAGGTCTGTTACATCCTGTATATTAGCAAAAATAATGTTTTTTTTTTGTCTTTATAAATTAATATTTCTCCTTAATTCACTACACAAATGAAACAAAAAAAAAATTGAATGGGAGGGGTTGTACATCAATAATAATTAAAGTACTGTGAAATGAAATTATTTTTATAAGTAATTCTTGCCCAACTTCACAGTTCTGATTTAAGAAACGCTTTATTATTTGAGATTGCTCTATAATAATGATTCTTAGCTTTTCATTAAATTATTTATTAATTATTTTTATTTGTAACACAAAAAAAGTCTATTGGGATCTGTAAAATATTTTAACAATTTGATCCCGCCTCAGAGATGTTCTCAAAATGTTCTCCTATTTCTGCCACAATTTATTCGCGGTTCGCTGTCCTTGGGACACTTACCGAACTAAAAGCCAATGATTGTCGCCAAAAATAGCTAAAATTGTTTATGAATCGGTTATCTAATGCTTATAAAGCCCTTTGGATCTGTAAAATATTTTAACATTTTGATCCCACCCCAGAGATGTTCTCAAAATGTTCTCCTATTTTTGCTACAACTTATTCGCTGTACTTGGGATACTAAAAACTAAAAACCATTGATTGTCACCAAATGGTTAGCCAAAAATATCTAAAATCGTTTATGAAACGGTTATCTGATACGTATGAGGCTTTTGAAGGAAGTCCCTGGAAATGAACAGTGTGGCAATGACTACGAATTTGAAAAGAGGAGAAATTATGAAGAAAATACTTTTAATAAAATTAAGCTCTGCAAGAGAAAATTAAACAAAGAAATATATTTGAGTCTACTTGCATTTTTAAAAACGATTCAATCTGATTTATTTTGAAACAAAAGAAACTTAGTATTTTATTAAAAATAAGCTGGAAATAATTTTCTCTAAAACCAAAGAATATGTAAAAGTATTATAAAAGTCTATAATATAATTGCAGCAGATATAATCGAAAACCGAGTTCTACTGTATCAAGTGTAGCTCACAATCCAGAAAATAATGTTTATAAATATTTTACCAAATGATAAAAATACAAGTAATATCTACATATATATTAAATATCATTGAAAATTATTGGGGGGATAATATATTATTTCCTCCTAATTAATTATTGCATTCATCGAGTGAAGAGAACACATTCTTCAAATTAATTTATGCTTTTACTTATTTAAAAAAAATATTCATTTATCAAAAATATAGTAAATAAATATGACCTATTTCCTATGACATCTAAATCAAAACAATGTTTCTACTCTTTCTATGAAAATATTAAATTGTATATTTATATTCTTTTAATAGCATACCGCCTCTAAAAGATTTCGTACAGAGACATTATGTATGTAATGCACATTTTTTTAAATGACATGCAGCAAGATTTATGATGTCAAAAAAAATTGTTTGGCAAGCTATTGGTCAGAAAACAAAACGATTTAATCTCAATCAACGATCATTTACTTCTTGGGCGTGGCTCAAGTTTTGTTCGATAATCTATCAATAAGTTTTCAAAGTACGTCATTGTAATATATTTCTATGTTTACGTTGTTGGATTAGTTACAAAAAATATATATAATTAGATTATTTTTCAGAAGATTTAATTTTCTAACAATATTTTAAATGTTATGTAGAATAAAAAAAAACTTTTTAAAAAATAATTCGGGAAAAAATTTATCTTAACTTTGTGACTCTGAAAATGGAGTAATGTTTACGAGCATGATGTGTTTGAGAATTTAACAAAACTGCATTTATATCAGAAATAAAAGTTTTATATAATTATGTTTTAAAATTATTTTCACGATTTATTGTAATACGATATGTTATTTAATACGAGTGTGGTGTTGGTCGCTATACAAGGCGCTCCGCTATAAATAGTTTCAGGAGGTTTGGACCGCGGCCGGCCAGATTTGGCCCGCGCCGCGGCGTTTAAATATAGATGCCTTTCGTATTTCGACGCCTCGCGGAAGCTCGGGCGCCGCAGCCAAACCGCGACATATTATCTCGTTCCTTATGTAGTTTGTTAAGACTGCGAGATATGATCACTCACGATAAATATGACAGACGTAATCATCCTATAATATTAATTTCGTAACAAGTACCCGAATAATACTGTATTATAAACTAGATTAAACGATCTGTGTTATTATATTTTGTGTGCAAAATATAACTGCTAGATTTTTTTCTGTGTCGTGATAAATCTCAATAAGAATCGATCTAATTTCATTCATAAGTATCGACTTCTATATTTTAATTATGCTGATTAAAACCAATGTGTAAGGTGTGTGAATAAGTTGTAGGCGATCTTATGCACTGAAGATCTGCATCTGTCTTCCTCACGGCATGATGCCTTGCGCGCTATTTTTATTTCGTAAAAATAGCCACCAGTTCTGTTGATTTGTAAAGTGTAACCTGACACTGGGGATGAACTCGTGTGAATGTCAAAATTGAGTTGCCGAGGGTAATTCAAAATTCAGTAACTAGAAAATTGTATTTATCTTAATGCCACAGATCAATTAACTATATGGCATTTTGCACAATTTCTCACTATACTTTAAAAGGATTTTAGCGATTGATTGCAAATGCATTTATATGTATCATAGATCCGATTACAATCATCAGATCATAATACAATATATTTTAGCGATGGGCTTCCTGGTTCGGTGGTCGATCTTATTCACCGTATTATCGGTGGCACAATATCACATCACCGTACACAAATTGGTTATCCAAAACTTTCCAAGAAAATGTTCCGCGGGGACCGGTTCACATTTCGCACTTTATTTTATTCTCGCGACTTTCACAGAACTTTTTTTGTAGTTTTCGTTGATTACGTTAAGATTGGTTTTACACAGAACTCCAGTTGGATTTGTTAAAAGTGGTAAAGACTGGTAACTTTGTTAAAAGTAGTAAAGACGATATGCACAGAACTTACAAAGAAGGGAGTGTTAAAGGGGCGGTGGATCCGCTTTTTCCAGATGCACTACCGACGGTGGAATGTGAGGTCCGCGGCGACCGTTGCGGCTCTGACGAGGCAGCGAGCTTTTCCCCCCGTCGAGCGGGTCTCGGGCGGCGCGCGCGCACGCGTGCTGGTTTATTAAAAAAAAACCGACGGTTTAAATCAGTATCCGGGCCCAATTTACAGATGGATTGTTTTCGTAAAACGTAACTTCCTCCGCCCACGGCTCGAGACCCGGAGCTGCCGGTGACAGCCCGCGGTGCCGTCGATTGATCAAGACGCGCTCATTATCGACGTCAGCCCCGGGATCATGGCGGAAAATTTACCAAAACCCTTCATTTATTGTATTTATTTAATCTTAATATTGTGCATATATGCTCTCAGTGGCGTAACTACGCCAATGCAGCTAATGCGATGCATTGGAGCCCACGATAGGTCCGCGCCCTGTAATAATTTTAGTATTGATACTTTTGTGAGTATCGTTACTTTTCCCAGCGCTAATTGTTTACCAAAATGCGTGAAAATATTATCGACATATACAGAATTTTTTCAGTTGCGTTTTTCCTTTATATAAATGTTTATAAACACACCTTTATGTTTTCAAGATGTAAAATTACCAATTTTGTTCTTACTTTTATCTATATTTATATAAAAACGAATATTTTTTGTTTGTTTGTCCTACACCGTTCATCCGGTTGCGATGAAACTTTGCTGAGTTGTTGTGCACATGCCCGCGAAGGTTTCTGAATTAGTACAACCATTTTACAATAGGTGGCGCGCAAGTTGTTTCAACAAATGTGTATTTCATATAGTTTATTGCCATGAAACTTTGGTGAGTTGCTGTGCGCACATCCACGAAGGTTTCTGAATTAGTACAACCATTTTACAATGACAAAGTTCGACGAAGAAAGCAATCTGCGCGCCATGGTTATCAGTTTCATGGCAAACCATATGTCGTAAAATGTTAAATTCGGACACGTTGATTGGCTATTTTTAGGATTCTCTGTGGCGAATTTTCCAAGAATTATCGCTTTTTCTGGCGAATTCTCTCAATTTAACTAATGTGTATATTTCATATAGTTTAACCACAATTCGCGTGTGTTCGGTGTGAAATGTAGGCGCCTTAGATACGTCATATTTACTGAGATGACAAAAACAACGATCAAAAATAAACAATTTGCGTCCAATCGCGGATGGTTAAACAAGCTATTTGTGATCTGTGATTGGTTTTGCGTCCAGTCGTGAATTGGTTATACAAGCTATTTGAGATTTGTGATTGGTTCTTACCGAGATAGCTGGCCAATCACTGGGATAGCTTGGACAGAAGTTGTTTTTGATTTCATAGTTACGTTTGATATGCGCCTTGGTTACGTCAAACAATCGCGGGGTATTGTGAACAATTATCAAGTGAATTTGTAATAGTCGTCACAAAACATTACTTTTGCTGTAAAATCAATTATGACACCCTGTGGACTAAATTTGTAAAATCCATGCTTCTCACATGGACAGCTGTATGTGGCCTGCTCACGCGTTGGAAAACCTTATGATTTATTCGTATACGCACCAGACGGAAAAACAAAAAATATTGTGTATCCAAAAGCACTTCAATAATCAGAATTAAAATACAAACATTCTGCGAGTGGCATTGCAACGCATGCCAGGTACTCGCTAGTATATTATATAATACAATGTATATTCAGGGGTCCTTCTATTTTGCTTTGGGGTCCATTGCTTTTTTCGCATTGGGGACCAATTTTTGTAGTTACGCCGCTGTATGGTCTAATATAAACAAGATCAAAATGTTCCACTTTTACTAAAATTTATCTTGCACATCGTATATTTGCTTGGCTTCATTTTGAATCTATGTAGTTTTTCCTCCTTATATCATATGGCATTTCATTGTAAATCTTCATTACACTGTACATTACCAATTTATGAGTTTTATCCTTATTCCTGAATGGCAGTCTCAGTCTATATTTTCAATTATATCAACTCGAATAGAAATAGAACAGACATAGTTAAGCTTAATTATTATTAGCATAATTATTTATTTCTGTTTCAGTACGTTCGCAAATTTCTAGCAATATCTAACCTTCTGATATTAGAAATTTATTTCTACACTAACTTTCGAAACCCAACATTTCTTTCTCGCATCTCTCAAATACCTTCAATTTCTTCAGGTACTTTCAATTTTTATTTAATTTTTCAAACACATTCTTATACGACAGTGTGGCTTCTAATTTTGTCGCGTAAGATAAGTAAGCAATTAATAACTGCTAATTTATATATGTAAACATATAATTAATACATAAGTTACTCAAATTTATCATAGCACAAACGTGTGGTAAGGATGCAAATACTACCTTAACATGTATTTTATATACGAATCCTTATTTAAAAAAATACATTCGTGAATGGCTCGGTAGATCGTTTCCCATTTATTATTCTGATCCCTCTTAATTTATGTATCGCCTTCTTGCCTGCTCGGTTCTCTTGCTTAGCAAAGTACTACCGCGAGGCGATTGAAAATGTAAGATTTCCCAAATACATTGTCTATCGTCTAAACGTCTAAATAACCTATCAGGCGGATGAATTAAAAAGTGTTAAAATACGAATGTAGACTTGCAGATTTAGAATTATTTTAAAATGTAACTGAACTGTTGAATATAAACACCAAGCACGAACACTCATTATTCATGATTAAGACGTGTGAGTAGAAAGTTCTAGCATGAAAGAAATAACTCGGTGTAGTGGCTAGGACGCTGGCCTAGTGATGTAGTGATCGGGGGTTCGCGCCTCGTTTCAAGACACCAGCAAGTTAGTCCTATTTTTATAGTACAGGCTTTTAGCATAGTTTGAAAATAGTAAGAATATTGATGTGACATGTATTCATATATGTTTCTTTTGACTGTCAACTGTCGACTTTGTTCAATTTTCTTCGAACGTAGACACTATTTTTGAGGTGGTTACATATGTATAATATCTTCAACATCTTAAAAATGTTACTACTGAAATATTATTTGATCGTAACTTTTTCCTAAATAAAATTCCTACTTTTATAATAGTCAGAAAACTGTGCGTCGCACAGGATATCGCTCGCGGGAGCTATGCCAGTATGCGACCCTGAAAAGAGCCGTTTTTGGGATCACCCAAATGATAATGAATCCCGAGGTTCCCACGGACCTGGGAAATCAGTGATTGGGGAAATAATACGTGGTGATCTCCCAGATGGACGTTATGCATATTAAACAATGCCATTTGAACAGATTGTATTTTGTGTAATGTTTATACCTTTAATATTAGATTAATAAATCACGAGGGATCGCTCCACTCTGTAACATATCGCGGGCAGTAATGATAATGAACGAATAAAAAACCCGCGATGTTCTTACCTGTAAGATTTTATTTGAAATTAAATTAAATATAAGCGCAAATTGGATTTGCCGATCCAAGCACAACGACGCCCGACTGGACAGCCATTTCTCGCTTTCACCAACAGGTGGCCGATGAGCCGGATCGCATTAGGGCGGGGCTAGAGCTGTGAGCCCGCTTCCATTCTCACGGATAATAAATAGTGCGCTGGCAGCCGAGAGAGCTCGCCATCAGATTTTTCAAAAAACTCCAGGATATTCCAAATAGCTCCATTTCCACCCTAGGTAGCAATAACCCCGACGCCGACCCCGACAAACTCTTCCCCATTTCCCTCCTCTATAGCCCTGCTCCAGTCCCCTGAAGAATGGCTGAAAAGAGGCTTAAGCCCAAAATTCTAACTAATTAGAAAAAAAAAAAAAAATTTAGCTCACAGTGCCTAGCAAGCACCCCATTCTTCGGGGACAAACACCCTCCCACCCGCCACACTCCAGATTACGGAGACAAGGGGGCTCTGCCCCTATCACTCTTAAAATACATTTATAGTTATGTTATGAGAGAGCTCGTTCTCGCCGCTGCGCTCTTTAAGTTGACATTGTGTTTTAATTACTCCACCAACTCGCTTTGACCCTGCTATATCACTGGACCCTCTGGATTTCTTGACTTTTGGCTGCTACACTGGACGACGATTTTGGACCCCCCCGGACCCTTGCACATGCATCCGAGCTATCAGATTGAACTGGCGAATCATCCTACAAATACAGTTCTTGTTTCCTGTACGGAACAAAGTGAAATATTTACAAATGCTTAAATTCCACCACCAATTCTATTTTGATGTAGATATCTTTGCATGCAATAATCTTTGTTAGAATCATACGAAAATTTGTATATAAGTATGTAGCGACCATAATTCAAATCTACCGCCATCTCAGTCGGCATTGACGCTGGCGACAGCATTGCCGGCTGCTGCCACAAGTCTGGCTGAATTCACCGCCAGACAGTCTCTCCAGTTTCAGCGTTTCACGATGGCGGTCTTGCCGGCTCACCTTTGCCAAGCAAGACTGCCAATTCATTTCATTTCATAACATCTTACATCCTACATCTTCATTCACTGTATTCATTTCTATGTCTTCATTGTTTTTATCATTTGTCACAATAAACCTCAACACACGCGCCAATCACCTGTATTTCATTTAACCACCGTCCTAACCCCCAAAAGTATATCTAAATATAATAGCATTACTGACGACGGTGGCTGCGAGTCGGAAATTAAACAACAATGTTCTATGTCTAGACTTAACAAAATATGGAACGACCACCCTACTTCCTAGACAATGAAGATCAGGTTTGTATAGTCACACGTGCATTTTATATTTTTATAGGGTGCGAAATCATGGACCCTGAAGGTAAGAGAAAGAAAACGGATTGATACCTTTGAGATGTGGTGTTGCGCCTACCATGGACGGCGAGGCGCACGAATATCATCATTCTGCAGGTGGTGAACATCAAGGACAGACTCTCAATCATTTTTCTGAGATGAATCCTTCAATTATTTGGGCTTCTTGAGAGGAGGATCTGCTTGTTGTGGTATGCCGCATAAGTGGAGAAGTTACTATATTATTTAAAAAATAAGTCAATTTTAAAATGATATACCTATGTATATTTTTTTATAATCTTTTCCATAATATACTACATAGCGTGCAATTTTTTGTGTATACATATAAAATAATATCTTATTAATTATCCTCATCTTCATCTTTACAAATTCGATGTCATGTAAAAAAATTCTCCAGCTACGTAGAATATTGTGTAAAGTATTATTTTAAAAAGTAATGCAAGAAGTTTTTTTTAGATGTAAATAAAAAAAATCCATTACGTGTAAAATTTCATGTAACAGATAACTAAAAAATAATAAAATTCACAAGTTATTTAATTTTTAAATAGTAAAGTGACTTTTGACAATATCCCAAACTCATAAAATATACATTTAAAATGAATTAGAAACAAACGTGACGGCGTCAATTAATAATCTTTTAACATTCAATCTTACGGGAAAAAAAATCCGTAAGCCGTTTTTTTTTAATTATCGTCGTATAAGTAGGTACTAACCGAACCTTTCGATTTATAAATCAAATTTAGGTAATAATAGAAACTAGACGGTAAATGTAGATGGATATTGAATAACTTAACGATCTTGAACGATAAGATGGAATGAAAGGGTTAAATTAATAAACTAGAGTGGAAGTCTGTGTGGTGATTTAACGCCAGAGAGCTGACAAATGAATATCGGATTAGCGTACAACATGATAAATAAGTAATCATCATTGGTGACAAGTGACAAGTGGTGACCGAATTATTCAATATGGTGACCTGTGTTATTAAACATGTTCGTCAAACTCGAACTCGACTCTCTTTCCCACCGACCTTCACAGCCGGCTTCAATGTTTTACTGCGTACGAGAGCTGAATTCATCTTTAGTTTATCAACCTCTGTGAATGGAATAGTGCCATATATTAATAAACTTCGCGATACAAAATGTCAGCGAAATTAAGAAATCTAAATTCGAATAAAAATTCGTTCAACAGGCAGGATGGTGAAAATTTACCACGGTAAAAGTTTACTACTGATCAAACAACCGGCTCTAAATATAATATTTTATTCACCTGCATAGTGTTGTTTATATATAGTAAATTAGAAGGAATCAGTACAGTTTAAATATTTCGTTTTCAGATCTCTAAAAGTTGGATGACGTACAGATATTGATAAATAATAGGAATATTGATGTTAATTTGTACCTACATCTCTTTATAAAAAATAAGACTCAGTAATTAATTATAATTTTTTTTGCACAATATTTAACTAATCAGAAATCATCAAAACATAATCATACTGCATAATCTACTGGGTTTAAATCTCGGCTGTTCGGTGGCCACACGCCTGGCTCGATGAAATTAACGTTCTCACGACGAAGAAAGTTGATTGTATTTCTAGCTGTGTGAGATGGAGCTTCCGTCCTGCTGTAATGTCCAGTTATGCTGTAAAATAAAAACAAGAGGAAAATCAATAATCAAATATGGCGACCGGAAATTGTCGAAATAAAACGTAATATAAGTAAGTAAATTAGTAAACTATTTAAGCTATTGTTGATATAGTTAAACTAATTTTGATGTAATTATATCACATTTTACGAAATGTTCTCACTTTTTTTGGGCCACCATGTATATATAAATTATTATTTTTTAAATTTATTATAGATGTCGTGAATCAAATGTTATACATTTATAATAAATAAATATATAAATAAACTCGCACACTGCTTGACTTGCGAAATACATTTATTATTTTTGGTTTCTAACTTCAGTTTAGATTTTTAGAAAGCAAACTCACACATTCACCTAGTTTTTAATTTATCTTCTCTATATATTATAAGCTCTATACCGGAGATAACATAGCTAGTACACAATATTTTAGGAATAGACAAATGAGTCGAAAATATTAAGCTGCATGTGCCTAATCTAAACCATATCAGAAATATAAGTATTTCAAATATGTCGTATTATGCGATTATTTCGATTAATTGAAATATTTGATTGATTTCAAATTATATATTGAATACACAAATTAACATAACTAACTAACTTCGATTACTTAAATTAACTTCGAGAGGCCTGACTATTTTTTGTTAGATATTTGGAGCCTGAAGCAAAGATATAGAATAATAATGTAAATAATAAGTACGTAAGCTTATCATGATTTTGTCTAAATCTTATACAATAATATTTTTTATATATTACTTAAACATTTTCGACTCATAATTTAGTCAGGTTAAGTTAACAGAGTTTCTGCATTTTTTCAACGAGGATTTACTTAAAATTCACCATAACTTTCTTAGAATAACTAGGAACGAACCAATGAGCTTGTTATGCTAAAAAAATAGTCTAAAAAGATTACACAGGACAGAGAATGCTACATACATTGCTGCTAGACTATATAATTTTTTTTTAAATTAAAATAAATCTAATCTAAACTTCTATAAAAACAGGGATCAATAGGTAAATGACTGAAAGGTATCTGATAAAAAAATATTGATACTTAAAACTGTAAAAATATACATACTTAGTAAAAAAATCTACAACCCTTCAGTATTTATTGTGATTCAAATTTTATTAACTTTTATGTTTCTTTATTTATATTTTATCCCTGTTTTAGATTAGTGTTAAATCTTTTTATCTGGAGACGCATAAAATAATGTTTTTAAGAGATTTGTTAATTGTGTTATATTTTTTCTGATTTAAATTATAGGAAAATCTATTATTTTGTAGAATCTGCAGGATTATAACCATTTTGAAATATTTTTAGATTGTCCGCCATTCCCCAAATGTCTTCGCGCATGTTCAGCTCTTCAATAATATAATTTATTTATTTATTAGACTTTATTGACATACATGTTTTTGTTGTAACAGAGGTGAATATATAATAATATAACATGATAAACATAAGATACAATTATACTGCAATTAAGTATACACCCGTAGTTTATTGTATGTGATGGAGTAGACTCCACCTCTGATATATACAGCATTGTCCTGGCTACTTTGCTAAACTGCCGTTTGTGTTAAAGTAGTCAGTTTTTTTCGTGCTGTTGTGGTGTTATTTAATTCGTTATATTATAAAGTCAATATTTACGATTTTGCTATGACAAAGCCATCATAGGAGGCTTCAGCATCATGACTATTCACATACCAAAGATAAGAGTAGGAACAAGTATATACTCACTTTCAGCTCTGAATAATATCTTAATTTTAATATAATTTTTTCTTATCTCAACTCATTTGGTATTTTTTTAAGAATGATCAGCTCATATCACGCTTACACATATTTTAAAAATAGGTATTATATTGTTAAAACCCTACAAATGGTGCATTTATGGTTTTTTCGAACGGAACGAAAAAAACAGCGCTTTCAAATAGTTTGTTTTGAGTAAATTTTTATTAATGAACATTGCAAAGGCTATTTTTGAATTCGAAATAACCAGTTCAACTATTTACATGAAACTAATGAATTAGGTGGATTGGTGGATATGTGACCTTTTTGTTCCGTAGGTACATTTTTCAAATAGAAAATAAACAAGTCCAGCTATATTCTAAAAAATTAAAAATTGGAACATTATAGTACTGCTATTCCGTATGTAAGTAATTATTTAAACCAGCAAGAAGCGATCAGCTTTGCCGATAGTGGACACTGCAACCCCACGCCGGCCAAAAAGAAAGGAGGATTTCGATAAATAAATTTTGTGTGATTGGT
This sequence comes from Eubasilissa splendida, assembly GCA_031772225.1. NCBI lineage: Eukaryota > Metazoa > Arthropoda > Insecta > Trichoptera > Phryganeidae > Eubasilissa > Eubasilissa splendida. The sequence goes on from CM062847.1 coordinate 22,855,152, forward strand.
GAATTTTTTTTTTTTTAATTCTGCTCCAGAATACCACCGATTCTAATTTATGAAACTGATGTCTCAACCCACCTACCCGTACGTATTCTGTAATCCCAAAGAACAAACAAATAAGTACAAAGGGAGAAACTTCTGCCCAGTCGAGCGTCGTTGCGCTCGGGTCGGCAGATTTAATTTGCGCTTACATTTAATTTTATTTGAAATGAAATCTTTCAGGTAGGGATATCAAGGGTTTTTATTCGTTTATTATCATTACTGCCAGCGATATCCCATATGTTATATAGTGGGGTGATCCCTCATGATTTATTAATTTAATCTTCCACACACATTGAAGTACCTGAGAGACAAGTGTGGTGAGTGGTACAATACTAATACGCCAAATTGTCAAAGTATAGTTTTATTTTTAACTCTACACTCTCAAACAGTCTCTAGTCGCTCCTACAGCGATGCAGTAAATCGAAACAAATACGGCCCAGTACAGAGACAAACATCCTCAAACTGGAGATCGACAAACGCCCCAGATACGCGCCCACAAAATTCCCAGCAATGCCGCCTCAACCGGCTCTCCTTGACTTCACACCCCACTACGCCGGCACAACTTCATTCTTCCCCTCATACACAGCCACAGAAACCTGAACCCGCACCCCAACCCATAACATAAAAGAAATGTTAATTTCTATGATAGAAGACCTGCATCAAATGATGCAACAGGCATCATATTCAATAAACTATTTCCAAAACGTAATAGCAAACTCACCCTAAATAACGCCGTAACCTAACGGTCACGTTCCTGCAAATTCGTAGCTTCACAATTTCCGAACAACCAAAAATCTTAACCCGCGCCCATGCGCTACTACTGATGGAAGAGCAAGGGAGCCACCGGCCCCGGTTTTCTGTATGACAATCGATCTAAGTCAAAGAATTTTTAACTTTTCTATGTTTTTATGTACTTATCTTTCAGTTCCTAGTATTGATGTGTATTATAAACTATATTATTTTGATATGTTTATGGAAACTCATCAGTTGATCTACTTTTATTATTTTATCTCATTATATCTTCTAATAAAATAAAATGTTAAGTAATATGTACACACATAAAACTTAATCAAGAAAACATGTACGTCTGCACGTGCTAGAGCGAGAAACCTGCCCACATTAATGTATTCGGTATTGATAAATCACTCTCTTTCCGGACTTCTCAGAACCCACTATTCAGTTATTGCAGTAAACATGACATACATTATTGACCGATTAAAACAGAAAATAATAAAAAAGGAGTCGGAGTAGGCCAATTTTGGACGACTCCACTCCGATTCCGATTCTACCTAAAATACCATAATTCAACGACTCCAATTTCAACTCGGACTTCACAGTTCTGGTTGTAGTGATACTAGTGGGTATCTAAATCTCGTGTAAATCTGTACTAAATTTAATCACTTAGATTTGTACTTTTCGTGCATAGGGTCCAGGGGTGAATGGAATAATAACCCAAACACTCGACAACTTAGATGGGCTTTAAGAAAACTACTTTTTAAAATCAGCGTTGGATCTAGTGACCAAACAAATTGTTTAGATTTTTCTAATGATACTGAAAATTGTATGAAAATATTTCATTTTAGATCCGAAAAACAATCCCAAAATATAAACGATTTGAGTGATGACGATGATGAAGTGTTGTAAACAGAATTAATTAATTTAATTAGAAATTTATTATTTCAAGAAAATGTTTTACACAGTGGCGTAACTATGCCAAGGCGATTCATTGGGGCCCACGTTAGATTGGGGTACAAAAAGATCACGCCCTACAATCCATTTGAAATCATTATTTTTGCGAGTGTCGATATCTTTTCCAGCGTTAATAGTAATCCACAGCAAACAATGTAACTATAAAATTTAAAAAATCGTTCACCACGTATATTGCAAAAGTACGTGAAAACATTATCGATGTATGCAGTAAAGCTCCGCTAATATGTCGGGTTAGAGTCCAGTCCATCGCCGTAACGTTAAGTATTTTTTAAATTGCGAGTACAAATACCTTGCAAAGTGTTAATATTATACGAGACAAAATTTTGTTTTGACTATTTAATGGATAAATCAAGCAATACTAATATTCGTATATCTAATATAGAATATTTATATAGCATTCTGCATTCGAGCCTAACTTTTATGGTTTTTTGGGGGTTAGAACGGTGGTTAAATGAACGAAATGTGATTGGCGTGTTGAGGTGTTTATTGTGATGAATATAACTATGAAAACATATAGAATTAAAGAAATTAATGAAGATGTAGAAGATGCACGTGTATTATGAACTGAAATGAGGCGACTTGGCGGTCTTGCTCGGCGCGCGTAGGCCGGCAAGACCGCCGTTGTGAAACGATGAAACTGGAGAGACTGCTTGGCGGTGAATGATTGAACCAGACTTGTAGCAGCAGCCAGCAGCGCTGTCGCTAGCGTCGATGTCGACTGAGATGGCGGTGAATATGAATTTTGAACGCTACAGTTTTATATTATATTTCAGGATACACTGAAAGAAAACTTCTTCAATGGCTGTATTGTAAAGATTGTAGAAGTCTTCTTATATCCAATTAAAAAACCTAGTGACCACACTTACTGTACTGATGTTAACAAATTTTCGTCTTAAACTAATTTTCTTTCAAATAAAGGACTAGTTTTTACATCAAATGCGGTTATGGTCATTATAAGATCAGTTGCTCAATAAAATTGTTGATTATTATTGTGATTTAATAATGCAAACATATTGTAAAAAGAAAACGTTAAGTGTAATGTATCTAAATATAGAGAATATGTGACACACGCATATTGGCATGACTGACACGAACGAAAGGGATATAAGATCGCCGAGCTCTTGTACACGCTCTCTCGCATCTGGGCCATGGCTCGAAACGCATCTCTTACATTGTACTTATACCTGTAAGCTTAGTATAATAAAGTATATTGTTACCACATCGGGTTATCTTGTGCTACCTTAATCCCGCACACAATAAGGACCGCAAGCAGACTACAGATATCCCAAATTGACACAGCCGGCGCAAGAATATTACATTAAGAATACTTGGAGAACGTTCAACATTGAGATACAAGTTTAGTAAATCGGTACTATTTTACCATATTTAAATTAATTGGTATATTTTTGGTGTATTGATTTTTTATTACATACATACCTACTCAGTGTGTTCTGTAAGTCAGACGATTTAAAATGATAGTATATTTTTTATTATGTTTATTAATTAAGCACAGGTAAGCATTTTAGTGACTATTATTAATGTATGATATACGTATCTATTTCAAATAGGTATATTTGCATGTTTTCTTTTAACAAAACTATCATATACTTGAAGATGTGAATTGAAATGGAAAAGGTATTATTTAATGCTACTATGAAAACTGTGAAACAACATCCCGCACAATAGTGACAAGGCGGTACCGCACAGCTGTCAACACAAAATAGGTCTCATTGGCCCCGACAACTTCAACTATATTGAGGTACAAACAATAAAATATTAAAAAATTTAATATAAAAATAGAGAAGCAAAAGCACAAATAACAGATTAAAGCAACACTAATATAAAGGATAACAAAAATAAATAACATTAGTAGAAACAAATAAACATATGTGTACGGGGAAAATGAAAACACACTTCCGATAGGGGAAAAACGACAAAACAAAAATAAACACAATCTGACTTGCAATCAATGCGCCACTACCGGCTGATTATAGCCAAAGGAAAACAAAAAAATATTATAGATTTATGCACATGAAAAACTATAAAAACGTAATTTAATTTACTGTTATAACACGAAGCAATCCATATGGGTCATAGATAAGATATGGGTACCTAACAATGGTTATCTCTCATCTAAATTATTGTTTATGCTCGCTTAGTCGCTTACATAGAATAAATATGTATGTATATATACGCTTGACGTTTGTCACCATAGAAAGATGTGAGGTTTCAGAATTTAAATTTAGTTGGAGAAAGTAAAAGTTGAATTTAGGTCTTTGATTCGGGATGCTTATCATAATATATAGAAATACGTTGTATAAAATAGTAAAATTCCTTTTTGATATATCAATCATATACATCATAATAAAACATTGTATTTTTAATACATTTTTAAGGGAACGTTTTACCTGTTTATAACATACGAATAAATTCACAAATAACTATAATAAACTTATTCAGTATATAAGTCAGCTGTTGATTTGATCCATGGCTTCATGGTAATCAATCTAATCATTATTTTATTCACGGGATAGCACTTTCAGGGCTTGGAACATATGCTAACATTATGTCGCATAACTATAATTGAAATTGCTAGACGTGAGCTCATTAATCAAACATAATTTGTTTGTTATTTTATTTATACAGTTGTCATAAGCAATCATAATTATTAAATAATAAAGATATAAATGTAAACTTTGCAATATCAGAAAATTAAGTATCTGAAATTCGTATATGTGACAGATTGATTTATTATCGATTTGACATTCCATCAGCGTGTGGGTCCGCACTTTTCAGAGCAAAAGCAGAGGATTTGCCTAGACAGGAATCATTACATTGTTATATTTGATTATATTTACATTATGTATAATCAGTCTAAACAAAATAAGTGTCAATGCACTGAGAGTGAATGCAAATGTGACAATTATAAACACAATTCAAAATTACACCATCAGTTTTCTGCAAGGTACTTTCCATATCCTAAGTTTACAGATTATTTATCTAAAAATGCTGAATGCTCCAATGATTGCGTGACAGGTAAAAATAGTAATTGTCTCATTGAAAAAGACATAGAGAACCAGATTTCTGCATCTTTTGAGTTGACTTCGAGCAGCCAATATTTACCTTGTTATCAGGCTCAAAATGTTACCGAGTTTCATGGCACCCATCCAAAGAAATCAATGGATATTAATATTTTGGAAAACTCATTTGAAAATAACCCGGCAAGCAGTATCATCAGTTGCCTTAATTCCCGATCCCAGAACGTATCACAAATTCCTGAAAATTCATCAAAAGGAATATTTAATGAAAATCCATCAAAAGAAATACTTGATAAAAATCCATCAAAAGATGTGTTTGATGAGAACTTATCTAAATCAACCTTAGCAAGTTTTGAAGAAAGTTTTCATACAAGTTTTTGTGATTCTCAAAATAGATTTACTAATAAAGATCCAAACACAATTAACAAAAATATTAATGTTCATGACCATTCTCAAATATATAAAACTTATGAATGCAAACAAGAAATGATGGATGTTTTAAATAACTGTGAAACAAAAGTTTGTCAATTGAATAAAACAATAGGCATTCAAAATGACGTGAACCATGATGAAACTATTCAACACCCAAATAACTTGATAAACGCTACCAATGATTCTTTTATGCTTAATATTCCTCTATCGAAGATTTATGAAAAAGAAATAATTGGAAATAATTATGATAAACGACAAAGTCCTAATGATTTTTATGGACTGCCTTTGGTTGTTAAATCTTTAGTTTCCGAATACAAGGGCATAGAAAAGTTATATGGTAAGATAAATTTCTGTCAGTCCAGTGAATTATATGTGGTTAATGTCAGTATATTTATTACAATGTTGATGCATTTTTAGATTGGCAAAATGAATGTCTTACGTTGCCCGCTATTGAAAAACGTCAAAATATGATATATACGTTGCCAACTAGCGGAGGCAAGACCCTTGTGGCTGAAATACTGATGCTGAAAGAGGTGATCTGTAGAAAGAAAAATGTTTTGTTTATTGTCCCATTTGTGTCAATCGTTCAAGAAAAGGTAAATTTACAAATGTAGAGAATGGAGATTAATATTAGTATTTTTAAGTATTAGACATATCAAATTATAACTTGTTATCTTTTTAGGTCTGGGCTTTATCTCCTTTTGCTGTGACCTTGGATTTTTTTGTTGAAGAGTATGCGGGAGGTAAAGGTGCCTTTCCACCTAGAAAGCGAAGGAAAAAAAAGAGCGTTTATATAGCTACAATTGAAAAAGGCTTAGGCATCGTAAGGAGTCTTTCAGAAACAAAACGGTTGTCAGAAATAGGATTGATTGTAGTACGTGTTTTATATTTTTGGGAATAAAATTATGGCTATTAACTTAAAATGCACACTTCACTATGTATATATATTTTTTTTAAGGTAGATGAATTACATTTATTAGGAGAGCCGAGCCGAGGATGTATTTTAGAAATGCTGCTTACAAATGTGATGTATTCAGGGGGTGAGCGAAATAAATAATTAAGCATGTTGGTTCTAAAGAAATACAAATTCCTTTCATATTTTCCCTTGGGGAATGGGAAATCATTTGAGCGAGAATTCATTCTTATAATGTGAGGTGTTTTTATTTAAAGTAAATTTTATTATGTAATTTTAATTGAATTGCCTAAGAAAGTTTGGCTGTATAAAGTAATATTTTTTTTATAGAAAAAATACAGATTATTGGCATGAGTGCAACAATAGGTAATTTAGAAGAATTGGCTAGATTCCTCAATGCTCAAGTGTTCACCAAAGATTTTAGACCCGTGGAACTAAAGGAGTATGTGAAATATGGGAAAAATATTTTGAATATTAATTGGAACGCTTTAGACGAAAGTGAAAAAGTTAAACATTCGAGAGATATTGACTATGGGGTAAGATTTCATGTGTATCACATTAATTGTTGAATATAATAATAATATTACAAACAAATTTGCAACACAGAAGTCGTCCTGGCAGTGCTTTTATTATTTATTTTTAACCTTAAATTGAGATTGATAAACATGAGATAAAAGAATTTGAGTCACACTACATTATATATTACATATTTCCACTGGTTTTTTACAATAAACGTTGGCGTAAAGGATCCACACCTCGTCTCCAATAACAACATGTCTCAAAAAGATTCAGACTTCTCCTAAATCAGCAACAATTGGAATACAGAGAAGCGCTACGCAAGATTTACCTCAGTTTGTGAATAAGCCAAACTTAATCACATTTTATATTTATTTTAAATGTTTGGACCATGGCTTGGTGCATTTTGAGTCATTGTAGAAAATCTACAATGTCAAAATACCTGGAAATAAATTTTTTGAACCACTTCTGACAATATCTTAATTTTATTGAATTCTTACCCATTATATTACAAATGTTGTCAATAGCTAAAATTACGTTATGTCCAAGTTGGGACTCATAAAGCAAAATGTAGAATAACTGGGATTCTTTCATCTCCTGTGCCATTGTCAATTTAGGATTGAAAATAAATATTGTATATATGTATTTTTAAGCAGAACGCATTATTGTGAAGTTGCAGTTTTTTCAGAACACAGTTCTGCAATATTTTTAATACAAATTAAATGTATTATTAGGTACATGAGATTCTCCGTAACATGAAGTAGATTGCTTTTAAAAAATGGAACAACAGATGTATCAATTTGAAAGTGCGATATATAGGTTTGAAAATTAGTTAACAAAGTAATGTTGATATGGTGTAATGGTCAGCACATTTCCCCAGATAGGAAAAGTTTCTGGTTCAAATCCTATCTCTTTCTTCATATCCATATCTCTTTCTAAACCGGGGAAGGTGCATTATCCAACTATCCAGAAATCCAGGTTTGAATCCCGATGGCGCAACAACAATGTTTTTCGATAAAATTGATTTTATATGTGTATCTTTCTAATTAATATATTTAATTCATATTTAAAATATCACAGACCTATGTTCTGAATAATTACAACTTTACAATAAGAATGTATTCTTCTAATAATAAAGTTGTATCAATGTGTTCAAAATTTAATAAAAATGAATTGATAATTCTGGCGTCTGCTATCAGATTACTCAAAGGTATTTGAGATTCCGTAAAAATAAGGTAGATGGCTCTTTCAAATAATAGAACGATTAAATGTATTAATATCAAAAAAAGTAAGATATAGGTTCGAAAATTTGTCACTAAAAATATTGTCGCTGTAGCATAGTTGGATAATGCACTTTCTCCGGTTTGGAAAAAGATCCAGGTTCGAATCGCGATGGCGCAACAACAATATTTTTCGATAAAATTGATTTTATATGTATATCTTTCTAATTAATATATTTAATTCATATTTTAGTATATCTTTCTAATTGATACATTTAATTTATATTAAATATATATATGCATAAATAAAAATAAGCACTCTGTCATAACTCCTGTTGTAAAACACTAAAAATATCTTTAGTTTTCAAAGAGAAACATGTTTTTTGCGTGTATTAGAAAACGCAAAGCTTATGAGACAACCTGATATTTTGCAATTTTGTTCCCTGCTGCAAAGAATTAGTAATATTATGATAATTAATGTAATATTTTTCTAGTACTCTTCCCAAGTAGAGAAAATTGATCCTGACCATCTGGGTGGTCTGGTAATGGAGATAATTCCTGATGGATCATGTTTGATATTCTGCCCGACTAAGAAAAATTGCGAAAATGTTGCTGTTCTTCTGTGCAAAGTTATTTCCAAGTAAGCTCATTATTTTGGAATCTAAATCTGTAAAATATATTTTTTTAAATACCCTCGATTTCAATAGAATTTAATGATGGATTTTATTAATTACAAACTAATGAATTGTTCAAAGGATCGCTGATTGCTTGCATTATTTGTATTTCTTTTTCTTTTTAACAAAATACACATCTGTAATATTCAGTTATTTATAATATTAAAATAAATTAATTTTAAGGTTTTTCTATGATCTTAGTAACACCCATTTTTGTTGCTTCTATTGCTAATAATTTTGGTGCCACAAAAGCCATGGATACAAATCAATCATCTAATCAATTAGTGTGAAAAAATAAACAGTACATGTAATAGATTCTTTTAAACTTTTCATTAAATAATTTAATAATAATTCAGAAATTATTAAGTAAAATTTCTAATTAAATTGAAATTTTCACATGAAACAGTCTTATGTTTGTCATAATTGATCTAATCTTAAGTTTGAATGAAGTTTGGTAACGAAAATCTAAGGTACCTTGAAAATATAATTAAATTATTTGAGAAGCGTGCCAAACACAAGCATTTATAATGCAACTATGTATATCTCATCTATCATTAGTGTCATCTGTATTTAATAAATTATGTTAGTACAATGAAAATTTGAAATGATGTACTCTTATCTTGAGAATAATAAAAGCATATATGTATGTACATTATACATATACATATATGTGTACATGATTTAAAAAAAAAATTTAAAATATTAATATCATTGAAAAAACATGAATACAGTGGAACCTCTATATTCGTCAGCCCCTATATTCATTTGGTTCAATATTCATCACATTTTGATAAACAAATGTTTCCATTTTCGTTAATATTTTCTATATTTGTCACTTCCACCGCTTGGTAATGTTATCTAACTGGGCCAAAATGCAGAATATGGTCGAAAAGTGGCACCCAAATGTTGCCATAGTCAACCAAAATATAAATGGATTCAATGGTTATGTGATTGACTACTTCGTGACAGTTTTAAAAAACTGACAGAAACAGGCAACATTGGGAAAGTTTTTTATTAAATCGAGTGCTACTGAATCATTGGCAAATGAATGAAAAAACTATCACCAGAATTAGAGTTATCTGATGTTTAAATTGAATACTTCTAAACATTAGTAACTTTCATCCTCTTCCGCTTCTACCATCATGTCTCCTCAGTACAATAAAGGTAAAGTTTTGACATAAAGTTTATTCATTAGTGTACTATTTTTGGGGGCTGGGAATGAATTAATTGAATTTCAGTTATTTGTTATGGGAAAAACTGTTTCTATATTTGTCAAATTCCTTATTCGTCAGGCCCTCAGGAACGGTTTAATCACGAATATAGAGACTCCACTGTACTAAGAATGAGAAAACATGCTTAGCCAAATAAGTGTACGTGTGGGATGTATTGTAATTTGTACTTACAGTGTGTTAGATGTTATATTTAATGGTAATTAATTCATCAAAATAGCTGCGGAGTGGCTAACTACCTGCAGGGATTGGCTGTTTACCAGATACATAGTTACATTTAAGACATGAGTAAAATATGTTTAATTTTGAAACGGAAACATATTATATTATTGTATTTACTGTTTTGAAATTTTCATAAACTGTGCTATTGTTAATTTTAAATCAATTTATGATATTTTCTAACTACACATTTTTCAATATTGACTAATTTTTATGAATTTTTTACTCTTTGGCATTTCCAACCAGGGTTTGGATATATCACAGTTAAGTAAGTAGTACATAATAGTAATACATACATAGTTTGTTATCTTGTGTGATTTTGACACCTGTATTTTACAACAATGGTCAGGAGTTTGAATCCCATTAGCACCCATTGCTTAGTCTGATTTTCATAGTACACATTCATTGGCTTTGTCAGAGTAGCAATAATATTGATGTTTTCATGTTCGTGTATCTTTATTAAAAAAATATAATAAAATAAAATATAGAAGTGTAGTTATGCATATACATGGATGAGATTTGTCATGAAAGCACGTAAAGGACAGTGTAGAGTTGAGTGCAAAACGAACTTTGAATCATTACTTTACGTACGCAGAGTAGAATATAGACATATGTCATAATAGTTTTGCTTATTGTGAACATAAAGGTCGGCAACACTTTTTCCTGTGACAGCCAATTTGACAGCTGACAGCTGATTTGTGCTCAGTTTGGTTTGCCATTTTACCATGGATAGACTTACACCAGGACAATGCTTGAAAATTGTGCAAATTTATTTTGAAAATCGTGGTTCAGTTTGCGAAACTTACCGTGCGCTACGTCCATTTTACAGTCGACATAATCGTCCATCCGAGCAAGTAATTCGAATAACCATGGATCGTTTTTGCACCACGCATACTCTAATTGATAATACGCATCCGCAGAGACATTGTACAGTATGCACTGAAGAATCTGTTGCTGCAGTGGAGCGTAGTATTGAGGAGGAACCTAATGAGTCGATTCGCCATCGTGCACAGCAATAGATCCATGATTACTGACTTTTTCATTCCCCAATTGAATGGCATTAATGTGGAAGAGTTGTGTTTTCAATAAGATGGCGCAACATGTCATACAGCGCGCGCCACAATCAATTTATTGAAGGAATCATTCGATGAGCGCATAATTGACCTGTGAATTGGCCTCCAAAATCGTGTGATTTAACACCTTTGGTTTATTTTCTGTGGGGATGTGCGATGTCGCTAGTTTACACCAATAAACCAGAGATGATAGACAACTTGGAAGCCAACATTCATCGCGTTACTACCGATATATGATCCCGAAAATGGAATTCCAAATTGCGCTTTATTGAGCCAGCTCCAGCGCCCATATGTGCGAAATTATATTTAAACACCGATTGCATAAAATTATCTTTCCAATTAAGTCAATACCATGGCCATTACCACAATTTTTATGTGTTTTATTTCATTTTAAAGTTCTATACCTCTCAAAAAACAGCCTTTACTATTACATATATAATAAAATATGTTAAGTTTAGTTAGCACACCATTTATGAATACTGTCGTTATATTTTCTATTATCTCGCATTTTATTTTGTAATGTTTATTCTATAATCATATTATTTATCTTGATTATTTAAATATTTTTTATTAGGAAACTTACAGAGCACCGCAAGCAAGAAAAAGATGCATTGATTGAAGCTTTGAAAGAAGAAAATAATGGAGAGAATTTATTACTTTCTTTAATTTCCTGGGGTGTGGCTTACCATCATTCTGGGTTAGCCTTTGAAGAAAGACGGCTGATCGAAGATGCTTTTAGGTTTGAATTTATTTCTTTAAATTCCCTCAGACTATTATTGTAGTTTATCGTCTACGTCTACCAGAAAATATGATGTTAAATATGATTATCTCGTATATGAAAGAAATAGGGAGGGAGAAATGGGATGACACAGTACTTTGGAAACTACCACTGACCTTTTGTAGTTCCGCCTCTCTCTCCACGCTCAGCAATTGAAGGATCCCTCGATGGATGCTAGGAGTCACTTTTAAAACACCCGAAGTTGTTGTAGAAGGTACTGTCGGCCACTTTGCAAAGTATCTCTCAATGTAGGTAGATAACCTGCAGGTATTCTAACAGGTACACAAGTTGTATTGCTTACAAGACGGCGACCAAATTAGCATTGATTCCCGCGCTAATGAGAGATTAGGTAGTTTATATCGGGATTAGGAACATAATTTCTCTAACATAAATCGCCCATCAATTTTACACAGTAAAATTTGAAATTAAACAGGAATTAATACTCTGAAGAAATATGTACTACAGAAAACCGCGTCATCACGTAAAGAAAAAAGAAAGAATATTAAATATTATGTAATAATATTTCCACTACAAAAAAAAGAAAAATGAACACAGTCTCATCCTAGCAAATACAACTGAAAATAATTTATTTGAAACAAATATAAATGAAAGACCAATGGCGCAATCTATTGCTAAAATAAAAATTTATTTGTTTAATTGTTCTCGATAGGAAGTGGACATACTTTTGCTACGGGTCTTAGATATGTACTGTCCTTTGTCTTTATCCATACTACTCTAACAACCCCACTACCCCATCAGCTCTAGGATTCACACTAATAATTCAAGCTAATTGCCACTTTAGGGGTGGTAATCTAGAATCCTTTAAAACGAAAATATCTCCTATTTTGATGTTCTCTTGTGAAGAAAACTACTTTTCTTTTTGTTGCAACGTTTGCAAATATTCATGACTCCAACGTTGCCAGAAATGTTGAGACATCTGCTGTAGATGTTGTTACCTATTCAATCTATTCACTTTTGTGTCCGAGAAATCCCATTCAGGTAAAGTATAAGAGCATCACTGATTAAAAATGACCAGGCATAAAATAAATAATAAAATGACTTGGCATAAAATAAATAATAAATAATAAAAATGCAAGGGCGTCCATTTCATTTGGGTCACCTGATACTCGCGAAATTAAAATTGCTTCAATTTTACACAAGCGAGTGGGGATTCTTCATAAATAAGAGCGTTGTCTCCGATTACCCGTTTAACATGATATTTTACAAAACGAATTCCTATTTCCCAGAGAGCACTGAAGTGTGGACTAAAAGGAGGGTTAAAATGCCACGATATACTTAGACTACGTTTAGTTTACGATAGACATAGAAATTAATTCTATAAGTCTAATATTAATAAGTGTGATAAGTGACCAACATTTTTGATGATGTGCTAGTCTGATAGCGTGCTTGCATATGTCAAATATATAATCATACATTTTTACTAAAATGTCAGCGTTTGAAGAATTTCTTGCAAGTTTTGTGCGTCTTGTTTCAGATCCGGTGTTTTAAATGTATTGTGTTGCACGTCAACATTGGCTGCTGGGGTCAATCTGCCAGCTCAAAGGGTCATTCTCAGATCACCAATGGTTGGAAAGTGTTTCATGCCATTGTCCACTTACAAGCAGATGGTGGGCAGAGCCGGTCGGGCCGGGTTCAGTGGACATGGTGACAGTATTCTGATTTGTTCCTCTTACCATATGGACAGAGTCAAGGCACTTTTATCATCTCCAATGGACGATGTCTGCAGCGGCTTATACAATAATACTAATGGACATATGATGACTTTTCTTCTCACTGCGATTGCTACGGAAGCCGCAACTAACAGAAGTGCTTTGAGAAAATTAATAAATCAATCATTATTATCTGTGCAAGCTGAAAGGTAAATGACGTATTACATATATGGTACATGCTGTTTCTGCACTCTTTTGTCCTGAAATATGATTCACCATTTTCACATTCATTCATTTTTTCTTCAATTGTTTAGGATCATTTTTAATTACACATTTGGTTTAATTTCTCTATTTCTGATGCCATCAATACATGTATTGTTTTTCGAACATATATATGTGTTGTTCTATTCTATAATATTTTGTGAAATCATCTCTTCACTCATTCACTTCATAACCCAAACCATAGCGAACCTTTCAAAATTCTGTTCACTACACAATATATATTCTCCAAATTTATCCATTCTTCACTCATATGGCCTGTGTCCATGGTGAGCTCTCAAGGAGACTTTGATCTCTGAGTCGCTAAAGGTATACCGGATGCGTCAGTCTAATCCGTGCTCAAAACCCATATGCAATGTTCTTTACTGTATTTTATGCACACTCGAATTGAATCTCCAAGAGAAATCCCATCCACAGGCACAGGCCATTATAACAAATTGTTGTTCACTTCTATTTTGTTAATTCTTCACATCATCATAAATTTTCCACATATGTGCGTGTGTGCGACTTCACTTTCACTGCATGTAGCCTTAGTTCTATGGATACATACAATTTAATAGTCCCAAATATTTTATAGTATTTTTTAAATACTGCTGCTTATTTGTTATTTAATATTTGTTTCTAACAATCAATAGCTCTAAAATATGTTATTAAATATGACCACCAACGATTCATGTCATTCAAACATGCTTTGTTGTATTGGAATAAAATTTCTCCATTTTTTACACAGATTTTAATTTAGCATCATTGGGAAGATTTTCTTGATGCCAAATAATATTAATTAAATAAATTTAATTAATAGATGGTGAATACCTTTTCTCTACTCAGCTAGACTTAACAAGTCGAATCCCCCAACATTGACCTTTGTTTATTCATGTCCTTTCTCGTTCTTGACTAAATATGTCTAATTTAAATTACAGATTAAAAGTTAACCTAAAGAAGGAGGTGGATGAAACAATTAGAATATTATTTAAAATGGGTGCTATTGAAGTAAAGAATAGTTTACAGCAGAATAGTGCATCGTTGAATATATCAATTTCCATAAATCAAACTATAAGGACAGGTGATACAGAAATGCTTAGTGATCAACAGAATATTAAAGACAATAAAAAACATGTGACGATTACAAACGACATGGAATTAGCAGTGAGCAGATTGGGAAAAGCTACCATTAAAGGTTTAATAGGAGGTTTGATAAGTGGTTTCTTATTTAAACATGTAAAAAATTATTTAAGGTTTTAAAACTTTATTTCAGGTGGGATGCAATTACACCGTGCTCAGCAATTATATGCTGACTTAAAGGAAGCACAAAAGGGTTTGGTAGTTATTGGTATAATGCATCTCCTATACTTGGTGACACCTTATGATCTAGCTGAAACAATAAAACCAAATTTATCAATTTATTATTCAGTAGTAAGTGCTAATAGCTTAATACTATCTAACTTGCTTTAAAAAATGTAAACCACATATGAAATAGGGTTAACCACTGATTGGTACATCAAGGATTAACCCTTAGTCCTAAATGTCCAAACATTTTGTTTAGATTTTTCTCAATGTTACATCTTTCAATCAATCTCAGAGATTTTTCTCTATATTCCTGGAAAGTACTTTATAATATTCAATACTTTTTTTTTGACATATATATGTACATTAGGGTGTCTCCTATTTTTCGATGATAATTTTTTTAAACACCTATATTCTAATTTTGTTCATTTTATCCTAAAATACCTGTACAAAATTTTTAAAGATGTTTGGAGTATTTTAACCTGTGCCGACTTGCGTCAGTATACTTTACGCTGAGGTAGCCCCGAACCTACACGTTAGTTCTCATTTTTTTTATCAGTTTTTATTCATGTAATATTTGTTTTAATTGTTTAATATGTCAGTAGAATTATAATGATAATAATAAGGTGTTTATTCCAACATGATCGGGTTGTTAGTGCAATACCCGATTTGCCATAAAAATAATATATACAATATAAAATAATATAATAATGTAAATTTTTCTGTTGGTCTCACAGATCTACAATTGATGGAAACTATTTTAATTGTTTCCGCCATTGTAATTTTTCAAGTTTCTTGATTCAAAGAATTATCAGAAAACAATTCCAGTCGGCCAAATTTAATTCGCCATGAGTGCGTTTATCTTATCAACACTTCTTAGCACTTTGAAGGCTCTGAATGGAGTGGGCTTGATTTGGTTGAGTATTTCTACTTTGGCCGCATTGTGTTCAATGCTTTCAAGGTAAACTTTGAGATCTCATACAGATGTCTCTTTGTAAAAGTGGGACACATAGAGTGATGCTTGCATTTCAGCTACTTTCAATGTGGTCGACTGAGTTGAATCTTTTTGATTTTTGTGAGTGCGGCAAGGTTTTTTCAATTTTACCATTTGAAACTCGCTTTCAGGAAACACGACATTCAACGGTCTGCGAGTTGGTGCTCCTTAGATATTTTGGCCATCCTCATGTTCAGATCTTTTCGGAAACTCCGGAGTTAGATGAAGCGTCATCTCTACTGAAGGCGTTGCAGTCCCGCAGTGCGTACTGGTTGATAACACGTCAATGACCTCATTACTATTTGTAATGCCAATATTGTTACAAACAACTTTTGCTTGTTTATTTTTGTGTTTGAATGCTTTAGGGTAATCCAATATACCAGATCACTCCTTTGACGTGACTGAAGACTCGATCCATTTCAAAGTCTTTTTAGCGTGAATGGCTTCAATCTGTGTTTGCAAGTATTGAATATCTTCCCTCTGGGCTTGGTCCTGGAGAGAAGTTGTCAGTATTGATGATGATATTATGCAGTGCTAGAAAAAGTATATTTTTATTGAGGGATATAAGCCAGGGACTTAAGTCACCAAATAATAGAGGGAAAACTACTGGTTTTGGCAAGTTCTTGCAGTTTTATTTTTTAACATCATGAAGTTAAACTAACAAGGTGCTCACTCGCCGTCTGTTGGAGTTGGAGCAGCTCTACATTTGTCGAGTTTCGGAGAAAAAAATCATTCTCAGATATTCCCCGGCGAGATGACGAGATTTCAAAGTCGCGCGATTGCCCCAGTAAACCTTTGTAGATAAACCAGATTAGCTATTTACGTACTTCAATGCAGTTTGACCGCTTCAAGTTTTTACTTTTACTTTATATTTCAACTTTTCATGTTTGTATTACAGAAATATGTATTTATAATATTATCAATTTATGCATTGTAATTGAATGTATGTATCTAAACATAATTAAGTAGGAACAGTGAAAGTGCAAATCATGAAATTTATGAATATATCATATTTTGGGATAACCTACCAAATATTTACCTAATTGTGTAAAAAATATTTTCCTAATTGTGGACTCGTATCATATTTGGAGGGATTTGCAAAAAAATACAAAGAAAACTTAAGAAGAGTGACATGAAGAGGATTTAAAAAATAATTTGGGTAATTTATTTGATATTGCACATGCTGATGCGCTTCAAAGAATCAAAATAGAAGAGTATATGATATATTTACAACGGCAGAAAGCCAGGATGACCTGCCTACGTAGGAGGTGTAGATAAAAAACTGATTGAAAAGGAGGAAAAGGTGAGACAGAAGAAGAGAAAAGATGAATTAAATATTTCATCAGCATTAACCTCTTCAGTGTCATACGCTTTTTCACTTTCTCAAAAACTTGATGATACATCTTCCAGTTCAGATGGAAGTAGTCAGTCAGGAAGAGATTTTGTCTGCTCTATCCAAATGCAGACATTGAGACTATCACAAAACGAGGATGGAAATTTTTTATTACCTAAACTAGCAGCTTTAGGATGCCAGATAAATATAAGAAATGGTGTTAATATTTTTCAGGCCACAGTGGAAGCACTTGGACATAATATTGATAATACAAATACAAATAACCTACAAACCCCAAGAGTACATACAACATATGATCAAAGGAACTACAAATATTTTGGACCTAAATTATTTAATAGAATGCTAAAAGATTTAAATCAATTGAATTGTCCCAAGAACATGAAACTATATATTAAAACTTGGATTCGTAATATGGGTAGAGCCAGTATTGGTGCACTCACCCAAACATATTGACTCATACCTATATTAATTATTGCTACAAAGTGAAACAAAAATTATGTTCACTTTAAAATTGTTCTTCATATACTCCTATCTAGTAATAAATGTAATTCTATCTACTACTTGTAATTCTAATTAATTGAACAATTGCTTGTAAACTATGCCCGCCTTGACACAGAATTTCTCTAGTGGGCACAGTCCAAACAGATTTTTACATTGTATTATATAGTTACAAATAAATAAATAAATTGATGAATTTCCAAAAAATACATCCTCTATTCAACAATTCCGGACAGAGAAAAGAAAAAAACTCGCAGAAGCTATAAAAACTGATTTTAACAATGATATACCAGAAGTTGTCACTATTTATTGGGATAGTAAATTGTTACCTGCTTTGAACGTAAGAAGTTCCAATAAAGAACTACTTATGGTAATGCATTTGGAAACAAGGTACAACTTATTTCCATACCAAAACTGGATAATTCTTTGGGCAAAAAGTAGGCACAGACTATATGGAGTGCAATCAACAGCTGGAATCTGAAAGGTTCACTATTGTGACACAATAGCATCAAATATAAGTTGTTTCAATGGTGCCTGTGTGCTTCTAGAACAAAAATTAGGAAGAGGAAATATGGGAGAGAGATCTGTTTAGCTAATGCAATACTTTCATAATGACTGGAGGAAGAACAAAAGCAATTTCTATTACGCCGTGTGCAGGAGCATAGGAAGTTATACCCTGACTGCAAAAAATAAACTCTAAAGAGAAAATATCCACAATAGTTTTTGTATGTTTCGATGTTATAATACATATTAGTATAATGATAACATATTTTTATTTAATGATTTCATAAAACATGGAATCATTTCATATTAAGTTTAGTTGAACCCCATATATGTATTTACTTTGCGATCTAGTCGGCACAGGTAAACGTTATACATGAGTTATAATATTCCATAATTAAGCGAGTATTATTATTTGGAAAATATTTACCTGAGAAGGGACACCCAAATGTACATATTACACATACAATTAGTATGCATTTTTAAATGTAGTACATATATTTTAAATTCAAAATTGGTAAAGTATTGAGTATTGCTTTTTGTTATTAACTTATATTTTATTAATTTGTTTTTAAAATGTCAATTGCTATTTGAATTTTACATTGTAATAATTTAGTTATTATTTAATTATTAGCACGAAGATCATAAACGAATTTTAAATTTTACAATAAACATATTTTTCTAATCCAGTTAACGACAACAGTTCCTGACAAATTGCAGACAGCCAGAATATTGGGTTTTACTGAAACAGCAGAAGTTCAAATGGCCATGGGAAAACTTCCAAAGGTATGTTACATTTAATCATAAAGTGTGTCTGTTAGAAAGTATGAATACCTATGGTTGAATGTTTAGTAGGTTGTATTACCATATGCCAAGCTTTATTACTACTATCAAAAAAATAGACTATTATTTTGATACTATCAAATTACCCCTCATATCCAAGATAATTTTAATTTAAAAAATTTCATTTCAGAGTACAATTTATTTTCATTTTACTTGCAATTTAGATATGGTACGTGTGTCTACGAATAAAGTTTTGCTCTAATAAATGATTGTTCAAAATAAGTACTGAGTCATTCATTGTCTACTATATTTTGTGAGAAAACCAAATTAATCTATTTAGTGTCAACTACGAGATATCTCATACTCATTGGTTTTGGATGTGTTACCATCTATGAGATATCTTGTATTAGTTTATGTGGGCTTATATAAAAATATAACTACAAGCAATATTTTCTGTAAGGTGTGCGGGTGTGTGCGCGTACACGATTTGCCATCTTAGTGCACACAAAAAATTATAATATACAATATTATATATATTTTTAGCAAGACTTTTCTTCATGTGCTGTCTTCTATTGAAGGTTGGCGACCATGTTGATTCGTCCTGTATAAGATCACCAAAATTTTGGGCATTGAACCATTTTCTGAGGCTACACAGCCAAGATAATTTATTTCTAACCCGTACCTCTGCTGCCTTCTGTCTTCACCTGCATAACGAGTTGTAAAAGTAGCTTATTGACCTAGTGATCTAGTGGTCGGGGTTCGCGCCTCATTCTAGGAGACCAGCAAATTAGTCCTATTTTCATAGCACAGGCATTTAGCTTAGTTTGAAAATAGTAAGAATATTGATGTGATATGTATTCCATGTACGCATCTCTATTTAAAAAAAAAAGATCATATTTTTCATTGCGGATCTAATTTTCTTAATAGTTATTAGTTCTCTTGACTTATTTATGTGTCCTAATACATATATTATGCATCTTAATGCAATAGTAATGTGATCAACCCAGGCCCTACCAGTAGCTTTATATAGATATATGTAATAATGTTTTTATTATTTTCTCCACCAGCGCACAAATAATAGAATCTTTAAAATTGCATAAATGATTTTTTATCCGTACACTGTGACCCAAAATTAGAGGGAACATTGCCTATAAGATATCTCATATTGGTAGCTTGGTCTTGCATGACAATATGGACCAGGTTAGTTGAATATGCTGCGGCAACCTGTACCAAACTCTCATGTCAAGTTTCAAAGGCAAAATTTCAACCGTGTTTGTATACCCTGATAATAATTGTCATGCCAAAGTCTTTAGTTTCTCAGATATTTTTGGATGTGGCAATGTGAAAATGATTAAAAATTTTATGCACAGCTGTGGAATCGTTGAAAAAATTACCAACTCCGATTCTATCTTTACCTTACACTTCGACTCCGATTCCGACTCCAATTCCAACTCAACAACAATTTAGAGAAGTTCATCTGAATATTTTCCTTTGCATAATCTCATTTCTCATATCACACACCTAGATCAAAATTAAGACAACTCAAAAAAACAAGAATTTTGAGTTATTGTATTCGGATATTCTGTTATATACGCAACTATCTTTGCCCCAGTTCTCGAATAGTGTCATTTTAGGATACATTTATGACCTAAAATGTTATTTATTTTCATAACTTTAGTAACAAAAAATTGAGAAAAATGTTTCTATTTTTCTGTCTACTGAAAAATGACTTTTTGAGTTGTCTTAGTGTGCGATATATAAATTTATACATACAATTGTAATAAAAATGATGACTGGTTCTCAAAGTATTTTTAAAAAAAGATGAAAAAAAGATTTGTAATAATTAATTAAACATTAAAATCTGACAACTACCTAATATATAAATTCATATTTATTGACTTATTGGGTGATGGTATTGTGTGTTTAGTAAGTATGTATAAATAAATAAAGTATGTACATTTGTACATGAAAAAATTAATTTGATAAAAATGTTGTCTATTGCACAAATAATGTTAAGTAATATGAGAGTATGTACATGCATAAAACTTAATCAAGAAAACATGCACATCTGCACGTGTTAGAGCGAAAAACCTATCGACATAAATGTATTTGGTATTGATGAATCACTCTCTTCCCGGACTTCTTAGAACGATGGAGTCGTTATGGTAAACAAGATATATATTATTGGTTGATTAAAGCAGAAAATAATAAAAATAAAAATAATTCTACGATTCCGTCTCCGACTCCACAGCTGTGGTTTTATGTGACATATATTTGTAAAAAATCAGGAAATAATTGTTTTCATGGATATGTGGCAATGACAACAGTATGAATTATTTTTTTGAATTTCAGAATATTCCTGAACGTGTTTTAAATAGATTCTACATTACGTTAATGCTGTATGATCTTTGGAATCAAGTTTCCCTACAGATTGTGTCTGATAAATTTCAAGTGAATAGGGGAACGGTTCAGTCCATGATGGAACAAGCTGCCACTTTTGCATCTGGAGTTTATCGCTTCTGTGAGGAATTAGAGGAGTTTTGGGCCTTTAAGGATCTTTTAGCAACGTTTACTCAGCGCCTGACTTATTGCTGTATATTGGAACTCGTTCCGTTGATGGATTTACCATGTGTGAAGAAGGTAAACAAATAATATTTGAATAATTAATTAATTAATCATATTTATTATATGTTTTGTTTTTACAAAAATATGTTAAAATTTTATAATTTATTCCTCTGTAACATAATACATATTACTATTTAATCATTGTTTATCTGTACATAGTATATTTTTAAAAGTCAAAAACGGTTGACGAATTTTTAAATTGGAATTTATGCTAATAATTCTAAAATACATACATATGAGCATACCATATTTCTGTAAAATAAGACTCACTATTCTTCATATTATAGAATCGAGCACTTCAATTGTACAAAGCTGGATATAAAACCATAAAGAATATAGCCCAAGCGACACCGAATGACCTTGTGGACGCCATCGAACATGTGACACTTAAAACTGCCAATCAACTAATCGCAGCTGCTCAAGTATGATTTTTCAAATTTTAAATATTTCGGTTTTTTAGTTTTAGCATAGTATGTATAATGGTATATACTAGTAATAAGATGAACCGTGATTGTGTGTGATTGGTGTTTGATTGTAACAATATTATTATTTATAATTTGTTAAAAAATCACTGATACACTAGAACCAGAACGTCCAATTGTTAATCTCCAAATCGTATTAACCAATCATTATTACAATTAATACCAATCACAGTCGTGGTTTATCTCATCACTAATATATATACTTAATATAATAAATTTTATTTCCTCACAAATCCTGGTCCTTAACGGTGATGCGCACGCCTTGAATTGCATAAAAATGATTATTTAATTTTTTTTTTAATATGATGCCATCATGGAATACCATGTTCGTCATACATATATATAAAATTTTAGAAATACATATATATATTTTTTTAATTTTTGCATTATTACGATACTATATAATTAGAGTTTGATTTTTGCTTCCAGCTACTTTTACTGGAGAAAGTTGATAATCTTCGAGAAGAAGTTCAAGACATAATGGATGATCTTCATACAAATTAGTGTTGTAAATATTATTATGTATTATTATTAAGTTAGGTCTATGATTATAAAATGTATATTTTTGTGTAACATAATATAAATTGTGAAAAGTTGTAAGGTGAGAACTTTATTTGTGATACTTGCATGGTTCGGTATTCTGGAGTATTAAGATTATTATGTTATATTTGTTACGTTTGAAAAATATTCCATTAAATTATTTGTTAACTTGCCATATTGTAAAATATTAAAAGTTATTATTACATTAGTTATTAAGATTAATTGTTTAGAATATATTCCTATTATCAAAGTATTTGTTGGTCTAGTGGGAAGACACAGTCTAGCTAATTAAGGGATCGAGATTGTAAGTCTCGTCCCGGAAGACCAGAAACTTTGTTCAATTTTTTACAAGCCTTTAGCTTAGTTTGAAATTAGTAAGTGTATTTAATGCATGAAAGTTTTTTAAATAATTTATAATATAATAAATTTTGCCTGAAATTTTTAATTAAAATTCATATGTGATACTATTTAATTTAGTTGGTCTGTTTATCTAAGAATTTATTACATATTTTATAATCTGTACATATCATCAGATTTTAGTTATTGTACTTTGACTCTAAATTCACTGAAAATGATGATGTGAAACTGTTTGCCTACCTCGTTCTATGTGGATGGACCCTCAAATATTAATTTTATCCTAATATTAAAAGTTCATAAGTTTATTTCGGTTAATATCAAGATTTTGATGCCATATAGATGTTTATCTTTCATACCTTTTGAAAATTGCCACATAAATTGAAATATATCTTGAAAACATCACAAATACATTTGGATAAAACTCATAGATCCAATATTTATTAATTAAATGGTAAAATGTACATCTGTGTGAAGAGTGTAATTAAATAAATTACTTTTTCTCGTAAACCGTTTTTTTCTTCATATTATTACATATTCGATTTACAATAGAGGCTTTTTATTTCATACTTTAAATTCTGTCTTTCTTTAGAATAGTTTAAATGCACCCCTGTAAAATTATCTAAAACTCAATAATTTTACAGATTAGGGTGATGATGCAAGTACATACGAGTATGTATCTTAGTATAAAGAGTAGCGACACCTAATTTTTTTTGTTGAGTTTCTAACAGCCATTGAAATACTTTAGGATTAGAATTGTTTGACTCAACTGGGTAAATTTTGTAAAGAAATATTTGTCAAACTGTTAGCGACATTATATTTATTTCAACTTAGTTGTATTACCTACGAAACATTCAGTAATGAACCATAAATAAATAAATAAGTAATTTAATTTGTAATCCAAACTAAACAAATTAAAGAGGAGTTATTTAGTCAACTTTTGTGTGAAAAAACTGCTAACATTCTAAAGCTAATTTTTGATAATTTGTTTCGATTACTAGGAACTCATTTTAATTGCCTTAGTATTTATAAATTTATAGTAATTACAGGAATATTTTTCTCAGTTATCTTTCAATTAAAGCAGTTATGATAAAAATATATATTTTCTCAAACTGCCTGCAGCCTCCATTAGTCTTTTGATCATGCTGGAAATCCATTTTTAACATTTTGAGTCCAATCCAACCTACCCTGTACTGAGCTCAGTTTTGAAGAAATTTTTTATTGAGAGTTTAATTAAGCCGAAGTTGGTCACTCGTTTTTGCTTACGTCGTTGGTCGTGCCTGTGCGAGTGGCTACCTCAGTTCTTTACATTTTTTAGCTAGAATATCAAATATTTATTGGCATGTTTTTTTATCTCTGGTGTATTTGTATTTGTTAATCACAGTACGTCATTTTTATCTAAATCAAGAATTAAAATTTAAATAAAAATAATTTTATGCAAAAGAAATTTAAATAATTACAAGAAAGTAAACAATAAAAAGAAGAAATTACCGAAAAATAAAAATTGCAATTCAGTCAGTTTAAGCCCACGTGAAAGACGTCACAATACACACTTACTTACTTACACAACTAATACGTAAAACCAAATGTATATAAAAATAGTAAACACGTGTTTGAGCCTCTAATATTGAAAAAAAAAACATAATTCTTGGAGAGTATACGGACCTTCAAGTTAATGTGTTTCACACAAAAAAAACCACATCAAATAAACTGTCTGGATGAGCGCTGCGCCGCCGCTCGACCAAAGGTGAGTTAAAGGTGCTATGAAAATACCAAATTAAATTAATTGAAACTTTTTATAATTGTTTAAAACATTCCAATAATTTAATTTCGTATGACAATTCAGAGGCTAGGTGCATACATACAATTTTTAATCACTTGACCATTTAGTTGTATGTCAAAAGGCAATTGCATGATATGGGACACGATAGTTGCTTGATAAAACAATCAAAAAACTTTATCGATTATTTTTCGACAAAACCGCTGAACAACTATTAGTTGACATCTATGTACATTGCCGTGTGCATAAACTCGACTAAACAGTTGATCCGCGAGCTTTCAGTTGTATGGGAGCACGCACATGAATGTTAGGAGATCTTATTGGCAACTGATTGATTATATGCGCACTTGTAACAACTAAATAGTTTAGTCGAGTAGAAAACGAGGGGTTCATCGATTTCGACTCATTAGTTTAGTCGCGCTAATAATTGAGTGTATGCGCCTAGCCTAAGTGGATCTGGTGACTACATCATAATATGGTCTCTAAGTGTAATCGTAATCTAATAAATTAAATTAAAATATAGTTTTTTTTACAAATAAGAAAAGAATTGTGCCAAGCACTCTGTAATCAAACAGAAATATACTTTTGGACCATTTGATTGTCCTTATGGATACAAATGGGCAGAGCTGTCTAATATTTCTACTTGAATTACAACACATCAATCATCCATTTTCAGATATTCAACACTTTTACCTTCTGCGTACAGTTTTCTGAGCTTTTGAGTTTTTTTTTAGTTTTCTGAGCCAATCTGTCGTGCATATCTGACTTTTCTGGTCGACGTTTCGGATCCCATCGCAGGGTCTATCAAGGTTGATGTTTTTTAACATTTATCATGTACATATTTATTTTTTTAAATAAATTCTTCATCCTAACATAACAGACTACTTTAACACAGACAAAAGTATAGCAGATTAGCCAGGATGAGGCAGAATAACTATCAGAGGTGCATCCCGCGTAAAAAAATTATAATCAGATTTATAATAGATATGTTATTTGAATATAGTTGTTCACCTCTTGTATAAAATATTGTAAAAATTTGTCAATAAACTTGTATCTCATCTTATATTACAGTATGATAACAACTGGTCTGAAATGAGTCACACAGCGGCAGTGGCCCAAGTGAAAAATGTCATATTTTAAGTAACATATACTAATATGCTCAAAAATAATTGATTTGTATTGCCTTAATCTAATTTGCAAGGATATATAGAATCAGTATATAATTATAATGATGTTAATTAATACATTATTTTTTATTAATAAATAAAAATATGAAATTTTGTCATCTTTTCAATCCCTTGTATCTTCATTTGATCACTTTACAGATAGGCCACTCTGCGACTCAAATATCCTTACCACTAATTTACAGGGTTATCCAATAAATGTGATAGAATTTCAAATAAGAATAGTAGCCATGTTTATTAATATTTTGACAGCTGTCATTGTTATTCAGTATAATCTGCCATATTATCGTGGTGCGTTTCACATTGGAACAACATTTACAAGTTATTAAAATCAGTCTTTGATTAGGCAAACTCAACGTGCACTTAGTGAATTTTATGGTCAACATAATCATTCATCTGAGCAAGCTATTCGTCAAATTGTGAAAAGGTTTGAAAACAATGATGTGAGGACGCTGGTAAGACAAATAAATTCCCGGAGTTAAGCTAATATTGCTGCTGTAAATGAAAGTGTAAGGGATGATCTAAAGTTATCAATTCCTCGACATCCACATGTAGGCCTATGGCACAATATGGTGTATTTTGTGTAAAGATCTGATCTGATGAAAGACCCCTATAAGTTTCAGCTAGTGTAAGAATTAAACCCAAATGATCATTTATTGCGCCTTAGGTTTGCTGATTGGTCTTGCACTAGACTTATGTAAAAGAGTAACTGAAAGTTGGATCCGAAGAATGCATTGTAAAACGTAGTCATAATGATTATATTCTATTATTAATGGCATCGAATAATCTTTCATAAAATAAAATCATTGATATCATACTTAGTTTTTTAAAATTAAATTCCATTTTAAAGTTGTATTACGTTTGTTGGATAACCCTGTATTTATTGTATTCCACAATAGTTTTGGGCTTGATATCTTTGTCAATATAACCCTTTTTAGTTACATGTACCATCGGCGGGATTCAATCTCATGCATAAAAGTGTGTTGCTCTATTACAAGAGGTTCAATTATGGGAATTCTTGTTCAACTCAACAAAGAATTGTATCCCAAAACCATAATACACAATCTTACTTGTTGCCTTTCTCCTTTTGAAGAAATTACACCAGAGAAATGTGCCTCGTAATCTCTAGTCTTTTCTCCACAGGGGTAGGTGGAGATGGCAGAAATCCATACTTTCCCACCTCATCCACATTTATACATCTTCTCATGCATGCTCATCAGTTACGATTCTTATATTAATATCGAAAATAATTCTGATTCATTTTGATTTTGAAAATAATTTCTAGCTTTATAGAACTTTGAATTGACCTTCAACTATTCATTAGAACATATCTAGGCATGACAGACCTATGCAAAGAAGTAAAAACAATGCCATTTATTTCTTATGATTACAATATGTCCTTTAATCAACACACTAACGGCGGGAAGGGTATTAATACCGTTTACGTAAAAGTTTTTTTTAATTAAAAAAATGTAATTAAACTTGATCATTTTCTTTAAATATCATATTGCATCGTGTAAATAAGATATCAAATTGATATAATATATTAGAGCAATAATTGTTTACGTCACCGGTTTGCGCGACAAGTACCCGACGGAAATATATTAATAACATATAATATTGTCAGAAAAATTCAGATTAAAGTCATAGTATGTATTGCATTTGTAGACATAAACTATTTTTTAAATATAATTGTTTTATTGATAAATCATTGTTTTATTTGTGTGTAAATTTAGTTGTGGGTATAAATTATCTAATTAAAAAAATATATTATTTGCCACTTATTTTTATTTAGCACATGCAAAGTTATTCTACATTGTAGGTATAATCAACATAAATTATATTATCATATGAATTTATTCATCTTTTCTTATATAGGCATGGATTCAACGTCAGTTGTGGCATTTTATTTCTTTTTTTAATATCATTCTCTTTTTTGAAGTCCATAAAATAAAATAAATTTTGATTTAAGTCTGATTTTATAAGACTAAACCCATATTTCTGTATATCTTTTAAAAAGGCATCCACATTTTCAAAACGGCTCTCCACTTCTGCGATTTTCAAAAGACCACTAAAACACAAATAAAATATTAATAATGTAATATAAATAGTACATTTTTTAAAGAAGATCAACAATTTCAATATATTCTAAGATTTTTAGTAAATTTGATCACAATTATTATTCACTTACCCATTTTTTAAAACCCTGTTGGCTTCCATGATGTAATCCATTAGATTAGTGCCCATTAATGACAAGCAGAATACTAC
Source organism: Eubasilissa splendida (assembly GCA_031772225.1). NCBI lineage: Eukaryota > Metazoa > Arthropoda > Insecta > Trichoptera > Phryganeidae > Eubasilissa > Eubasilissa splendida. The sequence continues at coordinate 22,883,586 of CM062847.1, forward strand.
AACATTAACTTGCGAAGAGAGCAGTGGAGTATGTGACATATCACAGGCTTGGATGGATGGATCGAGAGATACCAAGTCGAAAGAATGTACTTTTTGTGGCACTGATTTTGACAATCGGCCATCTCCACATCCCAAATCTGCTATTATATATTCTTTGGGCCTGAAAATAAATGGTTTTATATTTATATAACCAAAAACATAATTGATTTTAAAATAGATTACGGATTTTTTTAAATATTTCATTCCAGAACTAATTTTAAAAAAAACCCTTGAATATAAAAATTTTAAGTTTTGATTGTGAGATTTATGTCTCAAATGTATGTCTTTTGACATTCAACCGAAAAAACCTCATTATCACCAGGTAGAGAAAATTGTACAACAGACTGCTATTAATTTTCTAGAATAGATCCGGGCTTTCTGAATTCTAAGACAAAATTTGTGATAACATACAATAGTGTGATATTTACGTACAATTGGGAGATATCATTAATAATGACGTCGAGAGGGTTCAGTGGCCACTTGCTCACTTGCTGTCTGTATCCATTATGATACGCATCAAAAGCCGTGGGATCCTCGTTGAACAATAGCTTAGCATCTTTACTTTCTTTAATATACATCTGCTCATTCAGATAGCGGAACCTAGCCCCTACAAATAAAAAACATAAATAAAATCGATGATATTTATTATTATACCAATTATAAAATTGTTTTCAGAACAGAAATATGAAATATATTCTGTCTAATTAATCTAATAATCTACACATTTAAAAGTTCATTTCACCTTCAGTGGTTTGTATTCAAGACTATTGCGATAATTGGCAGTTCTAGGATATGAACCCTCAGTTTTTGGGTCTTTAGATCAATCAATTTAATATATATTAAGTAGACCTTGCAATAATGATATCAGAATTATTGTTGACTGGTGAGAAATATTTATTGCTCTGGAATTTATTTCTACAATACCAAGAATGGTATGGTGCTTTAACCAATGGATCCAAATACGCAGATACATATTCTCAAAACCAAAAACATAATCTTTGAAACATATAATGCCAATACCTTTATTTTAAATGTGCATATATATTTTTAATGTATTTAATTTAAACTAAATCTAATAGTCAATTCCCATATCAATCAGAAAGGGTCATTTTGTTCTGCTAGATTGACTTATTTATAAAAATAAGAGTTAAATCTAAAATTCTCTTTGACATTTCCATTCAAATAAAGCATTTCTGTAAATAATCAAAACAAAGATAATTTCTTTACCTTCCATATATAATTAGAGTTCTGAATTTGTTTATTAAATTTATTAGTGATAATTGAGATATACCTTTTAATTTTTCCATCATCCGTTGTCTAAGAGTTTTGTGCCCCCTGGCAAGATTACGATCTGCTTTATTTGTCTTTACACCCCCTTCACCATTTGTCACTTCGACTGGAAGTACGCCAGGTTCAGGTATATTCATTTGCTCAGACAGTATGGCTTGCAGTTTCTTGGTATGCAATTTAGCACCTGAAGATTTTTTTTTATCACTTTTAGTCTCTTTTGAAAGTGTTGGGTTATGTACAATTAAAATATTATTATCGCTATTTTTTTTCAGAATTTTTACTGAAATCTTAGATTTTTTTGTTGGAATATTATTTTCACCTAGGACAGGACTGGTGTTTGGTGATTCTGGAATTGAAGAAGTATCTAAAGAGATGTTAGGAAGATTTTTATTCTTTTTGCGTCTCCTCTTTCTATTTTTCTCAGTTTTAGTAATCTTTGACGGAGTTTCTTTTGTTTCAATATTTGATGTTAATTCAATAGATTTTTCTTGCTTAAGTAGCTTCTTTTTAGCATTTTTAAGTGCTGGCTGTTTATTATGATTATTTTCTTGAATTTCTGAAGCGGGATGATTCAGTTTTATCTTTTTATTTTTTTTTAATTCACCTGTTGTTTTAGAGACATCAAGTTGTTTTATCGTATCTGGTGTGCTATTTTTTTCTTCCTCATTGTGGAACTTCCTTTTTTTTTTGGGCTCTGTATTATCAAGTAAAATCTTTTCAGACATTAATTTCTTGAGAAGCAGCCCATCATCTAAAATATGTTTCTTCGCATTTTTTTTCTTTTTAGTAACTTGATTCGCTTCTTTATCTTGTACAATTGTTTCGTTAAACACTTTCGAAGAGCTCGGTTTAGTAATAGTATTTTTATCAGATGTAACCGCATTCTTCAAATTTTCAATTATGTTCTTATTTTTCTTTTTATTAACCGCAGTACTTTCATGAGTACAGCTATTTGAAATAGTTCCTTCATCATCTTGGGCCGCCTTGCGTTTTGATACAGTAAATACCTCTTCTTTTGGTACACCATTTAAATCAATATTTTCTTGAATATTTTTTTTAAGTCTTTTCAGTTTTGCTTTCTTAGTCTACACATACACAAAAGAATAGATTAATCATAATTTATACCGAATATTAGAAGATAGTTGAAAAATGAATACACTTTATAAATATGAAACGAAAGAAAATTATATCAAAAGAAGATTATATACCAAGTTTTCAAGATGTGATTCTTCAGGGACATCCGCATCCCACTCTGGAGGTGCAAATAACTTTATAAAACTCATATTTAAAAAAAAATCAAAGGATACAACTCTAGATAGACTCCTAATCGAGTCACACAACCTGAAAATCAATGTTTACGAAATTCTAACCTAAAAATTCTAACATGACACATGTTGGTCATCAACTAGTGTTACCAGATGTGATGATGATTAGGGATGTGATTTTATTTTATGTCATGGACTGCATTTTTATCGTAATTAAAATATTTTTTTCTTACGTAAATAATTATAATAATTTCGATAGAGAGCATATACATTGTTTAATATGAATCCAGATCCAAATCCCAGTCATGCGCTGTCTGTTTGTTCCGTGAATTATGTAGATTTTATTTTATTGTTGAAAGATAAAATGAAAAGGAAATTAATGTCATTATAAATTTTTTCATAATTTTGTGAAAAAGATGATCATCCGGTCGTTATTTTTTTTTTCTATTCAGGAGCAAAATAGGTATATATTTTAATAGCTTGAGTTTAAATTACCATTTTTTCTAAAATTGGTAATTTCTATTAAAATTTCAATTTACTGTTTTCTCTACATGCAAATAAAGCCATTAGGTATTTCTAAACATCCACAATATAAAAATGAGTTAAACTAATTATTCAACACTAATATTAATTACATACTTACAAAATTTTGTTTAGATTACTTTTTTCTATAATATGTCAGAATGTACAGCGCATTTGAAAATCTATATATTAAACAAATTTTAATGTTCGGTAGAGAAAAATTGTATAACCTCTGTCTTACACATTCAAATTTATGATACCGGGTATCTATAATTTCTAGTCACGTCTTAGTTATTCAATATTTTTGTCGAAAATTCGTTTTGAATTTCGAGATAATATTTTTGTCTGCGCTAGTTTACGGTTAATAATTGCTGATTCGTAGAGTTATTAAGTATTTAAATTTTAATAACTATAAATGAACCATTAGTAGATAATGACGGGAAATTCCTTAAGAATTAATAATTTTTATAAATTTAGTTAAAATACGAGTATAATAACATAATATTTACTTTGTTTGACGCGAAAAGTGCGTATTTTCATGTCACACGAAATGGTGAAGAAATATGCAGGAAAATTCTATGCAGAGGGTATGACATATATGTCTTAGACATGTGACGAGTTTTTTTTCCGTCGTCCAGAAATAATGTCGATTAACGATGTTCCATATTCAAAATAGACTGCTGTTGTTTAAAATGGTTGATTACATTAAAATGATTGATTACTGTTTTCTGATATGTTTGTTTCATAATCTAATGTGTATTATTATATTTGGATTTTAAGGAATTTGAGTAGCAATATTTATTTAAAATACCTTTTATTATTTGTACCGTAAATCAAGTAGTCGGTGTTGAATGGTTTGCTTAACTTTTAAGTATTTAACAAACCCACAACTATAAAATTTCGTCACTATTTTAACTGTTCAAATAATTAATGTTATGTTTTGTTGTTTTACTACAAAAAAAAATGGAAAAAAGTGACATTAATATTATTATTATATGTCTTAAATTGATAAAAATATTTCCTACCCCTCACATAAAATTTGTTGCTCCAGTTGAACTTTTTATTACATTTAATAATATAATTTCTTAACTAACACATTTTTATTTTATAATAAACAAGTTATTTTTTAAATGTGAATTAAATATATTGATTTGAAAGATATACATATAAAATCAATTTTATTGAAAAATATTCTGGCGTCTGCTATCAGATTACTCAAAGGTATTTGAGATTCTATAAAAATAAGGTAGATGGCTCTTTCAAATAATGGAACAATTAAATGTATTAATATCAAAAAGATAACATATAGGTTCGAAAATTGTCGCTAAAAATATTGTCGCTGTAGCATAGTTGGATAATGCACCTTCCCCGGTTAGGAAAGAGATCCAGGTTCGAATGCCGGAGGCGCAACAACAATATTTTTCGATAAAATTGATTTTATATGTATATCTTTCTAATTAATACATTTAATTCATATTTAAAATATCACAGACCTATGTTCTGAATAATTACAACTTCACAATAAGAATGTGTTCTCCTAATAAGTTATTTTTTATTGATATTTTACTTCGATTTACTTTAATTTGGTTTTACGTTTCATTGTGGTTTTACACATAATACATTTTCCAATAATGAAAAATATGTCTCATTCAAAATAATTAGGGTTAGACCACGTCTAGTGGAGTCATCCTGTCGATTTGCTTCGGTTTGCGCAAACCGGTGGTTAAATTCAGTGACGGTCTGCCGAACCGGTTATTAAAATCTACTAAGTTAATAATAGGTAATACCTAATAAAATATCTAACTGTAATTTATTTCCTCAAGAATTCGTAACTAAAACGTTGATTATTGATTTATCATACTCATACTACATCCAGTTACCGGTCATACTTTGCAAACAAAGTTTATGGCCATATAAGTCAATTTAAGTCTGACAAACACGAATGATGAATATTCTTCAGTTTCAATTTGTGTGCTGTGACGTATTTGAAAGCACTTGGGTTTATTATTTAATCTAGTACCTAGTCGTAGCCATTTGTGGTTTAATTAGGTAAGTAATAGGATGGACGATTTAAAAGCCCTCGAAATAAAAAAAGTAATAAATAGTGTCACGCCAATTCTTAATAATCAAATTAATTTATCCATTAGTCCCATATTAGGTATGTTTCCTTTAAAGTCAATTTAATATGCATCAACACTGTATTTTCTCCTCCCTTAATGTTCCGTCTATCTGTATATGTATTCTGTCTCTCTCTTTCACATGTAACTTTATATTCTATCTGCCTCTTTATGTATATATAAGTGCACTCTTTTTGTATTTATGATAAGTTTTAAATACGTCCTGATGAAGCTTGAGATAAGCGAAACCGGTTGATGTATAATACATTTCGTTGTTTCATACAAAGTGATTGTTATTTTATTTAATAAAATTTGTATTTTTTCTCCTATAATATTCCCAGTTTAGGTATTTACGTGCATAACTACGAAATATAACTACAAAAAAATTCTTCCTTCTCTTTGTGGCGACGGTCTGGTCCCTGGAATAATGTAGATGGTTTTCAAATAATGGATCGACAGATGTATTAATTTGCAAACATATAGGTTTGAAAATTTGTTACAAAAGGTACTGGCGCTGCAGCATATTTTTGATAATGCACCTTCCCCGGATTGGAAATAGAGATACAGGTTCGAATCCCGGTAGCGCAAAAACAATATTTTTCGATAAAATTGATTTTATATGTATATCTTTATAATTAATACATTAAATTAGTATATAGATAATTACAACTTCACAATAAATACTAATTAAATGTATTAATTAGAAAGATATCGATTTTATTGACAATTATTGTCATTGCTACCGGGATTCGAACCTGGATCTCTTTTCAATCCGGACAAGGTGCATTAACCAACTATGCTACAGCAGACAGTACATTTGACGACAAATTTTCGAACCCATATGTTACACTTTTCAAATTAATACATTTATTGTTCCATTATTTGAAAGCCAATCATTTAAAATTAAAATTTAGGAGAACACATTCTTATTGTGAAGTTGTAATTATTCAGAACATAGGTCTTAGTTGGATAAAGCACCTCCCCCGGTTAGGGAAGAGATCCAGGTTCGAATCCCGGTAGCGCAACAACAATATTTTTCGATAAAATTGATTTTATATGTGTATCTTTATAATTAATATATTTAATTCATATTTAAAATATCACAGACCTATGTTCTGAATAATTACAACTTCACAATAAGAATGTGTTCTCCTAAAAAATAATAAAGTTGTATCAATGTGTCCAAAATTTAATAAAAATGAATTGATAATTCTGGCGTCTACTATCAGATTTACTTAAAGATATTTGAGATTCTGTAAAAATAAGGTAGATGGCTCTATCAAATGATGGAACGATTAAATGTATTGATTTCAAAAAAAGGTAACATATAAGGTCGAAAAATTGTCGCTAAAAATAATGCCGCTGTAGCTTAGTTGGATAAAGCACCTCCCCCGGTTAGGGAAGAGATCCAGGTTCGAATCCCGGTAGCGCAACAACAATATTTTTCGATAAAATTGATTTTATATGTGTATCTTTATAATTAATATATTTAATTCATATTTAAATTTATCGCTTACATTAGTTTTGTTTGTTGTTTTTGTTATTATTAATGCCGTTAAAGTTAGCTTGCATACTGCAAATTAGATTTTTTGTACATAATGGACATACTGTCCATATTCGGGGATGGTTAACACCTTGCGAATCACTATTACGAGTTCAAATGCATTTTTTATGTAAATTACCGTGTGGAGACTCACCATAAGGTTAAAGATTGATTAGTGTAAGAAAATTAAAGAAAAAGAAAACGATTGCGTCACTTCCAACGAGTTTCTGATCTTAAAATTAATTATCTTCTACCCCGCTTCTTCTGCCTCTGACACTAATGTTGATTCGTTGAATAAGTAGCAGGATTGAGCATAAAAAAGTTACATCGGTTTTAGCTAATGCCATGGCTTTTGTTCCATCGTCTTCTGTCTGTAATCGTATTCTGATACTAAACCTAATTTCATAAAAGTTACAAATTTCCAAAGTGTTCCTACGACGGATAAAACTACAGCAAAATCGGGATACCGAAGGTTCCTCCCTCATCTGCAAAAGAACCAGTAAGAATGAAAATAAAAGATTCACGGCAAAATGTGTAATAATTTCATTCCAAAAATTTCGTTTGTGATTTTGCTAGAACATTTCTATTTTTTTCAAAATACACTCAATTCTTTCACATAAAAAAATCGTTCGTATAAGAGAAAAAATGACCAGAATGATTCTACATATTTTGACATAAACAATAGTATATTTTTGCTTTTTGTATTTTTATTACATTATCAATCAACTAAGTGTTAATTATTTTTGACTGTACAAAAATTATAATTTAATTATAAATTCCAGTACTGATAAGCGTGAGGTTTGGTCAAGAAAGCCACTCTTTCCGAAGTTTTCCCTCATCAATTTCATACCCCGATGTATGTCAGACTTGATATGGTAAAAAAACGTACGAATTCAATTTGGACTGCATAATGGATGGATCCAAATAATCATAAGGGTAATCGGCTTAAAATAATTCAAATATCTATTTCCAGCACTTCCTGGTTCTCCAAAAGGAAAGTCTCCAAAAGAACAATATCAAATATCTCTAGAATGAGAATTGGGCATTGCCAGGTAGCCTAACATTTATTCAGATTGAACTTAATTGATTTCCCAATGTGTGAGTGTGGTGCCGAGGAGGAAGCCCTTGACCATATATTTTTTGCCTGTCTATTGAGGATCAAAGGTTTTTTTTACAGTAATCTCGTCAATGGTAATTTTCGACTCCCGGTTAACTTGTGTCATCGTCTTTTCCTTAACTCGCCACATTTAATCTATATAATAACAACTTTTTTGAACGACAATGGTATTGACTTGTAATATAATATTTCATATTCTATAATGTTATTGTACTTTTTTTCTATAAAATAAAGTTTCAACTTGATTAATGACAAAAATCACTCTTGAAGGGTGGATTACCTGTTTAAAAGAAGAAGACGAAGAAGCGTGAGGTTAAATGAAATTGTTCAGTGCAGTGGCGTAATTACGCCGCGGCAGCCAATGCGGTGCTTTGGTACTCATGTTATACAGGGACCCAAAAGGTCCCAGCAATCGGTATCAATACTTTTCTCAGCGCTAACATAGACTAATTATTTAAAAAATCCTCCACAATATGAAATGAAATTATAACATTTAAAAATCATTTCTTGTGTGTATTATAAAAACAAGTAGAATACGTATGTCAGAATGACTAGACTAGACTTATTTAAACATATTTGTTCTTTTTCATGAAAGTGTGAATATTATAGGAGACAAGAGACAAATGTCATACTTACTGTGTAATGTATAAAATCGCATAGTAATTAATATTCGTACATTTTATCTATAATACATAATTCGGTTATATGGTCGCCTAACTACATTGTTCACTCAACGGCGGTTGAAAGAATCCAGAGAAAGTTTTTAAGCTTCATCAATTTAAAATTAAATATACGCTCTGAGGATATCAGTTATGATTATCTCCTTAGCCGTCCGAAATTGTTAAAATTATCTACCTTACCTTATATTTCTGTACAGAATCATCAATGGTATGATAAACTTCCCCAATATTGTTGGTCTACTTGATTTTCACGCACTATTGAGATCTTCGAGACACAATTAATCGTTCTATTACAGTGGTAATGTCAGAACACATGCATTAGCTAACTCCGTAGTCCCCAGATTGCATTCTTTGGGGAATGAATATGCGGAGGTAGTCAACATTTTTGCTGTAAATTTAACTCTTTATAGGACTATATTATTACAGCTGTTTGTGTCTCAACTCCAATGGTGATGGATAAATTGCTTTACTTTACATTTTATATTTATTTTTATTTTTAACTTTGATTATGAAAAAGCATGCTAATATTATATAATTTTTTTCTTTGTGTATTGCACTTCTGATGAAATTTTCTATTATTTTACAAATTATGTTAATGCCTGAATAGGGCGTGCATATTAATAGTAAATAAATAAATACATATTTTATTATTTTATTTATTTAGACATATATAACATTTGTATAGCTACAATAAAAAAATACAGGTCATTACATATATTTTACACACATTTTAAAATGCATTGCCCAACTAGGCAAGCCTGTTTTAGGGCAAATTGGTGAACAAATACACTTTACAAAACTAAAACTCATTGAAGGAAAAACACAATAAAATCGAAAACGTAACATACATGGCAAGTAAACGTGAAAATATTTTTAAAAAAAGAGAAAAAAAAATACCAATGTGCAATACAATATGTAATGTAAGCACATATAAGGTAAATGCAAGATCAAAATATACAAAAATAATTATAAGAATTATTTCATTATATAAAACAGTTTACTCTCAGTATCAGCTCTTTCTAATTTCAATATTTATTTTGCATTGGGGCTCAATTTTTTTTAGCAACGCCACTGTGTATGTTCACTGAGAATTATTATTAATCTTTTGGTAATCCTATTAAAACTATGCGCTCTGTAATTTAAATACCAACATGCTAATACTTTAAGATAAGTAAGTAATCATGTTTGACATTACACAACTTATTACAAATGTACGACATTAAGGATGTCATAAAAAGTGAGTTATGCATTGGTGGACATTATTCTGTTTTAGTTGGTAATTATTATATATATATATATATATATCAGTATAAACTATTGTAGATGAATGAATGTTTTGAAAGAATGGACTGTATTTTGGAAACAAAATGGAATTGATTAATATTCTAGCAGGATCCTGGGTGCCGCCTTAGTTACATTTTTTTTAAATAATATAATTTTTTTGCGTTTAATAAAAATATTTGTAATTATTCTCCCAATAAATACGTTTTGTAAATGATTTGAAGGCCAGCGCCAGCGACGTCGCCCGACCGGTGGGCGTTTCGCAACGAGAATCCATATTATGGAGATAGTGATTATTTGAATTGATGATAAAAACAATTGCCTATATTAAATTTGGGTCACGTTGCTATTCATACCAATCTCACAACTGCTAAATATTTCATGGGGCATTTAAATCCCCACCAAATACGAAATTCCGACAAGAGTCCGGAGAGTGCCGGTGCGAGGGGCGCGCGCAGCAACCCCAACGAGCAGGCGCCGACTTCCTTCTGTCACTTCTGTGTTCCGGTGTATTTTTTGGAGTTGGTTTTCTTATATTTATAAATTTTAATGATCATTTTGACACTAATGTGACTTTAAGTTTCGATTTACCAGATGTCAACCCGTTCTCAGGTGTTGACAAGAGCTGGTGACCGGGGGACCGATAATTTGCGAGATACTCGTGGATCGCGAGATTTCATCTCTCACGGTGAATGTCGTGGCTTTTATGCATCTCGATGTTGGTTTATTTACATTTGAGGCGGTCTTTGTGCATGCAGAGGTAGTCTCGTGAAAAGTGGTCGTGGTTTTCCGCAACGGAGCGGAGTTTTCCCTCTCTGAGGGGTGGAAAGGCGCCGATATTGTATCAGATGACTCAGGTGAGGTTCAAATGTATTTATAGGTTATGTTTTTTGTATTCATTAAGTATACGTAAAACATATGTTGCAAATTGTTTAACCTACAATCTGTTTTATCCCAATATTTATGTTTAAAAGTAAAATCATGTTTTTCGGTTGTTTATCGTCGGTTCAATATCGATACAGATATAGTTTTTCGAGTAAAGATACGTTTTTTGCTTAATTATTTAATGATGAGCAAAATAATAATTAAGAAATCAGCTTAGAAAATACAAATATTACAGTTCCTTAAGTATTAGTGAACTACAAGTTATTGTTTAAATTATTCATTATTGCATACCATCAATATACACTCTCTTTCATTTTATTATAACGCATTAATTTTATTATTAGAATATCAATACTAAACCTTTGGTTAGCGCGTTAAAGTCAGAACTCTGAATTATCGAGTAATCCGGATAAACTATTTACAATTTTGGCTAACTCAGATTATGAATCTGACTCCTCATCACATAGGTATAAAAATCTATATACGCAAAAATATTATATTAAAAATTACAAATAAAATTAAAAAAACTACGTGTAAGTCATATATACCTTACATCTGGTAACATCATATGTAATTTCTGTGAGTTATCCAAAAAATATTTTCTCTTATTATAAATGATCATTCAAATTGGCCTCTAGTTCTATTCGAGGAAACTTATGAATGAACGACGCCACAGGTAGATTATTACTTCATGTCGTCATACAGTTATTCCGAGCGGAATAAACTTAGGTCCAGCCGACTTCAAAATGATTTGATTGTTAATAATTAATTACAATGTCATAATAATAATATGGCCATCAGACCTCTTATAAATAAATGTTCACCACATGCATGAATTATAAATTATAATACAAAGCTTTCCTACAGCGGGCAAAAACAACATTGATAATAACTATTATACACATAAAAAAATGATATGTTAAAGTATCGAATAAATTTAAATGATAACTAAAGAATACTTGGAAAAAATAGAGTTATATAAAATTAAGCTTAGCGCAAATATTTTTTAATGTACAACATTTCGTGAAACAATGTTGTGTAAAAGTTTTTGTAGGTCAATCAGAATATGTCTTAACTCATTTTTCATGCTATTGACATTATATGTCTGAACATTCCACGGTTTCTTAGAGATCTGGTGCTTGTGTAAAGCTTCACGTGAGAAATCAGTGTAGTGTCGACTAGGTTATATACAATCTTATACAAGAACTTACATAGCGTCAGCAATATTTCCTCATTTGATGATGATGACTAGTTTACCAATTGCATAATATATTTTTTAAGATCATAGAAAAATTGTCTCTACAAGAGCGGTGTAGAAAAACCAAGGTTCGTCTCTTACTTCTTCAACCCATACTGCGCTATCGTCTCTTTAAGTCATAGCGACCGTCAAGTCAACTTTCGCGACTGTACGATGTATAATTCTTATAATTATCGCACGTGTTAATTATAGCATTACAGTGCGATTTAGTATGATGGTAAAAAGTTTGAAGTAAGTAAAAGAAGATGTGTAAAAATGATTTGTTTTTTTTAAATTATTCCATTTCATTATTTTCCATCTACCAGTCTACAATACAAACTGAACATTTTATAACCCTTTGCCTAAGGTGTGTCGTAAATTTAATGAACATTGTTATAAAGATATCGATGTTTCATTACTGAGTTTGTCATATTTTTTAAATAATGTTTTTTTAAGAAATAAAAACTTTTTGCGTTTACATTTTATTTATAAAGAAAAAAAAAATTTACATTACGTATTATGACCATTGAGAATAATTGTTATGAGAACATTTAAGTGAATGATAGATAATTTTTTACTTTACTTTATTTTAATTTTATCGCTTGTCTGTTTAACAAATAAGATTAAGGTTAATATTATGAGTTAAATGTAAATGCCGAACGCTGTAAAAAATATTATACAAAAAGGGCATATAAATATTTGACATAATAATAAGTGCTGAAACATTTGCTACCCTTGTGTGCTGCCCTTGTACTCCAGGACGGGGATGAGCTGGAGGCGGCTCTGGGGCACTCGCGCGAGCCTCTTATTAGATTTATCTTGGATCGGCTAGCCCCTTGTTAAATAAAGAAAATCTTTATATTTTCAGATCAAACCAGTCTTTTCTTTCGTCTTTTGTTAATTTAAAAGTATTACTGAACAAAAAACATTTTCGCCTCTTTTCCTTTCCTCATTTATTTACATTATTTATTGCGGGTATAATAAAAGAGCTCCAAACCAATTCTCCATAGCGTGTTTTTTTAATCTTTTTACTTTTACGGTACACTTGACACTCGGCCAAGTCTCCGGTGGTACACCGAGCATGGACATAATAATAATTAGACACGAACAAACGAGTGCGACTCTCAAACTTTGTCTATCCTGTGCGATTGACAAAGTTTTCAGTTAATTGAGTGATACTAACAACGCAAGTTAAGCGTGAGTTTCGACTAACAACGCAGTTTGCGGCAATTCGGCGGTAGAGTACGGGCAGGATGGGCGTAGGAAATAGAAATTATGTATTGAAAAATTATAAGAATTGAATTAAAGCGATATAAAAGACTACAGGAGCTACTGATTACTAAAATTATTGATTCTTAAACTATTATTTTTTATAATTAGTTTTACATTTTTGTAAAAAGCAACCCGCTAAACAATTTACTGGAAGTTAAGTAGTTAAGTATTAACTAGGCGCGACACTTTACTTACTTACACGTCTTATTCTAACACAATACTTATAAGGTACTTAACTAAAATAAATTACGATTACACTTAAATATTATTTTTATTATTACATGTCATTTATTGAGAGTGTTCAGTCGACGCTGTCCGCTTCTGTGCATCTCAGTCTGGAGGATCGAGCGCGTTATGCTATAGAACAGCGCTGTCCAACTAGCGGCATGCGAAAATACTTTTGTGGTTTATGAATCATTCTAAATTTTTACATAAAATTTAAAATCAATTAATGTGTTTTTTTTTAACCAAAACTCACAAGCACTACCTGAAGGAACTCGGTATTAACCATCGAAGCTATGGTATCGATAGTATCATTTACTTATAAGGATATTGATATGGCCATAATATATTTTTTTAATATATTCTTTTTATTTTTTAATTAAAAACTAAACCCATAAAACATCTTGATCAAAACATAAAATTAATCAGTCGCAGTTTAAACAACTTATTTAATTCTATCGACAGATTATTATCGATAAGCCATATTTTTATCATTTCTTACAAATCGGGAGAAAGCGTACTCTTTTGTAAAAACCCAGGTAGTTTATTTTTTATTGTAGGAACAACAAATTATATTGTCCTCGATCTATACTTATTGGTGATTTTGGGAATTGTTACATTCAGATTAGCCACATATCTTGTATTTTTCCGTGTGTAAACCACCCTATTTAGAGCATCACATATGATATGGATAATTCTGACATTTTTAGTTACATATTTTTTTAACTGTATTTTTTCGTATAAATAAAATAACCTTTGAGGTGACACGAATTGATTTTTCAATTGCTTCCTTTTCTTTTTGGCCCGCGAATGTGTTTGTGGGTAAGGCTGACTCCCGGACTAAGAAGTTGGACAGCGCTGCTATGGAATGCGTGGAACCAGCTCGGCTAGTACGGCTACAATGCCGAATGCGTTGCGAGTAAGAGCAATGGATGGAAGGGATACGTAAATTATGACGTGACTCGCTTGTAGCTATTATTTCGCGCTATTTATAAGAAAAAAAAATTGACGAGCTGCTTATCTAAACTAAACAAAAACATTTATTCATGTATTTATCCTCATGTAGGTGGGCCCCCAAAAATGATCATTTAATTGCATCTAGTTAAATGCGTGTTGGCTGTTTTACCCGGAAAGCCTTATATAATTAGAATATATTTACTTTAAAAAATTACAATGTTTCCACATTTATCACAGAATTTAGAAATAATTATCTAAACAGCACTACGTTACATTTTCCATTGTTATTGTATCTTCTTTAGAAATCCGCAAGATGGCAATACAGATTAGTAAAATATAATAATGAATATTAATATTTATTTATAATCTTTCCGCATTGTGGAATACATGTCACTGATTAAGATATCGTATGATGTATGTACCTACTTAAGATCTTAATAGCATTCTGACAATAATCATATCAAATTAAGATAGGTGTACACATATGTATATAGCATGTGTCATTTTACTTATATTTTGATTACACTACATGGTGCATTGTTAAAGAAATATAATAAGGGATTTCCACATTGAAATATAATTCTACGAAAACCCTGGTCGCACATCAGCCAAAATAGCCGCCCGCAGGGCCTAGCAGGAATCAAGCGGTCGCTTTTCTTCTAGTACATATATGTTTGTTTAATGCTGCTATACAACATCGATGAACGAGCATTAGAAAATTACGTATGTGGGATATTTTAGTCAGTTATGTAATTAGCAATACATTTTTTTCCAATGTAATACACATTATTTGTAGAGTAACTGATTTTTTAAAAATACACATTTTTCGTAATTTTTTTGGTTTTGTAGCTGACATTTCGTATAAGTAGTTCACTTTATAGTGATATCTAAAAAAATAGTTGTGATTTATAAAAAAAATATATTATTGTGATATATGTTGTACAATATGACTTTAAAGATTGAATAATAATTTTATCTGTTATCTAAAATTAAATAATGATTGATACATTACGAGAAATGTCTGTTTTTTTTGAAGTTGTTTCATTTCAATAGCTTGCTATCAACTCAAATCAGTCGTAAAAAACTAGTGCTTCCTTAATATTTTCCTATACAACCTAGATGTACTGACTCGTATATAATTTTTAAAAATCTGTTTTTTTACAGGTCAGCTGGTGTCGTATATGGAACTTGAGCCTGGCAAGTGTTCTAGTGTTAACAGTGTCCAATATACTGCTGACAGTCCGCCTCCTTCACACCGAGTGCTCCCACGGGACGTCCCCGCAGTTCCCCGCCCCCCCGCTACCGCCCCGGCAGCCTTTAGTGGCCCTCCCCCCAACCGCCTCCCCCGCCTTGGCGTGCATTGACGTTTATGATCAACGCCTCGTGAACCAATCCGAGGACAACGTATTCGCGGATGTCAACCTGGGTCTCGGAAGATGGGACTCCACGCGTAGCTACAAGATGTTCGACTTTTCGGTCGTAGGAGAACAATTCACGTCACTTTCGGAACAGTTCAAGGTGTGCCTCGCCACGCAGAGCTCCTTGGAGCGCCTGGCGTCCATGGCCCAAGTGGCGCACAGGTGGACCGGTCCCATATCGGCAGCGGTGTACGCGGCGGGGGAGGAGCTGGCAATATTGAAAGTGTACATTGGCTACCTAAGAAAATGCTACCCCGTAGTAAAGGCGAGGGTATCTTTTCACCTGGCCGTTCCGTCGGCGAGACCGGCACACTTTTCCTTCGCCACTTCGTCCAACCCCGACCCGACAGTGTTTGATTGCGCGAAACCGGAAGCGACGCTCAATCGACTATTAAAGTATCGTCTTCCTGAGACGTCAAAATGGCGACTCAAGCATCCGTACCCTCAGAACCATTTGAGAAATTTGGCGCGAAGAAATTGCCAAAGTTCGTTCGTGTTCTTGACCGACGTTGACATTATTCCCAGTGGTGGACTGACTGAATCGTTGGACGCTTTCCTTCGACACGCCAAGTGCCGCGGGTTGTGTGCTTACGTGGTGCCGACGTACGAGCTGGACGAGAGAGTTCGGTTTCCGAGCAATAAAACGGACCTGATTCGACTGGCCAACAAGGGACTTGCCAGACCGTTTCACCACAAAGTGTTCATTTACAACCAGTTCGCAACTAATTTCTCAAGGTAAATATTAACACTACATTTATTAACTACTACTTATGTGTAATATTCTATCATTCTTAGCACAGACCAGTAAATGAATAATAGACATGAAATAAAGTGTACATATAGAAGAGGGGTTGGAAAATTAGTTGCGGGGCGAGGGGAATTTTACACACATTATTTATGGAATCATAAATCCGATAGTTTATGACACATTTATGCAACAGTAAAAATATTTATCTTCGAAAAATAAATCTTTGTGTAAACAAACGTATTTTTTACA
Organism: Eubasilissa splendida; assembly: GCA_031772225.1. Classification (NCBI taxonomy): domain Eukaryota; kingdom Metazoa; phylum Arthropoda; class Insecta; order Trichoptera; family Phryganeidae; genus Eubasilissa; species Eubasilissa splendida. The sequence goes on from CM062847.1 coordinate 22,900,428, forward strand.
TTAATGCATATTATATTGTCAGCGTTTAAATTTTCATTCCAATCGAGTCACATATTTAAAAAAAGTCACGGAGCTATTTGATTGCGTAAGTGGTGCCAAAATGGTTACGTGAGTGACACCAAAATAAAAATATTGAAACAAGGAATTTCCGTTAGTTCATATCTTTATATTTGATAGTCTGTGATACTCAGTCACCGTTCTGTAATAATATTTAACATTTTTAAGTTTATTAAAAATTAGATTGTTTTCTAATCCACGAGAAATTTGATGAAGGATAACGCTATCAAAATATATCTAATCTGATAATTGGGTTTTTATAAGAAAAAGGTGTGTGAATTTGAAGAATATTGAACCATTGGAGAAACTATAAGAAATATAATATATTAGTATTAACGTGCACTGCATACAAGCAAAAAAGTTGTGCATTACTAAAAGTTATGCATTAGTTGGGAAACAAATAAAAATTAAATAATCTATAATATGGATCGTGAACGTGTGCTTACGGATTTATTACAATTAGCGCCATCTGTGTACCAGTAAATTTTTTATTGGCTTAGTTCTAAAAACTATCACGACAAACCATTGCTGTAGCATGCATTACTCAAGTCATACAATTGGCCATTTACTGAATTAAAAATTCCTTTCGGTTGATCCGTTTTGTATGGAGTCGTTACTTATACTGTTTTTTAACAGAATAACATTTGAAAGGCTTAAAACTGCGTGCAAATCATTGAAGTGTCTACTTCCTCTTTTACTAATTCGCGAATTATACTATATTATTATTTTTAACGTGTAGATTTCATGATCATTATTTGCATTTGGTGCATAGATTTGCTTTTGATTTGGGAAAAACAAAAAGCAATTGGCAGAACTATTTCCTACGTTAACCTTTAATAAAAATATATTTTTCTTTTAGTTATTACGTGAAGGATTTTAAAACAATAAAATAATCATGTTCTCTCATACAAAGTGTTCTTAAAAGCGTTCATACATTTTTACATGGGTAAGAAGGTATTATTTTAAGTTAAAACTTAAACTTTAAAAACACTATTAATAGTACTCTAAAATTACAAATAAATACATGGTAGGGTCATATAAACGGCAGATTAATTTTGTCTAAATACGTTGGTTATACGAAAGTTCATAACCCTATGTACAACTTATATTGTATTACATATATTATATATGATTGTATAATATCATTGGTAACAGCATAACCTGAATCTATATCTACTGCACGCCACTGGTATTAAGTATCTATTTTTAACATTTTATATGTGCCCTTATTAATTATTTATTTATTATACATACACAAATATTAAATTTTTAAACCTACTTAATAAAAAAGGTACGGTGGTTATCTATTGAGCTTGAATTGCACATCTTTAGTACTGAATTAATTTCTTTTTAGTGAATTAATTCTTAATAGCTATTAGTAAAAGTTGGTGTACTTCACTTTTCACAAAATTATATCCGAAAATAAGCATGTTTTAAATAAGTGAAGTTAAGTTGCAAAAATATCTATTTTGTTTCGAAAGTATTATTAAAAAAATGATTCGCGATCACCGCAGTTAAATTTTTTACGTTTGCTTTTATTAAAATAATAAAATAAAATATTAATAATAATAATAATAATAATCATAATTTTTTTTTTATATTAAAAATATGTACATTTATCTTTTGAATTCTTTGAATTTGAAGCAAATTCATTTTACAAAATGATCGAATAACCTTGAAGATGCCGAGGCTGAAGAATTCAGGTAGTTTACTAGAGAACGTAACAAAAGCTTCCGCGGCAGAATGAACACTTGCTTAAATATTTATTTTGGAACCTTTCTCGGAAAGAAGTGCCTCTCTGCAGACAGTGATACCGATAAAACTGAATTACTTTTGGTTTGGCTTACTTTCCTCCAGGTGGTATTAAAACTCCCCGGTCCTGCAACTATTCCCCGTTTAATCTTCCATCTACTAATAAATGTATGAGGAGCCGTGTGTATGTTTTGAAAAGTATTTCGTTATGTAGGGCCCCTGTTCGGGTGTGCTCCTCGCACCCGCGACCGCTCGCGCTGCCGATGAAAAACTTTCTGGAAAAATTGGTGAAAAAAATACATTTTCTTTTCAATTTTTAAATTAACTGTATATTTTAGTTTAATCTGGAGAGCGAAAAATAGTCTGCGCAAAAAACGGTTTGTATCTTCGATTGAAACAATAATTTAAAGCCCCCACAATTTACTCAAATCCAAGATGTGTCAGATTTTTATTTTATTTTAACGAAACAAATTAACGACAAGTCTCGCAATGATGGTGTCACAAATATACACTGGTATCAAAGTACAATTTAATTTTAAAACCGCAAAAAGCTAATATTATGGTCAAGGTATAGAAAAGTCAGGTTGAGGTAAAACATCACAAAAACACATAAACAAGTGTTAACTATTGAGAAAAAACAAAATATTTTAAGTATAATTAGTGAAATGCAAAACGCATGACTTCCAAGGTCAATGATATCGAAAAATGTGATATGAGACAGTATGTGGCATTGTAAATGGGAGAGAGATGGTAAATTTGAGTGTTGGATCATGATTTTGTTGGGATTTGGGTAGGATTTGAAGATTTTGACAATGATATGAATTTGAGGGAAATAGTAAACACAATCTATGGAGTAAATTCTGGGTATAGAGCTGAACTTCTGGAAGATATTAACACTATCACCAGGATAAATATTCCGAGACAGTAGATCTTCAGAATTTGCAAATATTCAGAAACAGAGAATCTTCTAAAATACTGGATTTTGATTGAGAGTGAATTTTTCGAGAGAGTGGATTTACCGGAAGAATATTCCGGTAGAAGATCGAAATAGCGCGCGGCGGACTATTTTGGCAGAAAGAGCAATAAAATTTAGTTAAGTTATTGAGATAAATAATTGTAGTATGTTTACTAGTGTAGAATAGAATTGCACGGGAATTATATATAACACGTGACTCCGATTATTTCCTATTCCCGGCCTGCGGTCGGATCTGACGTACCTTTCCCTATCAATAATTCGCGAAAACGACTGTGGAAGAATTCCTCGGTGGTCGTAAAATCTACTATTCACTGAGAAAAAAAAGTGGACTGCTTTTTGACAAAATGAAATATGCGCCCAATAAACATTGAAAATAATTAAATTGATTAACGCGCAGTGAAAAATTTGTTGTAGAGTGATATGTGAAGTGTACACTCGATCGATAAATATTAAATTGAGAAATATTTTTTTGCCGACATACGGAGGTGTGGTTCAGTATACAATGAGTGTTATTGAATGACAAGAAGATTATTAAGAGTAAGTATTGTTAACATACAATAGTTAATGTACATGTTAAAGATTTATATTATTTTGAATGTGTGAAATGTAACAAATCTTTCAAAAGTATTTTAAGGTTAAGAGGATTTAAAATATAATTTAGCAGAAACTCTTCCGCTATTTTAAATATAAGAGTCAAATAAAACATGATGATACGTCAAAATTCACAATATGAAATACGCCAATCCACAACATGAAATAATATAATATTTCAACTCCGAGGACAGGTCTTAACAATCTGATGACGAAAAAAATTCAGGAATTTTCTGGTAGCCTTATTAAAATATTGAATAGGCAGAATATATGCACAATATTGATGTGAATATCGAATTTACTGATTTTTGGTGTTTAATTAGATTTAGTAACTTGTTGGTATAGTTGTCAAGACGTTGGCCTAGTGATCTAGTGATCGGGGGTTCACGCCTCTTTCTAGGACATCAGCAAGTTAGTCCTATTTTCATAGCACAAGCGTTTAGCTTAGTTTGAAAGTAGTAAGAATATTGATGTGACACGTATTCCATGTACGCAAATCTATTTTAAAAAAAATAATTTAAAAGTTGTTGGGTAAATATATTTTTAAAATAGTTTTCTCTTCGGAACATCTTCTCCCGTACCAGATCAAAAATCTATCCACTTTAAGAACGATGCCTAATACTAGTTGTACGCAGGTACTTCATTTTTTAAAAATATTTAATTTTCATCTGTTTGATTCGAATGGCAATATATAATGCCGAATAACCTTTCCATCATAACTTTTATAGCAATATTTACGTAATTTAACAAAATATTTAGATGATTTTGTTAATTCATGAATTATCTGTGTCGTAGGAGTATAAAATATGCATAAAATGCCTGAAATTTCAAATTGGAAAAGTTAGGGATGTTTTTGTCTCTAAGCACATAATATAATATAATATTCTGTTATTTAAACTATGATAGTTATATACTTGTTGCTAAATTATTAAAAACATAAAATTTTATTATTTATTTTTCATGCTAAAAGTGTACTTAAGTTAATTTTTTACTATATTGCCATTGTTTTTTAAAAATATGTCTATTTTTGTTTTGCGCCGTTCTTGATAATACCTTATTTCTGTTTTACATATTCCATGCTACTTGTGTAGCTACACATTTTTTTATATAATTAATTTTGTTAAAGCCCAGAAGGGCATGGATACAATATAAATTAATAAAGTTGTCCATAGGAAAGACTAGTTATTCCAGCATGAGTCCAATTTTTGATAATGTTAATTCAAATTTTTCAACTGTCGGCCAGTTTGAATTTTTTCGAAAAATAATTTACGTTGATTGTTTTCAAATACAGGTAATATTATCTACTTATCTATCAAATACAAATACTTCTTCCGCAACACGTTTATGATTTTTTGATATCTTTTAAAGTATTTTATTAAAGCACAACAGCTCCAATTATATATTTGCACTCGTATATTATTATATTTCGTCCCAAAGTACTTAATACTTTTTTTCGATTGAGGAATTATAAGTATCGCATGTTGAATTGAGGAAATTGAATTTAAAATAAATTTTAAATTGACTGGGATTTTCTACTGTTACATTGTAATGTGGATGCCATTCCAGACGATGAACTATAAGGGGAATTTTTCTTTCAGAGCGAAGTTTAAACAGAATTGTATTTAACAAAATTTATTTATCTGTCCTTCCGGCGACTATGGTTGGCGAAAATTGCTATTAAGCCACGATAATTTATCAATGACTTTATCAAAAATGAATCATTGACCATTATTGAGTTTGACCTAATTTTGTCTGGTCATTTTTAATAAAGTCAGGTCAATCACAATCTACCTCTTCTTCAATCGACTTGCTATTGGTATTAAATTAGTAATTAGGTTAAATTCGGGAAAATTTTCCAGAGTTATTCGATTATTTGATAAACGTAAAATTCACAATGGCTTCATTCAATTCGGCTTTATTTATTATGTGACGATTGTTCAAGAAATCTTTGCAATAATTCGTTTTGAAAATGTAGCGAAAAGTGTTCTTAATTACGTTGGTATTTAAAGTGATCATGCTACTTTAAAACAATTTTTCCTTTCAGAATAATCTGCTAGTAAATACGTTTTGATGCACGCTTCCTTGAATGAACTCCGTCAACAATCTCATATTATTGAAATTTTTTGCACTCTTTTTGTTATTAAGAAAAATCCTCAAATAAAACATCTTCCTTCTCTCGGTAATATTGTTCGAATTTGTGCTGTAATTTTGTAAAGCTGTAACTGTTCTTTCTATAACTTTCTTGATTTATCCCAACAATAATGACGAATAAATTCTATTATTAAGGAGAACACATTCTTATTGTGAAGTTGTAATTATTCAGAACAGACGGTCTGTGATATATTAAATACCAATTAAACGTATTAATCAGAAAGATATACATATAAAATCAATTTTATAGAAAAATATTGTTGTTGCGCCACCGGGATTCGAATTAATAGAATGATAGATGTCGTCAAAAATACTGTCGATGTAGTATATAGTTGGTAATGCACCTTTCCCGGATTGGAAAAGAGATCCAGGTTCGAATCGAATATTTTTCGATAAAATTGATTTTTCATGTATATATTTGTAATTAATACATTTGATTAGTATTTAAAATAAATTCTAAATAGTCGTGTCTCCATGCATTTTGATCGGTTGTCTTTTTTTTAACCATACTGTTAAATATGTTCCGCTAGCTCTATTTACAACGTCACTCATTTCATCATTAAATGTAGGTTGGTAGATTTTCAAATGAAGCGTAACAATAGACGGAATATGATTTTGTATTTTTAATTTAAATATTTACCAAATGAATTCTTGTTAGATTATTAGGTAATAATGAGCATTTAAAAAATATGGTACCTACCCTACAGATGTTAAACTTTTTCTACATTTATTTGCGAGAAAGTTGTTTATTGTAACCAACTTTCCATTTGTTATCAAACTCAATAAGTCTATTGACGCACTTTTTAAAAGTGTGTTCATCATTTCTCCTACGATATAATAGAAAACCATTAAAGTCAAAAGCAGTTGTGTTCTGAAAAGCTTTTGGAAATTTCTTCGAACGTTTTTCATCCAACAAACATGGAGATCTCGGAAAGTTAGAGCTACATGGAGCGTGCAAATTGTAAGATAATATTTGGTACAGTCTCACCATACGTGCAATAAAAAATTAATTCACTACCAGAACCTACAAACTATTCTATGTAAATTTGAAAATATGGCATTCTTCACTTAGTAAATAAATGCATCACCACGGACATTATTGGCATCGGACATTTTTGACAAATTATATTAGGTATTTAAAAACATAAATTAGTAAAGTAAATTGAGTGGATGAAATTTAACATAATATAATATTATCCATTTTTTAGTTATTTAGAAATGGCTGCAAACGAGTACAGGATTGTAATATCCCAGAAATGTCATTTTACTATATTGGATTGAAGTGTCAATTTGTATAACAGTCAACTTTGTTACATTCCTTACGAAATTATAAGACCTTCCTTCTCGCCCGTCTTAGAAACTTATAATTAAATTTTCAGAAAGTGTATGCATTTAAGTCGTGAATATTAAATTATTATTATTATGTTATATTATGCATTTAATTCGTGAACATTAAATGGTTTTTTATTAATTATAAAAAAATGTGGATACAAATGAGTACACATAAAATGACAATACAGACATCAAAGAGTAGAATCAAATCAATTGGGATTTTACAGAAATTTTCACTCTATTTATTTGTTAAGCAATTTAATTATGTTCTGATAAAAAATAAATGTACCACTGATGTGAGTCAAACTGGAAAATTATAATTGTTAAAAGTTAATTAAAATTTAAGGTAAGATAGGTAATTTTAATTAAAACGAATGAAAACAGTTAATATCTATATTAGTCGAAAATTCCTATAAAAATCAAACAAGGAATCTTGAACATCTCCTCAATGGTATAAAATTTTCACTAACAGCATCGACAATTTTGACTCCAAATCTAGGCGGGAATCTGATCATAAAATATTGCGCCTGTATTTTGTGCACGATCTTAAAGAGATCATGGAAAATTTTCAACGGATAGTTTTCAATTATTGGGCACACATATCATTGAGAAGAGAGTGGAGGTGCCGAGGGGAGATGAAAGTACCTTTATTTTGTGCAGAATCCTAAAGGGTACCTACGCAAAATTTTGAATGGATGGCATTTAATGTAATATAATATATTATTAAAAAATATTTACAATACGCAAAATCGGAACAGTTGACAAAAAAGTAACATATAATATAATTTTAGAAGAGATGATAAACAATGTAAACATGAATACTGAACCTCACCAGATCCTCGGGACGAACCATGAGAGTACCGATCGCGAGAAATGTGTACGGTGAGAGAACGAGAGAATGTGTTGTGCCGAGAATTTTAAATAAAACCAGTAAAGAATTATTTAACATTATGGAAGATAAAGAGACATCAGTGAATACACTAACATATAAAGTCAAATATATTCTTATCTAATTATTTTATTTCTCTGTTGTATTACATTAAAAAAAAAAAATTGGTGTCCTAAATAATAACTATGAAAAATGTGGTTTAGGTTGGTCAAATAGTATTTGTATAGAGAATAGACAAACATTCAGTATATACATATACATATATACACAGTGGCGTGCACTAGGCATGGACTTAAGTTATGCTGCTAATATCGATGGTGTAAAAGCGATGGGTATTATCATTAGAGGTTGTGTTCATCATTAACTCTTTCATGAGCATGTTTTTATGTCAGTATACCTGTGTGAGTGTGTATTATTAGTAGTATTCTTGGAAATTTTTTCAAGTTATTAACTAAAGGAGCTAAAATATTTTATAATATAAACTAACACGACGTTTAAAGTGTATTGGGATGCATACAGTCATGTCCGCTTTAATGACATACTAGCGGCATTTTGAAATACGCCTGTTAAAACGAGGACGTGTATTCAGACTACCGCTCGGTGCCAGACTTGCGTTTAGTTCGTATACGTTTTGAACAGATTTTGCGAAAAAACACAGCCGTATTTGTCAATATGAAATTCTTTTGCTAATTATACTGTACTAGTTAAAACGTTAACATGAGAACTTAATTATTTTCATGTAGATCTACATACTTAATATGGCAAATAAATATTTATTTCGTTATTATAGTTATGCACAGCTTTTTAGATTGCATAGAGTGCACGCCCCTGTATACACACTAGATATATTAGACATGTAATATACAAATCTCCACTGGTTTTAATTTCAGAAATGATGATCAAAAGTTTGTTTTTTCCCTATCAGTGTATTTATAGCCGTAAAGTATAAACTATCCTTTTTTTCAGTCTGGTATTCCGTGCCTTCCCTCGCTCTTAAAAGATCTTAGAAAATATTGAGAACAGAATACCTCACGAGGGAGGGTCAACCGCGGCGGGCGGACGAGTGGACCGTTCCTGTTGCCCCCCGCGGAGTGGTCGGGCATATATCACGGGGAATGGGCATTACGCGGTGCTTAACGAGAAATAAAATGACAAATGTGGCGAGACTAACAAATACTCCTCAAGCTTCAGATGAATGATGGGGTGCAGCGAACTGCGCGGTGTAGAGATATCCCCTGTTTTAACATTCCCTATCTCTCAATCTGGCAGTCATTTTTATGATTTTTTTCTTTCATTTGCTCGGGAAAAGTTTACGAGCACTTTGTTGAAATATAAAAGTGTTTTAAGTGCGATTCTTGATTCTGTCTGTATTTTTCTTCTGCGGAAAACATTTTTTTACTATCTAGAATTAATGTTTAATAAGTTACTTACTTAATCTTCCCGTACATGCGAACGATTTGAACCTGTGGAATGAGAGGGGGAATGGTAGGAAAATCCGTATCCGTAGGGTATGGTTATATGTACATACAGGGTGTAACAGACCTATTCCACAATATTTTATGAGTGGATACCTGTCTAAATTACAAGTCGAAAATGATCAAGGGATATGTGCCTAATCTCAACCATGTCAAAGATATAAGCATTTCAAAAAAAAAATCATAGTCATGCGATTATTTCGATTAATTGAAATATTTTATTGATTCCAGATTATATATCGAGTACAAAAAATTAAAGGTCATCGAATTTCGAGTGGCTAGACTATTTTTTGTTAGATGATGCAGGGCCTGAAGCAAAAATATTGATTAATAATGGAATAATTTTGCAAATACTTATTTCGAAGTACGTAGACTTCAAGCTTAACACGATTTTGTAAAAAATTTCAAACAATTATGTTTTCCGTAACATTGCAGAGTTTGCAGATATTCCTTGAACATTTTCAACTCTTAATTTAGTCAGGTATCCACCTATAAAATATTGTGGACTAGGTCTTTCACAACCTGTATAACGCTCTGGTGAGAAGCCAACTTGAGTTTAAAACAGTTGTACGGTGCCCCTGTTATAATGTACATGTACCTATAAATCTTAGAGATAAGCCAACATAATTTATTAAGATTTATCAACTTAAAATTTAATCTATCCATTTTATTGATTTATTACAACACGCTTATGAAAGCACTTATTATCATAAGTTTGTCAGATAGAAGAAAATTAATAGACTTACTATTTCTATAGAAAATTATCAACTTTTAAATTGACAGCCCTGCCCTTCTCGCTGAAGTATGTCTTAGGGTCCGCACGTCAACGCGTTCAAAATATATATTTCACTAGGATAATACAAGAACTAACTACCACATTCACTCATCACTTTGCTGAGTACAGTGAGTTTGTAGATATATATATATTCCATGACAGCTATGCCGTAAAACTGCCATGCAGTTTGGCAAAAAAAAAAAAAAACTTGACTATTGAGAGAATCCTACAGTTGAATCTGAAATATTTATGGATTTGTGGTAACTTTTGTTAATATATTTTGATTTTTGTTTACAAATAAAAAATGTTATTAAGTTACTCATAAATATTTTTAGTAACATTACTTTTAATTATTGTTATTTTAATTTTATTTTCTTTGTATATTTTTGTAAAATTTAATTAACCTGTAAGGATGATTCTTTTTTAACTTTTTTTTTCAATGGTAATATGTATCGTATGCATACATAAATAAATATTATAAAAAAAAAATCACAAATTGTCAGTCCACATCTTTCTTCGATCGAAAAGCTTATGTTACATGTAAAAGTGTTTTATTTTCGATCAAGCATCCGTTAACAGGGGGCACACGATAGTAAGTCATTACACTATCTCGGATAACACGAACGTTGTTTGTTTGCTCCAAATAAAACAAAGATCCCCCCACACACTCCGCGGTTTTTGACTAAAAGCTTTTCGAGTATGAGGATATCATGTTTGTAGTTACATATATTTGTATAGGAATATGTGTGTAAAGGTGTTGAGTGCTCTCACGCATAGGAATTTGAAAATATAACCCACTGTAAATGTTGGGTATTAAATTCAAATTTACCTCCGCCAATATTTCTCCGGATTCTCTACACACAACTTGCCGCGCATTGCTTATTTAGAAATTCATTCTTGTATCCCATTTGTTTATATACAGAAGGGAGATATTCTTTTACTGTAGGCTTTATTATTTTCCCAAATCCTTGTTTATTGCACCGCGCAGGAGATGGCGCTCTTTGTTTTATTCGTGGATCTCCCCCTAACAACGGGAGAACGATGAGATCCTTAGAAACTTAATATGCAAACCCGAGTAGGTACGTATTTGTACATCTCAACTTTTTATTTAAATTCTTTTGCGTTATAGAGAGCTAATGTGAAAATTGTATGCGGACGTGTTCAAGAATGAAAATTATAGCTACCCACATATACTTTACATGTTAAATTTTTAAAATATATATTTCATAAAAATGTTCCGTTTTTAATATTCTTTATCAGGCAAAGCACATAACTACATCTGAAAAAATACAGAAACACATGAAGCGTAACTTTGTTGATTGTTAATTTAAGTGAAGTGTTTCGGTTATCACTGAAAGAGGCTAATCTGAATAATTCCCAGACTGATAACGTTATATTTTCTACTTTATAATAATATATTATATCATAATACCGGCAGAGCTATTGAAAGAAGTAGGATTGATTTATTAATAAAAAAAAGGAGGTCGATGAAATATAAAGCATATATAAGCGTTTTCAGTTATGAGGGTCTAGTCTGTCTATCATTTCTTTTTTCAGTTAGATATTAAATCATTGTTTTAAGATTCGTCCCTAGATTTATCGCTTTTCTCATGCAGATATTGAATATTGCGACAATTTTTTTTTTGACATAGCTTAATAATATACTGGGTGTCTGGCACTTCATATGCCACATTAGAAGGGATGACAAAGTTATAATAAAATACTGAGTGTCTGGCACTTTGTATGCCATATTAAAAGGCGTGATATAGGTAATAATATGCTGGGTATTTGGCACTTGATGAGCCACATTGAAACTTGTAACAAAACATTTGTATTTTCAAAGTTTTCAAACCCCTGATGTTGAACCGCAACATATGATTCCGCCTTTTACAGCTCTTTCACGCGATAAAAAGAATTTTTGGAAAGAAAACTGCTTGTTGCTTCATCAGCAGTTCTCCTTTCCGTTAACAATGGGTGCGTGCCGCAGATTTTCAAAAAAAAATCTTACAAATAACGTGATAACGGATATAATAATTAAATGTATACTGGGATTTTTTCTCAGAATAACCTCTTTTTAATAGTTAATACTAATAGGTACTCGAACCCGTTAGCCACATATGGGAGACGAATATAACCATTTAGATGATATTTGTACCTATTAATTATTTTTTTAACAATAGATAGTTGAAACGTGTTACAATAGATTTTGTTAATGGTGTACGGTGTTTGTAACAATTAGTAAAATTAGATAAATAAATTTATAACATCATCATGGACCCATTGTATAGACCAGTATAGAAACGTGCAGACTTAGGTAACGATTAAATATTATCTAAAAATTCGAACACTTATATAACACGAAATATACAAGAAGATTTTGTTACCCTCGCAGTACACAACAGTATAGTTAACTCTGAATGAAGAAATAAGCGCTGAAAACGAAAACAAGAAGGCAGTAGTACAGTACACGTATGAGAACGATACCCTTATGTATTCACACCTTGTTTGGGTTCGTAAAAGACAGCAGCAATTCCAAGGGAAACTTTTTTGAATCACAAATTTCACCCTGTCCTTTAACCTCCAAAAAGCTTGACAAAATGTTTTCGTGAATAGTAAATAAAGCGGAGAACCCACACAACCTCTCGCGGGCTTAAAGTGCGCGGGCATAAAAATGAACTTGGGTAACATATGATTTAGCGACGGACATATTTTTTATATTTATCCTGACGTTTATGTTCCCCTAGTACCATAAATCTTTGACCAGGTTTTATTGTTTCTGTTATAAATAATATATTTTATTAGATACGAAAATTGTTATTGTGGTACGATGTTAAAGTGCTCGATTCTGGTATGAAAAAATTAAAGTAAAAATGTTTTGTCATTTGAAAAGTACACATAAAAACAAGCCAAATTGAATATACAGAAAGTATTGATAACTAGCCCAGTTAGATAATTTATTAGCTTTTGCAATATTGAATTAAATTTTTTAATGATGATTGATAGTTTATGTGTTGAATAGTTCCCTTTCTAACCTTTCCACAACTTGACATGGGCGTAATGTTATTGGAAAGGTAGATTGGTAAAATACAGAAGCGTAATAAAAGCAATTTATTTCTATTAAATGTTTTATGTTATTTCTATTTTAAATTATTGTAATAAGTATTTATACATGTGTAGTATGTCAAAAATAACGTATTTTGTTCTTTTGATGCAAAAGTATCCAAATGTTTTATCTTAACATCTTATCAACACGTCGTATTTTTAAGATCAGTATGAGTAGCTACCGATTCATTGACAATTTATCATTTTTCATGTTGGTTACAATAATATTGTGATTTCATTTCTCAAGTTGGTCACAATAATATTGTCAAATTGCCAATGAATCTGTAGTTACTCTAATAGTGATCTTAAATTATTGTTAAAATTATCAGTGAGACGTACGATGACCGACCTTATATTTCTATACAGGATCATCAATGGTATGATAGACTGCCCTCAGATTGTTGGTCTGCTTGACTTTCATGAACCATTGAGCTCATCGAGACATAATTAATTGTTCTATGACAGTGGTAATGTCAGAACACATGCATTAGCTAACTCGCAGTCCTTGCATTCTTTGGAGAATGAATATGCGGAGGTAGTCGAGATTTTTACTGTAAATTTAACTCTTTATAGGAATACATTATTATAATTTTTGTGTCTCAACTCAATGGTGATAAATAAATTGCTTTGCTTCACATTTTATATTTATATTTATTTTTAATTTTGATTATAAAAAAACATGGTGATATTATGTAATTTTTTTCTTTGCGTATTGCACATCTGATGAAATTTTCTATTATTTTATAAATTATGTTAATGCCTGAATAGGGCGTGAATAATAAAAATAATAATAAATAAATATATGATGTTTAGATGTGATATTTTTTTGATCCAAAAATTTTGATACTTTTGTTAAAATATGATATTTTTTTGATATACGACAGATTGCAGTATCAAAAGCGATATATAATGTATGATTAAATTTATTTATTTAATACCTGCTATATTTGTAGCATGTGTTGGTATATAGAAAAAGGTCTCCGCTGGAACAAGCAAGTGAAAAACACAACACAAGTACATATCTCCCATTTCAGTTGAATGCTCTAGTAAATTTAATTTATGTTGTCATGACAAAAATGTAGCATGGTTATGTTTGTAGAGTAATCACAGTGCCAAATGCGTAGTGTTTATCTGGATTAATGGGCTTTTTATTCCAAATTCCAGAATGGAAAATATATCTAGTGAACTTTATGGACAACACTAATCTAAATAAGAGTCTGTATAATAAATTGATTATTTTTTGTACAAGTATGGCATTTTTAATAGAGAAAATCTTCTCGGTTTAATTATATTATAATTTTTATAGATTATTTAACATTGTTTAGGTCATTTAAAACATCATCCTGTTTCGAAAAACATTATTTCCTTCTAATTATTTAAGTTAATCACAAAGTACAATTTGCAAATATTAAAAATATATTATAATATTTAAAAATACTAATTAAATTAAATCAATTTTATCGAAAAATATTATTGTTGCGCTACCGGGATTCAAACCTGGATCTCTTTTCCAATCCGGGTAAGGTGCATTACCAACTATGCTACAATGACAGTATTTTTAACGACAAATTTTCGAACCTATATGTTACATTTAAAAATACTGTCGCTGTAGCATAGTTGGCAATGCCATCTTCCCCGGATTAGAAAAGATATCCAGGTTCGAATCCCGGTAGCGCAACAACAATATTTTTCGATAAAATTGATTTTATATGTATATCTTTTTAATTAATACATTTAATTATACAAAATACTTTGTTTAAACCATTATTTAGTAAATACTAATTTAATGTATTAATTATGAATATATACATATAAAATCAATTTTGTCGAAAAATATTGTTTTTGCGCTATCGGCATAATTACATCTTCACAATAAGAATGCGTTCTTATTAACACTATTTATTAATTATTCTACATATTTCGATACCTATAGTATCATCTTCAGGAAACAATGTATACTGAAATTAAAAATACAAGTATAGATAAAAACAAAACTATAAAATAAAAATGAAAGTAATTTTGCAAATATTGAAGAAGCATTCAATTAGTATTTATAATATCACATACTTACCTTCTGAGTAATTACAACTTCACAGTAAGAATGTGTTCTCCTTAATAATATAATATTTTTATTTTATTTATATTATCATATTTCTATCATTTCTTTAGATTGGGTTCAACAAACATTTACGATATATTTTAAGTATAAATATGACACCTCGATTGAATACCGATATTATATGTAATACTTTAATGTCTGATTTGAACATGAAGACAATGTTGCTGAGTTGGATTTATTGTTTAGAATTATTTATCACATGAGATAATGTTTCGTGTTCTTTTAATATATATCTACGTAATCCACGTTGGTTCCTCATGACTGAGGATTGCGATCGTCATGAACTCCCAGTATCTTGATTATGCTTCTCCATATTTCACAGCATTCTGCACATCTTAGGACTATCACCAGATAAATGCTTGTTACCTTTTTCACTTGGACGGTTCAACGGGTGGGGGATCTTTCTCTTCCTCTTCGTCCTTCGACGTGGCCCACCACAACAAGATTCTCCAAGCTATCTTCCTTTTTCGCAAGATGCACAAACAATTTAAGGATTCGTCTCAGACAAATGATTAAGAGACTGTCCTTGATGTTTAGTTCCTGCAGAATGGAGACATTCGTGCGTCTCACCGTCCATAGTATGTGCAATATGATTCATAAAAAATATAGAACGAACCAGAGACTGTACAAGCTTGACCATCATTATCTTGAAAATACCGCGGTCTTTCCATTTTTTGTCAAGTCTGGACATAGAACTTTTCGCCATTCCTATGCGTCGTTCAATTTCTGGCTCGCAGCTACCATCGTCAGTAATTATGGGCCTGAAATAATTGAAAACCTTGACAATTTCAAGGTCTGAAAGGGCATCTGTTCGTGAAAGCTGGTTATGACAATCAATGATCTTTTTTTTTCCTTGTTTATCTCATGGTTCAATTTTCTACTTTCTTCTTCAATGTAACACTAGTGTAGCCATTTCTTCGTCTGATGTAGCGATTCAAATTGTATCGTCTGCGTACCTGAGATTGGAAATCACTCTGCTTCCAATTTGTACTCCACCATTCCAGTTTTCGAGTGCATTTTTATGATGTATTCTCTATATATGTTAAAAAGGTCTGGAGACAATATACATCCTTGTCTGACTCCTTTTTGCACTTAAATTTTTTTTAGAAGAGATAGAGTTGAATTTAACCGAGGCGGTATTATCCAAATATATATTGCGAATGACATGCACAGGGTGTTCTGGGACTCCCATCTCACGAAGTATTTTCAATACATGCATTTCCATTTCACGCAGTCAAATGATTTCTTATAGTCGATGAAGCATAACACGACTGGCGATATGAACTCTCTGCTTTTCTCCACAGGTTGGCGAATATTACGTATTTTCTCTCGAGTTCCTATGCTCTTTATCAAGCCGGCCTATTGTTGGGGTATCTGCCAGCTTATGTAGTGTTTCTGACATTTACTAATAATCTGCAAAAGTATTTTGTTTACATGGGATATGAGTGCAATTGTTCTATAATTTTTGCGTTTAAATAAAAGTTGTATTGCTGAAATAACACGCAGTGTGTGAAAATGTTATGAAAAATATGGTTAAAAGGGCACGCATTTGTGCCGATGCCAGAGAGGCGACCAGTTTACCGATGTCATTCCATACATAATTGATAAATATAAACCAAATTCAAAAATGATGTTTCATTTCCTAGTTATTCAAAAACAACATCGGCCTGGTTCAAAATATTCACCCTGTATTATGAAGTTCGTATGGAACATTATAAGGAATTAACTGACAAGTCTAATATATGATATGAACTTGCGTAAGAAAAATTTGGTCATTTATACGTTCTGGAACACGAAGAAGCTGCTGACCAGTGCATGCGATCAGAAAAAATTCCAGCTGGTATCCTCAAGTCATGTACGCGTCAGGACACAAGCCTAAAACTTAAACACTCAACTAGTGCAGTGTTGAAAAACCTCGCTTAATGCGAATTCAATTTACGCGAAAATCAATTAGCGCGTTAAAGCAAAATGATAGTATTTCCAGGCTGATTAATAAGTTATCGCGATTATCGGTTACCCTCCTCTACAGAAGAACTAAGCAAGAATGATTTCCTTCAACTAGAAGAATTTGTGTTCTGTATTCGTAATTATTATTTTTTTAATAAGTGAACACATGTACTTTCATAACTTGAAACAAATGCTATTGTAAAATGTAGTGTTATTGTCATCAGTTTTATTTATGTTCCTACTTCTTAGTCCATTCCCAATCAGTACACATTATTTCTTTGACTCTATTGGTTTGATTTCAATTCGTTTAATTCGTCGAGATTTGGAGAGGAAATGTTCTCATGTGATTATTTGTTGGATCACTAGTTCACATACCGCTGTAATTTTGGTATATTGTGGATGTTGAAACTCATCAGAGTTTTTTGTGTCGTGGCAGTTTCGTACATTGGGTGAACTGAATGAAATGAAAGATCACGGAGATAGCGTCATCAACCAGGTGAGTCGAGCTGTACTTTGGGTCCACGAGTCCATCCTGGTGGATTCCTTATCCCTATTTCCAATTCCCTCTTCCATTCCTTATTTTTCATCCACCCATAGTTTCCGATTTCATCACCCACCACTGTGATCGGTGACTTGCGTCGATCACAAGGAGTGTGAACAAGAATATGAAGAGTAAGAAACTTAAGTAGTTCATTGTAAAATAACTCGAGCGAGCATTCAATCACGGAGTACGCAATTTCATTATATATGGAAAGTAACATCAAAATTAGACAAAGTTATTGCTAGCTATGGAAGATTACTCTGAAAAAAATTAAGCTCTGTTCAACATCAGTGTGCCAATATTTTTCAAAAAAGTAGTTTTCATGTAATTGTCTATTCTTTCAGTTAATAAAAATTCACGCATTATTTTTTTTTATCCTCTAATATCACTTATATGTAGTGTATTTTTTACAAATCATGGTTGATTAATTTAAATTAATTATTTTATTTATTGTATTCGATTTACGCAATTTCGCTTAGAGCGATGTAATTACAGGTTGAATTAATCGCGATAAATGGGGTTTTCCTGTACAACTAGTTAAAATGAGTTTGGAAAAGTTAAGTTGACGTGTAAAAATAAGAACTACTATTAATTACGAAAAACAATATGACTTAATATTTTTGTTTATTAAATAATATATGTTTGATAATTAATAGTCAGGCGAGTTATTTATATTCAAACAGTTTCGAAAAAATACATTTCCCTTCATTAGGATGAAAAAAAAACAAGTTTTTACCGAAACAGGATGAATATAAATGAATCCCAGTGGTTTATGAAACAAAATTAATAAACTAATATTATTAAAAATGAATCAGTGTATTTGCTTCAAATGTTAAAAATAATATATGTTTGTATATTTCTATTATTTTATAGGTCTCCGCACCCCAAAATCTGAAATATATATATTTTAAAATTATTATTATAGGGTTTTGCAATTAGTTACATTCCAAACCAATGATAATTTTATTTTAATATTAAACTTTTAATAAACGATCATATTTGAATTTGATGCGAATTCAAAGTTTGTATGTATTTCTTTCAGGTGGCAGTTTACAGGAGGTCCGGGAGGTTTGCCTGAAAGTGCTGAGACCCACGTTAGCCACAACGTTACAAACTTCGAGTTTCTCTACGAACCTTTTTATGTAGCGCCAGACACCGTACCACAGCACGATGAAAGGTTCTTAGGGTATGGCTACACGCGAAACACTCAGGTGAGTTTTTATTAATAGATATCTTAATTTAATTATTTATCTTATGTATTCATAAAAAATTAATTCCAATCTTATATTTAGTGCATTTCAAAAGTTGATTGCATGAATAAATAATTATTCTTGTATAAGAGTTTATGAATTTCTTACTAATTATTTACTAATAAAAAGAAACTCATGAATGTGAAAGGAATCCCTTTCATTGATCCGTAGATGTGTATGGGGTATGCTATTAACTCGTATGATAAATGAGTCCTTCAAATGTACGCAGTGCAGCTAGTTTATTTGTATAAATTAATTGTATTTAAAATATTTATTTAAGATTATATTTATTAATAAGCCCTTCTTTACAATAATCGATACTGTTTAATTAGATCTGTGGTTGATGAATACGTACATAATGAAGTCTTTTAATAAAAATAATTCCGATAAATATGGTAACTAGACATTGTTAATAATAAAATATTTAATATTGAAACTTCCTTATGAACTTTGTATGGAATATATTAATATATTTTAGTACAATAAATAATATTACTTGTTTTTAAGAACACATTATTATTGTGAAGTTGCAGTTTTTTCAGTAGTTTTGTGGTATTTTAATATAAATTAAATATATCAACTAGAAAGATATATAGAAAAAATCAATTTATTGAAAAAATATTCTAGTTATCCGGTAGCAACTAAAATGTTTTTTCGATAAATTGATTTTTTCTATATATATCTTTTTAGTTGATACATTTAATTTGTATTAAAATTTATTTGATTACTCTACTTAACTGCTACATGTGGAACAGACGCCTGAGCATATTTTGTGGAATTGTGAGATGCTTAGAGATGGACGTGAACGTATGATTTGTGGTTTGACTGAACTTGGACACCGCCCGCCCAGGAATGCAGACCTAATTAGTAATGGAACGAATCTTGTTTTATATAAGAAATTTATTCGAGTATGGGTGACTCGTTGGAGCTCCTTAGGTGGGTAGTTAGGCCGGCCTGCGTGGCTGGTACTTCACCTACGCGCCTACCATACCTCGTATTTTGCAACTCCGTTAGTCTGACCGTGTAAGTGTGACTCAATTCATTTTGTGTCTCGTCCACTGTCACTCTTTTGGGAGAGTTTTTTGATGAACGGATCCCTGAGTGTCTGCCTTGAACTACTGCATCTTAATTTTCCATATGTATGTAAAACTGTGTTCTATGGATTTATGTTATATGATTTTTATGAATAAAAACAGCACTTAAGGGACGCTGGAGGGTCTAAATTTTAAAATCTTTAAGATAATTGCTAATAGCCACATTGAATTTCTTCACTTTTTTCGTTTTGCATATTCTTAAATATGTTTTTTAATTAAAGTCACATATTTTTATTAGCTTTGATGAGTGTGACCGACAAAGAAGCCCTAGCTTCTAAACCGGTCCCGGGAAAGGGTCCCCCCCCCCTCTCCAGCTGTCCTTTTAATTTGATGCCTGCTTAATAATTCAAGCGATGAATTGTGTATTCTTATTATGAATTCAATGGATTTGTACGTAAATTGGTTCAGTCATAGATCCGGCAACATAAGTACTCACAGTTTAGGAAAGTACTATTAGCGTTCAAGGTAGTAATTATTCGCTGTGAAAACGCGCAGTAAATTGCACAAAATTTTATTAATTCACATTCCAATCATAGATTCGTTCACAGAGCGTGAAGCTACCTTTGTGTTTAATTTATGATCGAATGCTTGACTTTTAATTTGTTACGCGAATCGTAAATTTTCAGATAATTGAGTACTACGATATTTGAGCGACATATTGCATATTACATTAGGCTCATTTAAAATCTCTTTATATTTATTTAATTTTGTACGAATATATTTATCACAATAATTTTAGACAAAACCTCCATTGAACACATCAATCTTGTAATTAGAGAATGCCCTTCGCAGGTTTCCATATTTTACAG
Source organism: Eubasilissa splendida (assembly GCA_031772225.1). NCBI lineage: Eukaryota > Metazoa > Arthropoda > Insecta > Trichoptera > Phryganeidae > Eubasilissa > Eubasilissa splendida. Next base: position 22,921,288 of record CM062847.1, read on the forward strand.
ATGTACTTGTTAAGTTAAAATCTATATGGTTCTTAATGGTATGGGTTTATCTTAAATGTATATCACAACATCACCTGTATAAAATAATATGTCTAAGAATCAGTAGATATTATTGGAAGTAGAAATTATGAAAGTGGTCTATGTCAAGAAATTGATAAATAATTAGTTTTATCAATTATTTCGCGTCACATTGTTTTAAATTAATATAATATGATGTAAATTGTAAAAATTGTGAAAAATTTGTTGCGTTATATTCAGTGTATTTTTACAACGTTAAACGGGATTCCACTAGTGTTTAATTTCATTATGGAATTATATCTAACGGGAATTCTCCGGTACGGACGCTGATGTATGAAAGTGAGGCCTGGAGCTGGCAGAAGACAAACGAAAGTAGACTGAATGCAGTGGAAATGAGATCACTTAGGCGTATATGTGAAAAATTTATTTATGACAGTGTAAATAATGTAAAGCTGATGTTAGTATAGTGAGTAAGATTAAGAAAGGATCACTTAGGTGATCGTGTAGATGAATGAGGAGAGAATGCTAAGAAAGATATATGATGCAAGCGTTGATGGCACCAGAAATAGAGGACGTCCGCGGAAGACTTGGCATGACCAGGTAAACCAGATAATGGAGGATGGTTCTGTTAGAAGCCTCAAAAATCGGCGAGCTCGTATGAGAAGATGTATGAATGTGGATGAGGTGAAAACTGTGTGTCGCTCTATCCTCTCTGCCTATCTCCGCGAGGGAAACGGCGTGATGGTAAGTAAGTAAGAGTATGTCATTTCAACCGTAACATTTTTATTTCCTTATAAGCTACATGCAAAATTTATATGTCGAAATAAATTATTAATCTAGTAGACTATTAAATTTTGAAACATTGTGTTGAATATTTTTAATCAATTCAAACGCAAACCTTTAAACATCTCGAAATAAAAGAAACATGACGTAGACCACTTTCATAATATTGGGCACATATTATTATTACAAAGGGTGTCCATCGGAAAATTTTCAAGTTTAATATTAAATAAAAAAAAAACCACAACGTTATTCTCAAATTTTATTTATATAAAATGGAGTTTAACGATGCGGATTTTACATTTCATAAACAATACCGTCTAAATGCCGTCCATTTCTCTCAAGACACTTTAGCAATCGGACTCTTATATTTGCGAACACGCGAGAGAAAAGCGTTGGTTCAATAGCAGCAACTTCACTGCGAATATTTTCTTTATTTCTGCCTGAATTGTTCGAAGACTGTTGCTGTAAACTCTTGACTTAAGGTATAACTACAAAAAAAGTCGCACAGCGTAAGGTCCGGTGACCGAGGTGCCCAGGGTATGTCTCCGTACTTGTTGATTAATTTATTGGGAAAAATTCCCCTCAGCTTCTTCATTGAAACTCTAGCTATGTGTGGAGTAGCCCCGTCTTATTGAAATTGTGTTCGGTTATTTAACCCGAAAAACAACTGCAGTTGCGGTACTAAAAATTCGGCAATACACGTCAGCAGTGACTGTCTTTCGCTGGTTAAAAAAATAAGGGCCAATTATCCCTTGGGCAGAAATTGCACACCACACTGTCGTTTTTTGGACAATGCAAACGTTTTTGATGGCGTTCCCTTGGGTTGCCGGGGTACCAGTATTTCATGTTCTGTTTATTAACATAGCTATCAATATGAAAATGTGCTTCGTCAGTAAACAATATGTTTCCAAGCGTTTGTGCTTGGTTCCAGTGTCGTTATCGCTCAGGTTTCACGTAAAGAATAGTAATTTTCGTTGAGAAACTGCAAGATTTGCAGTTCGTATGGGTGAAACTGTAGTTTCTTTTTCAAAATAACGTGCACTATTGATTTTTTTATTCCAGTACAGGCTGCAATCTTCATTATAGATTTATGCGGGTTGCGCATAATTTCACGTCGAACTTGAGTCACATGTTCTGGCGTCGCTGGTGACGTTGATGGTCTCGGAGGAGTTTGGTTAATCATTGTCCCTTCTTGTCTGAGCTTTTGAACACAACACCAGATAAGTTGCATGCTCAGCCCATCACTTACTCGTCGAATATTAAAGTGAGTACAAAAAGCGCGACGCGCACGAACCAATAAACTACCGCACTTTAAATATTGCTCAACCGCGAACGCGTGGTACGTTCCCGACCAGTGGATCATTGCGACTGGCAAATTAGCAAATCACACACGTCGAAAAATACCCCTCCCACTTACCTCACCCTGATGGTTTACGAGTAATTAAAATTTAATTTTTAATTTTTTTCGCTAGACACCTTTTAGAAAACACATTACAATTTGTGACGTTCGTCCATTAACCGGGTTAACTTTTAACTTGTATTTATTACTAATGGAATGAGCTTAAATAATGCACTTAGTGGAATACCGTAACATAACATTTGTAAATATTTTTTCGTCACAATCATCTCAGGGTTTTTATTAAAATAAGATTAACGATGAGAAATCCTGCTTTTTATACTCAAAAAATATACAACAGTCTAAATGCAAATGTAAAAATTGTAACCATAGTCCATATTTTTTACGAAAATTGCAGTTTTGGCTCTACGAAATGGGGAGAAATTAAGCCCAAGAACTTTTAAAGGTCCAAACTAAACTTATGAATTACCTAATTGAATCTTGTTTTACTCTTTATATATCTTTTTTTATGCTATCTAATGGTATCTTGTACTACTCTTTGTATATATATATATATAATTAAATATATATATATTTTTTTTTAAAAATATAATTAACATAGGACTAACTTTAAGTTTAACGTTTTAATTATGTGTTATTTAATTGCATCTTGCTTTACTCTTTACATATACCATATATTATATCTTATACATTGAACAACGCATTTACGTTAAGTTTTACTGCAAGCACACTGTCTGCGATAATACAGTAAAATACTAGTGTAGCAGGCAGGGTACCCAAATATATGTCTTACTTTGCTCAAATTTTTATACGATTATAATATGATACACTGTACCAAGAATCAAAAAAAAATATGAGAGTAGTTGCGGTCACGGATTCGTCGCTATCTAATCCAGTTCGTGACCTTTCTCGTGCCAATCCAGGACCAGACTCTTCATCAAAGTCGTAACCAGGTCGGTCTCTAGTACCTTCTTCTTATACCACTATTTTTTACCATGTAGCGTGACGGCCAAAATTTCTAAGGATTCGGAACCACACAGTTAAAAATGTTTATAATATAATAGGTCTAGCTATATATATATAGTGTTCTAACATTTTTTTATGGTGATGATAGATAAATTCACAATGTTATTAAAAATATATAAAGACGCATTTAAAATGAAAATGTGACGTAAATAATAATTATTTTCATATGCATATATTATAGAACAACTTTATAACTGATTTCTTAGATCATTCAATTATAAGTACCGGTTATGTGATAATGGGGAGAGCGAGTCACCACTCACCACTCACCACTGCACTGTGGCCTGAACGGTTCGGTACTCCTTTTCTTTCGCGGAATCACCCCTAATAACCAGATAGTGACAATAATTGAGTGGAGCGCTCGATGGTTTAGCCGCTCAACCGTGGAATATACGGGGGTTGAGTTAAAAGCTTTCCCTCAGATGTAAGGTGAATGGATGACAACTGGCTTTGACGTCTTAATACCTGCTCGGCTTCTTCAGACGTGGTGAATAGTAGCTCTAATGTACCTGGCCTCGGCCTCGGGAAGCGCTTAATATAGAAGCAGTTCAGGCATTAGCGTTATCTTCTCAGATTTATCATTCGATTACCTAGCATGGAAGTATTGTAGCGGATTAAATTATTGTAATCTTAAATACAAATTGAATAGAGTTAATTGGAAAGATATACATATAAAATCATTTTTATCGAAATATATTGTTGCTGCTACCGGGATTCGAACCTGGATCTCTTTCAATCCGGGGAACGTGCGTTGACAGAATATGCTATACCAATACAGTGCATTGACGACAAATTTTTGAACCTATATTTTTATTTATTTATTTATTATTATACACGCCCTATTCAGGCATTAATATAATTTTTAAAATAACAGAAAATTACAACAGAAGTGCAATACACAAAGAAAAAAATTACATAGTGTCAGCATGTTTTTACATAATCAAAATTGAAAATAAATATAAAATGTGAAGTAACAATTTATCCGTCACCATTGAGTTGAGACACAAAAAATTGTAATAATGTAGTCCTATAAAGAATTAAATTAACAGTAAAAATGTCGACTACCTCCGCATATTCATTCCCCAAAGAATGCATTCTGGGGACTGTGGAATTAGCTAGTGCATGAGTTCTGACATTACCACTGTAATAAAACAATGAATTGTGTCTCGATGACCTCAATGGTGCGTGAAAGTCAAGCAGACCAACAATCTGGGGGCAGTCCATCATACCATTGATGATCGTGTATATAAATATAAGGTCAGTCATCGTACGTCTCACTGATAAGTTTAACAATTTCAGACGGCTAAGGAGATAATCATAATCGATATCCTCAAAGCGTATATTTAATTAAAAATTAATAAATCTTGGAAACTTTCTCTGGATTCTTTCAACCGCCGTCAAGTATACAATGAAGTGTGGAGACCATATAACTGAATTATATTCTACGCTCAGACCAGACCAGAGAACTTTATAAGTGTGCAGATCTGAAAAGTTTTTTGCAGTTCGCAAAACAAATACCAACATTTTGAGTTCTTTATTAGTTATCGAATTAATGTGGGGAATGAATGATAATTTACTGTAAAATATTACACCCAGATCATTGATATCCCTAACTGATACCTAATGGTACGAAATTTTCACAGGATAATTTATTTTTGTACAACTAATAGATTGGCACTTGGAGATATTAAGATGTAGGTGATTATTGGAACACCATTTAAATAAGGAATTCAAATTATTTTGTATTATCATGCAATTAGACACACTATTCACTGATCTGAATATTTTTAAGTCGTCAGCAAAAATTAAAATATCTTACACTTTTCAAATTAGCACATCTATCGTTCCATTATTTGAAAGCCATCTTCTTTGTTTTTGTGTTGGTATAGCATAATCGGGCACTTTCTTTATCTTTATTCTGTATTTATCTGGTGAAGTCGATTAATTAAAAATGAGAATGAGATAATATTTCCGTATTTTAGTAGCCCAAGTGACAATTATATTACTTAATACCCATGGTTATAAAATTATATAAATAATGAAAATAATTCAGGAATAGAGTTTTAATATAAAAATTAATAAAGTGAAAATCCATAATGTGATAGTATGTATTTGTGGTTTCAAGTGTATTCTCCATTTCTGAACGGCCTTGTATTGATACTAACACGTATTCCGAATGAAAGATACTTTTGTATCTCGGTGCAAGACAAGTTTAGTATTAAAATCGTCACTTAGTAACGATTGATTGATGATGGATATCTTGGAAAACTTACTTACTTATTTACCATCACGCCGTTTCCCCGCGGGAGTAGGCAGAGAGGATAGAGCGCCACACTCTTCTGTCCTGATACAAAATTCTCGCTTCATCCACATTTATACATCTTATCATACTAGCTCGCCGGTTATTGTGGCTTCTAACAGGACCATCATCCAGTATTTGGTTTATCTGATGATGCCAAGTCTTCCGCGGAAGTTCTCTATTTCTGGTGCCATTAAAATATATTATATCTTTCTTACCATTCTCTTCTCATTCATCCGTTCCATATGACCAAATGTTGCGTATAAGCATAGATGCCGGAAGAAGTCAGGATACGGAAGGAGTTTGGCACTCACCACAATCCAGTTCTGCTGGCACATCCAAATGTGGACTGTATTTTTAGTCACTAATTTCGTTTTTGGTTCCTTTAGACGACACTGTATAGACGCGAAGTCTCAATTGTATAATATTGTAATTCTTTCGATTCACGTATAACCACACCGGTTCAAGATCGGCTATTGATTTTTTTCTGTCTCTTTGAGCATCTTGGTGTGATTCATGTTCTTGTTCTTGACATAAGGCCTGTATTGAAAGTTAGGAGGTATTCATTATTAAAGGTTAACCCAAAAATATACAAAGCACGCACTGGTTAACATCTACAAACGTGTTTCCTGCAAACTCACGTGTGAACCTGCCAGGAGAATTTGTACTCGCTATAGACAAGGGGTAAAGTTCTAGAATTTTCTGGATTAAGACTTACAGGAGCTGTAATAATTTTACAGTATGGTCACAAAAATTTATAATCTAATTGTGAGTAGTTTAAAAAAATAATGCGATTATGAAAAAGACACAAAATTTTTGGTTGGCATCGAAAGTTTTGATATGTATTTATCTATTTAGATGTTATGAATTTTCTATTAAAATGTTTATATGGAGGGCTCATCTGCAGAAGATAGCTAAATTTTTTACAAAAATATTACTGAAATCTGATGTTGAGGGTAAATTCTCAAATACAAACATATAAACGAATTATTATATTACTGATAGAATAAACAAAAAATTAATGAATGCAAAAATTCTTGAATTTTAGGAAAATTACTTAAGGGCGGCGCCTTCAATAAACATAAAATTTATAATTTTTTTTACGAAAATGTGGGTTTTTATTATCCATTTATATCAGAAGTTATAAACTAGATTTAAATTTTTTTAAACTATTACTTAGATATGACCTTTATGCTCATTTAAAATTAATAAACTATAATGTTATTTGCCATAATTAAGACAATACAAGCATTATAAAGAAGACCGTGACCATTAGATACATTTACTGCTAGCTACAATATTGTGTTAAAATGACAAATTATTGGATAAACGAAATATGTTTTCTTATAATTTTGAAGCCAAGATTACGGAGACAAATTAACAAAATGTTAAAAATCAATAGTGTTATAAATCATTCAACTTGCAGGACATATTACCAATTTTCGACGTTTTTAAAATACATTGTTTTAGTGAAAACATACGTTTTTAAATAATATATTATATTAACTCACATGCTTTGAGGATTCAGCTACTATTTAAAACTAAGTTTTAAGTCAAAAACACAATAATCAGTTTTTAAATAATATATTGTCAGTCTTATAATGACGCTCATTTTAATTGTCCATCGAATTTCAATACACCGCTCGATCCGGCCGTGACGGTCGTCGAGTTCGCGCTGTTATTATTTTTGTTAAAAAATGTCGAATACATATGTTTTCACGCATATTTTATCTACAATATGAATTAATATTGAACTTATTCATAATATAAGTTCAATAATTTATTTCATAAATTAGATGTCTTTTTACTGATTTTAAGGAAAAAAACATTTTCTTGAACAAAGTAAACATTTTCTGTACGTTATTTTTATGTAAATCAGAATTAAATATTTCAGTTATATATAACACTGTTGCATTTTAAAAAAGCTGTCTGTTTCATAAACAGTATATAATTATGAAACAGACATATCGCAAAACGGCAACGGGACGTTTTAAATCGATAATATTAAATAAAATAATAAATTGAAGCTTACATATAATGTTTAAATTTAGAACATTGATTTAAGCAAACATCTGAATATATGTAGGTATTTTGTCTGATTTCAAAACATATTCATATATATGAATTAGGTACCCAATAAATAATTTAATTTTCGGTTGATTAATTCAAATGACAACACATATTTTTATTTAATTTCATATATCAATATGAAAAAAGGTGGAAAATACTCTCGACATGAGTTATGTTTAAAACTTGTATCGAATGGGAGAAAATCAACAATTTTATTGTCGTCTCTTTCTATTCAAACCTTCGTCTCTCGCATGATTTACGTAATAAATACCGTCATTAATTATTTATCTGGTATTTACAATAATTTAACTATTAGCGTCATCTTGAAAGCACATCTAATTCGTGTAAAATTTCTCGAATTTCAAATTGGAGAAATGAAAGCTCACCCAAGAGTACGGAAGTACTTGTATTTTAGGAAATCATTTAATGAAAATCGTTCATGCGGCAAACAATACAACTTTCCTACGTCTATGTTGTTTGAATTCAAAATAGTGATTGTTCTTTAATAATACCTCTCGAGTAGATCAGGTCTAGCTGGAAGCGAATCGCGGCATTACGGAAATAATTACGGAGGTACTCGGCTTTCCTGCTTTATATTATTTACGTAAATAGTACCTACTGATGAAACTAATATCATAAACTGAGTGGTTTTATGAACCAGGCATATTGTTCTACAAACCCGGGTACAAAGTACGATAAGATATTAAAAAAAGAAAAAATGTGTTTTTACAAAAGCACTCTCTTCATGTTATTGGCGGATCAAAATTTTCATTAAAAAATATTTATATTAAAGGAATAAAGACAAAATAAATATAAATCGTAATAGTTGAGACTGAATTTATAGTACTAATCCATACATATTTAATATTCACTGTTTCTGTAAAGAGTTTGTAGAACATCATTATGAATAAAAAATTTCTTTACATTTTTTCTTTCTATTATTTATAATATTTTATTATTATACTTTGGAGGTCGATGAACATCGTAAGGGTTTTGGTTGTGTTGAAGAAAAGGTACGGCGATAAAGGCATAAGAATTTTACAGTGTTTTTGCTTTTTGTAAAAATAGCGGCGTCCCTGATGTCCAATTCGAATGGTGTGCTAGGGAAACATCGTAGATTGAATGTAATTAAATGTTATCTTGGCAACACTAGTAATCATAGACGTAACTATCTCAAATGTAAAACAATTACCTCTATGTACCATAAACCTACTTGACTCTCATTTTGGCTAAAGTAATTTCGCGAGAACTTGATTGTATTAAGTTATGAAATAATTATACTGTTGTATTCCGCTATAACTTTGTGGTAATTCATTATAAATATAATTAAAAACAATTTACTACCAAACCACGTGGTTCCGAAACCAATTGGTGGTTGCAAAACTAAACTGGTGTTTAAACAATATGAATTGATATTTATTTTATTAAGTTTTCTTATAAAATTTATGAGTATATTGTATAAATTAATATTTGTATGTTTATAATCTGTGTTAAAGTTTACACGTTACAAGTCAAAAATAATTAACATTTTTAATTACCTACGGAGTATGACATAATGGCCTTTACTGTATGAAAATCTGGTTCTACATCTCGTGTCAAACCTTGGCCACCTGAAACTTTCGCCTTCGCATGCTCCGGTTCGGTGCTTCCTCTTCCAGTTCGGAATCTGTAGCAGTTCCACCCACTCCACACTCTTCTCACACCACCTGAGTTTTCATTAAGAATTCTTTTTAGGATCCACGCTTCGTGCATCCTCTGGACGTGACCCACCCATCTGAGTCGCTATAGTTTCATGTGGATGGAGAGTCTGGAATTTCGATAAATGTTATAGAACTCATAATAGTATCTGTGATGTCTCTATGTTCGCCGGTTGATTCAACTGAACTTGTGACGATTATTATCCGGGTACTTGTAGAAGTAATTACTCATAATTATGAACAATAATTATTTATTATATACAATATATAATAATCAATACTTAATTGGAGTTATGAGTGTGGCTATCGAAGGAAAATAAAAAGAGAGCGTCTTCCCCTTTATCAACGCGCTTAATATTAATTACAATTCATATTTATAAGTACATCACGGTACCTATTTTATTCTACAGATTTCCCCGACCCATACATGTCCATAAATTCTTCAAAACTATCCAATATTTCTCCCAAATTGGCGAGGTGTGCCCACGATTCACGCCCGTAAGTCGATACAGTACGGATTATAATTTTATATGGTGTTGATTTTATTTAATTTATTTAAACTCCAAGACATTCAATATTTCATATGTTCCCTGCCCATCTCACTAAATCAGAGTCCGTATCGAGATGGACAATCTTTTCTCTGTATCATTTAAATTTGTTGTTTTGTGTCATTTGCAATAGGTTAGTTACAGTGGCTCAAGCGAAATCATCATCTACGGTGTTACCCTATGACTGACGATCGCGATCTTTATGATCCGTCGCTCTCTTGGCTATGCTCTTCCACTTTTAACGGTATTATGCAGATTTTAGGGCTGTTATCAGAGAAATACCTGCTGCCTTTTTCACTTAGTCGGTCCAACGGGTGGGGGATCTTCCTCTTTCTCTTCGTCCTTCGACGTGGCCCACCACAACAGGTTATCTTCTCTTCTCGCAAGAGAGAAAAATGAATATTAATATACAGTGGAACCTTTAAATTTGTCAGCCCCAATATTCGTCTGGTTCTATATTAGTCACATTTTGATTAATTTTTTCTATATTTATCACTTTCACCGCCCGGCAATGCTGTCTAACTGGGAAAAAACGTAGAATATGGTCGAAAAGTGGCACCCAAATATTGCCATAGTCAACTAGAATATAAATGGATTCAATGGTAGTGTGATTAATTACTTTATGAAGGTTTTAAAAAACAGACAGAAACAGGCAACATTGGGCAAGTTCTTTGTAAATCGAGTGCTACTGAATCATCGGCAAACGAAAACCATCACCAGAATTAGAGTTACCTGATGTTTAAATTGTCTTCTTCTAAATATCAGTAACTTTCCTCCACTTCCGCTTTTACAATCATGTCTCTTCAGTACAAGAAAGGTAAAGTTTTGATATAGAATTTATTCATTTGTGTACTATTTTTGGGGGCTGGGAACGAATTACTTGAATTTCAGTTATTTGTTATGGGAAAAACTATTTCTTTATTTGTCAGGTTCCATATTCGCCAGGAACGAATTAATAAAGAATAAAGAGGTTCCACTGTATTAACTATTGAATATGGTAAATAAAAATAAAAAATATAGAAAAGTAGAATAAATAAAACATTTTCAATAATTAGATCATTAAGGCTGTAAATACATGTTATTGAATTGAAATAACAGTAAATTCATAAATACATTAGTTATAAAAACTCAACAATAAGAATACGTGGTGTATAAACTTATCCATCAGTTACCTCATAATATAGGTTAAGAGTAGATCCGAACGCTCTCGATCTACCTCTATTTAGTTTACCTCTAGACATTTCGTGATTGGTAGCAATCCTCTTCCTAATTTCTACGATTTTCATTATACTTGGTTATTTTGGACCCTAGAAGCAAGTGGGGCTTGAAGGTTGCACTCGGACTCAGTGTGTTCCCTGTCTGTCTGTGTGTACTTTGCCTTATTATGAATATTTTAGATACCCTAAATCTCAACGAGCATCGATGTAATTAAAATTTTGTTTTATATGTAATACAAAGAAAGAGGCTTTTGTAATGCGGGTCGCAGTGAACTTTGAAGCCAGAGTGCAATACAAACACACATTTAAGTACTACGACGTAACGGTAATAAAATAAACACTTTCATAGCCATGCAGCAAACCAAATATGTGTGTAGTGGGTGGCCAGAGAATTAATTCAATAAACAACATCCAGCGTAGCGGACTATTTTTGCCGCTAAAACTACACATTTTCATTTAAAATTTCCGGTCCCCGGTACCGCCGGGATGCGTGCATAAATCACAGGCAGTTGTAAAGTAAACATTTTTACAAATTTCCTATACATTCCATATAGCGAAAGCATTATAATTGTGTAATTCAAGAGAAAAAATTCAATAGTTAGAAAATATCTTTAAGAGTAGTGAAATTATTATTTGAATGAGACATTGGACAAAATTCGATGTATTATAGTTTATGAGTTTCGTTTTTACACTCAAATACAAAGTGTCCCAAAAGTATTTTTTATAATAAAAAATCTGTAATAAAATAATGGAAAGGTTTTAATATAAAAATGTTTATTTTGCATTTAAGTACAGTGTCCCTTGGAATTTATTTATTAAAAATTATGTTTTCTAAATGTGATCTGTTATTTTGTTGGTACTCTTTTAAACGGGAGGAAAAATTTCTGAGAACTGCTCGGCACGTATTTCCCGTGATCGCTGCCATTTCTTCTCTGATATTTTCTTTTAATTATTCCAGAGAGGAAGAATTGTTACTGTGTACCTTTGATTTAAGGTAGACCCATAGGAAAAAGTTCAATGGTGTTAAGTCGAGGCTATGCGGAGGCCAGTTTATGTCACCTCGTCGATAAATCAATTTTCCATGTAATATTTCACGAACAATTGGTAAGGATACACTCCATAGCGACTGAATTCACAAGGACGCGGCTAGCGATCAGCATACCCCCCGCCCCTCTCCCGCTCATTGAGTTGGTGCAGTGAATGAGCGAAAATGAAAAACACTTTTGGGACACACTTTATTATGTATTTACATATATCTGTCAAAGCGGACGCTCTACGCCTTGTTCCATTATATTAATAGATGCTCACTTTTGCAGGAACCAGAAGTATGGTCACTTTATTTTTTACAATACAAGTAATAATACTAATTTTTAGTACAAAAAAGCAAATAATGTTAATGTGTTCTTAAAGCGACAGGATCATCTGGGATAGATGAAAAGAGCTGTAGGCTAATTTATAATAGTACTCGATACAATATTTAACATACGGGTTATAATTAAAAATGTACTTTAATTTAATAATTATTTTGGCACATGCACACACATATCAAACAAACAACAGCATAATTATTCAAATGATATAATAATTATAATTAGAACTTCAATGTTTGCAAAATTACTTTGTGGCCTCATTTTATATTAATAATTAGAATAACAACAACTATTCAGAATTTTCCAATTACCTTTTGGAAACAAACCATTCTTTAACATTTAACAGGGATTTAGAAATTATACATATAAATACTAGGGGTTTACAGTTAGATAAATTTGAAATATTGGAAATAAGAAAAAGCTAAATATTATAAATAACCTAATTCTCTTTGTAAATTGTCACCTTTTAAATTTGTTTTCATATCTTTATAGTTTTGTTTTTATTTATGCTTGTATTTTTTAATTTCAGTATACATTATTTCCATAGGTATCGACACATGTGGAATAATCAACAAATAATGGTTTAAACAAAGTATTTTGTCTAATTATTGATATAATTAGATATTTGATATGTGGGATAGATTCCTCTCCAACATATATTTGCAATTGGTAAGATTGACTCATCTAGTGCGTGATGTATAATTTGGAGTTAAGTGATGTATAAGGTAAGTTACTGTTGTGTCTAAGGAAACATTTTTTTTTTACATAGTTTTAATGAGTATGCCCAAAATTATATTGAAAACAATGCACATCTGTATCTAATATTATGATTACTAATGTATGGGCAACTTATTGTCTTGTTCTATGTATTGTAGCAGATATTCAGAGTCGGCAGAATTTGTTAATTGGCGAAATGTAATTACAGAATGTGTGCTCAAATCTCCTACTAGTCTGGATATCCTATAACTTGTGATATCTTCACTTGGAACGAACTTTGGATCACTGCAGGAGCATAGTTATTTTCTTCTGTATTGAAATGCATGTTAATTTATAGGTTATAAATGACTCAATAATGAGTACGAGTGTATGTCTGTCACGTGTTCTCGCGTTCTTGCTCATTTTTCGTTCCTAGAAATATCGAAGCGTTCCTATAAATATCGTTACTCATGAAAGCGTACGGGATACAAGATATGAGAGTAGTTGTATTTATTAAAGATTTATAATTTGTGTTAATTTATTATATAATAATGCTGAAATGAGGGCAAGAAATGAGAAAATTTGTATAAATTTTAAAATACATTATGTTATGAAAGTAAATACTCGGTAGAAAGCTATAAATATATATTAGGCGTTGGCATATTATTCAAATGAGCTGAAATTTTTTTTAAAGGCATATTTTTTTTATTGAAGTTGGTAACTTGGTTGATTAATTGTATGTAAATGTTGAGAGGGGTGCACTCCTTTTTTAAATCTCATTTATATCACTGTGGCGATTCCGAGCTCTCTCGGGCTCCGCCCCATAGTGATTTACTGTTTTAGCAGATCGTTTGTACGGAGGGCTCGCTCGTGTCGTTCAAGGGAGCAGTCGATGAAAATCATAAATATTTACACTTTGCGTCCTCGGGGCAATTTTCAGGAGTTAACGAAGACAAAGAACCCCCGAGCGTTTCCCGTGAATACGTAAAACATTTCCAGAGGCAAAAAATGCGTATTTGGGAGACATATTTTACCCTTTATCCAATATGTGCTGTGGGATTAGGAAGAAGAGACACGGAGAGGCTGTATGAAGTATCCGCCGACATCTGAAATAGTGCCTTGAGGTACAGCCTCGCCTCCCCTGCCTCGACAAAGGTATCGGGTATACTAGTATATACATAATTTAATAAAGCCGTCCTACTACACAGCAGTGACAATTTTTCATTTCTTGTTTTTTCGAAAGCATATCTCGTATTCGCGAACCTTCAATCAATTTTATTGGTGGAAATATTTGAAAACTGGGGATGAATATATTTCAGGTCGACCCGACAAAAGAATGCCCTTGTTTCCGTTGGGGTTTCAATAATTTGATTGTTGAAAAAATATGGGATTTTTGTATAAGAGTAACATAATTATTTGTCGCATGGGAGCAATGTGACGACAAATTATATTTTGACTATTTTATATTAATTTGTATATTTTTATATGCATATCTTTTTAATGTTTTTTAATATGATATTGATAAATAATCAGTGTAGAATGTAACATTATTAATTATTATTCTAAATATTTATTAATATATTGTGTATTCACTAACAGTGGTACCAGTCGAAATAATGTCAGCATTGACATAATTAAAAATAAAATTCCCATACTTCCATATTTTTCCATTAAATATAATAAAAAATTGCTTCGTCTCTATGAGATATTTATTATTTGTTTAATAACAGTGCTTTTGTAGGCGATTATTTAGTAATTGTGTGTTCTTGGACATATACAAATTTAGCTAATAATATACTGGTATATATATATATAAAAATGAAAAATATTGATTTTTCAGGCGTATTGTAGTATAATGTGTTAAAAAAAGTCTACAGATAAATATTATTGCTTTAAATAATTTCAAAAAATAATTAGATTCTCATTGAGACAGATGTGCTGTTTCAGGGAAATTAATATCAAATTTAGTCCATAAATGGCCATGGTGTAGTGGTACTCGAAGTGTTTCCACATATTAACATATATACAATTTCCAAAAATTTGATAGATTTGGAGGTTGATTAATGGGTGAGAATAGTGAACGTTATATTTGTTCACTTAAGTCAGCCGAAGACAGGTCGTAAGCCCAACCTTCCATATTTTTGCATTAAATGTAATAAAAAATGGCTTCGTCTCTATGAGATATCTATTACCTGTTTAAAAATAATACACCTATTGTTATTCTTCTCTTTCTAGTCTATGATTGCAATTATAATAGAGCTTCGTTCATCCCTTGTCATAGTCTTTGTGGTCCAGCCTGCTGGGCGCCTGCCTACCTCTTGCGTCTGTCTTGACATTATCCTTCCATCTTAGTCTTGGTCTTTGCTTCTGTCTTGATCCATTATTATAAAATATGATATCAATAAATTTTCACCAGGCTTGACATCTCTAATACTTCAAATACTGGCAGACTAGCCTACGAACCCTACACAGAAGATTATGAATGGTCATGAAAACCTATGAACGTCAATAAACTTTCCATTATTGAAAATACAAAGATTGGAGCTCAGCAAAAAATACTTGAGCTCTGCATATAGCACCAACCTTATGGGCACCAGGGGGCAAATTTGAGGCCGATTTACCAAGATCCTTATTATTTAAGTTAATGTGAAGAAGCCCCAAATACAAAATGTTTTTTTTTGTAATATCCTATCGTACTTTCTTGAAACTTTTCATTTGTTGTCTGGAGGCCATTTTCTCATCATTGCAACTACTAGATACGAGTTTGTGATTTTTTTTTACTAGAATTAATCTTATTACAGGTGCATACAATCATGACATATTTTGTAAGATCCCATTTAAGTAATTTAATAAAATAAATTTAAGTGTATTTTTTATCTTATTGTTATATAGATTCTAAAACAGTTACAAATAAAGTATACGATAAAGTGTAAGTGTAAACTATGTACGCAGGAATATAATTAGTACTTGCTTCCATAAAATAATGTGTACTCTGTAAAAAATTGTCACGATTATTTTCTAAAAAAATACGTCTATCGAAAGCATTCTTGTAATAAGATGTCAAAATAATGAAGGCAGTTTATTGGCTGCGTGCCATAATTGTTATAATTAGCGATGATTTGTATTTAATTTAATGTACCGTGCAAAGACATGCATAATTACTCAGTCATATTTATTACAACAATCTATGAATCAACGATTTATAAATCAAAAAAATCGAGATGTTTTTTTAATAAATTTATGTTAATTTTTTATTTCTTTAAATATTTTAATATATAAATATAGTGTTCTAAACTTTCCAAACCATTTTCCTTTAAAATAGTATTATTCGGCAGACATTTAAAAGAAAACCTCACCTTTAAAGTTTTTGATTTTATTTATTCGGATACGTTCACATTTCGATAGTGAATTCGAACTGTAAATCCGGATCGATAGAATCTAAATGAATGAATTGCGCGATCTCTGGATCGCACGTTCCGCTGAAAAGAATACGACAATTTCGGTCGTAAATCGGGATATCCACAAGGTATGGGAGGGAAGTAGGGAAACTGTGGTACAGGTGAGGTCGGTGAAGGGATAAAGGTTCTAGTCGAAGGACTAGTGATCTCGAGAACCGGGATTCGGAAGGACTACTGACCTTACCTTGTATATGACGTCTCCGTAATCCCCGCAATCGCCACCGAAATCACACAATGGCACGCGGATGAGCCGTTCTCCGATCCCAATTGAATACGGCGATGTCACAAGTTTATCCACGGTACACAAACAACAAACAATACATGATCAAAATACAATATCACCAAAATATAGTGATGGTGCACTGGAGCTGAAATGTCCACACCGCGAATGCTATCGCGATGTCGAGATAAAAATCGGTCAAGTTGACGTCTGCTGACGTCAAGGTCACAGTTAACATTGAAATGACGAGCATTAGGAAATATATGGATGGGAATTTGGATACGGAAATGTGTCTATAACATGGGTCGCGATCGATTCGAAAAGACGCGCCAAAAGTGTGCTTTGTGATACTATAGACTTAAAGGCCTCATTACAATTTTTATCCAGGTGGTTTTTATATATAACATATAACTGATTATTTATATCTAAAGTGGCATAGTTGTGGTATTTCGTCAGCATCATATTCAGCAATAATTTTAAATGATGCTCATTTTTATATTATTTATAAAATACCAAAATTTATTTGGTTACATTGTGTTATTTTTTTTATTTTTAAGTAGAATACATGTTTGTAGTAATGTTGCATTTTCAAAACATAGTTTCGGTATCCCGGTAGTAACTAAATATATTTTCGATAAACAAATTTTTTCTGCGTATATTTCTAGTTGATTAATTTAATTTGCATTAAATTTTTTTTTTAAATAATTTTTGTTTTCCACTATCATTTTTAAAATATTTTTAGAAATATATTGTTTTAAGGATATACATAAAAACAGTTAAATAATTAAAAAAAATATAATGGTCTAATTAAATAGATATAGGGTTAATTGGTATCATTTAGGCAGGATGCTTGTGTGTGGATATCTTTAATATCCTTAATATTCTTAATGTACGTAATGTCCTTAATATCCTTAATGTCCTTAATGTCCTTAATGTTATTAATGTCCTTAATATCCCTAATATCCTTAATATCCTTAATGTCCTTAATGTTCAATATTCTTAATATCCTTAATGTCTTTAATGTCCTTAATGTCTTTAATGTCCTTAATGTCTTTAATATACTTAATGTCCTTAATATCCTTAATATCCGTAATATCCCAACTTAAATAATCTACGTGGCACATCTAGTTAAACAACAAACTAATTTTTACTTGGTAAAAATTATGTGTAGAATATAAGAAATATATGATACATTTTTAAGTCAAGGTTCATCGTGTCGGTGGCGGTCCACTTCTTTAATATGATTTTAATTACAGTAGATGCATTTTTAATGTTATTTTCAGAGAGATATAAAACGAACTTATTTGTCGTAATTATATTTATGAGATATTTATATTCCGTTTTTACTAACTGTCGTATTGCGTTTATTGAGTATTAAGCAATTTATAATAATAAATAAATGAAATAAATTTAAAATCTAGCACATAGGGAGGTTTTAGGATTAATTTGTTAAAATTTTACCAGTATTATATATGTTATATTTTACCAGTATTATATATATTATATTTTAAATGTACATATATCTGTGGTACTTACTCCTACCCTGTTAAAATAATTGCAATAGAAAAGGAAAAAAAAACATTTAATAATGAACAAATAATGTGCTTAATTAATTCATTAAAGTAATCAGATATTAATTGAGTATTTTAATTAAATAAATGGACAACACAATATGAAATAGAATGTTGGAGTCATTAAGCGACGCTCTCTTTCCGCAGTCTCAGAACGGTGGATCAGAGCAAAATGCAGATTGTAGAAAGTTTATTTTCACTCACGAAAATAAACCGCGAGAGTTTCTGGGAATCCAGCTCTAATCTCTATCGTTAAATCGTTGGATATATAGAAACATGAAACTAATACAGCGATATATTGACTCGGTGACGACACACACGCTCTGTCAGTTTCTGTCGACGTCATTTCGAAAATAAATATTTAGATACACTTTAGCCGAGAGGCGCCATTAAATCGTGGAACTTTCCAGAAGGCCGTGTCACTTTCAGCTTTTCCTAGGGAATGTTGGGTCTGTTATATGTCCCTGGAACGCCGTAATGGTCGCTGTATCAAGAATATATTATTATGTAGCTACGGCGTGCCAGGGAATTACAATAACATTTTTAACAATATTCTCAAAGCATCGTGAAATGCATTTTTCAGTTTTTAATAAACAAATAATTTTCGAAGACCCAATCTTATTTACAAGGTGTAATATATTTTACCTGTTAAGAGAATCTGAGATGTGCAGGAATGCTGGAATTATTACATCAGTAGTTCACAAAGAATATTAAATTAATTGTGTTTAAGTAATTTTATGATTGCATTCTTGTTTTTAGACCTAGTTGTCAAGGTATTAAGTTATTTAAAAATTATTTCACAAACGTATTGGTTCATCTAATAAGTTTTTTTTTATAATAATGCTATTTTCTGCTATTTTTTTGTGTTAAAAAATAAATTTTATACGATAGCATTTTATCTGTCCAAATAACGCCAGTGTCGCCGTTTTCTGTATCTTACAGTTTTTCTTAATTTTTGGGCTTCAATAATGCAGTGTCAAGTTGAGAAAACGAACATTTTTGACACATACTTATTTTCGCCTTTAATCACTGTTCCTTTGCTTCCAAATGTAAATTCTGCCACCCTACCCTACCCACCCTACAGTCCCGACCTCGCTCCGTCAGATTATCACATTTTTTGGTCGCTTTCCAATCAAATGCGTGGCATTACGACGACTGCAGAAATTGGCTCGATAACTATTTCGATATCAGACCGGCCGATTTTTATAGAAAAGAAATCGACAAATTGGTTGATAGATGTGATGAAGTCCTAAACAGTAATGAAGAATACGTCATTGATTGAAATGTTTTTTTAAAAATTTTTGATTTTATAATAAATAATTGAACACACCAACGATGATTTATTAGACAACCTTTGAGACTGCGCTCATCCCGCTTGTGGGCATAAATATTAACATTGAAGTACCTAGGTCCAAACTTGATAAAAATATATAATATTATTAGGTAGGTATTATAAATATGAAGTAAATATTTTTAATTAGAAAGATACACAAATAAAATTAATTTTATCGAAAAATATTGTTGTTGCGCCACCGGGATTCGAACCTGGATCTCTTTCCTAACCGGGGAAGGTGCATTATTCAACTATGCTACAGCGACAATATTTTTAGCGACAGTTTTCGAACCTATATGTTACCTTTTTTGATATTAATACATTTAATCGTTCCATTATTTGAAAGATAATATTTTTCGATAAAATTGATTTTATATGTATATCTTTCTAATTAATATATTTACTTCATATTTAAAATATCACAGACCTATGTTCTGAATAATTACAACTTCACAATAAGAATGTATTCTCCTAAATAGGTAGGTATTATTTTATTTATAAAATAGACTTAGAGACTTAAATTTATATTAAATGGACTTAAAATGGAGTTACATTTTTTAAACCTTTACATAACATATAACATAATATTGTAAGATAGTGTTATATGTGCGGTTTGATAATTTCAAATCAGTAACAGTGTAAAGTAATTTTTACAACATTTATGAAGCAATTACACTACCACAATAGTTCTAGGGAGCTATGTTTGCCTGCAGCCCGTAGGTCAAATATTTACATTCAATCAATCACCATAGCTATATTTTAACTAGGATTTACATCACATAAAATACACACATATCAAATAGGTGTATTACATGAGGCGAGTGTTTAAGTATACCGGAACAGAGAGCGCTTGTGAAAGACCTGGTATGATCAGATATAGATATAGATTTAAATGATATATAATATTACGTAATCATTATAATCTAATTTACATATATACATATATTTACTTACTTACCCACTTAACATCACACCGTTTCCCCGTGGGGGTAGGCAGAGAGGATAGAGCGCTACACTCTTCTGTCCTGACACACAATTCTCGCCTCATCCACATTCATACATCTTCTCATACAAGCTCGCCGATTGTTGAGGCTTCTAACAGAACCATCCTCCATTAACTGGTTTACCTGGTCGTGCCAAGTCTTCCGTGGGCGTCTTCTATTTCTGGTACCATCAACACTTGCGTCATATATCTTTCTTACCATTCTCTCCTCATTCATCCGTTCCATATGACCAAACCACCTAACCTACCTTTCTTAATCTTACTCACTATACTAACATCAGGTTTATATTCTTTTCTTATTTATTCATTCTTTACTCTGTCATAAATAGAACTCATCCACTTGTTCCAAACATTCATTACCTACAAGTATTTAGCACGGTGTCTTGCTTTCCTCCTTCTCGAATACCATCACTTTCGACTTGTTAACATTCATCATAAGGTCGCTTTCCTTGCATACATCGTACATTCTACTCACCAGATTCTCTAGTTCTTGTTCATTATTCACCATTAGTACTGCATCATCGGCGTACAATAAACAGCACACATATATATATGTTATAACATATTTAACACAAGGCATAGAGTAGTAGTTAGGACAGAGGAGGTAAAGGCGTAAAGGACGCATATATTTTTGTGTAAAGTATTTTAAAAAGCCTAAATTAATTCCATAAAGTACACACAGCAATTTTTTTGCTTAAATATGGATGATATTAATTTTTGAAACTGTTTTGAAACTATTTTGCCACTCTAGTCAAATTTACCGCTTCCAGAATTCGCCTAATAGATAAAAA
Source organism: Eubasilissa splendida (assembly GCA_031772225.1). Lineage (NCBI taxonomy): Eukaryota > Metazoa > Arthropoda > Insecta > Trichoptera > Phryganeidae > Eubasilissa > Eubasilissa splendida. The sequence goes on from CM062847.1 coordinate 22,942,745, forward strand.
TAATATTTATTATTATATCAATCGTAACATTTTACATTCTCTGGTTTGTAACCGTTAATAATTCATATCGTCTTTTGCATGTTGTATCTTTCTTGGTACACATGTATGTACATGTGTGTGAGAGTTATGTTTGCTTAGTTTTTCGAAAGTGAGTGCTTTGCTTGCAATGGTGGTGTAAATAATTTAACCGTACGTTTTTGGAGAAACTGTAGGAAGACAAAATTATCTGCGTGTGTGGTTTTACATTCAACATTTTTCAGAATGAACTTACACTACAGGGAAATGTTTTTTTTTTTTAATTAACCGAAAATTTTCAAATTATGCTATATGCTAATATTAACTAAATATATAAATATCTTTATAACATAAATAAACATCAATAACACAAAAAAATATTATATATTTGTTTTCAATAATTTTGTTACTTTAAGTAGAATTGCAAAAGTTTACAGGTTTGTATTGCTATATTAAAAGTCAATGTTATTTAAGGTCTTCAATATAAATAAATATTTTATATAATGTATTAAGACATTTTTTTATTCTCAAATTCTAACTTAATCAATTTTTCTTCATTTTTTATAAAAAATATTTCATTATTAAATTTCACATTGTTTTTATATAAATATCGAAGCCATCCCCATAAATAGCGATCATTTTTATTTGGGGGTGTACAACTCTATTGTTGCATAAAACAAAAATGTTATAAATAAATAGTAAATTGATATAGATTTAAATATAGCATTTCATTTTTAACAAATAAAAAAATTGTTAAGGTAACGTTTAAAATTACGACATTTTATACAGAGATATTCAAAAGTATTTTGCGTTATTATTCGAGGATCCAATATGAAATATGTATGTTGAAAATATCCGTGGAAATATAAAGAAACACACGCTACATTTTCTCGGAATTTTTAGTTCAACCACGTCTGTAAAGATATTTTGCTTATTTGCGCGTATTTTAAATATGATTTTAATCACAAGAATGTGTTTACTAAGCAAAATCAAAGCGAGGAATGTAAGAATTTTTACAATTATTTAACATATTTATATTTGTTATTCGTTGAAAAGTTCACCAAAATTCTTGACATCAAAATATTTCTTTTAAATTACAGTAAACATGCATGAATAATGAATGTTTTCAACCTATTTAAAGGAGAGCAAATCAATTTTTTCATTATTCATAAAAAGTTTCGGATAAAATTAACATCGAAAACACTGTAACGATGAGCAAACTCAGTGTTGGCGAAAATATTTGCTTTACAAGTAAAAACGAGGAAAATTAATGCGAACGAAGCACACCTTGACAATAAATAACGAGAATTGTAGAAAAGTTCAAATGTAAGATGGAAGCCCTGTACGCGATCCCTCGGCTGTGATGGCATGGTTGAGTACCAGTGGAAAGGGGAGGGAGGGGGAGGGGGTAATCAGGGTAACCACCCTTCCACAATATTTATGTTAAAAAAATGTATTAATGATCGTAATGATAATGAGAATATTAAATCTTTATGTTGATGGAGTCACCTTAATGAATTGTCCGCCCGAAATAAAAAAAAGAGGGAAAAAAAATCAGAATTTCGTAAATTCAAGATGATAGTACACTATATTTGCAGCCGTTCTAAATCTCTAAAAAAACATATTTCTTAAATAATAACTGAAAATTCCGTACAAATAATAACAATCAGTTACGCCGTGGTACAATTAAATTACAAGCTATCGATGTAAGTATTATATTATTGGGGACTCCAAAAAGTAATGTGTATTCATACAAATATAAGGAATGTCAGAAAGAAATGTAAGGAAAGTATGTTGTATGAATTGTAATTATTATGAGATAATATAATTGTTTGTGAACGTAAATTTAAGGGAGTATAATGTCACATGACTTAATAATATATTTTTCAAAGCGTCTCGCTGCCTGCCGTCGTGTGTAACGACATCTACCGGACTTCTGTCGAATGACTTTCTCGGCGTGTTAAAAATATATCTAGTTCAGTCCGGGTTATTCGATATCGGACAAACCCACCAACATTTATTCGTCGACAGTGTTCTGGATTTGTAATACCTATTCTTGTTTTATCTTACATGATCATTTAAAAATCGACCGTAAACAAAATAATAACACAAGATTGCTCGTTAAAAAAATACTAATAATATGAGCTACGAAATCATTTTTTTCTACTCCGCACTTTGCGATGGTGACCCTTACATTGGAAATGTCTTTTCAAACGTATTATTTAATGAAGAATAAGCCCAAATTCGCCGAGTGTGACAACTTTCGATGATTGGATATTAGAAAAAAATTTCTTAGGTGGTAGACACTGGACCATAAAACTTACATGTAATATCTTACATATGTTTGTAAGAAAGCCATAATATTAATGTAAACACGTATGTGGTAGAATAATACGCGCACGACGATGTAAACAAAAACATTAGTAGGTATTTACATTCGATCAGTTCTATATTGGACGAAATATCATAAATAGCGTTGTAATGGAGAAGTCAGAAATAAACAAAACAATTTTATTTTTAGTATCTAATATACACAACACTCGAATCAACCACAGTCCAAAATATATCATTATAAAATTTAAGTTTTAGTTTCACAAAAAGGGTAGAATCTTACATAAAATACGAGTATATTAAAATTTCAAATACAACTAACATAATATAAATACACGCATAAACGTTACTGGATATTTATTAATTTTACTCCGACTTTAATTAATGTATTCCATTTTTGTTATTAATTTACTTATTTTTTTGTGTAGTCGTCTCTGACTTGTTTACGTTTGTTTTTGTATTTTTTACACACTAACATTTTATCAACTACCCAATAGTACACAAATTGACATTTGAATTATATTTGTAAAATATGTGACCGAAGTATATTTTTGAATGAAATCACGTCTTTATTATGAGGAATAGTTTGTTTAAAAAATAAATTAGTATTCAAATTATTGTTAATTATTTATAAGCACTTATTATGAATAAAATCAGCCCCTGTTAATAATTAGTATGATAATAGTTTGACACTAGTTTTTGCAAATTAAAATAATATCTACGTAATTGTAAGAGATATTCCTAAGGTTAGATACTAAAAGAATTATAGGCATCAAATCGAATGTTGTAATTCGGCATTCGTGTGCCGTCTCGTTACATATAGTATTTATTTTTAAATTTGCTTTATTTATAGTCTCGTCATTCACATTATTTAACTTATTAGATTAAGCGACCGACGGAGACGACACTCGGTGGTGGGTTGTGTATATCCGATACCGTCAGTATCTGGTATCGTCGTCCTCCTAATCGAAGAGGCGGTGGTCGCGCAGCGCTCTCCCGCGCGGTTCTGAAATGGCGGGTAATCAGCGGGAGCCCGGAGGGTTGGGTTACGGAGTGCGGGGGACGGGGAGCGGTGTCGGATTTCGCGGGCGGTGACCCGCCCAGGAATGCGCCTGGGGCCGTGTGCCGCCCAGGGCCGCGCGCCACCCAGGGCCGCGCACCGCCCAGGGCCGCGCGCCATCCAGGACTGCGCGTCACCCAGGGCCGCGGACAACCCGAAACTGATCGAGTGCCGTCTGTCTCTGTGGACCTGTGCATCACGCAGTTTACACTCTAATAGAAAACAATTATTCAGAAACATCTGAAACCATGACGGAAATTCAGATGACGTTTTTAATTTATTAACTATGTTAAATTATTATTGAAAATCGATTGTTGCATGGGCCTATTTATGATCATACCTAAGTATAAATATGTAAATGTATTTATAATAAATATAACGTGTAAAATATTTTACACGCACACAATTGCGAAAATCATCAATTGTTTGAATCTTGTAAACCTTAAAAAAATAATTGCAATATAAATTTACATGATCTTGCATAGAAATGACACATCTTAAAATGTATCTGCTCGTAGTGGCGGGCCAGACTAATGAAAGATATTTGAGATAAAAAAATAAGTATATACATCTATATATAATATAAAAGTTTTCATAATTTACATAAAATGAGTCAATGCCAATTATAAACTCAATTGTTACAAAGCTCCACTTAGCTTTTACAAAGTTTAATATATTTTAAGCAGACATTATATTTTATGGATTAAAATTAGTAGTAGTTGTAGATTATTTTTTAACAGGGATTATTATTTCAGAGGCAATTTTTTTTAACGGGGATTAAGAAAAAATTTGAAAAACTTATTTTAAGAAAGCAGGTAAATACAATAAACAAAAATAAAATGGTTTTACTAGACTGTACAATATTAAGTGTCAAATATATGTACTATAATACTATTTATTATTAATAGTATATTTAATTGATTTGGTGCACATTCAATCTAGGAAGCAACAATGTCAAGACATGCTTGGAAGAATTATTTTAGTTTACATCTTTTAGACATAAGTACACAGTACATACTCGATTATTAGGGATTGCGATGACCAAGTTTCAGTTTAATCAGTATAAATTAGTAAATTTTTGCTAAAATGCATTTTTGAAAGTAGTTTCATATTACATTCACGTGCAAAGAAAACTTAAAACATTCAATGACTGAAAATAAGTTTACACACTTGAAAAGGGGATATTGAAATTTCTCATTTCATTTGATTGAAAACATTAGGTGATCTCGCGGCCTGCACCATTTATAAATATTGTAATAATCTCGCGGTGTGCACCATCTGTAAATATAAAAATTTAATATATGAATTAATGAATGCGGCATACACCGTACATAAATATCACAATCTACTGTGTTAGGTTGCATTGACATAATTATCCGCGTTTTTAAAAATTACATTGTAACATAAATTATATTGTAACATAACCAAAAACGAAAACATACTCAAAACATATTATGTACAGTTATCGTTCGGGGGCGTCATTACAGTAATCGTGGACTGATCGATGTTGAAATTCTTAGTGGTGCAACTTTCGTCCTCTTCCACGCCGCCAGAAGAGCCTCGTCATCAAAATTCGAAGATTGACCCTTTCCTGACTTGTCATCTAAACTAGTATCACCAGCTTTGAAGCGAAGAAAAATCACTCTCGGCATGCCCTTTCGCTAATCGTTCCTTCGCTGAAAATATCATGAAATCGCCAAATGATTCAGCAGCTTTCCACCTTTTCTCCAAGTAGTACAGTTTAATTTGTCGTATATGTGTATAGTTTCCTAATTTTATAACTCTATTAAACAATTATATTGTGATAAATGTCAATTAAACGTCAAATTCAAAAAACGAAACGACGCGAAAAAAACGGCAGATGCATCAATAACTATTAAAAATCAACAGCCCTGTATGTTGTAGATATGATAATTTCTGTTTTTATAAGAAAGTAACTAAACTGTTTTGGTTTATAATAAAATATGTTTCATGAAACTGACCCAAAAAAACAGTATCATGTAAATAACCGCATCCGACACGACGCAACCGCTCATTGAGAAGAAACAGCTAATACATATTGGCGATGAACAGCTAATACATGATGGTGCACAGAATATTGTGTAGATAGTACTAACGTATGAAAAAAGGAACTAAAACTACTGAATATAATACTTATATCGTTATCGCAAATTTTTTTCACGTTTATTTGCGAAATAAAGCAGGCGTTATTTAAAACTGTTTAAATGAATTGATTTCGCCCGGGCGATACATTGTACCCTACGGGCGTTAATTGAGAATTATTGCCGAATGGAGTTTTTTTTAAATTCGCTGCAACGATTCCCAAGTTAATTTTAGAAATAAACATTAAATTTTAAACAAAAGTAAAGAAAATATGTTTTGTAATTTTTATATAAAAAGAAAAGGGTACGATTTAACAGTGCATTAAAATAAATTATTTTTTCTGTAAAACGAATTGTTTGTGCATAACAATAATTAAAAATGAACGTTAAATAAATAAACCTAACCTAACCTAACCTATGTTAACTTAACCTTGCTAAATTTTTATTATTTTATTGTACAAATAATTCGTTTTAAAGTACAATGTATTTGTTTTAATCTAGGTATATAATAATAGTTCCCATTACTAAATACATTCTCTTAAAACATTTAAAACTAAATATAAATACATTTCCAGGAAACGCAGATTCAGAAACAGAAACAGTAATCTGACAGAACCAAAATTTACTGTATTAGAATATAACTACATTCTAAAATATATCAGTGCTTTTGTCATAACTAACTACAAAAAATAAAGTGTTAATTACCCCTGTCTAACATTTTTTACTAAAACTAATTTAACTACAAAAAGTATTAATTATTAATATACAACAACGTGTTTTTTTATATTTTATAGTAAGAGTCATTAAAATATTCATGTTGTAAAGCAATGTCCTTATTAATTTTTTATGATTTTTAACTTTACTTTGGTTTGTTACCGTACTATGTATAGTTTTATAGGCTAATCTGCCGTGTATATCTGACCTTTTTGGCCGAAATTTCGGATCCCATCACATCAGGCCTGATGATGGACTCTGCAATGGCATCCGAAACGTCGGCCAGAAAGGTCATATATATTCAGCAGATTAGCCCAAAAAACTATACACAGAAGAGGAAAAGGATTGCTTTCTGGAAAAAATGCAAAAAAAAAACTATTGAAATACGCAGAAAAAATGATGTCACCAGTTCAGAAACAGAATCCAGATTATGCCGAAAAACTCATGACAAAAACTGGGTTCACGAAGTCTGTGCAGCGTTATTTATTATTAATTATAAAAAAATAAAAATGTTTGTATATTTCAGTGTGGAAGGGTATGATTAAAATATTTTGAGCGTATACCGAATTCCCTGTAAGGGCGTGTTCCACGCAAAACAAACCCAACGCATCGACCCGAAATGGCTCGCGCTACGACAGTAACTGTTACTTTTACTTCTTTCAAACTGTTATTACTGGTTCGCCTTGGAAGTGTTGCTAAAAAAACAATTTCTCCAGTACTTTTTCGGCGACCTGTAATATGGTGGTTACATTAACACAATACTATTATTTAAACTATTGTCATAATTAAATTCATTAATTCAGTTATATACTTTTGAGTAATTTTATTAGGGCGTGATGAGTGTGCGAATATCCATTTTTAATTCCTCTCCTTTGAAATATATTTATTTTATTACTGTGATGATATAATTTATTATTTCGTTTTATTTACTGAAAATAAATCGGCTTAAAATATTATTTCATTGTATTACATCTACTGTAAACATTCGCTGTAAGTTTTCCGGAATAAAATAAATAATAGATAAATCTACTTACTTTTTACATTAGGGTATACAAGCATCACGTATTGTTTCGTACTATTGTACTTAACACTTCAATGAAGATTGTACCTTTGAGGTATTTTCGAATTTATCTATTTAAAATATGCAATTAGTTTGTAAAATTATATATATTGATTTTCATTTATCAAATTATAATGCTTCAAAACAAGCCCACGATTAACCAGCATTCGGATACTGCTATCGTGTTTAAGGGGTCTCTAAATCCTAATGCGGTCCTGTTGCAGTCTGCTTTGTTCAAACAGGACCAGCGCTGGTAATCCCGGTGCCCGCAGCTACCGGCACGCCCAGTCTTGATAACACCCAAATCCTGAGTCATTTTAGAGACCCCCGGGTGTAATGATTGAATGGGTAATATTAAGTCACAATGGCATCTGCTTTTGTATTTATCTATTTACCTTGAAGCACTAGTAGCACCAGAGAAAGAGGAAAATTATTAATTATTAGTAATTTGTATATAGAGACCGATGCTTCTCAGGAAAAGTTAGTTAAAAAAATAAAATAATATGTATATTCGTACTGTGGTTGTAATCTTTAGTAATAAATATGACCACCGTGATCGTTGCGTAATATTTCTCCAGCTTTATTCGGTGTTTTAGGTGAAGATCTCTGCTTCATCTGATTGACAATAAATTTCGTATGTTTTGAAACTGGATTAAAATATAACAAACTCCCTCTCATCCGGTAATAATAACCAGTAATCTCAAGCAACCGGCACTCAAATGGAGGTTTTACCATAAATATTTTTATATAGTTCAGTTTAGTGTTAAACACACGGCGAGACTGATCGATGTACGATGGAATGGCGAAATTCTACAATGGCGTCCTTGACTAAGCGAAAGTAGAAACCGACTACAAATACGATGTACTTTTGGCAATGGACGTAAACAGGCTAACGAAGAATAAGGATAAAGAATAATTCCTTACAGGAAGAGGGTTGGGGGAGGGGTTGGAATTCTGAACGCCTAGAGATTATTTGAGATTTATAATGTGATAAATATATATTTATATGTTTCTGATACTCGAACATTTGAGAAAAATGATTAGTCTTACAACACGCAATTTGCTCAAATTTAGTCTGCTCAAAATATCAGTTTTAAGTCGGAGATAAAATCGAGACGCCCGTCACTATTATTGTTGGTAGAATATTATTACAAACGAGTATCCATGAAAGAGTTTTTAAATATATCTTTCCTCTTTCTTGTATTTAAATATTGCATTCACGCAAATAAAATGAACACCTATATTTCAACGTAAAATAATTAAATTTTATTCACTAACTATATAATACAATAACGACCGGTGGAGCAAACAGAAAGACAGATTTAAAGAAAGATACACAATGCTTCTAAACAACAACAAAAATAATGAACACATTAGTTTTTGTTTTGACAATTTTGTTAAGATAATATTATTTTTATTTACTGTGAAAACAAAAATTTTGCCACGCAAAAGAATAGATCATGACTATCAGATTTTAAATAAGACAAAGAGATAAATGGAAATATTTGAACAAAAGCGGATTGTTTACCCCTAATTTATATCATTTATAACTGTCATTTTGGTAATTTATATACGATTTTAAGAAATAGTGCTTAAATAATTAAGCGTGATAATTTTCATTATTATATGATATTTAGTAATTTATTTGATCGATATCATTACTCATGACTGACCAATTCGATTTCAACTCTCCGTGAATAAATTAATAGGGCCGGGCTTACTTAGGCAGTAGGTAGAAAGATAAATGTATTCTATATTTTCAAAGATTAAGAATAATATATATATATTTCCGCCGATTTCCGAAACTTGTCCGCCGAGGTAAAATACGTGCTACATTATGGAGTCCTGGTACTGACACCCGTATGGAAATGAATCTAGATATAAATAATATTAATAACAATACGTACATATTTTTTAATTGAGAACAGTTAGTCCGTTGTTTTTCTCCTGATAAAATGAAACCGCGACTAGCGACATCATATTATGTCACACGTAATAAGTATAACCGGTAACGTCCTACGCTAATTCTCGACCTCATGTGTATTTTTTTTATTTCATATGACACTATACATGAAAACGACCACATGCCCTAGTTATTTTTTATACTCGAAAGTAAATTTAGAACAATATATATTTTTTTAATAAATAATAGAAACCCAATGTACATTTGTATGTAAATCAACTAATTGGAGCTTTATATAGGATACGGTGTCTAAAATAGGTTTATTTTCCCATTTTAAAACGTAGTCCACAAATCATCATTATTATATATTGCGTTTCCCCATTTATTTATATGACTTTCTGGACGTTTCGGACGTCTTGGATGTAGTGTCATTTGCCAGTAAATTGAGCATCTGTCATCCCGTCATAGATAAGAAAAGCATCCTGTTATTTCATCTATGTTTCATGGTCATATTGCGTCTACTCTATGGTTTCTTTCCTTATCTATGGTAGTACTGTAAAATGTGACCTATGTTCTGAATAATTACAACTTCACAATAATAATGTGTTCTCCTAATATATCATAGTTTTATTCGTATTTTTTAAGAATGTCTTTAAGTGGATATATATATTTCAAAGTTAATACGTAAGAACACTGTTTGTACAATTCCAGGGAAAGCAATATGCAATAAGCAAGTAGGCGGATATTGTGGCTAATAGTAGCCGCTACGCCGGCCCATGGTGACGGCTGCGCGGTCAGGGCTTCCGTAGAATTTATATTTCATCTATAGCAATATAATTCCGCATTGAAATATAGATTCTACTGAGACTGACCGCGCAGTGATCACCATTGGCTACGATGCATTATCTGCTAGTTACAATATAATTAATTAAGGAAACATCTTAAATCAAAAATGTCATGCATGAGGTTGTATTAATTATACACGCTCATTAATTCACAATTATTTAATAACCTGCATCCCAAAAGTAGTACATTACATATATTATTTTCGTATTTCTTACACAAAATGAATGGCAAACAAAAATATTTTGTAGTAGTTAAACTCCTCATAAATTCAATTTCATTTTACTTTACATAAGTATTTATACTACTATTTAATTTATAAAAAATAGTAGGTATACTAAATGAAAAGGCTTTCCGATGCGATGATTTTATAGTTGTTGGCTTTGATTTTAATTGCATTCCTTTGAGATATAAATTTTAATTAATCGAATTTTTTATTTATTTATATTTGAGCAGCTTTTATACGTAATTATATCAAATACCTTATAAAATAAATGTCAAAAAAAGAAATAAGTATTTTTAACATTTTTCGCAGTGTATATGGTCTTACATATCAATGTGTGTGTGTGTGTGTGTGTGCCGTACCACCGCACCAATAACACCGAAAACAATAATCATAAAGAACTGAAATTTTCGTACCTAATTAAAAAAGGTCTTTTAATATTTGAAATGTGAGAATTTTATTGAAATAAACAAAACACCGAAATCGCCATCACTGTGAAACCGCGAGATCTATGCCTTTTGAAATTTCGATTACGGAAAGTGGGAACGGAGACTGAATATGGCGGGGAGATTTTTCTGTCTGCGTATATTTGATATTTTCCAGCAAAGCCTACGCAATACGATAAAAGTGTGATGGTATTTCTTACTAGATCACGTGGGCTTGAGTTGTGTCGTAGAACGGCTTTCATTCCAGATGAAATAAAATGGTGCGTAAATATTTCTAAATCAAATACCTCTATTTTATAACTATAAAAATGTATATTTATATCGTAATTGTATCGTAGTTCTGTTATCACATACATTTTTTTGTAATTGTATTATTATTTTTATTTAAAATTTTGTCGTCCTCAAAAAATGGTTTAAAAATTAATTGTTTTTATTAACCACTTATTGAGTTAAAATACATCTACCGGTTTAGAAAAATATCATTTTCTTCTTCAGGATGTCAATAATTAATCAAAAACACATGTTATTGTTTCTTTAACAGAATCTATTTTTAAACAACAATAATTATTTAAATAATAAATTTAGTACCAAACTCAAATTGTAACTTAATACAAAATTACTAGAATAATTTTAAAGAATTTTGGGTTTTCAGAATTTTCTAATCATTTGATAGAAAATAGTCACGGTTTTGATAAAAAATTGGGATTGTCAATTTTGCATGTAAACAGTGTTAGTCATAAATTAAATAATTTAAAATCGTTGGAGATAGATAAAGCATGTAAGACTAATCAAAAAATTATAAAAAAACCCCATTATAAATTTTTTTCATAAAAATTATTCAAGTAATTTTGTATCAAGTAACAATTTGAGTTAGGTACTAAATATTTTTTTTAAAATAATTATTGTTTTTTAATAATAGATTCGGTTAAAGAAACAATGACACATGTTTTTGATTAGTTATTGACATCCTGCAGAAGAAAATGATATTTTTCTAAATCGGTAGATGTATTTTAACTCAATAAGTGGTTATAAAACAAAGTTAACAAATAAAAATAATAACTTTAATTATTCTTTAATAAATAATTTACAATTGCATACATGTACGTCTCTGAGACCGTTAAGTAAATAAAGTACACAGATTTGTTTTTATTAATTTAATTTATGTGTGCAATACTTTAAGTAAAATTAATACCATAAAACGTGTATCCATGATCTTTTTATAAATAAAAAATTTTTTCACGGCAAAATAATTCAAACTTTTGCGTGAAATATACGTACCATTTGAAATGCTTTGTAATATTCCTGATTCCGTTTTGCAATCAGTTTAATTCACAGGTAGACCACAATATTTCGCCGAATTATTCTGGCTTTACCTGCAACATTGTAAAGTTTCCCTTCTACTGAGCACAGCTGAAGTAATGCAGGGAACGGGTTAAAGTGGGGTGCGGTGTGGCCTAAACCGCTCTTTTATAATAAATACCCTTTCATGTGAACAAAATGAAAATTTTAACTAGGTACATAAAAGGTCACTGTGAATTGCAGATCGTTTGATAATTTTATCTAAGTATTTTTCTAATGCGTGTGTAATGAAAATAAATATATTTTCTTCTTTAACAATCAAATATTATTGTCGGAAGCTATGAATAGTTATACGAACTAATTGTAAATGACAAAATGAACCATATAAATGACATCCTTTACGTGTTTTCATTTAAAAATAATATTGAATTAAATTATAACTTCTTCGATACTTTTATAATATTTTTAGTAAAAAAAAATCTCTTAACTTACAAGAATAAATAATTTTTTTGTAGTATGACTTTTGTGTTGCTTAGATCAACATAATAATATCTGAATGTGTTAATGCAGATGTTTTCATTATTTAATAAATGTTTATATATTATTAGCACTTTGATTAAGAGCTTTAGCTCTTTAATTTTTAATATATTAAAACAATATTTTTATAATCAAATTTTTCATGGTCACTCCTTTATTCGGTTTATTGTGTAAAAATGGCTACTTTCAATCATATTTGTTGAGTGTAATATATAAATGATAAATGTAAATAACATAAGCAATGCATATTTTTGTAATTAATATAAAATATATATAACTGACCAACTAACCATCACGTCGTTTTTCCGAAGGGGTAGGCAGATGAACAGAGCCCCACACTCTTCCGTCCTGATACACAAGTCCTCGTCCACATTCCTACATCTTCTCATGTAAGCTCATTGAATGTTGAGGCTTCTAACAGGACTACATTCCGGTATCTTATTTACCTGGTCGTGCCAAGTCTTCCGTGGACGTTCTATATTTCTGGTATCATTAATGCTTTTATCATAGATATTTATTATCATTCTCTCCTCATTCAACAATTCAACCAATCAATCTAAGCGATCCTTTTTTAATCCTATTTACTATGCTAAGTCAGCTCTACATTCTCTCCTAATTTCTTCATATTTTATTATGTCTATGTGATTTCATTTTCATTATATTCAGTCTACTTTCGTACCTCTTCTACCAGCTCCAGGCCTCATTTCCATACATCAGTATCGCCACCAAGACTCTATTGTGTAACTCTAGTCTAACCTCAGTCGACAAGTTCCCATTAGTCATCTTCCATTCAATATCTTTCTCAACTTTTCCCAAACTCATTTACTTGACCCAAACATTCATTATCTACAAGTATTTTGTACGTTGTCTTACTTTTTTCCTTCTAGAATACCATCATTTTCGACATGTAAATATTCTCAATAAGATCGCTTTCCTTGCATACATCGTACATCCTATTCACTAGACCCTGTAATTCTTGTTTACTATTCGCTATTAAAATCAGCATACAATTAAATCGCTCACTTTCGCTCCTACATTAATTCGTTCTAGTTCTTTCACAAAATGTACTTTGCATGTAATAACTTGAGAATTTTAAGCTCAACCAGTTTCAGAAATACATGTGACAATTTAAAAAAAATATATATATATTGATGTTGTACATACTGACTTCTGATTTCACTTCACTTTCACTTCAATTAAACTATTCTTACCACAGATCAGTAAATGAATAGACATGAAATAAAATATACATATAGGAGATAGGTTTGAACATTAGTTGCGGGACGAGAGGCATTCTACACACATTATTTGTGGAAACATAAATCCGATAGTTTATGACACATTTATGCAACGGTAATAGTATTTACTCTTCGAAAATTAAATCGTTGTGTAAACAAGATGAATTTTTTACATTAATGTATATTATGTTAGGGTTTAAATTTTCATTTCAATCGAGTCATATTTAAAAAAAAAGTCGCGGACCTATTTGATTGCATAAGTTGTGCCAAAGTGATCACGTGGGCGAAACCAACATGAAAATATTGAAACGGAATTTACCTTAGTTCATGTCTATATATTATGTAGTCTGTGATTATAACCTATAAATTTCGTAAATTAAACATATTCAAAAGGTGAGAGAAATACTGGAATTGAAATGAAAATGTCGGTAATATGTGTTCAAAATTTTTTTTTTCATATTAAGCGTGTTTGAACACTTTTGTAAATGTTTATAATTTAAAGAATCACTTCTTCGAGAAGAAAAATAATGTGTTATCTTAAGCCAATATATTATTTCCATTAATTTAATTAGTATACATTTCTATTAGAATTTAGATAATATTCTTTTTACGAAAATGAACTTAATTAATTTTTATTGAAATTTATTTTGGTACATTATATTATAGGTACACATAACCATTTGATTTTATTCAACTCGATTTTTATTTGTAAGATCAAATAATTTATATATTGCATTTTTGTTTCTACATTCTTTATTTACTTTTAATATATTTTGCTAGTAGGTATTTTGTACGTAGCTCTACCCGTATCGTGTTAATTAACAAATATAATATTTGCTGATATTATATTTGGTAAAAATGTCGTGTCTTCTTATTATTTTTACATCTTTTTAATTAAAAATAGCATATTGTCTGGTATGTTATTTCTAAAAGCTTAACGTAAAATAGCAAGAAAAACAGTAAGAAATAATATTTTATTAAAAAATAAAAATTCTTTATAGAAATGAACGATATGATTATATAGTATATCGGAAAATAATTGTTTATTTAATTCATTTCGTTAACAAGTATAACGCATTTTATTAGAAAGCATTGTCATAAATACAATGGAAATATTAACAAATTGTTAAAAGAAATTGAATAACAAATTGTTAAAAGAAATTGAATAACAAATTGTTAACAGAAATTGAATAACAAATTGTTAAAAGAAATTGAATAACAAATTGTTAAAATAAATTGAATAACAAATTGTAAAAAATAAATAAATTGAAAAAAAGTGCATATAAAATAAGTTAATTATTACAGTACTATTATCCATAAGATATTGGTTGACGAGCCATGGTTAATTCAGTTTTCTGCACGCTATTCTGAAAATTAACATAATTGTAAAATTCTTTCCTTTCTGTTTTCACAATTTTGCGCATAATTTTTGCTGATTTTACAGCGGTTGTTTATACCGAGACCATTCGCATCCAATGCAGCTTCCTGTTAATATGATGTAACACCCGAGATGGGAAGATGTACGAATACACATCGCTGACGCACGCTTCAGAGCCGCAGCAGTTATGAATTACGGAATTATTTGTTTTAATGGCCCACATTGACATGATTTAGAAATAAATGTGATGTGCTGTTACGTATCCAATATTTATAGTTAGTATTTTGAGTATGTCCAAATAGGAACTAATCACTGGGATTTTATCCCCTGGGGGATTGCCATCAAGATATAAATGTCTCACAGAGACGAAGCTATTATTTTTACATGGGAAGTATGAAAGTCTTGGGTATTACATAATAATTGAAACATTCCAACATGATATATATATATAACTTCCAAAAATTTGATAGATGTAGTGGCATAGGTAAATAGGTGAACGTTACATTGTGTAAAGTGATCACTTAAGCCAGACGATGACAGGTCATAAGCCCTGTAATGCCCAAGATTTCCATAATTCCGTCTCTGTGAGGCATCTATATCTTTATAGTTAGTAATAAAGAGTTAAAGAAACAAACCATAAACGCGATAGTGAGGTAACAACGTATTCTTCTCGTGTTTTATCTGTTCAACGAACGTTTGCTATCATGTTGGCTATCATAACTTTATTCACTGTGGCCCGGAAAAGCTGTACAGTAGACTGGCCAAATTTCCAAATCAAAATTTATTCATTTTACATTTGTCTATTCACGATGTTACGTTATACGAAATTTGACAGTTGGAAGGAATGCTACAAAATAATTTGGCAAGGCAATTCTTTCAGTTAAGCATGTAGATACGTATACCTATAAATCGCAGGCACATAGAAACTATGGATATATAATATCGCATCTTAGTATGCATATACTCCATTATTCATTACGTCAGTCAATCTTGCAAACGAGCCAAATGACATTGAAACAAATATAACTAACTAACTTACCATCACGCTGTTTCCCCGTGACGCTAGGCAGATATGATAGAGCTCTACATTCTTCTGTCCTGACACACAATTCTCGCCTCATCCACATTCTTACATCTCGCCGATTATTGAGGTTTCTAACTGGACCATCCTCCAGTACCTGGTTTACCTGGTTGTGTCGTAATAAAACTTACGTAATATACCTTTCGTACCATTCTCTCCTCATTCATCCGTTCCATATGACCAAACCACCTAAGTGATCCTTTCTTAATCTTACTCACTATACTAAGATCAACTTTACATTATTTTCTTATATCTCTAAATAAATATAAACAGATTTAATAAATCTACTAGATGTAAAACACGATGCAAATGTTTTTAAGGTATTTAATCGTAATCGGAAGGTTTTGAGAACATGCTGTGTTTTATAAAAAATATCTCCCGTTAATAAAACAATATTACAGCTGAATGATAAAGTATTCAGCTACTTGATTCATGAATCATAAAAAAATAATTTGAATGTTTAAAATGTATCATTTTCCGCATAGCGATGCATTCCTTGAAAAGTAAACAAATAAAATTATACCATTAACGTACCTACGTGGGCAATTTTTACAATTCCTGAAATGTTTACTGTGAAACGTAATTTGGCAAAAACATGCCATTTTAATTTGTTGCATACTGAAATAACACATCTTTATACAATATCGTAAACAATTAGTGTAAATTGGCAAGATGAGTTGTTTGGCTTGCGTTAATGTGTCGTATTTTATTTTCTGAAAGGACAATCAATGGAAAATTGGCAATGCTGGATACTATGAAATACATCTAAATTATGTGAATACAGGAATAAAATGTCATTCATTATTTTTTTTTAAAATACGATTTTTAGCTCAATTAATTGATTTAAAATTTGATATTAAATCCTTATTTTTAAATGGATGATAGAAAGTTAAATCTAATGGTCGTAAAATCAATTCTTGATCATCAAGTTAATCCTAGTTTCATTAAGAAGAACACATTCTTATTGTGAAGTTGTAATTATTTAGAACATAGGTCTGTGGATATTTTAAATATGAATTAAATTAATAAATAAATTAGCATAGTTGGATAGTTGGACCTTCTCCGGTTAGGAAAGAGATCCAGGTTCGAATACTGGTGGCGCAACAACAATATTTTTTGATAGAATTATTTTTATATGTATATCTTTCTAATTAATATATTTAATTCATATTTAAAATATCACAGACCTATGTTCTGAATAATTACAACTTCACAATAAGAATGTATTCTCCTTATAGAAAATATATATTCAAAATGAAATAATATAATAGAAAAATTACACGTGTGTTTTAATATTTGAGAAATATCGTAATAAAAAATATGATTGGTTCATCTTTAGTTGCTCACTAAAAGTAAAATACATAGATTTTCATTTTTCATTCTCAGTGCCGATAAATCGGCGTTTATTTTAATAATAACATTCCTTTATATTTTGCATCAATATAAAAATCCTTAGTACAAGTATTAATATCCAGGTTCGAATCCCGGTAACGCAACAAAAAAATAATTTTATATGTATATCTTTATAATTAATACATTTAATTAGTATTTAATCCTAGTTTTCATAACACAAACGATAAGCTTAGTTTAAAAATTTGTAATAATGTTGATGTGACACGTGTTTCGTGTACTTACGCGACATTATTAAAAAATAGTAAATGTTTATAATTTCATGCCTTTGTTTCTCTAACTTTCATAATAAACAGTTGTAGATATCTATGGATCTAGATGACGTTTGTGTATACATGTCGACTCTCTTTGTCAAATTGAAATCCATGTATACGGGTCGGTCTTGTCAATCTCATGTAATCTCTAAAAAGTGAAATTAATTGAAAATATCTATAACGAAATAATTAATACAAGTGTTGGCATTTAAAATTTCAAGATTGTGTTTACGGCTCTGAGAATATGTTTATTCGTGTATTCGTTTGGATTAATCGGTTATAGCACCACATAATTCTTGGTGCTGTAGAAAAAAGTCCAGACTGATGTTGAAATTGTTTACTGATAATGGAATTCAGTTTCGTAATGTTCAGTTGGGTAGATATGCTTTCGTTGACTATATTTTCGGAATTCTGCATTCTCAGAGACTAAATCAATTTAGTATATATATATTTTAAAATTATTTTTATATGAGATTTTTACAATTTTTTTATAATGTGAGTTATTAATTAAGTATTGTACATTATTTAAATTACATATTTTTTATTCGCTTACCTCTCCAAAAAAGAGACATGCTCTTGTGCTTGGAGAGGGAGTTACACTGTAATAATTTTATATGGAGAGTTGTACATTTGTAGTCTATAATTATTTATTGTCTGTTTGTGTGCTTCTGAAGTGTTCATTTAATTTCTTTCTAAGCTCTTTTATATCATTAATTTATGTATGGAGGCTATTGAAATTTTTTATCCCTAAGTATATAAAACTTTCCTGATAGCGTTTGGTGTTACATTTAGGGATTTTAAAATTATTTTTAAACCTTCACGATGAGCTTGTTTTATTGTGTCATTTTCTTTAAGTAATTGATAAATTGAGATTTTTTTGTAAATGTTTTCTGTTTTGGGAACTGGGAATTTTGCAAAAAGTGTTTGTGTTAAAAAAGTTGATCTTTTTTTAATATTACTTTGATGATTGTTCTATATCTTCTTGTGATATATCTAAACGTTTTTTTTGCCGTAGTAAAAGATCACAGAAAGAATGTGACTTTTTTTTCTTTATCGCAATTGAGTTTTTTTATCGTGAATATATTTTGTCCTGAATAAATGTGGATTAGAAAGACTGAAGTATTACATACATTGTAGGAAAGTGCCTTAAATCACTGACATTTTTACAAGAACTAAGTGAATTACTAAGAGATTCGACCGTTTTCATTGCCGTTGTTTCTAATGTCTTGTTTACTCCGCTCATTTGTCATATTGTAACATTACTTTTCATTTTTCACAGAGTTCCTAATTTCTTAACCATAAAAAATGTAACATGTTATTTCCCCAATATTCTTAAGGGGGGTCTTGAATCTTTTGAGTTTAAAATTCTAGAAATTCTACTCGTATTACATACCCTTTCAACCCGAGACTAATAGTTAAACTATTACTAATATCATTCAAATACTAAAGGAGTTATCACTTAAATCTTACCAGAGAGAAAGGTTTTGACAGAAAGAGACGACAATAAAATCGTTGATTTTATCGCATTCAAGACAAACTATCAGAATAAAACTATTTTATAGACTTTTATCAAAATAATATTGTAGAGTGAAATAATGTGTGTTGTCATTCGTTATCAATTTAAAATTAAATATTTAAATGAGGTACTTACGTACATGATTTGTAAAGTGACACAAGATAAGAAAATCATTTAAAATAAATATTTACGCAACTTCTTCAGTCAATTCGTTTTAAAAACCAATGTTGTATAATTATTTTAATTTAATTAAAATCATTTCAGTTTACTCATATCAATAATTATTTTTTCAGATCTGTATATGTATATATATTCGGAGATCAGTCGAAGTACCTAAATATCTAGTGACACTATACACGATGTTCTACATTAAAAATTATTGTGTCAGATGCGTTTGTTGCTTTTGTTTAATATTATCGATTTAAAACACCACTTTGTCGTTTTGTGTTCTGTTTGTTCATAATTACGGAGTATTTTGCTATGTTTAAAATACAACGGTGCTAAATATACGCGGAAAATAAAACTGTGATACCTTTTAAAATGACGTCCATAAAATGTTTTCTATGTTCAATAAAACGTTGTTTTTCCTTCAGATCTTGTTTGAAATTTGCAACATATTTTATAAATAAGTACAATATTAATTCACATGTATAGCTAAAATATGCGTAAAAATGTATCTTACCACTATGTTTAACCAATAACTAAAAGAGCAGCAGATTCCACGTCCGCTTTGGTCGAATTGAGCGGCGTATTGAACTTCAAATGAACTATAAAATAATCGCGTTTTAAAGACTTATGAAAATATTATTGTGTTTATGATATAAAACTTGATTTTAAATAGTATTTTTTACTCCAAAGTACGTGAGAACATAAATTCAAAGTAATCTTGGCTTAAAGATTATAAGAAAACATATTTCGTATACGCGATAGTTTTCCAAAATAAGACAATTTTGTGCCACACTGAAAACTAATTTAATGGTCGCGGTCTTTTTTATAATGCCTGTATTGTCTTAATTATATCAAATAATATTTAGTTTAGTTATATTAATATAAAGATTCTATATAGGTTATGGTTATACAAAAGTCTAATCTAGTGTATAACTTCTGATAGAAATGAATAATAAAAACCCATATTTTCGTAAATAACGCGAAAATATGAATTAGTATTGAAAGACCTGCCTTAAAATGTTTTTATATTGTACCATAATCTCATACTAGAACTATCCATTAAGATTATTTAACGACTAATTGATAATCTGTATTTTGAAAATATATAAAATAAAATAAATTAAAAATTACTGTGTTTATATGTATTTTACTTTACATAATATTATAGGTACAACATTAGTTTTGAAATTCAGTCCGATCCGATGAAATTTTCGGCAATAGTCTCGATGCAAATTCTCAAATCCAACTGTTGTACTTGGCAAGACTTCAAGTCCCGGCCGCCGCCTCGCGTCAGAGACTAGCTCAGTCTCTTTGGTTTTTTCCCGTCATCTAATTTTATTCGTCTCCCGCCCGCCGTGTTGTTCTAACAGGCTATTTTAGCGCGGGAAGCTGTATGCTGGCCCTCGTATGTTTTTATTATATTCCTAGTTATGCTCTCGCTAGATATACACTGTCGGGGATTCTGCGCACGAGATAGGTGAGAAGTAATGGCTTACCCTAGATCTTAATTGTATCGCAAAGTGTATTTGTACGTAAACTTGAAATATTTCAAAGTAAACATTTTTGTCGTAACTTTTTAACTGAAGTTTCCTTTAACAGTTAGCTTATGCGCTGTACCTTTAGGTAGATTTGAAATCGGTAGATATATGAAATAAATGTATTTTTATTACCTGATTTCAATCAAACTTTTATGAAAAATTGATCTAGTAGGATATCATAGTTACATTTCTAGTTACAAGTATTTCAGCTGATTCGCTGTTTTGTTTAAAAACGACGGCTAAGTAAATTAAAACTTTATTAATCACATATGTGAAAATAAAACACTTGTTTTTTGACATTGTAAGAGCATTATTAATCTAATAATTTAACTCGACAACTTGTATTTATAACCATAATGGGGGACAGCTATACAATTTTATTTGCATGAGATGAAAAGGGACAACATTACAACAAACAAAATGGACAACATTAATTGTAATAATATCATACGTGTTGAACATAACTTTTTCCTAGAATCATGCAAGCATTATGTAAATTTTAGAATACCAAAAATGTCTCTCTTGCCGTATTGTCTTCTTAGATTGTAAAATTATATAGCTGTCTTTTTCTACAAATTACCCTTGACATTAAAGTATCATTAGTGTTGAGACTGAATGGCTACTTAGAATAATTAAAAGCATTCAAACTGTTATAAAATAAATAATGTTGTCCCTTTTCATCTCATGCAAAAAAATTGCATATCTGTTCCCCATTATATATTCATATATATATTTATTCCCATACTTCCATATATTTTCCAAAAAATAGCTTTGTCTCTATGAGGTATCTGATATTTGTTTGATAACAGTGCCTTTGTAGGTAAAAATCCAGTAATTGCGTGTTCTTGGATATATTAAAATAATGCTAATATAATATACTGGTCAAAATAAGAAAATATATATAAAATTTAAAAATATTGATTTTTCTGGCGTATTCTAGTATAATATGTTAATAAACATTATACAGAATATTACTTTAAAATAATTTCAAAAAATCATATTCTCATAGTGATGACATATATGCTGTTTAAAGGAAGGAAAAATGAATTATAAAATTTGGTCCATAGAAGGCGATGGTGTAGTGGTACTCGAAACGAGTTAACATATTAACATATATACAACTTTAAATTATTTTTTTTGATAACTGTGGAAATGGAGGGGTGAGAATTGGTGAACGTTATATTTATATAAAATGTTTACTTAAGCCAGCCGAAGACAAATTGTAAGGCCTGTAATTACCCCATACTTCAATATATTTTTCATAAAAAATATAATAAAAAATATCTTTGTCTCTATGAGATATCTGATATGTGTTTAATAACAAGTTGTTGAGTTAAGTTGTTAGATTGATAATTCCCTTACAAGGCGAAACGTGTCTTAAGTAAATTAAATGAGAATCAAAAAACAAGTGTGTAATTTTTACATATGCGATTATGGAGTTCTACAAACTTACCTCGGAAACAGTAAAAACATCCTAGAGAAAAAAGCAAAAACATATATTCACACACAGACGAAATCTACCCGATTATTTGTGAATGGCCGTACGAATCGGGTAGATTTCGTCATTTTTAAAATATTTCTGCCGGTATCATTGTAAAAATATTCTAAATTACCATCCACCGTAATAAAATTCAGAACATTTAACATAAAAAATCATTAAATTAATATTCAGTAGCGCAGATTGCAAAAGTGCACCCGCTCGTACTCGGGAGCTCTCCAATATTTATACGAAGATGAATGGAAAAATTAGTGAGACCACCAAAACTTGCGACAGACATTAATTTCTGTAAGTAAATACACAATTTGAATTTATTGTACCCGCGCGCTAAATGAGAGCTCCATACCCATTTCGAGCGAAGAGTTGCGTGAGCTAGGACCACCGCGCACGACGGGGGCGTTGTACGTCGTGCTGCGTGTGATAATTTTTCCCTACATACAAAATCTTCGCCTACTGAGAATATCTAATTTAGTATCATTATTGCAAATTGTACGACCAATGTTAGCACTAAGTTTAGTAGTAAACGTAATAATATTCTACATTATCGTTGTATCATATATTTAAGGCACAGGTATATCATATCGATATAAATTTAGTGGTATTATTATGCTTAAAATAATGTATTTTATCCGACATACCTTGATATTTGATCATTACTTGGAATTATTTTTCGAAAGTTTCTCGTGACACTTTGTTAAAGGCTATTTATAATTATATTTTAACCGTTTACTTTCACTAATTTGTTATTTATTATAACGTTTTCAATAATAAGTAATGTAACTAATACTATGCTTAAAACTATAGGACTGCGTTAAATTAGTGAAAGTAAATTGTAATTACTTTACTTTTTAAGCACCAGTTAATATTGGTAGTAAAAATAAATTTAAAACTATTAAATAAGTGTCATTTTGGTGCTTCCTACCCCGACATTTATGAAAAAAATGGGGCACTAAGGCACAATCTAAATCTTCGATAACTATTTTTTCAATTCCATTAATTAAAAAAAATATTTTTCTATGCTTGCATTTCAATTTGCCTTCACTATTTATTTAAGTGCATAAAAGTAAATAATATTTTATAAATATTGAAATATCGGTTCCACTGGTAGATATGCAATAAAATAAATTAAGAACAGATAAACATATTACAATTTATTTGTAAGATTAGCAAAATCAACTTTGTGCTTAAAATTCATCATTTTAGATTGTTAACTTTGTTTTATTAACCACTTAATGAATTAAAGAATTAAATACATCTACCGGTTTCGGAAAATATAATTTTCTTCAAAATGCCATTAATTAATCAAAAACATATATAATATTGTTTCTTTAAGAGAATTTATTTTTAAAAAACAATAATTATTTAAAAAATTAATTTAGCACCTAACTTAAATTGTTACTTGATGATACAAAATTATTAGAATAATTTTTAGAATGGGACTTGTAGTTAAATTTAGTTGGTTGTTCATAATATTTTGGTTAGTTTCACATGCTTTATTTATTTCCAATGATTCCAAATGATTTAATTTAAGACCAACAAACACCGTTTACATTTAAAATAGACAATCCTAAATTTTTATCAAAAATGTGATCATTTTATAACAAATTATTAGAAATTCTGAAAATAAATAATTATTATTCAAACATCTCAAATGCTCTAATTTCGACCTGTTTTACCAATATATTTTTTATATATTTGTATAATATATATATTATTAAAAATTATTATTGTTTTTTTTTAATATATCCTGTTAAAGAAACAAAATAACATACTATTTTTATTGTTAACTTTGTTTTATTAACCACTTATTGAGTTTAAATACATCTACCGGTTTCGAAAAATACCATTTTCTTCTTCAGAATGTCAATACTAACTAAAAATATATGTTATTGTTTCTTTACCAGAATCTATTTTTAAGAAAACAACAATATAAATAAAATTGTTATTTTTAAAAAAATAGATTCTGGTAAAGAAACAATAACATATGTTTTTCATTAGTATTGACATCCTGAAGAAGAAAATGGTATTTTTCTAAACCGGTAGATGTATTTAAACTCAATAAGTGGTTAAAAAAACAAAGAAAACAAATAAAAATAATGAATTTTAACCACAACGTTAATTTTTCTAATTTCAAAAGTTAAATAACATGTCTTTGATTAGTTAATTGCATCCTGAAAAAGAAAATATTTTTTTTCGAAACCCGTAGATGTATTTAGTACATTAAGTGGTTAATAAAACAAAGTTTATATTATTATAATTTAAGATTAAACACGAATTATTTGATTTTAATAATAGATACCTTTTTTAGCACAGAAAATAACTCCTGCTCTAAAAATTAAAATTAATATGATATAATAATTCCGATCTAATGAAGTATCAATTAGTAATATTAAAGGATGTGACAACAGAATTTAAAAGTGATAATCGGTCCTCAAAATATTCAAGTATTTTATTTTTATCAAACAATTTGTTTCACTATTTCAAGAAGTTGCTATTCAGTAAAGTGCTTTTTCCGTAAATTGCTTTTACGGTCAATTGATTTCTTCAATACATTTGTTTTCCTTAGTGATTCTCTTTTGTTCTACATAATTATGTACATACATTGAAGAAGTTGGGAAGGATTATTATTACATCTACGTTATTTCTCGTATGTGAACATACAAATAATTTAACAGCTTATCACACGGTACAAGTATAAAATATATTATACGATGAGTGAAAATCTACGTGTACTTGGTTTACAGTCAAAAGGGAGATGAAAAATAAATTATTTATTTGGAGAAAATTATTTTTATCGCTTACGGTATTATCCTCGGAATAGAACTGTTAAATCTTATATCTAGTTAAGATTTCTCCCTATTTTCAGATTTTATGTACATGGGCTACACCATAATTTTTTAGTATTATAAAATAGAATTGTGAATTCTCACGATGTTTTATTTATTTATACGTGCAGGGTAAAAATATAATCTTATATAATATAATTAAAATTAAATCATCTTTGACATTTTTTAAATTTAAGTTAATCTTATATTTACAATATTATATTTAAATCCAAATAGTTTATTGACAAATAATATTTAAAATATGAATTAAATGTATTCATTAGAAAGACATACATATAAAATCAATTTTATCGAAAAATATTGTTGTTGCGCCAGCGGGATTCGAACCTGGATCTCTTTCCAAACCGGGGAAAGTTCATTATCTACAGCGACAATATTTTTAGCGACAAATTTTCGAGCCTATATTATGATATTAATACATTTAATCGTTCCATTATTTGAAAGAGCCATCTACCTTATTTTTACGGAATCTCAAATACCTTTGAGTATATAATGTTAATAATAAAGTTGTAACAATGTGTCCAAAATTTAATAAAAATGAATTAATAATAATAATTCTTGCATCTGCTATCAGATTACTTTTTCCACTTTTTCCAGCGACAGCCATTTTGACAGTTGACAGCTGATTTGTGCTCAATTTGGTTTGCCATTTTGAATGCCATGAATAGACTTACGCCAAAACAACGCTTGCAAATTGGGCAAATTTATTTCCAAAACCGTGGTTTTCAGTTCGCGAAACTTACCCAATTTACGTCGATATAATCGTTCATCTGAGCAAGTAATTCGAATAACCATGAATCGCTTTCATAGCTCGTATACTCTAATTGATAATACGCATCCGCAGAGACGTCGTACAGTGCGCACCGAAGAAGCTGTTGCTGCAGTGGAGCGTAGTATTGAGGAGGACCCGAATGAGTCGATTCGCCATCAGTATTTTTTTGACTTTTTCGTTCCCCAATTGAATGACATTATTGTCAAAAAGCTGTGGTTTCAATAAGATGGCGCAATATTGTACACAGCGTGCGCCACAATCAATTTATTGAAGGAAACATTCGATGAGCGCATAATTTTGCGTAATGGACCTGTGAATTGGCCTCCAAGATTGCATATTTTAACACCTTTGGATTATTATCTGTGGGGAAATGTGAAGTCGCTAGTCTACGTCAATGAACCAAAGACGACAGACGACTTGAAAGTCATATGTCTCCCAGCTGCTCCAAAAAGTGGTCGAAAATTGGACTTTCAGATTACGCTTTATTCGAGCCAGCCGCGGTGCCCATATGCGCGAAATTATATTTAAACACTAATGGCATAAAATTATCTTTCCGATAAAACCAATAATCATGGTCATTACCACGATTTTTTTATCATTTTAAAATTCTATACCTCTAAAAAAAACATGTAAACATCCGTCATCATTATTTTATTATAGAAATGATACATACAAGTGTTGATTTATTTATATTTATCATGGTCTGTAGTTATTATGTTTAAAATTACACAGTTGTTTAGATACTATTGTATAATATTTATTTCAAGTACCCATAAAAAAATTGGCATTGATCCGCTTCAACCCACGCGCCCTACTTCTTAGGTATTTTAAGTACCTCCCCAAATTACAATGACAGTGTTTTATGAAATTCCACAAATTATACTGAATCGAACAATTAAATTTTTTATTTATTTGCGACCTAAGTCAATTTGGACAATGTTCGAGCGTACTATTATTATATATATATATATAGGTATATCATTTTATATTCAATAAAATGCATGTTTGTAATTCTGTATTTTTATACGTACTACACACATAAATGTAAATCTTATTTTCTGACAGTAATATATTCCTGTTAATTTGCTCGTACATAAGGTATCACAAAATTAACTAATTAATTGCACTTCATTAGTTACCTAATTGAATTCTCATTATCCAATCGCTTATATGAAGTAGGTGAACGCGATAGTTTAATTATGCATAGCTAAATGTTTTCAACGTGCTTACTGTTTGTTTTAATTAGAACGGTGCTGTACAAAAATAAGCAAAATTTAAAAGAAAATTAGTGCTCGAATAGAAACGCAACTTTTGTACAACTTTAAATTAATTATGAGTGTTATTAAACCAATAAAAAAATTATTAGTTTTATTAAACTATAAATTATATATTTATAAATTATAAAACTTAAAAGTTTTCTAGTAAAGTTTGTCAAGCCGATGTTGTAAGCGAGGTAGATTTTAATTCTTGTTACCGAAGTCTTAAAAGTTTATAATATTATTAAAGCGTATTAATACGATATTACCAATAACTCATAAGCAATATAAAATTTAGGCATAAATTGTGAATACCACGAGAAATTTATAAACTCACATAAATATATTTTCATTTTTAAAAAATAAAACAAATTAAGTAGTAAAGGTGTCTTGGTTATTGGATATTATACCTAAATTTGTGGATATCGATAGTTATCATTTTGATTGAATATATGTAAATGTAATGTTTGAGTGGAAACTAAAGTAGGTCGAGATTTCATTGTAATACGTATAAATGTGAGAAGGTGAGAGAGTAGCTAAGAGTAGCTTGTTGGTCTGATGGTTAAGACGCTGACCTAAATGGTCTAGTAGTCAGGGATTGAGTGGATCGTTCCAGGAGACCAGCAAGTTAGTTCTATTTTCATAGCACAAGTGTTTAGATTTTATTTTTATTTTGCTTTTATATTTCAAAATTAAGATAAACAAAGTTATTTTTTAATCTAAAATATACTCTTTTTCATTTTCTACAATGCTCTTTCATCTTTCTGGTAGACTTGCAAGGCCCCTCTTCCAAAATTCACTTGTCCGTGACGAAACATACTCCTCCAGTACTATACTGACTTCGTCAACTGAATTCATATTTTTTCGATCCAAATGATTTTGAAGACTACGGAATAAATGATAATCAGATAAGGCAATGTCCAGCGAATATGGTGGGTGGGGCATCATTTTCAAAAAAGGTTCATTCCTGAGACGTGACAGCAAAGAAGAGCACACATTCACTGTCTGCACGCGATTAAACTTTGAAAGTTTGTGAGGAACCCGTTGACCCAATTTGCTGACTTTACCGATGGCACGCAACTGTTGATGAATGATTGAATGACCAAATCCAATTTTCTCTGCTAGTTACAATGGGATTTTGTTCCATCAGGATTTGCAGGACGTCCTTGCCGAACCTTACAGATTTTCCGGGACGAGGCTCGTCTTTTAGGCTGTATTTTCCGGCTCGAGAATTTTGGAACCACCGTTGACTAATATTCTTTGCACTTTCCGCTACGTTGTTGCGTTTATTGAAAAATCATAAAGCAAAATATGCTGAAAATGCTCCTTTGTCACTTCCATTATAGCTTTGAAAAACTAACTTAAAATCTAATTGCACTCTTCAAAACTTGCACTAATAATAAGTTACTACCAGCTTTTACACCGGGTAGTAATTTTACCTGATGCACGATGTTTATCCCATCCCTCTTCGACTTTTAGTACGTGTATAATATGTAATTGAAAAAAACAAATTATTTATGGAATGACTAATAAAAATATCAATTAAAATGTGTTATGAGTAGGCTGGTAAATAATTATTTATCATCATCATCCACGTTAGTTCCTTGTGATTAAGGATCATGATCTCCATGAACTTTCGTCCTCTTGAATTGCTCCACCACTTTTTTTGGCATTCTATAGATCTTAGATTAGTCACCAGAAAGGTGAAAAGTTTCACTTGATCAGTCCACCGGGTGGGGGATCTTCCTCTTCTTCTCCGTGTTTCGACGTGGTCTACCACAACAAGCTTCAATAAGCTATCTTCTCTTCTCGCAAGATGCTCTAAAATGGAAGGATCCGTCTTACGATGAGTCATTTTGTTTTTAGTACACATTCTTATTGTGAAGTTGTAATTATTCAGAATAGACGGTCTGTGATATTTTAAATATGAATTAAATATATTAATTAGAAAGATATACATATAAAATCAATTTTATCGAAAAATATTGTTGTTGCGCCACCGGGATTCGAACCTGGATCTCTTTCCTGAACGGGGAAGGTGCATTATCCAACTATGCTACAGCCACAATATTTTTAGCGACAATTTTCGAACCTATATGTTACCTTTTTGATATTAATACATTTAATCGTTCCATTATTTGACAGATTTTAATAAAAATGAATCGATAATTCTGGCATCTGCTATCAGTTTACTCAAAGGTATTTGAGATTCTGTAAAAATAAAGTAGATGGCTCTGTCAAATAATGAAACGATTAAATGTATTAATATCAAAAAGGTAACATATAGGTTCGAAAATTGTCGCTAAAAATATTGTCGCTGTAGCGTAGTTGGATAATGCACCTTCCCCGGTTAGGAAAGAGGTCCAGGTTCGAATCCCGGTGGCGCAACAACAATATTTTCGATAAAATTAATTTTGTATGTATATCTTTCTAATTAATATATTTAATTCATATTTAAGTCATTTTGTATCACCGCCCACGGTGCGCAACATACTCGTATGTTTCCAGCATCGCATCTCAAATGTATCGATCTATTTTTTCTCTGTTGCCTTCAGAACCATATACCAGAGACTGTACAAGCCCGACCTTGGTTGTTTTGATATACACCGCGGTCGTCACACATATCCGTTTATTATAATTTTTCGTGATACGATACTCACCTAGCGATCTGATGATTGAGGGTTCGTGCCTCGTTCCAGGACGCCATCAAGTTAGTCCAATTTTAATAGCACAAGCGTTTAGCTTACTTTGAAAATTGTAAGAATATTGATGTGATACGCATTCAGTATACGCATCTCTATTTAAAAAAATAATAATTAAAAAGCATTTTTTATTTTATAACATTTACCTTACTCTTAACCTAGCCTAAGTTAGGCTTAGGTTAAGTTAGGTTAGGCTGAATAACCTAGCTGTGATCTTCCGAAATCGACGACATTTTTGCACATAGTCTTGGCGAAATTTCTATATCTGGTATATTTTCAGCAATAATATATTTTTTACAATTGGTAAATTGGTTTTGTGAATATAATTGGTTTAATTTACTTTCCTCAGTGCCTTATTTAAAAAAAATAAAGGGTGGGCCAACTCGGGCTGACTGTTTTTAAAAATTTATAACTTTGGTGGGGTTTATTTTTAATTACATTTTTTTTTACAGATAATAAAGAATTTCTGAAAGTTTATAATAGCTACATACCCAGTAAAAGAGCGCGTTAAAATTATTACATTTTTTAATGTTTTGCGACGATCTATTATCGTTGACCGGTTAATTTAAAAAAATGCAGAATTTGCTTAGCCTCCCCGTTCCCCAGATTTGGCGGCACCTGATTTCTTTTTGCGGTAGGCCGAGTTTACATGAACAAACCAGCAACAATTCAGGAGATAAAACAAAATATTCGTGCAGAAATAACAAATTTTGTGTTAGAAACATTGCATAATATAATGCAAAATACTTTAGAAAGAGCAATTGTAATGGAGGTAATTTAAAGGATGTTATTTTACACACATAGATTGAAAAAAAGTTAACAAAGTACACTTTCATGTAATATATTTTATTAAATAAATATTAAAATTACAAAAGTTATAGGCATTTTACATCAGTCAGTCCAAGTTGGCCCACTCTGTATATCATATTTGGATGGTAACCACTTTTTGTGGTTAATAAAATTGTTCATAGTGTAGTAGCATTTTGAATAATACTCGCGCATACATTATTCGATTGTTAAAGGGGGGAAGGATAAGGTCTGAGCCCTCTTGTCTCCGACATATGAGGTAACAACAATGGCGTAAGATTTTTTGCAGGGATCCTATTGAGCGAGGAACATGGTGAAGTTTGTTTTTTTTTAATTTCAGGTAATTTTAACTTTGTATATAATCGTATAAAGTAGTAACAAAAATGGGTATTTTTATTTTCATATTTTTATCATTCTATTTTTTTTTATTAAGGAGAACACATTTTTATTGTGAAGTTGTAATTATTCAGAACATAGGTCTGTGATATTTTAAATCCCGGTAGCGCAAAAACAATATTTTTCGACAAAATTGATTTTATATGTATATATTTTTAGTGAATCGTTTTATAAGTTTTGTTCAATAGGGTTAAGAAAAGGGTAGAGAAGTGAAATAAGACGAAGATGATGGGGATCGGACGAAGATCATATGGGCCAAGGGAGTTTATGTACAGGTTTGGGATGGAAATTAATTTAGAATAAAATTTAGAAGATAAATCATGTATGTGTATTTTGAGTGAGGGTATGTTTGAGTCTCTGTAAGTGATTGTGTTTCTGACGAACCAGGGTGAGTTTGTGATTCTTCTAAGGATGTTTTTTTTTTAAATTATATCATATTTATTACATAAATATTACACTACAATTTTTATTTTTTGTTACACTGCAGAAACAGTTTTACGGCAATTTTTTAGTTTTGTAGTTAGGATTATAACATTTTTGTGTTACTTGAACCTTGGATGGGGCTCGCGTATGTGAGTATAAGATAGATGATTGCTTTGTACAAGAGTAATTTATTTTTTAGGGATAGTGAACTGTAGTCTGTTATATGAGATTTGGGCTCTGTCGCAAATGTTGTTAAGTTGTTGTGTCCAGCGAAGTTTTTTGTGAAATGTAAGTTCAAGATAGTATATAATATATTCGAGCACTATGTAAAGCATTGTACTCTACTTATACACGTCCACAACATATTATTTACAACATTATGGCGGCATGATAATTTTCAATTATACAAAATTTGCGTAAATCCGATTGACGAATGTTCAATTATTATTATTATATATTATTTTTAATTAGGATATTTCTTGCTTTTATTTATGTTTTATCGTTTTTGAGTTGAGTTAAATTTTTTTTCACTTCAGATTTTCTCTTTGAACACTTAATGGACACAGAAAAAAAAAAAAAAACTTTAAAGAGACGGCCAAGAGCTTAAAAATTTTAATGGCAAAACTTGTTACTTACTAGTCATAAAGTTCGTTCAGACTTCTCATTATTTTAGATGGTTCTGAATGATACTAATTGGGAAAAACTAAAATATCATTTTCTCAGTAATCAATAATTTTAAGGACATTTTAATAACTTTATAAACTTTTTTAATTAAAATAATAATTTCTAATTAATAGCATATTTTTAAAAAAATAATTAAATTATTATCACAAATCTGCCAATTTATTTTTATTCAGTTTTAATTAAATAAGTGTATTAAAGATATTAAAGAAGTACGTTATAAGAACATACATTGAGTTAATATAACAGCCAAATAGAAAACGATTTTTTAATCATTTTTCGAAAATGGTACATAGATAATGTATGTGTAGGTTTGTATTTCTAACCCATTTATAATTTCAGCCATTTCAAGGACGAGGATGATTATATCAATGGAAATAACAATTATAATAGCTGTGTCTTAAGATATTCATTCAAGGTCTTCATACGAATTTCTTTGGTCGGAATAGAGTGTGTATGTGTATGAAGTTCTCCTAGATAAATGTGTAGTAATGATTTGTATAGATGTATGTTCCAAAGAAATGTGATTTTATCAGATAAATATCGAGGAGAACACCTTTTTGTTGTGATATTGTATTTTCAGAACATAGTTCTGTGGAACTTTAATACAAATTATATTAATCAACTAGAGAGATACAGAAGATGATATTAGACTATAAATAACTATTACTACAAATTTGTATCTGAAGACAAAAAATATGTACATAGACTAACTGAAACATAAATTATACACTCTCGTATATACTCCTACTCTATATACGAGTCTTACTCTCACAGAGAAGAAATAGATGTTAAAATAAATATATATATATTCCACTGATTATTTAACAAATGTATTATATCTTCTAATATTAAAATAAATACAAAATTGATACACCTTATATAACAATTTTAAAAGCAATCGACTTTATATTATGGTGAATCTGAGTAAAACCCGATAGGAGATGCCAGAATTAAATGAATTGATACCGGACAGGAAAAGGTCCAGGTTTGAATCCCGGTAGCAACTAAATATTTTTTCGATAGATAGATTTTCTTTGTATATCGGTCTAGTTCATTAATTTATTTTGTAGATAAATATCATTGTAAAATCACGTTGTAATTTAAAAAAAACAAAACAGTAAGTAATATTAACATCACCGCTTATGTAATTTATTTATTAATCAAGATAATATTTTTATTCGAAAATTCTAATAATAATGTTAACGTTTAATACGTAAGCTTAACTAGTAACTAAAAAATGTTGATGATAATAATAATTGGTAACATAATTGATCTTTGACGTCATAGCGTAACCCTCTTAATTCGAATAGGTTATCTGTATCTGATGTCATGGATAATTAGCGTATTATCTGGTTGACCTATATGTCATTATCTAAAGCATTATCCTGGATCTGGCTCTCACCAACATAGAGAGTGGAGAGGCAATTAACAAAACGGATTAAACTTGTCCGTGACATGACAGAGAACTTGGTATCGAGGCAATGTCACCTCTAACTGTGGAGCCGGTAGTTATCTTATATTTACTTTACTGTAAGATAAATTTAAATTAAGATTAGAGAACCAAACGCATTCTTATATAAATATATGCTTGCTTATTTGCAAGTGATAGAAGGCTTGATCCTCGTTCTTTGAGATCACCAAGTAAATTTTATTTTTCATAGCACGAGCGCCTAGCTTAGTTTTATAAGAGTGAGAGTGCCACAATGAGATTGTCACGTTCGATTGGTTAAGTTTCAAATTCAATTCAAGAATTTAGTAATTTTAAATTACTTGTAATACCTATATTAATAGACAACTAGAGAAAAAAAATAACAACGTTAAAGTTTTTTTGTGGCAAATATTATATTGAATTTAGGAGGTTCAATAGTTTTCTATTTATAATTTATGTCGTTCTGGCGACATTAATGACTCTCTGCTTTACTCTATTAACCGGCATGTTTCATGTGTAATCATATGAATGATTTTTATTCAATAATAAAATATACAATTTACTATAAAAATCTTAAACTGTATAATTTTATGCACTCTCAAATTAAAGGATCGGATGGGTGGAACAAAATAATAGACACGAAATAAAGTTTACATGTAGAAGAGGAGTTTGGAACATTAGTTGCGGAACAAGAGGTATTCTACACACATTCTCGGTGGAAACATAAATTCGATAGTTTATGAAACATTTATGTAACAGTAAAAGTATTTACTTTCAAATTAAATCTTTATGTAAACATGACGTGTTTTTTTTACATTAATTCGTATTATAATATATTGTCAGCGTTTATATTTTCATTCCAATCGAGTAATATTTTTTAAAAAAGCCACAGAGCTATTTGATTTCGTAAGTGGTGCCAGAGTGATCACGTGGGTGATACCAAAGTGAAAATACTGGGAAAAGGAATTTGCCTTAGTTCATGTCTATATATTTGGTGGTCTGTGTTCAAGCATAAGTACAACAGTTAAAAAATAAAAGATACCTACACGCAAGCACAACTCTACAAGATACGAACATTTTTGTACCTACATGTGGTCGGGGTTTAAGCCTCGTCTCAGGGTACTTGAAAATTAGTCCTATTTTCATGGCATATGAGTTTAGTTTGAAATTACTAAGAATATTGACGTGACATATATTTCTTGTATGCGTCACTCATTAATTTTCATTTAATATAAATAAAACTTCAAATTCAAATAAATTCATTTCAATGATCCACCTCGTAATGAAACACGCAATTGGCTTTAATGTGGTTATCATAATTGCTCGTGTTAAGTGTCATATTACTTATACTTACTAATATTAGTACACAGTATAAACTCATCGTTCTAATGTTGGGAGGAGTTGATTGATATGATCTCGTAAAGCTGAATTGTCTTTGTCTAAATACCTTTAGGGAGAATTTGTATAATATGTGAACTTGATATTTGGGACGAAGGTATGACAAAGTAAAAGGTGAAGCATATTGACAGTTATTGGTTGATGGCCTCCTGAAACGAGGCTCGAACCCCCGACCAATGGATCACTAGGCGAGTATCATAACCACTAGACCACAACCACATCGATTGGATACTAATAATTATTTAATGCTCCTTTTCTAATTAAAACCAAATGCTGTTTTAAGGAGAAGGTTCGCTTTACAATAAACATAAAAATATGTTATTTAAAGGGTAAATAAATTAAATATATTAATTATAAAGATATACATATAAAATCATATTTATCGAAAAATATTGTTGTTGTGCCACCGGGATTCGAACTTGGATCTCTTTCCTAACCGAGGAAGGTGCTTTATCCAACTAAGCTACAGCGACATTATTTTTAGCGACAATTTTCGACCATTTGAGATTCTGTAAAAATAAGGTAGATGGCTCTGTCAAATGATGGAACGATTAAATGTATTAATATCAAAAAAAGGTAACATATATGGTCGAAAATTGTCGCTAAAAATAATGTCGCTGTAGCTTAGTTGGATAAAGCACCTTCCCCGGTTAGGAAAGAGATCCAGGTTCGAATCCCGGTGGCGCAACAACAATATTTTTCGATAAAATTGATTTTATATGTATATCTTTATAATTAATATATTTAATTCATATTTAAAATATCACAGACCTATGTTCTGAATAATTACAACTTCACAATAATAATGTGTTCTCCTAATAATAAAGTTGTATCAATGTGTCCAAAAATTTAATAAAAATGAATTGATAATTATGGCATCTGCTATCAGATTACTCAACGGTATTTGAGATTCTGTAAAAATAAGGTAGATGGCTCTTTCAAATAATGGAACGATTAAATGTATTAATATCAAAAAAGTAACATATGGGTTCGAAAATTTGTTAAAATTGATTTTATATGTATATCTTTCTAATTAATACATTTTCTAGTTTATTTTTTAGATTTATGAAATTTATTTTATTTATCAAAGGACTATGTTCTGAAAAATCGCAATTTCACAAGTTAAATGTGATTTCATTTATTGGCTGTAATTGTTTCAATCAACGTCAATTTAATAAA
This sequence comes from Eubasilissa splendida, assembly GCA_031772225.1. NCBI lineage: Eukaryota > Metazoa > Arthropoda > Insecta > Trichoptera > Phryganeidae > Eubasilissa > Eubasilissa splendida. The sequence goes on from CM062847.1 coordinate 22,979,251, forward strand.
TGCGAATTCAAATAAGTGGCATTTTAACAAATGCCAAGAGACTCGGCTTACGATGATAAGTCGATTACCGATTCCTACTAGAAGCAGTTTCCGTTTAGGCCTATTGTATCTAAGATGCTATATAATTTGACAAGGGGTCGTGATAGTGGGAGTGGAATTATAGCGACCGAATTATCAGCCAGGAATCAAGCGGCCGGTTGCGTGCAGCGCGGCGTCATGATTTTCCTTTGAGCTAATTAATTTAGATAATTTATGCTCATTTGCTCACTGTTCTGGGAAATAATCAGTGAATAGCTGCTGTGCTGAAACTGTTGTCCCTGTGCTGCCCTCCGACCCTCCGCCAACCTCTGTAAATTAGTAATAAAGGTAGCCCGTGATATAATTAGTTTTCACCGATATAAAAGTTAGATGAACTTCTACCATAGAATACGTTTTTTCGGAGGCTGCCCTCCTTCTAGTAAAATTTGTGAACTGCGTGAGATAATTTTGTTATTTCTACATCATTTTTACCTTGCGATTTATTTAAAAAAAAAAAATTGCTTTAGGTATCAAACGCAGTAAATATCTCATTTTAAGCGACGACCATCTTAGCTACTGGCTGTTGGCTGCTGTGCCAAATAATTGTATTTTTTATTTATTTAAATGAAGCATAATACATTATTAAAGTCCGATCGAAGCTTCAGCTTCGGCTTGTGCCGCCTTCGGGTGCACACTCGGCTTTAGCTAAAATCTGCCTAAGGTTTAGCCGAAGCCGAACCTTTGGCAGCCAAAAAGTGCCGAAAACACATGAATTATTACGAATGAAATATAATTCAGTTTATTATTTCTGTAAAACTGTAATTTATTTATTTAATGGATATATTTATAATTATTATCAACACCATAATGCAGAAAACTAAGTAACAGTGTAGAGTTTGCATCGTTACGTATACTTTCTAGTCGGTGTTCTGAAATTTCTATGTACGATTAAACCTACTTCTGCCGAAGGTTATGGCAAGAGCCGAACAATCGGCTTCATACATACATTATTAATAATATCATACATATATAAATAAATCAAACATTCAAAGACACCAGTTATACTCATAATGCAATAGATGTCCACTGTCTCTTAACTAGACCGAAGTCTGTGGTAAAGAAGACAAGTTCATCCGTAAAATCCAACAACACGAATATGAAAATAAATAATCTCAATCTAAATCAGAGTAACAAGGTTATAATAATTTTATTTGATAACCTTGTTACTCTGATTATTTGTATTGCATTTCAATCACGGTCAAACGAGAATCTTTTTCTTTTTGAAATTTTAAAATTTTGAAGTTTCTCTTTTGACCGTGATTGAAATGCAATACAAATAAAGAAGTTTGAAATATAAAATGAAAAGAATTATAAAAAAAGGAAATATACAATAAAAAAATTATGTATACCAGTATAAAAATATAATGGTGATTTTAATAACACATTTGAATTTCGTTCAATGAATTAGTTAATAATAAGAATATATACTCATTTTAACACAATTAATTGCTAAATCAGTTAAATATCAATAAATTAAAATATATTGCTTATATTTACGCGTATGAATTATTAAATAAATCAATAATTAAAAAAACAATATATACTCCCTCATATCTGGTTCTCAAATAAACTGAACTCTCGAGCACCCAATGTAAACATTAAAGTTGTAAAGATAATTTTATATTCATTGCTTAATCTGTTGTTATTTTATATATAAAAATAATTTAATGTATTAATTATAAAGACATACATATAAAATCAATTTTATCGAAAAAAGTATTGTTTTTATAATTTATATGTTAAATTAGTATTTAAAACATCACAAACCTATGTTTTGAATAATTACAATTTCACAATAAGAATGCGTTCTCTTTAATAATATATAAAAGTGCTATTTCTCGACATTGTAGTAGTTAGTATCCCCCGTAGGTTTTAGTTTTGAAAAATTTGTGCTTGTTCCCACCTTTCATTAGGGAGATACATTATGTACATACGTACCTTACAATCATACCTTATTCTCTCAGGCTTATCTCGAAAGAGCGCCTTCCAAAATTATTGTTGTAGAAAAAAAAAAATACACAATTGAAAACGATTATTTATTAACGTAAATTTTAAGAATGTACATTATACATAAAAAAACATGTCTGACATTTTATCCACTTTATTTATTTATGTAACCTTGTGTTGAAATAGAAAAATAATAAACTTAAGCTAAAGCGTTGGTTGTGAGAAACAAAAATAAATTGATATATGTGGATATACGAATACTATTGCAATGTCATATGTATTAAAGAAACTTTAATATCAACGAACATATATTTAAATTCGTAGCCCAATATGTATTGTAATATAAGTATATAAAAAAAAATATATATTCAAATATCTGAAAATAAACATAATAATTCTAATGACGTAAAAATTTCACTTTTTTAAGTAGTGAATAAAAATAACCGTATAGTTGGGAGTTATAATTTTGGCTGAAATTATTTAAATAATCGTGCACAAATATTTTTTGAAGTGTAAACATCTCAGCTCGCACCCCCTTCCCCAGAAGAGTAATTTCAGAAAAATATGTGTCGAAAGAGAGACCAACATTTATTCGTTACCATGGTGACTACACATTTTATTCAGTTCCTATAAAAGTCAAACTTTCGTTTTAACACATTAGAAATTCACGTGTCTGAAAAGCCATAATACTCATTTGTATGTTCGAAAATATTCTTTCACGTTCCGGTGGGTAGATAAAGAACGTCTTTGTGAATTGAGCATTACACGGTATCTAACTAAATATTTGATTGAAATAGTAATATATATCTCTAGAAATTTTTTATAAATTTTCATTCCTTCCTTCCTTCGTAGTGGACTGTACATAACACACGCGCGCGATGTTTATACATAATCATGGGAGTACTGACTGTACTCCCTAGATTTTTTAAAATTAAGTTAATAAATTTATTTAAATTTCGAAGAACTAATAAATGAGAAGCGAATGTACTTCTGTTTTTGCATTGTCAACAGAATTAAGAAAGGATTGCTAAAACGATTTAAGCGTGTGGAACGTAGCGAGGAGAGGATGGTGAAGGAAATATATGAAGCAAGTGTTGACAACAGGAACTGAAAACATCAGTAAAAGACATGGCATAATCAGTAATACCAGACATTGGAGCTTAATTAGCTCTTGGAGCTATTAGAAGCTTGTGGCGTTTATTATTTCTGATTATCTCTCAGTAAACGATGTGATGACAGTCACTATAGCATTAGCATTCTTAATATAGCTCCAACCACTCCACCATCCTACCTCACGAATTATAGTAAGACAAGCTTTCTCTTTATACATAATATTCGTCTTGACAATTTAAATATTCAATAAATCCCAGACTCTAATTAATTATTACATATAATTTTGAATCGAACTTCATAAACTAAGTCGTTTCAGTAGTTCACAACTTAATTTTATTTGGCCTTAATTAAATCTCTTTTTAAAGCAAATTATGATATAAATAATCAATAAATAAGAAAAAAACTACTTAAAACTACTATTTATTGAAACATTAACATGTTTCAAGACCTATGGTCTCTTCTTCAGGAAACAATGTACACTAAAATTAAAAATACAAGCATAGATAAAACAAAACTAAAACAATATAAATAAAAGTAGTTGATGACTAATTAAGAACTTATATGAAAAAAAATTTAAAAGGTGACTATTTGCAAAAAGGATTTGATTATTTATAATATTTAATTTGCTATTTACACTTTTTCTTATTTCAAATTTATCTAACTATAAACTCCTGGTATTTGTATGTAAAATTTCTAAATTCTTATTATTGTCGAAAGAATGGTTTGTTTCCAAAATATGATAGGTAATTCAGAATAGTTATTGTTATTTAGACATATCAAGTGATCGTTAATTATATATAAAAATGATTGCAATCATTGCAAATCATTAAAATAATTTTAAACAGTGTTTTTCACGTTGCCACAAAGTAATTTTGTAAATATTGAAGAAGTATTAAAAGATTTGTTAAAAATTGTATACTTTGTATTTTAACCATAATTATATATCATTACTGCAGTTAACAATTGATACATTTTTTAAGGAGACCAAAAAAGTGCACGTTTAGCTCTTGCTGCAATGCAGTAGCCCTGAAAGCTGCATATGTATTGGGTGTGCGGTGTAAAATTAGCAGTTGAAGCAATTCGCTCCGGGATATTGTCTGTAATTTGACTCTGACTTAATGGCCGTTGTCCCTGCCCGTGGGCAGTGGTAACCCTACTCGGACGAGGTGCTAAATATATATTTTTTAAATATTTCTACTGTAATGTACAGGCTGGGTGCAAAATTTGGCAACAAATTTTTTTAAACGTTGATACATTATTATTGAATATTTAAATACGCATATATATTTTTTTGTATTTTCTAAACCGCAAAACTTTGCAATAGTGTGTATTCTATTGTAAAGTTTAATAAAGTTAGTGACGATCTAGCGATTGATAAATTATCGAATAATGTTGGGTATAATAATTATCAATGATTACTTATGTAGTAATGGATTTTTGATAACAACCAACCACACCATTTGACACCATCGTGTCAGATTCATATGTGCGGAATATTTTTTATCTTAATCAACACGGAAAAATTGTTCTCTGCATTTAAGCTGAACAGGGTCACCTTATCTATTTAATATTTGTTTTTGTTTTGCACTCTTCAGAAATCGAATCAGTGACCTTTGAATTGATTGATTTACATCACCGAGAACTGCACATTAATTACACACATTAAATTTGTAAATCATATCTGGTTATTAATCGTTCCTTGAGCAATACGCATATTGGGTTATCATTCGTAGAATTATAATAGGTCGTAGAATTATCAATCGTATACACATTAAAATGTAATGTTTGTAAATCTTATCTATTTTTCAATAGTGCAATCGTAGATTTGTATAATTATACGTATTATACAAACTTATATACGCAATTACATAAACCATTGAGAAATAATGTAAAGTACGCACTTATACATGCGTACATTGTTTTATTTCGTCGGCAATACCTAATGTTTATTAGTTTAATTTTTATTATGTTAATAAGTTTTCATCGTATTTGTACATTAATTTAATTAAATATCAACAGACATTATTAAATAGTGTTTCAGTTATAGATGACGATGATAAAATGAAAAATAGATATACATTGTAGTAATGAAGTAAATAATAAAAACAACACATATCTTAGAACGTTTGCAGCGGTCTAGTGGTCTAGTCGCAATGGTTTAAATACAATCGCATTTAGCATGCAAGCGCTACCGGTCTATATTTATATAAATAAATACAAATATTATATGAATTTATGAAGTTGTCAATGAAGTTGTCAAGTGTGAGATGAAACAAACTTGAAATAAGGGAATAAAACATCGGCATTATTAAAATGAATATATTTAGAAAACTATCGGATAAGATATTTTTGGTCATCCGATACCAATGTACGAGTTCAGATTCCGCATACCCAGAACATTCTAGAAATAGAAGCGGGACAGCGGCTATGCCGCACTCTATATTCGGCCCTCGACAGCTCCGGGTGGCTTCGAGGAAGGGAAGAACGCTGCGGAGGGGAGGGGGGTTGAGCGACGGAGATGTAAGATAACACACGTTCCCTCTCCCTCCGACCTTGTGACCGGTTTCCGCAGAAGCCAGATATAGATCACGATCCAGCAGTAGTGTTTAGCACTTGTCGACTATTAATACCGAGCCAAGAGGAAACTCTATACACAGCGGAGGTGTGTGCGTGTGTGTGACGTATCTCCGGTAATTTTGACAGGAATATTTGCAGATAAACAAATATCGGAGCCGTGTTTCCGATGTGAAGTGCCAGGTGCTCGACAGTGCGGATAATGATCAGAACTTCGGTAGACAGATGTCTCCATCAGAAACACATCTCCACAGCCGATAACAACTTCTGTGGAGTATTAGCGTTATTAAAACAAATCGATCTCATTACGAAACGTTTGATCATTCCATGTCAATCTCGTGAAACATCACAGATAAGGTTTATAGTGATCGCATCATTATTGCCAGAAACGAAATTTCATTCTCTTATATTAGAAAATTGTACACATAAAACAGACTATTGATTTCTATATTCCTACTAATGTTTTCTCAAAATGTTTGATCCGGATTTGTTTCGTTAAACACAAATTACAATCACGAATACTGTTGAGAAAAAGGTTTTCCCTCAACAAAAGGTGTCTTGTATCTAAAACATTGTCACATTATCCCCTCCCACCTCCACCCCCCTCGCCCGTTGGTCGAGTCTCCCTCTCCTGTGATCGGTTAGCCCGAGGCTTGCGGAGTTTTACGACAGAAATGATTAATTTCCCGGGGGTTGGTTAAACGGGTGAGGGGTTGATCGGAAGGCGGGGAGGACTTTGAGGGTAACAGATACTGTTCGTGTTTTAAATATTTGCGGTCTGGGCACCACAGAGGGTAAAAGGCCTTGCGATCAGCGGGGCCAGGTTCCTTCACGATTTATTTTAATTTATTCGTCTTGGCGACATTAATATATATTGTTTGAGTGGGTGTTTAGCAGCAATCATAAAATTATCCAGTTTTATCCGCGGAAATAATTTTGATGAGAATTAAATTACTATATTAATTAATTGTAGATAGACATTATATTTGGGAACATTATCAAATCTTTTTTTTAGTGCTTTGTTTTTTTATTAATAATTAATTATACAAAATACTTTGTTTAAGCCACTATTTATTAATTATTATACATGTTTCGATACCTATGGTATCATCTTCAGGAAATAATGTATATTGAAATAAAAAATACAAGCATAGATAAAAACAAAACTATAAAATGGTAAATAAGTAAGAACTAATATGAAAACAAATTTAAAAGGTGACTATTTGTAAAGAGGATTGACTTATTTATAATATTAATCTTGCTATTAACACTTTTTCTTATTTCTAAAATTACAAATTATCTAACTGTAAACCCCTAGTATTTGTATGTATAATTTCTAAGCCCTTATTAATATCAAAGGAATGGTTTGTTTTCAAAAGGTAATTGGAAAATTCGGAATAGTTATTGTTATTTAGGCTAGTTTTACTTATGTACAAATAATTGCAATCGTTGCAAATTAATTTGTAGACCCCTGATTTTTTTTAAATATCGTCCTTATCCTTTTTATTTAATGTAAAATTCTTTAATTCGTTATTAATATAAAAAGCTGGTTGTATAAAATTTGTAATTTTTTTTATAATTGAATTTGAAGTAAGATTATTTAAAAACACAATTTTTCTCCACCGCTTCCCATTTTCAATAATAGGTGATTCAATATATGATCTGATAAACTTTTTGTTTAATAAATTATTTAATATATTATTATATTATATTGTTTTATTTAATATTATAACCATTATTAATTGCAATTTGTTTAATAATATTTAATAATTCTATGTTGAAGTTATTTGTTATTTATTATTATTAGATTTTTTCTCTAGTGAAAAGTTTTTTTAAATTCGTCAGCACGACACGATGTATAATTTATAACTTTTTTCTGTTACGCTTAAAGAATACTGTCAACCCTACCTTGGTTCGCCATTAGTTTAAGCGAATGGCTCCTACCAGGGTTTATCACCTTCGCAGGCAATGTTATTTATCATTCGGCGTGTCTGTCAATTGAGAGCGCTCTCTCAGATTTATTTTCCAATTTTTTTCTCCCTTTATACAATCAGTACACTGTATTTGAATTTTATTTTACAATTTGCTTCGTTTTCGGATAAAGACAAGATTACTAGTGTCAAATATAATATTTACCGCAAACATCACATTTCACCGTCCGGACACCTTCGACCCGCTGGGACCTTGTGTTTTGATTTAAAAAATTACATTATGATTTATTCATTCTGTTTGTAATATACTACACCAACAAAATATGTATACACTAATCATATTTTACAATAAATTAAATTAGCAAGAAGATGCCAAAAGCTACATGTGTTTTGTAAGTATTATATGTTCCAATGTCATTTTAATAGTGTAATTGGTAATTCAATCTTCTATTGTTATCGTTTTTTTATGTAATCTATATGTTTTCGATAGATAGATTTTTACTGTGTACCTTTCTAAATTATTTATTTAATATGCTTTAATTCATTATCAAATAACTATGCTCTAAAACTGCAACTCCACAATAAAAATGTAAATTTATTAAAAATATACAATTTTTGAAGTAGCATTTGTGGCACATCCCTTGTAATATGTAATATCTTCTTCAAATCTGCTCAGAAGCAACCATGAAATCAACGTTCCTAATGTATAATACAAGTGGCTGCCCCTCTCTTTATACCCCAGCGCTGTACCGATGCATACAATTGGTATATTATATAATACTTGTGCATAGTAATACTCAGTAGATCTCGAGATGTATTTAGTATGTAAAAATGATGTAGTGTTACTAAATATTACAATGTTAAGTTTCTGGGCAATTATTGAAAACAATATCACATCTACAAAAAACTATAAAAATTACACTACTGTAATCCGGAGCATGTACAAAATTACTGCTAAGATATAATATTATTTTATGTTTTGGCTTATCTCAAATCTTAAGATACAGACTTAAAATATAACAAAAATTATATTGTTTTATTTTTTTGCATAGAACATAATTATTTCTAAAGTCATTTTATAGATATCCCAGAATTGTATTGATGTAGCGTTATGTGTATAATATTTTTTATGACCGTGTCTTGTCAATAAAATATAATAAAACTTTCGATATCTTTGAATGTTGACTGTATTACTGTATTATTCACGGCACGTATATTTATATTGGAGTATAGCGCTGGTAAATGACATCTGCTGAATAATCTAATGAGAAAAAAATATATGATATAGTGATACAATTTCGTTTTTAATGGTTTAAACATTCTTAGAATAGTTCTTACACGTTAGGCAAACAGATACATACATTCATATAGTTAAGTATGCTTTAGTCGAAATAAATGTCGTAGACATCAGTGGTTACTTAGGGTAAACTTGTGTATTTACAGGCAGTTGGATTTCTATTTTATACCCCTCAATCTATTAGTTCATTTAAAAATTTCAATAAACAACGTAATTTAAAAAATATATCATACCGATGATTCCATATCGATGCCTTAATCTACAAAGCAACTAACTCAATTTTTCTCAAATGTTCAAGAGCAACAAAAATCTGTTTAATTTTGTAATCAAACGGATTACGGAAATTCCAAAACACGCTTTGGTAGAAATTTTATTGATATTTCGATTTATCTCGTACTTATAGGGAATATATTTATATTATAGGGAATATATTTGGAGTTAGTTGAATTTCTTTACCAATATTGTAAAATATTATTGGGAGTTAGCTGATTTTCCATGATAATGTAGTGAAACCATTATGATTTTTATTTTAACAATTCTGAAACAAAATTAGATAACTAACTAACTTATTATCACGCCGTTTCCGAGGGTAGTCAAAGAGAATAGATCACCACACTCTTTTGTCCTGATATACAATTCACGCCTCATCCACATTCATACATTTTCTCATATAAGCGTGCCAATTATTAAGGCTTCTATTATGACCTTCCTCCAATATCTTATTTACCTGGTGGTGCCACGACTTCTGGGGACGTCCTCTATTTCTGGTGCCATCAACACTTGTGTCAGGTAAACATTTAAGATTTTTGCAAGAATCAATGTAAGATTTTCCAGCACCTAGTACTTATTTGTTATTTCAAAACACGTGAAATCACGTGTTTTGAAATTGATGTAAATTTTTGGCTTTTTGAGTACCATAGAACAATAAAAGAAGAAAATAATGTCATCAAAAACGGTTTTTTGATCATGGGTGGAGTTAGCTGATTTGCAGATTAAGGTATCGATATAATAGACTCTTAACAAGATAACAAAAACATGGACACTTAATAATAAGGATAATTATAATAATTATTCCACACCATTCTAACCTAAAAAGTTTTTGAAATCGTTAAATAGTCTCTGTGTGTGAGAACCACAAAATACATAAATAGTAACACATTAACCACATATTTCTAAATTATTGTTTTTAATGTGTACAATGACCATGACTAATTGTATTGGGTTGATAACATACATTAGTAACGTTTTTGTTTACCAAAGCCCTCTTGCTTTGAAAATAATATTTTTTGACATATTATGTCAGAGTCATTTTAATGCCATAGTATTGTTTTGTTGAATACGTCTTGAATTTTTAACTTTTTTTACAAGTTTGTGTCAAATATAAGAAATTAACATTTCCGATATAGTATTTTGTATGAGTTTCACCGAGGAGCACATATTAAATATTACTACCAATACTTTTATGAATTACTTCCAAATAATGTAATTATCACTTCTGAGGTATATTGTCAACAGCTTCGTTGCTCTGAGGCCACAATTCAAGAAAAGCGACCGGGAAGACGGCATCAAGTGATTTTTCAGCATGATAATGTCCGACCGCATACTGATAAAATTACAATAGCGGATTTTCAAGAGCTCTATTGGGAGGTTATTCTGCATCCACCATATACTCCACCTTTCTTTGTCAGATTTTCATCTCTTTTGCTCTTTATCTAAAAATCTCCGGGGCAATCTCTTTTAATAATGATAGTATTGGCTTGACGACTTGTTCTCCTACAATCCACTGAATTATAGAAGTATATTTTATTGATCAGTTTATGTTAACGCTACGAACTTATGTATCAACCCAATATATATATATGTAGATTTTCATTCCAATCCACCCAAAATATCTCCCTTTAAGTCAAAATATTTTCCTTTAATGTAGTGATTATTTAAATTAAATTATATCATAAATAAGTTGACGGAGTATGAAAGGAAATTCATGAAGTTTACACCGGATAAGTGTCGTCATTTGTATGAAGTAATGGATGCCAGTTTGGCTACCTACAGGTCTATCGGCATCAGAGTTATCAGAGCGGGATCCACCGTCGGGGTCGGTTTAGTCTGGCAAGCGCCATTTTACTGTTAAACTCTACAAATATTTATCCCTGATCCAATCTTAGAAATGCGGGAAGCGCAATTGGAGATAAGTTGTTTGAGGCCTTCGGTGACCCTTTGAACTACCCCGAAACTGAATACCCTAAGTACTTCTAGAAAGCTTTCGATTTCACTAGTACTTAACACGTCGTTCTTGAATGGAAGCGGCGATGAATAAACAGGTTTAAGGTCTGATTGAAATATTGAAAGAGGTCGGAATTGGGAAGTTGTCCTAATTATTGTTAAACACTTTTGATCTTTTATTAAGTTAGAAAGATTACTTGGTACGCATCATTTACACATCGTAATACATCATTTTTTTACGACGGAGGAGCAATTAAATTAGTAAACTTAATGTATATTTTTTCATAAAAGTAATTTAAAAAAATGGCAATATCTTATTGTAATATTTAGACAAATAATTTCTACATGTTAAAATATATTTTTTAAATATTTTAAAATTGACTTCTTGTATTATATTTCATATGTATACGTATTTTTTATTTGGTTTTTAGATTTAGAAGTACTAAAAAAGAATAAACGCAATTCTATTTCGTAATTTACCTTAGGTAATTTGTATTTATTACAGTTGAGTATATGTTTCTCCGTCGACTGAAATGTTACTGAAAGTTTGTATGTTAAATCAGCATAAGTCTGTATGAAATGTTGTTACAAATTCCGTCTTCAAAACAGTTTTCTGAAGCAACTCAATATTTTCGTTAAATTCAATTTAGAGGCTTATCCATTAGGAGAGTATTTTCATTAATCCCTGAATCCATTTACCACTCTGAATAGAAACCACCCTAATATAAAAGATTAGTGGAGAATCTTTCACGATTGATCAAAAGATGTTTTAAAACATGAAGACCTTCGCATAGGCCGTTAAAGTATTCAAAAAATGTTTCAACAACTCACTTGGATAATAAAAGAGGACTATAATATAAGCATTGAAGAAGAATACAAAATGTTTTGAGTTTTAAACTATATTTATAACAATCATTATAATTACTGTTTAAATGTAAATGGAAGTGCTTTTAGTTATCTCGTAATACTGAAAATGGCTTTGGTTGTAAGTACCGAATTTTTCGCTATAATCTGTTTTTCAAAATTTGGGTCTTTAATATTCCAGGAGCGCCGTAAGTTAATCCAGTCTATTTTTCCAGAATACTCACCTGAATAAATAGGAAAGAAGTAAAAAATGGTAAGAACGTTCTTTCAGCGTAATGCATTTACTTTCGAAATTAGTTTTGTTAAGATTTGTATCGTCGCCGTAAGAATGTTAGCATTCACCGTCAATTGCAAAACTTTTTCAGGTTTGCAATAATTTCACAACATTTCAATTTAGAGCACTCGTTTCGAAAAGCGATTAATGTTAACGGAAACTTACGACGCCGATACAGAATCCCGCAGCGGTGGAACTTTTTCACCAATGCTGGTGTAATTGCTTACTTTGGCGTGCATTCTTTAAAAAAATGGCCGGGTATCGGAGGACTCTTCGCGAACTTATTTCGCATTGTAAGAAAGGCCAGCGAATCACAAAGCAAGTTTTGCCGGGTATTCCGCCAGGGTAATGGCGGAGGCGAGCTCGCCGGATAGGTACCTGTTAATTCAATTTTATTCGTTCGTTTATGGCATGGCTGCACTGCCGCGGTGCTGCAAATAGCATATGCTCGCCATTTGCATTTCCCTATTGCCGCTACAGTCACTCTTGCAGTCTTGAGTACTCGGTTTGCATTTAGATTATCAATAATAACCCTATCCAAATCGCGTTGTGTTTCAAACGATTTTTGATTTTTAAACATTGTTTTAAATTGTTATAATTGGTAAATTGTACTGACTTCAAAAAGGCAGAAAAGAAAAGTACTTTGGGTGGAAAGAAGAACTGGGATCCAGACTTTGAAATCAAAATACAAATTGAGATAGAACGAAGCACTTTTGTAAAAATGGGGTGGATGTCTGGACTTGAAAATAAACCATTTGAGATGTACCTATGTCGACGTATGTGTATCCTACTATATGACATATGTGGTTAAATCGACGAATATACGTGACCATATCTTGGGTTGACCATATTACGATTGAATAGGTATTAAAACACGAATAAAGATAACTAATAATAAATAGTTGAATATTTCAGATACATTTTGTGCAGTGATATATATGAAACTCATCATGTAGACGAAGATAGAAGCAGCCGAGGCGTGGGTATGTTATATTGCGACTAAGTCATCAACAATTGATATTAAGAAAAAAACAATTAAAACACTTTAAATGAACCAGCTAGAAAAAAATCTATCTATCGAAAAAATATTTAGTTGCTCTCGGGATACGAACCCGGAACTTTTCCTATCCAGGGAAACGTGTTACCATTTAGTCACTACCGGGTTCGTAACCCGGTAGCTCCAAATATTTTTTCGATAGATTTGTTTTGTGTATCTATCTATCTTGATTAATTTTATTTGTATTAAAAAAATCACTGTACTAAATATGTTCTGAAATTACAATTTCATAACAAATGTGTTTCGTTAAAAAAAATTCGGATCGATATTTTTGATTAATTGAAAAGAAAGAAAAAAAAATTCAATTTAAGAAGCTGGAGAAAAGTAATTTCGGTCATTTTTCTCATTAACATAAATAATTAGAATCACTAAAAGTAATTTATGAAGTAAAACGATCAATGTGAAAACTACTCGGGTAACTAATACAAATATTTTTTCTTAATCTCTTTAATTTCATGCAGCAATTTATATACAATAATAATAATAAGAAATACACAAAAAGAAAATAGCAATAGATATGAATACAGAATTGAAATTAGTGTATAATCTGATGGCTGGTGACCACGAAATGAGACACAATGAGATAAGTGTCAGAGATTTTGGTAAATTCAGAGATCACCACCTGAAGTTGGTAGGCCCGTATGCATACAATATACTATTTGACAGCGACATCAACGCTCTTGTGGGCTTTTACATAAACAATAATATATTTTTTTTGTTTAGATATAATAGTACATAATTTTAAAACTAAATATATTCCAAGTACAAATATTTCTTCAATTCAGGTATGCGCCTGCAACGAAAAATGTCAACGAAATTGAACTTGTTACCAAGCTGATGCCATCCACGTTATTGGCGAGTTTACGGCATAGTTATTTCTATGGGTGCCTATAAAAAACACTTCATGTTGTCTCGTTTGAGTTGGTACTTTATACGAAATCATTTGTTTTAATTCAGGGTAGTAGTCCAACATGCTAATGATAATTTTGGATAGAAATACTATATCGGTCACATCATTTTGTTATTTTTAAAGTTACACAAAGATAGTGTTGGGTGTTGGCAGAAAGAAAACAAAGCAAAGATTCATGGAAATGATCACATGAACAGACCATCATGTCTTTATATTCATTTTTTTGTTTTGCATAGTGTTTCAATCATGGGATAGCGAGAGTAGAATTCTTTTAAATTTTAATAATAGTAATGGTTTTCATATTTGTATAACAGACAACGGATGAATCTGACTAATTAAGGAGACAGTGAACATCTCTTGCATTATGAAGCTTGTTCGCCTTTTTTGTATACTTTTTGTATTTTAATAAGTATAAATGTAGTTTTGTATATTTGTATAAGAATGTTTATAATATGTAAAAAAAATTATGTCCATGTTTATCAATAAAAAATAATATATTCAATTATAAACATTTATTATGTTTTAATTGCTGCAAGGGAGATCTAAATTCATTCAACGGGGGAACGGAGCGTTAACCGGGAATGGACTGACATTTGACGTTTGACGTACAATATACGAGAAGTGACGGTGCTCAAATCTCTGAGTCTAGACGATGGACACGATGGACTACAAAAATAAAGAGTTGGACCCAAAGAATCTCATGGAAGGATAATCACTGTCCCGGGACCTCATAAATCTTATCCGTAGACACGGACCATAATTGTATTGTATTTAGGGAGATAAAATAAGGATCGAATTTCTCACAGATATGACGTATTTCTTTGTCCTAGTTAGACGGACGGGCGATCTAGTTACTGAGAATATTATGAAGAAATACTGATTGCATGTTGTAAAATAATTATCAATTATGTTCACATTAGATGGTATTCCATATCTGTACACCATATTATATATACCAATTGGCTACAGACGTGTATTTTGGCAACACGTAACATAATATCATAAGTGTTTTCGGTCCTTGAAACTATTTGCTGATTCTGAAAATTAATCATATTTGATTCAATTATATCTATCGGTGATATCTATCCTTTGACATATTGACATTGATTTAAAAGCGCATTTTTTTTTAGCAAAATATGTATGCGCTGCCACCGAGACTTGAATCCGGGACTATTCTATTGCCAGACGACTATTGAATAGATTCAAGTATCATTGAAGCGGATGCAGAGAATAAATTTGAAGCTTGTTAAATGTGTTACCGTACCTCGCTTGATAGAGCAGTCTTCGGCAATATAATGGTCTCAGGTTCAAGCCGGATTTTATTTGTAATTGTGGATTTTTATCAAAATCCAAAATGTGGGTATTTTTGGATTCCGGAGACGAGACCTAAATTTGGTAAAAATTTCAAAATATTAGTAAGAATACTCACCCGGTTGCACAATTAAAAAAAACGTTATTTTAAATATTAATTTTTTCAACAGACGCAGTGAAGCGAGTTTCCTGCGGTAGCCAGGGTGCCACAATTTGCATGATATGTATGAATGGAGAACGCTACATGGTCTGCAATAACACCGTATCAGAAATCATGTATGCCATGCACAGAAGCTATTTGGTAAATAATGACATTGTTTTGGCCTCGACAACAAATAGTCTCGGTGCGATGCGAATATATGGAAAATAACGTTTTACCGCGATGCTCTTCGAAAATATGTCGCGTCAGTAGTAGTAATAACATTTTTTTTTTTCATAATAATTTTGTTTCGACAAATTGCATTGAATATGTTTAATTATTAATAATACAGTGAGATTATATTGGTAATTATTCTCCTTTAATATAAAATACTACCTCTAATCTTGTAAGATAAAAAAAACTAGATAGTTTTAACGCCATAAGTTACATAAATATCAAGGAGACATTCTGACATTGATCTCTGAGATTCATTAAAGATACACGTGTATTGGATTCTAATCCGCGCGTAAAATATACGGGGTAAGTTGCTTCGCACTGAACTCTATAATCCCATACGCGTTTATGAGTCGAATCTCTGAAATAAATCTCATCCGTATAAAAGGCCTATAAAAGATAGTATGTTAGCAGGACATTTTTTCACTGCTGTGATCGAATGCAATACATATTATTTAATTTGTGTGGAGTCGCTATTTATGTATTTATTCAATATTTCTTGTATTCCTGCCCACCTCACTAAATCAGAGTCCGCATTGAGATGGACAGTGTTATTTCTATATCATTTACATTTGTTATTTTGTATCATTTGCAATATTATGATTATAATGCTGCTAGTATTAACCGGGTATTTAAAAAAACTGTATTATTTATACCCGCGAACTGTGGATTGGATCAAATAATTATATGTCCAGATAGTGAGAAAAACCGAAAAATGCATTTAACAAAGCTTAGCGTAAGCTATTCTGGTTGTACTGTGGTATGACATAAATGTTCTTAAAAGACAGAGAAAACTCATTCCTGTCTATTCTATAGCATAAAATAAAAGAACAAACTAGATCAATAAGGTAGTCCGTGAGTGATTTAGTTCTCCGCTTACAGAGAAGATATATTAAGGCACCAAATAATTATCTTTTCAGTCCTTCTGAGCTCCGAGACTTTTTTTAAAAATATGACTCGATTGGAATTAATATTTAAACGCTTGCAATATAATATGCATTCATGTAAAAAATACATCTTGTTCACACAAAGATTTAATTATTTTACTGTTGCATAAATGTGTCACAATCTATCGGATTTACGTTTCGTTGGATATGCGTGTGTAGAATGTCCCTCGCCTCGCAAATAATGTTGCAAACCTTTCTCCTATATATTTCTATTCATTTACTAGTCTATGGTTTACACGTAAAATAGATAATCTCAAGTTTTTTGAAAAAAAGTTTGATAATTTTTCCAACAAATGATTCTAAAATTCTGAGAAACTATGATTATTTACATATTTCAAATGCTCTTTGGCTTAAATTAAAATTGCAGTATATTTATCTAATATAAATTGAATCATTTTATTAAAAATGACCTTTTTGCAGTATATTTTAAAATATTATCATTATATTGTTTATATTTGTGTTTTTGTCATACTTAACATATCCATTTTGTTTAAATCTTTATTGATTTGTGATATTTTATTTTAATTACTAGTACGTTTGTAAAAATGTATAGAATATGGAATAGCACACCCCTGCATGTTGCCTGAAATAAACAATAATATTTTTTATTAGTATAGTATCACGAATCCAATTAATTCTGAATAATGTCATGTCTCTTCTTCTCCCTCACTCACACAGCTAAACTAATGAAAACGGAAAATCGTCATAATTGAGCTTCATGTATTGATTTGATTATGGACTACGTATTGCTTAACATTATCTCGGATTGTATGAATTAAAAAATATAAGTTTATTGAATCTAATACTGATAGCGCCGATTTGTCTTTATCTATAAATATATCTTAATGCGTCAAGTTGGAAAATTGTTTGACATTTTAACATAGAATTTTTTCATTTCATGGATCCTCCAGTAAAATTTGCCACGAAAACCGCAGTAGAAAAGAGCGATAGATAATTTCTAAATTTTTAATATGTATATTTTCATTTTAACCTCATATTTTAGTTTCATCTTTACTTCTCACATGCTAAGTCAGTGCTCTGCCATGATAGTTACTCGCTTAATAGACTCATGTCAAATTTTCATGTGTGTATATAATGCTGATTTTTGTGTCCTGACACACAATTCTCGCCTCATTCACGTTTCTAACAGGACCATCCTCCAGTATTTTGTTTACTAGTTGTGCCAAGTCCTTCGCCATTCTTTACTCGTTATTTTTTACTCTGTCATAAATGGATCTGACGCAATACGCCTAAGCGATCTCATTTCCACTGCATTTAATATACTTTCGTTCCTCTTCTGCCAGCTCCAGGCCTCACTTCCATACATATTCAATTATTTATTTCATTCTTAACATCAAAATTAAAAACTAAATAAAGTGGTTAAGGTATGATTTGTAAACATTATTTTGCATTGCTATTTTCACTATTTAACTAAATTAATAAATATTTTTATCGAACCAGAAAACATATTCTATATTGAGATGGCACGTGTCTGTGACATAACATAACGCTTTTTTAAAATCGATCTTATTTTTTGATTTATACGCAGCTTATTTATTTTGTTTTTGATATCATTGCATATTATAAAAGTGTTCTTGATATTAGTGTATATTATATAAGTGTTCTTGATATAAGTGTTCGAGTCGTAAGGGATCCACTCTAAAAGTAAACACAAAATGCAAAGCGCAACCATTTTGACTAACTTGATATTTGCGCATACTAGATTTATGGGGAAATTAGCTGGAGTTATTCCCTAGCCATGTTTTCGGATGTAAATTAAGTTTATCAGTGACACACAGCCACTAACAATATGCCCAAATATGCTCTAGATATTTATTTTACATGTATCGAGACACTGTAGCGACAACCTAGTGTGAAATTAATGTACGCTTCAAATTAGATTTTGAATGTATGATTAAATTCGGTGTCACGTTATATTATATTTTTAATTATGAATGTATATTAAAAATAATATTAGAAAGTGTACTAGATGTCGCTCGATCTAGAATTATGTTTTATATTAACGTTAGAACGTTTATAGTAATAATAATATTGTGTTTTTTCCAGCGTGATCAGGTTTTTTTTTAACCCGATTCGCCATAGAGATAATGCATATTATGTTATACATCAAAGTTATGAAATAAATATAATGCTATGAAAAAGAAAAAGAAAAAGAAAACCAAGGAAAATATTAATAAATAAAAAGTAAAAAGTTCACACATATATATACACACAAAATATAAATATTACATATATAACTACTTCAGTCACGGCCATTGTTGTATATGCAGCTATTCTGTAGGCGTTGCCATTCTCTGGTCAGGGAACCAGCTTTCCATGAGAGCGCCGCTTGCACCAGAGAGTTGGTGCTGAGCTCCAGCCGTATCTTTTCGCCCGCAACTCGATGTTTCGGAAGTGGAACGAATCCATGTATACGGCCTTCGGTAAATATTATAGATGCGCTATAATAACGCGCCAATCTAAACAGTATTCTGTATGAGTTGTTGTATTAAATTCGTAGACGATTATACATCACTTGCTTGTATTTCGACCAGAGCTCGCAGTATACATGCTGGTGAAGACCGATTTAAACAGGATGCTCTTCACCTCCTTACTGCATATTTGCACAAACGCTCAACTGTCTTCTCTGCCGTTCTATATCATCATCGTCTTGTCCATCTTCATTGAATATACGGCCAAGGTATCTTGAACGCTCAATTTCGTCGCGTCCAACCACACGGGAGGGATATTATCTTGCCCTTTTCCATATTTGAACGCCATTGTGACCGATTTGGTGGCATTGTATGAAATATTATGTTCACTGGCATATATTCCACATATCTGTAAAAGCTTTCTTATCCCTTTATAAATGGCGCTAGTATAACCATATCATCGGCTTTGTGGTTCACATTTATCCCGCCCATGTGGCAGCCAATTTTTGCATCAGATAGTCGTTCGTTCAATTCGTCCATGTACATATTGAAGAGGATTGGCGACATGCACCCGCCCTGCTTCACCCCGGTGCGCAGGTAAAATGGCTCGGAGTCGCGCCTTCACACCATTTATAAAATGATGAAATGTTTGTTGTTTGACATTATATAATTTTTCTTGTCTGATTTTAGTTTACCATTTATGAGTTGAAAGTAACATAAGTGTAAACAAACACGGGTGCTTTTATCTTTTTACGTCATCATTAACCATTCTTTGTCGTCAATGTAGTAAACTGCGCCGTCAATCTGAAGTAAGTTTTACATGAAATTAAATTATTTGTGGCGTCCATTGTTTGGTTTTAAATCGTTAAATATTAGTTTTAGATTATATCTTTAAACATCTGGCATATAATTCATAATAATGTATTGACTTACATATTGTATAAATCCGTATTTATAGTTGTATAAATTAAAGTGGATGCAACGGAAACGCTAGAAGAAAAAGTTAATATGCTTTCTGCTCGCATTCCCGTTGTAATGTAATGTTTATATCCAAATTGTTTATATGTGCACTTTAATTGAAAATAGTATTATTTTATTTAGAGAGTTTCAGTTTTTTTTTATATATGTAGAAACAAAAATTTATAGTATCTCAGCATGGCGAAGTTCACGGGACCAAAGAAAATGTTTCATCACACTGAAAACTCGTTATATTGAATGCAAATTTTTCGGGGACATATTGAAGATATGTTATACTGTAAATTTCGTTATTTTGATATTCGTTACAAAGTGATTTTACGAAATGAAAATATGCCACTTCCAAGCTTTTCTTCTCATCAAATATCAACATAATTATTTTCCTTAAATGTTTTCAATAGCTGAATAACTATGAAAAGCCTAATATTTTATTACATCTTTTGAGCAATCAATGCAAAGAATTTCGAGCTCAATTATTAAATTGTTTTCTTAAGGTTAATTTTGTACTACGTAGTGTTGCAATTTGGTTGTGATTTTTAACTAAATGTTTATACAAATAAATATAATAATATAATAAATTATGTTACTATTAATTATATGCAGAAAACATCGTTTAATACAAATTCGATTTGCACAAAAAGTATTAGGGCACTCAAAGAAAGTTATATTATTTTACGTTTTAAGCTACTGATTAATATTTAACGCGGTTATAGTTCGCTCCCTCTTCAAAAGAGCAATGCGTGAATAATCTTTTGGGGAATTGAGTAGAATTGGGACCTTTAATGTGTGTATCTGTCTGAATATTGATTGCTCAGAAGGATGTGCTATAGCGTGAGTAAATGAACGCCCCATTATATTTCACCCATTCACTCACATATTCGTTTGAATTATAACGCGCAGTTTGCGTGCTGGTATATGTGTGTTTATGCGTGTATGGTCAGAGCAGGATGAAAAATAAAAGACTACTAACAGTAGATAGATTTTTATTAATGCTTGAAACACGGTTACGTATACAAGTATAAGCAGTAAATAGTTTACAACGTGAAGCGTTCGTTAGTGAACTAGTCGGGGGGACGGCTGCGAGAGAAGTGGCGTGCTAGGGTCGGCTCTCTGCGCGGATGCGGCGCGTTGTATTGTTGTCGGTTGGGGATTGGTACCAATAATGTTTTTGAGATTGATAAAGAGTCCCGTTTTGCACCCAAGTAAAAGGTATTTTTTTCAGAGGTTTAGAACTTTAAAATAAAATAAAATACATCAAAATCGTGGTAATGGCCACGGTATTTACTTTATTGGAAAGATAATTTTATGCCATTAGTGTATAAATATGATTTCGCGCATATGGGCGCTGCGACTGGCTCGAATAAAGCGCATTCTGGAAGTCCAATTTTCGACTATATTTTGGAGTAGCTGGGGGATGTATATTAAAAATAACGCGACGAATATTGGCTTCCAAGTCATCTATCGTATCTGGTTTATCGGCGTAGACTAGCAACTTTACATAGAAAATCCCCGCAGAAAATAATTCAAAGGTGTTAAATCACACGATCTTGGAAGCCATATCACTGGTCCATTACGCGAAATTATGCGCTCATCGAATGTTTCCTTCAATGAATCGATTGAGGCGTGCGCTGTGTGGCATGTTGCGTCATTTTGTTGAAACTACAGCTCTTCCACAAAAATGCCATTCAATTGAGGAATGAAAAAGTCGAAGAATTGCTGTGCACGGTAGCGAATCGACTCATTCGGTTCCTCCTCAATACTACGCTCCACTGCAGTAACAGCTTCTTCGGTGTGCACTGTACGACATCTTTGCGGATGCGTATTATCAATTAGAGTATACGTGCTATGGACAATTATATCGACACGTAAATTGGGTAAGTTTCGCGAACTGAACCACGATTTTGGAAATAAATTTGAACAGTTGGCAAGTGTTGTTCTGGCGTGAGTCTATTCATGGTGAAATGGCAAATCAAACTGAGCACAAATCAGCTATCAGCTGTTAAATTGGCTGTCGCTTGAAAAAATGTTGCCAATTCGAAAAACAAACCTCTAAAAAAACACCCTTTACTACTATCTACTCAATCTTCTTTAACTGAAGAACAGTATGTTTTTAAAAAATAAGAAGATGTGTAGTGTGAGAAGAACAATACGAGATTGTTGAGCATCACTTGGAGCGCGCTAAATAAATTTTATTTTATGACCCGAATGTGGAATAAAGCGTCGAATTTGGATAACGCAATCGCTAGCTGTCAAAATATTGAAATGAAAAAGTCAACCACTTTTCATCAACTCTGCTCAAACAAAATTGCAAAAAAGGAGTTTATCATTTTATTATGTATTCTTATTAAGGAGAACATAGAACTGTGATATTTTATATACTAATTAAATGTTTTTATGAGAAAGATATACATACAAAATCAATTTTATCGAAGAATATTGTTATTGCTACCAAGATTCGAACCTGAATCTCTTTCTATCCGGGGAACATGCATTATACGATTATGTTATACCATTACAGTGGATTGACGACAAATTAATTAATGAATTGTTAATTCTGGCGTCTCCTATCGGTTTACTTAAAGGTAATTGAGATTCCGTATAAACAAAATAGATAGCTTCCAATTAATAGAACAATAGATGTATTAATTTGAAAAATGTAATATATAGGTTCGAAAATTTATCGCCAATCCACTGTGTTGGTATAGCAAAATCGGATAATGCACGTTCCCCGGATTGGAAAAGATCCTCGTTCGAATCCCGGTAGAAACAACAATATTTTTCGAACGAATTGATTTTATATCAATACCTTTATAATGAATATATTTAATTTGTATTTAAATTATGTATTCATTTAGTAAATAAAAATTCATACATAACTTTTCAATCTTTGACATTTTTATTTTATAAAAGCTCGTATCCACGGAGGGAATCACTCTCAGGAGGTGAGTTAATCTCAGAGATTTAGTTGAGATACATCTCAATACCATGCACTGTAAGATTTTGATTTGGAGATAAACTTAGAGATTTACTTGAGATTGGTAGAAAAAGATAAAATCTCAAATTTTCGATTATGCGAGAACGAGATTCGATACGTGCACATAGCTGTCACCTAAAACCGCCACAGATACCAATAACTATTTATTTTGAAAAATAAGTCATTAAACATTAATATTAGTATACGGCGTTAGATTTCAAACATTTGTTCAGTTTTAACTGCTACTAGAGAGATTAAAAATATCCCAAGTAACAAACATTGATATTTGACGTTTAACTTACGACGAGTGTGGAGTGAGGTGCGAGGCGGTGAATCTTTAAGATACGGTGTGTTAACATGGACTATGAAGGATCAGAGTTGTTTCCAAAGAATCTCATAGCTAAATCCATATCTCAGAGATTATTTTGAGTCAAAAATCTTTTAACTATAATATGTAAAATATTATTTTTCGAACTTTATCATGGTGGATTAATTATAATTAATTATATTATTTATTGTTTTCTCTTTATGCGATTCTGCTTGGCGAATTAATTACGTTAAATGAGATTCTCCTGTAAGGAGGTAAAAAAAAAATTGTAAATTTCAAAATAAAATTAAAACGTATCAATATTTGCGTGATGAAAAATATAATAAATTCATGTTTTTATATATGAATAGTACATATAATAGTATGTAAATAAATCCTCTGTTAAATATATTTAAAAAAAATCTGTTAAGATAATCGAAATGAGTTAATATTATATGAAAAAAAAATCTTAATAATAAAATAAATATCGATGTTTGTAAGATGTGTAAGTATAAGTATTTTTACTATGAAAGCTATGAAAATATAAGTTACTTTTACAATATGTATGTGTGATTCGTATTTATGAAACGGTACTCATTTATTGGTAGTTAAATCCAGTTTTAATAACTCTTCTGATAAATGTGTCACATATTCCGCTCTACCTGACTGCTGAAAGGAATTGGTCTTCTAATGTTTTTTCTATTAAGAGTTTCAGAAAACCGATATGCCTTACGTAATATAAAATAAACACCTAACGATATGTTACACATAATAAAAACAAAGCAAAAAGCTCTTTTCTAGTATTAAGACATAATACTATTAATATGGTGGTGTCTATAATCGGATCATAAACATAAACCCTCAAAATAAATCGTAATAACAAATATGTTTGGCTTTTAATTACGAAATTATGAAATAAACTTTTTCTCATTACGGGATAATTTTTCCGTAATTTGCTAAAAACACAACTGTTATTAAATACCAGTATTGTAAAAAAACAATTTATAAAACAACTTTCAAGGACTACAACCTCATTATGCCAAAACTGGAACATCTATCATTTTTGTGATTACAATTTATATTAATTAATTAATAAAATGTATCAATGAAAAAAAACGAGACACGAATGATTTCTTTTCATTTCCTTAAATAAATATTATTTTTGGAAATACAACGAAATATGATATAAATAAATGTTTTATGCAATTGCTCAGTTAAAAAGGTATATTAAAGTAAATCATTCTTTATTGATATGGTTTAGCTGAAACTATATTATCACGACATCTAGCGGCAGAAATTTTAAAGAAATCTGAATGATCTTATTGACATTTTATTTTAGACGAGAGAGGGCATTCATTTCCTAATGATGATCGTTTATCGATATTTTACTCTGTCTTATTTTATTTCTAACAATACAAACAAAACTAGAAAAGTTTTTAAATAAATAATATAAAATGTTATTCCATTAATTCTTCTAAAATACCCTTTATACGGCTGTGAGTAATGAATTTCTTGATTGAAAGCTTTCAAATTGTGAATAAAATTGATTAATAGATTTTCGTTAAATATAAGCTGTAATTAAAATCCTCGTTGGTTCGATAACGAAACTTAGCAAACGTAAATATATTTTGTATTAACTTTAATACAGATAATTAAACATTCCTATTTATCACTTTAAACGAATGTTATCTATGTATTTTTATGGAACTCTCATTGAGAAAAAATAAAGTATTAATTGATACTTATTATATTATTACACTATTATTTTTTAAATATAAATATAATATATTATTAATTATTCGTCTTATATATTAAAATTATCATTTTAATAGAAGTTTAATGTATCAATTAAAATGACATACAGGATAATTCAATTTATCCAATAAATATTTTGCATTTAATTTGTATATAAGTACATGTACTGTTATGGTGGTTTGTGTTTTTCCAAAATAAATTAAAGGCTTGCAGATATTCGAAAGAAATAACCAGATGTGATTTTGTTTGTGTAGGTTGTAACTCAACCTATGATATCTGTTCAATTTTTGTGCGCTGTGCGGTTGCCTACCCTCAGGCGTTCATGAAATATTTATGTTTTAACTTCAGGCTTCGGTTTTGTCCCTCAGAAAGTTCGATATTAAGGTTTCAGGTAACCTGAATTATTGAAATCCGAAGTAAACTACCCCCGTGTAAAACGGAGAAGAAAAAACTAGCTGCTGTGTTGTTGAAGGCAACATGTACGATGAAGAATTAATAAAAAGTCGACCTCACCCTGGTGGTGGGTTATCAAAATATAAAAGTTTTTTCTGCAAAAGTTTCTAATTTGTTTTACTCAACAATCAGAAGACTATAAAATATGTATCACCTGGAAAATTCAAATAGTTAGTCTTGTTTTTAATTAT
Organism: Eubasilissa splendida; assembly: GCA_031772225.1. Taxonomy (NCBI): domain Eukaryota; kingdom Metazoa; phylum Arthropoda; class Insecta; order Trichoptera; family Phryganeidae; genus Eubasilissa; species Eubasilissa splendida. The sequence goes on from CM062847.1 coordinate 23,005,237, forward strand.
CTAATTCATATAGCTAATTAAAATACTGGGAAGTATTTACGTTGTGGGAGAAGAAAAAAATAAATTCAAACTACACATCCTATTATCCTACTTAAACTATACAGTAAACAATTTTAAATGTTTATTAATTTGTAATTTAACTCATATTTCGATCAACGTTCACCGTATAAAAATATATATATACTTACATGTATTAAAATTAAAATTGGAAGGTGAGTCAGTATGACTGCATAAAAATGTACAATATAATTATAATAAATATTGTAAGTAATTATATGCTATTTCTAAAATACTTAATTAAACCCACGGTTAAATCAAAAATCTCGTGAATTTTCGCTCGACGAAAGTTGCGATGAAATTCTACCACAGCGATTGATGGATTAAATGTATTCAAATATTATTCGAGTACCCACTGCCGCAAAAACGCTGCTTGCAAAGAGTTTATCGTCATCAAATTAGCTTCTTTCACCAACACAATTTCCGGGGTGGCGGCAATCAACTGAATATTTTCAAGTCTGCGGTAAACTTAGATTGTTGCCTGTTGGGCCGTTAATAAAAGCCTTTCGTCCAAGAAAAGTCTAATTGACCGATTTGAATACTTCAAAGAAAATATTTTCATTCATTGTGGAATCAAACAATTACAAGAAAAACGTACAAAGCTATATATTTATTTATTTATTTATATATATATTTTTAAATTTTTATTTATTTGACATTTTTACAATTTTTAAAAATTAATTAATTAATTATTTTACATTATTAAAATTACATGTTTTTTTTCGCTTACTTTCCCTAAAAAGAGACTAGCTCTTGTGCTTGGAAAGGGAGTTACACTATAATAATTTTATATAGATAGTTATACATTTCTAGTTTATAATTATTTATTGTCTATTTGTGTGCTTCTGAAGTGTTAATTTAATTTCTTTCCAAACTCTTTTATATCTTTTATTTCTTTAATTTGTGTAGGGAGGCTATATAATTTTTTTATCCCTAAGTGTATACAATTTTGCTGACAGTGTTTGGTGTTACATTTAGGGATTTTAAAGTTATTTTTAAACCTTAATGATATGCTTATTTAAAATTTTACAGTGTTATTTTCTTTAATATAAAACAAAAATACAGTTATGCACCCCAAAATAGAAAATATATTGAATTATGGGGGTGGCTATCAACATTTATATAAAACAATATTAAGATCTACTAGACGTAAGAAATTGTTTACAACTAACAAAAAATATATATATATATACATACATCTATAATAATACATTGTGAAAATTAACAAAATATAAGAAATTGATCAGATTAGAATTTGAGATAGATGTCAAGTACATATATTTGTAAACTTTGAAGAAAAACGAAAAACATACGAAATTATCATCATCACCATCATTTTTTAATTCTAGGATGACAGAGAGTCCAAAGTCTCTGTCTCTCTGTCTTGCGGTATTTGTTGACCAATCAAGATAAAATCTGTCTTTGATTCTATTTTTTTATTCAAGCTTAGTTTGAGACAATCCATCGGCCACTTATCCTCCGCAAGACGTGCCCTAGCCACCTTAATTATGATCTTTCTATATGTAAAAATAGCGGTACTATGCCGAGTATGTTGTTTATCTCGACACTTCTCACTCAGTCCAATAATATTATTCCTGTTAGTTCCCTTAGGTAACTCATTTCGGTAACCCATTCTATACACAGCTTTAAAAACAGCCTGTTTGGTCTTAATACTTAACTTGGATTTCTTTATTGCTGCACTATAGAGAAAATGTAAAACACCAATACGTTGTATGCGTATATACAGACTGTAGCAGACCTAGTCCACAATATTTTATGGGTGAATGCCTGACTATATTACGAGTCGAAAATGTTCAAGGAACATGTGCAAAATCTGTACTGTTACGGAAAACTATATTGCATGAAATTTTTACAAAATCGTGTTGAGCATGAAGTCTACGTACTTTAAAATAAATATTTGTGAAATTGTTCAATTATTAATCTGTATCTTTGCTTCAGTCCCTAAATCATCTAACTTTTCTCCTCTGATTCGAGTGTTAGGAATTAATAAAATATTTCAATTAATTAAATTCAATTAATCGCATTATTACGATTTTTTTTTAAAATGCTTATATCTCTGGCATGGATAAGATTAGGCACATATCCCTTGAACTCGTAATGTAGTTAGGTATCCATCTACTCATAAAGTTTTGTGGACTAGGTCTGTTACACCCTAAATAGTATTATATTTTTGATTTGGTTTGTAATATGAATATTATCTACAATTTTATTGTCTCTTTCTATAAACACGTAAACGTTTTACGTAAAAAATGACAAGTATTCAAATGACGCTCTTGTTGGTATAATGGATAAGACAAGTCTAGTTATCCAATGGTCGATGATACGACCCTCATACCAGGAGACCAGCAAGTATAATAAAAATATATATAATAAAAAAAACATCGATCTAAGTTTGAAAGAAGTAAGAGTATTGATGACACGTGTGTGTATTTTTTTTCTTTTTAATTAACATCGTTTAACAATAAAATGTCAGCATCACCATGAAATTCTATAAAACATGGGTAGTAGAAAATTTAAAATTTCATCCTGAAAACGTGAAGACATTCCCTTAATTAATTTTGCTGAACCAATGCTCGCAAAAATTTTGGCAGACATCTCTTATACGTATTTCTTGATACAATTAATTTACAATATTACAGTTGGGTGATTCAATGATAAAACCACCTTTATAAGCAGTGATGTGGATACTTATCTACTTATAAGAAGTTTGCGGCATTTATCTTATTTTATATAAGACTTAGTAGACGATATTACGCAATTAAGTTGAAATCGTAGTAAAGCTTTCTGTATTAACCAAACTATTCCGAAATCGGAAATAAGTGTTTTTGGGGAACACCATGAGGGAAAATACCAGGCTGTAATAAAACCCACGCGGCTCGAAAATCTTATATCGAGGGGAATTACAGCAACGTGTTTGCAGATAATTGAAATGATTCCAAATATAGCTCCTCTTATTCGTGCATTTATACCACTATTGTTTTACTGTACAAAGACTTGATTGTACTAAAATACCTACCTACTTTTTACTATTTAATATATATTTTACTGCTAGGCCGTTAATAATGGCAGGATTTTTTTATAACCTTAATTTATTAAAAAAAAAAAAACGTAAAAATAATTGAATTATTTAAATTAATGTACTCATATTTTTTCTAACCAATTTCCATCTGTGAATTATGATTAAATATTAAGATAATCAAAAAGTGTGTCCATACCTAGATTAATGTGTTAGATTAGAAGTCTGATTTTGGTTAACATTATTTAATGAAATAGATGGGAAAACGTAATATTAATAATTACATATATACGAGTATATAGTGTATTGATAGTTTACGTATGAGTTGCACAGCGGCAGAGTATCCCATCTGCAAAATGGTCAAACTGAGATACGATATTACAGTTTACATAATATTATATATACCTACGACATTACAGTTTGCATTAATCATATATGTATTGTATATTGATAATGATAAAATATTAGACATGCATTTAAATAATTAACGGTAAAATTAACGGTAATACGGTAAAACTTAGATAAGCTTAATCCGAGAATATCGAATATTTTCACTTACCATGAGATCTATAAATATAAAGACAGTATTATTTAAAGTTTTTGATGTTTTCATGCAAACTGTAATTCGAAAGTTCTACTCTTTACATAAAATTACTAATTTTGTCAATTATTACCGTCCGTGAAGTGTGAAGTTAGCTAAAATGGAGTAACTTTCAAGAGTTTGTGAATCCGTCGCATTGTAATGCCCCCTTTAATTGTTTGTATTGTTCCGAAGAAGCCGCTCCCAGCTCGAGAGGTACTTCAAGGTGTTGAATAAAGCTAATAAACAATTAATTATTCATCTCTTTTTCTGATGATCCAATTATGATTTTTTTTAGAAAATTTATTTTTTAAAAGTGTTTTTGTTATAAAAATAACATGCTTATTAATTCTAGGATATTTTTCATACGTAGATACGTGAAATTTAAGTATTTAACCTTTCCTCTCCGATGATGTAAATTGAGTTGACATTGCCTCTAATTACGTGAATATTTTTGTATACGTACTAAATATAGAGTTCATATTTTAGATATTCCTCCGTAATACATTTATGTATTGGATAAAATAATTACAATATATATATATGTATTATATTTACCTTACACAATATTAAAAAATGTTTTCTCGAAGAATCTGACGTGAATTTGTTAATGTGGGTGGTGCAGAAGGCGCAGTGCGCGGGGCGCGGGAAGTCAGATGACAATCGTCACTTGGTTGTTAGGTAATTTATTCTTTCTTCCTCGGGTTCATGTTCAGGAGGGAGGCATCTAGCCCAACTGGTTCTTTTTTTAAATATTGACAAGTCAAATGGTTATGAAATGAAAGAATATTTTTATATAAGAAAATTTATAATCTATATTTTAAGATACTTGCATGTGTTAAAAGTGGAAAATGAGCAATTTACTTTAATACTTATAAATAACGCTATTCAAAAAATAATAACAATAAAATTAACATTAAATATTTGTGTTCATCATGCCAGCATTAGTTTCTCTACCAAATTACCTATGTTGACGCTTGTCTGATGTAGATTATGCAGGTCCCTCACGTAAAGGATTACCTCTTAGGATTGTCCTGGATCCTGGACGTGAAGTGTGGTCAGCTCCTTGTGGTGCCAGCGTAGGGTGACAGAGTTCAGGATTGTAGTTGATGACAAGACGATGCCCAATTATTCAGGCAAACCGGGACTCTGGACGCGATATTCTTATACTATAGCGACAGTCTGTTCTCGCAACACCAGATCCAGCGGAACCTTTTTTGATACTTTCACATTTACGATTAATCGCAGAGAACATCACAGTCTTAGCTTAACTCGAGGCGCACAGTTTAAATTTTCCCCGGAATTACAATGTATAAAGCGATTGCTTGATACTTTTAGATACGATATATATTTTATTTTTTGATTGAAAATAAAATCTCGTCTTAGGTGGAGCCATTTATTTCGGCGGAGAATATCAGAAGACTGGTCGCCTATGGTGATGCATCCCTCAAGGTGCATTTGCCTACGTGACTCTAGTCACGTTCGCCGCATCTCTTTATTGCTATACCCTCGCTGCGTCGGTACACCTGCGTCTAACAATATCGAGTTTTTATAACCATCCGTCCTTTACTTCGGCTAAGTGCTTTTGTATCCTTGAACAAAATATTATTTTGGGTAATTTCGCATTTTTACATCGTGGCAGTGCGTGCGCCGGCTGAATCAGACGTGTCTTATGCGTCTTTATGCTGTCGTTTGTGATGATAAATGTTTTTTCTCATTTTTAGCACTTTTACACAATAATTGGTATATAAATATCAACTATTTGAACGATTAATATAAGTAATAAATGTAATATATTCATATTTATCCGACTTAAAAATCGCTAAAGTCTACATGTAAACTGAGTTTACAGTACCAGAATGCACCGTAAGAGATTGGTTAATAAATGTTCTTACTAACTGGCAATTACATTTAAATCCCTACAAGCTACTTCAAAATATATAATACCTATGTTGGTATCCATTTTGCCGAATAAAAAAATAATTCAGCATTTTTTATATACAAATATGCCAAATTTAAAAAGTTATAGGTCGTTTAAATTACGATTAGATAATAATAATTACGTAATATTGTATTCATTTAAATATTTATAGACCCCACCTACGTAAAGTATCGTAAGCAAAAAATGATATTTTTATTCATTCTAGTATTTCGCATGTATTTGATACTTATTTACGTGGCAGATTTAAAATATATATATTATATTCTATGATGTAAGTACTAATAAACATAATATTAAAAATGTATCAAATAGGTGCAAAATACTTGAATGGTTAACAATTACAATTTTTACTTACGATACTTTATATAGAGGGGTCGATATATATAAATTAATAATCGAAATTTAAATAATATTTAAAATGCAACGTAGTGTATTTATAGTAATATGTAATACGTTAAGTTGTTATTGAATATTGTGAAACTTACATTTGAAAAATATAATTCTGAATGATGATATAATATTTCTTCATTGATAATTTATTCTGAATATGTTTATTTAAAAAATCTAGCATAACAAACTTTCTCTAAAATTAAAATAAATTGACAAAAATTTAGTTATTCAATATATAATAATATTATGTTATTTTACTGAAATTAAAATTAGTCCATTCCTTTTTTGCTACTATTGAATCTTATAATACATTTCGCTTGGTTTAAATATTCTAGACAAAAAATATTTTCTTCTGTTTAAAAATATAATACTTGTTTTATAAGTCATTAGTTAATTGAATCTTTCATGCACAAAACTTAACTACAACGTATAATAGACTCAAACTGCGTGGAAATACAATCACACCGAATTTCGCGTCACAAATACTTGAAGTAGTTTCGAAACTTCAGTCTAATATGTAGAGGCTGTATTCGCCGAAGAATTCAAATACTAACTAAACTGTTTGTTGTTTAATTACGTCATCCATCAAAGGAGGGGTGAGTGGGGGAGACGAGGACTGCGGAAGTGGCTGAGCTAGCTACATCTGATTCTAGCACTTGGACGGGTACGATAATTGCGAAACTAAATTGTTTGCGAAGGTACAAAGAAAATATATATATATTTTTTAAATAAAAGTTGTAAGAATGAAATGCTCAGTAATTTAATTAAATTTATTTGTTAATTGAGTAAACATTTACAAATACATATTTACAGTCAGTATATAAAATTAATTAAGAGCGTGATAAAATGACTTATCTTTTCTTTATTGGAATATTGTTGTCGGTTTGATACGTCTTCGTAGAATCAAATACATTACAAAAGTTTGTTAAAGTTTCACTCAATTTAAAATATATTTACGTTTAATTAATGACTAAGTAAAATAAGGTTTCAAAATTGAATTGTATAATTTCATTAGATTTACCACGCATATACATTATTTTATTTCGTGTTCATTTCAATACATTTTATTTTGAAAATTAAAATACATAATATTACAAGCCGAGCAATCAGTTGAATATTTAAATTAGCAATATTTGAATATGTCCACGAACACACAATTACTGGATTTTTACCTACAAAAGCACTGTTTTTAAACAAATATCAGATATCTCATGGAGACAAAGATATTTTTTATTATATTTATTGGAAAATATATGGAAGTATGGGGTAATTACAGGACTTACTACCTGCCATCGGCTGGCTTAAGTGATCAAGTTATATATATATAACATTCACCAATTCTCACCCCTCAATCTCCACATTTATCAAATTTTTTAAAATTGTGTATATGTTAGTATGTGGACTCGCTTACAATAACAGTGCATTTGTAAGTAAAAATCAAGTAATTGTGTGTTCTTGGACATATTCAAATATTGCTAATATAATACTGGTCAAAATAAGAAAATATATATTAAAAATTAAAATATTAATTTTTCAGGCGTATTCTAGTATAATATGTTTAAAAACATTTTACAGATAAAGAATATTGCTTTATCATAGTGATGACATGTATGCTGTTTATAAAAAAATGGAAAAATAAGTATTCAAATTTGGTCCATAGATGGCGATGGTGTAGTGGTACTCGAAGCGAATTCACATTTTAAATTCAAAAAATTGATACATGTGGAGATTGAGGGGTGAGAATTGGTGAACTTTATATATATATAAATAAATCACTTAAGCCAGCCGAAGACAGGTCGTAAGGCCTGTAATAACCCCATACTTCCATATATTTTCCATTAAATATAATAAATAAATAGCTTTGTCTCTATGAGATATCTGACATTTGTTGAATATTTAAATTACTGAAAGAATTCTTATAGGCATTTAATTACTTATTTAAAAAAAATGTAAAGTCTTTCTAAAAAAATAGCTGATATTTTGTTGATCGATTTGCGAGATGGTATCTCAACCAATCAATTTGTGACAATCAACATCATAATACATTGACAGTTGATGAGTGTTTACGAAACACGTTAAAACTTTTGAGACGTGTTGAATACTCGTTGTTTGCTATATTCTATGGAGACCTTCGATCTATCATTCCTTAGTGAATCACTTTAACGCATTTGACGTTCATTTTTTAGGTCCCGAAATTATGAAATCTTAAATATCATCGCATCAATCATACAATATAAGCGGTATTTTCCTGTGTTATTTATTCATAAAATAGTACATTTCGACGTATCTTATTCTCTTCGTCGAAAAAAATCAAATTTCTGACATGATTTCGGAAAACAATTGTGCTACGCAATTGAGATCTCAAGTCGGTTATTAGCGAGCATTTATCGCCTACTTCTAGTCAATTTTCATTAAAACATTGCCTGTCACCGCCAACAAAAATGAATGGATCATGTATGTCTTTCGCATGTTGAAGAACTGTGACATTTTTAATAATTTATTAAGATTAAAATTAGTAAACCCGTTAATGTACGAGTCGGATCGGTTGTAAAATTTTAATACCATAAACAATGAGATAGACACAATATTCTCTAATTCGGGTGTTAAAGACTTTTTATGACATTGTTTAATTTATATATCTACAAATATATTTCATAATTAATGAAACATTTTTTATGAACAATATGTATATAATACAAATTAAATAGAAACTAGAATCGGATACGGAAAAAAATCTATCATTTTATCGAAAATATTATTGTCGCGCTACCGGGATTCTATCCTCGATCTCTTTCCAAACCGGGGAAGGTGCATTATACAACTATGCTACAGTGACAGTACTTTTGATGACTAATTTTCGAACCCATATATTACACTTTTTCAAATTAATACATCTATCGTTCCATTATTTGAAAGCCATCAACATTGTTTTGAAAATTTGTCGTCAAAAGTACTGTCACTGTAGTATAGTTGGATAATACACCTTCCCCGGTTTGAAAAGTATATTCAATATTTTTCGATAAAATTGATTTTATATGTGTATCTTTCTAATTAATATAGTTAATTAGTATTTAAAATATCACAGATTTATGTTCTGAATAATTACATCTTCACAATAAGAATATGTTCTCCTTAATAATAAAATTAATTACTTATCAAAATGGAATAGTATATAACATAAGTTCAAAATTTATCTAAAATGTATACGATTGTATGAATTGGAGAACGCGTTTTCCCGGATAGGAAGAGGTCCAGGTTCGAATCCCGGTAGCAACTAAATATTTTTTTGGTAGATACATTTTTTCCTATAATTTAATTTGTATTAAAATATCACAGAACATGTTTTGAAAATGCAACATCACAACAAAAATGTGTTTTCCTTAATATGTAAATATATGTTGACGGAAAGTATGTTTTTAAATTCTGAATCTGTTCTAAAACCGTGTTTTTTATAAATATTATGCATTGTGCTTTTGATTTATATTCTTCAGATTTTTACCGCAACATTTTATGCACTTAATGTACAATTTGTACCCATTATAAGAGAGTGTCGATAGGGTATGTTTGTTAAATTGTTCGCAGTCATGCATTTAACGAGATTTGAAATCGATTTTATGGTTGCATATATTTGTAAAACATTTTAAAAAAAAGGAGTACACTCGTGAAGAAGGTCAATCTTCTTTTTTTTTTAATTATTTACAAATAAGTTTGTTTTTTTAATATAAAATTTTTATTATTATATTTTATCTACAATTTATAAGAATGTCATACTTTTGTACAAATTAATCCTAGTTACTCCCGGATACATATTTTATGGTAAATAAATGATAACACTTATCCCACTGACTCAAATTTCGCGTCGCCTACACGATAGCTCAGAGGTTTTCGTTATGGTTACCTTAAAATATTATTATTTATCAAATGTTTGAAGCCAGTACTGTAGAATGATAATGTTAATTTGACTCTATTTAATCTAGCGTATCGCAATAGGAGTTTGTGAATATATTACTGTGTATTGTTTTGAATTACAATGTTAAGCGATTCGTATTTCGTATAGTCTAAAATTTATTTAATTTTAATTACAATAATAACATTTAATTTACTTCGACAAACAATACTACGAATATTTTCATGAATATAAAAAATATATTTTACGAAATGATATAAATATTCAAATGAATCTAAAATCACAAGTGTACAATATTATATTTTTTCGGCTATGTAAAATTATACAATACAACAGCATATTTTTTTCGGCCAGAGCGCATTTCTGGTTAAATAATAGATCACCGGTGTATCTAGCTACCTTATCACCAATTGACACCGATTATTTTTTTATTCCTCAAATAAGTTTGTACGGAGTAGATACATGAATATACATGCTTTTGAAATATAGTGCTGGAGGTGAATGCTTAGAAGCCCTTGGACAGATATGCATAATAATGCCTTAATCTTGGAACAACAAGGGATCCAGGATATCTTGTCCACAACTCATCTGAGACGCAACCTTCAATTTTTCAGACATGTCGCCCACAGGAAGAATGATAACCAGAAAAAGCTGGCGGTGATTGGAACAGAGAGAAAAAGAGTAATCTCCAACTCGATGGCCGACCATTGATCCTGACATTTGATCCAACGACATAACGGTCACAAACAAAATTTCAAAATGATTTTTTAAGAAAGAGATTTCAAAAATCGATGAACCGAGGGGTGACTGAAATATGTATATAATCTTTCGCAGATTACTAAAAATAAATAACAAATCCGATGCAAAATACAAAGTTTACAGTGAAAAAGTGGAATTCTTTAAAATATCTAATTAAATTAAAAACGAATGTCATAATTATACAAAAAAACATATACGATGCTAAAACATAATAAACCTTTATATTTCCTTAAATACATATGAATTTAATGTGTTCTTATTAATAATTCTTTTTTTTGTTCAATTTAACGTACTATCTGTTTAATAGTGAAATTATTTTATTAGTGCGATCTATTTGAAATTTTAGCTATCAGTAGTGTAATTTGTTTTGTGTTAAAATATCGGTATCCGGAAAGTTCACCGACTACAATTCACCGACGGAAATTTCACCGACAATAATTCACCGACCTGAAAGTTCACCGAATGGTAAATTTGTCGAATGGAAAATTTACCGACTCGCAGTTTGTCGAACGTGAAGTTCACCGATTCTACAATTGATCGCCGATGATTTATTTTTTCGTTCTTTATGGAATTTTGCATTCTTGATCATATAATTTTTTCGAAAATTATTACTTCATAATGATAATAAACTTATAGATCGATAATTTTTGCAATACTATTAGTTTTGCCGGTTTTTTTATTGGATGAATTTTAACTGTAAAGCACCCATTAAATATTTTTGAAATTTAAGCGTTTTACTATTGTATTTTATATTGAATCAAATCCTGGGGCTTACCTATTTTATGAGTGTTTAATTATTTTTAGAATTTCTAGGAGATGCAGTATTTAAATGCTTTTATTATCTATGTTTTTAGGAATAATTTATATAAACTTTATTTTGTGTCGGTTTATGATATTATCAAGAAGAAAGAATTACAATATGGTTCCACATTATTGTTTATTTAAATATTGTGTACATTTATTTTACATTGGATTATCATGAGGGAAATTTCGCCAAACTGTTCGATAAATGTAATTTGCTCAAACAATAAAAAGATAAAACGAGAAGAGTTTACAGAATTATGACGATGATCAAAATAATTAATCGGCCGGCGAAGAAATGGCGGCGATGAAACGTCATACATCCTTATTTCATCGATCCATTTTAAATTTAATTGAAATTGGATCAATAGTTACGGAAATATTTAAAAATATATATATTTTATGCATTTGACGGATAAAATGACAAACTAAGAAATTAAATACGTTAACTGGCTATTCATGGTTTTTAATAAATAAATCATCGGCGATCAATCGTAGAATTAGTGAACTGTCCGTTCGATAAAGTGCAGGACGGTGAATTTTCCATTCGACAATTTACCGGTCGAACTTTCCGTCTGTGAATTTTCCTAGAACAAAAATATCACTTATTTATTTATTTTTGTTACATATTTTCTTTCAATTAATGATTGAAATTCAAGTTCAATTAAAAAACAGTGCTTGAAAAGAGTGTTAGTCCAAATAATTATTCAATAATTCCAAGTATTTTCGAAGTTCAATTTAAAAAACAAACAGTAATTGAAAAGAATCTAAATCCGAATAATTTAAAATAGTGTATTTCTGAAGTTCAATTTAAAAAATAGTGAAAGTGTTTTTTATAAAAATGGTAATGAGTAAATTTAGATCAGTCCCGTTAAAAGTCTTAATTAACGTAATTGAAAAAAAGTGTCAATTGTTTCGGGTGTTCGACATGCCTAAACCTAAAACAACCAGTGATACCAACATGGATGAATTAATGGCGCTGGTATTCGAGATGAAGAAAAGCATCGAGGAACTTAAAAATCAACTGGTATCACAAAATGAGCTACTGACTGATTGAGCTACGCGAGAATATAGTGGAAGGAGGATCGTCGATCACATGTGAGTGAGTCGACACCACCTTAGTCCACCTAAGTGAGAGAGACCCTTCCTAGCCTTAGAGGAACTGCCAAACCATGCAGTTATGATGAAACCACATCATGGGCCGGGTACGAGATTCAATTCGAGTTGATGGCTGTTTACGCGCCTTGTTACTTCGATATTGGCACCACTGGGTTTCTTGGTTTATAATACTGTACATGTGTGTGTGTGAGTATTACCGCCATTTTTTCAGAAAGCTAAGAAGCCGGCAACTGACAGGCGTCATTCTAATTACATCTCGTGATTCGACCAGTCCAGCGGTCCAAATAAACCACCAGCGTGCGTTTCGGTCGGTCGAAATCTAAAGAAGACAACCCAGCTAAAAGAACAAAAACATCGGACCAGAAAGACAGCAAAAATAAAATGGTTAGAGCAGTTCATATATTATATGTGTGCTTATTGTTATTGGGAACCAGCTATCGAATGAATTTACATAAACAGTGGCCAAATTAAATGGATGGGCACAGGAAGTGAAAGCGATGTTTCTGACAACCGTATTGCAGGGAGCAGCCCGGGGAGTATTGTCAAATCTGAACGAGGACCAAAGACAGGATTATGATTCACTGGTCTAGGCGCTACGGTTGAGGTTTAGTACTGAGCATCTGGCGCAGTTATAACACACTCAGTTGAATTGACACACTCAGAAGCCAAGAGAAGATCTCCCGACCTTTTCAACGAATGTTGAGCGTCTGACTCGATTTATGTTTGGAAAATGCCTACCTGGCGTGCAGGAGCAAGTGGCCGTATGGCAATTTGTATCTGTAATTGCAGATGCGAAAGTGCAGTTCGCAATCAAGGTGACAGGATATCAATCCCTACACAAAATATTAGCCCAAGCTATGGAGTCAGATGCCGCTAAGTTAGTCACAACTACACGAAGGCGAACGGCTCACACGATGGCAGTAGTCGTCGCAGAGGAAAAAGACCAAAAATCGAAACATGCGAACAATCAATGAGCACGTCCGGGGACCTTGTCGTGTTGGAAATATAATAAATAAGATACAGAGATCGTAAGCAGCAACCTGAAAAAAAGTCAAGAGCAAGAGCATCGGATGAAAATGTGCCAACCACTTTTTGATTGAATAACATCACATATAGCGAAGGCGCAAAAAGTCTAAAAGTAATTCACATGGATAGACTAGAAGCATATCAAGAGAACATTTCGTAATATGTAGAGATAAAGTGATCGGGATGATCACATTTTATGGGAAGGGGATGGTGGAACGAATTTTGCAAAAATCCATTCGGGGCGATATAAATTCTTAGAAAATGATACAATCTTTGGGGTAGTTACTTGGATTGGGGAAATGTACAATAGGTCATTGTTTGAAGGGCAGTTAAAAATATTTGAACGTCGTCGGCTATTAAGGCGATATTTTTTTAAGGGTTTTAAATTGATTTTTTGGAAATGATTTTATTACCGGCAAACTATAGTTTGGGGCGCAGCATAAAACTGTGTCGGGATGTGTTACATCCAGAGCCTACGGAGTAGAAAAGGGGGCTGCTGGTAGGTGGGCTAGCTGCCAGTAGCTTCTGCAGTTGCTGTTGAGTATGTGTATCCAGCGTATCTAGAGCCCACGGAGTAGCCGGGAGGTGGAAGGAGGGCTTTTGGAGCAGATGGGGCGCTCAGGTGGATGCGTCACGCTCAGATGGATACCGTCCGGTGACGGCGTCCGGTACTCACACAACATCAGGAGGGCTCGAGGGGCGACCCCAGGTACCGCGTCGCGGGGCGCCCGGAGTCAATGACCCCGAGGATGGCTGGTTTAGGTTATGCTTAGGTATAGATAATTTGTAAGGTAGCTATATTTGAGTGACTGGGTTAATTGGGTTGTAACATGCAAGTCATCTTTATGTTTAAGTATTTGACCGTTATGCCTTTATTCTGTAAATATATGTATTTTTTTATTGAAAAAATACCAGATTTTTCTCTGACATTTTCCTGTGTATATTCCAAATATCAGCAACTTATGTATTAAGACTTATGAGAGTGTATTATATAACGGCGCGCTCGGCAGGTACTGAGTGCTGCTCGACTGCCTAAAATGAAAAAAACCTATTCATCAAATGCGTGAATCACTAAGGAATGGATTCCACCCCCCTCCCCCCTCACGATACAGTATAACAGCTGTAACTTAATCTGAATCATACGCGTTATTATTATTTAATTATCTATTTTTTAAAACTATTGAAATCATGTGATTGTAGGTATATTTAATTTTACTCACTTTTATTATATGTTGTATTTTGTATCTAATATATCATATAATAATTTGTATATTTGTTTGGTGGATCGGGTCTTCCACACAACCCGATTACGTTGGAATTAACTAATTACTGTTATTATTATTAATATGAATAATATGATAATTCATACCCTTATTCATGGTGAAGGGTTTTGTTACTAATTGCAATATAGATTTATGAAATTACTTCGGTGACAAGATTTAGGGATTGCCTCAAACTTGACAGATGGTTTGTTCGGGGCAACCTTGGTCACCTCAGACACCTCGTTATTCTAGTTAACAATACGTGTCAACTAACGTAAAAACGATTAATCAAGATGAGGAATGTTGAAGATGACTAATATTTCTCTAAACATCTTGAACGTACTTAAATAGCTGTCAATATTATTGAATACACCATCATTTTCAAACACCTTTTAAGGTAGGGCATCATTTTTACCAAAAAATTGAGACGCTGAAACGATGGTTCTTGATTGTATGAATAATTTACAGATTTAATTAAAAAATGACCCAGAACCATATAATTTTTTTTTTGATTCATAGTACAGTGTTGTTATATTAACATACTGTTATAATCAAATAACATTGCAGTAAAGTAAAACATATTTCGGAACCCTGCTTGCTACATTAGTATTTTACTGTATTATAGCAGACAGTGCCTTCCCGGTATAGTAATAAACAAAGTGTAATATTCAATGTACAAATAAATATATATGAAGAGTAAATCACGATGCGATTAGATAATATATAAATACATTGTAAAACTTAAAGTAAATGCTTTGTTCAATGTATGAAAATATATAATATATAAATAGTAAAACAGTATGAAATTAGATAAGTATAAATACAACGTAAAACTTAAAGTAAATGCAATGTTCCGTTTTTAAAAAATAAAAAAAGTAAATAAGTAAATAATATATAAATATGAAGTAAGGTTGGGTAAAATAAGTAAATCACGCATAAATATGAAATAAACTTATGTAAAAAAGTTCTGTTAAATAAATAAATAACATATTATATATATAGATATTTCATCCTTGTATGAGGGAAGTAGTGCTTGTATAAGATTAAATAGGGCATTCACATCATGTTTTGATATTCCCAAAGGTGTCAAAATCGAGCTGCATAATGTCACCGTGAATTTTCAACTTTAACATAGACAATTGAATGAAAAAATTGAAAGTAGGAGCGAGAATTGGAATTTTGATTCTAATATAAATTAAATTAATCAATAAAAAGATATACAAAAAAAAAATGATTGTTACCAGAATTTTGATTCTGCCTTTACGCAAATAATGCAGTGGTAGTAGCTAAGAGTAATAATGATTTACAGTGCCTGATGACTAGAATATTCGATGTATGCATGGAGAGTGAACATCTGATGAATGTGATGTTACATGAGAAAGATGAAAATGTGATGTTATGATAATAATGAATGCTTTGAATAAGTGCATGAGTTTGTGCATTTGAAAAGTATCAACAATATTGAGAATGATATCGGAAAGGCGGTGACTGTAGGAAATAAAGTGAATGGTGATCCAAATGTAATTATTTCCAAGAATTTGTCACATAGAGCAAGATAAGCGGTATATGGAGTTTTAGTGCGAACTCTCATAAATCCAGAAATAGGCAAATAAATAATGAAAGTAGACTGAATGCAGTAGAAATGCGGTCATTCAGGCGAATATGTAGAAAATCTTTATACGATAGAGTGAAGAATAAACGACTTAGGAGCGAATGTAGATTTATTGTATTTATTAGGGTGTGGGTCTCCCGCTGGGGGTTGCTGAGATGGACGATGCCAGCAAGAGCAGTGGCTAGAGAGGCCTAACGGAGCATTCTACTGGCTCTCCCTCGCACCTCTTGCGACCTGGACAGGGTGAATTTCTGTCGGACTGTGACACGACTGCAACACATAAATGTGACATCTTTCCTCCCCTTTCAGGGGTGCATGATTTCTATAGCTTCCCTCTGAATTTAATGTGATAACGAATCTCACGTCAAATTGTACAGGTATGTCTCTGGTACGATGATACCGGAGCCAACCTATAATGGTATTAAGATGTTAATAACTGAATGTAATAAAAAAAAAGTAGTATAACGAGAGTAAGCAACTTTCAAAACGATTCGGGATAGGGTGTAAATAAATAATATGTTTGTAGCATGATCAATAGAATTAAGAAAGAGACGCTGAGACGGTTTGGACACCTTCTTCGGTGGCCTCTCATTACGGGGATGATGTCTGCCTTAGGTTATCAGTTATGAATCCGCACGTGGCTAAGAAGCCCTATCCTGGAACCGCATACCCTATCACAAGTTATGCTTTCTCCTTTTCTCAATTATTGCTGCAGTCCTTTTCCGTTGTATGTATATTCGAGGAGAGAATGGCAAAGAAAATATATAAAGCGAGTGTTGAAGGCGACAGGACTAGAGGGTGTCCACAAAAAACCTGATCAGATTAATCAGATATTGAAAATCTTCCGTAGAGATATATGAAAATGGTATACCAGAGTTGTGGTAGGTATACCAGGAGTTTGTGGCATTCTATTCTCTAAGCTTACCCCTCCGGAGAAACAGCATGATGGTAAGTTAGTTAATTCATCCACCATATTATCAACACAATCTTTGAAATGTTTATTAGGTTTGGTTATTTTGAAGTTATCGGAGTTTAAGCAGTTCACTTTGCAAGGATTAGAATCACTCTTTGTTCTGAATGCTATAGTTTGTCGTAGAGGGTGAGATTGCCTTATTCAATAATTACGCGCACGCACGCGATTTACACAGTAGAATTAAATTTAAGTCAATGTTAAAATATCTCTTTACAATTTATTACGAATCTGGGTTTTGGAACTTGCGTGATTAGTGACCCGTGCATGAATTAATATAATAATGTTTTATTGTTAGAATCTAGAATTAGATAAGATATTAATTATAATTGTCCTTTAGAATTACTCTGAGACACCTGTGTAGCATAAAAATTATTATTTGCAAGTTTGAAATATAATATATTTTTTTAGACACGAGTATCTTTTTTTCTTAATATTATAATATTAGATGAGTTTTATTTTCCAGTAGTAGGTAACAGGTTCCCAATTACACAACCGTTACTATCGTATACACGAAACCTTATTTCAATAGTAAGCATTTTGGATACACCGCCGCATATGATATTCTGTGCTTGGCTCCATCCGATGTATGTAATATGCTGCCATTGCGTCTATTTCTAAGAATGTCAGATTCTCAGCATTGGGAATGTGTTTTTTTGTTGTTTTTCCTATTCAGCATTTTGCATATTTCAAGCCGTCGCGTCGCCTTGCGTCGTAAAATATTTTGCGGCATATCGATTTATTATTTGAGTTATACTTTTTATAAAAAAGTATTGTTGAATTTTGGAAAATAAGTTGCGGCATGTTCACTTGCATTGATCAAGTTCCAAGTAATCGTATTACATTACTGTATTACCGTATTAGATTACTTGCCTTGATCAAGTGCTATATAATCGTATTATATTACTGTATTACCGTATTAGATTACTTGCCTTGATCAAGTGCTGTATAACCGTATTATATTACTCGCATTACTTATTTATCTATTACCGTATTAGGTTACTTGCGTTGATCAAGTGCTTAATAATCGTATTATATTACTCTATTACTGTATTAGATTACTTTCATTGATCAAGTGCTAAGTAATCCTAATATTACTCGAATTACTTATCTATTATCATGTTTGGTTACCATATAGTTACTGGCCATGTGATTGGGTGGAAGATAGATAAGACATATCGTACAAACAAAAGTCAAAAACCTGTAACGAAGTTCAGCAGCTCTTTAATTACTATCGGCTGATATACAAAACTTTTTTACTTAATGACATTAGTGGTTTTGAAGCAAGAACCTTAATTAAATGTGTAATCTGTTTTTATTAATTATTAATTCTTCCATCGAATCTTAATTTTTACAACTAATTTCTTAAATTTTAACTTGAAATATGTACTATCTGCTGTGAGGGTACAATTAAAAAATATATATTTATAATCGTTTCGTAAGACGAGTCCAGATTTATTTAATGAATTTCATTACTATTCCAAGAAGCAAACTATATATATATAAATCATAACAAGTTTGAAAAGTTCATGATTTTTCAGAAGTACGTATGTATGCCTCTATACATGAGATATTTATGTTATAGCGACGCTACAAAATTAAATATTTTTATTATTGTGAAGTTGTCTGTGATGTTTTTAATACAAATTCAAAGTATTAATTAGAAAGATATACATATAAAATCAATTTTATCGAAAAATATTATTGTTGCTACCGGGATTCGAACCTGGATTTCTTCCGTACCGATTATGCTATAGCACCACAGTGCATTGACGACAAATTTTCGAACTTATATGTGACACTTTTTCAAATGAATACATCTCTCGTTCCATTATTTGAAATCCAATTCTATTTACATAATTTCTAATGTAATCATATCACAACATATATGTACCTACATTTTTGATATTTTATTAATACACACGTTATAATAACAGCAATAAATATTTAAATTGTAAGCTTTTTATATTAAATTTTATTACATTAAATACCCATACGTGAATACATACAGATCCAAAGATGGTGCCGGTGGTAGCAACCGGCCACGTCGCACGTGCGAGCGGTGGCGTCGGGAGAATCACGTGTCACGTAGTGTGCGGACACACGAGATTACGGTGTAATTATTGGACGGAAGCTGTCGCCGCCATAACAGATTACGCATCCCGTACCGCTGATGGATGGACGCCGGCTAACAGCCCGGAGCCCGCCGGCAATGCGGATATCTGTGGTTGCCCAGATACCTGAGGATGTGAATGCAGAGCTTACGAGCTGGAAAAAATGTAATATTTAAAAAAGTTTACTTTTGGCATCAATCTTATGAAAAAATAAAATTATATTTACTTACGAATATTGTAATTAGGGGATTCAATTCCGGGATTCAGAGTCCCGGGATTCTGACTTACTTTACAGTATTTATGAATCCCGAGATTAATAGGTACGTATTGAAATTATCGGGATTAATTTCGGGGTACCAAAATTAGATCAAGACTAAATGATGAAATACTCGATGTTTTGATATTGCTTCGGGCATATTACTCATAATATTAAAAATATTTCACAATTAAACAGTTTTCTGGGCTAGTCTGCCGTGTCAATCTGACCTTTCAGGCCGACTTTTCGGATCCCATTGCAGGGTCCATCATTAGTGCCGATGTGATGTGTTGTGAAGAAGTACTGACTTGCAATACCGTGTCGCAAACAGGGTATGTTGATTGTGCATATTTAAAAAAAAATCATTTGTCAATCTTATATTACATATTTTTGTTCAAAGATTTTTTACTTACTTAAATATAAATTATCTTACATTAATTGCATTAGTTCTTATAACAGTTTTTTTTTATATATTCAATAAAATATCAAAATTTTTTACAGAATCTCAAACACTGATAGCAGACGCCAGAATTATCAATTCATTTTTATTAATTTTGGACACATTGATACAACTTTATTATTAGGAGAACACATTCTTATTGTGAAGTTGTAATTGTTCAGAACAGACGGTCTGTGATATTTTAAATATGGTAAATAGTAAAATAAGGTAGATGGCTCTTTCAAATAATGGAACTATTAAATGTATTAATATCGAAAAGATAACATATAGGTTCAAAAATTTGTCGCTAAAAATATTGTCGCTGTAGCATAGTTGGATAATGCACCTTCCCCGGTTACGAAAGATATCCAGGTTCGAATCCCGGTGGCGCAACAACAATAATTTTCGATAAAATTGATTTTATATGTATATCTTTATAATTAATATATTTAATTCATATTTAAAATATCACAGACCGTCTGTTCTGAATAATTACAACTTCACAATAAGAATGTGTTCTCCTAATAATAAATATCAAATGAGAATTTTAAAATCATGGGACAGATAACCGTGATTATTAATATTGAATTCTTGTTGTATTATATAAGTTTATCAGTTTAAAAAAAATATTATACTTGAATAGTTTACATGAGAATGTTTACAGCAGGTATTTCTTGGTATGCGGAATAGAGTACTGCTACTGCTGGTAGGAGTGGTAGGTAGGCAGTAGAAGGTCAATAGTGCGGGTATTAAAGGAACCAAGAGACCGATCAAGAGTATTATTAACATTTTATCCTACTTAGAGATCACACACCACCCCCCACCACATATTTATTATGTACATACTTATCAAAAAATAATGTAAAATATATTCAACAATATTAGCAATTCATGACATCGTTGAGTAAGCACCATTGATTTGGAATATAATGTTCATCCTAATATAAAATATATAAATTTAATTAAATCCCACTTTTATTAATGAAGTTACAATAATTTTTTTATCAGTTATGTTCCGCGAAAAACTTATCTTTCGAAGAATATAGCCACCACTAGAACTGTAATATAATATTTTATGTTCTTAAAATTAATTGAAAATCCACCTACTTATATAGCAGAGTCTACTCAAAGGTTTCCAAGAAACATTATTTCATGTTATTAAAAAGATTATCGCTTTTAATGGGAAAAAATATGTCATCGTCGGTTTTAAGTTCGTGTCCCGGATATGGCTATATTTTTTCCCTGTATCAATTTTTTGTGTATGTGATTCTTTGTATTTCCGTACATATAGTACTGAAATCTGCACTTTGAACACCAAGCTACGTAACTCGTGCAACTACGACACAGCGTAGTATGAAAATAGTCTGGAAATCACTAAAAGAGACAACAAGAAACACGTTAGAGCAATGATCTCTAATCACTGCTAAAAAGCGTAAATAGCAATGGTCGAGCTCAGAGGGTAGATATATTTTAGGGCGCGGAGATAACTAATGAACTTGAAATCTTGAAAGCTATCCAAAAGACAAAAAAAGATCTAAAGAACGCCCAAAGTCTCGACGGACAGACAACATTTTCGGAGCAGTGCGAGTGACATAGTAAAGATTGGTCAGTAGCCAAATATAGTAGATGATGATGATCAGGCTTCCTAATTATAATTTCTAATAATTAATTAAAAAATTTAATAGTTAATGAAAAAAATAAGTATTTTGTAAATCGTTATGTCGTATTGATTACTGGACCGAACGATAAGGACTCTAATCTTAAATATCATACATTTAGATCAGTGTTGCTGAAGATGTTAATGACTCTGATTATAATCACAAGGATAGCATAAAAACTTCTCACATATTCAGCTCAAAGTACGGTATAGATATGATCGAATGACGATAAAAGTACTTTTTGGAATATATTTTGGAAATTTAGATTAGATTTGTCTACGCAATTATATCTTATCTATGTCCTATCCATCCTTAGAAAATGGAAAATATGTAGAAATATTATCTTCGATCTGACTCCTCGTGAAGTCAATTCGCGCCTCCCGTAACATAGTATCTTATAGGAACGATCTAAAACCTGTTTTACTTCATTATACAGAGTGAATAATATGTTCTAGACCGATTTTTTTGTCCGTAATTTTGGTTTGGCAGATATTTGTTAGTTCGTATTTGGTAGTCGTAGAAAATAGTTAATTATAATTTATTATGGAGCATTGAACGCCTCAATAACGTATTGAAGTCATTAAAACATTTAATCTAAATAATAATAACAATCCTGTTACCATTAATGGTCATCGCTATTGTAACATGTTGGTAGCCGAATTGGATCGTTTGGGTCTGAACACATGTAGTTTTAACAGGACAGTGCCACCTCACACACAGCCCGAGCTACACTTGAAATTTTGCGAGAAATTTTTCTCGGCCGAATAATGTCAAAAAACGATGATATCGATTGGCCTCTTCGATAACCTGATTTGACGGTTCCCGACTATTTTCTGTGAAAGTACTTGAAAGAAAAGGTGTACGCCAATAAGCCAACAACAATTCTGATGCTACAGAACAATATTTGAAATTAAATTTCTGAAATATCACGCGAAGCGTGCGAGAATGTTATGTAAAATATGGTTAAAAGAGCACGGATTTGTGCCGCTACCAGAGATGGCCAACTGGCCGATGTCATTTTCCATACATAGTTGATAAATAAAATAAAAACCAAATTAAAAAATTATATATCATTTCTTAGTTATACAAAAACAACATCGACCTGGAACATAATATTCACCCTAAGTTTGCGAATACAATAATATTTTAAATTTTCATTTTTAAATTTTTTCAAAAATTGTGATTTAAAAATATGAGATCATATGTTTATTTTTAAAATTAATAAATAAAAGTAAATTTTAGTATATGTGTCCGATAATATTAATTGTGTTAACATAATATGCTATTAAAATAGTACATGCCTATTAGTCATATTGTATGAATTGATGATATTATGACGAATGCAATTTATCACAAGTATGTATTTAATTTCAAAATGTAACAATTTATCAAAACACAGGCGTCCCAATAAAAACCTCAACACAAGTATTCACAACGTTTTTAAAATAATAGTTAAGGTTATATTAGATGTGTCTAGAATAAGAAATGTTATTGTTGAATTAAAATATTAGGTATCTAGATGATTATTTTCTACCAATTGCTTTTATAAAAATAAGACAACATAAATAGGGCAGTTTTTCAGTTTTTAACATAAATTAATGAAGCTGACCTTTGTATGTTCCAATTTGCTTTTCTTTCATAAGGGCTGCGATCACACGGTCGGGGGGGAGGGGATTATCCTTCTAATATCGGCAGGTTCTGCTGACCGAAATACCTCCGGGAATGCACGCCTCCAGAATACGGAGTTTGCGGTAAAATGCCGGTTGGACAGGGTAGTAATTGAATTTAAAAATGTATTTCCCGTGAAAAAAAATCGTATCGAGGATGTAGTAAAAATATAATATTTTAAAAGCGTAATAATATATTAGCCTATGTATGTATATGAAAAAATAAATGTTGGTGATTCGATTCTTGACAAAACTGAGAATTACCTATTAGAAAAATATTAAATAGTTATTATAAGTATTAAACGATTTTTTTCATTTGATAAGATTTGTAAGATATAGTAGTTAAGAATTATACATTTTTGAAAATTGGTTTGGATATACTCATGTGAAGATATCAGATTTATATTTTTTTGTCATATCTATTAAGTAGGGGCGTGCACTGCATACAAGCAAATAATCCTTATTTTATGAAAAGACCCTGTAAAGTTTTAGCCGTTATTACCCGAATTAGCATAACCTTGTCTATGACGTAACCCACGGCTGTTGTCTAGCCGTGGGTTATTCAGAATAATTGCGAATCATTTATGAACAACTCCAAGTTGTAAGAAATTTGCCAGCACGTAAGTTCGTTATCTATTTAAGTTGTCGATTGAATCCATATGACAATCATACTAAAGTAAATATTTTCTTACTGAACCTACATTGGCATCTTTACGTCTGCCAATTTTCTGCATTTTTCAAATAATTTGTGCTTAATTATGTTGTCATCGAAAGGGATTAATCCGCACAGAAAATTGCGTGCAATGATGACTACAATGACTACGCAAAGACTGGTTGTAAAAATGTATTTTTATTGTGTACGAAGAATTTAAAATCTATGATTTCTTTTTTTTATGTAGCATTAATTTTTCTTCTAATATTCTCATTTAAAACAAACATTTTTCCATTATAGCATATTTGTTTCTTTATTTTATTTAAAACTCGTGGTTTTCCCACTCGTGTTAACCAATCTATTTGTCAAGTTATTTCTATTTTATACCTGACCTGACAAACTGTCAGGTGACAATTTAAGTTCATGTAGTTTTGGAAAAATCGTAAACTTTATTATTTTGTGTGGCAAAATTGCCGAGATCGACTCTTTCACTAAATCACAATTTATGGTGTAATGTTTAATGATTTCTATTCTTAAATATTTTAGTTTTTCTTGTTTTTTCTTGTATTAAAGTTAGAGATAAAATTTGTAATAATATTTTTATTTTTCCCTGAGCATGATGGCTGAAGTGACAGGCAAGAGATTGTGTTGAATTCTGTAACCTAGAGCCCACGCACATCATGCAAACCTCTGAGCATGCCGGTGGTGTGCGAACATGGCGTCCTATTCTGATGATTACCCGTCACATATAGGGGACCACGTCACAACTGTTTCATTTATAATATGACCGCTATAATAATATTGGTAACATTTCGTATACATCCTTCAAATGCGTCATAAATATAATCCTCAATCTGGTGACCCTTCCGAATCTATAACTACTGAACGCGAGCCACCAAAAGGTTATAATTTATTAGCTGTCAAGCAAACGAGTTTACATTTTTTGGAATATTATTAGATAAGTAAGATTATTAAATTAAATAAATTTATTTCTGTTATGAGTTTTGGCTATGGTTATTTATAAAGCTAGCTATTTAAATATATGTTTTAGAGCACTCTTAATTCAACATTTTAAATCCATTGTCCAAAGGAGAAATTGTAGATAATATTTTATGGGAAATCGAAAGCAAAGTACGGTACCGAGCAATAAAATAACTTTCCTTTTTTTGAGTAATAAATTCACAATTATATTCTAAATGTAAAATGATAGAATTGTTCCGAAAATTAAAATAATTTTTCTAACATTTTTTTTGATACCTATTGTATACTTAGTAAGTATCGTCGGTAACAGCATAACCTAAGTTTGTGCTCACTGCACGTCACTGCTATTAAGATTGATATCATATCACGTCATAAACATGCCACCGAAAAGTCATGATATATCATATAAAAATTGTTTGAAAATATTTTGTTAGCGTTGACGAATATAATTTTAAATCGTAAAAATGATGATGGAAAGTTTTTAAAAGTTGAATTCGTTCGTGTTATCGACAATATTTTTCGTAATGAAAAAATGTTCTTTCGAGAATGGAATGAACGAAATTTTTAAAAAGGTTTCGGATATTAGGGTGGGCAACGATAAATATTATAGATCCGAATGGATCAGAAAATAGTTTCGGACGATAGAGGTCTGGGATGTGCAAGTTGACGGTAGAGTGAGTTTCGGTTGAAAAAATTAAAATCGGGTGAGGGAGGAGTTTGATATAAAAATGAATTCAAGTGAGAATAGTTAGGAAAAGTAATAGAGAAAGGCGGAAATGATTTTGAATGCTTTAGTCGTTTGAAACGTTACTAATTGAGCACTGTGGCTTACTTAAGAAAAGGCGAAAACCGTACCTATATGTAATTAGATTTTTTATTTATTTTAATTAATATGTACTATTTTTATAGAAAACAGGTTTGCTCGCGCTGAAGTGAATATTTTATGCAATTGATACACATGATTTCAAGCGAAAGGCGGTTTATCATTAGATTGGTTGGAAAATAATTGAGGTTTTTATTTTCCGAATTTTAACCTTAATAATAATAATAATAAAAGTGTTATCGTATTTATGTAATTTTAAAGTATATTTAAGTTTATAATTTTGTGATAAAAATTTCGGTATAAATATTAAATTTGCTTCAAATCAAGCTATTGAATATAAAATGGAAAATAAGCAAATAAGAGTATTTTTTGTATGAGTTTAAAACGGGTAGTTTAATGCTCAAAAACTAGTTGTAAACTAAATATTATTTTGGTACGGGTATTGGTAAGGAACGTACAGTCTAATAGTGGTTCCAAAAATGGCTTGCTGAGGATGAGAGTCTCTAATATATGAATATGAAGAAGATGATGGGCGGCCTTCTTCAGTTGATAACAACCAACTGCAGGCGTTAGATAAATCTGAACCATGCACAACAATTCGAGAGCTTGCATGAAAGTCAGACCATCAGTCATCTAAGTTCTGAAGTTCTAGGTAAATCAAAAAAGCTTGACAAATGAACTTAAAGAAAACAAAAAAAAATCACCATTTCTTGTTGGGCTATGAGATACTGCTTCATCAACTATACTCATTATCACTTATTTTGATAACTTCTTTCAGGTAAGGTCTCCAACAATCAAACTGCTGGTAAGTTAATTATTATCTGAGAAAAATGTATTTGAATTTGAAGGACATAAATTGCAATTATTTTCTTACCAACCTAATATTTTTAATAAACTAAAAAACTTTAAAAAATTTGTAATAACATAGAAATGAATATGAGAAAATAAATCTTTTGTTCTTTAGTATAGTCTAGTTCCAATATATTTAGTACACAATGCATAACACTGACCTTAATACCCGTATTATGCAACGCACTCCTGGCGCATTCCGTAATCTCTTGTCTCCGTAAGGACGCAAAAAAAAACTTGAATGTTAGTTAGGACACCAGGATTGTAGGGAAATTGCCTTACAGCTGTATGCAAATGATTCTACACCGATGCACTATCAGCGCTCTCACGGCTTACAAGTGCATAGTGCAACTGCCAGGGACAGTTTTTCGACATCATTAAAAATTAATTAAAATTAAATTCTATCAACAGAACAGATTTTTTAAAATAGATTCTTGTTACACACATCAAATTCATATTAAAATATATAGTTTATTTACATTTAAATACAATTATGTATTTTAATGATTAATAAACTATTTTTTTAACCAAGTAAAATAAATTACAGATATCTATCTATTATATTTATCTATTATAGATATAATTATTCATTTACTTAATAAAATATCATATCCATATTTTACGTATACTTAAAGAGGACATATCATTAAACTAAATATTATTATCTTTATCAATGCTTAGTGTCAATTTGGTATAATTTCAAAAATATACAAACATTTGGGAAATTAAGATAAATTACAGTCATAAGAGATTTATTTTAATAATTAAATATGGGTGAATATAGTACGTGCACACAAAAAAGATATATCAATTCCTTCTGGCATAAATTCTTTATTAAAGGAAATACAAAAAAAAAAAATTGTAGTTACATACATCGAATTGACACTGAGTAATCTAATATAATTTTCATACCATTTGATATACATATATTATATTTGTAAGTAATGATGTATATTTAGATATATGATTTCTTGTTTTTAATTTTGTACAAAATATAATATTTAACATTTTTGCTTTCAAGTATTTAATTAAATAACATTTCTATTTCTAAAAACTTGACTTTAATTATAATTTTCCAACTTTTATAAAAAAAAATATAACATTTTTTACCGTGTAATTTATTGAGAATTATATTAAATAGTATTTCAGTACTTAATGGTATTTCTATCATTAGTAATTCTGAATAATATTTTCATAGAAACATAAACGATTAATAAAACTTAATTAATAAATAACTTATATTATACCAAAAATAAATTAATATGAATTATCTTAGAACGCAACCTTTCGAGAGGTAATACTCGTAGAAGCAGGTAACCATTCGAGTCAAAAGTATTATTAATATTTATTATTTGATTTCATTAGATAATTTATTTGGTGACCCTCGCATTCTGTATTGTGGGCAGGGGAATACTAACCTCAAAATTAAATTATGCATACTAAAGATTAAAAAACTTAACAAAGAATGCCAAGTAGATACGTTATATAACACAACAGACGTTAACAAACTAGGCCATGTAGACAAGAGCCTACTCCACTGACTACACGTGCATATAATAGTAGGTCTCTCTGAACTTTGCCATACGTAGATGCAGGGACTCCGTAGATGCAGGCTCCGACCGCATATCAGCCTTGTCATTAAGTCTTGTCAGTGCTGTTAATGCTCTCAATGCAGGGAAATGCACACTGCACGTGTGCACGTGTCGTGAGAACCTCCCTTAAGTGTCAATGTGTGAATTAACCCTCGAGGTATTTATAAATTTTCCACACTTTTACATATATTTTTGTATACTAAAGTCATGTAATTGAATAACAAAACTCACTGAATTATTTAGTAGCATTAAAGAACACGTTCAACAATTCACACTCATTATACTCTCACTCTAGACAGACTGGCAAGAGGTGAACGAATATCCACAACGGTATTTTTCAAAATTACATGGCGTTAAGACACTCGCTTTATGACCAACTGGTGTAGTCTAGTCAGTAGAAAAAACCGGGAAAGGCAGATGTTAGGTAGTGCAAAATAAATACTAGTAAATAAAATTAACAAGTTTATGAATTCTTATGAATTCCTTTATATCAGTAATATCCTTGGAAGTATTTTAATTATATCAGTACATATATTATTATATCAAAGAAGGAAATCTGCTCGCTTTATTTATTATATCCGTGATTGAATATATGATCCACTCCAAATTTTATTTCAGGATTAGTAATACCTAGCTTCTCTATGTTGGCGTATCAAGATAATTGTCTATTGCAAAATATATAATTAGCGGTGGTCATATCACACCATAAAACCATTTTAAGATTTTATTTACTTACTGGAGTTTTAATATTAATTCATGTAAAAATCAACGATAAAATACTATTAATAAATAAATATATATATATATATTTATTAATTATTTTATGTACATAATAGGGGGAGTCTCCCGAAGTAATATACGACAGTAACCATATTGTTCTTAATCTATTTTAAATTAGAACTTCATCCGATTCAAATTTTGAGCATTTACTTATTGGAATCCTGCAATATATAGGTACCCTCCCTATTTCCTGTATTATAATTAAAACCTTACATAATTTTGTATACATCGCTACCCTTCAGGGTTTACGCAAAGCAAAGGCACCTCCCTCCTCCAATACTTCAACTTCCTTTTTAAATTATAACTAAATATGAATACCGTGTTACGCCGACTACGGACCGCTGTTTTGCTATTATTAAAAAATAGATTAAATATGATTAAAAATACTAAAAAAACGATAGCGTTTAAAAGTACCGATGATAGTTTTATTTGTTTGGTAGGAAAATAATTAACTTTACCCTGTAAGAAGTTATTGAAATGCTTAAACAAGTAATATTCTAAATATTAAATATATTAATTATAAAATAAATATATATATATATATAAAAAATCAATTATATCTAAAAATATTGTTGTTGCGCCACTGGGATTCGAACCTGGATATCTTTCCTAACCGGGGAAGGTGCACTATCCAACTATGCTACAGCGACAAATTTTCGAACCTATATGTTACCTTTTTGATATTAATACATTTATTCGTTCCATTATTTGAAAGAGCCATCTACCTTATTTTTACAGAATCTCAAATACCTTTGAGTAATCTGATAGCAGACGCCAGAATTATCAATTCATTTTTATTAATTTTGGACACATTGATACAACTTTAAATATTTAAAATATCACAGACCTATGTTCTGAATAATTACAACTTCACAATAATAATGTGTTCTCCTAATAAATAATATTCTGTTCTAGATGAGACAATGTTTTATAACTCAACAGGCGCCCTTGGGGTAGAGAAATTTTTGAAATGGCGATTTTTTGTTTCCGTTCGTGCGACACCCATATGTCAAGCTTTTTTGATTTTCCTAGCTATTTTAAGTGGTCTAAAACAGTTGAAACTCAATTAGAATTCCAAAAACAAAAAGGGCAATTATTTTCCTACCAACCCTGTAAAAATATTCTAATCGTTTGATTTTTTATATAAATAATTTAATCGACATATTAATGTGCATCCACAGTTCATGTTTTTTCTTGGAAATATTTTTGTGCAGTTTAACAATTCCGTAAATGAAAAATCCGCGAAAAGTTTGAATCCACCATGAATGACTCAACTTCTCTGGCAGATAAAAGTTGAGAGACTTTCAGATGTTAAGCAAATGCTTTTACACCACACGTCCCACTAACTTCTTACGCTTCGTCATATTATATGCAAACATTATTCTGGCTCAACTCTGATTTATAAACTTTTGATCCGCTTTGAGACTTATAAAAATGCAGGTACGACATCTGGCGTTAACCTTAAAGATAACGGAAGAATATTCTGGAATATTAAATTTTACTCCTATCCTTTTCGCCGCCTCATGAAGAGGGTTCTGCTCGAGGAATCGGAAATACACAAAGCGTGCGGTTGGCTGGAAAATGAGATTGATACATTCGGTCGTGTATGTAAGTGGGGGAAATGTTTGATATTTGTTTCTCTATTGGCAATACTAGCATGGGAAAGCTGACGGGAATATTGATTTTTTTTAAATTTGACTTGAATGATTCAATTTCAAAAACGGAGAAATTCTTAAAATCTAAAATTCTTATATTCTTAAAACATTCTTAAAATTGTAAATTTTTCTTGTTTTTTTACAATATTACAATTAATTATAATGAAATAAGCAATAACAAAATAAAACAATAAATAAAATGTTCTTAAAGGCAGACAGTAGTGGTGACATATATTTTTTAATGATATAATTGTAATTGAGTAGCTTGTTGGTGTAGTGGTCAAGACGTTGGCCTAGTGATCTTGTGGTCGGAGGTTCGCCCCTCGTTCCAGGAGACCAGCAAGTTAGTCCTATTTTTGTGGTACAAGCGTTTAGTTTAGTTTGAAAATAGTAAGAATATTGATGTGACATGTATTCCATGTACGCATATCTGTTTAAAAAAAAATTAACCTTTTAATATTTTCGTCAACAATATAAAAATATATGCTTATAGCTACATGCAATTATAAATAATCGACGAACTAAAAAAATAACATTTCTACATCTTTTTTTCCCGAATCTGTGTACTTTAGAAGTCGTTATTTTTATTTTTATAAACAATATAATATCACACATTAGCAAAGTTCTAGATAATCTGTATTCCAATAATAATGTTATATTTATTTTACATATTTAATTTAATGGATGTTCCGCGTCTTACAACACAAATAAGATTTCAGATGTTCTATATAATAATGTACCTTAGAGTCGGTACAACAGAGGTTTTACTATAGTAGTACACTCCTAGGCCACCGCAATCTGTGAGCGCTGCATCTCCCTTGTCATTATTTCAAGCACCATTCAGAGATGGCGTTTGGAGCGCGCTGTTAGGAGTGCATTTTCTCTTCACAATTTACGTATACACCTACTACATATATATACATACAACGCAATCCGTGTTGTACAAGAGACGATTTTTATTTTATTGCAAAGCGCACGAATAATACAGCTTTTATATGTATAAAATATTTCATATTAAATTCGTAGATTTACGAAATATACCATTTCTAAAATAAAACGCGTTGTATGAATGAAATGTAAAATCGATTACAAATGAATTTATGTCCAAAAACTATATGAGTGAAGTAAAAATATTTATTATTAATATTATTTATTTTTGCAGATATACATGTGTATATTCATAGACCATAAAATATTCTAACTGATAATAATGTTTCATAGAAATGTAAACTTAATACGTTAAACTTAATCTGTTTATAGATAATATTTTTCTCCAATAAGTGGAGTTAATCATTTTTGGAATACCAAGGTTTTTAATAAATATTTTTTTAAATTAATTTATTGCCGCGTAATAAAATATTTGATTATTAATGTTATTAGTATATTTAATTATATATGTGATCTATCCATGTACATATGTAACTTTCGAATTGATAATTGAAAGCAGTAATGTAAGTGTGTATCTTAATTTTGAATGATGTAGTATAGGATTTCACCCTCACCAATTCAGTCATTTAGAAAACTAATTCTGTACCTTTATTAAAGTATTTTAAAACGTTATGTTAAACTTGACAGAAAATATCTTATGAACTAGTTAAATGATAGAATGAAACTGTGTTTTATTAAGGAAAACACATTCTTATTGTGAAGTTGTAATTATTCAGAACAGACTGTCTGTGATGTTTTAAATACTAATTTAATGTATTAATTATAAATAAATACATATAAAATCGATTTTGTCGTAAAATATTGTTTTTGCGCTACCGGGATTCGAACCTATACAGATGTATTAATTTAAAAAATTGTAACATTCAAGTTCGAAAATTTGTTATGAAAAATACTGGCGCTAAAACACAATTGGTAGCGTACTTCACCGGATTGGAAATACAGATCCAGGTTCGAATCCCGGTAGCACAAAAACAATATTTTTTCGACAAAACTGTGTTTTGTTAAATGTATTTATTTTCATTAATGAATCTCAATATATGTACAGACTAAATATTGATAATAGGAAACTCACTGTTGATACAACTAACGATTACAATAAACTGTGTAAACTTAAAAATTAATAAAATATACGTCTTTGTTATATAAAAAACATAATGCGCTTAAAAGAATTTGAGCATTGTAAGAATGCAGAATAGAAGGAAATATTATAATAAATAAAACCTTATTTCAAAGTAATTGTGAGTAGCGAAGTAAATGTGAAGAAAGATACAAGTTATTTTTAAGCTGCATTCAGACTAGACGACGTACTTACTTCGTCTAGCGGTAAGTCACACCTAATAACTAAGTGGTTGGGGAATCGAATCTCGTCCCAAGAAGCAACCAAGTTAGTTTTATTTTACAAAGCAAAATTCGAAAAATAGTAATAATATTGATATGACACCTATTTTAACTCGTTTTCGTAATGGTAAATTAAATGGCACTTGCGGTTGCCCTATTAAATTGACTTTGGATATAACATTTCATATGTAAGGGTAGTTAGTTATATCTTATAATTATAACGGTCAGCAATATTTATATTCAAAATTATATTCTTTAGAACTAAATCGAGGAATTATATAATCACGGAATACGTCTTGAACAGTGAATTTATTAAACCTAAATATCTTCTGCAAAATATTAATTGTTCAAATCGAAACCGATTTCCTCCTTTGTTCAACTAAATTCGTTAACGCAAAGGGATTAATTTATTTTCATTCAAGGTACAGTAGAGAATAACGCCCACAAAACCAAAACACTGTCAAGAACTAAGACAACAATGGAATTCAGTTATGTTTCTAAAAGTGCTCAAGATAATTATTTCGAATTGTTTTGTTTGGTAATCGTATTGTTTCTGTGAAATTACATTGATTTTTCTAATAAACTGTGCGTAATGTACATAAATCATGAACAGTGTTTCAACTTCATGTTATTTTCTGGTTGCAATTATACAAAGTATATATATAAAGTATCTAATTTTGATGATATCGCATAATTAGATCAAAACTAAGATAACTCAAAAGTTATTTTTGAGTAGACAAAAAAATAATAACATTTTTTGTTACTAAAGTTATTAAACTAAATAACAATTTAGGTCATAAATGTATTTTAAAATGATATTAATCGAGAACTGGGGTTAAGTTAGTTGCGTATATGACAGAGTATTCGAATACAATAAGAAACTCAAAATTCTTGTTTTTTTGAGTTGTTTTAGTTTTTATCTAGGTGTGCGTTATGCATAATTCATTAAGTAAAAACTGTGTAGGTCTACAGATATTCATTTTCCGTTTTCTTACGAATTTTCATTCCAATTTTTTTTCTTAATGACAGTAATCATTCATTTGTTTACTTAAATGTATTTGGAAGCATAATATATTTTTTGAGTAAATAAACAAAATATTCGTTTAACTTTATATTTAAAAAAATACACATATTGGGTGCTTCTTATTTTTCGACTTTCGAAAAATAACCGCATCAACCCAACATTCCATTTTACCATCGAATGAAATAGACCCGTATTTTTTTATTTTATTTTTAATAAATTTTAGATGTCGCTACCGAATGTCAAAATTCGGGAAAAAGAAGAAAAATTAATGCCTACTGCTTTCACGTACATATAACGCTTAAATGCCTAATTTGGACTTAAAAAGCGTGCTGTATCTTGTCCCAAGATCACCCTCCCTTCTCCTACTTCTCCGCAACTCCCCGCCTATAGCTGATGCCTGAGGCAAACTAGTAAAACGCGCACTATTGGAGGGAGTGCACGTATTTATTTCCGTTGCCACGTTTCTTGTTTTCGTGTCATTACGGCGTCTTCTAGTAGTTCGTTTTTAAAAACAAGTGTGTGGCTAACAGGAAAAACATCAGAACACTTGATTCAAAGCAAATTGCCGACGGTCAAAAAAGTGCTGAATTTATTTTTTCACTTTAAAATTCAAATATAGCAAACCAATCGTAGTTTGGTAAATTCTACTGCATGCAACATCATGCCAGTGTGGGAACAGGAAGGCATTCCGATCAAATTAAAGAAAGACGTCATAAAAAATATAGAAAAGAACTTTTGAGAACGAGTGAAAGAAATTAAACAAAAAAACGATCTGAAGAACTATAATGCAAAGAAAGAGAGTAGGAACATAAATTAGAAGTTCTTTTTGATATAGCTCATGCCGATGCTTTGAACACAATTACCATCGAGGAATACAAGCAGTTTTGTGTCCTATTAGAGCGGCAGATGGTTTGCTTTAGTTAGCCTGTCGCCGCCATATAATGGAAATAATGCTAGACGCAATCATGGTAAAGGTTCTTGGTCCGTCAAGTAGGCCAGACATGAAATGAAGAAGTTTTAGACTGCAGCTATAGCCCCAAACGGCTAAGCCTAAGCTTGGATGCAAGTCACATAGCTGAAAAAAATATCGAGGACTTTGTTTCCAGCAACGCTGAGATTTTTTAATATTCTTGAAATTTCGTCAACGTTTTTGAAAATAGAAGCTTGTCTCTGGAAAGAAGACGAAGATTAGAAAGCTGCCAGGGACATAGAGCGTTCTATGCGAGTTATGAATGATATTTCATATGATCACCACGAACGAAGAACAGAAACAATACATTATTTTAGTTGTAATACAACACAGACAGAAGTACCCGGATACCAAAAAAAGCATATTGCTTGCATAGTTATACATTATTTAACTCTTAATTGTTTGATATATCTAATATTGTTCATTTTATTATTATAATTGTAGCTTTCTAAGTAAATAAAATAATATTAAAAAAATCAAAAAATCATTTGCTAGTAGCGACCCCTAAACATAAGGTTAAAAGTAAGGAAAAAATAATTAAATAATTTTTTAGGTCTTAAAATCGAACTCAAGGGTGACGCATGAAATAAAAAAATAAAAAAATTTTGGTCCAAATAAAAAGCACCCTAACACATATGTTAGCAGAATTATTGAAACTGGATATAACTTAAAGAATCGACCCGATGAATTTAATAATAATGTTTAACATTGCCCTTTTATAAAATGTTTTTACTCACTATGTGTTCATGATACCTACCTTTTCTTATAAATGTAACTTCAATTTGGAATATAAAACTAAGCATTCAGAAACGTACTTCAACAATCAACTGATATACAATATAAAATATGAGATGGGAATGTAACAAAGTATGGAACAAAGCAATTACTCACGTTAACGCCGTTCAAGCTTCTTCTTAGAAAGACTGCTGTACAATCTACCAAGATTAGAAATGGTTGGATGGAAAATTATACAATTATGCGGAGATTTTAAGAAATTTATATCAGCGACTGATGTATCAGCGACTCTACAGTGGTTTGTTCTTTTGATATCCAATTTTATATATTGAAACTTAAAAGTGAGAATGATATTTGAGACTGGTTATTATAGGTAGGCATTAGAATAAGTTATGCAACTATAATTTTGCCTACATCCTGTTTTTCAATCACACCAGATTATATAAACTCTAAGGGAATATTTATTTCAATTTCGTTAACAGTTCAACACCTCAAAAGCAGACCATTAAATATAATAAAAAATAGCTTTGTCTCTATGAAATATCTGATATTTATTAAGAGAACACATTCTTATTATGAAGTTGTAATTATTCAGAACATAGGTCTGTGATATTTTAAATATGAATTGAATATATTAATTAGAAAGATATACATATAAAATCAATTTTATCGAATAATATTGTTGTTGCGCCACCGGTATTCGAACCTGGATCTCTTTCCAAACCCGGGAAGGTGCATTATCCAACTATGCTACAGCGACGATATTTTAGCGATAAATTTTCGAACCTATATGTTAACTTTTTGATATTAATACAATTAACCGTTCCATTATTTAAAAGAGCCATCTACCTTATTTATAAAATATTTTTCGATAAAATTGATTTTATATGTATATCTTTCTAATTAATATATTTAATTCATATTTAAAATATCACAGACCTATGTTCTGAATAATTACAAGTTCACAATAAGAATGTGTTCTCCTAATAATAAAGTTGTATCAATGTGTCCAAAATTAAATAAAAATGAATTGATAATTCTGGCGTCTGCTATCACATTACTCAAAGGAATTTGAGATTCCGTAAAAATAAGAGGATCCGTAGATGGCTTTTTTAAATAATGGAATGGCTTAAGTGATATATATAAAGTGGTCACTTAAGCCAGCCGAAGACAGGTCGTAAGCCCTGTAACTACCCCATACTTCTATATATTTTCCATTAAATATAATAAAAAATAGCGTTGTATCTATGAGATATTTGATATTGGTTCAATAATAAGTTTTTTGGAACTGAGCAACTTTGAAATTTAAAACAAAATTGGAATAGAATTGGATATTAAAACAAAATATACAGAATTGTGCCTGGGTGTAATCTACAGATGTATGCCTGGAATTGGCAAAAAAAGAACGATAGTT
This sequence comes from Eubasilissa splendida, assembly GCA_031772225.1. Taxonomy (NCBI): domain Eukaryota; kingdom Metazoa; phylum Arthropoda; class Insecta; order Trichoptera; family Phryganeidae; genus Eubasilissa; species Eubasilissa splendida. The sequence goes on from CM062847.1 coordinate 23,042,594, forward strand.
GACTAAATGCAATTGACTCAGACGTAAATGTATGTACGATCGAGTGAAGAATGAACGAATTAGGAGAATATGTAGATCTGAATGTAGTGTAGGCGATATAATAAAGAAAGGATCGCTGAGATAATTTGTGCACGTGGAACGTATGCGCGAAGAGAGAATGGTAAAGAAAGTATATGAGGCATGTATTGAAGGCAACAAAAATAGAAGAAACATACATGATCAGATATTGGAGAACAGCCCTGTTAGAAATTTTAATAATCGATGAGCATGTAAGTGGGAGTAAGTTCGTTAACTTAAGTCAACACCGCGTTAGACCGTAGGTATGAAGACATGGCTTATAATACTTTGAATTCTGTAGCAAGCGATGCACTAACCATCTGACATTCCCTAAAGAATTTCTCAACAGCTTAATACCAAGAAAACTAAAAATAGGTGCTCTACTCATGCAACTAAGGAATATTATGCATTCTTGGGATTTCTCTCACATTGAATTAGATTACACTCATACCCCGTTTACCTATTATTCCATCTGATGGAAATATTCCATTTCAATTCAAAAGAAAACAGTTTGCTATACGATTAGCATTTTCAACAACCATCAACAAGTTAAATGGGAGAACATTTTTGACCTGTATTTACAAGTAATTAACTATATGTTTAATGTGTGAACTTTTATGTGTTAATTGTATCAGAAATGATTGAATTTTATTAATATTTTGTCGGTGAAATTTCTGAATATTTTTTTTTTTAAATTTTAATTTTTACATACTTGCGTAATAAGTACGTCTCAGTTGTATACTTCGTAGTAGATTGTCGGTGGTCCAAGAGAAAGTCTTATGTGATAATTATATCTTTATTATTTGAATAATGTAATTAAGGTACAAGGTAACGCAACGTAACGCAAAAGAGACCGCACCTCGCGCGCGTCGCCCCTTTTATCCCCGCTCACACACACACATATATACATCACGCACGTAATTGTAATATAGTACAGGTGAATATTATGTTCCAGGGAAATTTTGTTTAGCTGCCATTTTGGTTTGGCAAATATTTGTCAATTCGTATTTGACAGTCGTAGAAAGTAGTTGATTACAATTTATTATGAAGCATCTAACGTCACATAAATATTCTTACTATTTTCAAACTAAACTAAACTCTTGTACTGTGAAAATAGAACTAACTTCCTGGTCTCCTGGAATGAGCCACAAACCCCCTACGACTAGATCACTTGACCAGCGTATTAACCACTAGATCAACAAGCTTTTCAACAACGTGTTGAAGTTATTAAAACATTTTATCTAAATAAGAATAATGATCGCTATCATCACATGTTGGAAAACTTCTTGATGGTCGAATGTAGTTTCAACAGGACGGTGCCACCTCATATGCAGCTCGAGCTACGCTTGAAATTTTGCGAGTAATTTTTCCCGGCCGCATAATGTCAAAAAGTGGTGACATAGATTGGCGTCTTCGATCACCTGATTTGACAGCTCTCGACTATTTTCTGTGTAAACACATGAAAGGAAAGGTCTACGCCAATAAGCTTACAACAATTTCGATGCTACAGGATAATATTCGAAATGAAATTGCTGAAATAACACGCGAATGTTATGAAGAATACAATACATGGCCAATGTAATATTTTATTTATAATTGTAATAAACCAAGTAACCGATAAATAAAAACCAAATTAAAAAAATGTGTTTTATTTTCTAGTTATTCAAAAACAACATCAACGTGGAACATAATATTCACCCTGTGTTTAACAAAATCAAACCAGCATCATGCATCAATGCTATAATTTCAATCATATATAAAAAAGGCGACGTTATGGAGCAAATAACAAACTAATATGTAAGGCCGATTATTATCCAGCATAAAAGAACTGCAACGGACGTGCAACAATCTAAACTTATTTCCAAAAAAATTAGTTTAAAAATGAGTACAAAATCGGGAGCAGCTATTCCACGCCTGTTACTGTCGTAAATTATGTAAAATAAGCTTGGTCAAATTTTAAGCATTAAAAAAGATACACAGGTAGCCGAAGTTATTTGCCGCACAAAACTAGGAAGGGCGGCGACCTTCTGGAAGTTATCCTACATTTTTAAAAGTCCGATCCCTAATGGCCCAAAGCGTCGGGTGTTCAACGGATGCATTTTGCCGGTAATGACCTACGATACCGAAACTTTAACACTAGATAAGCGCTCTGCATACAGGCTTCGGGTGGCTCAACGAGCGATGGACCGCCCCGTTAACTTACGAGATTGTGCACGGAACGAAAGAATACGCTGAATCCAAATAAATAATATCACAAAGTCCATCAAAGAGTTAAAATAACGTGACGTTGTCTATCAAAGTAACGGCAGGTGGACTACGAGTTTGCTCGCTGAAGCACCGGCTTCAAGTTAACACTTTAATATTCTTATTTAAATCTTTTCTGGTCAATGTACCGAACGAGCCTGGTTTTATAGATGACCGAAGATCGGGGATTTAGAAGGAAAAAAGTAATTTTATTTAAAATGAGTATGATGTATTCATTATTTATTAATTTTATTTAATATTTATTAAAGATGCAACTGATTATACAATTGGAACCACTGTCGGTGCTGCGGCTGCAGAGAAACGTGGAGGAGAATCGTTAATAATAAGAGAACCAACTGGTCAAGAAGAAGATTTTCAACACATATTCGGCGTTCAATTTAATACATATTTATATTGATGAGAGGGAGATGGGGTCACTAAATAGAAGGAAGAGGGTGCCTGTGTTTTGCGTAGGAACCTAAAAAGTAAATGCAATATCAGAATTCAATATAATGCAAATTGATTTTGGGGGAAGGGGATGGCAAGGGAGTGGGTGCCTATATTTTGAACAGGATCCTAAAGAGTAACTACGCAAAAAAAAGACCCCTTAAACAGAAAAGCATCTTATAGAGAACAGATAGACATTGATATATTGTTACATACACCTGGTGCTGACCAGGTATCCTTCCATGTCATTAATAGAACGTCAGGCCCTGAACTCCACGCCACCGGTCTAGCTTCAATAAGTACTTACAAATTTATGAGTTCTCGACGGGTAATGTCCATGGGCTGCTTTGAGAGGTGAGAGTTACTTTTGTTTGCAGGGGAGGGTGAATGCACAATGACAACAATTTTTGTTGTTCACATTAAAAACTATAATTACAATTAACTTTTATATGACTACCCATGCTTTTCGCCTATTAACCTATGCAGTTTTCCTATTTCTCATGTCTATATTTCACTCATTCAACTGTCTTTTCACGCACTATTTCTTCTTGTTCTTGACTTCTTGCACACACCAGTGGTCCAGGAGATCCAAGCTGATGGAGATCAGCTCTCCGAACTCGGAACCGTCACCCAGATTTTCGTTCTTCCATAGAACACAGCCATCCCAGAATTTGTCGGCGCCAAATCAGCAATAATAGGACCAGGGACGCCCAGAATCTCGTTCTGGCTCATCCGAGCCTCATCTTTCACTTTTTCGTCTTTTCGTCTTTGCCATCTTTCCTCTTTCAACCTCACCAGTCGCGATCTGCTCGTCAGAAAAAGTGACAGCTCCAACTTCCATCGCGTCATAGATTATTCACCGAGCAACGGGCTTTTCATTGACTGACTTGAAGAAATGGAGGGGAAGGAAATAGTAGACTAAGGTGATATCAGTTGCGGTGGATTCAAGAGATGTTTGGGCCTTGAATCCACTCACGTAATGGGAAGAGACACTCCGCTGGGACTAACGGGGGACTGCGAGCGAGCGATGGCTAATGGACGAACTCAACCCTCACGGAAATCTCCCACATCCCACGACCATACGTCTTGTAAATCTCTCGGTGGCGAAAGATCAATTTTAGTTCGGACGCGTGTTGATCCGTGACCACAACTGCCACGTTATTTCATGACAACCATGGAATCGTTCTAGTAAATCGCAACCTCGTCTCCAACCAAAATGTATGTCAATTTCATAACAAATAGTGTACTCACCCGCTGGAAAGTTATATGTCAGAATGAAGAAGATGAAAGACTCAGATCGTGCAATTATAATGTCGGGAACTTGATGTAGAATTTGTATTAAATAGTGTAAATAATGTGTTAAATCTAATGTTTTTCTATTATTTTATATTGTATATATTTTAATTCATTAAATGGTTAATAAAAAAAAGTTAACAATACAAACTAATGGATTAATTTACACATTTACACAAAGTTATTTACACAATTACACATTTACACAAAGTTAATTTTGCCAATCTTCAAAATATAATGTTTATCTGCTTGATACCATTTCCATTCATTCGAACCAGCTATTCTTACTTTTGACACACACCCACAGATTACCGTCTAGCCGGTGGTGGTGCCCTGGCGTTCGATCCATCGGAGCCAGACAGCATCGTAACAATATATAACAATAAACTATTACGTCTATATATATGTAGATGTAATTGTTTCGTTCAGAACGGAGATTGAAATGGAAAGTGAACTGGCAATGATTTGGGGGAGTGCATCAGGTGTATATATATATCAAGTAAGCATTGCTCAGAACGCTATACTCATAGTAATACACCGCCATCACTTTTCGCATCCTTAATTTTAGGTTTTGGATGTAAGACAATCATATGTGCTAAATATATTAACTAGCTGTCATAGGAAAATAAGCGCTCCATCTGTGAAGAGTGAAATTTATTATCCAACAAGATCAGATAATCTTAAAATTATTCCAAGAATGAAAACTACTTTTGGTCAAAGATTATTCACTTTTCAAGTTCCCAGAATATATAATCAAATTGGAAATAATAACATTAAAGCTTTTAAAAGTAAAGTTTCAAATTGGTTGTTAAAATTAGTCAGAGCAGATACTGAGAGTAAACGGTTTTATATTATGAAATAATTCTTATAATTGCATTTTGTGTATTGTACTGACTACTTAATCTTTAATCTTACATATTTTTCTACCTTACCGTGAATATGCTTACATTTTATTTATACATATTGTATTGCACATTAGTATTTTTATTCTCTCATTTTATATATTTTCACGTTTACTTGCCTTGTATGTTTCATTTTCTAATTAATTATGTTTGTGAGTTATATTGGTTTATTAGGAGAACACATTCTTATTGTGAAGTTGTAATTATTCAAATCATAGGTCTGTAACAACAATATTTTTCGATAAAATTGAATTTATATGTATATCTTTATAATTAATATATTGGTTTATTTGGTTTTGAGAAATATAATTTGTTTGCCAGTTTGCCCTATTTGGGCAATACATTTTAAAATATGTTTATTTTTGTATTTTTTTAGGTGTACAATACTTATATATTACATGTATCTAAATAAGTAAATAAAATAATAAAAAAGAGTTAAGTCATAAACGTAATAAGGTGAATTGGGGTAAGTGCGACATATAAATCATCGCCATAAATTTTGTACTGTTCTAAAACATCATAAGATTATGCTATGACTTTGAAACTTTGATAAAATAATAATTTCCTAATTTAAGTCTTTAAATTTATATTATAAAGTATAAATAATAATAATCACCAGGAAAACTGGTTTGCAGCCAAAATGTTAAATATACAAATAATAAAGGATCGGAGATGCAAACCTGCCGCGCGGCTTCCTTTGTTAATATCTCCAGCATAAAAATAAAACCCACTCGCCTTCTTGATAACAATACGTCTGCTGCGGGCCGCAAGCTACAGCGCACAAACCGAATGGTGGATCGAGGACGAATGCAGTAAGTGCATCGGTAAACTCGAGAGAAGACTTAGCCAGCCGCCGAATGAAAAACGTACTCTTAAATGTTAATGAGAAAAAGAATTGAACCACAGGAAGATCTGTGAAGTCAAAAAAACTGTCAGAAAAAAGCATATAAAAATATATACAATATTTTTGCATGCACTAGTTTATACTTAATTGCGTACATTATGAATTTTTGAAATTTTACAGCAGACTCAAAAAACTGAATTTCTCTCAAACAGTTTAAATTAAGAGGGCTTTTTTTCTGTAATTGCTAACTATTGTATTACATCATAGTTTTCTAGAATAAAATTGTGTCGGTAAAAATGGTCGTTGCAGTTTTTTGAGATTCATCCAAGCACGTAGATGGTTTTACTAATAAAACGGCACTATTAAATCTATTTATATTTTTTTCGTATATTTTACATTACACATAATTGTCATAATATAGCTACAAATAGGAAAAAATACCTCTTAAAATTAATATATTTTTTGACTAAAAATCTTCTTCTTCGTCTGACTGTAATGCTGCAATAATTGCTGACCTCTGCAAAATGCCTTTGTAGAAGTTTTCGAAAACCGCCGGTATATATTGTTTCAATATTTGTAGGTCGTCCATTTTTAAAGGATTGATTATCACTTTTGAGGAGTGCCACGAAAATGCTTCAATAGTGGATATGTTTGCACAACAATCTTTACATTTCGTCAGGACAAAAGTTTCGTTGTTAATTTCGTTGCTATTGAAGGAACGGCATAAGCCTTTACAAGATTAAATATGGTTTCAAAAAAACTCAACACTCGAAAGGGAATCTCGGTGAGATGAGACCTTTTCTAAATTTATTTCAAGACATCATCGTTTTTTTCCACTATGATAAACATAGATCTTTAGGTGTACATGAAAAAAAATGAAAAACTCCACTTTGATGATTGATGATGAATTCGAGATGAGCCCTTTTCGAAATTTGCAATTCTATTATATTTCGCCAAAAACACTTAACACACCCAACAGTCGACCAATACTCACAAGTCATCGGTAGTCGAGCGTAAGATTCTCTCTTCTCCCGCATGCCTTTTTTTTAAAACTTCGATTTTCAGGATGTATATTTAGCCAAGATATAAACCCGTATATTTACAAGTGCAGGTGATAAAAGTCAGGTGGCGACACTCTGTATGTGTCGCCAGGCGGCATTGCAGTAAGCCATGGATAGTGGACGTGTGTCGCGTCATCGCCGGAAAGATACATTACGTATTTAAATCATTTTAAGAATTATATCTGGTTATTTGTTAGCGTTAGTTGGTACTGTGGTAGATGGCAACTCTTTAAACTAGGCGTATACATACAATTTTTAATTACTTTACTATTTAATCGTATGTCAAAAGGCTATTGGATCGTATGGGAGTGCGCACATTATCGACACGATAGTTGCTTGATAAAAAAATCAAAAAAACTTTATCGATCGTCTTTTGACAAAACACTTGAACAACTATCGGTCGACATCTATGTACATTGCCGTATATTGGCGTGCGCATACACCCGACTAAACAGTCGATGAATATATTATATATCATTTATAAACACTACAGTATGTATATAAGTTCCAAATTTATCTAAAACGTAAATGGTTGACGTGGCAAAATGGTAATGCATTTCTCTGGATAGGAAAAGTTTCAGGTTCGTATCCCAGTAGCAACCAAATATCTTTTTGATAGATAGATTTTTTCGTATATCTTTCTAATTGGTTAATATAATTCATTTGAAATATTACTGTTTTTTTGTATTTATATGTATTATAATTGATGTAACTGTTAGGGATTATCACAGTGGACTGTATAAAACAAAATATGGAGGTAGAAACAGGATAACACAATACTTGAAATCTACCACTGATCTTTTGTGTTCCCGCCTCTCTCTCCTCGCTCAGCAATTGAAGGATCCCTCGACGGATGCTGGGAGTCACTTTTAAGACACTCGTAGTTGTTGTAGAAGGTACCGTCGGCTACTTTGTAAAGTATCTCGCGAAGTAAATAGATGACCGGCGCGTGTTCGAAAAAGGTACAAAATGTAATGTTTACTGTACGGTGACCAAATTAACACTGATTCCCGCATTAATGGACAAGTAGATAAGAACCAAGTACGCGTCGGAAGGTTGGAAGATATCTATAGGTATTAGGAACACAATTTCTCCAACAGTAACCTATGTAGGTAATATGTGAGTTATACATAAAAATAAAAATCACGTGTCAGAGTTCTATAAAACAGCACGTAAATAAATGATATTTAACATAATATTCATAAATTCTAAAGGAATTTAATTTTCCCAAGGAAGTTCTTAACGAATTTAATGGAGATAACAGTAAGTACAGAGACATTTTAATAAGGGTAACGATAATAAGTTTATGATAATTTCTGTGCGTTAAAGAATTAGCATTTTCTACTAACATATTTAATTTACTTACATTTATTTAATTTTAAACAATTATTTTCGTGCTTTAAATCAGCAGCCTAATTCCGCGTTTCGTGCTAGTTACGCTTAACGTTAAGCGAGCAGTCGATTATAGTGTTAATTCGTAATATCTGGATACTATCATCATCGTTGAACAAAATTTAAATTGGAAAAAAACAAGCAGAAACTGTCGCGAGTGAAAAAGTTGATTTATTTTTTCAGTAACCTATGGAACATTTTGAATCTAATACTTTGACTACTGCACGTCGTACCGATCGATACGTATGCATGGGCTGCTTACTGAGAGAGAATGGCAAAATCTCGTATTGATTCTGAAAATAAATCTATTTTAAGTGTTTTCCATTTAAAAAAAACATTTCCTTAGGTATCTACATAAGACCTTATTTTCTGAGAGAGAGAGCTCTGTTTGATTTAACACAATTAGTCAAAAGTAAATATTTCCTATAATACAATTCTGACATTACTGTTGTAAATCATTGTCTAGCACCAGAAACAATAATTTGTCAATCCCAAATTGTATTCAGCGAGACAGGTATACCTAAGTAAGTACATGCATTTTAGAGAAGTTGTAGAACTAAAAAAATACTTATTACTGTATTGTATCATAACAGATTAATAAATAAAATAAAAAATGTTAAAATTGTGTTTATATAAATTAAATAAAAGTTTATTAGGAGAACACATTCTTATTGTGAAGTTGTAATTATTCAGAACATAGGTCTGTGATATTTTAAATATGAATTAAATATATTTTTCGATAGAATTGATTTTATATGTATATCTTTCTAATTAATATATTTAATTCATACTTTAAATAAAAGTTTGTTACACCTACAATGCAAGCCTAATTCGGTCAACGATATAGGTCTTTCTATGCAATGGCTTGATAAGAGAAAATGAATTTATGAAGATGTTAACAATACAATAAATAATAATTAATAAATATTATTAAGAACACATTTTTATTGTGAAGTTGTAATTATTCAGAACAGTTATTCGGTAACGCAAAAACAATATTTTTCGATAAAATTCATGTTATATGTATAAATTTATAATTAATTCATTAAATTAGTATTTAATTAATAAATAAATACATTGAGAGTTCTGAACTTTTTCTCACTGTCCAATCACAACTACAAATTTATAATAATTTTTTATCATTTGTATATATGTATTAGAAATAACACAGACTTATGGGACAACCTAATTTATGTAATAATTAATCATATAGCATAATTACAAGTGTATCTTTTGGTATGAATATCGTAAGATTTTAATAAAAAAATGTGATTTTCCTATATCACTCTAAAGATGTAATATAAATATATCGCATTACAATTGGATGCAAAGGTATTCATATACTGAAAATTTATTCGCGAGCCTTTGATATTTGAAATAAATTTCTATGATTTGAATTTATTTATTTGAGAACGAAAATAAATTTTATCGAATAATATTATATTTTCATTCGTAATATTTCAATAAAGAACAGATATTTTCACATCGTTGTATATATTGACATAATTTTCGCAATCGAGTTTTTTTTCAATAATGTAATAATACTTCACACAGAATTCCATCGCTTATCGGCTGCTATTGTTTCCGGTTCGGACAAAGCGTGCACTAGACAATAGGCGCTGCGTACATCGCTTCCGGTGTTTCGTTATGCATGATCAGTAATAATCACCATAATACCCCAGCGATATGTGATAAAATATAGGGATATTATGATTATTTTTTTACCTATCATTCTATATCATTCCGAACATTTCTGACAGGGTATATTCGATTTTGTCGATGAATATTGTTAATTCATAAATCAGATTGTTTAAAAATCTGCGTCAATTTGGGTTTATCAATTTTTTTTTATTGTTATTATTTTGATGAACAATAGAAAAACATCATGTTTTGCATGCATTATGTATCAATAACAAATTGTTGAATTGTTTTGTTCATATAAAGGAAATATATATTATCTTAAATAAAAACACAAATATTCATGTTTTTTATTAATCAGTTTTCTGCACATTCTAGTAATCCGGCACCATCACGTTCTACTGTACGTACTTACCTAGTGGTATATAGGTTCTGCATTCTTTAATTTTCCGAATGTCGATTAACGATGTTCAACAAATTTGTCTTTGTTTACAATTATTTCATGAAATATAATTGTTGTAAATATTTTCCTTACTGGACAAGCGACACGCGCAAATGTGGATCACATATCACTCCGCGCCGATGAATTGGAGGTTAACCGAATTTTTTTAAAGCCTTTGAGCAGTGTGTTTTTCTGTTTATTAACAAATTTTTCTGCCACTCTATTCTTTCATGATATAGCGCGTGTCTACATTTCGCTTGCGTATCTTCTAGTATTGTATTCTAAGATGAACTAAGAAGTAATCTCTGAAGTTTCTGTATTTTCAAACCATCTAATTTAAAAGACACTAAGACTCTTCCTAATGTTAGTGATGTTGCTTATATGAACATTTTGTTAATATGATAAATGCATAAAGAGTATAATATAACTCGTTTACTTACTCCTACGTGAGAAAGTTTTATATACAGAGTGTCCCAACAAAAATGAAAAATAGAATTATTTTTTTATTAAAACACATCATTTACTCAAATAGTACCTACTGATATTTTTATTTAAGTATAAAACAAATACATCGCGATTATGTATAGAACACAATATCTGACTATTTCCCACAACTTTGCTGGCACACTTTTGCTCTATTAAATTGAAATTTTCTATTATTTTCTTGAAAAGTTGCGACTCAATTTCGTCAATAACGTATCCTCCTCTTTGAGTTCAGGAATTGTTATTGGTTTGTTGGCATAGATGAGAGACAAAACCGAAAAGAATAAAGTCGCATGGTGTCACATATCACGATATCGCTGTCCAGTTCTGGTCGCCATTTCTTACAACTACTTAATTGTTTCGTGTGCAGTGTAACAAGTTTCACAGTCCTGATGAAACCATATGTCTTCTAGATCTTCCAATTGAGGCCACAAAAACTTCGTAATCGTGTTGCAATAATATACCATTTATCATTATTAATACTGGCCGAATTTTCAAAAAAGTACAGATCGTCAGACCAAAATCCACACCAAATAGTTGCTCATGGTGGGTGCGTTGGCTTCTTAAGAATCAATTGAGGATTCTTTGTGCCCTAAATCTGACAGTTTTGTTTGTTTACGTTAAACCCATTCACTTATTCAGTTAAAAGTGCACCTTATCGCTAAAGATAATTTTCTTCGAAATGTTGCCATTGTCACACTTCTTAGTTCTCTAATACCCAATTGACAAATGTTCGTTCATACAATTGCAATGTGTCTACGTGATATCTGTAAATTTTTTAACGCCACCTAAACAAGAAAATGACAACTGTGTACAGATCAAATCTTGCGCTCTTATTAGGACGTCCTGTATAAATAATATAAATTTATTTCTCAGAAAATAACAATTTCTACTGTTTGTGGCACCAAGATGTCTGTAAATGATGAAAATACTTATTTTTAGTGTTATTCTCAGATTGTTCTCTTTAATATAATACGCAATGTCACAGACAGATGCATTTGCTGAGACAATCTTGTTTAAAGATAAATGCGGGAGGCGTAAGTCTACGGCAAAGTACTGGAAAAGATTTTGTTCTCCTTTAAAATGATTTCCGCAGTAGAAAATATTTATGACAATAATAGTTTTGTTTTAATTGAAGTAATCAAAATTTTACATTTGTTTATAAGCTCAAATTATAAAAACAAAAAGATAAAATAAAAATAGTATTTATACATTGTTAGTCACAATTAGACAGTACAATGAATCAATTAGAAAAATATATTTATCTAAAATCTAAAATATTGCTACCGGGATTCAAACGTGTTGACTACATCAATCTGTTATGTTTACGAAAATTTTGTAACTTGTATTCTCTATATCTTTATAATTGATACATCTCCTATTCCACAAATGATTCAATTAAACAGATATAAAAAAAATCTATGTATCGAAAAAAGTATTTGGTTGCTAGATAGGAAATGATCTATGTTCGAATTCCGGTAGCAATCTAATATTTATTCTATAAATAGATTTATTATTGTCTATCTAGTTGTATATCTTTCTAATTGATTCAATTAAGTTGTATGAAAAATACCACAGAACTATGTATGTTCTAAATTATAATTTCACAACAATGATAAACAAACAAGAAAAATGATATATGTATGTTTTTTCCACAATAGTTAGTTAGTTGTAATTAGATTCATATTCAACGGTGAGAATCGAGGGCCCTATACCTCCTCGCTTTTTTCGTATGTATATGAAATGTTACTCATTACGGTGATTTGGTGTTTGCGTGTATAGCTAGAGAGGGTTGACTGTTAGTGAAACAGTATTTACGATAATAGAGTTTATTTACAGATTGAATTTACACTGTTTGTTATATTACACAAAGTTCGGGTTAAACGTAGTACACTTGAAGTAGTGTCGAGTTGCGTGTGAGTGAGAGATCCGAGGAACTGGCCAGGAGAAGAGTGGTAGGTTTAAGTTTTACTTGGACTGGTTGCGGCGCTACGTATTGTTGTCTGATTTTCTGCGGGTACCAGTTGGACTGTATGGCTATCAGATGAATGCTCACGCGGCCATGTCGACTATGTTATATATTATGGAATTGGTGTATGCTGTGAGTTATTATAACTATATATATAACATTGTTATCTATTTAGGAATTGGTGTTCTGAAAGCGCTGTATCTTATGTACCCACCTTTGCGGAGAAATGTCTCGCAGGTGAACATAGAACATTGCATATATGGCGGATCCGCTATTATCTTAATGGTCGACTTCAGAATATGTTCTAGTCTATTGAAAGCGTTGTCACAAAAGTCGCCACCCACGACAATTTACTTGAAGACCCTAGCAACTGTAAAATATATAAATAGTATCTAGTAAAAAGTATAGCTGTTACGACTATCGGGGACGTTTAACTTATGTATTAATATATTTTAATTATTAAAAAAGGGCATTAGGTACCGCCGATAGAACATCCCGTTATGTTATAAGCGAAATCTTGTTGTATCACCGTTCTTTTGTAAAACATGCGGCTTATTGTTTTCAAAAAGAAATAAAACGGCCGCAAAAATAGTATTTTTGATGAGAATTTTTATATAGTACTAGCGACTACCTAGCATGCGTTGCAATGCCACTCAAAGAAAGAAAATGTTTGTATTTTGATTTTGATTATTGAAGTGCTTTTGGATACACAATATTTTTTTGTTTTTCTGTCCGGTGCGTATACGAAGAAGTCACCAGAAAAAGCGATAATTCTTGGAAAATTAGCCACAGAGAATCCTAAAAATAGCCAATCAACGTGTCCGTGTTTCACATTTCACGACATATGGTTTGTCAAAAAACTGATAGTCGTGGCGCGCAGATCGCTTTCTTCGGCGAACTTTCTTATTGTAAAATGGTTGTACTAATTCAGAAATCTTAGCGAGCGTGCGCACAGCAACTCACCAAAGTTTCATGGCAATAAACTATATGAAATGCACACATTTGTTGAAACGATTCGCGCGCTACCTATTGTAAAATGGTTGTAATAATTTAAAAACCTTTACGGGCGTGTGCACAATAACTCACCAAAGTTTCATCGCAATCGGATGAAAGGTATAGGAACGCATACGAGACAAACAAACAAATATTAATTTATATATATAAATTTGAAATTATTATTATCAATTTGAAAGTGCAACATATAAGTTCGAATGTATTTCCACAGATAGGAAGAGATCTTGGTTCGAATCCCGGTAGCAACAACAATATTTTTCGATTAAATTGATTTTTTTATGTATATCATTCTAATTAATACATTTAAATTTATCAAATACCTTAAATACATCAAAATAATAATACTCTTTCAGAAAATCATAGATTTTTCTGTAAACATATCATTGCAATCTGACTGAGAATGGTGGTGATATTAGTATTGCAGACATGCAAACATGAATGAATCTATTATACCTTCTATATTTTTTGAATGCTACATTTTTTAAAAAAATATTTACAAGGATTGTACTTTTTTTTAACTCTATTTGTTAGTTTTCTATGTATATGTAAAAAGTTTTTTTTTTACAATTCTTATAGATAAATTACCCTACTGATTATTTATTTTTGTATTCACAAAATAAGTAAAATTATATTTTGAATTAATATGATATGAACAAATATGAATATCAAATCAATTATAAGCGTTTTCAGTGATATTGCAGAATACTCTCATTGCATAAAGGGGGTACCTTTGTATTGCGTCAGTGCTTTTACAGAGCTTTATGTAATTCATACATTTTTGAGTATGCAAACGAAGCTTCATTTTGATATGCTATGCTGTTTTGTTCGCGTAAGCTTCCCTTTTGAATATGGAAACCGGGAAGTCCATTGTTTGCGACGCTCTTTCCACCGGATATTTTATTTGCCACTCCACGCATCGTAACAACATTTGCCTCCCATCTGGCATCTTTGTGAGCCCACAGATCAATATTGCATTTTAAAAATAATCTTTATTTTCCAACATGTTTTATTAATAATTATTATTCTATATTACAATACCGTCAATTATTGTAATTTGATTAATTCTAATTTATATATCGGCTAGAGGTGTTCATGTTTGTTTCATCGCCATCTCAATTTGTTCCCAACTAAAGTAACAATTAATAAACAAATTAAATGTTACACTTTTCAAATTAATACATCTATCGGTCCATTATTTAAAAGCCGATAGATGTATTCATTTGAAAAGTGTAACATAAAGGTTAGAAAATTTATCGTCAATTCACTGTGGTGCTATAGCATAATATAATCGGTTAATGCACGTTCCCCGGATTGGAAAATATCCAGGTTTAACTATATTTTTCTGTAAAATTGATTTTATATGTATATCTTTCTAATTAATATATTAAATTTTTAAATATGAATTAAATATATTAATTATAAAGATATACATATAAAATCAATTTTATCGAAAAATATTGTTGTTGCGCTACCGGGATTCGAACCTGGATCTCTTCCCTAACCGTAACATATAGGGTCGAAAAATTGTCGCTAAAAATAGTGCCGCTGTAGCTTAGTTGTATAAAGCACCTCCCCCGGTTAGGGAAGAGATCCAGGTTCGAATCCCGGTAGCGCAACAACAATATTTTTCGATAAAATTGATTTTATATGTATATCTTTATAATTAATATATTTAATTCATATTTAAAAATATCACAGACCTATGTTTTGAATAATTACAACTTCACAATAAGAATGTGTTCTCCTAAAAAAAATATTTAATTTGTATTAAAAACATCACGACCTATGTTCTGAATAATTACAACTTCACAATAAGAATGTGTTCTCCTTAATAATTAATATACTTTCATGGCTTTCATTTTGTGTTCATGAGAATGCGTTATCATTTTTTTTTAAATTTATTACAATATTATTACTATTTTCAAACTAAGCTAAATGCTTGCACTATGAAAATATGACTAACTTGACGGCTTTCTGGAGCAAGGTTCGAACCCCCGACTACTAGATTACTAGGCGAGCATCGTAACTACTAGACAACAAGCACATCAATTACGCGCAATGGGTACGCACAAAGAAAATTCGGAATCGTACCTCGGTGGTACCAAAATAATTTTTCGATAGATATATCGTTTCTAATTGATTTATTTTAAAATCATAATGTTGGTATCCACGTTACACAACACAACGACACAGACTTCACCAAAGTATTCTACAAACACATTTACACCATGTGGGTGTATAGGAGGCTCGTTGTTGAAGCAACTTCAGACTTCTAATTGTTAAGTGAATTAAGAAATTTAAAAAATATATCGACGATTAGAAATGCCTATTTGAACAGTTTTTACAACACATTTTCGATAAGTCATTTAATCGCAATCTAATTTCATTAAATCTATTACCATTATTGGTACCCATCGCTTCTAGTTGCTTTTTATCTTTCGTTATTCATTTTCTTAAAAATTATTCTTTTCGTTAAAAAGTTGATTACTCAACCATTTAGGAAAGTTAGTAACAAATACATTTTAATATCTAATCGATAATGAGTATATAAAGCATCATTTAAAATAATGCAAAATCTCAAGTACAGAGTTAATATTATCGGTTGCGTTCTAGAAATTCCAATTACATTTATTAATCATTAATCACTCTGTTTAATATTAAACTCACTGATGAATGCAGAGTTAGGTATACGTCAAATTTCTAGGTTATTATAATATGCATGTATTCACGAAGTAATTAAACAGGAGTAAACTGCGATACTTAAATAAATTATTCATTCGTACTTTTGATCACGGTTATTGTTGTTGATGGAATAAATAATATATGAGAAAACTTTTGGCAAAACTTCTCCCCCCCAGCTACGTAGCACGGCATGTCGTGTTATATAAAATGTATGAACTTTGCAAATTTCACAACTAGTTACGGTCAAATTCTGGTTTAAATTAAGCTGACAAATATCCTAAACAAAAACACGATTGTCAGATGAAACGTTTAAAAGTAACTCGGCGCTCTACCCGCCATAAGTAAAATATATAAGTGACGTTTGATTGACTGTACAGAGTTAAATATTAGATGAAACCAAAACCTTTTTCATTATTAAGAAATATTGATAAGTAGATAAAAGGATGAAAAGATTCTAAATGATTTTCCTCAATAAATTTTCTGTGTATTGTATCGAATTGTCTTTTATTGTATGACACTCGTGTAGGTCTAGGAACACTGTATCGTCTAACGGAATACTTTTCAAATTTAAGGCAATAATTTTTTGTGCCCATTTTTTGATCAATGGTTCGTGGTAAAAACGAATGAATCTATGGTCTATAGTTGGTGGTACATTTATATAATAATAAAAAAATAATATGGCTGTGTTTATCGAGTTGATTTTGAAGTTTACTGAATTTTCTTGTGAAAAGTACAATATTAAGTATTGTTATTATTTTATGATTCGGTTGAAATGTGTGAGTTATATACGTATATGGATTTGTGTTTTATATTGATATTTACGTTCGAGCAAGTAGAAGATGTTAGAAACTTTGTAAGAAGCACTTTAAAAATTCGAGATTAAAGACTTAGGTTAAAATAAAAATCATTGGTTTCACATTTAAGAGCAGGAGAAATATTTTTATCACCGTGAAAAATGATGTTAAAAAATTAGCATTATAAATTCGAAAGATATTGTAAATATCCTTCAAAATCTTTCCATTAAAAGTATTAATGGTGTCAATCTACGTTGATTGATTGCTTTTAAAAATGTAATAATTTTTAAGAGCTACAGAATATAAGTTCAAAAATTTGTCGTAAACCTACTTAGTTGATGTGGTGAAATTAGATAATTCATTTCCCCGGATAGGAAAAGGTCCGGGTTCGAATCCTGATAGCAACTCACATTTTTTTGTGTATATCTTTCTAGTTAAATTATTTAATTAGTATTAATGATTATGATATTAATGAAACATAGTTTAAGGTTGAGATGGTTTCAATATCTAATTGAATTAATATGAAAATTATTTGTAAAAGTATAATTGTATTTGTTATCTGTTCAGTTTTAATACTTTCATAAATACATAGTTTTTATGATGATTGGATGGCACGGGACTTTTTTAATTTTAATGAGTTACTTGAATATTTTACAAAACTAAAATTACATCTTTTTTATCTCTTACCTCTCGAAAAAGGAGACAAGCTCTTGTGCTTGGAGAGAGACTTACACTGTAATTTATAATATTATTTATTACCTAATTGTGTACTTTTGAAGTGTTCATTTAATTTCTTTTCTATTTATTTTATCTCATTTATCTCTTTAATTTGTGTAGGGAGGCTATTGAAGTTTTTTTTATCCCTAAGTATATACAATTTTGCTGATAGTGTTTGATGTTACATCTAGGGGTTTTAAAATTATTTTTAAATCTTAATTATGTGATTATTTCAAGTTTTACAGTATTATTTTTTATTAAGTAATTGATTAATTAAGGTATTTTTTGTTAATGTTTTCTATTTTGGGAACTGGGAATTTTGCAAAATTTGATTATTAAATACTCTTTTGCATAACTCTGGAGAAATTTGTCAGAATGATGATGAGTTTATGGAATACTATATTGAAATCGTACAACGTATAACTTAATGCGGGGTATTAAAGTAGCCACCAAATAAGTATAACTTTTATGAGATATTAAAAAATTTGTAGTGTTTATTGTAGTGTTTATCCTGGTGTAATTTTCGTGAAATTATTTCATAATTTTGTAATGTATAGATCGATATATATTCAAGATCAATTATTAAATTTAATCAGAGGAACCCCGTTAGACGGTACTTATATAATGTATTAGGTGAAGCTTTTATTTATCCGATGTAATGTATATAAATCGTAAAACACGAAACTAAGTTGTAATAATAATAATATTATAATCATATTGAATAATTTTTATATCGCCATTTTCATAAAAAAAACTTCACCTCAGGGGCGCTAACATAATTTTAAAAACAACCACATAACTTCAAAATCATGATTTTGTTAAAATTATTATTACTCGAAACAAGATTTTGCAAATACTTGATAAACATTTTAAAATAGTTTACACCTCTAAAATATTCTGGACTAAATTTTAACGACTAGAATATTATTAATAATATCTATTATGTAAAACAAATAGTCAGTATGAGATTTAGATTTTAAGTCAGTACATTGTCGGGGGTGAGATAGGAGTTTCACACTACCACCGACAGTTTTTCACCATAATTTCATCATAAAATCACCTCAAGGGCATTTTACACATAAATTCTTAATAGTCCTACATTAACTTTGTATTTAAAATTATAAATTGTTATTTGAACTTATTTGAAATAATTTTTTGAAAAAGTGCGTTTGTAGTATCTTTTTAAATAAAGTCTCTGATGCACTGTTTTTTATGACGGAGGGCAAAGTGTTCCACGCTTTTGCGCCTGCCACCGCAAATATCCGTTCACTAAACTTCTGACAATGACTGGTCGGTTCTATAACCCTTCCTACGGCTGAAGTAGAAGCTGACTTGGGAGTTTAACGTCTACTATTCAAATTGTCAGGGATACTGTTTGATAAATAAAATTAGATTTTTGCAGTTACAATTTTTGATTTAGGTTGCTGTCTAGGTTACCATTGTGTTTGTGTATGTTTCCTAAGTAAGCTATGGTTATGAAAAAATATTAAAAAGGGGGTATTCGCGGGGAATAATGCGAATGGTACTTGGAACATAGGGATTTCAAATAAGATTATAATATCTGAAGCAAAACTGGCGATACACAATCGAGTTCTAGCACCAACACTAACATCTGGAACTGGTAAAAAAATAATAAAAGTGATGGTGATACGATCGCTCAGACAAATATTTGTTGAAAATCTATGTAGAATATTCTATATGTATATACAATGAAAGAATTGGGAGCAAATGTAAATCTATTTGTACCGTAATTAGCAGCTGAGATAGTTTGGTCACGTGAAACACATATATGAGTAGGGAGAGGATAGAAAAATAAATATATGAGAATAAAGAAAAAATTAGTAACCGAAATAAAAAAAAGCGACGCGGGGTACCACAACGTAAATCAGATATTGGAGGACTTGTTAAGAGCCTCAACATCAACGTGCGTACATGGAAACATGTGAAAGTGGACAAAGCAAAATTGGTACAGAAGAGTGTAGAATTCTATCCCCTCTGCCTATCCTTGCAGTAATAGTATGATAGTGAGTTTGTTAAATAAACAATCCAATTAAGGCACATATTTGCACTGGTTTTTGTCGATTTTAGCTAAATTCCTGAGCACGATCAGAAAATAAATTCCGATACGTTTCGTATTTACTTTCGACTACATCAATGAACGAAACAAAAAACACGTGAATTTAGTTTTTTTCGCAGTTATCCATTACATTTTTAACTTTACCAAATACAATTAACGATACAATATCGATATATTTATTTTAACCGAATAATTTTAATATTTTATATGTCACGCTATCTCGATACTTATTCTCATTTTTTTAACAACACTACTGTCACCCCGTAAATGGGGTGTTATTGCATATTATGTCAGATCAAAATTTGTTGTAAAATGAATTTGATGTTTTGATAAGATTGAGATACGATGTTTTGATATTCAAGCGGCAAGTTGGTTTTTACAAATTGGAGGGTCACGCGCATTTTATCGAGGTTGGAGTGGATATACTAAATGCCCTATCGCGTTCGATATATTATGTTATTGACTTTCTTGTTAAATATTATGTACTTGCATAAATAGTACGTCTTAGTTGTACAGCTAGACCGAAATCGAACATTAACGCAGAAGAAAGCGCGCCTGGTGCGCGTCGCCCTTTTAATCCCATCACGCACACACATACAAACATATAAACATCCCGCCCCGGCGGTGCGGCGCTCTGACACACATACACATATATGATCTCAAAAACATAACATTAAATATTATCCTATTTATTATCTTAATAGATAAACTTTCAACCGATTACGTACTCAATAAAATATCTAGTATTTCACATTATTTCTGTCCGTATTTGTTTGTATACGCTCATTCGCTATTATTGTGTTAAGCAAAGTTTTTTTTGTTACCTTTGTTAATCATAGAACTACATGTACTAATAACATCACAAAGTAAATATAGTAAAAATATTTTTTCTAAAATAAATATTAATTACTATGTTTAAAATTTATCCTAGGATGGTCACAAAAGATGTACATAAGACAAGTTTTAAATAATTACATACTTTCCTGCGGCATTTTATTTCTCCGATTTTAAAATTTCTTCTAATAGAAATATATTTAAACAAATATCAGATATCTTATAGAGACAAAGCTATTTTTTATTATATTGAATGGAAAAAATATGGATGGGGTAATTACAGGGCTTACAACCTGTCTCGGCTGGCGTAAGTGATCACTGTATATATAACATTCACCAATTCTCACCCCTCGATCTCCACAATTATCAAATTTTTGAAAGTTATATATATGTTAGTATATGGACTCGCTTCGAGTACCACTACACCATCGCCATCTATAGACCAAATTTGATAATTCATTTTTCCTTTTTATTTTTAAACAGTATATATGTCATCACTATGAGAATCTGATTTTTTAAAAAATATTTTTAAGTAATATTCTTTATCTGTAAAATGTTTTTTAACATATTATACTAGAATACGTCTGAAAAACCAATATTTTTCAATTTTTTATTTATTTTCTTATTTTGACTAGTATATTATATTAGCAATATTAGAATATGTCCAAGAACACATAATTGCTGGATTTTTACCTACTAAGCCACTGTTATTAAATAAATATCAGACAACGCTATTTTTTATTATATTTGTCTCTATGAGATATCTGATATTTGTTTAATAACAGTGCCTTTGTAGGTAAAAATCCAGTAATTGTGTGTTCTTAGACATATTCAAATATTTCTAAGAAATATATTTGTTTTTTTTTTTCGATTAAAAAAATATTTTTCTACTTGAGAAATATAATTTCTGAATAAAAACGTCTCATATCCACCTAATTTATACATTTTAAAGGAAAGTGACACTTAACATCAATTATCCAGTTTCCTTTAAAATTTTCCTGCTTATAATTTTATGCGCGCATTTAAAGTAAATATATAAAACCAATCATCTCAGATTTAAGTACCACACCCTCCTTATGCATCGCAGGATAAATTAGATTATTATATTATATTGCAATAGAAAATTTTCCGTTATAACGTAACTAAAAAAACTTCTAAATATATCTACATCAAAAAAATCTATTGTAATTATCTCAATTAGTTATATCTCTTAACTATTTTATTAGTAATGAAACGAATTACTTACAAAGTATACAAATTTTTTTTTCAAACGCTATTTGAATTCCGTTAAATTTTTGTACGTATTTGGGAAACAATTTGGCTCAAGCCCAGGTATAGCGTCACATGACACATATTTCTGGGTGACACTTTTAATAACTTACAGAATAAAAATTAATCATGAGCTCGAAAATATAATTGAGCAAGAAACAACTGTGAGATTCTGTAGGTCCCAAAAACTGCGATCAGCTGGCCATGTTGAAAAAATAACAGATGACAGGACCCCAAAGATAATGACTAAGTAGATACCCCAGTAGAAGTGACTTAGAGGTAAACCATGGAAGAGGTAGGCTGACTGTATGGAAAAAGACTGGCGCAGGGTGGGAGAGTCCGGGAACTGGAGAATAATGGCCAGGGATAGGAGTCGGTGGAGAGCACTTATCGAAGAAGTCCAGTCCCATCTTGGGACATAGTGCCGTAGAAAAAATAGTATCATAAAAACGTGATAAGTTTAAAAATAATACTAAAGAATATTTAATTAACATCAGGAATGATTTTAGACAACATTTATAATTATCGCGCTGAAGAAGACCGCGCAAATTGCAAATTGAATAATTGTAGCAATCAATGCAATGGAAATATCTACTAGGTTCTAGAATATAATCTTTCTACTAAGATGAGTATAATTAGTGCTTTAAGTAAGTACACGAAAGGCAATTTCATTTTGCTTTGAATAGAGCAATTAATATTAAAGCGCAAAGAGTAGAGCTAAAGACATGCGCTCCGCCTGAAGTAATCTGCACGAGTGCACAATCGGATTTTTTTAAACTTGACATTTTAATTCAAAAATAAATATTGTTTTTCGACAGTTTTTAAATTAAATGTACACCTATTAAATATTAAAACATTATAATAATGATTATATAAATATTATATATTATATATAAAAAAAAACAACAAATAAAATCGATGGCTTAATAATAACACAAAAACCTATTTACAAAAAGTCAGAATAAACTATCTTATCCATAACACTAAGATATATTATACCAAGAACTATAGAAACTGAAATTATCTAAAACGTATGTCACTAGTTCGAATAAATTAAAACAACGACCCATCACTTGACGAATCGTTGAATAATGTTTTAAAGATCGTTGGTATATTATAATATAATAGAAATATAGAAATTTCTTCCCTCAAACAATTTACTTCAGTTTTTGTCATCTTTTAAATACACTAATATGTTCTTGTGTATTCTTTAACACTCAGACATAGTATTTTAATTTTAATATTGGTCCTAGAGGAAAAAGATAATAATTAAAATATCCCTTCCTTTCACACACAGATCTTCCTGGTTCTTGAGACCCGTCTCGAAAGGAATTTTTAAGATTTAAAATGGTTAATTAAAAATCAATTAAATAATAACTTATTGGGAATAGTCGTGTAATATCAAAGGCCTCTTAAAATACGCATTTATATACTATATTATATTTATATGTTGAGAATTTTCAAAACAGAAGAAATTATATTATCAAATGTTTCACCTTTGTTGACGTTTCTCATTGAACCAAAACAATGTCACTGTCATGGTCTGTGTAACAGATAATAATATTTTATGGATACAATCGAATTTTCAAAAAATAATCGCATC
Organism: Eubasilissa splendida; assembly: GCA_031772225.1. Lineage (NCBI taxonomy): Eukaryota > Metazoa > Arthropoda > Insecta > Trichoptera > Phryganeidae > Eubasilissa > Eubasilissa splendida. Next base: position 23,066,356 of record CM062847.1, read on the forward strand.
CACGAAAACTCGTTCCGACATCCGCAGCAACTCGTTTAATTTTTAAAGTAATCAAAAATTTAAACAATGTCCAAGTATATAAAGATTTTTTTTTTAGTTTTCTTCACAGTAACATTTCTACAATTCATCATGACTTTTTCCCGGTGCTCGGTTGTGCTCTTGATCGCTTTAACAGCTGTTGTAGCAACAGGTGAGTCATTTATTTATTAAGCGTAATTCCAAATAACTGAATTTAAATAAGTCCATTATACAATTGTTTGCAAACGAGCTTGTTTAATAAAGATTAAGGAGTTAATTAAACAGGAATCGATGAAAATTTATGCAATATTATGATAATTTTCCAGATGATATACCGACCATCAAATTAGCAGATTATGGTTCAGAAGTATTGACTGAGGAGGACTTCCATAGCGAGAGAATTGCTGGGGGTGTGGCCACGGCTATCGATAGACTACCCTTCCAAGTATCTCTTCGGGTCGCCAACTTAACAGTCTGCGGAGGCTTTATTGTTTCAAGTACTTGGGTGATGACCTCTGCGCACTGCGTCAGTGGGTATGTAAAATGTATTTGAAAACCAAAAGCCAACTCGATGATTACAAATCACTCTATACTATATTATTATTTTTCAGAGCCCTTTCATCTCTCATTGTAATCCGAGCCGGAAGCCCCAATCTCTCGTCTGGTGGTACTACCTTTCAAGTCCTAAATTATGTTGTACACTCTTTGTACAATGCCTCGAATAGTAATGATTACGATTTTGCCTTAGTGCACATAAATGGATCTTTCACCTTCGGCACGACCATCAAAGCAATTTCAATTCCCAATCAAAATAAAGGTGTGCCATATTTGAAAAATGTCATCGTAGCGGGATGGGGAGTCACATCGGTAAGCCTAATGCTATAATAAATATTTATTAGCTCAATGAATGTGAGTTCTATCACATGTCATCGTAGTATTACAATTTAAAAAATATATACTTACTAGATTCTCTCTAAAACGTTGTCACGTTGCACAGTTGTACATTTAGTGTGCAATGCCGGTGCGTTCATGAGAACAGGCCATGGAGCAGTGGGTTGAGACGTATGGTACAGAAATCAGATTCGGAGGCGGGGGGATCAAATTCCAGCTGCTTTTAAAATGAATTTAGTAAAGACATAAACCAATTTATTTGGCGATATCTCCCTCTTCTTTCTTCTGGTGGCGCTTGCCACCGTAACCATAAATTAAGTTATTTTTCATATATATTTGAATTGATATTTGGCTGCGTTAATTGGTCATGTGGGTACATAGCACCCATTATCGGATCGTTATGAGCAGGCTTTTGCATTATTGCGCCGTGACCGCGAAGCGGCCACTACCTTTCAAAAATAAACCATGCGAGAAAACATTAGCCATATTCGATTAATTTATGCTAGTTAACATTATTATAACTAAACAACAGTTGTGTTTGTATCAAATTTAAAATGTGTGCCATTAAATATATTCGTAAATTTAAATTTAAATTTTAAATAGAAAACCATTTTTTAAATAGTTAATATTAATGTAATGTATTATTAATTAAAATCTTCGATATAATAATTGTGACGAAAACTTTGCAGTCAACTACACAACGGCTATTTTTATAAATATAAAAAATAAATTATATTAGTACGTGATTGACACTCGGTGGTGACGACTCGCTACGCAATATGGAGCGAGAAAGTACTTTTGTTTCATCATAACGCATCCAAATATGAAATTCATATAAATATAAATAAATCTTTTTTTTCTTATCAGATTTTCTAATTGAGGATTTAAAACAGTGTTGCCATAATTGCAACATTTGTGTTATACAATATGTTATCGAAATAAATATATTTATTTCGGCAAAATCAATTTTTCCTTTTTGAGACTTATCATTTTTTTACGGTACAATAACTTTCTTTGTGGTATAATAACGATGTCATGTACTCATGCGTATATTCTTTCCTTTGCGTGTGTTACAATAAATTATTTCCATAAAAATACATACCATTAAATTAATATGATAAATTTGATTGAGGAAAAATTGAAACACTTCAGATCTAATTTACGTATGAATGCATAATAATTTATATTACAGTAATTGTTGATTCTATTTAAAATTCGCAGTTTTGTGATACACCTCTACTCTATATATTATATTTGTATTTATTCACGTCATCCATTTTAGTAGCATTAAGAAAATTAGATAATTTGATTACAATTATTTTATCATAAAAAATGTATGAAGCTTATATTGGAAGTATAATTTAAATAATTTGTAGAATCAGATAATAAAAATGTCGTTTTTAAATAATTAATATTTATTTTAAAGCAAACCGGTTCAGTATCTGAGCAATTAAATGCGGTGAGTATTAAGATAATCCCCCAAAATATCTGCCGTCTTTTATATGCGGGCACAGCTACCATCACGGATCGGATGTTCTGCGCGGGGAAACTGGTGTTTGGCGGAAGAGGCAGCTGTCAGGTTAATTGATATTATAAAATTATTTCATTTAAGAAAACATCTCTAACGAAACATTAAATTTAAATTACTGTCGGAAAGCTCAGGCAAGGACATCCATTACATTTTGAACTTGATTTTGAGGGATTATGATAACTGCAGACTTCAAATAATGTACAATATTTTAATTTTGTTATTAGTCTAATATCTATTTTTTACTTTAACATACTATTTTATGTTATTAGTTGTAATATCTCTTAACTTTACCTAAATCAGTCTTCACTTTACTATTAAACTTTTATACTTAATTTTTTATAATCATAAGAATGTATTTAAATCATTTTAACGTTTAAAAAAAATAAAGAAAAAATTATCAACGACTACATACATGATTACGTAAATATACTTTTGGATGGAAAATACATTTAGTAGATGCTATCTATTTATAATACTCGCAACTTAACTAGAACAGTAAAATTACTCCAAAATGAAAAATTAATCCTGTTCATATACTTAATATATATTTTTTTAAAAGTACCAATTATCTTTCGAAAAAATTCAGATTAACTTTAATAATCTTTCAGGAGAACATTTTTTAATAAAATTAATTAAGATTGTAATCTAAATCTCTTAATTCACCGAGATTCTCATTCTGGTGAACACAAAGTATGTTTTTACTGATGTAATAAAAAAATAATTTCAATATATTACACATATTTTATATTAAAACAAGTCTCGGTTTACATAGTTACGAGCTTGTTACGCAACTTTTAATTTGAACCTTGATTTTTAAAATTTAAATTATGTACAATATAATAATTTATTCTATTTTCCAGGGTGACGTGGGAGGTGCCGCCCTTTTCAAAAACATGGCAATAGGGGTTTCATCGTTTGGAGTTACTTGCGGAAGTCCGATATTTCCTTCAGTGTTTGCCAATATTGCCAGTGTCAGTATATGGGTTAGGGGAGTCGCTGGAATATAAATACACGTTAACATTTTTACCCATTTGTATCATATTATATGTTAAGAAATCATATAATTATACCACCCACGCAGGAATATTGCAAATGACATGTAATTGGACTTAGCTTTTATATTTTTTTACTTCATGCCTGTTTTATTGCTTTTTATTACATTAATGTAGTTACTTATAACATATAATGTTTTAAATATTTGAATAAAAAATGATTTTTTTGCAACGTATTTTTTTCTGTTTTCTGATCAGAGTTTCTTAAAGTGGGTTCCACAAAAAATTTCAGGGTTCGGCAAAATAAGGTGTCTTTAATAAAAAAATATTTTAAATGAAAACGCATTTTAGTAGTGAAGTTGCAGTTTCAAAACATAGTTCTATGACATTTTTAACCTAAATTAAATTAATCAACTAGCAAAATATAATAAAATAAACTCTATCGAAAAAATATTCAAACCAGGACTTTTTCTTTTCTGGAGAAGCGTGTTAACCATTTTCGCTATATCGTTCAATTAAATTGATTACTTTTAAAAATAGGATAATCGATTTATTAATTATAACGAACTATAGAATATAAATTCAAAGAGGGTCCGGGAACTGGAAACTGATGACCAGGGATAGAAGTCGGTGGAGAGAACATGTGAAGAAGGCCAAATCCCACCCTGGTATGTAGTGCCGAGTACAAATTTAAAACATTTATATGTTTTAGTTATATATTTTTATATGAATAAATTTTCCCTCAAAAATATTTTTTGTTTCATTTAATAATTTTGTCTTATTCAAATCATGGCGGTCGAAGTTATTCGTAAAATAAAGGTCGGTATGGATTCCGCAATTTTGGGAAAATCGTACAAGAGTCCCGAAAAGATAAGTTTGAGAACCACCATTGTAGACAATTATAGCATGGAATTATAATAATAATTTATGAACTCTTATGCATATGAGACCGGCTATCTCGCAAATTGCTCGCGTATCATTAAACAGGTTATTATTATATTTTAAATTTATTTTTATTGTGTTATTATTATATTTTCAAAATCATCAATTGGCAGCCAAACAAGATAGTCTAATTATTAATTAAATAAATGTTATTGAATACCTCTGGAATGTCCGTGCATGATAAAATGATTTTACATTTTTTTTTACAGATAAGGTGGGTAATTCTTATAATAATGGATGGGTAATTCTTTAATTTAAAATAAAAGATTTTTGAATTTATTTATTGTGAACGCAAATCAACTATCTATACTTGTACATCTATTTAATATATTAAGTAAAATATATTGTTTGCGGTTGAACTGATACATTAAGTCACCATAACGACGTGGTGTTGGAAAATTTTTGTCAGACCCATCATAACCACACAGACGTATCGCGATCTGCGAATCACACCCCCTCCAGTGGGGAGTGCTGTAAGGGACAGGATTTTAAATTCCTCGCCGTCTCATCCGGCATCGATGCTGGCGACATAGCGCTGCCGGTTGCCGCTACAGGTCTGGCTTGATTCCTCACCAACGATCGCTCTCTTGTTTCATCGCTCCGCAACGGCGGTCTTTCCGGCCCACGCGGGCCGAGTGAAACTGCCGACTTGCTTCGAATATTTCATAATTCACGCGTACATTCTGCATTTCTTCATTCTATCCGTAATTCTGTATTCTTCGTTTTATCATACTGTCACAATAAAAATCAATACGCCATCATCACTTTTTCATTTAACCACCGACCTAACTTCCAAACATATTTAAGTACAAGTATCTAAACACCATCCTAGAACGGAAGTTATACTCATACATAAAATTATTTTGTAATAAAAAAATGTTAACAATGTCATTTACACTTCTTTTTTTTGAGTATTTAATGTATTGGTGAAATTAATACCATAACACTTTCAGCGATGTGTAAGCCTTTTCGTTTATATGAGAACTAATTTTTGTTGGTTTGAAAAACGTATCAATCGATCATCTTTGGAACATTCCTTCATGAAGTCGAATAAGCTTCAGTGCCAGATAAGGGAAGTGACAAAAGACGAACATATAAACTTGCGTAATCATTCAATGCAACTGTATACATGCAAAACGTTATTTTATTTTGTCAGCGTTGTCTTCTAGTCCATCTATTTTAATTTAAAACAAAATAATGCAGAATATTCACGTAAAAATATATATATTTGTAGATGCATCATCACAACTCATTTAAAACCATCCCGTGAGATTCGTGCGTCAATTAGTTGCTTTATCAAGGACTTTCTGTTTTAAATATGAATTAAATATATTAATTATAAAGATACACATATAAAATCAATTTTATCGAAAAATATTGTTGTTGCGCTACCGGGATTCGAACCTGGATCTCTTCCCTAACCGGGGGAGGTGCTTTATCCAACTAAGCTACAGCGGCATTATTTTTAGCGACAATATAAGGTCGAAAAATTGTCGCTAAAAATAAGACTTTCTGTTTGTTGTCTTCCTCAAAGACGATGCGTTATTGTTGGTACAGATGTACCGGCTAACCAATGTTAGTATTAGAACGATCATGCTTTGGACGTTCAAACAAATGCTTCCACTTTGCTTCAGGAGCCTTACGAATTTGGCAACGTTGGAGGTTGCAATTTTATCGTGAATTAATCACTGACTACAGTTTTGTTTGCACAATCAAATTCTTTATATATAATTGACTGCTTTCACATTGATGAAGATGATATTTGAGTAGCAAAAACCTTTGTGATATTTATATAAGCCATTGAAATATAGTATGAATAAATTAATGGGTATATGCGAATATTTTTTGTAGTCGCTGCCGGGAACTGTTTCTCGTATTGATAATCTATGCATGCTGCGAATGGATTGAAAACACTGTAAGGTCCATGCATAATATAGTGCTTCACAATTGATTATAATAATGGATGTTGTTGCAATGCTGGAATTTCTATACTCACAATTTCATCGGTGTTTTGAATGATGTTTTGAATTTTCGCCATCATACAACACTATATGCGAACGTGGCAGACCTCTTGTCTGAAATTTTATGGTGTAGACTAAGTAATGCATTGTCTCAAAATGAAATTAGTTATTTAAATCTTCCATTACATAATGCTTTTAATATAGATTTAAAAACTCTGGTGATTAAATCATGACGGTCAGAAGTAATTCCTCCCCGATTCAAATTTTCTGTAATATCTGACCGGTTTGGATTAGCATTACTTTTAATCAGAGATCAGAGGTTAGATTAAAAAAAATGGTGGACCATATTTACAGAGAACCGACAATGGATCTTGAAGCTGTGCGTGCTTTCATTTTACGGGGTCATCCCCTCAAACGACGATGGCAAATTAATTTGAACTGCAGCTTGCATTCTAGTATCTTTCGTAATATGGTCAGCGAGTCCTTGATACAGCTCAGTACGAAGTCAAGTTGTTGATTTCAATCTGATGGTATGAGACTTCGATCCATTGTTGAATGAGTTTTCCTGTGGTAAGGACGAATCATAGCTATTGGAAACTTGTCAACCGAAGCAAGACTAGCGAACATTAGACTTTTGGTACCGATACTGATGTATTAAAGTGAGGACGTCCATGGAAGACTTGGCACGATCAAGTAAACCAGATACTGGAGGATGGTCCTGTTAAAAGACAATAACCGGCGAGTTTGTATGAGAAGATGTATGAATATGGATGCGGCGAGAATTGTGTGTCAGGACAGAAAATGTGGAGCGCTATCCTCTCTGTCTACCCGCGGAGGGAAACGGCGTGATTGTAAATAAGGAAGGGATTGAACTAATTTATAACTGATATTTGTGCGACTTTGAACTGCGACATGCTGACTTCGTAATATGTCGATTGTATATTTCTAGTATGACTGCCATCCTGCTTTTAAGCATCCATATGGATAGAGAACTGCATATGTTATAAGATTAAGAAATAGAAGAATATTTGGTTTAGATGGGTTGGTGGTTTGGGTTTACAGAATTTCGTGAATATGTAAATATCGAATTTGAAGTTTATAGTATAGTATAAGTATAGTTTGACGTTTTAATTCTGTGAATGATGTGAATAAAATAATAATAAAACTACATACATAATATTCGCCTCAGAAAAAACATTGTCAATTTTAGTCATCTACGTGCAGTACAGTTACGGTATTCCAATTTAAAAAATAATGATAATTGACTGATTTGTTTATTCTTATAAAAAATATTCCTTCGGAAAAAATGCTTACACACCCAAATTTTAAGAAAAATTGACACTTCAATGAAGAATATCGATTTACCATTAAATTTGTATAATTTAATCATTTTTTCGTTTATAAGATTATTAAAGAAAAGCAGCCCCAATTGCTACTCTTAGGCATTTTTAAAACAACCAGCTAAAAGTTAAACAGTCCATAGTATGCTCAAAATATCTCTATCGGTTTCAGTATTAAATTGTTTTGGTCATTTGTCAATCAGTCGTTTGTTAATATTCATTGATGCAACATACTACTAGAAAGCAACAAGACAATGTTTGACGCAAATCGTACTTGCCTTTGAGCGCGTAAGATTTTCATTCTAGCCATATTAATGATATAATCTTAATGATAGTTTAAAATAAACTAAACTTAACTAATTTTCACTTTTTTTTGCAGGTTTACGAGATGTTTGTGGCTGGCTACCAGTTCCAGGTTCTATCCCCGATCTTCACGTGCCACTGGGGACTCCAGAACAAAAAGTCTCGCCCAGCCTGGAGGGAGAGGCAGAACAGTATGAATCGTCGCCACTTTGATGTCTTCAAAAGGGAGGTTTTTGCCCGTTACCACAAGGACCCCCTCCGTATGCTGCAGCCTAAAAAAGGGCAAAAACCCCAAAAGGGATGAAAAAACGCCTTCGCCGATTGCTCGGTTAAAGTCTTCGGGTGGAATATATTTAGATGGACTTGTGACGGACCTTAAGCGACGTCTTGCTATGCGCTAGTTAATGACTTGGTATCTATGAACAGTTGGACTAATATTCTATTGAAAGGTCTCAGAGAGTGAGTGCTCCTTGTTCTGGAAGTTCTAACAACTTTTCAATGAAAATGTTTTCAATACTTGATTTGAGTGATTCTTCAATGTAGGAATGTGTGTGGGTTGAAATTACTCCAGTAATATCAGACACGACAAAAGTATTTTCTCAGACATATGTATGTACTATAAATAAATATTTATTGGAAATTTAAAAAAAAACTGGGGTTTAACCTAAATTATTATAATAATAAATGGTGCCATTTAAAATACAAAAAATAGGTTAACTGATGTTAAATTCGTTTAAAAAATATTATTTCAAATTAACAGAGCTAATTCGCAGTCATTTAGGTAATCACAGTTACAATGAATGAACGCTTTTTTCAAAATATTGTTATGATTATTGTTTTCTAGTAACTTATAAACTAGAACTTTACAAACATAAATATTATATTTTTAAATTAAGGTTTTTTTTTCTACATCAATCAATTAAAATTATATTCTTTGGCATATGTTCAATTTCATGTGTATTTTTCTATTATAACTTTTATAAAAAATAATATTTCTTTTTAACTTTTAACACAGTCTTAGTAGGTTTATCATTTATGCTGAGGTCAGTACTATATAATATAAACGATTAACGTTTTTCTAACCAAATTATTAAAAATGTATAATTGTTATAGTGTGCGCCATTGTCTCCATATGAAAGTTTCACGAAAATACCGCTGGATTATGGATTTTTTGTAAATTGGATTCGTGATAATTTCTTTGTTTTATAACTTAATTGGGTCAGTTCTGTGGCTTGATATACTATATATATATATATATATAACTCTTTTTTCATCTCCAAAGACATTATCAGCACCTGACACATTCAGAGATCGAGAATAAGGCCAGCGGCATCGGTAAATCATGAAATTAAATGGTCGGAAAGCATTTTCAAAAAATTAATCGTCTCTAGCAACGTGGTCAGTCGATTGCTTCATTTTCTTGGCTCCGTTCCCCCCTACACGAACTCCCCTGGTTTTTTGTTGTTAAAAATAGTATTTTATCGATATTCTGTTCGCCAGATTTATTCGTTCAGAATACATAACATATTTTTTTCCGAAAAGATGAATCAAAATCAACACATATTTGTGATTACAATACCCGCTAATGCTTTATGTTTCTCTGCCAGGCCATTATAATAAGTATAATGTATGACAATCTAGGCACTTATTTTTCTAATTGTTCCACAAATTGTTGTTTTGTCAAATGATCAATATGATTTTTGTTAAGAATAAAGTTTACTAAAATATTGTTATGTCTTAGAACAATTAATAAAAAAACATATCATTGAAGTTATTCCATGCTGTGTAAATTAAATTTTTAATTTTAAACACTCATCTATCGTAAATACTCGTCTATTTCGAATGAATTGTTTCTGATCATGTTCTGAATTATTTAATGTATTTTAAGACTTCATATATATTTGTTAATTATAAATAAATATTAAAAATAATTGCAGCACACCTGGATAGAATGTTTAACAAGTAAGAGCACTATAATTAATTTTTATTTTGATGTATCGATGTCTATATACTCAAAAAATATAAATTTGTAAATATATAGATGTATAATCTCAAATTTCAGATTCCTACATATTTTTTCCTTAGTGATAAAATAGTTGAAAACTTATTTTTTTAATCTTTTTATAATACATTTTGAATTCTTTCGTCTGTATATCTTTTCATGATTATATTTAAGTACTATCAGATATATTCAAAGATGTTTTGTATGCTCGTAAACTAGATTGAATTTATCGTATTGCGACATTATTAATATAATATATTATATAAAATGGGCAATATTAAAAATATGTCGTGTATTAAAAGTGCACAATATTAATATAATTTTATTATTATTACAAATGTGTAATATAATTCTAAAATACCTATTTTAGAAACCTGATTTTCTATAAAAGTAAACATGATATTTGAATTACTATCCTATTTTAATATATAATATAAAAGTTAAACTTTTTACCTACCTACTGAAGTCTACATTATTTAGATATGCCTTGTTTTTCTTACTGTAATGGAATGTACATTAATACATACCTACCTAACAAGTTTTCTATTTGTAATAAATAGGTACATAGTTTTGTGAATTATTTGTAGGTACCTAATTTTAAAAATGTATCTTAAATAATTACATTATTTGTCTTTAAATTTCAGTGTAAAAAAGTTTTACAGTTGTGCGGCATTGAAAGTTATCGTTGAAAACAATTCAGATGAACAAGTTGTTCATATTTAGATATGCTCTCACGTCTCGATAACAGGAGCAGTGGATGAATTGAGTGGTGCATTTTTTGGACATTTCTCAAGCTGAAATAATTAATCAAAATCTACCACATATAGATGCATCTGTATATCTATTTTATTTATACGTACAAATATACGTTTTTGTATGACATGTTTTTGTTTTATGTTTATACGCAAGCAGGCGTGTAAATATTTGCATAAAAATAAATATTATTATATCAAGAAAAATCAGTATTACCTAACAATTAAATTGTAATGTATGATTGCTTTAATCATCAGTGTGAGTTTTTGTTTAAAAATATATTTAATTTTAACCACTATTTTGGTCCTTCACCGGATACAATATTGGGTGGAGTTTTAATCGAAAGATTTTTTTTTTTCATTTCTTCATTTCCTCTCCGTTCATTCTAATACATTTTATCATATCCTTGTTATTAATGCTTTGAAAATCAAGAACAATCACCAAAATATGCACGGTACCTACCTATTATTTAAATAAACAATATTTTCACGTTATTACGAATAATGTGGAGATACTGCGTTCTTGTCTTACATGAATATTCTATTTTTGAACAAAATTTAGGGTGTTTTTAAAACTAAAGGGTAAAAGATGTTGCAGTTTGATATGTCATGTTGTGTAATTGTAATAAGGATTTTGTAAAATTGTGAAAATAAATATTTAGTTGCCATTAAAGTTTTTTTTTTTAACCTTCTTCATAACTAAATTATATAAAACCATTTTGTATAACTCTTTGTGTATTGTATATATAACTTTAAGCTACCTAACATTAATCACTCTCAGTAAATTTGTAGAACAACGCAAAATATACAGTCTGAAACGGTAATTAAACACAGAATTCACATTTATCTGTCATATGCAAGGCTTTTAAGAAAATTTATTTGTTTCCACGTCGGTTAGTGGCGGATGCCTGCATTTTAAAAATGGCTGTTGTTTTAATAGTTGATACATTAAAGTGCCATTATTACCCATTTGTACCAACGAAATTACAATCCCAGAGACGTATTTATTTTAGTTTGGAATATTTTACAATTTTGGTTATTCAAATCAAAATGTATTACTTGCACTTATAAACATATTATTAGGATAGTATAGATGTTCTTTCTCATTTAAGTATATTGCATCTTGTGCTTCTCTTCTCTCGCGCCATAAATAAACTAGAGAGAATAGCGCTGGATTGGGTATGTTCGACGTTCGAATTTTGGCTTTCGAGAGACTGCTAATTTACTTGGTCGACTGTCGTGCAGTTCAAGTATAAATATATAAGTTGATTTCTGGTGAAGGAAAGATTATTTCTAAAATTGTTAATTGATATGAATTATTTGTGTAATAAATAAAAAAGAGCACGGAATTTCATATTAAATTAATTTTAAAAAAACACGTATTTCATTGAAATTTGTTTCACTATAGTTAGAGGCTGGTTATATTAAGAGTTAATACATCAGAAGGATCGCCTTCGTATATCAAATCGTTATTCGTGTTCAGATATTTAATTATTCATCTCTTGGCTTACAGTGAATGACAATAATCGAATAATGGAGTGCGTGAGCAAAGTATAAGTTCTTACGGTTTTAACATACATTTATCGAGTACAAATCACAGTGCGAATACAATGTTATCTCGACGAGGCATGGTAGAGAAGTGAAACGTCAAATAGAACGTCCCACATTGCAGTGCCGCCTGCAACACATGTTGTGGTGTTTGACTTTGTATGTATATATAATAAGATAGGTATAACTATACCATTAACGAAAATGAGTCGATACACGGTTGAGAACCACATTAAAATTATGCTAATGTTTTTTTGATCAATTTTTAAATTGCCCTCAGCTCCTGCATAGGAGCAAACGTACCCTGCGGACACTGCCTATACATCTCCAGATTTAAAAAAAAACATTTTACCAATACTCATTGTGATGTGGCAGGAAAAGAATAAGAAAACGTTAAAAATCTACATGCGTTACACGTTTATCTATCGCCGGAACTTTTCAATTTAAATATTGAACTTAAACTAACTGAGAAAACTATAAAAACAAATGTGATGTGAAACAAACTATTTTCTTGTATTTATTGTAGTTATTTGTGAATTCAAGGATCCATTTAAAAATAAATAATTTGTGTCATTCTGGACACATTTGTAATGACTCTGTTAAAGCTGAATACTATTTTAAAAAAATTACAGCCTGCCCGCTTCGCCATTTTAATTAATTATACTTAGTATATTAATTAATATTAACGTACTCACATCAAATAATTTTTGTTAAGTATTGCATTTAAAGATACACACACTTTCATATTAACCAGTATACAAATTATGATAATGGATCTGATTGAAAGATAATTACGTTTATCTTTATGACGGGGTTTGTCTAACATTATGAATTATAATATAACTAAAATATAATATATTTATTTACGAGAATTTGATTTGAAACGTTTATAAATATTAAAGTGTTATATTTGAAATAAAACCATTTCTGGCAGAACTTACACCGTTCTATAGTGATGATCTGTAGCTAATTACGAAGTACCTATGCTTAAAATTATTATACTTCTTGCATTTAGTGTGGAACAATTAAATAGTTTGGCGAACTTAAATATTGTTTTAACTTCCATGCACTTTGCAAATGCAGTATCACAATAAAGTTTCCAACTTACAATATTTCTCTCTCTGTTAGTGCAAAGTTTTATGAAATTACGTTATTCTGAATCATTACAAGCGTCTACTACGTGATTTAGTGCTAACAATTTAATTAGTATGCAGGGTTACACGGCTAGAAATTCGGAAAATAACAATTTAATAATTAAATTTTCTTAATGTGAATAGTTCGTACGAAAGACAAACAAGTAATTATAATAAATAACTTTTCATCGTTTCTGAACATGTCACTAGCTACCGAGTTGATACTTGTTCGGTAGAGTATCGGTAACAACGTCCAGTATCGTTCTGATACTGAATGGTGGTCTCACAACAGGGCGGTACACAAATCAAGTGTTTATTTATATGTCTGTCGTGTTTTTGTAAGATATAATGAGAAATTAAGACGTTCGCCGTAAGACCAATGTTTACGCGCGTTAAATTCCTTCGATTGACAGTTCCTGTCTTTTTTGTTGTGGTATGTTTGTTTTACTCAGTATGGCGAGACACTGTCAAACCGTCGTCGGACTTTTATAAATAAACGCTCCATGAAGTTTATCCAGAGCACGCGAGCAATTTGTGGCGATCGACCCAAACCATACAACATTGGAGATCATCAAGAATCAGCGGAGGACCAGCCAACAAGCCAGTAGCCTACGTTAGTGGTGATCTGTCATTACTATTATCAATAGAAAACTCGGAATCGCAATCAGCTATCGAAGGAAATAACTCTAACTACAACCAAAGTAGGTGATGCAGTCTCCCGAATAAAAAACTTGAAAATGGTAATGGAATAATGAAATAATGATGTAGAGACCTAAGCGTGACGCATAACTTCTTTCCGTTTATTCAAGCGCTCTACAACCATTTAGTGCAGAAACGTACCGATCCAATGCAGATGACAATACATCTCGGCGGACCCAGTCCGAGAAGTCAGTGAAAGCGATAACTTCTCCGCGACCCGTCCTTTTGCGAGCATCTCCAGTTACGAACTTAATTTGTGCAGATTAACTTTCTAATCGTTATACTTTCAATTGTGAATCGACCTTTAATAAACGCAAACATTTCTAAGTCCTGTTTTATTTAAATATCTTGCTCTAGTCACACATTACACATTCATATTTACTGTAACATACATCAACACGCGTGACAACTGATGAGAGATATGGCCTTCAGTCTTATCATGTACAAAACCTTCCGATCCGAATTACATAACCTTCAAACATCAGCCACTTCATTCGAGTGACTCGACAACTTAAAGCGCTCCCATTTCGACCCATATCACGAGATAATCATCTATGGATGAACACGAGCTGAAGAAGAAGAGGATACAAGTATTGAATTTTGTATTATACATAATATAGTTCGCAACTGTGGAGAACCACATAATCAACATTGTTTCAATTACATATTTCTTTTAGCTTTTTCTCCTATTTAAATAATTATATAATAAAGGAGATTCACACGAACCTTGTTTTATGTACTTAAGTAACTTAACGAAATCAATGTTTGCTTTGCTTACTTGACTGCAAATTACTCGGCTGGAAGTGGGCGGAGCTGTAAGTATACTATATAAGAAATTAAATACAAAACATGAACGGCCATGTTACGTCTGAAAGCCTTTGAAAACAAATTGAAAATTTGTTTTTGAATATCAAAGAAGGGATACCCGGCTCTGTTTAGATACAAAGATTACTACTACGCCAGGAGCAGACATTATTACAAATTAAATTATCCTGTTTAAGAAATGTGATAATTAATATTAGCTATTACATGTTTAAATTTGGGATAGAAATTTTGTAATTGTAGAATTTAATATATTGTTAAGTATGAAATATGACGAAAATGTGACATGTACGATGTAGTGTGAGGGGGTGTATTTAATGTATGTTTCCGAAAATATGACATGTACGATGTAGTAGGAAGCGGTATAGAATATTTAGTGTATGTCACTATGTAAGGGAGGCATACGAGTTAGATTAAAGCAAGTAGGCAGGGTGTGCTTCAATCGCTATATGCAGACACATACGGTGCGACGGGTAGAAGGATATGATGTGGGACTTTTGTTTGTGTTATGGAGGCGAGATAGTAGTTTGACCTCCAGGCATTTTGGGCATGCTTGGGGCAATATTGTGATTGCCTAGGGCTCAGACGTTTTATGGTGGTGAGAAATATATTTGTGATATGACGTAGGTTGGAATAAGCTAGGGAAATCTATGTGTCCAAGATTTGGAATGGTTTTTTGGAAAATATTTAAAATGTTTTGTGAGATGACGTAGGAACGAGTAGTGAAATATTCTGAAATATTAAGTTAAGAGAAATTTAAGTTGATAGAAACTTGAGAGATTTAGGTGTCTTGAGAATATAGTTAAGGAAAGTTAAAATGTATTTGTGTTATAGAATAGATAGTATATTGAGTTTATAATGCTTTGAAATGTTAAGACTTGCGGTGTTTCCTTGATCATCGGTTTTGTTAAGAAACATGAGAATAATTAAATTCTTTTCCCTACAAACTAATTCATTTATCGAATTGTTTATTTTTGTGTTTGAAATGTGAGTATAATAGGCGTTCTTTGATTTTATTATATTCTTACGTGTAAAACTTGTGAACAATGGAATTTATTAATTTAGTTGATATTTTTTTTTGGTGTAAAACTATAAAATGAAATTGCAAACAATAAAAAAATATTCTTTGTATGATGCGAGTAGATTTCACAAAGCACTTTGTTTAAACCACTATCTATTAATTATTCTATATGTTTCGATACCTATGATATCTTCTTCAGGAAACAATGTATATGTATCGAAACATGTAGAATAATTAATAAATAGTGGTTTAAACAAAGTATTTTGTATAATTATTAATATAAAATGAGACAACAAAGTAATTTTGCAAATATTGAAGAAGTAGTGATTTTGTGTTGTTGATCTGTTCCAGGATAATCCATTCCAATCCAACTATCTCGCTCCAGCTCTAAAGAAGATTGTATTGTAAAATTGCCAAATTTTGTTTATGAAATTCAAGTCCAGATAGATATTGTTTATGAATAAGTATATTTTGCTATTACACCAGTAGTTTTTCTAGTAAAATTTTATGGGGAAAGACCAATAGTTTTGGCTCGAGCAGAGTCAAGTAGATTTGTGTAGTTGAAATTTGTGTCAGTTTGACCATTGTTTAAATTCTTTTTCTAGTACTCTTAGGAGACTTGTAAGTATATGTAAACTAAACAATTGTTTTGTTTATAATAAATTTTGTGTCAGAATGACCTTTGTTTAAAAAAATTATTGTACTCTCAAGACATTATCCTGACTACAAAGTATAAATAAACTAAAAATTTGTTTTGTTATATATATATATTTAAAATAGAGCAACGTTCACGGAATACATGTCACATCAATATTCTAACTATTTTTAAACTAAGCTAAACGCTTGTACTATGAAAATAGGACTGACTTGCTGGTGTCCTGGAACAAAGCGAGAACCCAAAACCACTAAATCACTAGGCATCTTAACCACTATACAAACAAGCTATTGTTATTTAATAGAGTAGAAATTTTATGACCCAGGTTTGCATTAGAAGAGTTTGTTTGTTCCATAACCAGGACATTCCAAGCCACAAGAAAAAATATGATCATGGGAAACGATTATGCAATTTCAAATTGAAGTGCGCTCGTCAGCCGTATGGATGCGGCATATGGTAACCTCTGCGCCAATCAGAGCGTGAGTAGCGGTCCCCTAGCGGTGAAGGTGAGAACACATCTCCGCCGGCCGTGTGAGAAGGGGCACCGTCGGCGGCTCGCCGGTATGGTGGACGAAAAGGATCTCGAAAAAGAACTTTGAACGCGGTGAATAGGGAGATTACAGGGCCCCGTTTCACCCGCAATATGGAGACATCGCCTGGCAGGAATGGTAAAAGTAATGTAATAGTGTAAATTAGAATCATATCGAGAAACTCCGCGTCGAACTGTGAAGGTGGAAAACCTTTTTGGAAGGATTTAAATTGAAAGCATGCCATGTGAAACTCTCTTTGTTCGCAACTTTATTGTCTTGACTAATGTACAACTTTTGTAAAATATAAATTAAAATTTTGTGTTAATAACTTAACGAGTTTGCCATTGATTGGTCCTTTCCCAACTGACCAACAAATATCCGACGCCGCACCTAGACTGAGCCTATCCGGTGACAGTGTTTTCTAACATTCGATCCGCCAGAGCAAACGTTACAAAAGTTTTCGAAACGTGAACATAATTCATGCAACCAGCGAAGTCGTGCATTGTAACCAATCACATCTTGTCTAGTTCTATCATAGAAATACCTATTGCAATGCTTAAAATAATCACTTTCATTATTAGTATTACCTCTCAATACATATCAACATTCATATAAACTAACCAAACAAGCAAATAGGTAATGGCTGCCGGCCGGCAAGCACATGGATATGGTTTAAGATATGTAATCAATCAATATAATACTGATCGAGTTACAAAAGGTGAGTTTTGTTTAACTTGCATTTGAAGACTGCCTTCTAAAATAATACAAAGCAAATATTTTTGCAAATTCCTCGCATTTCACTCGAAAAATTATATATTTTTCTATTGAACGGCGACAAACCAACTGCATACGATGAGTGATAAGTAGTACTAACTTCTGGCGCTCTCCGTTTATTAGTTTATGAACTAGAAGTTCCAATTTGTTTGTACGACATATTACTCATGGTGCCATATTCACCCATTTTACCTTATAAATACGATTGGATTATTGCTCTTTAGTGAACTATGTACTTTAAGTATGATTTTTTGAACGATGTATTTTGATTTATTACCATAACATTACTCACATCACGTCACTATGCATTTGTTGTATTATTTTTATAAACTATTTTTGCAATTATTATATTTAAAATACTAATTAAATGTATTAATTAGAAAGATATACATAGAAATCATTTTTATCGAAAAATACTATTGTTGCTACCAGAATTCGAACCTGGATCTCATTCCAATCCGAGGAAGGTGCGTTAACCAACTATGCTACAGCAGATAATACTTTTGACGACAAATTTTCGAACCCCATGCTACACTTTTAAAATTAATACATCTATCGTTCCATTATTTGAAAGCCATCTACTTTGTTTTTACCGAATCTCCAATACCTTTGAGTAAACCGATAGCAGACGCCAGAATTAACAATTAATTTTTTTAAATTTTTTGGACACATTGATACAACTTATATATCGTTAAGGAGAACACATTATCATTGTGAAGTTGTAATTATTCAGAACAGATGGTCTGTGATATTTTAAATACTAATTAAATGTATTAATTAGAAATATATAAATATAAATTAATTTTATCGAAAAATATTGTTGTTGCTACCGGGATTTGAATCTGGATCTCTTCCAAATCCGGCAAAGGTGCGTTAACCAACTATGCTACAGCAGACAGTACTTTTGACGACATAATTATGTTCTGAATAATTACAACTTCACAATAAGAATGTGTTCTCCTTAATAACATAATATTTTAGGAGAAACTTGTGATATTCGGCAACATTGTAGGTATGAGAGTGAAAAGGCGATCCCCTACAAGATGGACAGGTCAAATAGAGTAAATGACAGGATCATTATTCCATGCTAGTGGTTCCCAATCTTTTCGGCGTCACGGCCAACTATTCAAAATTTGAATGTTGTGGTTTATGAATATATCTTCTAAAACAATTAAATATATGGACCTGTGGAGTTCACGGATTAGTTTTGGTTAGGTCTTTTTATAATCTAATGTTTATTTAATTTATTTTAAATTATATTCTAAAATTATTATACCTGCATATTTTACCTGAAAAAAAATCAAATGCAATTCTTAGTAATAAAGATTTTTCGTAATAGCATAGCATAATACAATAAAATATATTATTATTTATTATACGTTGGGAAACTGCACGTCGACAGACATGCTCCATAACAATTATTAGTGTTATTGTGATAATGTTTATGTATTGTCAGTGTATTTTAGAAGCAAAGAAAAATGTATGCATAATCTACTCAGAAGATGCTTGAATTATACGAAGCAATTTTCGGCACACTTCACACCGGTTGCTCTACGCAGCCTTGCACGCAGCAGAAGATCAGGATAATTCTTAAGACTTATTATGATAACGTCTTATGTCATCACATCTGAGTACTAAAATTTTTTCGTTTTAGTATTGCTATTCGAAGAGTGACAATATGGCATGAGAGTATAATATGGAGAACCTATTTTATTATAGTCCTGTATGAAATCAAGAAGATATATGGAAAATATTCTCTCTCTCACACACACATACATACACACACATCGCAAGTTTTTATGTCGCATAAATATTTTGATACTTTTATCCGAAAACTCTTTATCCTATGAAAATAGCACTCACTCGAATGACTGCTCACCCTCCTCCGTTGTTTCGAAAGGATGCCACACTCCCTCTTCACCCTGCCGCGTACAATACAAATCTTAAACAAATACAAACAGCTGAAATTAATTTTAAACAAATGAATTCCTGAAATATTTCTTCAATATTTGCAAAATTACTCTGTGACAACACATTTATATAAATAATAAGAAAAAAAAACTTTGCTTAAACCACATTTTTGGCGTCGAAATTGGTGTCATCAAAACTAAAAATAAAACTGGAATATCAGATTTTTTTTTTAACTTAACCAATTGCGTTTCTTATGGGCTAGGAATATGAACTTTTATGTGCTTCAAATTAAATATTTTTTTTAATATCTTAAGAACATTATGCCTCATATTAATGAACGGTTTGGTTGATCATTTTTACTTTTTAGCATGAGTGACATGGCTATTCTATCTTACAGATTTTCGACCATCTTGTCTATGATTATGCCCAATGGAAGCCATTATCCCTGCTGAACCGAACTGTTTCGGAGAAGAGTATTTTTATTTAGAGTCTTAAATTATTGATAGTGAACATCATAATTTAACGATTGTGATTATAAACCATTAAACATATATGTTAATGCTCCTGCATCCGAAGCTTGCTTATATGCTGAATATAGATGACACATGTGTAGACAAAAGTGTACCTCTATAGAATGTATATTAATTCTTCTATAACTTCATAGCATGTGTCGCTCTGGTATATTACAAATAGCTCCAACTTGTTCATAACCGTCAAGGTGAGAAGAGTCCACGAATTTCAGTCAAACGGTGAAGAGCATAGGCGGAGCATTTTCGCTAACTAAGAATGTAGCTCATTTTTGTGAAGATATTTCTAGCCATTTCAATATTCACTCTCACCTTCTCTTCACTTAGCCAATGTCAATGTCATTTAGCTTTAAGGAATATATAATATTGAGAACACCGCTGCAACAACACTGCCTATCATTTTTGGACAGATCTGAGTTATAAATTCCACAATGTTGTATATTTTCTAGAGCATCGAATGGTATATTAAACAACCATATAAAATAAATAAAAAATATTTTTATTTATTATCTTTGTTTTATTAACCACTAAAATGAGTTTAAATACATCTACCGGTTTCGAAAAATACCATTTTCTTCTTCAGGATGTCATAATATGAATCTTAACCACAAAGATAACATTGCTTATTTTAAAAGTAGAAAAAATTACACAAAATTTTAAACGGTCTTACCTGAAACAACGCTATATATCATCCGATATGGCCGATACTTGTAGAAGGGGTTTCAATTTAAGGATAACATTATTGAATTGCTGGTCAATCCGTTAAATTTTAATAGTAATATTTAATAAGGAATGATATCTAAGGAAACTTATTTATATCTAGGAAAGGAACTTTTCCAACCGTATCTATTATCATAAAAGGGTTAAGGCTTATGAAGTGCTAACGTCCTTAGTTATGCTCACTACAAAATACATCGCCTCAATACACGTTCCTACATATACATATAAAGTTCAGAGAATCATGAAAGTACAACAGAAGATCCCAACTCAAATGAAATTAGCGTAAGTTAGTTTGAAATTCCTAAAAGGGACTTGAAGGTGGTGGGTAGCAAGCGCTAAATCTTAATTCTTATCGTATTTAACGCAAACTTCATCCCCTATTGCAGATGAAAGCTTCTAGTAAAGAGGGTTATATTTCTTAAAACTACATAGGTATTTGTCTGACCTAACCTTTAGTTGGAGTTTGTTTGTATAAACTGGATCCGGAAATTTGTGATTCCATACAGTGGAAATATACCTATGTGCAGGGCCACACTAAGTATTTAGAGTGTCCCTGTGAAAATAAAAAAATTGCACATTTTTGATGATAAATTAAATAGAAAATTAAACAATTAAGAAAACACTTTTATATTTAACCTTTAAAATAGTTAAAAGTAACGTATGCAAAACAAAATAATAACCACGAGTGAAATATACAATTTTAATAAAGTTTTATGTAAAACACACACATATATACATATATATATGTATGTATTCACGTAAGTAAAAACAAAGTAATAATTTATTAAGAAATTTTACTTAAAATTAAGATTTTATTCGGAAAGAAAGGTTTGTGTTGACTATTTAATTAACATATAAATGAATAATTACTTTGTATTAATCACGTTCATTACGTTCATGTTGGCCAGTTTCAATAACATTTCATTATTAAATATGTAAGTAGTTATATATATATATCGATACCTTAATCTGCAAAGCAGCTAACTCCATTATTTTTAAATATTGCAACAAAAAACTGTTTAATTTTGTACTTAAACAGATTAAGAAAATTTTAAAACACACTTTCGTAGATTGTTTATGCAGAAATAGGGTGGCTTAGAAATTTTATTGATATTTTGATTTATCTCGTACTGTAGAAAATATTTATGAATTTTTTTACCAAAATTGTAAAATATTGTTGGGTGTTAGCTGATTTTCCATGATAATGTCGTGCAACCATTACGATTTCCATGGACGTACTCTATTTCTGGTGCCATCAACACCTGTGTCAGGGGAAAGTATTGAAGGTTTTTGCAAGAATCAATGTGAGGTTTTTCAGCATCTAGTACTTATTTATTATTTAAAAACACGCGATTTCACGTGTTTTGAAATTGATGTAACTTTTTGGCTTTTAGTGTACTATAGAACAATAAAAGAGGAAAATAATGGTATCAAAAACGGTTTTCTGACCATGGGTGGAGTTAGCTGCTTTGCAGAATAAGGTATCGATATTTAGTTATTGGACAAGGACGCGGCTTCTGTCACGGTGAAAGGAAAATAAAGGTATTGAAATGGGAAATATATTAAATGTTTATGGGCATAGTTACTTTATCTCTATCGCCGCTGTGTGATAAAAATGAACAAATCTATTGCACGACGATTTCACATGTTTCTAGTACTAAAAATACATAACTATCCAAATGAAAGCATTACAATCTTTACTTTTAAGACCGGTTGTGTAATCAGTAGTAACTTTTTACCATAGTAAAAAAAGTTAAAAAAATTGCGAAAACAAGTTATTTGATCGTTGGTAAAAATTTTTTTTAATGCAAATTAAATGTATTAATTAGACTTTTGGAACAGCTGTGAAAAGTCCGCCATATTTAACTATCGATTCTCGTTTTTACTATCGGATATCGGAGAGTAAAATGAGTTTAGTACGAGATGTGCTTTCGGGAAGTAAATATATTTTATTAGGAAGAACACATTCTTTCTGTGAAGGTATAATTATTCAGAACATAGGTCTGTGATATTTTTAATACAAATTAAAGGATAGAAAGATATACATATGAAATCAATTTTATCGAAAAATATTGTTGTTGCTACCGGGATTCGAACCTGGATCTCTTCCAATCCAGGGAACGTGCATTAATCGATTATGCTATACCAACACAGTTCTTGAACGACAAATATTCGAACTTATATGTTACACTTTTCAAATTAATGTATCTACCATTCCAATCGATAGTTAAATTTGGCGGACTTTTCACAGTTGTTGCAAAAGTCATCTGACACATTGATACTTTGAATTTTGCAGTAAACGATAATTAATCATTCAATATTCCGCTATTTTAATGGTGAGATTTCGTCCGATTATGATCTAGTTGTATAATATACATTAGCACATAATACAAAAAAATTTCAACATCAAAGTATCAGATTTCGAAAACCTAGGCGAAAAAATCCATAGGTAATGCATAAAATAAAGTATATTTCATGATTATTTGTCGCGCTTATAGACATCTCCATCTATGCTTTGACAGTAGTACATTTGATGTATCAACAACCCGTAAATGATTTTTACGACGGGCGTTAGTAAAACGTTACTGTAGTAAAAAGTTACTGCTGATCACACAACCGGCCCTTAGCTTTAGCTATTTTTGGCGAATGTCACATTCTGGCATCACAAAAAGTGATGAAATTATGATAAAGCAAAATTAATGAACATTACTATTATATTTTTACTCCCACTCTAACCCTGTATATTATTATCTACCTTACTTTTAATTAGGTATATTGTATATTCCTGAATTTTTGTATTTATATTGCATTTAAATTATTATTACGTGAATTTCATTTTGTTTTCACGTTATTTTGCAACACCTCCCTTTACCGAACAGCTGTCTGCTATGATGTGTATGAAAAAACTTGTGTATTAGACAGGTCAATGTACGAAGTGTTTACTTTGCTGCTAAAATACTCAACAATAATTCTATTGTCTATATGTGTCTATAACAAGTTATTGTACCTAGTATATGTATTTTTACGGTGCGTTCCGGCTCTGGCGGATCGAACGCCAACGCACCGTCACCGGACTAACTCAATGTGGGTGTGTCTTTAGTGTGAAATGTATCTGACTCGGAAGAATAGTAACGGTATGAGCAGGAAAACACTATCATTATAGTAATTACAGCAAAAGTTACACATAACACATACAATTGTCCTGGGAACACATCCCACTGGCATTCGAGGACTCTGTCGACGTTCTACTAACCCGGCGGCACACGCCTGAATCACCGTTAGGTACTGAGTTATGATACCAAATTGCTCGGGTAGTAGCGACGGCCCTTATAGCATCCGTCCCACGCCCCGTCCAGAACTCTCCGTTGGGTCTTCACCTCAATCTCGTCGGGATCATCTCGACGTGGGTTCTTCTACGTGGATAAATTTAGGACTCAATCTTTCCCAAATTTACCATGAGTCTCCAGACTTCGTATCTGCGTCAGCCGCCATTGTTTCGCTTGCGCGCGGCCAAGGTTCGCGCGCCCTACACCTTTGGTCGCCTGTCGAAGGAAAAGTCAGCTCCACCTGTTTTTCTCTAGAGCGCCAGAAGTCATTTCCATTGGTTGTTTTGTCATAGTCAATTACTCGTAATCTCTATGGTCTTGTGTGGCACTGTGTGAGGTGCCTGCGGGGACGGTTGTCACATTACAATATGTATAAAAAATACTAACAACGATTTAATTATTCTGATTATTAGTTATAATTGATTATTTTAGTCAAAACCAGCATAATGTCAATCATATCTATTTTACACGTTCAAGCTAATTGTAAGAGATCTCTAAGTTTATAAGAAAAAGTTAAGTTGATTGTCTAACTCATCATCTAAAAATAATTAAAGATCATATTTTTTAGTTTTATTTTTGACTTCTTATTTCAAAACGTAAAGAGTTCATATTGAATATTCCAAAGATGCCCAGAAGTGTACCTTAATCGGACCCTGAATTTGATAGTATCGTACTTGTGTTTGGCTTTACACACACACGAGATGTGATGTATTACTGAAATTGGTACGTATGAAAATGAATTGTTATGTGTTAGGTGCTAGGTGCTCTATAATAAAATGACTTAAAAATATATTTAGCCTTTTAATCTGGGTATTCCCAAGATAGAGGCTTATTCACAACCTTCCTTAATCCTCCCCACGGTGCACGACTAGCATATAAATTAGTCCTAGATCCCGGTTGAAGCTATAAAAAAGCATATCAAGCTTCAAAGGGGATTATTATTGATAACTTAGTCGGAGTTTGTTTTTTAATGATATTACTTAACAAAGGATTTATATAAAATGTCAAGTTTTTATAATATTTTTTTAAATACATTACATTTGTACCTGTAAGGATTCTTTTTCCGATAATAAATATGTATTGCCTCATTCCGCTGGGACCTTAGTTTCACTTTATATTATTGATAAGAGCCTTTTCATAAATCATAATATCTCTAATGTGAAAGAAAAGGCCATTTATTATTTATCACATGTACGTATCATATTTGAAATTCGGCTGGTTTTTCCAAACTTGAAAAACAAAGTTCTAAAATTATATTATGACACAGGTAATCAATCAACCGGTAACGCTGTCTATATTGTCGTACTCATATCGGATTGTTTCCATCGTTAATATTGTGTACTTATGCGATACCTAATTATTACGTTGAGATTGGTGTCATCAAAACTAAAACTAAAACTAAAAACATCAAATTGAAGCATTTAGATGGAATGAAAAAAAAACTACTTTCATCCGATAATAATTTGTGAAATATTCCTGTTAGAAAAATTAATAATGCATAGTTGTGTGCCAAAAGAATGACAAAAATAAAGAATTTTCTCTATCAAAATCGCTTTGAAATGTATCTTGCATAAAACGACGAAATCACCCTTAACCACTAGCTAGGGATATGATATGAACTTTTAAGTGCTTCATTTGAAACATTTTTTAAATATCTTTGATACCTTAAGAACATTATGCCTTATATTGATGAACAGTTTGGTTTATCATTTTTACTTTTTAGTATGAGTGACAAGTGATTGTAGATATTTACGTAATGATGTACTTTATATGCGTTATCGAATTTTACTATTGTTTTACCAGAATTTATGCATCTGGCAAATGAATAGTTGCAGGCGGGTGAGTCTTATAAAGGGAGAATCCCGTTGTGGAAGCGAAATGGTGACTAGTTTCATCAAATTGGGCCATGATTTGGAGTAGAGTGTGTAATGCCAGCTATGTTCTGATAATTTGAAGTATGATGAAGAATTTAGCCAAATATTCAATAACTAGTTTACGACAGATTTGGTGTTTCTGTTGTTCCTTGAGTTTCTTGATTGAGCTTGTGTTTCTTCCTTGTATTATTATCGCTTAGAACTGATTTTTTTAATCAATCCATTATTACCACGACTAATGAAGTAATTATTTGAAATTGAAACATGTGGTGCTGAAATAAAATTGATAAATAAATAAGTCTGAAAATAATTAAAAATATATAATTTACGAATCATCTCAAATGAATAATTTGATTTATCCACAATTTAAAATAACTTAACAAAGAAAATTAGCAATAGTTGAATATGTTCAAGAATACACACAATTATAGTGATGATATATATTCTGTTTTAGAAAAAAAGGGAAAAATTAATTATTGAATTTGGTCCATAGATGGCGATGGTGTAGTGGTACTCGAAGCGAGTCCACATACTAACATATATACAATATTCTCAAATTTGATAAATGTGGAGATTGAGAGGTGAGAATTGGTGAACGTTATATACATAAAATGATCACTTAAGCTAGCCAAAGACATGTCGTAAGCCTTGTATTATCATATACTTCCAAATATTTTCAATTAGATATAGCAAAAAATAGCTTTGTCTTTATGAAATATCTGATATTTATTTAAAAAATATTATTTTGTTTAAATATTTAAAAAAAATAACAATACGAGTATTATAGTTCTTTATATGGTCCGTGTCCACGAAAGAGAATTTTATGAGATTTTCGTCTTGAGACAATCTCTGAGACAGCGATTTTGCTCCCGTGATATTCTTGGGAGGTAACTCTCGGCTAGACCGGGATTAATCCATCGTGTACGCATCTATTCTCGGAGCACCGCCACATGTCTCGTTTCATGCCTGTTGTTTAAAAGTCAAATATCAGTCTACTAACATTGATGTCTATTGGCAGAATCTCCCCTGAAAACAGAATAAATGTTTGTAATTAAATGCTTTCTGTTTGTCTTTTCTTTTCTTAAAATAATACAAATTTGTAAATGTCTATGGTTTTAGGTGACGTTTGTACGATCCTATCAATGTCAAGCAGTGGTTATGTGATGTATCTCAAGTAAATCTCTGAGGCTTATCTCATTCTGCGGACACGGGCCATTAAGTCTGCGAATGTCTGTATTTTATATGGAGGCTTGTTATTTTCAGAAGATACTGTAGAATAAAATGACATTGACATACGTGTCCAACGATAAAATAAATCAGTTTCTATTTGAACTGGAACAATGGCATACGCGGGGAATTGGTGCGATGGAATATAAACTGCTACACGAGACCAATCTTGCGTTTTGTGTTTACTCACATTTCTGCTAGAACTGAGATTCGCTGAAAGTTCCCAGTTAGGTGTTTGGTGTATACTACTTTGACAACCCCCTTCCCCGAGGGGATTGCGGCGTGAAACCGCGCGATATGCGAAAGTAAATAAAACACAGTTGTAACCGTAACACACGCACCTCCCCTCGCCCGGTAGCAGACACATTATTATATTTGTCTATCAGATTAAATTTGTGTTTGAACACCTCGTCGCTAGGAGGTGAGGGGTGTACAAGAGTAAACAAAGAGGGTAGTATTTCGATGGACGATTTGCATTTGTTTATGTAGGTACGCGAATTGACGATTAAAATAAATATTAAAGTTGCACATATTTACACGCTTTAATGGGCGCACACTATTTTGTTTTGGAAACCGTTATTTAAAGATGGAACATTTTAAGTAGACTTTTATAGAAATTCTGATGGCCTCACGACGCAACTCCCGTAAAATTTCAACCCTTTTTTGCTATAAGATCAGGAGACGTCCAAATCACCCTCCGTTAAAATATTTGTAACCGAGATATCTATAAGATCATTTTTTATAAATATATATAATATTAGTAGATTTCGTGAACACTAAACTGTAGTTTTATCTGATTTCAATAAAACTTTTATAAAAAAATGATCTTATAAATATCTCGGTTACAATTGTTGACTAACCTTATTCACCATAGTTTTTCATTAGCATACGAACTCTACATAAAATTACTTGTACAAGAGAAAACATCGCCATCGCTGTTTAGGCATAAATTATAATAATTGACAGAATATATAAAATAAAGAGTTCTTCCGAAAATTATTTCTTATTTAAATGTCCAACCAAATTTTCGGTTATGATGGCCAACAATATAATTGTTCATACAAGTGTTACCTGTTTGGGCAAAATCAGTTTGTTATATTATGCACGTTGGACTACAGCAAATTTTAATCTTCCTCTTTTGGGGGTGCATGACTTTCATAGCTTCTCTCTGGATGCCTTCTAGAATTGATATGAAAACTAGCCTTACCACAAATTGATTATATATTATGAATATTGTAAAAGTATGGCTTCAGTACGTTGATAGTACGTTGATACTAGGGATTCAGTGTTCTCGACTTTTTTCAATTCCCTGGACTCGAGAATCAAAATTTTCAAGTCCCGAGAATTTCCGGAAATCGAGACCATAAATTTTATGTTATATATATATACATAATATGTATGATGTATAATAAATATTGAGGATATTTATCAATGTAAAATAACATACGTTAATATTCATTTTGTTAGAATGCGAAATTACCCAAAATAATATTTTGTTCAAGGATAAAAAAACACTTAGTCGAAGTAAGGGACATAGGGTAATAAAACTCGGGATTGTTAAACGCAGGTGCACCGACACAGCGTGGGTACAGCAATAATGAATGTGGCGTACGTGACCAAAGTCAGGTCGGCAAATGCAACATAAGGGATGCATCATATTATGCGCGCAGTCTTCACCAAATCTCGGCCGGGAGAACTCGCTCCACAAAGACGGGATTTAATTTTCAATTAGAAAATAAAATCAATATCGTCTCTGAAATATTAAGCAAGCGCTTTATAAATTGTGTTTCCGGAGAAAAACTAAACTGTGCGCCTCGAGTTTAAGCTTAGACTGTGATGTTCTCTGCGTTTAATCGTTGATGTGAAAGTATCAAAAGGGTTCCGGTGGATCTATAAAAAAGGTTGATCAACATAATTTGGTGTAGCGAGAACAAACTGTCGCTATCAAGGCAGACGGTATTCTATAAGGTAGGTAATATTGCATAAGAACATCGCGTCCAGAGTCCCGGTTTGCCTAGATAATTGGGCATCGTCTGGCGGTCAATCAACTACAAGCCTGAACTCCGTCACCCTACGCTGGCACCACAAGCAGCTGGCCACATTTCACGTCCAGGATCCAGGACCATCCTGAGAGGTAATCCCTTACGTGAGGGACCTGCATAATCTAAATCAGACAAGCGTCAACATAGACAATTTGGTAGATAACTTTATGCTGGCATGATGGACACACATATTTAATGTTAATTTCAATGTAATTATTTTTGAATAGGCTTATTAATAAGTGTTCAATTAAAATGCTTATTTTCCACTTCTAATACATGCAAGTATCATAAAATATAGATAATAAACTTTCTTGTATACAATGGCATTATTCTTTCAATTTATAATCATTTAACTTGGCAATATTTAAAAAAGAACCAGTTAGGCTAAATGCCTCCCCCCTGAATATGAAGCCGAGGCAGAAAGAAGAAAAATTTATTAAAACAAATAAAAACTGCTTGACGATATGTTTATTTATTGAGATGACTGATCCAGTCTGGAAGAGTGACTTAATAAAGAAACATATCGGAAGACAATAACGTATGTATTTAGAAAGTCAACTGAAGTCCCCTAATAAAGATTTTCAAATAATTTTATCACATCTAAATTTTATTTCAAAAGATAACGTGAATTTATCTTAAAGATACAAGATCACTTTTTAAAAGGAAACATAATCCCCTAGTCGAACAAATCAACAAAATTTCAGATTTTTTGTTAGTAGTAATTTATTAATTTACTTAATTTGTGAGAACTAATTTCTCCTTAATACTTCATGGCTGACCATGAAACTTTTAATTTTTTTTATATGCTTACAGATGCACCGCTGCATAATAGTCTCGGATTATGAGTCCCGGGACTTGAGAGGGCAAAACATTTCTCGACACAGAATCCCTAGTTGATACTGGAGCCAATCTAGATCAACTCAATCAACATACCAATTATTCATGTCTATTTTAACTACTTTGTACTCCAAAATAGTATATTCATAAGCTATGTAATAAAGAAAAAAAATTGTAAACTATAAGTAAAGGCACAAGCTATAATTTTACTCACTGACGGAACCGAACTAATCGAGAACTCATTTTATAATAATCTCCTAACAAGATTCGTAGATTTTGATAATTAATATATGCGTTGATTTGCTAAGTGAAACCGAAGAAGTGCATAACTCCCATAAAGGTTCCGGGATAAGGTGGGGTCCTTTGGTATGGCTCAATTTGAAAATGTGTTTATACTCTTACTTACCTACCATCACGCCATTTTCTCGCGAGGGTATGCACAATTCTCGCCCCATCCACATTCATACACCTTCTCATACAAGTTCGATGATTATTGAGGCTTCCAACAGGATCATCCTCCAGTATCTGGGTTTTTCCAAGTCTTCCGCGGACGTCCTCTACTTCTGCTGCCATCAACACTTGCGTCATATATCTTTCTTACCACTCTCTCCTCATTCATCCGTTCCATGATCTAAGTGATCTTTTTTACAACTTCTCTAAAAAGTATGTACTTGTGCAGAGAAGAGGATTACATATTAATAATTATTGTTTATAATAACTAGCTTATAATAAAATAAAATACAATATATTAATAGCAACGATATAAAAATATTATAAATTTCGGGATAAATGTTTATCTTCAAGTATTTTTTGATAGCATTAATTATTTCTTTGTTATCATTAATCTTTTAATTTAATTTAATTTTCGGGTAAGCTGTTAATTTTTTTCCTATGTGCGTATGAAAATACAAATTTAAACCTAGTACAATTTTCAGTGATAAAATGATATTTTTCTTTTTCTTTTAATATTTGAATAGTAGAATTTCTTTTAAGTTAATCACAAAATGTTGGTACTTTGAATTCTTTGAAAAGTAATTTTGTCGGATAATATTTTGTTTTTTTTAGTATTACTTTGATGATAAGTTTTTGTATATTTTTTACTGAAATCAGGCTAGTATTATAGGCTGATCCCTAACTCATGATAACGTATTGTAATATAGATTGAATAAATGCATAATATACTAATCTTTCTTAATCTTACTCACTATACTAAGATTAGCTTTATGTATTTTCTTATTTCTTCATTCTTTACTCTGTCAAAAATGGATCTGCCACGTATACGCCTAAGTGATCTCATTTCCACTGCATTCAGTCTACTTTCGTTCCTCTCCTGCCAGCTCCAGGCCTCACTTCCATATATCAGTGTCGGTACCAGGACTTCATTGTGATCCGCTAGTCTTGCCTCAGTTAACAAGTTCTCATTAGCTATAATTCCATTCAATGCGCCGTTCACTTCATTCCCTGCAGTCACCCTCTTTCGATATCTTTTTCTGTCTTTCCATTTCTATAGAATATACTTCCCAAATACACAAACTCATCTACTTGTTCCAAACATTATTTACCTACAAGTATTTTGCACGTTGTCATGCTTTTCTCTTCCTCGAATACCAGAATGGAGGTATAATTATCTAATAGCGTCGATGATCTTCCCGTTGATGCAAGGACTGCGGAATTCAGATCAATAAAAATATAATGTTAAAAATTAAAGAACATAGTACATAAGAACTGAAAAACTTCAAAGTAGTTATCAAGCAACTTAATCCAGTTGAGTTTATAGACAAATATTCAAATGATAATATGAGAAGAAAAAAAATCACAAATTTCTCGTTAAAAATAAATTTAACATTGTCAGAATACAGAACATGACATCATGTATGATATATATCTGAATAATGAAGATTAGAGATGGAAAATTAGTCATAGGTTTTCTGATGGTGTATAATCGGTCACCAAAATCACTCTGGCTGAATGATAACAATTTAAATTATACTGTGTTTAATGAAATACTGCATTCTACACACCAGATGTAACCACGTCTGAACTTCACATGATTCTACTATATTGGCTAAATTATGGATATACGTTAAGGAATTTTACAATTGTTACACTTCTATCAAATATAAATAATTGATACACGTTTTATGAAAATAATTTTGCTTATCGTGTAGGCCTCTTCCTAAACTGAAGGCTGTATCAAGTCATAAATAATAAAATTAAACACCTTTTTTTTCTCTTCTCTCTTTTTATTCGCTTTTTTATATTTTAAATATATACTCTTTTTTGCTCCTTAAATATTTTCACATTATAAGCTATGTATGTATTCGATCTTACTATGTTTTGCCTACGATGAGTTTTGGTTTTATAAAATATATTAGTTTATCAATTTGCCCTAAAACAGGCTTGCCTGCATGCTTGCATGTGTGTAAATATGTAATGTTAGGAGAACACATTCTTATTGTGAAGTTGTAATTATTCAGAATAGACGGTCTGTGATATTTTAAATATGAATTAAATATACTAATTAAAAAGATATAATAAGATAAGATAGATAAAATCAATTTTACCGAAAAATATTTTTATAATGTAATATGATACATTTTGAAAGAAGAATTCAGCTACAATACAATTATATTATATTAATGATAACAAAGAAATAATCAATGTTATGAAAAAATACTTTAAAGTTAAACATGTATCTCGAAATTCATAATATTTTTATATCGTTGTTATAAATATATTGATTTTCATTTTATTATAAGCTAGTTATTGTAAACAATAATTATTAATATGTAATCCTCTTCTCTGCATTGTATTGTATAATTGTAATTATAACAGATTAATAAATAAAATAAAATAAATAAACCAACACAAAACAAATAAATATTAATTATATTAAAAAGTAATAATTAAAAATAATATCGAAACGTCACTAAGGGACACACGAATCATTTTTGGTGATACGCGGATAAAGAATTTTGTTTATACAAATTAATTAAATCACACAAATTAAATGTTTTTTCTTTTTACTTTTTTCGTTGTTTCAGTGTCGTGAACCTTTAGTCGCCCGCGTAAATATGAAATGGAAATACAGAGTTCGGCGTAAAAAAAAAATGAAAAAAAGTTTTTTTTTGGTTTGTTTTTTTTCTTTTCAAAATCTGGGAATTCTTTTTGCCGCTCATTTATATTATTTGCCGTATAATTCACGTAAACTACCAACATATGCAGTGAATTTTGGTTATTGGTAAAGTATGTGTAGTCAGTGTCTTGTTGTGACTTGCATTATTGGAGTAATGAACCAAGAGCAAGTATATAAGAGAGGTTTCTTAAATAATGTATTATCGTAAATACCTTATTAACAAAACTATTAAATAATAGTACATTTTATGTTATTTATAATTAAAGTGTGTTGATAATGACTTAAATATAACACGGCATTTTTTAGTGTTAAACATTTTTATATTGATTTTAATTTTATTTATCGGACACGCAAAGATAAGAAATGGGCATATTTTTTGAGTCATTTGTGGAAATTTTTTATTATCGCTAAGCGAGTCATAATATGAGTATATTCCAAATTATTTATCATTTTCAAAGACATAATGTATTGTAGCTGCCTATTACCAGACAAAAATCTGCTATCTAAGCATAACTTCGTTATCAATAGTATAAAAACATTATATATGTGATTACATTAAGATTATGATTTTAATTATTTAAAGTAGATATTTAATTAATAAATAAAACAGTATCAGCGGTATACATTGTGCATTAGTAAAATGAATTTTATTTGATCCCGAGACGCTGATCTGTTTCTTGTAGGATGTTAAAAAAATGTTGCAAAGAAAAATCATGGTGTTTGTACAAAATGTTTGAGTCACGTTCATAAATAAGTTTTATTTTTCTTAAAATGATACAAAATAAAATAATGTTTGCTTTTTCATAAAAACAAATGCAGTAAACGCATTTCCCCAGATAGGAAGAGGTCCAGGTTCGATTTCCGGTAGAAACTATATATTTTTTCAGTGTATCTTTCTAGTTGATTAATTTAATTTGTATTAAACTATTTTTATACATGAAAAACTTAGTTTATCGTAAGAAACAATATTGACAATATTTATATTATTTAAAGTCACATTATATATTTATCTGTAATGGATTATAAACATTTGATCTTACCTAATAAATTCATCAAACAATCAATTTTTTTAAAACAATTATATATATCACAGATTTCTTGGTTAAAATTCGTATTTCATCGTCATTTTAATAGTTATTATTATCCTGACAAATTATTATTAGTAGATGTAAAAATAATTAATTAAGAACCATTACT
Organism: Eubasilissa splendida; assembly: GCA_031772225.1. NCBI lineage: Eukaryota > Metazoa > Arthropoda > Insecta > Trichoptera > Phryganeidae > Eubasilissa > Eubasilissa splendida. The sequence goes on from CM062847.1 coordinate 23,101,067, forward strand.
GTATGAGATTGTTTTAAATTCGCTCAATATTTACAAATTTTTAATAAAATGTACTGAAAATATTATTTTCAGTAAAAATGTCTCTAAATAATATATTCTTTCGTTGAATTCAAAGTAGATATTCTCAAAATAGATATAAAGCGTTGCTCTATTTCACCATAGTAAGATAAGGAGAGGAAATAATCAGTGAAGAATGTAGTACATTCAATTTACCTAATGCCTTTAAGCTGAAATTAAAACAACAGATACGGTGACCATGAAGTGAAAAAAAAAAACATTTATATGGATAGGCCACTACTGCTTATCGTAAAAATTCCTATTTTAAAATACATCAAATTACTAACAATGTAAAACAAGTCGGCAAGTAGGCCATTTATTTGAACATGTCATATGTTTTTCAAAGGCTTCCCAGCAACATTCTTAACGAAAACGGTCTTAAAATAAATACTACTAGAAATAGCCCATCACGTAATAACGGAAAATGAATGAAATATGAATTAAAAAACGATTAAATGTATTAATATCAAAAAGGTAACATATAGGTTCGAAAATTTGTCGCTGTAGCATAGTTGGATAATGCACCTACCCCGGTTAGAAAAGAGATCCAGGTTCGAATTCCGGTGGTGCAACAATAATATTTTTCGATAAAATTGATTTTTTATGTATATCTTTCTAATTAATATATTTAATTAATATTTAAAATATCACAGACCTATAAGAATGTGTTCTCCTAATAATGAAAATTAATGGTTTTAATCATATTTATTTATTTATAAAAGCAACAAAAATGCAATTACTATATAAATTTGATGCGATACATGAAGGATGGGCGGATGAACTAACTGTCCATTCAAAAAATATCCGATTCGTTAATGTTTCGTTGGTATTAATATGGTGCTACCCCCAGGATACGGCTCATACTGCCTTCGAATGCAAGGTTTTTTACAAGATAGGGGTTTTGTGTCCACAAAATGGAGATACAGGAAAATTTACTCAGCAGTATATTCTTGAATCTGATGAATCAGTCGAACAGCGCGTTGCTAATAAGATTGCACATGTGAGAAAGATGATTTATGATAGAATGTTTAAGAAAATATATACGGCTGACCGACGAGGAGCAAAGGAAAGAGGACGAATAATACCAAAAGAGTTGTACGGTAGAGGCGATGGATGTCTGTGAAAGACGGAATGTGTGGCGCTCAGTCCTCTCTGCTTACCTATGTATAGGTTTAACAATTATTAATTGTTTAGTAATTGTTTTAGTAACTTTTTGGATGTGCTTTTCAGCTGATAGACAAATATAATGACAGTTACTCAGTTCTGGTCACTAATAGTGATTATTCTCGACTCGATGGTGAAACAGTATTTAGAAATAGTTCTAACGTACTGTATAATTATAATGCACTGCTAATATTACACACTGTGACGATTTTAATTACTGTTTTAAGGTATACCATTTGTTTCATCATATTGAAGTACGTACACACTCGGTAAAGACGGTTCTTAAATGATTTTCCTTCTGTGATTATAAGTTTAAAATAATTTTTAATTAAATATTTGGCGGACATAAATATGATGTGATCATTTGAAAGTGAGTATTTTATACTAAAATGTATCTGTAAATTTTTTTATTTTCCTTTATATCTCTCCAGAAAAGCTCCACAATTAGAAAGAACAGTATGGAAACCCCTGATTTATTTTTATGGATAGATCTCAGATGAACCGGCTTGGTGTGTAATTAAAATTCAAAAATAAATATTATCCAATGAATTTGTTCTACCATCTTTGAAGGAAGACACCGAGTGAATCCCCCCAGGTAAAGCTGGAAAACGAGAGAACATCTGTGAGGAGTAATTTGTTATACGATGCGTTACCAACATCGAAACAACGAAGGACCTTATTGAGGTGGTAAATATTCAACCCTTCTAGGATAAAAAGTAGGGATGAGAGGGAATTAATTCATCAAATCTTCTATCCCCAGATTAATTCAATTATATTTATATCGCGAAGTAGTCGAACGCCCAACGTCGATTTTATGAAGTCTCGTCGAGGGATGTAGTAGGTCTTTGTGATAAAAATAAACTTTATACCTAAAATATTATTTTAATTAATATAAGATCCCTTTGGTTTACAATTTCCAGAATAAGTAGTAATTAATTACATCTAATTTATTAATTAAATGTATCAATAAGAAAGGTATACAGACAAAATCAATTTATCGAAAAAACATTTTTGTTGCCACCCAGACTCGAACCAGAAACTCTTCCTATCCGGGGAAGTGCGTTGACCTATTACACCACGTCAACATTGTAAGTTAACGACAAATTTTCGAACTTATATTTTGTACTTTAAATTGATACGTCTATTATTCCATTATTTGAAAGTAATCTACTTAATATTTACGGATAATCTCAAACACCTGCAAGTAAAATCTGGTAGGAGACGCCAGAATTAAATGAATTAATTAATTATTTTTAAATTTTTGGAAACGTTAATATAAATTATATATTATTAAGAAGAACATATTATTATTATGAAGTTGGAGTTATTAAGAACATAGTTCTGTAATATTTTAATACAAATTAAATGTATCAATAAGAAAGATAAATCAAATTTATCGAAAAAAAAAATTGTTGTCACCCGGACTCGAACCAGGAACCCTTCCTATTCGGGGAAGTGCGTTGACATATTACACCACGTCAACATCTTTCTTATTGATTCATTGATTTGTAATAAAATATCACAGAATTATCTGGTGAAAAAATGCAACATTACAATAATAATGTGTTCTTAATATTATTAATTAAGTTTGAGTCAGAGAAAAAAATCATAATAAATGCATGAAATTGATTACGTGATTATGTTATTTATATTTATTAGTAAGTATATATATATATAATCATTGCTAATAAAACCGAAATGCACAAAAAGTGCATATGAACATAAGTAATAAAAATTATTACACTCTTAAATTTTGTCTCGTCAAAAAATGTATTATTACTCATTATTATTTTATAAATATTATTCACTCGAAAATTACTAGGAAACAAATTGATATATTGGTGGATTATAAAACGGAAAACGAGACATCCGATATTACTTCAATAAACCATAAAAGCGATAGAAGGTTCTTTTTTCGTTTTTATCTAAATGGTCTACTTTAGCTATAAATTTAGAATCGACAGTTCATTATTTAGTATGAAGAAGTCAGCCATTTGAAAATGTTGTCCGTAATTTTGGTAGGGTTTACAATTTACGGTGTATCAGGTAAAAATATATTTTTTAAATTATCATTAATTCACCAATCATTTTATTTTAAGTCTTATGTTACAGTAATCAAGCATATATATATATATTTGTATTCTTTTAAAATTAGCAATATTAACTTTGTGGTTATTATCTTTGTTTTATTAACCACTTAATTGAGTTTAAATACCATTTTCTTCTTCAGGATGTCATAACTAACTAAAACATATATTATTGTTTCTTCACCCGAATCTATTTAAAAAAAAAAATTTAGTACCTAACTCAAATTGTTACTTAATACAAATTTACTCGAATAATTTTTGGGAAAAATTTTTAGAATGGGACTCATAGTTAAATTTAGTTGGTTGTTTATAATATTTTGATTAGTTTTACACGCTTTATTTATCTCCAATGATTCCAAATTATTTAATTTGTGACCAACACCGTTTATATGCAAAATTGACAATCCCAATTTTTTATCAAAACCATGACCATTTTCTATCAAATGATTAGCAAATTCTGAAAACCCACTATTGTTCAAACATTTCAAATACTCCCTTACTCTTATATTAAATTTCTACCCGTTTTACCAATATAAAATGCAGCACAATCCTTGCAACTAAGTTTATAGACATCAGTATTGTTAAATTTATCATCTTTGTCTTTAGAATATATGAGTAAATTTCATATACTATTATTTGTATAAAATATCGGTCTAATGTTTCGTGGTAGGTGTTTAAATATTTGATTCGGAAAGTTATTTATGTATAAAATCCAACGCCAATAATCATTATTATCGTTATGTTTTATCTGTGATTTATATAAAAATTGATTTTTATATTATTTTAATTTATTTTTTAAAATAGTGTCTATCAAACCTGTATTATACCCGTTATTAACTGCTATTTTTTAATAGTATTCAATTCAGTATTATAAACAACTAAATAAATTTAACTACGAATCCCATTCCAAAATTTTTTCCTAAAAATTATTCGTGTAAATTTGTATTAAGTAATATGAGATAGGTACTAAATTTTTTTTTTTAAAAATAGTTTCTAGTAAAGAAACAATAATATATGTTTTAGTTAATTATGACATCTTGAAGAAGAAAATGGCATTTTTAGAAAACGGTAGATGTATTTAAACTCGATTTGGTGGTTAATAAAACAAAGATAATAAATAAAAATATATTTGTATTCGTTTAAAAAATGAATGAATATTTTACATCTTTATATTTTTTATTTGACTCATGATCATTTTAAATTTTTTATATATAATTCAGCATTGTTATAATTATAACTTATCTTTCAAATATATAATTATAAAGTAGTGTATAATATATAATTGATTTCAGACAGACGATACAGCTTATCGTTTAACAAGTGTGTTCTACAAATGATAAAAGGACATATTTATTTTAAGTATTTTTATCTTTCCTATCATTTCTAAGAACTAATCAGGGATTAAGTTACAGCAATAGTTATCATGAAAATATAATAAGTTCGTTGTAATTCAAACAAATGTAATTCAAAATATTTTTTAAATATATTTAATTATGCTTCATTGTTACGTACTCAAGTAATATTTAAAATCACATTTTTTAATAATTGACTACTTAATTTCTAAACCCGCAAGAAACAGTAAATGATTTGAAAAAAAGACTTTTTATACAAATTATTTATGAGTTTTTATATATTTATATTCACTAACTGATTCCGCCAAATACATTTTCTTTCAACAGAATGATAAAAAAAAACTACAAATATGTGTCAAAATGTTCTGATGTTTTCAAATTCAAAGATAGTAAACTATTAATTATTAAAATGAACCACAACGTGTTTGCGTTAAATATTAAAAATAGTTATTTAGATATTTATAATTAACTATTTCAGCGTTTCCTGGGCCTAACAGAATTGTGGGGGGTCATGAAACGATAATAGATCTTCACCCATATCAAGCTTCTTTACAATATAGAAAAGGAAGTGTAGTATATTCTCAGTGCAGTGGTTCTATCATCAGCACAAAGTTCCTGCTAACTGCTGCTCATTGCAAACCGTGAGTTGAGAATCCTTGATATAGATTTTTCATGAAATACCCAAAATATTATGCAAAGAAGATCAGTTGATTGAAAAACGGTTAACGAAAAACATCCTCTCGGATAGTTGTGATTGGTTTTATAAGTATGAATAAGACTCATAGTCCTTCACCGTTGTTGGCGGTTCCATCGAGAATAAATGGGCATCAAATATGTTAATCCATGAGACTATATTCAAATATAATATATATATTCATGGTATAAAGTTGTCGTAATATATGATTGTATTTCAGCAGCTTCCAAATTATACATATATAATAAATTATTTAATTTAAAATAATCAGGATTCCTATAAATTAAAATAATGTAGTGAAAGTGTAATACAAAAGAAAATATATATCTAAATCTGTAAAGAAAATAAAATAAATATTAATATGTACACCTAGATACTAAAATAAACATATATACTTTCATGTCAAGATGATACATAATAATATATTTAAAAAATACAGAGTAGACCATAAGTTTTAGCATTTTTTTTAAATTAGGGAGGGGCACGCGGGCGACAGCGCTCGGGAGTTTGGTACTTGGAAATTTAGTGGCAATGAATCGCTACATGGGGAAGAACAATCATACAAAAACAACGATTCTTATGTGATTATTCGTCGCTCGTTTCGGCGCTCACTACCGATTAGACAATGTGATTGATAGATTAATAGACGATGTGTTCTTTCAATGAAATAAACATTCATTATCATACAACCTGTAGTTCTTTTAAATTTAATTCTCAAAAGTGCAAAAACCTGACCCACCCTGTGGAACAGGTGCCGAACAATCACATAAGAATTGTTATTTTTGTAAAACTGTTTTATTTGTTATGTAAATTTTCTTATGGCCCACCCTGTATAATAAAAACATATTTATTAATTCCAAAGAAATAAATTAATTACTACATAAAAAAATTAAAACATTGTGTATATAAATAATACTATAGTGTTAAAATTCATCACTACTTCTTCTCAAGATATTTTGGATAATAGCTATCGTTTTTATAATTTTTTTAAATTTGATTGATAGGTTCGTATATTTTTCAAACTTTAAAACGATTCATTATACATTTTTGATGCAAGACATGCATAATGCCTCTTTCCAAAAGTAGTCCTGGTCTTAGGTCTAGGTGCAGTCTTGTATATCTGCTAGGTGTCCAAGTGCTGTTTCGTATATCTGTTGTCCTTGTATGTGTGTTTTATGATTTTGATGAAAGTGGGTCGTGATTGTCCTTACGTAAAGCTATCTTACACTAAGTCCTGCAAATTCTATAAAGAGTAGACTTTTATCTGCATGATTTCATATTAATTGCTTTGATTAATACTTTTTGGGTTTGGTTCAGACAGCCTAAAATGTGCTACTCCTCGTCATAAAATCTCTCTTAGTTTGCACATTTAAAAAAAATAATCTTAATGTTTTTTTCTCACATTTTATTTCTAAATGACATTAGATAAAGACATCGACGAAAGTATTTGACAAAGGAAAAAAATACCGAAGTATTTTTTTACGTTTGAAGCGGTAACTTTGTTGTTAGACATTTTAACAATTAAACCAGAATAAACTTTTGTATTTCGGTTTCAAAGCGACTTGTTTTATACTCGCGCGATAAATAATCGTATCTCTTCAATAGTGGTCGAAATGAAAAGATAAAACAATAATGGTTAAAAATAAAGTTTAAGTTTAAAACTTAATTATTAATATTCCTTCTATTTTTTTATAGAATAGTCATTTTATCAGGTGAAATACAATATTTTTAAGGAGAACACATTCTTATTGTGATGTTGCAATTTTACAGAACATACGTTTGTGATATTTTTAATATAAATTAAATGTATTAATTAGAAATATATACATATAAAATCAATTTATCGAAAACATATTGGATTACTCAAAGGTGTGTTGAGATTCTGTAAATATAAAGAATATGGTTTTCCAAATAATAAAACGACAGATGTATCAGTTTGAAAGTGCGACATATAATTTCGAAAAATTACTGTCATCTCACTGTGTTGGTGTAGCATAATCGGTTAATGCATTTCCCCGGATAAGAAGAGATAGAGATTCGAATTCCGGTAGCAACAACACTATTATTTCTATAAATTGATTTTATATGTATATCTTTATAATTAATTCATTTTATTAGTATTGAAATATAATATAACATTTCAATTAATATGAATAAATTATCTTAAAATTAGACACCCGAGAAATTTAAAAAAATTTAGAGATAAAAAAAATTTCAGCGCTAGTGGCTTGGAGGATATGTATTACGCTCGTGTCGGTTCAACTGTATACAGCAAAGGAGGTCAAAGCTTGAAGATCACATCGTTTGTGCAACACCCTCAGTACAACAGGGCCAAGTTGGACTATGACTATGCCGTGCTTGGTTTTGCTAAAGGTGTGGAAATAACCCTGAGTCCTCGAGTCCTGCTTGTCATGCTCGCGTTGCACAACTCAATGGATCCTGCGGAAAATAGTTTGCTAACAGTTTCGGGGTGGGGTATCACTGATGTAAGTGTGTACCTTTATTAATGTTAAAGGACATCTTAAATATAGTAATTTTATTGTTATACCACTTTTATTAATTGGCTTTGCGGAAAATAAAATATTTTCACGAAAAAAGTTTATCATAAAACACATTCTTTAAATTATTGATGTCGGAATTTTTTTGGCCTAATTCAGGAGGTAACGATCTTTTATCTGTCTACTGTCTAGCTTTATGATCTTTTGATATGAACTGAATGCTTTATGCATTGAACTAATAATAATTATGAAGATGAAAAAGCCTTTTAAATAATAATAATATTATTCCATACAACTCTTATTTTCTGGTTATTCTTACAAAAATATATAATACATTTTTGATTGATGATGATTTACTAATTTTGATAATAAAAATATATTTGATTCATTTAGCTCACTCTTTCGTAAAAAATAGATAATAATTAATTTAAAATCAAAGATTAAATTATTTAGCGATGCTTTAAAATTGAATAGTTTAATACAATTTAAGTAATTTAATTGAAGTACAGCTTGTTCTACGCCAACGAGCCTGTAATGTTACATGTATTCTAATTTTATATATTAAATTTGATTTAAATGTTTATTTTATTATTACAGGAACATAATACGGGCACACAAATCTTGAAAGCGGTTGACTTACCTGTATTTAATTCAGACTATTGCCGTAAAATTACCTCGTTCTGGACACAGCGACACCTGTGCTTGGGCGGCACAGACCAGGGGCAGTTGAGCTCGTGTTTTGTAAGAGTTTACTTATTAATATTTTCGATAGTTTATATGGTTATATGGTTTTCTACTATAATGTGTAAAGGTCATCGAACCCCCCGGAACGATGACCTATTAAGAAATGAAAGGAATCTCGGACATTTCCGGAAATTATTAGGGTGTAAGTCTCCCGCTAGGGGTTGCTGGGATAGACGATGCCGGGGAGAGCGTTCTACCGGCTCTCCCTCGTACCTCTTGCGACCTGGACAGGGTGAATTTTAACCGAGTTCTGCGACTGCAACATATAAATGTGACGTTTACCCTCCCTTTTTGGGAGTGCATGATTTCTATAGATTCTTTCTGGCTGCCTTTTGAATTTAATGTGATAAACGAGTCTCACGTCAAATTGTACATGTATGGCTCTGGTACGATGATACAGGAGCCGACCTATGATTGTATTAAGATGTTAATATCTGAATATGATAAAATTTAAAAAAATGTAATGTTAACGAATCGAAACGAGAGTAAACAACTCTCAAAACGATTCTGGAATAAGGTGTAAATAATTAAATATTGTGTAAAATCATAAAATAGAAAAAAAAATGATTTAGTTAAATTCGTCTACAAAAAAGTCAATTAGTGTAAGAAGACATACATTTACTGAATATTTTTAATAACACGGTTATGTTAACCAAAATTCGTCCAAAGAAACAAACAGTTATGTGATTTTAATATGTGTGCAACCATGTTTTGTTTCATTAATTAAACAATTCTCCCAGTTGCTCACCTTGTCTCTCAAATACTGCACAGTGAAGCACACGAGCTTATTTTTTTTCCAATCTTTAACAACAAATATCTCAGTTTGAATTGAGTGTGGCTTAAAACATTGTTGCCAAATGCCATGAGCCATACATGTTTTACTTAAGCAGTGTGAATAAATTGGGGGAATATAAAATATGTTCACAAATTAATTAATACTGTGAGCAATTGGCGTACGTTAACCATACAATAGAATAAAGATAAGATTAAAATGTTGACTTTAGATACATCTACAATTTAAAAAAATATTTTGTAATAATCCTTAAAATATCTAAAAACCAATATAAAAATTAGCATTTAGTATTACAACCAGGTACGTTCCACACTTGCAGGGTGACTCCGGTGGCCCTGCCATGCAGAATGGAGTCCAACACGCCCTAGTGAGCGGGGGCAACAGCTGTTTCGCCGCTGGTGTACCGGGAATTTATTCCAAAATTAGCATCGCCAGAGACTGGATAGACAAAGTAGCTGAACTGTGAGAAGAGTGCCGACAAACACAAAACAAAACAAAAATAACAAAACATTTTTCATTGCCTACGTACTGATAAATTTATATTCTATGAAAAGTATTGAGATCAGTTTATAAATTAATGTGTTTTCACATAATATAATACGACTATAATAGTGCCAAAATTATATCAGTAATAACAACAATTTATTAACGAGTTACTATTAAGAAATTGTATTTTACCCTCGGGTTAAAAAAATATTTTTGAGTTGCAATCTATAATATTATTAATTTAATAGAAAGTCAAATAATTAAAAAATTGTAACTATTGGACAAATTATACTGTGTATAATATGTAAATTTTTTGTGTATATATATAAATAGCCAGATTTAGTTTTATTTATGAAGAAAATTTAAAAAAAACATATAAAAGGCTGCTTAAAACTAATAACCTATTATTTTTTAAATGTAACATCGGGAAAGAATTTGTTTTGAAGATCTGCACATGAATTCTGTGAAAATACTCGATATTACGATATCGGTAGGTATCAAATTAACATCAAAATTATCGGAATATAGCCTCCAAGAAGCTAAGAGATAGTTTACAGTAATTGTCAGATGTTACTACAAATCGTATATGCTAATAAGCAGAAAATTTTATGTGAATATTGAATTCCTGGGGCATATAAATAAATCTTATTTCACTATAAGTGACTGAAATTCTCCATAACGGGTCAAAATATAATGTGTTTATGGACTGAAAACATAATGAAGTTTAAAAATTACTCGAAAAACACGGATCTTAAAATAAATAGATAGATCTATGAAATAAATGGAAATAGTATGACAAGGATGAAAGAAAAAAAGATTTTATAAGTTGTTATATTCAAAAGCTGTACCGTATTTTATACATCTCGAAATACTCTACGTTTATGAATAATTGATTATCAGAATTCACCTCATTAATAACCCATAATTTGACACTTATTATTGACTTGTATTATATTGACACTGTTGACTCACTACATGCAACGTTAGAGACATTCACATAGTGCGGCCATCTTGTAGCTCACTCATGGTCGAAATGTTCAAGACAATAGATCAGTCCGCCGACTGTGAAATACGGTCTGTGATTCATTTCTTGAATGCACGAAACAAGAGACCAGCTAATTGAAATGAGGGCGGTAACAGTGCCAAGTGTGTCCTTTTTTGTCCTTCCGTCTTTTACTTCATCTGAAGCGGTTCCTTGGTGGCAAGCGTTTTGGTGACGGTGATGAACTCAGACGAAGTATATACATGGTTTTCATCCCGGGCGACGTCGTTCTATGGAAAAATTGGTGCCCCGTTATAACAAGTGTCTTAATAATGATGGCGACTATGTTAAGAAGTAGTTTAAGGTGTGTAGCGTCCGAATCAAATAAACTGTTGTAGACATGATGTTGTGTTTCATTTTAAAAAATTCCGGTACATTGAACCATAGAAACATTGACAAGTAAAAATTCACAATAAATTTTCTTTTAACACATTAATACAATTATAATTATCATGTTGTTATTAACATGGAAACGTTAACACATGACAAATTAACTTCTTTAATAAAAAAATAGATATTGAAATGCGGACTTTGTAGAAGGTATTGTTATGTAAGTTTTTTAATGTGCTTGTCTACAGAACGTGATATATAATTACAGTATCATTAAGATCAATATATTTCACATGGGTCGACAAAGCATAAATTAATGTTCACGTTTGAATGAATGCTAATCTTTACCGCCACTATCGGTGTGTCGTGGACACGCACACTTATATGTATATTTTGATGAGATTTCTATTATTTGCGAACATATTTTACCTCATCATCGCATTTATTTAAACGAGTTAACCATTTGACATAATACGAGCGTGCCTATTCAATATTAAAAAAATCTAAATCAAATTGCGACAACTTGGTATAAAAAATTAGCTGATGTAAAAACCCTCAGTTATTTCATAATATTTTATCTTTTTCTATAATGCATCCGGCAATCGATAAAGATAGACTCTTTGCTGTCATTTACTTTATTTATATGCTATAACGGTGATAAAAAGAGTATATAAAGATGAACAAATCATAATAATAATTCAGTTCCGCAGAAATTCGCCAAAATGCATATCTTAACAGTTTTTAGTTTTGCCTTCATCGCGTACGCAACCGGTAAGTCTAGTGTATTTAAACATATATTGTAATTACGTACTACGCAACTATGTATAATAAACCTAACCAACTGACTAAAAAACTATCACGCTGTTTCCTTCACTATGATAGGCAAAAATAATGATAAACTTTCTTTTGATATTTTTATATAATCTTTTTGCATTTCGTATTTCATTACAGTCATGTCATTTAACTTTTTAAATTCAGATTCGCGTGAAGTTTATTTGGGAATAATGTTATGAATTATTGCATTTTTAATGTACTGTCCTCACGTTGATAATTAGGTTCTCAGCCTAGTTTACTATAAAAATAAAACAAAACCTCAATAATAGTCTATTGATGTTTTGTATCCTTTTTAGGATCTTGCAAGCCGTTTTAAAAATTATATTGTTATTGAAAATTTATTTAAAATTGTTGATGGTATGAACTGTAAAATGATATTGGCTTTTCCAGAACTTAAAAATTCATAACTCGTTAATGTTGGTGTTCTGCATTCTTTTTTTGTGGTTTTATTCGAGCCGTTATTTAACAAAATTTCAAATACGTGTTAACGTGTTAACCTGGAAAAAAAACATACTTTCACAAACAAAATAAATATATCTGATTTTGCAGAAAGGGTTCTGAAAACCATGATCCCTCGATAGCCTTTATTGCCTAAATATTTGACTGTTTACACATACCTAGATACAAGCTCTGCTCTTTTACGTGAATAAGTTATTTTCACGAGAATCCCGAATAAAATATTACGGCGTCACTTGTAGAGTTGGTTCCTTTTTTCAATTTCACTAAAATTGTCTGCATTATCTAAACTACGATTATGACACACAAATTATAAAATATTGTTATTATTCACAACATTGTTCTTTATCAGATAATTGATTGCTTCCTTTCCTTTGTGTGTGGTTATATTTAGCTTAGTGATATTTTATCAACAAGTAGTTCAAGATAGCTCGGGTACACGAGGAACAACTGTAACAATAATTCCTAAGCCAATTCTCTCTAGTCTCAGGTATGTATTTATTATTGTAAAATAATGTTTCAAAATAATATTTTATTTATTATATCTTTGCATCAATAGAAGTTTGGCTATCGTGATGTAGTAAGATATATAACACCATCGGCGTTTTAAGCACTGAGCTAGAAAATAAGTTTCTATTATGTTGATGCATAATTATCCGCCGTTTTTGTCGCGACGTTTTGTTTTTTGAATTTGACGTTTAATTGACATTTGTCATAATATAAATCTTCAATAGGGTTAGAAAGTTAAAATGCGCATCAAAAACCATACACATATACGCCACATTATGCTGTATCACTTGGAGAAAGGGAGGAAAGCTGCTGAAAAATTTCGCGGTCTCTCTGTCATGCGAAGAAACGATTAATTTTTCAATTTAATATATTATTAACAATTACGAAAATTAAAAAATACGAAAGGTTTAATTAATACATAATACCCATACTTCCATATTTTATATGTAATATAATAGTTTCGTCTCTAATATCTTGCAGAAATCTTTTAGATCAGTCTTAAATTGAAAAATATATTTTTTTTATTTATAAACATATATGTTATATCAATATTCTTAATTTACTAACTAACTAACTAACTTACCATTACGCTATTTCTCTGCAGAAGTAGGCAGAGTGGATAGAGCTCCAAACTCTACTTTACTGACGCACGATTCTCACCTCATCCAAATTCATACAGGCTCGTCGATTATTGAGGCATTTAACAGGACCATTTTCCTGTATCTGGTTTACCTGGTTGTGCCAAGTCATCCGTGGATGTCTTCTATTTTTGATGCAATCAACACTTGCATAATATATATTTTTTTACTACTTTTTATTAATTCATATTCTTACTAATCTTAAATCAAGTTGAGCACTAGTACTATGAAAATATTTCTGTCTGTCTTGGCCTTTTCTGGAGACGAGATTAAATTTCCTGATCAGTTAGCGAGTGTCTTAAGTGCGAAATTGAATTAATGGCACACGTTTTAAATAAAGCACAGCATACATTTTTTAAACATGTTTTATTTTTATATTTTCAGCGTCCCCGGGACGTATTGTAGGTGGTAATGATACTACAATCGAAATGCGTCCCTACCAGGCATCTTTGCAGTTCAAAACAATTTTAGGCCTTTACACCCACCGTTGTGGAGCTTCCATCATTAGCACAAAGTTTCTGCTTTCTGCAGCTCATTGTGCACCGTAAGTTAACATTAAAATTGAAAATTGATGTCAACAACTATTATATTTCGTCAATTTTTGTATTACATCCTTTTATATTATTTTATAAGGCGATCTGGTAAATACGTATTAACTATAATAGGCAGGATGACTTGCCAAGTTAGACCAATAAACTCATGAATCATTCATGATTCGTTTTCGAATGACGAAATGTAGGTCAATATTTAAAATAGTCTTCCATCAATCACAATAAAAAAATAATTAGAATAAAATATTTTCTACAATTTACAAAATTGATTTATTTTGTTTCATCTAATAGAGTAACGATTTGCCGTGCTGTTTAGATGTATATATAATAATAACTAATGGTTTAAAAATATCAAAATCTTGCATTTATTAAGGTGTGCACCTAGGAACAAAAACAGGGAACAAAGAATAAATTTTAAACAAAATCATTAAAATCTGACTCGTATATTGGCCAAGGAGGCCACTCTTTCCGGAGTTTTCTTTCATCAATTCCATATTCCGATGTATTTATAACACACCTAATATGGTAAAAAAACGTACGAATTATATTTGGACTGTACAATGGATAGATTCAAATAATCATAAGGGTAATCGGCTTAAAATAATTCAAAGATCTATTCCCCGCACTCCCTGGTTCTCCAAAAGGAAAGTCAAATATCTCTAAAATGAGAATTGGGCATTACAGCCTAACATTTATTCAGATTGAACTTATTAGATTCCCCAATGTGTAAGTGTGGTGCCGAAGAGGAAACACTTGACTATATCTTTTATGCCTGTCGCAAAACAAACCACATGTAAATAAAATCTCGATGTAATTAAAATTAATCCACGTATAACTTAGCTGTCAAAACGAACAAAAATGATATCTAGATGATGTATAAGAATCGTGGATAGACAATAATAAACACAAAAATGCTACTTTATCAGCATATTGTGCATTTAAGTTAAGTTGAATGGTTTTCTCACTCAAACTAGAACACATTAAAGTTTTTATTTATGTTGAATTATTCATGAAAGTTTTTTTTTACTGTATGTAAACCATGTATAAAACGTAATATTATTATAGATGATTTATCTTTTAATTTTTTATTCTTAAGATATAAGCGAACCAAAAATTTACACTTATTAAAAATATAACTTTTTTGACCGAACCAAACTTATAATTATCCGTGTTATTGCAGTGGTTCCAGCCATTCTAGTTTATACGCCCGTATTGGTACCACTACCGTACTCGAGGGAGGAACCATACTGAAGGTTGACAAGTACATCACGCACCCCAATTACTCTAGAAATACTCTAGACTACGACTTTGCCATTGCGTCCTTTGCAAGCAATGTTGAAATTGTACTTGGACCCAAAATTCAAATAGTGCAATTATCTCGTGGTGAAGATCCAGAGGTGGATTCTTTAGTGACAGTTTCCGGATGGGGAGTCACATCTGTAAGATATTCATTATTTTAAAATTATACATACCAGCATTATTTCTACTTTACATTTATTGTGAAAATTCTTAAACCAAAACGCCCAATTCTGGATTAACAGGCGGCATTATTTGGGCATCGAATAAGAGATTAAAAAAAAAAATATCTTTGCAGTTTAAAAAACATCTTAAGAATGTGCGGAATACTTTCTCTTAAAGATAATTACATTTGCATTTGAAATATTATTTTAAATAAATAAAAACAAAACCATTATATTATTCATGATTCCCATGATTTTTTTGTATATTGTTATTTGACTTTTTTGATATTAAATATTTTATATTTCACATATTTTTATTTTACATGCACACCAATGTTTATTTAATTTTTATATCATTAAATAAACATACATTTCTCGATAAAATTGATTTGATATATATTATTCTAATTAAAACATTTAATTAGTATTATAATATCATAGACTTATGTTCTGAATAATAACAACTTCATAATAAGAATGTGTTCTCCTAATAATATTCATTTTTTATTTGTTATTTTTCTTTCTATTTTGCGATATTTTTTCATTTTTGTAAGCTTACATAATATACTAAAATATATTTTAGAATATAAATATTTTACTGTATTTATAACAATGAGTTTTATATTTTACTATAAATTTACAGGAATCTTCGAGCACCGGATCGTCGATTCTCCAGGAAGTCAATTTGCCAGTTTGGGATAATACAAAATGCAAGGGCGTGTATCCCTTCCTAACTGCAAGGCAAATTTGCTTAGGAGGGACAGCAGTAGGAGGGACGAGTGCATGCTTTGTAAGTACCGAAAATAAAGATACAGTAATTAAATACCTAGGTTCAGGTCCATACAAAATTCTCTCTATTTTATAACGTTCGGATTAAATTTTGCATTCGTGAGTTGGGATGGTTTAACTCCAAATTCATAAACCCACTAGTTGGTCGAAAAATGATGATTCAATTTTAAAATTCCTTAATCAATAATTAAAAAATTCTACACAAATGATATGAATAAAAAAATAATGTAGATTAGCTAATACTATGTATGATACGTTGACAAATGAATATATATCGTAGAGTAGTAAAACCACAACACATTAATATATTTGGTATATTAGCAAGCTCTTTGAGACACGATTCGTATTTGGTGCACCAAACAATTCTTCTACTTAAATAAAGAAAAGGGAGTATAAGCATCCGAAAATAAATCTACCAACTACATTTTAGTGCCAATAATTTTTAATAATATATGAGAACCTACATTTTAAACATATGTTTATAAAAAGTAACCACATGGCTTCATCATATAACAAAAGTTGAACCATAATTGCATATGCGAAAAATATTACTTTCTAATATGATTGATTACCATAACGCTTTTAAATTATCTGGATAAGAATATTAAATACTTGATATTTTTGTATATTCTTCTACTTCTTCTACCACCCATTCATATACATGGTGATTTATGCATATATCTTGGGGTGCCTCTTGTTCGAATGTATTTACCATGTACTTAGTTTTTGAGGCATTTACATTTACTTAAAATTTTTCGGTTTCCTTTTTCAGGATGGTAGTATTTTTGTATATATATGCTAGTATTTAGATGCTCACTTTACTATGCTGCCTATGGTGAGGCAAACAATGTACAGTATTGATACATGTAGATATGAAATAGATAGATTTTTAAGTACATAAAAGTTCAAATAAATGTTTGAAAATTTATAAAATGATATAAAAAAACATCTAAAGAAAAAATTTAAATTTACCCACAATACTTTTCAGGGTGATTCCGGTGGACCAGTGGTTCAAGGTTCTCCCTATGTCCAGTATGCCTTGGTGTCTGGTGGATACAGCTGCAGCGCTCCTAATATTCCTGGAATCTACGCTAGGATATCGACTGTCTTACCCTGGATTAAAGAGCTGACAGGAGTCTAAATAATAAGTTAATATTGTGTGTGTTAAACTTTTGAAGCCAAATAAATGTGATTAAAATGTCAGTATACATACTTCAATTGTGTTTTTTTTTCTTTCCCGTGAATTAATTGTACTATATTAATGATTACTTTATTATAGACCATGTAAATTCTCCAGTGGCATTTGTATTTAGGTGCTATTTAATTATGAGTTGAAAGATAATATTTTTATTATGTACCTATAATATCTTTGATTTTTTAATTTGTCTGTCATGCAAAGGAAAATTGAAATTGACATTGAAATAAAATTGAAACATTATATTGGATTGAAGTGTTTAAAACTTGATTGGGTGAAAAGCTTTGTTGCATTTTATTTTACGAAACCGTTCAAACAAACAGCTTTCGTGGTCTAGTCTGCTGGGCAGTGTGATGACTTCGATGATTCCCTACTAATTAAAATGCTGGTTTATTATATTATTTCTAATTTTTCACTTGTAACGCGGAATCTTCGCTTTCCCATGTGCGATGCTTCTGGTTCAAAGCACCACCGTGAGGAATTCGGTATTTTCCTACTTCTCCTCTAAGTTCGACGTTTAAATACTATAAACATCTATTTGGGCCCCGATGGCCTTCATAACCCGCGTAGACGTCTTCTACTAAACCTTAATATTGATTTGGCCAAATGATCATCTAATGGTAGGAATCTTTCCCATGTCATGTCCGTAATAATCCTAATTCTTTTAACCCGCGTTTTCAATTATCAAATATCCAAAGTTTAAAAACATCCAAATATTATAGCCGTTCAAATACCTATAGAGTAATTGTTAAAATAAATATACTGATTATCTTATAGTACGCGATTAAATAACGGAATCCTCTGATTATGCGGTATGATACCCGAACGCACTCGTTATAACATTAATTCTACTAGTCTTCAATTTATTACCCCTAATTCTGAAATATAAAAGTGTGGAAGGAATTATATATAGGACACCAACCTTATCGTAGATTTATCCTCGTGACTGTGGCCGCCTCGTGGCGTCGCCTAGCTGTTCATAAATTAAGTGGACATGTGAAACAACATGCGACATGCTAAATGCCTCGCTTGGCAAATATGTTCCGTGATTATGATAAGTTCTCTAGACACTAGTCTGTTGCGCTCGCTCGGCTCCCCTAACCCCAGATTAAGATACCCGTACGCCTGGTGCCTATTCGCGGTAGACGACGGGTGCTTAACCCCGAGCCCTCTCACCCACGCGTTCAAAAGTTAATGATGATGATGATGATCCAAAATTTAGATTCGGCCGGTGTCTCAGTGAACAATATCATTTGTTATGACTCATTCAAGATGCATGGCCGAGGTCCTTGTATCTCCAATATGCTGCTGTTCAGTATCGGTAGGAAAATGGCCAATCCGTGGTCGCGTCCACCACTGAAGGTAATTAATTGTGAAGATTGTGACATGACAGTACGATTCTCAGGAAATTCCCTTAGTTCCTTAGGGTGCGTCTGAAAACATACGTCATGTGACAACGGTGTCCGGTGGATAGTTTAGTTTATCTGCAGGAATGATCCTCGGTGTCTCGAACAATGCATCTCGAATAGAGCCAGGAACAAATAGTTAGGATTGTTATCACTGCATACTGGTGCGGGTGTGTGTGTGTTTATGTAATTGTAGATCGTTTCAGGAACACTGTCTCTGGGTATTAACCTCTAGAGATCCTACTATCATCCTCCTCATACAGCTGAAGTACGAGTACCACGGCGACCACACAGGAACCACATCGATGCAACCCAGTGCGGACTAAACTGTTTATGCCAGGTTATATATCGGAAAAAAGATCATGAACGGTAAACATACGTAAGGTTAGCCTGTAGCCTTGTGCACCCTACGCAGACCGATGATGTTCAATAACTCTTTCATTTTGGCTATTCCTACCAAACCAATATAACCATAGCTAGCCCGTCCACACTTCATGCCGCCGAATGACTCTGTTCAGCCTCCAAAAGCACCTTTCCTTCCAATCAAATCATCTTAGGAAAATTACAATTCACATAGGCGTTGAAAGGTGGTAGAATGAAACACCTGGTTTCAGCTTGATAACCGAAAGGATAATTGTATACATAATGTAAGAATAAATATAGAGTCTTACTGGTGAGATGTGTCGTAGAGTAAAACGTTCAGTGAGATATTAGCACAATGTCAATAATATAAGTCAGTATGATTTCCATACGCATGCAATCATGCGTTTTCAAAGTAAATAAACCCACAAAGGTTCTCGAATATATTCTATCGTTTCCACCTGGAGAGGCTGTGAGTTTTACGGTGCCGGCAGCGTGTAAATGAAGTGAAATATCAAGTAGTCTAGCGACTACGCCAGCCCCTTTTTATGAATGAGTAATTACATGATGATCCGAATCACACTACAGTATGTGTTAGCGGTTTTAATTATGTATATGGGCACGCAAAAGGATAAACTTAGTATTTTGGCGGATCTGGTCCTCAGCGTCTGCGCCGATCCTGGTCAGCCCTCCGGAACCTGGAGTCACTACACTCGCGATTTGAATTCGAACACGACCCCGCGAACCCGGAATCCCACGCGATCACCCCTAAAACACTCGCGGCGTAAATCTCGAAAAGGAAAATCCGATTTCGTACCCCTAACAACGTTTATGTATACGTCCCTTTTTCCGGTTCAAGAGCGACCCTCACACGTCCAACCCCCTAACCCTCCCGAAACCGACTGTCTGGAGAAGCGTTCGCCACCCTCGCTCATACTGTTCTCCTCCTCCGCCCCGCTACTCCCGCCCCTAACCGACCCGCTCTACGAATTTCGTGGAATTCGTATTTTTTTATCAATTTGTTATATGTGGATCATCACAGCACTAACCTATCTATTGAAACATTATAGTTAGGCCGCAGTAAGTACTGTCAATAAACCTATATGTAATGGCAACTGAAAAATTAGAACACTCTTTTAATTTGTATCTTTAGAATACCGGGCAGTACTGTCAGAACGCTCGCGAACGATTGAATAACAGACAGCACCCCTGGAGGTCCCTTCCATGCTGGTAGAGTATTATTGTGACAAGATTATGGTACACCATGGGAAGATACCGTGAGTCCATCTGCCTGTTCTGTGCTTCGGTTGAGGTATTTCATCAATATCCTTATTTTTAATTGGAATGAAGCGGAAGACGATACCTACGTGACGGAACGAGAGGACATTTGACATTTAAAAGTTAAAATTCCGAGGTGCCTTTGGGAGACGCAATGCGTGTTGAGATGGACGTTCGGCGGAGATACCCGACGGATGGATGACCGCGATGCAACCTATTAAATAAATCCACGATCACACGGGAAGTGCGATCAATGTCGCAGTTCAAGGATGGTCAAGGAAGTTGGTAATCTGCATCATGCCAGTATTATCACTGTATTGATTGTTTTTACAGGTCATTCTCGAAATCAGAAGTTTTATTCATTGTACGCTTTAGTATATTAACGTCCATTAAATTCAATAATATTTCACACATGCAAAACTTGAAATCAATCAATGTCGGATGCCAAGGATGGTCATAGACGTCTGTAATATGCATCATGCCTGTATTATCACCGTACTGATGTACGCACTGGTCATTCTCGAAATCAGAAGTTTTATTCATTGTACGCTTTAGTATATTAACGTCCATTAAATTCAATAATATTTCACACATGCAAAACTTGAAATCTTTATCCTTTCTTTAATGACCCTGAATGTTTCATGTCAAACGCTCAGAGCGGTTATCTTTGTAATAATGTCAATAATTCTTCTGCAGTTAGTTAACTTTCCAACTGTTTATAATATATTATATTGCTGCAACCAAACAACTTTGAAAATTTAGCACATTGTCTCCTAAATTGTATTAAATGATCTGTATGATTTTTATTTTTCCAAAATGGTAAGCCAAGCATTGAACCATAATAGACAGGTAAGTTCAAGTAACGGATTTACATGTTCGTGGACCTCCACTGGCTAGCTAGACTCGCAAGGTTACACAATGTCTCGTGGGTCTGTCTTGATATTATTCGCTCACCTATGATTTGGTGTTTTTCTCGATTTTGATGCTTGTGCATGAGAGCTTTGTACATATTATTCATCCACTTTTGCTACTTGTCCTGTTCACTCTAACCTCCTTGTTTTCATCTTCCTTTGAATACCTGATATCTGGTGCGGTATACCTAGTATTCCAAGTTCTTAAACTTCCTTTATTCTCCGGTATAGTTGTCGGTTATCATGTATTGGACCGTAAATTTTGCAAGACATGCCACCTACTTTCTTCGCCCGTTCTGATGGACGATAAATGAATGGTAAATACTAGTTATTTAATAAGGAGACATTCAATCTTATTAAGTCAGTCACCATTTCTTGATGCTATAAAAATACAATTAATAAAATAATATAGGGGCTGTCGTTATCGTCTAATATTGACTCTTAAGGATCTTAATTGTATGATATGAGTATCGAGTCACTTGGATGACGTAACTGACGTTTGTAGGTTATGCGATTCGTATCAGAAGATTTTGTGCACCGTAAGACTGAAGACCCTAACACTTTTCTAGTCTCACGCGTGTTGGTGCATGTCGCAGTGCATATGAATGTGCGTGTGAGTATTTATGCTGTGTCTAGAGAACTTACAAAAGTTGGCGTTTATTGCGGAACGATTTACATTGGCTGGTGCTACGAGTATCAAGTTAATTGCGCGAATAACGTTGAAGATTTGAATAGCTCGCTTGAGATGTTGACAAAAGAATAGTTGGCTAGCTCTTGGGACTCGTCCGTCACGATGTATTTAAATTCACTATTGATCGGTGCGTTTCGGCACTATATGGTTGTTCATTACAAAAAAATATATTTTGTTGCTAATCTGTTTCTTGTTTGTTGATCAAAGCAACCGTAACGTAGATACTCTCTTAGTAAGCGAACACTGTAGTGTAAGTTATATATTTGGGCCCATTAGACTATCATTTCTTCAACGTTAACTTCATGTCTTGTGAAGAGAATAGAGGAGGTTAAAGAATTTGTAGTACTAGGTATATAGCACTAGATATCTTGAGGAAGGTGAAATCAAATAGGCTGGAATGGGTGGGACAAGCAGCAAAAGCAGAAGAGTAAGAGCAAGACAGACTTGCAATATAGGCGAGGGCCCAGCAGACTAGACCATGAAGGCTGTGTCAAGGGATGGATTCCGCTCTGCTGTGACTGTTGACCGATTGTATGGTTTGGCAAAATAAAATTCGGTAAAGTTGTTTACATAATCAAAATTTTAACACTTCTATCCAATATAAGATATTATTAAAACAGACAATCTTTCAAATTATACCACTAGATGGTTTTCAGTGTTTCTGCTTCGACAGACCACAACGCTACTACAAAAGCAATAATTAATACAATTTATGTACGAGGAAGAAAAGAGTTTCTTCATAATGTGTGTATGGACTGAAAACATAATGAAGTTTAAAAATTACTCGAGGAACACGGATCCTAACATCAACTTAAACATGAATTGTAAGGTAAGTGGTAAATAATTAAAGGGATAGATTTATTAGATACATGAAAATAGTATGATAAGAACGAAAGAAAAAAGATTTGATAAGTTGTTATCTTCAAAGGCAGAACCATATTTTTTATTTTTCTACGATGCTTCCGGCAATAGATAAACATAGACTTTTAGCGGTCTGTCAATTTTTTAATGATTTACGATAACGGTGATAAAAGAAGTACATATAAAAAGATGAAAAAATCACATTAATAATTCAGTTCTGCAGAAAGTTGCCAAAATGCAGTTCTTAAGAGTTTTTAGTTTCGTTCTCATCGCGTGCGCAACCGGTAAGTCTAGTGTATATAAACAAATATTGTAATTACGTATTACGAAAGTATATAATAATAAACATAACCAATCAAATAACTAACCATCACACTGTTTTCTTAACCACAGTAGGCAAAGACCTTCATTGAATATTTTTATTGAATCTTTTGCATTCCGTATTTCATTATAGTCATATCATTTGACTTGTCAAATTCAGATTCCCGTGAAGTTTATTTGGGAGTGACGTTATGAAATATTGCTTATTTATTGTATAGTCCTCACGTTGATAATTAGGTTCTCAGCTTAGTTCACTACAAAGATAAAACAATACCTCATTTATAATCTATTGATGTTTTGTATCCTTTTCAAAAATTATTTAGTAATTGAAAATTGTATAAAGTATGAACTGTAAAATGATGTTGCTTTTCTAAAACTTAAAAATTCGTAACTTGTTAATGTTGGTCCTAGAGAAAAAATAAAAAAGTGATCTCCACTCTTTTTTGGGGTTTTTATCTTGTATAGAGTTGTTTCCTTTTTTCAATTTCACTAAAACTGTCTACAAGATCTTAACTACGATAATATTATATTCATTATACCGATAAAAGATAATAGAGTATTAAAAATTTAACATATTAGAAATTTATACATAAATTATGAAATACTACAAAATTTTTAATACTTTGATCCATAATAAATATCTTCTTCTATAATAAAATACAAAATTAACCAAACCCAAAAGCGTTATTAACACACATAATGATGCTTACACGTGTATAATAAAAAAATGAAGACTTTTAAATTATGGAAGATCTATGGAAGGTTGGCTACCACATTGTAGTAAGAAGTACAACATTATCGGCGTTTTGGACATTGAACCAGATAATCAGTTTCCATTAGGTTGATGCATTTATCCGCCGTTTTTGTGGCGACGTTTTGTTTTTTGATTCTGACGTTTAACTGACATTTGTCATAATATAATTCTTTAATAGGGTAAGGAAATTAAAATGTGCATCGAAAACCATCTACATATACGACACATTATGCTATACCACATGGAGAAAGGGTAGAAAGCTGCTAAGCCAATTCGCGATCTCACTTTCATGCGAAGGAACGAATAGCGAAAGGGCATACTGAGAGTGGTTTGTTCGCTTCATAGCTGGTGACACCAGCTTAGACGCAAGTCAGGAAGTGGTCGATCTTCGAATTTTGATGACCAGGCCTTTCTGGCGGCTGTGGAAACGAAAGTTGCTCCATAGAACACTGGCTGAGAACTTCAACATCGATCAGTCCACAATTACGGTGACTACGCCTTGAATGATAATTGTACATAATATGTTTTAAGTTTTTTTTTAGGTTTTGGTCATGTTACAATATAATTTACAATAAAATGATGCAATATAATTTATGTTACAATAATTATTTTTTTAAACGACCGATAATTATGCACCAACCTGCCTTTACTGACTGCATTCTATATTCCCCTGCTTAATGAGTTTTAAGAGATCATTTTTCTAATTGCAGAGAATTTGTCTTCAGTTTTACATTATTTGATAGCTATTAATCATAATGTAAAGCGCTATTTTCGTAAAAACTTTCACCTCAAGGGCGCTTATTAGTTCTCCTGACTTGTTCGCGTGTTTTAGTATCACTTCATTGGTAATGTGGTGAACTCAGCAGATCTTCATCATACGTCGTTACAGGCATAGCTAAAATACCACCAGTATTTTAATACTGGCTACTTTTAAAGTCCAGTCTTCGACTTCATAGTGCAGCATGAGTATGACATCACATTTTACTGGCCTTCAACGGCTACTTAGACTTATATATTTATCACTATTGATGAAGAAATTCTTTATTTCTTAAAAGTGAATTGTGCCATATACATTCTCTATCTTTATTTAATTTCAATTATGTTTATTTTCAAATCCTGAGACCCAGACCTGCTATAGTAATATATTTTTTCTCTGATACATTTTTGGAATAAATTTATACTAAAAATAGAGCTTCTCGAGCCAGTCATTTCTAAATCTGAATTGAGTATAGCCAATATATTCTTGATGATATGCAAAATCCTACAATATAGTTATGACTCACACTAATAACTCTATTGCATCATTTCGCATTGTGATTTTTGGACAAAGTGAGTAATCAATTTGTAGGTTGTAGTATCCAGTGTTGTCTAATAGATTATAAAATTTTGCCAATGTTTCCATACAGTTTTTATGGAAACCTTTTGTTAACTTCACACGCACGTTGTTAATTCCCTTAATGATTAATTTTATTTTTAATTTGTTGGATGGTCTTCTGTGTTTGAATAGATTTGATTTAATTTCAGGATAGAGTAATTTGTTCAAGTTCATCAAATATATAGTCATGAAAGACTTCCTCTCCCTTCATACATGTTTTACAAAATATCTGTATTGAATTCGAATTTTTGAATAATAAGTGTAAATAGCAAAAGCCTTAAGTTGTTAGGCTCAGTAACAGTATTATAATAAACATTTCAAATTTTAAAAAATGAAGTCAGTAAATTTTTGATTATCATTTCATTTTTTATTAATATGTTTTTAAAGTACTATTATAAAACAAACAAATTTGTTTAATTCGTCCATAAATCTCTTACATCTATCTGTCTTAAATTAAAAATCTTTTTTTTCTATTTTCTGACATACAAGTCATATTAATATTCTTAACTTACTAACTAACTAACTAATTTACAATCACGCCGTTTCTCTGCAGAGGTTTTCAGAGAGGATAGAACGCCACAATCTTCTGTCTTGACACACAATTCTCATCTCATCCACATTCATCTCATATAAGCTCGTCGATTATTGAAGGATATAACAGGACCATCTTCCAGTATCTAATTTACCTGGTTGTGCCAAGTCATCATGCCAACAACACTTGCATAATACATATTTTTTACTATTCTCTTCTCATTCATATTCTTACTGTTTTTAAATCAAGCTAAGCGCTAGCGCTATGAAAATATGTGTTGCTTGGCGGTTTCTGGGGATGAGATTCGAAATGTCTTAAGTGCGATAATTGAATTAATGACACGTTTTAAACAACTCACACTATTTTTTTTTTAGATGTTTTATTTATATATTTTCAGCGTCTCCGGGACGTATTGTAGGTGGTAACGATACTACAATCGAAATGCGTCCCTACCAGGCATCTTTGCAGTACAAAAGAACTTCAGGCTACTACGTGCACATTTGTGGGGCTTCCATCATCAGCACTAAATTTCTGCTTTCTGCGACTCATTGCGCACCGTAAGTTAACATCAATATTTAAAATGTTGTAGTATATTCTATTATATTATTTGGTCAGGCGATCTGGTAAATACGTATAATCTAAAATAGGCAGGATAACTTCCTAAATTAGACCAATGAAGACATGTATCTTTAATGACTTATTTTTGACATTTACCTTATGTAGGTCCACATTTCAACAATTTAAAATAGTCTTCCGTCAAACATAATTACAAAATAATTTGAATTAATTAGTTTACCAATTTCTTTAATTGATTTATTTTCTTTATTTTATATCTCATATAATTATTGAATGTTTCATCTAATGAAGTAACGATTTACCGTACTGATTAGATGTATGTATAATAATAACTAATCGTTAAAAAAGTAAAAAGTTTCAAATACTGAGTTATGCACGTAGGCACAAAAGCGGAGTATAGTGAATAAATTTAAAACAAAGTTATTAAAATTTGACACGTATATATATATATATATATACCAACATATATATATTAATACATAAATGATTTTTCTTTAAATTTTCTATTCCTAAGAAATAAGCGAGTCGTCAGCTTACAATTAAAAATTTAACTTTTTTGACAGAACCAAACTTATAATTTTCCGTGTTATTGCAGTGGTCCCAACCTTTCTATTTTATACGCCCGTATTGGTACCACTACAGTACTCGAGGGAGGAACCATACTGAAGGTTGACAAGTACATCACGCACCCCGATTTCGTATGGAAATATCTAGACTACGACTTTGCCATTGTGTCTTTTGCAAGCGGTGTTGAAATTGTACTTGGACCAAAAATTCAAATAGTGCAATTAACTCGTGGTGAAGATCCAGAGGTGAATTCTTCAATAACAGTTTCCGGATGGGGAGACACTGGAGTAAGATATGAATTATTTTAAACTTATATATATCAGTATTATTTTTACTTAATCTACACATTCTTAGTAGAACATCACTTTTATTGTAAATATTCTAAAACTATAGCGCCCAATTCTTGAGTAATAAATAAGCTACATTTTTTGAGCAAATAATATGATATTTCATAAAAGACACATTTGTTTACATTTTAGGAAAGCGCAAAAAATTGTATCTTAAAGATATTCACATTTTCATTAGAAATGTTGTTTTAAATAAATAAAATCAAACTGGATTCTATTTATCCAAGATTTAATCGATATTTTAATACTTAACATTTTAATATTAAATATTTTATAGTATTTGTAACTATGAGTTATTTATAGTTTAATATAAATTTACAGAATTCGACAAACAACAGCCCGTCAATTCTACAGGAAGTCGATTTGCCAGTGTGGGACAATGCAAGATGCAAGGGCGTGTATTCCTACCTAACTGAAAGGCATATCTGCTTGGGGGGGACAGCAGAAGGAGGGACGGGCGCATGTTTTGTAAGTAAATAAAATAAAGGTACAGCAATTGAATACCTAGGCCCAGATCCATACAAAACTCTCTCTTTACGCTATTTTATAACGTTTGGATTACATTTTGCATTCGTGAACGGGGATGGTTCAACTCCAAATTTATAAACCCACTTAGATGGTTGAAAAATAATGATTCAATCATAAAATTCCTTAAAAACACTCTCAATAAAACATTCTACACAAAAGATACAAATAAATAAATTACGTAGATCAGGTAAAATTGTGATACGTTGATAAATTAATAAATATCGTAGAGTAGAAAAAACAATGTCACATTAATACATTTGTTATATTAGCAAACTCTTTGAGACACGATTCGTATTTCGGTGCACCAAACAATCCTTATTATTAAATGAAGAAAATGGAGTATAACGTTGTTTCCGAAAATAAGACTATTAACTACATTTTTACTGTCAATATTTCTAATAATATATGTGAGCCTACGTTTTAAATCTATGCTTATAAAAAGCAACCACTTGGCCATCACATCATATAACAAAAGATGAATTATAATTGCTTATGTGAGAAATATCAATTACTTGTATGAGTGACATCCATAACGCTGAATATTTGTATATTCTTTTTCTTCTTCTTCTTCATTCAAGGGTAGGATTTGGTCAACTCCACAAGTGCTCTGCACCGACTTCTACCCTCGTCATTCTTGTCCAGTTCCCAAACCCTCCCATCTTGCTATAGTCCTCTTCCACACAGTCAGCCCACCTCTTCCCCACCCTTCCTTGACCTGTCTCAAATTTTGAGGCTCATGATTCATTTTTATTCTATATGTTCCATTTTCATTATATAAATTTTTCTTAATATTTTACCTTCAAAAACTGCAAACTTGATTTATTGGATTTGGGTAAGGCACCACATTCCATAACCATACGTGACCGCTGGTCTAATTATAGATTTATATATCAACGGTATGCTTCTATGACTCAGTATTTTCGACCCCAGCAGTTTGTTACATACGTAAAAGCTTCTATTTCTAGTTAGAAGTCGGATCTTCAATTCATCAATTGTTCTATTACTCATGTTCTAGTTAAAACCCAGAAATGTAAAATTATTCACTTATTCATTTACATGGTAATCAGCGCATACATCTTGGGGTGCCTCTTTTTTAAATGTACTTCGTTTTAGAGGCGTTTACGTGTAGTTTAAAACTTTCCGTTTCCTTTTTCTGGGTGGTAGTATTTCGTATTTATATGCTTGTATTTTGATGCTCACCTTACTATGCTATCTATGGTGAGGCAAATAATGTATTGTATTGATTGATGTGAAATAGATTGATTTTAAAATATATGAAAATTCAAATAAAAATATAGAGATTGATAAAATATTCTAAAAATTATTTTTAAAAAAATCTAACGATAATAACAGAAAAAAAAACTATAATGATTATGAAAAATTTACCCACAATACTTTTCAGGGTGATTCCGGTGGACCAGCGGTTCAAGGTCCTCCCTACGTTCAGTATGCCTTGGTGTCTGGTGGAAGGAGCTGCAAAGCTCCTAATATTCCTGGAGTCTACGCTAGGATATCGACCGTCTTACCCTGGATTAAAGAGCTGACAGGGATCTAAAGAATAAGTTAATACTGTATGTGTTAAACTTTTGATGCCTGATGAAAAACTGATTAAAACTTCAATATACATTCTTAAATTATGTTTTCTTTTGTGAAGATAACATTATTACTCCTACTTATAATTATACATAGTTTTAATATTATTGATTAATAATTTATATCCTCCTGGCCACCGTCGCCAGTGTGAAGATCTTGTATTTTTACAAGTTTAATATTATTTAAGATACTACTGGCCGCAAGGCACCACCGTAATGGATACCCGCTATTTCATATTTTATATTACTTATTTAATATTTTTTAAAAAATCAGTAATTATTTAAAACATAGAAATTCCTAAAATTCAAAAACTTTAAACAAATAAGGCATATGAATGCTGGATTGTTTTGAAATAATGATTAATAGTCAAGTAGAATACAATATAAATAGTTGGAATGTCGCGTGGAGTAAACCTGTTACCTCCCAACGCATCACCATTTAAAATTTACATTTTTGCATTTACAATTTACAACATTTGCAGCATAAACTAAAATTTGCATCACTGAAAAAAATTATTCTCGCAAGGAGAAGAATTTGTATTACATATTAAAATAAATACATCACATATAATTAAATTTCATACAAGTTTACCTAGCGAAAAATTATGCATTATAAGGTAAATTTAATTATTTTTTAAAAATCACAACTACAAAAGAAAAAATAATTTAGAATCACTTTTATGCTGAAGTATTACTTTGCCCGGCTAGCTCAGTCGGTAGAGCATATTTATGAGATATAGCCCGCCACGACTTGGAATCGTCATTGTGGCGTACACGTTGGGCACCATTTATGAGGTAGGAGACCTACGTCCAACGGTTTGGACGCCATTGTCTGGCGTACTATCCTCCACCGACTAGCAACAGGGGAGAGCATGGATTTTGTGAGTACGTGAATCAGAAGCTACCTAACTTCCACCTTTCCATCTTTTGGGAAATAAACTTTACTAAAATAAAACAGTAAAACATGAAAGGTGATATTTCATAATAAAAGAGAGTCAGCAAATTTTACGTTAAATTTTATTACAAAGAATGAAAAAACTGAAAACTACTGTAATTATTATTTTAATAAAATAAAAAATAAAATTTTATTTGGAGCTACATAACAGGCGACAACGACAATAATAATTTCTCAAATAATACCTGGGGCGATTCTTCTTGCTCCTACGGTAAAAATGAACATCTTCTTGCATCCGTCTTGCTTGGTGTCCTAAGAGCAGCATCCACCGCCGTTTCCGAGTGCCCGGTAATTGGTCAGAACACTCCTTCAACTGGCGGCTTACGCACGAATCTTCTTCTGCCAGGTGGATCATTATAAGAAATTGTTGACGGGTGATGGGAAGAAGACGTAATTTTAAGTAGTAAAAAAAGTTAATAATTAAAAAGATAAAATAAGGAAATCTAAAAATGAATGAAAGGAAGAAGAAATAAAATAAAGAAGGAATATAATAAAGAATATTTGAAAGAATGAGACAGATTATTTATTATAAAGAAAGGAAATTTCATTATTTCCCTTCAATTCCTTCACTCTGCGCCTGGATTCTGCACGGGCTCCATCTTCAAATATGAATTCCACAACATGGTGAAAACGGCCAACAGTCGCCCGCAGGGCGACCGTCTTAGGTTGAAGCGCAAATGGAAATGTATGTATCTGCTAGCGCTGGCCCGTTACTCGAATAGATGGGCGCGATCCTAGCGGCAAATATTGCAATAAGTATTAGGCGTTTCGAACTATGCGTAAAATTACTAACCAGGGTGATCGTTATTCTAATAAGGTACACTAACGTTATATTTTTTCTTATACTAAGAATTCATAACGTTATAATATATTCGCCCGCTTGTATCGCGTAAGCTCGGAGTTCTCGCTTCTTATTGGTGAAACCCCAAATATACGGGCCCGCTCTAGACTGGCGAGATACAGCAATACGACGCCCAGGGTCGTACTCGGAATACGCACTTCATAAGGGACAACTTATTTTATGAATAAGTGTTTTATGAAAATTCATACGCATAATACTAGTTTATACGCTTAATATCTAAATTTGGCAAACGTGATCGATCTAATGGTTAGGAATGTTCCCCTTGTTATGATCGTAGTAATCCTAGTTCTTTTAACCCGCGTTTGCAATTATCAAATATCTAAAGTCTCCAAACATCCAAATAGTACAACCGTTCAAACACCTATAGTGCAATTGTTAAAATAAATATACCAACTATCTTATAGTACGCGATTAAATAACGGAAAAACCTCCGATCACCTGGTATGATACCCGAGCGCAATCTATTACCTTCAATTCCGAAACATCATTAAGCGCGAATGTAAACAAGTGAATTTCGGCGCGAGCCAATTATCATAAAATTAGGTATGTATTATTCAGAGCCGGAATGTAAAAGTGTAGAAGAAATTATACATAGGTCACCGACCTTGTTGTAGATTTGTCCTCGTGACAGGCCACTTAGTGGCGTCGCCTAGCTGTTCAAAGAATATATGGACGTGTGAATCGACATGCGACATGAACCCCTGAGCTCCATACCCACGCGTTCAAAGAGTTAATGATTATGATGATCCAAAGTTTTGATTCGACCGATGTTGCAGAAAAAAATGTCATTTCCCAGGACTCGTTCAAGACGCATGGTCAAGGTCCTCACTCACTCACTCTTTCGTCTTTAGTGCCGATAATGCCTCTTGGTTGGCTAGCTTATGTATGTGGTTCAGTCCTTACAACCGAAGTATATGATCACGACATCATGATTCCCGTTAGTAATTTCCAGAACGGAGTCCCTCTTCAGCAACTATAGACCACTCCGAACTCGACGAGAGACTATCTCGACATTCAATTCCTCTGCATCATATTCTGTCACTCGCGACATTATTGTTACTTTGATCACAGGAGAGCAAGGCTCTCGAATAATTTCAGTTTGAAGTGGTTGTTAGTACCATGTTAATAATAAAAGGCAGTATGATTTCCATACACATGCAATCGTGCATTTTTATAGAAAATAAACACACAATCATTCTCAGATAAACTCTATTATTTTGACCTGCAAGCCATTACTTCGGATCAAAAATGTAATTTATAAAATGTGCCCTGTCTATCACCATGGTGCCGGAAAAGTGTGCCAGAGGCATATAATGAGATTTGTGAGATTTATGGGAATAATTAAATACACAAATAATTACGTACATATGTATATGATTATTTACATGGCCAATAAATAGTAAATAATTAGTCCTAAACGACAAGATAAATGTAATTAAATAAACTTAAAGGTGGGTGCCTCAAATTAATAAAACAGGACAGTAATTACATAAAGTCAAATTTCAAGTAGACTACGCCAGGCTCTTTTGAGGCCAGGATGATCCGAATCACACTGCAGTATTCGTTAGTGGTTTTAATTATGTATATAAGCATGCATAACTAAACTTAGTATTTTGGCGGATCTCTAGCACAGCATCTTCTTTGATTCCAGACAGCCCTCTGGGATTCAGCCTTGGTATTACAACACTCGCGGATTTAAATTAGAATACGATCTCCGCGAATCTGGCAACCCTCTCGACAACCCCTTAATATTCGCGGCGTAAATCTTGAAAAGGAAAACAGATTTCGTACCCCAAACAACGCAACGTCTTTTTTCCCGATTTAAAATCGACTCTCCTGTAGCTCTCCTAGCCCTCCCGAACCCGACTGCCGCGAGCCGTGCCCCCACAACCCCGTGCACACATCCCCTCGCGTCATCCCCTCGCTGCCCCACGGACCACCACCCTTCCACCCGACGCCCGTGCCAAATTCGTATTTTATTATCCGTGATTAGACTGAATCATCACATTTTTCTTCTCCGTGAATAAATTGTATTCATGATTGCTTTAATAGGTACAATGTAAACTCTCTGGACTCTCTCTCGGGGTCTGTTCCAAAGCAATTATCTGTACAGTTGGAGACAACAATGTGTAGGTAGTTAGATAAGCACATTATATTATATTATTTGGTCAGGCGATCTGGTAAATACGTATTATTTATAATAGGCAGGATGAATTCCCAAGCTAGACCGATAAACACATGTATTGATTTGTTTTCGACACTGACCGTATGTAGGTCCACATTTCACCAATTGTTAATTGCGGTAAAAAAAACCATAACAGAAGGAATCATTAGAAATTAATGTCTGTATAAGTAGAAAACAATTTTCAATATGCACCGAAAAATGTTAATCGTTATATTTGAAAGGTATGTTGTTGAAGAAATGTTAAATAAAATATTTTTGTATTATATTAATGTTACGTTTTTCATTAATCATCATCTCCAGCTCCTTTTCTATACACCACTACTGGATGAAGGCCTCCCAAAGTGTGTCCCACATTTCCCTGATCACTATTATTCAAGGCACATACTGAGAGTTTGATAATTTCATCAGTTCAGCGGGTATTAGGTCGTTCTGTCGGCCTCTTGTTTCACTTCGGGTTTCATTAGATAACTGCGTTTGTCCGATGATTATCCGTTCTCCAAGCGATGTGGTCTGCCCATTGCCATTATTATTATATAAGTAATATGTACTTTATAAAAATTCTAGAAAAAAACATTTTCAGTGTTCCCTTAAATGTTGAAATTGTCATCAAAAATAATAAACATCTACATTAAACCATAAGAATATTGATAAGTAATATTTAGCACTCCATTTTTTTTTAACACATTCATACAATTCTGATTCTCAAATTGTTATTAACATGGAAATGTTGACACATGTCAAATTAACTTTTTTAATAAAAAAAAATAGATATTTGCTTGCGTACTTTGTACTAATAAGTATTGTAAATGTAAGTTTTTTAAGGTGCATGTCCACAGAGTGTGAGATATAATTACAGTACCATTAAGTTCAAAACATTTCACATGGATTGACAAAGCATAAATGAGTGTTCACGTTTGAATGAATGCTGACCTTTACCGCTACTGTCGGTGTGTCCCGGATACGCACATATTTTTAAGAGATTTTTATTCTTTGCGAACATCTTTTACCTCATCATCGCATTTATTTAAACGAGTTAACCATTTGACATAATACGAGCATGCCTACTCGATATAAAAAAAGCTAAATCAAGTAGCGACAACTTGGTATAAAATATCAGCTGATGTAAAAACCCACAAAATTTATTATATTTTATCTTTTTCTACAATTCATCCGGCAATCGCTAAATATGGACTTTTTGCTATCATTTTTTTTATTGATATGCGATAACGGTGATAAAAAGAGTATATAAAGGTGAAAAAATCACATTAATTATTCAGTTCCTTCAGAAATTCGCCAAAATGTATTTTTTAACAGTTTTTAGTTTCGCTCTCATCGCGTGCGCAACCGGTAAGTCTAGTATATTTAAATATAGGTATATTTTAATTATGTATTACGCAACTGCGTATGATAAACCTTCTTAAACTTTATTTTGATATTATTTTTTAATCTTTTTGCATTTCGTATTTCATTAGTCAAATCATTTGATTTTTCAAATTCAGATTCCCGTGAAGTTTATTTGGGAGTGACGTTATGAAATATGGCTCATTTATTGTACAGTCCTCACGTTGATAATTCGGTTCTCAGCTTAGTTCACTACAAGGATAAAACAATACCTCATTTATAATCTATTGATATTTTGTTTCCTTTTTAAGAACTTGGAAGCCTTTATAAAAGTTATTTTGTTATTGAAAATTAATTTAAATTTATTGAAGGTATGAACTGATAAAACTATTGGGTTTTCAAAAATTTAAAAATTCGTTTATGTTGGTGTTCCGCATTTTTTTTGTGGTTTTATTAGGCCAATTATTAAAAAAAATTCAAATACGTAATTCTGTTAACCTGGAAAATAAAACATACTTTCACAAACAAAAGAAATATATCTGATTTTGCAGAAAGGGTTCTGAATACCATGATCCCTCGATAGTCTTTATTGCCTAAATATTTGACTGTTTACGCATACCTAGATACAAGCTCTGCTCTTTTATGTGAATAAGTTATTTTCACGAGAATCCCGAATCAAATAATACGGCGTCACTTGTGTAGAGTTGGTTCCTTTTTTCAATTTCTCTAAAATTGTCTGCATTATCTAAACTACGATTACGACACACAAATTAGAAAATATTGTTAATTATTCACAATATTGTTGCTTATCAGATAAGATTGCTTCTTTTCCTTTGTGTGTGGTTTTATTTAATTTAGTGATATTTTGTCTTCAAGTAGTCCAAGAAATCTCCGGTACGCGAGGAACAACAGTAACTATAATTCCTAAGTCTAATCTTCTCTAGTCTCAAATATGTATTTATTATTGTAAAATAAGGTTTCAAAATAACATTTTATTCATTATATTTTTGGTCTATGGAAGTTTGGCTACCACACTGTAGTAAAATATATAACACCATCGGCGTCTTAGACACTGAGTAAGATAATCACTTTCTATTAGGTTGATCCGCCGTATTTGTTGCGACGTTTTGTTTTTTGAATTAGACGTTTAATTAACATTTGTCATAATATAAATCTTTAATAGGGTTAAAAAACATTACACATTATGCTGTATCACTTGGAGGAAGGGTGGAAAGCTGCCGAGTAATTTCGCGGTCTCTCGTTTATGGGAAGGAACGATTAAATTTACAATTTTATATATTTATTATATAGACCTATGTATTATATTAACAATATTTAAGTATGTCAAAAAACACAAAATAACAGGATTTTTACCTCCAAAGCCATTGTTATTAATACAAATTATAGAAGTATGGATAATACTCGAAGCGTTTCTACGTGGTAGCATATATAAAATTTCCAAAAATTTGATAGATATGGGGTTGATTGGCTGGAAGGGTTAACGGTACATTAATACATAATACCCATACTTTCATACTTCCTATGTTTTATAATAGCTTCGTCTTTTAATTCTTCCAGAAATCTCTTACATCTGTCTTACCTTATTATTTTATTTTTAGACGTACATGTTATATCAATATTCTTAAATTACCAACAAACAAACTTACCATCACGCCGTTTCTCTGCAAATGTAGGCATAGTGGATAGAGCTCCACACTCTACTTTACTGATGCACAATTATCACCTCATCCACATTCATATAAGCTCTATTTCCATTTATGATGCCAACAACACTTGCATAATATATATTTCTTACTATTCTCTCCTCATTCATATTGTTACTATTTTTAAATTAAATTATGCTCTAGTGCTATGAAAATATGTGTCTGATTTGGTGGTTTCTGGGGTTGAGATTCGATTTCCTGATCAGTTGGCAGGTGTCTAAAGTGCGAAATTGAATTAATAGCATACGTTTTAAATAAAAGACGGCATACATTTTTTAAACATATTTTATTTTTATATTTGTAGCGTTCCCGGGACGTATTGTAGGTGGTAAGGATACTACAATCGAAATGCGTCCCTACCAGGCGTCTTTGCAGTACAAAACAGCTTTAGGCAACTACGTCCACAATTGTGGGGCTTCCATCATCAGCACCAAGTTTCTGCTTTCTGCAGCTCATTGCGCACCGTAAGTTAACATCAATATTGAAAATTGATATGAACAACTGTTATAATTCTTAAATTTTTGTTTTACATTCTAATATATTACTTGGTCAGGCGATCTGGTAGTATCTATAATAGGCAGGATGACTTCCCAAGTTAGACCAATAAACTCATGTATCATTAATGATTCGTTTTCGACAATGACAATATATGTAGATCATTATTTTAACAATTTGAAATAGTTTTCCATCAAATACAATTATAAGATAATTAGAATAAAATCATTATTCAATTTTTTTTTGTTTTTATTTTCATTTTTTTAAATCTCTCATAATTATTGAATGTTTCATGTAATAGAGTAACGGTTTTCCGTGCTGTTTAGACTTATGTATAAAAATAACTAATGGTTTAAAATGTTGCATTTACTAATGTGTGCACCTAGGTACAAAAACAGAGTACAGAGAATAAATTTTAAATAAAATCATTAAAATCTGACACGTATATTGTCCAAGGAGGCCACTCTTTCCGGAGTTTTCCTTCATCAAATCCATATTCCGATGTATTTATTACACATCTAATATGGTAAAAAAAACGTACGAATTATATTTGGACTGCACAATGAATAGATCCAAATAATTATAAGGGTAATCGGCTTAAAATAATTCAAAGATCTATTCCCCGCACTCCCTGGTTCTCCAAAAGGAAAGTCTCCAAAAGAACAATATCAAATATCTCTAAAATGAGAATTGGGCATTACCAGGAAGCCTCAAATTTATTCAGATTGAACTTAATAGATTCCCCAATGTGTAAGTGTGGTGTCAAAGAGGAAACCCTTGACCATATCTTTTATGCCTGTCGCAAAACAAACCACATGTAAATAAAATCTCGATGTAATTAAAATTAATCCACGTATAACTTAGCTGTCAAAACGAACAAAAATGACATCTAGATAATGTATAAGAATCGTAGATAGACAATAATAAACACAAAAATGCTATTTTATCAGCATATTGTGCATTTAAGTTAAGTTGAATGGTTTTCTCACTCAATCTAGAACACATTAAATTTTTTAGTTATGATGAATTATTCATGAAAGTTTTTTTTTTACTGTATGTAAACCATTTATAAAACGTAATATTATTATACACGATTTATCTTTTAACTTTTTATTCTTAAGATATAAGCGAACCAACAACTTACACTTATTAAAAATATAACTTTTTTGACCGAACCAAACTTATAATTATCCGTGTTATTGCAGTGGTTCCAGCCTTTCTAGTTTATACGCCCGTATTGGTACCACTACCGTGCTCGAGGGAGGAACCATACTGAAGGTTGACAAGTACATCACGCACCCCAATTACTCTAGAAATACTCTAGACTACGACTTTGCCATTGCGTCCTTTGCAAGCAATGTTGAAATTGTACTTGGACCCAAAATTCAAATAGTGCAATTATCTCGTGGTGAAGATCCAGAGGTGGATTCTTCAGTGACAGTTTCCGGATGGGGAGTCACATCTGTAAGATATTCATTATTTTACAATTATACGCATTATTTCAACTGAAATTACACATTCTTAATAGAACATTACATTTATTGAGAAATAATCCCATCACGCCCATTTCTGGATTAACAGATTAAAAAAAATTTATCTTTGTAACATAAAAAATACAATTTATCAACATTTTGAGAATGTGCAGAAACTGTCTCTTAAAGATATTCACATTTTCATTTGAAATTTTGTTTTAAATAACCAAAAAAGAAGCATTATATTATTTTTCCATGATTTGATCGATATTTTAATACGTTTTAAATTTTTTTTGCATAATGTTATTTAACCTTTTTGATATTAAACATTTTATATATATTTCACATATTTTTATTTTACACGCACACCGATGTTTATTTAATTTTTATAGCATTAAATAAACGTATATTTTTTAATACAATTAATTTTATATGTATATCATTCTATTTAATATATTTAAATAGTATTTAAAATATCACAGACCTGTGTTCTGAATAATTATAACTTCATAATAAGAATGTGTTCTCTTAATAATATCCATTTCTATTTATTATTTTTCTTTCTATTTTGCGATGTTTATTAATTTTTGTAGGCTTACATAATATACTTAAATATATTTTTGTATATAAATATTTTACAGTATTTATAACAATGTGTTTTATATTTTAATATAAATTTACAGGAATCTTCGAGCAGCGGACCGTCGATTCTCCAGGAAGTCAATTTGCCAGTTTGGGATAATACAAAATGCAAGGGCGTGTATTCCTTCCTAACTGCAAGGCAAATTTGCTTAGGAGGGACAGCAGTAGGAGGGACGAGTGCATGCTTTGTAAGTACCGAAAATAAAGATACAGTAATTAAATACCTAGGTTCAGGTCCATACAAAATTGTCTCTATTTTATAACGTTCGGATTAAATTTTGTATTCGTGAGTTGGGATGGTTTAACTCCAAATTTATAAATCCACTAGTTGATCGAAAAATGATGATTCAATTTTAAAATTACTTAAAAACACTCACAATTAAAAATTATTATATTTGGTATATTAGCAAGGTCTTTGAGACACAATTCGTATTTTGGTGCACTGAACAATTCTTCTACTTAAATAAATAAAAAGGAGTATAATGTTGCTTCCAAAAATAAAATTAGCAACTACATTTTACTGTCAATATTTCTATTAATATATGAGAATCTACGTTTTAAGCATATGTTTATAAAAAGTAAGCACATGGCTTCATCAAATACCAAAGTTGAACCATAATTGCTTATGCGAGAAATATCACTAACTAATGTGATTGACTAACATAACGCTTTTAAATTATGTGGATACGAATATTAAATATTTGAAATTTTTGTATATTCTTTTTCTTCTTCCATGGCACTACATCTTAGGGTGGGATTTGGTCTCAGCCACAAGTACTGTTGACTCCTATACCTGATCATTCTTGTCCAATTCTCAGACCTATCCATCCTGCTCCAGTTCTTTTTCACAGTCAACCCACCTTTTCGTTGGCCTGTCTTTAGTTCACTTTCATTGTGGTATCTACTTGATCGTGATCTTTGGTATCCTGTTATCTGGAATTCTTTCAACATGACCTGCCCCATCGCAATCTTTGGAACCTAGACATATTACAATTGCTTCTTGCTCACTTGTTTTTAAGCTCATGATTAATTTTTATTTTACATGTTCCATTTATCTTAACATTTTACGCTCAAAATCTGCTAACTTGTTTTCTTTAATTTAGGTAAGGCAATTCGTTTCACAACCAAAAGTCTCAATAGTTTTATAAATCAACAGTTTGTTTCTATGACTCAGTAATTTCGAACCCAACAGTTTTTTACATGCATACAAGCTCTATTTCTTGCTATAAGTCAGATATTCAATTCATCAGATGTTTTATTACTCATGTTCAAGTAAGAGCCCAGAAATGTAAAATTATCAACTCATTCATATAAATGGTGATCTATATACACATCTTGGGGTGCCTGTCGTGTTTACGAATTTATAAAATAATATAAAAAGCATTTTTTTAAAAATCTAAAGAAAATAATAGAAAAATAAATACAGTAAAGATTATGAAAAATTTACTCAATACTTTTCAGGGTGATTCCGGTGGACCAGTGGTTCAAGGTTCTCCCTACGTCCAGTATGCCTTGGTGTCTGGTGGAAACAGCTGCAGCGCTCCTAATATTCCTGGAATTTATGCTAGGATATCGACTGTCTTACCCTGGATTAAACAGCTGACTGGAGTCTAAATAATAAGTTAATATTGTGTGTGTTAAACTTTTGAAGCCAAATAAATGTGATTAAAATGTCAGTATACATACTTCAATTGTGTTTTTTTTTCTTTCCCGTGAATTAATTGTACTATATTAATGATTACCTTATTATAGACAATGTAAATTCTCCAGTGGCATTTGTATTTAGGTGCTATTTAATTATGAGTTGAAAGAGAATATTTTAATTATATCCCTAATATCTTTGATTTATTAATTTGTCTGTCATGCAAAGGGAAATTGGAATTGAAATTGAAATAAAATTGAAACATTATATTGGATTTAAGTGTTTAAAACTTGATTGGGTGAAAAACTTTGTTGCATTTTATTTTACGAAACCGTTCAAACAAACAGCTTTCGTGGTCTAGTTTGCTGGGCACTATTTTATGTATTGTTACATTATA
The DNA here is from genome assembly GCA_031772225.1 of Eubasilissa splendida. Classification (NCBI taxonomy): domain Eukaryota; kingdom Metazoa; phylum Arthropoda; class Insecta; order Trichoptera; family Phryganeidae; genus Eubasilissa; species Eubasilissa splendida. The sequence continues at coordinate 23,142,561 of CM062847.1, forward strand.
GTTAGGCCGCAGTAAGTACTGCTAATAAAGCTCTATGTAATGGCAACCGAAAAATGAGAACATTCTATTAATTTTAATCTTTAGAATACCGAGCAGTACTGTCAGAACGCTCGAGAACGTTTGAATAACAGCCCGCACTCCTGGAGGTCCCTTCCATGCTGGTAGCGTATTATTGTGACAAGATTATGGTACTCCATGGGATGACACCGTGAGTCCATCTGCCTATTCTGGGCTTCGGTTGAGGTATTCCATCAATATCCTCATTTTTAATTGGTATAAAATGGACTTCGATAACCACATGATGGAACGAGAGGAGTATGGTAACATTTCAGGTTTAAAATTCCGAGGTGTCTGTGGGAGACGCAACGCGTGCTGAGATGGACGTTCGGCGGGGATATTCGACAGATGGATGATACAACCCATTAAATGAACCCACGACCACACGGGAGGTACGATCAATGTCGGATTCCAAGGATGGTCATAGACGTCTGTAATATGCATCATGCCTGTATTATCACCGTACTGATTGTACGCACTGGTAATTCTCGATACCAGAAGTTTTCTTCATTATATGCTTTAGTATATTAAAGTACATTAAATTCAATAATATTTGACACATGCAAAACTTGAAATCTTTATCATTTCTTTAATGACCCTGAATGTGTCATGTCGAACGCTCAGAGCGGTTATCTTTGTAATAATGTCAATAATTCTTCTGCAGTCAGTTAACTTCCGTACTGTTTATTGTATATTATATTGCTGCAACCAAACAACTTTTAATATTTAGCACATTGTCTCCTAAATTGTATTAAATGATCTGTATGATTTTTATTTTTCCAAAATGGTAAGCCAAGCATTGAAACATAATAGCCATAGGTAAGTTCAGAGTAACGGATTCATATTTTCGTGGACCTCCACTGGCTAGCCAGTGAGTGTGAGGGGGATGTAGACCCGTAAGCTCACACTATGTCTGATATTATATGCTCACCTATGTTTTGATCTTTCTCTCGGTTTTGATGCTTGTGCATGAAAGCTTTGTACATATTATTCATCTACTTTTGCTGTTGTCCCGTTCACTCTAACCTCTCTTTTTTCATCTTTCTCGGAATATCTGGTACGGTTTAACCAGTATACTAAGTTTTTAAACCTCCTCTATTCTCCGGTATGGTTGTTAGGTATCACGTATTGGGTCGTAATCTTGCACAAGATTTTGCGAGATACACCACCAAATTTCTTCGCTCATCCTTAGATGATAAATACTAGTTCTTTAATAAGGAGACATTCAATCTTATTAAGTCAGTCACCATTTCTTGATACTATCAAAATACAATTGATGAAATAGTGTACGGGCTCTCGATATTGGCTAATATTGACTCTTAATGATCTTAATTGTATGATGTGAGTTATCGAGTCACTCGGATGGAGTGACCGATGTTTATAGGTTATGCGATTCGTATTAAAAGATTTTGTGCATGAAGAAACTGAAGGCCCTTACTCTTTTCTAGACTCACGCGTGTTGGTGCATGTCGCAGTGCATTTGAATGTGCCTGTGAGTATTTACGATGTCTAGAGAACTTTCAAAAGTTGACGTTTATCGCGGGACGATTAACGTTGCCTGGTACTACGAGTATTCAATTAATTGCGCGAATAACGTCTAAAATTTGAGTGGCTCGCTTGAGATGTTGACGAAAGAATGGTTGGCTAAATTATAGGACTCGTGCGTCTCGATGTATTAAAATCCGCTATTTGAACGAACGATAATTATGCATCAACTTGCCTCTACTGACCACATTCTATATTTCCCTGCTCAATGAGTTTTAAGATATAATTTTTATAATTGCAGAGAATTTGTCTTCAGTTTTAATTTATTTGTATAGCGTCATTTTCGTAAAAACTTTAATCTTCGACTTCATAGAGCAGCATGAGTACGACATCACATTTTACTGTCCTTCAACAGCTACTTAGGCTATATTTATCACTATTGCTGCAGAAGAAATTCATTATCTATTAAAAGCGCATTGTGTCATATACATTATTAATCTCTATTTAAATTCCTTTTAGTTTAGTCTCAAATCCTGAAACCCAGACCTGCTATATATAGCAATATATCTTTTCTCTGATATAAGGATTTTTGTAAGATATTTATATTTAAAAAAGTGCTTCTCGAGCCAGTCATTTCTAAAACTGAATTGAGTATAGCCAATATATTCTTGACGATATGCAAATTCCTACAATATAGTTATGACTCAGACTAATAACTCTATTGCCACATTTTGCATTGTGATTTTTGAACCAAGTGAGTAATCAATTTGTAGGTTTGTAGAATCCAATGTTGCCTAATATATTACAAAAGTTTTCTAATGTTTCCATACAGTTTTTATGGAAGCTTTTTATTAACTCTACACGTACGTTGTTAATTCCCTTAATGATTAATTTTATTTTTCATTTATTTTCCAATTTTTTTTTTCCAATTCCTTAGAGTCTACGATACTCTGAGTACTCTACATGCGGCAAAACCGCCTAATCTACTACTACAAGTGCATCAGCGCTAATCACTTTGACATTTTTTCTAACTACCTTATTATAATAAACATCATATGTGTTTTATGTTAATACATGAATTGGAAGGGTAAAAAATTACTGACAAAAAACCCTCTAATATTTTTCATTTATTGAATGGTCTTCTGTATTTGAATAGATTTGATTTGATTTCAGGATATGGTAATTTATTCAAGTTCATCAAATATGAAGACTTGCCCTTCCTTCATATATATTTTTTCAGAATATCTGCACTGAATTCGAATTTTTGAATAATATGTGTAAATAGTAAAAGCCTTTAAGTTGTTAGGCTCAGTAACGAATTTTATGTATACTTTTTATTATAATAATTAGTATAAACATTTCAAACATTTTTGATTATCATTTCATATTTTAATAATATGTTTATAAAAACTATTATAAAACAAACAAGATTGATTAATTGTTCCAGAAATCTCTTAAATCTGTTTTAAATTGAAAAATCATTTTTTTCTATTTTCAGGCATACAAGTCATATCAAAATTCCTAACTTACTAACTAACTTAAACGCCACAATTTTCTATCTTGACACACAATTATCACCTCATTCATATTCATTCAAGCTCGATGATTATTGAGGCATTTGACATGACCGTTTTTCTGTATCTGGTTTACCTGGTTGTACCAAGTCAACCGTGGGCGTCCTCTATTTTTGATGCCAACAACACTTGCATAATATATATTTCTTACTATTCTCTCCTCATTTATATTGTTACTATTTTTTTAATTAAGTTATGCGCTAGTGCTATGAAAATATGTCTGTCTTGCTGGGTGGTTTCTGGGGATGAGTTTCATGACACATTTTAAATAACACGCAGCACACATTTTTTAAATATGTTTTATTTACATATCTTCAGCGTCTCCGGGATGTATTGTAGTTGGTAACGATACTACAATCGAAATGCGTCCCTACCAGGCATCTTTGCAGTACAAAACAACTTTAGGCGACTACGTCCACAATTGTGGGGCTTCCATAATCAGCACCAAATTTCTGCTTTCTGCAGCTCATTGCACACCGTTAGTTAACATCAATTTAAAATTAAGTTATTTATAAAAAAAATATATATTTACAATTTTTTAAATTGATTTATATTCTTTATTTAACCTTTACCATACCATGCTAAAAATACCATGCGCAGCCATGCTGTTAACTCGTGTTATTGCAAGAAATTAAAGATTTTTTAACACTTTAAATTTGAATAAAATTCTTTTACAAGCTTAAATGGCTTTAAAATAGTTAATATCACAGTTAATATAAATATAATATAAGAAATAATAAATGTAATAATTAAATACGTTAATTTTATTCTCAAATATTATTATTGTAACGCATTCGTCAAAGACCCATCTAACATGATCTTCATCTTCATCTCTCATCATTTAAATGAATGTGTGATCTTTTTCACGTAGTACAAGTGGTATTTTTAAAGAAGATAGTATGCAACGCATCAATTGTATATAACATTGAATTAAAAAAATATTATTTTTATTATGATTTGCTTTACATAATTGGTTTTTCACTAGTCATTTCTAAGTGCAAATATTTTTTTTAGTACTAGGTAAAATGTAAGTTTTACATTGTACGTATTTATAGAAATTCGATTTAATTGGCTTGGTAGACCTATGTTACTACATGGCTAGGGAAGGGTTAATATCTCATATAATTTTTGAATATTTCATCTAATAGATTTACTGATAAGATGTATGTGTAATAATAATTAATCGATAAAAAAGTGTATAAACATCTATATTTTGCTATTACTAAGTTATGCACGTAGGCACAAAAGCCATGTACAGTGAATAAATTTAAAACAGTTATTAAATTCTGACCATATACCATATCTCATATACTAACATATTTGTAATACATGTATATATTTTAATATAAATGATTATTCTTTAAATTTTCTATTGTTAAGAAATAAGCGAGTCGTCAGTCAATTAAAAATATTTAGGAGAACACATTCTTATTGTAAAGTTGTAATTATTCAGAACATAGGTCTGTGATATTTTAAATATGAATTAAATATATTAATTATAAAGATATACATATAAAATCAATTTTATCGAAAAATATTGTTGTTGCGCCACCGGGATTCGAACCTGGATCACTTTCCTAACCGGGGAAGGTGCTTTATCCAACTAAGCTACAGCGACATTATTTTTAGCGACAATTTTCGACCCTATATGTTACCTTTTTGATATTAATACATTTTAATCGTTCCATCATTTGACAACAATATTTTTCGATAATATTGATTTTATTTGTATATCTTTATAATTAATATATTTCATTCATATTTAAAATTAAAAATATAGCTTTTTTAACAGAACCAAACTTATAATTATCCGTGTTATTGCAGTGGTCCCAAACTTTATAGTTTATACGCCCGTATTGGTACCACTACAGTACTCGAGGGAGGAACCGTGCTGAAGGTTGAAAAGTTCATCATGCACCCCGATTTTGAATGGAAATTTCTAGACTATGACTTTGCCATTGTTACTTTTGTAAGCGATGTTGAAATTATACTTGGACCTAAAATTCAAATAGTGCAATTATCTCGTGGTGAAGATCCAGAGGTGAATTTTTCATTGACAGTTTCCGGATGGGGTGACACTGAAGTAAGATATTATTTATTTTAAACATATCAGCATTATTTTGACTTAAATTGCGCATTCTTAGTAGAACATAACTTTTATTGTAAATATTTTAAAACTATAGCACCCAATTCTCGATTAATGGGATACATTTTTTGAGCAAATAATATGAGATTTAAAAAAAAATACTTTCATCATAAAAAACACATTTTTTTAACATTTTAAGGAAATGCGAAAAATTGTGTCTTAAAGATGTTTACATTTTCATTAGAAATATTATTTTAAATAAATAAAATTAAAATGAATTCTATTTATGCAAGATTTAATCGATATTTTAATATATAATTTATTTTTTTTGCATATTATTATTTTTCTTTCAAGATTTTTTTGATATCAAATATTTTATATATTTTTTTACATGCACATCTATTTTTTAAAAATATTTATTAAGATTGTATTTTAAGATTATCTATTTTTATTTATTATTTTCCTTTCTATTATGCGATATTTAATATTTTTTTAAGGATTACATATACAAAAATATACGTTTGTAATGTGTATTTTTAACTATATATAGTTTAATACAAATTTACAGAATTCCATAAACAACGGCCTCACGATTCTCCAGGAAGTCGATTTGCCAGTGTGGGACGATGCAAGATGCAAGGGCGTGGATTCCTTTCTAACTGAAAGGCAAATCTGCTTGGCAGGGACAGCAGTAGGAGGGACGGGCGCATGTTTTGTAAGTAAATAAAATAAAGGTACAGCAATTGAATACCTAGGCCCAGATCCATACAAAAATCTCTCTTCACGCTATTTTATAACGTTTGGATTAAATTTTGCATTCGTGAACGGGTATGGTTCAACTCCAAATTTATAAACCCACTTAGATGGTCGAAAAATAATGATTCAATCATAAAATTCCTTAAAAACACTCTCAATAAAAGATTCTACACAAAAGATACGAATAAATAAATGACGTAGATTAGGTAAAATGTGATACCTGCCCATTCTTGTCCAGTTCCCAGCCCCTCCCATCCTGGTTCAGTCCTCTTCTTCAAGTCTTCAGTCAACCCACCTCTTCCCTAGCCTGCCTCTAGATCGCTTCCATTGGGGTATCCACTTGGTCATGATCTTTGGTGTCCTGTTATCTGGCATTCATTTCATATGGCCTGCTCATTGCAGTTTTTGGGACCTAGAAAATATTAGAATTGTTACTTGCTCATTAAAAATTTTGAGCTCATGATTTATTTTTATTACATAAATTTTTCTTAATATTTTAAGTTCAAAACTGCTAATTCGATTTATTGAATTTGGGTAAGGCACCGCATTTCATAACCATAAGTGACTGCTGGTCTTACTGTAGTTTTATATATCAACAATTTACTTCTATAGTATTTTCGACCCAAGCAGTTTGTTACATACGTAAAAGCTTTTATGTCCAGCTAGAAGTCGAATCTTCAATTCATCGGTTGTTCTGTTACTCATGTTATAGTTAAAACCCAGAAATAATAAATTATTAACTAATTTTAACCTCTCATTTAAATGTACTCACCATGTACTTCGTTTTTGAGGCATTTACACGCTTTCTTTTTCTAAGTTGTAGTATTTTTGTATTTACATGCTTACCTTACTATGTTGCCTATAGTGAGGAAAATAATGTATAGTATTGATTGTCATGAAATAGATTGATTTTAAAGTATATAAAAATTCAAATAAAAGTTTAGGAATTTATAAAATATTCTAAAAATCATTTTTAAAAAGAATCTAAAGATAATAACAAAAAAAACTAAAGAGATTATGAAAAATTTACCCACAATACCTTTCAGGGTGATGGCGGTGGACCAGCGGTTCAAGGTTTTTCCTACGTTCAGTATGCCTTGGTGTCTGGTGGAAAGAGCTGCAGCGCTCCTAATGTTCCTGGAATCTACGCTAGGATATCGACCGTCTTACCCTGCATTAAAGAGCTGACAGGGATCTAAAGAATAAGTCAATACTGTATGTGTTAAACTTTTGAAGCCAAAACAATGTGATTAAAACTTCAATATACATTCTTCAATTGTATTTTATTTTCTTCTTCTTGAATAAATTGTTATAATGATTGCTTTGATAGATGAAGTGTGAACTTTCTAGTAGTATTTATTTGTAAGTCCTATTTAATTATGAGTTGAAAGAGTATCTTTTATATTATATACTTATAATATCTTAGAATTATCTTTTTGTCACTCATGCGTAGGTAAATTTAAAATATAATTGAAACGTCATTCTTTTTATTTATTTATTTTTTTAGCATAAAATAATACATTGGAAACAAAGGTATTATTTATCTTTACTAGACGTGGTCTATTCCAAAGTAATTACCTGAAAAGTTGGAGACAACAATGTTTTGTTACTAAGGTTAGCACAAATGATAAATTAGTTTCATTTTGTTTTCTATCCACATCAAACAACCACTTTGTTATTTTTGGTTAAAGCGGTGCACAAAACAAGAATGATTGTTGACCAAATTTGGTATCCATGTCTGTCACTAAAAAGTATCCTAAGATTTTGCTCCTAGTTTCCTTTGATTCGGATCGCAGATGTGAAGTTACGTTTTTTTTATAAATAGTTTTAGTATTTAGGAGAACACATTCTTATTGTGAAGTTGTAATTATTCAGAACATAGGTCTGTGATATTTTAAATATGAATTAAATATATTAATTATAAAGATATACATATAAAATCAATTTTATCGAAAAATATTGTTGTTGCGCTACCGGGATTCGAACCTGGATCTCTTTCCTAACCGGGGAAGGTGCTTTATTTATTTATTCCTAAATTTATTAATAAAAATGAATTGATAATTCTGGCGTCTGCTATCAGTTTACTCAAAGGTATTTGAGATTCTGTAAAAATAAGGTAGATGGCTCTGTCAAATGATGGAACGATTAAATATATTAATATCAAAAAGGTAACATATAGGGTCGAAAATTGTCGCTAAAAATAATGTCGCTGTAGCTTAGTTGGATAAAGCACCTTCCCCGGTTAGGAAAGAGATCCAGGTTCGAATCCCGGTGGCGCAACAACAATATTTTTCGATAAAATTGATTTTATATGTATATCTTTATAATTAATATATTTAATTCATATTTAAAATAGTTTTAGGATTGATCAGGTAAACTGTTGTCTTTTATCCAAAACTTGATAGGATTTAAAAAGCTCTTCAGATTTATATCTAAAAAGTCTCTTGTTTATCACCCTGATGACCCATATCTGAGCCTTAATTATAGAATCCATTAAAGTAAGAGCTGCACCGCCCCATACAAATATTGCGTAACTGATGACAAAACACACCACTCTGAAAAACAAAAACACTCTGACAAAGTGAATAGCAGATTTTAAATAATGTAATGTTCACGAAGCTGCGTAAAATTTTGAAAATACAAATTAATTATCTCGCTTTGGAGCTTAGTCGATCGATATGAGAAGCCCATCGTAAATTTTTGTCAATTATTAATCGGATATAAATTATCTCACTTGTTTTTTCAATTATGTCACAGTTATCTATAATAATTTTTTCAATTATGTCACAATTCAATCCGAAATGCATGTATGTATTTTAATAGATTATGGAATGAAATGGTTTTCTTGTTTTTTTAACGAAATGGCAACAAATTTTTTTAGTTAAGTGTTAGAAGGTGATTGTCTAGAACACTTTTGATTTTTGCAGTGGCTAATTCTGCCTTTTTAAATTATATTGGATTGGGTGAATAACTTTGTCGTATTTTATTTTACAAAACTGTTCAATCAGTCAACGGCTTTCGTGGTCTAGTCTGCTGGGTACTAACCTACCTATGCATCGTAGATCTGTCTTTTCTGATATTATTCGCTCCTCTATGTTTTAGTCTTCTTCTCGGTTTTGATGCTTGTGCATGAAAGATTTGTGCATATCACCCGTCTACTCTAGCCAGTTTGTTTTCATTTTCCAAGTTCTACAACCCCCTCTATTCTTCGGTAAGGTAGTCGGTTACCACGAATTAGGTCATAAATGTTACACAAGATTTTCAAACACACGCAACCTACTTTCTTTGCTCGTCCTTGAATGGTGAAAAATAGTTATTTAATAAGGAGACATTCATTCTTACTGAGTCCGTCACCATTCCTTAATATTATCTGAAAAATGTATGAATTACCGTTTTCATACAATTGATAAAACAGTGTAGGGGCTGTCGTTATAGGCTACTATTGACTCTTGAGGATCTTAATTGTATGATCTGAGATATCGAGTCCCTCGGATGGAATGACTGACATTTGTAGGTTATGCGATTCGTATCAGAAGGTTCTGTGCATGAGACGACTGAAGGTCCTATCTCTCATCTAGTTTCACGCGTGTTGGTGCATGTCGCAGTGCATATGAATGTGCGTGTGCGTATTTATGATGTGCCTAGAGAACTTACAAAAGTTGGCGTTTATTGCGGCACGATTTACATTGGCTGGTACTACGAGTATAATTTTATTTGCGCGAATGACGTTTGAGAGGTTGACGAAAGAACGGTCTGCAAAAAAGTGGTTGGCTAGCTCCTAGGATTCGTCCATCACGATGTATTGAAATCCGCTATTGGTCGGTGCGTTTTGGCACTATATAGCTGTCAGGTGATTGGTACGCGGCCATGTTTGTGACCACCACAAAAAAAAATATTTTGCAGCTAATCTGTTTCTTGTTTCTTGATCAGAGCAGCCATAGCGAAGATACTCTGCTAGTAAGCGAACACTGCAGCGTAAATTACATATTTGTCCGCATTAGATTCGATCTATCGCATTGGAGATACATATTGGTGAAAGCCTTTACTAGACTTGTCCAGTCTGTGGAGGGGAGAGGACCTGCCGCGGGAGAGTTCTCTTTTGCGTTGAACCATCATTTCTTCCACATTATCTTCCTATCTTATGACTTGGTCATAGTATTTAATCATGCGCGATTGTGCTTGTTAAGAACATAATTTTTATCGACATACTTGCAGTAAGTTCTAACATTCAAATCACAAACAGAATTTTAAAAAAAATAGGAAATTGAAACGTCATGCTTTCTGTAGTTTATTATTTCTTCTTTATTAAATTTTAAAAACGATTAAATATAGCTTGGTTGTGATTTCTACTTAGTGACACATGTCAATAAAGAAATGAACGTACGTTCCGTTATTTAACTGGTTTATTATTTTATTCGTTCTCCTGCAATTGTAACTTTTGTGATTTTACAACACTTTTTAAGGTTTTCTTGCAACAATAGCTCCGACAGGGGCTGGCGGCTATTTCCATTGGGCTGGCTATTTCCAAAAAATCAGATATTTACAAACTTTTTTACTTTAATATTATTAGCTCACTTGTTTTTATAATTAAAATTATTTATCTTTAATATATTATATACATTTAAGACTATCTCCGGTTTTTTCAGTAGAATCAATTTATTGTTACACTTTTATTGTCATTTTTGATAAATAACAATAAAAAAATAATAAATAATGTATCAATAAGCCCGAAAATTAAGACTCAAAACTTTTGATTCTTAATTTTCGGGCCCAATGGAGGAATTAAGACTTCCGGATCCTCCAGACTCTCTTCCTCCTCTATCGCACCTTTCTCATTTCCCAATACCCCCCTCAAAAGATGCAGAATCTTCAGACGATTTCACTTTTTCAACATTCAAGAAAAATGAAAATTGAAAAAATGGCAGAAAAGACCAAGTACCATCTTAAGACAGCCAGCATCATCTCATCTCCTCCTATCTCTCCCACTCCAACCCCAACCATGATCTCTGATCTACCTTCTGCTTCTCCTGTTAATATAACCCGTCCTCAACTTTTGTGCCCAAATTCGGCTCAGATCGTAAATAGATTAAAGAAATGGTATTACGATGCAATAATAAGCAAAAATAACAAATATGAACTACCAAACAAAGGAATGCTGCACACTACACCAATCGCAAAAAGATATATTATCTTTTACAACTCATTATGCGTGGAGAATAGTAAACAGCAGAGGTGTAGATAAAAAGAGTTAATTTTGCGTATCCTCAGAAATTGGTTCAAAATGCCAATGATCTTAAACATTTTTCAAAGGATAAATCAGCGTACTGCAACTTGGTCACCAATCTTCGAAGTATGATAACATATGAAGAAAATTATTAATTAGTCACTAGATGGAAAACTCGTCCATGGGCGTGCTAAAATAATAAAATACTCAAAAATAGCTATTTTTTTCATTGATAATATTATCAATAGCTTTGGACTGGTTTGCGCTGTGATTCATTAAAAGATTATAAAAAAATTAAACTAATTTGATAGATTTATTGTAAATCTGTTTGGAGGGGAAATATTTTAACAATACGAGTATATAATAAGTATCTACCTAGCTATTTACTGTGACGGAATAATGTTGCATTTCAAAATTAGAACTCGCACTCAATACATTTGTTCATTTCTTGCTTCAATTCAGCATTAAAACCATATTATATTATTTTATTTATATTAAAATACCACAGAACTGTTTTGAAAATGTAACTTCACAGCAAATATGAGGTCTCCTTAATATATAAGTTGTATTAAGGTTTCCAAATTTGGTAAAATTGATTATTTTATTTAATTCCGACGTCTTCTATTGGGTTTTACTCAAAGGTAATGAAATAAAAATGATTGCTTTTTAAAAATGGAATAGTAGATGTATGAATTGGAAATATTACAAAATATACGTTCAAAATTTGTCAAAAATGTACTGTAATAGAACAAAGTCCAGGTTCAAATCCTGGCAGCAACTAAATATTTTTTCGATGGATAATTTTTTCTCTGTATATATTTTAGTTGATTCATTTAATTTATATTCGAATTATATATTCTTTATTTTTAAAACTTGATAAAGAAGAAATAATTTAATACAGAAGGCACGATACTTCAAATTTTTTTTTAATACTCGTGATATAAATGATAGGATCGACTGCTGATCTGTCGATAAATATCAAGTTCTCAACAAGTTCAAGACGTGAAGATAACGTTGAAGAAACGATAGTTCAAGGTAAATAAGAACTCTACCGCAGCAACTCCCCCCTCCTCCACTACCACACACACTGGACAGAAGAATAAGAAGAGTAAGAGCAAAACAGAACTGCAATATAGGCGAGGGTCCAGCATACTAGACCATGAAGGAGTATAGATGAGTTTGTATATTTGGGAAGTATGTTTGATAGAAACGGAAAGTCTGAGAATGATATCGAAAGGAGGGTGACTGCAGAAAATAAAGTGAACGGCGCTTTGAATGAAATTATATCTAGCGGGAATATGTCAACCGAGGCAAAACTAGCGGTGCACAATGGAATACTGGTACCAACACTGATGTATGGAAGTGAGGCCTAGAGCTGGCAGAAAAGAAACGAAAGTAGACTGAATGCAGTGGAAATGAGATCACTAAGGCGTATTTGTGGCAAATCTATTTATGTCAGAGTAAAGAACAAAGAAATAAGAAAATAATGTAAAGCTGATGTTAGTATAGTGAGTAAGATTAAGAAATGATCACTTAGGTGGTTTAATCATATGGAGCGGATGAATGAGGAGAGAATGGTAAGAAAGAAATATGACGCAAGTGTTGATGGCACCAGAAATAGATGACGTCCGCGGAAGACTTGGTACGACCAGGTAAACCAGATAATGGAGGATGGTTCTGTTAGAAGCCTCAACAATCGGCGAGCTCGTATGAGAAGATGTATGAATGTGGATGAGGCGAGAATTGTGTGTCAGGATAGAAGAGTGTGGCGCTCTATCATCTCTGCCTACCTCCGCGGGGAACCGGCGTGATGGTAAGTAAGTAAGTAAGTACATATAAAATCATTTTTATCAAAAAATATTATTATGTAACATATAGGTTCGAAAATTTGTCGTTAATGCACTGTGTTGGTATAGCATAATCGGATAATGCACGTTTACGGGATTGGAAGATATTCAGGTTCGAATCCCGGTAGCAACAACAATTTTTTTCGATAAAATTAATTTTATATGTATATCTTTCTTATTAATACATTTAATTTGTATTCATAATACCAGATCCGATTCTGAGTCTGAATACGTTATTATAGGCCACTTGACAAAAAGCGATAATTTCATAAAGCCCGTCCGTATTATCATATTTATATATAGTAACAACTGTATTATATTTTATAGAAACACTAAATTTGTATTTTTTCCCGCTAAATCCCGGTAGCAACAACAATTTTTTTCAATAAAATTGATTTTATATGTATATTTTTCTAATTAATATATTTAATTTGTATTTAACATATTATATTACAGACCTATGTTCTGAATAATTGCAACTTCACAATTATAATATTATAACTAGATAATTTACAGTGTGTCTACTTTGATTGACCAAACCGCTGTTACTAAAGCAGTTACTAATAAAAATTATTTACGAGGAATAAAAGGAAACACAATTGAAATGTGTTTAATAATGTTTTTATCACATTATTTGGGCTTCAAAAGTATAAACATAGAAATAATTTACTTTTTAGACCCCTGTCAGCTCTTTAATCCAGGGTAAGGCAGCGGATATCCTAGCGTACACTCCAGGAACGTTAGGATCGCTGCAACTGTATGTTCCAGAAAACAAGCCATACTGGACGTAGGGAGATCCTTGAACTACTGGTGCACCGCCATCACCCTGAAAAGTATTCAGTAATTTTTTAATAATCCTTACTGTTTTTTTTTCTTCATCTTGATTTCTGTAGATTATTTCTTTTTAAAATATCTTATAAATCCTTAAATTTTTAGATACTTTCAAATCAATTTATTTCATATTTACATTCATTAACACTATACATTGTTTGCCTCAGCATAGGCAGCTTAGTAAGTTGAGCATCAAAATACTAGCATGTATATACAAAAATACTACTATTTTGAAAAAGGAAGCGGAAAAATGTTGACTACATGTAAACGCCTCAAAAACGAAGTACATGGTTAGTACATTTAAATAAGAGGCATCACAATACATGTGCGTAGTTCACCATGTATATGAGAATGGGTTGATCATTTTACATTTCTGGGTTCTATCTTGAACATGAGAAATAGAACAACTGATAAATTGAAGATCCGAATTCTAGAAGCAAACTGTTGATATATAAAACCATAGTAAGACTAGTGGTCACTTATGGTTGTGAATCAAGTTAGCAATTTTTGAGCGTAAAGTATTAAGAAAAATGAATGGATCTACACTTGAAAATTGAACTTATAAAATAAAACGCGCTAACCAAAACACTTTTTTTTTTTCATTCTGATTTCTATAGATTGTTTCTTTTTTAAAGATTTTTAGAATATCTTATAAATCCTTAAACGTCTCTTTGCATTTTTATATACTATAAAATCAATCTATTTCATGTCAGTGTACATTGTTTGCCTCAAAACAAGCAATGCAGTAAGGTGAGCATCAAAATACTTGAATGTATATATAAAAATATAAAATATTTATTATAATTATTCTTATCGAGATAATTTAAAAGTGTTATGGTAGTTGTTTGTATTAGTAAATTCTCGGTTAAGCAATTATTACTCAACTTTTGTTGAGTGATGTGATGATTTAAATCTCCAAGTGGTTGCTTGTTAAAAGTAAAGGTTTAAAAAGTAGGTTATTTTATATGATTAGAAATATCGGCAGTAAAAATGCAGTTGCTTTTCAATAAAATAAAATAATTGTTTAGCGCACCAAAACACGAACCGTGTCTCAGAGCTTGCTAACATACTAAATTATTCAATATGTCATACTTTTACCTACTCTACGATATATTTATAAATTTGTCAAAGTACAGCAGTTTTACCTAATCTATGTCATTCAATCTTTTATGGAGAGGAATTATTATTTTATATTAGGAAGGAATTATTTTATATTATATTTTATATTAGAGGAATTATTTTAAGGAATTTAATGATTTAATCATCATTTTTCGACCAACTAAGTGGGTTTGTAAATTTAGAGTTAAACCATCCCCGCTTCCGAATGCAATTTTTAATCCGAAGCTTATAAAATAACGAGAAGAGAGAGAGAAAGAGAGAGAGTTATTTATGAATCTATTTATTAAATTACTGTATCTTTATTTTCGGTACTTGCCTTGCATGCGCCAGTTCCTCCTTCCGAAGTCCCTCCGAAGCAAATTTGGCTTGCAGTTAGGTAGAAATACACGACCTTGCATCTTTTATTATCCCAAACTGGCAAATCGACTTCCTGAAGAGTCGACGGTTTGCTGTTTGTGGAACTCTGTAAATTTATATTAAACTATATATAACTCATAGTTGTATAATATTTGTATTTATTGTATCATACTGTATAATATTTATATACAAAAATAAATTTTTGTATATGTTATCCTACAAAAAGATATAATATTTGCAAAATAGAAAGCAAAATAATAAATAGAAACGGTCTTGATTTGTAGTTCACGTTAGTATTGATATAAAAAATATAGGTGTGCATGTAAAATAAAAATATATAAATATAAAATGATTGATGTCTAAAAATTTATGAAAGTAAAATAAAAATAAACAAAAAATAATGAAAACATTATAAATTTTCGATTAAATCATTGAAAATAATAGAATTATATTTCTGATGACAAAATTAATATTATTAAGAGACAAATTTTCGTACATTTTTTAAAATATTGATAAATTGTGTTTATTTATGTTACAAATATTTTTTTTAAATCTCATTTTAGTTGCTCAAAAAATGTAAGCTAAGAATGTAAAAATGTAAGTAAATGTAAGCGAGAATTGGACGCTATCATTTTATAATTTTTACAATAAAAGTGATGTTCTACTGATAATGTGTAATTTTTGTAAAAATAATGCTATGTAGAAGTTTAAAATAATTAATATCTTACGTCTATGTTTCCCCACCCGGAAACTGTCACTGTAGAATTGATCTCTGGATCTTCACCCCGAGATAATTGAACAATTTGAATTTTGGGTCCAAGTACAATTTCAACATCGCTTGCAAAAGACACAATGGCAAAGTCGTAGTCTTGAATAAACCAATTGAATTCAGGGTGCATGATGAACTTGTCAACCTTCAGCACGGTTCCTCCCTCGAGTACTGTAGTGGTACCAATACGGGCGTATAATTTAGAAAGTTTAAATTCACTGCAATAACATGAATAATTAATTCTGAATAAAGTTTGATTCTGTCAAAAAAGTTATCTTTTTAATTGTAAGCTTATTTCATTTATTTATTAAAAATAGACAATTTAAAGTCGTTTATGTATAAACATATAAATGTGTATGTTGTTACGTTGCTTTCTGGCTCAGGCGGACAGAACACCAGGGCAACGCCACCGGCTAGACAATGGTTGATATGAAAATGTGAGTTCGGCTGGAATTGAGTCCTGCGCATTTACCTTCATCTAAGGACCTGTTGTGTTGTGTAATTCGGACTGGGAACCTAACCCAATTTATAAAAAAGGTAAATTTAGTAGTTTTGTTTGATACAAAATAAATATCAAGTAATCGATCTCTCCATTCTAGAATCTGTTTAAGAATATAACTTGACAAGGATTTGCAACAATAATAATACCGATTCATAGTTGGATTGATTCCTGTGGTAAGCCTCTCGGATAGGACGTAAAGCAAATCACGTAAGATTAATCCTACCTCCATGTCAGTGAGCGGTTGTTCCCGCTTGATATAACAATTAAGTAAAAATTATGGTAAAGTAACCTCTAAATTCGTGAGCCATAACTACTGTACACACTCGATCCTCCTTAGTATGGGATCGTGGCCGTCACGCTGGACGTGCCGATAATTGCTCCATCCCAAATGGAGACTACCTTCCATCGCACATCCCAGCTACCCGTGACGCCAACTTCATAATGTCAACTTCAGATCAAAACCGGGTGCCCTAAGCGCGGGGTCCGAACAAAGAAATTGTCATTTTCTGATGTTCCTTCCAATCGAGTTCGTAATGGATTCTCTGCCGCGGTCGGGCGAATGCCGAGTTATTTTTCGACTACCTACTTTCCTCTCTGCCTACCCCCGCGGGGAAACGGCGTGATGATAAGTAAGTAAGTAAGTAAGTATTGAGTAAAAATACATCTACCGGTTTTGAAAAATATCATTGTTTTCTTCAGGATGTCAATAACTAATAAAAAACATATGTTATTGTTTCTTAAACACAATCTATTTTAACAAAACAATAATTATCTTAAAAATAAATTTAGTACCTAACTCAAACTGTCACTTGATGATACAAAATGACTAATTTTTATGAAAAATTTTTAGAATGGGACTTGTAGTTAAATTTAGTTGGTTGTTTATAACTTTTTGATTAGTTTTACACGCTTTATTTATCTCCAACAATTCCAAATTATTTCATTTATGACCAACACCGTTTACATGAAAAATTGACAATCCCAATTTTTTATCGAAACCATGACTATTTCCTATAAACTGATTAGAAAATTTTGAAAACGCACTATTGTTCAAATATCTTAAATGCTCCTTTGCTCTTATATTAAAATTTCTACCCGTTTTACCAATATAAATTGCAGCACAATGATTGCAACTAAGTTTATAGACACCAGAATTGTTAATTTTATCATCTTTGTCTTTAAAATTTATGAGTAAATTTCCTACACTATTATCAAAATGCCGTATAATACTAATATTTCGTGGTAGATATTAATTTTTATTTTGCCAATTTAAAAAATATTATTATTATTGTATTCCTTTCTGTTTTAACTTTGAGTAACATGTCAGGCCAACGGACGCGGTTAATTAGAAGCCTATTTGAGATTCCACTGGTTGGTGCTTAGGTTAACCAGAGGGTTTAAAAAAAATTGTTGGAACTAAAATCTTTCCTTAATACCAAAAATGTTAACCAATAAAAACGGATTATAGATTATAAGAAGTATGTACAAAGTATGCACTTCTCCTTTGAATTCGGCACTACGCTGGTACGAGAAATATAATTCGCGCGCCCGCTCAGTTCGTCTCCTCGAGAAAAAATGGCCGCTGAGCGGTGTCGTCTCTTGGTATGAATCTACCTACCTGCACGGAGCAGTGTCGCCCGCTGTACAAACGCGATGGGTTATTTAAAAAAGATACCAACTCGAAGGATTAAATTCTAACATAACAATATATGTAAGAGTATAAATTTATTATTTGTTCCTCGTTTTTGTGACTACGTGCTTAGCTTAGTAATTACAATATTAAGATGTCTTTAAACTATTAGTTATTATTATAAATACATCAAAACAGTACGGAAAACCATCACTCTATTAGATGAAACGTTCATTAATTATGAAATATAGAATAATAAATAATTTAACATAATTATTTTTATATTATATTTGATGGAAAATTATTTTTAATTGTTGAAATTTTGAGCTACATAACGTCATTATCGAAAACGAATAAAACCAACCTGCATATTATAGATTATACGTATTTACCAGATCACCTGAATAAGCAATATTAACAAATTATTGAATCAAATACAAAAATTGAAGAATCATAACAGTTGTTCATATAATTTTTCAATACTGATGTTAACTTACGGATAGCAAATAGCTGCAGTAAGTAGGAACTTGGTACTGATGATGGAAGCCCCACAATGGTGGGTGTAATTGCCTGAATCTAATTTGAGCTGCAAAGATGCCTGGTAGGGATGCTTTTCGATTGTAATATTATTACCACCTATAATACGTCCCGGAGCCGCTGAAAATATAAAAATAAAAAACGTGTGACTTATTTAGCTCTTAAGACACTCGCCTAATGATCAGGGAATCGAGTTTCGTCCTCGAAGACCACTAAGTTAGTCATTTTTTCATAGCACTATTGCTTAGCTTGATTTTAAAATAGTAAGAATATTGATATGACATGTATTCCGTTTATTTATATGTCTGAAGAAAGAGATTTGATTTTTCAATTTAAGATAACGGACGTAGGATATTTTTGCAATAATTAATTAAAGTCTCCTGAAATTATTATTTTTTTAATACCTTTTATTTTGAATAAATTAAAAATAAAATAAATTCATTCTCATGATCTATTAAAATAATGGAACAATTTCAAAATATGTAGTCTACAACATAGGATACCTACCTGTAGATTGGTTAAAGTATATCCCTTTACCCAAAAATCACAATGCAAAATGGTGCAATAGAGTTAAACTAATCATTAACAAACTCCTTTTTTTATTATTAATTAAAATAATAAATTATAATTTTATGGTAAGATTTTACATAGTCTCAATAAAATATTGATTTTACATGTTTTGGATTTAGAAATGAGTGGCTCGAGAAGCTATATTTTTAGTATAAATTGATTGTAAATATGCTTAGATCTGAGAAAATATGTATTTTTTAAGTTTCTAGATAAAGTAAAGCTGAGATTCAAGACTGAGAATAAATATAAATAAAATAAAATAGAGATTAATAATTGAAACGGCAAGAAGCACTTTTGAAAAAGTAAAAAATCTCATCGCAAAATCGCAATCGTGATATAAGCCTGAACAACTTTTGAACGACAATACAATATTATGTCATACCTTACATAAATAAGCAACAGCCCATACAATATAATATGCTGCTCCATACAGTCAACGTCTGGACTTCAAAAGAAGTCACCAAAATAAGACATTTGAGCTGTGACTGTATCGACGTATGCCAAAAGTCTTTTGGGTTCGCCACATTACCAATTAAGTAATACTAAAACGCACAAGTAAGTCAAAAGAACTGATAACAACTATCGAATAAAGTAAAACTGCAGACTTTGAATATTTTCTTCGCAATGAGAAAAATGATATTTTGTAAAAGAGTTGTAACTCTTGTAAAAGATAAATGAGTTGTAACTTATTAAGTAGGGGATTATGGAAGGCAGCAGAGAGAAAAATAAACTATCTGGCTCTATGTCCATATCGTCGAGGATAAACGTAGCATACTAACGTGATCACCAACCTTCCATAGACGTCACCAGAAAAAGTTATTTTGAAAGATTCTTCACTATTTTTCAATTATAAAATAAAAACATATCTTTTTTTTTAAGGGGAACACATTCTTATTGTGAAGTTGTAATTATTTAGAACATGGGTTTGTGATATTTTAAATACAAATTAAAGGTATACATGAAAGATATACATGAATTGATTTTATCTGTATATCTTTCTAATTGGTACCTTTAATTTGTATTTAAAATATCACAGATATATATATAGAGTATTAAACATGAACCCATATATTTTTATTTTTATTTTAGCGTATTAGAAATTTTTAAATAAATATCTATACAAAACATTATAGATCATTTAAATGTGTTAGTTAAATTCATAATAAACTAGCTGATAAACGGAGCCGATCGCTTAATGCTAGGTCCTGGGGGAGGTTTATTATTATTTTTATCTACTTTAGTGAAAAAACAGCGTGATGGTTAGTTAGTTGGTTAGGTTTATCGTACATGTTTGCGCAATACGTAATTACAATATATGTTTAAATACACTAGACTTACCGGTTGCGCACCCAATGAGAGCAAAACTAAAAACTATTATGAAATGCATTCTGGCGACTTTTTGCAGAACTGAATTATTAATGTGATTTTTTCATCTTTTTATAGGTACTCCTTTTATCACCGTTATCGTAAATCATTTAATTTGACAGACAGATAAGAATTTATGTTTATAGATTGCCGGAACCATTGTAGAAAAATATAATTAACTGTGGGTTTTTACATGTTTTTACATTTATCTCTTTATTCCAAGTTGTCACAATTAAATTTTGTTTTTTTTTTATATTGAATACGCACGCTCGCATTATGTAAAATAGTTAACTCGTTTAAATAAGTATAATGATGAGGTAAGAGATGTTCACAAAGATTAAAAATCGCGTCAGAATGTACATGTAAATGTGCGTGTCCTTGGTTCGCGAGACACACCGAGAGTGGCGTTAAAGGCCACTATACACTCTCAAACCTGACCATTCATTATTTATGCTTTGTTGAACCAAGCAAAATATAATATATTGAACTTAATGCTACTGTACTTGTATCTCATGCTCTGTAGATACGCACCTTAAAAAACTTACATTAACAATATTATGTCTCACAAAGTACGCAACCAGATATCTAAACTTTTTATTAAATATGTTAATTTGACACGTGTCAACGTTTCCATGACTTGATATTTAGAATTGTATCAATAAGTGGAAAGAAAATTGACAAAATTTTACTTAAGGTAAACCAGGGGCATACGGACATGTGAGCAAACGGACACCCCCATAACTTTTCACTCTGACCAAGCCTACTAACATACGCTGGCTGTCATTGTGAGTGTTTTTCTCAAAGTCAAAATCTTGTGCTTCGTATTAAAACAATTGTATCTGTTAAAAACTCAATAACATTTAAAAAAATTCATAATTATTCATTAAATGTCTTTATATTGAAATGGTTTTAGTTATTTTCGTATTTATTTTGATAAACAGATATTTTTTTCACCACATCGACGAAATTTAAGGATTACTTTATTAACCGGGCTTATTAAAATAAAACCTTTATTAATCTCAAATTTTTATTTTTTACAGGCGCAAAGTAAATAATATTGTTTTTCACATTAAGAATACATTTATTGGTCTTTAGTAGTGTGATCTTTAGAGTTAAATTAATTGTTTTATTTTTAATTTTAATAAACTAAAAATAATAATTACACAAAATTGCAAAGTTGCAATAAATTTAAATGTGTTGACATTAAAAAAAAAAATTTATTCGAGACAATTATGAATACAAGAATAGTATCTTATTTAAAAATATATGAAAATTTTTACTTGAAGCAATAATTAATATGTAATATAAATAAATAAAAATAACAATCGCTAAAGCATTCAATATTTCAAAAAATGCGTCTCCAACTATTAATGAAGTCACCAAATATACCTTTACCTAATATAAATAAAACTTTTTCTGAGAATTAAGCATTGCAAAGTTCAGAATGTGATCAAATGATTGATATTAAAAATTACTGACACATCGTTAATGGCAAGTACATTCGAGTAAATCAGTTAATTACTTGGAAAAACTTGGTCAAAAACTTCAAGAAAAAGGCGTGGAGAGACTAAGTCCAGAATTTTGACCACAAGCAAATTTATTTCTGAGCTAAAAGGTGAGAAACTACTCCAGAACGATAAAAATTACTCATAACGGAAAAAAAAGCAATACCGAATCTCATGAGAATTGAAGTTCTTGTAATGATGAATATAGAGAAGGGGGAAATTCGGTTTAGTACCTTGAGTGTGAAGTCTGGTATCACGAAGAATGTGATTTAAATGGAAAATGACATTTTTAAAGATTTGTACAATGCCCCTGATTAAGATTAACTCGTTATCAGATATATAATGATGAAAAAAATATCAGTATAATTTAAAAGACAAGATAGAAAAGAGACAAGAAAGAGAGTGACCAAAATCAAATATACCAGTACATATCGCACATGCACGAAATTGATACTAATAAACGGTCTCGTTGATAAGATACACTAGGGCAGTCCACATAGAAGGGATAAACGAACTTTAATACGGTTTTCATGGGGCATAGAGAGTCTACTCTATTCAGAAATAAAATGTAAATCAAAACTTTTGACTTTCTTCAATAAAGAAAAAAAATAACTGTATTTTTTTCTTTTTAAAAAACTGCCAAACATGCTTGACAATACTTCTTAGAAGATAGTATTAAAAAAATAGTTTTTATACCTTGAGTTATATAAATTATTTTTTAATTCAATTATTATACAATTCACATACTTGAATAAAATGACTATCACGACCACATTATTATAATTAATTTATTATTAAAATTAAATAAATAAATAAACAATTAGATAAATCAGACATTAGAGAACGGCCGTATTAAAAGCTTTTACTATCGAAGAGAGTACACAAGAAGATCTATTAAATTGGACGTGGCAAAAACGGTATATCAGGACATAAGTGTGTGCGTTCTGCTCTGTCTACCCCTGCGAGGAAACAGCGTGATGTTTATTAGTTGATACTTAAGATTTAAAATTCTATGTATCTCATAATATTGACCAAAGCCGTAAAATAATTATTGCACACACATGAACTATAAACATATATTTTTTTAAGAACACATATTTGTTGAAAAGTTGCATTTTCAGAACAAAGTTCTGTGGGATGGCACAAAAAAAATGCATCTATTAAAAAAATATTTTGTTGCTATCGGGATTATATTAAATCTCATATACCTTTGAGTAAAATAATAATGAAAAGATTAGAGAATATAAGTTCAAAATTTGTCTAAAATGTATTCGATTGCTATAGCAAAATATAGCAAAAGAGGTCCAGATTCAAATCCCGGTAGCAACTAAATATTTTTTCGATAGATATATTTTTTCTGTATATGTTTCTGGTTGATTGGTTTAATTTGTATCTAAATTAAGTCTTTAATATTATCAATATTTAGAAAGTTCATTTGTACTAAGATTTTGCAATGTATTGTACTTCTGTTCCCTTGGCCGCTTGTCACCAGCCTTAGCAAGAGGAAAAGTTGTGTGTCACCAGGCCGACATAATTCTGCGGAGGAAAATGTATCGCGATACAGTCCGTTAATAATTTAGCAAACTTTCCTCGTTAAGTTTAATCGCAGCAATAAATTGAGAATAAGCGAGTATGTGTACGCAACACGAAGACCCGACTGGAGGTGGATGTGTAAACAAAATGTTATAAACTGCGTCCCACCCAAAATCTATCTAGTTCATGTCTTTGACAATACATAAAAGTTTTAAATAAGTTTTCTTCTATAAAGTTTAATAATATATATTCGTAATTAATTAAGTTCGTGTTTACGAGTATAATAGATTTTAAATTCTGCTGATATATGGCTTACCGGGCATCATTTCCATGGTATGGATAGTACGCCGGATCCCGAGCTTCACGCCTTCGGCTAGCTATAATCGGCTCTTACAAATTACGGGTTTTTAGCGGGTAACGTTCATGGGTCGCTTCATATGAATTTATTTTGTCTGTCGGAGAGGGTAAATACATAACGATAACAAATTTATTTACTGTTATACACTATAATTGAACAATAATATATTTTACAACCACCCACGCTTCACCTCTTCTTCTTTTAAATAGGCAATCCACCCTTCAAGAGTGCTTTGTGCCATTTATCAAGTTAAAACTCCATTTTATAGAAAAAAGTACTGTAATAATATATTTTACAACCACCCACGCTTCACCTCTTCTTCTTTTAAATAGGCAATCCACCCTTCAAGAGTGCTTTGTGCCATTTATCAAGTTAAAACTCCATTTTATAGAAAAAAGTACTGTAATATTATAGAATAGGAAATACTACATTACAAGTCAAATACAAATACTATTGTTGTTCAAAAAAATTGCTAATATGCAGATTAAATGTGGCAAGTTAAGGGATAAAAGATGACACAAGTTAACCGGGAGTTGAAAATTACCACGGACGAGATTACTGTAAAAAAACCTGTGATCCGCAATGGACAGGCAAAAAAGATATGGTCAAGGGTTTCCTCCTGGGCACCACACACACACATTGGAAATGTATCAAGTTCAATGTGAACAAATGTGAGGTTACCTGGCAATGCCTAATTCTCATTCTAGAGATATTTGATATTGTTCTTTTGGAGAACCAGGGGGTGCGGGGAATAGATCTTTGAATTATTTTAAGTCGATTACCCTTATGATTATTTAGATCCATCCATTGTGCAGTCCAGATAGTACGCTTCACTTGACATACCCAATTTTGTCTTTGTTCTCGTGTCCATGTTTCACTTCACTTTCTATTCTTCATATCAAATTTCTTCTTTGATGAATCTTGCATACTAGAGACCCTGAATATCCGAGCTGACGGTTATCAGCACGCATCAGCTCCCAGAAAGTCGGATCCACCATCCCAGAATTTTTGCCAGCACAATGCACGCCACCATCACAAAATTTGCAAGCAAAAAAAATTGCCATCTCACCAAAAATATAGCCAAGGACGCCTGGCTTCTAGTTATGGCTCTTATGAGCCTCTCCTTCCCATTTTCCACACCGCACCAGTCTCCATTCACTCGCCAGATAAAGTAACAGCTCCCATATTGCTTCATGCCATAGATCATTCGCCAAACAGCGGGCATCTAATTGGTTGCCGGACTACGGCTGGACCCATACACAGTGTGACATTTTATATCTGACGTTTTTGGTTGGCACTCACACGTGAACGTATGCACCATAACGTCACATGGTTCATTAATTATATTTATATTAATAAATTATTATTTTGGAGTACCTAATATATGAAAATATATTCGTATATACTTATCAAAGGCGATCAATTTTTTGATACTAAAGTAGTGTGCCTTTAGATTTAGTGCAGTCTAGCAAACTTATATGTTCATATCAGATGGCATATATTTTGCCGGCGTACATAACTTTTGTGAAAAATAATTAGGGATATAGGGAGGAATTGCGGATGTGCGAACTGTTACAAAATGACAAAAATATGACATATAATCTTCCATAAAAAATGTCTTAATAATAAATTAATGAATAAGCTTACTAAAATTAATCATGTGGGCTCAATTAGCACTCTCAGGGTTATGTGTAAAAATATATGTATGTGTGTGTGGTTTTTATGCTTTTCCCGGGAAGGAAGAAAGAAAATAAATTGTATTACATGTATTTTTAAATATAAAATTAAACTGTTTTTGTTTTTGAAATTAAATATTTAGGTGGGTACTGAATTTACAACTAAGTTCTTTGCCTACCTACCGAGAAGTGTTTTTTATTTTTTTAATATTAAAATTGAGTTGATATATGGCATGGTATTATTAAGAATACATTGATGAGTTACTGTTATACAATCTGATGTATAATTAACGGCTCGAAATCAATTGATTTTACTATTCTACATTTTGGGTAAATAAATAAAACATTATATACTTTTAAATTTTAAAACGTATGTTAATAATTATAATACATTTAAATAAAATTCGCGCATTATTGATATATGCATGTTACAATCTATTGGGACAAGGATAATATTATTATAATTATATGTTATTGGATATGTAAGTGTTATTTGCCAATAAGAAAAAATCTACATATTCGTCAAAGTAGCGAATATGTTGAACATGTTTTTAATATCTCTAAGTTAAGATTACTTAAATATTTTCTCTTTTATACCTATATTCAATAATAGTACGTAAATATATATTCAATTGAAATGAGGTATACATTTATTACGAGTAGGAAAAAACATACATAACGTACCAATTTTTACGACTGGCAAGTATATTGATCATCGGTTATCTCCATCGCATCGCACATTATTTTATTATCTATATTCGCACCGTCAAATGCGATGAATTCGTAATATTTAGAATTTTTCAATAATCATTTATGTAAACATGATCTCAGTTTTTCAAGGATATCTTTTAGTGGACTCGTAAGAACACCGTTTGTACAATTCCAGGGAGGGCAATACATAATGCACTAGCAGAAAAGCAATCGATAATAGCTGTTAACTTTTGCTGTTAGGACCTGCAGGGAGCTATAGTGACCGCTACACGCCTCGTGGTGACAGTTGCGTGGCCAGGCCTTCCGTAGAATCTATATTCCATCTAGAGCAATATAATAAGGATGTACTATTTTTAAAGAAATATAATAAGGGATTTCCGAATTTAAATACAGATTCTATAGAAACCCTGGCCACTACCGACCATGAAACGGCTATAATAGCCGCCTGCGGGGCCCAGCAGTAAGTAATCGGCGATAGCCGATTGCTTTCATGCTAATTAACTATTAATGCACTAAATCGTTTAAGATTATGGGTCTATGAAGGAGCAACTAGGTATCTTATAAATAAAACCCTAATGTTCTTTTGTCTATCACTAATGAAAATTGAATGGAAAATTTGTCTATTTTATTGAAGAGAAGTTTGTATTTGAGCTTTTGGTTCTGAAGGTATAAATAAGAATATTAAATTATATAAATTATATTCATGGATTTAAAATAGTTATCTGATTTAAATTTTAAACAGGTATTTAGGTATTAATTATAATAATTATTTGACGCCTCCTTTAATGTTGGATATTAAAAAATGTTTGTGGTGTTTAGTTTGTGATATTTTATAAACATAGAAAACGATCCAGTTCATAAAAAATGACGCTTAGATAGAGAAAGACAACAACAAAAAAGCAACAACATTGAACGGACTGCTTAGGAAAAATGTTGATAGAATGGCAAGTCACGTTCAAAAAGGAGGAAACAAATGCAAACTGATGTTCTCTTGTTCTCTATCACGCAAACTGTTCTATGTACGTTTTTGGTGCCCGTTCTAAGACGGAATTTAAATATTATTATTTTTATAATTTTCTCGATGTTTTTGAGAAAGTTGTGAGCTCATGTATACAGTTTTATTTTGTAATAAGTAATACGCGTTTGTACAAAAGTGTTTTCTTTTATATTTGCGAATTTTAATATTCCAATATTTATTATTTTTTATTAGAGGAAGTGGTTTAATTTTTTCTTTCAAATATAGAAAAGTCAACACTGTTTGGTTCCTATTTAATAATTTAATATTTTAAAAATTATATCTGAACTTTTATTGGCATATAGGGCTTTATGTTTTTTAAGAAATAAATATAATAATAACACTACTAAAAAGGTTTAATTTTATTGTGATCTAAATAAAGGCTAGTATATATTTTATCCTACATATTATAGTACGTATTGATGGAAAATTGTATTACTGAAATACACAGAAGAAGAAAAAAAATATTTACAAAAATCACAAATGTACGCGTCTTTTTTAACGGTCACGCCACGGTCATTGTGTGTCCACATTGAACACTGAAAACATAGAAACCAAAGTTCAATATTTTCAAGTGGTAGCCCATCAAAATAAACATCAATACGTTTCAAAAGGATATTGTGTTTACATTAATTAATTACTTTATAATGATATTTAACCCATACCTCTTCAATAGCCCATAATTGGACCACTGCCCATAATTAAACCATTTTTATACCTAAATGAAGACCATTGTAGCTTGTTCTCGTTGTCAATTAGATTGAATACATAATATTTATTTTTCCTAGCAAGGTTTGTAAACAGAATATTGCTGAGAAAATAAAACATATTATGGTTTTCTTATACATTTCTTCACTATTAATTAGGTAATAAAAAAGTCAATAAATGTCTAGTATTGGCTTTAGTTTTGCCTTTTTGCGTCTCTTCGGCTTTGTCAATTTCATCATTGAAAACAAAAAAATTAGATTAATTGTTATAAATGTAGATTGATCGTAAAACACAAATCGTTGATGCCTGTTCCTATTGCGCGAATATTTTTTGTGGGATATCCGAGAATCTTCACGAGATGGAACTGACAGCAGGTCTTGTCTTTTTTTACGTTGGCATGCGATATACAAGGAAATTATATATATATATAGAATGTTATAAGAAAAACCGTTTTCTTAAAAATGTATTTTTGCCAAATGTACAGAAAGATAATATTAAATATAAGGGATCTTACCTTTCCTCTCGCTCCATACTCATGATTTTTTAATTTGTATGTTTGGATAGGTATCCTTGTTTACGCACGGGCAGTATAAGAAAAATGCGATTTATTACGAATTAATTTTCGTTTTTACGAATAACGTAGAAAAAGCTAATATCGCTTCAATATCATGACTATATTTCAAACATAGCTTATGATATGAAAAATAGATTTGTTATTAATTTGACGGATCTTTTCGGATGTCTATCAATCAACTGAACTAGACAGCCAAAACGATCGTCCAATTATTTGGAAAAAATTAAATATAGAACCAAAAAATCGTGCTTGATTTATTGTGTTAACTAAAAATGGAATCCATGTTAAAATGGTAGTCCAGGAGCTCAACTAAGAATTTCTGCCGCATGCTACAGCTCCAACCTCGCTCCGTTAGATTATCATCCTTTTCGGTCGCTTTCTGGTTGACAAATGGAATGGAATCCTGAATAATAATGAAAAATACACCATTGATTGAAATGTTGTAATTTTGTTAAAAATTTGATTTTATTATAAACAATTAAATAAAACCGCAAATACTTATAAAAACTCAATAATAAGTACGTACGTATGCACTAATTCAATTATTTTTTACGTGAAATGTTCGTAAAAGAGAAATTTTTTCATTTTTAAATAAATAAAAATATGAGTTAATAACATAATTTCTATTTTATTATACATTTAGACTACTAGAAAGAAATTATCGCTCGATTTCTTATACTTTCACTTCTATAGTGATCGACATTGTTTGGAATTCTATATTATACAATTTCCTACATATGAAGAAACAATTTTTTCTAAGCACTTACCCCAAACATGACATAATCGCATTATCTATGAATAGTTCAGTTGGCCAAACAAGTTTCGAGTTACTAAGCACATATAGCATCCCCTATTTTGCTGTCACAAGATTTTTTCACGCACTGTCGCATCGTACGGTGCCTACCCTTATCCCCTAATTGAATTTTTTCACCCTAACATATTTTTTGAAATGGGAAATTTGTCCAACCTGCGTAAAAATAAACCAATACTTTTGTTTGCTTTATTGTAAAAAACGTGTTAAGAAATTCTTTAAGTACAAGAACTACCTATTTACTACGTCAATGGAGAATACATTTAGTACGTAATCGGTGGCTAGTGATATTGAAAAGACTTGTTTCAGATTAAATTTTTTGCCAACAACGCTTAATTGAACGGAATACGATGATTGCTTCCATGTTTGTATGAAAAAGTGTTCAATGGACATTAAGAGAACGGTCTCTGTGACGTATTTTGTGGGATAATTGTTTAAGGTAAGGCGACACCGAGATAAACTGGGTAAAAATAATATTAAACTTTTTTTCTAGTATTGGTCTATTTAAAGAATGCAAGCGATCATGTGTATTTTATATAAATTAAATTAATCAACTAGAAAGATATACAGAAAAAAATCTATCAATGTATAAAATATTCAGTTGCTACCGGAATGGGCTTCTACCTATCCAGAGAAGAGCATTCTCCACTTTCGCTACAACACTCAAATACATTTTCGACATTAAGGAGAACACGTTCTTATTGTGAAGTTGTTATTATTCAGAACAGACGGTCTGTGATGTGTTAAATACTAATTTAATGTATTAATTATAAATATATACATATAAACATTTTCATTTACATTAAAACATTTTCGACAAATTTTGAACTTATATTCTGTAATCTTGCCAATTGTTACATCTATTATTCCATCTTTAAAAAGCAATCTTCTTTATATTATGGTGAATCTTAAATACCTTATCACTCTACTATTAATATATTCAAATGTATATGAGATTCATTCGAATCCCGGTAGCAACTGCATACTTTTTCTGTATATCTTTGATTTAATCAAATTGATACATCTACTTTTCCAATTTTAAAATTAATCAACTTTATATTACGGTGAATCTCAAATACCTTTGATTAAAACCCGATAGGAGAAGCCAGAACAAAATTAATTAATTCATTTGATCAAATTTGGAAACTTTTATACAACTTATATATTAAGATAAATAAAAGTTGCATTTTCAGAACATAGTTTTGCGTTCTTTTCATACAAATTTGCTACTAACTAATAACAACGAACCAACTAACAATAACTAGCAACTAAATATTTGTCGATAGATAGATCTTTAACTAGAAAGTTCTACGTCATTCGAGACCTCTTCTAATAACAATTTTGTCTTGAATGATGAGATGCAGGATCATATATTTTTTTTAATGTCTCATTATAAGACAAAAATAATTATATTTTCAGATTTTTATTGTTTTGAGGATTACGTTTTCTTACGCATCCGAATCAACATATTTTCATTAATGACTATCTATCAAGCCACTTTAGCATAGTTTCCAGTGAAATCTTGGAAACTCTCCAGTTTCCCAATAGATAGAATGATCCCAGTTTTCATTTAATCTCTTCTTTCTATAAAATTCGAAATACGTGTCACTTCAATATTGTTACTATGAAAATAGGACTAAGGTTGGTCTCCTGGAATGAGGCTCGATCCTCGGACCGCTGAATCTAAATCAGGTAGACATCAATTTCGTTTTGTTTGTTAATAATGTGAATCTAATAATCTTAATAATAATAATAATCTCGGAATCTGCTAGAAAAACTGTATCGTTTGCGTAAAAAAATCTATTTAGTTTCTTTCCACTTTACAGAGAATTCTTCAGCTGAAATATTTATTTCTGAATAAGGATTGAAGAACATTGATGAGAGAATACAACCCTATCTTACCTCCCTCCTTATTTTAACTTCTTCGGTTAATCGATATTCTACTTTCCCAATACTTTTTAAAATTTCTTACTATTTAGATATCTTTATCGTCAACCCCTGCTGCTTTTAGAACTTTTATCAATTTTCTATTTTGAATCATGTCAAAAACCTTTAAAAAATCAACGTATCAATGGTATACTTTTTGATTGACATCTTTCTATTAATATTTGGATATCGAATAGTGCCTGTCAAGTTTTAATCTTATTGTAAAGAAATCCATATAAAATTATTTATTTAAAAAATTACAAACTGTGTATAAAGCAATATTTATATACGAGTACATAGGTAAACATGTATTTATTTATTTATTGGACGACACGTACGTGCGTTAGTCCAAACATACAAAATGTAGAGAAAAAATATTTTTAAATTTCATCATCCACAGACAACCATCAAGGTTGTACCAATTATTCAATTTACAATTGCGACCTGTGTTTATTAGGATCACGTAAAATGCCGTAAAACCTTATGGGAAGTTTCTCCTTAAGTTCATTATCTTGCGAGCTTTTACGTTCTGCGCATCTACCTTAATCTCGTTGTCCAAAAATACGGCCTTCTGCTATCTAGCACCTTGGGATATTCTCTTGTCTCGGGTAGTAATTTAGATTCAGGCCATTGGTAGCTCGGTAATTAAGCTCTCTTAGTATTTATTGGCTTACAGCGGGAGCCAGTATCGAGGAAAAGCAATTGAAACCTTTGCGATTGGATTGTTTTGTGTTTTTTTTTGTCGTGCCTTTCTATTGTCGTGTCGTTATTCATTTTGATTTTTTCGTTACTCATCGATCTGAGATAAATTAACTTAAAACACATTGGACAGATATTGCAATTTTTTAATTTTAAACATGTTATATTATTTAATATAATAGTATGTTTATGTAAGTTGTAAATATGAAATACTTGAATAAACAATAAACTCATAATACTTGATTATTAAGGAGAACACATTCTTATTGTGAAGTTGTAATTGTTCAGAACATAAAATAAACAGAAAATAAAAATAAATAAAAAGAAGATGGCTTTTAAATAATGGAATGATAGATGTATTCATTTGCAAAGTGTAACGAATAGGTTCAAAAATTTATCGTCAATGTGTTGTGTGATATAGCATAATCGGTTAATGCACGTTCCCCGGATTGGAAGAGATCCAGGTTCGGATCCCGATATCAGCAACAATATTTTTCGATAAAATTGATTTTATATGTATATCTTTCTTATTAATACATTTAATTTGTATTCATAATACCTGATTTATGGCTTAGATAAATTAATTTGAAACCGCGCCCACCCGATCTGATTCTGAGTCTGAATACGTTATTATATTTGACAAAAAGCGATAATATCAAAAAGCCCGTACGTACTATCATATTTACATATAGTAACAACTTTATTATATTTTATAGAAACGCTAAATTTGTATTTTTTCTTAGTGACAATAAAGACTATAATGTGATGGATTTTTGCGTATTCAAGTATGTGGATCACTTATTTATTGTTTACAAATAAAATCTATCAGGACCAAATCAAACCCCCGATCTCTTGTTCGATCTCTTTTTATTCAAGCGAATCTCATTTTCAAGATTTATTAAGCGAATCTAATTTATTTTAATTTAATAATTATAATATAATGATTATATAGTAAATGAATTTATTTGTTTGAATAATATTTATATATCAATATTACTTCTAATTCTCGGGTAAATTTTTAATTCTGAAATAACGTTATATTGTTAACGCCATAACATAATAAGAATACAATTTATAAATAAAGTTCTCTCTTATCTCGAGAACGGTTATAGGTACGTAGAAAATCAACTTAAACTTTGTACTGTGGTATTCACAATACATTACTGGTCATATAAACAACAAGAAGATTTGTTACACATATTTCAGTATCTGTCATTGTGACTGGATTTACGCCAAAACAATTTTATCAACGCTTTATAACATGTATAAATAACATGACGTCTCAAAATAGTACCGATGTAAACACACTTAAGGTTAAAGCCCAGGTTTTTATTTTTGCTGTTTTGTTAGAATGTAAGTAGGCAGGTAACTGTAATAATATATGAAACATGTTGAAGCAACTAACTTTATAAGTTCTAGTAAAATTCATTTTAGTTGTGCATGGTATACCTATATACTTTTGAATTATCTTTGATATTTTTATACGGTGTGGAATCATGGACTCTGAAAACAAGGGAAAGTAGACTCATTTATCAGGCGTTCAAGTTGTGGTGCTGGAGACACATGTTGCGCATACCATGGAATACGAGATGCACAAATGTCGGCATTCTGCAGAAATTGTATATCAAGAACAGACTCTCAATCATTTTCCTGAATTGAATCCTTCAATTTTTTGGGCA
This sequence comes from Eubasilissa splendida, assembly GCA_031772225.1. NCBI lineage: Eukaryota > Metazoa > Arthropoda > Insecta > Trichoptera > Phryganeidae > Eubasilissa > Eubasilissa splendida. The sequence goes on from CM062847.1 coordinate 23,176,465, forward strand.
TCTTGCGAGAAGGGAAGATAGCTTGGGGAAGCTTGTTGTGGTGGACCACGTCGAAGGACAAAGAGGAAGAAAAATATCTCCTGCCCGTTGGACTGACCAAGTGAAAAAGGCAACAGGCACTTATCTGGTGAGGATGCCAAGAAAAGTGGAGGAACATAGTTAAGAAGGCGAGAGTTCACGGAAACCGCGATCTTCAGTCACGAGGGACCATAGTGGACCACATTTATATATATATATATAAATGTACGTTTGTACCTACTATAATACATTATTGTATTAAGCTTTATTCTAATTAATATATTTATCTTTATATATATAATCTCTCGTTATTTTCTCCTAAATAATTTTTTACAATTTTCTTTTGAATGATGGTTCGATTAACGATTTTCATCCTGTTTGTCACTTTTCTTGTTTATAATTCTGTGTCAATAAAGAGATCAGAATATTATTATTATACATTTATTACAATAATTAACAAGCGCTGATGTATTTTTTTACAGAAAATTATGTCAATAGTTTAGTGAAAATAAAAAAAAGTGAATAGATTTATTTAATATTTATTTTTTCTATTTTTAGAGCACGGTACTTCCAAACTTTCATACATCGTATTTCTATTTTCAGTTAAAATAATTGTTTAATTGATTATTTACTAGTCTCATTACTATGTAGGGATATTTAGATCATTCGATAATACCACCCTTAATCGCCGAAGTGACATTCAGAAAAACTCTTTTTAAGACATAACTCACTTGGATTTAGTTTAAGTCACATTCATTAACTTAAAAGCTAAGTGGCGTCTTATCAGCCGAGGACACCTTCATGGAATGTGAACTAGATTTTTTACTGCCGTGAAAGTTTGTAATCAAAAACTTTTTATGTGCTCTGTAAAAGTTGACTAGGCAGTAAAACCTGGGGCTAAACTATTAGTAAATAGTAAAGCTGTTTCAAGATTTTGTGGCGGAATTGGAAACACGGTGAAAACTTTTTTGATGTGTCACGAAAGTTTATCGTCGAATATAAATTTTTATCGATATCCTTACGCGTAAATAAAAGCATGTTCGGGGTATCTTCGATACCACTTAAACGGTGTAGAAATGTACATCCGGCTTTATAAACTTCTGCATTTACACACTTAAGGAAAATATTTTGTTCTATGCAGTGGTGACGCTGGGGGTTTATCATATCTTCATATTTTTTTGATATTTATAATAGATGAAACAATTTTTTTTTCTATGTAAAGTAGATCGTTTTCCGTCAGTGGTAACATACGCTGCACAAATCTTTTTTTTAACCCGGCGCGGCGCTGGTCGCGCTATGGGTCGTGCACCGTGGTTGATTCCTCGTAATGTGAGTACTCGCTTCTGACGATTTATATGATTAACTTAAAGTTTATTTTTAGATACTATAGAATAAATCTACCTACACATTTTTAAAAAATCACGAAATTCTATTACTTCGGATTTTGCTGGTTACAAACAAAGAAAATGTAATTAAACAAATAATAGATATCTCATAGAGACGAAACTATTTTTCATTAATGGAAAAATATGAAAATATGGGTAATTACAGGGCTTACGACCTTTCTTCGGCTGGCTTAAGTGACCACTTTACATAATGTAACATTCACCATTACATCCAATCATTCTCCATATCTATCAAATTTTTGAAAGTTGTATATATGTTAATATGTGGAAACACTTCAAATACCACTACACTATCGCCATCGATGGACTAAATTTGATATTCATTTTCTGAAACAGCATATATGTCACAATGAGAAACTAATTTTTTTTTAAAATTATTTACAGCAATATTCTTTATCTGTAAAATGTTTTTAATACATTCATTATATTAGAATATGACTGATAAATCAATATTTTTCAATTTTTATATATTTTCTTAATTTGACCAGCATATTATTATGCATATTTGAATATGTCCAAGAATACACAGAACAGTGATCACTTAAGCCAGCCGAAGACAGGTCGTAGGCCCTGTAATTACCCATACTTTCAAATTTTTCCATTAATAAAAAATAGCTTCGTCTCTATAAGATATCTATTATTAATATAATAACAGTGCCTTTGTAGGTGAAAATCCAGTAATTATGTGTTCTTGGATATATTTAAATATTTCTAAAGAAAATGTAAGTTTAAAAAAATGGTGATACAGAAAAATTGCTTCACATTCAACATTAGCATATTGTTTATAGATATGTGTATGCGTTTATCATTGCTCACACTGAGTTCGTATTTTTGACTGTATGGCAGAATCCACACATACTTTTAATCTCACATCGAGGTCTGTTAGTGTTCGTCTCTATAGTTCGTCTGTATGCAGTTCATTTACAAGAGCAAATCCTGACTGCTTCAAATAAATGCACCTGTTAATCTTCTCACTTGAATTCTATTCAAATATGACATACCGTACTACGGTCACATAACATTCTCCTCTGATTTTCCAACGTTGAAATAACATTATTTATGAAAACTCCAATAACTAAAACAAAACACAAATATCTCACATTACGTATATAACAATATAAACGTAAATGAATGGAACTCAAATCAACTAATCTACTTTTATATTATTGATAGAATTGGCGTTAACTTTGTAGAATTTCATCATAAAAATGGATGGATATAAATAAAACAATGTTATAATTCTACTTGAGTTTATTTTTACTACTCGAGTTTTGAAAGAAACAGTAACTCTTATCTATAGGTATAGGTATATTATAGGTATATATATAGTATAGGTTATTACAGGTGAAGTATTAAAAGTTTAATATTTCACCTGTCGATGAGAGTTACTGTTTTTTTCGAAACTTGAGTAGTACAAATAAACTCAAGTAAAATTATAACATTGTTTTATTTATATCCATCCATTTTTAAACTATGTTTATACGCTTTACTCCAAAGCAAATAAGTGCAAATGGCACGCGGATTTTTTTTTTGTTATCCATTAAATAAATGACAAGCGTCTATTATTTGCTTAACTATTTTTTTGGTGCCACTTTCAAATATTGAATGTATTTCAAGATGTCGACAATTTTTTCATTGGTGTTTATACAATAAGTATCTTTTTACCATTATTTGGTGCTCAATTATTTTCAAATAAAATACAATTTATTGTCATAAAATTATTATAATTTTGGTGCTCATTTAAATACAATCCAATTAATCTTACAAAAAGCGATATTATCAACATAAGCACAAATGTTTCAGCGTGAGCAACTCGCTAACCTCTGATACAATAATATACATAACTGTATTAAGTATTTTTCTCAATGATGAACGTAGCGGAAATAAACGACCACATTATTTATATTTATACAAAACGTATACACAGCGAAGAATACGTTAGAAAGAATTAGGCTTAGAGTAAATCAGAGGACAAATTATTGCTGAAGGGAGATCATAAATTATTGAGAGAACCAGCTACTGCCGGGAGGTTGGGACAAGAAAGGAAGGCTGCTGTCGAAAGGAATATAGAGCGTACTCATAAACCACAATAGACCTACTAGGCGTATGCAATATTTACATATTCACTTGGAGCATGACATGCTATTACGAAAAAACATTGCCAGTAGGAAAATATTTAACCATGAAGTAAAAATCAAGATTTTTCTGACTGATGAATTTAATTTTTAAAAAATACACAGATCACTTAGAAAGATATAGATACATAGAAATCTATACACCAAAAAATATACAGAACTTGAATCCGGAACATTATATTATTGATAGTTTACATTACAGATTACGTTATGATAATACTATGCAATCATTTAAAAATGTAAGTACTTAAATAAAATTAGTACTTAAACTAAAATGATTTTTTTTTTAGTTTTTAGTGAGACATTTATCATAAATAAAAACTAAATAAAAAAATTATGTTTCATTTTGTAGTTACTTTAAAACAAAATCGGCCTGGAACATAATATTTACCCTGTATTTAAAAAAAAAGCATATTTATGTGATTTCATAACAAAATTATTAATATTTCAATACTACACTGAATAATAGTAGACTGAAAATAAGGTCATTCAGTAATATATGTTATAAATTCATTTATGACAAGAGTACATAATGAATGAATTAATGAACAGGATTCAGAAAGGTCGGGTCGCTGATATAGTTTGGTTATGTGTAGCTAATGAATATATATGCTAATGAATAAGAATAATGTACGATGCATATGTTATTGAAAGATATTGATTAAGGCTTCCCTTTCAAAAATAATTAATATTTCCGCGTTTTTAACGAAAATATGGATTTTTATTTTATCAGAAATTATGCAATAGATTTAACTTTTTTTAAAACTATTACTTAGATAAAATTTTAACACTAATATAAAATTAAAAAACTAAATGTTATTTGCCATAATTGAGAAAATATTAATTAAATTTATTTTCTACAAAATTGTCTTAATATAGAAAAATTTTGCATATAGAAAATATATTTTCATATAATCTTAAAGCCAATATTACAAAGAGAAAGAAATCTGCATTGAACCAAATTATCAAAAAGTTAAAAATTAATAGAGTTATATACCATTCAATTTGCAGTATACATGATCAATTTTCGAAGTTTTAAAACACTTTGCGTTAGTGAATACAAATTATTTTAAATAATATATTGTATTTACTTACATACTTTAAGTCTTCTGCTACTATCTAAAATCAAAACACAATAATTTCTTACCAAATAATATTTATATCGATCCAACTAATACGTGTTTTTTATATTTCAAATCGCCGATTAAATAAATTACTAATTATTATTGAAAGCACGCCCTTAAGTCCGCAAAAGACCTGACATGACCGGATAAACCAGATACCAGGAATATAATTTTAGATGTGATAACGAAAATCACTTATCAGTATGGAACTTCTTTTGTTTATTGTGTCCAAATTGATCAATAAATTACCGATGTCATGGTTACGGTACAACCGGTCTCCAAGTAATTTATACTGTTTTTGTTACTTGTTACTAGGGTGATGCATGCTATAGGTACATGCCGTTGTAAATATACAAATGTAAACTCAATCACACTCGCATATATATACTGTATTGCAACAATATTAAACAACTAAATATTCAATATATTCTTCTCTTTTTGATGTATTTTTATTTATTTCTTACATTTTTATACATTTTATAATATTTGAAGCAATCAATTTGTGGTTAGAAATTTTAATGATTCACATAAATATATACATTGGACACAAATCAGTAAATGAATAGACATAAAATAAAGTATACATATAAGAGAGAGATTTGGAATGTTACTTGCGGGACGAGAGGCATTCTGCGCACATTCTTGGTAGAAACATAAATCCGACATAAATATGACACATTTATGTAACAGTAAAAGTATTAACTCTTCGAAAATTAAAACTGTGTAAACAATACGTATTTTTTACATTAATGCATATTATATTACCAGCGTTTATATTTTCGTTCCAATCGAGTCATATTTAAAAAAAAAGTCGAGGTGCTATTTGATTCCGTAAGTGGTACCAAAGTGATCACGTGAGTGATAACAACATGAAAATATTGGGACAAGAAATTTTCGTTAGTTCATGTCTATATATTGGGTGATCTGTGGAATTGGAATACATAAAAAAAAAATTGTATCAATAATATTAATAACACATTTAGATTTAGTTTTTGTGTAATTATTCCTTTATAATAGTTTGTTTTGAAACCGGTTGGTTTATATGTAATATTAAAGACAGTGATTATAATATACTAAGGCAGCGGTTCCCAAAGTGTGTGCTGCGGAAACCTGGGACGCCGCAATCACCTTATAAGAGGGTCCCCTTGCACCTTCTGAAATCACTTGAGATGAATTTGATATTCCGAAAAAAATTACGTTGGAAATGAAAAATGTATGAAGACGGTGGTAAAAAATGTTTCTCCTTGTAGTAGTTTGTAACGAAGTCGATTTCCCTCGCGACATGAAATTTGTTTTTGAAGAGCCTGGTTTATCACTAGTTCAAAAAATACTTTAAGGAAATAATATGGACAAGTTTGTACAGATACGCCGAGGGACCATTGGAGCGCCGTGGAAGTTTGGAAACCACTGTATTAAAGTACCAACATAAATAATTATTATTTCTAATTTGTAAAAAAATAAATTATTATGTATTGTGAAAAATAGAAAAATACACATAGAATCCTTAAACAAATAAGCAGCGTAGGCCTTTCGCAACTGTCGAGGATGAAAATAATTCTAAATTCTTAAAAACGTTACTTATTTGTTTTTAAGGAGAACACACTCTCATTGTGAAGTTGCAATTTTACATATTTCTATATTTTAAATATTTCTAATATCAATTAATTTGTATTTGTTTTGTAATGCCTTGGTTAAAATTTTTCCTCCCACTCCATCACTGCGAGCGCATTTTTATTTTAGAAAATGTCATTAAAAAACATCTCTCAGAATGTTTCATATTCCTTGATTAGGTTAGGTTAGATTATATTTACGGTGGAGGCTATTTCAAAGCTTAAAATATAGCTGTGTATTTCTGTTCTTATTGCTCCTTATCACGCAGCTGTATTCTAAAATACCGTAAAGGAGATGTATTATGTCAGAATATGATGTTTCAAAGAAAATATGATATGGAGGGACGTTGAAATATAGAGATGGAATGTAGTATGGAGAATTTTAGATGTAGTAATAAAACAGAGCAAAAACATATTATAAATAAAATCCTAATATTATTTTGTTCGTCACAAATGAAAATTGAACGGGAAATTTATACGTTTCATTGAAGAGATGTGTCAAATCGCTTTGAAAATGTATATATGACATTTTTATTCTAAAAGCACTATCAGATATTTGAAAAATTGATACATCGCAATGCTGCTGCAGGGTGAATAAAATGAATATGGATTTAAAATAATACCTAGGTACTTAGGTTATAACTATAACTATTTCATTTTTCTGATGTTGGATATGTGACATTGGATATTAAAAAATGTTTTGAGGTATTTCGTGATTTTTCATTAATATGGAAGACGGTCTAGTTCAGAAAAAACGACGCTTGAATAGAGAAAGACAGAATAAATGACGAACTCGATAATGTAACGACATTACAAGACTGCGTAAGAAAAATGTTGATAAAAAAAAAGAAATAAACGCAAACCAGACGTACAGCTTATATTATCTACCGCACTAATCTTCCAATATCCTATTTTGGCAGCACCTTTCCTACAATGGAACTTAAGCACTAGTTCTAAATTAAACTTAAAACGTAACAACACTAAAGACTGATCTAGCACCGGTTGGAAAAAAATGTCTATCTTATTTTGTCTTTACGTTTCTGTACGAGCACGCTCCTATTCTAGCCGTCATTCTGTATCGTCAGCCATACGATATTATCATTCCTGCTCATTCACCGCTACGTTCTTATTCTTTCCACATTACCTTATTTACGGTGTCTGCTATTAATAAACCTCCAAAAAATAAATCTTCGCATTATATTTTTTGAGCAATCATTCCCTGGTTGCCGCTGTGCAGATACGCCTTCAGACATTTATTATTGCAGGTAAATAATGAGATTCCCCGGATCGAGATACTGAAAATCACAGCAAAAATAATATGTTCCTTGATCTCGGAAACCGCGGCAAGTATTTTTGTTTATTTTATTTATGTACTAGTGATCCGTGCCCAACGATGTTTAATATTCATATTTACATCAGAGCGGTTGGGGAATGGGTTAGGGGACGGGGAAAGGGGGAGGTTGGTGCTTTTGATTTGCACGGGCCCTAATAAGTAACGATGTAGAAAATATTTGACCCATGCGAATAAGAGCGAGATATCTATGGAGAGGGGGTGGAATGACTATATTTTCCTCAGTATACCAAAGTAAAATTGAGCAAAATACACATATATAAGTGGAAAAACTTGGAGTGTCCAAAGGGCGGGGTCCTTAAGTGTAATAGTTGTAATTTTAAGATATGATTTAGAAGAGGTCATTGTATTGCACACTCTCTAAATATCTAATAATGATGTATACACAATTTGGTTCAGGAAGGAAGGGGTTAAAAAATTTATTCGAAAGTGTTAATATTTTTACTACGAACACGTTGAGTGAATATTGCTGAACAAATCAAGTTAACTTAAACATTAAATATTTGATTGATAATATTTTTGTCCCGTTACATTTCACACATTTTGTACAGATTTCTAGTATTTCACACATTTTCTTGATAAAAGAAGAGATAATATTTTAATAAAACTCGAAATAACACGAAACAAAACAATCGGAAGAGATGTGCGGTGAAGATGAAACGGATAAAACTCAACAGGCTGTTCGACGAAGTGACTTGCTTAACGATTGCGAGCTGAAAAAAGATGAAGCAACAAGACCGCCGAAGAGGTGAACGAGCGCTGAACGTCAGATCACCTACGAGCTCAAAATTCGAGAGCTACTCTAAGCAACTGCCTAAATTTAAAGGACGAAGCGATGCGCTGAAATTTGAAGGCGAGACACCAGGATTGTGCTAAAAGAAAAAATAATTTGTAATGATGATTTATTTTGGCTTTTTTCTTTCTTGCGAGCATCAATTTTTTTTAGGAAATATAACGGGAATATTATATTAATATATACAAGAATCCAAATCCCGGGCAAAGCTGGATGGTAAAACGTATAATATAAAATACTTTAATATGGAGGAAGAGCATCAATAGTAGAAGGTATCAATGTTTTGCGTGAGATTGTAAAAATAGCTTTACGAAATTGGAACGAATTGAATTCAATAAAATATAATACAAATTTATGTCGAGGGGAGGGAGTGAGAGGGCAAAGGGGGATAATACAGGGTTCTAATGAGTATCTGTGTAAAGTTTGGTTTAGATCGGTCAAAGTAGGATTGTATAGAAACAGACTTGCAAAATTCAGTTATATACTCATATATATATAAAGAAGAAACACAAAATATAAAATGCTAATATAAATTTAATCAGAGAAAAGAACATGCACGCATTATTATTCAATACGTTTTTATATTTTTTATTTTAATATTAGAAAATATAATACATTTTAGAATTATCAGTATATATATATATATATATATTTATTTCATTTAACATTTATTTCTTCTCTATGAGAATAGGACTCGTATATAGAGGAGTACATACGAGATAATTTATGATTCAGTTAGTCTGTGTATATATTTGTTTACTTCAGATACAAATTGATAGTAGTCTGTAATTGTTCTAATTGTGATGGGAAGATGGTTAAAAAATTTGATGTCTTGATAAATAAAGTGATTTTGGGTTGCGGTATATTTTAGTTTTGGGATATCAATTTGGTCTCTAAATCTTGTAGATCAGAATTCGCTTCTATGGTTTAATTGATTTGACATTTGAAAATTCATTTGACAAGGTAATTTTTTTAACAAAAACAAGAGATATTTCAAGTAAATATTTATCAGTATTCTTGGAAATTTTTAATTTTATTTTAAAGCTAAATTAAGTACGTTAATGCATATTGTATGCTTTTTTCAAAGAATCCTAAAATATATTTTTCGTGTTCGTCGAGAAGATAATTTAAATATTGTTTTATGGAACATTTGATACGAAAATTTTAAGGTCTCAGAGATATTTGCTGTTAACAAAATACCTATTTACAGAAATATACCAGTGTATGTATTACGAAAATAACTGTAGCATTATATTTAAATAAGATATCTTTGATTCTGGGCATAATTATGTCAATTTTCAATTATGTATATTATTAACTGGCATACCATTTTATATATTTTAATTTCTACGATATATTTTAAATGTAGATGCATTATGATTTTATTATTGTTTCTTACTAATAATATGAATATTTATAAACAATTTAAAAGAAATATCTTTTCAGTAGGTAGTAGCTAAAAATATTATCACATCTTCATTGCGATTTGTAAGGTAAACGTATTTTACCGACACACAAGCAATGAAATTCATCCAATGTTAAATTCACACAGAATGTGTGTTCACAAGAACTAAATATTGAATTAATTTTATCTTAACTCTTGTTGTGGCGGCTCTCGTGGACTGCACCTTTCGAAACTATAGTAGTGACAATAACTCAACGTGTGTGTAGTACAAAGTTTAGTTGTGAAAACTAAAAGAATTTCAGTCCTAATTTAAAACCAACCTTTAATTATATAATATAATAATTACCTTTAAACACAAATTAAAAGTACAAATATGCATAAATTTCACATTTATCCTTATTATATTTTCATCTAAAATCATAGCATCATTTACTTTTTTTTGTCATGAAATGATTCATTTAAAATAATTAATTATTTTCAGTTTTTATTTTCTAATTATTGATTAATGGTGTAAAATGTTTTTTTGTAATATTTGCTGTTAATTGATTATTATTTTTTTTTTTCCTGAACACATGAAGTCCATTGAGGCATTCATACTAACATTTTAAATACATGGTGAATATTATATTTCAGGCCGATGTTGTTTTTAAATAACTACAAAATAAAACATAATCTTTAAATTTGGTTTCCATATATCAATTACTAAGTTTATTACAATTATTTATGGTATATAATATTGACCAAGTAGTCACCTCTGGCAGTGTCATAAATGCGTACCCTTTTAATCATATTTTTCATAACATTCTCGCACACTTCACGTGTTATTCCAGCAATTTCATTTCGATTTTTATCGTGTAGAATCGAAATTATTGTCGGTTTATTGGCGTAGACCTTTTTTTTAAGTACCCTCACAGAAAATAGTTGGGAGCCGTCAAATCAGGTGATCTATCGAGAAGGTCGGTCGATATCACCAATTTTTGACATTATGCGGTCGGAATTTTTTTTTCTCAAAATTTCAAGAGTAGCTCGGGCTGTGTATGCGATGGCACCATCTTGTTGAAACCACATGTGTTGCAGGTCCAATTGACTAAATCACACCATCAAGAAGTTTTGCAACATGTGACGATAGTGATCATCATAAACGGTTACAGCATTGCCATTATTATTTAGATAAAATATTTTATTGACTTCAGCTAATTATGGAGGCTTTAAATGCTTTATAACACATTTAAATCAATTATTCTCTACAAATTCTAAATGCGAACTGACAAATATTTGCCAAACCAAAATGGCGGCTAAACAAAATCGGCCTAGAACATCATATTCATTTTGTAAATAAATAATAATAATTTATGTACAATTTACATGTATAAAAGTATAAAAAAATACCTTAAGATTAAGTATACTAGAAAATGTAATGTACTGCCTTTATAAGAATTATAATAAAAATATTTAAAAATATCAGTTATAATATAACTTTTGGCAAGCAAATAATTTTGAAAAAGTACACGCCCAGGCGACCATTCGCATAACTCACGTTCATAATAACTATTTTTGGGGCAAAGTTAATAAATTTTGGCTTTCCAATATTCGCGCCCGTATCCCCGTAATAAAGTAAGGATTTACCATAGGCTATAATAATGGAACCAAGTATTGTGTTCTATGGGGGGCGGATAAATAATATTCTTATTGTTTCTGCTTCCATGGACGTAGATACAATGTATCGGTTTTCAGTTGTGAGCTCAAAAATATTTAAAATGTTTATTCATGTGTACATTAGATATAACGTTACTTATAGACGTGTAAAAAGAAAATATGTTTATAATTTTGCGTGTATAATAATACATAATGGTTTTGAATACTTCTGATCAACATTTACTCCAAGATAAGTAAGTACGTTGAGCAAAGTAAAAATCTTCATGAGCTTGTTTTTTGACATCAATGATTCAATGTTATGATTTATGTATTAAAATAATAAAATTATACAAAATTTTATTTGACAGATTATACGGAATGAACATAGCAATTTTACTTATATAACATACATTTATCGATTTATTTAAAGACTTCAATATTATTAAATAAATAATGGCATTATTTTTATGTAAAAAATAGGATTTTTTTTATTTCTTTGATCAGATTGTATATAAGTGATATAGATAGTACACTGATAATACATAAGACTGACAATAAATTAGTGTTTATTGGTCTAGTGGTTATTCATTCTTTCTGACACATTGTTTTTTTTAATACTGAATTGTATTATTAATATTTTTTTATTAATAACTGAAACGAATACTTAATGTACATATACGAGTACACTAACACTAAAATCAAAAATTATTTGCGGTACTGGCCGTAAAAATCAGAATCAAAGATTTCGCGTGTGAAAGTATGTTTTAAGTTTTTTCTCAATTTTTAACTTATTTGAGCATCCACTATTTTGAAACAAGACGACGGATCAGGTTAGTTAACGAACTAAGTCGAGATATTTAATGAAATCATCAATTATTAAAAAAATATTTATTGAAATCAATTATCAATATGAATTATCTAGATTTTGAGATTTCCACAAGCAATTGTATTTATAAGTGAAATTTATTCTGGGTTTGATTACGTTTGCAGGTAACTTCAGTCATAACAGTTATAACCGTATTTGTGTTTGATTGTGTGTTTTTATATCCTTCTCCTCAACACAAGTACGGTGCACTATATGCCTGCTCTGGTAGACGTCAAACATTATCTCTTATTAGGTAATTTAAGTGCAACCATACTGATCGACAAGTCCATAGTAATTTTAATAAAAGCGATTGAATGCGAGGGTAGTTTTAATGAAAATATTACTGAATATTTGAATATTTTTATCCCCAATAGAAAGCGAAACAACATTTTCATAAAATGTCTAATCTTATGCATATTATTACGTCGTGGCGCCTAGCCAGACTCGTAAAACTAGGTCAAAAACGTTCAGCTCATTTGTTATTTCTTTTAATTAATATTACCAAAACCAAAATTAAGACTTTTATTATATTTAGACAAATAAACGTACATAATATAATTAAAATTAACAAATCTTAGACTCTGAAGACTAGGAAAGAAAACGAATTGACGCCTTTGAGATTAAAATATATTGCTGCACCTACCATGAACGGTAAGACGCGCAAACGTCGCTTTTTTACTGGAACTACCATCAAGACAGCTTAGAGAACCTGTTATGGTAGTCTATGTCGAAGGACAGAGTGAAAAAGGAAGACCGATCAAATTGAAAAGCAACTGGTAATTATTTAGTGGCAGCCCTCAAATCTGTAGGATACCGAGAACTGGAGTCAAGTGTACTGGAGTTCATGAAGATCGTGATTCTTAAATATGAAGAATGATCTTAACAAAAACATTTTACACAAATTAATTAATCATCTAGAAAGATATAAAGAATAAATATGTCTATAGAAAAATATTTAGTTACTACCGGGATAAAACCTAGACCTCTTCCCATCCGAGGATGCGCGTTTTCCACATTCGCTTTAGCAATCCTGGTAGCAACTAAATATATTTTTTAATTAAAACAATCAACTAGAAAAAATAAACAGTAAAAATCAATCAATCGAAAAAATATTTCGTTGCTACCGGAATAGATTTTTTCAGACCACAAAACTATGTCTTGAGAATGCGACTTCACAACAAAAATGTTTTTTCCTTAAGATATTTTTACTTCAAAAATATAATATTCTAGTCTATTTTGAAAATAACAATATAAAAGATGTGATTGTTTTTCCAAAACAGACGGAGGACGTCGAGATTTACGACCGTGTTTGTTTATATGTACTTTAATATTTTATAATAAAAAATAATGTGGTTGAAAACATTGATGATTCTTTTATGCACTGTCGTAGACAGAGCTTGCCATGCTTGGACTTTTTATATGAGTGAGACATTTGTGCGTCGCGTTGTTCACGGTATGCGATATATATATCCGGCAGTATAATTTGATGGCGTCTATTATCTTCCTATCGTTATTGCAGACTATACAAATCTCAGCTATGTACAAGTAACATGAAATCACAAGTGTGTGAATCGGCATTATTTTGGATACTTGTTTAATATCTTTGTCTTTTTGTATTTTTGTATGCTGGTTCATAATAACTTGAGTTTGTCTCCGGTTTTCACAATAAGTGCACGTAAATAAATTAAGTTGCCTCTTGAACTCCCTCGTATTCTGTTATTTAAACATTTGTGGTGATGCTTGACCTACCGTGCCTTTTTGATTATTTCCAAGCCAAACTGTCTACTCATGGATTTTATTTTGTAGAATAGTATTTTCAATGTCTATACTAGCCACGCGTGTGATGTCGTCAAATAAACATTGATTAGTGATCTTATTTTCATCGATCGTAAGTTTCCTGCCATTATTTGAATAATTCTCATTACATATTCTAATAAGTAAGAATAATATTTTTTTTCACAATATTTTGAGAATGTCCAAATCTTTGTAGGAAGCAATTACTGGGGTTTATCCCCTGAGAGATTGTCATCGAGATATAGATGTCTCATAGAGATGAAGGTATTATTTTTACATGGGACGTATGGAAGTCTCGGGCATTACAGGACTTACGACCTGTCATCGGCTAGCTTAAGTGATCACTTACGATACACAATGTAACGTTCACCTATTTACCCATGCTACCACATCTATCAATTTTTTTTTGGAAGTTGTATATATATATGTCATCATGTTGGAACGTTTCAATTATTTATTACCAACTATGTTGTCGCCATCTATGGATTTTATGAAAATTTTATATTCATTCTCATGGAACAGAATAGATGTCGCTGAAGGTGAAACTCTTTTGTCTGAAGTATGGGGATATATCATTTATGTGTATACATGAAATTCATTCGAATTATTAACATATAGGGTGTCCAGCGGAAAAAATTCAAGATTAAATTGTAATTGCTCGTAAACCATCACGGTGAGGTAAGTAGGAGGGGTATTGTTCGACGCACGTAATTTGCTGATTTGCCAGTCACAATGAGTAACTCATCGGGAGAGCACCGTGCGTTCGCGGTCGAGCAATATTTAAAGTGCGGTGATTCATAGTAGTTCGTAATTCGTAGTTTATTTTTTCGTAGTAATTTTCCTTATATATACTAGGATAGTTGGTAATATATATATATATATAAAGTCCAAAAAAAATTGATAGTTGTGGTAGCATGGTAAATAGGTGAACGTTACAATGTGTACCGTAAGTGACCACTTTAGCCAGCCGATGATAGGTCGTAAGCCATGTAATGCCCAAGACTTCCACACTTTCCATGTGAAAATAATAACTTCGTCTCTGTGAGACATCTATATCAGTAAGAGTATTTGTAGAAAAGGAATGGCGAAAGTCCTCATCCGTGTCTTATCACATTTTAATTAATGTATGTCCTGTTTGAAGTGACGTAACTAACTTTTACTATAGTTGTACTTTGTTTTGTTTTATTTTAAAGGCTTTTTAGGAATTCGATCAAGTGTGGTATGACTTTCATTTTCCAAAAAACCATTCATGATTTTATCCATTCTACAATATCAAAGACCCTCGAGTAGTCTATAAAACAGAGGTATGGTATAATGAAATAGAGAGTTCTCATACCTTTTCAACTATCTACCGCACATTCAAAATTTTCTCTCTATTGCCCCAGCCTTTAACAAATTCTGCCTCTTCCGGTGCTGTTTGCTATGAGATAAAGTTTTGTAGTCTGGCTTGTATAAAACACGGCTTCGTTCCTATATTATATGCTTTCGTATCTAAAGTTATTTTGATATAAGAGCAATTAGAGAATAATTATTAGTAAAACGAATTAATAAATAATAATGAATAAATTAAAAAGATGCATAGATAAAGTCTATCTATCGAAAAAATATGTTGACATTGGGGAATTAATAATAGAAACAACACTATACGTTGAATCGAAAATTCGACGTAAATTATGTGGTTAACATAATTGATAACATAATTGGTTCTCAGGTTAAGATAAAGTCGTTTATGTATTAGGATGTAATTTATATATTTTTTCTGTGTAATGTTTATAAGTGATTCATCCAATTTATTTTAATTATATAAGAACTACATACGATTAAGGAGAATACATTCTTATTGTGAAGTTGTAATTATTCGGAACATAGGTCTGTGATATTTTAAATACTAATTAAATGTATTAATTAGAAAGACACACATATAAAATCAATATTATCGAAAAATATTGTTGTTTCTACCGGGATTCGAACCTGAATCTCCTTCATGCACCTTCCCCGGATTGGAAAATAAATTTTATCGAAAAATATTGTTGTTGCTACCGGGATTCGAACCTGGATCTCCTTCAGATCCGGGAAAGGTGCATGAAGCATGTAGCAACAACAATATTTTTCGATAAAATTGATTTTATATGTATATCTTTCTAATAAGTATTTAAAGAACTACATATGACCTAAAATTATAACTTCATAATAAAAATATGTTTTCATTAAATATTACATTCTCGTTCGGTCTCCTGCCCATTTAAAAGACTTCTAAATGTGTTGATAAATTTTATAGATTATTTATACATTTTCATTTTTGTATAGTTTCTAATTCATCAAACATTCATTACTATAGCAAAATTTTAATTAAATAAACATTTATTTTTAAATTAGTCAATCGTAATACAACAACATCATACAATAATCATAACGAATCATGTTTATTTCTGATGTATTTACATTATTAAACATCGATGGAAACTGAATTACAGTGGAATCTACTTATTGTGATCACTAAGGGACATATTTATGTAACTTTTGATAATAATACAAGGCTGATAACATTAAGCAGAAGATAAAAAATTTACAGGATACCCACTGATCACTTTGAGATCACTTACGTTGTCAAATACCAATTATGCACTAAACCTATTGATACTGCGTCATTTATGTATGTGCCAATTCGTTCTGCAACGGTTATACTTCAGGTAAAAATCCACTCATTTCCTTATAATAATTATTGTCGGGCACTTATGTGTGAATATCCTAAAAAGATTACATCTTATGTATCGATAACAATAGCCGAAGTTTGATTATTATAAGCGGATTATTTTAAAGAAATTTTATATAGTTACAAGGTTTTGGAACCGAATGATTATGATAACAATAACCGATTGATTATCCGTGATTATAATATCCGGATTCCACTGTATTATATATTATAATATCCAGCAGTATGGCCTCTTATGCCTATTTATTATTTTGTCACCAAGTCGGCGGTAATTAAATATTTTTTCGATAGATAGATTTTTCTGTAAGTATATCTTTCTGATTCGTTTAATTTATTTTATATTTCCTATAACTATATCCTAAAATTGCAACTTCACAATAAAATGTATTTTAAATAAAAAATACAATAATATAATATTTTTAGGTTTGGGTAAGGTTAAAGATAGAAATTGCAAAAAAATATGCAGAAAAAAATTAATAACTATGAGACCGTAACTCTCAAATGAAACGTATAAAAGATAAGATGATAAGAAAAGAGTTTGGACACAAATTGGTGAGAAAATTGTTACGAAATTACTATCAATTAAAACTTCTGAATAACCAGGTTCCAGGTTGTTCGATACATTTTTTATTTTAAATCAATATTTGTTTTGCAATATTTGAATAAGTCCAAGAACACACAATTACTGGATTTTCACCTACAAAGGCATTGTTATTAAACAAATAATAGGTATTTCATAGAAAGGAAGATTTTTTTTTTTTAAATATATTCAATGGAAATATATGGAAGTATGGGTAATTACTGGGATTACGACCTGTCTTCGGCTGGCTTAAGTGATCACTTTATATAAATGTAAAATTCACCAATCTCACCCATTAATCAATCTCTATATCTATCATATTTTTGAAAGTTTTATATGTGTTAATATGTGGACTCACTTTGAGTACCACTACACTATCGCCATCTATGGACTAAATTTGATAATTCGTTTCCATAAAACAGCATATGTGTCACAATGAGAATCTAATTATTTTTATAAAAAATAGCTTCGTCTCTATAAGATATCTATTATTTGTTCAATGTTTGTTTGATTTATGCAACAATATTGAGATTTATTAATAAACTATGCTTTATGCTCTATTATTTTCTATTGATCTTGTCAGGTATCAAAGATGTTGGTAGGTATAATTTAGATGTAATTGTTTTGTTCTTTCTTAGCAACTCCCTGTGGATTATTCCCTCCATTCCTCACTAAACACAGAGCATTATATTGCGAGAATAGAGAGCTTATTTGGCGCGTAGTCTTGGTTGTAGGTCTCTGTCCACCTATTGTTTTCGCTTCTTTATATTGTCGTAAAGACGTCACTTTTATTCCCTCGGTGCTTGGCGACGGTAAAGTCGAGTAAGCAGAGTGGCGTATATTTGTTATTCTGACGAGCCCATGTGGAATCCACACACCAACTCCTGAACTTTGTCCATCGAATTAAGGTGACTGAGCACTGTCTGCACATAGTCGAGTTTCTCAGCCAGTCAACGAGCGTCACTCTGTAGGAAGTCGCCATCTTTAATGCTGGTAAATCATTTTCAAACCGTTATTTCATCACATAACACTATAGAAACGATTAAGGGAGTTATCGGAGTTGTATGTTTTTTTCAATCTGCAGCTCCATAAACTCAAGTAATAAGCTATACAGACAATACAAATGTAAGGAGCTAGAGAGAGTAAAAAGTATTAGTATTAAATACCTTGGCATTTGGATTGACCAACTCTTAAGCTGGTCTGAGCATATCAATAAACTTTGCGTTAAATTAAAAAGGCAGACATTTTTCTTCAGATGTCTTAGGGATGTTCTAGAGAAACGTATGCTGCGGACATTATGCATTGCTCTTTGCCAATCCCTTCTTAGCTACACGATCTTAGGTTGGGAAGGAGTTGGAAAAACTGCCCTTAACCAATTAGTAAACTCACATATCTATTGTCAGAATTATCTACAGAAAACCATACAGGTTTCCCTCTGACTCACTGTTTGAGGAATGTCAGCTTCTTGATATTTGACAACTATATGTAAAAAGACTGATCCTTTATTTCATTCCAACAAAGAGCTTCATCAATATCTATCTCATAGTTGTGTTACGAGAGCAAAAAATAATAGGATCACCGTGAAGCCTAAAATGAAAACAAGCTTTGATCAATCCTTTCAAATGTTTTTGGACCCCAAAGACTATAACATTTTGCCGAGCAGTATGAAACAATTCTCGATGGATAAACTAAAACACCATCTCAGGAGCTGGCTATTGGGTGTTGGCAGAAAGAAAACTGAGTAAAGATTCATGGAAATAATCACACGAATAGAACATCATTTTTTCATATTAATTTTTCTGTTTTGCAATGTTTCAATCATGGGATAACGAGAGTATCAGATAAAAAACATTTTTTTTAAAATATATATTGTTAATCATAATAATGGTTTTCATATTTGTATGACAGATAACGGATGAACCTGTCTCCTTTAGTACAGACTTCGGTCTAGTTAAGGAGACAGTGTACATCTTTTACATATGAAGCTTGTTCGCCTTTTTTGTGTATTAATAAGTATAAATGTATTTTTGTATATTTGTATAAGAATGTTTATAATGTATAATATTTAAAAATTTTATGTCCATGTTTCTCAATAAAATAAAGGTGTAAGTTAAATTCAAGAGCTGCAAATTTGACAATTTTCAAATGTTCACAGAAAAAAAACCGCAATGAGGCACACATTTGTTGGACAACCATAACGCCGTTGATAAAATACCACTTTTTTGTGCGTAGAAATTACGTATTCAATACATCACTTCACAGTTTTTATGGTTTTATGTTCTAAAACTTTACACAATTTTCAATTTCTAATTCTATGTTCTCACTTTTTCCATCAACCTTAGCCTTGTGGACGGGCAGAGCAAACTTTGCACATTAGCATAGTTAAATTGTATGTGAAAAGCGCCCCGCTCTCTGGGGTGAGCGAATAAATAAGTATTAGGGGAGAGGGGATCACATAACACGTCCATTATCGGGAAAAGAAACAAGAACATTCGTTGAGTATGTCTTCTACGACAGGTTTCTTATAAAGTCTGCGATTCTGTTTAGGTAGGGAATTTTATTTTATCAGTATTATTATTCTTGAGAAGACGGTTATAACATTTAATATCTCTTTTCACAATACGTTCGTTTTCGTCATAAGGACAAGTATTGGCGATATTAAGAACACTATCGTCTTTTGAAATAAATATTGGTTAATAAATATACTCGTAAACGGTTTGGTTAACTTTGAATAGTATCCTATACAATATTATGGTCTAATGCAGTGATGGCGAACCTATGACACGCGTGTCAAAGGTGGCACGCCACAACGTTTCGGGCGACACGCCAGCGTTCACTAATATTAGAGTTACCAAAGAACACGTGTCCCGCCACCAGGCAACAACAACGTTAAAATTTATCACTACATATCACATATGTATCTATCTCTTTTGGATCTCAATTTGTGAAAAAAGCAATAAATTAATGAACATCAATTCAAATACTATGTGTTACTAGGTGGTGGGTAACACGTCAGCAGATTTAAGTTAGATTTTCCGAATTTTTGACACGTTGATTCCAAAAGGTTCGCCATCACTGGTCTAAAGAGTATGGCGGCCTATATAATCTGTCGGCAAGCAGCGTCAGCACGGCACCCGGCATTTGCTCATAAAACTTGTAGGACGCAAACCGGCGGAACGGTACATAAGGTATATATTCATTTTAAGAATATCTCTAATTAAGTATACGTTTGCGTTAATTGGTTAAATTATATTACACTTACTGTCGTAGACAACTTCTCTTTTTTAATAATTGTTACGTATTTGACTTCTTAGTACGTCTTTAGTGTACACCTCGTAATGTGAAGGTCCAATAACTAGACTTGTAACAATTAATTTTTTATTACAATAAGCTACAATTTAGTACAAGGTATATCACTACTATAGCTCAAACTATTAAGCTGATGAACCGCAGATAAAAGAGACGCGCGCACTCCTGCGCGCCGTCTTTATAGCCACACATACCCACGCCGGTGGTGCGGTACACATACACACACCATCCCACCATTCTAAGGACATCACAATAATTATAAATATAATAGTTTTATGCGTATGACATAATCTTTCACCAGACGTTTGGTTTTGGACGTGAAACGTAGCGAACGTGTTTTCTATCCTTCTTACAATTCTCTCCTCATTCATCAGTTCCATATAACTAAACCACCTAAGTGATCCTTTCTTAATCTTACTTATTTATTCAATGAATAATTATCATAATATAAAATATATGTGTTATTTTATACTATTAAGTATTACAAAATGACGTATCTACATTTAATTCCGTACCGAATTAAAATTTATAGTTGGCGACACCCGATGACCAACTCACTTATTTAAATAAATGAAAATTATTTTTATTCCCACCGTTTGGTTTAGATTATATAAAAAAAAATTAATGTAAATTTTGGTAACAGATATTTCGTGAAAGCAATAGTTTTTAATATTTTTTGTTTACTCTGATCTTATGATCATTGGACAAAAATTGTTTTAATTTGGTTGGAATCGAAAAAAAACCAAGCAAACGATATTTTATATTCCAGAAATTATTTTAATAATGTTCTGAAAGTTTATTTAGATACGAAAAAAAGTCGAAAAGGTAAACCTTGATCCCTTTATTTCATCAGAAATATTATTTTCTGCAGACCTTTTAGGGGATTAGGTTTATTGTAAAAATAATAAACTTTTTTTATGTGTTACAGTTAAAATAAGTTATAACGACTTGTTTTAGGAGAAATATAAAGGTATTCACAAATGAAAAATATAAAGCAGGGCTTTAAACGTTTATTTATTAGAAATACTTTTCCGAAAAGGATTATTTACTAGTGAAGAGCCTGTATCTATTAAACTTCCTGAGAAGCCTTGCCTGTGTGTATTAAAGAGCCTGTTTTTTAAAATAATTAAAATAATTTCATTCCATTTCAACAACCGTTATATAAATGAATGCGATTGGATTATTGAATTTAAGTATGTAAATATTAAAAAGCACAATATGTTACTATATAGGTAAGATCTTTATAAATATTATACATGTGTTCATTGTATTTTTGTACTTGCTAAGTAAAATATTTCTTCTCAGCAACGTTTAATATATTTTTTTTAAATTTTAATTTTAGATTAATTAATCTGAAATGAATTGAATAATTTGAAGGTATTTTCAGTTTTTCAATAAGACAAAGTTAGGGCATTATTAGGTACCGAACCCATAAAACATTAGTAAGCAAAGCCCTAAACAGTGATACCGGGTGAATATTATGTTCCAGGTAGATTTTGTCTCAATCATCAAAATTTCAAGAGTAGCTTTGGTGACACTATCCTATTGAAACTACATATTTTGCAGGTTTAATCGATGGCTATCAATATGTTTTTACAGCATAGCCTCTCGCATCTTGAAAGCAATAGGGCTCAATGATCCGCTGGCCTACATGGCGCACCATACAGTAACTCTGCGTAGATGTAAATATCATCGGTGTATCAATTAAGGATTTTTAGTGCCCCAATAATGAATGTTTTGTTTATTAACAAAACCCACCAAGTCGAAATGAGCTTCATGATTGTTTTTTTTTCTTCCAAAAACCGGTTTTGTGTTTGTTTTAATAATATAAGAATTTTAATAACTTATTGAGGCGTTAGATACTCCATAATAAATTGTAATCAACTACTTTTTATGATAACCAAATTTTAATTAATAAATATACGCCAAACCAAAATGGTGGTGAAACAAAATCGGACTGAAACATAATATTCACTGGGTAAAACTACTCGTAATTATAATTCATTGAATATAATTTGTTAATTTTTTGGGAAGTATCATAAAGTTTAAGGAATTTTTTTAGTTTTTAATGTTTATTTATTTTGTAAGAATGAAGAGCGTAGAATTTTGTTTAGTGCGCATGGTGAAATGAATTGCTGCTGCTAGAAGAAACACTATACTGAAGACAACTTTTAAAAGATGACGATTTAATTCATTTGAGAGTAAGTATATCAAATATTTTTAAATCTAATTAATAAATATATAAAAAGTAATAAAGTCTTTTACGGAGAGTTTTTTTTCAAGAAAATGTAAAAAACTACATCATTAATTATTTTGAATTCAATATTTTTCGTAAATTAAAAAAAAATTGTATTTAGAAAACAGCGTGAACTTATTGGATACCTACCCTATTACATTAATTTTAAAAATGTGTCGATCACAGGATGGTTGTATTTTGCGCGCCGGGCTGTTAAATCATTGGTTTTTTGTTTGCGATGGGGGATTGAATAAATACGGGATAAGTGTGTTTTTACGGAGGATTCCTCGCATCGATTGTTCCCACTCCGCTCCGCCGGAAGCACTTTGAATTTAGAATCAATATTTGATATCTCCTATTTACTTTTCAAAAATAAATTATAATGGGTTTCATGACGTAACATTGGATTAAAACGGGAAAATATCAATATAATTGATTTATTATTAAAAATAACTTTATATGCTATGTTAAAAGTGTAAATAGCATTGGATGGGCTACATTTCAGGATGTACAAATAATCGATCGACATATAATATTCTACTGGTGGTATACACGAAACAAAAACCTAGATGTCGAAATCCCGTTTGTTAGATGAAATTATAGGAGCAGTGTGAGTGACATGGCAAATTTTAGCGAAGGACTGAAAAATCGTGAGAAGTCTTTCAATTGGTTGATAATTATGAAGTTATTGATTATTATTACTCGCGTAGTGCAGTAAATTAAAGTATTGAACATAAATAAATAAATATGATATGATAATAATATAAAATATAATATATATTATTACCTGTACATTAAGTTCAACCCTCGGATAAGTTTTGCTTATGTAAATATCCGAAGACATGCAAATTACATTTTTCTTACAGTAATCATATCTATTGACAGGTCAGTTCTGTATGCAGAAACATTGAATAACTTGCTTTGTTTTAAACAAATATCAGATATTTCACAGAGATAAAGCTATTTTTTATTATATTTAGTGGAAAATATATATGGAAGTATGAGGTCTATGGCCTGTCTTCTGCTGGCATAAGTGATCACTTTATATGTATATACAGAGAATTAATGATCGTTATATATATATATATAACGTTCATTAATTCTCACCCCTCGATTTCCACATTTATAAATTTTTTTGAAAGCTGTATATATGTTAGTATGGTGTAGTAGACTCGCTTTGAGTACCACTACACCATCGCCATATATGTACCAAATTTGATAATTCATTTTTCCCTTTTTTTAAAACAGCAAATATGTCATCTAATTTTTTGAAATGTTTTTGTTTTGCCACAGTTGTAAGCAATTTTATCAAGAATGTAGAAACTACTATTATTCATAAATGGCACATAATAATAAAAAATTAATAAGTATATATTGCTCCATTTCTTGAAGCCACGATGAAGAATATAGTTAAGAATAATAATACCCATAAATCACATAATCATTATTTAATACATTGGTACCGAGTCCCCGAGAATTAAACAAATAAAATATTTATTAATTAAAAATATAATCTTATGTTTCTTCGTAAAAATAACAATAAATACTTCACATAAAAATAATTTAATTACAAAAACAAACTTTAAACATAACCTCAAGTCTTCGCGGCCATTCAAAAACTTCTGTGGAGAATTTTTAGGGCTAGTCTAAGGCCTCTTTAGCTGATGATGAAGGACACTGAAATAGGATCTGAAACGTCGGCTACAGAAGTTGAATATACACGACAAAAAAACCCAGAAAGCTCTACATAAACCAACTTTTAACTTTTGCTTCTTAGCTAGCTTCTTGACCACAGGACTAAAATTATTGACTGTGGGGTTTACATTATTTATGGATAGAATTGTGGTATGTGGTACATAATATATATAATAATATTACGTTGAGTTGAAACGTAATGCGAATAACTCAAACCAATTTTTTAAAGTACCAACTACTTATATAATACATAAACCATGTCCCAATAATAAAATATAGTACTATTATTAATATAAAAGTACTAAACTATCGCACTAGGTACAGTTTCTCAATAGGTTGACTAATGTAATAGTATGTATACGGGTTTTATAGTTATATTCTGCTACATAAAATGTGTACACACATAAGTACATAGGTACCAACATAATTATGTATATAGCCCGAGATTGTGGCTTTCTCTAGGCTATGAACTTGACTTCACACAAGGGTAGCTCGATTCTCGTGTGGTTATATAAACCGCCTTTTCTTGGATATTTATTGATACATTATATAACTAAAAGGGTAAACTTTATAATACCACAGGATTGCTACCTCCAAAGCCACGCCTTTTACGGCAAGGTCTAAAATGGACTATCATTTATATAAAATCTCTTTATTAGGCGGCACGATGAATTTTTATTTTATTTTATATAAAAAAAAAAAAAATAAAAAAAATATATTTATTTAATATTTAGCATTGCATTAGATCCCTGCCCATCTTACTAAATCGAACTTTACATCGAGTGGGCAGTGTTTTTCTCTTTATGAATTACAATATATGTAATATAATTTAATCTAACATAAACACAACTGAAAATAGCTTAAACAGTAGTGTTACGCTTAAGCTTGTAATTACACATTAATAGCGATTATTAAATTTTATTTCGTTTATAGTATTAAGCGAAATACTGTTTTATACTGATAACACATTTTTGTTGCGAAATTGCATTTTCAGAACATAGTTCTGCGGTAACATAAATGTAATTATATTCTTTAAAACGGAATAATAGATGTATCGATTGGAAATATTACAGAATATAAGGTCAACATTTGTCAAAAATGTATTCGATAACTATAGCGAAATGGTGAATGCGCTTCCCTGAATAAGAAGAGGGTCCTGGTTCGAATTCCAGTAGCAACTAAATATTTTTTCGATAGATAGATTTTTTCTGTATATCTTTCTCGTTAAGTCATTAATTTTTATTAGTATAAAAAATGTTATTAAATAAATTACCTATTTTCAAAAAATTTTTCATTTTAATAAAAATAAAACATTGCACTTTTCCCAATTTCCATTCACTTTCTATCACAATTACAAAATAGATTTCAAAGGGATAATTATTTCTCAGTCATATTGCATTTCTCATTAGAAACTATATTAATTTATTTTTATATTACGAGTTCGTTTCATCCAAGTAATTTTGATGCTTAATTGTGTTTTTGTTGCCACGCGCCGTTTAGCAGACTTTCTGTCTGGAACATTAAGCCCCAGGGCTCAACTCTCTTCATCTCATTTGAAATTGTAAACTCTTCGCTCTGTCCAGAACTAAAAAATTGCAATCACGCTGCTCTGTCTAGCAGGCTTTAATGCAATTCTAATAATTCAGTTAATAATTGAATAAACAACACTAGTATGTGGACAGTCTAATAGAATACGTTTTCTTATTAATATTATGGATAAGCTTACATAATTTAATTTAAGAAAAAGTTATGTGGTTAAAAATATTGTATTGTTGTGGCCCTGCTCGCACCTCACAAATCTGCACAAAAAAAACACTTAAAAGCTAGACAGTCTGATAAGAATACTCCGCGATCGAACCAATTCAAGAGGCCGTAGAACTGAACACTCTTCTCCTGGCCAGCTCCTCGGATACATCTTCTCGCGCGCATCTCGGTACCGCCTTCAGTGAACCATGTTTATCTTATATTTCTTAAAATGCAACAAACAAGCCTCAAGCAATACCAGCCTCTGTATTGGTAACATCCTTGGTAACATTCATACATACGGGAGAAGCGAGGAGGTATAGGGCCCTCGATTCTCATCGAACACATCCTACTGACACAACTAATCCCTATTGGTGACCATAACGAGTCTGAATAATCATTCACAAAAAGTCACTAAAGTATTTTAGATATGAAAGAAATACATTATAATATTGTAGTTAATTCTAGTGACAAGATAAAGTGTACGTGCGTGTTTGGTCGTACCGATGATTTGTAACTGTGATTTGAAAGTTATTACTTTTACATTCTGCCTACCGAAGATCGCTCACCGAATTATAAACAATCACGTCACCAGTAATTGTTACGATCAAACGCCAATCACACTCACTGGTTGATTTTTATAAATAGTTAGTGGAATGTGTCGGAGATAATGGAAGATAGAGAAAGGATGGCACTTACTTTTTGGTCTGCTGATCTGGATGCTAGATCTATTGTCTCTCTTTCCACCACAAGACTTGCGACGCAGAATTATGTAACAAAACACTGTTGACACTCGCGTTAAAGAAATTGTTTGTTTATATTAGCAAGATTAAAAAATATATTTATTAACTAATATTAGCGGTAGTAAAGCGGACTTGCAGCGACGGCAGAGTGCCGTGTTCACTTTCAAAAACACACTGAAGTCGTTCGGGCGTGTTAATTGCAGCGATATCTTCTTTCTCCCTCGTGCCTAGGGAACAGGTTGGGAAAGAGAAAAGGAAAGGATATATTTTTGATAATCTAACACGGTGTACGTGTGTATGTGCGTGAGTACACACATTAAACGGCGCTAACATTACCGCCCGGACTGAAGGGATGCCTTTAGGAAACTCAATAGAAGATCTAAAATGTAGAATTCAAGCGAACTTAAGATAACGTTAAAGAAAGATTAAGTTTTGTATGAATAATGAGTAGATTATTGGAAAAAAAAGTATGTGTAAAGAATGGAAGAATTATTGAAGTGGCAAAGGGCGGAGCCGCACAACAGATCTCACATAGCTACCCGTTTGTGCCTTAACTTTAGCGGTACGTACAATTCCGTCTCTATCTGGGTAGAGTTCTTCGATAATTGCAAGAGGCCAACTAAACGGCGGAGAATTGTCTTCTCGTATAAGGACGATACAGCCTTTCTCGACAAGATTCGAAGGAGAGTTCTACTCATGTCTGCTTTGAAGAGATGTGTAAAGTTCATATATTTTTATATCTATATATTTGTTATGAGCGTCACTTTGTAGAAATGTGTAAAGTTCGTCGAGTTTTCGACTTGAACCGATGAAGTTTGTACCACCATCGCTTAAGATAAGTAACACTGGTCCGCGTTTACTAATAAAGCGCTTGAACGCGTTTAAAAATATTTCAGAACTCAAGTCTGATACTAGCTCCAAATGTAGCGCTTTAGTAGTCAAAAATATCAGAATGACATGATCTTAGTCATTGTCGTCAATAACTCAAATATACAGGAGAGTGCCATAACAGTTTTCACTGGCGTCAGCAAAATAAATGAATAATACATATTCCCCATCTACATAATATTATTGTTCTTACAGTTTTCAACTATTCAAAGTGTCGTCACACGAGCATAAGTCACAATAATTTTTTTTTATAAATTAAAAACTTTTCCGTCCATATTTTATTTTACCTAACCCACACAGCCGACGTCTTCTTATGTTAGAGAAGACGATGCACGTGAGAATGTGTGAAAGCGAATTTAATCTGGCAATTCAGATCTGGGAATTAAACAAAGCGTCACTATTGAATACCGGTCGCACTCTGCAACTCAGGTGGAAAGCGCGCAACTATGTATTGGCAAACTGACTTACCGCTTATTTTTCTATTATAATATTGTTCTTGGTATCCATTTCATTTATTGTATCCTGTTTTTTTACAAAATTTATGAATTGTGCAATAGATGTTACTCATGTCAAATATTGAATAATTTCAATTTAAGATAGCTCCAGGTGTACAGTACGTACACACATATATAATATATAGCATGTATCATTTTACTAATGAGTGTTTTGTGTTTTCTTACTGGAAATTAAGACAGAGTACAGGATTTCTGCTTTCAAATATAGATTCTACGAAAGCCTTGGCTCAGCGGTTATTATCTTTCAGTATTTGTTGAAATAAAAATATAAACTTGTCCATGTATCCAATAAATATAATCGAGTATCAAATAAAACTGTATACAATAGTTTTATCCCCAAACATCATACAAAGCACTTATCTGCCGCTTCCGTGATGCGATGTTTTTAATTGTCCTAGTAAATGGAGTTTGCTTTTGAATTGTTGCCACTGTTTTTCGATGTAAGCGAGGGCGTTGTTATTCCAGTGCAGATGCTGCTTCCAGCACTCTTGGACAAATAGGTTTAGTAAAGCGGTGACTGGTCTTAATAATGAAAGAGGGTCGAATAATCTCGCAGTCATAGATAGAATTATGCGATTTGTACATCGATCTGATTGATACAAGTCAGAATTTATTTCAAAAAAGAAAGCGTCATCGATAGGCTTCTATTGGAGGCCTACGATTTTTGTGTTAGCGTCTTCATCGAATTGAATGACGTTGGGCGATTTAAGGCTTGCGGGAATTTGATTTTTTAGTTCGGAATTATTCGTCACCCATTTGACGAGAATGAAGCCACCAGATTTGAATAGTTGTAGAAGATCGCGGTGAAGTTGGTAAGCTTCATCAACCGAGTCAACAGATGAGACGTAGTCATTAATATAAAAATGACGTTCAGCAACCCAGACCACTGCGGGCCAGCGTGACCGTTGGTCTTCTGCGAGTTGTCTAACTATGCGCATTGCCAGATAGGGCGAACTTAAAATACCGATGCAAACGCGATTAAACTTGTAAGTTGTAATCGGATCTTTAGAGTTGAATCTGAATAAAATGCGTTGAAAGCGATGATATTCAGATATTGGTTTAACCTGAAAATGCATTTTTTCAATGTCTGCTGAAAGTGCAATTGGAAAAAGTCTAAGATTAATCAAAAGTTCAAAAATGTTAGCTTGAAGATATCGATAAGCGACTTATTAGAACTTGTTATGCAACTAGCGTCAACAACAACTCTCATTGGTGAAGTTTTTTTCTCAGGCCTATAAACAGCGCGATGCGGCATATATTAGTATGGACCTGAAGCAGGGTCTTCAATCGGATTGAGATACCCTTTATCAATATTACTTTTGATAGTATCGTTGCACTGTTTTCGTAATTCTGAAGTAGAATCCAATTTCTTTTCTAACTGGAGTAAGCGTGCCTTGGCTCGTGTTTCTGAACGGCCAAGTTCAGTTGGGTCAGATTTTGAAGGATGCATTACTGTGTAACGTGCGGTTGCGTCGCGTGCAAAAGTTTTTTCAAAAATGCCTTCGGATGCTGCGTCATCAGGACTCAAATGTTCTATAACTATCTCCCAGGAGCGTTGCGTGTGGCTTTCTAAAGAAGGTCTTTCAATCATAGCGTGAAATGAGCGGTCATTGAAAGTAGACTGAGTGATGCATTCGGCTCTTCCCATAATGACATAGCCTAAAGAAGTCTGTACACCAACTGCTGACGAGGTCGGTGACATAACTTTGCATTTCCTAACAATAATGGGAATAATTCATTACCGATTAATAAATCAATATCATCAGCTAAAGGTAAGTCGAGCAAGTGTTGAAATTCGTCAGTATTTATAAAAGAGTTCGGTATTTTATCCGAAATAGTATCGATAACTCGTGCATTTATCGTATACCTACAGCGTGCGTCAAAGCGGGTATAAATTGTGAATTTAGCAAAGCCTAACACAGGCTTTTCAGTATTTCCAATACCTCGTATCGTTGAAGGAGTGTCAACAATGTTAATATTGAGGCGATCACAACATGCCTTTGTGATAAAATTACTCGTTGAGCCACTGTCTAAGAACGCTCTAATTTTTAAACGCTCACCAGCGTCGTTATACGTGTAAACGATAGCACTTGGTAATATAACAATTGACTTGTTATAAATGTGCGGACGCGTAGCAGTAAAAGCAATATTGTTTTGCGTTGAAGGCGAGGAGTTCGAATTCAACGGTTTGAATTCAGGTGTTTGGTGCGGCAGTATTGGCGAGGGGTGAGGCGGTGCATCAATGTTGTCAGATAAGACGCGGATGTGCATTAGAGAGATCGGGTTCGATTCTCGATGAATCCAAATGCAACTTAATATGATGCATGCGTTGGCAAATAGCATATCTATTTTGAGACTTACATTTGTTTATGTTATGAAACCCCAGACAGTTATGATGCACAAGTTATGATTTCTCACAAAATTGTTCCTATGATAAGAATTCAGAATGAGAAACGATTCACATTTGTACAGGGGGTGAACACTATCATTTTTGCAAAACGCACATTTTGGAAAATTATTATTATTAACAACAAAAGATTGCGCGGTGTATTTTTGATTTTGAGATTTATAAGTTGTATTACTTTGTGAAGCGTTGGATTGATTATAAAATTGATTTTTATATTATAATTTGAAGTATTTTTTTATTGTTTGAGAAGATCCAGTATTGCGAAGCGTGTAAATTTTATTTTGTTCCTTTACAAATGTAATCAAGGATCCAAAAGTAGGTATCTTCTCATTGCGTTGTGATTGTTCGAAAAGCGCAACGGTTTATTTGTCTAGTTTTGATAAGACGAGATGAGTGAATATGAAATCAGCTGTCATGTATCTTGAGTTGATTCAAAGCGGCGTGTGCAGTGCAGAACTATTCGAGGAACGTATCTAAAGCGTTTAGCGAAAGAGATTGATCACCATTAAAATTAATAATTTGTTATATGTTTATCTTGGTATTTTTCTATGAGAGCATTCCAAAGTATCTTATAGTTGTTTGCAACAGGCGGTATGCCGGCGCGTACTGAATGCTCTTTTCCTGAAAGTTTGCCAATTAAATATTGCACCTTTTCAGCATCTGACAAATGAGGGTTTTAATGAATTAGGGCGTTAAAAATTTCGTAATATAAAACCCATTTATTAGGTGAATCATCAAAACTCATCAACTACGAAGCAGGCAGTTTACGGTTAAAAATATTAAAATTACTAGTTTGCGGTTTTTGAATAGCGGCAGTGTGAGCCCTGTTTGAACGGCCTTTATATGATAGTACAACTCGTCGAAAGCTATAAGAGCTTTGAATTCTGGCTGCGCACTTGGATCACAACTAATATCGCAATATTTAAAAGCTATATCACTTCATTGAATTCTTTGCGAATATTTTCTAACGATTGTAAGCGTATGAGAAATAGATTTTTTTGCATTTCATTCTTTACGTGTACACTCAATTCATACAAAGATTTGAATAATTGTCATGTATTAAATTTAGATAATTTTAAGTAAAACGCGTTTGTAACCTACTAATTCGTAAGTAAATATAACATTTCAAAACAAAACATATAATTGAAAACGTTATGGCGTATTAAATATGAACTAAAATAGCGGGTACTTTATTTAATTAAAGTTTGAAAACAAAATTATTTTTCACGAAACTAATTAATTAAATTTATTTAAAAGTTATTTTGTTTTTGGCGTTTGAACTGTTAGCGCTGCATGTAATCACACATGCAGATTTGTAATGCAGCTGTCAATCAAACCGTATGGGTATATGGATGCGGAGACTGACGGTGCGCTCACATTATTGGCATAAATGGACAATATACTGTTTTTACAAATATGTAATTTTAAATATTATACATTAGCGGCCGTAGAATACTGTAGAATTAATATTGCGTGTGAAAAGGACTTTGAGATTGCGGATAGAAGGACTTAGGAATCCGTATGTCGAAGGACCATGGAATGTGGCGGAGATAATGGAAGATAGAGAAAGGATGGCACTTAATTTTCGGTCTGCCGATCTGGATGCTGGATCTATTGTCTCTCTTTCCACCACAAGACTTGCGACTCAGAATTATGTAACAAAACACTGTTGACACTCGCGTTAAAGAAGTTATTTGTTTATATTAGCGAGATTAAAATATACATTCATTACTAATATTAGCGGTAGTAAAGCGGACTTGCAGCGACGGCAGAGTGCCGTGTTCAGTTCCAAAAACACACTGAAGTCGTTCGAGCGTATTAATTGTAGCGATTTCTTCTTTCTCCCTCATGCCTAGGGAATAGGTTGGGAAAGAGAAAAAGAAAGGATATATTTTTGATAATCTAACACGATGTGCGTGTGTATGTGCGTGAGTACATTAAATGGCACTAACAGCTAGCCTATAGCTCGAGGTAGAGGTAAGACTAAGGTTATATTGAATTAAAATTTATGTATGAGGAAAATAGGGTATATTCTTATAAGAATTTATTAAATATCTTAATATCTTAGTCGCAATAGTTTAATAGAAATATACATAGATACAAGTACACGGGGAACATAAATTACATGTGATAAATAATATTCTCTCAAACATGAGTATTTCATGATTACTTGTTTTTTGAAATTGTATTTTTTTCATATTATTGAATGATTTATGTGAGCTAATAAAAATCTACTCCGCCTTACATGCTTACACCCTACATTTTCTTCAGAAGATAAATAATGTTAAATATAAACGCACGACAACAAGATTAAAATGAAATCAATATTTATATTACAAAAATTACATTAATCGAACATAGCCATTGGGCAATGGACATAGAGCATTATTATAAAAATCCATCAACAATTTTAAATATGAAGCAACAAGTAAGTACTACCAAATTAATATATATTTTTTATGGATTATTCATCAAAATTGTTTCAAGCGATGTAATGAAGTTCCCAGGTGATGTGAAAATGTAGAACGATTTTTGTTAGGTTATCACGGCCGATTTACTTTGCGTGTTTGAAACAATTAACTTTATTATTATCCCGAATTGCCCGCAAACGATTACGGCTGATACGATTAATATGTATGTTTCAATCAGTTGAAAATTAAGTTATTAGACGTAATATGGACTGTTTAAAATACTGATATAAAATTTTGTAATAATATTCAACAGTTTTAAGAAAGAGGCGAAGCAACCACATAAAATTCTACGATTTCGTCAAATTATAGTTGAACGTTAAATATTTAATTCTTTGCATAACAAGAATAATTGAACATTTTAACAGTTGTCATTTTTCTTGAACGATGAATCATAATAATATACGTAGTTTACGTATAATTACGTTTTACATTAATATTTTAAGAAAATGTCTTTTCAAATAATGTTGATTAGTATAAATCAAACACAGATAATTTTATTTGTTTTTTTGGCAATCGGTTAGATTACTTTTACGTATATTTTTGTAAAATAAAATATAATTGAACATTATCGTTATCGTAAATATCTGATATCCAGCATACAGAATATGCGGCAATCTTTTAATTTTACACACTCATGATGATACGGCTATATGGCATACATATTATATGTATCGGCTATTAAAGCTTACTGCTAGGCCGTTATGGCAGTTATGGTGTCTAGCGGAAAAATTTCAAAATTAAATTGTAATTGCTCTTAAACCATCGGGGTGAGGTAAATGGGAGGGGTATTGAACGACGCGCGCGATTTGCGGATTTGCCAGTCGCAATGAGTCACTGATCGGGAAAGCACCGCGCGGTAGCGGTTGAGCAATAATTAAAGTGCGATGATTCATTGATTCGTGCGCGTCGCGCTTTAAGTACTCACTTTAATATTCGATGAGTAAGTGATGGACCGAGCGCGCAACTTATCTGGTGTTGGGTTCAAAAGTTCAAACAAACAAAAAGGGATAATGGTTAACCAAACACGTAGCTCAAGTTTGATGTGAAATTATGCGCAATCCGCGTAAATCGATAAGGAAGATTTCAGCTTATACTGAAATAAAAAAATCAACAGTGCACGTTATTTTGAAAAATATACCACAGTTTCACCCATACAAACTGCAAATCGTCAAATCTCAACGAAAATGATTATTTTTTACGTGAAACCCTAGCGAGAACGATGTTGGAACGTTTTGGAATAGTACGAACGCTTTAAAACATATTGTTTACTAACGAAGCACATTTTCATATCGATGGCTATATTAATAAACAGAACATGAGCTACGGGTACCCCAACAACCCAATAGAATGCCATCAAAACCGTTTGTATTATCCAAAAACGACAGTGTGGTATGCAATTTCTACCCAAGGGATAATTGGCCCTTATTTTTATAACCAGTGAAAGACAGTCACTGCTGACATGTATTGCCGAATGATCGACGAGTTTTTGATACCACAACTGCAGCTGTTTCCCAGGTTCAATAACAGAATACAATTTTAGCAAGACGGGGCCACTCCACACATAGCTAGAGTTTCAATGGAGAAGCTGAGGGGAATTTTTCTCAATAAATTAATCAGCAAGTACGGAAACATACCCTGGGTACCTCGGTCACCGGACCTTACACCGTACAACTTTTTTTGTGGCGATACCTTAAGACGAGAGTTTACAACGACAATCCTTGAACAATTCAGGCTCTACAAGAAAATATCCGCCGTGAATTTGCCGCCATTGAATCAATGCTTTGCTCTCGCGTGTTCGCAAATTTAAGAGTCCGATTGCGAGAGAAATGGACGGCATTTAGACGATATTATTTATAAAATGTAAAATCCGCATCGTTAAACTCAATTTTGTATAAATAAAATATGAGAATAACATTGTAATTTTTTTAAAATTTAATATTAAACTTGAAAATTTTCCGCTGGACAAACTTTATATATAAACAATGGAAAACATATCATGAAAAAAATACGCAGTTACTCACAGTTAGGCAGGAACATATTCCAAATATTGTATTATTAAATTATATTCGATTTTATCAAAAGTTAGATGTGTGAAAACAAATTAAACGTATCATTAATAAGATATACAGATAAAAATATAGTGAGTAAGATTAAGACAGGATCACTTAGGTGGTTCGGTCACATGGAACGGATGAATGAGGAGAGAATGGTAAGAAAGATATATGACGCAAGTGTTGATGACACCAGAAATAGAGGTCGTCCGCGGAAGACTTGGCACGACCAGGTAAACCAGACAATGGAGGAGGAGCAGAAGTACTAGTATTTCCGTCGATTTCGGTTCTTCGTCGTAGCACAGTTTCTAACGGGAAGCCACGTTTGCCGTTTAGTCATTAGTTTGTCAATATGAAGAGGAACTAAAACAGACTAAATGAAGTAGAAATTAAATCACGTACGTAATAATATACGTGGCAAATTTATTTATAGCAGAATAAAGAATTAAGAAATTAAGAAAGAATATAAAGCTGATCTTAGCGTAGTGAAAAAAGCTTAGATAGTTTTGTCATATGAAATGGATGAATGAGGAGAGAAAAATAAGAAAGACATATGACGCAAGCGTTGATGGCACTAGAAATAGGCATCGTCCGCCGATGACGTAGCATGACCAGGTTAATCAGATACTGGGAGATGGTCCTATTAGAAACCTCAACAATCGACGAGCTTGTATGAGAAGATGTATGAATGCGGATAAGGCGAGAATTGTATGTTAGGACAGAGGAGTGTGGCGCTCTATCCTCTCTACCTACCCCCGCGGAGAAACGGCGTGACAGTAATTAAGTAAGTAAGTAAAAAGTAAAAAAATAAGTAAGTACAGATAAAATCAATTTATTGAAAAATATTTTTGTTACCACCCGGACTCGAACCGAGAACCCTACCTATCAGGAAATATAAAGAATATTGTTTTCAAATAATGGAATAACAGATGTATCAATTTGAAAGTGTAACATACACGATTGAAAATTGTTGTTAATTTACAATATTGACGTGGTGTAATAGGTCAGCGCACTTCCCCGAATAGGAAGGGTTCCTGGTTCGAGTTCGGGCGGCGACAAAAATATTTTTTCTATAAATTGATTTTATATATATATCTTTCTTATTGATACATTTAGTTTGTATTAAATATCACATAACTATGTTCTAAAAAACTGCAACTTCTCAATAATATTGTGTTCTACTTAATAATAAGTTAGATGTTAATAATAATTTTCGTCAAGGTATCAAGTAAAAATCGGTATTCTGTCAGAGTCCAGTTGCGAGTGTTCAGTCAGAGACGTTTTAATGAAATTAGGAAAATAAATGTTTGACCATTCCAATCGAGTTAATCAAATTGTGACAATTGGTCGTTTTACAGTCGAGGTTTAGTTTATTCACATTAGCCTATTGCCGTTGTCTATTCGTAATTACAAACTAAACATGTGTAAGGACCCCATTCCAATCGAACATATAATATTACATGTATTAATATTGATGACATAAAATACACTTCATAAAATCTTCAGATACATACTGTGTAACGGCGGAGAAAATTATTTTATATACAATTAATATTTTTTGAACTATCAACTTAAAGTGTCGGTTATTCAATTTTATCTACTAATTTCTTACTACATACATTTTAGTCCCTATAAAAACAATAATATAAACTATCAGATATGCAATCGGCTATCGCCGGTTGCTTACTGCTAGGCCCTGCGAGCGACTATTGTGGCCACTTCGGGGCCGATAGTGGCCGCTACGCATCCATTGATGACCGCTGCGCGGTCAGGGTCTCACCGGCTATCGCCGATTGTTTGCTGCTAGTCCCTGCGAGTGGCTATTTTGGACCCCTCGTGGCCAATAGTGGCCATCACGCGATTATTGGTGACCGCTGCACGGTCAGGGTCTCAATAGAATCTACATTTCATTGATAAAGCTTTCTCTAAAACAAACCATACGTAAAAAAATATGATGTAATTAAAATTATTCCATCTTTCAAATTTGCTGTCAAAACGAACAAAGTAACATATAAGATTCGTGGATAGACAATTTCTATGGTAAGATTTCTCCCGTACCATAGACGGAAGAAAATATGACAAATTTCAATATATGATTTCGCTAAAATATTAACTGAGAGATATTAAAAACACGTTCATTGTTCACAGCCACAATGACACTGCATCTAAGACATCCAGAAAATTGCATAATTAGACGAGGAGATGTATTATTATGAATTCAAAGACAAATATATTTTTTTAAATGATTTATTTTGGCCAATTTCGAATAGAAAACATCAAAAAATCATTTGTTCAGCACACAAATATAACATTAAAATTAGATTTAAAATCATTATATTAATTTCTGGGATGCGTTTATTATACTAGTCAATAATGATTAGAACTCATAATAGGAGCTCGAAATCGTAGATATGACTAGATTATCAGAAATCATCGCCATGTAATCGCCGAGCGATTTGGTTGAACTTAATACGATTATGCTTGTATTGTACTTAATACGACTGTAGAGCTTTTAGTATTATCGAATCACTACTTTCGTTAGCAACTCCTACAGGCTTTGTAAGCCGATTCCCTCGGTCGAGTTTCAATACTTAAGTTCCTGTAAAGAAGTGATATTAAGGGAAGTAAACACATAAAGTATTAACAATAGATCTGGAGTTTGTTGCACTGAAGTTACAGTTAAAAGTAGATAACAAGATATATAAGTAATGGAGTGGAGGTTGGTGGCACAGCGCGGTATCCAAGAGGTCATCCTGAATGCTTCAGTATTCTGGCGAGAAAGGTGAGAGAGTGACCCTCGCGCCGGTCCGCCAGAGCTAGAGTCCGCAGAGATTAGATGGCGGCCTATGTCCATGCTCACCAAATATTCTGTCATGTCACATATTAAAAATTACTACACACAATTTGAGTCGTTTAATAAAGGAATCGTTAACTACAAAAACTATGTCGAAATATCCTTTCAAAACCAAAAAAAGTCTATAATAATATATTATTTAATTTCTAAGTAAATTATGTATAACACCAAAGTATTTATTTTCACTAAGTACTTAGACCAACGATATACTAATTAACATAAAGAAAAACAAAAAAAAAGTTCCCTGCCATAAGGGCTATATTTGCTAAAATTGAATACCAATAAATTCTTTCATTAAATTAAGACTCCACGGGGATAATTTCAACTCGTAACAAAAACATTTTTAACTTTCAAAATATATATATATATATATTAAAAAACTATTTTCTTCTTGAGTTATTATTTTTTCTTATTCCTCTTGCATACAATATTACAAATAAATAATATATGGGTATACCTATATAATATTCATTTCACATTTTCGATTCTATATCATCCCCAGGTTTTGTGACGTCGTCTATACTCTCTGAATACTTCCACTCAGTTATAGATAATTAATTCCATTTGTTATAAATATTCATATATTTATACATTGAACATCTACTTCACTCAAAATGGGTGAACATCACGAAAAGGTATGTTAATCAATAAGTCTTCAAGGTGCCCCTTAAATATTACTGATTTATGCAGGTTTATGAAAATCGTTCAAACTTATTAATTAATCTCCAATAGATTGACCACTACAAAACTTATCGCCCGCCGGTGGTGCCAGCAGGAGCAGTCCGAGGGTAGGGGTGGTATCTGTCGTCGCCAGATGGCACTAGTGTCCCTCCGGCCGCGTGCTACGTCGCGCGTGCGCGGTTCACTCTCAGCCTTTACTTCGCAAGACGTCCCGGAAAACCTGTCAGTCGATAAGCGCCTCTCGGAGGCAAGGGTCGCACGTCCACCCGAGGGTGTTCACAAATCGTATCAACAAACTCGCGAACAAAACAAGACAAATTATAATCACGGATTTCGTTTTTTTAAAACTAGTGTTAATCCAAATCACGTATTTATTAATTTTGAAAAATATTTTAATTTATAAAATACCGAGATGTTTAATTTTAGGTTTTTTATTTAACATTTTTTTAAGGTATTTTTTAATATTTTATTTTATTTAAAAAATCTTGTATTTCGTTGAAATGCTTTCAAATCGCGTTTACGATTAAACTCCAAATTTTTGTCCCAAATTTGACGTTTTGAAGTTAAAACGTCGTGTAAAACGCCCCCTACATATGACATGACTCAGTGATGAAGTTATTTGAAAAAGTGATATTTCATCCCTTCACCGTTGAAGAGAATTGTTTTCTAAAATTATACTGTAATTTTTAGATGCCAACAGCATCTGCAGTGCGGAAAACTATTCATTAGCAGAGCGCTCACATATATACGCCGACTAAAGGTGAGCGAATATTGAAATATAACCGATTTTTGTGTACTTTTATTATTAGGCAGGTGCTGTTATAGCTGCGATTTATGGCTTTCATCTGCTGTTATTAAACTAAAATTGTACAATACAATGTCCAATTATAATGAACATGCATACTGTGCCGATGGCTTGTTAAATAAAAAATAAGTATATTAAAAATGTTGATGTGCGTACTATTCGAGTGATGAAATTTTCGTGAGAAACGTTAATTAAATGAAGAATCTTTTATAGTGTCTGCGAAATTTTATCACAAGCATATCGCATTTTAACTTTTAAGATAATGTAGTATTGAGCGCTTGAGTCGTACACAAAACACGTGGAACTATGAAATTGGGTTATCACACGATCGGTTTGACAGTCAATCGCCACTACTTTACTATGAATAATGCGTGCTATATACGAAAATGGAATGTTCATTTCGTTCAATTTGAAAATAAGTTGTTCAATACTAGGTATTCAATTTTCTTTGCAACATTACTATTATAGACAACCATATCCGGATATTGCGAAATTCAGCATTTTTTTCGATTATCCACAGACGAAACCGAATTGGTGATTTCAAAGTTATTTTATTTTTGTTTTCCAAAAAAATCACGTGTTGAGTAGAAATATTTTACATGAAATTTAATAATAGAAATAACTACAATATCCAAACCAGAGACATCGATTTTTAAAACTGAAAAAAAAGCTTCAGTCGAAAATCGAATCCGTGACTCGGAAAGGACCGTGCATTTAATCTAGGGTCTATCTCGGATGGCACTAGTGTTGCCACTCTTAGAATATATATATTTTTTAAATATATTTTTAATATTCGATAGATATTATAAATAACAATATTTTTTAAATGGTAAACATCGCTTGCGTATGCTCAGTATAAAAAGGCGTGCGTATCGTTCAAAATAGGCGTGCTGAATTGTTCTGAAATTCTGACGTGCGATGGAAGGCCGAGTCCGAAATTTATGACGAAATTTTATATTCTCATTTTCAATTAAAATTACCTCATAAAACTAAATTATTTTTTGTTTTACATTAGTGTTTTGCGAAGGAATTTTAATAATAAGTACTAATAAACTTCACTTATGCCAATTTGATAATACATGCTGGCTATTATATTATTTTATTTCTTTGCCTTTTTAATGCATGTGTCAAATAAAATATTCACTGGTCAGAAATGAACATCGTTGATAACAAGAATCATAGATTGTATAAAATCCCTTCCGAGGTGTGGGGAATATTTTACGTGTTATTTAATGAGCGCTTATTAATGATAAATATATATTACATATATTGAGAAAGTGAAAGACAAAAAAAACATTTACTTTTTTCGTGTACTAGTGTAACGTTATGAGATTTTATATTAGGCCCTTCACAAAAAACATGTATATAAATCAATTTCTAATGTATTTTGAAAACTCAAGGTTATTAAAGTCTTATTCAATAATGTTTATTTTACAATAATTATGTAAAAAGTACTTGGTATGTTTTTATGAAAAATCTTTGGTCATGGATACTAGATAAAATGCTAGCGTTAAAATTTCATCAAAATGTTATTTTACACATACTCGTATCATTCTAAAATTAAAATAACTGTGTTAATTAATTTTTAGTCTTTCAATATTTTAAAACGACTCTTATTTAATTAAAAGATTGTTTATGAAATACTTAGTTATAATAGTCAGTATCTATAATATTATAAAATATGCAAGTACTTGTATGTAGGTATGTAGTCCGTAGACACAATTTTTCAATAAGAGAAAACAAGTAATAAAAAGAAAAAGTATTGGCAGAATTATCGTAGAATTTTATTGCTTTTCGGCCATCTGGTCAGGATGTAAGGAATCCGAAGAGATAACTCTATTGTAGTCCTGGAATGATCGCAGTCTTGAGAAGGGATACCACAAAGTTTCGTAAGGTTAGCAAGAGCCCTTTCTCGCTTAGCTATGTACGTACATAGTTTCTATGTACAAATTTGACCCTTTCAACTTTTTCAAAGTTCAAAAACTATGTCGGAAAAGGATCTCAAACTTATATTAAAGACGCTGAAGTTTTGTTTAAAGAAATATTTTTAAATAAGTAGAATTAAAACTTTGCAGTTTTAATGTTGTTCAATCAATTTTATGAAGATAATTGCTAAAGTTTTTCTCGCTTGGTAGGCAGTAGATATTTATTTGTTTTTTTTTTCTGACATAAATAAACCTTACATAACTTAACCGTAAAAATACGCGGTCTCTCTATCGTGTTAAAGAATATTTAATCAATTATTAATAAAACATCATTTAAAATTGTTTGTTTATATATTTCAGCGTAATGGGTATTATTACGTTTTCATTACTTTAATTACAGCGTAGTCGGATGAAAATATAAAAAATAATAAAACCCTTAGTAATTATTATTACATAATGTCCGAAATATTATTATTTTTTAAAATTTAACAATTTTTTTTTTATATATGTATTTTATAACATTTCAGATACATATGAGTTACGCGCATTGTTGTTTAATTAATTGCAGTAATCGATGTAAATTAACGTAATGTAGGTTATGTATTTATTAATTATTTTGGTTTAGAAACCTATGAGGTCTTCAGAATGATGCATTTCATTTCACCAAAATTCAAATCTACTGGAGCAAAACTAAGTAAACTAAAAAAAAATGTCCTATTCAAAATGTAGAATAGCCTATCTGTCTGTTTATGTACTAATTTTACTTTACCGTATATTATTTACAGTAGGTAAAGAGATTTTTTTAAATATAAAAGGCAAAGTTTTACTTATTTGTCTATAGGTCCCAGCGATCTGTTGTAGCCTAGATTTTTTGTTAATCGTTTTATATTTATTGATAAATGTATCATCGCTTTCGTCTTACTAAACACAAATGAAATTTAATACTCTTAATATTGTCCACATTCTTGCTTCTAATATTATATTCAACCATTGTTATACCACTAGTTACAGTTTGTTTTTCACCTCTGCCATACGCATTTGTGTATAGCTCTTAAGAAAGTTAGATAATGTATTTTTATACACATACCACAGAATTTTTCTGTAATAGTTCCAGTAAAATATTCTACTAAAACGCGAGTATGTTATAAGGAACAAGTTATAATCACTTCTACCTATTTATGTAATAAATCTCCTTTGATATCTAGGTTTATTGTTGCGAAAGCAACTGAACTTTTTTTTCGTACTAATGATTAAAAAGTTGGTAAATTATTTTTGTATTTCTGAAGATGAGAAAGATACTTGGGCGGAGGTCTTGATATATCAGATACCGACGTTGTTGTGGTTACAAGAAATGGAAGCGAGTGTATCGTCGCAAATAACAGTTTAAAAGGAAGAGATGAATGAAGACACCTTTTTGAGATTGAACGTTTGAGTGTAATGTAAAAATAATCCAACCTGTCAAGTAGAGTCTTACGTAGGTAAGAAGCGCAAGTCAGCAGGACAGTATATGAACTGCGAAGTCAGCCTGGCTTTCCCGGGAACAGCCAGTGATTTTAACCTCCCTCGTCATG
Organism: Eubasilissa splendida; assembly: GCA_031772225.1. Lineage (NCBI taxonomy): Eukaryota > Metazoa > Arthropoda > Insecta > Trichoptera > Phryganeidae > Eubasilissa > Eubasilissa splendida. Next base: position 23,219,788 of record CM062847.1, read on the forward strand.
CATCTGTAATGCCAATTTCGACGTTTAATTTACAAAAATCACTAAAAGTACTACCTCTTGCTACCAAGAATTAGCCAGTATTTATGGAAGATATCATTGTTTCAGAGTAAATGTGCAAAATTTTTATTTTGATCAGCCAAACGGTGTAGGATTGTATAGAGAATAGACAGACAGACACTCATGCTTTATTATATAATTAATCATAAAAATATTTACATTTTTTTTAAAATCTAGTAGTATTAAGTATAATATAACTACAAACTCGATACATTTTAGGTGTGTTAATGTTTACATGTGTTAATTAATATTATTGTCACCAGAACATCCAGGCAAAATAATGTAAATGTCACACAAAAAGTGAGAAACGGATAATGAAATATGATATGTGTACAGGTATATTATTAAACACAAGGTACACACAATAGATAGATGATTAAAAAAACTTTATTAATCTCATGTACACGTATTGATGATATTATTCATATTTTCCTCGACTACTCGATAACTCAATCATTCCAACGAATCCTTATAATCTTCGTACCAAACATTAAATCTATCGCGTGATTCATCAATCAGACTTTCTAAAAACTTTTCACGATTCTGTCGCTTCCTTGTTCAATTATTTTACTTCCTTTAACATTTCCTGTGCCAGTGATGACGCCAAGTCGATAAAATGTTTAATCAGTGACATTACTGAATTTTTAAATTGATTTTATTATATTGCTAACTGCCATTTAATATCAATGCGCTTGAATAATTCAATACCACAACTGTGCAGATAGTTACATATATATAGTTTTTAAAGCAATTAGCGTTTGACACAGGGACCATCTTATTTCGTAAAAACTTATCTTACTAGTAATATATTATGATCTATAACTTATTATGATCCGTTTGTGAATTTTGTAATGTTATGTTTTGTTTCCCCACCAGTTATAAGTGTACAACTTGAACATAACTTTTTAATGCGTTGTAATCATTATCATTTTCGTCCGCCTCCTCCATACTCTCGACCTGCCGCTTCCATATTCCCTTGCACCGCTTTGGCATTTGTTGACAGATCAAGATACAATTCAACTTCAAACAGTATTTGTTGCTATTTATCTCAGCTTAGTCTCGGCCGCCTTCTTTGCGGAGTTTCCCACAAACTACATGTAGGTAGTAATTCTTATTGCATTCTGAAGACGTGTCCAAGCCACCATAATTAAGATTTTTCTATATATAGAAGTAGTAGAATAATTAACGAGGTCGAGAACTGTGTGTCAGGGCAGAAGAGTGTGGCCTTCTATCCTCTCTGCTACCCCTGAGAGGAAACGGCGTGACGGTATGTTAGTTAGTTCGTAAGAAGTAGGGACTCGATGCTGAGAGTCTCTCTTATATCGATGCTTCTCACTTGGTCCAATAATGATACTGATACTCTTGCTACTCCTCTAAGGTAACTTATCCGTCACAATTAACATTTATAATAGACATTACGATTAATTAGGTACATAACCAAAAATACATAGGATGAATGTAACCTATCGAATTAATTAATATGTCTCGTGTAGGAAAGTCTTTATTTTAAAGTATTTAAAATACTTTTAAAATTAGCAATATTATCTTTGTGGTTAAAATTCATATTTTTATTTATTATCTTTGTTTTATTAACCACTAAATTGAGTTTAAATACATCTACCGGTTTCGAAAAATACCATTTTCTTCTTCAGGATGTCATAACTAACTAAACTGTTATAAATAAAATAAATATACATTTAAAAGACGTCTGAATTAACAAAACGCACGGTATGAATGATCATATTCCGTTGATTATTTACCTTTTAAGTGGCGATGCACAATTCAATGATGCAGCGTTAAAAACACAGAGAAGGCAATATGAATTAAAGCAATATTTCATTTGAATTGCTCCGTAGGCGCGTTATCTTTGTATGCAATGCATGCAATTTCGTACAATTAAGCGCTAAATCGATACATTGAATTTTGGCAAAAGTCCAACGCGATGTGCGCTCGTAGGTCGACGGGCACCGGAGTAATTTGGCGTTGTTTTCGCTCGGCCGTTGCGTGATGATATACGGGAACATTTCCGTGGCGGTTTAGAAAAGTTCAAAAGCAATCTGATAAGTACCGACAAAAGGTAGCGGCAATCATTCCATGTTTACCTTTTTGTCAAAAACATCGATTGAAATAATCAGATTTCTCGCCTCGCCAAATAATACACGCCATAACGTAGTTAGCCGTGATAAATTGTGCTCTAATCCAATTTGAAAAACAATATTTTGTACAGAAACAAAGTTAAAATATCAGGCTTTCGGCAGAGGAAATCCTCGTCAATAAATTAATAATTGAGCAATGAATATATTATGGGATTTATTAAAACTATGATTCGGATTAACCAGACAGTACACAGAATGCCAAACATTTTGCCTAGGGGCGATAAATTATTCATGGTGTTTTCTAAGGAAACACCAATATTATGATGTATCCTACTTATCCAAGGGTTTGAGTGGATTAGAAAGCTTGCTCCGAGGACAAGGCGGTTTAATCTAACCCTCAGTTGCAATATACAGAATGCTGTATAATTCCTGTAACTAACTTCGGCAGATCGTTAGATAGTTACTATAAGCTGAATTTAGATAATTACTATTAGCTATAATCAAGTCAAAATATAAATATATAAATACAAATTATGTATTATTTTTACTAAATAAAAATATTTTTGCATTTTTTATACCTACTATATGTAATATTCACATGCGTAGTTAATGCTTGTAGTTATATTAAAATATGTTATATAAATACCTACCCTGTAAAAGAATTTTGTTCAGGGATCATAATTTTGACTGATTAGACACAATTATTGTTATTATAACACATTCTTATTGTGAAATTGTAATTATTCAGAACGTAGATCTTGGTCATCAATTTTATCTCTTTCCTAACCGGGGAAGGTGCATTATCCAACTATGCTATTCTGGCGATCCAGGTTCGAATCCCGGTGGCACAACAACAATATTTTTCGATAAAATTGATTTTATATGTATATCTTTCTAATTAATATATTTAATTCATATTTAAAATATCACAGATCTTTGTTCCGAATAATTCAATTTCACAATAAGAATATGTTTTCCTAATAATAAAGCTGTATCAATGTGTCCAATCAGATTACTAAAAGGTTTTTGAGATTCTGCAAAAATAAGGTAGATGGCTCTTTCAAATAATGGAACGATTAAATGTATTAATATCAAAAAAGTAACATATAGGTTCGAAAATTTGTCGCTAAAAATATTGTCGCTGTAGCATAGTTGGATAATGCACCTTCTCCGGTTAGGAAAGAGATACAGGTTCGAATCCCGGTGGCGCAACAACAATATTTTTCGATAAAATTGATTTTATATGTATATATTTCTAATTAATATATTTAATTCATATTTACAATTATTGTTAGCAAGGCCCTTTATTAAATACACATTAATGTAAAACTTCTCGCTTAAATAGTTTTGAACAATTTCACAACATTATATATTTACAATAATACGGTTAATTACGGTTCTATTAACAATTTTATCTGATCTGTCTTATCATTCGAAAGAGTAGTATTTAATTGCAACAACAAAACAATCCGTCATCAAACTTTAAATAGGATATTTGCTTCCTATTTCATCTTTACAAATGCGAGCGTCATGTAAAGTTAAAAAATATCTCCATCTTCATCATCATCATCAATGGAGCAACAGCATGCCGTGGGCCCTGGCCTCCTGAGCAACTCTCGCCACTTTAATGTATCCTCCATAGTCGTTTTCTAATTTCCAAATTCTGACTGCAGGTGCCTCCCAGATGACGCCATCCATTCCTTGCAACTTGGGTATTCCTTACTCAACCCAAAACTTTTTCGGCCTTTTACATCAAATACTTTCTTCCCTGGTCGTTGTGAATCTGTGAAAGCCCTGAACGCGCCTCACAGTTACCTTGTCGTAAAACCAGACTCTCAGCAGCCATAAATACTTTAGGTACCGACGTCAAGCGACATGCCACGATAACATCAACCGGCAAACATCGGGAAGACATACTTGTGAGCTTCACTCGACAACCTGCCGTCTTACCGACCACAAGCTTTAGATTAGTCTTCGGTAGCTACTTGCGCGTAACTTTGTGTAACAGTGTTGAATAAATTTCATGTCAACCGTAAATAGTTTCCTTCCTCATAACTTGCTTTAGTTTGCCGTCACACATATTCCTCACACTCTGCGATCATCCTCAAACGAACACGTGGAGCGCTGAAAAACACAGCCTCAGCCCAACACATCAACTCTCTATCACAAACATCATCCCACACTTTGTTAGGTTATTTCTTCTTTCTGCCTCGGCTTCATGTTCAGGGGGGAGGCATCTAGCCTAACTGGTTCTTTTTTAAATATTGACAAGTCAAATGGTTATGAAATGAAAGAATATTTTTCTTATAAGGAAGTTTATTATCTATATTTTATGATACTTGCATGTGTTAAAAGTGGAAAATGAGCATTTTACTTTAATACTTATTGATAAGGCTATTCAAAAATATTTACAATTAAATTAACATTAAATATTTGTGTTCATCATGCCAGCATTAAGTTCTCTGCCAAATTGTCTATGTTGATGCTTGTCTGATGTAGATTATTCAGGTCCCTCGCGTAAGGGATTACCTCTTAGGATGGTCCTGGATCCTGGACGTGAAGTGTGGTCAGCTCCTTCTGGTGCCAGCGTAGGGTGACGGAGTTCAGGCTTGTAATTGATTGACCACAAGACGATGCCCAATTATCCAGGCAAACCGGGACTCTGGACGCAATGTTCTTATGCAATAGCGACAGTCTGTTCTCGCTACACCAAATTATATTGATTAACTTTTTTTAGATCCAGCGGGACCTTTTTTGATACTTTCACATTTACGATTAAACGCAGAGTACATCACAGTCTAAGCTTAAACTCGAGGCGCACAGTTTAAATTTTCCCCGGAATTACAATCTATAAAGCGCTTGCTTAATAATTCAGAGACGATATAGATTTTATTTTCTAATTGAAAATAAAATCTCGTCTTTAGTGGAGCCAGTTCTCCCAGCCGAGTATATGGGAAGACTGACCCGCCTAAGGTGATGCATCCCTTATGGTGCATTTTGTCGACGTGACTTTAGTCACGTACGCCGCTTTCCTTATTGCTGTTCCCACGCTGCGTCGGTCCACCTGCGTCTAACAATTTCTTCGACTAAGTGCTTTTGTATCCTTGAACAAAATATTATCTTGGGTAATTTCGCATTCTAACAACTTTTTACCTGAAAAATCTTATTCAGGTACTATTTAAAACATCACTATGCTATATTATATAAAATAATAATAGTTTTTTTCGTAAATTCATAACTCAAAAATTTTCTTCTTTAATATTAGCAAGATAAATAATTAAACAAAATACTTTGTTAAAACCATTATTTATTGATTATTTAACATGTTTCGTTACCTATGGTATCTTCTTCAGGAAACAATGTATACTGAAATTAAAAATACAAGCGTATATAAAAACATAACTGTAAAGTCGCAAATAAATAAGAACTAATATGAAAACAAATTATTAACAAAAACTTTTCAATTACAATAAAATAACGCCTTAAATAACTTTTAATCACCACTGCACATCCAAGCGTTTCGGGGACCGGGTGACGAGATTGTTTAATTTCCTCGTAGTTTCGTGAAGGCTGCTGTCATCGATCTGCACGCATTGTTCGCCCAAAGATTCTTTTAACTCCGGAAGATGAAAATCCGATGGCTACAAATAGATGGCTGAACTGTATGTAGAACTATACTCGAGCAGCTCTTCTGCCGCGTTTCGAGTTTAAAAAACGAAATACTGATCGCACCTCGCCATCGGCAAGATTAATGAATTTGACACACTTAAAAACTTGGAACTGATGGGAAAGTTATGACATATTCCTGATAATGTTCCACTCAGTTATCACGCAAACGAATTGTTGTTCAAATAAAAGATATCTCATAGAGACGAAGCTATTTTTTATTAATGGAAAAATAGCTTCGTCCCTGGGAGATATCTATTATTTGTTTAATAACAGTGCCTTTGTAGGTAAAAATCCAGTAATTGCGCGTTCTTGGACATATTCAAATATTGCTAATAATATACTGGTCAAAATAAAAAAATATATGAAAATAGAAAATGTTTGATTTTTCAGGCGTATTCTAGTATAATATATTTATTTTACAGATAAAGAATATTGCTTTAAATAATTTCAAAAAAATTAATTAGATTCTTATTGTGACAAATATGCTGTTTAAGAGTATGAATATCAAATTTAGTCTATAGATGGCCATAGTGTAGTGGTATTCCAAGTGTTTCTATATATTAACTTATATACGACTTTCAAATATTTGATATACATGGAGGTTGATTGGATGGAATGTTAAATGTTACATTGTGTAAAGTAATCACTTAAGCCAGCCGAAGACAGGTCGTAAACCTTGTAACTACCCATACTTCCATATTTTTCTATTAATAAAAAATAGCTTCGTCTCTATGTAATGAATGAGAGGGAATTCAGTAATTCTGTGTTCTTGGACACTTTCAAATATTGCTGAATTGTTTTTATTTTGTATATAATAAATGAATTCCCTAGAATATTATGTAAAAGATGAATAATAAAAATAAAAGTTATTTAATTTATAATTATATAAGTGACTTTTGGCTCAAAGTATAATAACATGTTATGTGTGGGGCTCCCTCCCCCTTGATAGATTCTTATACTTAATAACCAAATGATTGAATGTTCCGAAAAAAAAAACATAGTGATTATTGTCTTTTTAGTCAATTCAAGCTTTATTTATTGCATCATACACAGTACCTATTACATGTTTGTTGACCTATGAAAAACATTCTATCATAGACCCCATTCTAAACTTTTTAAATTCTGAACTAAAATAAATATCAGTAAGTGACACAAAATTAACACAGTTCTAAAGTTACCTAAAGACGTACGATGACTGATATTATATTACTATACAGGATCATCAATGGTATGATGTCCCCAGATTGACCCCCAGCTTGACTTTCACGCACCATCGAGGTCATTGAGACACAATTGATTGTTCTATTGCAGTGGTAATGTCAGAACTCGTGCATTAGTTAACTCCGCAGTCCCCAAAATACATTCGTTCGGGAATGAATATGCGGAAGTAGTATACATTTTTGCTGTAAATTTAACTCTTTATAGGACTACATTATTACAATTTTTTGTATCTTAACTCAATGGTGACGGATAAATTGCTTTACTTTACATTTTATATTTATTTTTAATTTTGATTATGAAAAAATATGCTGTCATTATATAATTTTTTCTTTGTGTATTGCATTTCTGTTATTTTACAAATTATGTTAATTCCTGAATAGGGCGTGTATAATAATAATTCATAATAATAAATAAGTAAGTGAAAGAACGGAGCCAAAGAGTTAATTGAAAATAAAATTAATAATTAATGAACCACATTTTTGATAGATTAGTAATTAATTGACCACATATGTCATAGATTATACAGCGAATAGTTACACATTAAATAATATTTTATTAAATTATGTATTCTCAAATACTGATGATACTGCCATTATTATAAAATTAAAATTTTGGATGAAGTTCTACAACTAACACAGCATATTAAAACCATGGTTTGAGGAAATATATTTATTCCTTTTTATTTATTTGTATATCTATTGTTACGTTGCGATCTGGCTCCGGCAGATCAAATGCCAGGGCAACGCCACCGGCTCGGCTCAGTCTGTGGGTGTATGTGTATATGATATCGGAATGACTGGCTCAGATGGATGAAAATGGTGTCTTGCAATTTGAACACTTATTTTCAATACATGCACATTTTATTTTCTTACACACAAGTAAATTTATACACAAAGATACAATTAAATGTTCAGTGGTTCTTATTCCTCCTGAACCTCCTTCTTAAACCTCGCCATAGATGAAGCAGACATGGAGGTACTCGCCAGGATCTCGGTTATGCAAAATATAATAATTAAATTAAATAATGTTTTAGTTTTAAACTACTTTATTATGCACATATACTTAAGTCAACTAGTTTCAGATGGACCCAACCTTTATCAGGACAATATAGTTTATAAACTAACCTATGTATAGATATTTAAATATGAGATAAATAAGAGAGAGCAACAGTATATCAGAGTGCAATAGGGTATCAGGTAGGGGGTGCGAGAGAGAGACTTCATATTTCATATTTAAATATTTGTACTTGGGTTAGTCTATATACTATGTTGTCCTGAAGAATGTTGAGTACAACTGAAACTAGTTGACTTTAGTATATGTGCATAATAAAGTGGGTTTAAAACTAAAACATTATTTAATTTAATTATAATATCAAGCCACAACGTGTTTGCTTTCTTTCAAAAGTCTAAATATAATACTTAAGCAAATGGGGACGGCGGCCATAGTTCAGCCTTCCCACGCCCATAGCAGAATTTCACTCGTTCACGGTTGCGATGGGCCCGCCATCTTGCAAGTGTCCATCTCCTAAGCCCTCGTCCCGCTACCACGGGACAAATTTGGCACCAATGTCTTGCCGGGTCCGTCCATACGTTTGCTTTTTTACGTAGGTAAAATCGGGGCCCATATCCTCCCGATTCACAACGTGAAATCCCTTCTTGTCAAGCTCCATCCTTCGCCATCATCTTGCCCGGCGGGCAGCCAAAACCGGCTGCCACCCGAACAATCTGTACAATCTCTCCAACCATGCCCACTCGCCATTCTTATTCGTGTAGTCTTCGGGTATATTAATGACTGTCTGCTCGAGGACGGTACAGCAGGTCACTGTAGGTGCTGCCGCACGTTATCCCTTTTCATTGATAACAAATACTCTTATATTAATATTATTATAAAAAACAACTACAATTCAGTGCGTTGTAAATGAGAAATTATGACAATATAAATTCTTTGCAAGTCTGACAGGCAAGAACAGTTTTGAAGTTGAATTCTATAGTTACTGTGACAAGAAAACTAATACACCTACGCCCTCATTAGACATATATTTTATCAGTAAAAATTGTAGTTTGCCTTGTAGTTTGTTGGGTGAGGCCTTTAAATGTAATAAATTACCTGTAAGAACAATACAAAGATCAATCATCAAATTAAGTTTTAAACCTTCATGTTTGGGAGTGTTATGCAAACTCATGAATAATATGCCTTTCTGCAAATACATAAAGTATATTTTAACAATAATGCATTGCTGATAAGCTTTTTTAGCTATATACTGAGGTTAACCTTACAATATCTAAAGGAAGGAAAATTATACCATTTTCAAATCTAGAGAAAAAGTTAATAAAGAAAATCAACAATAAATTATAAAAATTAAACATATTTATGAACTACTAACCGTAGTTAAATGTACATATTAAATAATTTACTTACTAACACCAACTTTCCATTTTTTTGTTTATTTTCTGTGCAACACTTTTTTTTACTTTTTTCTATTATTAATATAATTTGTTTACTATAATTGAATTGTAACTGTTACACAATAATAATAATAATAATAATAATACATTTATTAGGTTTACTTTTTACATGCATTATGTATTTACATTGATAAATAATGTCTAATGGTTTAACATATTACTCTTCCAAATTAATATTCATTAAGTATACATTTTCACCTAGTTTATTTCTATGAGTGTTGCGTAATATTTAAAATATCAGACAAATGTACCGAGGGTATGCATATAAAATTTGGCAAAGTAAATACAACATATCAGTAAGAAAATAAGACATATATTTGGGTACCCTGCCTGCTACACTAGTAATTTACTGTATTATAGTAGACAAGTGTTTCTCCGGTATAACAATAAGCAAAGTGCAATGTACAAAAAAAATATATATAAACAGTTAATCAAGAGATGCAATTATGTAATTAAATATACTGTTGTAGCAGTTTTATTCTCAGATTTTAAAGTTCTTGGGCATAATTTCTCCCCATTTCGTGAAGCCAGAACTACACTTTTCGTGAAAAATATGCAAGACTATGGTTGCAATCTTCCACTTTTGCATTTAGACCGTTGTATATTTTTGGTGCTATAAATAAATTGAATCTTTGTGTAAAAGTTTTGTTTAGTTTTGGCACGAGATAGTGACAGTTAGCCTGTGTCCTTGTTAAGTGAGGGTGCGTAATTTGCTGGTAATATTGTTAATGCCGGTAAAAGTGTTTTAGTATACCAATAATATACATTTGGCGGAAGAATATACATATATAATATTTAAATATATACATATATATATATATATATAAGTTTAAGACACATAATACCATCGACACAAGGTATAATTTATAGTAAAATAAGCTAATAGGTTATGCTTAAATATAGGTATAAAATATATGTCATTTAATACTGTGCAGATAATATCGCCAGTCAGCCGGGTTTCACATTTTGCAGCAGAAGTTCTCTCGTGAACTGACTTTCGCTTGCGTGGTAAATGCCGATATCCGAAGCAATGTAGTTTAATATGGAAATAGCTCTCCCAACAGGCGCATACATTGGCAGGTTGGTTTTGAATATAACTTGTATAAAAACAAAAGATTGTTTTGGTTGCGTAACTTTTTTTTATTGATCTATGGAATGGGCTTTAGTACCTAGGCGGTAGTCTTGTTAAACGCAAGTAGAACTGACATATTAGACAGTATGACCGAGAAATAATTTTTGTACTTTTATTCGCAGTGTGAATGCGGTCAACGTTGTAGATTATACATAGACACATTTTGTTATTTTAATATTCACAATAAAACTGTGTACTACACTCACGTTGGGTTATTTTCACTACTAGTATCGAGAGGTGCAATTCCTCTCACCATCAGGTGATAACTAAACTAAATAAAGAATTGTAGTCTATTCGGGCAATGGGGTGGGGCTCGAGAAGATACATTTTTGGTTGAAATATATTTTTAGGGATACAATTTTGTTACACCACAAATCATGTTACACCACAAAGGAACCGCCGTGTCAATTAATGATAGTACGGCAAAATTGCCAATATTGTATAAAGAATTACATATTAAATACAGAATTAAATGCCTAAAAATATATTTCAACCATAAATATATCTTCTCGAACCCCGCCCTTTTGCCCGAATAGACTACATTTCTGTATTTAGTTTAGCTATCACCTGATGATGAGAGGGACTGCGCCTCTCGAAACTAGTAGTGAAAATAACCCAACGTGAGTGCAGTGCAAAATTTTATTGTGAACATTAAAATAATCATGTTATACCATAAAGTAACTGCCATGTCAATTAATGACACATTTTATTATTTATCTTACTTATTTAATTTAAAAAAATACCCAGTAACTCTGACGGCAATACATTTTATGCAAGTGCCCAATGTTCAGGAATGGGTCTCTAATCTACTTAAATTATTTAGAATATGCAATAAATACACCAGAAGTGTGAGATGAACAATCCAACATAAACTCAATCAACATACGTAAATCAATGTTACTGCTTTACCTGGCAACTTAAAACAAACAAGATCTGCTGAATGTGTCGGGTTATCGCATCAAATAAAGTAAATTATTTTGATATTGTATTTTTAAAATAATATAAAAACTATAACTTATTATCGAATAATTTATCATTATTTACTAATTGCTTCTAGTATAATATTACGATATAATAAAACACAAATTATAATGTACTTAATCGACTTTATGTACAACAAGAACTGATGGAATTTTTAATAATTTCGATGTCTTTTATATAAGACATATATATGCTAATGCTACTCTCAATTACATATATAAACATAAAAGGACACATTTTAAAGCAACCCAAAATATAATTACCACACGAACAAATAAACATAACCTACAAGCCCCAAGAGCACATACAACGTATGGCCAAAGGAACTGCAAATATTTTGGACCTAAACTTTTAATAGAATGCTGAAAGATTTAACTCAATTGAATTGTCGCAGTAACATGAAACTGAAAATAAAAACTTAGATTCGTAATATGGATAGAACTAGTATAGTGCACTCAACCAAACAAATTATAATAATGGTTGTCACAAATTTTCTAAAATAATATATTGAAAGCTCACTTTGTAATTGCTTTTTACACATACACCATCGATATGTGTGATATATAAGATGTGTGTGTAAGAGGTAAATGTTAATTTCGGTCTGATACTTGTAAACTAATTTATTTCATAATTACTTGTAAACTATGCCCGTCTCAACACAGAATTTTCTAGTGAGACGGGCACAGTCCAAACATTTTATTCATATCTATTATATAAATTCTAATAAATAAATAAGACGCCATTATCGACATTATAGTTATTTTTATACAAAAATTGTTGATTATATATATCAATCTTTTTTTTTTTAAATATATATTATTGTTAAAAATCTTTTAGAGTAACATATATTCGAGTATATATCAAAGACGTCAAAACCATAAAATTTCTGAATATGTCAAGTGACATGCATATGTGCAAAATATTTGTCATTTCATAGTCTGAAGGTGATAAATGTTACTATTCCAAGCTTTACCTAATATTTGTATATTTCTGAATATTGGCGAGGGAATGATAGGGAACCAAATATGTATCATATAATTGAGAAATAAGTTCGTTTAATTGAGATGTGAGAATTCTTTGGTCGGTAAATAATCTATTAAATATAATAATTGTCTGTAAAATTTATGAAAAATATAAAACACTACTCTGCTTTATGACTGGTAGATGATATTTGATTTCACAGTAAATGGTTAAACGTTACCTATATGTACAAACTGGGTATATTGTTTTACTTCTAGCATACTCTTTGTCTCCTAAGACTTAGGGATCAGTTTGTAAATCTCATCTGAACTCCGCAATGATTAGCCAAATCTCGTATGAAGGGCCGCTGGGTCTTCACTCACGTCTTTACGATTGACAGTGATTGACTGAAGTGGGATTAGAGGGAGAGTGGGGGCGGTCTCTTGGAGGTTTCCTTTTTATCTTCTGGTAGATTGATAAGAAAGTACTTGCACTCGTTTTTTTACTACTTCCAATTGAATTTCTGTAGAATCAGTACCATTTTAAAAATATATTAAGTCTTTCAATTATAGAGGTGTGAATGGAATTCATATCACTATTTTTAATTTACGAGGATGCATTTACCTCAACAATATAGAACTAGATTTTAGTACTTTGAATTATAATATAAACAGATGTCAGAAGACTTTTAATATTTTTTTGTAATTACGTAATATATAATTATCAAATACAAATTAAATTAATCAGCTAGAAAGATATACAGAAACGATCTATCTAGTTGATACATTTAATTTTTATTTAATACCACAGAACTATGTTTTGAAAAAGCAACTTCAAAACAAAAATGTGTTTTCCTTAATACAAAAGGTCCTAAAAGTATTTTATATTATAACAATTCTGTAATAAAAAATTGATAAGTTTTATTAAAAAAATGTTTATTTTGCATTTAAGAACACTCTTTGGGATTTTTTTTTTTTTAAATATGTTTTCTAAATGTGATCCGTTATTTAGCTGGCATTCTTCTAAATGGGAGGTAAAATTTCTGAGAACTGCTCGACACGTATTGTCCGTGATTGCTGCCTCTCGGATATATTTTTTTAATTAGTCTAGAGAGGGAAGATTGTTACTGTATACCTTTGATTTAAGGTAGCCCCATAGGAAAAAGTCCATTGGTATCATGTCGAGGCTATCGTCGGGATATCAATTTTCCAGGGAAAATTTCACGAACAACTGGTAAGCACACGCACTATAGCTACTGAATTCTCTAGGACGCGACTAACGATCGGTATACTCCCCGAAGCAGCGAGTGAACCAAAATGAAAATGACTTTTGGGACACAGTGCATAATTGTCGATTGGTCGAATCGGATTGAAAACCCAAGTGGAAAATTGATAATATATTAATATCTTTTTAGTTATCAATTTTGTAATGTTTTATAGTCTTCTTAAGACGGATTTTGGTTTAGTTAAGGACAACAAACAAATTATTATAAATTACTGAAAATTTTATACATGTTAAAGTATATTTGCGTACACATTGTATTGTATGAATCTTAAACAATTAAGACGTTAGCATAGTGGTCTAGTGGTCGGGAGTACGCGCCTCGTTACAGGAGACTAGCAAGTTAGTCCTATTTTCATAGTACAAGCGTTTAGCTTAGTTTTAAAATAGTAAGAATATTGACATGACATGTATTCCATGTACGCATCTATATTTTTAAAAAAACCTTGAAAAAGATTGTAATAGAAGAATGAATTAAATTAAGACAAGAAGAGATGACAAGACAGAAACATATTCAACAAACTGACTAACTAACTTATAAGTTTCCCCGCGAAGGTAGGCAGAAAGGATAGAACGCCACTCTCTTTTGTCTTGACACACAATTCTCGCCTCACCCACATTCATATATCTTATGAAAACTCGTCGATTACTGAGGCTTCTAATAGGACCATCTCCCTGTATCTGATTAACCTGGTCATGCTAAGTCTTCGGCGGACGATGCCTATTTCTAGTGCCATCAACGCTTGCGTCATATATCTTTCTTATTTTTCTCTCCTCATTCATCCATTTCATATGACAAAACCATCTAAGCTGTTTTCATTATGCTAAGATCAGCTTTATATTCTTTCCTAATTTCTTAATTCTTTATTCTGCCATACATAAATTTGCCACGTATATTATTACGTACGTGATTTCATTTCTACTACATTCAGTCTGTTTTCGTTCCTCTTCATATTGACAAATTAATGACAAAACGGCAATCGTGGCTTCTCGTTAGAAACTGTGCTACGACGAAGAACCGAAATTGATGGAAATACTCGTACTTCTGCAGACATTATTTAGTACTAATTAATATTTTTTTAAGAACACATTTTTGTCGCAAACTTGCAATTTTTGATACAAATTAAATTAATCAAGTAGATAGATATACATAAAAACTCTATTTATCGAAAAGATATTTAAGTTCCTTCCGGGATAAAAACCAATATATTTTATCTTTATAATTTATTAATTTAGTTTGTTAAATACCAATTAAATGTATTAATTAGAAAGACATACATATAAAAATTAATTTTATACCGGGATTCGAACCTGGATCTTTTTCAATCCGGGGAACGTACATTATCCGATTATGCTATACCGACACAGTGAATTGACGACAAATTGTCGAACCTATATGTTACACTTTTCAAATTAATACACCTATCAGTCCATTATTTCAAAGTAGATAGCTGAATCGAGGAGAATGTTGTAGAACATGAAATCGCCTGTATTCTTACAAACTTTTATGACTCAACTCTGAAACAAAAATAAAGAATTGGCTTATAATAAATGATATGGCTTACTGGTAAATATTGGATTGGATGTTAATGGACACAGTAAGTTTTCATTTTTATTATTTAAAATATTGTGTTTTGTAATATTGTTACAAATTTTTTTTTTTTTTTAAATATATTTTAAGTGAAAATATGAAAATGCAGATAAGAATCTAAAAAGATATTTTGTGGGTATAGTTTTTAAGATAATGAAAAAAAAAAAAAAATAACCTTTGTGGATACATCTAATCTCTTTTTTGCATGAGCAAACAAAAAGAATTGTGTTTTATGTTAGATCAGAGTCTGATAAGTGCATCTGGTTGAAATTAATTAAAGGTACAAATTCGTCTCGTGTAGGGACTACCTTCTTGAATAGTGAGTTGAGGTAAAGGGTCTAATTAAGGTATAAGGGTCGAATCCATCTTAATAATGGTTTCAGTTTCCTTTTCTAGAAGAAGAAGGGCTAAGATAATAAAATATAGTAAAATAAATAAAGTAATATTGACCAAATTTAAAATCTGTTAAAGTCTGTCAGTTGTTGCTTATAAGAGATGTTAGAATTTGGATTTTGCATATTTAATATAGATTAAAAAGTGTAATACATTGTTTCCTGAAGAGGATGCAAGTTGAAAAGTTATCAACCTTTTTTATTTTCTAATTTTTAGTGCTTTTTTTGTAAATATGTGATGTATTCATGGCGTGCATCAATATTCTTACTATTTTCAATCTAAGTTAAACGCTTGTGCTTTAAAAATAGGACTACCTTGATATAAAAATAGGATTACCTGGAACGAAGCTCGAACCCTCGACTAGATTAGTAGGCGGGTATTGTAACCACTAGACCACAAGCACGTTGTTTTCTCATAAAGTTGTTTTCTGTTATAGCTTTTACGTATTGTGTTAATTATTATTAATCAAACTTAACTCTTTTTGATGTAAATTGTTTATTAAAAATTGGTATTCGTCGCAAAATTAGTTGTTTCTATCTGCCGCCATTTATATGAAGATTTGACCAATAGCTAGTCTTCGCTAATCTGAAATTTAAATAGTCGCCAGTGTGGGAACTACTTTGTTTTTAGAAGAAGTTGTTGTATTTATTTTTTATTTTAAATCGTATTGTAGAGATATTCACAATAAAAAGTGCATTAATAAATACATTGTTCTTTAAGTTCCCATATTTTTTTTTCGTTTTTACCCTAATAAAAAAATATGAAGGTTGCCGAATTTACAACTGGTACCCTCATTTACCGGAATAATTCTATTACCCCTTACCATATAATCGATCTCCGTTAATAAATATGTCGGAGTTGTGTCTACCTATCGACTTCATCTTCGACCACCTATCGGTTCAACAAGATGATTTAATAAATAATAAAACAAAACACTTTGTTTAAAACACTATTTATTGATAAATCAACATGTTTCGATACCTATGATATCTTCTTCAGAAAACAATGTATAATAAAATTAAAAAAAAAAGCATAGATAAAAACTTAACTATGAAAAGTAAGTGGTGGGTAACTAAGTAGGAACTACTATTAAAACAAATTTTAATGGTGTCTATTAGCAAAAAATATTTAGTTATTTATAATATTTAGCTTGCTATTAACACTTTCTTATTTCTAAAAATTAAAATTTATTTAACTGTAAACCCCTAGTGTATGTAAAATGTATAATTTCTAAACCTTTATTAATGTCAAAAAAATGGTTTGTTTCTAAAATATGATTGGATAATTCGGAATAGTTGTTGCTATTTAGGCATTGCTATTAATTCTAATATTTACATTTCTGCAAGTTTTTCCTATATAAAAATTATTGCAAATTAATTTGTAGGTATCGAAACATGTTGATTTATCAATAAATAGTGGTTTAAGTAAAGTGTTTTATCTTATTATTTATATAATTGTGACCACAAAGTAATTTTTCTAATATTGAAGAAGATGATTTAATACTTAGTGGGAAAATCAATTTTAAAAATTGTAATTCCGATCAACTTTCAGTGTTCTGATCGTCGTAGACAGTCTCGAAAAATTTATATTGATCGCCCTCTATGGGAAAATTTATATTGCGCTAAACGGGGTAAAATTGATGACTTCTGATTAAATTCGTACTTAATACGAATATAGCCATTCAAGCATATATGTATGTATGTATGTGACAAAAAATGTAGTACCACCCGTCCGATAGTAAATTGTTTAAATGAAGTTAATTCCAGATTGTTACACCCCATCCCCGTACATGACCCGGAACGCCCCCTTACAGCGGTGACGTAATAATCAACATGTTACCGCGCCACAGGACCATCTCGAATACCTATCATAGTAGATGGTTTTACACAGTGGAGTTCATCAACACGTATTAAACGTTCCAGATACAATTTTTCCAAAAAAATTACACTGCTGCATTTCCTAAAAACATTTGGTTAGAATTACACAAGTAACCTACACAAAACATAAAATAAAAATATTTTTAATGGAGTTGACTTTGTCGTAAGATATAATAATTAATTTAAGAAATTACCAAGTTTGTATTAAACATGTTGATCTTTGACGTTGATCTACAATCTTTTCGTCAGGACGCGTACTCTAACTAATACATAAAATAAATATGAACTTATAAATAATGAATTAACTATCAAACGGCGGCTTGGCCGCATAAAAGGGAGTGGGAGAGGAGTTAAAAACATTAAAATGGGGAATATTTTAAATAATTTGTTATTTATTCAATATAATTTAATATTAATTATAGTTGATTTTAAGTGAATACTTCATTTTTAAATTATCTAATCAAAGACCACTAGGTACTCTTTACGTACAAATTAAATGTGTCTTATATATTTTAAGTTCCACGTGTTCACTAGGTTTACTTTTTCATTGCCCGCTTTCCTGTGAAGTAACCATGTCGACTCATTTGCCGGTGTACCGGTGACATAAGACACCTCCCTTGGCTTTGAGGCTTAACCGACCGTCACCCCCGTCCTTCCAAGTTCTCTACATTTACTATAAGCACCCCTAAGCCAGTCCTTACGTTTCGAGATGATAGAGAACCAGAATCACAAGGAACCAAATATACACATTGTACCTTACCGATGTGGATGAAATTTTTCGCATATTTTTACCTAGTGGTTTAAAAGTTTCGAGGGGGCTTTTCAAGAGCTAGACAGACCGGATATTTCAAATTAGAAATAATTTTTCAGAGAGAAAAGGATATTTAGAAATTTAATAATATTAATGTGACATTTTATGGTCAGAGGCGCCTGAGCGGATGATTTCTAGTAATATTTTGTACAGGCTAATAATCATCTGATTCCTATATAAAATATAATCATCAGTTTTATCCCGGAGCAAAATTGTTCCTCATAATTTTTATTTATTTAGATACAGTGTTTTTGAACTGCTGAAATATCTCGGATATTTTAATCTAAAGTCAAAATATTCCAATTGAACTCAATGGAAAATAATATAAATTCATTCCAAATCTATATTTAAAGTTTCAATTTTAGATACTCATGATACTGAAAATAATATTTTCAAAAAGCATTTCGTAGTCACTGAGCCATTAAAGATATCTGTATATCACATTTTGGTGCTTTAACAGAAATAATTATGCACAAAATTATATAATATTTTTGCTAAGTGATCATGTTCAGCGATCGCGGGTCCCAGGGGGGTTACCCAGGTGATAACTACGCCAATGGTACAGGATAAGGGTATACAACATTGGAAATATATTCCAATGTTGTATTAGTTGACTCGGTGGCTGCATTAATCTAAACTAAATAATTCAACAACAGATATTTAAATAATAGATTGAACAATATTTTAATGTATGTGCTTTGCAGTTGTTGTCTTGTATAAAATTGTTGCTTTTCCTAATTAATAAATAAATATCGCAGTCTTTTAAATTTTTATCGAGTAAGATAAGTAAACCTTGTATAACGCGATTTCAAATAAGTTAATCATGAAACGTATTTTTTCAGGGGGTCCCACCAAATGGGTATTAATTTAGGCAGTTACTGCGGATTGAAAACATTGACTCCCATGTAAAACAAAACTGGTAATCAATGTTCTTGATAAATCACTGTAAATTTGGGATTGAATTTCAGTTATCGGTTCCATCAACTATGATGTCAATCGGTGCCTGAGAATTTGATTGGAAATTAATTATTTTGATTCTAATATTAATTGTATTGCAAATAATTTAGTAAATATATAAACTAAATTAGGTTGATATATTCATATTGAATTAATAAGCCTTTTAGTTTTTGAAATGTTTTTTTTTTTAATATGATAAATAAATCATAAATATTCGCGGACCCAAAATGTTTGTTTTCAATTTCTCGTTAAGATTCGTCGTTATGATGGAGAGTTATATTAAAGAATTACAATTAAAAAGTTTTTAAAATTAATGAAAACTTACGCTGTGTACTAAGTACAGACGTGTACTTATGTGTATTGAGTTGATGCATAAGTTCGTAGCGTTCTTAGATTTATTCAAGTCATCATATGCTTTAAATGTGAAGAAATCGTCAACCTAATTTTGAAGAGCAGTGTTGTTATTAAAATTTCTCAGAGATTGTTAGACAGAGAGCAAAAAATAAAAATAAAGAAAATAAGGAGCATGTGGAATAACTTCTCAACCAAGGTATTGAAGCTGGAATGCCCGCTTTTATAAAGTTAGCATGCGATCCGGTATTATCATGGTCAAAAATTACTTGACGTTATATTATCAGTCATTTTTGTTGAATAGTGGCTTCAAAGCGACGGAACTGTTGGCAATAAACCTCAAAAGGGATGGTTACATTTCCAGAAAGCCATTAATAGTAGATAATGCTTTCTTTTTTCTACCAGACGCACACAATTACCTTAATACGCGAATGGACAGTACCTTTTGCACGGCGAGTTGAGTCTTGATATGAAAGCAATATTTTTCGTTACTATAACGATTTGAGATAAAAGCGACCGATATTGTTGATGACCTAAATAATGACGAGCTAGAAAAGAACCACAAATGGTGACACGCTAATTTTGGTTGTTTTCACTCAAAACTTGTGAAACCCGTATATCAAATTTTTTAGCTTTGCCAGATAATTAATAGATCACAATCATATTGCCCAATTCCCGAGTTGATTAAAGTGGATCATCATGAATTGAAATGTTTGAATGATCTTCATCAAAGTCGGATTGTTTTTCTAAATTTGAAAATCATGTCAAAATGCTCCTCATTGAAACGAGAAGATCATTTTCGTGCCGTAATTTTCCTGATGGCGTTCTCCTCGTAAACGGCACAAATGAGTCTGGCAGCCTTCGATGCCTTAATTTCTCTGTTGAACTCAAACAAAAGAATACGTTGTAAATATTTTTAGCCAACAATTAATACAAAACATCTACAAATTCAAGACGCATTCAATAAAATGGGGTTGTCAAAAAACAAATTGCAAAGTACTTTTACTTTGGAAATCAAAAAGATTACTAATTTATATATTGACCCAGTATGTAAATTATGAAACGATGTATTTCATTATTATTTTAATTAAATTATGTGAGTATTTTGATTGATGTAACAAGTACAATAAGAGATAAATATCAATTTTTGAACGATATAATAATTAATATAATTAAAAACAATTCACTTTGTTTAAACGCCGCTTTAAACAAAGCCAGCCACAATCACCCGCCACCAATTTAACACCTGACACTAATTTATAATTGCCCATATTTTGTAACGCTAAGTTAGTACCTAGTATCGTGTACACTCTGAAGAAGGAGCGATTGTTTCGAAACCGGTTGGTGATAGCAAAAATAAAGTGGTGTTTAAACAAAGCGAGTTATTTTTAATTATATTTATAATGAATTACCACAAAGTTATAGCGGAACACAACGGTATAATAATTGTTAGATATAATAATTCAAAAATGTATAAAATGCTATGAAAGATGCTGTATTCGTGTAGTAAATTGAAAATTCTTCAATACTCGTTTGATTCTTAAGAGATAAAATACGTCATTCAGAATAATGGTTCCATAAACTACAAATATAAAAGCAAGTCGAGTTTAAATGAAACAATACTGTCACTATTGGCGGAATACTTTACCAGATCTGTGCAGTATGTGTATGACCACATTACCAAAAGCATGCAGTCAGTACATTGAAGTAAGCTATACGTAACAATATATTTTGAGAAATATAGCGAAATTAAATATTTATCCGGCAGAATATTACGATATATTGTAATTTAAATAATATGATAATAATTGTATACGTACCGAGTTAGGTTGGCACGACTTGGCACGGTTGGTAAGACTTGGCACGACCAGGTAAACCAGATACTGGAGGATGGTCCAGTTAGAAGCCTCAACAATCGGCGAGCTTGTATAAGAAGATGTATGAATGTGGATGAGGTGAAAATTGTGTGTCAAGACACATAAGTGTGGCACTCTATCCTCTGTGTCTATCTCCGCGGAGAAACGGCGTGATAGTAAGTTAGTTGGTTATGTGTACTTAACATAAATGAAATATTTTTTGTTGTATCTTTTTTATTTAATAATCGGGGAATTCTTTATGCCGCTCCCTGTATTATTGCTGTGAACTATCAATGGAATGCGTAACATTCGTCGCCAGCGTCACATTTCTAGAACATTTTTTATGATCTTGTACTCTCCTGTAATACGCGTTTCAGCACCTTAAATACATTGTTTGATTTCACATTTGTTCAAAAATCCCTTGTGGCACTGGGTACAAGAATCTGGTATATGATAATATGAAAGTTTGTTCTGTATTTTTTTCTCTAGGTCTAATATTAATAGAGTGACGAATTTGTAATTAATGATAAAAAAAATCTTGACTAGCACGGTAAGGCGCGAGAAGAAAATTGTGGAACGTTTTAACTTTTATTTTTTTTCTCTAAGACCATTATTAAAGGAGTTACAAATTTTGAAGAGTCGCTATTTTTAAACAAGATGGCGGTTCAGTCTGGTTAATGAAATAAACCGACATACTTAACAGATACATTTTTCAGAATAATTTAATGGCAGATCAGGCTAGTTAACGAACTTAACCAAATATTAATAGATACATTTTTCAGAATAATTTTAACGAAATTATATTGTAACTATACATAATATATGGAAGTCTCTTGGTCATGATCGAGGTCTCCTAGTCATAATCAAATTTTATTTTTATTCATTAGTCAATAGATATGACTCCGCATTAGGCAGTATTTCTATTGAGATCTACCTAAAAATGTTTTCAAACTTTATTTAAGCCTAACAACTTAACATTTTTCGACTCTTTCCTTTTAGCCAAACAATTATAATTTAAAATTATTCGTGAAATATAAGTTGGAAAAGTCTGCGGTAAATGATTTACCAATGGCTGTGAATTAATAATCTAGCGATAGGCATGACCAGGCAAACTATTCTCGATCAAGTCGAATCAATTAGCGAAATCAACATCGTTCCGCTGTTCTAACTGAGTTTTCATTTTTTGGTTTATTTTAATTTCGTTTGAAAAATCGGAGCGGTATTCATTTAAAAGATGAAAATGGTTTATTTTTTTTATTTTATTTTAAAATCAAAAATCGAACAATTAAGCAAATAAAAATCTAATGCGAGCATTCCAGAGAACACAGTTATAGACCATGTATGTATTTCTAGTGAGTGATGTTTTAATGAACATGTGGCATAAGTTAGTACGCATTTTAGCTTTGGGAAATCTCTCGTCAAAGTACTGTGCTTTGGTTCACAGTAATAAAGTGGTCTCGCTTTAGGGGTGGCTAGCAAAGGGTAGAAGCCTTCGGAATCCTTTGCGACTGTGCTGCGTTAATGTTTAAGCGGGGGATTAGCACGGATTAACATTTCTGTAAAAGCACCATTAAATGAATTAACAGAAAATAAGTTTTTTTTTTCCATTGGAATCACTATTTTTCTTAAGGTTTGCACGTGCGTCACAATTAAGATAAAAAGAAAATATTTCTAATGGGCGTAGACATTACTTTTTAAATAATTGACTAAGAGTTGCTATTTCCTTGTTTTATATAAAAATCTAGTCAATGAAGCAAATGCAAGGATTATATAATACTATATATATATATATAGGGGTACCTATATATAATTCGTTAGTACTAATCAAAGAGAAATGCGAAATTAGTTATTATGTTTTGATACCTTACTTTCCACGAATATTATTTTTGAAATTAATATCTTAAAAAATATAATATCAACAAAAACTAAATGTTATTTTAGAAAAAAGGAAATATAAAATTAGTGTTCTCTAAGCGGTTTTAATATAAATTTTTCAAACATAAAATTATTTTTTCGTTTTGACTGACACCTACTCCATACGAAAGTAAATTGAATAATAAAAAACTGTCCAAGATATAAGTTAAACACAGCAATTTTTTCGCAATGTTATTTTTCTGTAGCGGATAATTACGATTTATTTTTTAAAGTGCAGTAGTTTTAAAAGAATGTACTATAATTTATTAAAAAAACTCATACTTCGTAGTGGTTCTTAATTAAAGATGTTTAATTAGTGTTGACTATGGATATATTATATTATTTAAAACAATTATGTTTACGTAAATTGGAGCATCATCTTTGCTTTTTTTATCTATTATCGCATCGTGTACATATTAAAATACCACCTATAAAAATATTTTCAACTTAATGCTGAATATTGACTCATTTCAGAGGCGAAGAAAAAAATATAGATTTTAACACTTAGTGTCCTGTGGGTCAAAACAAAACACGTCCGGCGGTGGTGGATCATTTTAGACCCACCTTAACTTTTCAGTTTTTTAACCGTTTTGTGGGAGATTTTTTATAGATATTTAATTTTAAATATGATTTAATGAAATGGCATGATGTGCCGTAATGTTTCTGCTTAAAAAGTAAAGATAAAAATTAAATTATTACGAATAATGTACATATTCACACGCATCAACAGACGCCCTACACAGTCAAAATACAAACATCCACTGAGCATGTAATCTTCTCGTCGGAACCATAACAGGTAGTGTCATAAAACTTACAGGTAGGCGCAACGCCCCTCAAATAGTTATATTACTGGTATTGTCTAGGGGCCACAAGACGAAAATAAGTCAAAACAAATACATGAACGTTTACCTGGTATCCTTTGTCTACCCGCTCAAAATGTTGACAATATATATTTCGGTGTAAGCGCTGAGATTCAAAAGCGACTAATTTTTGAGCGTCTCTTTACATTTTTATCAATAATTCATTTGTATTTCATCTCGAATTATTTGTAAATATTTAATGAAAGATTAGCTAGAAGGAAAACGGCATTAAATTAATATTTGTAGCTTAATTCATATTTTTATAAACACCCGGGTCAAATTTGACCTACCACCGCAAAGTATGTGTTAATTAAATTTTATTGCATATATATTATAAAGTTTTAATCGAACGCTACAAGAAAATTTCACTACAGAATATTGATGAAGTATATCGGTAACTAGCGGTTCATGTACGGTGTTGTTCGGGTTTCCTTAAATAATAATGATGAATGAATAATTTGATCCTGGCACGGGGAGAGTGAGGTGTCCGGGGTGTGGATTGTATTATCCTTTGGGTTCTATAGTGCAACTGAGTAAAATTTGGAAGAAATTGAATTCAATCTAATACACATTTATATTATAAGACGGGATTGGGGAGGCCAGTGGGAGAGAATGAGGCAGCCAGAGGTTGGGAGTCGGAACAAGTAACTATGCAAATTTTGGTTTAAATCGGTCTAAGGATGTAAAATTGTATAGAGAACAGATAGACATACATATAATATTATGTATTTATATAAAATTGCACGTTTGTTGTATATATACATATAGAACTAGTGTTTTTTCTAGATTATATGGCGTTTTTTTAGATGGTTACACGTGCCATTGTCAAGGCTTTGCCTCAAAAGTTAGGGTACAACTGCAAGAATAGTCAACTGTGAGAGATTAACTGTGTAACTGATGTCTTTTCTAAATAAAATATTACAGTTTAGATAATTATCTCTTACAGTTAAGTATTAGTAAATGTATATCTCCCGCAAACAAGTACGATTTTACCTTAATTTGGCATCTACACATATGCTTCTTAAAGTATATATATTTTTTAGAAAAATTAATTGGATAATTTATTCATAAGAATATTTAGGATGTATATCTACATTTAATTAAATGTATCTGTTGTATTACTGTTGGAAAACTGTTCAAAAATTTGTTTTTAGAAAGATTAAAGTATCTGTATAATTTAATAAAAATCTTAGAGCCTTGTAAAGTCTTTTGATAATATATAAATAAGCTGCCACCGTAGAGCACGATCACTACGTGATGTTTTGACGGCTGAAAGATTTAAAATAATGGAAAACGTTTTTCCAGCTCTACCTGGAGTCAATAAACACGGGTTTACTAGTACGACTTGTATTATTTATTTTCGTTGACCTCAATACGATGGAGGATTTTAAATTTGTGATTTCCCCAGTTTTGATGTTGACTTGTCATAGAAATACCTGTGCACACATTGATTTTGATCTTCTTTGTGGAAAAGTTTCAAATAAATCGCGGTATTCCATCGAAAATACACAAATTATTTATGCAAAATAAAATACTTTGTAGATATATAAAGTAAAATTCTTCGTAAAATGTATGGCTCTATAAATATCAGTGGTGTTTGGAAACAAATATAATGAGGAACTCTATGATATGTATAGAGACGACTGCGTGGCCAAATCAGTTAGAACTGGAAGACCAAATAGTTTACCCTAAGTGGTCTACGTGTTTATGCAACATTGCCATATATCAACTTTTTGTAAGTATATTTGGAACTACCGATGATATTTAAAAAATGACTTATAATGCTAGAATAAAAAGTATTTAATGTTTTTATATATTATTTAATCTAAAAGGTATTGAAATAACTATGGTCGTATTTATTGGAAAATGATACATACAGTGTGACTTGCTACGAAACAGAGATACACTTTCTCGCTCTTTAAACGGAAAACTTATCTCGTTGCTTTCTTTCCAAATAGTTTACAGTTCTATTCATTATATAATAACTTTCAAAGACGTAGTGTTTTAGCCAAGGATGAAGTAAACATATTAAATAATAATATCTTAAATGATGAGTAGACAGTTTCTTATATTCCACGTGATTTCTCTTCAAATACCTCCCTTATCACTAGTGATGGTAAAATCGTTATTTAAACCATTATTTTAACTGTTATTGTAACTGTGATTGTGTTCGATTGAAATTATCATATTAATGTAATTCTTCAAGTAATGACTGTTACACTAGAAAGTAAGCCTCCGTCAGTTAAATCTTAGTTACCAATCATCGTTAAATCCCAGTTACCAACCATCGACACAATCACAGTCACGTATCGGTTTACCATCACTACTTATCATCACTTTCAATGTAGCATATCACGTACAAATCTCTGATCATACAGAATGTCCTAGAGGTGTCCAAATGGAGTCTACGATTAGGGAATATCACTAGCAATCAATTAAGTTCAAATAAAGTTATCCGAAATTTAATAAATACTAAACCTATCATAATTAAATATACAATGATAATGTAGCTTCCACATTTCTACCAGATTTTTGTATACGGATTATTAAAATATATTTTTTTTATACTGAACATCACATATAACTTTTATACCGTTGAATTTCAGATAATCCTATTTGACGCTCAATGTGTTGCTAGTGATGTCCCTTAACGTTAGTCTCCGATTAAACTATTTTCCGAGGTATGCTGAGTGTTGTATATTATTGGAAATAATGACAATATACTTGTATAAAAAGCAACATTGTATCGCAGCGTAACGAAGCCATGCATTACATATTTAAAATATACTTATCTTGCAGCATGCAACACACTATATATACATTTACACCAGAAAGATAAACTATAAAATTCAATTAACTTTTATGTATATATCTTTGTACAAACCGGTCCAAAGGTTCTGATGACGTCGCTGCTGAGTGATTGATCACGGAATGAATTGTGTCACCCGTCGCCCGCGCTTGATGGCTCCTACGAAACAACGGTACGGCAAACATGGTAATTACACCATTAATACCAAATCAGCTGGGCTATTTCTGGTTCTGTGACAACAATTTGGGTTTGTTACCGGACAGTGCATTCAGCCAATAGACAACCGTTATTTGTCCAATGTTTGAACGGAGCATGCAGTCAATCAGGCTCTTATGTGCACGGCATTACCTTTGAGTAGTTTGTTAGAAAATTTAATACTGTACACATTCGATTTGTACGAAGAAAGGAAGGTATTTATTTGATTTCAAGCAAGGCATTAGGGGATGGTTACAGAATTTTATGACAAATATTTATTTATTATGAAATATTATTATTTAGATTTTACTCTTAGAATGCATGAATGATATTTTGTTCTTTAGTGCATACTTCAGTCTAATAAAAGACAAAAATACAAGACTACGCAATCTGTTAATCAATTATAGAGCACAGTATAATTGCTTAGGGTGGAGCGATTATGTCTGCAATTAATCCAATAATTTCAGCTCAGAAAATTATTTTAAAAGTTATCCTCAAATCACAACGAGCACTAACGAAATTTCTAATAAATTCGATGTCTTTGATATAAGACAAATATATGCTAATACTACTCTTAAATACATATATAAATACAAACAGACACATTTTAAAACAACTCAAAATATAATTTTCAAACGGACAAATTCAAATAACCTACAAACCCCAAGAGCACATACAACATATGGCCAAAGTAACTACAAATATTTTGGACCTTAACTATTTAATAGAATGCTGAAAGATTTTAACTAATTGAATTGTCATAAGAAAGTGAAACTAAATATTAAAACTTGGATTCGTAATATGGGTAGAGCCAGTATTGGTGCACTCATCCAAACATGTTGACGCATACCTTTATTAATTATTGCTACAAATTTATCCAAAATAATTTATTTGAAAGTCCACTTTAAAATTGTTTTTCATATACACCTATATATAAAGTAATAAATGTTAATTCTACCTACTACTTGTAATACTAATTCATTGTACAATCGCTTATAAACTATGCCCATCTCGACTCAGAATTTTTCTAGTGAGACGGGCACAGTCCAAACATGTTTTTTACATTATATTATATAGTTACAAATAAATAAATAAACATTTTTTACATATTTACTAAATAAAATGCATTTTTTTGTTGATAATATTGATATTAATTATAATTATTCTTAATAATAATATTTATTGCACTTTCCACCGCCTCTGAATAAAGCACTAAATAACTATTCGCAGCACGCATTTATTAAAAAGTAGATGGATCGTTATATTTATATTTACAAATCATCATTCCATTTTTCATAGATATCTAAAAATATATTATTAATTTTATCCATTGAGTGACATTTATACCTAAAAGCAGGGTGAATTGATGAAACAACCCTTACAAGTTGTTGGCTTACTTAGATATTCAAAACTTTTGCAAACCGAGGGTTACAAAAAAGGGGTAAATCGGTAAAACTGTCCATCCGGGCTTACATTAAACTTTTTATAAAACCAATATCGAAATTTATTTAAAATTATAAATTAAAAGTTTTTATTTTGTAAATTATAAAACATACTTAGGCCCTAGTTTCGAATAATTAACCAATAATTAAAAAATTAAAAGTAATCCATTACGAAACACACGCGAATAGCTTACCCGGGCTTCAGTGACTGAAAAATGTGTATATATGTCTAAATAGAACCAACAGGGTGAGAATACTTAGAGAATGAATGTTGTATATTTAATGACATATCAGAAGAATTCGATTGAATGAGAGTATAACGGCCTCCAAATTAGCCTCGTCTCATGTAGTAGTTACGTCGCGGAGTGTACGTTGGTAAATGTCCGAGTGCAAGTAGGCAGTCAAAATAATTAGAACAGAAAACGTGTACTTACGTGTTGACACTGAATTTATTTATGTTTATTTACAAATGATGGTTAAAATATATTGATTGGAATCTACACTGTGGAATAAGAGTGTAAACGAAGTAAATGCAGCTGTCAATCGGGCATAATGAAAGAGAATGGTAAGCACAGCGGCCACTACCTGTGCTGCCGTTGACGTCACGAAATGGCGGCGGGTGTGCACCATTAACATGATTATAATGACCCATATACAAGGACTTGTCTTGGAAATTCGTCTCGAAAATTACTTCAGGACTGAACAGAGTTCAGCGCGGAGCCAGCCATGATTCATTGTCAATTTTATTTTATATACAGAGTAGTAGTTTGTTTTTCTGACAAATACCGACAACTTTCGACAAATCTCTAAGAGGCCAATGTCTCATATATACACATACACACGTTGAGAATATTGTAAGATCTAAATACAATCTACTGCCTAAAAATATTTCTGTGTACGTACACATAGTACAATACAATACAATGTACAATTAATTCATGAAACAAATTAGCTATCCTTAAAATATCTATTGGTAATATCAATTCATATTCGATTTTTTATATCCAAGAAATATTAGATTGCCCTTAAAATTTGTCAAGCAAGAAACGCTTTTCCTAATTTTATTTAAGAGTTCTATCTTATGTGTGCTACGGTACGCATGTTTAAAAATACTTGAAATTCACAGGATATAAATGAGATAATGTCGAATATAATAAATATCTTATAAATACCGTTAATATTAATAGTATCGTAAGGTTCACGACAACACATGTTAATAAATTTAGTTAACATCCAATTTAGTTAAATCCAAATACTATAGAAAACTTTTGAACCGAAACACAACACAATTTATAATGTATTTTAGAAAAGACATCCTTCAAGCAGAAGATAATATAATAATTTATTTTATGAAGCCAGCATACTTTAGTAGACAATAGTTCACATCCTGAGAGAAGCCAAGTTAATGAGATGAGCGAACTTTAACATAACAAAATAGGATAGTTACTAATAGTTTACTACTTCCGAAGTTTACGGTTATAATAAATCTGCAAGTGAACTTACTATATATATATAAACATATACCTACTTAGTATATAACAATAATAACAGTTTAGAGTTTAGAGGATTCTCTGAAACCAGTGACAAGTCAGTAGTATCACTAATAATATTAATTAATTATTTATATTACTAAAAACTTCGGATGAACAGATAAAACAGAATAAATTAACAGAAGTTAGCTATCAAAAAATGGGTGACCCATTAAATGCGCCCCAACAAAACTGCCCTGACAAATGCGACCAACAAAATAATAAATTTTTGAATCGTAATGGTGAATGGTGAATTTTATCTCAATTAAAACATAATTTTTCAAATTTTCACTCGCGAAAGTATTATTTGAATAATTTCTCTAGTGAGACAAAGATTTTTTTTTAACTTTTGAGGAAATTTGTACAAACTGGAGTTAAAAAAATAGTATTTATTGTTTACACGTTGACTGCTGAGAACACGCCAGGCGTATTCATAATTGCAATCGTGAGGTGCGCCCAACATGTCTGGCTTGTTCTTTCTCGGTGCACTTTTTGTTTTCTGTAAGTTTTTTTTTCTTAAGGCTTTTCCTCTAAAAGTTAGGCTAGGTTAATTAATTATACAGAGGGTAATCTACAGTTTCGTTTATCTATTCTCATTTAATTTATTAATTTTATAAGAGATCGATTGCGGCGTCGCGTCATATCAACATATATATTATTTAACTTTTTAGTCCGGACACATCGTTTATTGGAGCGCTCATGTCGAGGGCGCATTTGTCCGGTGCGCATTTGTCGGGCCGCATTTATCCTGGGTGCAATTGTCGGATAACCCAAAAAATGATGAATTATATTGCTTAATATACCGAAAAATATATTACTCAATGAATTTAACTTAAAAAGATTAACAAAGATGTTTTCACAAATGGGATGTTAACTTCTCACTAAAATTTATAGTGAAGGAACCTACACATCGAGCACTACTAATAGATAATAAGATAATAAAATATTCTGAATAATAAAAATACTGACTAGAATTAGGTATGCCTTTACTCAAATATTGTGGGGTAAGCGAGTTTGGCGCAAAAAAATATTTTTATTTTAATCTGCATTGTCTTCTGTACGACTGCGATATAAAAGATTCATCCATGTTACGCATCCTAGGAACACCAAAAGAATTAGATATAAGATGTGTACAATATTCTCACATACAATATGTATCCGTGAATGTCTTCGACAGCTGTTGCTCCCGGGTTTCCTGTTGATAATATGGTCATGTATGCAGAATGAACACTACCACTATCCTTTGATTAACAGTGCAATTTCTTTAGCATCGTGGCTGATCTGATGTTATTGTTGTTCTTATCTCTGGGTAGGTTTCCGACCGACTGATATGCGCACTCCCGAAGCTCGGATTATTGCGCTCTTTGATGATGTACTAATCGCAATTGCGCTCTGCTAGTCGTTTGACCGCGATCCTTCATTCACCGAAAAACGCAATGTTCACACAACATAAAAATGACCAATACCAACCAAAAATAAATCCGAGGGATGCCAGTCGAAAGAAAAAAACATGCGTAAACACATTATATTATCAATAAAAACGTAGATGTAAGAGAAAAACGTTAAGAAAACGCGGTAAACTCATACGTCAAATCAATAATAAATCAATAACAATTGATTTTTTTAATGGATGATTTGCCAACTTTTATATTTCCTTCGTCTTATAATTTGATAAGATTTGAATTTTTTTTCTTCTCACTTTACACGGATACCTCTCTAACGCAAAATATAATAATAGCGCACCTGTAAGTAATTATATAACTGTTACTGATACGCATAGTAAATACAATTAAAAATTATCCTATTACGGAAAACATATTATTATTGTGAAGTTGCAGTTTAAGTCAGAACATAGATATTAAAAAAATTATTCAAAAAAATACATAAATTGATTTAATCTATTTATCTTTTTTATTGATACATTTAATTTGTATTAAAATAAATTATTATATTGATTAATATAGTGTCACCAATATGAATAAAATTAAACAATATCGAGATACAATATTACTAAGATTCAGATTTAGTTATAATTTGTAATAGGGGTGGTTAGGGGATGGACGTGAGTTATGGATAATAATATGTATAATAATATTAGTCTATTCATTAAAAACTTTTTTTTCTTTGTATTTACAATGTGTAGATTTTTTAATAAATACTCCTA
Source organism: Eubasilissa splendida (assembly GCA_031772225.1). Lineage (NCBI taxonomy): Eukaryota > Metazoa > Arthropoda > Insecta > Trichoptera > Phryganeidae > Eubasilissa > Eubasilissa splendida. Next base: position 23,252,399 of record CM062847.1, read on the forward strand.
ATAATAAAAATATTCCTGTCTATTACCGACTGCACAAATGTTTTCTAGGCATCTCCATGAATCCCAGTTGCTATAGTCGAACTGCCTTGACAATATATACTATTTTATCAATTTATCTGTCTAGTTGGACCTTCGCCAAAGAATCAATATTATTGATTATATATTTTTCCTCATATGCCATCTCATATCGAAGGTCGGCAACCAAGTTGCAGCAAGCTGATTTAGGTGTGAAAACTGTATAAGATCTCTTGAAATCTGGATATTTTGAGCTACTTCCCACCGTTATGCAGCCAAAATAACAACTCCATCTACACATTTACTTCCTTCTATGCTTTATCTATGGAATTACCTGCATAATAAGTTGTAAAATATTATATTATGTGTGCGAAGTATGTAGCTTTTAAGTATGTTTTACCAACATTTATGTACTTATTGTGAATGGTACCCACCACTTATCCAGAACCTTTCTATGAGCAAAAGCTCCTATATCGGTCCTTCTCATTCGCCGCAAGTTGGCATATTTTTAATACTATCAAGGCGACCGTACTACATATCAGAGCTGCACAGCAAGACGGAGGCGTGGCACGGACACCAAAACTATCACCATTCCCTGTCCAATACAGCGCTCATATCCAAAATAATTTATCAACATTATACATATTTAATTATTACACATATATAAGATTAAAACATTTAACGGTGCACAGAAACAGAATAGTAACGGTGAATAACATAAATAATCCCCCTAAAGGGAAAAGAAAAAAAGTGAAATAAGCACAAAAATAAATTCATTTTCTTCCGCCTAGGAAACCATCACCGGCAGATATCTGATCAAAAGAAGGCTAAGTTACAGGAAGGACGGACTTTCACTCTCAATCGCAGCATTTGTACGCCTTAAAATTTCCCAACGGGTCACCCAAACACCCACAAAATCTAAAAAATATTCGAAGTTCCATTCATTCCTCATAAAGTCGTCGTTCCTAACCGAACGATGACCGGCCACATCTAATGCCGCAATTATAACTTACGTACTTACTGATAAAACATTCGCTTTAGTGCTTTACCTAATGATAGTAGATCGCTAGAGATAGAATAAATTTTTGTAACTATTTTATCTGCATTGCCGCTAAAGTTTCCCGCTTGCTCTGACTTGACATCGATGACGCAGGAAACGGCTACTACGACCCTAAATGCAGGATTAATAAACCGCGGGCTGACTGGAGTGCATAACTACTGGAAATATTAAAAAAACATTTTCTATTATAAACTATAGTGCGATAATATTAACAATAGTAAAAGACATAGTGACAGGCATTTGAATCTCTGAATCGATTATTGTGGAAACTTTCGCATCCAAAAGTAACCAAAAATTATCTGTATTACAAAAGACCTCCAAAGAGTCATAATCCACTGAGAAACCAACTTATTCTTATCTATTTATTTTTAAATAAAAATAATAAAATAATGTTCGAATTTTAACACGCTGAAACTCACACATTTAAGGAAATAAGATACGTTAGAAATATGCAGTGCTTTAAATATTATTTAAATCATACATGTAATGGAAAAACTGGATGTTCAATAAATAAGGTACCTTAAGTTTGAAGTAAAACTTCAAACTTTTATGTTTTCAAATGAATTTCCATTATTTTATACTATTAGTTATATATAGTATATAGTAATATAGTATATAATAATATGGTAATATAGTATAGTTTCTGCACTATAGTCCTCTTTAATTATTAAATTGTACTCACTGTATAAAGTATATTGTATCTTTCGAGAAAACATGTAACTGATTTAATTATTGTTTTGCTTTTATTATGATTTTCATATTTAATGATTAACTGTATATTTTCCGAATAAAATAAAATAAAAATAGGTAGGGTGGGCACATTTATTAAAAATCGCACGCGTTCCATTTTTTACTTATTACATAGGTATATATGGAGGATATATAATTCATAATATTGTCGTTATTATACAGTAGTTATAAGGAAAAATGCTACTCTTGACTCACTGGTGTGATTGTGATTGATATTCGATAATATCAGTGATTAAAAACTGTGACTGTGATCTCAGTTTCATTACTAATATGCGTGTGCCGGACGATACACGAAATAAACAAATAAATTAAAAAAACATAATTTTTAACATATTTACTTTTATTATTCAAACTTTATTTGCTTAAAAAACATATTCTAACTTACATAATTAATATATATCTATCTAACATCCAAAGAAAATGAAAATCCTTAAAAAAATGTGAGTTTATTTTTCGAGTCAAATGCGTAAAACGTTTGGCTGAATCTACTAAATAGCGTTTATCACGAATTATAACGCCATTCCTTCATGAATATTTTCATTACATATGCACATGAGCCGAATTACGGTTCATAACCAAATATAAATAAAATTAAAAAACGACTCACGAATCACGATATTCCTTGATATTCGATCACTGAAAGTGAGTGTGACTCAAAGATATCAGTGATTGACTCACGGTTCGTGATTTTGATCTCATCACTATTATACAGTGTAAAAAGTAAAATATTTTATTAAAATTTCCTAATAACATGAAAAAAAATTCTCTAATAAAAATAAAAATTACCTTGATTTTTTTTTGGCAATTTATTTGGATTCTATGATTGTATAATTTAAATAAAATTCAATTTATTATTATAATCTAAAATTTCAAAAACTGTGTTTTTATAAAATAATACTCTAGTTATGATTTAAGCAAATATTTCAATTAGATATCCAATACTGAGATACGCAATACATTTTAATATTTTTGATTTTATTTTATATGCTCAGTTTCATTTTATATGCTCAGTTTTGGTGATCACATACTTTCGATTTGCCTTTCCTGGTCAACGAATATAACGGCCGATGAAGCGAACGGCTGCCAGATCAAACGTTTAATACGGTTAGCGCATTCACCGTAACGAGATAGTCGTCTTTTGTTTTAAAAAAATTCGTATCTAGAATTTTTCACTGGCCCTTTTTGTCAAACTAGAATCGGTTTATTCTGAATAATACAATATTCCACCGAAAACACTCTACAACGTTTTCCAAGAAACATTTGGAAGTGTAATATTCTCAATGGGAGTGGTTTTACAAATTCTATACCGTTGATTTTCTATTGAATTCCTAAATTGTAATACTTCGCACAAACATCAAATATTAATTTGTTACATTTTTTGTAACTTGTTTCGTTCAAATACATTTCATGTAATTTTATTACTTATCGTTTTCTAATTTAACTCTTAAAATGTTTATCAAAATGTTTGATTATCTGTTGGAATGAAAATATAAATAATATTTAATTTTTCAATTTTTTAAAGAAATTCTAACACAATATTTAATAAATTATGTTAAATGTTTTTTTTTATTTGTTCCTCGAAGATAAAATATATATGGAGCGTAAAAACCATCTCCCATATATTATTAGTTGATGGTTATTCATTTGTAGTTATTTTTCGCATAATTTATTCATTTTCGAAATCTTGTGTAAAAAAAGCTATCTGAATCCTCGTCAGTACATATGATACGGTCAGTGTTATTAGTCTGGCTAGTATTAATAACTACGGGTAATTATTATTTGTTTGGTTTATATATTAATAATACTTTCTAATTATTCGCTGTAAACATAACATGTACATTGGAGATATATACACCTGAACTTTCGGGTGTCAATAACATAATAAAAATGATATCATGTTGTACATATATCCACCCGAAAATTTCTGTCGTCAGAATAACGGAGGGTGTGACTGACTAATAAAACGTTGTATTGAAATTATCATTTTAATTATTATAATCATTAATAAATCTCTTAGATAGTTGTGAAGTCGTTTCTGATAGTAAAAATAGATGTAAAATACGATGTATAAAAATGCATGTAAATTAAATTTGGTGACTTGTTTATTTTTACGATAGATAGATTATTTCAGAGTATCTATTTATTTATTTTCAGTTATCTTAATTTGTTTTAATTATCACGGAACAATATTTTGAAATTCCATACAAAATTAATAAAATAACTGTTAAGATACAAACATTATTTGAATATCTCGAGGCGCAGGGACACCTGACACTTGGGTTGGAACTAGCGCAAGATCATCTGAGAGAGCCATAATAAAAAAGCATCAAGATGCACGCGACTTCCAAATTCAAAACTCGATCCTTAGTATAAAGCTGCTCGCGTTTAACTTCCACGTTTATATTCAACTGGAGATGCATCCTCGTATGTTGTCATTCAACGGGCGAGATGTTTTTGGTATAGAAATCATTCGCGAATCCTTTAAAGTAAACAAATAGGGCTCTCCCTTTAATCGCTTGTATAACCATCATCATCAATGCGGAGCCTTCGCGACTCCATGTACAGCTGATGTTAGAATCCAAGGTATTGAAAGACCATTGATTACTATAATTGCGCGACGGCATGTCCCTTACCTAATCCAATTTCATATTTTGTGTTAATTAATTACCGAGGTACTTGATTCGTAGATCAAATCACTCCATTTTTTATATGTATATTTAGTATAAATTAATTATTAAGGTACTCGATCTGTAGATCAAATCGTAACATTTAGTTACATATATATATTTGTATTAGTTAAGAAGATTAGAGGTTGAGATAAAACTCTTTGAATCTTTATCAGTAGAGTTGATTTACCAAAGGTATAAACCACGAGCATTCTTCTGTCGTAGTGTATACTAAGATATCTATTTTCTCCTTCTTTTATACTAAATATTGAACTGCCCATGTAAAATCCTTGTAGATTTACCGTTGTTTGACAATTAATAAATATGAAAGCTAAAACAGTTTGTTTCTCATTGAGAAATAATTCCTCCTCCCTTAATTGATAATTTGAGTGCATCTGATCGAACCTATATCGCTACAGCCGACCGCTCTGGTTAAGATGTTTTCAAGCTCGAATAAAATGATGTTAACATTAATTATATTTTGAAGTGTTCGGTAACGTAACATAACGTTAAATGTTTATTTTTTATCTAGCATTTTCTTAGACGTTTTAGAAAAACATCGTAATTAAAAAGGTGGACGTTACAAACGGGAAAAATAGATACCTCACTTAGCAAATGTGTGTAGATGAATTTTGGCTACATCTATATGTCGAGCTATATTAGCCGGAGATCATTGAAGCGCAATCGGTAAATCTGTCCCAGTGTTAACTATATTTTCTTCGGTAATTAATTTTTTCTGCATCTTTCTAAATCTGTTTTAATCTTCACGGAACATTGTTTCATTAACTTCGTGTAAATGGGATTTAATTAAAAACTAAAAAAATATTTTACATGATTGTAATTTTACTAGATACAAACCTATGAAAGTTCTGTATTTTATTTTTACTTTTGATATGTATTGGATCCGAAGGGCACCATATAGACTTACGTTATTTGAATCACATAAATTAAAACCAGTTATCCTAAATTTGCGGCCTTGAGTTGAGTTCTTGCTTAAATTTAAGTTTTTATAGTGGAATGTATTATATTCTTCTATTATGTATTATAAAGTGTATTGAATTTAGAAAGTCAATAACTTTTGTAAAAATATCCCGTAAACCGTACATTACGAATAATAAAACACAGAAAATGACGATTCTTTCTTTCGAAAAAAAACCAGTTGTAACTGGGACATTGTTGACACTCTCAATTATTGATAAAAGATTCTCCCAGCCTAGTTATATCAGTTTTGTTAAGCTCGTCACACATCTCGGTGATAATGCTAAAGCATTATCGAAATAATCATTTTTATCGTATTTCTATAGATCATACTATTACATTTAAAAAAAAAACTTATTTTTAATACGCCTAAAGATCAGCTTTATCATTACGTCAACGGGATACTCTTTTTCTACTCTTTTATGAATCATGATTAAATACATCGTTTTCAACCAAACAGAAAAATGATCCAAGTATCAAATCTTGTTGGCAGCTCTGTTCTTTATTTAAAAATATAAATAAAAATAAACATTATTTTAGTGATTTAATATTTTCGTTTAATTACCAACAAACGATGTGTTTTTGAATATGGAAACTTCATAAATATAATGTCGATTAATCAATTAATTGTAGAAAAATAATTATTCATCTATTTAATTAAAATAAATTATAAATCATAATTTTGATTTAAATGTCGTGTAAGAGATATTGATATTGACCCTTGTATTAATATAACGTATTTAAATGTTATTCCTCAAGTATAATAATTATCCGTAATTGCAACCCCTTAAGGGTGACATCCGCATCTGATACCCGATATATCTCCCTTGATCGGCTTATAATCTCCATCATTGGTTCTATATCTCTAGAAAATGATAAACCTAACCCAATAGGCGCGGCAGCAAAAACGTTGGGTCGAGTCGAACAAGGTCAGGCGTGTTAACCCCCGCTCAATGGGTCATTTGATTAAGCACTACATTCTTCGGTTAGACCCGAAGTCGGGTGACCTTATTATTTTAAACATCGATATAAGTGTTTTTTTTATTTTTAAAAACATATATGTTCTAAATATTTATAAAGTAATTGGGGTATTTTTGCTTTCATCTCAGGTATACCTACAATGAATTATTTTATAGGTACATTTCAACCTTACGAAAAAATGTATCCGATTTGTAAATCATAATTAATAAACCAATATTTTTTATTATTACCACAATTACACCATAAAGCAAAAACTAATACATATAAATTATACATTTGTGTAGAAAACTAGCAAAATCGTTTAAAAATATTTTTTTGGATGAAAAAATAAATTACTAAATACCATATATTAATAGAGGAAATTTTAATTAGTTTAAGTGACAATAACTTAAGTGACATTCGGTTTGATTTTTATTTAGTTCAAGTAATATGGTATTTTTTAATCTGTTTAAAACATCGATACAATACAATCATTTTTTATTTGTGCTTCACTTTTCTAAAAAGCATATACCTGTGCAGAAAAGAGGAGTGTATATTAATAATTATTGTTTACGATAACTAGCTTATAAAAAATAAAACATATAAAATTAATAGCAATAACGATATAAAATTATTATAAGTTTCGGGGTATATGTTTATTTTTAAAGTGTTTTTTGATAGAATCTTTATATTCATTAATCTTCCTGATATTTTCGAATAAGCTGTTAAATATTCTTTTCCTAGATGCATATAGTGGTGTTGTGCAAATAATGTGTTGATTTTTGAGCATGAAAAAACAAATTTAAACCTGGTACGATTTTCAGTAATAAAATTATATTTTTCTATTTCTTTTAATATTTGAAGAATAGAATTTATTTTAAATAGATCACAAAATATTGGTACATTGAATTCTTTAAAAAGTAGTTTCGTCGGATAATCTTTTTGTTTTTTTAATATTACTTTTATGATAAGCTTTTGTGCATTTTTTACTAGAATCAGTTTTACTGATCCCCAACTAATGATGGCATATTGTAATATGGATTGAATAAATCCATAGTGTGCTAAGTACAATTTTTTTATGGATAATAATGTTCTGATTCTAAAAAATACGTATATTAATTTTCTAATGTTTTTAACAACTTGACAAATTTGATCTTTCCATTTAAGAATTTTATCGATGATTACTCCAAGATATTTGATTTCATTTGTTGTTTTTAAAATTGAGCAGTTAGAAAAACAATAATTAGACACAATATCAAAATATACCGAAAACAATAGAACGATAAAGTGACACAGATACACAGAAATCGGGGAACACAGGGGTAACCAGAGAGTAACACTAACACTCCCTCACGGTAAACGAGACTAACATAAACAAAATATAGAATTGACTCCCTATCCGAGTACCACTGTCGGCAGATATTTTCCAGCAACAGCACACTGAGGGATTCAATTGGCAAGCCAGTCAGACACCTTCCACAATAGGTCTTCCTAGGATTTTTCACCTAGAGACACACACCCTTACAAAATCCCTGAACAATTCCAGGTTTCTCCCAGGTCTAAGTAGGTCGCAGTTCTTTACAGAACTCCCGTCATGTCTTAAACCATGCTCTCTCCTGCATTATTCAGCAAAACATAGTACCAGAGGATGTGATCAGGAGTCCGTTTCATACGGCTACAGGTACACGAAGGGTCAGGGGCACGTCCCAAAAACCAGCGAAAAACTGCATCGTGTATTGTTCCAATACAGTAGGACCCTCTCGGCCTCTCTCTCTCACGGCAACAATGTGAAGGAAGGAGTAAGTCCACCTCTTCTGAGGTATCCCATCCTTTTTACCACTTTTGTATACTTTGTTCTCTTACACGCATGCACAGAACCCTGTATTGAATATCCGAGGGTCTAAGGGTATGTCGCAGATGACACCTCAGACCTTTTTTCAAGGGCGGCGGGCGCTCATCTCCTAAACAAGCTGGTCAACAGGGAACACTCACGCCAACACCGGCAGGGTTGCACCAGACATAGTCCGGTACGCACTATCTGCTCCCTGTTCAGGGGGGAGGAAACAACCGCAATCCCCGAACTATGCGCTCACATCTCTGCTGCATATATGACTTGCGGCACATATATTGCATTGATATGTATAGGTAGGTATATCGAAAAATAAAAGTAAATAACTCCCGAGTTCAAAAGCGTGTAAGCCCTAAAATAAATTGGCCTTGATAATAATACTAGCTGAAGTACACGCGTTACGCAGAGTGAAGAGGCTTGTTTTTTTTTCGAAATCAGATGTAAACAGTAATTTTCCTCCAATTTTGAACGCCGAATGTGCAAAATTTCATCAAGAATTTCCAAAAGTCTGCTTTAAGTGGAGATATGGGTAGTTTTTTGAAATTTCATGTAGACAGTGACCTTCCACTTATTTTGATGGTCAAGTGTGTCAAATTTCATCAAGCTCGGAATAAAGCTGTAGATTTGTATAAAAAACAAACAAACATACACTTTTCTATATATATATTGATATTAATTTATCACTATGACCATAATTCATTATGGTATCTACATACTATCCGGACAATTTAAAATTAAAAAACTGTTATTTTCATAACATTTTCCCAAACCTAACCTAACCTGGCCTCCAGAAATCAACGATTTTTTTTTACAGTTGGTAAATTAGTTTACACACCAATATGTTGTGGACCCATTACATATGTCTGGTCTCTTCTAGTTTAGATAGCGTCATTTGTTGATAGTATCCTTGAAACCTAGGCCAAAGTTTCGGCATGATAATACGTGCCATAGTCAAGGCATTGCCTCAAAAAGTTACGTACAACTGTACTTGTTCGCGTGAAATAATATAATAAGATAAAAATCTCCCACAGTTGAGGTAATTTTAATTCGAAGTTAAACTTTTACCTACTATATATGTTGGAAACCATTTATTTATTTTACCTCTTTAACCAACGTAGGTATTGTACCAAATAATGTTAAATATAAGCTCGTTAGTTATTTAAAATTGTGATATGTGTATTTATACCGAATAAAGTATGTGAAGTTGAATCGACAACTTTTTACTGAATCGGATATACATATTTCATCAAAAACCCGACTAATCCAATGAAATCGTATTTAATCTGTACGTAGAATATTGATACTAATATGGGAATATGGATATTTGGTCACCCAAATAAATATCCCACTTATTTGAAAGCGGTTTAGGTATATTAAAGCAATTAGAGTTAAGGGTAAACAGTATATTATCAAATCGAGCTTTATGTTTCACTGCTTGTATTAAATAGCAAATATTATTTAAATTAAATGCAAAACTTGAATTGGTAACAGGTTTGTTTTAATATATTCAACTGAGCCTTGCTTTCATATTGATTTGCCGTAACCTTCACCCCAAAACAACGTAACTAATAATAATATAATTATACAGGACACATAAAAACAAAACTCTACATTTTTAAAATACTAATTTAATGTAATAATTATAAATATATACATTAAATTAGTATTTAAAACATCACAGAGCTATGTTCTGAATAATTACAACTTCACAATAAGAATGTGTTCTCCTTAAAAATATAACTTTGATATGCAACGTAAAATCTTATTTATAATTTAACTAGTATCTTCCACTTCTTAAGATGTGATGATCGGTCAAGTTGTGAAATACAGCAACAGAAGAATAAAATAATAATAAGACGATGTAGCGGCATTTTATTTAGGTACAGTATTTTTTAAACGTCATGAAATAGACTTGATTTTCCCAAATACATACATCGTCACGTAACTAAGTAAATATTTCAACATTCAAAATACGTTTTCACTATTTCAATTTATTTTATTTATTTTCTTATCCATATGATACATATATTACATAATTGTGGTTGGACTGTGCCCGTGTCACTAGAAAAAGCTTTGTCGAAACGGGAATTATTTCATTTGTAGAGTTTTCTCTACTATTCTGCCATGTATATCCGACGTTTAGGATCTCATTGCAGGGTCCATCATCAAGGCTGAAATCGCTGATGGCATCAGAAAAAATATTAAAAGATATTCCTTTACAAACTTTTTTTTTAAATACATTAAATTTTAATTTTTGTGAAAATTATGCCGATAAATTCTAATCCGAAGGTTTTAATATATTTCAACAATTCTTGGAATTTTTGGATTTGATAGTTATTAAGTCTCTTCTAAATGTTCTCTGAATTTATAGTTAGGATATTATATATTTTCTTTTGCTATTGTTTATTTACGGTTAATTAACCATTCACCTCTAATTTTGTGGTTTGCCTGTTGTAATATTCTTTATTTTCTCTTCCTATTCCATACATCATTAAATATAGTCTATCTTATCTACAATATATATTCACTTAAAATAACTTTGAGGAACGTTATCACGTGGTTACGATCATTCATGTCCTGAATTGTCATAACAAAAGCAATGTGTTTATAATGTAATGTATTTACGATATATTGCTGGCACGTTTGAGATTTGCTTATTATTGAAGAACCAAATCATATTTTTACAAGAAATGTCGGTTATAATGTTTTAGCATCGGAGCACTTTGAAATATTTTGATTTCGGAAACATTCAGCTGCAACTATTTAAATTATTGGGTGTTCTTACAACTGTGTTTAATTAATTTTGTCAACAAAATCTACGAAAATACAGGAAAACATGATAAAAATTCTGTTTTTATGGGTGGTCCAATATTATATTGATAGCTGGGTAACATTGGATTTCAATATTTTTGCTAACCAAATTCCTAGTTTTTTAATTATATAATCCTGCTGGGTAATATTAAATTATCATTTTTTATTATAAAATACTCCTCTAATAGAGAATTTAAAAAAGTCATGTCTTGGTACCCTTCTTCCATATTAAATGATCTGATCTAAGTTAAGACAACTGGTTTGAAATAAAAAACTTTTATTTTTTTTAATTGTTTTTTTTTATTTTTTTTAAAATAGATTTTTTTATAATAGATTCTGGTATAGAAACAATAATATACGTTTTAGTTAGTTATGACATCCTGAAGAAGAAAATGGTATTTTTCGAAACCGGTAGATGTATTTAAACTCAATTAAGTGGTTAATAAAACGAAGATAATAAATAAAAATATGAAAAACTTTTTTTTTATTACAAATAAAATTAATCAATTATAAAGATATAAAGAAAAAATCTATCTATCGAAAAAATATTAAGTTGATATCGGGATACGAACCTGGACCTCTTCTTATCCAAGGGTGTGCGTTATCCGATTTCTCTATAGCAACCTAATACAATATCGACAAATTTTGATCTTATATTCTGTAATATTTCAAATCGATATGTATATCTTTCTAATTGATTAATTTAATTTGTATTAAAATACAACAGAAATATGCAACTTCATAGCAAAAAATGTGTTCTCCATAATGTTTTTTTAAAATTATTTGACAGTTTAATCAGACGTTGAAGGCTAAATAAAAATTATTTACCACATTTTCTTTCTAATATTATTATAAAACATGCGGGGGTAGGCAAATAAAATCACACCCCCACTCCATACATAAGAAATCATATTTAATGCGATATGCTCTCATATTTGCATATTTAGTCAACATATACATCTTTTATAATATTGGTGAAATTCAAAGTCATGATGTGTCCTTTAACTGGCCATACCCATCCAGTACTCTTAAAATTACATATTTTGAGTGTGAGCATGCATGTTTCCACAAGGTATCCATTGCTGACTACAAATACTTAAACTATTTCAGGATAGTCAAACCTTTCTTCAAGCAAAATAAATGAAAGTATTGATATATTTCATTCGTGAAACATGAATTTGGGGGTGGTTCCAAGTCCACAATTTTCGAGTCCATCATCAAAACAGGGTTATTAGTCAGGATAACGTGGATAGGTTTCATCAATTGAATTTTATCCAAGGCTTCTTGCAATGATTACTGAGTATAGTGGTTCTTTATATTATATTTTCTTGTTCCGGGTAGAGACAACAAAAATTTTCTCGGCATTTTGAAATCTCTGAAACAGCATTATTAACATAAGGTTATGATTTCTAAGAAACATACTGGTTTACTTTGGTCTTGAATGATATCCATAATAACCAGAAACTTATAGGTTATACGGTTTCTGGCACTTTGGACATCACTAATTAAACTAGTCTCAAATACAAATTAAATGTATTAATTAGAAAGATATGCATATAAAATCAATTTTGTCGAAAAGTATTATTGTTGGTACCGGGATTCGAATCTGGATCTCTTCCAATCCTAATAATACATAAGTTGTACCAATGTGTTCAAAATTTAATAAAAAATAATTATTGATTCTGGCGTCAACTTTCGAATTATTGAAAATTATTTGAGATTCCGTAAAAATAAAGTAGATAAGCCATGGAATGATAGATGTATCAATTAAAAAAGTGTAACATATAGGTTCGAAAATTTATCGTCAATGTGTTGTGAGCTGTAGCATAATCACTTAATCCACGTTCCCCTGATTGGAAGAGATCCAGGTTCGAATCTCGGTACCAACAACAATATTTTTTGATAAAATTGATTTTATATGTATATCTTTCGAATTAATACATTTAATTAGTATTTAAAATATCATAAACCTGCGTTCTAAATAATTACAACTTCACAATAATAATGTGTTCTCCTTAATTATGTAGTCTCAACTAAACGCTATTGGTCTCTTTATATGTTTGATTTTGGTGATTTTTCTGTTAACTATAGAAAGCAGCGAAATTGGGTTTTTTATTAATATCATTTTCCCGATTGCTACATATTACGAGTTAACAGAAAAAAATGCACTTGCACAGATTTTGTCCAATGTCATATTGAATTCCAATGTTACCCAAAACGACAAAACTTTTTACGTTACCAACCCCCTCATTTCCATGGAAGGTAGGTCAAGAGGATAGAGCTCTAACTTCTGCCCCTTTTATAATAATACGTATCATGCATGCTCTCCGATTGTTGAAGCTTTTAAAAGGACAATATTCTAATATAATGGTTTACCTGGTCACGCCAAATGTTTCGCCGTTAAATTGTCATTTAAGCGACCCTTTCTTAATTTTGTTTACTATGCAGAGGTAGGTGGTGAAATGAAACGAGGGTTGAAACTATTTATTTAGACTTTATTGACATACATATTTTTGTTGTAACAGAGGTGAATATATTATAATATAACATGATAAACATAAGATACAATTATATTGCAATTAAATACTCGAGTTTATTGTATGGGATGGAGTAGACTCCACCTCTGATATATACAGCGTTGTCTTGGCTACTTTGCTAGACTGAAGTCTGTGTTAAAGTAGCCAGATTTTTTCGTGCTGTTGTCGTGTTTTTTAATAAAGATTCGACAGAAATAAAAATAGAGATAAAAAAAAGAAGAAAAAAGAATAGAACTAGTGAATGTTGGATAGCCATGCTTCTGATTGCTCTCTACCCGATTGGATCAAATATTGGTCCACATTTGTTTAATCTTATTGGAGTTGAACGATTTCCAGTTGATACTGAGTGTGTTGAACGGTTTTGGAGCTAAGAACATGTAGAATCTTTGATAAAATATTGTTATTGCTCTCGAAACTGGCGTATTGATGTTCGTTGCTTGTCTTGTGTTGTGTCCATTATTTATTGCTTGGGGTGAGTTGTTGTTAGCATGAAAAAATTGGACAACATAAAGATTTGTCTTATGTCTAGGGCATTGTACTCTTCAAATATACGATCTGATGGATATCTAAAGGAATGACCATTTAGTACCTTAAGAATTGTTTTTTGTGGTCTTTTTGCCGACTCTAATATTGTTTTTGCTGCTGATCCCCAAACTAAAATAGCATAATTAATTAAGGAGTAGCAGAGTGCAAAGTACACCGATCTTAAGAGTTTGTAGTCAATTATACATTGTATTCCTTTAAAAAAGTAAGTTAGCGTTAAGTAAGGTTCAATATATGTTCTTTTCAGTTATCATGATCATCGATCAGTACTCCCAGATGTCGAATAATTTTAACTCGTGTCAATTTTTCACATTGGCCCGAGGAAGCCGTGTTCTTGTTTGTTTTGCAGTAATGTACGATGAGTTTAGAGCTTTGATGTGGCAATGTTCTATTGTTAATATAGAAACATACATATTTTGATTTATTTGTGTTAAGTGATAGGAAGTTCGTATCAAACTATTATTTCGCCTCGTCCAAACCATCCTGTGCACGAGTATTGACCTTTTCCCAAGACTTACCCTCAAAGCAAAGCACAGTATCATCCGCGAAAGTGATTATTTTCCATTATTTAAAGTCGCATTACAAAAGTCGTTAATATATATCAGAAATAATATAGGGCCTAAAATGCTTCCCTGTGGTACACCATATGTTATCAATGATGGATCGCTGTATTTTTCATTGTTTCGGATAATTTAACGTATATTTGTTAAGTATTCCTTGAACTACTTATACGCTGTGCCCCTTATTCCTATTTTTTCATGTTTTTTTTAGCAATAGTAGATGCGGTACAGTATCAAATGCTTTTGCAAGATCATGAAAAATCCCCAAGTATTTATTTCTCTTGTTCCGGTTCGTGACGATATATTCCACGAGAGATATGAGGGCATCTTCTGTATTGAGTTTTGATCGGAAACCAAATTGTTAATTGGATATAATATTATTTACATCTAAGAATTTGAGGAACCTCCGTTTAACAATTTTTTCTAGAATTTTGAAAAAACACTTAAAAGAGAGATCGGTCTAAAGTTGGATATATCAATATGTTAAAATAAGATTTACAGTAACTTCAAATTTATTTATTATTTACTATATTATAAATGTCTCGAACGTCTTCTATTTCTGATGCCATAAACACTCCTTTAATACAACCATATATCTTTTGACCTTCCTTTAGATTATTATTACATAATTTGCCATCGCCCTATTCGCTTTGAGACTAAGAACTGTCGCATGTGACGTGATTAGACTTCATTGACCTTGGAATTTATACATTTATGTATTTATTGGATAGTTTTAAAATCCTATTTATTCTTCTTAATTGTCAATTCGTAACATATATTTTATTTTAATTTTGTGTTTCTAATTTTTCAGCCATTCAAAATTGTATTCTGAAGTATGATAATACCACTAAATGTTTTTACATTATACCTCAATGTCATACTAGGCATTAACTGCCTCATAATAATCTATATATTTAAAATAAACCTCTTAAATTACCTAGCAATTGCAATTTTCTTGGCATCGTATCTTGGGCTGTTATTGTTATAAAATATATATTTTAAATAATCCTTTTTCATATATTTAGAATATGTTTCTAATATATACTATATATAAATACGTAAATATACTTCTAATATATATAACATAAATAAAATCAATGTACCGCTCCAATACTTCCGCATCTTAAAAAAATATTAAAATACAATTTTAAGATGTAGCGCGGCTTTTTTGGTTGACAGAAATAAAATTGTGATTGTAAAAATGGATACAAGTAGTGATATTCCGTCTTTTGTTGACACGCTTTTTTGCTGAATATATGAATGCGAAATGAGCCGAGTTAAGTGATATGTAAGTGTTTGTGCATAAAATGTGATGGTTGTGGTTTAACGTTAAAACCTTTTTTGAAAATATCAAAATACTAGACGTCCATTTTATGTAAAATAATTTAATAAAGTGGAAGATTTTTTTTTAATAAATTTTATCAAACTTTTGATCAAATCAGACCGAGCAAATTTTATGAGTGAGGATATTTTTGCTAACATCCGTATCAAATCACACATGATTTACACTCGTACAATGAGATGAAATTGCGTCATGGAAGTTATTACGTTATCCGCATCCGCCGCTCTGTTCCCACCCTTGTTCCCACCACCAGACGCTTGTTCTTGACTGTAGCAACTGGAGCACGTGATCGTCTCCAGTGCTGTATCAGGTATCAACGAAGACAACCGATTTTGATCAATTAAATGCCATTCTTTTTATTTCATGAATGAGAACAAGAAAAATGATAAATGTCATTTTTTTTAATAAACGAAATGGTATTGTGAAAAGTTTTTCTTTCAATCATAATATGATTTAAGTTGAGACAAAAATGAAAACACAAAATTAAAAAATACTGCAAGCTTTTCCATAGATCTCGGCACAAACCCCGGTAATATTTCACTTACCAGTTATTTCAAATGGAGCTTGGCAAGAAGAGGTCGGGTAATAATAATTGGTGTTAAAATATTGTAGTTCTGAATTTCTGTGTACAGGCTGATTCAGACAAACCTTATTAAGATTGATATAAAATATAATCTCTGGTAAAAAATATTTTTAATATAGTATAATTTTAATAAAATCATATTTTTATCGTGTTGCAAGTTTAGAACACAGTCTTTGAAAAAAAGTTACTTAATATTACTAAAATATGGAGATCAGTTATAATGTCGAAAACTCGACAATAAACGTTATTACCGTAACAAAATAGGTAAAATATACCAATTAAATTAATCAACTAGAAAGATATACAGAAAAAAATCTATCTATAGAAAAAATATTTATTGCTACAGGGATTCAAACCTGGATTTATTCCTATCCGGAAAAGCGCGTTCTCCATTGTCGCTATAACAATCGAATATATTTACAACAAATTTTGAATATAGTCGGTAATATTTCTAATTGATACATATACTATTCCATTTTTGAAAGCAATCAACTTTATATTGCCGTATATTTTAGAGCGGTTTGGAATATTATGATTTTGGTATCTCCGTTCTGAAATCTCCACAATCTCCTGAACTGGAAGCCCTTTTACACTCGGTTAAGCTTTCTCAGTTTTATCCGCCGATATCTGATTCCCGAAGATTCGTCCATTTTTGCCAATTTTGTGGATTTAGATTTTATAAGCTTTCGGCTCTGCGGATGGCGATGCGAGCGCAAAAGGAAAGCAGAAATGATTGGCTGGGTGTGAAGTAGACAAAAAAGAAAATAAAAAGAAAAACTCAGGACGCGTGAAAATGTTTATAGCCGAAGCCCTTCGAGCGGAGTATTTTATAGTCCGTCTCCCTCCTTCAACTCTTCCTACTTGGGATGTTCACGATTCACAGATTCAAAGTCGAACATAAAAATTACCGCTTCTTGATTTTATTACAACACAAAGGTTCAGTCAGATGTGTATTTTATTGTATCATAAAATGTGTAGAAAACAATAGAGTTTTGTTCTTTGGTTTCCGTATCGGGAAATTGAATTCTAAAAGTACCTTTTACAGTTACCTATAAATATCGTGCTTTTAAGAAAGTTTTTAAAAACTTCATACACGCTGACCACCGCCGATGTTCTCAGCTTACACAAAATACTGAAGATTTTTTGTAAAAAAAAACATTTCTCTCGTGTATCATCAAATTCAATATTAAGTCAAATAAAATCAGTTGTGTTTCTTACTGTTTCTTTAAAAGTTTGTAATCTAATTTAACTTTCTCCATTTATTAAGAATTGTGAGCATCGATAGTACAATATAATCATATAGATAATAATACCAAAAATAATAAATAAATAAAAAGTTTTTTTTCTTTTCTGATATTTTGGTATTGTGTCTATAATTAATTACAAAGAGTTTATCTAACCACCAGGTATTTGCAATATTTTCTGTACCATTAATTTTTTTTTAAATTTAATATTAGTACAAATATTATATGGAATTCACTTTTTACTTAAAAATAAATAAATTACATGTGTACCTACTGTGCATCATCAGTAAACCTCACTTTTGATTTCAATTAAACAGATAATTTTTGTTCTTTGAATATTTCAATACTATTTATTAAAGCACTATATTAGCGATTTTGTGTATTGTAATTTGATTC